>JARDYH010000006.1:6003750-8970000 GCA_029215795.1 Anniella stebbinsi
CTTTGCCCAATCGCTACACACAACAATTATATTTAAACATTTGTTTATTTGTATATTTACTTCAGTTTAGGAAGAATTGTGAACATATGAAAGTATTCATTTATATTTTGGCTAGATATATCAATTCTATGCTATGTCAGTTTAGGTTACATGTATTTAACGTGTGTAACATGTATTTTTCAATATAAATTTAGATGTTTTTATAAAGTAATCAATATTTATACAGTCAAAACAATTGCCCCAGGTCGCCATTTTCTAAGATGGCTGCTATAGCCATTAAGAGCCAACTCTATGATGACCCAGTATCTATATTTGTTCATAGTATATTAAAGGAAGGACAGTAGTGCCTCTTTTGTTAAGCTCGATGAATAAAAAAACACATTCCACCATGTTAAAGGGGTAATGGGGGGTGGTCATTCTAACATTCATAAAATCAAAAATGTTTCACCAATCTTCCTGAAATTTACATGTGCCAGAAAGAAATGCTGGTTTTACATAACCTACAAATTTCAAGAAGATTGGTGAAAGAAACCACACTTAGAATACAGTGTACAGTTCTGGTTAACTATAGAATTTAGTATTACAAGACGTTGTGCTGGCCACCATTTTGGATGGCCTGTCCTCCTTTCCATAATGGTCACCCTATGACATAACACTATTCCCCCTTCTGAAGAGGTCTGGGCCTCAGACTACTAATAAAGACAAACAAAGTGGCAGATCACAATAACAGTGTTCATACGCCCATTTGCTTTATGAGGCTTCTTCAGGCTACCAAACAGAGGACTATCAGGCCATTACGTTGCCTAGATGGGTCTGCTAGACACCTGGCCTCACCGTTCCTGTTAGGTCCATGTTCTACAGCACCTGCTCTCAGCTGAACTTGATGGAATCCCATCCTTCATCCCTGAGTTTAATTTACTGACTTCCCCTGGCTGGGCCTTGCAGGGAAGAATAGGGTAGATGGAGCAGGCATACATAGCACACGCAGAGTGCTGAGAGTGGCAAATCTAAAAGCAAGTATGTTGCTTTTAAAGAACCAAGGAAACTGAATGGGTCTTTTAAGTAAATATTTATGGATGGAAATGCAGCCCATGCAGGCTTGAAACTTGACCACAAACATGATCACAATCTGCTACTTTACGAAGCAAACAGAAAGAAAAAGCATATAGCATAAAATGAGCTATAATAATTAATATAGTAAACTGTAACTTATTCTAATTTAGGATATTTTCCTGTACCATCTTGTGTGCTTCCAGAATTAATCAGATATTTTTTTATTTCAGTAGATCAATTATTCAAGTTGTCTCCAAATACAGACACAAAACATGAAATGCTTCTTTTCATGAGTCAGTCATAGAAAGCTTTTATCTCTGGACAATGGCTACTGAAAAGTTCAAATGAGACCCCTCAGATTTTAAATGAGAGAGCATAACTTCTGGGGTTCATGTATTATTTTGAAAAGTGGGTGCAACACATATCATTAGCTTTGATTTTATATTGGATGTCAAAATGGTTTAACATCCTAGCTGATGCTGGCTTGCTTGTCAACTGTATAATATCCAGTCATCTGTTACACAAAGCCATGAAAATTGTTAAACAAAAAACCTACGGTTTACAAAAACAACGTTAAGGCTCTACAGTTTCCAACCAAGCACCAAAAAGCAGGGAAATTGGGTTAAGGCTCCCAAGCCTTAACACCACATCCTCCCTCAGGAGGCAGAAAGTGCAATACTGATGTGCAATAATGGGAGTTGTAGTCCAACATCTTTAGAGGGCACCAGGTTGGGGAAGGGCTGCTCTAAACAAAAAAAGAGAAGTAGGTGGCCCTAAGTTGTTCGTTATCAGTTTTCCACAACCCCACAGTCACCTCTGCATATCATATTCTCCACCCTGTCCTCATGGTTTATCTGCTTTAGGAGAATGAGAATTTCACTTGCACTTTCTGGCTCCTTAGGGACTATGTGGTGTTAAGGTTTGTGAGCCTTAACTTCCAATTTTCCTGCTTATTGGTGCTTGGTTGGAAACTGTAGAGCCTTAACGTTGTTTTTGTAAACCGTAGGTTTTTAGTTTATTGAATTAGTCTATCACTGTGTCAAGTTTAGTGCTTGTACCAAAAAGTGCACAATTGAAATGATATATTCAGTTATGCGACTAAACTAGTTTCTCTTTATATAACAGAAAGCATATTTGGGGCTTTCAATTATATATTTCATCCCTAGCAATAATATATATATATGTTTCTTAAATCTAAAGACAAAATCACTGCAGGACATCATATACATTCCCACCAACCTGGTCTGAAAAAGCAATTTGCTGTTTTGTGCTGTTACATTTATTTATACTTCCCTTGGAATTTTTTTACAGTTATTTTAAACCACAGCATATACTTTCTACAGTCTATACTAGAAAACAAATCCCAATATAGTGAGTTGTTCTGGCATTTTCTTTCTACCTAAAGACCATACTTTGACAGAACATAAGACTGAGTGCTCAGCATTAGAAGACAGCCTGTTATTCCATCAGTTCATAATGGTAGCTTTTTATCCAATGACCCAAGGTGAATTGCATTGTCTTTGGTGAAATTTATAGAATTTTTTTCCAGGCCACATTTTACTGGGCAGCAACCTGAACTCCATTTCCTCTGATAAATGTCAATACCTTTTCAGGCTTCAACATATATCTTCTTTTAAAAAAAAATAAATGGGGATGTAGATGAAATTGCTTTTAAAGGTAAAGGCACTAAAAACACTCCTACAACTCATCCACATATATTACAAGGCTTCTGAAAAAAATAATGTAAATTACAATATGATCTATAATGTCCTGTGTTCATTATACCCACCTAACCAAGTCAAATATGTCACTCAGAAGCAAGTCAGTGAACTGATAGGGTTGTGGGGAGAGGAGAATCAATTTTTTAAATCAAGATTACTTCCAATTCATGCATGCATGTTTTGAGTTCCTACAGACAGGTTTTTCAGTCTGTATGGAGTAACATCCTAAGGCAAGACAGCTGGTCTCAAGTTGTTTAGGGCTTTATAGGATAACAACATGACCTTGTATATGGCTTGATAGCTAACTGGCAGCCAGTGCAGTTCTTTTAACAGAGGTTTTATATGAGCAGAGCTAGGTGTCTCCATGAGGAACCTAGCTGCCGCCTTCTCCACAAGCTGCAGCTTCCGAACCACACACAAGGGTAGCCCCACATAGAGTGTGTTACAGTAGTCTAGTCATGAGATTACCAGTACATAAATGACCATGGCTAGGCTATTCCTATCCAGGAACAGGCATAGTTGGTTTATGAACTGAAGTTGATAATGGCCATTCACCTGGGCCTCCAGTGACAAAGATGGATCCAGGAGCACCCCCAAACAATGGACATGCTCCTTCAGCGGGAGTGCAACCCCATCCAGAACAGGCAAACACCACAATTCCAGGATCTGTGGATCAGCAGCCCAAAGTTTTTGTCTTATTGGGATTATGTTTCACTTCATTGGCCCTCATCCAAGCCATAACTTAGGGTGACCAGATAAAATCCAGGTCAGGGCGCATGTAACTTTAACAGTTGTAGAGAAAAGGGAATTTCAGCCAGTGTCATTTGTATGCAATTCGTTCCTGGTGAAATTCCCTCTTCATCACAAGTTGCAGAGGCCCTGCCTTCTTTTGTATATGGTCACTCTAGTATAGTGCATGCAACTTTAACTGTTGTGATGAAGAGGGAATTTTACCAGGAACTAATTGCATACAAATGACACTGACTGAAATTCCCTTTTCTCTACAACTGTTAAAGTTACAGGAGCCCTGACCTGGATTTTATCTGGTCAGCCTACATAACTGCATCCAGACACCAGTTCAGAAAGTGCATAGTCTCTTCCAATTCATATGCCATAGAGAAATAGAGCTGGGTGTCATCAGCATACTGGTGACACCTTGCTCCAGATCTCCTGATGACTGCTCCTAACAGCTTCGTATAGATATTAAATAACATTGGGGACAGGATGGTGCCTTGTGGTACTCCACAGTCCAGCTGCCATGAAGCTGAAAGGCAGTCACCGAATGCTATTCTCTGGAACCTACCCTGCAAGTAGGAGTCGAACCACTGTAAAACAGTGCCTCCAACTCCCAACTCATGAAGGCGGCCCCTGAAGATAACATGTTCAATGTTATCAAAAGCTGCAGAGAGATCAAGAAGAAGTAACAGGGTCGCACTACCCCTGTCTCTCTCTTGAAGAAGGTCATCCATCAGGGCGACTAAGGCCGATTCTGTCCAAAAACTGAGCCTAAATCCAGACTGGAAAGGATCCAGATAATCAGTTTCATCCAAGATCAGTTGAGACGCCACCACTCTCTCGAGTATCTTACTCAAGAATGGGGTGTTTGTGACCAGATGATAGTTAGCATAGTTCTCTGGATCAAGGAACGGTTTTCAAGAGTGGTTGCAGTAGGGACCACCCCATCATCCCATGATGCATTCACCACTCCCCTGATCCTGTCAGTCAGCCCTCCATGGCTAGCTCAGATAAACCATGATGGGCAAGGGTTGAGAGAGAGTGTGGTGGGTCGAACAGGTGTAACCATGTTGACCACATCCTCAGGCTCCAAAAATTGAAATTGATCCCACAAAATTGGATAAAATTATGCACTGGATCCCTTAACAGACACTGAATCAATAGCGGCATTCAAGTCAGCATGAAGGTGAGCAATTTTATCCTCAAAGTGCTTGCAAACTCATCACAGCCTCCGAGGGTTCCAGTATTGGATTGGATGGGTTAGGGATAAGGACCCCCAGACCACTCGGAAAAGCTCAACTGGACAATAGCTTGAGGATGTGATAGAGGCAGCAAAGTAAGCCTTCTTAGCTGCTTTCACCACCACACAGTAGGCATGATTGTATGTTCTTCTTATGCATGTTCGGTCACCTTCAAGACGAGTCTTACACCACTTACGCACCAGCCATCTTCTGACCTGTTTCATTGCCTGGACCTCCCCAGTAAACCAGGGAATCTTCTGAGCTCCACAATGTCGAAGAGGGCACTCAGGAACAATTGTGTTGATGGCCCTTCACACCTCACCATTCCATAGCACGACAACGGCCTTGACAGAATGGCCATCTCCGGCTACTGAAAATTTCCCCAAAGCTTTCAGGAATTGCTTGGATTCCACAAGTCTCTGGGGGCAGACCATCTTAATGGATCTTCCAACTCTGCAGGGAGGGACTGGCACTGTGAAACCATGGGGGAGGTAAAGCAATTTTGCTATCCCCAGGATGGCAGGGGGGGAGTGGTGGTTTTTTTTTTTTTTTTAAAAAAAAACACTTACTTTTCCTGTGGATCAGGGCTGTGCGGCTCCTCTTTATTGAAAAAAATGGTGCCCTCTTTCCTTCTGGGATGTCATGTGGCGGTCTAGACCATGGAGGAGGATTGCAGAAGCAGGTAAGTCTGTGATCCTCTCCCTCCCTGTACACCCTTAGGTGTAGAGACATGCCCGAAGAGAGAGACCAGATAGGGAATGGTGGCTGCAGGAGCAGTACTCAGTGACACAATGCACCTCTCTAGTACCCAGTTATTCTGGTTTGACTCAAACACATCATTTATGGGATAATCCATTATTCAGTGGTTTTAAGGGATTCTGATGGACGTTTTGGGAAGTTACAGGAGCCGCTCCCCAACACACACTTCCCCCTGTTGTGTTGTCAACCCTTAATGCTAATATTAGACAAGTAGTAGAAGGTCTCTGTGAGGATTTGTTTGGTTGCATTTATTGCATCACGGTGATACCTCTCATATCTATCAGGCAGACATATAAAAGCTGTTGGGTTTTGGGAGAGAGGTACTGCTATCTCCCTTTCTTTAGAATTGAACTTCATTTTCTGTTCAAGAAAATACAAATACCAATTTCAAGCACTTTGATTCCTCTTTTTTTTTTTGGCTTTGTTTTTTGCCAGCAGGAAGCAGCTCTTTACTCTCAAATGCAGTAACTTGCTCTTGAATTGTTAATATGCGCACACACACAAAGAAGCAGCAATATGTCTACAAAGCATGTTAATACAATTGACAGATGTGGAGAAAGAACCAATCACATGGGGCTGGCTCACACATGTACACATGTCTTCAGCATCAAGTGGTTTCCGTCCATACATATTTACTCAAAAGTAAGACCCATTGAATTGCCTTGGTTCTAGAAAAGCAACATACTTGCCTTTAGATTTGCCATTCCCAGCACTCTGTGTGCTATGCATGCCTGCTCTGCCTGTCCCTATAGTTTCCTGCAAGGCCCAGCCAGGGGAGGTCAGTAAATTAAACCCAGGGATGGAGGGTGGGATTCCATCAAGTCAATCTGAGAGCAGTTGCTGTAGAACATGCACCTATCAGGAGTGGTGAGGCTGGATTTCTGGCAGACCCAGCTGGGCCTGATAGTCCCTCCGTTTGGCATCCTGCAGGAGAACCTGCCTCATAAAGCAAATGGGTACATGAAAACTGTTATGATCTGCCAGAATAACCTCTTCAGAAGGGGCAATAGTGGTGTGCTGTAGCAGGATCATATGGAAAGGAGGACATGCCATCCAAATTGGTGGCTCACACAACATCTCATGATAATAAATTCTATAGTTAACTATGCACTTTGTGAAGAAGTACCTCTTTTTACTTGTCCTGAATCTCCCACCAATCAGCTTCATGGGATGAACCAGGGAATCCTACACCATGCATAATTTTATACACCACTATCATGTCTCCCCTTATTTGCCTTTTTTGTAACCTAAACAGTCCCAGATTTTATAACCTTTCCTCCTGCTCTTGGATCATTTCAGTTGCACTTTTCTGCATTTTTTTTAAAAAACTGTGGAATTAAAGATGTGAAAGCTCACAAATAATTCAGGGGAAAAAGACACCTCCCCCCCCCCCCTGATTTCCCCCCAGGACTGTTTTTGTTTTTGGAGGGTTGTCAAAAATTGGGAAACTTGAACAGCTTTAGATTATGAAACATTTTATTTTAGAATTTAAAAGAAAGTACTTATATATTGTTACCCAGCCTTTTCTCCCTCAAAAATGATTTCCAAAGACTATATAATAAGAACACTTTTAAACAATGACTAAAGATTTAAACTGTCTGGAAATAATGAACTCATGGATTGTTGTTTTTTTAACGTTTTTAAGTTACCTTTCTCCTGTCTCCCCCTACTCATAATTTATTTAAGCTAAACAACTTTATCTAAGATATTATGGTTCTCTTAAAGTACACATGAAGGGTGTTTTTTGTTTTTTTGTTTTTGCTGTCACACCATTCAGAACTCACCCTAGAAAAGCATCTGGGGAATTTTGTGAAAAACACACATATTGTTGACAATGTAAGCAGCAGCAGTCACCCTGAGGAAACCAGGCTTAGTGGTTAAACCAAAACCCAACAATCATAAGGAATACTAAGAGAATCTATATGAACAAAAAGGTAAATAAAGCATGAACAGAAGTGTAGTACTTATTTAAACACTATTGCCCTATTTATTGCAGTGTATAAAGAGGCTTACAAAAAGTAAAATAACCAGAAGGAAAAAAATGTAAGATCAACATAAGATTAAAATGGGCACAATAACATGTACAAAAACTGCAACAGAAATAGTGCCTAGCCCCTACTGAGAGACTGTGACATTTGGAGAGAGGGCAATATAGGAAATGTATGGTGGTATTTTTTTATTTTTGTAAGACAGCTTTGCCTTGATACAAACAGGCTGCACAGCACACAGCACTTTACAAGTAGGAAGATATGTCCCAGTTATGTCAAAGGGGCATTTCTCCCTAAGTGTAGCTACCCTACCCTATCCTGCCCATGTCCTGTGGTCTTGATCCAAATAGGATCCTCCACACTCAGAACTTACACCTAAGGTGTAGCTTTTGTACTTAACACAACGGCAACATGTCTTTACATTTCTAGATGGTTGTGGGATCAGTTGTCCAAGATGAAAAAGAGACAATCATGAGGAGTACAACTGCTGTGTGTGTGTAGTGGGGAAGGGACAACAAAGCTTTGTGACACCTACCTGTGAGTAAATACCATTGAACACAATGGGAGCTACTTTCAAGTAAACATACATATGATTACAGGGTAAATATAGGAACCAAAATTACTAATGAAACCTACTTGAGTGGGATAACCAGAGGCTGGAGATCATATTTATTTATAGCATAATCCTCTGCATGCATGTACTATCAAGTAAATCCCAATGAATTGCCCTAGAAATTACAACCTAGTAACTATGCTTAGGTACGTGGGCCAAAATTCTCCAGAGAACTTGCTGAGGAGGCAAATAGGAAAATTAAGGCTGTGATTTGAAGCAGACTTACAAGAGAGTAAACATCATTAAATACAGTGGGGCTTACCAAGCAGCAAGGGATCAGGGATCCATTGGAATCAATGAACCTTTTAAAATGTTTTTTTAATCAGGGGAAGGGGGATTTTGGGACAAAGAAAGAGAGGGGGAGGAAGCTTAAACCCTTCTCTCACAAAACACCATGGTCCGTACATACATAGACCTCCCAGAGAGAACTACAACAAAATCCACAAACCCCTTCAAGCTAGTGCATGAGAGTGAGACTCATTGCACTCAGTGGAACTTGCTTCTGAGTAGACATGCCTTGGATTGAATTGGAAATCAAGCTGCAGCAATGATCAAATGAAGAATAAAAGAACTCACACAGAGTAAGCAAGTTATAAATTGTAGGATTGTTGTGCTGGAAAGGAGAGGAAATTCTCAGTAGTGTCTCTCACTCTCCTCCTGGCCAAGGTTTCAGACAGTTTTAAAAAAGACTACAATCCCCTACACAATTACCTGGGAGTAATACCATTACACTCAATGTAACTTACTTTTGAGAAGACACTGATTATTCCACTAAGGCAATGTCTTTGATTCAGAAGGCAGCCATTTTCCTTCATTGTTCCAGTCTAGCTGAGGCAGGAGGGAGGGCCACCATATGCTATGGCCACCATATACCTTCTTATGGATGAAAGAAAAACTAAAGGGAATTTAAAATAAGAAAAGCTATTAAAATCAAATAGAAAATAAAAGGAAATGGAAATCATCAGGATTTTAATTAGGTAAGCTGTTATTTGTTCACAAAGCCTGGACAAAAAGATCACCAAGGTTATTTTAACAAACACTTTGGCGGAAGGAGGGTTCCCCCCCCTAATTTAAAGTGCCCTCCTTACCTCAATTTTTACCAAACTTCTTGAAATGTTCAGGTTTTGTAAAATCAACATTTCTTTCTGGCACATATAAATTTCAGGGAGATTGGTAAAACGTTTTTGATTTTATGAATGTTAGAATAACCAACTCCTCAATTACCCCTTTATCATGATAGAATGTTTTATTCCCCCTGTCAATCCTTAATCAATGATGCAGTGCTGCGCATCCTTAAAAAAATATAACCATCTACTATGGCACAGGAATAGTTAATCCACCTAGCTACTTTGTCTGTTGAATGTGAACCTGTTAGAGACGTTGACTTTGGGAAAATACTTCATGATTTTGCATTGAAAAAGTCCAGAGAAATGTGATTGGGTCGATTTATAAAGGTTTGTGGCTATGTTCAATTAAAAATTAAAATTGAAAACAAAATAAAACATGGACAGGATATCTTTCTACAGCCTAGAGCTGAATGAAACTGCCAGTTTGCATTTCTCTTGCTTTCACATTTTCCCCATCTTATGTTCTCCCCATTTTCTACAGGCAGAATTCAGCTATAATAGCATGCTTAGGTTCCATTGACATTGATGAGATTGGAAATATGTGCTTTGTTTTACTTGTATATTCACACCTGACTCTAAAGTCAAATGAGAACCAGGCCTGACATTCTCTGGATTGTGTTTCCATTCATAGTGTCCAATCACCAATGACAGGGGGTGATTCCATTCTGTCCACACATGGTTTTGAAGTGGGTGAAAACTGAAGATAACAAATTAGTTCTTCTTTAAAGTGGTAGATATTTTCACTGCATAGAACAATATCTGGGTCACCATTTGAAACACAACTAGGTTTTAATCAAATATTAGAAAAAAACACACAAAATCTGGGAGCAGCACATCAAATGAACAAGATACCCTACATTTACATCTGTTGTTGAGATGTGAATTCAACACATTCACATCTGCTGTTCCTAGTTCAGCTGAAACAAAATTTCACACATAGTTTAGATAGTGCCCAACTGTAGAATTTGTTGTTTAATTTTTATGTTTTTTTAAAAAAAATTGACCAATTTGAAATGCTGCTTTTGCAATGTGTCTTTGCAGGACTAAATTCAATTTTAAGTTGAGCTGTTGGATTTTAAGACAAGAATGTTAAGTATAATTATGCCACATTCAATTCTTCCTTATCCTTTGCCCATCCCCCATAATCCCCTAAACCTAAAAGTCGCCATACCAGGAAATGTCAGAGAGGGAGATAATCAAATGAGAAACCAAAGTTGAATTTTTACAATCAAATGAGAGGAATTTCCTTGAAAATTCTGTCCTTCATCCTCCCAAAGATGCAGAGTGAGCATCTGACTGGAATCCATTGGATTTCTGCAGAGTTTTTTAAAATTATTTTTCACACATGATTTACCATTCCATGATTTCTCATCACTTGTTGACTTGCAGATAAATTTGAGATTTTTTTGGGGAGGGCACTCTGATAATGTGATGGAACATAAACTTTTTGTCTGTGGTGATTGATGTATGCTGACTCATTCACACATGCAAGTCATCACTTGATGCTGCAGTCGTTGCTGGACATGTACAAGTGAACTGACCCCTAATTCCGAGAAGAAAATCAGATTTTTATATTTTATTGCAACATTCACTTCAATATGCAGTTTTATTTGCAAGATTCACTTTAAAACAAAAACTATCCATACAATTTTCATTCAGTTGCTGTCAGCTGCTGATCTTCCTTTTCTTTCCCCCTCCTCAAAGCTCTGATCATTTGTCTAAAGCATCTTGCAGTCTATGATATTCTTCTTTGATGTCACCTCAAGTGGGAAAAAGATTAAAGTCAAGCTAGAATTTATTACGGCTGACACTTCCGTGACTTTGGGGCATCCATCCTTTATGACGACTAGATGTCAGAACAAAGTCATCACAAATTATATAATGTCATTCCACCTAAAGAAGGAATGCAAAATGAAGTGAGGAAATGTACTACTCTGCAGTCTATACCTTTCTATAGGGCATACAAGAGGAACTTGAGATTGATGAACTATTCTGGGTGGTAGATTAGATTTAGAAAACCTATTTGTTGCCTAGACGGTGCCTAACCATTTGTCCACACTATCAAGGAAATATGCAATAAGCAAGTGCTTAGGTACGGTAATGGCATCGGACCTACATGACCCATTTCCTTCAACTGGTTTATGCATGACCCTCAAAATGTACCTCCATTGAGACTGTGTACCTTTCTAATGTTATGATCCAACATTGCTAACGTATTGTCTACCACATTCTTTTTCTGTTTTATGTCTTATGATATTTGGGGAACAGCTGTGTTTTGTATCTCCATACCCCATTTGCTTCTCTGTCCCAGCATGCAGCTGGGTAACTAAGATCCTTTATGCAGGGCACAGTTCTAACTAGTCCATAGTCTGCCAGGACATCCTCCATTTCGATCTAGAGATTGAATAAAACAGCAGGCGGGGCTTAAGCATCTCTTCCAGACAACCTCCATTTTTTTTAATCCATCCCTGATGTTGGAACACCAAAGGATGAAATTTGGTTGCCTTTGTGAATTTTGACTCAGAAAGCAAATGCCTTTCCTTCAGTGCTTTGCAGGCATTGCAGGTCCTTATTGTTGCTGAAGAATAGTGAGCAGAGGAAAAGGGATAATAAGTCAGGAAACCGCCATGTTGCTGAAAAAGCACAATTGGAGCTCAAGCAAAAGATGTGGCCAATTCCTACACAGAGGCTCAATTCGGACGACACGATAGTCAATGGTGGGTTGACTAACCCTAACCCTCACGCTAACCCTAGGGGGTACTCCCCACACAACATGGTAATAAATAATCAACTGTGGTGTGGATGAGGATCAGCGCTGAGTTGACTATGGCAGCATTCGGATAACACGATAGTCAAAACAACTGACGATTGTTTCCCCCACGCCAGTTGTTTATTGTGTCGTCCGAATTGAGCCAGAATGTCCTTGACATCTGAATTCCAAAACTATGGTTTAGGTAAGGAAAATATTTGGAATATCAGAGGTGGGGCAGAATTGTTTAAAATGAGTTGGAAGTTGCTTTTCGACAATGGGTCTATCTAACTTAGTATTGTCATTGCTGAAGGCAAACTAGATGTGCAAGGGATTGCTAAACACGCACTGACCAGTTTACCTATATAAACTGGGAGTATAAATAAATGGAACATGTAGGGGGATGGGAGTGAAACCTTGGGCTCCCATGTATCCTCATGCTCCATTGCTTTGATGGGATTGTTTGGTAATGATGCCTCCTATTAGAAAGACAATTAGCGGGGGGAAGGCAAAACTAAATGAGCATTACCAGTCCCACATGCACACTGGCTATCTTAGCACAATAAAAGGAGAGGTCACACCCATCTTCAGTGGAAGACAGAAAACAGCTTTACTCACAGATATTCTTGCATATAAAATGCAATTATAGCGCAGAGTTGCAAAAGAGTTTGTTCAGTCCATTTTGTGTACTATTACACAGGCCGAGGGCAAACACACATGGTTCCAGCATTGGTGGAAATCAGAGAGAGAGGTGGGCAGGGGGAGAAGTGGAGGAGCAAAAGGAATAAATCACAGGAAACTGGGCTGTAGTCTATAGGGATCCTAAGGCTAACCGTGGTCAAAATCCCATGAACTAACTAACCACAACATTGTCCCTTTCAGTAACTTGCAGAATATGTTGCAATATCCCCAGCAGCTTTAATTCACTCCCCCAAGCCCACCTCCAATACCAACAGTGAGCCATTAGGTAATTGAGAGCATGGAGGTATGACCTTACCTAGCCCTACCTGGAGATGCCAGGGATTGAACCTCAGGCTTTCTGCTTTGCAAAGCATGTGTTCTTGACTGAGCTATGACCTTTCCTTGACCAAATGTCCATGTTGAGGAGAGCAGAGGAACCACTAAATTTCATCCAAAATGTTTACAAAGGAACTTTGAGGGAAGCCAAATGTTTCAACCATCCTAGCAAAATGTCATGCAGCTCTGGGTTATCACCCAATTTCACCCAAATTGAAAGTCGCGGTGAAGTTTGAGGCTTATACTGAGGCAAAACATTCAAGCTATTTTGAGGGAAGCAAGAGTTTTGATAAGGTTGGTCATATGACCAGATGATGATAAAATTGGCAACATTCCTCATGGGGTTTACTCAGCTCTTCTGGTTCCTGAGATCACAGCAGTTGTTGTGGAACATGGCCACACCCACTATGGAGACTGAAAGATGCTTCGAGAAAGCATATGAGCCACCTAGGCATTCCTTTCTGCATTTTCTATAGGTATGGTTTGGACCTCTCTCTAGATGAAAGAGGGGGAGACTGGAAACATGGCAAGCCTGACAAGGAGAATTTTGTGAGTCATTATGCATTTCCTTCCTGTGAAACCAACTACCTATCAAAGCTGCCAAGAAAAAGAAAAAAAAACCTTCCAGGGACAGGGGGAGAAATTCTATTTCAAAATGAGCAATCAAATTATCAGAGTCTCTCCACTGGAAATCTGCAGTGGATGACTAACGGCTGCCTTCTGCTCATTACTTCTATCAAAAGATGAATGGAGGAGCTTTGTGTTCTGCAATAACCGAAGTTTCCATTTTGCCTTTTCTATTTTTAAGGAGTAGTTACAGATCAAGAGAAAATGTTCTACATTAATAGAGCTGCATCAGGATATATCCTCCCTCAGCTGCCTTTCAGAAGCAGATGAAAATGCCACATATTAGCATTGCTGCGTCTCCCATAATATTTCTAAGTGACTCTGCCTCTCATGCAGATTTCTTCATTACTTTGAATTGCATTAAATTCCATCAACGCTGTGCTGAGCATGAAACACCCCAACCCGTCCCTAAACGATTTGCCGCTGATATAAGACGATGTGATATGATGCCGTGCGTCCATTAGTTAATACCTGAATAAAAACCTTATAAACATATTTCATTTGGGTTACTACTTAATGATTCTGATGTAGTGGCTACGATTGGATCCAGCCAAGTAGAAGAGACTTCAGAGAAGGAAGTATTATTATTTTGATTATTAGACCAAATATGATGGGAACATAGAGATTTATCAAGTGGAGGGAGAGAGAGGAGGGGGGAAGCTATAGGCATTCAATGACTTTCTATCTAGCTACCCAAAGCCAAGCTTCCAGTAAGCTTAACTTCAGTTTCTTTTGGGTGATGAAATCTATTGGATATAATTTTAGTACATTCTAATCAGACACTAACCTGTTATGGCAGTTTTATACTTGTCTCTTTGGGATGAGAACAAAGCACACTCCGAATATCTACTGGTCATTTAAAATTCAGCACTAAGACTAAACTGTTCAGCCAAAACATGATATCTCCAATTCAGTGACATCCCAGAACACTTCACATGAATTACATTTTATTTGCTTCCTCTAAACAGACTTTCTGCTACTGTTGATCGATTCATAATGAAAGCTCTGTCCTATCTTACGATTAGAGATGGATGAATCAGTCTATTTCCAGTTCATATCAGTTTCACATGCGCTCAGTCATAAATCTGATCTATCCAAGTTCCCCATCATTCTGCAAATTTATATTTTTAAAAATCACAAAAAATCACATTTATTTTTGTATGCAATTTGCTCTCACAGATGCATTTTGTACATACATGTTTTTGTATGAATTTTTTAAAAACATTTGAGCCGAGAACTGCATTATAAAATTCAGATAAAAATCTGAAGGGAAACTGTGGTCTGATCCGCCTATTTGTCCAGAGAGTGTGACTTACATCTGTTCAGTTAAAAATGTAGACCAAACTAAATTCTCCCCATCCCTACCTAAGACTGCATTCTGCATATTATGTGGACAGATTCTGCCCTGCAATAAACCAGTGCATACTGTTTCTGATGGATTCATTCCTTTATTCTAGCCAGAACTATAGAAGACCTGAATTGCAAGTTAGGCTATCCCAATATTTTACTGGAGAAGCAGCTGATAGGACAGAGTGCCTGACCTGGCTGTAGTCATGCATGAAAGCAAATACAGGTTTGCCAGTGAAAGACTCAAATCTTTGTGCCTGTTATTTCTTAGAACCACAATGCTCTGGGACACAGCAGATTCCCATGCCAGTAACATCTGGGGAAAAGAGAGGAATCCTTAAATGGTACAATCCAGGAACTGTTTACCGTGATGTTTGAGTGTTACTTTCCAGTTCTGAATGGGAAAAGTGCATGAATCACTGAGCAAGTAATGGCCAAGTGGTTTATTTCATGGTTTAGTTTTATTTTTAGACCTATATTCATTCATTTGAAGCAAATATGATTTGGTTTAATGGGGGGGAAACATTATCAGGTACTACCAACCTAGAATAAATAAGAGAAACCAATATCCAACCAAAGTTATCATTATTGCCACTATCAGTTATTTATACAGTCCATATATAAACCAAAACATCATCTTAAAGCTAAATCCTTAGCAAGTACCTATCTAAAAAAAGATGGGCTTTATTATAAACTGAAACTTCTCCACACTTGGATCTATACAGTTGCATTTGATGATAGTTCCTCAAAAATGTTTTGTGGACTGTCAGCTACTCACCAGCTTCTGCCCACAAACCACTGCTCCATGCACCAGTTGGGCAAGGTCTCCAAGTTATTGGATGTCCCAAATTCTCTGCCCTTGGAAGCAAAGGAATGTGAAGAGTGCTCAACTTTGGCTGGATCATGCTCAGAACAAGGATGTGCAATTAAGTAAAACTTGAGCTCATCAAGGTTCTCCAATTTCTAATTTCCACTTTGAAACTCATTTGGACTTGTGTCCATATTGGATTGTAAGCTTTGCTTCTTTTGTGTGTATTTTCACACACATTTTTTTCCAAATGTACACACTAGTTGTGTGGATATTTGAAATTTATGAATTTGTCTCCCATTGTCCAAAGTGCCTTTGTGTGTATTTTTTTCAAATGCAGGCATTTTTGATCATGCATGAAGATTGCATTTGGGTCCACATTTGGTACTGAGAGTTGCAAACTGAATAAATTCTGGTCAAAAATGAACTGAAGCTAATTTCTCACCCATCCCTAGCTTGGAGTTGACACCAGTTTGGAAAGATAGATACACTACCAGGAACAATTTGTGCACAGTATAGCCATGATGAATTAATGCACCTAACATCATTGTAGTATATTTACTAGAAACTAGTTACTGAACCCCAAAGCGTTTTTATGACTACAGTTTATGAATTCAGCTCTTACTATGTGCAATTGTGTCTAACTTCAGCTACGTTAAAATACAATTATATCTAGAAGCCCTGGGGGAAATGCTGATTAATTAAGAGCCTAAATCCGAATATTATTGAGAGTTATTTCTGAAGTCCTATGAATGCTTAATGTCCAATGAAAATCAATGTGAAATGGAGGTGTTTTTTTTCACCCATAGGAGGAACTGAGCTTCACAAAACATCCTTCCAAGCTGCCTACCTAGTCAGTCCACAACATAGACAATCCAAAAGCAATTAACATATTAATTTCAAGACACTTCTGGACATTTTATATTGTGGGGGAGCAACTGGCGATTTAGAGAACATGAAATTAGACGTCATATTTAATTCCACTTTATTTTAGATGGTTTTAATTAAGCAACGCCAACAGTGTCTTCCATGTGTGGATTTCCACAAAGTGTACACCCACAACACTGGTGCTACTGTATGTTCTGGAAAGCCCATGAAACTGATTAAAATACAAGTAGAACGTTGTATCTAGGGAAAGCTACAGCATAATTATGGCCATTCGATGCCAATGCAAAAGCTGAATCACACAGGCTATTTACAATTTGACAATGCTGTTAATGAGGAAGGATTTCAGCCGCCAAAACTGTGGAGCTGAAAAGAGAGAGAGAGAGAGAGAGAGAGAGAGGCTGATTTTGAAATTGGACATAGATACAAGGTACTGCAGAACAACTAACTGGCTCTATTATATTCTCAGCTTATAGATATTGAACACAGTTCTATGCCAGGACAGCCTTTGCAAATAAAAAGAAGCAGAAATAATGTTGTTGCAATACAGAATACATAGTTATCATTACTAAGGACTAGGCAGTAGCATCTGTGCAGTCTATCAGTACTGATCTATAAATGAAACTGCCTTATTCCGAATTGAGCCATTGTTCCATCTGTCCTACCACTGCCTACTTTGATTGGCCACAGCTCTTCATTGCTTGAGGAACACATCTTTTCCAGCCTTGCTGCCCTTTTAATTGGAGAATCTGTGAATCTCTACATGCAAAGCCTCTATCACAGCATATGAGGACAACAATATGAGGACCAAGAGTCCGCTCTGGGACAAAGCACCATGGGACCATGTATACCTTGCTTTCTCCTGCCTATGGAGTCAGGAAAATAACGAAAAAGTGGTGGGCTGGGATTCCTGCCATTCTCAGAAGCAGACAGAAACAAATGCCCTGGAGTAGGGTTTGGGCAGATTTCAGATGTGTTGGATCTACTAGGCTGACAACCGTTACCCAGAGGAGACCGTCTCTTCTGCCGCTCCCAGACTGTGGAATGACCTGCCGGAGGAAACTCATCAACTTAACAGTCTTTTAGAATTTAAGAAAGCTATAAAGACTGTTCTCTTCCGGCAGGCATATCCAGTGGAATTTTAGAATGCTTTTAGGATGTTTTTAGGATGTTTTAGGATGTTTTAATACAGTTTTAATAACGTGTGTCATGTTTTCATCAGTTTTATGTATTTTATCATATTGTTGTTCCCCGCCTCGATCCAAATGGAGAGGCGGGTAAGAATTATTATTATTATTATTATTATTATTATTATTATTGTTATTATTTACTAGAACTTTGAGATCCACCCACTGAAGCCTGGTGCAAAAGATACAGACTTAAGACTAAAGAATTCTGTGCCCATCAATTTTTATTTTGAGTACCAGAACTGAACTGAGGTCATAGGCAGCTGACACAAAAATCCACTCCTGATTACTCCCTCACCCTAGCTTTCTTCATTTTAGCGCTACAATTTAAGGTGTGGGGAGGGGAGAGTCATTCTGTTGTTACATTTGAACAAGTGTGAGTCAGAAATCCTTGGCAATCTACTGCAAATTACCCAGTGATGTACCAGAAAATCCAGATCTTCTACCTTCTGCCCATCTCTGACTTAGAAGAGGAATCTGAGCCCCTAGTTCCCACTTGCAAAATATCTTTCTGGGGAAAAAAAAAAGATGAATCAAGCCCATAAAAAAGTAGAGAATCATTCTGAATATTTCACTAATTCAGTAATTAAAATTAAATACAATGTAACACCTTTTAAAAATCTTTTTCATTTTATTTTTCTAAACTTCACTTTTCACTTCAGATTTCTTTTTTATCACCCTTTCCCCCAGTCCCCTCACAACCACATAACTGCTATTATCACCTCTCCATTCTAATCCTTTCTCTAGCTGACTAAGATTATCACTTCTTTCTTCAAGGTTTGGCTTTTCACCCTTGGATCCCCTAATTGGCTTTCCAGCTTTCTGATCCTATATTATTTCTTCTCCATAAAACCTCACCCTGTTAATGAATACCTTGGCTGTACATTTTCCTGTCTCTAAATAAAATCACTGTAGTCCCATTTTGCCAGAATAGCTTTCTCTTTCCACAGCTCCTTAGATTTCATTTGTGTTAACAGTGCCTTGAGTTTATAGTTGACAAGGAACTTTAAAATTCCCACCTCAGAAAAAACAAAACAAAACCCAACTATCAGAAGAATTTAGAGGGTTACATTCCGATCTAACACTGGCCAGTCTAGTCATGGTATTATTAATCCAACTGTTTATGAAAGGACATGAAACTTCAGCATGGTATCACCCACACTGAATAGAGGCTGCCTCTACATGAGAGGTTTAAAGCTCTTTCAAGTCTCATTAAAATTTTTACCTCTACATGAGCGGAGTGCAATTCTGGAGTTGAGGCGTGTTATCTATCCGATTATGCGCATTATCGAATGTGCGTTAAATAGCGAGTTTTATTTTGCTCCGTCCGTTAAAGCACATTTTGACTATGTGAACAAGCAATTCTCCACATTAACTACTTCTAAAGTGCATTTCAAACAACCGGTAAGGCCACCAGTTGTGCGCTCAATTACCGCCTGTATACAGCCATTTACCATAAAGCGCATCAGAGAAGATGCGCATAATCGGAGAACCAGGCATCAAACCGAATTCTTGTAGAGGGGGTCAGAGTTACAAAAAGCTAGAGCTGGTCTGAAAATGTATTTTTCAGCTATTTTCTGCGTATGAGAAATTACCTTCCTGCCCAATCATCCTAGGCTGGATTTCTCTCCCTCATTTCTTTTTCTTTTCTTCTTTTTTTTAGGTGGGGGGTGGGGGGTTCTCACTTACCTTGTACAATCTTATAAGGTTGAGGAAGGGTTTCCATCTTTTTTCTTGGTTCCCCCTCCTTTAAACTTAAAAGAAAAAGCCATGCCCTTGCACTGCTCATAGAGGTAGAAGGATCTTTCCATGCACTTCCTGGAGTATCTTGGGAGTGAGACCAAATCACATCGCATTTCTCCCAAAATGTTCTGGGAAGTGCTGCTGGTGAGTAGCTGCAGAGAAAGCCCTGTTCTGATGTGCAGCTTAAAAGCAAAGTTTAAAATGCAAGGGGGGAGGAGAAAAAGCTTGGCCGCTTTGACAAGTAAGATAAGCAGCAAACACACACAAAACACAGACACCATTTTTTTCCCCCAACACATGAGTTCTAATTATTTCTTACCCAAAGGAATTGTTAGAAAATCAACCCCCATTTTTGCAAGGGAGAATACCTTTGAGAAACTGAGGGTAGAACGTTGGCCCAGACTTACACGGAATCAATTAATTTCCAAGGAGCCAAATTTCCATGGATAGGCTTTGCATATGGAAGGTTCCACATTCAGTCTTTGGTAATTGTGTGTGTGTGTGTGTGTGTGTGTACCGCCCAGAGTGCTTTGCCTATTGGATGGTGTATAAATGTAATAAATAAATAAATTCCCAGTGAAAAGGACCTCAGGTAACAAGGGCCAATCTACATGGGGCTTTTACTCCAGTTCTTCTGCACCCCCGAGGTAATTGTGGCAGCACACACCCATCTCTATGGCAGGTGCACTTTTTCAAGCTTTAAGAACCACATCATTGCAAACTCGTTTTGTGGCCGTTTTTCCCAGTGCAGTGGTTTGATCACAGTCTGTGTGATCTGAACTGCCTTCAGTTTGGGCTGAGGAGAGCAACGCTGATTTGCTGGAACGGAATGAGCACAGGACGCAATGGCAGATGTTTGCGGAACGTGCCTTCTTGAAAGTAACTCCTCCATTGCACTTTGTGAGCCCAGGAGAGAGGGACCTGGAAAGCCTGTTGATTCAATGAAGGCAGTGGACGTGCACGTTACAAACTCTAATTACAATAAAGGCAGGTAGCCTAGCACATTACTGTGAGGATCCTCTTGCCCCAAGCTGCCAGAAGAACCTTGCTCATGCAGCCTTTCCCAGTATAAAAGGTGTACTGAATAACATGCCAGGGAGATGCCAACACAAACAGAAAATCCAAACGACATGTGTATAAAAGTTATCATAGTTGAGCTTCTTAGCAGCATAGTTTTTAACAAATCAGCAGAGAGAGAGAGAGAGAGAGAGAGAACTATTATACGCAGTAGGATTCTTATACTAGTCTGTGTATGTGGGAACATACACTTGAGCACAAAAACACACACAAATTATCATAATAGATACAAATGATGTGTGTACACTTTATTTGCTGCTTTCCTCTTCACAAATTTCTGGCTGTTGTTTAATAAGCAAGAAGGAAGTGTGTCCCTGGCCGGATCTACACGTGGTCCTCGATGTGCCCTACCTGCGCCACAAGCCGCTTTGGAGCGCTGCACTTCGTCTAGTGTGGCTCAAGCCTCGGAGGCTCTGCTCGCGCTCTCGCTGCCGCCGCCGCCCTTTCATCCCGGCAGGTCCCAGGGAGGGAGGAGGGAGGGAGGAGGGAGGGTTGTAAACAAAAGCTAGCAATTGCAAATCCCTCTCCCAATCACTGGCTTTTGTTTACAATCCTCCCCCCTCCCTCCTCCCTCCCCAGGACCGGCCTGGATGAAAGGGCAGTGGTCACGGCGGCGCAGGTGCGGGCAGAGCCTCCGAGGCTTGAGCCACACTAGGCGGGGTGAAACGCTCCGAAGCGGCTTGTGGCGCAGGGAGGGCGCATCGAGGACGATGTGTAGATCCCGCCCTTATAATGAGAAAGGTAAGAAAACCGGGAGAGAGAGAGAGAGAGAGAGAAAGAGAGAGAGAGAGAGAGTGTGTATGCGACATCTAGACTTGCTTTGCAAAAGCGTGTACCTCTTTAATGAGGTATACACTTTTGCATGGCAGGAACAGGAAGCAGAGCATAAACCCCGAAAGATCATAGAATAAAGTCTGGAGGACTCTGCTACTTCCTTTTGTAATTCTCTGCAGTGGGTTCTATGAAAACTGCCAAAGTATCAGTTTGTAACTTGTCAGGTTAACATCTGTTTCAGCACTAGTTTCAAGGTTCTTATACGGAATTGTGTCCTACAACTACCAATGTTATAAGGGAATTCTTCTACTCAAGTCTATTATGAGTTGTCATAAAATAATAATAATAATAATTACCTGAAGCACAATTGAGAAGAGAATTTGGAGGTTCCTCCTTCAGGTGAAATATCTGAAGACTTTCAAGAGAAGCAAGAAGAGTTTTGATGAGACTTCAGTGTTATATCTGGTTTGGTCCCCTAGACATCTGCAAAAGATGCACTGTTTTGTTTAGATCCCCCCCCCCCATTACTTGCGGCCTGAAATGTGCAATTCTGTTGTTATATTTCACAAATCCTTCTATTATTTCTTCACGAAATCAATTGATGTTCTCTTAACTTTCACCATTAAATTAATTCTTTAGTCCTTCAAGGATGCTAAACAATTACATATTGATCTCTGTGTATCTTGTGTTTTCATGACTTATACATTTGAAGGATGCCCATGATATTAAAGACAATATGTTAGAGGCATTCCTTAATGTTAAACTGCCTCCCTCAGTCTATGCTATTTAAATGGCTTCTGTTTGTTTTTTAAAAGCAATGAACACTTACTTTCCTGGTCATGTTGCAACATTAGGCCTGCTTTTCAGGACTATTTCCTTATATAGCCAAAAGTACTGTTTGCAAATGGATTGTAATGTTGTAAACAATAATGTTGTTAGGGATTTCAGACTAACAAACAAAACTAAATCATCAACTTGAACTCATTATATACATATTTTGCTCTTCCTGCCCAATGTTCAGGATTAGCAATGGACAAATTTACCCCAATAGAAATTGCAATTTGCTTGTCAAATTATTAATTCCTCCATTCAATTTCAGATGAAAGTTTTCCATTATGTTGAGATCTTGATGTGCATGCACTAAGGATGTTGGAAAAATCCATACCAGATTCAAATGGGTTTGAATTCCATGAATCTGACTTTCAGATTCTGAATGGACTGGCTTTTTCTGAGTCACATAGATTTTGAGTCATGTATTATCACAAGTAGAATGAAATTCTAGTTTAAAAAATCTGATTCTATCAATGAGTGAGTGCTGGAATGAAAGACTCCCAACAATTCCTGATACACAGATGGAATGGATTTAATACAATCCATACATCCCTAGCATTCACACCTGCAAAGTGCATCTTGGGAACTATAGTATTGACATCATGTAATTTGCCAGGACATCATGTATCACTATGTCATGTTTCCATCGCTGATTGGCTGCCTTATGGTTAATATACAGCTGCTGAAGCTGGTGTGAGCCACTGTAGCATGAACAGCATGAATAGGAGCTATGGAAGGGGCATCTTCATCTGCTGAAGGCTGGATCTCCTCCTTGTTCACCAGCCTGCCTGGAATGCACTGCTCCCCTCCTGACTTCCTCCTTCTCAGATTCCCTTTTCATTATCCCCTCACCTCCCTCCACCAGCACCCGGTCTGATATTAGAGAGAAATGGTCATGCGTGATTAGCTGGATACAGAAAGGAAACCAACATGACAATGAAAAAGAAACATTGAAGAAGCGGTGGTCCTTCTTTCTTCAAATATGATTGGCTTGTTGAAGGATTTCAGATCCAAACTTTTATAGTGGTTTGGAAAACAGCAACTAAAGGGATAAGTAACATCATTCCACAAGCAAGAACCTTGCAAATGGAATGTTTACATTTCCTTCAGATGGGTTAAACCAATCAACATTGAGATGTGCAGAAATGGTGAGATTTAGACACTTGAGTCATGCAGGCACTTGTAATCAATCTCAGTTAGAGTAATGAAAATAGTAACATTCAGTAGCCACCCAACCTTGGTAAATATATGGGCGTTACAAACATAACAGATTCTCCCAATGAACTGCCTCATTTTGGGGTGGCTCTCAGGGTAGCCTTCAAAGGGCCATCCTTTGAAGAAGAGTACATGCAACTTAAGGCATCTTTTCATTTAGAAATGCTTAGCCTGAATAGGCATTCTAAGGGAATAGTTGCAAGCACACAGATATAGTACGTTTCTAAACAATCTCTCCATTTACCAACAATCTGACTGAGTAGTAGATGTCAAAGTGACACATGTAGTGTCCTTTCTAAAATTCGCCTTAGCCAAATCTTCAGTTCTTGCCTCCACCGAAGAGTGGCTGTCAGTATCAATATGCATTCCTGGTGGCTAAGCCCACATAATTTTGAAAGACTCTTTGTCTAATTCATTTTTTTTCTTATCCCTGTCAACCAATAGGTGAGGTTCACTGTTTCACTATCACATATAAATATACAATACAACACACAATAATTGATACTGAAGAGTCAATGATGTATTCCAAACCGGAATGTTTCCACAAGCTGCCTAGCTTTGAGTTTGTTGAGGTGAGAGCCATACAGTTATATATTGATAAATTGTTAATCTCTCTCTCTCTCTCTCTCTCTCTCTTTCTCTGTGGGTGGGTGGGTGTAGGTGTGCATATATATAATTTTTGCCTTACACATAATCTATGGTTTGATTGATTCAAGTGCCTCTCTTTAAAGACGCCGTCTACACTCTTCTTTGATATCATGCCAGTGGAGGAGACAAAAAACTGGACAAGAGTAAAAAATATATAAAACTAGCACTCAAATCGTATGAAGTGCCTTTAGCTTGGCTACAATACACCTTGATTCTCATTTAGAGTCATTTTGGACATGACAAAAAGTGTCATCTTATCTCCCAGAAAGTCTATGAGAGTAATTTCAAACAAGTAGGAGACTAACGATGAACAAGAAGTACAACTGATTGAAAACAAATCCTGATGACTGTAGAGGCCTATAACTACAGGTGCCACACACATTTTTTGGCTGCAGTTAAATTGTTTGATCCAGATTGATTCTCGTATATGGAAGTTATTATTCTGCGAGTGCTACTTTTGATTGCATCGGGGCTGGGAGGGGGGAAAGTGTATTGAATTCAGCAGAATCTCAAATCTTGAACTGGCTTATTCAGAAAGATCCAGGAGCTGTCCAAATCGAAGCAGGGCTTCTCTGAAGTGGACCAAATCTGAATCTGAATTCTCCTGACGCTTCAGTAGCAGGTCAGATTTGGAGGGAACAAGACTATGTCTCTGCAAAAGTTGATCCATTTCACAAGTTCTCCATGAAAGAAAATGGCAAGGAGAAAAAGTGTTAGAGGTAGGGATGTAGCTTTGTGACGGAAATCTCGAGCTTCAAATGGCAGTGGATAGTGTTATCAGGGTTGTCCAATCCCAGTGTTTTGGGGCAGGGGTTTTGAAGTAATGCATTTTAGGATTGTTTTAGTCTTCAGTGCTCTTTGCGAATTCTCTTCCCCAGGAGCAGGAATATTAAAAGAGGTTTTGTGGTGTCTGTATGATCTGGGAGGGTGTAGCACTGGATGCTTGCTTGACAAATGCAAGATGTTCATCCTTCTGACTCTTCCATGGTATGCCCCACCTCTGTTATCCACCTACGTCATACAACACTTTGATGCCAATTGAGCAGAAAATGAACAAAGTTTTAAACTGTTTCATTAATCATACCTCTCTAGCTCATGCACCCATCCTTCTCAACTATGAAGGGACACTCTTTCATCCATTCATTTATTTTTATTGAAATACTCCTTTTCATTTAAAACAAATACTCTTTCATGTACACCATATCCAGAAACGACAAGAACAACGATACAGCAGGGAGGGAACCCCCCCTCAAATTAGAAGTTTCCCCCTCCACAAAAACTGCAGCACCTATCCTTCCAAGCATTTCAGGTTTCATAGCACGTGTGTCAACCGATCACAATATGTCACCCCAAATATGATCCACAGTGGTTTGGCTGTTCACTTGCTAACCCACATTACTCCTGAGAGATGATCATGCACTCTGTAGTTTGCTATGGCTTGTTCCCCACTTAGTCTTTCCATCTGTTTCTGGCACATATTCCAAGGGTCTCTGCAGCACAACCTTAGCGGTCTACTATACTAATCAGCATCAATGACTGATGGAGCAGAATTTATTTTATAGGGGTTTTTCCCCCCACCTTCTGGGAGATTTGCACACATTAACATTTTTTTTTCACCTTCAGGAAGTTATGCGCAAATTTAATATTATTTTTTCTCATCTTCAGAACATTTGTGCATATTTAACTTTTAAAAACGTTTAGGAAGATTTGCACACATTGTACAGTAACTACTGCACTTATTCACAGTAAGGAATATGAATTTGCACAAATCTGTCTGAACATTTTTTTTTCTTTAATGAAACAAGAAAAAATAAACTTGCAGAAACCTCCCCAAACATCCATTCACCTGTCCTAGGTTGGACAGGACAGCACACAAGGGGAAGTCAATTTGGGAACTGCACTGAGACCATCACATAAGAAGAAAGAAAAAAAAATGAAGTGAGGAAATATAGTTTGTTTTCCCTCTTTCTAAATGACTAAAGTAGAACCATTATGTTTGCCTTTCTTCCTTAATATTTTCCAAAATTGTTCCTGACTTGACAACAATTGAGTCTCTGCCAAGCCTGATTTATTGGTATATAATTAGATGGATAAGATGCATTATTCAACTCCCCAAACAAAATTCAAATGTCTAATTCAAAGAACCATCACCTGAGTAACTAGGAGCGCTGTCTGCATAATGAAATCCCTTGATGCCTTTTAAATATCCAGGAAATGTAATGAGGACATCTTAGAATTAATAAGAAAGCTATTCCAGTATTAGTTGTAACCGGTACTGTAGTGCCTTCAGCAAAATAGTTGTATGTAGCAAAACAGAAGGCAGTATTTTAAAAAACCAAAACATGACAGCAAACACTCATTTTGGCATAAGCAGGGAAGAAATGGAGATGAGGTGGATTTTGAAACAGTTTCATTCTTGCCGTGAGGTTGGAAAATTTGCTGAGTGGCTGTAATAAGAAGAGATATAACAATAATGCCCAATGGATAAAGTGGAAGTGAGTGGATGGAAGATTGAGATGGCTTTTTTTTAATGTCCAATCATGTTAGATTTTTTAATTTAAGTTCAAAAACATGCAGGGAGCAGCAGATTATTCCTGATATCTATAAAACTTCTGGTAGCAAGGGAGGAGTTGCAAATAACAATGACAGCTAAATGTTATCCAAGAAAGACTAGAAATGTTGAGCAAAAAGAAATATCAAAATGATATTTAAACTATCCAAGAAAGACTAGAAATGTTGAGCAAAAAGAAATATCAAAATGATATTTAAACTATTGGGGTCACAGGTTAAAATGACATTCATATTCCATAAAAAGGTATTGATAAATAGTACATCAAAGAAACATTAGAATAAAAATACCAGTTAAATACTACATAAGATTTCACCATATGATAAAGGAGCGGGGGAAATCATGTTTAATCTTTCATATGTGAAAGTTTTTACTTCATTCAACAATGTGAGCTCATTCATAACACTATTTCATTATATGAATATTTAGGGGACTCCCAGCACCTTGAATTACAAATGTAAAACTTTCTTTTTCAGGCTTATATGATTATTTAACTTGAAACATGGGCTGCTTTACACATGCATCTTGTATGAAGCCTTGACTTTCCTTGCTTGGTTACTCATATCTATGAGTATGTTTGTGAACTCTCCATTGAAAAGCTGTGCTGTTTGGGGTACCTACAGCTGACAAAAACAATGTTAAGGCTCTACAGTTTTCAACCAAGCACCTTAACGCCACATCGTCCCTAAGGAGGCAGAAAGTGCATGTGAAATTCTCATTCTCCCAAAGCAGATAAACCATGAGGACAGGATGGAGAATATGATATGCAGAGGTGACTGTGGGGTTGTGGAAAACTCATGACGAACAACTTAGGGCACCCTACTTCTCTTTTTTTTGTGTAGAGCAGCCCTTCCCCAACCTGGTGCCCTCCAAAGGTGTTGGACTACACCTCTCATCATTGCAAGTATGTCCCATGGTCAGGAATGCTGGAGAGAAGCAGGAGGAGGGAACACTGTTCTATATCCTTACCAAATACAGGGTCTGCCCAATACTTTTCTCTCACACAGATCTCACACATAGCACCATGCTTGATAACAAAAGGGGTGCTATTCATTACACATCTAAAACCAAAGCATGTGCCAGGCACTTTCAACTTTTGGTCAGTATCCTGCCCTTCAAAGAAGCAATGTTTTTTTTCTTAAAATGTGTTTATACAAAATATACTGTTCACTCCCCACAATCCCTCCACAATGGCCAGTGCGGGACTAAAGGGCCCTTTAACCAGAGGTGTAGGATGAACAAAGGGGATTACGCACTATGATCTTACTAAAATGGGGAACATCTACTACTCAGATGAAGAAATGAGATCAAACACTTTTTAAAACAGATTTCCTTTTCTCAAAAGCACATTGGAAGGCTATCTGATGATGAAACTTTGAGTTCTGGTGGAAATGGTGGGCTATGGGGTGGAACTGAATAGATTTGGGATAAAAGAAAAATAAATAAAACAGGAGAGGCTCAAATTTTGTTGCATTTACTGTTGCTCTTCGCCATAATCCAGAGGGAGAGGCAGGAAATAAATAAATAAATAAATTATAATAATTATTAATTAGTTTAGGGTGTCTATATGGGAAGGAAGACAAGGCTCCTGTATCTTTAACAGTTGTATAGAAAAGGGAATTTCAGCAGGTGTCATTTGTATGTATGCAGCACCTGGAGAAACTCTCTCTTCATCACAACAGTTAAAACTGCAGCAGTCCTGCCTTCTTGGGCAGATACAAAAGAGGGCAGGACTTCTGCAACTTTAATGGTTGTGATGAAGAGGGAATTTCACCAGGTGCTGTATGCATACAAAAGACACCTGCTGAAATTCCCTTTTCTATACAGCTGTTAAAGATACAGGAGCCCTGTCCTCCTTTTCATACTGTCACCCTATAGCTAATTATCTGAGTTCAAAGGAGGGGGAGCCTAAAGATTTCATTTCCTGGTTGTTTGCCCAAAATTAGAAAGAGGCTGTGGGCATAGACAACCCTCGAATTTCTCAGCTTTACACAAATGGGACAATAGCCTGAAGCTGCTCAATGCGCACCATGTTGGTTACAAACATCCCAAAGAAAGGTGTCCAGTGAGCAAAGATGGAGAGATTGAACAAAGGCCAAGCCATTATTAGTAACCCTGGTGCCACCACACTTTTGGTTTGGAACAAATTCAGATCCCCTCTACAAGAATTCGGTTTGACGCCTGGTTCTCCGATTATGCACATCTTCTCGGAAGCGCTTTATGGTAAATGACTGTATGAGGGAAGTAATTGAGCGCACAACTGGTGGCCTTACCGGTTGTTTGAAATGCGCTTTAGAAGTAGTTAATGCAGAGAATCGCTTGTTTACATAGTCAAAATGCGCTTTAACGGGCTGCAGCAAAATAAAACTCGCTATTTAACGTGCATTCGATAATGCGCATAATCAGATAGATAACGTGCCTCAACTCCCGATTTGCGCTCCGCTCATGTAGAGGTAAAATTTTTAATGAGACTTGAAAGAGCTTTAAACCTCTCGCGTAGAGGCAGCCTCAGACAGAGATCCTTGGTTATTGGGTAGACTAAGAAGGAAGGAAAGAAAGAAAGAAAGAAAGAAAGAAAGAAATTGTTGGCAATTGGGCTTCTCCTTAGAGCAGGGGTGGCCAACTTGTAGCTCTTCAGTTGTTTTGTCCTACAACTCCCATCAGCCCTAGTAGGCAGCACAGCCAATGTTGGTGGTGGGTTATGGGAATTGTAGGGCAATCAATTGAAGAGTCATATGTTGTCTATCCCTGCCATAATGTCCAATTAGATCCAGAAATGTAGTGCTCAGCTCAGGATGTTTTGGTAGACACTTCTCAGTACTATCATCATCATCACCATCATCAATTTATTTATTTATTACCCGCCTCTCCCTCTGGATCAAGGCAGGAAGCAACATTAGATACAAAACAGCGTACAATACGTCAAACTGATTAAAAACATATAAAATGAATGAATCATTAAAAACATATAAAACTAATACATTATTAAAAGGCATCTTAAAATTCAACTGGGTAGGCCTGCTGGAAGAGATTCGTCTTTATGGCTTTCGTAAATTCCAGAAGACTGTTAAGTTGCTGAATCTCTTCCGGTAGGCCAATCCACAGTCTGGGAATGGCAAAAGAGAAGATTCCATGAGTAACAGTTGTCAGCCTAGTTCTTGCTGACTGGAGTAAGTTCTTCCCAGAGGACCTGAGGTAGAGTGTATGGGAGAACGCGATCCCGCAGGTAACCTGGACCCAAACCATGTAGGGCTTTAAAGACAATAACCAACACTTTATACTTCGTCCAGAAATTAATTGGTAGCCAGTGAAGTGATTTTAAAATTGGTGTAATATGGTCACCCCTAGGTGTATTGGTGACCAACCTGGCTGCCATATTTTGAAATAATTGTAGTTTCCGGACTAGGCACAAAGTAGCCCTATGTACAGCACATTGCAGAAGTCAAGCCTCGAAGTTTCCAGTGTGTGCATTACCGTCTTTAGGTCTTCCAGCTCTAGGAAGGGGTGCAGCTTGTGTATCAGCCAAAGCTGATAGTAAGCACTCCTGGCCGTCACATCTATCTGGGCTGTAGTTTGGAGCGATGGATCCAAGAGCACCCCCAAGCTGTGAACACAGTCATTTAGGAGGAGTGTAACCCCATCCAGAACTGGTTGACACACCTCCAAACCCAGGTTGTGGCCTTTGACAGTAAGCACCTCTGTCTTGTCTGTATTCAGCTTCTGTTTGTTTTTCCTCATCCAGCCCATTACTGCCTCCAAGCATTCAATCAGCGGAGACACACTGTCCTTAGCTGATGGTGTTGTCAAAGACATAGATAAATATATTTGGGTGTCATCAGCATACTGATAGCACCCCGCCCCATCTGGATGATCTCTCCCAGCAGTTTCATGTAGATGTTAAACTGCATTGGGGATAGGATGGCACCTTGTGGTATGCCATACAACTGATCCTTCTTTGAGGAGCAACTATCCCCAAGCATCACCATCTGGAACCTGCCCGACAGGTAGGACCAGAATCAATGAAGCAAAGTGCCCCCGATTCCCAATCCTCTCAGGTGTTCCAGAAGGATACCATGGTCGATGGTATCGAAAGCCGCTGAGAGATCCAGAAGTACTAGTAGGGACACACTCCCCTTGTCAATACTCAAGTGTAGATCACACATTAAGGTGACCATAGTGGTCTCAACTCCGTATCCCACCCTGAACCAGTTTGAAATGGGTCTAGAAAATCTGTATCATCCATAACTGCTTAGAGTTGGAAGGCAACTTGCCCAAAAACTGAAGATTTGATGCTAGTCTGTAGTTTTTAAGGTCCAGTGGGTCCAAGGAGGTTTTTTTTTAGAAGTTGCCATACTACCACTTCTTTTAAAAATGATAGAAAACTCCCCTCCCTGAGAGATGCATTAATAATATAATGCAGTTGTAATCTAATTGCATCTCCTCCCTGGACGACCAGCCAAGAAGGACAGGGATCGTGAGGGCAAGTTGTCCTCCTCACTTGCCCAAGCAGCTTGTCCATGTCCTCGGTACTCACCAACTGAAACTGATCCAGTGTAATTCTACTTGTGGAGTTGCTGAACACTCCATTGTCAACTTCTGCTATACTAACAGCATATGAATCAGCTCTTATCCGAGAGATTTTATCTGTGAAGTGATCATTAAAGGCATCACAGCAACCTACCAAAGGCCTTAAGATTGGGTTCAGGGGGGAAGGTGTCTGAGTTAGACCCCTCACCACCCTGAACAGTTCTGCTGGACCCGAATTCAGAGACACAAAGCATGCAGAGAAGAAAGCTTTCTTCACTGCACATATTGCCACCCCATAGGAACAAATTTGTTCTCTCTGTCATTTCTTGTCGGATATATGTCGAGTTTTCCACCATCGGCGCTCCAGTCATCATCCTTCCCGCTTCAACTCCATGAGATATTCTGTGTACCAGGATGCCTAGTCAGAAGCAAGTCAGAGAGAACATTTGGGGGTGATTGTGTTGATAGCCCTAGTTAGGTCTTGATTCCATCTATTGACCAGGGCTAAGGTTTTCTGGAATCCAAGAGGATACATCAGCCTTCGAGGGAGGACCATTGCAATAGGTGGGTGGTAGCCTTGATACTAACCCTGACCAGAAAATGGTCTGTCCATGACAACACAGAGGTATTTATCACCTCCGCCCACAGATTCGTCTGTTCAGAACTGAAAACAGCATCGAGGGTGTGACCTGCTGAATGTGTGGGTCCAGAGACCAGTTGGGATAGGCCCATGTTTGTCATGGATGCCATGAACTCCTGAGCTGCACCTGACAAATTGGCCCTGAATGGGATGTTGAAGTTGTCCAAGACCAAAAGCCTGGATGACTCTAACACCAGCTCCGAGACCAGTTCTGTGAGCTCAGCCATGGAGTCTGATAGGCAGTGGGTTGGCCAAATCCCTAGTCTATCCCTGGTCTTCAGACTCAGGTATACGCACTCGATGTGATTCAATTCCCGGACAGAAATTGGCACACTCTGAGACTCAGAAATAACAATGTTGCATAGGTCACAGCCACCTACCAGGCACTGTAATGGTGGTATGAGCTGGCAGGTTCTGTTATGCAAGGTACACAGTACAGTACAAATTGGGAACCAATAGCAAAGCTATCTTCTGTGTCGCTGTTTGGAGTGCTATCTTGTTATAAGATTTCTCATATCAAATGTTTCAATTTTTCCATTTGTGAGGAAGATTCCATAAAAACCACAGGAAAATGAGTATTGAATGTAATCTTAAAACCATAGGCAGAAATAAAAGAGAGAAAAATAGGCAAGGAAGAATTCTATCACATCTTCCATACATGTATTTAGTAATGAAAAAGGGGGGAAAATCAAACAAAAAAGTGTTGGTGACAGAAAATAATATCTGTATGAAGACAGTGAAAAGATAAACATCACTGAAAATATTTGGTACATAAACCCACACATTATTTCTTTAAATATTTCTTCTTTCCTTAGCCAAAGGATGGATTACAATATATTCAACCTTAGCTCAGTTTTCTTTGGGAGAGTCCCATTTAAAATGGGATGGGATCACCCCAAACCATGTAAGGTAGATCATCTGTACATTGATGGTGCTAAATAAATAAATAAAATGGTGTGACATATATCCAAAGAGGTTTCCCAGAGAAGGTCTTAATTCTTTATTTGAGCCACAGGACAAAATAACACCGACCATAGGCTCATTTTCCCAAATTGGGCTGCTCCAACAGTCATCATGTGCTGAATCTGCCTGATCTGAAAGGGACAGGTCATAATATACACTACTCCAGCCTTTTCCAACTGGACACCCCCCAGATGTTTTGGACTACAGCTCCCAACATTGCTGGCCATTGGTCATCATGGCTGGGGCTGATGGAAGTTGAAGTCCAAAACATCTGGAGGGCACGTGGTTGGGAAGACTGCTCTACTCTGTTCTGAAATGAGCTGTTTTCTGTGCTTGGAGCATAGACATCTCTCTTTTGTAGCTACTTGGCTTGCTTTTTGGAAAATGTAGAGGATTAAACTTATCCCTTCTGCCATTGCTTTGGCTACAGTCTGTCTTTTTCTGAGTTGATCATTCTGTTTTGGTTCATCACTCTTGGAGGCTTTAAGGATTGTTCCCTCCCCTTTTCACCAAATAATCTGGCTCCATGCCTGGCAACAGATTTCTGCCAAAAGAAATTGTTGTTTTGCTTTTTTATTTACAACTGGCTCAGAAAAAGTGTTTTTTTTAATCTAGGGCATTTTACTTCAACAAAGTTTGAGACCTCTCTGGTTTAAGTCAATTACCCTTGGATCAGTTTGCCGTGATTGTCTCTGAATTTCTATGCAATTCAATTAATTTCATACTCTGAGCTGCACGAATTCCCTTTAGCTCTAGTGGTTTCTACCCAAGATCTCATTATCTCCTGGTTTCCAACTGCCTGGATTCATAACATCCTATTTTGTTGTTTGTTTTACGCATAAAAATGGAACCATATTCTTTTTTATTGCTTTGGTGTTGATTTCAAGAGGATTAAAAGACGAAAGTTTTAAAATATGTAATAAATTATCTCTTACAGAAAGGGATTATTTCAGCGCCCCCCCCTCCTCCCCTCCGCGCGCCCCCTGCTTACTTTTCATCACCCAGCGCACCACCCTGGAGCAGGCCGCGAAGCCTGCTGGCAGTAGCAGCCGGCGCCGGACGGGAGTGGACGTCCCTGACAGGTAAGCGCGCCGCTCCGAGCGCCCCCCTCCTCCCCTCCGCGCGCCCCCTGCTTACCTTTCAGGGACGTCCGCTCCCATCCGGCGCCGGCTGCTACTGCCAGCGGGCTTTGCGGCCTTCTCTAGAGTGGCGCGCCGGGTGATGTCATCACCCGGCGCGCCACCCTGGAGCAGGCCGCGAAGCCCGCTGGCAGTAGCAGCCGGCACCGGACGGGAGCGGATGTCCCTGAAAGGTAAGCGCGCCGCTCCACGCACCCCCCTCCTCCCCTCTGCGCGCCCCCCCACTGTCCACTTTCATCGGCGGGCGCCCGCTGGCGCCCACCAATAGAAGCGCCGGTGGGCGCCAGCGGGCGCCCGCCGATCCGCCGATCCGCCGATCCATCCGAACCGGATCGGAACCTTTTCGGATCGGTTTGGATTGGATCGGCCGATCCAGCTGTCAGATCTGAAATCGGATAATTTATCCGATTTCATTCTGGATCGGATTCGGATCGTGGATTGGATCCGATCCAGTGCACATTCCTAGTGTTAATTGTTATGCCATTTTATGGAATTTGATATTCCACATGAACGGAATGAATGAAATGTCACCATGAATAACCTCGATGGCGGGCCTTCTCTGTGGTGGCACCCACCCTCTGGAAAACCCTCCCTCATGCAGTTCAGGAGGCAGAAAATGTAGCATATTTTAAATGCCTCCTGAAAACACACCTTTTCATGAAGGCTTTCCCTGGGCTGTATCTGCTGTTGGGTTTTACTTTGGTTTTATTTGGTACTTTTAAATTATATATATATATATATATATATAGTGTCTTGTCATGTTGTATTTTATGGTTTTAATTGTGAACTGCTCACAGAGCCTTGTCTGTTGGGTAGTATAGAGATGTAATAAATAAATAAATGAAAAATGCCTGATCTGATGGCATTAAAAAATATCCTGAGTTCCAGTTCACACCAGCTGCCAACTCCAATGCAAGTGCCCAGGGATGTATGGATTGTGCAAAGTCCATTCTGTCTGTGTTGCGTGGATTGTCAAGCACCTTTCATTCTGCCATCTGCTCATGGATGGAAATGGTTTCCCCCCCCCCCCCAGTTTCTGACTTTGTGCATACCCAAATATACAAACTCCCGAAAATGCAGAAATTGCACTGGACTTTGGACTTCCTACATGATTAACCACTGTACTGTTTTAGTAATTACAGAATGGTCCACGCGCTTGGCATGGATGCTGCAAGCTTGTGCAAATTAACCCTAAGATATAAAGCTAGGAAGGGGAACCTCATGCTTGTGGGCCGCATCCAGCCTTCCTGAGGTTTCAAGCCAGCCCTTCAAGGGCTCCCCAGATGGCCATCCTCCTTCCTTTGGCACCACCCCTTTCCCCAACCACAAGTCATTTAGTAGTTTTCCAGCTTTTGTGCCATTTCTTCCTCATTAAAAATGGGGAAGAAGCTCTTTGCTAAGGCTTAGTGACTGGCAATAAAAGCTTTAAACTGAAATATGCTGGCTTTTAGTTTTCTTGACCTCACCCCTTTTGCCCTGTCCCCTTTGCATTAGGCTCCATCCACCACTGGAAGGGGGCCTCAGAGAGCTTCTACAAAAAGGAATTTGGCTCTTGGGATGAAAGAGCTTTCCCACCTATGGCCTGCACTGGGTCCCTAGGTCAGGATGCATCAGCCGCTTTTCTGACCCTGCCCAATAGCCCTCCTGTGGAAAGATCAGAATCTCTTCAAGCTATCCCTCTGGTTGGTTCCCTTTAACATCACAATTGGCCATGCCATCTGTGCTGGTGCCACAGTAGTGGCACAACGAACAAATGGGAGACAGCTGACCTGCCAAGTGGCAGCAAGGATCAAAGTACTAACCTCAAGACGTAAGCCTAGAGTCCAGAGTTCATCATCCATGCAGGGCTGCCAGAATAGGCTGACCAGATAAAATCCAGGTCAGGGCTCATGTAGCTTTAACAGTTGTAGAGAAAAGGGAATTTCAGCCAGTGTCATTTGTATGCAATTAGTTCCTGGTGAAATTCCCTCTTCATCACAACAGTTAAAGTTGCAGGCACTATACTAGAGTGACCATATACAAAAGAAAGCAGGGCTCCTGCAACTTTAACTGTTGTGATGTAGAGGGAATTTCACCAAGAACTAATTGCATACAAATGACACTGGCTGAAATTCCCTTTTCTCTACAACTGTTAAAGTTACATGAGCCCTGACCTGGATTTTATCTGGTCACCCTATGCCAGAAGCCCTGCAGCAGCTGGTCCATTCTCAATATTTACATGTTTTATACTACTTTTGGATTTCAACCAATACCATTTAACCCACACTTCAACCAGTATTTGTAGCCATTATTTGCCTTCACTGGGTTTCTTATTGGAGCAGTGTCAATTCTGACCTAGCTGAAGCTCAATTTAGAGGTTTTGATACCTACTACAGAAACTCCAGACCCTTTTGATCTTTATTAGTATAATTTAGAAATATTGTGATATATATATATATATATATATACACATACATACATATATATATATATATATATATATATATATACAGTGATGTCGCGAGCTCCCGAGTAGGGGTAGAGTCTGATGAACTCCCCTATGCTCGCCCCCCCTAAAGTAGGGTGACCAGATAAAATCCAGGTCAGGGCTCATGTAATTTTAACTGTTGTAGAGAAAAGGGAATTTCAGCCAGTGTCATTTTTATGCAGTTAGTTCCTGGTGAAATTCCCTCTTCATCACAACAGTTAAAGTTGCAGGGGCCCTGCCTTCTTTTGTATATGGTCACTCTAGTATAGTGCCTGCACCTTTAACTGTTGTGATGAAGAAGGAATTTCACCAGGAACTAATTGCATACAAATGACACTGGCTGAAATTCCCTTTTCTTTACAACTGTTAAAGCTACATGAGCCCTGACCTGGATTTTATCTGGTCACCCTACCCTAAAGTCAGCTTAGTACCACCCCTACTCACTGGGCTGTATGAGTCATGTGAGCCACTGTGACTTACCAAATCCATCTGTGAGTGCCCGGTGGCTGTGTGGCCTCTCTGCAAGTCACCATTTTACAAAAACATGGTGACATGTTCTGTTCTGTAAATTTAATCTTGTGGAAATGGCAGCCATAAAGAAGCCATGTCCACAAGGTTACAGGCAGTGGCAGGACAGGAGGAGGATGAGATGGAAGCCCCTCATGCCCTCTTCCTGCTTCACCGAAGGTGTAGCTGTCATGGGAGCTAGGATCGGAAGAGGAGTAGGGAGCATCACTTCCTTCTCCTTCCCATTTCCCAGCTACTCTGGCAGCAGCAGAGGGACAAGGGAAGGATGTGAGGGAATCTCCTCTCATCCTCCTCCTGCCCCACCATGATGATCCATAACATGTCATGATGTTATGCATCATCATGATACGTACCCCCTTTTTAGGGAATGTTTATTTGCAATTGCTAATCAGTTCAGTATAGAGGAGAGATGAATCATGCTGCCAAGTTTTTCTCACAGAACCAGAACCATGGTGAGAAAGACAGAAGATTTGAGGCAGATCCTGCAGTGGCGGACCCAGGATGATGTTAAGGGTGTTAATCCAACAAATTCAGAGGATGTGCAGAGATTCCATAATCCAGAAGCAGACAATGCAGGCTCCAAAGTTTGCAATCTGTTCTAAAACTAATACTGAATTTGTAAGGCAGTGATCCAAGTTTGCTACATAGGTGAGCAATTCAAAGTAATTTTGAAATTCAGCAGCATCACTAGATGTTGGTCCTTCTGCATGAGTCCCTGCCAAAGGAAGTGAAGTGCATGGCAACAGGAAGATGACCTTCTCTGCTTTGGCACCCTTGCTGTGGAATGAGTTCCCTAGGGAATTTTGCCTGTCACTTATGTTATACTCCTTCCGGATGTGTAGGGATGCAAAAAAATGGCTCAAAATTGAAACTGAAACTTAAGATTTAAAAAAAATCGGAGAGGAAAATTCAGAGGTCCATCATATTGTATTGGATCCGATCCCGATATGAAAATTGGACCTCTGATTTTTTACTCAGACACCATTTTGAATGTGTTTTCCCATAGCCTAGTATTGTGTTACAAAAATGCCTATAACTTTTTTATTTTTTAAAATAAACTTGGCCACATTGCAGATGGGTTAGAGTTACGTCTCTGTGAGAAATTTAAGAAATTTGAAGGCATAACTGTCTTTACCCCACTGCTACCCATTTTTCAAAAATTAATGGCCACCAAAGGCAAGCACCTATGGTTCTGAAATTTCACACACGAGTCTCAACATACCATCTGCAATATGGCAAAGTTTAATGTGTGGATCTTTAAAAATTAAAAAGTTATAGGCGTTTGTGTAACAGAATACTAGGCTATGGGAAAACACATTCAAAATGGCATCCGATTTTCCAATTTTCTCTAATTAAAATTGGAGACCAAAAAATCGGATTGGAAAAAATTGGATTTTCAAATGTTTGAATCGGAATCGGTATCGGTTGTCCAATCTCCGATTTTAATTGGAATCGGATATTGGATCCAATACAATGCACATCCCTTGTGAAGACCTTTTTTATTTTCCCAGTATGTTCGCATTTTATCATGATACTTTTAGCTCTGTTGTTTTAAATGAGTATTTTAAATTTCTGCTTTGCTGCTCAGTTTTATTCTTGTAATGTTTTTATACTGTGGCTTAAATCGGCCATATTTTATATTTTACATTGTACCTTATGGTTTTAATTTTTGTGAACTGCCCACAGAGCTATGGCTATTGGGTGGCATAGAAATGGAACAAGTACTGCTTTTTTAAATACGCTTGAGAATAGTTATTTTACATGATATCCTTTTTATATATTTTTCAGTGGTGTGTGTTTGATAGATCTCAGTGTGCACTTAAAGATAATAATTTGTGTGTGGGTTGTCCATTTTTCTTCCCTCCCTTTTGTGTTTTTCAGTATTGCACTACGCAGGCCATTTCTGATTCAGTACACAGCATCACTTTATAATCTATATGATTTTTATAACCAGTTATTTGTCCACATATAGAGGTATGGGAATGGCTCTTTTATTCTGGGTAATTATAGTGTCCTAACAGGTCCTAATTCACACACATTAAATAAGTGTGACTTTTACACACACACACACACACACACACACACACACACACTGTCCCTGATGTAGCAAATCATGATGCATGCCTGGCTTGAGTTTTCTCCTTAGTTAAGGTGAACCTACAGCACAAGAAAGACTTATTATGCATAAAGAGACACTGAGCTGTCAGAGGATGAGGAACCTCAAGTGCCAGACTAATATTTCCAGATGCTCAGGGAATCAGGCAGTGACTTCAGACACATACCAAGGCTGTGATAAATAATTTTCTCCATCAATCGCTCTTCAGGTGCCTCCCGATTCTCCTTTGTAAATTACTATTTTATCCACCAGGAAATGATGCCACATGGTTCTCTCTCTCTTTACAGCTGGGACAAGAATAAATCCTTGGAGCAGCCACAGGATCAGTAGGGAGGGGCAACTAACAGTTAAAGCAAGCCCTGTAGAAGACTGGCAAATAATACAATACTTTTTCCTACGGCTGATTGGCAGTTTGTTCCTAATCCCAATCTTGTGTGATCACAAAGTCTTGAATTCATCCATATTCTCCCCAATCACTATGGCAACTTGACATCCCATACCCTCTGCACAACCAGTGGCCCATCGAGCTCAGCGCAGCTCACCCACGACGTATCATGGCCTGTCAGGCAAGATGCAATTATCACTTCACGGTCCTCAAATTTGAAACAGTTACTGTGTTTTCTACCAGTTGGGCTTTTCTTTTCTCCTAGAAAGTACTTACAAAGTTGGGGAAGGCGCAGTCAAGGAACAACCTTACCTGACTATTTGCTCCTGACAGGAAAATGGGTGTGGCTGCCTCTACAAGAGAGGTTTAAAGCTCTTTCAAGGCGCTTTAAAAAAATTACCTCTACAAGAACGGAGCGCAAATCGGGCGTAGAGGCGCGTTATCTCTCCGATTATGCGCATTATCGAATGCGCGTTAAATCGCGAGTTTTATTTTGCTCCAGCCGTTAAAGCGCATTTTGCCTATGTGAACAAGCGCTTATGCGCATTAACTACTTGTAAAGCACATTCTGGTCATCCTCTCGCCGCCTCTCGTGCAGAGGTATTAGGTGTAAATGCGCTTCAGCGATTATGCGCATAATCGCCTAACCAGGCGCAAAAGTGAATCCTTGTAGAGGGGACCATAGTGCAATCCCTCAGTCACTCATCTGTTCTGCCTATTTCGTTTCCCACAGCCACCACTATGCTGGGGAAAGTTGTGACACACTGCTGAGTCTTTCTGTCTCCGTTCTTACTGTTTCAACAGCACATGCAAAGTTTTAGAGCTGATGCACAATTAATATAAAAACAGAAATACAAGAGGGGAGGACCTTTTGTGTTTTGTGGAGGTCTTGAAATCTTGGCAGTCTTCTACTAAAAACTAGTGCTGTGACTGAAATTTCTCCCACAGTGCTTTTGATTATTCTCATTCAGTTTGATGGGAAAGACATTGTTTTTGAAAATAAATTCAGTGGTGTAGAAATATCGGAGAAATTCTCCTGTGTTGGGTTTGGGTTTCTTCTGCATGTCTTACTTAGGAGATGGCTGAGGGGTGTGTATGACTGTCCTGACTTTCATTGTACGATCATGTCTCTTGCAGCCTGTAGCCACCTCAGCTTCCTACATTTCAGTGAAAGACCAGGGGAAGACATCATGAGGTAATTGCTCCCATAGAGTTAAAATGTTTTAAAGTGTTTTAATGATAGCCATTTTATGTTTATGGTTTTAAATTTTGTATATTGTCTTTTTAATGCTCAATCTTTTTAATTTTTGTAAACTGCCCAGAGAGCTTCGGCTATGGGGCAGCATATAAGTGTAATAAATAATAATAATAATAATAATAATAATAATAATAATAATAATAACAATAATAATAATTTCCAAATCAGGAAACCCCAGCAGGCTGGGAGAATAGCAATGAATAGGTAAGCTAAAAAAAAACCCCATAAAATAAATTATAAAAAACAATTAGAATGAGGCAGAACAATGCAAGTATCTTTCATGGGGGAAGAAAACTCTCAGGAAATTGGAGGATAGCTTTTGCCTCAACACTAGGGCCTCATCTACACTAAGCAGGATGTTGCACTGTGAAAGTGGCATGAAAGTGGTATAATAATGACAGGAGCCACACAAAGCAGAATATAACGGTATGAAAGCAGTATATGGTATGTGTCAATGGGCCCCAACAGTTGTCAGTGCTCTTCAATACCTCTATAAAGCAGTGGTGTGGCTCCTGCCTTTTATATACTGCTTTCATACCACTTTCCTAGTGCAATATCCTGCTTGGTGTAGATAAGGCCTTCTATCTCTTCCTTTGAGCTGGACACAACACAGCATTGTTGTGGATGTGAAATGGAGGCCATCTTACAGTGGTAGCCCCCTCCAAACAACAACAACAACAAAAAAAAACTCACAAAAAAAGAAGAAGCTGAGTTTAAACTCCTGCCAATGGTGAGCCCAACCTGTGAGAAACTGTTGAGAAATTTTGTGAATCCCCCCCCCCAATTTCTCTGCCCATAGGGTGGAGAATTTCAAGAGGCCGTTTGTTCACAGCTCTACTAAAAACAAAGCACTGTCCCTTAGCTGGCAGATTTTAACTTTTACTTAGAATGAATTGTCAGGTCTTCATCAGCAGCAGATTCAGGTACAATACTATTTTCAATGGGATTTCATTGATTTCCCATGAGACTTATTCCTCAGCAGACGCAGTTAGGATTCAGATTGGCTTTAGAGACCAGTCCTAATCTGTACGTAGAAGGTAAATCCTGTTGGGATTTACTTCCATTTAAATATGCTTGGGCCGCAATCCTATTCACACTTACCTAGGAGTGAGCCCCACTGGGTAAACATGTATAGGGTTTGCACAGCATGCAATGTAGCCTTAAAATGATATCACATTGATTTCACCACTGTAGAATATTATTATCTTCGCCAACAATTAAAAACTGAACACAAAATTACATCGTAGATAGAATCCAAGTTTTTAGGACATCAATCCAATGCCTCAGCTGGTCTGCTGCAAAACAAACAGTCCTATTGCAGCTGCTGTCTCCCCCGTCCCCAGCCTTGCAGTATCCTGCCTGCTTATCCCGGTTTGCAGTAACTGGATATACTATTCATTAGTGATGATGCCCACAGAAAATCTTAGGATGGAAAACAGAAAATAGAAGATCACCCAAAGAGTTGTAAAAGATATGTTTCTAAGCCCAGGGTAGAATTCAAACAAGTCACCATGTCAGACTCAGCTTGACATCTGTAAAATGGGGATAATAGTTACTTGCTCACAGGGTCAATTAAAGATGACAGAGCATAGACAAATTATTTGTAAAGTGTACATCCCACAATTGCAGACTATACAGTACTCAGTCAAGTTTGAGGGTTCAGTAAAACCCTGAAGTGACAAGTTTCAGGGAGCAGGCCAAAATTATTCAGTGGGGAGGAGCTTTACAATTCCATCATGTAGGGAACTGCATTTCCCCCCCTTTTCCCTTTATAAAACCACTAGCCCTTGTAACACTAGCTCTGCAGTAGCAGTGAAGCTCCAACTGCTGGTGTGCTACTTTCCCAACACCAAAGTGAAAAAAATAAAGCCTCTTAAAAGGGGGGGCACTTCCTTTCATACCAGAACTGTAAACCCCCTCCTCCTCCTCCTCCTCCTCACCCCTCCAAACATTTGGCAGTCAAATAGCCCCCTTGAAACATAACCCAAACAGCTACACCAGATTTGCCATCTGAGAATGAGAAGACAAATTAGGAGTGCCTTTGAATCTGAAGCACATCAATGTCAATTCGAGACAAGCCAAAATAATTCCACCAATAAGCTCAGGAAGTGTCGTTAGAGAGGCTATGCACTGGTAAATTTCAAACTATTTCAGTTGTGTTAAACGAACAATAATGGCCCCTCACAACAGAAAGTGATTGTCCTTCTTGAGATGTTAATAGGAGTAGGGTGAATTGAACCTTCCATAAGATGAAATTTGTTTGCCAAATGAACATAATGTTATAAACTCAGATGTACGTTCTTTGTTATTATAATAAGATTTCATACATATCTTGGGGGGGGGGTTATATGTGCATCACCAAAGGGCATCTTGGGAATTGGCATGTACAATGGTTCTCTGTGGCTCTCTGGAGTTAGCACTAACCACAAGCTAGGGTGACCAGATAAAATCCAGGTCAGGGCTCATGTAACTTTAACAGTTGTAGAGAAAAGGGAATTTCAGCCAGTGTCATTTGTATGTAATTAGTTCCTGGTGAAATTCTCTCTTCATCACAACAGTTAAAGCTGCAGGGGCCCTGCCTTCTTTTGTATATGGTCACTCTAGTACAGTGCATGCACCTTTAACAGTTGTGATGAAGAGGGAATATCACCAGGAACTAATTGCATACACATGACACTGGCTGAAATTCCCTTTTCTCTACAACTGTTAAAGTTACATGAGCCCTGACCTGGATTTTATCTGGTCACCCTACCACAAGCCATGCTGTCAAACACAACACTTTAAAACAAGGTTAGAGCTGCTAACCGTGCTGCAGACAATTCGACTGTGGTTAGTGAGTGAGCAGGGTTTAGAAAAACGCATTGCATAAGGCACCTTAAACTAGGCTGACCATCTGAAAAGGAGGACAGGGCTCATATAACTTTAACAGTTATAGAGAAAAGGGAATTTCAGCCAGTGTCATTTGTATGCAATTAGTTCCTGGTGAAATTCCCTCTTCATCACAACAGTTAAAGTTGCAGGCACTATACTAGAGTGACCATATGCAAAAGAAGGCAGGGCTCTGCAACTTTAACTGTTGTGATGAAGAGGGAATATCACCAGGAACTAATTGCATACAAATGACACTGGTTGAAATTCCCTTTTCTCTACAACTGTTAAAGTTATATGAGCCCTGTCCTCCTTTTCAGATGGTCAGCCTACTTAAACCCTGCTGCTTAACCAAAAGCCTTAACCAGCAGGGTTTAAGGTGCCTTCTGAAAATACCCTATGTGTCAAGACTAGGGATGGTCATTCTGCTTGAATTTTAATGTGAAGTAACTGATTTTTGCGCTTTTGAACCCTAATCCTGAACCAAAACTCAATTATCCTTTGAAATTGCTCCAAATCTTGCAATGGAATCCTCCAATCAAAACTGTGTACAAAAAGTTGTATATGAGGCACAATTGCAAACAAAAAGGCATATATTAAAAGAAATACACATGTAAATGTTTACAGATTTCCATACAGTCTTTTAAAAAACATTCTCAGTGCTTGTGACAAGCTGAACCCAGATTAGATAAATTATCAAAGTTCCTGGAAGAACTGAACATAAGATAGGAAAAATGAGAAACTGAAATTGACAGATTTGTCCAGGCCTAGTAATAATGCATCCTTTTCTGATTGGCTGTTAGCTGTTCCTTGAAATATGATTACCTGTTGAATGGTTTCAGCTCCAAACTTTAAAACTGATTGGTTTCACTACAGGCTTGATGACATCAGGAGGTTCTGGCCATACCCCATGATGTCATTCAGTCCCTGCCTGAACTGTTCCTCTAACCAATGCTTCAGTCAGAGACCCAACTTCATCTGCCTCACATGGTCCCCCATTGGAGAGGATATGGGACAGGCGAAAGCCACCCTGGCTGAGGTGCCAGGTGGAGGAACACTCCTCCAATTGACACCTTGGTGAGGATCATGTCTTTGTCGCATGTAGACTTTCTCTGGATTCTGAGTTAACATACATAGGATTGCACTGGGAATCCTACATTTATTTACTCTACATAGAGTTGGGACAAGCCTTCTGCCTTTTTCTTGTATTTTCTTTTCTTTGGGGCCATGGGTTCCTGAGATCCAAAGCCTTCAAAAGTGTATGCCAGGAACAAGGTACTCCATGGTTCTTTCAAAATGTGCAAGAGTTTTGAATATATTTGTGTTCCTGACAACCAATCAATATTGTTCATACCTGTCCAATAAAATCCTAGCACATTACATTCAGAATTTCATATAGCAACTCAGAAGAAGAAGAATATGGAGTACTTACATTCTTGAAACAATTACTTTACTTACAAACAGAAACACAGACAGTCTTTACCTGTGTTTGCTTAATTTGTTCCTCCAATAATGTCCTTAGAAGGTAACACTGTATTTTATAGTGATATGTGCTATATCTATCACAGCATGAGCTTGCTCAGAGGATTTTCCATAATCCAAAAATAAGTGAAGAATTTAAAACAAAGTTAATTAAGTACATCATGGCATCAATATACTGTTGAAACGTGAACTAGGGATGTGTGAGAAATTAGCAAGGCTTCTTTGTTTTAAGAGATTTAACCAATTTGCACCTCTTAGCCCTGAACTGTTAAAAATTTGTTGGAAATATTTTTAAAAAAATATCACAAGCCCAAGTGGAAATGGCACAACAAGGTGGACCTCAAAATCCTAACAATCTTGGCAAGACGGAGATTGATAGAACTGCCCAGCGCTAATGTGAACCAGTGTTTTGTTGGCTTTTTCAAACAAAGCTCAATGGGCCTATTCAGAAGATGGTTAAGGCTTTTGGTTAAGCAGCAGGGTTTAAGGTGTCTTGTGTGATGTGTTTTGCTAAACCCTGTTCACTCACTAATCACAGTCAGACCGTCTGCAACAGGTTTAGCGGCTTAAGGTTCTGTGTGCGACAGCATGGCCTGTGGTTAGTGTTAACCCCAGAGAACCACAGTTTCACTATCCACAGAATCTGAAGTGTCGTCTGAACAGACCCAATGACAATGCCCCAAAAGGAACAATAAATCTCTAATAATGTAGAAAATGCAATGCCCTTCCATTATGTCCTTTTCCTGCTCTACCCAAACTTGGGAGAATGCTTTCAGGGGGTCCTATTTAAAAACCTAAGCTTCGAGCTAGAAGGAAATGTTGCATTTAATTGGCCATTTTATGGTTAAGGCCAGAAATGTCAGGGCCAGACTGGTTACCTTTTTGTAAACTACCCAGAGTTCTTTGGCTATTTGGTGGTATAGAATTGTAATAAGTAATAATGATACGTGTCTTGAATCCAGACTGAAAAAAAGGTCTCTTCATATCAGGACCATCAAGGTAAGAGGCCTGAACAGGAAGCTGTCAGTGCTGAAGTAACAGCAAACAGAACACCCTGTTCTGTTGACCAAGTAAAGGCAGAATGACCAAATTCCCAGTAGTCATACCAGGCATGGCCAGTTCAGATACTTAACAATAGTGCTGTGCCGAATCCTGACCCCTTTTCTTCGGGAACTATCTCTCCATGTGAGAGAAGCTATGCCCTCCCACTATACAAAAGGGAGACTTTCAAAGACTTTTCTCCTTGGGGAGAAGGGCAGCATTTCCACATAACATTTAAAAGTGTAACTGGTCACTTAGAGGCTATATATATATATATCAACACTCCCGGCACCTAGAAGAACCCGACAGTTCTTCATGAATGTCTATTGCAGACCACGTGACCTCATCCACCCTAACAGGAATTCAGGAAGAATTCCTGGGCAATTGCAAGTGCCAGAGTTATCTTTTTTTAAAAAAAATAAAAATAAAATAGAAATAGAAAGAAGACCCTTCAAAACTTCATACACTTAAAAAGGTATGTAGAAACCCTCTCCCACTTCTCAAGGAGAAAATTCTCCAACATTCTCACCTCTCTCAGCCTCTTTTGCCAGAGGTTTCATTCCCCCCCCCCACTCCCCACAAAAGGCCAAAAATGGAATAATCAAAATGTTTGGCACAGTGCAACTTCACACTGTCTGCCAGTCACAGGGGTTGCTGTTACCAGGGTTTGATTCATTGGATGTTCACTCCACCACTGTTTTCCACACTTGGGACATCACCCGAGCTTCTTTTGTGGGTTGGTGAGTGCCCAATGACGTCACGAGCCAATCCACCCTCATCCGGAGCTTCCATAGTGTGCAACAATGGAGTCCCTGGAAATTGCGCATTTCCCCTATTGTGTAATTGACATTGGTAAAAGCCCTATTTACACAAGAGTAAAGGTGTGAATGCTACATTCATGCCTATGCCCTTGTGTAAATGGGGCCTTTACAGTCACCATTTATGCAATGGGGGAAATCATGCAATTTCCAGAGCCTCCATTGACATGCATGAGCATTTGACCTGTGAACAAACTGCAGATCCCCAACTGGATCTGGGAGGGTAGCTGCAGGGGGGGTTGTCAGACTCCAGGACCTGGTTGGGCATCCAAGACATGCACACCTAACTGCTCTGGTCTTGCATTTGAAGAGGTATTTGAGGCTTGAGCACAAACAGACTACAGTTCTTTGAAACCCAGCCTTCGAAGGTTTGTAGCGCAAGCCCTGAAGTCCATGCCAGGAAGACGCAGCCGAACGTGTGAGACCAAACACCAGAAATGAGCTTCAAATGTAGCAGCTACAACAATAACATGTTGGGTGGAGCAATGACCGCTAACAACTTTCAATGCAAGCTAGTATAAACTGTGAAACGTATCAATTTGTTCTTGAAACTGCAATTTTGCCAGGTTGGGATTGCATGTTCTTAGGCCCAGGTATGTTCGACTATATGCATGGAAGCACTGCTCATATATTATATTCAATACATATAAACAACGCAGACCATGGGGACAGCAGGCGGGTGTGACCTGACTCCTGCCAGCCCCCTGTGATGGCAGACACACATAGGACCTTTAGTGCATGAGGGCATAAAGCTGTTCTATCCTGTGCAGCTTATGCTTCAGCACAGGGTTCTGATCACTGAATTCAGGAATTGTTTACTTCTGCACATTATTGTGGGCATCCAGGCCCCATAAACATAGATAGTTGCATTTTCAGAGATCATGATCCTGAAATCATATGTTCTGTTGAATGCACTATGGTTCTGGACAAGGATTATTTATCCCACCATTTGTGAAATGGGCCAAGCATTCAAGAACTAACTAGCAAATAACCCAGAATGCTTTCACATGTATCAAGCATCAAAACTGTCTAGCTTACCACCTGGTACTTGGGATTTCCCTGCCAGTGGTTCCCATCTCTTGTGGCCTTTGGGGAGACCATAGTTTGCCAAAGAATCACATCGCCATGTAGATCTAGCCCAACAAAGCCTATGGAACAGATGGCGCTCCAGTTCAAGTGAAAAAGGACAGCTGGTGGGAGGGTGCCACAAACTGCCAACAAGAGCTACAAAACCAGCAAGCATGAACAGTCTCTCCAAACTCAGAAATCACGTCCTGATCATCTAAAGTTCTCTTCTCTTAAAGTTTAATCTACAGTAGGGTGACCAGATAAAATCCAGGTCAGGGCTCATGTAACTTTAACGGTTGTAGAGAAAAGGGAATTTCAGCCAGTGTCATTTGTATGTAATTAGTTCCTGGTGAAATTCCCTCTTCATCACAACAGTTAAAGTTGCAGGGCCCTGCCTTCTTTTGTATATGGTCACTCTAGTATAGTGCCTGCACCTTTAACTGTTGTGATGAAGAGGGAATTTCACCAGGAACTAATTGCATACAAATGACACTGGCTGAAATTCTCTTTTCTCTACAACTGTTAAAGTTACATGAGCCCTGACCTGGATTTTATCTGGTCAGCAATGAGCAGCAGTTCGCTTCACCCATCGCCCTTAGTTTTGCTCCTTAAAGCAGGTCTAAAGCCTCCCTTTGAGTTCTCCTAAGAAATAGCCTTGCCACCACATCCTTCATATTTTGGATGACCAGAAATAAGGATGGGCAGTATGAAAAGTTTTGTTCTGCCCCCCCCCAGTTAATTCAATTTATCCCAAACTTTGAGCATTTTTCCAATCTTAAAATCAGTTTGTTACTTTTAAAGCAGCAGGACTTTATTGTGATGATTGCTTCCTAAGCCATTAAAAGGACAGCAAGACAGAAGCCTAGGCATCCGAAACCTAAATTCAATCAAAACAAAACTTACACCCACCAACCCTGTTTTATATGCTCTTGTGGTTCATTGTGGTTAAGACAGAAATTGTAACAACACTGCCAGATTTTTGGGGTCAAATGCTTATTTCAATGGGGTCTTTATTTTTTCAAGAATCCCTTTCCACTTGAGGTTCAAGAGCTTTTCAAATGATAAATAAGGGGCAGGGAGAAGAGTTGGTTTAGGTTGGATTCAACTTCTTCGTGTTGACATGAACTTACCCTCTAATGCCAAGCTGCCTGTGAGTTCGACAAACCGAAAGTCGATATCAACACCTTTAAAGTCAGCGTCATTATTTTTATAAGGAAAAGAAGCTAGAGAAAAAACATTCCTCTAGACAAAGACCTAAAGAGAAAAGAGAAGACCTGCAGGATGAAGCCCGTGAAAAAGGCTGTTCCAGACAGACATACGGAGATGATAGAGTCAGATCATCTGGAGTGGGAGAGGGTGATAAAGAAGGCAGTGGATCTAAATTTTTAATTGCTTAATTGAAGAATCAGTTAAATGCATGACAGTTAATTGGCTCAACAATCTATATTTGGAAGATTCTACATGTGTGAGGTTGCATGCATGTGAGGGCGTTGTGGGGGGTGGGTGGGTGGGTGTGCCTGCGTTCTTCAGCTTGTAAAAAGAAGTCTCAATATCTACTGCAGGGTATGTTTTTCCCATTAGGGTAAATGAAGTACTATTAATTACTGATGGTGGAATGAAGTTTAAATAATAATAATAAAAAGATCCACTGAACTAATTACTGTTATTTGATTACAGAGGGCCTATCTACACAGTCCCTTGGAATGTTTTAACTAGTATTTTAAAACGTTCCAAATAGGTGCGTTCTAAAACGTCTTAGGCCACATTACTGAGTACTCACGTTACAGGAGAAAAAATATTCAGTCTTTAAAGTGGTGTGTGTGGTCACACACTCTTCTGCCCTGTCTCTTTCTGTTTCATTTTTACAATGAGTTTAGGGCAAAGCATTGTGGCCATTGTAGTTCAGTTGCCCACTTCCTCCTTAGTTCCTCTTTCAATCTCTAGCTTTCAATGAGTATAGGGCTAAGGATTGTGGGTGTTGTAGTTCACTTCCTCCTTAGCCCCTCTTTCTTTCCCACTAATCAACGGCTAAGCATTTGGGCGCTGGTAAACGAAGCACTGCCCCCATGAATCACAAACGGTAAGGAAGGACACATTATTTTACTTAAAACGATTTATTAAAAGTAAAAACCATTGTATATAGCTGAAGTGAGTATTAAAAAACCTCGGGTATACATCATTCAAGGGAGCGCGTCATGTGGCCCAAAGAGTTTTCGTAACCCTTATAAAATGTTAAAAACGTAGCGTGTAGATCGGCTCCTAGCCACATAGATCTCAATATATTCCAGCAGTATAAGAACAAAACAAATCACAAGCCCCCTATCTTAATTAGATAAAAGCAAAACACATTCAAATCACTGCAATGTATCAGGGCCTTGTTTCATTAATACTCAACAAAAGGAACCTTGTGATATATATTATGAAGTCACTTGGTGTTTGGTTTTTTAAGTGTTCTCAAAAGAAATACTGGGACAATACAGTGTAGGAAAGTCTGTCACTTGAAAATATAGCCCTTTTTAGGCTCACTGGAGTGAAGCAGTGGACCCAACTGGGCTTGCATTTGCGAGCTGAGCTGTGGGGTTTTCCCAAAATCCAGGAACCTTTTTCTGTGTATTCTAAGTTGCGGAAAGAGACATTTGTGCACATTTGGGCTGAAATATGCACAAATCACACAAATTTCGGCCACAATTTGTGCAAAGGTCTGTCTCTGCAGATAAAACGAAACAAAGAAAAGCTGCTGGCTGCCCCAACTCACTGGCTGAATTCAGACAACACGATAGTCCATGGTGGGGTAATAATCAACTTTACATTTGTTCATCTAGGGGGCACTCCCCACACAATGTGCTAATAAATAATCAACTGTGGTGTGGATTAGGATCAGCGCTGAGTTGATGATGGCAGCATTCGGATGACACGATAGTCAATACAGCTGACGATTGTTTCCCCCTCCCCAGTTGACTATTGTGTCATCCAAATTCAGCTACTGTGTGGACCGCGTGGGGCCAGCCAGCAGAAGACAAGCTGAAGTCGAGATGGCTGAGCCCATGAAGCTCATTGAACTCCATCCCTTGATAGGATTCCTCTGACACCTCTACAATTCACACAGTGGGCAAGTGCATGCGTTATACATATGGCTATGTGAAGAAGTAAGTGTGATCTCCCACCTAGGCATATCAATCTACCCAAAGTGAGGGATGTATGAGAAATTCATTACAGTTCATTTATGATCAGAATTCTCCCTGTTCACATGTTCTGAACCCAAACCTGAACACAAGCATGATTGGCAGTCAAAGCTCATACATTCCTGAGCTTGCTTGCAGGGCTGGGAGGGATGTCTCCCAAAAGACATTCTTTAGAAAATGCACTTTAAAAGTGCATTAAAAAAAAGTGTGCACGGACATTCTTTCATCATTGGGAAAATGTGCATCCAAGAATGCAACCAAATACTTCATGTTTTGCATGCAAAAAAAAAAGAAAGAAAGAAAAGGTTGCAATCTCTGGTACAGTCATGAGTCAGACAGAGCTTCATGGTGGAAATTGAGGAACCTCGATGTGTTTGGGTTTTGCTGATTCCCACATCTCTATCCACCACAAACCCCACACCTCTTAAAAGGTGAGTTTGTGGTAATGTCATCAGCTGTGGGACTGGTCTCAGCTGCAGGGCTCCTACTGTCTGCAGATGCAGCGCTAGTGAACAGTGAGTTTGTGGTGATGTCTTCAGCTGTGGGGCTACTGGTGTGCAGATGGAGTGCTCGTGAAAGGTGAGTTGGTGGTGATCACGCCATCTGCACACTAGTAGCTCTCCAGCTGATGACACCACCACCAGCACCCCTTTCAGGAGCACCCCATCTGCACACTAGTAGTAAAAACGTCTGTAGCTATACAATTTAATTTCAGAGCTTGCTCTTAAAAATCTGTGGTGTTTCAGAGCATGAAAGATTTCAGCCTGAGCAAAAGCTTAAATTCCTTTAAAAAATGGGTGAAGATTATTATTATTATTATAAAAATCAGAGAGCTGACACACCACAGATTTTTAAGAGCAAGCTCTGAAATTAAATTGTATAGCTACAGACGTTTTTATATGATGTGCATCATATATCTGGACTTTGTGTTTGCCTTGATATAGCAGTAGCTAAGAACAAACATATTCATAAAACTGGCTAGGTAGAGTGCACAACAGAAATACAATAGAGGAATAATAATAATAATAATAATAATTGAACCAAAATATTTCATAAATTAATTATATTGGCATGATCAATTAATCTCATGGTGCATCATCATCATCACCATCATCATCTCAGGACAGTAAATGGGAAACCAAAGAAATATTTCCTCCCTGTCTTAACACATACTTGCACAACCTCCTGGCAGAAGATAATATATTGTGATCACTTCAACATAGTAGCTTATATTAAATGTGAGATCATCGAAGGAGTACTACATTTTCTAATCTCTCGTGTGGAAATGTTATGCAAATTATTTGTAAATGTGAAAGCCTCGAGAGCAGACCAACTCCTTGTTGCAAAGGTACCCTCGATAATTTACGACTCTGAAAGTTTAATTGGGTATATGTCGTTTCCATGGTTTGGAATTCAGAAATGGGAAGAGCACCATCTTGTGGACATGAGCATGAATTTCCATCTCTTTGGTAGTAACTAGAAACCACCAATCTTGAAGTGATTTTCCTACTGCGCTTAGTATCTCAGATTTCAGCCCCAATCTACATTAGTCTCCCCCAACATGGTTCCCTCCAGATGTTTTGGACCATACCTCCTAACATCCTGACCATTATTTATGCTGGTTGGGGCTGATGGGGGTTGTAGTCCAAAACATCTGGTGGGTACCAGGTGGAGGAATGCATAATATATGTAATAAAATGCAGGTTACATGAATTTAATGAGCCTACAATATCATCATCACAAATGCTACCATTGCAACTGGTTTCATGGTAGAGACCCTTCTCAGAAACTTTTAATATTACATCAGTGGTGTGAGAGTTCTTGTAGCATCTCTGTTTCCAAAATCACTCTGGTAATATCAAAATCCAAAGTCATGTAGAAGGAGCAGATGGTATGGCCAATGCCAGTGTCTCACATCCCAGGAAATAGGGCAACCCTCACAAGAGAAGGAGCCACACTGTGAACTCTTCCCATGTGGTACAGAGCTTAACATAGTGGTTTAAAACAGGGATGGATAAATTCTTGGAGAAGCCTATCAATGGCTACTAGTCCTGATGGCTATGTGCTACCTCCAGTATCAGAGGCAGCAAGCCTATATACGCTAGTTGCTGAGGAACATGGCTGGGAGGGTGCTGTTGCATTCGAGTTCTGCTTGTGGGTCCCTGGTGGACAGCTGGTTGGCCACTTTGTGAACAGAGTGCTGGATTAGTTGGACTCTTGCTGTGATCTGGCTCTTCTTATATTCTTATGAGTGGCAGAGGAAATAGATATATTCCACCAACTCACATACCTCTGAAGTAATAGTGGGAAAACCCATTTATATAGTATTCTCCCTCTGACACTGTATCTTTGAGACTTTTCAAATAGCAGCTCATCATGAAATTATATCTGTCAGTGAAGATACCCAGGTGTGCTTTTGACAGGATTACCTACCTCCATTTTGAAAACAGCAGTGAAAGGGAAGACACCTTGAAAATGACCTGATATGCATCAGCTGTGTGGATTCTGGAAAAGGTTCCAGGAAATTTACAAAACATGTGACTTACATATGTATCTGGCTATTCCATCATATCTATGCACATATTTGGCCTTCCCCCAGGCTGCTCTTCTCTACATACGGCAAATTGGGAAATATAACAATGGAAGAGTTCTTCAGATTCAAGAAGCATTTCACTACATTACAAGCAGAATATTCACCAAACAATTGAAATTTGGCATACTTACATACCTTCAGCATACGATGTTGAAGATGGAATTCAGAGTTTGAATGTATTATTATTTTTGGCAGGTATCCAATATAAAATGATATAAGATGTAAGACAAATATCAAATGCTAAATACAATTGCACATCACATGTCAAATGCTGTCAGTTTCTAAATATAATGGCATGCCATTTATCGAACACTATCAAATTCCAAATACTGAAAACATACATCAAAGGGAAATGTCAAATATTTAAATCAAATATCTATGGATGCCAATATTCAGAAACTACATAGTAACATTTATTAGCAAATATTTTATAATACATTTCAACATGTTTCTTTTAAGGTATGCTACTAAAATCTCATTACATCAAACCACAAGCAAAACGATTGTTTGAAATTACTGTCATTCACCACTAAAAGGTCAGTTTAAAGATTAAAAATAAATCTATAGCCAGGGTTCTGTGTAAACACAAAGTTAAAACTCTCTGTATATTATGGTTGAAATTAAGCAGTTGGACTACAGGTGATAGCATTTAGATGAAATACTAATCTGTGCTTCATTTCAAGAAATTGTGTCCTTTGATAAATATGAGGTTTTGCACCTTTTTTGGACGGTGGTGGAATTTCAATTGACTTTGCTTTATTTGCTGATTCATGAGTTGTAATTCATCACTGATACAATTTATTTTGTGGGGAAAATCATGAAAAGAATCATATTTGAATGATACTTCAGATATTTTTCATTTGATTACCATCATCCAAAGGAACCGGAAAAGGCAAATTTGAAGATCAATGTATACCAAGAGTTGACCTAGACATTACAGAAATTGAGATACTTTATTCTATTCAGATTCCATGTGACATTTTCTGCAATTCAAATAGCATGTAAACTTGATTCCCCCCCCCCACACACGCATCCCATGGTTGCCCATGGAAGAAACACATTTCATATATCATGGGATGCTCAGGGAATGTGTCCCTCTCTTTTAAAGCAAATCAGAAATCCAAATTCCTATGGTCTTTGGACTGGCAGACGTAATTGCCAGTAAGCAAATTTTGTGTGTTATTGTACTCCTGCTCCTATTTTGTACATAGCATTTTAAAATGATTTCCTAAGGCGGCTTTCTCTACATGGCAATTGATTAATGTGCTTCAGATTGTCAAATGGAGTAAGAAGGGAGAAATGCAGCGCTGGATCCAGATTTTTGAGGGCCGTTGGGTAAGAGAACTTTCATGGGGGCCCTACCTCAGTGATGCTACCTTCTCACCACCATCGTTATCAGCTACTATGGCTCCGCATCGGCTTTTTGCCTCATTCACTGTGGTTAAATCCATGGTTTAAGATGTCTTCTGAACAGGACCATCCTCTCTCTCATGGTTGCTACTGCTTGCTTGCTTCCTTGCTTACTGGCAGAGAGCCAGTAAGCAAGTAGGCAGTAACATCTGCACCTCCTCCTCCTCCTTCTCACCACCACAACCACCACCTGGGCCAGAGCAAAAGGCAGTTGAACAAGCAGGTTGATGCTTTAAGAGGTAAAATTGGTGAGTGCTCAGAGCACAGGGGTCCCCAAGCTTTTTGTACTGGTGGTTACATTTGGAATTTTGAGAGAGTGTTGTGGACACTCTCGCAAAATGGATGCCATGGAGGTTCACCCACTCACAGGACGGTTGTCCTAGTGGGCATGACCAATTACAAAATGCCCATTTCCCAGGAAGCAAACTGGTGAACATAAAAGAACAGTAATTTGCCCAGGAACTAGTACAAGACAAATTTGTGGGGGGTGTCTTCATGGCACCGGGTTGGTGCTGCATCCCCCAGAAGCCCTGCACTTTCCCTCAGGTAAGCCCAAGACTAAGGAGGGAGCACGGGATTTCTGGGCGGCCTTCTGGGGTCTGGAGCCACCCCACCCTTTTCCTGGTGGAAGCCCACCAATTGCAGGTAATAATAATAATAATAATAATAATAATTTTAAAAATATATTGAAAAATCTCTCCCCCCCCCGAAACAATCAGGAGGGTCAGGGAGCTTGGCAGGTGCCCATGAAGGCCCACACGAGCGCCATGTTAGGAACAACAGTCTCAGAGTCTGGTATTTTCATTTGTGCAGCTGCTGCTGTGTGATAGCCTTAGTATACAGTGGAATTCTATGCAGGTTGAAATATGTCAAACCTGCATGTAAGGCACACACTGCATTCTTAAGGCAATTGCTGAGTGCACTGCGTAATGCTACTGTTCTGATTTTCACATTGTTGTGGCTCTCCATGATGTCAGGAAGGGATATCAACTTTCCTTCCAAAACACAGAGACTGTATTTTGCAACCGTATAACAGCAATACAGGCATGCTGCTTTTTTCCAGCATGAAGATAAAATTATGGTAGCAAAGCGGTGGGGTTGGGGAGAGGAGAGAGAAGGCATTTTCTGAATGTTTGCCTGTCAAACAATAGCACCTATTCAAGGGGCTCATCCTAAAACAAAAACATATTCCCAGAAAATGAGTTTTGTGATGCAACAGTCTTTCCTAAATGCTTTATCTCTCAGAAATATACTCCCTCATCCCCCACACAAAAAGAGGTGTGCCTTCAAGATGGAGGGAAACTAATAATAATGTTTAATAAGCAGATAATTAATTGTTGACGAGGTTTAACACAACGAGAAGAGGGAGATGCACCAATCCAATCAAAACAGCCTTCTGCCCACAGAAGTTTCGGACTTCATTTCCTACCAGCATCAGCCAGCATTGGGAGAGGATAACCTTAAGTCTACGGCCTTTCCCCTACTTAGCCAAAGCACCACGTTTTTCCTACTCAGCCTCCTGGATGAGTGCTGCTTCTCGAAACTCTTATTTGCTGTATTGGAAAAAGCATTGGCTGACATTGCTCTCTATGCACAAGACTCCTGGTTACATAGCATTGCTTTTATTTGTAGGGTGATTAAGATGGCATATTGGATTTTGTGATGGTAGATTTAGAGGGCTTTTCAGCGTTGTTCTGTTCAAACACTGTTGCTGGAGCATTAAACGTACCTGAAACCGGCACTTTTGTTAACATTTCACTTTCACTCACTCACAGTGTAAATGTCTAACGTTTGTAGGTGGATTCATTTTTGTCTGACAGCTTCACAATTGTCCAGAAAATAACCCTTAAGTACAGTGCACTTCATGATCATAATCGGCGACACACATGAGCATATAATAGGATGGCCATGTCTCTTCTTTTACAGAGAAGAGTCCTCCATTTGAAGGGATGCCAGAGGAGTCTCCTCTGTATTGATGACATCCCCTGGTTGAAGAATTGTCCAATCCAAGTCCGGTTTAAAGATAAAGAACCATCAGAAGGAAGAGCTGGGCTTTGACGTGCCCATCGACAGCACCTGGGCAGAAGACAGAGTGAGGTGCACAGGCCACAGTCTTCCACGCTATGGTGTGATGTATTGTATTTCTACTTAACTTATAATACATATTTCTAAGTTGGCCTCTATACATATGAATGGCTAGCCTGGGCACAGGCTTAGTGCGCTGGCACAGGTCATTGACTGGCCATGGCAGTTTTCTGGGTTTGGCTCAGAGCCCAAGACACTTCATGAATGTCTTCATTAACACACAGAAGCAGTAGATATTCAGAATCTACCACCTCAAAATGTAACATACTATCTCAATAGCCCTGCAAAATTAAAGTAATGCTATGTCAGCAGGTGAACTGTGGATAGAGTATAATTTAGACAAATACTTTTTTGATATGGCACATCAGCTTTCAAAGCACAACACTCCATCTGGAAGGCTGAACAAGGAAAGATGGTGCTTTGGCAAAGTACCTAGAAAAATGTTCCAGAATTTTCGCAAAACACTTATTATTAGCAATGCAGTGTTAAGGTTACACTCCAATACATACTTACCTGGGTGTATGTCCTAATGAACGAAGTAGACATATATAGGATTTCATTTAGTCATTGAATTAGTCTGATTTAAACAAAACCCAAAAACTTTCAATGAATACTGGTTACCATTGGGGTCCATCTGACCCCATTATTGCAGGCTTTTCATGGGGAAGGACCTGAAGACCTACTTGTTTATTTCGGCTTTCCCTTCATCTGCCCTGATAGGTAAGCTAGAGTTATTTTAAATAAATAAAAAAATAAGATGGTTTTTGCTGCAGTACACCCACACATCACCTAAAAGCAATATTTTAAAAAAAATCCTTTTTCTTTGGAATTATTATATTTATATGGGTTTTAAAGCATATCTAATTGATTAATTAACCAAACACAACTCCTGCAATTAATCAACTGAGATCCCCCTAGTTGGGAGACAGCCCTGCTTATAATGAGGCACTGCTCACCGCCTTTCTCATTTTCAAATAAGAGTCAATCTGCTTGTATGTATGAACAGTGTTGATTAAAATTGATTTCCTGCCAAATGTGATGCCTTGACTGAATAAGAACTTGCTTATTCCATAGATGCCCTCAACTGGTTTTGTAAAATCTTCATGCACAACTGCAGACAGATTGGTCTGAAATTCCAAAGGGTGAAATGGCACAAATTATGAGGGGCTAGCAGACTAAGGCTGCAAGGACACCCTCTGAAATTAATGAGACTTGAACTAGTTATAACGAATGCAACTGCCATTCATTTCAATAGGTTTACTTAAAGTAAAACATATATTGAGTTTTACCCTATATGCGCTTCCCTGGGAATAAGCCCCATACCAGTGGGCAACCTGGTATCCTTCGTATGGCCTGGACTATAACTCACCATAATCCCTGATCATCAACCATGCTGGCTGGGGCTTATGGGAGTTGTAGTTCAAAACATCTGGAAGGCACCACGTTCCTTACCCCTGTGTCATGCTGAGTTGTAGGGATGGGCAAGGAATTCACTCCATTGGTTTTTTTTTCCTGAAATGTCTGAGCTTGCATTTAGCAAAAGAAAGAAAAACTCATTTGATAACAACAATGCATCCGTTTGTAAAATGTGCAGAAAGAAGCTTTAGTTAATGGGGACATGTGTACAAAAAGGCGTATATTTGAAACATACATACAACAATGCATGCAGTTGAAAAAAGCACAAAATATGCCTGGATTTATGTGTGTGTGGTGGGGGAGGGGGAGCTCCTATGGAGATGGGTTGGAATGAGCTTGTCACTTGAAAACCAATCATCTTGACGAGATTGAGATCCACAGATCTGTGTGTAAACTCTGGGTGTGGGTTACTACTCTTAATGGCTGTTAATGATTGCGCTTCATGAATGAAGTGTTTTCCCTACCAGGGCTCTGGTTATTCAGGAAGTAACTTGTGTGGCTTAATGAAGTCACCATGCTTTGTATACCAGTAAGGCTTTCTCCTAGTGATTTAAGTATGTTGGAGATCAGCAAGTGTAAATGACAGCTTTCTTGCCCTGGTCAAACCTGAACCTTTGCTTAGCCAGCCTTCCAGGAAAGAATGGAATATCTAATGCCAAGTTTAACCCTTCTGGGAAAGGACAGAGTTTCTAACACCAACAGTGTAGCTGACGTCCTTGATAAAAAGCAGACAAAAGTCACACAGGAGGAAGGGGCAACATGAAGATGGGGAAAACCCCGAGGAAGGCCTAGGGAGATGACCTCCTCCCTCTCCATCATAAGTTGCCCCTGCAGCATATTTTATTAAGACCCATACAATCTACCAGATTGTTTTAGTCCATAATTTGTATAGGACACAGGAAGGCAAGCTCTGGCCTGCAGGACCTAATCCAGCCCAAGCTGGGGCCCACTAAAGGGTTGAACACTTTCTGTGCCCCCCTCCCCCTGCCTTACACAAGCTCCTCCCCCTCACCAGATACCTCCCCTTCTCCTGCACTACTTCCCATGCTATTTGCACCCCAATTGGGAGTCTCAGTCACATCTCTTCCCATGTTGCTCATATCCCAATGGGGGGGTGCAAATGATGGAGGAAGAAGCAGCCCAATTCAGCTGGGGTTTGCAGAAGCCAACACCTGCAACCCTGGCTGAATCCCTTTCTCAATACGGAGAATGTTCCATGTCTCACTCTGCACTGAGAAACTAAAGTTATTTTTTAAAAAGTATAGGTGTCTGTGTGCATGGCAGAAGATGTCATGGGAGGGGAGGAGCTTTGAGGTGAAGCCCCACCCCCTTGACATCATCCAGCCCAATGGCTTGGGTGTGTGTGGAGATTCAGTGCCCAGTATACAAGTGGTTGCTCTCCCTTGGTAGAAGAGCAGCTAGAAAAAGGCTCTACCATTGGCAAATATTGACATTGTCTCTGAGCCTATCTACACAGTCCTTTGGAACATTTTAAATAGTATTTTAAAGTGTTCCAAATAGGTGCATTCTAAAACGTCTTAGGCCACATTAAGGAGTACTCACGTTACAGGAGAAAAAATATTCAGTCTTCAAAGTGGTGTGTGCAGTCACACACTCTTCTGCCCCGTCTTTCTGTTTCGTTTTTACAATGAATTTAGGGCAAGGCATTGTGGGCATTGTAGTTCAGTCATCCACTTCCTCCTTAGTTCCTCTGTCATTCCTTAGCTTTCAATGAGTATAAGGCTAAGGATTGTGGGTGTTGTAGTTCACTTCCTCCTTAGCCCCGCTTTCTTCCCCACCAATCAACGGCTAAGCATTTGGGCACCGTTAAATGAAGCACTGCCCCCATGAATCACAAACGGTAAGGAAGGACACATTATTTTACTTAAAACAATTTATTAAAAGTAAAACCGTTGTATATAGCTGAAGTGAGTTTTAAAAAAACCTCAGGTATACAACATTCAAGGGAGTGCGTCATTAATTTATAACCCTTATAAAAAGTTAAAAACCTAGTGTGTAGATCGGCTCTAAATCTACTATAGTTTGCCTCAGATGGATAAGAAGTCATTTTGTCTCCATAAATAAATACATACTCCTTTATGAATTTTCCTTGGTGCATCCTGGCCATTTACCAGCATTTAAATGAGGTGCTTGAAGATTTAAATAATCTTTACATTTCATTTTGGCAACAAATGATCCTGATGCCCTCTCTCTCTTTTTCTTTTCTTTTTTTTTTTTTTTACTGTTTTTGTGTAGGTGTAAGATACTGTGCTCCAATTGTCATTTCAATTAGCAAAATAATGAATTTCAAATGTGGAGAATTCAGTGAAGCAGGAAACCATTTACCAAAATATTTATACATCCATATAGATTCTTTCCACCCCCCCCAGAAAGATTATTTGAGTAGAAATGTGACATTTCCAAATGTGTGACTAGTGAAAACTACATCAATCTGAACTCATTTATCACTTTTGTAATAAAATTTCATGTTTATCTTCTCTCTCATTTTCATTTAAAGAGCTCTTTGTCCTTGTGATCGTTAGCCACGCTTCTGACCTTCTCCCAAATTTCTTTTTTCAAGCATTTAACTCTTTTTTTTCTTCCTTACACATGTCCTAGATTAGGATCTGTCCTTTAGGGACCAAAATTGTGTATTTGTAGAGCCACTGTCTCTTTTATAAAAACAAACACCAAACATGACAAGATAAAGCCATACACACATTCCAGAGTAATCCATTTTAAATACTCTGTTCATGTAAATTAACTATAATCTGATATATATATATATATATATATATATACTGTTCATTTTGGTTGAGAAACCCTTGAGAACATCATAGGTACATTTAAACTACATTTTTTTAGCTGTGTAGATTATTTATGTTCATATTGTTCTGATTTTATGTGTACGCTGCCCTGAGATCCCAGTGATAATAGGGCGGGATACAAATGTTGAAATAAATGATAAATAGGTATTAATTTGGAGTGGAAGAGAAATCATCCAGTCCAAAGATATACCCAGTTTTATTCTGAGGTGGATGAGTTATGAATTGAAAGGCATTTTGTACACTAAGCTGAACACATCTACAATCCTGAATATGCCTACTCGGAACTAAACTCCATTGAGTTCAATGAGACTTACTCCCAAGATTGCAGCCTTAGGAATATACCGTGTCAGTAGGGATATTTTAAGGCACCCAACTGACTCAAGGAGTCCAATGGACTCACCTGCATCTGGTCTCCTGGATCCAGCTTGCTGGAAGTGGTGCATTCACAGGCCCACACTTCGGCCACCTGCACAACCCAATGATCCCCCGGCAGCCATCCGCCCTCATCCAGAGCCTCTATTGCAGCACACAATGGAGGCTCCGGATGAGGGAGGATGGGCTTGTGATGCCATCAGACACTTGTTGAGCCTCAAAAAAGCAAGCAGGCGGGATGGCGCCTGTGGCGGGATGAGCGTCCGAAGAGTTGGACGTGGGTGAATCTGCCCATTTTGACGTGTCAGATCACTGATCAATCAAGCCCCATATTGCCTATGTTAACTGGCAGTGACCCTCCAGGGTTTTAGAGAGGAATCTTTTCTAGCCCTACCTGGAGATGCTGGGGCTTGAACATAGGACATCCTGCATGCAAAGCATGTGGTCTTCTAATGAACTCCCATTTATTAGGGGGGAAATCCTACTTAACTCAGTATAACATCTGATATTTTGGTTTGGAGGAAGTCTGACAAGTCTGTCTTGAAGCAATGGCCCTGGGAGAGAACTCTGCCAATGAAGCCAGTCTATCTAATCTGGGGGTGTCAGCTAAATAGAGAGAATCCACTCTACACATTGGACATTGAAAAAAGAGCCATATGAACAGCAGCAAGCTCTAAGAATGCCCTGCCTAGGGGGGAAATCCCAAGGATGCTTTCAGTATTGTGGAGATCATAGTTCTAAAGGACAACCAGTAACCAATTCAGTTGCACATGGCAAACTTGGAGCTTCCTTTGGTCCTGATGGCTTCAATAGTGGGGCTTGATCTGACTCCTCCTGTTATGTTCAGGCTCAAAATGGTTCTGGCTGGGTCAGTCTTCCTTGCTGAACAAAATGTTACAGTAGGCTACTGTTGGAATGGTGATGATGTGATGCCTGGTCATGTCATGTATTCTGTTAATTCAGTGTCACTCAGTCCTGAGTAAATATTCCCAGGATCAGGCTCTAAGGCTAAAATCCTATTCCTAATTGAACCAAATGGGGCTTACTAATGGGTTGATGGATAAAAAATATATTAAAATGACTAATATATATTTATACATATCTTAAAATAGCTGTGTTGGTTTCTGCCACAGGGTTGTGTCTATTTCTCTATCAAAGATGAAAAAGATGCATAGATGTAGATGAATGATCAGGGCAAACCTATGCATCACTATTTTTAATCAATGTTTTTTGTTAAAATCCAACAAGAAATATTACCATTCTTGAAATCCAAAGACTACTCTAAACATATCCTCCAGAGTTCTGAATGAGAAGCATTTAAAGAAAGTAAAGATTATCCAAAGCAGCCTACTATTATCGAAAGTACTGACATTGCCTGGAAATGGTCTCAATGTTCATGAACATCTACTAGCCACATACCCATATATTGCAAAGATGCCAGTGTGCATGTGTGTTTGGGTGTGTGTACCTCTCCAGTACCCATGTGAACTGAAAGTGTGCTCTAGAACAGTAGCCTTCAACATTTACAGACCTAGGACCCACCGTTAACCCAAATCCACAATGTTTAGAAGGAGGAGAGGGCTCCTACTTCTTTTAATAGCTGTATCGATATAAGAATATGGTAGTGTAAGGCTCATTAATCGAGATCTACCATACCAATTCCCTACATTTTTGTTTTAAACTGAACTTGAGCAGTGCAGATGTGCTGAAAAATTTGAAACTTTGGAAATGTTCAAAGCTTGATTTTAAATAGCAATTAATTACCTCCGTGTCAAACAGGCAGGGCAGCCCTTTTGCTAGCGGGATGGCCCTGCTCTGGCACAAAGGTGGGCCCTGGAAGCAGCCGCATGATTAGGTTGTTGTCACCAACGGGGAGGGGGAAGGGGACAGAGGTCATCAATGGGAGCATGCGAGGGAGGGGGCGGGACCGCTCCACATGCAAATTTCACAGGTGGAGATTCACTATGCAAGAGCCACATTTGCATTATTCATGAGCCCCTCTGAGGTGAGGGGACACGGGCAAAAAAGCAGGAAAGGAGCAGGACCACTAGTGGCCATGGCAAGAAGGACTTTACATCCGAAGAACAGAGCTTGTCATGCAAAGAGTGATTCTGTGGGCTGGACTGGGAACCTCCATGGGCCATGGGACGCCAACCTCTGATATACAACAATATGCTGATTTTCTAGCACTCTGGTTCATGTGGAGAGCTTCCATGGATACAGGGATCTCTTCTTTTCAGAAAGTCACTGTTTGTAAGTCGATGGCAATAGAAACATGCAAGGAGAGGGGCAGGGCTAGCTATAAAGCTATAAAGCCTTACATGGCTTGGGACCACAATACCTGATGGAACGCCTCTCCCGACACGAACCTACCTGTACACTACGATCCACATCAAAGGTCCTCCTCTGGTTGCCTACTCCAAGGGAGGCATGGAGGGTGGCAACAAAGGAAAGGGTCTTTTCAGTGGTGGCCCCCCCAATTATGGAATGATCTCCCTGATGAGGCTCGCCTGGCACCAACATTGTTATCTTTTTGGCGCCAGGTCAAGACTTTCCTCTTCTCCCAGGCATTTAACAGCATATGATGAGGGTTTGCTTTGACCCAGAAGAATATTGTAATTTTAACTTGTTTTTATGCTTAATGGTTTTAAATTTTGTATATTGGTGTTTTTAACGTTCAATGTTTTTAATTTTTGAAAACCACCCAGAGAGCTTCAGCTATGGGGCGGTATATAAATGGAATTAAATAAATAAATAAATAAATAGTCATTCTCCTCAGATATTTAGAGCTCCGTCACGCCAGCAATGTAGTGCACTCTCACCATGCCTGGTGTGCGGATTTGTAGCACAGTACTCACATGATGCTGTGCCTGTCCTGCTGTCATCCCACCTCTTCCTTAGTCTTTCAAGAACACTAGAAGTCTGGATTATTTTCCCTAAGTACTTTAAAAGTGCCCTAAATCTCCATGTAGTTTTAAAGGAACTGGGGGCTTGAATGGATTGCATCAGGTCCTGGCAGGGAAAAGCGATCTCTCCGAGCAGCTGGCTCCAAGTCTCAATATAAAACCCAAAACATGCATCCCAGGCTTGAAAGTGGTGTTTTTTAAAATCATGCAATGCCTGAATCTCTGCAGAGACAGGATTGTACTCCCTCGATGGCCCCAAAGAGCCAAACTAAAGGGTTGTTCCATTTTTGCCTGGCAGTACTCATCTGACAGGACCTGACTGTGGAGGAGAAAGAGAAGGGGAGGGGTGGAGCGGAAGAGCAAATGAACATAGGAGTGAAAGAGCAGCTATTCCGGTGAAAGGGAGCATAAGCTTGGTGCGCTTCTGCATCAGAGGTTAAAAAAAAAATGTGGATGCAAACCAAGAGGGAGAATTAGGTGTGATGGAGCTCTTAGTCTAATCAGTTTAAGAATGTCCAAATGGAGCTTCAGAGAGATACAAATCCGTTGTCCCCCCTGAAACTATAAAGTCAAACCCTCCCCATATTTAAACAAGAAAAGTTGTAAGAGGTTAAATTCAAAAATGCATATAGTGAAAGCATTTTCCTCCAAAATATTCCTTGACACTTTAAAATTCAAACATGCCAGATGCCTGCTACCATACAATAACAGCATGCATATGAAACTCAGCTGGTGAAGACTGTTAATAACGTACTTCAACAGCACACCCTGGAGTGTCTTATTGCTCAAATGATGGAAAGGTCAAGCTTTTATAGCATATTTCCATGTCCCCTGCAATAGCCAGGCTTCATATTTTTCTTAGCTCTCTTTCAGGAAAAAAGGAAATCCAAAACTCAAAATGGTTCACTTACAGTGTAATCCCGTAAGTGATTACTCAGAGGTAAGTTATATTGAGTTCAGTGGGGCTTCATGCAAGGCAAGTTTTCATAGGATTGCAGCCTTTTGAGTAAACATGCATAGGACTGTACTCCTAGAGTGAAATCCTATACATGCCTACCCAGAAGTAAGTTCCACTGAGTTTAATAGGATTTAATTCAGGGTTGATTTGATTTAAATCATGATTTAAATCTCTTCTCTGAAGGACCCAATTTTAATTACTTAAATCAGTAGTGAGGAAGATTTTATTTAATCATCATTTTTAGTAGAAGTACATTATTGAATATATATATATATACACACACACACACACACATTCAGAGATGATTTCATTAGAAGGTAGATACACACTAAGCAATTATGCTGAATTGTTTTCAGATAAATTTTCATTAAAAATTGGATGATCATTTGGTCATTTTAGTACTAAAGCAGAATGAACTCGTGAAGTCATTCAGGAGATGAGCCACCATTCAATTGATCATGTGTTTTTTTTTGTCATGATGTGCCATAATCACCACCAGCAAACAGGCTTATAAATTGTACTAATAAGATTGTCTACTCTTTTGATTAGTTTTCTTCATCAACGAACAACATTAGCAAACCACACACGTGGCTTTTTATTGGTGAACTATTTCAGTTTTTAGATCAATGTAAAATTCTTTTTAAAAAATAATTAGGCAATTTCAATCACAGCAGGTACAGAAACAAAATATTCCTAAATGGGGTCTCTTTTATGGCCTGCTGCAGCCATGCTAGGGTATTTCCCTTCTACAGTAGAGGACATATGAATCAGAAGTTTCCTCAGAATTCAGGACTGCATGAATATGTTCTGTTCACTTTTGGTTTCACTTTTTATTCCCCTCCTCTATCCGTTGAATTTAAATCTAGACTCCTCCTCCCTGTTCAGATTTACTCCATCTCCCCAAATTCTCTATTTATTGACCTCTATCTTTGCACTTAGGGAGAGGCCAGGCCTAGAAAGAGAGAGAGAGAGAGAGAAAGAGAGAGAATACACACTTATGGTACACCACCTACAGTGCAGAATAGGACTGATCAGGTCATCTCCATTTTCCATAAACTGATGTCAACATATTAGGCTTCGTTACTGGCAGTAAGAGCATTAAGCTAAAATATGTTGGCATTTTTGGCTCCACCCCTTTTGCCTTTGGTCCCACCCACCACTGGAATGCAACCCTCAAGTGCTTCTCTGAAATTGAATTTGGCCCTTAGGCTGACCTAGAATGTGTCCCTTTAGTTTTGGCTTCATGACAATGAAAACTTACAACACAGTGCTACACATGCCTACTAAGGTGAAGAGCCCTATTTGTGTTCAGTAAGCTTTCTCCCATGAAATTGGGTGTAGGGTTGTAGCCTTAATTAGACACCTTAAACTTCTATCTAGAAAATAATGCCTTAACTGAATATGGTAAGCCACATTATTCCTACAAATATACAGCCATGCAGTCTCTCTCAGAGAAACGTCTGACCCTCTCTGAAAAATTACAGTGACTTTTAGCTTCCCTTGAAATCCCTTTTGCATGCATGTTGGTATCAACTTAGTTTTCTATTTTAAATAAAAATTAAGTGGGATTTTTTAAAAGAGGGAATGTCAAAATTTGCACTGACTTTTCCCCTTTGGGCACAATACAGTTGCAGCTCTAATTACTTATCCATTTAAGCTCTGCAGTATGTGGTCCAGACTTCTACCTGAAACAACTATAAATCAGACGTGATTAATGAAGTAACAGACAAGTTTGTTTGATAGTGGCCAGGCCTGGAACATGGAGAAATTTCAGTGGATTAATGCGGACTATAGGAGAGGAGATATCTGGCAATGACTCTAAAAGCCTATCTACACAGTCCCTTGGAATGTTTTAAATAGTATTTTAAAACGTTCCAAATAGGTGTGTTCCAAAACGTCTTAGGCCACATTACTGAGTACTCACGTTACAGGAGAAAAAATCGTCAGTCTTTAAAGCGGTGTGTGCAGTCACACACTCTTCTGCCCTGTCTCTTTCTCCTTCATTTTTACAATGAGTTTAGGGCAAGGCCTTGTGGGTGTTGTAGTTCAGTCACCCACTTCCTCCTTTGTTCCTCTGTCATTCCCTAGTGAGTATAGGGCTAAGAATTGTGGGTGTTGTAGTTCACTCGCCCACTTCCTCCTTAGCCCCTCTTTCTTCCCCACCAATCAACTGCTGTAAGCGAAGCCCTGCCCCCATGAATCACAAACGGTAAAAAGGACACATTATTTTACTTAAAACAATTTATTTAAAGTGAAACCGTTGTATATAACTGAAGTGAGTTTTAAAAAACCTCAGATATATAACGTTATAGGGAGTGCGTCATGTGGCCCAAAGAGTTTTCATAACCCTTATAAAACATTAGAAACCTAGCATGTAGATCGGCTCTAAATCTAACATATGGCCTAGATATAACAAGATTCTGTCTGATTTATATTACCAAGTGGGTGCCAGTGCGATTGGCTAACACCCTTCTCCCCGGTTTTCTATGTGCAGGGATGAGAAAAAACAAACTGGAGCTCAATCCAGACAAGATGGAGGTATTTGCTGTCAAAGGCCACAACCTGGGTTTGGTGGTGTGTCAACCAGTTCTGGATGGGGTTACACCCCCCCCCCCCCAAAAAAAGGCTGTGTACACAGCTTGGGGATACTTCTGGATCTGTCGCTCTAAATGACAGCCCAGATAGACACGACGGCCAGGAGTGCCTACTATCAGCTTCGGCTGATACGCCACCTGTGCCCCTTCCTAGAGCTGGAAGACCTAAAGACGGTAGTGCATGCACTAGTAACTTCGAGGCTCGACTTCTGCAATGCATTGTACATAGGGCTACCTCTGTGCCTAGTCCGGAAACTTCAACTAGTTCAAAATATGGCAGCCAGGTTGGTCGCCGGTACACCTAGGGGTGACCACATTACACCAATTTTAAAATCACTTCATTGGCTGCTAATCAGTTTCTGGGCGAAGTACAAAGTGTTGGTTATTACCTTTAAAGCCCTACATGGTTTGGGTCCAGGTTACCTGCGGGATCGCCTTCTCCCATATAATCCGCCCCGCACACTTAGGTCCTTTGGGAAGAACTTACTCCAATCATCGAGAACTAGGCTGATGAGTGTTACCCAGAGGACCTTCTCTTCTGCTGCTCCCAGACTGTGGAATGGCCTGCCGGAGGAGATTCGACAAATTAGCAGTCTTCATGAATTTAAGAGAGCCGTGAAGACTGATCTCTTCTGGCAGGCCTACCCAGTTGAATTTTAAGATGTTTTTAATGATGTATTAGTTTTTATTTGTTTTAATATTTCATCTATTTTGTGGTTCTTGTGTTTTATATTTGTTGTTGTTCCCCACCTCGATCCGGAGGGAGAGGTGGGTTATAAATAATATATTATTATCAGTAGTAGTAGTAGTAGTAGTAGTATAGAGAAGCACTTTCAATCGTCTGAGCACTACCTGCAGTATGAGATGGTACAACCCAGACAACTAGATCAAGAAGAAGCAACCCAAGGAACCACTTTGAAACTAAGGAGGTGAGCTCCAAATCCCAGCAAGATGCAATGATAGAGAGAGTAAAAGAACTTTGATTAAAAAGGACAAAGTGGAAGGCTTGCTTAGATGAGAGCTCACACACTCTGATAAGTCTGCAGTCCAGTTTATAATTGATGCTGAATGTACCTGGGGACAGACTTTCCTCCTGTGATCAAAAGTCCAATCCCCTGAAGATTTAAATAGAGTCTTATCCATCATTTGTTCAGTTTAGCCCTACATGAGGGCTATATTTGTGCAGTGGCTTGAAGAATTTGGGCTTAGAACTCCCAAGTGCTGCACCTCAGTCTTCCTACACAAATCTCTTCAAAAGCCATCCTACCCCCTACATCCTGAAGCCTACGGCTTTATCATTATCCCCAACCGAAACAAAGCCTACATAACTGTAACTAAATTTTCTTTCATGAGGTTTCCTTCCCTTCTCTCCCTTTGATGCCTCCCCTATTGTCAAATGGTAGATGGCAAGTTCTTCAAAGCCAGGGAACTGGCCGTCTTGCTAATATTTATTCTGGGACTTGCATCAAGTTTTGCAGTTCTGGCATACCGATATGGAACTCTCATAAGAGCAGGAGCTTCTCTCAGTGATAAAAGGGATAACTCTGTGAGAAGAGCTCTCCCCAATAGTTTAATTGAATGGAGGGGGAGAATGGAGGGGTGGAATATGCCATTGCTTAGTGGTGGCATCTCCACATAAACAGGCCTTGGGCTAGAAAAGACCTGTTCTGTGGCCTTGGAGAGCCACTGCTAACTGTAACACAGCTGAAATGCCCTGACTAAGACTGCTTCATGTATTCATACATTCAGACTGAATGGAGTCATATATGTGACCATCAGGCATGGTGCCAGCTCCAGGTTTTTTATACAACTTGTCAGTATAAAAATAACTTCAAATTTCAATAATAATAATAATAATAATAATAATAATAGGCAATAAAGGGTTAAAATCATTTTGACTTGGAACACATTTAATAAAAAACGTCAGTGTCTCATTATCCCTTTTTGTCATGCGGAGTAGTTCCATTGTGCAAGGTAAATATTTAAATCGAATTAATTAGACTTTCTATTAGTCGTGATAAAGTATCTTTACTCCAAACCAGCATTACTTCCAAAAAAACAAAAGCGCACAGAACTGAATGTCACTGCCACAGACAAGGTCAGCTGAATAAATTATTTCAGAGTAGTTTTATTCATTTTCCCATCCTTTAATGTCCGTTATATACTTGTCTCAGGCTACCGATTACTTTCTTTCCCCCGCCCTCCCACCCCTCACTAATTGTGTTATGGAACCATTCCAGAAGCCATAACTAGAAAGGGGGAAATTACAGCAAAAAAGTATCAGACAAAATGCATTAATTTAATGTCTCATGAATAAATGTTAATATTCATCAAGGAGCGATATCACTTTTACATTAACACCAAAGACACAGTTAAACTTGGCCCTAGGAATTCAAATGCCTGTTGTTTGAGCTTTCATGGGTCTGTTGATTAATTTATTATCAGTTTACTACAAGCACTAGGCATAATTGGGATTTCCCCAGCGTCTCTATGAATACTAATAGTTTAGTGCATACCTCATTGCGACTTGCATAACCCACAGAGGTAAACCTCTTATTTATAGTTTTATTTAAACATTAGGAGTATACCACTCACATTGTGAGAAAGGGATAAGGTTAATTAAATATTAGGGTGCCATATAACTGCTAAGATTTTGCTCCTACTTTCGTTTTTCAACACGCGGGTAGGATTTGTGTTTGAATCAAAGTAAGCCATGCATTCATAGGAATGTCTGAATAATGCTGTGCAGAAAATGTTGAGTATTTTTGGCATTTCTTAAGGGGTGTGTGTGTGTGTGGGGGGGAAACCAAACATTTTGGCGAAAGATGATGGGGGAGATGAGAATTTCAGAGAATTTTCTCCTTGGGGAAAGGAATAGGTTTTCCAAATACCTTTGTCAGTGTAGAAAGTTTTGAGGGGTCTTCATTCTAGATCTAGACGGAGAGGCGGGTAAGAAATAAATCGTTATTATTATTATTATTATTATTATTCTATTTAAACAAAAAAAAAAACACCCCTGTAATTTGCAGGAGCCCAGAGGTTCTTCCTAAATACCTATTGGAGAGGATGAGGTCACATGGTCCCCAATAGAAACAGGAAGAACTTAGGGTGACCAGATGGCCCGGGGTTTCCCAGTCCTAACCGGGAAACCTGGGGTGAACCGGCCCAACCGGGGGGCAGCGGGGGCAAACCGGGGTGGCGGGGGGTCACGCGGCAGTGGCAGCAAGTGATGAGCGGCGGTAGACCTGGCGGCGGAGGAGCCCGGGAAGCAGCCGCCCCAGCAGGTAAGTGCCCTCCCTCGCGCCTCGCGCTCCTTACCTGCAGGGGCGTCCGCTTCCCTCCGGTGCTCAAATCTACTGAAAAACAGACTTCGTGGCCTGTCCCTCAGTAGCGCGCCATGTGATGACGTCATCACCTGGCGCGATACTGAGAGACAGGCCGCGAAGCCTGTTTCTCAGTAGATTCGAGCACTGGATGGATGTGGACGCCCCTGCAGGTAAGGAGCGTGAGGCGCGGGAAGTGAGGCGCGGGGCACTTACTTGCTGGGGCGGCCGGGTCCGCCACCACCAGGTCCTCCACCGCTGCTGCTGGGCTCGTGAGGCCAGAGGCCGCGCAGAAGGGATGGGAGAGGGCCGGATCCGGAAGTGACGTAATTGGCCCTCCCCCACCTCTTCCGCGCGGCCTGTGGCCTCGTCGGGGCTCGTCGCGATGGCGACGAGCCCCGAGGAGCCCGGACGCCTGCGCGGAAGAGGCGGGGGAGCTCCCCCACCCTCTTCCACACGGGCATCCGGGCTCCTCGGGGCTCGTCGCCATTGCGACGAGCCCCGACGAGGCCAGAGGCCATGCGGAAGAGGCGGGGGAGGGCCGATTACATCACTTCCGGATCCAGCCCTCCCCAGCCTCCTCCACGCGGCCGCTGGCCTTACGAGCCCAGTGGCGGGGGACCCGGCGGCGGTGGAGGAAGACCTGGCGGCGGGGGACCTGGCGGCGGAGGAAGACCCAGCGTTGGCAGGGGACCTGGGGGGGCGGCGGACCCGGTGGGGGCGGCGGCGGAAGAGAACCCGGTAGGTCCGGGCTGATGTTTTTTGGGGGTGGGTTGTTTTGGGTGGAGGGTGGCTTGGGGGGTTTGTCTGGGGGGGGTGGCTTGGTGGGGGGAGTTGTTTTGGGTGGTGGTGGGGGACCGGGATTTGGGGTTCCAAAATCTGGTCACCCTAGAAGAACTGCCATATTTATTTATTACATTTATATACTGCTCCATAGCTGAAGCTCTCTGGACGGTTTACAAAATAAATAAATAAATAACCCCTAAACAACTAGCGACACTTAAAAAAGATATGTGGAAATGCCATCCCCTCTCCCAAGGGAGGAGCTGCACTAGAGTAACCAGGTAAAAAATGAGGGCAGGGCCCCTGCAACTTTAACTGTTGTGATGAAGAGAGAATTTCACCAATTGCTGCATGCATGCAAACAACTCCTGTTGAAATTCCCCTTTCAATACAGCTGTTAAAGATACAGGAGCCCAGTCCTCCTTTTCATATGGTCACCCTACTCAGCAGAGCATAAGACTGCTCTTTTGCTCCAGCAGGGGAAAGCACTGTTACAGCTGCAATGATTGGATTCCAGCAGCAACCCACACAGACTTGTGATACTTGAACAGCAGTGAATGGGGTCAGACTGTTACTAGATAGATTACTGGTGAGATCCAAACTTTGGCTTCCGTGATTGGAAAGGCTCTTTCCATTCACAGAAGTATTTTTGATCCTGCTGCTGGAATGGGCGAAGATTCTCCCTACCTCTGAAGTCTTCAGCACCATGTCCCACCCTGTTCCAGTGGGTTGCCCAACCCTCTGGGGTTGAAATCCAGAGGGCACAAGCGATTAAATGCTACCTCTTCCTCTTCAACTAGCAGGAGCATCCCCTGAGTGAAGTCTGGGTCCAAGCTTATGTCTTGTTATGCATGAAAACGTGTTCTCTTGAATAAAATGCAGAAGCCAAGTGCTATGAGGCTATGTTAGCTCCAGACTTCAAATGCTTCACATCTTATGAGGTTGAATAGTTTGGCTTCCTCCCTGCACTGTGATTATTTTTCTTTTTATACGCATTTGCATCAAAGAAGAAACGGGGAAGAAAAACAGGGTGGGGGTATATTACAGCTTACTAAAGTCAATAGATATGCGATACTCAGCACTATAATTCAACTGATAATGAAAAAGAAATATTGAAAGCAATTGGTATCCATTCAGCATTGATAACACAGTTCAGGCGACAAATGAAAAGCATGACTTAAACACGCACCATTTCACAATTTTGGAGAATTCTTCTGCTGAGCTCTTACGGCAGAATTTAATGGGATACTTACACTCCTGCTGGTTCTCTTTTCCCCCTACAACTGTGTTGCACCAGCAGCCCTCACTGCTTCCGCAGTGGCAATTTAGTGCTTCCACGGCAACCCAAAATGAGCGGAAATGCTCATCGCTGGAAGGAGGCCGGTCAGCATAAAGGAGCTCCGCCAACCTGCCTCCTTCCAGCGATGAGCATTTCTGCTCATTTCAGGGCTTTTCCTAGGAAGCGCTAAATCTCCTTTACATAAGTAGCGGATCCCACTTGTATAATGCAATTGGCAGGACCCACCACTTCCAGAAGAAAATCGGCAGGGGCATAAGCACCCCATTCGATACTGCCCCATTTTCCCACATGATGCCACCTGGTGCACCCTGGGAGGCTACTATTTGTTAATATTTTTCAAGTTTATGTAAAGGTAGGGTGACCAGATAAAATCCAGGTCAGGGCTCCTGTAACTTTAACAGTTGTAGAGAACAGGGAATTTCAGCCAGTGTCATCTGTATGCAATTAGTCCCTGGTGAAATTCCCTCTTCATCACAACAGTTAAACTTGCAGGGCCCCTGCCTTCTTTTGTATATGGTCATTGCGAGAAATGGAGACTGGAGACAAGAAGAGACAGACACAGCATATGGATTTAAATAGGGCCACTTTATTTAAAGATCCGCAGATTGGGTAAACCTAAGCGGACATCTAACTCTATAGGGTGAGACATTCACCATCTGTTGAGTGGCGCAGACCCTCACCACTCGACAGGATTTCCTTCTTGAGGTAGGGAGACCTTCTGGTGTTGACCCCTCCCCGCTCCGTATGGATCCAGGTGGGTGAGAAAGGTTGGCCTCAAAAGTAATCCTTATCCCACCAGCTGAGGCTGTAAAACTCACAGCTGGGGGCCCTCAGGAATTACTAATCACCATAATAGTGCCTGTGGATGCTCACCGGCCCTGACCCCACCAGATGTCCGCACCTACCTGCCACAAGGAGCGACAAAGCACTTGTTTAGTCACTCCCCCCCACCGCTGAGTAATCACTGCTCTTAACCCTCTCTGCAGATCTGCTAGAAATAAATCGTTCCCGCAATCAGACAGGTGAACGCCGTCCACTCTAAAGAGCTCCCTCCGCGCCAGCACTATCTCCGGGTGCTGAATACTACAATCACCATGTTTTAATAACTCCTTATAAATTTGTGTGTTAACTTTCTTCCGCACCCTTTCCATGGCCTGGTGATCAACACTTGTTCTCCAATTGAAGCGCGGTAACATACATGACCATACTATTACCACACCTGGCCACCGCTGCCGAATTAACTGAAAATCGGCAATTGCCTGTAATATCAGGGCTCTGCCCTTTAGCAGACCCACATCATTGCCGCCAAGATGGATAAGGAGGACCTGCGGAGGGGCACCAACCGCATGACTCTGAAATAACAAAGGGAGAAGCCTCTCCCACCGCATGCCACGCCTCCCAAGCCATTGAATATTGGCCCGCGTGCTCATTCCGAGTTGCGTTCCGAAGCTGGTATTGGCGGCCCTCCTTCCGGCCCAGAAGACCATACTGTGGCCACAGTTGATCACACTGACCCTTGCGATGCCTGTCATAGGAACTAAATTAAACACATGCCCATTAGGGTACCGAAGAAATTATTCTGGCAATTTTCGCACGTATGAGCGATACGCCTTGGACCTCCACTGTCCCACCACCTGAATCTGTTCTGGGGGGAAGCCCAACGAAGCTGCTGTGGATGCCGCCCCTATCCTAAATGAGTGCGTGCCAAATTTCCCAGACCTAACGACTGTAGTGCCTGTTTAGTCACTGACCAAAACTGGAACTTTGTCAGTGGTGCACCGTCCAGGTGGCAAAACAATAGACCTTCCGCATCGCCTCTCACTGCCAAGTATGCCTGTAATGCTCTTACAGGGCATACTTCTTCTAAGGGGGCTGTAAATAAACTGACCTTCTTACCGACCCCCAACTGGTCCATTTTTGGCTGGCGGAGGTGAATAACCACTACATGAGGGGAAACCTGAATATCACTAAATAGCAGAGCCCTACCAGTGCTGTCACCCTTGGACCTAGCAACCAACTCTGAGATTTGCAGGGCACCGAAAAAGGCCATCAATGCCGCCACATGAAACAGGCCAGCCTCATAGGGAGACCTACACAGTAAAGGCCAAATTGGCTTAAGCCCTTTTAAAATGTCAGGAGACAATGGAACCCTTGAATCCGGTTTTCGGGGGTACTCCCTTGCCCAGCCACGCACAGCCTTCCTCACCCGGAAATCAGTCGTGCTGTCGTACACACCCTTAGTCTTAGCGAGAAAAGAGAGCGACACCAACTTGCCTGAAATGGTATGACCAGTTAGGCCCTTTCTATAGCAAGACACACAAAACTGTAATATATGCTCAACCGGAATAGGCCATGTTTGAGTAAGCTGTGTAGTACTCCTAAAATTTGCAAACTCCCTACCTGACCTTAAGTAGGCTGTTCTCGTGCTAGGAGCTAAAGATAGCCAAATCGCTCAGTCAACCTCATTCCGCCAATCTTCCATAGAGCTGTCGGCATTCTCTCCGGCAAAAGCCTCACACCTGGCACCAATTCGTGAAACCTCTGCATATGATGACGCGATAAAGCATCAGCAATGGGGTTTTGCAAACCCGGGACGTGACAAGCCCGAAATAAAATATTATATTGAAGGCATTGCAAGGTAAAAACTCTAACCAATGCCATGACATGAAGGTTGCATGACGATAGCAAATTGATAACGTGAACCGTTGCCTGATTGTCACACCAGAAATGCACGACCGAGTTTGCCAGGTCTTCAGCCCAAATATGAACTGCTACATAAATTGGAAAAAATTCCAAAAAGGTTAGGTCTTTGCAAACTCCGGATGACAACCAGACCTCGGGCCAATGCTCCGCGCACCATCGATCCTGCCAAATAATGCCAAAACCCAGTGCTCAGGAGGCATCCGAATGTAACTGCATTTCAGCCTCTACCAATAGGTCTTGTCTCCAAAAGGAAACCCCATTATAGTCCTCAAGAAAACGCAACCATATAGCCAAGTACTCTCTAATGGCCTGAGTTACCCGCAACCTGTGATGCGGTCTACTTACCCCTATCATTGCATCGCAAAGATTCCTTATAAAGGCTCTCCCTGGGGCGATGACTCTACAAGCAAAATTTAAGTGCCCAAGCAGAGATTGTACCTGTCTTAATGTGATTTTCTTTGCCCATATCACCAAATGTATCATCTCCTTCAAAGCCTCCAGCTTGTCCAAAGGCAGCCTGGAACATTGCCGCTGCGAGTCCTGTTCGATACCCAAGAATTTAATGGTGGATAATGGCCCCTCAGTTTTTTCATGAGCCAGCGGCACCCCGAGCTCTTCGCATACGGCCTGAAACTCAGCCATTAAGTAGGCACACTGCCTATTGTGTTTAGGGCCAACCACCAAAAAATCATCAAGGTAGTGAACAGAGTTGTGTAGTCCTGACCTAAACTGTAAAGCCCATTCCAAAAATGTACTCAACTTTTCAAACATTGCACATGATATAGTGCATCCCATAGGAAGCACTCTATCAATGTAATATTGCCCCCTGAATGAGAACCCTAGCAAGTCAAAATCTGCTGGATTGATGGGCAAAATGCGAAATGCTGACTTGATGTCACATTTTCCCATCAACGCACCTCTTCCACACCTGCGCACCACAGCCACAGCTGCATCGAATGAGGCGTATTGCACAGAACAGAGATCATCTGGGATGAAATCATTAACTCAATCCCCTTTAGGAAACGATAAATTGTGGATAAGTCTAAATTCCCCGGGTGCTTTCTTGGGAACTATGCCCAGCGGTGACACCCTTAAATTGTCAATGGGGGGAGTCCAAAACGGACCTATCACTCGACCTGCCTCTACTTCCTTCCTAATTTTTTCCTCCACTAATTGTTCCATCCCGATTATTGACTTTAAATTGTTGGAACAAAGGGCGTGTCTATGGCCAACAAAAGGGATACGAAAACCTTCGGAAAACCCGCTTTCCAAATACTGTGCATCGGCTCTATTTGGATAATGTTCCAATAGCAACCTTAGCTGACTCAGTCTAACTGGACTGGTTCCCTTTTGGAGGAGGTTGCTGATTCCCTGGTTTTCTCGGTCCCTGGCCATCACGACCTACACCCCTGCCCCCTCTATTCCTGTTACAAGCAGAAGCTGGGTGATGATTGCCACAGATGGAACAATCGTGCCGGTATCGGCATTGTGACCTAGAACAGCTGCCCTTCGAATTAAATTCCCAGCAAGGCCAGCGGGGTTGAACCCACTTCCCCACAACCCCTTTCACATTGGATGCGGGCTGCTGCCTGGTTAACAAATGACCACTGTCAGTTCTGTCCCCGAAACCCTGTCTGGCTGGAGTCATAAACTGCAGCCAAAGGTCGTTGTCTTTTACGTCCCATTTTAATGAGTGATCAAACGCTGCTCTTCTGTGGAAGGACTCATCATAGGCCAACCAGACCCCTCCCTCGTATTCCGTGTACGCTCGATAAATCATATCGAGGTACTTGGTGAGCACGCACCCCTGCTCTGGATGTTTCTGCTGGACTACTCCCATGTATATTAGAAAACTGGGCAGCCAATTGGCCCAGGTCCCGGTGACCCTTTTCCTTCTTAATTTTTCAAATTCCTTGTCCTCTAACTCCCGAAAAAGCAAGGAAAACATGTCTATGTACTCCCCCTTCAAAAATTTTTCCCTGGTCACTGGTAATAAATGGTATCCTAATGGGGCGGAGGTACTAGATGTCGGGATGGCGTCTCTCTCCACTCCCGCATATGGGTCCCTGCAATGTATGGCTGGCTCCGTCGCTCCATAAGCTATGGAACCTGCTGGACTTTGCCAAATGGCTGTGCACGCCACCACCACAGTTTGAGTCGCCGCCTTGGATGCCTGAGGTTGAGCCGTCACCCCCCCGGAGGCTGCGCTAGTCGCAGGAACCTGATCCCCTGCTCCACTAATATTGGTGACAGGCACTTGAGGAATATTGTGTAACATTTGTGTAGGCAAAATTCCCACCCCATTGCTATTCCCCACATATGGCCAACTTGTTCCAACAAACCATGGGTACGGCCCCCAAGGAGGGACAGCACCCATGTGAGGCATTTGTGTGTATGTAGGCTGTGTTGTTCTGCTGACCTCACCTGCCACTGAAGCCGGCGTAGCCCCCCCGGTTGCTGGTAATGACACGGTGGCAGGTGCCTGCGTTTCTGGCGTCACTGTAACTGTAGCTGATGTAGCATCTTGCCCAGCATTCTCGACAGCTTCCGCCTGTGTCCTGGGAATGGATGTCAATCTGGATGTCCCTTCTATAGCCGCTAACCTGGCTGAAACAGATGCCCACAATTTATCGTGTGTCTATTTTCTAGTTTGAGTACGGCCCCTCCTTTCTTCACCTTACGGAAGCTGTAGTATGACCTGAGTGATTCCCCTGTCCTGTTCAATTGCCTGTAAACGGTCGAAGATTTTCGCAATATTGGGGTCTATTTCCTCCTCCGATGACGAATCTGCCCGTTGCCTACTATGCTTTTGAGGCTGGGCTGGGGCCTTTCCCTTTCCTTTCTTTCCCCCCAATCCTTTTTTAGGAGGCATAGTGTAGAAAAAACCAGTGCTCTACGAAGATTATCTAAATTATTTTCTTTAGGAGTACCAAAGCAATAGCAATGTACTATCAATCCAATCAACCTTCACAATCCACCACTAACTTACAATCTAAGTCTATTTTTATTATTATTATTATTATTATTATTATTATTATTATTATTTAATTATTATTATTAGTTTTTTAATACCCCTGTTGGGGAACCCTATCCGACCCCTCACTAGGTGGAGTACACTATCCCAATTGGAACCTGGCACCCACACCAAATGACCTTGAGAAGCACCCAGCAGCTCCTCCTCTACTAGAGTACTGGCCTCCCCTTTTCCAAAGCCCACCCAGGCTACTGCACCCAGCACTGGCCTTTTTCTAACCGCTGCTGCGGCTTGCAGACGGTCCTAGCTGGCACTGGGAGCCTAGTCTTTTGCTCGCCGCGCGGAGGGACCCGTCCACCCCTCTGCAGGTGCGCTGTGTCCTCCTCCCACAGTCAGGGGCCTCCCACGCTTCCCTTTTGAAGCCCGCCTGGACTTTCGCCCCCCGAACTGGGTCGTTGTGTTGGCAGTGCCACAGGAGGGGAATTCCCCCCTAGTACCGAGTTCCCAGTTACTCTTTACCCGCGCGGAGGCCCCCCTCCGCTGCGGAGTGGACCCACTGCCCCCCCCCAGCGCCCGCAATCCCAGGCCGTCCCCGAGCTCCCCCTTCTCAAGGCTCCAAGCCTTTCTGCTGCTGCTGCAGCTGCCGCCAGAGCTCCTCAGATGCTGCCCAGACTGCGCCACTGCTTGGCTAAGCCGCCGCCGCCGCAAGCCCCTCTGTCGTCGCCGTCACCGCCGAGAACAAGCTGGCTCCGTGCGTGCTGGAGGGACCACGTTCCCTGCCGTTTGCTGCTCTCCACTGAGCCACAAAGCAAGGAATGAGGCCGGGAGGGGTGAGTACCATTTATAATCTTCATCCCCTCCACATCACCCTCGGCCCAAAGAAGAGACCTTCCACGAGGTCTCTTCTTCCCGGCCCCCACCCGCAACGGCCTCATGCGACTGGACAAGCCAGTCGCGTTGTTAAGGCATTTCTAGTATAGCACCTGCAACTTTAACTGTTGTGATGAAGAGGGAATTTCACCAGGAATTAATTGCATACAAATGACACCGGCTGAAATTCCCTTTTCTCTACAACTGTTAAAGTTACATGAGCCCTGTCCTCCTTTTCATATGGTCAGCCTAGTAAAGGGCAAAACACACATTTCCACTGTCCTCTACACATGGAGAATGCCCTCTACACATGAGGTTCTAGAGAACCTCCTCTATCTGTGGAGACACTCATGATCTGAATCAGGGGAATCAAGCCCTAGGGTGAGTGGGGGATTGGAGCCCTTCAAATGGCCCAACATAGCATTGAAACTCAGGGTTTTAATTAGGCTGCTCAGCAGGGTCCCAACCAATACACAGCCCTAGCAATATAATATCCTACAGGGCTCTGCTCTATCTCCTGTGCTCTTCTACTTGAAACCTGAGTAAGGAATCCAGAGATTTGGTGAGGTGTTATTAGTATGTTGATTTCAAACAGCTCTGCTTCTCCTTTTCTTCTGATTTAGATGTGGCGGTCAATATGTTGAATCAGTATCTGGGAGTAGTGGATTGGATGAGAGCCAACAAACTTAAGCACATTCTAAACAAGATAGATGTAGTTCAAAGATGAGGTGATGTTCAACCTGTTCTGGTTTCAGATTTGCAGTTTTGTTGTGCTCTTAGATCTGGCCTTACATTTGGGTCTCCAAATAGCATCTGCGGTAGAGGCGATTAATTTAATTTATTCATTTAAAATATTTCTAGGCCACCATTCAGGGTTGAAAACCCTCTGAAGGAGACTTACAACATTAATATATTCCTATAAGAGAATTTTTTTTGGGGGGGGGGGAACAATACAATAATAAGACAGCAGTATCTTGACCAGATACTAAAGAGGGCAAGGTTCCTGCAGCTTTACCTGTTGTGATAGAGAAGGAATTTCACCAGGTGCTGCATGCATACAAATGACATCTGCTGAAATTCCCTTATCTATGCACTATGAACAATATAGAGGCCCTGCCTGTCCTTCTTTTCATATGGTCACCCTAGGTTTTCCAGGCCTTCCTAAAAGCTAAGGTTTGACCCTTCCCTAACGGAGAAATTAACAGCCACTTTAGAGCTACCTTTGAAGGCCTTTTGGAAACGTCAGCTTTTCCATAATACTGCTGCCAGGTTATTTACTGGGACCAGCCATATGGCACATACCTTGCCAGTGTTTAAAAAGATGCACTGGCTGCCAGTCCATTTCTGAACACAATACATAGCCAACCTTTTAAAGCCCTGAACAGGTTGGGGGTCAAGTAGACGAAGGACTAGACTGACCATATGAAAAGGAGGACAGGGCTCCTGTAACTTTAACAGTTGTAGAGAAAAGGGAATTTTTCAGCCAGTATCATTTGTATGCAATTAGTTCCTGGTGATATTCCCTCTTCATCACAACAGTTAAAGTTGCAGGCACTATACTAGAGTGACCATATACAAAAGAAGCCAGGGCCTCTGCAACTTTAACTGCTATGATGAAGAGGGAATTTCACCAGGAACTAATTGCATACAAATGATACTGGCTGAAATTCCCTTTTCTCTACAACTGTTAAAGTTACAGGAGCCCTGTCCTCCTTTCATATGGTCAGCCTATGAAGGACTGTTTTCACCAATGTAAAGTGGTAGGGAAAAGAGTATACACCACCCGGTTAGCCGAGCGAACTCCATATTGAATGCTTCAAGAAGGAATTGCTATGTCTGGCTGAAACCCTCCTAAACTGAATCACTTTCTGCTGAAATCACTATTTGGATGGGAGGTGCTACACTAGTCCAATGGGGCTAGCTTGGCACTTACCCTTGGATTGGAGATTCTCATCACATCTTGCCCCAGTTCCTGTCGCTGCCACCTGCAGGTGGAGATCCTTCTCGCAGCACACCCCAGTTCCTGTTGAGCCCCTTATTGTAACGCTCCCCAGTTCCCGTTGCTGTTACCCACCAGTCCAGCTTACTGCAGCACTCCCTAGTTCCATTGGGCTACCTAGACCATGGGTGGGAGGAGTATTTTACCTAAAGATTGTTGTTTTCTATTGCTAAATTGCAATAAACATGAGTAATTATTCCTCAGGTGTGTGAGTGAGGTTGCTATTCAGACAGTCCTAAATTGTGTCCCAGGTTTCCTGGGTGGGGCTTGAGCCAGAGATCCATAGAGGAAGAACAAACCACCCCTAGGCAGAGAACCTGGCCCTGTTACACCCATGTGAATCTGACCTCATGATTAGGCTGACCAGATAAAATCCAGGTCAGGGCTCATGTAACTTGGGAATTTCAGCCAGTGTCATTTGTATGCAATTAGTCCCTGGTGATATTCCCTCTTCATCACAACAGTTCAAGTTGCAGGCACTATACTACAGTGACCATATACAAAAGAAGGCAGGGCCCCTGCAACTTTAACAGTTGTGATGAAGAGGGAATTTCACCAGGAACTAATTGCATACAAATGACACCGGCTGAAATCCCCTTTTCTCTACAACTGTTAAAGTTACATGAGCCCTGACCTGGATTTTATCTGGTCACCCTACTCATGATATCATCTTCTGGGATTCTCCTTCTGGTTCATCTGCCCCACTTTTTGCATTAGGCAAGTGGGGGAACATGCTCTCTTGTGGAATCCTGTTTATGGCACGTTCTCACCTACTTCGACGTCTTTTTGGTTGTGAGCAAAGACTTGTTGGTTTTTACATAATTTTAGGTTTTAATCTCTGCTGAATCTTGTTTTATTTTATTACTCAGGCATTTCATCGGTTTTAAAGGTTTCTATAATATGGATTTGCTTGAAGTCTGTGTGATTATTTACTTGAAGTTATGAGTTTCCTTGAGAATGGAAACATTGACGGGGAGGGTATCAAGCATCTGCCTGATTTTATGGAATCCATTTCAGCTGCTGAGGCCTGATGGTGTTGACAAGGTCTTTGCACCAATGCGACCGACCTTGTGCCCTCTTGATTCTTGCCCTTCCTGGCTAATAAAAACTAGCAGAGCGGGTTTGACCGGGTGGGTCCAGGGTGAGGTGAATGCTTCTCAATGGGAAGGTGTGAGCCCTACCGTCCTTAAAGAGGCAGTAGTGCAACCATTGGTGAAGAAGCCCACTCTGGACCCAATGGTATTAGACAACGAATGCCCAGTTCCTCAACTGACTAGGCACTGTCTTTCTGGTTCTTTTGTTTTTAAATTGAACAATTTATTTTGCTTTTTAATCTTTCTTTTGCTGTTTATACCTATGATCACCACTCTGGAGTCTGTGTTAGATAATTGAGTGGTATATAGATATTGTAAATTATTATTATTATTATTATTAATAATAATAATAATAATATAAATTTCTGGATTAGAAGGAAATTTTGACTCAGAACATTCCCCACACAACCTAATGCTAGGAGCAGGGAAAAGACTATTGCAATAAATGGGATTATATAAATTGTCCTGTTGTTCAAAATAAATATAAACATTTACAGTAAAATGTAAATGCATAAAATCAAATAAATAAATAAATAGGAGATGCATACTTAAAACCTGTGCAAAGTTAATCTTTCTATCCTGTTTGTGAAATACCTTTAAAACATGGAATCCCTTCTGATTTGTATTTGGCCATCAGTTTGGCTTTGCAAGAGATTTCAAGGAAGCTTTACAGAGAAAGCTGGAAGCTGCGTTTGTTTGTTTGTGAACAGATTTTTGCTGCACGGCCTCCTCTTTCCTTAATCCTCCCCTTTTCTCATTATGCTATGGGGACTCAGTATAGAATTAGAGACACCAAAGTATTGTGGTAGGTAGGTAGATAGGTTAAAAGTTACACAATAAATTGGCATTTTCCACCGTAAACAGAACTAGCACAGAACTGAAATGTAATTAAGAATAAGTTTCATGTCTCAAGCAAAGATTGTCCTTAAGCGCCTGTCATCAAAATAAGAAAGCACAAAGGAAAACTGAGTGCTGAGAAAAATATATTTAAGAATCAAAATGTTTGCTTGCCCCAGGTAGCACAAGAGGGGATAAAAGACAAAATGCCTTTACTACCTTCCTCCCTTTGCTTTTCCACTATAGAGTATAATTTCCTTAACAACTTTCATCTTAAACCTCACCTTTTCCATGCGTCCCTGACTTAGGGCCGATCTACATACAAGGTTTTTGACGTTTTATAAGGGTTATGAAAACTCTTTGGGCCACATGACGCACTCCCTATAACGTTGTATATCTGAGGTTTTTTAAAACTCCCTTCAGTTATATACAACTGTTTCACTTTTAATAAATCATTTTAAGTAAAATAATGTGTCCTTCCTTACCGTTTGTGATTCCTGGGGGCAGTGCTTCGTTGACCAGCGCCCAAATGCTTAGCAGTTGATTGGTGGCGAAGAAAGAGGAAGTGGGTGAGTGAACTACAACACCCACAATGCCTAGCCCTATACTTGCTAGAGTATGACAGAGGAACAAAGGAGGAAGTGGTGACTGAACTACAACCCCCACAATGCCTTGCCCTAAACTCATTGAAAAAACGAAAGAGAAAGAGACAGGGCAGAACAGTGTGTGATTGCACACACTGCTTTAAAGACTGAAGAATTTTTCTCCTGTAACGTGAGTACTCAGTAATGTGGCCTAAGACATTTTAGAATGCACCTATTTGGAACGTTTTAAAATACTTTTTAAAACATTCCAAAGGACTGTGTAAATCAGGCCCTAAATCCCCTGGTCTTCATCGCCAGCTGGAAAAAGGCTCTCATGACATGTAATAATTCCACTTGCTTGCAAATCCATTCCTTGTACTTCTTTCTCTCTTCTCCCTAAAAAAGGCCAATCTTAATTTATCCACGCCCAAGGCTTACGATAGCGTCAAATTGGCCAGCTGAAGCAGCCTGTCCCATCCAGCTTTATGGAAGGGCTGGCCCCAAACATCCTACTTTGTATTGTAAACTCCCAGAGCCAGGGGTCTTTATTTTCCACCACCCTGTGGTCTACAATGTGCATTGATGGTACTGTAAAACTAGATAAGGAGGAAAACTCTGAGCTTGGTCCCACAAATGCCCTGTACTTTGACCTCAACATGATGGGTAGTGCCACCATTGTTTTCTACACAAGCATACCTCTGAGCATAAAATCTCAAGAGGAAAAACAAGGGTCATATACACAATTTAGAGAGAACAGTCATAGCCCTCACCAAAGATGAACAGAGAGTGTTTAGGATGGGGATGGCAGAGCCCCCTGCCCCCTGCCAGAGAACTCTGCCAGAGGAGTGACCCATCCAAAGGAGAGCTGTAGGCAGTCATTTTGCCTGCAATTAGGGGCTAGATCAGGGAGTTCCAGGGGCATGTCTGAGTTCCAGGGCAAGAGTGGCCCTGGTTCCACCAGGTGGGGAAAAAAACCTTACTCCCATGGCATGCCCCTAGGATTGGGCCCTTGTAACAGCATCAGTGAGAAGGGAAAGTGTGGGGGAAACCTCCAGAGTGAGACGGCAGGGCTTTCAAAATGGCAGAAATCCTCCCACCCCACCCCCATTTAGAATTGCTTTGCAAATGAAAAGGAGATTGAGCCCCACACAAAAATCTAGTGAAATGCATTAGAAAAAATGATGAAAGAATGCCTGTTTGGGGATCAAATGACTTGTTATGTTAATTACATTGCATATAGCCAAACCTAGTCTTTTACTCTAGACTGAGAGCCTCATCTACACCAAGCAGGTTATTGTACTCTGAAAGTGTACTCTACAAGGCAGGAGCCACACCAAGCAGGACATAGCCGTATGAAAGCAGTATATGGTATGTGTCAGTGGGCCCCAACAGTTGTCAGTGCAGTTCAATACTGCTCTCAAGCGGTAGTTTGGCTCCTGCCTTTTATATAACACTTTCATACTGCTTTCATAGTGAAATATCCTGCTTGGTGTAGTTGAGGCCTCAGTATGTACAGCTGTGATGTGGATTAGTATTACCATGTACCAGAAGGGGAGGATTATATCTTCCCCCCAATCCATCTGCTTTCCCAACCACCACCACCCCATCATGCAGAAGCTTCTTTTTTCAAAATGCATGCATACACACCAGCAGGATCTACACTGCTGCTTTAAAGCGCTTTAAAGCGGTTTATAACAGTACTGACAACTGTTGGGGCCCAGGACACACTCCAAAAACAGTTGTCGCTACAGCTTTAAAGCGCTTTAAAGTAGCAGTGTAGATCCGCCCATCCACAAATGCTTTCATTGGAAGTGATTGTCAGGAGTAAGCAAAGGGGAGCTTTAATCTCCCCTGCCCTGCTCCTGGTCTGCAATGGACCCAATTTGAATTGGGTCCATGTGAGCCTACTCTAGAGTAAAAATTAAGACAAAGCTCAGCTGTATGCTACATAATTAACATAACGTGTAGGTTTGACCCGTCATTTATGGTAACCATTAATATCAAGGTTTGAATTCATCTTGGGTTTCTGTTTCAGGGAAGCTGTTTGGGACCAGCTTCACAGCAGAACTACTGCTGCCTGTCTCCACGTTCAGCAAAAATTCTGCAGCCTTACCAAGACTTTGTCGTCAGCATTCTTTGCCGATTTAACAATCAGCAAAATAGACCAGCTCCCGACCACCATTACTCGGTTTTGCCAGGTCCTTCCCATGTGTTTCAATTCTACCTCCAGCAGATGGCTCCATTTTTCATTTATTACTACATTTTCAAGATTTTCTAAAATGATGGATTCCTGCTTGAAAACAGCAGGACAGGCATTGGAGGTTGACAATGTCATGAAAAGGACCCATAAATGTCTGTGAGTAACCAGTCATGAGCATGCAATAAATCACTCGTGTAGAGAAGCTCTATATGCTTGAATATGTAATATAAATTGCATATATGGCTAATAATAATAATAATAATAATAATAATAATTTGTGTCACATAGTAGACAATCCACAGCTTCTTAGCCTGCTATATTTTTCTCCGTTTCCCTTCTTTTAGCACTGTTAACATACGTTCCTCAGTAATCATGGATAAACACCACTAAGCTCTTATAAAAAGAACAAGCTGGATGGATTCAGACATGGGTGGTTTCTCATTTCTCAATCATTGTCTTACATTAAATGATTTTGTTAACTGGTATGAAGGAAATAATAATGTAAATTAGGTAGCTCTCATTGATCTCAGCGGGGTGTTTGATTTAGCAGACTGATGAAAGCTAGGGGGGAAATTAACTAAGATGGCAATGGAGGATTATTAAAACTGATTAAAGCTTATTATTGAAGAACTACTTGTATTGTGACAATAATGACTCCTTATCCAGGAGTGCTCGAAAGAACAACAGGAGTGCATCAGGAATTTCCATGAGGCCCTATACTGTATATGGTGTTTGAATGTTTTCAAAATCTCTTAAAATATTGCACAATGTGCTGATGATCAAACATTGGTTTTAGAATCTGACCTAAGCCTTCAAAAACAGTTGGAGGTATTTCATTGGTAGTGTAAGAAATCTCTCTCTCTCTCTCTCTCTCTCTCTCTCTCTCCCTCCCTGTGTGTGTGTGTGTGTGCTTGTTTCCATCATTCCATCAAGAAAGGATGGGACTGTGCAGAAAGGAGCAGGCTTGGTCGTAAATAGTTTTCTGGGGTGACCAGGACTAGGTTAGCCCTTTGCCCAATGAGATCCATGAATATTCCCATTTACTTTCTTCCATACAGTAATTGAATTGTTGCCATTCACTTTTATGGGAAAAAAACGAAAGGGGTGCATTTAAGGACACTGTTGCAGTGAAAGCAAACATGCCCTCCACCCTGGACACTTGTTGATTTGACCCTTATCAGCAGGAATTCCATGGGCAAGGGTGTTCTACCTCCTCAGGATACACTCTGTATACTTCCTTTTGGTATTGTTGTTTCTATATCTATATCTATATATATATATATATATATTAAATAACATAATATAGCATATATTTCTAATGTGTCCCCTGGGCACATTTTGTAGGAGGACAATTAGCATTTATTAAACATCTACTATTGTCTTCGAATTCCAAAAATAAGAGGCAGTGACTTGCTTCCAGCCTGGCCGAGGATACAGTATCCAACGATGGCAGTCCACCAGCTATAAATTTATTTATTTATTTATTTATTTATTTATTTATTTATTTATTACATTTATATACCACCCAATAGCCTAAGATATTGTGCTAATGATGATGACTGCTAATGCAATGGGAAAGTAGAGCTAGCTAGTATAACCCAAGAAACAACCTGTAACTTCTGCTTCCAAGATGGTACGAGTTAGTAGAGCCCCCTTCCTCAACCTCCACTGACTTGTCCCATTCTGGAAGTGGTAGTTTCAAATTGGGCTAGCAAGATCTACTTTCCCGTAGCACTAGCAGTAGTTCCTTCTATGCAACGGCAATATTGGATACTTCCCTTGGTTTTTACATTGAAGAGCAGGTATCCTGAGGATGGCTTTGGAATACATGTTCTAATTATGTTCTCATTGTGCCATCTGAAGGGAGAAGTTGCATTTTGCAATGTTAGCCATAAAACCAGATGTAGGGACAGTTCACATGTAATTGTGGCAAAAGTCTTAACTTCCCTCTTTGGTCATTACAAAGCACGCAAAGCAAACCTGCATGTACTGCCTCTGCATTGACGTAATACCCAAAGCCACTAAGAGTGACCATTATGGGAAACAGGTGTTTATCCCTGGTCCTAAGACAGGATGCGTCAGTATTGGAAAATGGATAAAATTCTTCCTTATATATCAATATTTTCATTAACTATTGAGATGATGATTAAGTAAGCAAAGCTCTGACAATTATTATGTTTGCTACCATATTTTTACGGGCAGAGGTTCTGTCCCACTAATCATTCCATGGCAGGCAAAAATAAACAGGTGAAGCTTTTCCTGACCAAATGAAGAAAAACAGTTGAATGCATGGAATCTCTGTCTATAAAAGAAGTGGCAATCCTCATTATTAGTGATGGCCACTGTATCAGGTATTTGGATTTCATCGTTTTTTCTCTCTCTCTTGTGTCTTAATGGATGATGGTGTTTAATTTTGTTATGAGCAATGATTGTGGATGTGGAATGCGTTTGCAGCAGAAAAACAGCTCCTAGAAATAAATGTGTTTCCTAGATTGTTGTAGAGCCTATCTACACTACTGCTTTAAAATGGTTTAAAACGGTTTAAAACAGTTTATAACAGTCTTGAGAACTGTTGGGGCCCAGGACACACTCCATATACAGTTTTCAAAACGTTTTCAAAATGTTTTATCCTGCATGTGTAGATAGGCTCATACTGAAAATCTGAAGAAAATAGGAAGAGGTTGCAATTAGCCAGCACACCAGGAGATGTCACTCTAGAACAAGCCTTCTAATAATATTTGTATTTTTGTATTGGTTTTCTTAAATTGCAAGAGGTAACTTTATTTAATAATCCTTTTGTAATATAAGATTTAAAATTCTTTATTTACTGCTTTCTTAACCCATGGAGTATATTTTACCATAAGTTATCTGGTTAAAATTCATACAGGGGAAAGGGGGGGGGATAACTCTTGAACAAATATTTCAGGATTTTAATTCCAAAAATATGCTCAAAGCATCACCCTCGTGACAAGGTAGCAAGAGAAGGGACCATAAGCCCTCATGAAAGATTACCTGACGTAAGGGGAAATTGTCTCATACTAAATTATAGGACCTATATGCTCATACATGAAATAAACCCAAGGGAGTCTATGAATTTCTTTCATCTCTCTTCTCTCCTCACTTCTCTACATTCATATTCTACGAATGCTAGTGGAAGTATACGTATAAATACTGCATCCATCTTGGATTTCAGAAGGAAAGGATTCTTCTGACCAGTTTTTTGTCCTATTGGCCTGTGAGTTTATGCAATCACACCGGGATTAAAGGTCTTTCAATGAGGATTGGTTCCCAGGTTCAAAATTCTCAGGTTTGATAGGATGCAGGAGCAGGTGCTCAAATTTCCATCGGCTCCATACCAACTCACCTACCCAGAGCGAAGGAGTAATCACGTCATTTTTTACCTTGTGACCTGGGGCTGACAGCCCTCTGGTGGGACATTTACCACAATGACACTGAGGAGATGATGTTTGTGTGTCAGGTGCAGTGGGGGATCCTGCCAATGTGACTGATTTCCACAACTATGTTTGCTTGCTCACAAGGATAAGTGATCATTGCCTGGTCCATCCCAAGTGATCACAGTTTACTGAAATGGAATTAGGATGGTCATGTGCCTAGGCTGACCGTATGTAAAGGAGGACAGGGCTCCTGTATCTTTAACAGTTGTACAGAAAGGGGAATTTCAGCAGGTGTCATTGGTTTGCATGCAGCATCTGGTGAAATTCCTTCTTCATCACAACAGTTAAAGCTGCAGGAGCCCTGCTCTCTTTTTTATCTGGTCACTCTAGTATAGCCCCTTGAGCTTCATCTGTTGAATGGATTGCATCAGATCCTGGCAAGGAAAAGCGATCTCTCCCAGCAGCTGGCTCCAAGCCTCAATATAAAACCCAAACCTAGCATTCCAGGTTCGGAAAACATTTTTTTTAATCATACAATGCTTGAATCTCTGCAGAGACAGGACTGTACTCCCTCAATGGCCCCAAAGAGCCAGTCTAAAGGGTCATTCCATTTTTGCCCAGCAGAAAGGCGGTCTGGTTGAAATACTCATCTGACAGGACCCGACTGGAAGGAGAAAGAGAAAAGGAGAGGTGGAGTGAAGTGGAGTGGAGTGGAAGAGAAAACAAATGAAGGAGCGAAAGAGCAGCTATTCAGGTGAAAGGGATCATAAGCTTGATGCGCTTCTGCATCAGAGGTAAAAAAATGCAGAGGCAAACCGGGGGGGGGGGGAATTAGATGTGATGTAGGTCAATGAACCATAAGAACCGTTGACTATCAACACTTAACACCTGGTCTCCAGACTGAAGAAGCGGGCACACAGGTCACCTGGTCACAGCCATAGACACTCTGGTGAAATAAACTGTATTTCTATGTAAATTACAATAATTATTTCTAAATCTATACATATAAATTTGCACATGCAAATTTTATGCAAATCAGTATCCACTTTTGTCCTCTAATTTTGGTGATCCATAAGTGGCCACCGTTGGTTGGATCCAGCTTTAGATGTGTGCAACTGGGCTGGACAAAGTGAACTTCCCCACACCTCCTCCTCATAGCAGTCTCTCCAGTCCCCTGAAGATGCTACAGAGAAGATCAGGGGACGCTATTGAATGGGGTGGGATGTGGGGTGGGGGCTAAGTGAGGATCCTCCCCACCAAATTGGACAAAGGCACCTTCTGCAGGTAGAGCTCCTTTATCCATGAAAGAGAAATCCTGAGTCCAACGGATGGCGTGGAAGTCACCGTTTGGAAGCAGCAACCATGCTACTACTAAGAAGAACCCAGTCTTGTGACAAAGACCAGCGCTTTCTCTCTCTTCCTTTGGACTCTCTTTACCTTCTTTTATGGGCGTGCAACGCCACACTTCCTTTTTCATGAACCGAGTGAGAGACATCAGATTATCTAGCCTTTATCACACCTACCCATTTTGCTGATGCAGGTTCCCTCTCCATTTACTATGTGAGTGTAGCCCTTAATAATAATAATAATAATAATAATAATAATAATAATAATATATTTATTTATTACCCACCTCTCCTTCCGGATCGAGGCGGGGAACAACATCATCATAAAACACACAAAACTGATTAAAAATACATAAAACCAATATATCATTAAAATACCAATAAAACACCAATAAAACACTTAAAATTCATCTGAGTAGGCCTGCCGGAAGAGCTCAGTCTTTATAGATCATTTAAATTCCTGAAGACTGGTAAGTTCACGGATCTTTCCCGGCAGGTCATTCCATAATCTTTGATCGCATGTGGTCGGTTTTGCTCCGATACCTCAGCTAAGCTTGCAGAGGAGGGGAGAAAATGAACAAGCCCTGTTCAGGGATATTTTGAAAGAGGAAGGACAAAAGGAGAACTCAGGGCACGGGAGCAGAGTGAGGGGGACAACATCGTGTGAAAGAACTGGAACAAAGTCACGGCGGGTGTGGATCAAACCGCCCATGTGATAAAGGTCTCTGTTTTCCCCAGATTTTCCTTGGAATTAGCGATCTGAATTTAGCAGTATGTATTATAGGTAAAGTGCAATTCTAACACATTTAGCAATATGTATTACTGGTTACTTTGGGGGAGGAAAGAAGAAAAGCAATACATTGACATGCTGTGGTTACGTGCATTCATAGCAGGCACAGCAAAATGCATCTTCCTTCCCCACCCCTGTCTGGCATTTAACCGTAATGTGAAAAACTTTAGAGCATTTGTGTGTGCTCACTCTAACAAAGTGTTTTCAAGGCGTTCCCAACATGGTGGTTTCACAGGGGCAGGTAATAGAAAATAGGACCACTGTAAAGGACAGTTGGAGCATGTGAGACTACCAAACTATTATCGCAACAAAGGAGGAGATTTTGAATCTCTGCTGAGCAGGGGATTCTTCCCCCACCTCGAGTTCAAACTATGTTCTATTCAAATGCAGCTTTTCACATGCCTGCAAACAAAAAGCCAATTCTTCAGAGATTATCTAGACAAATCCCTTGTGCTGAGCAAAGTTTGTTGTCACTAGACAGCATCTGTCTTCCAGCAGCTTCGTAACGACCTTGAAAGAGGATTCCCACAATGGCTCTGTTGTCCAACAGCTCTTGCATTTTTGAAAGCATTTCCCTCACAATCTAAATGTTACCGTCCTGACATTTAAACCAAGCTCTGCTGGAGAATTATGAACAGCTGTTCTCAGACTTCTTCATGGCGACTGTAACAAGAAACCAAAAGGAGGAGAGCATCCGATTCAGGACAGAAAAAAAGGGGAGAAACAGGTTCTCAGGATGCTGAAACATTTTATTTCAAAGCCCAAGGTGTTTGGGCCTGTAACAAGCCCTCCTTTCATTTTCCTTCCCCCAGCCGTAAGTTGAAGATGCTCATTTGATCGGATTGTACTGATGGATCACGGTTTCACTTTAGAAAGAGACTCAGGCAATTACAATTAAAAACCAAACCAACCTGGGCTTTTAAAGGTTTGTTTGCAGGAGCTGCCATCCATGTTTGTCACTGGCTACTTAGGAACATAGGAAGCTGCCTGAGACTGAATCTGACCATTGGTCCATCCTGTCCAGCGCTCTTGATCCTGACTGGCAGCAGCTTACTAGGGTTTCAGGTAGGAGTTTTTCTAGCCCTACCTGGAAGTACTGGGGATTGAACCTGGGACCTTCTCTATGCAAAACATGTCCTCTACCACTGAGCTATGTCCCACGCCTAAGCTTTTCAGTCAGATTATCAGACAATAGGCTGCTCTTGTCTTTTCTCTCTTTCGCTTGGGCAAGGTGGTCTTGCCCAAGCAGCCCTGTTGAGACAGTTGGAGGAAGGAAGGCATTATCTCAGTTGGATCAATTTGGAGATGACGGTGAGCAGGTCATCAGGCTATTGGAACAGAATGCTTGAGTGTATGACCTCTGCATCTCTAGAGGCAACCTGTAGGCCAGGGTTGGGAACTTGTGGTCCTCTAAATGTTGTCAGATGCCACCTCTCATTAGCTCCAGCCAGCTTCTCTTTTCTGTTGCAAGGCACCATCATTCCCAGAATTTGACGGGGCTTGAGAATGAGGGCTGGGAGTGAGGAGGTACCCAATCCACTTTCAGGCAAAGAGAAAAACAAACAAACTACAAAGCTCACAATCTGATACAGACTTGAGTCAGAATGAGTTTCGAAGTGGAATCCAGAGGACTTTGGCAAGCTCGAGTTTTGCTGGTTTGCATACCCTTATATAAAAACCAGCCCTCATATAACAACCACACAAAAGGGCTAATAGCCTGTGTCATGTGATTTGACATCTCATTAAGAGTGGCATCTGCTTTGGGAATGTTGAGCCTTAGCATCTAACCTCTTTTGTTGGGGTCTGTAGCATGCATGACATACTAGGACCGGGCTTTCTTTCTGAATTGGAGTCTCTGCAGGATCCATATGCTGATCAAGGGCTGGATCCAGAAAAGATCAGGGGTCATAATAGCCCGATCCAAAAAAAAAAAAAAAATCATGAAGGAAGAATCAACCATCTAAACAAGTCCAAATGGCAAGCAATAAATCCAAATGGAAGGAGACAGAATATGCCTGAACATAAAGCTGACGCAACAGCCAAGTCTTTCCTTATATCCTTGGAAAGGGCTGCTGGGAGATTGGTTTTAAAAGAGGCAGGTTGCAGCTGGTTTTAATTACCACTGCAGCCCTCCCAGCACAGGTGTGGAAGAGTCGGCCTGGAAGGGAGTCCTGATTTATAGGGGAGGCACAACAATGTGTTAAGTGACAATTTGATCAACTTGTCTAATGAGACATCTCAAACTGGAGTTTTAGAATATTTCCATCAATTTATAACTTTGCGTCAATGCCTCCAACTCTGATGTTTGCGCTGCAGTGGCAACCTCACCTCGATAATGTGTTAGCAGTTAACATCACAGCTGCTTGTAAAAGAACCGGATTACATTTCAGCGTGCAAATATTCCATGTTTTCAAAAATGCTAAAGAAGAGAAAGCATTTATTTATTTTTTAGCTTACATGCCACTTTTTCTCCAAATTCTAATGAACAGCTGGGTGTCCAAATCCAGCTGAAGCTTAAACGTTTAAGAGGAGGAAACTAGGGAGACCTGCAGCTGTGTGAGACACAAAATCCTCATTCTTTGCATATACATACACTATTTTTGGCTGAGTTATCATCTCCTCTTGGACATTAATTATATGTGTTTTAGCATTAACCTGGGACATTTTCATATTTGGATGTAATCTCCATGTTGCCAGGTAATTGGGATATGCCTGTTTACCACCACACAGGGCTGAAGGCTAGGACTATGGAGCAGGGACTCTAGTGACTGGTGGTTCACTTGATATCTCCAAATGGTGAAGCAACCAACCTGAAAAAGTGTCCCAAAGTAGACAGCCCAGACACTCTATGGTTTGTCACTGTTCACAAAGCATTATTGGTCCAGGGTTCAGAGCCAGAGTAGTAAATAGCAGTGACTAAAGCGGTGCATACAAGGTATGGATCCCCACCTCTGTGATATACAAACTGCCTCAGCCTGATCATACATCTAACATCACTTTTCATAGATATAACCACTTTTGGTAATAGTGCCTTGCCATTTTTTTGTGAAAAATATACCCCTCTCTCTGGTGAGAGCTATTCTCCTGACAGTAAATTGCAGAATAAGTGTTTTAGTATAGACTCAATCAGAGGCAAAGGCATAAGAGAGACAAGGTCATGGTAAAACAAATCATATACTAATCTCACTAAGATCAGTTTTAGCGTATGATGGAATGGCTAAATCAGCACTAAGCTTGAGCAATCTCCTCATATGATCTACTCATATGTTCCCATATTGCTTTTGCTGTGGTTAATAGTTGTGGTTGGGGATTATGGGCCCTGATTCTCTTCGGCCTCTAATATAATACTGTCCTAAAAACAGCATAGTCCACGGCGAAATCATTTACATGAGAAAAATGTGAAACAGGGTCCTAATCCTACTACCATCATCACATTCCACCACTGCCTGTACTCCTCACTCCTTCCCTCAGAGGATCTCCTGAGAGATCCTCAAGTACATCTCTTTCCTGCCACTGCTGGAAGGAGCAACCTGAACCAGGAATACTGGAGAAGGGGGTGGAGGGAAGGCTCCCTACTCTCTCTCTCCCCACCCCCCACCCCCCAAATATCCTTATACAGATCACTGGAGCATGTGTGTGTGTGTTCATGTGTATGTTTGAATGCATGTATGGATATTTGTTTGTGTGTATGTGTTTGCAGCCTCTGACTTCTGAGCCAGCTTCATATGAATCACTAAGCCAGCTTGGGGTCAAAAATGCTGTGTAGTCTTGACTTGAAGGAAAGGGAAAGGAAATATTTCCTCCCACGTGATTACATACATATGTGCATGGATGACCAATGTTTAACTCCCAGCAGATACTGTGAGAGTCTACAGTAGGATAAGTAAAGAAGTATTAGTGGAGGCACCATGAAACTCTCCATGGTGTTGTGTAGGAAACTTACAGCCCATGCCAAGTGAAGGTGACTTCTGTGATAGGTAAGATGTTAATAGCACTCAAGAGAGAGAGAGAGAGTCATTGGCTGTGAGAGGCAAAGTACAGAATATGGGGAAAACTTGACAACTGTGCAATGTGTCCTGGGACAAATAAATCTCTTCCTGTGCCTTGTGAGGAAATGAAAAAGCAAAAAAATAGTGTGTGCATTGCAGAAATACCATAGGTGAAAAATCAGCACAAAAAGATAATGAATGAAATAATAATAACATAATAATAATAACAATTTATTTCTTACCCGCCTCTCCGTCTGGATCGGATTCAGAAGCCTGCATTCTGTTCTGCTACATGCCCACTGCGGTAAGGAATTCATTTGGTTTGTGTTTCAATGTGAACTTATCAAATTCACACTTCCCAAACCTTCACAGGATCAAGAATTCAGTTGAGATGTCAAAATCCATATTTTTTTTGAAGTTTGTGATGCCAGTTGCCAAAACATGTGCAACAAATCTGTACATTTGAAAAACTGCACCTGAAAAAGGTGTGCATTTTGGAAGGATGCATACAAAATATGTTTATAGTTTGAAAAATGCACATGAAAATATGAGTGAATTTTCATATGGGCTTTAAAAAGAAGAAGAAAAAACAAACTATCTGATGTGGGAATAAGATGAAACCAGTAGCAGTGGAAGAATGAGAACCTGAGCGAAGTCATGCTTGGCAAATTCACCTACCCAGATCATTAATGAATGCCAGCTTTGGCTGAAATTTAGGACTGATTAGTACATGCATGGTCATCACTTGAGAACGGCTAGTGATGTAGTCCATACAGGCACATCCAAATGCAGGCAACTCCATGCCATGTAATGCAGTGGTGGTTATTAGCTTAGTTGGTTTTACAAAAGGACTAGAGAAATTCATGGAGGATAAGGGAACCTCTACACAGCTTATTTGGGCCGCCTTTACTTCGTTATGACATCATTTTGTACTCACGAGCGGGGCGCAGATTCGACGTCTATGCAACTTATAGCCTCCTTTAACACGTGTTTCCAAGGTGTCGATTAAAAGCAACTTTTAATGTTTCTCCAATGCTCAATCACATTTTGGTCATGTAAACCTGCACTGCCCATTTGGATTAATGCTAATCGTGGGCGTAGTTTGGTGGGCAGGGCTTGTGATGTCATGAGTGAATGCCTGCCCCCAAGTTTACCGCCACTTTTCCCACTTTCCTTGGGGGCGGTACTTTCAGGATAAAGGGGGAGGTACTTTCATCAAATTACCCACGTTCAACCGTATAACTGTGATCCTGCTCTGCTGCAAAACTCCTCCCTCCTACTTCCTTCTTCTTCTCTGTTCAGTAATGGCTGATCTCAATTTTCCAGAATTAAAAGTAAAGTTTCTTTTCAATACCCACTGGAATCTTTCTTTCATTGAGACGAGTGGCTACCCACATGGAGCTGGTTCTACAGGAACCAAGGGGGTTGGAATAATGTGTGTGCTTCATGTTTAGAATAATTTGCGGTCCGCTAAGGCTACCCTTCCCTCCCCCGCTCCCTTGCTGGAATAACGGCTGGAAAAAGGAAGGGAAAGTTCTTTACGTGCAAGGCTGTTACTGCCATTGAGCACTGTTACTCGGGAGTAAGGAGCATTGAGCAGGTGGGGGGACTTGCTCTCTGGGAAGCTTAGAGCCTGAGTGTGCATCGGGCTTCGTATCTATTCTCCCTTCTTTCATTGATTTTCCTGGAAGTTGTGTGTGTGTGTGTATCACAACGAAAATAACCATTTTTTATTATCATAAAGCAATGCAATATCTTTATTCTACTGATGGTTACGTGTGGCCCAAATCCCGTTGAAAAGTGCGGCTGGAGCAATCTGAAAGGCACAGTGCAAGTGGGGAAAACACAGGGCATTGGGCGGAATGTGCCGAACAAAAGGGAAACAGCAACAATTGTATGGAAATTAATGTCAGTCCACAGATGCAACGTCCAAGCCGATTCTCCTACGGTGAGGTTCCCCCTTCCATGCCGGTCATTCAAATGGCACTGCTGGTTGCCAGGGTGGTACTGGAGAGCGAGCAGCCAAACTACATGCTCCTGTCTCCTCATTCTGCACTGAAGGCAACACAATTGGTAGAATAGCAAGCAGACTGTCTGGGGGGGGGAAGAGAGAATATAAGTGCCACCCACTAATTTTTTGGGGGGCATCGTTCAACTCTCCCCCAATCCTGCATTCCCAGTCACCCACCTCTGCGACGCAGAGACCAGATGGCATGGTGAGGTTGCCTTCTAGCCCACTCAGCATTGGGCATCCCAGAACCACTGTGAGCTGGCATCTTGGGGCCCGTAGACAGACAAAATAATAGCCAGTTTGTATGGAACTGGGGAAATCAGTGTGAAATGCAACATTGTAATGGAAAGGCAACACAAAAAATTGTCCTTGAAGCAGCACATTTCCAAGATGGCAGATAAGGGGAAGCGGCCGCAAGCATGGTGGGGTGTTAGTCCAGTATCCAACATCTGATTCTTGGCAGGAGCAATGGGGAGGAGCAGACGCTACACGGGCAGCTGTTCGCCATGGCCGTCCAGTATTTGGAAAAATGTTGCTTTTATGGTTTTACAATAGGTCGCCCAATGATGCCCTGCTAACAACTATAATTGTAGGTACATCCAATATTTAGAAATTGTACCCACATGTGAAGTCACGCGCGATTTTGATTGGACAGGCAACGGTGAGAAAGTCAGATGGGCGGAGTTAATGAACAGCACGAAAGTCCGGGGAAGGTACCATCAGGAGACAGGGTGGTGCTTTCATCAATTTTTCCACGTTCAACCATACACCCCTGAACCGACTCTGCAGTGAAAGTCCACATATAAACAATTGTAAAGTGCATTTTATGATGCCCATAATTCACCTTAACGACTCTCATCTACCACTATTAGATGTAAATACGGATATAGGAAAAAGCACATATTATCAGAAACAGGAGCCAAAGAGACGTCGTGTAGACCCCCCTAAGTCTAACAATGGCTACTAGTTGACATTAGTGATGGGCAGACTTACCCCAAGAAGAATCATAATTTGCTTGCAAAGTTTTAAATTCATCTGTCCATTTTCAAGTGAATGTTCTCCAATATTGCAAGTTTTTGTTTTGAATAGATGAACTGCTCCTCTTAGTCAGCTAGCTGGCCACCCCAGACTGCATTGCTCCCTTTCCAACTTCCTCTTCCTTGAAACACTCATAGCAAGCATGGGTGGCTTCAAAGATAGTCTGACAAGCTCTTCCTGGAATGCCCATGTGACCACCCAATATGAGGCAACCTGATGTGGTCACTTGACCATTCCACGAAGTGCTTGTCAGGCTGAACCACTATCTCTGAATTCAACCACACTGATACAAGCACAAAAAGAGATTTTCTAAAGTAGGAAGAACTTTAGAAAAAGCTCCTTGCTTTTGAAAGGACTGTGAAAAAAAACCATGCAGATACTCATAACCAATCTTGATTTGAATAACAAAGTTAATTGGAAAGGCATCCAACCTTGGTACGTTTATGAGCACTACAAACATAGCAGATTTGACTAATGAGACATTTAATTTCAAGTTTCACTGGTATAACTTGTCATTATGGCTGCATGGAACTTCTAGTTTTAGAGGTGCTATGCCACTGAATAGCAGCTGCTGGTTAGCAATAGCAGAAAAAGCTATAGCCTTCTGCTTCTGGGCATTCTGGGGGCATCCAACCAGCCAGTGCTGGACACTGAATACTACATGAGAAATTAATTAAGGAAGTAGAATCTGCCTTAGTTAACAAGAGGACGTATTTATAAAGTGAAACTCTGAAAAATTCCTACGCCATCTGCCGTGGAATTAGTATGGCTACTATAAAATAAAATTAAGAGTTCTCCCTGATGGGTGACAATTTGTACTACTGAGTAAGGGTTTGTTTTTCACAGTAGAATAACTGCAGTGTGAGGGAAGCTGAACATCCTTTAAACTGTAAATAGCTATGGAAAGACAGGTCTGAGACATTTCAAAACTGGGTTCCAGATCCATTTTCATGCATGTACAAAATTATGCGTAGTGTGGAGAATGTGGACAGGGAGACAGGATGGTTAAAAGAAAGTACTTCTTCACACAGCACATAGTTCAACTATGGAATTCACTACCACAAGATGTAGTGATGACCACCAATTTGGATGGCTATAAAAGGGGATTGGATACATTCCTAGAGGAGAAGGTTATCAATGGCAATTAGTCCTGATGGCTATGTGCTATCTCCAGTATCAAAGGCAAGAAGCTTATATACACCAGTTGCTGGGGAACATTGGTAGGAGGGTGCTGTTGCACCATGTCCTGCTTAGGAGTCTCTGTGTGAAAGAGTGCTGGATTAGATGGACACTTGGTCTGATCCAGCATGGCTCTTCTTATGTTCCGGCTGCCCAATAATTCACTGTCTCCCCATTGATATGACCCTTTACAAACCCTTTCAGATACCCTTAATTTGCATTTCAATATAATATACTTTCCTCTCCTTTTTGGAATATTTATATTTCACTTATTTGATTGCCAAAAAACAGAAGAGGGCCAGGTCACACAGAAGCTTGTGACCAAACCTCCTCCTTGTGAGAAGGCTCTGGCTGACTACAGCAGCTGCTGACTCTAGTGCTACAGCCACCCCTTCTTCAAGACCTCTCTGAGAAGTTCTTCCACTGGCCCTCATCCTCCAGCAGTGCCTGGCTTCTTCTGTGAGGAAAGTAGAACAAAGAAATCACTGGGACTTCCGTGTTCATCTCTGATGCTATAAGAAGTTTGATGTTATCAGAGGGTAAGTGGGTTGGAAGGACCCACCAGAATTGATAGCTGCTACAGTCACTATCTGGAGGCATGTTCATGGGCTCCTATGTAAACTATCCAGAAGGTTACAGGAACAACTAAGTGTGACAGTAAATCCATTCTCAATCTATACATTTTTTTTAGTTATCATTTTGACTTATAATAATCAAGGCTGGCATAAGCATTTTTTAACAAGAATCATAGTCATAATGACTCCATTCTATAATTAAAGAATCAGAGACTGGCTATGTAGCTAAGCTCTTTTCATCTAAGAGCTACACAGCATTAGATCATTCATGGCAATTAGCGTCAACAGGCAATAAACCTTGAAGGAACATTGTGGTATGCAGTCAGTTATACCAGCAATGCTCCATTGGGGTGGGGCTGGTTGATGGATAGTGCCAAAACAAAGCACACCCTTTGGTGAAGACTTTTATTCTAACTTGACATATTTGGTCCTTATTTTGGTATGAAGTAGAGCTGTACACCTAGGCTGCATATTACACAATTAGTGTAATGTGTTCTTTGACCCTAAGCTTAGTGGCTATCTCCACACCCTGTAGCAGTGAATTTCATAATTTAGCTATGCAACTAAACCATTTCATTGGGTGACCTCAAATTCTAGTGATCCCTATTATCCACTCTTGCCATGGTGCTTCAGGGGCAATGAAATGTTTTGTAGCTACAACTTCTACAATGGAACAACTTCTTGTCCAATGGCTAGTAAAGCATAAAATACTTCTTTCAGGGGAAAAAATCACAAACATGAGTAGGCTTATGTGGAGGACAAGGGATTGCCCTTGACTGTTTGGGTTAAGGGGCTGTGAACAGTTCTCAATTTAAGATTCCAGGTGTGTTTAATGGATAAAATCCTATAAATCTTGTGAGCTTTGAGTCTTTAACTGCAAACAGTAAACTTGTAAGTCTGGATGCAAAAGCAGAATGAATTCAGTGGTGTAGTGGACAGGGAACATGGGGAAGCACAGGTCCAGCACTTTTATCAGAGCAGGGTTGGTGACACAGGACCAGTTCAGACAACACGCTAAGCCATGGTTAGGCTCGCTAATCCTTCTGCAGCAAGTGGTTAGTGAACATGGTTAATTAGCCATCATTATTAGGAAATGATGGTTATTTAGCCCTCATTATTAGGAAAAACACCATTCACATGACACACTAAGCCTTCATGGTTAGCTCAAAGCATTTCACGGTTTAGCATGTTGTCTGAACAGGGTCATCTGCCAGAATATCAGGGTAATTGAAGGACTTTCCTTCTGGGAAGTGAATGATGAGATGACAAGGCTTTCAGGGTTACTATCATTTTTTACACAGTGACCCTGTTCAGACAACACGTTAAGCTACGGTGGTTAAGCATTTTGAACGAAACAATATGTCTTATGTGAACCATGACTTAGCATATTGTGTGAACCATTCCAAACCATGGTGGCTATATAACCACAGTTTAAACATGCTCCCTAATCATTTGCTGCAAAAGGGTTAGCGGCCTAACCATAGCTTGGCATGTTTTCTGAACAGGCCCATCAGCATGTAGGGGTTCAGAAAATGAGGAAAATAACCAAGTAAAGACCAAATCTTAACTTTTCTTTGATGGAGTTCCTACATCACACCAGCAATTTAAATGGAAACGCTTATTTGCAAGGTTGTTTGGTTCAAAATAAAAGATAAAAGTTTAATTTCAGTCATCAGAAGAACTTAATGCAAAACGTGTTGTACAATTTGAACCTATGCAGTCAGAAATAAACATCATTTAGTTTAATTGACTGTACTGTCCAATGAGCTAGGGATAGGACTGCAGTCATGCTGATCTTAATAACCTGGATGCGATGTTATCTATTGTTTCTCTTTGGTATGCATACATGCATGTGTGTGTGTGTGTGTGTACATTCTCTGCACTTCAAAATGTACCACTGCATCACTCCAAATGATCACCATTTAAATTCAACGCTGCGCAAAAATTGTGATCCACCGAGGTGAACACAACCCACAACCTACCAGACGTTTGATAACACTTTCCATCTGCTTTTGCAGCTTCAGGTAGGCAGCAAGAGCAAAAAGCTTTTCAAGTCTTTTGTGAGCTACTGTACATGGCTCGTAGGCTGCATTCAGCTTGGTGGGTTACAAGTTATAAGGTCCCATTTTAATTGGAACTGGCATGTTGGCTAGGCTGACCATCTGAAAAGGAGGACAGGGCTCATGTAACTTTAACAGTTGTAGAGAAGAGGGAATTTCACCCGGAGTCATTTGTATGCAATTTGTACCTGGTGAACTTCCCTCTTCATTACAACAGTTAAAGGTGCAGGGGTCCTGTCCTCTTTTATATCTGGTCACTCTAGTATAGTGCATGCAACTTTAATTGCTTTGTCGAAGAGGTGATTTTACCAGGTACTAACTGCATACAAATGACGCCAGCTGAAATGCCCTTTTCTCTGCAACTGTTAAAGTTACATGAGTCCTGTCCTCCTTTTCATATGGTCAGCCTAATGTTGGCTAGGGTAAAGTATCGAACTTGCTTAGTTTCCCAGAACATTACTTACTGCAGAAGGCCATAACAAATGGGGAGGTGAAGTTTATGACTACACAGGCTAATACAAGGCACACTGCAGTAAAAAGGCTACAAAACAGTGCCTTTCTGCTAGTAAATCTTTTCTTTTACTCACAGGTCTTGTATTAGTGGATAATTTGGCCCATGTCCCTGAATCTGCTTGACATGTCTTCTCTACTACTCCAATTTAGCTGGCTGAAATGCATCATCAAACTTTCACCATAAACCTACAGTATAACCACTCTTGTCTACCTGACCCTTTCTCATGCAGGGGACTTTAACTTCAATCAAGCATGGCTTACCGCCCATATGAGAAATAGCTTCCCATAATCATCTAGGCTTACAATATGAGAGGAAAAAACTACTATTTGTCAAGAGTGTGGGGGGGAAGAACCTTCCTTCTCTGAATTTCTCATTGACATCATTCTTCTCCTCTACGAAAAAGAAGAAAAAAAAAGAATATTGGTTTTCAGAGGTCATCACAAGTCTAATGATTAAATCAATACAGGCATTTGGAGACTTAATAGAACTGAAAGTGATACACACTCTACATTTCGAGAAGCATCTCCATATATCCCCCACATTCCAGCCAACACGTTGAACTTGTCAGCCTAAATCACTACAATTCACTACGGAGTTGCAAGACACCCTGAAAACAGCCACAGTGCTGTAGTGAATATCTCTGGTCCAGTCCCAGTTTATGTTATCTGAGGGCCTTCACATGGTGGAGAAATAGTGTGTCTCCTCCTGTCCATCATGCCATTAATGTTCAGAGCTAAACGTTGAGCAGATTCAGGTGAAGTGCCCATTTTTGAGCTGTACCACTTCATGCTGTAGGTGAAGATGTCAAACATTTGAAAGCATCTCCCAGATTGAAGAATAGATTAAAAAACAGAACACGAACAGCGCAAAGAAAGCTAGAATATTAGTGGCAAGGTTCTAACCTACCTTTTCCCTGATGTGCCAACAGTAGGGAGAGTGCTGTGGTTGTTTTGTTTCTGGTAGGGAATCTGCAAAGGTCTAAAGCCTACAGAGGCAAAGTAAAATAAAAAATAAAAATCCAGGCCTTAGAGGCCTGGAGTTATTCTATTGAGAGGGGGTAACCCTGATGAGAGTAGTTTCATATCCCAGTTAAGTTTCAATTCTACAGTTAAGTTTCATTCCTTCAAGGTTAAAACAGTGCATCCTATTTTGGGGGAAGAGGGTATAACGGCAGAGAGGCAAGAGCCAACCAGGAAGAGCTGGAAAGGATGAGAGCAAGAGGCGAAACAGCTGGAAAAGCCCAAATGCAGCTAGGGTAAAGCACTTGGATGTTTGCAACTTTTATTTTCTTTTAATGCCTTTGTACCACTCAGCTCTATTGACTAAGAAGGGTCTTACCCCTCGCCCGGCGCAGCCTTGGCGTGGTGGGGCAATTGCGGGGGGGCGCGGGGGACGAGGCGTGGAGAAGCACCATTGGCGCCCTCCGTTTTCATGCCACAAAGGAGGGGAGGGGGAACAGGAGCCTTTATAAGGACTCTGCCTCCTCCCCTCCCTGTTCTTCTGAGCGCGGCTGCAGCTGGAGCGAGGCAGGTTGCAGCAGAGCCAGCCTCTTTGGCAGCTCGGGCGCGGAGGCGGCGGCAGAGGACGTCCCGGGGCGGAGGAACTTACTGTTTTCCATCACCGCCTTCAGGGAGCGGAGGCCAGAGGAGCAGCCGGAGGAGCGGGCCAGGCCAGGAGGCCGAAGGTTTGAGGGAAGGATTGGCTGATCCTTCCCATGGGAGTGGGGCGAGGAGGCGCCGGCAGCGGCAGCCGCGCCTGCCTTCGAGCCTTACGGCTGGCGGGAGCTGGCAGGGCGAGACACAGGTCTTAGCCGCGCCTGCCTGGCAGCCTCACGGAAGTCGTGCGTTAGAGGGAGGGATTGGCTGATCCTTCCCTGGGGAGCTGGGGAAGGAGGCGCTGGTTGCGGCCTGACGGGAGCCGGCGGGAGGAGATGCAGGTCTCAGCCGTGCCACCCAGGCAACCTTGCCGGGTGTAAAAGAGCCGTCTGGAGCCGGGCAACCCAGGCTACCCTCTTGAGCCTTCCTGCAGGAGTTGGGGGTTGGAAGCGCGGTCAGCCGCGCTGGTTGGGTCTCCTTCGGAATTGGAGACACGTGACGGGCCTTTGCTGTTCTCGCTTGGGCGGGAAGGGCGTTGCTGGGGGCAACGGAGGCCTGGGCCACCGACTCTTCCCTACAGGGGGTGTTCTAGCAGCGCAGGGCGTGGCAGGCTGAAGAGCATAGCTGGCCTCCACATGTCAAGTTTAATCACTACGCATAAGTAGCAACACAGGGGGTTGGATTCAGGGTCCAATCGGATGGTGTCCCATTAATTGCTGGTAGCTGCCTCTCATTAGGCGGGAGGTAGTAGGGGGTGCAGCCTGTAGCTTGCTCCTCTTGTTTCCCTTACGTTAGACTTGTGCATTTTGCAAATGGTAGCTGACGGGCTCATAGAGTCTGGCTGGGTATACGTACAGCCCACTCAGCGAATAGATAGATAATGGCACCTAAAAAAGGCGTACGGGGGGAAAAGGGAAAGGGAAAGCCAGGCTCCAAAATGTCCTAGAAGCCAGCATGTTTCCTCTTCAGATGAGGAGGAGACCCCTGAGGTGACTGCAATTTTGGCCAGACTACAGGCTGTGGAGCAGGAAAGGGGAATAGCAGCGCAACAACCTCTTATAATCGATCGGCAACTAAGGGCAGGACTGGGCATCACTAAACTAGGCAACAGAAGCGGGATCAATTGTGGGTGTCTGTGTCAGCCCGGCTACAGGTAATCGAGGCATTCAGCACGGTGGGGCCACTGGGCGGAACAGCTACACAGCTACCTCAGCAGCAGGGTGAGCCAGAGTCCCAGACTTCCACAGAAGGGAGTGCGAGTCAAGGAGCAGCTCCTCTTCGGGTTCCGGCGTCAGTGGTGCCCAGTCCTGTTCCCGAGGCTGGAGCAGCATCCATACTGCAACAGTCAGGTGAGATACTTGCAACTACACTGGCCGGGCCAATTCCAACATGGGGAGCAGCCCCACCTTGGAATTAGTACCCTTGGCTGGTGGGTTTGGGTTGGAATGCAGCACTACAGAGCCTAGGTACACCTCAAGTGGGGGGCTTTGCCCAGCACTTACACCTTCGCACGGTGCCACGACTCAAACATGGACACAGACAGTGGGTAATGGGGTTCCAATGGAGGGGGCACCTACGGTCGACCCCAGTATGGTGCCTCGGACATCGGTAATCGAAGAGGGGATTCGCGTGAGTGCAGCTGGTTCTACGGCACAGGGGCCACAGGTAAGCACCAGCACTGCACCATTGACACAGCCGGAGCCAATAGCTAATGCTGCAGCATGCTTGGCAGTGTGGCAGGGTCTGGCGGGAGCAACCACGTCTACTGGGGGACACAATGTTAGGGACCCTTATGCCGGGGCAGACAGGGACGTTATACCTACAGGCAGTACATCTAGCCCAGTAGGTTATCATCTTCTTCCGGCGACTAGGGAGAAGATATTGAAAGGGGAATTTGTGGATGTTTTTTCTCTGCTCTTTCGGGAGTCAGAGACTAAAAACAAGGAGAAGGGGGTAGATAAGGATACTGAGAGAATAAGGCGTAAGAAGGTGGCAAGGAATTGGGCGAATTGGCTACCTGGTTTTCTGATTTATATGGGGGTGATTCAACAGAAATTCCCAGACAAGGGTTGTATCCTCATCAAATACTTGGATATGTGCTATAGAGCATATACAGACTATGAAGGGGGGGGCGTGGCTAGCATATGATGAGTCTTTTCGTATGTGGGTTGCCTTTGACCACACCCTTCGCTGGGATGTGAAGGACCACGATTTGTGGCTCCAATTTATGACCCCAGCTTGGCCTGGGGTTGGGGAGCGGGCAGATAGTGGCCATCTTTTATCAAAGTTTCAGCCAACTACATCTCCCCGTGGGACTGCGGGGCAAGGGGTTCAACCCCGCTTGCTCTGCTGGGAATATAGTTCCCGTGGGGCCTGTACTCGCCCTGCCTGTCGTTTCCGGCATGAATGCCCGATCTGCCATGGCCTGCACCCTGGGCCCAATTGCCCAAGGGCAAGAGGGGGCTGCGGGGGCGCCCGGGACCCACAAGGTGGACGTAAGCCAGGGGGTCAACACCCACCTCCTAAAGGGCCCCAGTCCGGTCAAGCTTGAGCCATTACAGCGGCTCTTGGCATGCTACCCGGGGCCAGATGTGAGGCATCTTGGGGATGGATTTAAGGAAGGCTTTCGCATACCTTATGAGGGCCCCAGGATATCATCATTTTCTAAGAACCAAAAGTCGGTCTTGGCCTTCGAGGATGTGGTCCATGATAAAATAGGCAAGGAACTGAACGTGGGTAGGGTGATTGGTCCCTTTAGTTCTCCTCTCATTCCTAATTTACGGGTTTCCCCTTTGGGTATTGTTCCTAAGAAGTCCCCGGGGGAGTACAGGTTGATACACAACTTGTCTGCCCCGAGCAGACGGTTGGTCAATGATGCAATTCCAGAACACCTGTGTTCTGTGCACTATGCATCATTTGACTCGGCTGTGGCTATGGTCAGGAGAAACGGCCCAGGGGCCCTAATGGGCAAATGCGATATAAAAATGCGTTTCGCATTCTGCCCATTCATCCAGCGGATTTCGACCTCCTGGGTTTTTTCTTTCGGGGACAATATTATATTGATAGGGCTTTGCCCATGGGGTGTTCAATTTCCTGTTCCATGTTTGAATGGTTTAGCTCCTTCCTGGAGTGGGCCATAAGGGAACGCACGGGACTTGCTGACTGCACTCATTATTTGGATGATTTTTTGTTCTGTGGGGCGGCAAATTCCAGTCAGTGTGCCTTCCTGATGGCTGAATTTCAGGCTCTAATGGAGGAGTTGGGTGTCCCGCTGGCACAGGAAAAAAAAGAGGGCCCAGTCAGCGTCCTGATGTATCTGGGTATTGAGGTGGATTCTGTGAACAAGTGCTGCAGGCTCCCTTTGGATAAGGTGGAGTCGTTATGCGCTCGGTTATATTCTCTCCAGTCACAGAAAAAGGCAACATTAAGACAAGTACAGGAAATGGTTGGCCATCTCAATTTTGCCTGTAGGGTCATCGCTCCAGGCCGAGCCTTTTTGCGCAGGCTATGTAATGCCATGAGAGGTCTCACCTGCCCACACCACCATGTCAGGGTTACAAAGGCAATGAGGGATGATCTGGCTGTATGGCTGTCATATTTGGACGGCTTTAATGGGGTATCATTCTGGAGGAAAGAATTACTTTTAGAGGCGGACATGCAGATACATTCTGACGCCTCCGGGGCGCTAGGCTTTGGAGTAATATGGGGCGACCATTGGTGCGCTGAAAGTTGGCACATGGATTGGCAGTTTTCCAATGTATGTAAAGATTTGACATTCTTGGAATTCTTTCCGATTTATGTAGCCACGCACATGTGGGCTGGGGAACTCCGGAATTGCATTGTACACTTTTGGTGTGACAACCAGTCCACAGTCCAGGTGATTAATACTTTAGCATCAAAAAACAATAGGGTCATGGCATTAGTTAGGGCCTTTACGTTGCACTGCCTGCATAATAACATTCAGTTTCGCACTCGCCATATCCCGGGTCTGGACAACTCAATTGCTGATGCTTTATCGCGCCGGCAGGTGGAAAGATTCCGGAATCTGGTGCCATGGGCAAGGGAGGAGCCAGAGGAGGTGCCGATTGCCTTATGGCAGATTGGCAAGATGAAATAGAATGGGCTGTGTGGCTGTCGGTCGCCCCAAGTACTCCATCTGCATATAGAAAGGCAAGTGGGGAATTCCATAGGTTCAGGATCAGTAAGTCATTACCTTTGGAATGGCCCATACCAGTGGACCATCTGTTGCAATACTGCGTAGCGGAGAGGAGGCAGGGTAAGGCTGTGCATATGATTAAGGGTAAGCTTGCTGCCCTGGCGTTTTGTTCAAAGAGCCGGAGAGTGATTGATAACACAGCCGATTTTAGGATAAGGCGAGTGTTGAGCGGTTGGGCGCGAGAGTCCCCCTCTTTACCAGATACTAGGACCCCATTGTCCCCTGATATCTTGATAGGATTGAAGGCTAGGTGGTACGATCTGTGTTCCTCCCCTTTTGAGGCGGTCCTTTTCCACGCTGCGGCCTTGACGGCCTTCTTTGGGGCCTTCCGACTATAGGAATTGTTAGCGTCTTCTAGGGGAGATTTGTCCAGGCGTGCTTTCCAATTGGGGGATATCCAGTTTTACCCACAACATGTCAATATCCGGTTGAGGCAGTCTAAGACAGATCAAAGAGGGGTGGGTCAAACCATCATATTGCACTCATCAACGCGGCAGGAACTTTGCCCGGTCCTCGCCCTGAGGGCTTTTCTCGAGCTGAGAGGAAAGGACCCTGGATGCCTGTTCTGTCATGTGGATCATTCACCACTAACAAAGTTTCAGTTTGCTGTTGTTACTAAATGGGCGTTGGACAGTTTAGGGTTGTTAGGCTTTCAATTTGGAACACATTCCTTTCAGATAGGGGTGGCATCCACCGCAGCAGCCATGGGTTTGCTGACAGAGAGGATCCAAGCTCTGGGTAGGTGGCGATCTGATGCCTACAGGTCTTACGTGTGCCGACTTCCGAAGTAAGGGTGCGGTGTGCATGCTGACCCACTTATGTTTATTTTGTAGATTTCCTGTTGGGCCAAGCCCCCATGCGGGTCCTTATCTGCGGCCACAGCTACGTGTTCTGGGCCGGAAGGAGGGCAGCCAGCACCAGCATCAGTACCCAGTTGGGCCTGAGCCGTTTGGCTAATATTCAGTGGGCTGGCAGACAGGGGATGAGGTGGGATCAACTCATCCCAATGTTATTTCAGCAGCGTGCGGCCCTACCCCCTCCACAGGTGCTGTTACTCCATTCGGGAGGAAATGATTTGGGGATGTTAAAGGGCAAGGCTTTAGTGTTACAAGCCTTGGCTGATTTCAAAGTTATTAGATAGGGTTGGCCAGGAATAGTCATTATCTGGTCCTGCATTATACCACATTGCCAATGGAGGGCTCCTTGCGGTCCCAGGTTGCTAGCCCGGGCTGGTCGAAAGGCGAATGGGGAAATCTTTCGCAACTTAGGTTCTTATGGTGATTGGAGTATCAATCACCCAATGATATCAGCAGCACGGAGGGAGCTGTACAGGACAGATGGGGTCCACTTGTCGGACCTCGGTAACGATGTGTTTTTGGTGGATCTGCAGAAGGGTCTGCGAGAAGTTATTCTGCGCAGATGGGGGGGTGGCGACAAAGCATAAGGCTTGCCGCACCCTGTGGCGGTTAGGCGCGGGCATCTTCACCTTTGAGAGGACTGGCGAGCATTCTCAGGCACCTAGCGGTGACTGGTAACACCTGAGGCTCATCACCTAAGGTTCCCTTTGGGGCTAACCTTCCTCACCCACTCGGAGTCCTGAGGCACGTGCTGGGGTGACACGGAAGGCCTCCCTACCCAAAAGGAGGAGCCAGGGAGCGGCGAAGTTGGCACGCCACGCCCTGGACCTGAATGACTCGCCTTATCTTTTATAATGGCGTTTGCCATCATTGATCAAAGGTGCCCGCTTTGATTTCCCTTCTGCATTTCCATCAATAAAATGTGGCCCAGTTTTAACCCAAATCTTGTGTCTGCCTTGTTATTTACCGCGCTCCACTTTCCGCAACCGTTACTTGTAATTTGGTTGTTTTAATATTCTAGTAAACTGTTGTGTTAACCCTAGGCTGACCATCTGAAAAGGAAGACAGGGCTCATGTAACTTTAACTGTTGTAGAGAAAAGGGAATTTCAGCCAGTGTCATTTGTATGCAATTAGTTCCTGGTGAAATTCCCTCTTCATCACAACAGTTAAAGTTGCAGGGGCCCTGCCTTCTTTTGTATATGGTCACTCTAGTATAGTGCCTGCAACTTTAACTGTTGTGATGAAGAGGGAATTTCACCAGGAACTAATTGCATACAAATTACACTGGCTGAAATTCCCTTTTCTCTACAACTGTTAAAGTTACAGGAGCCCTGTCCTCCTTTTCAGATGGTCAGCCTAGTTAAACCTAAATTTTCTGGAGTGTGACTCAGCCCATGTCTACAGCCTAAACCTCACATTATTGGGAAAAGGTCAGTAAATGGAAAAGTAGGAGGCAAAATATCATTAAGGAGTTACTCATGGGGTCCAGGTCATAGAAAGCACCCTAACAGAATCATACAAGCATTTGATCAGTTGCAGTCTGAAGTGATACATTCCAGCAACAGATAGGTCCTGTCGATCTGCTAATCATGTAGTTCAGCTCTTAGCTAACAGAGAGAGCAATATCGAAAGGAAGCAGTCTTGCAACCACTCCAAATTAGAACTCAAAATAATACTCTCATATAAAAGATTTACTGCCAGATGAATCAATTTATTTCCAGTCATTTTCTCAAGTGTTGATCCATAAGTCCATTCCATTCAGTTTCCATATTAATCTGTGATTATTAAAAAAAGTATGAACATACACTTTTAAATATGTATTTTAACAGCATTTCCTCTCAAAACATACATTTTAAATCACATTATAATGTTTTTGAGATGAGACCTGTGTCAGAACATTCAGGACATGAAAATGCTGGCAGTAAATGAGGCTGCAGTACTATACCCAGCTACCTGGGAGTAAGTACCATTGAATTCAATGGGACTTAATTGTAAGTAGATGTAGCTAGGATTGCTCTGCATTCTGATCTGCACTCCCATTCAGAAAATGTGGATCATGTTAGTTAGGGTGACCAGATAAAATCCAGGTCAGGGCTCATGTAACTAACAGTTGTAGAGAAAAGGGAATTTCAGCCAGTGTCATTTGTATGCAATTAGTTCCTGGTGAAATTCCCTCTTCATCACAACAGTTAAAGGTGTGTGCACTATACTAGAGTGACCATATACAAAAGAAGGCAGAGCCCCTGCAACTTTAACTGTTGTGATGAAGAGGGAATTTCACCAGGAACTAATTGCATACAAACGACACTGGCTGAAATTCCCTTTTCTCTACAACTGTTAAAGTTACGTGAGCCCTGACCTGGATTTTATCTGGTCACCCTAATGTTAGTTAATAAGGATCAAATTAACAAGGATCAAATTCTTTCAGCATACCAAGTACCAGGCTTCATTTTGTCTGGGTTGTCCCATTGTGTGCTAAGACAATCCACATTGCACTTTAGGAGAAAGCAAAATCTTTCATACTTTTGAAATCCTGTTGTTTACCAGAACGAGCCATTTAGAACAAAGGCTAGAAAGAAAGCTTGATGCAGTGTCTTGATTTTTAGACATTTTATGCTCCTCTTTAAAGCTATTCCACTTATTTATTTTTCAGTGGGTCTTTGGAGAAATGTTATATTTAGATTTTCATTTTTATTCATGGAAAATATCAAAGGCTGAAACAGATTTGAGTGCTCCATTTGTTTTGTTTATTTCTTTATATTCTTCTTTATCAGAAGTCTAAACAGACTGAGAAGCTGGTCCAAATGCCTTTGACAACTGGGGTCATTGTGATGGAGCACTTCGGGGCAAACATTAACAATCTCTCAAAATGAAGAAGGAAAAAACAAATATACAGTAGAGGATCACAAACTTAAAGAGAATAATTTATTAGGTAGAAAAACAAGACTGATCTCTCTCTCTCTCTCTCTCTCTCTCTCTCTCTCTCTCTCTCAGTTAAGCAATAATGATCAAGGGATGCTGAGGGATTAATCTTACTCCTGGGGAATTGGTTTGACTGAAACACAAATGAAATCTTGAATTTTGCCAGACAATGATATTACTCTTCAAAACTATTAAGGGGATGAATAGAGAGGTTTGTTTTCTGGAAGGTGGAACTTCAGAAGATATTTATTCAATCAGTTATGAAGATTTTCAAACATGATTGTGCATGATCCTTGCAAAATTGAGCATTGACATGTCCTATTGGACCCCTTCTGATACTTCATGGTTATCAAGGGGAAATTAAGTCATGTGTACTTCTTATGCCTCTCCAGAAATATTGGAAGGCTCAAATCACCCCTTCCTAAGAAGTGCCAAGAAAAAAAGGCATGTGTTATTGCAGTCAACATAGCAATATGCTGCTGTCAACATATCAAGCTGATGTTGAAAACACAGCTATGGTGGTGAGTTGAAAAGCTGGCAGATCGAGAATAAATATAAGTTTGATATAGAGAAGAATGATAAGGAAAACTTCTCCAGCAGCCCACGGACTCCACATATATTTTGGTCTGTAAAGCAAAGCGAACCCTAACCCTAACCCTGTCAATTGTCTTATTGTTTTTTTAGTGTTCAATCTTTTAATTTCTGTATGGGGCGGTATATAAATGTAATAAATAATAATTATAATAATAATTATTATTATTCAATTGAATGTATTTCTTTTTATTTATTTACATCTTTTTTTTCTTTTTCATTCTTTTATTTTATTTACTTATATTTAGTAAAACATTTATATCCTGCCCTATATCACAAGGAAATCAGGGTGGCATGCAGATAAAATCATGCATTTAAAATAGAACAATAAATATACAATTCTAAGACAAACCATTAATACGTTAAAACCAATATGAAATTTTAAAACAGTAAAATCCAGTTAAAACAAGACAGTGTGCTGACTGGTGGATTTAGCCATCAAAGGCTTTGTTAAAAAGCCATGTCTTAACCTGGTGCCAAAATGAAGCCAGTGCCAGTCAGGCCTCCATGGGGAGGACATTCCACAGCCGGGATGTCACAACAGAGAAAGCCCTCTCCCATGTCCCACCATAGCATATAACTCACGTTGGTGGGGCACAGAGAAGGGCTCCTCTGACAGATCTCAGGTCTTGGGCAGGCAGATATAGGGAGAGGCACTCCCTCAAGTATTGAGGTCCCAAGTCATTTAGGGCTTTAAACGTCATTACCAACACCTTGAATTTTGACCAGAAACATATTGGCAGCCGGTGCAATTCCTTTAAGACCAGTGTTATATGGTATCTATGAGATGTTCCAGCCAGCAGTCTAGCTGCTGCGTATTTCACTAGCTGCAACTTCTGAGTCATCTTCAAGGGCAGCCCCACATATAGTGCATTACAGTAGTCTAATCGGGAAGTTACCAGCTGCTGGTAATCATCAAACTTTTGGTTGATTTTGTTTTGGAATATCACTTTTTAAAAAGGTAGTTGGCAGGTCTACATGAACCTCACACATATTCTGCCACAGATGGGGCTTGCAAGAGAAGCCAACAATATCTGAGAGAGCCAGACATAGCAAGGAGAGTCCAGACTTAGTAGAACAGTCACTTCTAGGCAGACAAGGTTTTGTTACACAAATAGAATCCAGTCAAGACAGCAGGCATGGCAAGCTAAGATGAAACAGAAGGCCTCATGTGTAAAGGGCCTGCTGAAACAGTACAGTGGATAGCTCACCACCATAGGAGAATGTTGTCTGAGCAGCAAGCTGAAACTATGGCTCAATTCGGACAACACAATAAACAACTGGTGTGGGGGAAACAATCGTCAGTTGTTTTGACTACTGTGTCATCCGAATGCTGCCATAGTCAACTCAGCGCTGATCCTCATCCACACCACAGTTGATTATTTATTACCATGTTGTGTGGGGAGTGCCCCCTAGGGTTAGCGTGAGGGTTAGAGTTAGTCAACCCACCATTGATTATCGTGTCGTCCGAATTGAGCCTTTGAGTAGTGTGGTCACTCCACCTACTCTAGAGAAGCTGGCTGGATCTCACCTGATTTTATACTCTTAGACTTCTATGCAATTCTGTAAAAGGTTCATCATCTCACTTGGAGAATGATGGCAAGGTTATGTGGGGTGGAGGCTGAATATAGGAGTAACTGCCTTCCCATGGAAGAGCACCCTGCTCCTCATCTTTGTTAGAATCTTTTCCTGGATCCTGAAAAGGACAAAGTTTGGGGGTCATGTCAGAAGTTTAATTTGATGGCTAAGTTAGTTTATATGATCATTTGTTACACCAACACATTTTTGGCTGCATTCCATTGTCATAATTACTTGCTAATATGCTGTGTGATCAGGTATATTTATTTAGCCATTGTGAGAAGGATAGTTTCTGAACACTCTTCAGATGAAGTTATGGATAGCTAGATAATAGCTAGATGGATAGATAGATACTTCACAGTAGAATGAGGATATAAGATCACTTTTAGTTTAACAGCACAGCTCTTCAATATTCCACATACAGCTTCAGGAAAACTAGCAATGCCGTGATGGAGTGCTAAAAATGAATGGAAAATGCAAAGAAGTTTCATGGCAAAGTGCAATGCGCAAATGGAATCTAAGTGCCTTGAAAATAGAAAGACGCGAAAGTGTTTTTACTCAAGCATTAAGCGTTTGGGCTGACATTCATCTCCTTTTAGAACACACTATTTATTATAAGACACAATGTGGTCATGTCATAATTTTTGCTTAAAGCGATGACAGCCGGTGGTCACCTGCCATCAGAATAATAGTTCACATTAAAGTAGAAAGTTAAAAAAAAAAAAATGCAAGCAGTATATTTGCCATTTAGAAACATGTTTTGAACATCAGCAATAAAGGAACCAATCCAGAGAAAGTTTTGCACAAAAAAGTGCTATGTGTAATTAATTATCAGTAGTTTTTTTTTAAAAAAAAATCATGTTCAATGGCCCCGCCATATCAAAAAGATGGATGGGAATATGTATCTTCCTTCACATTATGTTGAGTCAACTGAAAATGCAATAGACCACGTACTTCCGCTCGTTTATCTTCGTCATGTGAACTTTTGAAGAATGGCCTCATTTTATGTACCTATGTCAAGAATGTTCATCTGCCCATCTATGAAAGTGATTCCCCCGCCACAAAAGCAGTGAGATGAATTCCTTACACTTAGGTGTGATCTTGCAATACTGTTTACTAGGGCAGGATCTACACTACTGCTTTGTAGAGGTTTATAATGGTATTGACAACTGTTAGGGCCCATGACACAGTCCACACACCATTTTCAAACCAAGTGCTATATTCTGCTTGGTGTAGATCTGGCCTAGGTTACTGAAATAGGGGAATATATTTCCTCCCAAAGGACAAGAACTGGGCAAAGCTATATTTTATTTATTTATATTTGTCTACTGCTCCACATCCAAGATCTTGGAACAGAAAGAGGATAAAAATAATAACAAAAACACCATGTTAAAATTACTATTTTTAAAGAAACAAGAGTTCTGAAAAGACTGTGGCTGGTCACTCAAGGAAGGCTTCCTGAAACAACACTTTTTTCCCTGGAGGTGCTTTAGCAGCACAACGTTGGCACCTGCTTGACCTCCAAAGGCAGAAAATTCTATAGGAAGGGAGCCACCACACTGAAGGCTCTTCTCCTGGTGGACTCAGATCAGGCCATAGGAGTATGTCACCAAAAGTGGCCACCAAATGTTGCCTAATGGCAGTTTGTCCAGAGTGCAAGTTCTCAAGAAATGTGCACTGGGAGTAGAGTATTCACAGACTGGAAAAGTATGATTCCTTTCCGCTCTAACACAGAATGATGGTTCTTTGCAACTTTTATGCCTGGTAATCCAAACTGACTCCATGTTTGTCACTGTGGTGTCATCTGCAGCTATGCCAAAGCTCATTCTTCCCCCTGAAATGAAGAAAAGTCTAAGAGCAAAGTTGGAAATTAAACTAGGTTACTCTTAAGTGAGCTGCAGCAGTATATGTCAAATAGGGCATTGCTGCAGCTGGTATCTTCATTTGGAAAGTAGATCTAAGTGATTTGAATGCACACGGATCAAGATTCTGATCATTCAAGATGGGTTAGGGTAGGAGTGTTTTATCTCAGGCCTGCAGGCTAAATCTGGTCTGCTTAAGGTCACAATTTGGTCCTCTGGGGATTCTCAGATGGCCACACCCCATTCCCTTTTCAATGACCATGAATGACCACCATGCAAAATCCAGGAAGATCTCAAGGGGAGAGAAGGTACACACACATGCCCCTCTAAATGTCAATCAGATCTCATCCATAGCAAGAAATTAAGTGAGTTTATAGGTTCATCCTCAGGCACCCAACCCCCATAAAATATGTAGGAATTTGTAGGGAAATGAAAAGAAATGCAATATAACTCACAACATTTCTCAGGGGCTTTGGGATATAGAACTCATTAACACTGAAATGTGGGACCCAGGAAAGTTTTGAGCATTAAGGTCTATGCAGACAGGCTTATTCAGATGTCCTCACTAATGTGTGAGTGGCAGGCCTGTGGTGAGCTGTGGACTGCCAGGGGTGGACCAAAGGGATGGGACCACAGCCCCCCATCTACATGAATAACAAAGGGGGGATACTGAGTTGAGATTATGCGAGCTAATCTATCCATGCTATAATATCTGTGATGGCCTGTGCCAACTTTTCAACCAACCACTGACTTTAGCAGTAGCTTGACATGCAAACATTAGCAACATTAGCAGGGGACAATGTTTATTTGTGGTCGTGTGGAATAAATCTCCTGCTGGTTCCTCCTGCTGGTTTCTATGGGCCTAGCATGCTCCCCATCTCCCAATCAGTCAGCAACCCTAGGCCCATGTTGCAGGATACTGAACATCAACCTTAAGAAATAAGAAGCTAAAACATGAAAATAGGGATACAATTAGCTTTACTGAAATACTGAAGATGCATAGCCTGGGGTGGGGAATCCAATTTTCATTTCACAGTTCAAGTATCTCTGTGGTTTTTGAATAACGAGTACACAATTTCATGTTTAAATAAAATCGTCTGAAAGAGAGGTCTTAGAGGCACAAAGGGAAGTTGCAGATCCATTAACAAAATAATGGGATCTTGCCCCAGAAAGAGAGAGATACAGGAGTGTGCATATCTCCTTTGAGCATGGAGCTGAGCACTACAGGTAACAACTTCAGTTTCTGTGCTCAGGGCAATGAAACCAAAAAAACATTTTAAAACATTTTTTTTTTAAAGGAAAGAAACAAAGCCCAAGGAGATACCGTATTTCTTCGATTCTAAGACACCATCGATTGCAAGATGCACCTTAATTTCAGTACCACCAACAGAAAAAAAGCTTTGATTCTAAGAAAAAATAATAATAAATAAAACACTAAAATATATCTAAAATTCAAAAACTGTGATTCTAAGTCACCATAGATTCTAAGACGCACCCCGTTTTAGAGACGTTTATATGGGGGGGGGGAAGTGTGTCTTAGAATCTAAGAAATATAGTAATACCAGTTATTAATGCAGAGCTCATAGGGCATGTTAGCGACTACAACTTGCTCAAAGCATGCACTAAATTTAGGAAAGATTTATTTCATTTTGTCATCCCCCACTGCCTTAATAATTATATTATTATTAATAATAATAATTTATACAACATTATGAATACACATGTCATTTAAAGGATAACATAAGCAAATATGACAGATTTCTGCCCCAAGAAGCTTACAAATTAAATTTTAATGGTAGAATGGGACAAAGCAAGTGGAGTGGAGAGGAAATTGAGAATAACAAAAATAGAGGGGGTGGGGGAATGCAGAGGCATGGGAGAATCTAGACTTCCAAAGGATGAATGTGAGGAAATTCTGTGTTAACTGATGGAGTTTAATGAGCAGCTAACCTGCAGATACCATGTAACTCAGCTAGAAGGTCAGCTGGTCTCATATAACCTGGAGACCACATACCACCTGGTCAGCTGACCTGAGAAGAATCATGCAGGTAGGCTTTGGGTGTGGTCAGGGGGCAGGGATGCTTAAGGGAGGTGAAATGTCACCACTCTGGTTATTGTTGACTAAATCTGTCAGACAGGCTCAATTAAAAGAGATTCGGGGCATGTGAAAGAAACATAGCTTGTGGAGTTAGGTAAGTTACACACTGCTGGCCTAATATATATATATATATATATATATATATATATATATAGTTGCAGGCTCCTATGTGTGCAGCATTAGCATACCAGTGTGGCATTTACCAGGCCCATGAACAATTCCTTTTAAACTGTTTGGCCCTGTGTAATCCTCCATGGGTAAGGTTTTTTAAAACACATCTAGTGTCACTTTTGAATCTGACCTCAAGCTTGGATGGAGTTGGCAGTGTGGGAAATGGGCTCCCCTTTCTGAGACCATTGCCAATAAAGTGGAGATGAAGGGTGGGTAGGCAAGGAGATCTCCAAAGCAACCATCACATGCTTTACATGTTGACCAGCCTTTCCCAACATGGGTCCCTCCATATGTTTTAGACTACAGCATGAGTGGGCTGAAGCATGCTGGGAGTTGTAGTCCAATACATCTGGAGGATGACACATTGGGGAAGGCTGATGACAGTAGTTTGGGCTTGTTTCAGCTGCTGAGGCGGATGTGAACAAACAAGGTTTGTCCCTGCTTGCTGCACCAATTTAAATATAAGGTATATGGTATCACAAGTGATTTTGACAGAATCATTCTCCAGCCAGAAGCTTTTTTAAAAACCCAGGCCAATGGCTCCAGTTTGGAGAAGTTTGATACAGATCCATTGACCAAATTGGTGGCTCCGATTTTGGTGGGGCTGTGAATCCATTCCGGGTTTAAGTCAGAACCAGCCTGAATGAGCCATCCAAGGTGCTGAACCTATTTAGGGGATTGGGTTCAATGTCTTGGATCACTCCTTTAGAGTTTTGGCGACTCCATTCCGAGTTTCTCACTGAAATCTGGAATGGCTTTCGCAGCTCTTCCAAAATTGGAGCCACAAGCCTCCACTGCCTGAGACACAGGTGTCCCAAGCACCATCAGGTTAGTGACAATTACAGACATGCCAGCATTTGTGCTTGGTGGCTGCGAAGCATCATTGTCAGAGAGAAAGGCCAACTTTTAGAGGCACATACACAAGCCACACTGTGCTCTTCGGTATTCTGCAGTGTCTTCCCACTTACACACATCAACACACGTACACATAAAATGTTCACCAAAAGCATGAATTGCAATTAGGTTTTTATGTGCAGCAACTTTGGAAGGAAGCTATCTGAGGAGCTAAATGGTTGTGGAAGTATTTCCACTGAATGATCTTTGCCACCCGCTGGCTGATGGAGCTAGGGCTGATGTTTTCAAGAGTTAATACAAATTTCATTAGATGATCTCTGGTGCATCTCACTAATTAATGTGCACTCCACTGCAAATACTCTATTGTGTAGATGTGGTAAAGTTCAAATGAAACGCTATCAGCAGCAATAAATGTGTATTTGTACTGGGAAAAGTACATGCATTGTTTGGGAAGTTGAGGCCATTTTAGACTATATATTGATGAGACTAGCAGGGACATGCACCCCCACAGTGATATAATTTTCTTAAATATGTGAAACTGTGTTACACTATTGGTGCATCTAATCCAGTATTGTCTGCTCTGATTGGCAGCGACTTCTAACGTCTTTCATCGCTGAGGATTGAATCTGATACCTCCTCAGGGTCAGCCCTACCATTAGGCAAAGTGGGGTGAACGTCTCAGATGGCAAATTCTGGGGGGAAACAGTGGCATCCTCCTGGCTCTTCTGCATGAACTCTCTGACTATAGCTCTCTGTTGGAGGTCTGGGCTGTGTATGCCACCCTAACCCTGTCCTGAGCCCACTAAACTAGCCTAACGGCTCTACTGTGGTGGAGGATTCTATCCCATTGCCAATGTAGATATAGCAGAGGAATCCAGTTGGGGAGTAGATCTTGGCAAGCTTTCATCTGCTTGGCTCCTCAGACTACGGCTCATCTTTGGCTAGCTGGCCAGATTCAGTCCACAGCTATCAGTTTTTCCATATCTATTTTAACTGTGCAAATAGATATTTGCACAAATTTCAACTGCAATTTACGTATTTTGCACAAATTGCTGTCATGCTTAAAAAAAAAAAAAAAAAAGGAAAATGTTCCCAGATTTCTTGGGAAACCCCGCTGCTCATCTCGCAAATGCAAGCTGAGTCAGGCATGCCGGGAACTCTACTGAGCCCCCAAACAGCCAGATTTCTGGCTACGGACATCGAGTTTCATCGAGTTTCATCTGCCAGTCCAGTCAGCTTTTGAATGTGGTCTGTGGAGGGTGTATCATCTTCCTATTTGCCTCAGTCAAGGCATGTGCTCAATTAATGTGCAATAATCTGTCACAAAAGCTAATATAAACCTATTTAAACTGGTCCATCTAACCCAGGTCTATCTACTTCACTGGCAGAATTTCTCCGAGATATAGGTCAGAGATCGTTCCCAGCTCTGCCACCTGTCATCCTTTCAATTGGAGTTCCTGGGGATTGAACTGAAACATTGTACATGCATATATGATGTACCACTTGGCTACAGTCTTTTCTTAGGCATGTACGAGAAATTCATTTAAGTTTGTTTTTTATATCAGGATGTACCAAATCCACACCTTTCAGACTGAACATAGACTTGAATGCAATCTGCAGTCAAAATCCATGCATTTCTGAGTTTGCAATGCGATTTCTTGGGGGGGGGGAGTGCTCAGCATGCATACATTTGAAAAAATGCCTATAAAAATGTGTACTTTTGAAAAATGCACACAAATATGGTTTGATCCATGGGAGAAGAATGCATACATATCTAAGATGCACACAATTAAAGGATACAGTTGAAAATATATATATACATAAATTTGTGTGTATGTGCGGAAAACAATAACAACAAAGCAATCTGATACAGACTGGAGTTGGAATGATTTTCAAGATGGAATTTGGCAATTTTTTGCGAGCTCAAGTTTTGCTGAATCAAACATCTCTACCTTTTCTCAACCAAGCACTGATTCCACACGCAGGATGAAAATTATGGAGCATGCAGCCCCACATCCCATTCTGTAATAGTCCCCCCCCCCCAACTGCTAGGCATAGCAGGAGACCAAGAGAAAAATGGCTTTAAGTAGGGGTGTGCATATTTTGCCCAGCAGGATATGTGGAATGTGACGTACAATTTAAATGGCAATCTTATTCTCCCAGTAATATTCTTAAAATGTTTCCCACCTTCCTGGTTCACAGACATATTTGAAAATATGTGTCTTACCATTTGCACTGACACAATGAAGGCAGCTAACAAAATCAACAAAATAAAAAATATCCACCAATTAAAAGCAATGCAAAATGATACGAATAGATATGATAATAAATTGTATTAATCTAATTTAAAATCCAGATCTACCTCTCTGTCTGCTGCTGGCAATTGATGATACTGTCTACTGGCCACAGCAGGCATGGCAAAGCTTCTGCAAACTTTCACATCCTCCAAAGCTTTCTGATACTTCCCTCTTGTGGGTGGACAGTGCCTTTTTGTCTGCATAAGGATCCATTTTCAGGGAAGGTGCTTTTAGTTAAGGATTTATGAACAATTTGTTTCAATTTTGTGTCTGATCAGGGTTTAACTAGTTCAGACTTCCAAAATATAACCTTTACTAAGCTTGCAGTACGATTTGTGGACATTAAACATTGAGTTCGACAGCATGCGTACATTTGAAAAATGCACATGGAAAATGCATACTTTTGAAAAATGCACATGAAAAATGCATACTTTTGAAAAATGCACATGAAAAATGCATACTTTTGAAAAATGCACATAAATATGCTTTAGTCAATGGAGAAGAATGTGTACATTTCAAAGATGTGCACAACTGATGCACAAAAATACACACAAATTTTGACATGAAAAGAAAAAAAGAAACAACCAAAGGTCACCATCTGATATATACTAGGGGTGTGCCGAGGGGGGTCTTCTCAGCCCCTAAATTTGGAGTGCAGCTCTGATGAGGCAATTCTCCTCTCTGATTTTTAGAGGGGGGTCTGTCTCCCTGCACTATTGGTTTACTCGTTGGAGAACCGCTCTGTTTTTGGGTAACCGCTACGTACTAGTCGGGAATGAACAGAAATGCTCACAGTTCCCTCAGTTTTAAAGATAAACTCATAAAAATTGGCACCGTGACAGCTTTTAAAGAGGGCTTTTGGAGCAGATCCCTGCAGCAGGAAAAGTGCTTAGGCTTACGGGACGAGGAGGAAGAGGTACCCTTCCCCCACTGTTGGTGGGACACATTGGAGTGAGTCAAGCCAACAACAACAGCTTCCCGGTAGGAAGCTAGCCAGCCAATAAGAGTAGTAGTTTAACTGAGATATAAAACAGCCTGCCTTACTCAGGTGTAGAAGCTTACTCAGCCCTCCTCTCCCCCCATAGCCTGAACCACCACCAACAGTCACTGGTGGAATATTTTCAAAACGTGCTTTATTAATTGTGTACTGCTTGTGTGCACAACTCTAAAACTCACAAACATACAAATATAAGAAGAAGACACTTGTAACTTTGAAGTCAAGTACTTCTGGAAAGGTTCATCTCTGAGGAAGGAGAGCTACAGCATGTCAAGCCATTAAGGGGATAATAATAATAATAATAATAATAATAATAATAATAATATAATAATTGCGCAACCCAGCCCTGCAAGGTGGGATGGGCAGGCACCTTGGAGGAAACAGCTTTAACAGAACAGGCAGGCACACACACACTGGGGGTGGAACAGGTGAAACAAATGAAGCATATATAGACAGTCAAACAAAAACAGCTCCCCCTCTCTCTCCTTCTCTCTCCGTAAAGAAACAGTCATCTCAAGATCTCGTAGATCTCTCTCTCGTCCCCCCTCTCTCCTTTTCTAAATCTCACTTTCCGAATAAACACCCCTCACCTCACTTTGCGCTCTGTGTGCAGTGATAAAAGAAACTCTCTCTGACTGAAATGAATGCTGCAAGTCCGAGAACAGCAATGAGCATGTTTAATCAAGGACTGTGAGAAAATTCCCTCCCTGCGATGGGAGGAGAACAGAACATGGTCACAGACAGCGCTGTGGCAATTCCTCATTGGTTAGCCACAGATGTCAATATCAATTATTAAAACTGCCCCACCCCATCTTCCTGATTGGGAGGTTTTCAATTTAGACACAACATACACCCAAAATGTTCATGTTCCTTATTGGGACACACCCACCCACACAAAACGGTAGGGTAATTTTGGAGACTTTAGTATTTCCAATTGGGTGCCTCTCTGCTCTGGCATTATTTGATGGGTTTAGAAATGGCCAATCCCCGCTCTGGAAGATCGAAAGCACCGCAGATGTGTGCAGTGATTAGATCTTTTCAGAGTGGAGCACACACCTCTGATATATCCATGCACTTGATATATACATATGTTGCGATCAAATTTGGAGAATTTCAAGTTTCACTTGTAGGCATATCCCTACATTTAGGATACATGACATTGCCTCTGTCTGAGCCTAAATCTTCCACTGACCAGCTGGGCCGATGGCCACAGATATGCCCAACCATATCTTCATGAATTTGTCTACTACTACTAAAAGCCATCTAAGTTGTAGTTTGCCGCTGTGAAATCCTATATCTAAGGGGATCAATTCAATACTAGCTGGAGAACAAAGTTCTGACAACTGCATTTGATTAGTTGGTTGCAACGGGTTGTGCTACTATCGCTATATCACACACAATTGGTGGGATGTGAGTGGGCAGATACTTTCTTAAATGGAGGCTAAGGGTACATTAACTCTACTACCGATCTATGATTGGGAGGCATCACCAGATACAATTGATATTCCAGAAAAGAGTCATTAGAACCAGATCACTGAGAGGCTAATGGAAATAGTCATGTGCACAGATGGAGGTTCCTCATTTTAAGAGAGATCACAGAGATGACAAGCACCGCAGAGAGGATCGAGAGCTATGCAGGCATGCTCAATCATGCCTTCTGATATCTAACAATATACTCAGTTTTATATGAAATAGTTTTAAATTCTATGGCTCGTGTTTAGCTCCAGTTTTAAAAGGTGCTAAAATGAAGCCAATTTCTGTGTGTTTGATAAAGTGGGGATTTCTGGAAATAGCAGTTCCTCAAGTTAACAAAAAGGAGGACCTTTACCAGCCTAAACTTTCTTTTTTTTTCTTTTTTTAACAGTAGCCATACAATAGAGCAGAGATCAATTTGTCAAAAATTAAATTACAGCTACAATTCAACAAGAAAACTAGCTATGTGGCTTGCAGTAAAAGTGCACAAAGACGGTTAAAGAAACATGACCCCCTGTCCCCAAATCATAGGGTTTTGCCAATATTTTTCTTTATCAACATCATAAATGAAGTTTCACGGTGCTATGCACTGTTACAAGGGATTGTGGAAGTGTGTGTGTTAATAAATCCAGCTTCCTCTGTATTATTTTTATAGATGCTGTCTAATTTGAACTTTTATTGAAGATGTTTATAAACACAATGTGAAATTTCCCTTCTTCCCAGCTCCTCCCATCCTAATAGCAATCCTAATAATAACAAATAATCAATTGTCCCAATTATTACAAGCTTCAAACTATTTTGAGTTCAGTGAGCCAATTATATGGAAGGGAGGGGAAGAAAAGAAAAAGATAGGGCAAGAAAAAACCTAGGAAGAAGTAATAGGTTAGAGATGAAGGATGCATGCAGGTATTTGAAAAGGAGGGGAGACTCCATTTCAGAAACTTTGAGTCACCACTAAGGGTGGCCTAGGGCATTTGGATGCCTGAAGTGAAGGGCAAAATGCCACCTCTGACCACACAATTCCATGCACAGAGCCTGACTGGACTGGCAGTAAAATCTTACTTCAACACTAGCAATGGGAGAGCTTCCTTCATTGCACCAGAGGCTAATTTGGAGGTGCAGAACAGGCCAGATGGGACATACAGCTCTGTTCTCCAACAGAAGGGAGTGGCTCAGCTGTTGGAACTGCTCCCCACCTCCTCTGCTCTCTGAGGTAGTTGCTTCACTCTACCTAATGGTAAGGCCGGCTCTGCCTACCAAGTCAGAACACTTGTAACAGACCTGCCAAGTGGCTGACAATTGTCCTATTTTTGGCAGTCTCAGAGCTGATGTACACTCGAGCTTTGTAACGTTTTATAAGGGTTACGAAAACTCTTTGGGCCACATGACGCACTCCCTATAACGTTGTATACCTGAGGTTTTTTAAAACTCACTTCAGTTATATACAACGGTTTCACTTTTAATAAATCGTTTTAAGTAAAATGATGTGTCCTTCCTTACCGTTTGTGATTCATGGGGGCAGTGCTTCGTTGACCAGCGCCCAAATGCTTAGCAGTTGATTGGTGGGGAAGAAAGAGGGGCTAAGGAGGAAGTGGGCAAGTGAACTACAACACCCATAATCCTTAGCCCTATACTCATTGAAAGCTAGGGAATGAAAGGGGAACTAAGGAGGAAGTGGGTGAGTGAACCACAGTGCCCACAATGCCTTGCCCTAAACTCATTGTAAAAACGAAGCAGAAAGAGATGGACAGAAGGGTGTGAGACCGCACACACCGCTTTGAAGACTGAAGAATTTTTCTCCTGTAACTTGAATACTCCTTAATGTGGCCTAAGACGTTTTGGAACGCACCTATTTGGAACGTTTTAAAATACTATTTAAAACGTTCCAAGGTTCTGTGTAGATAGGCTATCAGGATGGCAGCAAAGGCAGGAAGTTTATCAAAGCCCTGGTGGCCCTTCATATCCTGCTCAGTTTCATGACAAGTTTTGCAGGACTGCATTGGGAAACTTTTTAGCACAGAGATTCAGGAACTGAGAACGTAATTTTGCTGCTATTGTTTTCACACATCTTGCACTGAAATTGATTTACTTTGAAATTATTATATTTGACATTCTGTCATTTTGAAGGGAGTCGTCTGACTCCCTCCTACCCCCCTTCTATCCACAAAACAACCTTGTGAGGAGGGTTAGGCTGGAAGGCTGGCTCAAGATCACCCAGTAAACTTTGTGGCTGCTTAGGGATTAGAGCTTTGGTTTCTAAGTCCACTGCCCCTAACTGAAATACTACACCACACTGACATTGAAGTTGTTGGTAGGACTAGCAAAATATTAAAGGGTTATACATATCTCTACTTGAAGTCCACAGAAAACAATAATGCAGTCAAGCTCTGCTGTGAGTCTCATGTACCTGTCACAACCAGCAATGGTTGTGCTGTTGGCAGTTCAGTAAGCGAGAGATAGGAAAGAGGCACACAGAGTGTTGAGCCTATTGGGATTTCTCTCAGACTGGGCAAAATTGTCACAGTTGACAGCAAGACAGATAAGAGTGGAGATACCGCCAAGGAAGAGAGAAGGAAAGAAAGAGTCGATATTTTCCTCAGTGGCCAACCTTGCTGACTATTTTCACAACTATGTTTTGTAGACTTCTTCTATCTTCTTCTTCTTCTTCTTCTTCTTCTTCTTCTTCTTCTTCTTCTTCTTCTTCTTCTTCTTGGTTTTGCATAATGCAACACACAGCAGCAACTTGTGGCCTTAGTAACAACTCCTTGTAACAGCTAGTTTCTAAGACGGAGTAGCATAACTCTTGGATGTGTGTGTATGTTGGATGGAGAGAGATTGGAAGCTTGCAGAAATGTAACTTGGTACCAGAACTAAATCTCCAAAGTGGAGCAACTACGAGCTCCATCAGACCAGCGGTTTAGCGCACTCTTGCCACACCTGGTATCTGGTTTTGCAGCACGGGACTCACATGATGTCATTCCTGTCCTGCACCCGTTTCACCACTTTTCCTCTGTTTTGTATATTATTTTTGTGCGGGGAAAGTCTGGATTATTTTCCCTAAGCGACTTCAATGCCCCTTTAAGCCTCTGTCTAGAGCTGTTCCCTCGCTCTTTCCATTGCTGGATGTGTGTGCTTCAAATGGAGTCTTGCTGATGAAAGGGGAAAGGGGGAGGGCGGGGTGCTCCTCCTCCTCCTCCTCCTGCAGCACTCCTCAGTGTCAAATGTTCGAATGAATGGCCTTTTTACCCCTCCAACCCCACTCTCCTTGCCTGCAGCTCCCTCATTTTTAAAGCTAAAGAGATGAAACTTGGGATATTGAGAGCTCTTACATAGAGCTTTTTGCGAGCCAAGTTTGAATCAGATACATCCATGCCTTGAGTTTTAGGAATTTTTAAAATGTAAATCCACCAAAATGCTTACATCAGCGTAATCTTTATAGATAAAGAGATGAAATTTGGCATGGCGGTAGGGCTCCAGGAGAGCTTTTGGCGTGCCAGGTTTGAATCAGATTGGTTCATCCCTTGATTTTTAAGAATTTTTAATCCCCCCCCCACATTAAAAATTAATCCTTCACAAATGCAAAGAAGTGGAAGATCGCACTGGTGAACTGTCAGGAGAAGGTTTTAAAGGGGGAAACTAAAAAAAAAATCTTTAAAATCAAGGGATGAACCGTTCTGATTCAAACTTGGCACGCCAAAAGCTCTTCTGGAGACCTATCACCATGCCAAGTTTCATCTCTTTAGCTATAAAAATGACGCAGATGTAAACATAGTGGTTAATTTGCATTTTAAAAAATCCTAAAAATCAAGGCATGGACCTATCTGATTCAAACTTGGCATGCGGAAAGCTCTACTTAAGAGCAACCAAAATTCCAAGTTTCGTCTCTTTATCTTTAAATATGACAGAGATGTGTAAGCATTTTTGTACATTCTAACAGGTGCTCCAGTGAGTAAGGGGGGAAGGCTGCCACGTTCATCACAATGTCCATCAATGACAAGGACCAATGAACTGGAGGGGAGAAGAGGAGGGGCAGGGTGGGACAGGCACTGCTGTATCATTCCAGTAGATCATGAGTGGCCAAACCAGATGTTTGTCCTACAACTCACATCACATCTCACCATTGGCTATATTGGCCAGGGCTGACAGGAGTTGTAGGCCAAAGCATATGCCAGGCCACACATTGCCCCCCCCCCCCCGGGTGAGAGTTAGTGGGACATTACCAATTTTGGGAAAGCTGTAGAGTAAATTTATTCCAGGAATAACTACTCCTCAATCTAATACAGTTTCCCAAGTAACCCCTGGGGTGAAATTTGGCATCAGCAGGTGGCATCCTTGGATAGCTGCTAAGGATGCAACTGAGGCCATTGTCATGAGGCCACTTTTCTGGCACTCCGTGGGCCAAAGCAGACATTATCTTTTCATTTGTACTCAAGAACAGGTGATAGGGTCCTGATCTGGTTCAGGAAACTAGCATGGAGGATAGGGGGCTTTAATCATTCCACCCCACAATGGAACCAGTATGGATTGGGAGCCCCATTGCAGCAATTTCAATTGCAAACTTGGGATCCATTTGCTTTAAGTAATCATTATTTTGCAATAGAAATGGCAAGCATGGGGAGATTGGGGGCATAGTGTGTGTGGGCTGTTATTACACCCCACCCATATTGGGGAAATGCATCTACTCTAGAATGAAAACAACAAATATACAGAGCTGCTACTTTAAAGATATAACTGCTACATCTTTAAAGTAACATCTGGCTTGGCCCTGATGAGTACTGGGCAGCTACCTTTAGAAGTGCCCACAATGCCATAGGGCGATCGTATGTCAGGAAAAACCAGGACATGACAGGATTTTTGGTAAGAAATCTGGAAAGGGGGGGGGGGAAATATAACATTTGAAAAAAAAATCTGGATTTTTCTCATCCTCCCCCCATCCAAAGGGCAGCTCTACTTTATAGTCAACTGGAATTAACAAAAATGCCTACAGCTCCATAGTTTTTAAAGCTAAAGTGATGAGATTTCGCACCATGATTGCCCTTAGGTAGGGCTTTAGCGAAGCCAAAATTGAAGCAGATCTGTTCATCTGTTGATTTTTTAGCAATTTTTCAAAGTTCAAGGTTTAATTATTATTTTTTAAAACACATCATTTTTAAAGATAAGGAGATGAAACTTGGCATCATGATAGTTTATAAGTAGGTCTTTAGCCATGCCATGTTTCAAGCAGATCTGTTCATCTGTTGATTTGTATCCATTTTTTAAAGTTCAAGGTTGGCGTGTTGGTGCTGGACACTCCCCCTAGGGGCGGTTATGTTGTTGGGAACACCCCTTGGGGGCTGACCATGTTGTCTTCCTTTTTGGTTTCCAAAATATTTCACCCTATCTTGGAGTGATGCTATGTCACTCTGGTGTATTGTGGGTAGTTACAATGATGGCCGCCTCATACTCATTCAATTAGTGCCATTGCCATCTCCCGTGCTCTCCCCGTTCTCCTCTGTTAGGGCCTGTCCGTATGCCCTTCACATCTAGTGGAACTAAAAAAGTAGGCGAAAGGAAGAAGAGGGAAAGGGCTGCCCACTAGGGATGTGCACTGACCCCCCGGATCGGATCGGATAGCGGATCAGAATCAGACCTGGGGGGTCGGATCGGATCGGATCAGTGGATGGTCGGATCGGATCGGACCGGATGTCCGATCCGGATCGGACGCCATTTTGAATGCTTTTTCCCATAGCCAAATATTGTTTTACAAAAACGCCTATAACTTTTTCATTTTTAAAGATAGAAGGATGAAACTTGGCCACATTATACACTGGGTAGGAACAGTTATCTGTGAGAAATTTCAGAAATATTGGTGAATGCGTTTTGTGGCAATTAACTTTTTAATAAATACCCAGGAATGCCTATAACTTTGTCATTTTTAAAGTTACACACATGAAACTTTGTCACATTGTAGGTGGTACCTTGGGACCTATGTGTGTGAAATTTCAGAAACTTAGGTGCTTGCCTTGTGTGGCAATTAATTTTAGAAAAATGGGTAGTAGTGGGGTAAATACATTTATGCCTCCCATTTTTTTTTATTTTTGAAGATACAAACAGGAAACTTGGGCACATTACAGGTACCACTTGCCTTGATATGTGTGTGAAATTTCAGAAACATTGGAGCTTTCCTTGTGTGGCAATTAATTTTTGAAACAATGAGGAAAGAAACACCTATAACTTTGTCATTTTTAAAGTTACACACATGAAACTTTGCCACATTGTAGGTGGTACCTTGGGACCTATGTGTGTGAAATTTCAGAAACATAGGTGCTTGCCTTGTGTGGCAATTAATTTTTTAATAAATACCCAGGAATGCCTATAACTTTGTCATTTGTAAAGTTACACACATGAAACTTTGCCACATTGTAGGCGGTACCTTGGGACCTATGTGTGTGAAATTTCAGAAACGTAGGTGCTTGTATTGTGTGGCAATTAATTTTTGAAACAATGAGGGATTCATTGGACAGCACTTGCCCATAGGGATTCATTGGACAGTACTTTCCCATAGGGAATCATTGGACAGTACTTGCCCATAGGAAATCATTGGAAAGCACTTGCCCATAGGAAATCATTGGAAAGCACTTTCCCATTGAGAAATACAGTTATGCCTCCCACTTTTTTATTTTTGAAGATACAAACAGGAAACTTGGGCACATTGTAGACTGGTTAGGGATAGTTATCTGTGAGAAATTTCAGAAAGATTGGTGCATGCGTTTTGTGGCAATTAATTTTTTAATAAATACCCAGGAATGCCTATAACTTTGTCATTTTTAAAGTTGCGTACATGAAACTTTGCCACATTGTAGGTGGTACCTTGGGACCTATGTGTGTGAAATTTCAAAAATGTAGGTGCTTGCCTTGTATGGCAATTAATTTTAGAAAAATGGGTAGTAGTGGGGTAAATACATTTACGCCTCCCATTTTTTTTATTTTTAAAGATACAAACAGGAAACATGGGCACATTACAGGGAACACTTCACTTGATATGTGTGTAAAATTTCAGAATGATAGGTCCAGGCATGTGGTGGCTACGAATTTTTTAGATTAAAAGTTATAAACGTTTTTCCACAGAGGCTGGGGCTGTCAATTGCACCCTCCCGCCTCCCGGGAAGAAGAAGGAAACACTTTCTCTCATCTCTTTGATCGTTGCACGCTTGGCTGCAACTGAGCTAGTATCCATTACAAAAAGAGAAACAAAGTAGCACTTGGCTCGTGTCTGCTTTGATACTTTCACTCAAGCAGAACGGCTGAGCCTAGGATCACTCTCTCTCTCGCTAGGATCGTTACAGGAGAAATTTTCTACAGTCTTCAAAGTGGTGTGTGCAGACACCTTGCCACCACATGCCTGGACCTATCATTCTGAAATTTTACACACATATCAAGTGAAGTGGTACCTGTAATGTGCCCAAGTTTCCTGTTTGTATCTTCAAAAATAAAAAAATGGGAGGCATAAATGTATTTACCCCACTACTACCCATTTTTCAGTGTATAATGTGGCCAAGTTTCATCCTTCTATCTTTAAAAATGAAAAAGTTATAGGCATTTTTGTAAAACAATACTTGGCTATGGGAAAAAGCATTCAAAATGGCGTCCGATCCGGATCGGACCTCGTCGGATCGGATCGGATCGGAGGTTGATCGGATCGGATCGGATTGGATCGGAATTTCCTGATTTTGGGGCGGATCGGATTCGGATTGTGGATCGGATCCGATCCGATGCACACCCCTACTGCCCACCTGATGTATGGTGGCCACCAAAGGATCTCATGGTCAGGGTCTCTTCATACCTGGAGTTGGTCTTGCTTGAGATGCTTGGATAAGAAAAGGGACAAAGGGCACAGGGTTGTCAATACATGGAGAAAGGATGACCATATTTCTTCTACATCACACCCTACTGCTTTCTTAGGCTTAAAGCCACAGGCCAGTATTTCTCTTAATATTTTGAAAAGGTAGAGTATAAAGAATTGGAAGACTATCAATACAGAAACAAACAAAAAAACACTACATATCACTTGACAGAGAAATAGACAACAATAACCAAATGCAAAGCCTCCAAGGTAGTATTTGTGACAAGAAAGGAGTCTGCTGCAGCTAGTTTATTACCAGCTGTGCTACCAGAACCTTGAGTGCCCTGAGGTAGCTTTGTACTAAATTGCATATGACTCCTGTGCATTGAAAACTGTACACATAGGAAAAAAAGAGATTTCATAAGAAACAGATTTTATATGTGCAAAACATTCTCAAATATCAGTAAATATGACTGGACTATTAAATCTCCATAAATAACCAGTCCTTTGTTAGTTCAAGCCCAAAATTATCTATTTATCATGAAAATCCTTCACAATAATGAAGTTTAATAATGCTATTGTAACCAGCCCAGAGGCCAAATATATATATATTAGGAGATGTATAACATGAAGTTTGAGAAGCTTTGCTAGTATTATCAAAACTTATTATGGGTTGCTTGTATTCAGTATTAGTCTAACAAGTTGCATTCATTCCAACAGGTCTGCTCTAAGTAGGACTAATATTTATTTACAAAATTTGCATACAGCTTCAGGTGTGGTGAACATAAAATAATAACTAAAAATAATAATAAAAAGATTAAAATGCCATATTAACATTATGAATACAAATTATGGATACATGGATCAGATTTTCTCCCTCCAAATACAACTTGAATGTTTGCTCTAAATCAGGGATGGGCAACTTTGGGAGAGCTAGGGACCATTTTCACTCCCAGGATTTACCCACAGGCTGCAGTCTACAAGATGACCCAAAAACAATTTTAAAAAAAACTTTTTTAAAAAATGAAATAAATGGCATTTGGAGCACTATAGAGCAACTCTGTCGCAGCTATAGGGCCCTAAAACAGGAAGCAAGCTAAATTTGAGCTTTTTGCTGCTCCCTAATGCTTGGAATGGCATTTTTAAAATAAAATACTTTAAAATTAATTTCAGGGAAGTGTGTGTGTGTGTGTCACAGGCCACATGCTCTAAGTGAAATGTGGCAACTCTAGTCCCAAATCATATCATTTTTGCCCATTCCGTGTAAAATTTCTTAACCAGCTTAGATGCATATCCAGGGCTAAAGATAGGGTGATATTACCCACAGGAGAAAAAATGCTAACAAGCTGCATTAACCAAGTTCCCCTCTTACCAGGGAGCAGTGAATTGTGGAGGTATGCCAACCGGTAGCGAAGAAAGAAAGGCTAGTGAAGAGTGGTTGCACAGTTTCAGCAGCAGCATCTCCTTCCCAGCAGGAGACTGCTGAGCCAATCAGTGTGATGATGGGCTGGGGCCAAAGAGGCAGACCCAGCAGAGAGTGATCTCTCCTTTGTTCTGCCTCCAGTTCAACCTGAGGCTCCCAATGGCAGGCCTCCCATGTGGCTCCAGGATTGCAGTTGTTGACTTCCCCATCCACCCGCTCCTGGTAGTAAGACATCTTGCAGTGGCAGAAGTAGTCGCCAGTTAATGGGGCTGGGAAGGAATTTTACCTGCACACCAATTAGCAAAGACGGTGCAGGGTTTTTGCCTTCCCCATTGCAAGATTAATTCCATTGTAAAGAAGTTGATCTGGACCATCAGTAAATTTTTTGAGGATGCTTCATTTGATAACATTTGCCACAACTTACATGAGCATGATAGGCATTGGTCTGTATACATTGGTGAGGGGCAGCAGGATTGGGCTCCCTGTTCCCCCTTGGTGAGGATTCCCAGGGGATCTTGGGGCCATGGTGCCAAGACCAGACAAGCACGGGGGCTGCAAGTTGGCCACATCCGTGGTGGTGGAAAGGAGTTAACATTGCCTCTGGCCCTTCCATCTACTACCAGTTCTCCTGCATGTGGCCAGGAAGAGGAATTGGTCAGCAGGCGGGCTGGCCAGTTACAAAATCCATGCCCTATGCTGCCACCATGCCTATTCAAGAGAGTCAATGAAGTTGTGACCAATTTCTTATCCCAGCTATGCCTGTGTGTCTAATTTGTTCTCCTTCCCTCACAAACCGGACCCAATTAAATACTGCTCACACAAAAGTGTTCTGAGTCCCACAGGTAAAGGTATGCACAATTCCTACCACCACTTCAAAATCGCTGCTTGCCTAATAGAAACTCGTTTGGCTTCCCCCAAAACTTCCTGGATATTTTATCCAAACATATGTTGGTCGGGGTGTGTGTGGCAGCTCTACGCAAACTGTAAACTGTGCTCCATGTATAAAAATAAATATCTTGCCTCAACTATTCCTACCACCTTTGTGATAGCAGCTTCAAATCTCTCCCTCTGTGTATGTATGTGTGTTGATATAAAGCTTCTCTCCAGAGCACTTTCATATAAGCTTAAGTTTCCCCCCTCTTTTTTTAAAGAACTCTCTTGCAACAATGGTTCTTTCAGGTAAAGAATGCCTTATTTTTTGTTCATCTTAGAATGTATTGTTTCAATTCAGCTGAGCTAACTGCAGGGGGAATGATAGAACCACAGGGCAGTTCTAAAATTCCTTCTTTTTAAAAAATCAAATTTGATTTTATTTCTTGGTGAAGTGGGGTGATTTGAGCATTTAAGACAACAACACTTAGAACACACTCAAGACTAGATAAGCTTCAGTTCTTCTACAAGAACTCAGCTTGTGTGTGTGTGTGGGGGGGGTCCCTTCTGTTTCATGGCCTTCAGAGTACTGAAGATGATATCACCAACGATGACCACTCATGTGCCCCATTTTAATAAATCAGCCGTGTGTGTGCACTTTTCGTATTCAATAGACTGAAGGCCAATAATTAGCTCAGCAGGTTTCTTTTGCTCTTGGTGCAGAGAATGGCCTGAGTCCATGGAATAGTTTGAGGGCGTATGATGCTCTTATGTTATTAAAGCTAAGGGAAGCTAAGGGAAGGTCTACCAAAGAGGCTGTCATAAGGCGTTCAGAGCTCTCCCCCTCTCCCAGTAAGAACACAATATAAATGTAGATAATCGTGTTGCATTTGCTGGGAATATTGCAACCTCAACTGCAAGTTACAAGAAGCGGGCAGTGTTGCAGTCAGTCAATGCATGGGAACTTTGGGCATAGCTAACCCTAAGATCTCTATAGCCTACAGTGAGGTTCCCTGTTGCTCCCCTTCCTTCCCCCCACCCTCTCTCTGGCCTCCACTATTGCTGGGAGCAGTTGTGTCTATGCTCTCTCTCTCTCTCTCTCTCTCTCTCTCTCTCTCTCTCTCTCTCTCTGTGTGTGTGTGTGTGTGTCCTGCTAGAGTTATAGAACACACAGAAATGGATTGAACAAACTTCGTTTGAAACTATAACTGTATCTGCATTGTTATGCAAGAAATGGTGATCATCTCACCTTTTCTTCTCTTATAGAAGGGTGTGTTCCCTTTTTTAGCCTTGTGTGCATGTGGGACTGGTAAACACTCATTGGCTGAATTCAGACGACACAATAAGCAACTGTGGGAACAATCGACAGTTGTATTGACTATTGTGTCGTCCGAATGCTGCCATAGTCAACTCAGCACTGATCCTAATCCACACCACGGTTGCTTATTTATTACAATGTTGTGTGGGGAGTACCCCCTAGATGAACAACTGTAAAGTTGATTATTACCCCACCATTGACTATCGTGTTGTCTGAATTCAGCCATTCTGTTCTTCCTTTTGTTTGTTTTTCTCTGTGGCCTCTTTAACAGGAGGCATCGTTACCAAATAATTCCCTTCAGTATTTGCCTCACTTCCCCAAAGTGGTGAGAAGCTCCATGGGCAACATTTACCCAACTTTCCTTTCAGGCGGAGGTTGGAAGAGTGTTTGGGGTCTGACCTGCCTCTTTTGTGGGCCCCGTTAAAGTCTAAATCACATGCCCCTTAAGGAAATTTAGCGAGCAATTCCATGGTCCCTGGATGGCATCTGAGAGCCATAGGATGCCCCCCCACAAGCCATAGCCAGAGCTATGACTTTGGGGGAACATTTGAGCAGGAATTTCATGCCACCACCTGAACCTCCTACCCACCACAGAATATTCTCCTCTCCAGAGGCCAGTGCCGTGACTTCAGAAGATGATGGGGAGGAAGAAAAAGGGGCATGCCCAGGGGTAGGAAGGGGAGAGGAGATGGTGTTGATCCACTGGATTCACAAGCCTCTCCGTTCTCCTCTGCCATCCCCACAACAAGATAAATGAGCTAGACGGGTTCAAAGGCTTGTCTAGCTCATAATGTATTAATGGAGACTGGAGTGAGTTTAAAAGCCTCTGCTACTCCTTCCTTCCTGGAAGGCTGTTGCCAGCAGAGCTTCAGGTGGGTGGAGGGATCTGTGATCATCGCCCTGTGCTCATTGGCTGTCTATCTTGTAGGGTGGTGCACATATTTTCATTTTCTCAGAAGTAAACACAAGATCACTGTAATAACATAAAACAAATAAGGTCACATTTGTTCAGTAGAAGCATCCTTTCCTCATGGGAGGGAATGGCAGCATCTCCTTTTCTACTCTGGGGCTTAGCAGCAAACTGGCCTCTCTAGGGCTAGGTTTGGCATGTCTGCTTACTGCTAGGGCTAGGTCTGGCATGCCTGCAGCCAGCTCCTTTATCTATAGTTGAGGTTTACTGGAGCCTCATCGTCCTGCCTCCATATCTTGTTGGCAACTTGCAAGCCTTTGGCTCCACTGCCCACTTATGAGTCAGTCCACAGCCTGGTGACATCCTCCAATGGTGACATTACCAGTCATGCAGGGATCAGGTTTTTGAGGGCCCTTGAGCAGGTCATCCTCAATGGGGCCCCTCCCTCAGTGGTCCTACCTACTCAGCACCACAATTGGCTTTTATTGCTCCTCATCTTCTGTCTCATTTTTGCTACTTCTTGCTTGCTAGAGAGCCAGTGAGCCAGCGGGCTGTAGCATCCACTGCTCCTCCTTCTCACTCCCATATTGTCTGGGCCAGAGTGAGAGGCAGGTGAACAAGCAGGTTGCTATGGTCAAGAGGAGGAGCAACTTCAAGGGGCTCTTGCCAGTGGAGCCCTGCTGGGATGTGGGCCCTTAGCATGGATGGGCCCAACCATGCCTACCCTTGATTCCAGCCCTGATTGCCAGGCACCACAGGCCACATCTGCATCATGTGGGCTCAACATAGGAGCGTGCCTGAGATACGGGACAACTGCCTGGGTCCCACTCACAGGCTCTTTTGCTAACAAATTGGATCTGTATACAGTTACAAGCACAACCCTTACAGCCTATTTGGTGTCAATGCATTTTCTTTGTAACTCAAAAGTAAGAACAGCTTTCTCTATTTGATCTTCATTTTTCAAACCGGACAGGTTTTGTTTTCTCATTTCTCCCTCCAGTACATCATAGGAGTTGACATTTTTGGCAAGATTTCATCAGCCTATTGACACTTACATCAGATCTTGACAGGTCTTCATGCACCTTTCCTTATGAGTGTACTCTTCAATCTCTTAGTTAGAAAGGGAAGGCTGATCATGTGATGCTGCTATGTGCTAAAGGCTCAGAAGTGTGTGTGTGTGTGTGTGTGTGTGTGTGTGCTGGGTGGGTGGGTGGGGGGAGAAGAATGGCTAACTTTGTGTTGATTTATTCCAGTAGCTGGAAGCTGTGATCATTAATCTCTGTGTCTGTTCTCTAGATGGTGCCTGCAAAGTGAAGAGGGTCGTTGGAACACAAAACCAGATATCTGACCAGCTGAAGACAGTGTCAAGTCTCATTGTCAATAAAATCACACTGGGCATTAGCCTCAGCACAGATAATTCAGGAAAGAGAATAGTCAAATAACAGAAAACACCCTCATATAATTGGAGAAAGTACAATCAGAGACCAATAAGAGGTATTAGTAGCATGGAACCCCCTATTCAAGGAAAAGGATAGACATTTTTGTGAGCCATCCAGAAAACTTTAGTAATTGGAACCACTACCCTCCACTGACTATGGCAGTCTTCCCAATCTGGCCCATGAAGGCCTTTGGGCTGGGCATTTTTGCCACCAATCCTCTTTTGAACTTTGTGCCTAGCCTATATATTGTCCTTTACATGCTTGCCAGAACCAGCACTTTGTCAAATGCTTGCAGGAACATGGTATGTTCAACACTTTCCCACTTCTTCTGGCCTTTACCTGGGCTTCCTCCTTCCTCTGCATTTCTGGAGTGCAACTCTGTTGCCTCAGAAATCGTTGGTAATCTTAGTTAGTTTTGAGCCTGTTGGTTATTTCTTGGAGCTTCACTGTTATCTCAGAAACCACTGGAAGACTTAATTACATTCCAGACCTGCTCGTTATTTTCTGGGGCTCAGCATTCTTCTCCAGAGCTGCCACTGCAGTTTCCTCCTCTGTTTTGTGTTTGAATTTTGGATACATGGGCTGGATGGTGGGTTCAATCTGTATGGGGGATTGTGCTGTCCTATTCTGTCTGGTGAATTTGAGTTTTACTTTTGGGCTTGAATTTGTTGGATAATATGAGATAGTGAGGGTTTTTCCTCACATGGAAATGTGTATGTATGGGCCTTGGCATACACCCAACAATGCTCACCTCTGACGCCACCTCTGGGTGGATCATTGAAAAGTGTCCTGATAATTTACAGGTGCTGACTCAACTTCTGGGCCAGTGATCCAGAAAGTGGTCCTTTGCACCTCAATAACTTCATCTAAAGACAGGCTGGCCTCAAGGGTCCTAGCATGTGGAGAGATGTTTCATCAGACACATGAATGGAGAGTTTCTTCAGATGTGACTGCTGATTGGGTTTCAATTTATATTTATAAAATCATGATGCTGTTGTTTTATGGATTTGACTTGTTCATCACTGAGTGTTCTGTAGACAGACACAGACTATCACTAATATATTTTATAAAGAACAGATCCATGAGTGTTCTGAAATATACATATAACACTTTAAAGAAGATGAATCACTCAGGAATATGAATTTTAGAAGTAACATTTTCTCCATTCCACCTCTGCTCACACATGCAGAGCAGCTGTAAAACTAAAATGTATGCCTTACAAGCATATTGAAATTTACTGAGCCCAAAAGGACACTTGCAGAAAAAAAATTATAGAACTCAAGTGTTGTTACTTGCGTAGGAGAGAGAAAGTTACATGGCTCACCTGTAATGTAGTCTTGCTTAAATTATTACTTGAAATGTCATGCCTTCCAAGAATAATAATAAAATAAGCCAATAACTATGAAAAGTAGACAATGAGATAGAGAGAGGTGCAGAGAAACATAGGCACACTTCCAATGAATAGTCACACAAGAACAACAACAAAGTCAATGCAGAGTCACAACCCAAATCCGGGTCCCTGCCCCAAGGAATTTACAATGTAAAACAATTGACTAACACTACAATCCTATACAAACCTACTCAGAAGTAAGTCCAATTGAGTTCAGTAAGGCTTTTTCCTAAGTAGATGGGTATAAAATTAAATCCTAAGGCTTGAATCCTATACTAACTCACCAGAGAATAAACCAACTTAAACTCAATGAGACATACTGCTGCAATCCTACCAATACTTACCTCGCAGTAAGTAGGATGGGTGAGAAATTAGTCCAGCTAAGTTTTTTAAAAAATTATTATTATGAAATGGATTTGCCTAATTTGCATCTCCTGAGCACTTCAGTGAACCAAGACAGACCTCTGTCCTGCTTTTTGGTGATCTTCCCAGTGTAGCTCATCTCAGAAAAAATGCACAAACAAAAATGGGATATCATAAGGAAACGTGCACACAAAATGTGTATGCTTCAGAAAAGTGTGCACAATGTAAAGGGCTTGGGGGAAAAGTGAATGTTTCAAAATGTGCACAGAAATGGTGTAGATTAATGTGCACATCATGAAAAATATAAACCAAAAAAGTGCAAATTCCAATGGATTTTTTTTAATGGCAAGCTCATGCAGAAGTGGGCCAGAATGAGCTTGACCTTCAAAACTGATGGTTTCAGTGAGAAGAGGTTTGCAAATTCATCCGTTCCTGGGAGTGAACCCCATTGAACTCAGTGGGACTTATTCCTAGTCCTAGGTAGACACGCACAGGATCAGTCTGCACATTACACATGCAATCCTGTTCACTTTCATGAGTTTAAACATTTGTTGTGGAAGCAAATTCCTTTTTTGTGATAGGTGCAAGCCCAGGGCCTTGAGAATGTGCATGCAGACCATGGAACAAATGATTTCAGCTTCTTCCCCTCACCCAAATACTGGGCTCTGGTGGATCCAAGGTAGAACTTGGTTGGTCCAGGGCAAAGACTGAAGAAACCTGGATATCAGAGATAGAAAGTCCCGGAGCAGAATGGCAGGGAACCCCTGCCAAAGGAATTGAGGTGGGTAGCTGCCAGGAAGAGGGCCTTTACTGCTGTGGCACTCCGGCTGTGGTATGGTCTCCCTAGAGAGGGATGCCTGATACCTATGTTTGGGGATTTTGTGAGTGTCTAATTGGATCCATGAGGGTAGCAGACCCCCCATGCCAGGCCCTTGTGGACCCAACCAGACATGCCTGGTGTGAGGGCAGACCCACACCCAAGCACTCGTGAGTCTCCACAAGTGCTCAGATGTGGGTCTGCCCTGGTTTCCTAGACCGTGCCCTTTCTATTCTCTGAATTAATGGCAGCTGCCATTAACGCAGTGGGGGAATTGCACACTTTCTGGAGGCTCTGGAATGTACTGTTACCCTCCTCCCACTCCAATGGGAGTCTTAAAGGCCCTCTTAACGCAAGGCGCCCTTGCATTAAGATGGCCTTCAAGGCCCCAATTGGAGCAGGGAAGGATGAGAAAGCTTGCTTCCTGGAGCCTCCGGAAACTGCACGTCCCTCTTCCCTCGCCAGGCTAATGATGGCCACTGTTAGCCTGGTGGGAGGAGATGGGCATTGTCCAGAGGCTCCTGAAAGTGCTTATTTCCCTCTGCTACATTAATTGTGGCTGCCATTAACACAGCAGGCAAGCGTGATTGGGCACGGAACCCGTGTGAGCCTCGCAAGTGCTTGGCAGGGGCTTACAAGGCATGCTCTGTGGGGGTGGGCTAAGGTGGTGGCAGGATGAGTCCTCACAGGGCAAGCACTCACCAAGTTCAGCCACCCTTACCTATGTTGTACCCCTTTTGGGTGCAAGGTGAAGACCTTTTTATTTTCCCAGTATTTTAGCATTTTAGTATCCTAGTCTTTTAGCTCTGCTGTTTTAAATCTGTATTTTAAATCTCTTTTATTCTGATTGGATTTTTATTTTGCGTTAAGCTTCCATATTTTATATGGCACCTTACGGTTTTAATTTTTCCGCCCAGAGAGCTTCGGCTTTTCAGCTTCTAATACTGATCACCTGATAAAACACAGTTTTGCTGATCAGGCCAGGAAAAGACTGGCTGGTTGGCCCTCCTAAGCCTCGTATAGCAAGCAAATGACATAACAAATGGAGAGAAGCCAGCGTGTTCATGCTGAATAGTCACTCATGAATTTATCATATGATAGGATGGACAGCGTAGCTAACGTGCCGTGTGTTGTCAGTACCGCATCATTTGCTTCTCAGTTCGAGAGAGTTTGGCTTGAATTTAACAAAAGCTTTGGGATTTATGAGCAATATTTGCAACTTGGTGGAATATCACCCATTCCTTTCACAGTATGTGTGGACAGAGTGGCAAAATCCTAATGAGGCAGCAAGTCTTACACGAGTAAATATGGTAGTAGTCTTCGTATCAAATGAAGGTTTGTGGAGGAAGGGGGGAATATTGAATGAAACATTGTCAAGCTTAACATCATTTCAGCACCTTCTTTTGTACACGTTCCACCCAATGCATTACAGTCTAGGCATTATTAACCAGATGCCTCCTGGGAGCGACGAAGCTTTACATGACTTGTACAAGATGCTACGATGGCAGATTGCGTCTGGATTTTATGCCATGCAATTTTGGAATGTAATTGGCCCTATACAGCAAGCTATCCCTGTACATCCAAGATGTTTGTGTGCCAAGGCATAGCAGCAGTAGTCTATAAAGAGGGCATGTATACCGTTCAGCACCAGCTGCTACTTCTAGCTGTTTTGCAGGTTTCAAAAATTAATAAAGCTGTTTATTAGGCTGGGAAAATATAATGAAGTTCTGGATTCTTTTCATGTGTTTTTGCTTGTATTTCCAAAAAAAGTTTAAATATTTGCAAAAAAGATATGGCTAGGCCTTCCTATAAGTTTCTTCTTCATGGTGTCCTTATGATAGATTTTGATCATACCAGAGAAAAGCAAAAAAATAAGAAAAAAAGTTTCACATGAGATGCTGAACAAGTATAGGAGAAAGGATGATGTAAATATTTTTTAACTAGGTTGGTGAGAATTCTTTTAAAAAACACATTATTGTTGGTGATGGAATTGAATATTATGACCTTCAGAAAACTCAGAAGAGATGAGATAGAATTAAATATCATCATATTGTAAACTGCAAAATATGTTTTCTGCATCATATCAATGCCAGAATTTGTTTTAGGCCTCACCCCACCAGGTGGTGTCATACGGTTTTAGCATCTGGTCAGTCTTTACTTTGCCTCCTGAACAGATGATGTAATCTAAAATAGACAATTCATAATTACTCGAAAGACCATAGGTTAAACCGAGCAGACATTGTGGATTCATTTGGTATTATCTAGGATGTGGAAATAAACAGCATTTTTGCCTCAACACGAGAGATTCAAAGGTTATTACTAGCTGCCGCAACGATTTGTGCTCGGAAGGCCTGACTCACTGTGGCCAATGCCAGGGAGAAATACAGTTTTAGGATGAGCCACTGCAATTGCTCACAATGCCATTTATAAATTGGTTTATCAAAATAAAGAGATTGGTGTATGGTTTAACATGGCTAAGCAAAAGTGAGACCATTGGCTTAAATTTATTAAATTTATTAAAACATTTGCATCCCACCCTATATTAGACATTTGTCTGCCCATTTGTGACACAATTACTGTGCTGGGTGCTGAGATTTCAAAATGAAATGGTCTATGTTTCCAGGTCAAATATGAGCTCAACTCCCACCCCTGATTTCCAAAGGAAGAGGACAATGTGATATCTCCCATGAAGATGTGGATATCCGGACAAAGGTTGGTATATGCACATCCAGGAAAATCATTCTGCATTTCAAGGTCAAACTCCAGCTTGACCCCTCCTGCTGTTTTTCGTCATGCCTTACCTGGAGAATTCTTCAGATGAGGAAGAGGAGGGGCAGAGCCAGCATAGTGGCCCCCAGTCAGAGCCAGACAGACAGCTGGAGTCTCCAGCTGACAGCAGGCCCCTGGAACCGTTAGAAGAGCAGCCTGGCCCCTCCAGTGTTGTTCATTGACCCTCTCCAGTGCAGGAGGCAGAGCCAGAAATTATTCATCCCTTTGAATGGCGTAAGCTCAGACGCAAGCAGCAGAGAAGCAAGTAGAGGGCACAGCGTGGGGCATCCTTTAAAAACAACATGCTGACCTAATTAGCCAGCTGTGCTGATTAATGACCTGTTCTAAATAAGCACAGCCAGAACCAGATCTTTGCTGCAGTGAACTGTGAGTTAACTTCATCATGTCACCTTGCTTCTCCAGAACTTTTTGACTCCTGGACCCTCGATGACCCACCTGGACCCCACCCTCTTGGAACCCCCTGACTGGCTTTGACATGTGGCACAATTGACTTCTGTGGATTGACCTCTGGACTGATTTTGACCTCATCTCTACCTTCTCCTACTATACTATTTGGATTCCCATGTTTGACCTTGGACTGGATTGGCTTCTCTCTTTGTTTACACCTGGTACTTTCTAAGCCTTGTCCAGGGGACTTGCCAGCCTAAAAACAGGACAGCTTTTATGGGAAACAGCAATACATAGATCAAAAGGCCTTGCTTTACTGGCAAGGAAACATGGAAACATTGGGTTGGGTCCAGAATTAATCATTCTGACAAACCCTTTCTTCTCTTATAGATCCACAGTGCCCCCTTGAGCATCTGCTCAGCTAGGACCCTGCTGGGCAACCTGAATATTTTATCTAGCCTTATCTCACTTCTTTGGCCTCCAAAAAGCAAACAAAACCTAATTCTTTTTTTAATTTATTTTAATAGGCTGGATGGTTTCAGCCACATTTGGCTTTTGGAGATGTAAGTTCCAGTCATTAAGAAGGTCCAGCCACCAGGCAATTTTCTGATTTGCTGGCTAAACTATTGGCATCAGAAATGGAGGCTTTCATGTTATTGGATAGACCAACCATCAGTGTTTGCAAAGGAGCTGGCTTTTACTGAGAGGGTATTCATAGATCTCAGTCCATCTACAGCTTTCCAGGATGATTATTGTTGTTGTTGTTGTTGTTGTTGTTGTTATTATTATTATTATTTATATCCCGCCTTTTCCCCAAAACTGGAACTCAAGGCAGCTTACAAATTAAAACATGTACAGTTAAAACAAATAGAGATATACAAAAATTAAAAAATATAATTAAACATAGTATGATTTAAAAATATTTAAAACATTTTAAAAACATTTTAAATACAAATAATTAAAAAAAATCCAAACTATAAGCAACACATCCACAAAGGTCTGAACTACTCCCCAAAGGCCAGCTGAAACAGAAAAGTTTTAGCTTGCCTCCAAAAGCACACCAAGAAAGGAACCAGTCTAGTTTCCCTGGAAAGGGAGTTCCAGAGCCCTGAGGCAGCCACCGAGAACGCCCTCTCCCGCGTTCCCACCAGGCGTGCCTGTGATGGTGGTGGGACGGATAGAAGGGCCTCCCCTGAAGAACTCAGGGGACGGGCAGGCTCATAAGGGAGAATACGGTCTCTCAGATATCCTGGACCTGGGCCGTATAGGGCTTTGTAGGTCGTAAGCAGCACTTTGAGTTGTGACCAGAAACAGACTGGAAGCCAGTGGGGCTGTTTTAACAGGGGAGTTGTGTGCTTCCTGTAATCAGCCCCGGTCAACAATCTAGCTGCAGCTCTTTGAACCAGCTGAAGTTTCTGAACACTCTTCAAAGGTAGCCCCATGTAGAGTACATTACAGTAATCCAAACAGGATGTAACTAAAGCGTGTGTCACCGTGGCCATCATTCAGGATTCATACAGTTGCCGCATTCCCCCACCCCAAGTTCCTGTGATGCTTGGAAGATTTTCACATTTATTTTTGGTCTACATCTCTCCTGATCCCCAGCATACCAGAACCTCCACACTCTCTGTGATGCTGGGGTGCTTTATAGGAGGGATAGTGTCATTCCTGCTCCTACCCCTTTTGATAAGTGATACTAAATTAAGAGGCAGATGATATTAAAACTGTTATAAACCAATTTTAAAGCAGTAGTGTAGATAGGCTCTTAGGACTTTGAGTATTAGGATGGGGCATTTCAGAAGTCCAGTACATTCATTTCTGACCATGTTCTGACATCTGGGTAAATAGTCCAGGTTTATCCAAACTACTGCTGAACTGATTCCATGCGTGTGTGTGTTGATTCCTGTTTTCTCCATGCCACACACAACACTTCAGACCAGTGCACAAAGGGTACAGGGGTTATGGTTCCTTTTTGCTCAAATGTTACTTAGCCACTACAAGAATATAAGAATTAGCTTTATTCCCACACTTCCATGGACTATTTGTTTTTCAAATGCTCCCATTTTCATCTGACAACTGGTGAAAGCTATGAGAGTCTCCTCTGGCTTCAAGACATGACTACAAAAAAAGGAAAAAAAGATTGGGAAACCCCCAATCAAACAAACCCTCGTGCAAATCTGTATCCATGTTGAGTATTCAAATAAGCACTGGGACTAGCAAAGAAACAGTTTGAAATAACCAAAATCTTTCCAAAACACAAGAGAAAGAAAAATGTTTTGCTGGCGGTTGAGGGATGTCAGAAGCAGACCTGAACAAGTCTCCAGTGCTCTCTGAGCCTCATGGCAGGAAAAACATTTGCTGTTTCCATATTCATAATTTTCGGGTGTGGGGGCAGAGAGAGTGGATAGTTTTCTGAGAGAGTTCAAGGTGGCGTGCTAGAGGCTAAGGCTGCAAATAACATCTTTGGATTTCAATTCTCAAAGTTACATTTGTATATTTTCTCAAATAAATGTAAGCATCACAGTGAAGCAAGGGGTGAATCAAATGAACCAAGAGGAGCTTCCTTTCCAATGCACATAGCAGCTGTGCAAGTCGGGGAGGGAATCACGTTTGGGACCACAGTGGAAGCAAATGAATAACTCCCCTCCCGACACCACAGTCTTAATCCAGATCTGTGCCCCCGTAGCTGCTGTTTAGTCAAAAAAGATATTCAGCTGTTATTAATCGTGCAGTTAATATTATGCCTGCTTTAGCCCTGATCATGTAAACTGGGGTAGGCAACCTTGACCTAACTGCAAAAGCCCTTGGCAAATGGTCAGTTCCGACCTCTGGCAAGAGCAGACTGTTCAGTGGTGCTCAGTGGCTCCAATTTCAGTGGGGCTGTGAATCCATTTTGGGTTTCATTCAGACCCAGATAGAACTCTAAATGAGTGCTCCATGGTGTGGAACAGCAACCCCAGAATCGATTCAGCACCTTGACTAGCTCCTTTGGAATTCTGGCTGCTTTTGACTGAAATAGAAATTGATTCGCATGCCCACTAAAATTGGAGCCTTCACTGAATCTGTTCCTCCCCTAGCATCCTGCTGTTTTGGGAGGGAGAGGGAGAAAAAGAAGGGCTGTGCTCACTTGTGGTTCTGGTTCAAAAAGGGAAATGGATCAACCAATCTGGGATGAAAACAACAACAACAACCACCTTAATAGTTCATCATATTAAAGAACCCAGAGAATGGGCGATAGATTGCTCTAGCTTGTTTTCCACGAACAAGTTGCTCTTGTGGCCATTTGTTGAACTAAAATTGATTTGGGGCACTGACTGAAGAAGAATGGTAATGGTAAATGTGACGCTGATCCATCTGACCAGGTTTGTCTCTGCCAGTTTACTTGCAAGTCGTTTGCAAGCACTTGATCTATGTCAGGGCGATGGGGCAGCTGATCTCTTGCACAAGCAGTCCAAGTTAGCTTTGGCTACAGTGCTTTTGAGAGTATGTCTTTCATGTCAGTTAGAGATTTGTGAGAACAAGCTTGTTTATTAATATCAGAGAAAGCTCTCAACACGATCTCAGTGTTTGCTTGGCAGGCACTTTGGCTCCATTTGGTTTCCACTTCAGAGACATTCTGGATAGCTGTGTAGTTCAGCTGTTATGTAGTGAGGTGGGACTGCTAAATTACATAGTGGAGTACAATTTTGTGCAACTGCTATATAGTTGTGCTTAACTGTGAGAGACTTGAGCCTACAGCTCCTTCCCTATAGCTATGAGTTGGCTTTGCTGAGTTCTACACCCAGGATTCTAGGAGAAGTTTCTTTAAACCTTCCTATGCAAGCTTGGTCTGATGCCTTATCTAACGTGCCCTGTGATCAGTCATGTAGTTGTACAATGCAATGTCACAACTTCTGCTTACTTACAACTTACCCTCCATGCACCCACACTTTTCCTGGGTCTTTCAGTCCCAAATCCAGATTGGGAGGATGGAGTGTCTGGGACCCCCTCTACAAGAATTCGGTTTGACGCCTGGTTTTCCGATTATGTGCATCTTCTCGGAAGCGCTTTATGGTAAATGACTGTACGCAGGAGGTAATTGAGCGCACAACTGGTGGCCTTACCGGTTGTTTGAAATGTTCTTTAGAAGTAGTTAATGCGGAGAATCGCTTGTTCACATAGGCAAAATGCGCTTTAACGGCCCGCAGCAAAATAAAACTTGCTATTTAATGCACATTCGATAATGCGCATGATCGGATAGATAACGCGCCTCAACTCCTGATTTGCGCCCCGCTCATATAGAGGTAAAATTTTTAATGAGACTGGAAAGAGCTTTAAACCTGTCGTGTAGAGGCAGCCTGGGACTAGCAAAGATGATCCATGTTGTCCTGACCCTATATTGCCTTATGAAGCATCTGAACCTTATTGTGTTGCTGGAGGTATGAGGTGACTCACACCTTTATTCTAAGAATTGACCCATGCCTTTACTGGAGGCGGATCTACACTGCTGCTTTAAAGCACTTTAAAACAGTAGTGACAACTGTTTTGGAGTGTGGCCTGTGTCCCAACAGTTCTCACTACTGTTATAAAGCGATTTAAAGCGGTTTATCACACTACTGACAACTGTTGGGGCCCAGGACACACTCCAAAACAGTTGTCACTACTGTTATAAAGTGCTTTAAAGCACTTTATAACTGCAGTGTAGATCCTGCCCGGGTGAGTTGATAGACTGATCACTTTGCACAAATGGAAAAATTGCTATCAAACACGTAATGTATGCAAATTTCCCCCTTAAACTAATGCATGGGTGATTTTTTTTAAAAAAAAATTGCATTTTTAAAATTTGCACAAAATTGAAGAGGGAAGTTTGTGCAAATCAAACATTAGTTCATGTTTGAACATTTGTGAACATTTTTGGTGGACGTTCTCCTCCTTGTGCTCCCTACCAGGCTCTGTGCAGAAACAGTATGAGGCCTTCACCCCACCACCACCCCGGCCTTTGCACATATGTTCCTCAGGGGCAAAAATGTTTCACTGTCCTGGTTTAGATCGCCGTATTTGAGGAACTAACCCTGACATTATTGGGCTTACTCACAACCTCAAAACCTATGGGTGGGAATTTTGGCCACAACACAGATACAAATGGATGATGGTAGGATACTACTTTGTCTGCCTATCTCTATAGCCATCTGTTACACAGGCACTGACCTGGAATAGAAGTCAGTGTAGCCAGTTTCACTAAATCTTGGCTGGAAAACCAGGGTCACATTAAATGGGCAAGCTATACTAGGAACTGAAATGTGTCGTTTGTAGGGGTGTCTTTGTTTCAAAACTGGAAAGCATTGTTCATGCCCATTTAAAGTGGTAACAGATCATTATCAGAGACATCAATTTAAAGCCAAGAATCTACTTTCTTAAGTGATCCAGTGAAGGTCTACCCATGGTTATGTGGGGACTCTAGTGATGGCCACCCGTTTGGAAGGCTTTAAAGGGGAGTTAGATAAATTATTCAAGATGCGTATCAATGGCTACTAGTCTAGGCTGACCCTATGAAAAGGAGGACAGGGCTCATGTAACTTTAACAGTTGTAGAGAAAAGGGAATTTCAGCCAGTGTCATTTGTATGCAATTAGTTCCTGGTAAAATCCTCTCTTCATCACAGCAGTTAAAGTTGCAGGGGCCCTGCCTTCTTTTGTATATGGTCACTCTAGTATAGTGCCTGCAACTTTAACTGTTGTGATGAAGAGGGAATTTCACCAGGAACTAACTGCATACAAATGACACTGGCTGAAATTCCCTTTTCTCTACAACTGTTAAAGTTACATGAGCCTTTCATATGGTCAGCCTATACTAGTCCTGATGGCTATGTGCTGCCTCCAGTATCCGAGCCAGTAAGTCTATGTACAGCAGTTGCTGGAGAACATGGGTGGGAGGGTGCTGTTGTATTCATGCCCCACTTGTGACCTTAATGCTGGTTGGTCACTGTGTGAACAGAGTGCTGGACTAGATGGACTCTTGCTGCTTTTGATGAATTTGGTTGCAGGAAGGTCACTTCAATAACAAACATATTCAGGAGTATAGATCAGACTAGGGACATATGAGAATTCATTACCATTCACAGATCTCCCAAAAAATGCCTTGTTCACAATCCTGTATGTGAACAGAAGTGCATTTTCTCCAAAAAAATATTCCCAAATTCCCAAACGTGCCTTCACATTTACAAAATGTGTGCTTGAAAAATGTACCTCCTAATGGGATCTGGGGAATTTCAAGGAAATGGTGGTGGGGAATTTTTCCATCCTTCTCTTCCTGAGTGTGCTGGCCCCAATCTGAATTGGGACAGCATGTAGTTACACTGGAAGAAATAAATAAAAATCAGGCTCAGCTAAGCAGAAGGTGTAGTTTGGCCCATAACTGTCCCATGATGAAATAGAAGCAAGGCCAAATCTGCCAATCATTCATATAGAGCAGGCAACCTCCATTGTGAGTGGGTAGCTAGAGCCTTTAGTTCTTAAATACATGCATTTCTCACCCCACACTATATGTTCTCTCATAATACACTAGTTTGTCCTGACACAGGGCCAAAACAGACTTTGGGCCTGTTCAGTCGACATGCTAAGCTAGGCTGACCAGATAAAATCCAGTTCAGAGCTCATGTAACTTTAACAGTGGTAGAGAAAAAGGAATTTCAGCCAATGTCATTTGTATGCAATTAGTTCCTGGTGAAATTCCCTCTTCATCACAACAGTTAAAGGTGCAGGCACTATACTAGAGTGACCAGAAACAAAAGAAGGCAGGGCCCTTGCAACTTTAACAGTTGTGATAAAGAGGGAATTTCGTCAGGAACTAATTGCATACAAATGACACTGGCTGAAATTCCCTTTTCTCTACAACTGTTAAAGTTACATGAGCCCTGACCTGGATTTTATCTGGTCAGCCTAGCTAAGCAGTGGTTAGGCTGTTAACCCTTTTGCAGTAAATGGTTAGTGAGCATGCTTAGGCCATGGATATGTAGCTACCTTGGTTGGGAATGGTTCGCATGACATTCTAAGTCATGGTTCACATGACCCATTAAGCCATAATGTGTAGCTCAAAATGTTTAAACACCATGTCTTAGCATGTTGTCTGAACAGGGTCATTTCTTTAAATCCATGTCTAGCAGTGATATCTTTTTTTCTATTTTTTCCTATAGAGTTGGTTCAGCCCCCCAGTCAAGACTGGGGCCCTTGTGTGGGGGATGGAGGGTGCTTTTAAAATGGCAATTGCCATTCGAATCTCTGGTCAGATCATTTATGGTTGTCCTGAGCTGTGCCCAGCACAAGGAGAGAATGCAACCCAACTTTCCCTGTCCTCCTGAAATATCAGTTGACGTGGAGAGAGTTAACCCTCCACATAATATCCAGTCGGCTTTGTATAAGAACGCTGATAAAAAAAAGTTAAAGTGTGTAGCTCTATAATTGTGTCGCCCACATGGCCTTGATGTTGACAATGTAGTAAAGCACTATAAGAGCATAGCTGGGAAAATATGGCTTGCTTGCAGTATTTAGTTAAGCTAGTCTTAAACATTCTCCACTTATCAAAATCATTTGATGGGTAACAAGTCTATTCTGCATCATGGGAAGCTTTTGGGCTCCCCTTGTCACTGAATATGCAGACACATGAACTGTTGATTCAATGAAGTTATCCATAGAGAGAGTCCATCACCGATTATTATCAGGAATAGACCCAGCAATACATACATTCTAAACAAACTCATTTTATAACTTGTCATCTTTTGTAAATCGCTAGTCTTGATGGAGGAAATGGCCAGTTTGCCTAAAGCATTACAAACAAAACCAAAGCTGTATTTTCCCCTGTGTGTGAAGAAAAATGCATTTTTTTTTCCCATTAGAAAAGCTAAAAGAAGAAAAATATGTGTAGAAATCACTCACATCTGTTTCATTAAAAAAATGATTGTCATTTTTTGCTGGTGTTAAATGCAGGCCATATTACAGATCATATTTCATACATAAATCCAAAATAGCTAAGCTGGAGCAGTAGAGACTTCTCTCAGGCATTTGCTTAACACTATAATAATAATAATAATAATAATAATAATAATAACGATTTATTTCTTACCCGCCTCTCCGTCTTTTAAGAATATGGCCATACTCCTAGAAGTCATTCTTTTCAATGAAAATTTCACACAAAAATCTCTATGCGCATTCATTTGTACATACAAAGAGTTGTCCTGAACCAGTTCAGAGGTAGATGTGGATAAGGGACCACACATCCAAATAGATGGCTTATTTATTTATTATATTTCCAAACCACCCAACAGCCAGAGCTCTGTGGGCAGTTCACAGGAATTAAAACCCTAAAATACAACCAGTTTTTTTTTTATAAAAGCCTTTACAAGTGTAAAACAGAATAAAACCAGATTAGAAAAAAATATACCAGCAGGAAAAGATTTAAAAATCACAATACCACACATTTAAAATAAAGCTTCGGCTTCAGCTCCGGATCTGAATTCCAAGCCTGAGCAAGCTGATTCAGATCGAATCAGTCCGGTCCTGAAGTGGATTGGGATCGGGCTGAAACTTTCTCAGTCTATCTTAGGATTGGTCCATGGGGCCCATTTCTATTACGTCGAAATGTCATAAAAAAATAAATAGCATACCAGTGTTTAGCTCTACTGTTTAACATCTGCAATTGCATTTTAAGGCCGCTATCACACGAGCGGTTTTAAGCACACCCACCTTGACTTTGCTCCACTTCTCCAGCGCTGGACTCACATGACGTCATCCCCGTCATGCTGTTCTCTTGCCCTTCGGTAGCAGTTTTTAGTTTCTGTTTCAATTTATCCCTGAACCGGCAAAGTCCGGAAACACTAATATTCAACAGGCACAAGCTGAGGTACCGCAGCAATACCGAGCACGTGTAAATCAAAATGTAGGAAACAGAGGGGGAACCCACAGAAACAAACCGGGGGGGGGGGGAAATGTAGGTGTGATAAAGCTCTACATCTCTGCACTCCTGCCGGGTTTTATTCTATTTTATATTTATATTTTATGCTGTATTTTCTGGTTTAAATTTTTGTGAACTGCCCAGAAAGCTATGTCTATTGGATGGGATAGAAATTTAATAAATAAATAAATAAATAAATTCGCCCCTCCTCAAACACACCTACTGTCCCCCAAAATTATTCAGCACTGGGGGAATGCAAGATTGGCATTTGTGGTGGGGGTGGGTGGGTTCTGGGGGCAAAATGCCCCCCCCAACCTCTTAAAGTTACCCATCCCTGGTCTATCTACAAGTACGTGCATCACTCAGGAAATCAGCCAATCCTGTTGATGTCTAGGAAGGAGAGTTGTGGGGTTGGATTGCATTCCCCCCCCCCATCTCTTCTGCCCTTGAAGATCTGATCTGCAATATTGCCTATTCTATCTACTACCTGACCTGTGGCATAACTGCTGTGCTACCCACAAGTTAACAAATGTTCCCCCATCTTTATCAGGAAAAAAACATTGTTCTTTTCTGCATAAGCACATGGGCTGTGCTTTTAATTGTCTCAGGTATGTAATTATGCAAACAGGCATTTCCATTCTGGGTATTTTCCATTGCAAGGTATAATTCCACAGCTGACGCTAAGCGGGGAGGGGAACGTGAATGCCATCCCAGTGTGCATGTCACAAAAGAACAAATTTGCAACTGACAGATGAGCCTCCAAAAGATGAAATATCCAATTAGAAAAGCATCCAAGTGTAATGCATTTATCTGATGATTACCTAAACTCTCAGCCTCTTGGGAGCATGTCATGGGACCAAAAGTTTGAAAGGCTTTCACAAGACTTGCTCAGAATCTCCAACTTGCTATTCATATTGGAAGTTTCAGCATTTTTCAAATAATTTGCTATTCTACTTCTTCTTTGACTAAAACAAGGAATTCTCTAAGAGACTAGGAACAATTAATAACATGCAGGGACCCTGATACAAAATTCAAGAGAGCTGCCATTTTAGAAAGGCAATGCTTTGAGTTTTGAATTTCAGGGCACAATCTTATGTTGATAGTGGGCAGCTTCCAAGGTTGGAAGCTGCTGAGTATCCTAATGCGAGATGGTAGGAGCACAGCTCTGGCTATGCTGCATTTTTGCTAGATGGGTGATTTCGCCAGTCTAGCCACGGTGTTTCATAGGAAGAGGGAAGAAGACTGGAGTGAGCATAGGAAGCTGTATAAGGCTGTTTCCCTGGTTTCCTTCCCTCCCTGCCCCTGAGACCACCCCCTTTTCCCCATTCTTGGTTTCCGAGCATGGAGCAGTAGCTGGCACAGTTCTCTCCATGTTAGCTATAAGGGGGACAGGGTGGAGAGTGTACTTTACTGGCTCTGAGGTCAGAGCCCTGTCTCCAATCTTAGAGATGGTAAACTGAACAATCTGATCTAGGGGTCATAGGATTGCTCTCTCCATAACTGAAGAGAGCTCTGTCTATTTAAGAACTCTGACATAATGCCATATGACAGCAGATATAAGCCCACTTTGTACTCACATGGAAGATATGCATGTATAGAAGACATGCTGCTGATCACACATCCAACATCATGCACACTGGCTAGCTAGGGTTGAATGGACTCACCCACATCTTGCTCCATCGGACATCTGCCAATCCATCGCCCAACCTTATTCGTAGTGCTACGCAAACTTCTTTGCAGCCCAGTGAGCACCTAACAAAGCTGCAAAGTTGCCCACCCTCATTCAGAGACTCCACTGTGTGCAACAATGGTAGCTCTGGAAATAGCCCCATTTATGCAACCTGGGAAATAGTCAATTTCTGGAGCCACCTTTGTTGCATGGATAATGGAGGCTCTGGACGAGGGTGGATGGCTGGCGGGCAGTTGCCAAGCCATGGCCCAACACGCTGGGTCCTTGTGGGCGGGTGGGTGGGTGGGCGGGCACAGGGGAGTCCACTGGATTCCCAAATCAAATTGGGTGCCTGTGACATCCCTGTGGCTAGCCCTCCCCCAAATCTATCCATTGAGCCTGTACATCTGAAAGGGAAGTGTCTGCTCAGGGGTCCTGGCTATGTGGTTTACCGACTTCAGAGCAGTTGCTTCAAGCAGATATTGAGCACGCGAAGTCACCCTACACACAGAAGCTCATGAAGAAAGGCTTCAGTCATTAAGATTTTGCAAAATTCATTTAACACGTTGCACTTGTATTTCGAAAAGTTTAAAGCAGCTAACATATGACTCTCACACATACAGTCCCACACAGTCCTTCACCAGGCTTATTAGTACACATTCCCCCTTACCCTTTGTACCCCTAAAGACCATCCTCAAGTTAACTTCCAGATTAAAACAATGACAACAAACTGATATTACCATTAAAAATTCAATAGCATCCTGGGCCTTGAGACCTTACTCTGATTAATTCATTAGAAGGAATGAAGGAAGGAATCCAACTAATGATGAATCAATCACATACACATGTGCCTAACATTAGAAAGAAAATAATAATAATAATAATAATAATAATAATAATAATTTATTTATTTATTACCCGCCTCTCCCTTCAGATCGAGGTGGGGAACAACATCATCACAAAACACACAAAACTGATTAAAAATACATAAAACCAGTACATCATTAAAATACCAATAAAACACTTAAAATTCATCTGAGTAGGCCTGCCGGAAGAGCTCAGTCTTTATAGATCTTTTAAATTCCTGAAGACTGGTGAGTTGACGGATCTCTCCCGGCAGGTCATTCCCGGCGTGGAGGCAACAAAAACAGAATGCATCCCCCCTCCCCAATGCCATATTGAAGGCCATAACATTTGGACTGGTGTACAACTGTAGTGGAAGAAGGTGAAAATTAGGTGGCAGAGTTCTGAGCTGGCAGAACGGAGTGCTACATTCCAGACTACCGTTGGGAAATCAAATGTTTTAATGTTCCCCAATGCAAATTTGCAATGCAAATAGAAAATTAGCAACTTGTGGCCTACAACTCCCATCAGCCCTAGCCAGCACAGCCAATGGTGATGAATCATGAGAGTTGTAAGCCAAGACATCTGGAGAGCCACAAGATGGCTACTGGCTACTCCAGGGATAAGGTATTTTTTTTTCTTATGGAGTCTCTCTCTCTCTCTCTGTCTCTCTCTCTCTCTCTCTGATGGGGACCATTCAAAAATGGTTCCCCCTCCTGTCACTTGAGGTGGTGCGCTCCACTCTAGCAACAGTTGTGGTTGGAGAACCATAACTGCTGCAGCACATTTGTAAACAGGACTTCCCATCCAGCTAGGAAGTCTGTTTCAGCTCATGTATTGTATTGATTTTCTCTCTTATACAGTGACTTCAAGGAACCTGCACTGTCTATGCACATTTTGATTCATGTTTGTGATTGTGGATCGCTCGAAGGTGTGCCAATGCACTGTATTATTTCTTGTCTTCATCTCATTTGAAATCATTTACAGCCCAATTCACAGCTCATGTAATCCAGAGTTTTTGATTTAAGTCCAAGTCCATAGGGCACTGGGCTATTAACTCCAAATCAAATGAGCTGTGGTTAAGGTGAGAGTTAAGTCAAGACTTTATCAACAATTTAGAAAAGAGGCCAAAACCATCCTTCCGGTAAGTTATGTGGAAATAGGAGGGGAAAAAATACTTCTACAGGATAGGAGGGGAGTCACTGCTACCAATTGATGGATTTGCAAATTTGAGGGTTCAGAAAACTGTATAAAGGGATATGTTGCTATTTGTGGAGAGTGTTGCATGTTTTCAAAGTTCTACACTTAGTATTATAAACTCGGTACAAATTCATTAAAAAAAAATCTTATGAGGTGGAGTTTTGGTTTTTTACCACATGCCATGCTTCGACCATTATTACACTTCCGTGCTGCCCTACTGAGATGCTCACTGCATTATATGTGGATCATCACCCTCTTATTTCTCTTTCACAACCCTGTGAAGTGGAATAGGCTGGGAGAAAATGGGTGGCTTAACATTACCAACTGACCTTCATGGTTGAGTGGAGCTGTGACCCCAAGTTGTTCCAGTTCAGGTTCAATGCCTTCATCAAAAGAAGAAGGCCTGCAGTTATCAACAGGTTGACATGCCAATACCAGTCACTGGCTGGATTGGGCACTACAGAGGAATCAACTGTGCATCAATATGTACTGTACATCGGAATGCACATCCAAATGAGTCTGTATCCACACTGTCTTGATTTAGGTCTTGATGTGGCCCTGCTTGGGGCTGTTACCCCATATACATTCTTCCATCCCTAGTGTCTTCTAAATATGAAAACTCTTCAAGGATTTCTCACAATGTTACATGAAAGATTAAATTTGAGAGTGGGAGGGGGGATTTTCCCATAAGGCTAGCAATTATGCCGAAATAGACAATCTCAAGAGAAACAAAATTGGATGATAAATTTCTTCACTTACTAAAATGAAGTTAGCACATCTCATCTTGGAATCCATTTAACTAATAGACAAAATAAAGAGATATTGTAGCTACTGGTCTCTTCTGAGCAAGGATCATTGAAATTTGTGGATATTTGCTGGCTGAATTTGCTGTATAAAGGCCAATTACTTGTGTTAAAAGCATTTTTAAAAGCTCAGTAAGGGGAAATACTTAAACAGTGAGCATGTTATAGAGCGTATTGGGGTTGATACTAGGGATGTGCACTGGATCGGACCCGATCCACGATCCGAGTCCGGTCCAGTGGGAAATCGGATAAATTATCCGATTTCCGATCCGACAGCTGGATCGGCCGATCCAATCCGAACCGGTCCGAAAAGGCTCCGAACCGGTTCGGCGGATCGGCGGGCGCCCACTGGCGCCCACCGCCGCTTCCATTGGCGGGCGCCAGCGGGCGCCCGCCGATGAAAGTAGACAGCGGGGGGGGGAGGAGGGGGCGGGAGGAGGGGGCGGGAGGAGGTGAGCCCTTACCTTTCCGGCCCGTCCGCTCCCGTCTGGCGCCGGCGGCTACTACCAGCGGGCTCCGCGGCCTGCTCCAGGGTGGCACGCCGGGTGATGTCATCACCCGGCACGCTACTCGAGAGCAGGCCGCGGAGCCCGCTGGTAGTAGCCGCCGGCGCCAGACAGGAGCGGACGGGCCGGGAAGGTAAGCAGGGGGCGCGCGGAGGGGAGGAGGGGGGGCCCTTACCTTCCCGGCCCGTCCGCTCCCGTCCGGCGCCGGCGGCTACTACCAGCGGGCTCCGCGGCCTGCTCCAGGGTGGCGCGCCGGGTGATGTCATCACCCGGCGCGCTACTCGAGAGCAGGCCGCAGAGCCCGCTGGTAGTAGCCGCCGGCGCCGGATGGGAGCGGACGGGCCGGGAAGGTAAGCAGGGGGTGCGTGGAGGGGAGGAGGGGGCGCGCAAAGGGGGGGAGGGGGGCCCTTACCTTTCCGGCCCGTCCGCTCCCGTCCGGCGCCGGCGGTTACTACCAGCGGGCTCCGCGGCTTGCTCCAGGGTGGCGCGCCGGGTGATCACCCAGCGCGCTACTCGAGAGCAAGCTGCAAAGCTGGCTGGCGGTAGCCGCCGGCGCCGGACGGGAGTGAATGGCCCTAAAAGGTAAGCAGTGGCGGGGAAGGGGGCTTACCCCCCCCCCCGGAGCCGTCCGCTTCTATCCGCTGGCGCCTGCGGGCGCCAGCGGATGGAAGCGGACGGCCCCAGGGGGGGTAGGGAGCGCGGGGGAGGGGGCTTACCTGCCGGGGCCGTCCACAGCAGATGGCCCCGGGGGGAGGGAGTTAGGCCCCCCTCACCCACCCGCCGCCATTTTTTCCTCATAGACTTGCATTGCAATGCAAGTCTATGGGGAAAAAAATGGCGGCCGATCCAAAATTTTCCCATTTTTGGATCGGGATCGTACTCGATCCGGTCCGGGGGGCCTCCGATTTTGTCCGAACCAATCCGTGACAAAATTGGAGGTTCCGATCCGGGTCCCGATCCGATCCGGGGGGTCCGTGCACACCCCTAGTTGATACTGATGTCTCATAGTGCAAAAGAGACAGTGGGACCAAAACACAATAGGTTATAATCCACTTTAAATTGTAATTCAGGGGGAAAATGTAGAAGAAATGAAATGAGTCCACAGGTTTACATCAGTTCTCTAGTTAAAATCATACAGCTTAGTGTTTTGGAAAATGGAACATTTAGAGGGATCATGCAATGCAATTCCTGCAAGGGCAACTGATATAGCAATGACCTTAAGTGTGGTGTAGTCTTGAACCCTGATTCACCTCCTAGTCCAGCATAAACAAAATGTGAATGCGTAAAGGGCTGCAAGTAAACATGAATTAGGAATCCCATACCAATGCACATCCCCCCTTTCACGCCATGTTCCTGCCCCATTGCCAGACCCCATAGAAACAGTTCTTCCTTCTTTGCACATTTGGCCAGCGTTGGGACGGTTGAACCCAGTAGAGCTCCAGTTCATTTAGGGGGTGTTGTGGGCTAGAGTTGTGCTAAATTCCCAAATGGATTCCATTAAGTCCCGATGTCACAGTCACCATCCAATTCAAATCTCTCTCTTGCCCTAGGTCGGCAGCTGGGGTGCTACCTAATACTCTTCAGAGAAATGGATTTGGTTCTATAGCCGTCAGTAGAGGTGGGTGGCTCAAATTTTGGTGAGGCTGTGAATCCATTCCGGGTTTCAGTCAGAACCAGCCAGAACTTTAAAGGTACTGTTGAAGGTGCTGAAATCTATCCCCAAAATAGGTTCAGCACATTGGATAGCTCCTTTACGTTCTGGCTGGTTTTGATTGAAATCCAGAATGGATTCACAGCCCCACCACATTTGAGCCACCCACCTCCACTAGGAGCCATATAGTAGCTGATCACCATTATACATGATATGTCTAAATGTAGGAGAGTTAGTTGGCATGAAATGGACACTCTTGTTTAATTCTTTTAGGCCCACAGCTCTCTGAAAGAAACTTATTATGTAACATGAACATGAATATAAACACAATCTCTTACATCTTACTGCTCTTACTGCCCCTTCCTAGAGTTGGAAGACCTAAAGATGGTAGTGCACGCGCTGGTAACTTCGAAGCTCGACTTCTGCAATGCGCTGTACATAGGGCTACCTCTGTGCCTAGTCCGGAAACTTCAACTAGTTCAAAATATGGCAGCCAGGTTGGTCACCGGTACATCTAGGGGTGACCATATTACACCAGCTTTAAAATCGCTCCACTGGCTGCCAATTAGTTTCCGGGCGAAGTATAAAGTGTTAGTTATTCCCTTTAAAGCCCTACATGGTTTGGGTCCAGGTTACCTGCGGGATCACCTTCTCCCATACAATCTGCCCCGCATGCTCAGGTCCTCTGGGAAGAACTTACTGCAGTCGGCCAAGACTAGGCTGACAACCGTTACCCAGAGGACCTTCTCTTCTGCCACTCCCAGACTGTGGAATGACCTGCCGGAGGAGACTCGTCAACTTAACAGTCTTTTAGAATTTAAGACAGCTATAAAGACTGTTCTCTTCTGGCAGGCATATCCAGTGGAATTTTAGAATGTTTTAAGGATGTTTTTAGGATGTTTTAGGATTTTTTATGCAGTTTTAATAATATGTGTCATGTTTTAATCAGTTTTATGTATTTTATCATGTTGTTGTTCCCCGCCTTGATCCAGACGGAGAGGCGGGTAAGAAATAAATTGTTATTATTATTATTATTATTATTATTATTATTATTATTATTATGTGTTTTGGAGGTAGGGTCTACTCTCCTTGAACTTTTATTACCCAAGAAGCCTTTTAGAAAGATAAAGAGCTTTGATTTGATTAATGTTGTTAAAAGGTTGCATTTTATTTCGATGACATACAAAACATAGTTTGCAGCCCTTTAAAAAGCTATTTTCCTCTGTGATGGAGGTCGAATATATGAGACTGTTTTGAGAAGTAGATATATGAACAACATCTCAAGATATAAAATTTTCTACTGGAGATTAAAGTAAGATATCAGTCACTGAACCTTCCACAAGTTGAATTTTAAATCATACTTAAAATGCTGCCAAGGACTTAAAATGTTGGATGGCTATAAAATAAAAAAATCACCCCCCGTTCCATCCCTTTATTGTTCTGTGGATTTGCTCTGCCCTACACGGGTGTCAGTCTTCCTAAATTCTGTTTAACATGGTGAATTTCTAAAATCAATTTCAGAATTGGAGCAAGGCCACTTGGCAGGTTTCACTTTCTGCAGTTCAATTGCATCTTCCCCTCCCTCTGTAATAACGATGTGCACACGTGCATGGATAAAACCCTGCAAAAAAGGCTACTTGATATGATCATACTTAGGATTACATCAATATTCTTTCTCTGCAGTATTTTACTGATGCACACCTGGGCTCCTGTGTATTGGTAAAATGCAGCACCATACATATAATCACATCAAGTAGACTTTTCTTTTCTTCCAGTGTTATAACAATATTCCTATATCCATTAGTAATTTGGGTGGTGGGGGAGACACAAATGATGAAAAGGGAATGAAAGATGCAGCAACCATGGAAAAGTCAGGGCATTTTTTTAAAAAAAAGAAGATTCCCGAATGCATCAGTTTCATTTCAGCAACAAGACGTGCTCAGTCGGAGCTCTGAAATCAGGGGAGATACCAGATAAGGAGAATTTAAAAAGCCTATTGTCTTCTATCCATGCAGTAACTGATGGGATTGCACTGCAATTATTACTTTTCCAGGCTCCCTTTGAAATTTGCTTGTGGGCTAATTAAAATGATCGGGGCAGCATTCCTCAGGTATAATATGGGTGACAGCAGCCCTTCCTTTTAAAGTGTATCAATTGTGCTAAACTGCTGCATTGTTTTATAGCGAATCAATAAAGTTGACTTGCCCCTTGGACTATCAAGCCATAATGATGATGATGATGACTTTCTGTTCAAGGTACACAAAAGATCCTACATTACCATAATTTAAAAAAAAATGAATGAAATTAACAATCCAAATTAAAGAGAAAGATGAGCAGCAGCATTAAGCAGCAACAATAATATGGAAATAAAACTGGCTAGCCAAACCCAGGAAAATGTCTCAGAGACAATGATGGGCAAACTATGAAATGAGCTTAGATTAATGTTCAGATTAAGAAAAAAGATTCCCTTATGGCTCAGCTTAATGTAAGGCAATCTAAATTGAACTGAGTCCTGGTATGCCTATTAGTTTCCCTCATGCCCTTGCATCTGCTTACCTATTCAATACTGCTCTGCTAAACCCTCTCCCCCCTGCCCAGGTACTGGGGGAGTGCAAGAACCCTTCCCATTTTTCCCACCCTGCTGCTTGCTAATGCAGCTGAAGCAACCACCTCCAAGAAAATGGGTTGGAGGAAGGAGGGAATGGTTTGAAGGAACATTACTTGATGGGCTCAGTGAGGACAGGCTGGTGGGAAGGAGGGAAATACGGGTGTGGGAGGGTGAAAGTAGCTTTTGGCTGAGATTAAAAACCAGACTCAGAGAGTTATTATTTATTATTTATTACATTTGTATACCACCCAAAGCCAAAGCTCTCTGGGCGGTTTACATAAGATTAAAGTGGTTGCAATGCTCAGCTCATGTTTGAAGGAAGTGTTATGAGTTTCCAAGTCTTGTATTTCCAAGCCCTGACATTTGAGTCCCAAAGAGCCACATTATTAAATGGCAAGGTAGTATGGAGCTCAACATTGTAAGGTAGGCCTACCTGGGTCAAAAATTTCAAAGAGTTAATGCTATTACCAAGACAATTGTAATTCATGTTGTGAGCTATCTGCCCTCTCAAGATCTAGCAGTGGCTCCCCAATGAGTTCAGAGTACTGGGAGGGTAAGATGTGGGAGAAGGCACACCTTCAGATATGTGGGGTGAGACCATTTGGGTCTTTAAAGAAAGAGTCAGCACCTTGTATTGGGTCTGGTGAAATTAATTCAGGTAAATATTTACAGGGATATTATGTCCCCGCTACCTGGCTTTGGCTTAGGTGGCCTGCATAATTTTGCACCAGCTGTAGTTTCTGAACTACCTTCAAGGGCAGCTCAATGTAACAACACATTGCAGGAATCCAGACAGATAATATTTATTGCATTTGTGCAGAGGATTTAATTCAATTTGCTTCCAGGCACAGTATATTTCTGAAATTCATCTTCGACTACATTATGCATTTAAAAGTGCCCAATGATAAAAGCCGATTCTGAATGGGCGCTGTGGGGAGGGGAATGCTTTTATATTTGGAGTGTGAATTATCTGCTTTATATTGATATTGTGCATTGACAACAGGCAGAGTCCACACTGCAATATTCTTTTAATGGTTTGAATGAAGTGAGCGTTCAATGTCTCAGGCTGATTGCCGATTTTGTACAGTGTTGATATTTTTAACACATTACCCTGCTCCGAGGATAACACCTGCAAGTGGGGCTGTGCACAAAAAATATGTATATTTGTTCATGCATGGGATAGAAGGGTTGTGCCCCATGCCTATTGCTGCTAACCCTACAAGCATAATTTTACCTGTGTTCGTCATAGTCATAGTTGCCATCATATGTTCATGTCCATAGTTTTGCTCCAAGAATAGGTCCATAGGATTGTTCAAAGAATCCCGCCATAGAATCGGCTATGGGTTCTCCTTGTTTATAGGTTGTCCATAGATTGTCGGTGCCCAATTGGTCTGTATCCATGTTTTCAATTTCTTTCCCAATGTGATAAAATCAGCAACTGGCTCTCATTTTAGTAGTAGTTGAGCCTCTATGGCAGGTGTGTTGAACCTCCTTCAGTCTGAGGGCCAAATTCCATCTCAGAGAAGCTATTGGGAACAGTGATTCCAGTGTGGGGCAGGGCTAAATGCAATAGAGGAGAGGCCTAAAAACCAATCATGTCAGCATATTTTAGCTGAAAGCTCTTACTGCTAGTAACTGAGCCTTAGGAGAGTCATTTCAACCTTTTTAGAATCTGGGGAAAACAACACAAAAGCCAGGAGGGCTGGGGCCCCAGGAAGGCCAGATTTGGCCCCCTGGTCCAAAGGGGCCCAATCTGCACTCCTGCTCTATGAGTTAGAGTCTAGCGTTGGCTGAACTTGGCCAGTCTTGAGAAATGTTGCCTCACCAGACAAATTCAATAAACTGAACTCTTATGCCCCTGTGGGAAGTTTCCACCAAAATGCAATGGACAATTTGCTATTTCATTAAAGTTCCCCATTATCTTTCAGTATGATTTCGAGGATTACCTTTGTGCTTTATTGGTGCTTTATTGGCGTTTTATTGGTATTTTAATGATATATTGATTTTATGTGCTTTTAATCAGTTTGTGTATTTTATGCTTGATGTTGTTCCCCGCCATGATCCGGAGGGAGAGGCGGGTAATAAATAAATAATAATAATAATAATTATTATTATTATTATTATTATTATTTTGCTCTTTTACATCTGATGCAGCTCCACCTTTCCCGCCTCCTCTCACACCGCAGGACTGCCAACTGCCCCATGTGTGTGTGTGTGGGGAATCTGGCCAGACCTGACCTGTTTCTTTTGATAGCCACCTGATCTGCAGAAATCTGCAGATGAAGCTTTTCATGGCATTAACATAAGTATTAACATCTGCTGAAGTCTGTTGAGCTAGTTTTATTAAAAAAAAATTAAAAAAAATAGCAATCCTACCAGATAACCATGAAAGATTATTATAGGTCTCACTCTATATTTCCAGTTTGTATTCAGCCTGTTAAAATAAAATAATCTGACAAACAACCCCCCTCCCATTTACCCTGATCAGCTCTTGGCATTTTCTTGGGTCTATGAAGTGTATGAGAAGAAATAAATATCATAGAACCTATAAGAATTGTCACAGCAGCCATATTATTATTATTATTATTATTATGCAAATATTTATCAGGCTGACAAAAATTATGGTTGCAGTAATAATGGCAGCAGTTTCAAGAATTTGCAGGAGCAGCAGCTGCGGGGTATGTTACATCAAACAGTAAATATAGTATCCATTGTCTGGGCAGTCTTCCTGAGGGTTGAAAACCCAAGTACTAGAAGCAGAGACATTTTCTCCACTTTCTCCTCCTTCCTGCCTCGCCTTCCAGCATTATTCATAATTTTCCTCTTGAGTGGGTAGATGTATTTGTTGTTGTTTACACTGGAACATGCATACATCCTTTTAATATCATAGTAAATGTTAGTAAAGATCAGTGTATTTCCCTGGTAAGATCTGCTTAAATCATTTTAGCTCTCATATCTGAGAAGCCCTGGGGAATCTTTGAGACCCCCTTTTGAATTTTTAAATACCATGTAATACACATTATAATTCAGCTTGTCTCAAGTGTCTATTTATCAGGCGTGAGACATAACTGAGATGATCAGTGTCATTAAAGAAGTGACCTTATATCCGTTCTTTCAAAAGCAAATATTAACAGTCCATGAAAGAAATGGAAGGAGACGAAATTAGCAATGTTGATGGAATAATGTCATGGTTGTTAACGGGATTTTAATTCAAATTAAAGCATAGTCATAACATTTTCTTTTTCTTCAATGTTTTGATGAAAAGAAAAAGTGGAAAGAATGGGCAAAATAGTTTTTAATTACATGCAGTTGATCTTCAATGAAATAATTAACTTGTAGGGGAAATGAAACCCACACAGTTGCATATCGTGTTTAAAATTCTGAGTTGTAACAAGCATCCATGTTTTCCAGGTAGCATCCTGTACTATCTTAGTAGCCAAATACACTCCCTTGTTTAGATTGATAGACCATATTATTTGTAAGTCTCAGGTATTTCTATATCCATATATCTCAACAACCATGTGAGCTGGATTGCTATCAGGAGTGAACTGAAACTCTTCAGTTTTTTTTCCCAAAGGTTTTTGACAGTGCTGAAAAATGCCTCCCATTTCCAAAACTTTCCTAACACTCTTTCCCGAATGTTTGCCTATTTGTTTAGACTGCTTTCAGTTGTCCTAATTTTTGGTTTTCCTCATTTGTCCTCAGTGGTGTCATCATCGAATCAAATTGTTTTGGTTGTGTTCCTCCACATAATCTTATTAACTGATCTCCGCTGACATCATCACATCAGATGATGTGAAATGACATCATCCTATTCCTTATATAATCCCCATTTTGGGTGGGATCACCCAACTGGCTAATTTAGGAAGGAGGAAGGAATCTTATTATTTATTTATTTAAGGAATAAATCTTAAATTAGCTATTATTATCTCTTCAATTAGGGTTCAGATTCTATTCAAGCAATGTCCCCTGTCTTATTTTGATATGCTCTTTTGATAGTTAAAAAATGACATTATCAGTGACCCCAAATAGCTCTTTAAATAGTTACAGCATTAATAGGAATAATCTAGAGACCTCCCTTGGAAAATGACCCGTAGCTGATTTAAGCATCCTTCACAAATCCTCTTCCACATGGTCATGACCTTGTAGAGGGGAGTATTGTTGAGGAGCTTCAGATGTGCTGGCTCTGACACGTTATTGTATATTAAGAGACTCATAAGATGCAAGAGTTGCAATGACTCGCGGAGTGGATTGTACATGCTATTAAACTGCCCTACAAGTTGAAGGGCTTGCAACTCGTTGGTCCAGTAACAGCTAAGTTGATGCGCAGTGCATCAACATTGTCATCTTTAGGCAGGGGATTGTCAGTCCTGGACTTATGTAAAGCAGCTATTTGGTACAAGTCCTTTAACTTCATTACACGCTACCACTTGGTTGTTTGTACCAGGACAAACTGCAATTTGGGGCAAGCAATTTCTTTGTCTTGCGAGGGAACATTGATCTACACCTACCCTCTACCAGGAATTTAGCTTGTTAATCACCCATATGTGTGATGCACAGAGAGACCACGAAGAAGAAATGCAGGTTGCTTACCTGTATCCGTAGTTCTTCAAGTGGTCATCTGTACATTCACACAACCCACCCACCATCCCCGCTTTGGTGTCAATGTAAATGTACTGTCGCTACCGAGCAGTTTCTCTCCTAGTTATGAGGGTGCCAGCAAGTCGGTCTCTTGGAACTGAGGAGAAAGGTGGGAACACGGAGGCAGTAGACGGTGGGGGAGGGGTTCCCGCCAAAAACATTTGCCTTTGCTATAGAAGTTTCCAAGACAGGCTCCACGCAGGCTTATTGGTTTCTGTTAGAACTCTTATACCTTAACAAACTGTTCCTTATTTAATCTATGCTGTAAAATCTTATCTCAATCTCTCAATCAAGCACTCTTCTCATCTAATAATCTTGCTTCAGACTCTCTCTCTCAATTCTCTCAATTCTCTTTTAACATCTCTCTCAAAAATCCCCCCAATCAACTCTCTCAGCTCTCTCTGTCAGACACATATATACACCCCACTCGCTCTCTAGCTCCTCCCACTCTTACACAGCCAGCTAATCCAGGCACTCCATCCAACCAGCCAATCAACACTCACCTTCCATTTGAGCACACAGCCAGCCAATCCAGGCACTCTCCCACAACCAGCCAATTACTCTATATTTACCAAGTCCTATAACCACAAACAGTAAGTACATTTCGGCCCAGTTATTTACTTTACCTGTTATTGTTCTTAACCCTTTTTAGAGATATAAACAAATGCATATCACAAACAATAAACTTTACAATATCATTACAACCACAAATGGTAGAACATCACAGTGTCTACTCAAGAAGTTCCATTGAGTGCAGTGTGTCTTACTCCCAAGTCAGTGGCTCAATTCGGACAACACAATAAACAACTGGGGTGGGGTGGGGGAACAATCGTCAGTTGTTTTGACTATTGTGTCATCCGAATGCTGCCATAGTAACTCAGCGCTGATCCTAATCCACACCACAGTTGATTATTTATTACCATGTTGTGTGGGGAGTACCCCCTAGTTGAACAACTGTAAAGTTGATTATTACCCCACCATTGACTATCATGTCGTCTGAATTGAGCCAGTGTGTAGAGGATTGCAACCTTTTCAAAATTGAAACCTAGGATGTGGGAGTGGGACTGCAGGATTTCCTGTACAAAACAATTATGCATTCTACAATTAACAACTTCCTTGCTTGTTTCCTTTGTGTGTAGGTGTGTTCTTTTATTCATTTGATCAATGCTGCTGCTTGAGTTCCAATTCAATCCTATGCATGTCTACTCAGAACAAGTTGTTTTAAGAACAAAAACTACAACATGTGTAAATGCTGAGTGTGGAGGATCATATTTGGATCAAGACTACAGTGCACTTAGGGGGGGAAAGTCCCTTTGAAATAAATGGAACATATCTTCCTATCATTAAAGTGTTGTGTAGCCTGTTTGTATCAAGGCAAAATTGTCTTTAAAAATAAAAATACCATCATACATTTTCTATATTGTCCTCTCTTTATATGTCACAGTCTCTCAGTAGGGGCTAGGTTCTATTTTGGTTGTGATTTTTGTAAATGTTATTGTGCCCTTTTTATCTTATATTGATCTTACATTTTACTTCTGGTCATGTTAAGAACATAAAAAGTGCCAAGCTGGATCTGACTGAGGGTTCATCAAGTCCAGCACTCTGTTCATACAGAAGCCAACCAGCAATCAACCAGGGACCAACAAAGCTGGACATGGTGCAACAGCACCCTCCCACCCATGTTCCCCAGCAACTGGTGCACACAGGCTTACTACCTCAGATACTGGAGGAAGCACATACCCATCAGGGCTAGTAGCCATTAATAGCCTTTCCCTCCAGTAATTTATCCAACCCCCTTGTAAAGCCATCCAAATTGCTGGCCATCTGAGCAGCAGGATGGGGAACGCTGTTCCATATCGTTACCAAATACAGGGTCTGCCCAATACTTTTTTCTCACACGCATCTCGCATATAGCAGCATGCTTGATAACAAAAGGGGCACTATTCATTACAGATCTAGAACCAGAGCATGTGCCAGGCACTTTCAACTTTTGGTCAATATCCAGCCCTTCAAAGAATCAATGTTTTTTCCTAAAATGTGTTTCTACAAAATATACTTTTCACTCCCCACAATCCCTCATCTCATCAAAGTGACAGAGGAGCAGAAAAAGTTTAGTTTGGCTGTGAACTCCCTTCAGATGAGATTAGCTTGCAATCTTATACCACTTGGGAGTAAGCCCTACTGCATTCAGTGACACCAACTTCTGAGAAGACATGTATAGGATTCAAGTGTAAACCAACCTTCTCCAGCCTCATGCTCTCCAGATGTATTGCACTGTAACTCCCATGTTATGGGGAAGACAAACATTTCATCCTTAATTTTTTTTTTAAAAAAAACCTTATGCATGAAAGTAGTAGGTGGTAGCTCTGCCTTTAATCTCACACTGAACACGTGAGAGAAATCCTCTATGTTAGTTCCCCAACCCCACATATATGATATTCACGAAACAGACACCCTATGCCATGTGTTGGAAACTAATGTTGATGTCTGAAGGACTATCCGGATTAGTTATTCAAGATTCATTTGATTTAAGACAATATATTTAAACTGCACATCTTTTAGAGTTCCTTGATGGATCACATATCTAAATGCTGGAAAACATCATACTTTAGAACAGATGTGGGCAGAAAATAGATCTATCCTGATGTTCGGGACATTAACTTGCAGCATTCCTGATCACTACCCAGTCTGGTAGGGTCTTTTATTAGTTGAATTCCAAAACATCTGGAGATCTACATTATGCCTGCCCTTATTCTAGAACAGCATTCCCCAACCTGGTGCCCAGATGTGTTGGATTGCAACTCTCAATATGAGGAGATGCTCTTAAAAAAGAGAAGTAGGTGGTCCTAAGTTGTTCATAATTTCCCACAGTCATCTCTGCATATCATATTGCATATCCAGATGTTTGAGATGACAAGTCCCAGCATTCCTGACCATGGGACATACTGACTTGCAATGATGGGAGTTGTAGTCCAACACCTTTGGAGGGCACCAGGTTGGGGAAGGGCTGCTCTAAACAAAAAGAAGTAGGTGGCCCTAAGTTGTTCATCATGAGTTTTCCATAACCCCACAGTCACCTCTGCATATCATATTCTCCATCGTGTCCCCATGGTTTATCTGCTTTGGGAGAATGAGAATTTCACTTGAAATTTCTGCATGCTTAGGGAGGATGTGGCGTTAAGGCTTGTGAGTCTTAACTCCCAATTTCCCTGCTTTTTGGTGCTTGGTTAGAAACAGTAGAGCCTTAACGTTGGTTTTGTAAACCGAAGGTTTTTTGTTTAATGAATCTATGATAAAGGCCAGTAGATGGTGCTATCGGAGTGACCTCAAGTCAGTGAATTTATCCAGACTTCACTTGCACATAGTTCATTTTATTCTGTTCAGCAAAACTGTACATTTGGAGTTCAGTTATATGAAAGAAGCATGGAAGAATGAGAGAAAACTTGTAGAGAGGTGCAACCTCCACACTGGGGAAAAGTGTAGCTAATGCAGATGTGCATTGGATCCAGCCAAGACCTGAGCCAAATCAGGCCCCTTTGGGCCATTTCTAGTGATTCCCAAAGTGAAGCAGGCTTCTCTCCAAAATGAACAGAAACTACGCTGGACCCTGCATGAGGCTTTGTTCACAACTCAGTTTTGGAAAGGCAGACAAATTGCACAAATTCCCACCATTTTTTTTTTTAAAGAAATCTGCGTATGGCATGTGGTGGGGAAAAAGAATGAAATCACCCTCCAAACAGAATTATCATACATCCATAACCACCTCAGTAGAGGCAGTTGTCCCTGAAAATTCCATCCAATTATGCCAAGAAATAAAAAAAGTTATCAGCAGTTCACTTAAAAAAAAAAAACCTAAGTAGGCTGCTATGTCCACAAATTTCAACCACTTCTGACAGATAGAAAAAGGTTATAACTGTAAGAGCTCAAGTGATCTTCATTACTGAGGGAAGAGTTGAACTCCCCCCCCCCCAATTTGAAAATGACACTCTTCCCCCAATCTGACTGCGCGACACCAAGCAACATCCAGGACTATGTTCATGTTAAAGAAGGTGGAATCCCCCGAATATGTTTCTGGATCGGGAAATGGAAGGTAGCAAGAGAATGAATGGAGCTTTCCCTCCAACACAACTAATTGGGGGGTAGGGATGTATGAGAATTTTATGTTTTCAAAACCTGCAAATGTGTCCTATTCACAACCTCAGCTGTGAACAGCAGAGCACAGGGAACACAGTGAAACAAGCTTCAAGGTGCTGTTTGGAGAATCAGGGCATACACAAAAAAAATGTTATTCTCCCATCTCTGTTGACCGGATTCCTGTTTGGTTTAGTGGGCTAGGACTACGCAGTTTCTCCTTCCTGCTGTGGATATGTGTTCCTTCCCCTGTGTGCATACAGACCCTTGGTGTGCAACTTGTGATCCTCCAAGTGTTTTACACTACAACTCCCATCATCCGTAGCCTGCCCAGCCAATGGTAAGGCATGATGGGAGTTGTTGGCCAAAACTTCTGGAAGCCCACAGATTCCCCACTGCTGATATCGACCTAGCTGGACGTGAGCATCTATCAATTTCATCACCTGCTTTGCTTGAAGGTTCTTCTTACCAGCAAAAATAACTGAACTCGAGGAAAAAGAAGGGAGCAAAATGCCACAGACTGCAACATTGATTTGAATAAAATCTTTTAATTACTCTTCCTGATTAGTATGCAGGAAGCATATTAAATGAGCTTTAGTTTAATCCTTTTCATGCTATTGTTGGCTTTGACCTGTGGAGTTCTATTGATAAATCAGTTAATCTCCTTATTTGGAGAGATTATTTAATTAATTGACAACTTGCTGCAAAAAAAACAAATAACAAAATGCTTTGTGGCCACACATTCAGCTATTTTTTTTAAAAAAAGAATCATCTCTACATTTTGAACTTCATGAAGAAAATGAAAATATGTTGTGTGAAGAACGAACGAAGATGGCTACCGTCTTGCTCAGCGAAGCAACGTCTGGCCTGCTGGCAGGACTGGGTCCCAGGCTGAGAAGGAGAGTTCTGCAAAACAAGTTTTTAAAACAAGGTTGCTGGTTCCCAGCGCTGCACCTGGCCATATCTGGGAGAGATGAGAAACCCAAGGTCGGCCCTGCCTTAATTGGGAACAGGCGCTGAGGGTTTTCAGCTGTGGGAAAATGTCGCTTGAAGGGAGGGGGCTCCAGTGAGAACCAAGAGGGAGGGGGGACTGGGGATTGGCCTAGGCCAGTCACATTACCGGCCAGCCTGAAAGGGATAAATAGTATAGCAACAGGTTGGGGCGCCATGTTCTTCTGGACATGCATGAAGGCATCCCTGACAAGCGAGGTGACAGCTTGGGCATTTAGGTAGGCTTATTGTTTTAGTGTCTGGTTCGTTCCAGGGAAAGACTTGTCACCTTTGGGTGTGATTTAGAGAATTTAATTGGTTTATTGCACTGCTAACTCTACCTCAATTCCTATCCTACCCCATATCCCCTTGCCCCTCCCCCGTCATCCCTTGCTTGTGCTTTTAACAAGTAACTGTCTGGATGAAGCCTTACACGGATTAGATTTTAAGTTGACATTTATAATAAATTGTTTCAGCCCTTAACATGTGTGGTTATTTCCAGAGGCTGCCTTGGACTCGGGAGGTGGGCTTCGGGATATCGAATCGGGAGTCCTAAGCCTACCTGGTAGAGGGGAGGAGTGAACCCCTTCCTCTCTTCACATGTTGTTGTTTTCTGGCTCTAAGCATTCTTAATAAAATATAGAAACTTTTGTTAAAACAAAAAAACAAAAAGTACCCAAAGCCTCAATATTGTGCTTAGAAAAATATGTGATGTTTAAGCAAATTTGCACATTTTCAAATTTTACTTGCACTTCTAGGGGGTGTTCATGTTGGGAGGATCTGCATATTGCATCAGACAGAATCAGAAGTTGAGGACAAATTTTACCCTCATCATAATTCTGAGCAGATATTCCCTAAGGCGGCAGTCCTTATGCACAGTTGTCTGGGACTTCTGTGAGTAAACTCCAATGACTTTACTAGGGCTGAGTAGACTTGCAAAGGACTGTTCTGTAAAAGAGTGCTTTTCAAGACACCAATGCAAAGGAAGAGGTCTGCCCCCTGCTTATGGGGATCCCGACATCTTAAAGTGGAGGGGCAGGAAGTGGGGAGAACCTCTTCTCAACTGGCAAGCACCTATGTTTCTGAAATTTCACACACATGAGTACCAACATACCATCTGCAATGTGGCCGAGTTTCATGTGTGGATCTTTAAAAATATGAACTTATAGGCATTCCTGGTTCATTTTTCAAAACATCACAGCCACAAAATGCCTGCACCTATGTTTCTGAAATTTCTCACACATAAGTACCTCAAACCCACCTGCAATGTGGCCATGTTTCATGCTTCTATCTTTAAAAATAAAAAAAAAGTTATAGCCATTTTTTACCGCAATACTAGGCTATGGGGAAAACCATTCAAAATGGCGTCCGATTCTAAAATCGGAGGTCCAATTTTGGTATCGGAATTGGATCTGAAGTGACACGGGGCAAGTCCAATTTAATCCGATATGATTCAGGACCATATCGGAAGTTCTGATTCCGATTCGGATACGATTTTCGTGGCCGTGCACATCCCTAGTAGCCAGTGATGTAGAACATGGGGCAGGGTAACATACAGTAGGATGGTGTTAGGAGGACACAGTCAAGTTTTATACAAAGGTACTTGCAGATGTTATTTTTGATGGCAGCCCCTTGGTTCTCATAATATGCTGCTCTGTTTTAAGACAAAATTCAGCCCTGTCTACCACCAACTCTATAGAATCCACCAGTCTGATTTATTTAGGACTTGGGAGACAGCTTAGAGACTATCCTTGTTGTATATGGTAATCATTTAGGGTTCATTCATGTATGCAATTGCTTTGGGAGCATGTTCACCATCAAGTTCATGTGATGACACAATTTCTGTGAACCAACAGCCGTCATATGGGTGGTGTATGTGTACACAAATGGGGCACATTATGGAGCACTCAAAAGACCAGGCATCTTCTCAGAGTTGCCCACAAATGTCAGTTAATGGCAATTCCACTACATAGCTACCATGCAAATTATCTGCATGGGCCCTGTGTAGGATTCCTTTTTGCATTAATAGCTGCAGGTGAGCAGTTCCATAAACTATAGGTTCAGTAGTAAGGTCATAGCAGCTGGACACACTTCTTGGTTACCACAGGGAAGATACAATCCATGCCTTGATTCTTGGACAGGCCTGCATAACTTATTACACACCAAGCTGAGTGCAGCCCAACAGTCTTGAACAGCAGTCCACCAGCAATTCCTAGCTTTAGGTGCAACTCTTAAGCGCAGCATCCTTAAACTTGGGTCCCATTGAAATGAGGACTTCTTCTGACAAAATATCATGTGAGCTGCCCTGAGAATTTGTTGTTTATAGGAAGGCATAGAAACTGGATAAATCAATAATGGGGTTAGGGATGGGCTCTTTACTGCCTGGGATTTCAAAAGCAGGTGTTTGTCAAGCACCGGGGAGGTCATAAATGTGTAGTGATGGGCTGTACTCATCTCAGTGTGTCACAAGCTGGGTAGGCCTCAGCAATTGCTGAGTGAGCTTCTGTGAGCCTATCTACACTACTGCTTTAAAACGGTTTAAAGCAGTTTATAACAGTTTTGAGAACTGTTGTAGGGTGACCAACTGTCAGGATTTCCCCGGATTTGTCCTGGTTTTTGTTCTATTCTGGATGTCAGGGGGGATTTTCTGTGATTTTCTATATTGTCCTGGAAAGACACACTTTCCCCTTTAAGGCTGCTATTAGCATTTTGGGAGGGAATGATGTGCTTTCTGGAGGCGCATCATTTCCCTCCCACTGCTCCAATCAGGACCTTAAATGGGAAAGTGTGTCATTCCCGAAGATTATAGAAAAGGCCCTGATTGGAGTAGTGGGGGGGGGCAGAAATGACACACTTTCCCCTCCTCCACTCCAATTGGGGCCTTTAAGGTGGCGGTGTGGGGGATGACGCTTTTTCCAGAGGCCCTGAAAAGTCACTTTCCTGCCCTGCCCACAGGTTGTCCTCTTTTTTGGTTTCCCAAATATGGTCACCCTACTTTATGACAGACTAATGCCTGCTACTGAGAGAGAGACTATCTACACTACTGCTTTAAAACGGTTTAAAATGATTTATAACCGTTTTGAGAACTGTTGGGGCCCAGGACACACTCCATATACAGTTTTCAAAACGTCTTCAAAGTGTTTTATCCTGTGTGTGTAGATAGGCTCAGAGATACAAATGGAAGGCTGGAAGATGCTGAGAAACCTTTTGCACACTGTTCTCATTAAGAAGGGTGTATTGCTGAATTAATTTCTATTGCTGGCTCTTGATGAGATAGAAGAGGTATCAGCCTTCAGTCTATATCAAGGATTCACAATTTGTGGCCCTCTGGATGTTGGATTGCTGATGGGAACTGCACTCCAACAACATCTGGAAGGCCACAACTTTCCTGCCCATGGACTATACTAAACAAGTGAAAAGTGCTCCTTGCCATAGCTGCAAACCAGTCTTGCTGTCATAACAGAAATACTTAAAGGCTGCTGTATTTGCGAAGAAATGTTGTATCTGCTGTAATTTAGTCCCTTTGGCCTAAATGGGAGGACACTTGGCCCTTTTTGGACTCAGGCCATTTGTACACTGGCCTTTTCCCCTGGGAACATCCCTGGCTGCTCCCTGTGTCCAAATGATGCACAGGAACTCCCAGTGTCAAGGAGGGAATGGCATGGGTTTCCCAAGGGATGGAAACCCTGGGAAAACCCGATTCTTCAAGCGGTCCTGGGTCGATCCCGAGGACTGTAGGTGGTGCAGGTGCCAGTCCCGGCTTCTTCCCTCCTCCTGTGAGTAGTGGGGGTTAGCAGAGGGAAGGAGCCCTGCTAGGGAGCATCCAGAGGCATCGGGGGTGGGTGGGGAGCATGGGCTGACCAGATAAAATCCAGATCAGGGCTCATGTATTTTTAACAGTTGTAAAGGGAATTTCAGCCAGGGTCATTTGTATGCAATTAGTTCCTGGTGAAATTCCCTCTTCATCACCACAGTTAAAGTTGCAGGGGCCCTGCCTTCTTTTGTATATGGTCACTCTAGTATAGTGCCTGCAACTTTAACTGTTGTGATGAAGAGGGAATTTCACCAGGGACTAATTGCATACAAATGACACTGGCTGAGATTCCCTTTTCTCTACAACTGTTAAAGTTACAGGAGCCCTGACCTGGATTTTATCTGGTCACCCTAGGGGAGCGGGAGCGGGGCTTTTTTACAACAAATCTTACTTTTTTGCTAGAGTGCAAGTGTGCTCCCGGCTCAATTTTTTTTTAAAAAAAATGGTGGATGCAGCACTTCCTATGTAGAAACTGAGCAACAGTCCCAGAATCCAGTAAGTCCAGGATTTCCCCCAGTCCTTCCCTCTACATTCTTAGGTGTAGAAAGGGCCTCACTGGATTTTCCCTAGAGCCCCTGGCTCAGCTTGCATTTATGAGCTGCCCCATGAGCTCCCCCCCCAAATCTCTCTCACGTTCCACCCCAGCACTAAAGTCTCCATTAATGTTAACGGCAGTTGCACTTTGGTTCCCTAATGTGGGGCTCACAGACGTCATGGAGCATTTACTCAAATCGCAGGAATTTCTGCAAAATTTTGGCTGTAATATGCTTCATTTTGCAGGAATTACACCCACAATTTGCACAAATCAAGCATATTACAGATAAAATTTTCACAAATATTGGCCACAATTTGCAAAACTGCACATCGCAACCACGGATGCTACATTGAGGATCCAATATGTGGCTGCACTTTTCGTATATGGGGGGACCTGAAAATCCATGAGCTGGCCCAAGCTGTTACAGATCATAGGAACATAGAAAGCTGCCTTATCCTGAATCAGCCCCTTGGTCCATCTAATCCAGTATTGTTGACATTGACTGACAGATGCTCTCCAGAACTTAAGGAAGGAGTTTTTCCTGCCCTATCTGGAGATGCCCAGCATCAAGTTGGGCCAACTCACAAGTAAGCAAGCCATAGTCTGAGGTCCGAGCTGCTGAAAGCATGGCAAGTTCCACATACCCTGGATGAATTTCTCCAACATCCCTATCCCAGGCTGGGGAAGGCTGGTTTAGGATTTTCCTTATTCCTGCCTTTAATACTGTCGCATGCTGCTCTGTATAGTTTTGAACTGTGGATTTTATTAATATTATGCATCTCATTTTGTTTGCTAATGGATAATTTTGAAAGTCTGCCATGTATTTCATTTTCACAATTAAACATCCTGCACTTTTAATATATAAAATACACCGGCATAATAACATATTCATTATTTCCAAACTAATTACATTTGCAGTCAGACACATCCTTAGACAAAGCTGTTAAATCTCAATGAGTATGTTTTAATAATCATTTGATGTTTAATTAATAAACAGTACCCACCACATTAAATCTAAATTAAATTCTCTTGTGAGACAGTCAGATGAAAGTTGTTGTAATGGAATAATAAAGGCACATTTAACAGGAAATTGCATAGTAGCTCAGTTAACCTATGTGAACTTCCTTGCACACACACACACACACACACACACACAGAGTGAGAATGTTTTAATTGTTTTCTTTATATGCTAGGTGTTAGATATACTGTTATGGAATTTTTCTCCATGGCAATCCACCTGGGTCATTCTTTATTAGGGATGATTGACGATGCCACTTGTTTAGCATTTTTAAGTAGTAAAATGCTGAACTATTAGTAAGTAATTCAGAATGTTGTTATTCTTCCATTCTCACACTTCTCTGAATTTTGTGATACAGTTTTTGGCTGAAACAAACAAACAAAAAAGCATCACAATGGCTGAATTTGGACGACATATTAAGCAACGGAGGAGGGGGGAACAATCGTCAGTTGTGTTGCTTATTGTGTCATGTAGGGAGTAACACACAATGCACACACAACTGACAGTATGCTAATCGGGCAATTTAAACAACAGAGGAAAACAACGGGCTTGCACGTTGTTTAGCCCCAAGCCCCATTGCTTAAAGTGTCGACCGAATTCAGCCCCCCCTCTCTCCGTGGACTATTCCTTTTGAGGATAGAGTTCTGCTGGCTAGAGCAGCCAAAAAACCCTGGCCACTCTATACAGCCAGCAGAACTCATGGTGCATGCTGGGATACGGTTGGGGGACTGAGGGAGGGGGAGGGAGGAGAAGCTGCAACCAAAATGTCGACGCACATTCATAGCAACCGGGGCATTTGCCGGTGCTGAGCAGCGCCGGCTGCAGCATGTCGTCTGTGGAGCTCTGCCTGCCTAACGCACAGTCAGTATGCTATTCACCCCTCTGTTGCCTAATATGTCATCTGAACTGAGCCAATATGTACACAATTCATACAAAAATGTTCATTCTGTGGAAAAAAATATGTTCAAAAAGCGATGTGTTCATCTTTTTTAAAAAATCACAGATTTAGCTCTTCACAAACTCCACTTTTATATGCTGAGAAAACAAAAGTTTGCAGCAACATGAGAAAGAATATAAAGTTTGGGACTACTACTAAGACAAAGACTATTAAGGCCAAAGCATTAAACAGGTTGGTCCAAAACAGCACATATTTTGTATGTTAGTTCTTTTGTTTTCTTGTCTCTCCAGAATTAACAAACACCCAGATTTCCATAGAACATATAGGAATGGTTGTACACTGTGCTTAGGTACCCCAGCAGAATATATTTAAAGAAAACAAATAGTATTTAAACAAAAAGATTTTGTTTGTTCCATGTAATCAGTATTTTAGTTTGCCTGAATTTTTATGCTGGGAAATAGTTCACCGGACAGGGATTGGGTAGGATAAAAAACAAACAGTGGGAATAAATGAGAGGTGTTGGGCTACCGCATGATGTCCTAAATTCTTGTTGACTTCTCCTGAATTGACTGGAGTGAGCCATGATCAGGCGTAATATTGTAGTGCATAGAGAATTGGTGTGATTCAAGAATAAAATGACATGATACGGGCAAATTAAGAACATTGCGTTTCTACTGATTTCCACTGAAATCAATGGAAATCTTGATTTCAAGTGTTTTTGGATTGTGCCCAAAGTTCTTAATATACTTGGTCTTAGTTCAATGTGGACTGTGATAGGGCTGTGCACGGATCCAGATCTGGATCCCGGATCTGGAGCAGATGGGGTCGATCCGGCCCGATCTGAGCTCGATCTGAATGGATCAGATCCATGATCCAGATCTGCTCCAGATCTGTGCCAAGCCCTCCCTCCCACCCTCCAAACTCTCTCCCTCCCTCCCTCCCCCCAATCACTCTCCTTACCTGCAGCCTCCTTCGTGGTGACCTCTGTGGCAGCAGGCCTCCTTGATGTTGGCCGGCTGCTTTCCTGCTCATGGCGGGTGACATCATCACCCAGAGTGAGTGGGGAAGCAGCAGGCCGACATTGAGGAGGCCAGACACTGTGGAGGAGGCTGCACGTAAGCAGCGTGATGGGGGGGGGAGAAGGAGGGAGTGGGGAGAGCGGGAGGGAGGGCTCTGCATGGATCCAGATCGGTTCCAGATCCAGATCCGAAGCAGATCAGATCAAGCCCTATCCAACATGGGCTAGATTGGGCCTGATCCGGACCTCCCAGATCAGGATCCAGATCGGAACGGGGGGGGGGGTCCATGCACAGCCCTAGACTGTGACCCAAACTGCACTTGAAATTTAGCTAAATACCCCTAATTAGCAAAATCTAAATTGTATTTCCAGTTCCCACTTCAAAATGCAAATGGCCTAGTTTAGTAGGAAAATACTTACACTCCAAGGGTTGTATTGAATATTTGTCTAACTTAAGCCTTGTTCATTTCAGTGACCCTGTTTAGACAACATGCTAAACCATGCTGGTTAAGCATTTGGAGCTAAACATTATGGCTTGGTGTGTCATGTGAACCATTCCTAAGCATGGTGGCTACATAACCATGGTTTAAACATGTTTACTAACCATTTGCTGCAAAAGGGTTAGCGGCCTACCTATAGCTTAGCGTGTTGTCTGAACAGGCCCAATGGGTCTGTTCTTGGTAAGACTAACATTCGATATAACTCCAAATCTGAAACATTTCTCACAGATTAAAGTTAACCATCCTGGGTCCTCAGCAACCCTTTTTTAGGGTACATTAGTCTTGAGTAAAACCAAGTTTACAAGTAAGCCTATTGCTGGTTTCTCAATATTGTTGGGATCTGATGTTGAAGTAAGCAGGCAAGAGGGGATGTGATGTGAAATGATAGCATTGGACTGTAAGGAGATATAATTAAGGACTGTTCCATTGTCTGCTAAATAGTAACAAGCAGTTAAATGCTCCAAATGTGCAATTTTTCTCTTGGAAAATTACTTTTCCTCGAGAAATAGCCTAATATATATGGTGATATCTAGATTTCATATAGTGGGAAACAACGTCCCTAATACGTTTTAGCTTTTATAAAAGATGGTCAGAGATGGAATTTGCTGTGAGATATTGTCAATGCTGGACTAAGACACAGGTTCATAGTGATCAAAACAGATTCCCCAGGGGAGGAACGTAAGACCTTATAACTTTCACTCTACTTAAAAGAAATACAATCTATGGACACTGAACATCTGTGCCTTTTATGTCCTTGGACTGCATCAACTGAGGCTCTCGAGGATAAAGATTGCTTTCTGTTGTGATTTGAAAAGTTACTAGATATATTTGAAAATAACCGAGGAAAGGGATTAAGAATGGGGCTGTCCAGCCCATAGGTAATCTCAGGCGATTCTCTTGAGGTTAGAAAAAGCTGAAATGTAAGTCCATTAATTTGCTTTCATGACATCTTCTCTTTGCATAACCTACCAAATGCATATAATGCTGTAGATTACTGTGACCATATATTGTGCCACCAAAATTTGGCCTAAGGCAGTATTTCTCAAACTGTGTATGGGGATCAGGCATGGGGCTCAGCCCACTTCCAGGTGAACCTCAGTGCTGCACCCCTCCCAGTACCTCTAACAAGTGGGATGGATGAAAGAAACTGGCAGCGTTACAAGTGAAGTGTGAAAGGAGAAGAGGGAGAAATGATCGGTGTGTTACACAGATTCAATAGCATTAGGTAAAGGTCACCCTCATCTCCTAGTGCTTTCAAAACTTCTTGAAACTTGGGAAAGTAGGTCACAACTATCAAGTAGGGGTGGTCCTGCAGATAAAATATGTGGTCACTGAGTGAGTGTGTGCCTCACAGGCTGTAAATCACCCTGTCCTCAGTTGAATGTTCCATGCCTCTTGGGAGGGTACCTGTGGTCGCCCGTGACAGTCTGTCAGCTGCGAACATGGCCTTTGTTTTTTGGATCCGGATTGTCATATTTCTGCAGTCGTAATAGGATTCTTTGTAATCTTGCTGGGGCTTCCCCTGTTGGTCTGGCAAAATTGCTTCCGATGGCTTGCGGTTGGATTGGATTTTTATTTAGATACCAAATATGTATTGATGGAATTTCAGCACTGAAAAGCTGATTGCCAAGAGATATTTTTCTACTTGTGCATACTTTTGCTCAGCCTTGGACAGGACACAGGAAGCACATACAATTGGCCTTTCTTTCTGGAATAGGCATGCCCCCAAACCATCAGCCTGGACTCATAGTTGCTCCATTGTGTCAACATACTGTAGGACAGATGCCATTGTGATGAACTTTTTCAGTCCATCAAGTGCTGCCTGACTAAAGCTGTGCTGAAAATTTCTCCCAGGAGAATTTCGACCATTCTCATTCAATTTGATATAAAAGAAATCGCTTTTGAAAAGAAATTCAAAGGAGAAGAAATTTCAGAGAAATTCTCACGGGTTTGGCTCAGGATTTTTGTGCTTCTCCTACTTGTGAAATGACTGAGGAGTGTGCATGGTTGTCCTGTCTTTCCTTTTACAATGTGACAGCCTGTAACTTCCTTGGCTTCCTGCCCAAGAGAAGCCCTCATGAGTTATTCCACCCACAGGGCCTTTTCAGATCGGGAAGTGCAGGCAGCCTGGGAGACCGTAGAGCAATGGTAAGATGTGCAATAGAGAGGCAATAGACACAGTCCCCTCAGCCACCTCTCAGTGATCAGTTAACACACATTCAAAATGACTTATAAACTGCCCTGAGAATGAGGCAGAAAAATGGAAGCCCCTTTCATTGGGAAAGAATCATTTCAGGAAATTCCTGACATTTTTATTTTCTTACCTCCTAGAAATAAAAGGACGCTTTTCAGAATGTTATCCATATTTTCTTCAATGTATTATTATTATTATTATTATTATTATTATTATTTGTGATGGCAATGCAAATATATATATATATATATATATATATCCTTAGGAAAAAGAAAGAAAGAAGCTGGTCTACAATTCTTGCCAATGGCAATGCCAACCTGTGAGAAATGGTTGGAGAATTTCTCCTCCCCCTGGCGAAATTCGGTGAAATTGTCAGCCCAATTTCTCTATCCACAGATAGGGTGTATAATTTTGAGAGGCCACTTGTGCATGGCTCTAGTTCAGACCCCCATTGCCATATGGCGTCATTTTTGAGAAGAGTCCTCAGGGGAACTGTCAGACTGAACTTACTGAGTGTGTATTGGGCCGAGTATTGAATGGCACCCAGAATCCTTTGGAGTCCCTTTTTGTTTCTATAAGGAAGGAGTGTGGTGATTGCTTCCACCTTGCTGTCATCTGGCCACACACCATCATGATGCAAGATGTGGATGAAAGGATGTCCCCAAAGCACTCATAATCCTTTTGTACAAAGATGTCACTTGCTGGCATGATGCCAAAGGGCAATCTGTTGTAATGGTACCTGCCCCATGGGTTGTTGAAAGTGCATAATTCTGCAAACGCCCTATCTAGGGCTCCTTGCTAGTGGCCATCCTTCTCATCCAAGATGGTGAATAACTTTTTTGCCAGTGAGGTTTCTCTGCACACCCTACACTGTAGGGATAGAGAAGTGTTTTTGTTTAACTGCCTCATTGAGATCCCTGGAGTCTAGGCACAATCGGAGTGATCCGTTCCTTTTTTCCTGTTACCATGCTGTTGATTCATGCTGTTCTTATTGCTCCCTTTGACTCTAGGGACTAATCCACACCAAGCAGGATATTTCACTATGAAAATGGCATGAAAGCAGCAGTATCTAACAGGCAGGAGCCACACAACTGCTTTATAGTGGTACTGAAATGCACTGACAACTGGTGGGACCCATTGACACATACCATATACCACTTTCATAATGCTATATTGTGCTTGGTGTGGATTAGGCCTTCCAGGGTTGTTTTCAGGGAGGCAACAACATCATAAGGAATCTTCCTTCATCCACACACCACAGGTAGTGCTGTGGTTCAACATAAATGTGATGCACACCTGGAAAATACTCCAGGCTTTGAAGAGGTCCTCTATCTTGGTTGGGGAATGGAGAACTACAGTGTGCACATGTCTGATCAAGTCAAAGCCTACACAGGCTGACCTACCAATGAGTGGTGGATCTCCAGTATCTTTGACATAGGTTAGATTTTGTGTGTTATGCAGGGAGCTACAATGACACCTCTTGGTTTGGCAACGAGTGTCACATTTGTGATTGCTGTGCACACTTTGTCTTGCAAGTGTTCTATGATGTCCTTGGGGATGTGTTGGCATCAACACAAGAGTCTAGCTTTAAAAATATTTGGAAGGCCAGCTACAAAGACTGTGCTATATCAGGCACCTGGCCTTCCTGTGTGCTTGGCTTGATAGCACTTAGTCATTACTCCCATAAATAAGGAATTCATGTCTCTTGTGAGATGAGAAAGCCCAGGTTGTGTCCTGCGCATTTTGGCAAAAATGATTCTTTCCTGCACACTTCTTGCAGGAAAGCTGTCTGGGAAAGCTGGACACTCTCTGGGCCTGTGGAGATTTAAAATGTTTCATCCTTTTCTATTAATATGGGGATGCACTGGAAAAGCCCACTCCAGGTGAGGAGAACATGTAACTTCTAACACCATGAAATGGCCCTTGGACGTGGTTAATATGGGGGTGAACTTACCTGCTCAACTTGCACTGTACCCCTAGCCCTTCCTCTCCAAGTAATAATACACTTCCGACTCTGAAGCTTCCACGATACCATTCTTTATTTTATTTATTTATTTTAGCACTTATATCCCACCCTTTAGCCAAAAAAAGGCTCTCAAGGTGGCTTACAAAAGTATTTCTTAGGACAGTCCCTGCCCACAGGCTTACAATCTAAAAAACCTGGCACAAAAGGAAAGGGGATTGGGAGGGAAGAAGGGGGGAAAGCAAATTCAGGCCCTCGATTCTTAGTTGCAAAGTTCAGCAGCTGCTTCCTTTCCGTCTCCCTCTAATAGCCTCATATAGATCCAGGCATGATGGAGAGGTGCCTGGCTGCCACTTCCTTTCCCTCTGATGGCCTCAGCAGCAACAGTTGGTAGCAGGAGAACGGGGTCTCTCAGCTGGAGCTGGACCCAGGCATGATGGAGAGGTGCCTGGCTGTTGCTTCCTTTCCCTCTGATATCTACATGAGAGGAGACTAACCTCTGCAGAGCCACACATCAGAGTTCCTGACTCCAAAGCCTAAACAAAGAGCATGGAGAATGGAGATGCACCAAGACATCCAGAAAGGAATGTGAAACAAACAGCTGAAGGCTTCTTAAAGACATACACATATCACAGACGCTTCCAGAGACAATGGCCATGTCTACACCGGGATCGTCCCTGTGCATCCAAATGACGCACAGGAGATCCCGGGAGCACGGAGGAACGACCCCTCCATTTTCATGGGATAACCGACACCTCGATTATCCCAATTTTACCTGCAGTCCCGGGATGATTCTAAGGACTTGGGGTGGTGCCTGTCACACCTTCTTCCCTGCTCCCCATGGGCAGTCAATTCAATTGCATTCAAACAATTATTTCTTTATTATGGTCACATACCAGCAAATCAATATAAAGCATGCAAAAGATAGTTTAAAAAGTGATATGACTTCCTTCTCTCAGGAGGATTTTTTTTCCTAATTTGCATTGATGTCATAAAAAACATAGAGACCCTTTCAGTAATACAGGAGGACACATCCCTTAAATAAATTAATACCAAAGTTGTGGAGTTACTTCCAGAAAAGGCTGTTAATAATGGAAAGATTAGCCTCTTTCTGCATTCCTTATACATGTTACAATGCAAAAGGACATGCTCGACAGATTCTATTGTTCCAGTACCACAGGGACATATCCGCTCATTAACTGGGATTTTACTAAACCGGCCTTCTAGTAGTGCTGATGGCGACACATTAAAGTGAGCAAGGGTAAATGCTCTTCTGCACTTCGGGATGGTTAACGTATGCAGAGATGAAGCTGCAGTGAGTCCGTAGTTATTAAAGTTATAATAGAGTAATGGAGAACAAGATTTGTTAGCAGCAGTTCTTCAATGCTGCAGATCTAGGTCTATTAATCTTTGGACAACAAGAGATTGGACCTTCTGAAGCCCATGGTTGCCCACAGCTTCCACAGAGAAGCCTAGCCTAAGTAACTTCTTCTCCATCTCTCTCATCCAACGAATGACATAGGGATCCGAGAGCAGTAAGAAGAGATAACTACCAGGAACGGACAGAAAATGTAACCATAGCCACCATTTAAAGGCATTGATCCATGCCTTGCATTCAACTGATCAAATACCCACTTCCAAGTAAATGGTTGCGTTCCCCACACAGGAAGGAAGGCCTAGTAATTTCCTAAGAAATACAGACTGGACTCTTTCAATTTGGGCATTAAATCCCAATATCCCAATAGGAATACCATAGATAAGTTGGGCCAGATTCTTAGTTTTGTAAACTGGGATTGCAGAAGGGATGAATTGACCACCTTGCATTAAAAACAAAACAAAACAAAAAAAATCTTGGGATCAGCCGCTGACTAGAATTTGCTGAGTCAATTGCCTGCTTTCTTTGTTCAGACAAAGCACCAGTGCTCTGCATTTGTATGCCTAGATATGTCATATGGGCAACTTGTTTAATGATATTACCATTTAAAGTCCATTTGATCTCTTCCGAAGTAGTGGGGATCAGCAAGAGGGAAGGAGCCAGGCCGGGGGGGAGTGCAGGGGCATCGGGGGTGGGTGGGGGATCAGGGTCAGGGCTTTTTTTTTAACCTACTGTTACAGAGGAGTGAAATTGCACTCCCAGCTCCTGCAGCTTAAAAAAAATGGCAGGCGTGACAGGCGCGACGGCCCAGTTTGTTTCCGGGACATCACACTTCCTGTTTAGACACCCAAGGAGGATCGCAGAAGCAGGTAAGTCCACAATCCTCCCCCTCCCTCCCTCTACACTCTTAGATGTAGAAAGAGCCAATGGGTGCCCTTTACTTGAGGAAAGCTTAGTTACAGAACCCTCTGCTATAAGGACATCATTATGGCAAAGAATTTAGCAACATCCAAAGAGGGATTAGTTATCAAAATAAAATTATATCAGTTACTGCCAATGGATAAAAACAAACTCCACCTCCACAAGCTGCCATTTTGTGACTGTGTCAGCACCTGTACTACCATTTTGTGAAGGGTGGAACTTATTTTTAGCTCACTCAAGGAGGTCCTGAAAATAGAAAGTCTGAGAACCCACTGCTTAAGGGAAAGCGAACTTGGGGGTTCACACAAAACAGACCAGACATTCCAGGGGAAGCTAAAGTGATAATCAGCCCAACAACATTTAGACTTATTCAGGAGGAGAACATTCCTATATCTGCCTAGCCTGTCATTGGATTTCACCTAAACCGAATTTCAGAGAGGATTCCACCCCCCACCTATTCCACATACACTTTGGATTTTATTTTAGACAAAACCTGATGGAAGTACTAATGTTATCAAAATGCTTTGGCTTCCTTCAACATTTCTTGTCTGTTCTGCCTGAATTTGGAGGAACTTCCACATCAACCTCTACATTTTGCCTTAGGAGAAATTTCTGTGAGTGTCAGCTCTAGGATTTTCAGTACACATCATTGTGTATATTGCAATAGACACGCTCTGGTTGTACAAGTAGCAGATCTTGTCTACAAAGACATGACATGTTGCTGTTATATTCTATACACATGGACTGGCTAGCAATCTGGAGTAAACTCAGTTAATTATAGTAAGAAATCTTGCTTCTGCTAAAAACACACCACAGTTTTGACTAGGGCAATCACAGCTGATGCCTTCATAGTACCTATTTAAAAAGGAAGAGATTCTCTAGATGATCACCAAGTATGTCAGTATAAGGAGGGATTATATAGCAATTAAGCATTTCATGCTGGATCTTCCCTTTGATTTAATCACAACTCTAAAATTTCTAATGATTGATATTATAACTGACAACATTAATTAATCTAGAGTTCTGTATTCCTCTTTGTTTTCACCAGGAAAATTAATGTTACCTATGTCAGCCATGAAAACTGAATCTCCCAGAAAACAGAAACGTGTTCCTTGATTTCATAACCTTTGTATTTGTTTGTTTTGCTTCACAAAAATCTTTCATTGTAATTCATCAGAGCTACATATATTTTTGTGCATGCTATTATGTATAAACACTAAGGAATATGGATGGATGAATCTGTAAAGTTTGCTTTCACATTTTTCCAACATTACATTTGTATTTTCATGTATATTTCCCCTAATATAAGCATTTTTGTATGTACTTTTCCAAATATTCACATTTGTTGAAGTTACATTTCTTTATTTGCAAACTGCATTGCAAAATGGGGAAAGTGTGAATATCAACAGTATTTGTGTGTTCCAGTTCATGTGGAAGGTCAGGAAGTGCAAATTTTGTTAAGTTTCCATTAGAACATGAATCTAACTAATTTCTCAATTTAAGGGACACCTGGTGGAAGCAGTTCCTTTTATCCAATTTTGATCTGATTTCAGACCTATGTTTGGCAGCTGGTTGACCTCATGGATGCCCAGTTCCAGGAGAGAGTCAGAGGGAGCAGATCCCTATTAATTCGACTGGACCTCTTGATGGATTTCGATCCTATCAGCCATGCTATTCTACTGGATCAATTCTGTCAATTAGAGGTTGAGAGCATGGAAAAATGTTAGTTCCACCCTACCTTAAGATTGTTTCCAAAAAAGTGACAATTATGTTACAGAAACCTTCAGGGTTCTATTCTGTCCCTCAGACCTTGCAATATTCATATGAAGCCACTGAAAGAGGTCAACGGCGGGATTTGGAATGAGGTGTCAGCAGTATGCTGATAACACCCAGCTTCACTTCTTGAAGATGGTTCAGACATCACAGTTGGTACAAAATGTGGCAGCCTGGTTGCAAACAGGCACAGCCAACAGGGATCATATAATACCAGTGCTGAAGGAGCTACACTGGTTGCCTATCTGTTTCTGAGCTGAAGTGAAAGTACTGGTGTTCACCTCTGAACCAGGTATCTAAAGGAATACCTTGCACTGTACGGACCTGCCCATACTCTGGACAGGTGTGAACCTGCCCATGCACGATATAGAGCCTTCTCCACAGTGGTGTCCTAACTTTGAAATGCCCTCCCCCAAGAGTGATGCTTGGCACTAGGGAAGTGTATCATATCATTAAAAGGTCCAATAACGATACGATGAGGTCATTATTGGACATCCAATTATTGATAACAATACGATAGAAAAACCTCCAATAAATATCCGATCTGAAAATTTTCAGCCCGATTATATCGGATTTTTTTCGGATTACCAGACCGCCATATAAATAAACTTTAACTTCTGTATTTTCAAGGTTAGAGGCTTGAAACTTGGTCACAGTGCTTATGGGGTATGCCTAAGTATGTGTATGAAATTTGAGATCGATCCCTCCACCCCTCGATTTTATATGAATTTATTAAAGATCGTTTAAGTTCTGACAGGTCAGAATGACAGCTCGCCACGTTCGTTCATTCACATCTGTCAAAAAGTTGCAGGATCTTTAAAAAATTCATATAAAATACAGGGGTGGAGGAATTGATCTGAAATTTAGCACATATGTGTAGCAAATGTGCTAAGCACGTGTATGAAATTTAAGATCAATCCTTCCAACCCTCGATTTTATATGAATTTATTAAAAATCATGCAACTTTATTGAGAGCTGGTTGACCGGGCCTCCTTACTCTCATCTTGTTGTCTGCTTTTTTTCCCCATAGGCTTGCATTGGGGAAAATGCATGCATAACTTTTTTATTTGAAATGATAATGACATGAAACTTGGGGAGCCAGGACTAGCAAGATCCAATCTGCAACGTCCAGAAAGTTTCATGTCTCTATCTTTTCAAATTAAAAAGTTATAGGGGGTCCCCCAAAAGCCCCCCCCCACTGTAACTTTTTCATTTTAAAAGATAAAAACTTGAAACTTGTGGGACATTGAAGATGGGATCTGGCTGGTCATTTGTGAAAACAAATCAGAGCAATTGCTCAAACCCTCGATTTTCTTTGATTTTTTTTAAGGATTGTGCTCGTTCTCAAAGTTGAGGCCCGGTCAACCAGAAGAGCCTTTTAGGGTCATCCAGGACCTATTACATGCTGGCCCTAAGGACACTGTAGAACCTGCCATAATGCACTGGCTAGGCACTACCAAGATAAAATATTTTGCATTCTCCGGGAGTGTTACTGCAGGTGAATCTGGTGCGGTGTCCAAAGGATAGCCTGATCTGGTGCACTTCTTTGAGTTTCAGTTGGTACAATTTCAGTTTCAGACTTGGCCAAGATGCTTGGACAGGTTTATGCAACCAATCCCATATCCTTACCCCTCCTGGCTTATAAAAGCCAGTCAGGAGGGAACAGCCAGCTGGGACAGAGAGGTAATTAATTCCTCCTTGCAAGAGGGAGTGGTTGCAGCCTTCCTGAAAGAGGATGTGGTGAGACCACTCCTGAAGAAATCTACTCTGGACCCTGAAGAGCTAAACAATTTTAGGATGGTTGGAAATGTTCCTTTCATGGACAAGGTCCTTGAGCATTTAGTGGCCAACCAGCTCCAAGCACTATTGGATGAGACCGATTATCTGGATCCATTTCAGTTGGATTTCAGGCTGGATTTTGGCACAGAAACTGCCTTGGTCACTCTGTATGAGGACCTATCTCAGGAAAGAGACAGTGGAGATGTGAACCTATTGACACTCCTCAATTTCTCAGCAGCTTTCGATACCATCGACTATGGTATCCTTCTGGGGTGTCTGTCTGAACTGAGAGCAGAGGGTACTGTTTTTGCAGTGGTTCCGCTTCTACTTGGCTGGCCAGCTCCAGAAGGTGGTGTTTGGGGAATACTGCTCATTCCAATGGATTCTCCAACATGGGCTTCCTCAGGGATTGGTTTTATCCCCCATGCTATTTAACATCTACATGAAACCACTGAGTAGGGTTATCCAGAGTTTAGGAGTGTGTTGTCATCAGTATGCTGGTAACACCCAGCTCTATTTCTTCTTTGCATCCTCACCAAGCTAGAGCTACACTACTGCTTTTCAGCAGCATTGAAGTGCACCGATAACTGTTGGGCAGCATTACACATTTCATATACCACTTTCATAGTGTTATTTCCTGCTCTTCATTGCACAACACATGTCATTGTGTGTCCTATGAGGTATAAATGTGCATGGATCGTAATTATTTGACACAGGGTGTAGCTCTGGCCCACGTGATGCTGTGGTTGTGTTAAATCAGTGCCTGGCTGCTACAGTGGACTGGATGAGGGCGAATAAACTGAAGCTCAATTCAGACGAGACTGAGATGCTGTTAGCGGATGCTATCACGATAATATTAACAGAGGCTGCCTCTACAAGAGAGGTTTAATGCTCTTTGAAGTCTCATTAAAAAATTACCTCTACACCAGCGGAGCGCAAATGGGGTGTAGAGGCGCATTATCTCCCCGATTGTGCGCATTATCGAATGCACGTTAAATAGCGAGGTTTTTTTGCTCCGTCCACTAAAGCGCATTTTGACTGCTGTCGCTGCTGCCGCCGTCAAAAGTCACAGCGGACTTGAGCTGCCGAACTGAAGCTGCGGAAGGCGGGCGACTACCCTCCGCCTGCTGGCTGTCCCTTCCGCTTGCCGGAGCAGCATGAGGAGGGGGCTGCCTGGCCACGGCGAAGGAGGGAAGAGAGCCCGCCTGCCCGCCTGCGGGGGGGGGGCCCGGTAGGAGGAGGAGGAGGAAGAAGAGGGGGTAAAGGAAGGCAAGGAGGAGGAGGAGCGTTCGCCTGCTGCCCACAGCCTGCCAGCCAGCCAGAGGGAAAGGGAGGGGAGGGAGGCGCCTTTGGTCGCCGCCTCTCATGCAGAGGTATTAGGCGTAAATACGCTTCAACGATAGTGCGCATAATCGCCTAACCGGGCGCAACAGCGAATCCTTGTAGAGGGGACCATAGTTTCCATTGCACACCTGTAATAGGTGCGGACAAGAAACAATCAAGGGCAGCCCTTTGGGTTGTTGTTAGCTTTGAGCCAGGATTAGGCTGACCAGATAAAATCCAGGTCAGGGTTCATGTAACTTTAACAGTTGTAGAGAAAAGGGAATTTCAGCCAGTGTCATTTGTATGCAATTAGTTCCTGGTGAAATTCCCTCTTTATCACAACTGTTAAAGTTGCAGGGGCCCTGCCTTCTTTTGTATATGGTTACTCTAGTATAGTGCCTGCACCTTTAACTGTTGTGATGAAGAGGGAATTTCAGCAGGCACTAACTGCATACAAATAACACTGGCTGAAATTCCTTTTTGTCCACAACTGTTAAAGTTACATGAGCCCTGACCTGGATTTTATCTGGTCACCCTAGCCAGGATAGTGTTAAACATCTTGTTAACCTGCACTGGTGGATGCAGTTAAGTAGGTTATTATGTTGCAGGTCAGTTATTACTGCTGTTGTGGCTTTAATTTACTTCATTCTTCATTCCTGACTGCTGGGGTAAGGAAACAACACAGTATGGAATGGGGGGGGGGTGGAATTTGACATAGAACTTCTGCTTTTGTGGTATCCCCTGCCTTTTCTTGGAATAGTCGTAAAGGTCAATAGGCCTATTCCAAGGTAAGTGGTTTCAGAATAGAAACCTAAATCCTTAACAGATGCAGCAGCTTAGTTTATGTATTAGAAGAAAAGGAAAATTAGGAAGAATGTGGCATGTTATGAGCAGTGTGAGCATGTTGCATAAAATTGCTCTTAAAAGTTCTTTTCTGGAGGCGTCCCAATATTCCCCAGGAAAGCGAAATAGACCAAAGTGGAGGTACAACAGATTTATTCTCATGAGAATGATCAGACAGCGGACTCATGTCCAAAGGATGTCTGACCCCGGGTTAAGGAATTCAAGAAGGTTAAATACAAAGTTGAAACACAGCATTTCTGGCTGAACGCCCAGAATGTTTATCTCAGTCATATTTCAAAGAAGCCTAGAAAGAGACAGCTCTCAAGGCTTCTTGAAGTTACAGAGAGGTGATTAGACTGTCTGTTACAACAAATCCCATCAATGGTCTTTGTTCTTTGTGTCTCAAAAGCTGGCAGGAATTAGAGCATGCACTGAGTGCAAAGCAAGGAACTAAATATAGACAAAGACAAAATGGAGTCGCTTTGGTTTTTACTATAATGCTAACAAGCGCACAGATAATGTCTTATTAGAAGAGTTTTATGCTTGGGAAGTTCCGAATGTTAAGCTGCAGCTAAGCTTTGTAACTGTTGATGTGACAAAGTGAAAACAATAACCCATAACACTCTTAGTCTTTTAAGCTGGGATGTATTTATCTGATGCCTGTATTTAATATCTGAATCCCTGCTACACACAGCAATCTTCTGCACTACAAGGTGAAAGAGCTTGACAAGTTCTGTCTTGGCAGTAATTCCGCAAAATGATCACAAAACGAACCAACTCGGTTTGTCGTCAGTATATGACATTTGTTCCAGCCTCGATAAACTGCCGAGCCTCTGAAAGGATACCTTGAGACAAGATTTACAAAATTATTGCAGTCTAGGTTGTTGTATTCCTAAGGGATCATAAGCTAATCCGGTCCTTAGCCATGAAGAAAGAAACTCAGTGACAAATATCAAAATGTCTTTACTATGTAATACTGTGTCTTTCACATTTGCACAACTTTAGGTTACGTAGTTGGTTACTTAAGCTATTTGGCCTTCCTCTTAGCAATGCAGCATCTCTTGATAACAAGGATCTACAGTGACATGTTAAAATATTTTAAAAAAACCTTATTAATGAGAAAAACAGAACCTATTTGATTTGACAGGATGAGACAAACAGCACAGAGAAGCACCCCCTTCTGTTTCCCAACAAAATGTAATACCACTGTGAAACTCGAAGTTTAGGGGGTAGAATGAATAAATTAGTTCATGTAAAATGAGATAAGCAACACTTTTTAAAAGGGCATTGTCAACATTAAAATAACATCAGAATCTTTTCTCTCTGAATTAACACCATCTTTTAAAAATGGTTCCATTTCTAGCCTTTCAGCAAATAACTTTATTACACTGTGAATGTAAAACTCATTTTTATGGTGGTTTGTTTAGTCTTCTAGTCACTGATAATTGTATTGCGATGAAAGAAAACAACATCTGCTTTTTTTCAGAACAAAGACGATCAAATTTTAAAATAATCATGCGGCAGGTGTAGCATCTGAGCAGTAAATGTGGTAAACCACCCTAAACCTTAGGGTTAAGGCAGGTTTAAAATGGGACACAATCCTAAGCGTGTTTTCTCAGAAGTAAGTAAACAAGTTCAATAGGGCTTATTCAAAAACTAGCATGATCCAGCCTACAACTCAAAAGGTCAATACTGGGTAGGGTTATGCCAAGTGACCTTCAGATAGTTAGAGCACAAAAGGAAAATAGGTTTTTTGACACTGCTAATTATGTACAGGGCAGGATCTACACTGCTGCTTTAAAGTACTTTAAAGTGCTTTATAACAGTACTGACAACTGTTGGGGCCCAGGACACACTCCAAAAACAGTTGTCACTACTATTATAAACTGCTTTAAAGGAGCAGTGTAGATCTGCCACAGTACATGATGGAGATAGAGGTAGTGGGATATGATGGTTGAACACCCGCTAGGACCACACACCCCAACAGGGGTCAACTGACAAGAGCCCCTTGGTCATGTCCCTCCTCTTCACTATTGCATCTTGGTTGTTCACCTGCCTCTCACTCTGACCCAGACAACAGCGAAGGTGAGGAGGAGGAGCAGGAAATGCCACTGCCTACGTATTCATTGGGTCTTTGCCCATTATGGAAGCAATTACGAGAAGAAGAAGCAGGAGCAAAGGGGGGCTGGTGATAATGGTAATGACTGAAGGAGGAGGCACCATTGAGTGTGCCTTGCCCTATGGCTCTCAAAACCTGGAGTTGGCACTGCGTAACAGAGATGGGCTGAACTTCTTCAACGCCATGTTTCCATTTGTTTATTTGTTTGTTTTTGTTTTGCAGGGTGGTGGGGGAGTAAAAATGTCACTTGAATATTGCTTTGATGACGGGGATATGAAGACCATTGGCTTGGCAGAATCATACTTAATTTCAAATTTCCCCTTTTTAAACTTTTTTTTAAAAAAAGCTGTAACACCAGCTGACATTGTTTACTTCCTCCAAAGAATGCCCCATGGGCATTCATTTGTCATTTCCATGGGCATTCTATTGAGAAAGTGAAAAACACTGGAAACTTGTTTTTTTTTACTAGTTATAGAAGGAAAAAGGAAGAAAGAAGCAGTCAGCATGTTGAATTACCTTTAGACAAAATACCTTGATAATTTTACTCCCACCCCACCCTGAAGATCACTGAACCATCTCAATCTCAAACTTAAATTGAGAATGAATGATCCTGCGGAAATGGAAGGAAATTTTGGCAAAGCTTTAATCAATACTGTTGTGGCAATTGATATGGGGTACCTCTAGATGAGAGCTTTTCCTCACGGTGGCTTCGAAGTGGCGGAAAGTGATAGACACTCCGAAGCTATCCAGGCCCCAAAAGAGTTGGGCACTTACCCTGATGTTTTTTTTTTACCTGCGGAGCCTGCACTGCCGATGGCAACATCAGATTAATCGCCAACGGCTGGAGGAGGGCCGGTTCGGGCACCGTGAGTCCCTCTCTTCCTCCCCCTCCAGCCGCCCCGTTCCTTCCGCCCCATATTTTATACAAATGGGGGAAGGAACAGGGCAACTGGAGGGGGAGGAAGAGAGGGACGCATGGCGCCCAAACCAGCTCACCTCCCTCTGACCTCCCTCTGGCTGCCCCGTTTCTCCTGAGTCCAGAGCTGCCGCCGCACCAAGCACCGGGGAGAGGAACGAGGCAGCCAGAGGGATGTAAGCCGGTTCGCATTCCTCCCTCCCTTTGCACTCATGCTCCTTCCCATGCAGATGCCAGGAAGGAGTACAAGTGTGAGGGCCCAAGGCATCCTGGCGCCAAGGCGCCGCTGTCAAGACGGGGCAATGGATATAGTAATCCAACAAGTGGTACGTGTGCTGAATACTGTTCAAATGATCAAAACATGCATTGGCATGTGTATTTTGGGAGAAAATGCACATTTAAATACACACTGAGATAATATTTTGAAAGGTTTTTTTAAAATATATATATAAAAGACTTGCAAATTAATATGGACATGGAATGTATTTACGGGTAAACATGTAAAAAAAAATATGGATCAGAATACATAGGTTTGTCCATCCCGACTTAATCCTCTGCTGGATCGTAATTGGGTAAAATCCAACGTCATGTGAGCAGGCATTCACTTATGCAATAGGACTTTCACCTCCGTTCCTCTGCTGTATAGTCTCCCCAAATCTGCTCTGAACCCACTGGAGTGTGCACAGGGCTGCAGGAGGGAGGGGGAATTACAAACTTCCTTGAGAATCAGGCAGAAAAATGGAAGCCCCTTTCATTGGGAAAGAAAACTTTCAGGAAATTCCTGAGATTTTTCTTTTTTAACTGCCTAGAAATAAAATGACACTTTTCAGAACATTATTATTATTGTTATTATTATGTTATCTCTTTCTCGCTCATGGTGGTTTTTCTAGATGGACATGATGGGCTTTGCCAGGTCATGCTGTCTTTTATTGATTCAGAAATTTCCTGACAATTGAGTATGTTTTAATTATGACTGCTTTCTGGATGTATTCTGGTAGGCCCAGTTTTTGGAGGTTTTCTGTATATTGGAATATGGGTGGGGAAAAATGAAAACGCTGGTGAAAGAGGCTGGGAGAGGTGAGAATTTTGGAGTATTTTCTCGTTGTGGAGGGGAACAGGGTTTCTACATACCTTTGTAAGTGTAGGAAGCTTTGAGGGGTCTTCTTCCTTTAAAAAACAACACCCCCAGCACTTCCAGGAGCCTAGGTGTTCTTCCTGAATGCCTATTGGAGAGGGTGAGGTCACATGGTCTCCAATAAGCATTCATGAAAAATCGCAAGGCTCCTCCAAGGGCCGGAGGTTGTTTTTAAACAAATTTAAAAAAAATTGAAAGAAGACCCCCCCTAAACAACCGGCAGCAATTTTAAAAGGTATGTGGAAATGCTGTCCGCTTCCTCAAGGAGAATCTCCCCCTCCTTGCAAAAGAGGCAGAAAAAAACAATGCCTCTTTCACAGGAAGAGAAAAAGTCCCCCAAAATAGGGGGCAAAATATGGCACAGCACTAGTTAAAACAAACTCCAACTTAAGTGCCACAGAATTGAACAGAGAAGTTAAATATAACATTAGAATTTTCCCCATTCACAGGAATTTTGTTTTGGTGTGTACATTCTTTTGGTGTGTACATTTGGCATTTCCATGTGTATGAATGGCATTTGACTTATTACTGTTTTCCAGGACAATTAATAGTTATCCCTACAAATAATGCCTTACCACAACTTGGAGTTAGCTGGCAACCGCTTGAAGTCAATTTCTGCTCAATTTCCCACAGAACAAAACCCGGCCATCATGGAAATAGAACGTGAGGTTTGCACAAAGCAGGAAATTTAAGACTTGGTTCCCCCCCTTCCTGCTTGAAATAATAATAATAATAAAAACACTTATTTGTATGTGCAAATGATTTATAAGGGGAAGGGGACATTATTATGACTAACTCCGCCACAGAAATGTACAAAAGTATTAGTTGCAACTGATAAAACCCAAGTAATACAGTCTCAAACATTGAAATATTAAATTAATCTACAACTCATAAACACACTAACTTTCTCCTCAGTGTCTGCCTTGAGTAATTAAATTTTACAGCTTTTTACTCAGCAGCATCTGTTTCATATTTTTGCACTGTAGTTAAGCTATCCATTTTTTTGGCGCTATAATAACACCGTTGAGTCAATAGCTCCTGTTTGCTATGGCATTATTGACTCAGCAGTCGCTTCCTTGTTTGTTTGCTTCATACCACATATGTTTCATGTGCGCGCTTATTCCTGACTGATGTGGCATATTAATAAAAGGCTGCCGCATGCATCTTGAGAATCAAAGCTTTATTTGCACAGCTGTGGGAAACTGTTATACATGTGCATGGCTTCAAAAACGATGCAGGGTTCTTTAAAAAAATGTTTATATTTACCATTTCTAGCCTGCCCTTTTGGAAGAGGGGCATACATAGAAAACCTGAATCAAACACTCATTCAATGTTTAAAGTTATATAGACACCATATTCAAGGTGCATTGGTATTTCCTGCCAAGACACTACCTGATTTGGGCATAGCTGACCCATATACAAGCATAAAAACCTAAGAAATTATGTACTGGATTGGACCAAAGGTCTATCTAGTCAAACCTTTCCCAAGTTGTTTTTCCCTGCAACTCCCATCATCACTCACTGTTGGCTGGGGATGATGGGAGTATCAGTTCACAACATCTGGAGGGATCTAGGCTGGGAGAGGATGATCTAGTTTTACATTCCATTTCTATGAGTGGCTAGCCAGTTTGCCCAAAGAATCTCACAAAGTTGTGTGGAATATTTATTCTTTGTCCCTGACATTAGTTTTCAGAAGTCTACGCTTCTTTTAATGTATCTAATCCTTTACTAAACCTACTTAAAGTGGCCACCACAGTTTGCAGTAGGAATTCCACAACCCATTTTGGTGGCAGGTTCAACACCTTGGATAGCTCTTTTAAAGTTATGGCTGGTTCTGACTAAAAACCCAAATGGAATCACAGCCCCATCAAAAATGGAGCCATCAGCTTCCACTGCTCAGTCGCAAGTAATTTTGTTAGGGATCAAAACTTCATTGTCTTTTGTTTATCTAGGAATAACTAGGGCTTGGTGAATCTGTCAGCTTCACTTTCTTCTAAATTCAAATGGTTTAAATCTCAAGTTCTTTCTTTCCCGAATATGAAGAATTTTGTGAATTTTGGTAAATTCTTATCAAAAACGAACTGAAATGAAATTCTTAACCATCTTCACCAGCCAAATTCTATAGGTACAGCTATGCCTTGCATGGAGAGGACCATGTTGAATCTTCCTTCTGTATAGCTGCTGTTAAAGATGAAGAGCCTTCAAAGAAATAAAGAAGTAGCAACCCTAATTCAGCACTAACATGTTTGAATACAGAGGAACTGAACCCCAGCCTTAAGAACTACACACTCAAAGCCTTAGGACCAGATATCATCTTCAGCATTTTTCCCTTTTAATCTCAAGTTCTTTTTATCCCAAATATGGAGATTTTTGTGAATTTTGACAAGATCTTCTCAAAACTGATCTGAAATTCTTCTCCATCTTTAAGAATAATCTAAGTCAGCCCTGGTCCCTTCCCTTGGATGGATGAAATACTGAAAATGCCAGATTTATAGCCCCACTCGTCAAATCCACTTCACTGGAAAGCATCTCAGAGCTGACTTAAATGAGATGCGAGGTCCACAGACTGCATTTACCCTTGCACAGTCCTGTGCCATCCCATAATATTTAAAGTCTTCTTAAATGCCCCCCTTAACTCTTTATCCAGACCTTGAGACTCATTCCATCTGCCTGGCAGTGAACAAACAGCAGCTGCCATACGGTTCCTGTTTCCCCACAGCCTGTTTATACCAGCAGCCATTTCCAACTGGCTGTGTCTGCGGAAGAGGACAACACAGCAAAGCTGACTCCACAAGGTCAGCTGGGATGAACTGCCATTTTGGCTCCTTTTCTCCCAGAAATGTCTCCACAGTGACCATTCCAGTCAGTCAGTAGGAGAACCAAATTTTTCAGAATAGGTACCTCACAGCCCAACTACATGTTATATTAAATATGTAACTGAAATCTATGCCTTTTTTCTCCTCCTCCTCACACACAGTTGTGTGGGTAGGGTGGAGGGGGGTGTCCAATTTCATTGGTGCCAATGGGGACTTTTCCCCAAAGATCGTGAGCCATACAGAGGGACATGATAACCAGTAACCCTAATTGCTCTGCCGATGAATAGGGTGGAGAATTTTGAGAGGCTATTTCTCCACACATTTTCTCCTTTCCTAGTATTCTGGTTTAAAGACAGTTTAAAACAAAGGGAATGAATTCTAGAAGACAAATGCCAGCTCTGTAGCAAACATGCTCATTCACCTAGAGGACAAAATCCTCTATGCACATGGGCATATCTCATTGCTCATTATGTTGATGTCACCAGTTCAAACAATGTACACTTGTAGGTTTTTTTTTGGGGGGGGGCATTGTACTTAGTGGAAGAGACAGTATAATAAAAACAAGCCAGACAGTTTTCATGTTAACTTACATATGCCCACTCTTGCCATATATTACGACTTCATCTCACACATGCTGAAGCCTGAAACATGAATATTAAGGTGTTTATCTCCTCCCTAACACACACACATATTCAAGAACTCATGTATCCAGAATATGAGAACAGAGCAGCTAATAACTAAGAGCTACTCATGAAAAGGTTGTCATAGTGAATCCTGTACTGTGGTATATAGGATACTGTGGTATGGCTATCTATTAGAAAATAAATATACAATAAAAAACAGTGATTCTTATATGGTGGGGGCAGGTAGAGTCTGTGAGCTCCTTGTTGCCGAGATATCACAAGAGCTGTGCATGGACAGCCACACAAAAGTCATTTAGTATTTGAGTCTTCTTTTTGAATTCCCCAAAACATCTCAGTGGTTTTAGAGCATTCCACTTGAAAAGGGAATCCGAGAGATGTTTCCATCAGTCGGGATTAGTCACTCTAAGAAAAATACATATGCATTTGTAGCAGAAAGACTGCCATTTATGTTCATGGCAAATAGCCAACACAAATTCCATCATGTTCTGGTGATTAAACATAAATATCTCCTGAAAATATTTCCCTTGACTAATTTTTAAACACACGTATTTTTTTAAAGACAGCATGGAACAAGAAAAGCCTAACGCACAAGTTGACAAATGAACTATTAAGTTCCTTATTAAACATATTTGCTATTTCCTCTGTAGCCTGAAGTTTGTTAATAGTGCATTCAGTACAGTTTTTGGTTTGAATAATTTTCTTTTAATGCAAGGAATGTGAACCCCCTTTTTAATGTTAGCATATATTAAATGAGAAGCAGAGATTCTGTCAAAATCTGAAATTGATGGATCACACTTCCAAAAATATGCATAATGTGATGAGAAGGAAAATTTCAGAGCCAGCTCTCCTATAATTAAGAGTGCTTTTCTTAGCAAAAGGGAAAGATTTGCATAACATTTGTCATGTCTGCTTACCTTGGAATTAATCAGATATGGCGAGCAAAGCAGGTAACTCTGTTGCTCTTGCAAAAAAAAGTAGAAATTTGTCACGAACCCAGATTATGTTATTTTTTTTTTAAAAAAGAACCAGATCATAAACCCAAGCTCAACATCAGAATTGTAAAAATAGTAGTTAATATTAATAAAACATATTTAAATAAATATAAAAAGGGGGTTTAAATATATAAAAAGGATTAAGACGCTGGCAGAGTTTGAACAACTGGATACAAAACTAGAAAAGAGAGTACCATAGTTTATTTAGTCAAAAATAAACACTGAGCCCCCATTGCTCCTCCCAAGGTTGCTGTTCCCTCATTGTACTTTATTATATCAAGGAAAGGACTATCAACAAGGCAGCAGGAGAGGGTGTATTGGCAATACACATGGCTATATTATCTCCTGATATAGTGCTTAAACACACTATTGGTTGAATAATCTTTGACATCACTGAATACGTCCTCCAAAAAATTCTGCAAGGATCTGTAAATCTTTGAAAGAGAACCATCTTAATTAGCCCGCTGCCATTTGGGAGTTTATGTGTCACAAATGATCTGAGCTTTTGCAAGGTAATATCTGACCATGACCAAAGGAATATAACAACCCTCCTTTCCCTGTACAGGGCCCACCTGCATTCAGATCAGCGCTGAGCAACAAACTCGTTGTATAACAGAGACAAACCATTGATTGTTATGGTGGCCAGGGTCCTACACCATACCTTATTGGAGGGTTCAACATGGATGCTGAAATCCCTCACACACCAGCAACCTGGATCTGAGACCTCAGCTGACTCATCTAGGGAGTCTATCAGCAGAGATGCCAAAATAATATTAGACTCTCAAGGTTACTCTTGGTGCCTCAAATAAGGTAGACACTTCCTTCAAACCTAGCTGTGCTGTGCACAAGGATAAAAGGCAACAGCATCTTTACAGATCATTGGGATGCCACTAAGGCCACCAGCAAATGGTTGTTTATAAGAGAGTGAAACAACATAAGACACTATTGTGTACCAGCATTGCATGAACACACAATATTTTTGATCCCAAGCAGACCCCGTACGTTTGCTGGGGTGGGGCACAAATACACCTAGGCCAGCAACAACACATCTTGATCTTGTTGTATCAGCAACAACACCAAAGCAACTCCATGCCCCAGCCACCAGAACACAGTCACAAAAAATGAATGAGGATACAATGCTCCAGGGTAGAGCATCCTAGGAAGCAGACAGGTATGTCAAACACTGCTTTCTAGGATGCTCTAGGAACAAAGTTCCTACTCTATGACAGAAGCCATAGAACCTTTACCTTGAGCAGTTATTCCCCCCTTTTTTATCAGCTGCAATTGCTGGATGTCTGGGAGCCACCAGACAGGGTTCAGAGGGCTGCCTGAGGCACTCGGGGCACACGTTTTGCACCCTTGCTGTTTTGTAAGCTGAACCACTACACAATGTCAATTGTGCTACACAATTACATGGCACAAAGATTGTAAGATGTGACTTAAAAATTCAATAATATTGAATTCTAACGGCAGCAGTAGTCAAGGTTAACATTTACTGTGTTATATTAATAAGATAATTATTCTCCTCTTACAATTCCCTTATGGTGTTTTCTCTGGATGTTGCTTGTCTGCATCAAACATGCCTTTAATCCTTTATATACTAGTGTTACCTTGCTGCCTAAGACAAAGCACTGGGAGTGTATATAAAGAAGAAATTCAAGTTGTCTTATTGACACCGTCCTGGCATTATACATGATCTTGGTCTTTCGTCAGAAAATATAAAACCCTTACTCTTCCTTAAAGGTTTATGTTGTCAGCTCGAGCATCAGGAGAACTGTTATACAAAACATTGTATATACTGATTTAAAATCTAATACTTCCCCACCATATGTCTGCAATTTCTAAAATGATGTCAAATTTGAATCCATTTCCTTCACTGCAAGTAAAGTCTTTTGATACCTATTATTTTGCAAACTACATGTTCCCTTTAACATTAAGTCTGCTGTCATAAGACTTTAGCCGATGTCAATCTTTCAAAAAGAAAACAAAGACTGAACCCTTTTGTCACTTCCTTGAATGCACAAACAGGGTGTGTGATCACACCTACCCCACAGAAACAATCAATGTTCCCTTTTTTTTTTGTTAATATAACCCCTTAGCAATTAGTCTATGATAATATAACTGTTGATAGCAGTGTGTGTGTGTGTGTAACCCTGTGATGAGTAAAGTAATGGAAGGATTTATAGGCATCTTTCCTCATGCAATTTATTTCCCTATAACATGCTTTGCAATAAATAAATTATAAATCAATACATTAATAAAATGAAAGTATCATCATAAGTCTGCTCCAGGGACAGACATCATTATTATAAGTGCTGAAAACATATTTGGGGGGTAATTACATTTGCGATGTGGCCCTTGTCACTCGAGAAGCTGTTCCCATTGAGTTAAATGGAGTGCCTTTGTTGATGAAGAACTACTACATGATGAAAGCTTCAGTGGAGTACTATCAAATGATAAACGCCACCAAAACAATAGGAATGTTGAAGGATTCCATTTGGTGGTGTGAAGGTTGACAGATTTTTGGGTTCCATTTCCTTCCTGCTGGCATTGACTTGCTCTGTAGTAAGTCGAGCCAATACATGGATTTCTGTGAGTTTTTACACTGAAATTTACACTCCCCTCAGGTTCTGCTATTTACGCAAATTGAAATTTGCACATTTTTTTTTCTGGATCTTGAAATGTGTGCAAATGTTGTCATAACATTTGTGTAAATTGCCCATTGACAGGTTGAGAAAAGGGGATCAGTTCACCCACTTAGCAACCTGATCCTCACAGATTGATGTGTTGAACTGACACTTAGGGCTACTTTGTCTGTATCTCAAGCTTATAACACAGATTTAGCCTCTACCCTGCTTTCCCAGCTCCCATTTGCAGTAACTTCAGCAGCATTTCCCAAGAGAAGGGGGCTAGGGAATTGAAGAGGTCTTTGACAAGGAATATGGCTCTGCTGGGGTAAATGAAGTAGTGTGTGGAAAGGATGAAACTGACGAGGATATTGACAAGAGGGAAATATGCTTCTGCAGGGCTACATAGCAGACAGGCAGAGCTGTGATCCTGCACAATTGAGTAAAAGTGGCAATTAGATAGATAGATGATAGATAGACAGACAGACAGACAGAGAGAGAGAGAGAGAGAGAGAGAGAGAGAGAGATACATACATACATACATACATACATACATACATACATCATCTGTGCACATTTCAAGATCCAAAGATGTACAAATTACAATTTATGCAAATGGAAAAACCGGGCAGGAACGCACAAAATTTTCTGGAAACCCCCCCCCCCCATTGCAGTCCACCCCCACTTACCAGACCAGATTTTCCAGTATTGGATATCCCTACAAGATAGAACAGTTATTCATTTCAGAGGACCTTTTGAGGAAATTACGATGTTATGTATAAGTGATGAAGAAAGGAAAGGTCCCCTCAGATATGATAACAGTAAAATCTCATAATGGGCAGAATCCCAAAGAGGGAGGCTGGGAAACCAGATTCCTAGCATCTGTCTTCTGTCTCTGATCCAATTTGGAATGAATCAGATAGTTCTGGAATCTGGGCCAGATTCCAATCAGATCCCAATCAGTTTCTTCAATAGTATCACAAAACAAGTCCTCTTTGATGCCCTCTTTTCCATAAATTTTTTTTTTAAAAGGTGTTGGGACAGGGAGGGGGAAAAAAAGGTTTGCGTCAAGCAATGTGGTGTGGCCTTTGTCAAACCCCAGATGCTGCTGTGTCCACCAACATCCATGCCTAGAGTTCCTGGGAAATATGGAAAATGTCATTCCCATGGTTCCCAGTGCAGCTGGGACTCCAACAACCATTCTTCTCAGTTTCCAAAAACTCTGGATATTGCTGTACATACTCACAGAAGCTTCCATTGCCTATCAGAGATTCAGGCCCATTGTCCAATGAGTCCTCTCTGCCAGCCCCTGCCTTGTTAAGTTATGGGAAAAGGGAGATTCTGGGAGGGCTCACATTGAGCTCTGCAGTATGGATCAATGTGCTCCAGACTCAAATTATTTTGATGAACACCTGGAAGAGTTTGGGTAAAATCATCCAATGCCTCTTAAATATTTCCTGAATGGCCAGGGTGGCTCTATCTATAATTATTAAAATTTGAACCCCTCTTTTTGAAATTAAAGGGGGGATGGAATCAGACAAATGGATTGGCATTTCATAATTTCACATGGATCTAAGCATGTGAGAGCTTATAATCAGAAATAAAACAAATTCTGTAAAGTTCAGTAAGGAACGACACTTTACTCCAGAAGGTTAAGTAGGATGCATAACACAAATATTAAACTTTGGAAATGTGGAGAGAACAGATTATATTAATTGTCAGTGGGGCAGGTGATAGAACTCAAAGAGTACAGAGAGCTATAACTGAAACCATAAAGATTACGACACGGTTAGGATTACTTTTGAACTCTTTGGTACTTTTCACTGATTGGTCGGCGTAGGCTGGGCAAGGAAGGGGATGGACCAGCAAGTCAATAGGTCGCTGGACCACCTCTGCGCCTCTGCAGACCATTGTTTACAAAATAAAATAAATAAAAATAAATAAAGGAGGGTGGCTATTCGGAGACGGAGCGCCCCATTCCTTCCCCATTGTTTCCCCTCCCTCGTTTCTCTGTAAATGTGAAGGTTCGCATTTACAGATTAAAGAAGAAAAAGAGAACAAGGGAAAAAAGTCAATTAATAATAATTAAAAAATCAACCTTGAATAAGGGGAAGGCACGGATGCTCCCAGGCACCTCTGACTGACACGCATGGGCTCGGGTGGACAGGCGTGGTGGTGGCACCTTCCTGAAAGCCTGCAATTGTGCTCCGTCCCACGTAGATAGCAGGAAGGAGCCCCGATGCAGAAGTGTGCTTCATTGTGCCACAGCCGTGATGCTGCCGTGCCGCCATCAAGACACAGCCCAGGTAAGCAGTGAAAAATGTTTTACAATAGTACTCTGCCGAATCCTGTCCTCTATTTTCAGCAACTTTTGCTCTCCCTGAGAAAGAGACATTCTTTTTTCCTGCCTCTTTCATGGGGGGGATTTTAGAGCATTTTCTCCTTGGGGAGGGAAACAGCATTTCCAGATACCTTTTTAAAAGTCTAGCTGGTTGTTCAGGGGTCTTCTTTCTTATATATATATATATATATATATATACACACACACACCCAGCACCTTCATGAGTGCCTATTGGAGACCATGTGACCACACCCTTTCCGATAGATTCAGGAAGAACTCCTTAGCTTCTAAAAGTGCCGAGGGTGTATTTTTTAAAAATATATATAATAAAAATAGAAAGAATACCCTTCAAAACTTCGCACACTTAAAAAGATATGTAGAAACCCTATCCCCATCCCCACGGAGAAAATTCTCTGTAATTCTCACCTTTCTCAGCCTCTTTCGCCAGAGTTTTCATTTCCCCCCCATCCCCCATGCAATGTCAAAAATGGAATAATCTAAATTTTTGTCATAGCACTAGTTTACAATAGTTGGTTTTGTCCCCTTCCCCACTGCTTTCTCCATAAATGGCCAGCATAGGAGGTAAAGGTTGGCCAATTTTCCCCAAATGTTTCATAAGTCCCAGCTTTCCTGACAATTAATCATACTGGCTAGGGATGATGGATATTGAGAGGTCATCTGTTTGAGGAAGGCTGAGGTAGCCATTAAAACTGTGGTGCAGTAGTGTTTGTAGATTTTCTTGAACATCTGTCTTAAGACAAGAATGTGCATTGTAAGAACTTTATATTCCATACCTATAATATTATGGATGCTACCAAAATGTTTATATGATCCATCAAAATTTTAGTATTGACACTAAAAAAATACTTTAGATTTTTCATAATAAAAATTCTAATACAACATCACCAAAAATGCCATTTCAGTGTCAATAACCTCACTGTGTAAAGCAATAGAAATAATCATACTTGTGGATAGCTATTAACGACAAATCAACGCCCGTAGGATATTTGTCTGATTGAGACCAGCTATATTCTCCATTTTTGTGCTGTCATGTCCTAACAAATGCCACTTCTGATGCCTGTGTCTGATAAAAAATCATTAGCTGCTAATCCTATCCAGACCAGCTGACAGATTTCATTTTGTCTGATGCAAGCATCTCCATTCTATTTAATTGGATGAATGACATCCGGTAAAATTCCAGTTAGAAATGCATTTCAATAAAATGAAATCAGGCGAACCAGGGAAGAAAAACACACACCTCACACTTCATCCATGCAGCTAGATCAAATGATAACTAATCCTTTTGTCCGATGAAGGAAATAAGTTTTCCCCAGAAAAGAATGGCTAAATCTGTTTTAGGTACTGCAAAAAATGACATTTAGGGGTGTTGCCAAATCCAACTCAAAACAAGAAAATATTTGAAACTTTAAAAAGTGATGGGATATATTTTACCAGTTCAGAGAGACTAGCCTCTGCATGAAGCACGTTTCTGGTCTTGTAGTAATGCAATATAGCACTGGTGGCAAATAATGTGGAATCTGATACAGACATCAGTAGCAGAGGATGGACTTGACCATGAGCCTTCTGGGAACTAAACTTGAATCCAGCCCAGTGAATCTTCTGGGCCCAAGTAGCTGTATTAACATGTCTTGCGGAATTGGAGCGCAGTAAATAACGAGACGACACAATAAATTGGGTTTAAAATGGGCCACACTTTATTGATGAATTCGCAGAAGGGGAAACTAGCGGGCATCCTCAATACTTGGTGGCCAACGCCAATCTAAGGATAGGGCGAGTCAAATCGAGGCCAGGGTATGGCGTGCAGCTCACGCCACCCACTGGCCCCCCCTTTTGGGTAGGGAGGCTTTCCGTGTCACCCCCAGCTCGTGCCTCAAGATGTCCGAGCGGGTGAGGAAGGTCCGCCCCAAAGGTAACCCTTATCTCACCACCAGGGCCTCAAGACAACTCAGGTGATGAGCCTCAGGCATTACCAGTCACCGCTCGGTGCCTGTGAATGCTCACCTCTCCCTTACCAGGTGAAGATGCCCGCGCCTAACCGCCAAAATGTGACCAAATTAACTCAACCAATCAACCTATTTACTACTCCCTCGCTGTCTCACAGTATGAAGTAGGCGAAAAAACTCACATCCTCAAAGACGGCTTATGAGCAAAAAATTCCTACTTGGCTTCCTAAGGACAACCGGATTTTCATTCCCATACTGCCAACAGGGAAGGGAGGGAGGGAGCCGCGCGAACAAAGACAAAGGAGGGGAGGAGTTCCAGCCTAATATAGGCTCCCCTTCCTCCTCCCCCTCCTTTTGGCGCCATTTCAGGAGGCCGCCAATAGCGCGCCTCCACGCCGTCTCTATCTGCGCCCGCCGCAATCGCCCCACCACCCCCAAGCTGCACCGGGGGTGGGGTAGGGCCCTTGCGGAATCGGAGCGCAGTAAATAACGAGACGACACAATAAATTGGGTTTAAAATGGGCCACACTTTATTGATGAATTCGCAGAAGGGGAAACTAGCGGGCATCCTTAATACTTGGTGGCCAACGCCAATCTAAGGATAGGGCGAGTCAAATCGAGGCCAGGGTATGGCGTGCAGCTCACGCCACCCACTGGCCCCCCCTTTTGGGTAGGGAGGCTTTCCGTGTCACCCCCAGCTCGTGCCTCAAGACGTCCGAGCGGGTGAGGAAGGTCCGCCCCAAAGGTAACCCTTATCTCACCACCAGGGCCTCAAGACAACTCAGGTGATGAGCCTCAGGCATTACCAGTCACCGCTCGGTGCCTGTGAATGCTCACCTCTCCCTTACCAGGTGAAGATGCCCGCGCCTAACCGCCACAGGGTGCGACAAGCCTTATGCTTTGTCGCCAACCCCCATCTGCGCAGGATCAGATCCCGCAGACCCCTCTGCAAATCCATCAAAATTACATCATTCCCGAGGTCCGATAGATGAACCCCGTCAGGCCTATAAAGCTCCCTCCGCGCTGGGTATATAGCGGGATGATTAACATACCCATCACCCCACACCCGTAAGCTGCGACAAATCTCGCCATTTGCCTTCCTACCGGCCTGATTCAGGGCTCTGGGATCGCACGGTGCCCTCCACCGGCACCGGGGCACAATTGCGGACCACACAATCACTATCCCAGGCCACCAGCTCCGAATAATTTGAGAATCGGAGGTCGCCTGCAGCATCAAGGCCTTGCCCTTCAACATCCCCAAGTCGTTACCTCCCAAACGGAGTAACAACACCTGCGGTGGGGATTGGGCCGCACGCCGCTGCATTAACGTCGGGATGAGCTGGTCCCACCTCATCCCCCACCTGCCGGCCCACTGTATGTTGGCCACGCCGCTCAGTCCCAACTGAGTGCCAACTGTGGTACAGGCAGCCCTCCGTCCGGCCCAGAACATGTAGCTGTGTCCACAGATGAGAACCCGAACTGGGGCTTCCGCCGGGCGGCAATCTAGAAACAAACAGATTATGGTCAGCCACCGTTCTCTTCCCCCCCCCCAGGGAGCATGCGTCACTTCCCCCCTGAAGGTAGGGCCTGCGTGCACACTGCAGCCAGAGGGTCTCCCCTCTCTTCGAGCAAACCTGGGCTCCAACGCCAGAGGGTCGCACCCTCTCTTCCAGGCGAACCTGGGCTCCAACGCCAGAGGGTTGCACCCTCCTCTTCCAGGCGAACCTGGGCTCCAATGGCAGAGGTTCGCTCCCTCTCTTCCAGGCGAACCTGGGCTCCAACACCAGAGGGTTGCACCCTCCTCTTCCAGGCGAACCTGGTCTCCAATGTCAGAGGTTCGCTCCCTCTCTTCCAGGCAAACCTGGGCTCCAACGCCAGAGGGTCGCACCCTCTCTTCCAGGCGAACCTGGGCTCCAACGCCAGAGGGTCGCACCCTCTCTTCCGGCAAGCCTGGGCAGCAATCATGGCCTCATGATCAGCATGCCGGGCCCGCACTGCCGAATGATTTCCCAATCGGCCGACACTTGTACAAGCAGGGCCTTGCCTCTAAACAAGCCCAGCTGTCCCCCCTTAATGGAGCATAAGGATTCGAAAAGGGGGGGGACTACAGGCATGCAGCTGCATTAAGGTGGGAAGCCCCCACCGCATGCCGCATCTGCCCAACCAAAGAATGGATGCACGGTGACTCAACCCAAACTGGGTTCCCGAGCTGGAGGAAGATGCTCGCCAGCCGGCCCAAACGACCATGCTGTATCCGCATGTGCTCACTCTCACTGGGGTCTGCCTCCTCCAAGTATCCACAAGCAAACATGGGCATGTCAGTGACTCGGACAAACCGACTTCTTCCCCATAAAACTTTCTAAGGAAGGGCTGTGGAATGCCATCTCCCCCAGCTGATAACTGTGCGGGAGAGAGCCCGCGCTGGCCATTGTAGTTACAGCGCCCATTCGGAAGGAATAAGCCCCAAGCCCATCAACCAGGAGACCAAAGTGCCCTAAAGCCCGCTTTGTACCCCTAGCCTACACTCGTGAAGCCCTTCCGCATGTGAAGAAGTGATATCCCACATCCTGACCAAAAGTGCTTCCAATTACCCCTTCAACAAATCGCTGTAGTTCGCATATACAGCCCACAACGAACCAATGAGATGGGGGGGGGGCACTTCCCAACTGGCCTGTGCATATTGGGCATGAGCACAAATAAACTTAAAATGCCCCCAGTAAACAGCTTGCACACTTTTCCATGCGAAGCCGGGTGCTGTAGATGAAGGGCGGCCCAGCCTGGCAAAACTTTAAAGTGCCCCAAAGTGTTTAATTAAGCCCCCCTGCAATCACGGGGGGGATCCAAATGTCCTATTAAGGACAGAAAATTCTAATGCTTATGACTGGAAAACAGTTGGCCAGCAGTGGCAGTTCACAGTCATGAGGCCTTGCTCCATTGGATGGTCCCAATCACTGAAGTGCGATAAAGACTGCACCATTGGGAGACACAAAGTCTCAATCCAGAAAGGGACATGTCCAATGCACCATCCTTAGCTGATGCCTCCCAGTCAGGCACTCTAACGCCCACATAAATAGTAATAAGGCTGTGACGCAGCAGTAGGAAAATACTGACAGACAATAGAGCCTCATGGATCATGTGGCTATAGATTCAACGTCGGGTTGGGGGTGTCTGCCTGAAAGCAATTTGGAAATTCAGGGCTGCCACCTTGCAACATGTCATCAATCTGGATTTTCCCTGATTTATGAATACCGTTATTCTAAGCCTAAAGCCTCGGGCTGCCAGGGATAACTAGGGCAGCAAAGCCTCACTTGAGGCCATCCCTTGACAGACCCACAGTTCAGATCCCGAGCTGCCCATTTCCATGATCATTCTGGCAAAAACCTCTGTAGTAGGGCTGCATCTGCTAATATATTCCCTGCTCCCGGATAATGGCCTAGGCAATCTTAGTGTAGATAGCTTGGCAAATTCTCCTGTATAATTTGGTATGATCCAGCACCTCCACAGCCCATGACCAGCGAGGCCAGAGCTGAATCCTACCAAAGATAGTTCCAGTTGAAGTTGTCCATGGAATAAGCCAGTACTGCATTACCTGTTTGTCCCCTGAAGGCAAGAGAGTCCTGCCTATTTAAAATCAAGGGTGACCAAGGATTCCGTCCTGGTTTGCTCATGTTAACACAAAAATGTATTCCCATAGTCCCTACCGGGGGCACGTTGCTTGCAAACCCTTACGGCATGTCAACTAAACCAGTCCTTCATATGTGATAGCCAGCTGTATAAGGGTGGTGTGTGTATGTCTGAACTGCAGCTGTTAACAGAGGCCAATTCTCGAGATTAGAGAATGGCTCTCCTGCAATTAAAGGCCGCAGCAAAATGGAAAGAACTCCAGGTAAAGTAGGTCTCTCTCCATCCCTTTGGAACATCAAAACACCCAAGCTGAATGCCCATAGATGCGTCTTAGCAACTGTCCAGTTCGACTGCCATGATGCACACATCACGCTAAAATCCCAGACCCTTGAATGCCTGCCATGTCACATTAGTGAAGCGGGTATAAACCCACGACCTGAGAGTGAACGTGTTACCCTTATCACAGCCGTCATTTGAGGAGAATTCCTGAGAGCTCCTGCCATATCCCAGCCAGCCAAGAGCTGCACACATCGTGAAAACCTGCCATGCAGCTGGCATGGCTAGTTGCAGAACCAATGCCTGTTCTTGTTCAGACAACCCTGTAAAAGTAGGTGATTCCCTACCATTGGTGTGTAATTTCAATGGAATGTGCTGGGTTGGTGCTGGGCATAGTACCTGGGTCATCTGTAGGACATCTGAAGCAAAGGCAAATTAAAACGACGAAAGTGTGAGCAACTCCTTGTACCATATGGAGCCCCGACCTCATGCAAGGGGAGTGGGCCCCTGACCCTTCTCACCATGTTTCAAGAATTACCATGCTTGCACCTGCAAAGAACTAATCATGTGGCTCAGATGGGGATGTGAGAATCGCTGTCACAGGGGTCTGCTTCCAACGGGTGTTGTACTGCCCTTGTTGCTGCTGCCTCAGAGGTGGAACTCCCAGGGGCTCCTACAGCATCCCAGTGGGCTGAAAAAGATGAGAACACATCAGACCACACTTGCCTCTTAGTCTGAAGTAGCTGTCTTTTTCTCATTGCCACAGCATCAAATCATGCCTGGAACGAAGCAATACTGATTCCTGGGAAATTGGATATGGGCAGCCAATACAGTCTCACATCGCAGCCCAGACAAGGCTCATACCCACTCAGCTCCAGTGATGTGGCTGCAAAAAAGGCAGATGCTATTCTGGGATGTATTAATATAAATATAGTTTCTATTTGCAATAAGTACTGGTTCCCCTCTATTCAACACTGGTTAGGCCTCATCTTGAGTATTGCGTCTGATTCAGGTTATCACACGAAGCAGAGCAATGATCTCTTCACGGTCATCCTAGAATGCAGGATATGGAATAATGGGCTCGAGTTACAGGAAGCCAGATTCCAGCTGGACATCATAAAAAACTTCCTGACTATTGACCAGTACAACAAAGGAACCAATGACCTATGGAGGCAGTGGGCTCTCCCACCCTATAGGCATACAAGAGGCACCGGACAGCCATCTGTCAAGTATGCCCCGAAGCCGATTCCCGCATCAAGCAGGGGGCCGGATTCGGTGGCCCCAAAGGCCCCTTCCAACTCCACTTCTCAATGGTCCCATGCTTCAATGATCTCTCCCCCTTGCCCTTTCTCAGTGGGGATAGCTGTATAACACGTAATTTGAGTGGTGAGTAACCAGAAAATTCCTTACCTCAAAGGCATCCAAGTCACCAACAAGGTGCCCTTATCCCATTAACATAAAATATTAGCTTATACCAAGTAAGACCATTGAGCCATCCAGCCCAGTATTGCCGATACAGAATGGCAACAGCCCTACCTGAATTTCTCCCAGCGCTATGTTGATATGCCAGGGATTCAACCTGGGCCTTCTGCATGCAAAGCTGGTGCTCTTCCCACTGAGCTACCGTCCCTTCTTCTGATTCAAACAATATACAGTCACCCGAGACCTTAAGCATGCAAGGCATATGCTCCCTCACACCACCTCCCCACTGGCTCTACTAGCCATAGGCGGGTGAAAGCTTGTGGAAGAGGGGGATTAAAATTCTCCCCCTCCCTCATCCAAGCCCTTTACAGCAAGAATATAGTGATAGGCCTGAAAAAAGGCTAATTGGGGCTGCTATGTCACGCAAACTGAGCCAGGATACAAAACAAAACTGGGCCCAGTGTGTGACTATTAAGATTTACTTAGAGCTCCCTACACCATGCATGCTGGCCCCTCCCGTAAATAATCAATCTGGCTGCTTCCCTAGCACCAGGTTTCTCCTGCCTTACAAGGAAAGGAAAAGAGGCTGACAGCCTGCAAACAGCCAAGGGTCTCCCTTCGATCCTGGGCCCGTGGACTCTGCAGGCTGGAGAGAAAAGGAAGGAGGGAAAATTCCCGAGGCCGCCACCCAGCGCCACCTCGATAAGAGGCCCAAGGCCGGAGGGGAGGAGTGGGCGAGAGACCCGGCGCTCGCCTCGCCCGGGCCCCACTGACAGCCAGAGAGGATCCCGCCTGCAGCCGCAGGCAAGCCGGCGGCCAGGGGTTAATCCCTTATCGTCAGGCGCGTCCGCGCCCTCCGCTCGGCAGGGAAGATTGGGGGGGGGGGGGCCAGCCGGCCCAACCCTGTCAACCTGGGGGCGGAGCGCCCCGAAGAGATCCCGCCATCCGGCGAAATCAAGGTAGGCCCCCAGCTCCAGGCGCCGAGCGCCTCGTCGCTCGCCCCGCGCCGCTCTCCGCCGCTGCCTCCGAGGAGCAGCCTCGGCGGAGCTCGTCCCCTGCTGAGCTGCTCAATCGAAGAGGGCGCTCCGCGGAAGCCTGCCTGCCGCCTACGCTTCCGACGAGGCGGCCCAAGCCTCCGCCGCCGCCCCTCTCTGCACTGGGAAGGACCGTCCGGTCCTCCCCCAAACCTGCGGGCCTGCCGGCCAGAAGCCTCCGCTCGCCCCACACCACCGCAGGTATATTCCGCCGCTCCTCGCGCCGCTGCCCAGCCGCCCTCTGGACTCCACACGAGGCTGCTGGCATTGCCAGCCAGCTTCTCGCCGCCAAGCCGCACGAACAAAGACAAAGGAGGGGAGGAGTTCCAGCCTAATATAGGCTCCCCTTCCTCCTCCCCCTCCTTTTGGCGCCATTTCAGGAGGCCGCCAATAGCGCGCCTCCACGCCGTCTCTATCTGCGCCCGCCGCAATCGCCCCACCACCCCCAAGCTGCGCCGGGGGTGGGGTAGGGCCCTTCTCAGAGCTCCCTTCCCCATTAAGACTGATTCCTGCCCCAATATCAGCTTTCTTGTCTGTACAGTCAACAAGTCACTTACTGGTGTGTGGATGACAGCGCCTGCTTTTCCTGTCTGTCCTTACTGGCTTCTGCTCTCTCTAGCTCTGAAAACCGCTCCTCAGCTTCCTCAGTCTTTCTAATCCATTTCTTTCCCTGCGTACCATTCAAATCAATCAACCTGAGACTGGTTATGCTTCTGAACGTTTGACATGAGATTTGTACACTGACATCTTGAACCAGGCACCCACCTCGATTTCTCTTGTTTTTCCTAGCTTGACGTCAATGGAGTCCCTGCATGGAGTGGGAGTGGATTCTGAGAAACAAACAGCTTAAGGGCTAGGGAGTCCAATCTGTCCCTCATGGTGTGTGGTTGTCCCAATCCAAATCGAGGCCATGCACACCTTCGCTAGAGTAAAAAGAAAAATAAGGCTTAGCCTCACACTACATAATTAACAAAACGTGAAGTTTACATGTCATTTATCACATGGAGGCCTTTCCCAGCAGTTTGTGGGTACAGATTGGGAATGTGTGCTCTGGCTTTAGATGTGGAGCTGCCTCATGTGATGCATCTTCCCTCCCTATGCCTAGGAGGCTCTTCAGGGTTAAAACAATACAGAAAATATTACCAATTTCTGCTCAGGTAGAATTATTGTTACTACTTTTTGTTTGTAATAGGTATGACTATATATACAGAGTGGCCCAAAAGTAGGTATACTAGGCTGACCATATGAAAAGGAGGACAGGGCTCATGTAACTTTAACAGTTGTAGAGAAAAGGGAATTTCAGCCAATGTCATTTGTAAGCAATTAGTTCCTGGTAAAATTCCCTCTTCATCACAACAGTTAAAGTTGCAGGGGCCCTGCCTTCTTTTGTATAGGGTCACTCTAGTATAGTGCATGCACCTTTAACTGTTGTGATGAAGAGGGAATTTCACCAGGAACTAATTGCATACAAATGGCACTGGCTGAAATTCCCTTTTCTCTACAACTGTTAAAAGTTACATGAGCCCCTGTCCTCCTTTTCATATGGTCAGCCTATACAAATGACACTGGCTGAAATTTCCTTTTCTCTACAACTGTTAAAGTTACATGAGCCCTGTCCTCCTTTTCATATGATCAGCCTAGGCATACAGCCCTCCCATCAACATTCTAAACAACTGTATACCTACTTTTGGGCCTCTCTCTCTCTCTCTCTCTCTCTATAAATACACACACACACACACACACACATATATATATATATAGCATGATGTAATATGTACATATTAAAAAAGGTATTAGGGGAAATTTGTATGAGACTTTTATTTCTGTTTATTTAAGACCAGAACATGCCCCATTCACAGACCCCAAATATGAGTGTCAGAGACAAAAATCTTTCCCCATGCTGATAACCAAGATGATTTATCTGGACCTGACAGAAATTGAACCTAGGACCTTCTGCATGGAAAATATATGGTCAACCGCTCATTAAGTCCTGTCACCATAGTCAGTTTCCAATTCCAATTTTAAAGTGCTGGTTTTAGCCTTTAAAGTCCTAAATGGCTTGAAACCTAGTTACCTGAAACTCCACTCATATATTTCTATGCAAACTTTTAAGATCTTCCTCAGAGTAGGGTGACCAGATTTTGGAACCCAAAATCCCGGTCCCCCCCCCGCCAACAACCCCCCCACCATGCCACCTCCCAAAACAACCCCCCCAAGCCACCCACCCACCCAAAACAACCCCCCCACCAAGCCACCCACCCCCAAAAAACATCAGCCTGGACCTACCGGGGCGGGTCCTCTTCTGCTGCCTCCGCCGCCGCCGCCGCGCCGCCACCGCCGCCGGGTCCCCCGCCGGCTCGTAAGGCCAGCGGCCGTGTGGAAGAGGCAGGGGAGGGCCAGATCCGGAAGTGACGTAATCGGCCCTCCTCCGCCTGTTCCGCGCGGCCGCTGGCCTCACGAGCCGACGGGGGACCTGGCGGCGGCAGCGTCGGACCTGGCGGCGGTGCGGCCCCGGCGGCGGCGCGGCGGCGGCCCCGGTGGCGATGGTGGCGGCGCGGCGGTGGCCCCGGCGGCAGCGGCGCTGCGGCGGCATGGCGGCGGTGCGGCAGCGGACCTGGCCGCCCCAGCAGGTAAGTGCCCCGCGCCCCGCGCCTCGCGCTCCTTACCCCGCTTCCCTCCGGTGCTCGAATCTACTGAGAAACAGGCTTCGCGGCCTGTCTCTCAGTATCGCGCCGGGTGATGATCACCCGGCGCGCTACTGAGGGACAGGCCGCGAAGCCTGTTTCTCAGTAGATTCGAGCACCGGAGGGAAGCGGACGCCCCTGCGGGTAATGAGTGTGAGGTGCGAGGGAGGGCACTTACCTGCTGGGGTGGCCGCTTCCCGGGCTCCTCCGCCGCCACCGCCGCCGGGTCTACCGCCGCTCTGCCACCGCCGCGTGACCCCCCCCGCCACCCCGGTTTGCCCCCCCGCCCCCCGGTTGGGCCGGTTCGCCCCTGGATTCCCGGTTAGGACCGGGAAACCCCGAGCCATCTGGACAGCCTACCTCAGAGGCCTGCTGCACGTCCCCACACTGAATGAAGTGAGTGGCAAACATTAGTGTCACCCTGGCTATAGAAGGCCTCCCCTGAGAGGTTCACCTGGTACCTCTCTTATGGCCTTTTCAGTGGCAGGTGGAGACTTTTCAGTTCACCGAGGCTTTTAAATAATTCTTATAGTCTGAGCATTTTGGTCTTAAAATCTGTTTTAATTCTGGTTTGCTTTCTTTATTGCTTTTAATCTTGGTTTTGTGTTTCATTTTGCTTTTAAATTTGTATTTGTTTGTTTTTAAATGCTTTTTTAGATGTTTGTTTAGCCCAGAAACATTTGAGGCAGCATACAAATGTAGTAAAGAAATTAATAAATTAATAAATAAAGCAACAATGTACTCTGGCTCTTTCAAGGAACTTGTTTGCATTTCCTCTAGATGTTACTCTCCTCCCTGTGGAAAACACATCAATACATCAGTGCTTCCTGAGGTAGCAGAATGGTTAATTTCTGCTGACACCTGTGATATCACCTTTGGCTATTATCACAAAGAAGTTAAATGTTAAGCTCTTGCAAAGTTTCAGCACCTGCCTTGTTAGTATCCAGACAGGCCTTTATAATGTTCAATAACTCCACCGTTCATGGGGAGGAAAAAAAGATTACAAATAGGAAATGAGAACTGAAGTATACAGGAAAGGGCGCAGAGGGCAGTAGGTTGCTTAAATTTATAAACTGCATTCTCCTGGTTTACAGTAAAATAATATGTCATCTAGAATTATCAGAGGAAAATATGACACATGGAATACAAATTGAAACCTAATTTAAGCTTCAAGCAGATCACCTCACTGGAATATACACAGTAATTTAGGGAATGCTAGTAAAACCCTCATAACTAAATAAGTATGCTCAGACAGTTAACAATAAAAAAACGCCCAAGGTCACCTTTGTATTACGGCAGGTTTTTATGCTCTCAGTTGAAATACTCAGGGGATGGGGGGAAACCTAACACATCCAAAAGCAAAATTGTATTCTGAAAATGGCACATTTTAACTGTGCAGACTAAGGTGCAGTCTTGAGCATATTTACTGAGAAGACTACTCACTGAACTCAGAACCAGTGCAGAATGTGACACATGATAAGTGCACACACATGACTACACTTTGTGCATATCAGCCACCACATAATCTGTCCATTTTCTTTAAAGTGTGTTCAGATCATTCTGCAGGGCATATTATTGGGAGGCTCATGCATACATACCCTAGCACACAAATCATTTGACATGTGCTAGAAGGGTGCACATGAGCCTGAAACTCATGACCCACAGCATATGCAGTCCACAATGAGTTTTCTGGTGCTACTTGCTCAGAAGTGAATATGTTTATGGTTGTACGTAGATGGCTATGACTGAGTATAGCCAGAGCCACATTGCTTCATTACAAAAAATAATGTTAGCGTGTGCATATTTCTGTCATATCATGTCAATACCAGGGAAATGTTTAGGATGAGGTACCAGTTCTTATAGTAACTCCAGTTTAGTTTCCCCTGGCTGTATCATTTGCTAGGTTTCATTAACATATGAACACATAACTCTATAATTTGCAGCTTGGATAAGGCCATTGCTATGGCTAATATCTTGTATCTACATGAGAGTTCTTGAACATGAAATTAATCTCAAGTCAGAGCCCAGCTTCACCACAGCAGCGGGCCTTGTTGTTTATAGCTAGAATTTGATGATGATACATAGTCTGAAGGGTCTGGACCTACGACTGTCGTTCACAGGGAAATCCAGCCATTTTTGGGACCAAACAGTCTCCGCAACAGGTCCAGCTAGGCTTGAGCAAGCAAGCAGAACCCTGGTAAAGTTCCCCAAACTCAGGAACTTTCCTGAGCTTTTTATTGCTGCCACTTCCTGTTGCCATTGGCACCTCCACCTCCAAGGGCAAACCCTCCTCCTTGCTGAGGAGAACACAAGGGATCTGTACAAGGTGGCAGTGGCAAGACCCCCTTGCCACCTCCATATGCAAATAGCTGCTTCTCGCCCTTCTTGGACAGGGGAGAAGGACCCCTTTGTGCATATTAGCAGCCCTGTTTTGTGCTAATGGATCCTTCTTCTCCTCCCAGGAGGGGAGAAAGGCACATTTGGTAGCATATTTGGTGGTGACATGAGAGAGGGCATTTTCAGTGGCCACTCCCAGGCTGTGAAACTCCCTGCCAAGGGAGGCTATGATGTCATCAGATGAGTGTTTTATAGCAGCTCATTACTGGCCACTCACGGATGTTCACAGGTCCTTTTGACAATGCCATCCACCTCCTGCACGTCTCCCATTCCTTCTCTTTTTTCCATCAAAAAATAAGACCCGAGAAATCTGTTCTGCTGTGGAGAACCAGCACGATAAACACACCTGCTGAATGGGCCACGTAGTCGTTGCTTGCTTCCTCTTTCTTCCCCATGAGAAGAAAGAGGAAGCTGCTCATCCCTGTTGTGGGACAGTAAAGCGACAGTAGGGAAAAACGATTTCCCATCGTCTGATAAGGTTCCGTCTCTGCTGACTTTCCACCATTAGGCAAAGCCCTTTTTCTTCAAGCAGGTCTTTGATATGCCAACAGGTCTGTTAGGTTGGATGCTGTTTTTATTTTGTTATTGTTGGTTTTAAAATACGTCTTAATGGGTTTTGTTTTATCATTGTTTTAATCGAGTTTTATTCATGAGTGCAAGCTGCCTTTAGTGTCAAGTTTCTCGGTAGAAAAGCAGGGTACAAATGAAATAAACAAATCAATGTTACCATAACTCACCGATGGACCTGGATTTTACTGAAGATGAAGAAAGTATAATTGAAGTTTTTACAAAGTCTGTTCCCATGCACATATAATAAAGGAAGTGTATACTGTTATATGAATGTGAGAACTTTGAAAGAGATGATGTTCAGGAAGAGGTGCCTCTTTAAAGCATACAAAAAATGGGAAGAACATTTAATTTAATGTATTTTTAAAAATCTTATAAGTCATAATCTCTGAACAAGGAGGTTCCATTTGGCTATCACAGCTAATGGCTATTGACAGACCTATCCTCCACAGAATTTGTCCGTTCCTTTTGGAAAGCCATCTGAGCTAGTGATCATTGCTACCACTAGGACAGTTCATTCTGTACATTAATTTTGTATTGTTTGAAGAAGTGCTGGCTGTGATTTCTGCTTGATCTACTGTCAATTGGTTCTTTGTATGGTCCCAGATCTAGTACAGGGGTGGGCAGAAAGTAGATCTCCAGATGTTTTGGACTTCAGTTCCAAGCACTCCTGTCACTTTCTGCTCTCCCTTGTTCTAGCATGAAAGGTGGGGATATGTTTTCCTCTCTCCACATAATACATAATCACATAAAGCTTTATTGTACCCCTTCTTTTAGTCATCTTTCTAAACTAAAAAGCTTCCACTAGGTTCGGCTTTCCCCATAGACTAGGTGCTTCAATGTTATCTGTGTAGAATGTCATGTATGAAAACAGCATGTCTATTTTAGCCTGTGTGAAAATAGCATGACTATCTATCATGCCATGTATACATCTGTTCAGAAGCCAACGTAGGGTAGAATAGATAACTAGCTGAAAGAACTTTTAGCTCACTCAATATCCAGAGCCCATAAGAGCAGAACAAAGTTCTTAGCATTATTTAATGAGGCCTGTTTTTGGAGATGGGAAAGGCAAAGCTTGAAGCTACTCATTACCTATAAAGTGCTTTTCTCTCCAGAATATAAATGATATTTAATGGGTTTAGTTCACGTATTCACTGATGGACGTAAGGGGATGGCTTCTGACCATCATGGCAGTGCTGATAATATTGTCATGTTTCATGCTCTCCTAAGCCTGCAAAGTCTGTTTGAATTATTTTATCTCATTGACCTAAAGAAATATTACCTAAAGCCAAAGAGATTATTGGCTGACTCTAGATACCAGGTCAATATTCACAAAATTTTAAAGAGTATGAAACTAGTCTCAAGAGAGAAGGACTGCAACAATTCAGATTAGTATTGCAATGACTTTATAACCATGGCACATTGTCTTTATTACTAGGGATATGCATCGGATCAGACCCAATCCACGATCTGAGCCCGATCTGACCGAAATCAGATCAAACGATCCGATTACGATCCCCAACACCTGGATTGGCTGATCCAATCCAATCTGAAAAGGAGCCGCTCCGGATCGACAGATCGGCGGATTGGGCCCCCTCGCCCCACTCATGCTCTTTACCTGCCGGGGTCGATGGCTCCGGCAGGTAAGGTGTGTGAGGGGGGGCTTACCAGCCACGGCTGTCCGCTTCCATCCGCAGGTGCCAGTGGGCGCCCACCAATAGAAGCAGACAGCCCCGGCAGGGAAGCAGAGTGAGGGGGAGGGGGAGGGGGCCCCATTTACCTTGCCAGAGACATTGCTTCCCTCCGCTCCTGGATACTACTGCGAAGCACGCTTCGCGGCCTGCCCCTAAGTAGCACGCCACTTGGCGTGCTACTTAGGGGCAGGCCGTGAAGCCTGTTTCGCAGTAGCGTCCAGGAGCGGAGGGAAGCGGACGTCCCCAGAAAGGTAAGGTGCGCTGGGGGGGAGGGGTTACTGGCCAGCGAACGGAAGCCGACAGCCCTGGCAGGTAAGGAGCACGAGTAGGGGGGGAAGGACAGGGAGGGGGGTTAGGCCCCCCTCACTCGCCCACTGCCATTTTTTTCCACATAGACTTGCATTGAGGAAAAGCTTTTTTCCCCCCTAATGCAAGTCTATGGGGGGGGGGGGGATGGCATCCAATCCAAAAATCGGACGTCCGATTTTTGGATCGGAATCGGGTCCGAACCGAACTGGGAGGCCTCCAATCTGATCCGATCCGAGGCCTCGGGTCTGGTTCCAATTCCGATTCCGAACCAATTTTTCTGACTGTGCACATCCCTATTTATTATGAACCCTTAAGTCAAACCATTGAAGGAACTGAATACTCTAGACATGAGCCAAAATTAGAGTTTTCCATCAATACCTGGAAAAATTTCACCTTTCAGGTGATTTCCCAGCACTTTTTGTGGACATGTTTGCTTGTTAAATTATGTTGCCCTCACTTGCCCCTAGTGATTTCATTAAATAACTCAATTTGGCTATGTAGCATTGTGACATTATCTTATTCACCCCATGTTCCCTAATTGGTTAGGCCTAGCCATGTGACTAATGCAGGAACATGGGGAAAAAAGTACCAAACGGAGACAAACATAATACTGAATAATGCTGAGAAAAGGTGGTTTTATTTATTTATTTATTTATTTATTTTGTAATCTGTTCTTTGGAGGAGGGGGAATTGTACAATACAGAAATTGCTGGTTTCTAAATCCCAGATCAAAACTGGAGAATATTTAGTGCAAGTCTATTATATACTTATCTGAGCAAGTGTTTAGACTCATTATATTGTGTGTGATTGGCACTTCATAATAGTAGAAGTGTAGGGTCCCCTGCAACCACCCGTGAAAAGAAACAGAATTATAATTACTACTTGCAGCTCTAAAATGGATTTATGCCCATTATGTTAGCACTGGCCAGCAAACCAACAAAAAAATCTTCACAATTAGTTTCACATGCCTAATGGATATTCGGATTTGTTCAATTTCTCAGACAGAAGCACCCCACAATGCTACAAATGGCAAACTGTTTCTGAAAATGAAGGGAGCTAGAACTCTAAAATTCCTTACCATAGCACAGTAGCAAAAGGCAAACTGATCTAGCAAAAAGGAAGAAGCTACCATTCTTCCCCCACCTACTTTACCTCTGTCTTTCTCTCTTAACAAACACATTGTCCTGTCTAGATTATGCCTCAGCCAGTACACCAGCTTTTGACTTGGCCAGGAAATCTGAAATGAAGGATGGAAAATTAAAAACAAACAAACAAAGCCCTCAGTTCTGACATTATGATTTGAGGGAACAATGATTGTAATAGAACCATCTTAATACAAAATAAACTAAGGCTAGGAGATACTAAACTTGAAATACAACATAAATTTTTTTTGGGGGGGGAAATGAGAAAGAGATTTGTCATCATCATCATCATCATCATCATAAATTTATTTCTAACCCGCTTCTCCCTCTGCATCGAGGCGGGGAACAACATTAAATATAAATACAAAAACCATAAAATAGATAAAACATTAAAACAAATAAAACTAATACATTATTAAAACATCTTAAAATTCAACTGGGTAGGCCTGCCGGAAGAGATCAGTCTTCACGGCTCTCTTAAATTCATGAAGGCTGCTAATTTGTTGAATCTCCTCCGGCAGGCTATTCCACAGCCTGGAAGCGGCAGAAGAGAAGGTCCTCTGGGTAACACTCGTCAGCCTAGTTCTGGCTGATTGGAGTAAGTTCTTCCCAGAGGACCTGAATGTGCAGGGCGGATTATATGGGAGAAGGTGATCCCGCAGGTAACCTGGACCCAAACCATGTAGGGCTTTAAAGGTGATAACCAACACTTTATACTTCACCCAGAAGCTAATTGGCAGCCAGTGGAGTGATTTTAAGACTGGTGTAATGTGGTCACCCCTAGGTGTATCGGTGACCAACCTGGCTGCCAGCAATAGACATGTCAGTGTTGTTATTTGGTGAATTTAAGTTCCATTTAAGAGCCCATTAAAAGGGGGGAATGAAGAAACAGTAATTCCCATGTGGAACACGTTTGCACTCAATGGCTACATATCCATAGTAACAAAGGTCAGTCCTGTCTTTTTAAATTAAGCAAGCCTGGATTGATTTATTTATTTAACAACAGTCACAAATCTTTGGCAGAGCAGACATGATGATTTGAAAACAAGAGGGAAACATGCACTTTTTAAAATCACAAACATGTTGCAAGGTGTTTACATGTTACAAATGGAAATGCAGTTTGTGGGAATAGGTATTTTGTACATGAATACATTCAGATGATCCTGCCCTCTTTATGTGCAGATGACAGGGTGTAGAAGACCTCCTTGTGGATCTATAACATAAAACTTCCTCTCTTGTTCAGCTAGGGATGGACAGACTCACTGGCTGAATTCGGACGACACGATAGTCAATGGTGGGGTAATAATCAACTTTACAGTTGTTCATCTAGGGGGTTCTCCCCACACAACATGGTAATAAATAATCAACTGTGGTGTGGATTAGGATCAGCGCTGAGTTGACTATGGCAGCATTCGGACGACACAATAGTCAATACAACTGATGATTGTTTCCCCTCCCCAGTTGCTTATTGTGTTGTCCAAATTCAGCCACTGAGTTCTCACCGAACCACTGCCATTGCCCATGCCTGTTTGCCACACCACACGAGTTGGCAAGCACCCAGGGACCATCCCCTTACCGAGCTGCCATTTTATGTAAAAAATGGCGGCTCATGTTTTTTGGAAACCCATGTTACATAAATGGTGTCCGTAAAGGAGCCACTTACACAACATTATGGGGGAAATGAATGCCCAGTGAACAGGTCCAGTAGTTGGAGGCAACTCGACAAGTGGGGTCCAGGTAGTCAAGTGTGGGAGTCTGCGAGGGGACTCCCACAACATCCCTACCCCATGCACTTAACATGCTGCAATGTGATGTGGCCATTTACTTCAAGTCAAGGCCCTTTCCAGTAAGGCCTGGAAAGGGGAGAGACCACAGCTCAGCAGTCCTGCGTTTAATCCCTGGCATCTCCAGGACAAAGAGGATCAAGTGGCATCCAAATGATGGGGAAGACCTCTGCTTGAAAACCTAGAAAGCTGATGCTAGTAAGGGTGCGCAATAGTAGCCTAGATGCTTACATTCCAGTGGCCAAGATTGGGATAGTAGGTTATCCAACACAAGGAGGACCCTAGCTTGAACTGAATGCCCTGGCCATGTTGCAGAATTGTGCAAGATCCTAGTACACAAAACCAAAAGATGGAGAGCATCCACTCAGGGTTAAAAAAGGAAGAGAATCCAGTTCTCAGAATGCTAAGATACTTCATTGTTCACGCCCAACGTGTTTCGGCCTATGTTGTTTTTTAAAGGCCTTCTTCAGGGGGCTGTAACGTCAAGAATACATTACATTATGTTTATGGGGATAACACATAACATTTCAGTTTAGGGGCAAAAAAAATGACAAAAAATGATACAAGAATGAGAAAAGATGATTTAAAAGAATAAATAGAGGGCCCTTGAATGATTGCATTTCCTCAGTCGCCAGTGAATATCGTAGGAGACTATCATCCTGCTAAGAGTTTTCTGCAGACATCTCTTACCAAGTAAGAACCAATATATTGAATTTTTGTTAAAAGTGTTTTACATCATAAAATAGGGCTTTTATATGATTTATAGAAATTTGAATGTATAATGTGGACAGGCCCAAGAGCCTTCATACAGTATTAATTTTTTTTTAAAAAGGAACTTATATATGGGCACAGGCCTTTTGAGGCAATATGCCTAACGAACCCCCTAAACTGATATGTTATGTGTTCTCCCCATAAACATAATGTAATGTATTCTTGATGTTACAGCCCCCTGAAGAAGGCCTTAGAAAAACAACGCAGACAGAAACACTTTGGGCGTGAGCAATAAAGTATCTTAGCATTCTGAGAACCGGATTCTCTTCCTTATTTTACCCTAGATCCTGGTACAGCCTCTTTCATCCTGCCTGTGAATTTGCAAGATACTACTTGCTTGTTGTCTGCTGCCCCTCAAAGAGAATACGTTTAAGGTGTGTGTGCATGTGTGTGCGTGAAGTCTTTAATCTATGCATGCAAAGATCTTTTTGTTCTAGTCAGCCCGAAAGGACAAATGTTTCAGGAATCTATTCTGCTGGAACTCAAGGCCCAAGAGTCAGATGATTAAACTATTTGACTTCCTTATGCCTGCGTTGCAGAGCAAATGATAGCATTGATGGAGAGCCTTTTTAGGCTCCCTGCATGAAACAGTTGAAAGATGATTAAACCTTGATTAATTGATCTGGTAAGAGAAGATGGTTCAATTAAGATCGCCTCTGACTTCATATCGCTCAGTGATGATGGTTTACAAACTGTTTACTGCAAAATACATAGATGACCTTGCTATCTCAACTTTCAAATTACTCATCCAATGTAGGCTTAAGTGCAGACCTTGTATTGTAAGGGATCTTCAATAATGCATGGCTTTATTTTATATCCCGCTCTGTTCCATGGACTCAGAGTGGCTCACAGCAGTTTTTCTTAAATGTTAATAGTACTGTCCACCAGGGACTCACAATCTGAAGCAATCAAATAGTTTGGGAGATAAAAAGAGACCATAATGAAATGAAAAATGACATTGTAAACAAAAAATAAATATGTTTTAAAAAACAATCTAACCCTCTCCCAGACTCCTATACCACATCATAAATTACCACTCCAAAAAGCCATCCATAGGAAAACACTTCTTTTTTTCATCTTCAGGCAGCTATCTGCTGACTGCTTATTTGTTTAGGATGAGATGTAAACATGTGAGATGGCTGATGGATTCTCTGGAGCTCTACACAGGAGGTAGATCTTCACTTCCAGGCTCTGGAATGCTCCTCTTCAGCATCAATACCACCCTCATGGAACTGCTTCAGCACATAAGTGGAATATCATGTTTGAATAGACCCTCATATACAGACTCTCTGCAAGTGGGGAACTAGCATTTTAGGGAGAAATCTTGGCTTGTATGCAAGCTTCTTGACTGTGAGGCATCAGACAACTGTGGATCAGTGATAGTATGGCATAATACTTAGTGCTGGGCAGAAAATTTCAACCATTCCATTTTTGGCATTTCATGGGGGGTGGGTAAAAAAAATTGAAAACTTAGGTGAAAGAGGCTGGGAGAGGTGAGAATTTTGAGAATTTTCTCCTTGGGGAGGTGACAGGGTTTACACATACTTTTAAATGTAGTCCATTGTTGAGGGGTCAACTTTCATTTTATTTAAAAGAAAAAGCATTAACAGGAACCTGGCGGGAGTAACTATGACTCTTTTGTTACTGGGGTGATGACAATAGTATAATCCTCCACCTCCTTGTGACCCCGCTGGATAACGAGTCTTTCACTCGGCTAAGCGAGGATTACGTCACCCCGTATTTTAACCCTAGGCTGTCATGGTGTGCAACGGTTTGTGCACAGAAAATTGCCCGAATTTTCTCGCAAGGGTGAAGATGGGCATCACCACATCTCTAGTTTTTGAGAAAGGTGGCATGAACTACGAGAGAATCCTGATTGGTATATCAAAGACCAGTAAGTCAACTTCAACCCAAATGGGAACATCGGAAGATGCTGGGTTGGAAGAGAGGACAAACTTATACAATAAAATGGAAAGCTCCAGTCACAGTGAGAATCTAGAAGTGACACCGAACCCCACGGTTTTGGTAGATGGAGAACCCACGGCAAAGGAAACTGGGATAGGGATCCCCTCTGGAGTGATCGGTGGTTTGGATCCAGTGGAGGTTGTGAGCCCTTCCCAAACGGATTATGACACTAAAGAAACGAGTGAAGAACTGGTGGTCGAATCGTCAAATACGACAGTGTGGTTGCAGGATGAGAATCCCTCTTGTCCCATCTGTAGAATTATTGTCGGGAAACCTACAGCACTTTCTAAACATCTGTCCAATAAGCACAATAGTGATCAAGTGCTATTTGGATGTAGGAAATGTCACCGGACGAACCCAAAAGTGCACTCTATACTCGTACATATCCCAAAATTTAAAACGCCTGCAGACTCTATTATCAACAAAGAGGAAGATCCAGGCTGGAAATGTGAAACCTGTGGGTTGCATTGGTCAACCAAGATTGGGTTATCCCAACGTAAGAGACACAAACATCCGGTGGTGAGGAACAAAGAATGAATAGAGAGTTTGAGTGAGAAGACGAACGGTCAAAGAGGGAAGCATGTTAGTTGTTGGTCAAGCGAAGAAGTGCTTCTTTTGGAACAGCTTTGCAATAAATATGAAGGAAAGAAGTGCATTAATAAGCTCATTGGAGAAGAGCTGAAAACAAAAACGGCCAAACAAATTGGGGTTAAACGAAGGGATCTTAAAAGGAAAGTTACAATGGGCAGAAGGTTAGAGGAGCCAAGCTAAGCGAGGCGGCCTGAGAAAGTGCAGAAAACCTTTGGGTTAGTGGACGGTCTCAGAATTTTGATCCGGAAGGATCTCACTGAGCAGAAAATAAAGAACAAGCAGGTTGAAGAAGTGCTCCAGAAGTGGCTCGGTGGCGCCAATACAGAGACACTGAGGGAAGTAATGGAAAGGGCCACAGAAGAAATTCTGGGCCCGCTTTGGAAAAGATGTCAGAAAAGAGTTGGGAAAAGAAAGGTTGTGGAAGCAAGGAGCAGGGTTAATAAAAAGAAAGAACCAAAAAAGAGGAAAAAGCCTAGCTGGATCGAAAGACGCAGAGTAAGAAAATTGGACTATAAAAGGTTGCAAAACCTGTATGAAAAGGACAAAAAAGCGGCTGCCAGATATATTCTGGAAGGGAACATCAGTGTAAAATGCGAGATTCCAACAAATGAAGTATATAATGTGAATGGAAATAAATGGGGAGAAACAACGGAATTCGGTGGTCTGGAGGACTACATGATTGAAAGGGATACCGACAATGAGATCTAAAGGAAGCTCATTACGGCGGAAGAGTTGGAGGAAGTGTTTGATGGGATTAAAATGAACACGGCCCCGGGTCTAGACAATGTAAAGAAAAAAGATATAGTGAAATTTCCAAAGAAGAATACCACCTTTGTTGAGTTGCTAAATTTATGGCTCGTGACGGGGATGATCTCGAGATGCCTGAAGGCCAGCAGGATGATACTAATACCTAAAGTGAACGAAAGAGAGGCTCTGAGGGACATTGGAAATTGGAGACCTATAACAATTAGCTCCATTCTGTTAAGGATTTTTTTCAAAATCCTGGGGAAGAGAATTGAAAAGGCTTGCCCCATAACAATGAGACAAAGAGGGTTTATAAAAGCCCCAGGTTGTAATGAAAATAACTGGACATTAAAAACATTAATTAGGGGTGCAAAGCGGGATAAATCAGAGCTGGGAGTAATTCTGGTCGACATCGCGAAGGCTTTCGACTCAGTTTCCCACAAACATATCAAAGAGGCTCTGGTTCGAAGAAAAATGGACAACCATATGATTAATCTAATTATGGATTCATATAAAGGGGCTACTTCGTTAATAAAAGTGTCAGAGGGGGAGACACCGAATATCAAACTGAGAAATGGAGTGAAACAGGGGGATCCCCTATCACCCTTTCTCTTTAACCTAGCGATTGAACCTCTTCTTGTGGAACTGGAAAATAACGGAGGAGGATTTAAAAAGAAAGATTGGAGTGTCTGTGCATTGGTCTTCGCAGATGCCATCGCGATGATTAACGGGACGCATGCGGAGATGGAGAGGAACATTAAATTACTAGAAGAATTCAGTAAAGCGACCGGTTTAAAGATTAACGTGAGGAAGTGTCACGGCTTCCATATTAAGGGGACCAGTGACAGTTATGTCATGAACCATTGTGAACCCTGGAAGATCAATGGAGAGGCCGTACATTTCATTGAGCCGGAAGATTCTGCAAAATACTTGGGCATTCAGGTGGATCCTTGGAACGGACCCAGCAGTAATAGCATCAGCCAACTAACGGAATGGCTAGAAAGAATTAACAGAGCTAAATTTAAACCCAGGCAAAAGCTGGAAATGCTTAAGCAATACGTTATTCCGAGAATATATTATACTTTAGAACAAGTGAAGATCTCCAGGATCTAACTTGTTTTATGTAAGAGCTAATGATGGAGGCCTGGGTCTTCTGAGACTGGAATATGAGACTGCTAACCAACAAGCGGCATTATGAAAGAGAATTCTAAAATCAAGTGATCCGATAGTGATGTCCCTGGCAAAGCAAGAAAAAGAAAATTGGGGGAGTAATATTCAAGAGGACGGAATGGATCAAGAGTGTAAAGATGGGAGATCCAAAGAGGGAGAATTGGAGGCATGGGCACAATTTGCCACGCAAGGAAAATCAGTAAAATGCTTTGTAAAAGACAAAGTAAGCAACAAGTGGATCTCTAGGACAACAGGCCACATGGAAAGGGAATTTATTACTGCCCTGAAGCTGGGAGCCAATGTTTACCCCACTAGGGAATTCCTAGGAAGAGGCAGAAAAGAGGCACTAAGAACGTGCAGGAAATGCGGTGCCCAATGGGAATCTTGTTCCCACATCTTAGGACAGTGCCCATTTGTTCAACCGGCATGAATTGCTAGGCATAATAACATCTGCAGTTTATTGGCTGATGTAGCCAGTAAAAAGGAATGGAAGATCTATAATGAAACCCATTTCAGAAGCCCAAAAGGAAACGAACTCCGAAAACCTGACTTAGTTATGGTCAAGCAGGGAAAAGTGTTGGTGATTGACGTAACGGTGAGGTGGGAGTTCAAACTCGATACATTATCTAAAGCGGCGGCCTCAAAGGTTCAGTATTACCGCGAATTGGAAGATCAAGTGCGGGCGAGAACCAGAGTGCCAGATGTCAAAATTTTTGGCTTTGTTATGGGAGCAAGAGGAATGTGGCTCCACGAGAATTTTAGAATACTGACTGAACTGGGAGTTCCGAACATCGAACAAAATAGGCTGGCGGAGCTATTTACTATAAGAACTTTGAAACAGTCCAGCCAAATTATGAACATTTTCACCAACTGATGGACTCAAGCTCAATTAGGACGACCTTAAATTTTAACTTTAATTTATTAATTTTAAATTTTACCTTCAAAATTAAAATTTGTTGTTTTGAAAAAGAAATTTTGTTGTTAATTGGCTTATTTATCTATTTCATTTTTGGTAGGTTGACATGTCGGGAGCTCGTGATGATTATACCAAACCCTGGTCATAGGCTAACAACAACATGGTCTGAGACCAGGTGTCATGCTGCATTAACTGGATTGACTGACCTAAAACTGATGGACGGGCCATCAGGGAGCCGGTCACCCCTACTAACGTGAAACTAGAGGGCTTGCCCCTCAAACTTTAATAGCCCATTGTTGAGGGGTCAACTTTCATTTTATTTAAAACAAAAAACAGCATTAACAGGAACCTGGGAATTCTTCCTGAGTGATGATTGAAGAGGTCAAGGTCACATGATCTCAAATAGCATTCACTTAGAACTGCATGGCTCCTCCAAATGCCAAGGGAAGCAAGTTTTTTTAAAAAAAAAAAGAAAAAAGAAAAAAAAGAAAAAGAAAAAAGAAGAAGCCCCCTCAGCAACTAGCTACACTTAAAAAAGGTATGTGGAAACCCTGGACCTCTCCCCAAGGAGAAAATTCTCCAATTTTTCTCCCCTCCCTGTGAAACAGGCAGAAAAAACAATGCCTCTTTTGCAGGGAGAAAGTTCCTGGAAATAGGGGGCAGGATTCAGCCCAGCACTAATAATACTATATATATATATATATATATATATATATATATATGACCTGTACTAAGTTTTGGTCTTCTCCAGCTTGCTTAAATATGCCACCCTGGTTAGTTTTGGAATTCTTATGGTTAGAACTGCTTCCTAAATGGATGGCACTCGGTTCTCGACATGTTAGATTAAATAATCCTCCTCCTACAATCTTGTCTGCTAGAGAGGTATGGTGTATAGTATCACATCAACTGCAGTTTGACCCATTTTCTCATGCAAAATTGACTTTATGGGGAAATCCAGATTTAAAAATTGGGGAAAATATGTTTTTGTGGAGGACATGGACGGATAAGGCAATCTTTACTTTGGATCAATTAATAGGTTCAGATGATGAGTTTATGCCATTTTCTGATTTGCATGTTAAATATAATTTACCTGGTATGGCTGAATGGCAATATTTACAATTGCAACATTTGCTGAACTCTAGGTTTGGGCCGGCTGCTTTTATGGCCTCAGAGCCTTCATTACTGTTAGAAACACTTAGAGTAGCTGAGCAGACATGTCAATCCACAACCCATATATATAAATATTTAGTAGTAGTAAATAAATACAATACTTGGAATCGAGAATTGGAGTGTCCAATTTTGCCCAATCAATGGACTGTATCTGAAGTTCTATGGATCTTAGGCTACGTCTTATTCACCAAAAAATCCTTTTTCGAGTCTTCTGGACCCCACAACATCTTTTCAACAAGGGTCTATCTAATTTACAGAATTGTTGGAGATGTAATGCACCTAATGCTTCTTTAACTCATATGTTTTGGCAGTGCTCAGTAGTCTCCTCCTTTTGGGAGGAGGGTAAAAAAGGATAAATCTTCTCCTGAATCAATCTTTAATATGGAAGGATGTTCATGCCCTCCTAAACTACCTGCTGATTTCTTGGAAACTAACACAGGGTCAGCTCAAATGGCTTTTCAGAGCCCTCTTGACAGCTAAAAGACTTATACTAATATATTGGAAGGAGAAATGCTCACCTCCCATAATGCAATGAAATGAGGAATTAATAACCTTATCAACATCTGAACAGGTGATATACAGGCGCAACTTGTGAATGGATAAACAAATGGCTATATGGTCTGATGTTTTTGAAACCTATGTATAATTCTCTCTCTCTCTCTCTCTCTCTCTCTCTCTCACTCTCTTTTAACATTTGATGAAAAATAATGACATCGCTGTACATGTAATGTGTTGTTTTTTCATTTTTCACTATTTCTTTTTGTTTTTATTGTTCTGTATTTTTTTGAAATACACAATAAAAAAAATATATTACTATATATTTTAGATACATACATAGAACTGTATCCAATGCAACACAAGGGCTAACGTAAATTATGTTGCATTAGTGTGAGGGTCCTCTAGCAAAATGCCAATTGCCAGAGCTGCCACAACAGCTTTTCCAGGGAATTGTGCCACCAGCTAACACCATTGGCATTGAGGTCCCTTACAATGTAATTTACATCTCCTCTCATGTCACATTGCATGGGGAACTTGCTTCTACCACCACCTATGGAGTATTCACTTCCAGATCTGCCACCAAAATAACCTATATAGCTTTATACCTCAATAACCTGATGACTAAGGCATATGCATGGATTAACATCCCTGCTAAAACAAGACGAACAAAACTACTAAACTAAGAGGTTTATTAAGAGATATTTGTACATGAGTAAATTGAGTGTCCCCCACACGCACAAATTATAGGTTGGGTAGGGTTACCAGATAAAATCCAGGTCAGGGCTCATGTAACGTTAACAATTGTAGAGAAAAGGGAATTTCAGCCAGTGTCATTTGTATGCAATTAGTTCCTGGTGAAATTCCCTCTTCATCACAACAGTTAAAGTTGCAGGGGCCCTGCCTTCTTTTGTTTCTGGTCACTCTAGTATAGTGCCTGCACCTTTAACTGTTGTGATGAAGAGGGAATTTCACCAGGAACTAATTGCATACAAATGACACTGGCTGAAATTCCCTTTTCTCTACCACTGTTAAAGTTACATGAGCCCTGACCTGGATTTTACTCTAAGGTTGGGGATGCTTAAATGTACTTAAATTAAGCATCCTTAGTTAGTATGCTTAATAAGAGTCTTTCCTTCTAATAAGTAGTTCACAATGGCATTTCCTCCAGATTGAATTCCCTTGAACTCCACCTCAGCCATTCTCTCTCAACCAGGAATGGATAGCAGTATTCTGCCTTCAGCATCTCCTGTTGGCATTGGTTTCTGGGATGATACTCCATCAGGAATCACTTGCTGAAACATCTTCTGATTAGACCTCTGACTGACTGAATCCCCATGGCTAGGCTGACCATATGAAAAGGAGGACAGGGCTCATGTAACTTTAACAGTTGAATCGAAAAGGGGATTTCAGCCAGTGTAATTTGTATGCAGTTAGTGCCTGGTGAAATTCCCTCTTCATCACAACAGTTAAAGTTGCAGGCATTATACTGGAGTGACCATATACAAAAGAAGGCAGGGCCCCTGCAACTTTAACTGTCATGATGACGAGGGAATTTCACCAAGAACTAATTGCATACAAATGACACCTACTGAAATTCCCTTTTCTCTACAACTGTTAAAGTTACATGAGCCCTGTCCTCCTTTTCATATGGTCAGCCTACCCCTGGCACTGGGCTCCGCTGTTTGACTGAATTATCACAACCTCACAGCCTGCTCTCCTCTGCTACAAGCTCTGGATTCCAGGTCTCCCACCAGAAGAGTTTTCTCAGAGTGGCTTTCTTGTATGCCAGCTCTGAGCTCAACTCCTTTCAGTTAACCATCAGTAGCTCCAACTCTCGGCCATCTACCTTCCAATTGTCTCTAACAGTTTCTAACCAACACTTTCCTGAGCTTTTTAAAAACTTCTGGCCAATCGTGTTCCCCATGAAATTCTCAACTGACAATCATGCTTGCTGACTCATCTGACCAATCGAAACTCCTACATTTTAAAATGCCTAAAGCCTCCTTTCATAAGCAATTGTAACCAAGATAACCACACCTGTTGAAGGCTCCATTCACAGTAGCAAAGCGAGGCCACTGACCTACTCAGATACATTTAGCCACACAGAGGTCACACAACGTTTTTGAACATAACGAAATTTAGTTCTTTACACAGCATTTTTTTCCATACCTTGGATGCTGCCATTATGCATACTTACAGCACAGTCCTATACATGTCTACACAGAATGAAGCCCCATTGAGTTCAATGAGGCTTACTCCCAGGAAAATGGGTATAGGCTTGCAGACATCATTTACACATCAGCACCAAGTTAAATTGATTGCAATAGACGTAACTTAACTGTGAAGGATTGTGGAAATTTCATTAACTACTTCATTCTGCATCTAGAGACATAGGAAGCCGCCTTATACTGAGTCAGTACTGTCGACACTGGCTGGCAGTGGCTCTCTAGTGTTTCACACAGGATTCCTTTCCTTGCCCTACCTGGAGAAGCCAGTGATTGGACCTGGGACCTTCTGCATGCAAAGCATATGCTCTTCACCCAGAGCTTTGGCCCCTATGGTAAAATACCAAGTAAACAAATCTGTTTTAAGATAAAAAAAAACCTTTCCAATAAATATTTCAAAAATACAAAGGCTTGTGGCTAATTTTGTTCTCTGATACAGCTTTCCTCTCAAGAGTCTCTAGCTATCTACCCAGTCCCATCTTGGCAGTCCTCCTGCATACCTAATTCTGTGTGTAGAGGAGTGACTGTTTCAGCCTCTTAATACTTAGGGCTTCAAAGTGCTTTTTTTTCTATGCAAGCCATCAGCCATTTGTCACACATCAAATCAGCCATTATTAGCATTGCAAACAGCAGCATTTTGATATGTGTGTATTCTGTTGACTTCGCTTCCTGCTCAAATTGTTACAGATGTAACTGATAAAAAATATATCAAGACATTTGTTGCTTTTGTAAGCATCAAATACATCCTTGAGCTGAGTTAAATGTATGTTCTAAAGCAAAAAAAAAAAAAAAAGATAAGTTATTTAAAAGTGACACTTCTGTCCCATTTTACTACAGCAAGCCTTGGGAATACAAAGCCAGCCAAAGGTGTTCTAATCCCATTGTTGTTTCAGTATTAATTTCAGACAGCAATTGAGCGTTCTGAAATACATCACTTTGCTTCCAAGAGAGATGGCAGCTGAGCAAACCTAGAGAGATTTGCCTTTTGCTAATTAGGCAATAATAAAAGAAAGAAGTTGAACAAACTAAGTTCTGGTTCACACACACATTACCTCAATAGGGCTTCTGTCTCCTCTGTATTGTTTTAATGATGTACCCTTTTATTGCATTTTATACTTTTTATTGTTATGCCAATTTTATTTGTTTGTTAGACATATCTGCTTTGGAAGGAGTGTTAACATCAATAAATATAAAACAAGACTGTGCTCTGTCAAGGAACTAATAGCGATGGGGCAACTCCCCTTGATTTGATTTGGAAGTAACATGATATTGACAAGCTTTCTCAGAAAGCTTTGGAAAAAAGCTCATCAAATTTCTTAGAGCTCTCTCCAATCTTGTAATGTTAGTGTGTGGATCACACACTCACACGATCGCATTGTCCCCTTGAATTTCATTAGACTGAAAATGCAGTGAATACAGGTGTGATTCTTCCATAATTGTTGGCAACTGGTTTTGGGTGCCTCAACTGCTAAATGCTGGCCATCCATGAGAAGAATCTCATTAGACATTCCAACATGAAGAAGGCCTTCGGGGGGGGGGGGGCACCCAATTCAAAATACAACCAAGCAATAGGAGCTGGATCAATTGATATATTGAAGAAGATAAACTAATTGTACACTTTGTGCTATCACTATCAACCTGTATTTGGGTCTGAAAAACCAGTACATTCAAGTTTCCATTGGGCTGTATGCTGATTCCCTCCCTGATCCACACAGTCCTTTCCCAGCTCTGCTCTGACTTGGGATAGGCTGCCTCTACAAGAGAGGTTTAATGCTCTTTCAATACGCTTTAAAAAATTTACCTCTACAAGAACGGAGCGCAAATCGGGCGTAGAGGTACGTTATCTCTCCAATTATGCGCATTATCGAATGCGCGTTAAACAGCGAGTTTTATTTTGCTCCGGCCGTTAAAGCGCATTTTGCCTATGTGAACAAGTGCTTATGCGCATTAACTACTTGTAAAGCGCATTTTGGTCATCCCTTAAAACGCTTCGCCACCTCTCGCCGCCTCTCGTGCAGAGGTAATAGGCGTAAATGCGCTTCAGTGATTATGCGCATAATCGCCTAACCAGGCGCAAAAGCGAATCCTTGTAGAGGGGACCATAGTTTGTCTTGGCTCCAACAGATTTCACTTTGTACTGTCTCTCCTCTGCCCAGGGAACAGATATTTGAAATCATCTAAACCTAAGCCACTTGGATTCTTGAAGTAGGCAATTCTAGGTCACAGGTATCCTGCAAGAGAGAACCTCAAGCTCACACATCTTCCTTCTTCAACTGATGTACCTTAAATGAAAACGGGTGCATTGACATGTAAATGCCTATGCTATATGACCTGTTCACTCAATTCACTGTGAAAAGTGTGTGTGTGTGTGTGTGTGTGTGTGTCAAATGATGAGACTAGGGTCTAATTACCTTGTAAATGAAGTATGAGGGCCTCAGTTTGCATTAATTAATTAATTAATTAATTTGTTTTTACAATTATACCCTGCCTTTTTTCTCCAAGGAATCCAAAGTGACATACATAATCCTAATCCTCTCCATTTTATCCTCACAACAACAACAACCCTGTGAGGTAGGTTGGGCTGAGAGTCACCCAGTTAGCTTCCATGGCCAAGTGGGGACTAGAACCCAGATCTTCCAACTCCCAGTCACTACACTACAGTGGCTCTATACTTAGTGAAGGAAGGTCTTGTTAGCCATGCCCAAAACTTGAGAGGCAATTCAGTACACTGGTGATATTATCAGTGCCTAGAACACTATTCAGCAGGAAACTGAAACACAACTGTGGGCTTTGCAGGGCTGGCCCTATTGTTAGGCAGAATGAGGTGGCCACCTCAAGCAGCAGATGCTGGGGGGCAGGGAATAGTAGCTAGGGATGGAAGAAACAGTGAAGCTTGACTTGTTGAGGTTCTCCAAATTCCACTTTGAAGCTAGGTTTGCCTCATTTCTGTTTCTGATTGCAAGCTTTCTGTTGTTCAAACTGGAAAAATACACATTTGGGTAATTTTTTTTTTCAAAATATGTTTTGTTTTCTGCATCAGCATTACAAGCTTGAGAATATATGGGCTTTCTTCGTGTAATAGGAACATAGGAAGCTGCCTCATAGTGTTCTATCTACCCCAGTATTGTTGACCCTGACTTGGGCCAGATCTGCAAGGCCAGATCTACACCAAACAGGATATAGTGGTATGAAAGCGATATGGAAGTGGTATATAACAGGCAGGAGCGACATTACTGCTTTATAGCAGTATTGAAGTGCACTGACAACTGTTGGGGCCCACATACACATACCATATACCACTATATCCTGCTTGGTGTGGTTCCTGCCTGTTATATACCACTTCCATACCGTTTTCATACCACTATATCCTGCATGGTGTAGATCTGGCCTTGCAGTGGCTCTCCAGGGATTCAGGCAGGATTCTTTCCCAGCGTTATGTGCCAGGAATTGAACCTGGAACCTTTTTCATGCAAAGCAGGTGCTCTACTACTGAGCTACAGCCCCTCCCAAATGCACTCTCATTTACAGTTGTGTTTGGTGGTGTGAATGGGCAAATTCTGGGCACAAGCAAAGTAAAATGAAATTCTCATGCATTCCAAGTGGAGTCAAGGTGTTGAGGGCAGGTGACCTGCTCTGGCAAAGCCTGTTTTAAAGCTGCCCCAGTCAGCAGCATGCTGCTACCTGACAAAAGATTCAAGAAAAAAAAAACATAGGGTTGGTCAGATCACCATGGCGGCTGGCGATCGAAAGCATAGGATATAACAGAAAAGTGCCCAAAAAATGTGCCAGGGTCAAAGGTCCAGAAAGGCATAAACATCTGAAGAATACAAGGAGAAGGCAAGTGAGGTCATAAATGACCTGGGTTGTAAATCAGGAATCCCAGAAGAAGCAAGTATGCAAGGAAAACAAGCCAACGAAACAGATCTAGGAACAGATTAATTGTTTCTAGCACAGATATCACATCTATGCAAGGATTTTCAAGGCTGTACGTTCCTGACTCTACCTAGCTCCCAACTGCAACTGGTCAAAGGGACTTCAAATGCCCTCCTTACTTATTATTATTATTAGTAGTAGTATTTATTACATTTATATACTGCCCCATAGCCGAAGATCAGGAGACCTTGGCCCTTTCTACACCTCCCGGTGTTCCAGGAGGGAGGGGGAAAGCTGACACAATATCCTGATCACAAGAGCCTCCCCCAGCATTCACACATGGTGTGCGACATCTCAGGAGGAAGCAGGGACATTGTGACTGCCATTTTGTTTTGGGTTTTGTTTTTAATAATAATAATAATAATAATAATAATAATAATAATAATAAAATATATATTTATCACCCGCCTCTCCCAACGGATCGAGGCGGGGAACAACACCAAACACAAAATACAAAAACTGATTAAAAGCAGATAAAACCAGTACATCATTAAAACACCAATAAAACACCAATAAAACACTTTAAAATTCATCTGGGTAGGCCTGCCGGAAGAGATAAGTCTTTATAGATCTTTTAAATTCCGGAAGACTAGTGAGTTGGCGAATCTCTCCCGGCAGGTCATTCCATAATCTGGGAGCGGCAGAAGAGAAGGTCCTCTGGGTAACGGTTGTCAGTCTAGTTCTTGTTGACTGTAATAAATTCTTCCCAGAGGACCTGAGCGTGCGGGGCGGATTGTATGGGAGAAGGCGATCCCGTAGGTAACCTGGACCCAAACCATGTAGGGCTTTAAAGGTAATAACCAACACTTTGTACTTCACCCGGAAACTGATTGGCAGCCAGTGAAGAGATTTTAAAACTGGTGTAATGTGGTCACCCCTAGATGTACCGGTGACCAACCTGGCTGCCATATTTTGAACTAATTGAAGTTTCCGGACTAGGCACAGAGGTAGCCCTATGTACAGCGCATTGCAGAAGTCGAGCCTCGAAGTTACCAGTGCGCGCACTACTGATTTTAGGTCTTCCAACTCTAGGAAGGGGCGCAGCTGGCGTATCAGCCGAAGCTGATAGTAGGCACTCCTGGCAGTCGCATCTATCTGAGCTGTCATTTGGAGCGACGGATCCAGGAGCACCCCCAAGCTGCGAACACAGTCTTTCAGGGGGAGTGTAACCCCATCCAGAACTGGTTGACATACCTCCAACCCCAGGTTGTGGCCCTTGACAGTAAGCACCTCCGTCTTGTCTGGATTCAGCTTCAGTTTGTTTTTCCTCATCCAGCCCATTACCGCCTCCAAGCATTCATTCAGAGGAGACACACTAGCCTTAGCTGATGCTGTTGTCGAAGGCATAGAGAAATATATTTGGGTGTCATCAGCATACTGATAGCACCCCGCCCCATGCCTCCGGATGATCTCTCCCAGCGGTTTCATGTAAATGTTAAACAGCATTGGGGAAAGGATGGCACCTTGTGGTACACCACATAGCAACTCTTTTTTTGAAGAGCAGCTATCCCCAAGCATCACCATCTGGAACCTGCCCGAGAGGTAGGACCGGAACCACTGAAGCACAGTGCCCCCGAGTCCCAATTCCCTCAGGCGATCCAGAAGGATACCATGGTCGATGGTATCGAAAGCCGCTGAGAGGTCCAGGAGTACCAACAGGGACACACTCCCCCTGTCAATACTCAGGTGTAGATCATCCACTAAGGCGACCATAGCAGTCTCAACTCCGTATCCTGCTCTGAAGCCAGTTTGAAATGGGTCTAGAAAATCTGTATCATCCAAAACTGCTTGCAGTTGGAAGGCAACCTCCCTCTCGATCACCTTGCCCAAAAATGGAAGATTTGATACTGGCCTATAGTTATTAAAGTCCAGGGGATCCAGGGAGGGCTTTTTTAGAAGCGGCCGTACTACCGCTTCTTTTAAACATGATGGAAAACTCCCCTCCCTGAGAGATGCATTAATAATATATTGTAGTTGTGATCTAACTGCATCTCCTCCCTGGGCGACCAGCCAAGAAGGACAGGGATCGAGAGGGCAAGTCGTCCTCCTCACTCAACCAAGCAGCTTGTCCACATCCTCGGTACTCACCAACTGAAACTGATCCAGTGTAATTCTACTCGCGGAGTCGCTGGACACTCCATTATCAGCCTCTGCTATAATGACAGCATCTAAGTCGGCTCTTATCTGAGAGATTTTATCTGTGAAATGATTGTTAAAGGCATCACAGCGAACTACCGAAGGCTCTAACATTGGGTTCAGGGGGGAGGGTGCCCGAGTTAGACCCCTCACCACCCTGAACAGTTCTGCTGGACGCGAATTCGCAGACGCAATGCGTGCAGAGAAGTAAGCTTTCTTCGCTGCACGTATTGCCACCCCATAGGAACGAAGATGTTCTCTATGTCGTGTCTTGTCGGATATAAGTCGAGTTTTCCGCCATCGGCGCTCCAGTCGTCGTCCTTTCCGCTTCAACTCCCTGAGATCTTCTGTATACCAGGGCGCCCGTTTAGAAGCGGGTCGGAGAGGACGTTTGGGGGCGATCGTGTCGATAGCCCTAGTTAGGTCTTGATTCCATCTATTGACCAGGGCTTCTACAGGATCGTCGACGATACCAGCCATAGATCCCTCTAAGGCCTTCTGGAATCCAGCAGGATATATCAGCCTTCGAGGGTGGACCATCTTAATAGGTCCGCCACCCCTGCAGGGGCGGGTGGTAGCTGTGATACTAACCCTGACCAGAAAGTGGTCTGTCCATGACAATGCAGAGGTATTTGTTACCTCCGCCCACAGATCTGTCTGTTCGGAGCTGAAGACAGCATCGAGGGTGTGACCTGCTGAATGTGTAGGTCCAGAGACCAATTGGGATAGGCCCATGGTTGTCATGGATGCCATGAACTCCCGAGCTGCACCTGACAAACCAGCCTCGAATGGGATGTTGAAATTGCCCAGGACCAAAAGCCTGGGCGAATCCAACACCAACTCCGAGACCAGTTCCGTGAGCTCGGCCAGGGAGTCCGATAGGCAGCGGGGTGGCCGGTACACTAACAGAATCCCTAGTCTATCCCTGGCCTTCAGACTCAGGTACACACACTCGATGTGCTTCAATTGCCGGACAGGAAGTCTGGTCAGGTTAAGATTGTCTTTGTAGACCACAGCTACTCCGCCCCCCCGCCCACTTTCCCTCACCTGCTCACTAACACAGTACCCAGCTGGGAGAGCCTGAGCCCATGTCGGCCCACTATCATCTCCCAGCCAGGTTTCTGTGAAGCATGCCAGGTCGGCCTCCTCATCTATAAGGAGGTCATAGATGATATTTGTTTTACTTTTAACCGACCTGGCATTGCATAGGAGCAAGGAGAGGTTCTGTGGGTGGCCTGGTTCGTTCTCCAAGATCCCCGGGATAGCAGGGCGACTGGAAGGTAAGATGGGTGTTAAATATCTATCTCTCCTTCCCCTATAATGGCACATCGCCCTGCTATCGCCATATCTCCCCTTGCCCTGCACAACAGATATTGCCACTCCCAGACACATTTCAATTCAACTGCACTCCCAGCCACCTCAAGCGTGTCAGAGGGGTGGACTAGACCAGTGTTCTCCGCCTCTCTGCAGGTGGGCTGGGGCTGCGCTGGAGGAGACGCAGGGAGCCCCCACGCGAAGCTCTCTCTCTCTCCCTCTCCAGCCGACGTTCTCCCTCTCCGCCTCTCCGCAGGTGGGCCGGGGCTGCGCCGGAGGAGACGCAGGGAGTCCCTACGCGCAGCTCTTTCTCTCCCCCTCTCCAGCCGATGTTCTCGCCTCTCCGCCTCTCCGCAGGTGGGCTGGGGTTGCGCTGGAGGAGACGCAGGGAGCCCCTACGCGTAGCTCTCTCTCTCCCCCTCTCCAGCAGATGTTCTTGCCTCTCCGCCTCTCCGCAGGTGGGCTGGGGCTGCGCTGGAGGAGACGCAGGGAGTCCCCACGCGCAGCTCTTTCTCTCCCCCTCTCCAGCCGATGTTCTCGCCTCTCCGCCTCTCCGCAGGTGGGCTGGGGCTGCGCTGGAGGAGACCCCGGGAGTCCCTACGTGCAGCTCTTTCTCTCCCCCTCTCCAGCTGATGTTCTCCCTCTCCACCTCTCCGCAGGTGGGCTGGGGCTGCGCTGGAGGAGACGCCGGGAGTCCCTACTCGCAGCTCTTTCTCTCCCCCTCTCCAGCTGATGTTCTCCCTCTCCGCCTCTCCGCAGGTGGGCTGGGGCTGCGCTGAAGCAGCGGGGCTGATCGTGCAAGAGCGAGGCCCCGCTCCATCAAAAAAGGTAGGTAAAAAAAAAACCCCTGGAAATCATGGCCCTTCCCACCGCCTTCCCACAGATGGCAAAAATGTATCTCTTTCTCCCCTGATGGGCACGGAGCTGCACGGCGTGGCTCTGTGCCTGTTTCTGGTGCTGCGCTTACTTGTGAGTAAGTGGGCACCATGCGGGATGGACGGCCACACCTCCCATGGTTTTGGGATGGTCCGGGGACCTGTGGAAGAGTTAGGTTTTCCTAGGTTTTTTTTAATCTCTGGGAAAACCCGTGCCCATCCCCCACTGCCCCCGGGAGTCCCTGTGTGTCATTTGGACGGACAGGGAGCACCCAAGAACTGCCCTGGGACAAAAAGGCCAGTGTAGAAACTGCCCTTGACTGCAGCCAAGAGCTGTGCCTGAGTAAATGCCGCTGAAACACCTCTTCTGTTGATGACTCCTGGGGAGTTATGGGGAGACCCTGCTTCTGCTCAAACTCTGAGTTTTCTGGTGAAACATGAGATGGGCCTGGCTATTCCCCATAAGTCTAGCAGGACGCCTCCTGATCTCCTCTGCTGATTCCTTTCTGGTAAGGATTCTTCCTCATCTAGGCTGACCATATGAAAAGGAGGACAGGGCTCATGTAACTTTAACAGTTGTAGAGAAAAGGGAATTTCAGCCGGAGTCATTTGTATGCAATTTGTACCTGGTGAAATTCCCTCTTCATCACAACAGTTAAAACTGCAGGGGCCCTGCCTCCTTTTGTATCTGGTCACTCTAGTATAGTGCCTGCAACTTTAACAGTTGTGATGAAGAGGGAATTTAACCAGGAACTAATTGCATGCAAATGACTCCGGCTGAAATTCCCTTTTCTCTACAACTGTTAAAGTTACATGAGCCCTGTCCTCCTTTTCATATGGTCAGCCTATCTTCATCAGATAAGTATTCTCCAAGACTAGATATCCCAACAGGACTTTGTAACCTGCCTGCTTTTTTTAGGTGCAGTGGGAGACAATGTCCCATTGCCATGTTGATGTAAGATTCATTTGATGTAAGATCCATTTCCACATACAGTCAGCTTCGGTGTGTGCAAATGGGAGTGGCTGCCATTTTATACTTCACCTGAGGTAGCAAAATGTGTTGGGCAGCCTCGAGGAACTTGGTTAGCTTTTCAAGACTCTGGGAACTTTTTTCTGTAGTTAAGAAAGCAGGGTTTGACACCCTTCCATTCATAGTGGAATTCCAAATGTGAGTGAACAATAAAAGTCTCAGTACGAAATAGTCCTTTTGAGAGGTGAGAAATCATGAGCTGGATTCAGTCTCCTTCACTTCATTTGTCACATTCCTACTCAGAGTCCTTCAATCATATTGCCCACTGAGCTGACTATGGCTTATTGCACCAGAAAAATGCTATGAGGATCACACTTCTAATCAATACAGCAATTTCTGGTTTCTGGCTGCACAGCCAGGGCTTCATGAACCATGTTTTCACATTGGTACTGGGATTAAGCATAGTTAGCTTTTTAGAATTCCTTAGATCCAGCATCCATGCAAACAAAATATTTCCATCATAACTGCATGCTAATTCTAAATAAAATGAACATTTTTGTGCCTTATGAAAATAACAATCCCTGGTGAATATGAGACTTTTATTTTTCTGCCGTCCTCCTAGCCTCATGCATTTTGTTATGTAAATATTTCTGTAAAATAAAAAAGAGGATTTTAATTTCAAATGCTTCAATTAGCTGCTGCTGGCAAATGAAGTGATGGCCTGATATTGCTCCTTAGTAAATTTTATGAGGTTGAGCATATATTCTGAAAGAAATAGCATCCAGACTGGATGAAACTATGCTCTTTTAACACCTGAAATTTCTTTATTCATTCATCTACAGTGGTAGGGAAACCTTAGAAGCTGCCTGCCCTATTTAACATCACACAATGTGGCTATTATAAACATTCTTCCTTTGAATACTGACGAAAAAATAAAGCAAAATGGTAGAATGGCCATCAGTTTTTGCCTAAATCAAATATTTGAGGCTAATTTAAAGCTTCCTGCTCAGGCAAAATGTCTGAGAAATTTCAAGGGAATTTAACAGCACAATCCCATATATGTCTATTCAGATCTAAGCTCCACAGAGTTCAATGGGATTTACTATAGGATTACAACCTAAAAAAGTGAATAGCAAAGTCCGTGGGGGAGTTGTAATACTTAACATCTTCTGACACAACAGCCCTGTTCAGAAGACCACTCCTTCACCTGCTCCCTCCCCGTAACCTAAATGCCTTTGTGGCACTGAAGTACTAGCATGTAGAATGACTGGGTTTTTTATTGCTATGCCCACCACCTCTGCAGCCTGATGAAACAACCCATGAACTAACCATTGTTCGGGGTTCACATGTGATGACTACCCATGGTTTAAAAATAAGTTCACAACACAAACCATGGGTTCTCTTTCTAGGTTGCTCATGTTTAACAAACCATGGTTTGTTGGTGTGGCTGCATTTACACATCACTATAACTGATAATTCAGCAACACAGACCATGGTTTAGTGTTATGTGTGAACCAGGCCAGTGTGCCCATCATATTTCTAGTTTCAGCTGTCATTGGAAGTTCTATGAGAATCGGTTTCAGAACTTCCCCTGTTGCCAAAGAAGTTGTTTTTTGCTAGAATTGCTGGTAGGAGTTCAGAGTAGGGACAATGCCTTACTTGAGTTCAACTTGCCATCTTTACACCCCTGCAATTTCCCTCTCAATTGGTTAGTAAATGACTCAGATGTTCAGATGTACTTACTCCCCCAGACACTTTTAGGAGAGCTCTGATTAGCATCCTTCTTTAAATTTCTCCATTTTGTGTAATTATCTCTCTATTATCCCCCTCTTCATTTTAATGGTTATTAAAATCGCCCCTCAGAAAGCAGGATGAAGGTTAACCCTATGAATGAGAGATGTCTCAGTTGCACAACTACGGGGCTTATTAGTCACTTCAATGAAATTAGCTTTTGATAGTTAAGATAGTCATTGGCTGAGAGAAAAAGCATTTCAAGACCTTTTTAGGGGCATTACTGAACTTCTTTTGCAAATCCTATCTTTGGCCTCTATCAAGTCTCTAAGTTACTTCACTAGATTTCACTTGCATGCCCAATGGTCCAGACATTTTTGATGCCCTATTTAGTTTTTCTTCCACTTCCTACCTTGGGACTCACCTTGAAGCTTCATTCCTCTGTCACATTCCCCAAGTGGGGAAGGAGGCGCAAACACTCTCCCAACCCCATCTCCCTTCTGAGGGCATGGCGCTTTTGGAAGGGGCTTCATCCAAGGCCCCATGGGCTGAATGATCTGGCTTAGTGGACCAAATGGGCCTGCAGGATGGACGTTCCCAATCTCTGTGCTAACTTTTTGTTCCTAGGTAGGCAGACTCAAATCTTAAAACAGAGTGAGAATTAGCCTCAAAGCTTCATATGGGGTGGGGGAGAGGAAGCTAATTAATCCAGAAATTTGGCTATGAAGAACAATCGTGTTCCACTTTGTATACTTGTCATTTTATTTGCTTATGAACCATTACTGAATCTTCAAAATGCTTTCTTCTTTATACATTAATTGGGTGCTAATAATGTGTTTGTTTGTAATTTGGGGATAATAGCCAGAACATCACAAACATGTCAATAGCTCTTAGGAAAAAATCCAATTAGAAAAAAGATATTTTCTGCTGCATTGATTATGATTGAAAGAAAAACTATCAAAGAATGTTTAAGTATCTTTGAGAAATTCTCCCAGTTTTTGAGTTTTTAAAGTGTTCAAGCCTCACTATACAGTTTTATTGTGGAAATGCTATTTAAATTGACAGTAGCTGTTCAGATAAAACAAAAAAGGAATGCTTCATTGATTAAAAGACTGGGCACAATCCAGTCAGAGTAAAGCACTTTTCAGTCACATTTGTTTCAACAGATGAGACTTATACACATACTTAACTCTTCCACTGAAATCCATGAAGTCCTTAACTTTGGCTGAACAATGTGCATCATCAGCACATTCCACAAACACCCTAGCCTTTTGGACCAAGTGAAAGTAAAATGGACACAAGTATAGAAGTGTCTGATTCTGTTCAAAGTGTGTTGAATTTGTAAGACTGGAGTTCAAATCCCAGTACATCTATGTATGCAATGAGTGAAGGATCTCTGCTGATCTCTTTCCAAGGAAGAATAGCAGAGATCAACCAAGGTTTATATTCAGAGGGGTTACCATGGCACAGTACATCCTGTAGTTGTCTACTCAAAATAGGGACGTATGAGAAATACGTTTCAGTTTATTTATTTTAACGGGTTTTACCCAGTTTGCATCTTCTGGACCAAACACAGGCTTGGATGTGATCTGTTATCAAAGTCTGTACATTTCTGAGCTTGCAGTGCGATTCATGCACACACATACCCCAAAAACCCAAAAAAACAAAAAAGTGTTCGACAATGTGAGTACATTTGAAAAATATGTATGAAAGAATTAATACCTTTGAAAAATGTGTACAAATATGCTTTTATCAATGGGAGACGAATGTGTACATTTCAGAAATGCGCATAAATTATTAGTACATTTGGGAAAATATGCACGGAAATACGCATGGATTTCCATGCAAAAAGAAAAGAGAAAAGCCACAAAGCTTGCAATCTGATATGGGCTTGAGTCAGAACAACCCTCGAGATGGAAATTGGAGAACTTCAGCAAGCTTAAGTTTCGTGGATTCACACATCAGAAATAAGTCCCATTGAGATCAATGTCCTTCTTCTAGATAGGTGTGTATAGGATTGCAGTCATGAAGGGCAGCCATGTGTCTGCTTTTACAGAGGACAGCCCTCTATTTGAAGGTGCCCTCTATTTGAAGGGTTGTTGAGTCCAGGTCTAGGCTGGCGAGTGTTACCCAGAGGTCTTTCTCTTCTATGGCTCCCAGACTATGGAATGGTCTGCCGGAGGAGGTTAGACAAATTGACAGTCTTCATGAATTCAAGAGAGTCATGAAGACTGTTCTCTTCCGGCAGGCCTATCCGGATGAATTTTAAATGTTTTAATGATGTGTTTCTCTTGTTTTAAAATTTTTAATTTTGTTTGCTTGTATTTGCATTGTGTTCCCCGCCTCGATCCGTAGGGAGAGGCGGGTTATAAATAATAATAATAATAATAATAATAATAATAATAATTATTATTATTATTATTAGGAGAAAGATAAAGAAGAAAGAGCAGGGCCTTGTGGTTGCCTATCAATAGCACCTGGACAACAGACAGAAAGCACGCACGTCACCTGGTCACAGACTTCCAGACTAGGGTGGGGTGTACTGCATTTCTATTTAAATTATAATAATTATTTCTAAATTTGCATATATACATATACATTATCACATGCAAAATTTATGCAAATCGATGCCCTCTTTGGTCCTATTTTTGGTGATGCATGTCCTCTTTTTTGGCAATTCACAAGTGACAACCCCAAGGCATGGTTCCTTAGAGCTTGGAACCGATGACTCAGCCTGTTTCTAATCCATGTCACTTTCCATCCCATCCAATTTCTGTATCCTTGTGCAATGTTCAAAACAACTTGCATGAAAATTTACACATAATATGTATTTTTGTACTTATTTTAAAACATATTCTCTCTTTCTCTCTCTCCAGTCTGTTTGTGTCAGATGCCTCAAGCATCCATACTTACAGCAAACCACAATTCACAACAGCAATAGTGGTTAATAACACAATCTTCCTGGCTTTGCTCTGCTGGTTTAACACTCTGTTCCCATATCCACTCAGGCAACACAATTATAATACCTAATATCACCAGTCACACCATCAAGGACTCACTCACCTGCTCATTGTGATATGTATAATACATGTTTCTATGTAAACCACCTGGAGATTCTGAGATGCCAAGCATTATAGAAGTAGCTTAAAGAAAATGAACGAACCAGCAAAAAGGCAAATTAAAAATATGCTATCACGTATCAGAAGTGCTTTTTCCTGTCTACACAGAATTATCTGTCCAGGCAAACAACTAAATGGGCACAGATCTCTACTAAAAATGAGAAAATGTATAAAAAACAACAATGGGAGAACATTTATATTTCTTAGGAGACTCTACCACTGATATGAAAAGTCATCATTCACTCCTGTAATCTTGCATACATGGCCGCTTTATGACCGTGATTTGCGTAAGACCTTTTTTTACTGAAAACAATGAGCTGCCATTTCTATATAAAGTGACGGCTCACTGAGGAGTTGGGCGCCCATGCCCTGCTTGTTGTGCACCTGTGCCCCACCCTCTAGGAGCTGAGCAGGTTGGGTAAGTAGTGGCAGTTTGTGAATGGGAATCTGGAAAGCGGGGCAGAAAGCCGGACTCCATCCCCCTCTTGGACTCCTACAACATCTCTGTTTCCAAGTCAGTTTCTCAAATTGCCAAATGTGTCTACAGTCCAAAAATATTACCTTCTCCTGGTCTAAGGATAGAGCAAGCATCCTAGGTTTGTAACAGGTTTTGGAGACGAGAGTACATGTCATATCACAAACTGCTTTTAGTTTCTCCCCTATTTTAAATACAGGTTTGCTGTGCACCATAAGAGGCTACTGTCCAAGAAACAAAAGACCCAAAGCTGCCTTGGATACATGCAATAAGCTCCACAGTTGTTTGTGTAAGTTCATTAGACTACTGATTAAGCCAAATAAATGTTCCAGCCCTATAAATCATACATAGCATTAAAAAAAAATAAAGTTAAAATCTTGACAGCCTATAAACCTCAAAATAAATAGAGCAAATTTTCTAAAGGGATTTTATTTTTATTTTTGGAGAGAAAATATTACAGGCAATGAACAATGTTTCTTGTGCAGTGCAAGTATTAGAAAACCTAAGATCAGCAATGATTACAATTCCAGAGTGGTTTCTTTGTTTTTGTTTTTTCGTTTCTTCTCTCTCTCTCTCTTCTTTTTTCATTATTAAATACATATTGAACTTAGCTGCAACCATCTTCTCTGCTTTCTTTCTTGGTGAGTCCATGTATGTAATTCATGGAAACCATTTTTCTAGGAGGTTGTCCAGAAAGTACAGTTTACTTGCCTCTGTATTTGGTCTGAAATCTTGTTCATATCGAGAAGTTCTCTGGTTTTATCAAATGATCCAGCAATAAGTGGTTTTAATAATTTGAAGTTCCTTCTATTTGGGTTTTTTTATGACTTCCACATCTGAATAGTCTAGGACATCTGTGGTAGTCTCCATGGTTAGATTGGGCAACTAGTGGAGCTCCAAATGTTTTGGCCTATAACTCCCATCAGCCCTAGCCGGCATAGCCAATAGTGAGGGAGCATGGGAGTTGTAGGCCAAAACATCTGGAGGGCTACAAGTTGCCCACTCTACTATATGGGATGATGTAACCCACAATCAATTTAATAAATTTGTGCTATTTGTGATCAGTATCTAATGATCTGTTTGTCTGCCCATCTCTAGGCTCCCTCCTATACTTCCACCTAGAGGTTGTAGTTTTTTGAGGTCTTGCTTCCATTTCCCCATTTCTGCATGAGCTTGCTTTAAAAATATCCATACGGACATTTGGACTTCTTTTGTATTACACACTTTGTCTGAAATAAGGTGCCATCTTAGTATTACCTTAAAAGTGATTTCTTTGTTGTTGTTTGAAAAATATACAAATGGGGTTGAAGACCGTGGGGTTTTTTGTTTTTTTTTTTAGTCCAAATCTCTTCCTCTATTTGTGTCCCTTAAGTCCTGGGACCATTGGGTAGTGTAAGGAGCTGGTTTGTTGTAATTGTTTTGCCATTCATGACATCCCAGTAATGTGTAGAGTATCAAGCTGATTCCTTTTGAATGAGTAAACAATTTTGCTGTGAGACTTTCAAAACTAGTAAGACATCTATTAATTTGTGCACAAATGCTCTAGACTCTTGAATCAGATGGCTCAAGTACAGGTGTTGGTACCAGTTTACTACTTCCATCTCAAATCTAATTAGAATATCAGCCTTTGGCAAAGGTCTGCCCCACACTTCATTATTTCCTTAAATCTCACTGCCTTACTTTCCCACCATAACTTAAAAGAATCTACATGAAGTCCTAGTCGAGTGAATGTTTGCCCCCAAAAGGTAGAAATTGGGGATAATCCCAATACTATGATTTTACACAATGTACTTAGACAATTGACAGAGACACTATATGCAGATTGGTTTGAATTGTTTGGGACCTGCCATTATATTTCATCCATACAACCTCTTCCAAAGAGTATATTTCTGTTTATAACCTTTCTATTGCCAGCTATTTGTTTGAACATGACTTTTCTACAAGCATGACCATCCCTCTTTGATGGCAAGCATCATGGTATAAAGAAATGCCTGACACTCTTTAGCCATCTTTAGCGTATTGCCTTTGAAGTATATTTGGCATGAGCCTTGATTTTCTCTTCCCCCCCCTTAAGACATCCAGAGAATTCTGCCACTCATTTACTATGTTCTGTTCAGAAGCCAGCCCCATTGAGTTCAATTAGGATGTACTCCTAGATAAATGTGTATAGGACTACAACCGTTCAATTTCAGATAGTGCTCCTATTAATCCCCCTCAAAGTTGATGGAACTATTTATCTTTTTTAGCCCGGCAAAAAGCCAGTATTTGACATAAAATAAAAGCTTTCAAAGATACACTAGCTGACTATTTTTATATTGACATACATCTTGGCAGAAACAAAATCCTGGGGTGTGCAATATATTTCTTTTAACAGCTGCTCTAGACCTGTAATTCCATATATTACATTTGTTCTTAGTCACTTTCTTTGATCTTAACTCCCCCTCCAAAAATACTTGTTTTGAGATTGGAGTGGTATTCAGAAGCCTACCTTACCTTTGTAAAGCACTAAACTTCAACCATAAAAGTTATTCCAATTAGAGTAAGCAAACAAATCCCAAAGCAATCCTGCTTTCGGGAGAGGGAATTCTGCAGTCTTGCCAGCTCAAGCAGTCAGGACAGGAGGGAAGGCAGCATTTTTCATCACCCTCCCATTGACTCCAATGGGATAGAAATAAGTACTCTAGCCTCAGGGCTGGCATAACCTTGAGCCTATTTGGGGAGAAATAAGGGGGTTTGGATCCTGTGGATTCACAATCACCCCCAGCAGGCTTCTGAAACATCCCATTTGCCCACTAACACCTGCGGGGCACATGTGCCAGCAGGCATTCTAGCATCCTCTGGTAATGCAAGTATTGTCTTGTTAGAGGACCTCCCTCTCTATTGGTGGAACAGCACTTACACCACTTTCTATAGATCCTCAGCTGGTCTCCTGGCAAGGATAGGATTGCTCCTTTAGGAAGACAAAACAGATGTGGATTTAATTACTGACCTGTTGTGAGCTGGCTCATATTGGTAGGCGTATCCCATCGGCCTATCTGTTTGCTAGTGATTAAACATAACTGGACAACCAGATCAAATGGACTTCACTAGCTACAGACGCAGCCTCCCTCCCTCGAAATTACCAGCCAATGACCATTAATTTGCTTTCATTTTGCTCTTAAAACAAACTAACTAACAAACACCGACAGTCAAGCATTTGCAACCAGGGGAAAGTTATCTTGATGCCCTTGTTTTCCTACAGTAAAATAAATTATTGTCTTTTGTACTTCATACTAGTATAAAAATAAAGCTGTTTATTGGCTAATAAAACACAATAAAACACTGAACAATTATTTTCGCTGGAGTTCATATTTTCCACTAAAGATGTCACAGAAGTCATTAGATTGTTCCTTCTCAGCTACTAAAACAGCTGAGTTCTCTTTCTTGTTCCCTATCTGTTGCTGTATCGTTATCAGAATAGATTTCTTATTATGCCAAAGGCTGTTGTTCATGCATCCTCACAATTTTTTGAATAGCCTATTAATATTACTGGGTCCAACATACCCAACAGACTGCCTCTATCCCTATATTCCATCATGACTTACAAGCCATTTATTCCTGAATAATATCGAGGTGGTCCCTACCGGGCCACATGATGTTCATCTACTCCTGCAGTGATCTTGGGACGACCCCTCAGTTATTCAGGAATATCACTGACTGGAGTTTTCATGGATTTTCCAGCTCTCTTGTTACAATCTCAAAGTCTGTGGCTGGTGTGCCGCCCCTTCCTTAAGCTGTTTGGCGCAAGCTCCTGGCTCACCAAATAGTCAACCCACTATCAGGGGCGTGCCCAGCAGTTTCGGACATGTGCGAGAGTTATCAGCACGTTATTGGTTATCAGCATGTTTTGGGGCCGTGAGTGTGATTCTTTTTAACACAAATACATCTTTGTGCTGCATCACAAAGTTGCTGGATTTCATTTCCCTCCATGTGTAGCTCCAATTTTGCATTCCTGCGCATCCCCGCCAATTCATGAAAAAAAAATAAAAGCCCCGTAGCCACATCATCTGGCTAGTCCCACTCACTTCTCGCAATCCACAAGTAGAACCGCTGTCACAGGGCACACATCCTCCCGCAATGGCTCTCCTTTACTTGCGGGAAACTTCCCTCGCATGTGCCCTGTGAGCAATGATCAGGAAGCGGGAAACCTTGGGATCACCCTTCCCCCCTCTCAAAAGGGCACTAGGTGTAGATCAGCTCAAGAAAGACCAGGAATTGCCTCTTAAGCTTTCCATTCATATATCATCAGCTAGGAATAGATTAATATTTCTGGTCCATGTCAGTTTCACATGTATTGAATCATGAGTCCATTCCATCCAATTTATGCATGAGTTTGCACATTTTTTTTTAAAGAAACATACACAAATGCATAAAAATTCACATTTATTTTCATGCAAAACCTTTCCTAATCTACACAATTTGTATGCAACTTTCCAAAATATACACATCTTCATAAGTAACTTTCTCTAATACATACATCTTTGTATGCAATTTGTGGGCCAAGACTGCATCACAAAATTTGGATCAGTACACAATCTGAAGGATAAATGTGTTCCGTTCTGCATATTAATTTGTGAAGTGCAAATTATGCTAGTTCTCTTAAAATGTGGGCACAAAAAATCCCCCCTCCTCATCCTTTGTTAGGACTATCCTTCCTCAAAAACATTTATTTTCTAATTACTGATCTTTGAGTCAATAGTTTGCATCCTTTATAATTTTACTATGTAACCATATTAAGTGGACTGGAATATTCCAAACCAGTATATGAAACATGGAAAACTACAGCAGGATCTACACTACTGCTTTATAACAGTATTGAGGTGCATTGACAACTGTTGGGGCACATGACCCGTTCCATATACCATTTTAAAACTGTTTTCATAGTGTTATATCCTGCTTGGTGTAGAACGGGCCTACATTGTCTTTCTACTCATTGATGCATTTCCATAAACCTGTTCCAGTTTTAGCTGAACTCAAAGAGATGTTGGTGGTGTTCTTGTCTCTCTGTGTGTCTTTTCACAAGAAGACAACCTTGGGGCCATGAGTTGGGCACAAGAACCTTGTGAGAACACCCTCTGTCTTTTCTGACGTGAGCGGCAGTGAGAGCAATTGCCATCTAAATTTGAGCATGGCAAGCTACCACTCTCCTTCAGTTTTCCGGGGCTTGTTAAAATCCCTTGAAAATATGTTTACAATGAAATTACTGGCGCAACCTTAACTGTAGCAGCAGGAATGGCAACCCCTCTCTTAAAAAAATGAAGACAATCAGCATCTATCTTGATAAAGCTGAAAACATAAGCGAAACACATATATTTGTATTTGTGGCTCCTGAGGGGATATCTTAACTACTGGGCACTGCCAAAGTGGGTAGTTTTTCTTGAGATTTACCTTGCAAAAAAAGATTGGAGTCACTTTTTGTGTTTTCAGCCATATAACTCAATTTCTACTCACAGCATATAACACTTGCTTGTCAAGAAAAATCATCACCAAGCAGTTCCAAGTATGTTTATCAGATTCTTTTATGGGCCTCCGCTAATGGATGGATGTCATCAAGACAAACCATTTTGGCACAATTTTGCTCCCTCTCTGTGTTAGTGCTGTGCAATGCTTTTTGCTGTGGCTTAAGTGAGACTTTTTCCCATTTTATGAGACGTCGAGAAATTTACATATATAGTGGGTTCTTCTCTCTTCACCCCACCCTCCAAAAGTGCCACATCATTAAAGCAAATTGCAACACATTAGTTTAAAATGGTGTGCCTGTTCTTGACAAAAGCTGGTTCTGCACATTATCGTATTATACAGAGCTTTAAAGGCTGATTATTTCAGAGAGAGAGAGAGAGCACAGGACTGGGTTCCCCCCTTTTTTGGGGGTATGCTATTGTTTTTATTTTCTCTAAGTGTTCTCAGTGCCTTTTTCACATTGACCTCAATGGGCCCAAAAAGAATGGCTTTAAATGAAAGCATACACAAATGTTCAGAAACAGATGCATATGTGCTGATTCTACCTAAAATGTCTATGGTCTGATTCCATCTATCAGAAGGAGCTGCATTACTTACAGCTCCCCGTTTTGAGTATCCAATACCCACATTTTGAAGCTGTCTTTACTCCCACTTTGAAATCTGACCTCTTGACTCTGTCTTTGTTCTGATCTGTTTATCTTCATAGTAGGGGTCCTTAACAACACGGGTCATTCCGGCACACTTTGTGACAGGCAAATTTGCTGCGTCAAGAGAGCTTGTTTGCAAACATTCTGAAACGATCTGTTTCAACTGAGCTGCTAAGTCAGAGGACTTCTTGTCATAGATCATCTCCTTTGCAAGTTAATGAAGATGGCAACTTGAAGATAAACTTGACCTGAAGATACATTTTGCTAAACTTGAACAGTTAGGTAGTTCATATCTCATGTCTTGTAAGCAAACTTTGCAGGATCAAATGTTGCAAAAGCCGTTGATAAACTGCAACGGAGAACAAGTTAAATATAGCCCCCTTTGGTGCTCCAGAGTGCTAATATAATTGACGTCCCCCACCGATGCTGAATTTGGAAGACCAGGGGTGGGGGTGATTTCTCCTTGGGGCAGGAGATGCCTGTTGCCACCTGTGCCATATACTGCCCTACTGTCATTTGCCAGCTATATTGTTGACTGAGCAATAGAAAACTGCAATAACCTTGAAACATAATGGTTTTCATGAGGTAAGACATATCTATCCCAAATAACATGCAAGGAGCAAATACATGTTTATTACACTATACACTGATTGTCTAGAAACTCCCTAATGCCTCTCATTTAACTAAACAAGTAGCAAGTACATAACCCCATAACAGCTTTATCGTATCAGTGTGCAAAAACTTGGAGAATCGCTACTTGCCTGTAATGGAAACAAAATCTTGGGAAGTCCTATGATCATTAACTACTCATTTTGAGTTTTTACGCAGCCCTTTGGCATAGCTTGCTGTTGGTAAAGGAATGGATAAGTGAATATGCCACACTGAAGATACATGTAAATCCTCTCTGCCAAGGGCATGAGGGAATAGGACTCCTTGTAGGACATAAAAATTTCAGCAGGTACATCTTGTCATGCAGGTAATTGAATATTCATACTTGCTGTGTGGATCTGGATGCTTTTAAACTAATTACAAGCCAATCCCAAATAGGGAAGCCCATTGCTGGGAAATCCTGTTCTTTTTTGGCTATACAGACATCTGTGGGGTGTATGGCTCACTTTGCATATGTGAGCTGAGCTGTGGGCTGTTTCCTGAACTCCAGGAACTTCAGTGAAAGGGTTGTTTGGGGGGGGGGGGTCTGCAATTTGTACAGATTTCCAAGCAATGTGCGCAAATTGCAACCAAATTGCAACCAAATTGCAACCAAATTGTGCATATTATGGCTGAATATATGCAAACTATGCAAATTGGTGCATAATTTGTGCAAATTGTAGGAACCCGCCCAAATGTACAAAATTCTCAGAACATCCATGAACTGGCCTGAATCACTGCAGGTCAGGTCGGGCAGTCCAGCAGGAACCAAAAGGAAGTCGGGGGGGGGGGGGGTGAGCCTAGGAAAAGCTGTTGAATTTCACCACACCAAACAGATTTCTCTGACATCCCTAAATCCCAAACTCCTCTAAGGTTTGAGCCCAGCTTGTTATTAGCTCAACCTTGGTTCAAGCGTCAGTCCTTTCCATTACTGTAGCTGTCCTCTGCTCACTGAAGCTGATCTGGCAGCAGCGATGGCTCTGAAAAGCCCACTGCTGCAGTCTTCATTAGGCAGCAATAGAAGTGAGGGTGCTAGCGTCATGACATATTACCCAGTGAGATGGGCTCACAATGGTGTTGGATTTGTGGAGGTAAACTGGATAGGGGTCATTGTGCTCTCATGGACATCATCATTTCAACCTGCCAGAATGCCAAGGTCATCTTCTGAGGCTCTTCTCCAGATGCCTCCACCTTGAGAAATTAGGCAGAAAGAGTCCCCATCTGTAAAATGCTCTCCCCAGGGAGACTCATCTGGAGCCAAATCTCATCTCTTTCTAGTACCAGGTGAAGATCTTCTTAGTTACTCAGGCCTTTTAATTGCATTGTGAGGTTGGTTTTACTCTGCTGTAGGAACGTATGAGAAATTCATTTCATTTCATTTTTTTTTTCAGGATTTAACCATTTTACACTTTCCCGGCTGAATACGGATGCAATCAGCAGCCGAAGCCTGTACATTTCTGAGCTTGCGGTGTGATTCATGGAGTTAAAAAAAGTGTGTTTGACAACGACATGCATACAGGCGAAAACTGTGCATGGAAAAAAATGTGCACAAATATGCTTTAATCAATTGTCAGGTTATTTCAGGTCAGTACGCTTTCATCTGCAGCTTCTATTTATGTATACATTTCCTCTCTTCTCATTCAACATACTAATTTTCCTTCCCCTCTCTGACTTCTCCCTCTGGTCTGTTCCCTTTATCTTCTGGACCACTCCAACTTTCATTCCCCTTTATCTAGACCCTTTCCTTTGAAATACTGCTTTCGCAGGCTCTTGGCTGCTCTATCCCTCTCTAGCTAGGCCATTCTACCTATCTTGCCTCACTCTGGAATCTGAATATTTCAGCCAATGTCAAGTGGAGGCTCTTTAAGAACAGAGCAACTCAGCAAATGGTAAATATAGTTTACCACTTAGGAACTCTGTGACAAGCAGGCAGCTGAGCCAATGACTGCTGAAGGCTTCACCGCTGCCACCACAAAACCCCACAGTATAGACCAGGGTAGAGTCTCCAGTGTCAGATGAGTATTCCAGTTGATTGTAATAAGGTGGGAATGCAGTCATACGAAAACAAAGGGTCTTATGTGGCCAAAGGGCAACATAATTCATTTCAGAAATGATGCTCCATAATTGTGCTTCAAATGCAACCAAGATACTGGAAGTTCTATGAGATTATGGAGGTCTGCTCTAGTACAAAGAAAAGTCTAGGTCAAGGCTTCTCAACAAAATCATGATATACCACCTATGGAGTGTTTGGCATTTTGTGATACACTTTCTCATTTGCAAACTTTCACCTTATGCTCAGGTCAGACTATTCGAGTGTGAATCTTTCTCTCTCTCTAAAATCCAACAAACACATTCCAGTCCACGACCCCGTAGACCCTACACTTGAGAAGTAATGCCAACTATTTCAAGTTTCCTCATATGTTCTTTTTCACAGGCTCCTGTAGAAATGTTCCTAATAGCGCAGTCCCATGAATGTCTACTCAGAAGTATGTTTCACAGAGTTCAATTAGATTTGCTGCCTAGGGCAATAATCCTACACACACTTACCAGGAAGTAAGCCCCATTGAGCACAGTGGGACTTACTTCTGAGTAAACAGGCATAAGAATGTGCTGCTCTTCTATTTCTTCATAAATCTACATGGATAGCCAAATTGCCACCACCATCCTGATGAACGGTGATCAATCTTGGGTAGTCACATGGGGTTTTTCCTTTTAAGTTTGGACTGTTAAGCAGAATCTGTAGCCAATTTCAGTCTTTACAGACTGCTCTGGCTACTTTAGTCTCATTTAAAATATCTATCAAAAAGCTTATTTTGCCTTCCTTCTCACCCTACCCAGGGTTACGAGCAGTACTGACTCCATTTTGAAGCAGCCAAAAAGCCAAGGTGTCTTCATTCCCTACTTCCGGCACAGGAATGGGGCTGAGAGCCATCACGTGAGGCTTAGATCAGGCAATTCAGTTCCTAATAGACCTCCTAAAATGCATTCCCCAGAGGCAAAAGTGGGAATAAAATCGAGCTGAATATGAATGCTGGATGGCAAAAGTGATATCTGGTCCTGCACCTGGTCATGCAACTGCAATGGGTCCTATTGTTGAACTCTAGCCTGGACACCAGTCATTAAGACAGCCATTAGTATGTAAAGTCATCTTTTGTTAAAAGAATGTTTTAAGCCAGTACAGTCATCATCCCCAAGTGCCCTCTTTTGTTATCTGAGATGAAGACCAGCTCAGTCTTCCTCCAATAGCGAGTAGCACCACTTCCAATGCTTATGGCAGGGATGTCACTGCTTTTCTCTAGATAGTATAAAAACCCTCAGGTTTTGAGAGTCTCCACCCCACCCCTTCTAAGAAGCATGGGACCATGCTGCTGAAATTGCTGAGTTTCTCCTCCCAAAGGAAAGGCTCCTGCTCCTTCCTTCCCCTCCACTGAGACCAGGAGCTGCAACGCTCCCTAGTTGCTGTCTTCAGGAAAGGGCTTCAGTCCAGGGAAAGGTATATTGCTTTTAAAGATTCCCTCCCTTCTTTCCCCTGCTGAATGTGTGTATGTTCTAAGTCTCAAGAAGACTCCGTCTCGCAGTCTTGAAACTCCTTTTAAGCTTCCGTTTGCTCAGCTAATTTCCCCAAAACTAGTTTGTGCATCTGAATCTGTTTATACCTCAATAAATGTACCATTGTGGTGTTATCCTCTTCAATAGTGTGGGTTTCTTTGGGTAAGAATTGCCTTACTTAGCCACAGACGCTCTATTGCCAATATCTAAAGATTCTGTATAAGTGAATGTGTAGGTCTCATTAGAATGTGTGCAAGTTTGTACACAGGTCTAAAGAGAGCACATCACGTAACACCAGTAATATTGGACCATTTGAAAATTCTCATCTTATGACTCCACTGAGTGATGTATGCCACTTCTGAACGTATATCACTACTTTCTATAGAAATGAAATTTAATTATTGGGGCTAAATACTGATTTTGACTACTCATTTAGAACCTTTCAGTGTTTCTAGAAGCTATCATAAAAAATCAAAACGTAAGCATAACCTAAATATGAATCTTGGTATTTGATCCTTATCTTGTTAGGTGAGAATCTTGCCCATAGCTCTCCCATCATTAGCCTTAAGGTGAGTTCACACATACATAGTTATCAGTGGTGTTGCAAGCCACTGCATCCCACACCACTCCATCATCCATTGCCACTGAGCTGCTCTTTGCCTTCTTCTGTACCATGGGTGATTTTCCAGGACACACCTCCCATACTAACTGGCTCTGAAGAAGGACCCCCTCAGAGCCAGGCATTTGGGCCTATCTGGCTCTCTGAGGACCTGAGTCAGTCACTTTCTCCAGCCAACACAGTTCTCCCCAGAAGCCATCTGCTCTCTGGCTTCATCTGAGATGGTCCTTAGAGATTGGAGAACCCTGCCAACTGCTCTCCCATTGTCGAATTTGCCACACTGGGAGGGTGGGACCAGCCAATTGTGAAACATTATCTATAGGATGAACACCCATGGTGTCAAGCCAACAAGCCAAAAGCCTTAGTCTATGTGGCTATGATGAGCACGGAAGTTGTACTTTTGCTGTTTTCATTCCTTTTCTTGGGGTAAATTAAAAATCTCATTTGGGTGGCCAAATACAACATTATAGCTTAAAATGTTCACCCCAAAGAAATAAGATATAAATTAGAGTGAGGGGATATTTTATTTGCTTTGAAGGAATTATTTTACTATGTACGCAAGACATTTTGTAAATTCTTTCCAGAGTGATATGGTGTTTTCTCTTGGGTGCAAGCCTCATACAAACAGGGTTTTGGTTCCAGTGTTGGGATGAGAGAGAAAATTGATGGTTCTCATTTTATTGCAAACTTCTGTAATTCACATTTCCAATGTGTAAACTGAAATGCAGTTATAGTTTCTTATTCACCCTTTTCTTAATTTTATAATGCCGTTTTAGAACTTTGAAAATGTATATTGGGGAATACATTACAAAAGGGTTTGCACAAAATGTGTATATTAGTGAAAATTGTGTATTAAAATGTATTGTATTAGGGTAAATAGCTTGCAAAATGTGTATAAAGCAAAATTGCGTACAAAAATGTGCATGCTAGGAGAAAAGCACACATAGATGAATACAAATTTGTATGCAGACGTACTTTAAAGCATCACAAACTGAGGTGGAAACAGGAAAACTCAAACTTAAGGCTGGAAAAAGGAGAAATCAAGAGAAACCAAAACTGACCAATTCATCCATGCCTATTTCAGCAGCAATTTACAGTTTAAGCTGTTTCTGGGGTTTCAGCAGCAATTTCCATTTGATTCATTAAAATGGATTAATTAAGGGGATGTCTGGACTTTTTATTTTTAATGGATCCGTTAGGAACTAGCAAGCCTTCCAAACACTTGCGACGACACCAACAGATTGACAGAAATGGCCACTGATTGTTTTCTGTATCACACAAGATGCAGGAGTGTGTGACTGGCAACAATAGCTGATTTGTGTGGCAAGAGTTAAGAATTCTTAACTTCTTCATGCTACCTTTCCAATGAAATATGTGGGAAAACAAGTCTTTATTTCTCCTTCTTGTGACAGCTGGGATGAATAGGGAATTCCAGTCAACCTGTCTGCTCTATCGCTCAACACAATAATGTGATACACACGTTTATATGATAACAAGTCACATTGCAGTGCTACACATGCAGCTTTTTTGAGATCTCCTGACAACTGAGAACACCTTGGCTTTACAAGGAGGAGAATGGATGAAGCTTTCACATTTTGGGGAAAATACTGTGTGTGGGGGGAAGGCATTACTTCTTTTCTACCACTTATCGATTTTGAGATGGAGAAAGCAGCACATGGTTAAAAGCCTGAACACTTGCCCTGAACTGTGAGCAGTAACTTAAGCGGTGGACTCTAAAAAGATAGCAATCTCCCCAAGATTTTATTTTATTTTATTTTACTTTTTGCTAGAGTGCATATTGAAGTATAGTGTGAAAAAAGTGCCCTGGCATAGGGTTCTGTCATTATATTTCTTCTCACTTAGCTGAAAAATGTATTGGACCAGAACAAAAAGACCTTGATGTATGATCAGGGAAAGTAGGAGGCACTGACCATTAATAATTAGGGATGTGCACTGACCCCCCGGATCGGATCGGATAGCGGATCGGAATCGGACCTGGGGGGTCGGATCGGATCGGATCGGAGGCTGGTCGGATCGGATCGGACCAGATGTCCGATCCGGATCGGACGCCATTTTGAATGCTTTTTCCCATAGCCAAGTATTGTTTTACAAAAACGCCTATAACTTTTTCATTTTTAAAGATAGAAGGATGAAACTTGGGCACATTGTAGACTGGTTAGGGGTAGTTATCTGTGAGAAATTTCAGAAAGATTGGTGCATGCATTTTGTGGCAATTAATTTTTTAATAAATACCCAGGAATGCCTATAACTTTGTCATTTTTAAAGTTACACACATGAAACTTTGCCACATTGTAGGGGGTACCTTGGGACCTATGTGTGTGAAATTTCAGAAACGTAGGTGCTTGTCTTGTGTGGCAATTAATTTTTAGAAAAATGGGTAGTAGTGGGGTAAATACAGTTATGCCTCCCATTTTTTTATTTTTGAAGATACAAACAGGAAACTTGGGCACATTACAGGTACCACTTGCCTTGATATGTGTGTGAAATTTCAGAAACATTGGAGCTTTCCTTGTGTGGCAATTAATTTTTGAAACAATGAGGAAAGAAACACCTATAACTTTGTCATTTTTAAAGTTACACGCATGAAACTTTGCCACATTGTAGGTGGTACCTTGGGACCTATGAGCGTGAAATTTCAGAAACATAGGTGCTTGCCTTGTGTGGCAATTAATTTTTTAATAAATACCCAGGAATGCCTATAACTTTGTCATTTGTAAAGTTACACACATGAAACTTTGCCACATTGTAGGCGGTACCTTGGGACCTATGTGTGTGAAATTTCGGAAACGTAGGTGCTTGCCTTGTGTGGCAATTAATTTTAGAAAAATGGGTAGTGGTGGGGTAAATACAGTTACGCCTCCCACTTTTTTATTTTTGAAGATACAAACAGGAAACATGGGCACATTACAGGTACCACTTGGCTTGATATGTGAGTGAAATTTCAGAAACATTGGAGCTTGCCTTGTGTGGCAATTAATTTTTGAAACAATGAGGGATTCATTGGACAGCACTTGCCCATAGGGAATCATTGGACAGTACTTGCCCATAGGGAATCATTGGAAAGCACTTGCCCATAGGGCATCATTGCATTGCACTTTCCCATTGAGAAATACAGTTATGCCTCCCACTTTTTTTTATTTTTGAAGATACAAACAGGAAACTTGGGCACATTACAGGTACCACTTGCCTTGATATGTGTGTGAAATGAGTTTTGTGGCAATTAGTTTTTTAATAAATACCCAGGAATGCCTATAACTTTGTCATTTTTAAAGTTACACACATGAAACTTTGCCACATTGTAGGTGGTAACTTGGGACCTATGTGTGTGAAATTTCAAAAACGTAGGTGCTTGCCTTGTATGGCAATTAGTTTTAGAAAAATGGGTAGTAGTGGGGTAAATACAGTTACGCCTCCCATTTTTTTATTTTTAAAGATACAAACAGGAAACATGGGCACATTACAGGGAACACTTCGCTTGATATGTGTGTAAAATTTCAGAAAGCTGGGTCCAGGCATGTGGTGGCTCGTGTCTGCTTTCACTTTGTACTCAAGCAGACACGAGCCCTGTAATGGATACTACCAAGGATCAAAGGGATCGAGACCAGAGTGATCCTTCCTTGCACGCATGGCTGCAAAACTCAGCTAGGCTCAGCCGTTCTGCTTGAAAAGTGAAAGTAGGAAAGGAAACACGAGCCCTGTAATGGATACTACTAGCAAGGATCAAAGGGATCGAGACGAGAGAGTGTTTCCTTTTCTTCGCGGGAAGCGGGAGGGGAAGACCTGGCCTCTGTAGAAATTTTTTTGAAACATGTAATTTAAAAATTCCATAGCCATCAAATGCCTGGACCTATAATTCTGAAATTTCTGACACATATCTACCCCTAACCCATCTACAAAGTGAGCAATGTTCAGACTTCTAACTTTTAAAATAAAAAAGTTATAGGCGTTTCTTTCCTCATTGTTTCAAAAATACCTTGCCACCACATGCCTGGACCCAGCTGTCTGAAATTTTACACACATATCAAGCCAAGTGGTACCTGTAATGTGCCCATGTTTCCTGTTTGTATCTTCAAAAATAAAAAAGTGGGAGGCGTAACTGTATTTACCCCACCACTACCCATTTTTCTAAAATTAATTGCCACACAAGGCAAGCACTTACGTTTCCGAAATTTCACACACATAGGTCCCAAGGTACCGCCTACAATGTGGCAAAGTTTCATGTGTGTAACTTTAAAAATGACAAAGTTATAGGCATTCCTGGGTATTTATTAAAAAATTAATTGCCACACAAGGCAAGCACCTACGTTTCCGAAATTTCACACACATGGGTCCCAAGGTAGCACCTACAATGTGGCAAAGTTTCATGTGTGTAACTTTAAAAATGACAAAGTTATAGGTGTTTCTTTCCTCATTGTTTCAAAAATTAATTGCCACACAAGGAAAGCTCCAATGTTTCTGAAATTTCACACACATATCAAGGCAAGTGGTACCTGAAATGTGCCCAAGTTTCCTGTTTGTATCTTCAAAAATAAAAAAATGGGAGGCATAACTGTATTTACCCCACTACTACCCATTTTTCTAAAAATTAATTGCCACACAAGACAAGAACCTACGTTTCTGAAATTTCACACACATAGGTCCCAAGGTACCCCCTACAATGTGGCAAAGTTTCATGTGTGTAACTTTAAAAATGACAAAGTTATAGGCATTCCTGGGTATTTATTAAAAAATTAATTGCCACAAAATGCATGCACCAATCTTTCTGAAATTTGTCACAGATAACTACCCCTAACCAGTCTACAATGTGCCCAAGTTTCATCCTTCTATCTTTAAAAATGAAAAAGTTATAGGCATTTTTGTAAAACAATACTTGGCTATGGGAAAAAGCATTCAAAATGGCGTCCGATCCGGATCGGACCTCATCGGATCGGATCGGATCGGATCGGAGGTTGGCCGGATCAGATCGGATCGGATCGGATTTTCCCGATTTTGGGTCGGATCGGATTCGGATCGTGGATCGGATCCGATCCGATGCACACCCCTATTAATAATTGCTTCTCCAGAAGTTTTTCCTACCTTTTAGCAACAGCAATAAAACTGACCTTAGAACAATGGATGTAAGAGTTGCCATTATAGACAGTCAGAGCTATGATGCTGTTCTAAAGGATTACACACATTTCTCTACATATCACTATTTCTCCTTCAGAGACATGCCATTTTCTTAATTTAGAGAATCTCTCATTACATTTCTTCTGGCTTGGATACATCTTATTTGGCAGTTTTACAAGAAAGCGGGATTGTTTCCTCTGTCCACAAAGAAGAAATTGTTGCAGGCAATTGTATCGGTAGCAATATTCCATAAGATTTCTTTTCAGAACACTTGATTAAAAGTACTGTTTACTGCTTTGACTGGTGGGGGGGGACCTGTTGCTTCAGCCTTCTGTGGGGTATAAAATAGTAGGGGTGTGCACGGACCCCCCGGATCGGATCGGGACCCGGATCGGGACCTCCAATTTTGTCCCGGACCGGTTCGGACAAAATCGGAGGCCCCCCGGACCGGATCGAGTCCGATCCCGACCCAAAAATCGTACATTTTTGGATCGGCCGCCATTTTTTTCCCCATAGACTTGCATTGCAATGCAAGTCTATGAGGAAAAAATGGCGGCGGGTGGGTAAGGGGGGGCCTAACTCCCTCCCCCCCCGGGGCCGTCCGCTGTGGACGGCCCCGGCAGGTAAACCCCCTCCCCCGCGCTCCCTACCCCCCCTGGGGCCGCCCGCTTCCATCCGCTGGCGGCCGCGGGCGCCAGCGGATAGAAGCGGACGGCTCCGGGGGGGGGTAAGCCCCCTTCCCCACCACTGCTTACCTTCTCGGCCCATCCGGCGCCGGCGGCTACTACCAGCGGGCTCCGCGGCCTACTCTTGAGTAGCGCGCCGGGTGATGACATCACCCGGCGCGCCACCCTGGAGCAGGCCGCGGAGCCTGCTGGTAGTAGTAGGCGCCGGCGCCGGACGGGAGCCGCCGGGCCGGGCAGGTAAGGGCCCCCCTCCCCCCTCCCCCCTCCGCGCGCCCCCTCCTCCCCTCCACGCACCCCCTCCTTACCTTCCCGGCCCGGCGGCTCCCGTCCGGCGCCGGCGCCTACTACTTCCAGCAGGCTCCGTGGCCTGCTCTAGAGTAGCGCGCCGGGTGATGACATCACCCGGCGCGCCACCCTAGAGCAGGCCGCGGAGCCTGCTGGGAGTAGTAGGCGCCGGCGCCGGACGGGAGCCGCCGGGCCGGGCAGGTAAGGGCCCCCCTCCCCCCTCCCCCTCCTCGCGCCCCCTCCTCCCCTCCACGCACCCCCTCCTTACCTTCCCGGCCCGGTGGCTCCCGTCCGGCGCCGGCGCCTACTACTTCCAGCAGGCTCCGCGGCCTGCTCTAGAGTAGCGTGCCGGGTGATGACATCACCCGGCGCGCCACCCTAGAGCAGGCCGCGGAGCCTGCTAGTAGTAGTAGGCGCCGGCGCCGGACGGGAGCCACCGGGCCGAGAAGGTAAGTGCCCCCCTCCTCCCCCCCCGCTGTCCACTTTCATCGGCGGGCGCCCGCTGGCGCCCGCCAATGGAAGCGGCGGTGGGCGCCAGTGGGCGCCCGCCGATCCGCCGAACCGGTTCGGAGCTTTTTCGGACCGGTTCGGATTGGATCGGCCGATCCAGCTGCGGGATCGGAAATCGGATAATTTATCCGATTTCCCACTGGACCGGACTCGGATCGTGGATCGGGTCCGATCCAGTGCACATCCCTATAAAATAGTGGCAAGTTGAGGTCTGCATCAAATGCAGAAGGCCAGGCTCCGAGCATTCATACCAGCTAGTTGCAGGGCAAATCGTAAATACTCTTATTTATTTCTGTAACAGCAGAAGGTTCTCCTATGCACAATACCTATGGTAGCTTCTGAACTTCAGAGGTTACTAGCACAATCCCTTGAGTTGCTGACAGACACAAAGGTGCCATGCTTAAACCCCAAAGCCAGCTCCACCGAAACACCCCCCTCAGTCACACCATCCCACAAAACCCTTTTCATCTGCCCTCCCTCATGCACACTCACTCAAGTTCCCCAACTAGCCCACACCCAGTTCCCTCGAACTGTGATCATGGATTTTAAATAAAAGCAAACAAACTCATCTAACGATTAAAAAGTAACACCCATTGAAGCTGCTGGTCAACATTTTTCAGTATGGTTGCAAGTACCCCCAACCATTTTGGACAGGGTCATATGGAATTTTAAGAGAGTGGTGTGGGTGCTCTCACAAAATGGAAGGTTGCTTGCCAATTCATAAACTGGCTGCCATGTTGGGCATGGCTGGTCACAAAGACACTTATTTCCCAGAAGGCAAACTGGTGAGCTGAAAAGAAAATAATTTGCCAAAGAATCTAATGACACAAACAACTCAAATAATGATGGTATTGGAGGGCAGAACTTCACTTTGCAGCAACGCCAGCCTCCCAGTTTAAAAACAAATGAACAGAACATGAGAAATTAAAAAAAAAAAACTCAGGAAGAGCAGGAAGCCTGAGAAGCACCAAGAGAAGTGTTAGATACCCCAGGGTTAGGTAGATGACCAAGTCATCAACATAGAGGGTTATCCTGCAGCTGATGTCATTTATAGTTATGCCCTAAATTCTGGTATTGTGTTTAATAGAAAATGCAAATGGTTCTATTGATATTGCAATATGTCACTTTATTCTTGGTTGCCTAAAGAATAAAGTGACATATTGCAAGTAATATTCCTGACAAGGAACATCCTTGCCTTGTACTTCTTCTGAAGTCAACACATTTTGAGATATTTTGGGGTATAACCATTTATTAAAAGGAGAGCAATAGATGGAGAGCAGTCGATTTTTATTATCCAATCAACTAGTGGGTAAGGACTGAGTGCGCAGTAATCATCTAACACTTTCAACACTTACATCCTCAGGTTGCACAAGCAAAAAATAATCTACAATAGACCAAGCAGCTGTTATCAACTGTTTCTCTTAATGTGGAATCAAAGTTAGAATGGCTATGAGCAACTTTATCCACAAAGTGTCTCAGAAATTGGCCTCAACTGACCACCAAGAAATCCCCTATCCCTCTATCAGGAACATGATGTAAAAGACACCTCCAACTTAGAAATGCTTCATTGATTGTGCAGATGTAATGTTTGTTTTTTTAAATCATTTTTATTGTAAGTTTCAACCACTAAAAACAATGAATAATAAAATAAAATAAAACAAAAATGCAAATATAACTACACACTTTGGAAGCCTCAGTTTCAAAGATTAAAACTTTCTTAAAAAAGGAAAAGAAAAGAAAAAAGAGTAAATCACACATAAACTTCAGTAACGCTGACCAAATATCCAAATATAAGTCCATTTGTAAATGACACCTATATAACACTCTTTCAAATGTTGCTAGTGTTGATTTATTTATTTATTGCATTTCTATACCACCCAATAGCATTGTATGCCGAGGTTAGGTCTTCAATCCATTGCATTATAAGTGGTGAGCTTTTCTTTTTCAGTGTTGTAGTATGCACCATTCTGCCATGCCCGGCCCCTGATTTGGGCGTGGGGAGGCTTTTGCGTGGGGTGGGGGAGAAAAGAAACGTGCCTGCTCCTGATTGGTGGAGCGGGAAAGTGGCACCACTCGAAAGGGAGGGGTGGATAGCTATAAGAGTGTGAGCCACCCTCCCCTTCCTCCTCTTTCTTCGCACGGCTCCCTCCCTCCCTATTCTCAGTGTGGGTTCGCTGGTTGCCTGTTGGGGCTGAGTAGGAATTTTTTACTCATGTTCTGAATTGGCCATGAGTTTTTTCGCCTACACCACACTGTGAGACGGTCAGGGTGTAATTGAATAGGCAATTTGGCTTATCTCTTAACTTGGTCACATTTTGAATCTGGTGGATAAGAAGGGGCATCCAGAGAGGAATGGACATTGGTGAGCATTCACAGGCACTGTTCCAATGACTAGTAATTCCTGAGGCTCCCAGCTTTGAGCCCCGCGGCCTAGCTTGGGAGATAAGGGTTACCTTTGAGACCAACCCTTCTCACCTACTCAGAGCCATGAGGCCTGGGGGGAAGCAACACCGGAAGGTCTCCCTACCCCGAAGCAGGGCAGCACGTGGATAGGTGAAGTAACAGCACCTACTCATGGGGCAAGAATGGCTCGCCCGAGTTGGGGAATTAGGGGGCCTGTGGATAGGCCTATACTGGATGCCCCATAGGACTCCCTTTGCAGATCTTTAAATAAAATGTGGCCCTTGTTTAACCCATTTTCTGTGTCTTGTCTCTTTATTATCTCCCTCCATCCGCAACAGTCTTTTAGTAGTCAAGAGGGTGCTGATGTAATGGTAGCAGAGACGTAGAATGTCTGATTTGCATCAATATTATGACACTGCCATCACCATCATGGTTCTAGCCAGGTCCAGTTGGATTCATTACATTTTTTTCCACCATTCATTTCATCACCATCAGATCCCCAGAATACCAAGAAACCACTTTGGTTCTAACAGATGGGTGAGGAAAATTAGGACTGATTGTGTCAATAGTCGAAGCCATTTCTCCATGACCTCAACAGGACCATCACCATGGCATCAAGAGCACCTTCCCCTCCTACATCAATCAGCAATCTATCCAGATTCACAAACTTGTTGGGGCTGACCATTTTAATACCTCCCCCAGCACTACAGAAGTTCAAAATCCTGATAAATCTAAACTGGAGCAGGTGGTGATTATAAAGGAGTAATGTCAAGTTTCTCCATACAAAAATCACCATCATCACACCCAACAGGGAAAACTAAAAACAAAACCTAGTTTCTGTCCTGATTAATAATTATTATTATTATTATTATTATTATTATTATTATTATTTATCACCCGCCTCTCCCAACGGATCGAGGCGGGGAACAACACCAAACACAAAATACAAAAACTGATTAAAAGCAGATAAAACCAGTACATCATTAAAACACCAATAAAACACCAATAAAACACTTTAAAATTCATCTAGGTAGGCCTGCCGGAAGAGATCAGTCTTTATAGATCTTTTAAATTCCTGAAGACTAGTAAGTTGGTGAATCTCTCCCGGCAGGTCATTCCACAATCTGGGAGCGGCAGAAGAGAAGGTCCTCTGGGTAATGGTTGTCAGTCTAGTTCTTGTTGACTGTAATAAATTCTTCCCAGAGGACCTGAGTATGCAGGGCGGATTGTATGGGAGAAGGCGATCCCGTAGGTAACCTGGACCCAAACCATGTAGGGCTTTAAAGGTAATAACCAACACTTTGTACTTCGCCCGGAAACTGATTGGCAGCCAGTGAAGAGATTTTAAAACTGGTGTAATGTGGTCACCCCTAGATGTACCGGTAACCAACCTGGCTGCCATATTTTGAACTAATTGAAGTTTCCGGACTAGGCACAGAGGTAGCCCTATGTACAGTGCATTGCAGAAGTCGAGCCTCGAAGTTACCAGTGCGTGCATTACTGATTTTAGGTCTTCCAACTCTAGGAAGGGGCGCAGCTGGCGTATCAGCCGAAGCTGATAGTAGGCACTCCTGGCAGTCGCATCTATCTGGGCTGTCATTTGGAGCGACGGATCCAGGAGCACCCCCAAGCTGCGAACACAGTCTTTCAGGGGGAGTGTAACCCCGTCCAGAACTGGCTGACACACCTCCAACCCCAGGTTGTGGCCCTTGACAGTAAGCACCTCTGTCTTGTCTGGATTCAGCTTCAGTTTGTTTTTCCTCATCCAGCCCATTACCGCCTCCAAGCATTCATTCAGAGGAGACACACTATCCTTAGCTGATGCTGTTGTCGAAGGCATAGAGAAATATATTTGGGTGTCATCAACGTATTGATAGCACCCCGCCCCATGCCTCTGGATGATCTCTCCCAGAGGTTTCATGTATATATTAAACAGCATTGGGGATAGGATGGCACCTTGTGGTACACCACATAGCTTCTCCTTCTTTGAAGAGCAACTATCCCCAAGCATCACCATCTGGAACCTGCCCGAGAGGTAGGACCGGAACCACTGAAGCACAGTGCCCCCGAGTCCCAATTCCCTCAGGCGTTCCAGAAGGATACCATGGTCGATGGTATCGAAAGCCGCTGAGAGGTCCAGGAGTACCAACAGGGACACACTCCCCCTGTCAATACTTAAGCGTAGATCATCCACTAAGGCGACCATAGCAGTCTCAACTCCATATCCTGCTCTGAAGCCAGTTTGAAATGGGTCTGGAAAATCTGTATCATCCAAAACTGCTTGCAGTTGGAAGGCAACCTCCCTCTCGATCACCTTGCCCAAAAATGGAAGATTTGATACTGGCCTATAGTTATTAAAGTCCAGGGGATCCAGGGAGGGCTTTTTTAGAAGCGGCCGTACTTCCGCTTCTTTTAAACATGATGGAAAACTCCCCTCCCTGAGAGATGCATTAATAATATATTGTAATTGTGATCTAACTGTATCTCCTCCCTGGGCGACCAGCCAAGAAGGACAGGGATCGAGAGGGCAAGTCGTCCTCCTCACTCGACCAAGCAGCTTGTCCACGTCCTCGGTACTCACCAACTGAAACTGATCCAGTGTAATTCTACTCGCGGAGTTGCTGGACACTCCATTGTCAGCCTCTGATATAACGACGGCATCTAAGTCGGCTCTTATCCGAGAGATTTTATCTGTGAAATGATTGTTAAAGGCATCACAGCGAACTACCGAAGCCTCTAAAATCAGGTTCAGGGGGGAGGGTGCCCGGGTTAGACCCCTCACCACCCTGAACAGTTCTGCTGGACGCGAATTCGCAGACGCAATGCGTGCAGAGAAGTAAGCTTTCTTCGCTGCACGTATTGCCACCCCATAGGAACGAAGATGTTCTCTATGTTGTGTCTTATCGGATATAAGTCGAGTATATTTGAGACAGGCCCATAATACTCATTCTGACCATGAAATCCTATGAGGCACCTAACAAGGGGGCCTTGACATGGAGATTGAAATTCCCCACGACCACAGTCTGGTATTACACAATTTCAGCAATTAACATTCAAGTCTAAAGAGCTATACTGAAGGTTAAACACATGCTTTGTTTTGAAATATCTATCTATTGGGGTGTGCAGGCCAAAAAATATCATATTTCATTGTTATCGTCATTTTGGACCAAAAAAATTATCGTCTCCGGTAATATCATAGGTGAACCGTATCGTCTTCACGATAATTATTGTAAAAAAATGATATTTTTGCAGCCTCATTTTTAAAGAAAAAAATGCCTATCACTTATGTATTTTAAAAGTTAGAGGCTTGAAACTTGGTCACAGTGCTTATGGGGTATGCCTAAGTATGTGTATAAAATTTGAGATCGATCCCTCCAACCTTCAATTTTATATGATTTTTTAAAAGATTGTTTCCCTTCTGACAGGTCTGAATGGTGGCTCGCCCTGTGTGTCCTGTCAGATGGTAAATGATCTTTTAAAAATTCATATAAAATCGAGGGTTGGAGGGAACGATCTCAAATTTCATACACATACTTAGGCATACCCCATAAGCACTGTGACCATGTTTCAAGCCTTTAACTTTTAAAATACAGACGTTATAGGCATATTTATATGGCAGTCTGATAAAATGATAACATTATTGTCTCCGAACATTATTGTAGGTTTTTGTATCGTATCGTTATCGTTAAACACATGGACGATAACGACCCTATTGTATTGTTATCATACATTTTAACGATATGATACACATCCCTTCTATCTATCTATGCAAAACCTAGATTCCAATGGCTCTGAAAATTGAATGAGCTTGAGTGCTTGATGCAGTGTGAAAGAGTTTGCCACATTTATGTGCACAACATTAATACTTGCAACAAATGTGGCTCATTTCAGTTGTGAATCGAGAGAGCAATATTTGATTTCATCCTTTCCCTCCCTCCCATATTTTCTTTTTTCCTTCTTTTTTCCTTTCTTTTCTTTTTATAAAAAAATCTTTATCTTCGTTCATTTATCATGAAAGAACAACATGCAAAAATGCATTACCAGCAAATAGATGTCTATCTGTGGGCTTGGTGAAAATAATATTGCAGGGGAAAAAGATCAACACAACTTTCCCCAGCATATGCCATTAGGTTTGATAACTAGCCGTAGGCATTTGCATTCCACATGAAACTTGTTAGCTCCTTTGTTAAAAGGTTAATGCTTTCAATTATGCATCCTGAACACACTTAACAATGCATTTAATTCAGATTAACCAGATTAATATGCACTAAATAACCGTTAGCTGATTTTAAAGAACATATTCATTAAGTCTTAAGTGTGATAGCATGCTATAAAAGGAAGTGATGTGGTTCATGGGAATGAAGGACAGAAATTCTTGCTCCCGGTGCCTTCGGATGGAAGGATAAGGGAAAGATATAACTTAAGGATAGGGTTGCTGAGCCTTAAAAACAAATCAGGTGCAGTCCTGTATTTTTAATAGTGTTGTGCCTAAAATTTTGATTATTCCATTTTCGGCATTTCATGGGAGGTGCAGGGAAATGAAAACTCTGTTGAAAGAGGTGGGGGGAGGTGAGAATTTCAGAGAATTTTCTCGTTGGGGAGGAGGACAGGGTTTCTACATTCCATTTTAAGTGTAGGCAGTTTTGAGGGGGTCTTCTTTTTATTTATTTATTTACCCTACGTTCAACATCTAAGGCCCTCTTCCAAGTGCCTACTCCAAGGGAAGCTCGGAGATCGGCAACAAGGCCTTCTCTGTGGTGACCCCCCAATTGTGGAACGATCTCCCTGACGAGGCCCGCCTGGCGCCAACACTGTTATCTTTTCGGCGCCAGGTCAAGACATTCCTCTTCTCTCAGTCATTTTGCAGTATCTGATGAGCCTGGGTTTGTTTTGTTTTTAGATTTATTTTTAGGTTTTTAAGGTTATTCCAGTAGTTTTAAATGTATGTGTATATCATGTATATATTGTATGTTTTTGCTATTTTACTTTTTGTATATTGTTTTAAATTGTTTTAATCTTATGTAAACCGCCCAGAGAGCTTCGGCTGTGGGGCTGTATACAAGTGTAATAAAATAAATAAATAAATAAATAAATAAATAAATATTTTTTTAAAAAACCCTGGCACTTGCAGATGCCCAGGAGTTCTTCCTGAAGGCCTATTGGAGAGGGCAAGTTCACATGGTCTCCAATAAGCATTCACTAAGAACTGCCGGTGTCCTCCAACTGCCAGGGGTGTGTTGTATTTTTAATACAAAATTGAAAAGATGGACCATAAACTACCGGCTACAGTTTATAAAGTCGTGTGGAAACACTGTCCCCTCCCCAAGGAGAGGATTCTCTGAAATTCTCCCCCTCCCTGTGAAAGAGGCAGGAAAAAAAAGCAATGCCTCTTTCACAGGGAGAGAGAAAGTTCCTGAAAGTAAGGGGCAGTATTTGGCACAGCATTAATTTTTTAATCTTGTTTCATGAATTTTCACCTGGCTCCTTAAAGCTCAGCATCTGTTTCCTAGCCGATGGAGAATCAACAACTGATGCTAGTTGGTGGGGAAAGCCCCCCTGTAGAAACAGTCTTGTCAAAACTCTTTTTTGCTTCTCTCCCAAGGAGGAGCCTCCAGACAATTCTTGGATCTCTTCAACATTGCCCACCATCCAGCATTCGTTCACCAGCCGCAAGTTTCAAAAAGGACGTGCATTGTGGGTGAAAGGCAGGTGCTACAGACCATGGCTTGAACAACAGCTAGCTCTAATGCTTTCTGTGGGTCTCAAGTAGGGAAGTATGACACCACCCCTGAGAAATTTATTTACAAAATCCCTCATATAGTTTGCCCATCCAGGAACTTCCAAACATACCTTAGCATTTAGCTTCAGGTGAAATTCAGTGACTGATCAGATTCTGAGCTATATTTTGAAAGATATACATTGTTCTCTCGTCGATTAAAGTGTATTTGTGGGCATTTTTCCAAGTACACATTTTTTCATGCATGTTTTTCAAATGGAGGCATGCTGTCAAACACAATTTTTAAATTCACGAATCACATTGCAAGCTCGGAAATTTACAGACTTCGACTGCAGATGGTGTCCAAGTCTGTGCACCCTGCATTCTGCAAGGTGCAAACTGGGTAAATCCTGACAAAAAATGCACTGAAATAAATTTCTCATGCATCCCTAAGCCAGCATGACCAATGGCCAGATGTGATGGGAGTTGCAACCTAATAACATCTCAGGACCTCAGGCTGGGAAAGGTTGACTTAAACTCAGGTGAGAATGAGCATAGGTAATTTCTACTTATTTCAATTTTGCTCAGACGCCTAAATCTGATCATGCATTCTGCATGCATCAAGTCAACTATTGTTTATTTTGCACATATAATAACACTATCTTGATGATTTGTCACAAAAGAATACGGAGCCACTAGCTCAGTATTCTTTACTCTGATTGGCAGCTTTTCAGAAAGAAGCCTTTCCCACTCCTGCTATCTGATCTCCTTTTAATGGCAGATGCCATTAACCCTGGGACTTTGTATATGCAAAGTGTGTGCTCTTCCATTGAGCTATGGACTGTCAACTTATTGATATGTGCTTGGATCTATACTTGGTCATACTTAGAGTTGGCCATTGAAATCAATGGGACTTACATCAGTCATGGCAAATTTGCATCCCATTAATTTCAGTGGTCTAAATATGGCTAAGTCTGGATTCAGTGCATTGATTTTAGCACGATAAATGACATCAAATAGTTACCTGGGACTTACTGGGACATACATCTCTTTGGGACTCTCTTCTGAGTAGACCCATTTGGGATTACACTGTTAATATCATATTGGAAGTAGAAAACCCACAGTGGTCAAAAGCAACTCAAACAAACAAGCCTTTTAATCATTTTTTTTAAAAAAGTGACAACTGTAAATTCCATAAAATTACAAATGCATTCCTGCAATGAATACCAGCTCATTATGTTCTTCCTGTTATGCACTATTGCTATTTGAAATGCATGGCCAAATTAAATGCCACTGAAATTTTCATGTAAGAAGGGGAATCTTTTATGAATAATGGCATAAAGGGTATTATCACTCAATCTGGAATTCTAAGATTCACATTTCCCATTTTAAAGCTTTAAAAGTGCACCTGCAATAAAAAAAAAGTTTTTACTGCACAAGACAGCTCAAATTGTTCCTGTAGCACAGCCGCAAATGGATACAATGGCCTAGGAACATTCCATTTGATGGTTCTCATATATGGTACAAATAAGAAGCGTCCTCTGTTAACTGTTGAAGTATTCAATTACTGGCCCCAATGACTTGTTGAAAAGATTTTAGAAGCCCCAGGGATGCTATACCAAACAGATCTTTTTTTTTTTGTTCTGGCTTCATAATTGAAGAGTGTTTTATTGAGAAATAAAGCAAGACTGTGGCAAGGTCAGATCAGTAGGGATAATGAATATATGTTCCCTCTATAGAAAGTTCTGTTTTGTGAACACCAAGCCTGGTGAAAGCCAGACATGAACACTGTCTAATAAGATAGTCTTTCCATGAGGGCTATTTAAGAATACAAGAGCTGTCTAAAATCTCAGAGTCAAGCTGGAACCAAGGGCAGCCATGCCTGTACTTCGATCTGGAAAGTAAGTTCTTTCCCTCAGCATTCTTGGGGGTTCTAGAAAGGGATTATTAAGAAATTGGGGAGAAACATAAGGAAGTACTTCTTCATACAGAACGCCATAAATTATGGCACTCATCACCACTGATAAGGATTTTTGATCTGGGCATTGATATAAAATAATTTTAAAAATCTGAACTCTGGTTTCCCTCAAACCTCAAAGAAACATTTCAAGAGGAAGCAGAGACACTTAACACTATACCAGGCTAAAGTTCACACACCTCACATTCTAGCATTTCAAAGAAAGAACACAGAACACCTTACCCTAAAACATCCTTTCCTGATAACAAGTCTCACAAGCTCATCCCCCAAATGGTTTTGTAAATTAAACATGACTCAACGGCCCTCAAACACATTCTTACAGACAAGATGGCACCTAAAATGTAAACATTTTCAGATCCTTCCCAAGAAAAGCTGGCCATTAGATGAAACCAAACACCACCAAGTATCAGTAATCGAAGGTTATCAGGATGCAATAAATTACATTGAGGCATCAAATGCCTGGGATATTGTTTTATTATGGTTTAGGAAATCATTTAGTTGAAACATTTATTGACACGTAGTCCATCACAGGAAGGATGGGGTGAGTGGTATTGGGACATCAAAGCCTGAAACAGAGATAAAATGAAACAGTTTTGCCTTTGTGATTCAGAGAGCTTTGGTACTACCCATGTGCCACATCTCTCTCCTGCATACATTGTATTGAATAAACCTGTTGGATCAGACTTTGCCTGTTCCTGGTGATTCTTCAACTCAAGGATTAGGGAAATTTCCTTAACACCACAAGTTGTGGTGATGGTCACTACCTCAGATGAACTGATATACACTTGAGCTGAGGGCAATGAAGCAAATGGGAAGATAGCTGGAATGCAGGTGGAGGAACATGACAGCCCCCTTGAACACAAGTTAGAATCCATTATTGGGGCCTAGTCAGTGTCAGTAATGAAGTCAAAGCATCAATTCCTCTCCTCCACCATTGAGTCCTTTCTGTGCCATCTGGTGGAGCCTTTCTGAGTGCCGTGGAGCCTATTACAATCTCACATGGAAGAGAGAAGATGTGGTAGAATATCTGGTATCATGCTACGGTGCATTTGCAAGACACTTGAGAGTAAACTTGCTCACATCCATGATGACTTGGACCACAATTAATGCAGTGCCATCAGCCGAGGTTAAACTGCTCAGAAACTTCCCTGGGACCTGTAGCTGGGCAGTGCTGGTCAATGAAAAATATAAGGTTGCTGTTGTGCAGGGTTGAAAGCATTATCAATGAAACTGTGCTGAGGTCAAAAGCCAAGAAGATACTAGCGCCCAAAAAGCAGCAGGCAGTAATCAGTGTCATCAACAGTCCGGGTTGCAAATCAAGAGTTCAATCCAAAGCAAAAAAAAAAAATGCAAGGAATCCAGTAGACAAAGACTTAAGCTATACACTGGCTTTGTTTCTAGCAAGGAAGCAGAGGTTCTGGAAGGCTTATCAAGCCTGTTGCTCCTGGACCCACCCAGCTACAACCAGTCAAGGCCTTTCAGATGTTCTTCCTGGGAAGACCTTGCTTGCAACTAGTGGTGGGTGAATCCCCCGCGTGTGCCTCGGCAGGCGCTTGCCCCATCACTGCTGCCGTCCACTCCCATTTGCTTGGCCGCATGAGCCCCTTCTAAGGCTCGGCTTGCACTGGTGAGCATTTGGCAGCTGACCGCCCCTTTGCGCTGAAATTGTGCACTTACCCAGCTGCATTAATGGCAGCCACCACTGATGCAATGGCGGAATTCTGCAATTTCCGGAGCCTCTGAAAATGATGCACTTTCCCCCGTTGCGTCAATGGTGGCCACAAAGACCCCATATATGAAAAGGTAAAGTTGTGAATGCTCCAATTGCCAGTTTTGCTGTTGTTCAAATTGGGATATGCATTTTTAAAGGTATGCTCCAACTGGGCATCTTTTCCCCACTGACTAAATGAGCATCTTCCCAAAATGTGAATGTTTAAAGTGCACATTTTTTTGCAGTATGCGTTTTTCGAACCGCCATCGCAAACTTGGGATTGTGTGATTTTTTGATCACAAACCTGCACTTGCATTTGTGTTTGTTTTCGGGGATGGGTGGTGGTGAATGGGGTCAGGTCTCTGGTCACAAATGATCTGTAATGGAATTCTTGTACATCCCTAGAGTAACAGAGGGTTACCACATTAATTGTGTTGGCCCCATCAGCAACTTTCAATACCATCAACCATGGTATCCTTCTGGATAGGCTGTCTAGGTTGAGTATGGGAAGCAATACTTGGAGGTGGTTCTGTTCCTTCTTGGATGGCCATTTCCAGAAGGTGCTGCTGGGGATCCATTGCTAACCCAATTATACTTCAGGGTCCTGCAGGCTTCTATTTCTCTTCAGAAATGCTGCTTAACCACTGGGAGAGGTCATCCAGATGACACCAGCTTTATCCCTATTCTTCATCAGGTGCAGGTAATGTGGAATGTAACCTGCTTAGGGAGGTAATGGACTGGACAAGGGTGAACAAGCTGAGATTCAATTCAGACAAGATGGAGGCATTGTTGGTAGCTGGTTCATCCACCCAGGTGAATGGGGTTCAACACATTCTGGATAGGGTTGCATTCATCGTAAAGGATCAGGTCTGCAGTCTGAGGGCACGTATTGATGTAGTATTACCATTAGAGAGACAAATGGCCGCTGTGTCTCTAAGTTCCTCTTATTAGCTTCAGCTAATTTGCCAGCAGTGATCCCACCTGGATGGAGATAGTTTGGCCATAGTTGCCCACACTCTGGTGATGTCCCATTTAGATTAGCGCAATGTATAGTACATAGGGGCTGCCTTTAAAACAAAAAAAAAACAAAAAAAAAAACAGTCCAGAAACTGCAGTTAGCTCAAAACAGTGGCTTGATGATGATGATGATTTATTGGGACTGCTCATCTTGTCCACATTACTCCTGTGCTTTCTAAGCTGAACTGGCTCATAGTTTATTCCTGGCTAATTTAAAGCACTGGTTTTAACTTCTAAAATTCTTAAAGGATACAGACAAGGTTACCTGAAGGATCTGCTTCTCCCATGTAGTCCTCTCTGATCCTTAAGATGTGCTTCAAAGGTCCTACTCTGGTTGACCCTGATGAGGTGAGATGTGTGGCTACTTGGGAGAGACCTTTCTAGATGATGACACTGCAATTATGAGAGAGCTTGCCCAAAGAGGCTCACCTGGAACTATCTTTATAGCTTTTTCAGTGCCAGGTGAAGACATTTTTTTTATCCGCCCAGGACCTTCAAACAACCAGAACTTCTTCATAATCTAGGCTTCTTAATTTACTATTTGTGTTTCATTGTATATCTGCATTATGAATAGTTTCATTTCTTTCACTACCAAAAGGAATTGCTTTTTGCTGTTTTGATATGGTATTCAAATATTGCATTTTATGCTTTTAATTTTCTGTGAGCTCAGCGGAGAACATATATTATTGGCTTACCCCATAAATGTAGTAAAACAAACAAAGATAGTTAACTTGAAACCTCTTGGGGTAATAGAAAACTATCGGTACAGCTCTATCTTCACAACATAATCTCTGCACAACTTGGCAGACAATGATAGTGGTAGGGATCTGTATATAACTTCACTGGGAACCTTCAGAGTGTCTAAAATACTCAAAAGCCCTAGCAACCAAAGACCATTGAATCAATGCATCCAATCACAGACTTTCCTGATTGAGTCCATCTTGCATGGTCAGGGGCTTATGTTAGGGTGACCAGATAAAATCCAGGTCAGGGCTCATGTACCTTTAACAGTTGTAGAGAAAAGGGAATTTCAGCCAGTGTCATTTGTATGCAGTTAGTTCCTGGTGAAATTCCCTCCATCAGCACAGTTAAAGTTGCAGGCATTATACTAGAGTGACCATATACAAAAGAAGGCAGGACCCCTGCAACTTTAACTGTGCTGATGAAGAGGAAATTTCACCAGGAACTAATTGCATACAAATGACACTGGCTGAAATACCCTTTTCTCTACAACTGTTAAAGTTACATGAGCCCTGACCTGGATTTTATCTGGTCAGCCTAGCTTATGTACAGCAGTGGATTTTCTTGAATGTGTGTGCATGTGTGTAGGGGAGAGATTTTAATATGTATATGTGACAGGGGGGTATTTATTCCTGAGGCTTTGATAAAGTATACAGACAGACACACAGGTCAGGAGCAGCCATGCATTCCTCATATGCCTAGTTAGGTCCTAAGAGAGGCAAAGTTTGGTCTAGCAAAGTTAGGCTGACCATATGAAAAGGAGGACAGGGCTCATGTAACTTTAACAGTTGTAGAGAAAAGGGAATTTCAGCAGGTGTCATTTATATGCAATTAGTTCCTGGTGAAATTCCCTCTTCATCACAACAGTTAAAGTTGCAGGCACTATACTAGAGTGACCCTAAACAAAAGAAGGCAGGGCCCCTGCAAATTTAACTGTTGTGATGAAGAGGGAATTTCACCAGGAACTAATTGCATACAAATGACCCTGGCTGAAATTCCCTTTTCTCTACAACTGTTAAAGTTACATGAGCCCTGTCCTCCTTTTCATATGGTCAGCCTAAGCAAAGTATCCTTTGAATTAGCGGCATACAGATCCAAAGAGATTGAAGCAGTCTCTTTGAAAGACCTGGAAGCTTAAAAGGGAAACTCAGCTATCTGGAATTGCTTGAGTAAAACCTGAGACAGCCAGTTTATAGAAAGGGCAAGTATTGCCGTCAACCTGTAATTTATTACATCGATCCCAGCTGATTTGCTATGTTGTCCAAAGAAGATGACCCAGGGCAACAGAGGTGAACTGAAATGCATTTGCAGCATTAAATGACTGTACTCACCTCATCTTTTTGCAGACACTTTACGTCCACTTAACCCCAGCTCGGTGGTTTTGATGGTGTAGTCCATCTCCTTTTCAGGGAAACCATTCTTTTTTTTGAGAGCTGTTGAAATAGCCGTGTCTTTGTATTCAAAATCCAGATTCCTAAACAGAACAGACAGCATCCATTTCACGAGAGGCAAATGTATGCAGAGGCTAGAGCAAAATCATTTTGGATCTCACTGAGGAACATAGATTTTGATGTAAATTTGACAAGTAAATCACTTTGCATCTATATAAGGGGAATTGAAATGTCAAATACATAGGCATTGTGCCCGGTCTGATCCGATGAGGAAATCATATTGTTCCCAACCAGTTTAGAAACACACCCTAGTAGACAGTAAGTTAGATTCCCTTCAAATTAGAACAAGTCTAGATAATATTTGCCTTTTGGTAGATGGTGACAATAGAAAGGCAGACATGAACGTCTGTTTAATTTCTGTCAATTTGGGAGCCCCAAAGACTTTTCAGACAACATCAGGCAATTGTGCGATCTATTTGTAAATGGAAAATATACAGAGACTTTTATGAACATGTATTTATCTCCCATACCTGTCCAAAAAAACAGAACAACAAAAAAAAAAACTGTGAACCTGCAGTTTAAACTGTAGTGGATTGAAGAGCAAAATGTGTATTTTCAGGCATCACATACTTTTACTTTGGAGCAAATTAAAAAGAATGCAGATACAGAAGAGCATGTTTTATGAAAATCACGGCTCAATAAAGTTCATTACCACGAAGTAATATTAAAGATTTTCTGTAATCCTCAGGAAAAAAGCATAAATGTGCCTATTGCTAGGGTAACCCTTTGGGCTGCTTTAGGCAGCAGATAGAAAACTAGAAAATAACATTTCATGCAAACTTTAACAACTTAAATGCCACAGAATACCATTTCTGGTGGCAGATTGATGGGGGTAATAAGTCAAATTCGGGGTTGACTACCTTCACAAACCTTTGGCATCTGCTTTCCCCTCTACCCCTTTAAAATATATCTGTTTAGGTGCCACCCTAAAAAAGTTCCTGTTTAGAATGTCCCCTGCCACGTTCAAGATAACACATGCAAGCAACCTTTTAGAGGTTAACTTCAATGCTCTCCCTGACCCTTTCTCTCAGCCATTCTTGCTACCACTGCTACAAGCAGAAATAACGTTGCCAAAAGAAATCCGTGTGCAAAAGCTATAGCAATGGGGTGGGGGAGGAGGGCCTATCTAGCAAATGCATTCAGGTTGCTTCCCAGAGAGGTTTAAGCTGAATGAACAGTACTCTGTGAAAGACCTTGTAGGCTGACCTACAGATAGAATGAGAATATAACTAATAGAGAATTGGTAAACAACCTCCTGGCACCTGTTAGAATAATGATTGCTAAAATTTGGAAAGGACAAGGAAGCTACACAATAGAAGAATGGTATAAAGAAATATGGGATATGGCTTTGAATGATATGCTGACTTGTAAAATGAAAATAAAGAGGGGAATGTCCAGTAAGAGTGATTTTGGAGAAATATGGAGTCCCTTTTTGGAATATGTTTTAAGATCGGGGAAGGGACAAATACCTTCAAAAGAATCGTTAAAATTCTGGAAGGATGAAGAATGATTAAGAGAAGGTCTCATGGGGGGGGGAGCACGGGGGGGGATTGTTGAGGGTTATGTTGTTTATGTTTTATTATGTTGTTATGTTTATGTTTTATTATGTTGTTATGTTTTATTATGTTGAAATAAATAAAAAAAATTTTAAAAAAAGAAGTAACCTGTTTCACCATGTTTCTATTTTTGTTTATAGCACTCTGACCCTGCCCACTTTTGCCACTGGGAAGCGGACATAAAAATCCTATAGGAATGATCCTTCCCCCCCCCCCCCCCCGGTTGCTTCTGTACTTTGTACAGAAGCCTGGTATTTAGACATGTCCAGCACAATCCTATGTGTCTCAACTCAAAATTAAGCTCTTCTGAGTTAAATGGGACTTGTTGCCAGGTAAGCATGTAAAGGATGGCAGCTTAAGCAGGCCAATGTCTCCACCGCTGCCCAATTTCACTGGGACACCTTCCCAGGACTAGGGATGTTGCGGGTGCCCAGTATGGGAGTGGGGCCCGATGGACTCTCCCCTGATCGACCTGCTAGACCCCGCCACTGCCCATCCCCATTCACTGTAATGCACAATCCTCTGGATGGCACAGCAAGTGCCTGGTGAGTGTGACGTGGCCACCGGTCCCCTTAGCAAGCGTAACATTTTGCGTAACAATGGCGGCTCACTATTCTGCACAAAAGGTCTTTTATGGAAATGGTGGCCTTAAGGAGAACTCTATTGAAAAATTCAGAGGAACACAGATTTCAGAGGCTAGTTGACTTTCAGTTCACACAATGATTGTAAAAAATTGTAACATTCAGTAAGTTTACAGTATTCTGTGCACTGAATACATTTATCTGCCATGCCTAACTGATGGTGCTATATAAATAACATTACTACTCATGTTTTCTTTCACTTTATCTCCAAAAAAGAAGAAGAAAATTTCCAGATAAATTTCTGAAGGGCAGACATCTCTTAAAGACATGGGATTAACCACAACAACCACAAACAGAGTTGGCAACCCTGAGAAGTTTGAGAATTAGATGATTGTAGAACAGAAAAGAGGGTTAAGGAAGCTGCAACATGCATCTATATCGACTGTCATTTTTGCTCTCCAACCCTCACCATTTTATTTATTTATTCATTCATTTTATGAGGGGAGACCTGATAGCAATTTTCAAATACTTGAAAGGTTGACATGCAGAGGAAGGCCGGGATCTTCTCATTCATCCCAGAGTTCAGGACACAAAATAATGGGCTTAAGTTACAGGAAGCCAGATTCCAGCTGGACATCAGGAAAAACTTCCCGACTGTTAGAGCAGTATGACAATGGAACCAATTACCTAAGGATGATGTGGGCTCTCCCACACTAGAGGCACTCTACTATTCTATGATTCTATGAAAAATTGAATGGAATGGGGACAATATGCTAAACATTACTTTCTAACATAAATTATGTAAATTGTTGTGAACTTTCTTATGGAATTAGTTGCATAATTTTCTGTATGGCAAATTCCCCCCCCCCCCCCCGGAATTTGTCTGTGAATGGACTCTGGAATGAATTATACTGTACAAACCATGAAAAACAAGGATTTCATGAAACCCACTAGAGTCTATCAAGTTCCAACCCTGACAGGTTCATGGTCCCGTCCAACCTTAGGATGTTGGAAATGCAAACAGGCCATCCCATTTGTTTCAGGGGACATATTGACAAAAATCTGCCTTCCCTCACGCTGTGTTCTTGCAACCTCTCTCATTTGCCAGTTCTTCGGGCAGCATGTTTATTAAACTGAAATGGTAGGTCTTGTGCAGACATATTTCTAAACGAAACAGAGCTTCCCCTAAGCACATCATCCATACTTACCAGCAGGGCCTAGAGAAGAGAAACAAAGAAGATTATGGAAGAAATGCTTCTGGCTTCCATCTGTGGCAGTTTGCCTTTTGATTACACCATCCATTCTGTTCAGTCAAATGGCTGGCAAAAAGTAATATGAAACCCATTCCAAAACAAGCTATATGGAGAGGCACAGCGACATGATAGTAGTTATATATATATATATATATATATAATATTTGTTGCTTAGAGTCCTCTCTCCTTCTGTAATCTCTCAAAATGTTTTATAAAATTAGATCTTGTAAAAACTAAATGCATTTATTGGACTCTGGGGTGGCAGAATTAATATCCATATTTATCTTAAGTAAGCCTTGTCCTTTTATTATATATATATATATATATATATATATATATATATATATATAATATAATTGCAATTTCTCAAGCTGCCTTCAATTGTTAGTTCCTCCCACGAACAACTAAACATGACAACTGACACATTACATTAAGAGGATAAAATCAATTTGAGATTATTTTCCTTAGAGGGATGAAACTGCCCCACATCTTTGTTGCATAAATATTACATCCCATAAATATTTATGAAAGGAGCAGAGTGCTCTCGTGGAGTCTCAGTGATATGTCCATGCTCAATTTGCAGAAATGGCTCAGTTTTGCTAGTGAAATCTTAATGGTATGATTCCAGATGCCATACTGTGGATGAACTTATTTTCATTATTAATGAAAACACCATTTCTTCTGGGTGCTTTTTTTTTTTTTTAAATCCATTTGTTTAAAATCTGTAGTGAGTAGGCATCACTGAGTACAAGATGGTATCATTTTCCTGAAGTTTAAATAAAATGTCCTTACTCAGAGCCCTGCATTTTGATCACCCTGCGGCTACAGAATCGGGATAGGTGAGAAATGCATTCAGTTCATTCTTGACCAGGATTTATCCAGTTTGCACCTACCAGCACCAAATGTGGACACAAATGCAATCTGCGGTTTGAAGGATGTTAATTTCTGAGCTTGCAACACAATCATGCAAAAACACAACTGTGTTTGGAAAACGTGTACTTTTGAACAATGTGCATAACCATGCTTTAGTCAATGGGAGAAAATTATGTACATTTCCAACTGTGCACAAGTGATGTGTACATTTGGGGAAATGTGAATAAAAATATGCAAATTTTCAAATGAGGAAAAAAAAAATAACAACCAAGTTTGCTATATGGAAATGATGCAGAAGGCATGTTGAAGTGGAAGTCAGAGACTCCTAATGAGCTCGGAGTTTGCTCAGAGCATCATCAGATGGGGGAAAATTGTATTCATTATTGCCACTTTCCCCCGAGTTCTGTCTCACAATACTTCCTCTTTCTTCACAAGGGGGAAGAAAGAGGAAGTAAACAATGATCACGTGGCTCATTCAGCGGATATTTTTAGTTTACCCCACTGCTTTTCCTGCACTCAGCAGGAAAAATGGGGGCATGTTTCACTTCTCCCCTCAAAACCCAGATTTACTGGGGTCCTATTTGTTGTGGAGAGATGTCCAGAAGGTGTAGGAGATGTGCAGGAGGTGGACAGCATCGTCAAAAGGAACTGCAAAAAACTGGGAGTGTCCAGTAACGCGTATGCGGTAGAATGCTCATCTGATGACTCTCTCAGGCCCACATCCCTACAATAGAGGTAAAGGACAATATATCCTCAGGCTGTTTAAACCAGCCATTTTGCCTGGGATTGCCCCAGGTGGTCCCTGTGCATTCACAGGATGTACAGGGACTCCCGGGGGCAGGGGGGGGGACTGCCATGGGACTTGCCAGGGATAAGGGATCACTGGAAAATCCTGATTCTTCCACGGTCCCGGGAAGTTCCTGGGACCATGGGAGATGTGGCCACCCATCCCAGCTGCTGCCATGCTTACTCGCAAGTAAGCGCAGCAGCAGAAATGGGCATGGAGCCACACCATGTGGCTCCATGCCCATCAAGGGAGGGGGACAGCAATTTTGCCATCCCCAGGATGGCGAGGGGAGGGGTGGCCCCCCAATTTCTCAAGTGATTTTTTCCCCACTTATTTGGGTGATGGAGCGCATGTGCGCTCTTCCTGGATCAATAATAATAATAATAATAATAATAATAATAATGGTGGGTGCAACGTGCGACTACCCGGGAGGCAGCTGGGTCGTTGCACTTTTAGTGTGGATTCAAGTGACGATCCCGGAAGCAGGTAATTCTGGGATTGCCGCCCCTCCCTCTACACCCCTATGGTGTAGAAAGGGCCTCAGACACTGGCCAAAGGATCCTTGGAGGTTGCAACCCCTTCCAGCAAAGGAAAGATCAGCCTCGTCCCACCCATCAGCTTGAATACCACCAGCAACCAGGAGCTTCCTTTCCTACTAGAAAGAAAACTGCTCACCTGTCTGTCACCCTGTGGCTTCAGAAGCAAAGCAAAAGAGAATTTAGACCCAGTCTCTGAGAGAAGGGCCAAAGGCCTAGATGGCTCAAAGGCTTCTGGGAGGCTTTGCCTCCTTCCAGCAGGAGCACCATCAAGGGGTAAATCAAACTGGATTGAAATATCGCTTAAAACTCATCCATTCACTGGAATGGATTTCCTTCCTTTAGCTTTCTCCTCCTCTCGTCTTCCCTTGTGTGTCTAACCTCTTAGGAAGATGAGGCAGAGCACTCACAATGGGTCCACAATGAGCAGTCTGAACTGCCCCCTCCACTCCCAAACTTCACACATTTCGTGCAAAAGTCGCAAGGTCCGAAGGCTTCCAAGTGCATTCAGATGAAAATGCTTGGAGGCCTCTCTGTTATCAGGAATACTCCAGTATCAGAAAGGCTCCAGATTCTTTGCATTACATGAAACCATCTATATTTGAGTATTAAAGGAAATCTACATACAGATGGAATCACAGGGAAGCTTGGAAAGCTAATATCTATGATAATAAAATACGAATTTGCAAACCGCCAGCGTCAACTTTTCCATCGGCTGCTGATTTGCCAGGCAAAGCATCCGGGAGGGACACTTTACCTTCCTTAATATCTAGGAGAGGGTGATTTTCAGGAGAGAATTCAGAGCCTGAGCCAGCGGAATGACGACAAAAGACAGGGAAAGGCAAGCCACATTATGGAAGAGAGGGGTGTGTGGGCAGCAGGGATCCGTGCACAGGAGCTGAGACCAGGGAGACAGATGTCCTTCGAGCTAAAATGCAAGAGACTTGCTGGAGGATCAGGTCTGGGGATGACAGAAGAGAGAAGCCATCTCTTCAGAGGCCATTCGAACGAATAGCCCTGTGGGCAGTAAAGGAGGAAGCAGGACACCACCTCCTTAAATAACTTATTTTACTGAATTAATGATATGCTATTCTTATATGTCTTATGCCAGCTGCTTTCAGAGGCTTATTGCATGAAGAGTGGAGAGTAAAATTCCTTAAAATAAATGAAATTAATTAACCATGCTGAGCCCGACCGTTGGTCCATCTACCCCAGTACTGACTACTCTGGCAGCAGCTCTCCCGGGTTTTAGCCAGAGGTTCCAGAGGACAGCAAGGTCGGGCATTTCCCAGAGTCCTAAGGCCAGCAGAGGATCCACCACCTCAATGGTGTCACTACTACCCCTTTGCACAGTATCTAATAACATACAGCCTAAGAGAGTACCCAGTTTGCATGTTCAAACTCTTCCAGATTAGGGAGGCCCTCTGAGGGTGCTGTGCCTGAGGGCTGTGATGTTACACATCTGTACATACTAAACTCATGCTTTGAACTAGGGGTGTGCATGCCAAAAATATCATATTTTATCGTTATCGTCATTTCAGACCCCAAAAAATATCATCTCCGATAATATCGTAGGTGATCCGTATCGTCTTCACGATAATTATCATGAAAAAGCGATATTTTTGGCAGACTTATTTTTAAAGAAAAATACCTATAACTTCTGTATTTTAAAAGTTAGAGGCTTGAAACTTGGTCACAGTGCTTATAGGGTATGTCTAAGTATGTGTATGAAATTTGAGATCGATCCCTCCAACCCTCAATTTTATATGAATTTTTTAAAGATCGTTTCCGATCTGACAGGTCTGGCGAGCTGTCATTCTGATCTGGCTGTTTTATTTTTAAATTTCAATTTTTTTAAAAAACCTTGTGTATGATTGTCACAAGTTTCTCTACTCTAACATTAGGGTGGGTGCTGTGGGCAGCAGACACTACTTCGCCCATTCACACTTCTCACTTATATACCTTAGCTTCTCAAGGCTTGTGCATTGACACCACTTTTCACCACTCCTGTACAAATAAGCAACTCTGAGACCCTCTTTCTAATGCCCTGCATTGCATGCCAGCACTAATGCCAGTTACAACAGGTGTTGCTGCATTGCCTATGCAGCCTCTGTTCTCTCTCTGTCTAGGTCATTGCAGCCAAACCAAAGCCTCCAGCCTCAAACAGTCAATCTTCCTTCCTCTTCCAAAATCTCCCAACAGTTCTAGCCAGGCTGTGCACTTGTACCCTGCAGCCGGGGGGAAGGGTGCCAGCTTATTGCTTGGTCATGTCTAGTGACTCTTACTTTAAAAACCACCTATGCCTCCAGCTGCCTCTGCCTGCACCAACACTGGACTCTTGAGACCCTCAAAAGGCTCTTTGTGACATGCCAGCCTCTCAGGGCTCAGCTACAGCCAGCTCTGAGTTGTGTCTTCAGTCTAACTCTGTTTCTAAGAGATATGCCAACCAGCCAAAGCCTCAAATCTATCTATTTTTCTCTGGCATGCATTTCAAACATTCTGCATTGCAGGCCAGCAGTGCAGACAGAGGCTAGCTCACAAGTGAAAAAAGTGAAATGGAAGGGAAGTGATAGTGAGACAAAGCAACGACATAACAGGTTCCAACATCCGCAGCAACAGGGCATCTGCAAAGATGAGAGCCTCTCTTTCAACTTGCACCTCACTGTTGGTCATGAGAGATTTTTCTCTAAGGATAACCCTTCATCACCCATGGTGTGGAACTCTGAGAAAAAGGTATCTGGCCAGTTCCGTTTTGCCCTGTAGGCTGCTTTGACTGACCTCTCCTTTCCCACATGTTGATCTGTGGACACCTCACCCCTGCTGAGCTCCAGGTGCCCAACTTCCCAACACATCTGCAACAGGAAAGATGCTGTGCTCACCCAGCACTTCTTAGCTAAAAACTTGAGATCCCCTTGATGCCAATAGTTGAAACTGCTCAAGGTGAAAGACCCTCAGTTTGAAGGGTATGGCTCCAGCGGGTTTTTTTTTAAAAAAATATTATTATTAAGTTTAAAACCTCATTTAAAAAAAAAACAAAAAAAAAAACCTAAAAATCAATGGATGAATGGATCCACTTCAAATTTGGCATGGCTAAAGCCCTACTTAAGAGCTACTGTGGTGCTAAGTTTCATCTGTTTGTCTTTAAAAATGATGTTTTTTTAAAAAATAATAATTTTAAAACCTCAAACTTTTTTAAAAAATCCTAAAAATCAATGGATGAACGGATCTGCTTCAAAGGCTACCATGGTGCCAAGTTTCATCCCTTTCTCTTTAAAAATGATGGAGCTGTAAGAATTTTTGCTCACTTCCATTGACTATAAAGTAGAGCTGCTCTTTGGGTGCGGGGGAGGATGGGAAAAATCTGAATTTTTCTTCAAATTTCATAATTCCCCCCTTCCCAGATTTGTTACCAAAAATCCTGACATGTCCCATTTTTTCCTGACATATGGTCACCTTAGATGTATGGCTTGGTAAGTATCTCTAGGGAGAGAATGTTGGATTTGCACATCTGAGCTGATTGGCTGGGAGAGTGAGAAGGAGGGGGTGAGGAGTATGTGTGCTATTTAAACTGGGTGCTGTACCCATGGGAGGCAGACAGAGATCTCTTGTGGGAGGCTTTAGATCAGAGATAGGGTGACCAAGGCCATGCACTGGGGTTCCTGGGATTAACCGGGGATGACCTAAGGGTGACCCTGGGATAACTGGAACCAGGGATATCCCAGTTTTCCCATGGTTCCTGGACCATACCAAGGAGCGTGGGCGGTGTGGTCACCACTCTTGGGTCATCCCTTCCTCCCCGCAACTAGTGGGGCTCTTAAAATGGGCACAGAGCTGCATGGGAGCAGCCTGTGCCCATTGGAGATGGGGTGGGGGGAACAAATCAAAGTGTCATTTTTCTTTCTTTCTTTTTTACTTATAAGCGCTGGAGCGCAATTGTGCAACAGCTCCTCTTCAAGAAAAAAATGGCACCTGTGATGTCCCTCTTTCTTCCTGGGAAGTTGCATGGGTATCTAGATGCTGTGGGAGGATTGCAGAAGCAAGTAAGTCCATGATCCTCCCCTCTCCTTCCCAAGGTCTGTGATGATTGTGCAAGGATTGTTTGCGAAAGTGATTTTGGAGTATTGTATATGAGAGAACCTATATTGATAGAGCCATTTAAGAGTTACTGATTTATTAATTAACAACTAATTATTGTAATTAATAAAGCTTTCTGTTCATAAAATCCTTTGGCTTCTGCTCTTGGCTACTTAAGAAGAAGGTAATAAAAGGAACAGTACAAGGTTATAAAGTGAAGTCCATGTGTCCTTGCAAATAGAGGACTGAATAAAGGATTGGGCCTGAGCCTTAAAAGCCCTGGTGGCAGTGAGTGTGAAAGAAGACGGTTCCTGCTTGGGGATGAGAAAGGCCTTAATGAAAGGGAATTCACACTGAGGAAACATGAGAATGCCACAAGGAGCCCCTAATCTTGGTTTTTCATGGCACTTGCTACTTAATCCTTTCAACTGGAGAGGTCAGACTCCAGAAATTGAACCCAGAACCTTCTGCATGCAAACCATACAGTCTACAATTGAGCTATAGCTATTCCAACTACACAATGTTGTGGGATGTGTGAGTGAGGAAGGGGGACTCTTTAAGAAATCCAGGAGCTGACATCCTAAGTCCCACATGAAGCAAATTGAAATTGAAGCAATATCAGCTGATCGACACTCTACTGGAATTTGACCTTCTTTTCATCCATCCTAATAACTGATCTGTAAATTCCCCCCAGTCTTCTTCATGCTTGCCTTCACCATTTAAAGAAGAATGCAGGTGCTCCCTTACATTTTCTAGAGAGTACCAATCGTGCCATTGATGTTACAGCAGTTGTGTATAATTATCTCAACAACATTTAGAAAGTGGGTATTGGCAGTCGTATACAGAAAGAATTTCACTGCATGAGGAAAAGGTGTAAATGCAACCCAAGTGCTCTGCCTTTGAATTCATTTCAGCCAGCAGAAAATTATCAACCTTGGCCTTTAAACTATCCAAACAATGTATGATCCTAGAAATGGAAAGGGGTTTGACTATTATAGAAATGGAGAACCTGATATTTGCCTTTGATGATATCAAGGTGTATTAAAAGCATTATTAAGGCTGCAATCCTATATATGCTTACCTGGAAATAAGTGCCATTGAACTCAATAAAACTTACTTCTCAGTAAACATGCATAGAATTGCACTGTAACATTGTTAGACCTGCCTGTCAATTTCAACATTTGAAGCTGACTAACCAATCACCTGCTTAACAGATTAATCAATTAAACTGATAAAATTAAATATAAATCTGCATAGTCACAAGTTAAACTAATAAAACCTACCGCCCATCGTTAGATAGGAAAGCCACCTTTAATATCCTTTCCACTCTCTATTATGGAGACATACCGGAACTAAAATAGCCTCCAAATATAAATAATTCTGCCCTTAACTCATCGACCCAGGAATTCAAATCAGTCCTTGCTGATAAAAAAAATGGCATTGATTAATCAACTAAGGTTTTAGTTATCTAATCTACTGAACAGATAGGTTAAAGTATACAGCCCTCAAAATTATTAATAACAGGAAAAGAATCAAGCACAGATGCACATAAAATTTAAAGTGCAGGAGGGTAAGAAAGATGTGCTTGCCTGTGCTGGACATCACAGGTTTTTTTGGTTCATGTGATACAACTTTTCACTTCCCCAGTCTTTAGAAGACAGTGAAGTATTGCCTTTCATTTCATCTGCATGTAGATAAGGATTGCTCAGCATTTACCTCTAAGCACATTTTACAACACAATTTAAATGTACTGTTACTAAATGGTACTACTAATAACATTACCTGAAGCTAAAATTTATCATCCTATTTCCTTCCAGTATTAATACTTCTTTCCCCGATTACATAAAATGTATGTTACTGTCTCTGGAAAGAATTATAATGGGCTTGTTCAGAAGACACCTTAAACCCTGCGGGGTAAGGCTTTTGATTAAGCAGCAGGGTTTAAGCTGTCTTGTGCAATGCGCTTTGCTAAACCCTGCACATTCACTAATCACAGTTTGCAGCAGGGTTAGTGACTCTAACTGTGGCTTAAAGTGTTGTGTACTACAGCACAGCTTGTGGTTAGTGTTAACCCCCAAGAACCACAGTTTCTCTAACCACAGAGCTTGACATGTTATTTGAGCAGGCCCAATGTGAGAGGACAGGACCTTTGAGAAGAAGGGTTCTGCTTACGGAAGGTCTCTCCACCAGCTTGTGGAAGGTCCCTTTGCATACCACAGGTCACCCCATTCAGTTAGGTCTCCTAACTTTCAGTGACCCTGTTTAGATGACACACTAAGCAATGGTGGTTAAGCATTTTGAGCTAGACATTATGGCTTAGCGTGTTGTGGGAACCATTACTTAGTGTGTCATGTGAATCATTCCTAACCAAGGTGGCTACAGAAGCACAGTTTAAACACACTCACTAACCATTTGCTGCAAAATGGTAAGTGGCCAAACCATTGCTTAGCATGTTGCCTGAACAGGCCCTAAGTAGCACTTTCAGGGGGTTGGAGTGGCTGCCATTGGAAGGATGGGGTGGGGATGTCCACTTCAACTAGGGCAGTTTGTTCAGCTTAAATCTGGATGCAACCCTGGTTGTTTTGCAGAAATGTTTCCTTCTACCTGAAGAACCACTTCAGGGACAAGGAAATATTTCTGCAAAACACCCCAGGCTGGGAAACTGCAAACTCCCACTGGGCGCCCGTGGATTGTTGGGCAGCTCAAACCATGCACCCACCAGGAGAGAGCCCAACGAGCGGGAGTTGAACACGGAAGTTCATGCAAACCTATTCATGAATGAACTTATTTTTGGATATTTGATATATTTTACTGAAGTTTATCGGTAATTTACTCCTCCCCCTCCTTTTACCGTTGTAACATTTGAAACTGAGGCCTTTAAAGCACGTAGTTACACTGGTGATGTGTGTTTGTTTGTTTCGCTGGAACTTACAATAACAAATTGATTAAAAATAACCATAATTCAGGGATGGGTGATTGGTGCATCATAGGCCCTTTCTACACCATAGGGTGATCCTGGAAGTACCTAATACACACCATCGATGCACAGGGACCAGCCAGGGGCCATCCCAGGCAAACAGCCTGGTGTAGAAATGGCCATAGTCTTCATCCAGGCCTCTAGTTTATAACTGAGGTCATGAGCGGGACCAAAGCATGGTGACAGACTCTCATGGACTCGTCTGCTGATGGCCACCACTCTGAGGCCTAAACTGATTTCTGGGGTGCAGGCATTTGTGATGCCTAAAAACCAGTAAACTCCAACTTTAATCTCAGAAGAAAGGGGTGACATCCTGTGGGACCCAGGAAGACCTGCCATGGGGTTGGAATGGATGAATTGGTCAATTTCACTTCCTCCCACATTCTTTTTTTTAAAAAAATCTCAAGTTCTTTCCATCTCAAATATGATAAAATATGCAATTTTATATAAACTCTTATTTTAAAAAAACAATCTGAAATGAAATTTCCACCCATCTGCACCAGCCATCTGCTCAAGTGTCGGAGAGGCTCCGTATTTTCCCAGCTACTTGGCTTTCTGCCCTCCCTCTAGCTCCTGATGGCTCTATTCACGGCTGCCACTTTCCAGCCTTCTCCTCTGCCTCTCTCCTCAGAGAGACAAACTGAATAGGTTTTAATCCCCCCGCTGCCCTCCCTTGTATACCAGCTGGCTCTGCTCAGTTCTGTTCAGTGGTCATGTGCGGCTGAATAGGCCAGCTACATCTGGGTAATGCCCTCCGAGGGTGAGTGGTGGTGGGGGACTGTGGGAAAGAAAAGGTGGGTGCAACCATTTATTTATTTATTTAGTGCATTTATATCCCGCCTTTTTTCCTCCAAGGAACCCAAGGCGGCGTACATAATTCTAGGCTGACCATATGAAAAGGAGGACAGGGCTCATGTAACTTTAACAGTTGTAGAGAAAAGGGAATTTCAGCAGGTGGCATTTGTATGCAATTAGTTCTTGGTGAAATTCCCACTTCATCACAACAGTTAAAGGTGCAGGCACTATACTGGAGTGACCATATACAAAAGAAGGCAGGGCCCTTGCACCTTTAACAGTTATGATGAAGAGGGAATTTCACCAGCAACTAATTGCATACAAATGACACTGGCTGAAATTCCCTTTGCTCTACAACTGTTAAAGTTACAGGAGCCCTGCCGTCCTTTTCATATGGTCAGCCTAGTGTTTGCTCTCTTGCTTCTGCTAGTGTCAGAGAACACAAATGGACTGAACAGATTCCCTTTTTGCAAACTGTATTCTGTGTGGGACTGGTGAACTCTCATGATGTTCTGCCTTTCGTTTTTCTCTGTTAACTGCCTTTCTAACAGGAGGCACCAATACTAAATAATTCCCGTCATCCTTAAATGGTGACATCACAACATTTTGATTTTTTTCATGAAATGTCTGTGCTTGTCCCTGGTTTCTCACGACAATAGTGTCAACTCTCTGAAAAACAGCAATAATTTATGCAAACAGGATTAAATAAACTGTTAAAGTATCCTTCTTCTGTTTTTAGAAACTTTTTTTTAAAAAAACAAGGCAGAAAATAGCTGTCTGTATTTACTTTCAGAGACATAAGCGTGTTTAGCACCAGTAATTAGAATGAACGGACGGGCAAATCGAACCAATGTAATAGCCTCTTTTTTTCTGATATCGCTGTGCATCCAGACCCGTAGTCCATTTCAGAGCACCTTAATGGCTGACAAGTTCAGTGAACATTACATGGAGCGAAATTGTCTTTTCGGAGAACGTACTTCAAAATGTGTCGACATTTAGTGTCTTCCGTGACTGAATATTAATCATGGTTAATCTCCCCAAGTTACGTACTTCCATTCTTTCCTGATTTACCATCTCTCCTCAAACCCCAAGATTGAAAGCATTTACTCTCATGGTTCTGTAACGTAATGGCATCATTATAAAGAGAAGAGTACCATTTTTGTCTCCAATTTATCATCAACGTGTGCCAATGGGGGATAATCCCAGGTTACATAGAAACGTGGAAGCGTGTTTAACTGTTGCGGGCGATTGCATGGATTTCCTCGGTTTTGTCTGTGTAAAAAGTAGCACTTGAAAAAGTTAACGTAGAAGATGCAACTAGGCACAATTTGGCGGGGCTCTGGGAGGAGAGGATTTAGCAAGTGCATCAGCCCTACGAAATATATCTCCCATGTTCCCCTAAGCTTTTGCACCTCGATGCTGTTACCCAGAGCATTGGGGCTTCTGAGAAAGAGGAAGAGCAACTACAGGCCTGTTCTACACCTCCCGGCGTTCTGGGAGGGAGGGGGAGGCTCTCAAAATATTCTGATCGCAAGAGCCTCCCCCAGCATGCACACATGGCGCGTTATGTCCTGGAAGGATACAAGGATGTTGCGCCCCACCATTTTTTTTTTAAGAGCTGAGGAGGAGGGAGCGCACTTGCGCTCCAACGGAAAATTGAAGTTTGAAAACAAACAAACCAAAATCGGGCCCCCAACCCCCTCCCTGCCATCCCAGGGGTGGCAAAATTGCTGCTACCCCCTCCCCTGAGTGCCATTTCTGGTGCCCGCTTACTTGTGAGTAAGTGGGCACCAGGCAGGATTGGTGCCCACACCTCCCGCAGTCTCAGGATGTTCCCGGGGCTGCTGGAAGAATCGGGTTTTCCCGGGGATTCTTTATCCCCGGGAAAACCTGTGCTCATCCCTTCCCACCCCCGGGAGTCCCTATGCATCATTTGGATGCACAAATAGCAGCCAGGGGCATTCCTGGCAGAGAAGGCCGGTGTACTAGAAACATCCAAAGTCCGCCTTCCAATCCTCTCCTCTTGTACCTTTGCTTCTGCTCCTACCTCCTCAGAACGGAAGGGGTATGATTGAGAGCTAGCAAGGGTGAGGGGCATTTCTGAACCCTCAGGTTAGCTTGGAGAAATGATCCAAGAACTTTCAATTATTGTTATTATTATTATTATTATTATTATTTTCAAAAACTCAGATAATTTCCATTTTAATTCAAGTCGAGTTTAGGACAGCTCACACATTTCTAAACTAAACACAGATATGCTTGGAGGGTTGTGTTGAGTAACCCTCCTTCTCTTTTAAAGGAAAAGGTTGTGCGATTTGGGCCTTTGGGCATATGGACGTTGATATGGAGCACAGTTGTTGCATGTTATGAGGATATTGGAGGGACCATGCACACCTACTTCTCTGCCACAGGACAGGACTCATCTTGGGTAAGCATTTGAATCAGAGCTGTACACAAATGGCCACTCATAATTCTCCACTTTATTTGTGGGCAGAGAAATTGGGATGGGTGGATCAAATTTCAATGAATTTCTCCAGGGCAAGAGACAGTTCTCCAATTGTTTCTCACAGGTACAGTTCACTAATGGCAGTTTTTCCTAAGAGCTTTATTTATTTATCTATTTATTATAGTACTTTTTATCTCGCACCTCAGCCAAAAGAGGCTCCCGGAGCGGCTTACAATCAATCAGTAAAGAAGACAGTCCCTGCCTTCAGGCTTACATTGTAGAAAAGACAAGAAACACAAGGAAAAAGGGATGGGGAGGGAAGAGGGAAGAGGGGGAAAAGAAAAAAATAAATTGAGAAGATTGTTCAGCAGGGCTGGTGGGAAGGCCCTGCTCCCCTCTCTCTTCTCCCAAAGAAGGGGCAGACCAACAGCTCCTTCTTCTTCCCCACAGGCTCATGTGGTCCCCCCCCCCCCGTCACTGCAAGTAGCAATGTTGGCAGCCTGATCTCCATTTTGCATCCTTCACAATGCAGGTTTGAGGGGACGGGCAATGTTGCATCCCTCTCCAGGGAATAGATGAAGTTACTTCTGTGCCAAAACCTATCTTCCAATTTTCTGAATATGCAGTATGTTTTATCTTTCTATTATATATATTTTCCCATTGATTTGCAGCCTCCCAGGCTGCCTGCTCTTCCTGTTCTGAAAAGCCCCATGGGGGGAACTGTCTCATGATGTCCTCCCTTAGGCTTTAATTGAAGCGTGAGATGCCAAGGCGGCTACAGGCTGCTAGAGAAATGATTGCACAATGAAAGACAGGACATTTCGCACACGCTCCTCGGCTGCCTCATACAAAAATCCGAACTCTACCCATGAACATTTCTCTGAAATCTTCTTCTCCTTGGAGAGAGCAATCCTACGGCCCCTAGGCAGCATCCGGTGTGCGAGCATAGGATAGTTCATACTCCTGGATCCGAGTTCGGAGACAGATGCTGCCAGCTGCCTCTCCAGGGTTGGAAAAGTCACCTCAAAGGTAAGGTAAAGGGGATGTTCCTGTGGGTGGGGGGGATGTGACTAGGGAGGCTGCCAGATGAGGAATCTTCTGGCCTGTCCAGCCTCCTTCCCTCCTCCTTCCCTCCTCCTCCGCCACTCCTCCCACTCTGCATTGGCTGGTGGAGCCCTCCAAGTTCAGAGGCTTACAGCCATCCCCATAAAATTGAGCCCTGAATTCCTTTTTGAAGGCAATTTCTTTTCTATCAGATTGAATGAAAATGGGAGAAAGTTCTGGCACTGCACTAATTTGAATAGGCCATACTGTGTTGTAAAGATGCTTTTTCTGGTATACAAAATGGTCTACTGAACACGATAGCTGGTGACGACTCCAATCCAGTGGAATTTGTGTCACAACCAACCTGCCTGGGGGGGGGGGGGGCTGAAGGTAGCAATTTTGCAGGTCAAATGTGGCCAGAGAAAGAAGTTTGAGCTTTGCATCTGGCTGGGGGGGGGGAGGGAATCAGTCTTGGGAAATGGGTTGTTGCTTTGGAGGACTGATGGCATTTTTAAAATAGCACTGCCTATTGGTCATCCTGCTCCTCACTGTTTTATATATATATATATATATATATATATGGAGGGAGGGGAAGAGAGACAGAGAGAGAGAGATGATTGATAGATGATAGATAGATAGATAGATAGATAGATAGATAGCTTTGGCTATGGGGCAGTATATAAATGTAATAAACAACAATAATAATAATAATAATAATAATAATAATAGTAATTATAAGGGGTGTGCATCGGATCGGATCTGATCCATGATCCGAATCCGATCCGCCCCAAAATCGGAAAAATCGGATCGGATCGGATCCGACCCCCCAGGTCCGATTCCGATCTGCTATCCGATCCGATCCGGGGGGTCAGTGCACTTCCCTAATAATAATAATAATATAGTTTATTACAAAAGGCAGCATGTGTCAACAAGGGGATATCTTCATGGCACCAGGTTGGTGCCATGTCTCTCAGAAACCCTGTGCTTTTCCTCCTCCAGGGTGGCATCGGATAATTCAGATGTTGAGGAGGGAGCAGGGGGTTTCTGGGCAGCCATCCGGGGATGTCCTCACACTCTTCCTGGTGGAAGGCAACCAATCACAGGGTGGCTTCCACCAGGCACGGCCCAGCCACGCCTCCACTGCAACTGCAGTGTGAGGCTTTGGGGCTGTCTTGATGCCATCTTGCATGTCTTCACCTCGCTCTGGAGAAAAAAGTCAGGGTAAGACCCCAACTTTTTTAATCTATAGCTTCAGCAGAAAGCCCCGGGATGGGTGTTTGATTGCTGCTGCATCATATAATCAACGCCATGCAACTGTGCACCCACCCTTTCTGAGCATTTAGACAGCCCCCAAGTATTTTAAAAAGGAAACTGACTCTGTAAAAGGCTGCTCTGAAACTTCCATTACTCGCAAAATTGGGAAGCGTGAAAGAATAGAATAACTAGAATTTCATCACATTATTCAAGTCAATCATGGAAATATTCTGGTGTTTCCGTTCTGCATAAGTAAAAGGTAAAGTCAGCTATGATGAAAGCTGGCTTTCAGATTCCCATTAGGATGCAAATGAACATTTACACACTCCTCTAAACAACACTGATTAAATGAAAATGCCTGACCTTTATTAACTAATTTAGAATATTAATTTACTGTCAATGTATATGACCCTTTCCCCTGTGATTAGATTTGACAGCCTAATTTGATAAAAGGAAAACAAATGCATATGATCAGAGGGGAAAGTATTTTATTGTGGATTGATTAAATGCTGGGTTTTTACTTCTTCAAAAATATGAATGCATTGTTATTTTTTTGCGGTGTTGGACTTTTGGATTTTTCACTGGTTTTGCCCCTTGAAGTGCATTGCTTTAAGGGTTTGCAGTCCCATTATTTTCCAAACACAGTGAGGGATAAACCTAGCCCAAACTGTTCCCATATTACTCAGCTGGATTAATTTCCTGGATACCCAGCAGAAGTCTGAAAAAGTGGTTCAAGCCCTATATTAGTTCCAGAATAGATTATGTTCTAGGCTTTGGTGTGTAGTGATGACATCGGTCCAGCATCACAGAGCTTAAGTTCTCAATTGTGGTTCTGGCATTACTGCAGTGAATTATAAAGCCCTCACTTGCCCTCCACTTATTAAGCAGAAGCAAATTAACAAGGTAGTAATTAAAGTATAAGGTCATAAGAAGAGCCAGGTTAGATCAGTCCAAGGGCCCACTGTTCACACAGTGGCTAACCAGATGTTGGCCAGGGACCCATAAGCAGGACCCAGTGCAACAGCCCCCTTTCACCTATGTTCCCCAGCAACTGGTGTATATAGGCTTACTGCCTCTGATACTGGAGGTAGCACATAGCCGTCAGGACTAGTTGTGATACCTGGCTATGTCACGTAATGTACTATCATACTCCTTAAACACCACAAGCATCTCCAATTCTTACTAATATTTATGAGGTACTAATATTTATGAGGATTCATAAACTTGCCAGAGGTTGGAATTAAATCCCAGGTTTAGGAGTAAATGATTTTTTTTTTTTTAAAAAAAAACATGCATTTCTGCAGGAGAGGTAAAAAATGGATTTTCAGTCCTTCAATTTATCCAAAAGATAATTTAGACACATCGCCATTGAAGCCGAATGAAAGCACCAATTTGCCAGAAAGAATTCAATTTGCAAATCGCGCCTGGATTGCAGTGAGTTTTTGTTCCTACTTGAGTTTTTAACAGAAACAATTTCATAGAAGAAAACTGTGATATTACCCTACATAAACTCTATAACCATCATTCCTTAGGTAAAAAAATAAATAAATGAGGAGAGATATGGCCAAATGGGGAAAACTCCAATCAGATAGTTTTGGAAATAATGGGGGGGGGGGGAGAGGAAGAAAGGAAATAAATGTTCAGTATCTCTCTCCCTTTACACTAGATGGCATGCCTTCTCAATTAGTGAAGAAGCTCTAGAGGAAAGGAGCTCTTCTGTTGTTTGCTGGAAAAAGAATGACTTCTTGCTGCCTTTACTTTCTTCCCCGATGAACAGAATTGCAGTGACATTTGGTACGGATGACTGAGAACATCAAAGGTACTTATTATAACTGTATATCAGGATAAAATTGCAGTAAAGCAAATGTGTATTGAGACAAAATGGGACGTTCAAACAATCCCCCCCTGCAAACTTTGACATGCCTCTGGTCACACCCACTACAGTGACCATGGAGTTGGCATTATTGAGAAAGGGCCCTTCATGCAGTGGTAGGAATGAGCCAATCTGTTAGTTTCTCTTTCTCTTGCAATCAGACTTTTAAAATCTCAAGCTCTTTCTCTCCCAAACATGAAGTAAATTGTGAATGTTGGTAAATTCGTATTGAAAACAAAAAACAAAATGAACTGAAACAAAATTTTCATCCATTTGCCCCAGCCAAACTCAACAGCCTGGAGAGGACGATGATGTACCTGTTTGCCATGGAGCTGTTAAAGATGAGGAGCCTGTCAGAAAAAAAACAAGGCAGCCATCTTAATTCAGCAGTAACACCAAGCAGGATATGACACTTTGAAAACAGTTTGAAAACCGTAGATGGAGTGTGTCGTGGGTCCCAACAGTTTTTGCTGCTGTTATAAACCATTTTAAAGCAGTAGTGTATATAAAGCCCTGGTTGAAGACACAGCGATTCGCACCAAGACTTTTCAGAGCAAAGTACTCAAAGCTCTAGGCCTGGATGAATGAATCTGTTAGTTTCTGCACTTACTTACTTGGAGACTGAAGGCGTCACAAGATACAATGTTCCTGGGCAAGTCCAGTGCATGGTCTGACACTGGCCCTCTACAAGAGCGATTTAAAGCTTTTTCAAAGCGCATTACCCATTTTACCTCCACATGAATGGAGCACAAATCGAGGGTTGAGGCGCTTTTTCTGTCCAATTATGTGCATTATCGAATGCGCATTAAATAGCGAGTTTTAATTTACCACGGGAGTTAAAGCGCCTTATGACCATGCAAACAAGCAATTCTCTGCATGTAAACACCTTTAAAGTGCATTTCATAAAACTGGCAATGCGCTTCACCGCCTCCCGTGTATAGGGATTAGGCGTAAAAGCGATTGCGAGAAGATGCGCATAATCGGCCAACCAGGCATCAAACCGAATTCTTGTAGAGGGGACCTCAGTATGAAGCAGATTCCTATGCATAGGACTGCCTTTGGCATTTGAAAGAGAAAGTTGGATACTATACATTACATTGTCAACTCTGAGGGGCAGCAGCTCTCCAGGGAATTCAGGCAGGATTCTTTGCTAGCCCTAGCTGGCGATGACAAGGACTGAACCCGGAATAGTCTCCATGCAAAGCATATTCTCTACCACTAAGCTCCCCCCTTCCCCAAACAATTCTAAAACCATGTATGGATTAGTCTGCAAGCCTGATCCTATGTATGATTATTCAGATGGGTGGACCATGAGATGAGAGGGCTGACCAGAGACAGAGCCCAGGTGCAACAAAACACAAAAGGAAGTAGGAGACATGGGATCACAGTGGGCCCTGCTATAGGCAAGCAAAAGAGCGAGAAGGGAGTTGAGTGCAGAAACCTGAAAACCCAAGGCCCATCTAGAGATAAATATTTGCTGTAAAGGTGCAGTATGCCCAGTGAGTTCATGCATGTTTTGCCCACTTTACTGCTGCGCTTATCCATGAGGAATTCCTCATGCAGCCTGATCCAAGCCATGTTGGAGAGATTGGGGAGGGATGGGAGTTGAGGGAACACTGAGCTTACCAACAACAAGCAATAGCATTTGCCATCTGAGGTAACTGCCTCACTTTGCCTAATGGAAGGGCTGTTTGGGCCAGGTTCTAACACTTTCCTGGATTCCTTAAGTCACTCCTTTTACCCTTATTTATCTTATATTCATCAGTACCATGTGAAAAATATTATTGGAAAAGGCTTTGCTTTTTCATTCTCTTGAACTGTAGACTGGTTTCAAATTCATCCATATATATATTAGGGATGTGTATAGTATCGTTAAAATGTACGATAATGATACAATAGGGTCGTTATCGTGCATGTGTTTAACGATGACAATACGATACAAAAACCTACGATAATTATTGGAGACGATAATTTTTGGGTGATTTTATCGTTTTATTGGACCACCATATAAATATACCTATAACTTCTGTATTTTAAAATATAGAGGCTTGAAACTTGGTCACAGTGCTTATGGGGTATGCCTAAATATGTGTATGAAATTTGTGATGGATCTCTCCAACCCTTGATATTATATGAATTTATTATAGATCGTTTCAGTTCTGACAGATCAGAATGACAGCTCGCCACGTGCGTTCATTCAGAATACAGAAGTTATAGGCATTTTTTCTTTAAAAATAGGGATGCAAAAAATATCATTTTTTTACGATAATTATTGTGAAGATGATACGGTTCACCTACGATATGAATGAAGATGATAATTGTTTTGGTCTGAAATTACGATAACGATAAACGACGATATTTTTGGCGTGCACACCCCTAATATATATATATAGTGTAATTACTCCACTCCCTTTTCCTACAGAATGTCTCCTTTGAAAGAGACTGGGGAGCAGTGGGAGGTGGGGAGCTGACCTTATCGTAGTCAGCTGCCTCTCCAAGAGCTGCCTGGAAGGAATCTTGAGGTAAAGAACGTCTACAGCTTAGTGCCTCACAAAGGACATATCAATATGTGCTTGCACGGCTAATCCAAATAACTTCTAGCCTTCAGAAAAAGATAAGACAACACGACGTACAGGCTGTATCTTATTAAAAAAATGTTCTCAAGTCATTATGGTATGAATAAGAGGTTTAGCCATAATGCATGGTTGTCATTTCTGTGGGATTAGCAGGTTCGCTTGAAAATTTTAGCTTAATGTATAGGATTCATATAAATATCCTTAAGGCCCAAGCTGCTGTTCAAGTTCATTTCTCCCCCTTTCTCTGAAGTGCTAAAACTGGCATAAGCCTGTTTTCATTTTGCTGAAGATAAAAAAACCTTTGCATACATGGTACATGGCCACAAGGAGGTTTGAAATGAGCGTAAGTTTTAATTTTGTATTCATTCTGTCTGTACTGCCTCCTGGTTGCCTTAGGGAAAACAACAAGGGCAACTCAAGATGGTGGTGATATATAAAGCTCAGGGAAAACAACAAGGGCAACTCAAGATGGTGGTGAGTTGCCTTAGAGAAAACAACAAGGGCAATTCAAGATGGTGGTGATATATAAAGCTCAGGGAAAACAACAAGGGCAACTCAAGATGGTGGTGAGTTGCCTTAGGGAAAACAACAAGGGCAACTCAAGATGGTGGTGATATATAAAGACTGACTCCATCCTTTACTTTGCCATCACCATCATGACTGGAAGGGTGGGTGGAGAGGAGTGTTTTGGGGGGGGCTGCCCCTCAACTTTGGAATTCTTTTACCCTGGAGACTTACCAAAGCATAAGCCTTAGGCTCAAACGATGTGATATGTTAAATATATGTCATGCCACTGACCTTCTCTTTGTTTTTTAACTTGCAAGGAAATACGTGGGGCACTAATTCAGAGTGTCTTCTGGAAGCCATGTAATTTATTGTTTAAATTCTACAAGGATATGTAGTCCATTGTAGGAAGGCCTAGGAAGGGAAAATATTAGCATGTTGTTATCCATGCTAAACCTATGGGATGGGATGGAGTAAATGGATAACTTACTAACAGTGCAATCCTATACATATCTACTCAGAGGCAAATCACATGGAGTTCAGTGAGGCTAACATCTTGGTAACTGGGCCACTTACATGGAAGTAAATCCCACTCACCTCACTATGACTTTTTTTCTGAGTAGACATCCATAGCATAGAATTGTAGTATAACTAACTAATTAACTGACAGTGCAATGGGTTTATGATAACAGCAAAAGCAGTAAAGACAGAGGTGACCTTTTTTCTCCCAAACTGTCTGCATAACTGGGTTCCATCAGACATCAGTCTGATGGAACCCAGTTGATTGGTTGTTTAACTCACTTTTCTGGAGTAATTTCAGAACTTTGCTTTGAACAGAGGAGACTATTCAGCAAATTTTACCTCATGGGAATAGGCTGGAGATCTTTAGGTTCAATTATGGATTTTTATGTTCAATTATTGGGAATGCTAAAAATAGTCATATATATATATATATATATATTCATTTTTTTAAAAAAATACAAAACTAACTGTACGAAGGTCTTGGTTACTATGTATTTTAGGTTCCGTTGTAGATCCAAATTTAATGTCATTTAATGTTATTGAAGGAAGATTACTCCTTCCGGTCCCCCTCTCTTAGCTCAAAACTTCCTTCATCCATCAATATGAACTAGCAACAGAGTTTCATTCTGCATGAACCCGAACTGAAATTTCCCAGCATCTTCTGAGAATTGTTCTGAGAGTAGTCATTTTTCCCCCTCTCACCCCTAAAGTGTTGGAGAATTCCCCTGCTCTACCCCCCCCCCCCAAGGAATATTCGATAAAACGGCCACCATAATTTTGCTGCTGGAAAAATAAGGTGGAGAAATCCAAAGGGCTATTTTTGCTCAGCTCTATAAAAAGCCTTATGTGTCTCTGTATGCAGTGTGAGGAAAATTTTGAAGAAGAAACTAGACACTCTTGCCAATTAGAACTTCAAAGCAAATTTGTCTGTTCCAGTGTCAACAGGAAGTTGAACTATGGCTTTTGAAATGAGACTTAATAATGCTTACTAGCATCTGCCTTTGCTTTTTAATTTTAAAAAGCTTAATTGGAAGTGCTAAGAACAGCCAATTAAGTTTCATTTTGTGTTTTTTTTAAACGCAAAACTAACTGTTCTTGGCTACTATGGATTTCCAAAATATATATTTTTTAAAAAATAGACATTTAAATTCCTAATCTTATCTCAGTTTTTGGTTCCCCCTTACCTACGCTTCCCCCAAACTGGAACACACACTACCTTTTTCAGTGAGGGAGGAGGAGACCTAAAGATGCAACCTATTGCAGATTTTCCTTGGGTAAGCCCCACAGAAAACAATGGAATTTACTTCTCAATAAACATACATTGGAGTGTGCTGCATAATGTACAACTTTACCGCATTGCCCAGTTTTCAATGTTTTTAATTTCCTATACCAACGTATCTGTTCTACAAAGCCACAATAGCAGTGCACTGATGTAGAAACCAGGACAGAGCACAAATTCCAACATTTGGAGAATCCTGGTTTGCAGAATGTCTTTCTACCAAAGAGCCAGATTCTATTTCAGAGAAGCTCTTCGGAGAAGCTCTTGGAGACTGATGGCAAAAATGGGAGGGGCCAAAAGGGAAAAGGGCAGAATCAAAACTTCTACAAATGCCCACATATTTTACCTTGAAGAAAAGATGAGCGAACTCACCCATACCAGGCTCAGGTGGCATTTACACTCTTACCCTTTCTTTAGTGGGGCTTTTAAGGCCCCCATTGATGCAGGAGAGGGAAATGCACATTTTATTGAAATGTGCTCCTGAAAATGCACACTTCCCCCCATTGGGAAGGGGGAAGTGTGCAATTTGGGGGCGTGGGCAGGTGGCTGCTGAGTGCTTGCTGGAGTCTCCTGAGTGCTCAAGGGGCATCTGTGCTCACAAGAGGAAAACCTAACTGGGTCCGGGGGGAGAAGGCGCAAGGGTTCTGCTGGGTTCCTGGACCCAGTTGGTTGCTCATGACAATCCTGGTGTAAAGCTCTTAATTCCAGCAACCAAGCTTTAGGAGAGACATTACAACCTTTTACAATGGGGGAAAAGCTAGTGCTGTTCCATATCCTTTCCCCTATTTTCAGGTTTTCTTTTTCTCTTCTGCGAAAAAGGCATTGCTTTTTCAGGATTCAGTATGTAATATTCAGTCTCTTCTGGTAACACACATGACTGAGGGGTGTCATTAAATAAAGAAATAATAAATATAGCTTGCCTCTATTGAAACGTAATGGTAGACGAGATGGACTCTGGCTTGAACCTCCAAGGCTACTGCTCTCCTCCTCCTCCTCCTCCTCCTCCTCCTCCTCCTCCTCCTCCTCCTTCTTCTTCATAATCCATATATGAGAACATCTCAAATGGGCCTACAATGCAGCAGAGAAAACAAATGAGTTAACAGAGGAAGGAGAAGGGACATGGGTTGAAGGACACTAAGCCAGCTTTGTTCTGGTCCCAACAATAGGAGGCCTTTGATTCTAATTCAAAGTGAGTTCATGCCCAGAGGAGCTTAAACACATTGGGTTGGATCCAAATTTGGACATACTTAGGGTAGACCCATTGAAATCAATGGGTCCTAACCTAGTTATGTATTATTATAATTATAATTATTATAATTATTATTATTATTATTGTATTAGTAAGTCTGGATACAAATACATTAACAACAATGGCCTCACTGCTGCTGTTGGAAGGGGCCACGACTCAATAGCAGAGCAGGTGTTTTGAGTGGAGGAGATTCAGTCTTCATGCTCTCCAGTTAAAGGAGTAAAAGTAGCAGGAGAGCTGCCTTGGAGACCCACTGCCACCGTAAATCAGAACAATCAGAATGCATAGTTGTAGGTGCTGTTAAATGCAACAGCACTGTAACTCAGTAAAAGGCGACTTCAGATGTTCTTCTTTAACTACTATTGCAATAACAAAATAGTAACAATAGTAGGGGGGAAAAACTTCATCCTTCACACTGTAAAAGTTTGGCATCATAAAAATGGTCTTGACCTGTCCTGTCAGAGTAAGAATAGTTAGTTCTACTCAGCCAGAACTCATGCGAGAAAATAGCCTACTAAAAAAAAAAAAAAAAGTGTTCCAGCAGAAAAGGCCCTGCTGCAAGTGACCACCAAACCAAACACGGCCAACTAGTAATGGCTTGCACCTCTCCAGGTGCTTTACAATCCTTCCATTTTTGCGGTCCCAGGCCTCCTCCATCCCTTATAACTTTTTGTGTGCCCAGCTTCTGACATTTCAGTTTGGAAGGATATGATCATCACAAAGTCTATAAGAGTGCCTTGCTTTCTGTAGAAACATTGTAACCCCCCACTAAACTATGTGTGGTGTACACCTTTAAGTTGGAGCATCTAGCAGGTAATGAAAAGGACACTTTACTGAGCCTTTATGAGATCAGTCTTTTTACAACTGGGTCATCCAAGTAATTCGATTCTGGAGAGACTGTGATTTTAGAAGGATAGCAGCTAATACATTTGCAGCTTACCATTGTCCCTTTGCTTTCCCACAGGAGATCTCATTATGAAGCACTCTCCCCCACCCCCAGCCTTCTGTTGAATGTGCAATGGGACAAAGGAATGTTTCCCAGCGTGAGATCAGAATGATCCTTCACTGATACCTTCTTTGTAGTGAAGGGAGATCATAAGGAAAAAAAAAAAAGAAAACACCCAGAGGTGTAGTCTGGGATTGTATTGCACAAGTGATGGATTTCTTACTGAGGGCAGAATGCAGTATATGAAAACATAAGCATTTGTCGATTATGATTATGATTATGATTATGATTTAAACCTACTATGGCTAATGATAGGCTAACTCCTTCTGGCTCCAATCGGAATGGGATCCTGACATGCTTAATGAAAGGTTAAAGCTTAATTATTTTACAGTCATCTTGTTCCATATTGGATCCTATCATACTCTAATTGATGTCCTTGATGATTAATAGGGCAGAGGTACCTATTGGCTGCCTTTTCCGATTCAGATTTGCCCATTTGCCACTTTGGGAAAACAGGAGGGTGGTTACCAGGGACAAGGTCTCCTCGTCCCTATAGGCATTCTGTTTGTTCATTCTGAAGCAGGGATGGATACACCTGTCACTTCTCCAAGTGCCTCATTTTTCCAATCTTAATTTTGTTTTTTCTCAAACTGAAGGTTTCTCCAGTCTTAAGACTGGTTTGTCGCAAACATTGATTTTTTGCTTAGTTTGCATGGAATTCCATGAGCATTTGTGTGCCCATTTTCCTAATACGTGCATTTTTGCCTTATCTGTACAATGTTGCAAGCATTTTTTCCCTAATAGAATACATTGTTAACATCATTTCCCCTATTATACATGCATTTCTATGCACTTTTTAATTGGATAACTCCACTGCAAAAATTGGAGAAGGAGAAATGTTGAAGGACAGTTGAATTTTGTTTCACATAATGGTTTGAAAGTGTGAGATTAGGTAAGTTCTGCCCAGTCCCTGTTCTGATGCCATGCTACCACAGTTACCACTGGTACCTTGAGGGTCCTTCTTCTATTGTTTATATTTGGTAGCTGCTTGCTGATGTTTATTGGGATTTCATTATTTTAAAGTGCAATCCAATGAATATTTAGGCAGAACAAAATCCTACAACTCCCAACCAATATTCCCCATACTAGCTGGGGGATGCTGGGAGTTGTAGGATTTTTTTTCTGTCTACATGCATAGGATTGCACCCTCAATGCATTTAATGTATCCTTATTTTTTAGTCTAAATATGTAGTGTTATAATTCCTTCTAATTATGAATTTAGCAGGTTGAGTTAGGGTGACCAGATAAAATCCAGGTCAGGGCTCCTGTAACTTTAACAGTTGTAGAGAAAAAGGAATTTCAGCCAGTGTCATTTGTATGCAATTAGTTCCTGGTGAAATTCCCTCTTCATCACAACTGTTAAAGTTGCAGGGGCCCTGCCTTCTTTTGTATATGGTCACTCTAGTATAGTGCATGCACCTTTAATTGTTGTGATGAAGAGGGAATATCACCAGGAACTAATTGCATACAAATGACTCTAGCTGAAATTCCCTTTTCTCTACAACTGTTAAAGTTACATGAGCCCTGACCTGGATTTTATCTGGTCAGCCTAGGTTGAGTGCCTATCAGTTTGGAAGTGAAATGGAGCCATCCAATAGTAAGGCAGTAGTTCCTATATAGTTGAGGGGACTCCTTAAGTACACAGAAGTATATAAATTTGTACATTCAAAGAAAAAGGCATTAAAAAGAAAACAGAAACGGCCTGACAAGGACATTAGAACCTCCAGACTTACAGAGTTTGGGGAGGGTTGCTTTGGGGATAGCTTACAATATCCGCAAATAAATTTCCCATTCAAATATACTCGGCATCTGGCACCTTTATCCCACTATGAGTCCCACCAGAAATCCAGGTAACCATGAAACAGTGGCTCAGTTCAGACCACATGGTAGTCAATGCAGTGTGAAAACTCCACTCAACGGTTGAGTTTTTAAGGGGTACTCCCCACACAACACATTCTAACTCCACCGTTGTGTAACTGTGGGCTACCATGGAGTTGAGTAAAACCCATCACCATGTTTGATTGACAGTTCCTCCACCCTCTCTTCTCCCCCAGTCCTCCTGATGGTATCCCATCAGTCATTGCTACAAAAAAAAATCCCAGCGGCTCTGCTGGAGCAGCACTCGCTCTTTTTGCTACTCTTGCCAGGGAACTCTATAGCCAGTGGGAAAAGTCAACTCAACGCAATGGAAAACTCCACAAGCCTACCACACGACACACAATGCAATGGTTGTGCGGGAACTTTCCGCATAGCATGGATTTCTGCATGGAGTGTTTTCTAAAAAAACAAAAACCCTTCACCGTTGCGTGGAGATTTCCCGCCAGACAAGATGTTTCTCAGTGATGGTTAAAAACTCCACTGTGGAGTTCTAAAACTACTGTTGAGAAATGTGTTGTCTGAACGGAGCCATTGGCTCTTCAACAGCTTCGCATGATCCTGAGTTGTTGTTTTTATACGGACAAGGCCTATCTTATGGCAAAGTTGGTACAATTCTATTAAAGGTCTGCTGCAGGTGAAGGAATAGCATTTGTCATTTGTAGCTCACTATGCCATCTGTCTTAAGGGACTGTATCTGAATCCAGCAGAGCAGCAAGTCCAATCTGTATTCAGAAAGTGCATTGAGAGTTCCTGGCCAGCGATCCGAAGGTATCAAAGGCACCTTTGCACATTTCAGCTGTTTGCAAAATTTAGAACTGCTATGCATGCTGGTCCGAGATGAAATGATCAGAATTTACATGAAGACAAAGTTGTTGAGGAGAAGGACTATAGTGAATCTGAAATAGTGTTAATATACCAAACATGGGATACAGAGAAAATATGCTGCATATAATGCATTGCAGTTTTATATATAAGTATAGCTATGAATGGTTTCCATTATTTGCAGTCTCAATGGTACCTTTTGTCTTTTTTGAATTTGAAGGTGCCCCTACTACTCTTCTTTTGTTTTGTTTTTTAATACCTCCTGCACAGATCAAACCAGAGAGCTTTGAAACAAGAACGTGTGTCCTTTAATTGTTTCCTCTAAATTGATTCTTCTACAGAAATCTATATAACTATCTAGAGAGGTTCTTTCCATTCATTCTGCTATCTGCACCAACTTACAAATAAACAAACGTACCATTGCAGAGTCTCAACATGCATCTGCAGAGTTTGCAAAAACTTGTTTGGTAATGATTTTCTTTTCAGCCACTCCTAGCTAAAGACCCATTTCTGTGGCTACAAGAGCCCAATGAGCTGCCAAGAAAATGTCTTTGACCTAGTTTGCAGAAAGAGCAGAAGAAATGGTAAATTTTGGTTCCTGGACTGTACAGGCTGCAGGTGTCTATGAGCCTATCTACACCAAGCAGGATAAAACACTTTGAAACGTTTTGAAAACTGTATATGGAGTGTGCCCTGGGCCCCAACAGTTTAGGGTGACCAGATAAAATCCAGGTCAGGGCTCTTGTAACTTTAACAGTTGTAGAGAAAAGGGAAAGTCATTTGTACGCAATTAGTTCCTGGTGAAATTCCCTCTTCATCACCGCAGTTAAAGTTTATCATAATCATTCCAGTTGTACTTGCGTGACTGAATGACGTCACAAAGAACCTAAAATCATCAAACCTATGCTGTTTGGCCTCAAAATGTTCCACCAATGGTGCTTCCAATATTCGATGCTTTAATTTGGACCAATGTTCACCAATTCTTGTGCGAATCCGGCGGTTAGTTTTTCCTATATACAATAGACCACATGGGCATATAATAACGTATATGGCCAATTTGGTGGCACAATTTGAAAAATGTTTTAGTTGATATATGTGGTGAGTAGCAGGGTCCTCATATTCTTTAATCACTAAAGCTAATGGGCATATGGTGCAACCATGGCACCGATAATGCCCTCTGGTGGAAAGAGAAGATCGAGCAGGTTTTACCAGGTCAGAATGTACCAATCTATCTCGTAAATTGCCAGTTCTTTTCCAGCCAATTTTGGGAATTTCTCTACATCCCAGAATGTTTTGTATCAAGTGCCAATGTTTTTTGATAATATTATTTATCTGAAATGAAAAGTGTGAATATGTGAATGAGCACGTTAATCTGTTGTCACCTATGTTCGTCTTTTCCCATAGTAGCTGGGCCTGTATGCAAGTACAACTGGAATGATTATGAGAAACTATTGTAACAACTAGAAGCCAGATGGATCTTTAAACTCAATACAGTGGCACCTCTGGGGTTAAATCAGAGTCTTGATTTAGCCCCGTTCCTCTAATCATTCTACTGCATGGGATGTTGGCAGTTAAACTCTAATTAACCTAAGGGGGCCTGGTAACTGGTATTTATTAAGTACAGCTGGACTAAGATGCTAGCTAACACCCAGGAGCAGCTCGAAACAGTATCCAATGGGAGACAGGTCTGTAGAAGTGGTTTCTATTAATAATTCTGATAATATATGGGATATGGGTAAGGAGACTGTGTATTTCCTCTTTAATGGAGCAGATATCTGGAAAATAATAAGAAACTTTACATGAAGGTCCCAGTATCTAATAAGTAACCGGGAAAGTCTGTTGCCTACATGGGGGTGAGTGACTCGTTATAATAAGAATTATGAGTGGGGAGGACTCGTGGATTCAACAACATGGGTTTGATAAGACTTAAGCATGTCCATTATGTTTACAGAATTGTCTACATGGGGAATACTTAGCAATAACGAGGAGTTTCTGAAGAAGAATTTGAAACGAGAATATTACCGGATACTCGTTAAACTGCTGTTATCACACATAGAACTGTTGTTTACAAATGAAAAAACTGCTGTTATTATACGTAGAACTGCTGTTATCAAATATAATGGAAGTGTACATTGAGTTGGTAAAGTGAATACATACTACTGTTATTGTTATCAAACAATATAACATGCAAAAATACACACTGCTGTTATTGTTATCAAACGTGATGAAATTTATTGTTTAGGTATGCATATAGCAACATTATTGGTTTAGTAAAAATAGACAAGAAAGTTAAACCTACTGTTGTGCTTTGAAGTCTTATATAGTGTATGCAATGACATCCTGCTTTTTTTGTTTAATAAGTACTTAAGTTGACAATTTTGGAAAGTAGGTGCGTGCAGTAGCATTATTATATAACACTCTAATATAGTGCCTGCACCTTTAACTGTTGTGATGAAGAGGGAATTTCACCAGGAACTAATTGCATACAAATGACACTGGCTGAAATTCCCTTTTCTCTACAACTGTTAAAGTTACATGAGCCCTGACCTGGATTTTATCTGGTCAGCCTACAGTTGTCACTACTGTTATAAACCATTTTAAACTGTTTTAAACCATTTTAAAGCAGTAGTGTAGATAGGCTCAGAGTGTGTGAGGGAAAGGGGAAGGAGGCATTGCATAGAAAAATTAAATCAATAAATAAATACAGCGGAAAGAAAATGAATTGCTTCTGTATGAGGAGGTTGCCTGGTTTGGGGGAATATAAAGACACCCAATGCCAAAATCAATAGGGTTTTTTTTTTAGATTTTTTGCCCCACATTGGGGATTTTCCCCCCAGAAAGAACATGGTATGTGGTGATATGAGGCTGAAATTTGGGGGACATTGTGCAGGTGACACAATATAACAATATATGTTAGAGGTCTATGTTAGAGGTCTAATTCTGCATAAATTCTGCAATGCAAGTGTATTTGGGGGTACTCCTTTAGTCCCTTCCCCCCATTCTAACAGGATTAACCTAGATTCCTGCACTGAGGAAGGGGCTGCATACGACGGCATGAATGCCCCCTTCCTACGCTATAATTCTATAAGATTTGTTGTTTTCTTTTTTTTATACCGCTGGGCCAAAATATTCAGCCTAGCTGCATTTCGTGGTTCCACGATGGAGATGGGTTGAAAATGTGGTGAGGACAGACATCTTCCCCACCCCCATGAATGACCCTTGGAATTACACTATGTTATTGAGCAGTATTCCCAATGTTATTCTGTGCCATGACTTCAGCATTTTTTAAATTTTTTTTTAGTGATAATGAAAGACAAAAGTAACAGAGGGAAAAACTCTTGGCTACCTCACATTCAAAGTAAGACAAAAATGATTGCAATTCTTCCATTCCAAGTTAATCTCCACCCCAGCTTCCATTGGGATAGAAGGCTCCCATGAAGGTGTTAGGGTTGGTGATGGGGTGATATTTAACCCTGTAGGACATTTTTTTTTAATATGAAGAAGCATTTGATCCTGTGCAGTCTGAACTCAATGGAAGGTTGCAGAACCCACACCCTAAAGCCCATTTTGACAGCTCCCTAAGATCCCAGCCACTTCCATGAAAACCCCTTCCACCAAAAACAATATGCAGCCATGTGGTGTGAACCATGGCTATGCTGCAGCAATCGGCCTAGATCACCGCTTCGCCACTGCTAATACTGGCAGTAAGGTAGCAGCCAGGTCAGGGTCACTGGGGCAGTAACCCTGAAATAACTAGCAACCTGAATTAGGAATGTACAAGGATTTCATTCCAGCTCAAAAACGAAAACAAAAACAACATGTGAACATGTCCAGCTCGATAGTGTGAATAGGAACACAAGCAAAAGAGTAATTTTTGGGAAGTTTTCACAATTTCCTGAGCATGTGTTCACGTTCAAAAGAGGGCCTTTGCGCAAGTGTGCACTTCTGAAAATGCAAATTTCCACCCCCAAACTGCATTTTCATGCTTTAGGTGGAGAATGCATATTTGGGGAGCATGCTGAGGCCATCAGAGGGAAAGGAAGCAGCAGTCAGGCACCTCTCCATCATGCCTGGGTCCAGCTCCAGCTCCAGCTGAGAGACCTCTCCCTCCTGCTACCAACTGTCACTGCTGAGGCCATCAGTGGGAAAGGAAGTGGCAGCCAGGCACCTCTCCATCGGAAAGGAAGCAGCTGCTGAACTTTGCAGCTAAGAATCAAGGGCCTGAATTTGCTTTCCCCCCTTCCTCCCTCCCAATCCCCTTTCCTTTTGTGTCAGGTTTTTTAGATTGTAAGCCTGTGGGCAGGGACTGTCCTAAGAAATACTTTTGTAAGCCGCCTTGAGAGCCTTTTTTTTGGCTAAAGGGCGGGATATAAGCACTAAAATACATAAATAAAGAAATATTTAGAAAAGTGTAATTTTTATATATATATAGATGTGAAATATGTGTGCTTTTCCTGTTGAAAAAACAAAAACACCCTCACATTTGGTAGTGAGAATGAATGAAATGAGCGTCAGGGCGGAAAACAGAGAACATCAATGAGCTGTAAAGCCGGGTTCAGAGTCAATGGGGCAGAAATGTGACTTACCTCATCCCACCCCCATCAACACCAAAGCAGCTGCAAACCCTGCTTCTACAACATGAGTGGTGGCACCATGAAAGCCGATGGGGTTGCAAAAGGAGGAGGAGGAGGAGCTAAAGCCAGGGACTCGAGACAGCTGGCAAGGCCGTGAAGAGCTGGTCATATGCCCAGGCCAGATGGGAAGGGTGTGCCCCTCCATTTCAAAAATGGAGGACAACATGGCTGCCCCAAGGGGGCCATGTGCCCACCAACATGCCCGTTCTACATAACACCTTCATATTAAACCTGTTCTACAACACCTCAAGGCACCTATATCCCTGCCCCGCATGCGGCATATGGCCCTCTGGAGCTTGTAGTCTGACCGTGTAGTCACGACGGACGGCTTCTGCGCTGTTTTCGCAAGGCAGGATCCTCGCTTCTCGATGGGCCGTTTATGCTACGGAAGCAGTAGCATAAGCTAAGGGGAACATCCCCGTTGGAGTGCCCCCCTCAAAATAGTGGGGCCCGAGCCAACTGGCCCCACTGGCCCCCCTCTGCATGGCCCTGACAGCTGGTATCACTGCTCCTGCACTGCAACTTCCAGCACAAAAGTGGCAAGGGTCATCAGTCTCCCAGGAGGTCATGCCGAACAACCCCATAGGCATCACTGATTTACTCCATCAGCTGTGGATGTGGATGTGTCTGCCTCCCCCCTTTCTCTCTCTCTCTCTTTCTCTGTGTGCATGCATGCATGCATGCGTACACTTGAGTGCATGTGTAGGTCCAACTGTACACACATGTGTACAGTTTCTGGACCCCCACTGGCAACACCGAATGGGCCAAAAAGGTTGTGTGTCCCTAATTTTACTAGTTTAAAACTTTTATTTGTACAGAGCATATACTTTGTTTTGCGTATAGTACTAAATATATTGTGGGGAAACATGGTAAATGGCAGTTACAGATCTCATCAATGTGTTATACATATCAGAAAGTAGCTGAAAGCAACCACACTAGAGAAAGACCCACATTATGGGCCATTTCATGGCACCTTATATGGATAGAAATCCAGATTTACTGTGTCCCTGATGGGCTGTCATACTTGACCAGAGAGGCATTTGGCATGATAGATCACATGTGCAGAAACGAACATCTAAAAGTATCTGTCCCTCGATGGAAGGTCAAAAATACGAAAATTACATAACTCTCTGAGCAAGGGATTTTGTTTAATGAACCAGAATTGAACCCCTTTTCAGAAGAAAGAAGGGTGTATTTAGACGGCCAACAGAATTCATCCAGAAGTACTTCTGTGAGCAGGAAAAATATTCATAACATTAGCTGCATAGACAATTTCTCAGGCAGGCGTAGGTTAATGAGGCTAGATTTGGAAAGTGATGGGCAGAGTTCTGTGCTAAAATTTTATACCATTCTAGTGACTGAGACACACATCCACGGGATGGCATTAATGGCTTCGTCCATCTAATTTATGTGATGAAGTTTCAAAAGGTCCCCATGCTTCAAAGGAAGACCTCAAGGCACATATAACATACATCGATGCCGTGAAATAAAGTGGATTTCAGAGTGAGCTTGTTCTCTTCAAATTTTTCACACTTGGCTCATATTCAGAGGATGAACTCCAACACATTTAGGATGGTATAGTTCATCGAAAACTGTAGCTAGCAAAATGCTGCTCTTTTATTTAATCAAGAGAAAGTCTTGATTAAATCGAGAGACTGCCTAACAGTGCAGTCTGATGCAAGTTCACTCAGAACTATTGTCCCATTGTTTTCAATGGAGCTACTGCTTACTCCCTTGTAAGTGTTTTTGTAAACCACCCAGAGAGCTTCAGCTATTGGGCGGTATAAAAATGTAATAAATAAAGATTGCAGCCTAAAGGGCCTTTCTTTAGTCCACAGCACACTAGAAGTTGCATTTCCCCCATATCTGCACAAGGAATGTAGGCTGCCTGGCTACATCTCTGTAACTTCTGGGGCTTCCATGACCACCCAGAACCCACAAGAGGCCACGCTGAAATCACTCCTGAATATGTCCAGTCAGCAGCAAAAAAGGTGATTTGGCAATGCAACAAGGTATGTAGAGAGCGTGGGCCTTGTTTACGAGCAGAATTGTGCTCTTGGGATGCTTGCGAGAGTGCAATTGTCCCATCACAAGTATTGAAGGAAGAATGAAAGAAGATTCCACTGCAAGTCCGGTCACCTTTTGTACATGAAGTGGGAGGGGACACCATCACCCCAGCTAGCAAATGTCTTGGGATGTCCCTGGCAGAAGCCACCTTAATTAGAGTTAGTATAACTAGGCAGCACATGATAGTACAGTGACAGAGGAAATGTTTTTCAATCTCCAGCATCTCCAGTTAAAAAGATCTCAGGGGGCAGGGGTAGGAAGACTATTGCCCAAGACCCTGAAGAGTGGCTGCTAGTCATAGCAGATAGTACAAAACATGACAAACAGACGTCATATATTAGCTGTGCCAAGTAAGCAGTTGCATTTCTGGAGATGTCAAAAACCAAACATCAAGACTGACAGCTTATGATCTTTTATTTCCAGGAACTATTGTTCTGAAAATACTGGCTGTAAGGCTTTGATCCACTTCAAAGACGCTGTTTACATCAGTTCTCCTTCAGTAATTTTGCTGTTGTAATCATCGGTTTTTAGATGCCAGACATACATTCTGAAGGAATAAAGATGTGGTATCTCTTGAATTCCTGCCATATGGAAAAAAATATTGACAGATGTGTTACTTATTCCCACTGGCAATCCATACCTTCCATATTCACTCAATAATCACATTTTAGCTTGAGCAGAATTTTAACACCATAAACAACAAAGAAAGTGGATTTTTTTTCTCCCTCCATCAAGCCAGCTGAAGAATGTAGGTATGGAGCAAATATGAATCAGTAGTTTAGAGCCTAAACAAAAACGGCTTTACCAGTAATCAGATGAATCATACTCTTATGATGGCATCCTATGGTGCACAACAGGGCTTTTGCAGTTCTAAAAATAACCTGATTAGGGCAGCTCAGTGGTGCACACAAGCGTTTGGCTGTTGGTTAAGCCTTTCTCTGTTTGGTTATTGAACTTTGTTGGTATTACTTTTGAGTCAAATCCATCATCACATGAGCAGGCTAGTGCTTGTGCATTGGGACTGTCCCTTGCTCCTGCCTGCAGCCCCCTGCCTGCAGCCCTCCCCATCCTCTGGAGCAGGTAGGATACGTGTGTGTGTGCAAGGCAGGGATGAACAAACCATGCCATACCTATCCCGTGTGCAGCTCACCGAACCACTGCCATTTACCCCACCCGTGTTCCGCTCCCTGGCTGAGCTGCTCGGTGGTCTGTGGATTCCCAATGAGTGGGCACAAATGCCTGTAGTGTTTGTGATAGGCCCATTCTTTGAGCCAGGCCAGGATTTATGAATGACCTGCAATTAAGCACAGATAATCCATTCCAGGTTTTGTAGCAGGTGTAGGCTGACCATATGAAAAGGAAGACAGGGCTCCTGTAACTTTAACAGTTGTAGAGAAAAGGGAATTTCAGCCAGTGTCATTTGTATGCAATTAGTTCCTGGTGAAATTCCCTCTTGATCACAACAGTTAAAGTTGCAGGGGCCCTGCCTTCTTTTGTATATGGTCACTCTAGTATAGTGCCTGCAACTTTAACTGTTGTGATGAAGAGGGAATTTCACCAGGAACTAATTGCATACAAATGACACTGGCTGAAATTCCCTTTTCTCTACAACTGTTAAAGTTACAGGAGCCCTGTCCTCCTTTTCATATGGTCAGCCTAAGCAGGCGGGCAATGCAAAGGCCAGTCTGCCTGTAGCTGCCTGCAAAGAAGGAGCACTACAATAAATATCTACCACCTAAGTTTTGTGTGGAACCAGATTCCTACTTCCAAGGGTCCCAGGTCTGTGGACACAACACTGGCGACGAGAGTGGAAAAGAAACCCAATATAAAGAAAGAAAACAAAACAAACAAGCAAACAAAAAAGGACAGAAACTAAGAGCTCTTCATACAGCCAGGTATTTATTCCGATCTTCCTTCCAGTAAAACACAAGCTTTCTAAGACAAATGAGCAGTTCCCTTGAAAATACATTGTCTGTTTTCAAAAGGACAGGCTGCTCAGTCTTTTCAAGAAAAGTAGCCATTTTATGAATTGCATAATCATAGCCCTGCATGAAGAACGGTGGCAGCAGCCATTTTGTTTCTTGTCTAAAAGAAAAAGAACAAAACCTTCAGTCAGAAGTAACAGATATCCTCCTAGTTTTTCAGAATTCTGTCAGTTCTTCACAATTTTAACCCTGATTTCAAAATGTTCCCTTCTTTCCCTGAGTTTCCTATACATGAGTCTCACAGCACATTAGGGCCTAGATGGGAACTTTGGCTTGAACGTTTGGAAAATTTATTTCTTGCAATGAAAGAAGATGACCCTACCACCAAAAGGGCAATGTTACTACATTTTGCAGGCAGTGAAGTACACCAAATTTTCAAAACATTGTCTGAGACTGGAGATAGTGATGATTATGAAAAGGCAAAGCTAGCTCTTACCAAGTATTTTAAACCATACAAAAATATAGACTTTGAACAGTACACCTTTCAGCAGGCACACCAAAAGGAAGGAGAAAATACTGATGAATATCATACCCGTTTACGTCATCTGGCGCGATCCTGTGAATTTGCAAACACAGATCACGAGATAAGGGCGCAAATAATACAGGGATGCTCTTCAGCCAAACTTTGAAGGCAAATTTTGCGAGAACCCCAGATGACTCTCACCAAAATACTGGACACTGCTCGAGCAAATGAAATGTCAGAAACACATGCTCAGCTAATAGAACAAGGGAGTCAGTCTGCACAAATAGAAACTGCACATGCACTCCAGAAGCATTTCAACAGGAATCAGCGAACACGGAGAGGCGGGTAAGAAATAAATTGTTATTATTATTATCATCCTCAAGGTGGCAATGGCAATCAATCTCCTAAAGCCCAGCAAATGTCCATGAAGACAGCACAGGCAACCTGCTACAACTGTGGAGGATCCTATCCTCACAGAGGCAATTGCCCTGCCAGAGGTACAATTTGCCACAACTGTGGAAAAAGAAACCACTATGCAAGAGTCTGCAGATCACCACAGCTTACACCAAGCATTCACAACCAAGACCAAGCAAATGCTCTTCAGGCTGACCCTTCAGAGGAAGACAATGCATATGTTTACACAGTGTACTCTACACGAACAAGTGTTTCCAAACAGAATTGTCTACCACATTGCCACATTTGTATACAAGGACATAAGACTGAAGTTTTGATTGACACTGGTGCATCTGTGAATGTGATGGCTCAGTGTGTATATGATGCATTCCCTCAGAAGCCATCACTTCAGAACACAGCAGTAAAGATATATGCCTATGGTACCCCAAAACCATTATCAGTGGCTGGTATGTTTCGAGCCACTTTTGCTTTCAGGGGCATCACTGTTACAAGCCCACTGTATGTGGTGGCCTATGGTAGCGATACACTGCTTAGTTACAAGACTGCTAGTGCATTAGGACTAATTCAAGTAATACAAGAAATACGTCTTGATAGAATAACTCAAAGCCTCCAAACCTATGAAAAAATGTTTCAAGGGATTGGAAAGCTAAAAAGAAAGCAAGTAAGACTTCACATTGATGAAAATGTTCAGCCAGTGGCATTACCACATAGACGTATTCCTTTCCACATCAGAAAACTAGTTGAAGAAGAACTAACACATCTAGAAGAGCTTGACATTATTGAGCGAGTAGAAGGTCCTACTCCTTGGGTTTCTCCAATCGTAGTTGTCCAGAAGCCTAAGCAACCAGGAAAAATCCGGATTTGTATGGATATGCGCTTACCCAATCAAGCCATCAAGAGAGAGACACACATTACTCCCACTGTGGATGACATCATTGCAGATTTGAATGGGGCAAAATTCTTCTTCAAACTTGACCTTACATCTGGTTACCACCAGTTGGAGCTCCATCCAGAGTCCAGATATATCACAACCTTTTCAACTCATGTTGGCCTTCAACGCTACAAGCACCTCAATTTTGGCATTTCTTCAGCTGCAGAGATATTTCAGAATGTTATCCATGAAGTTCTAGCTGGACTCCCCGGAGTTCTTAATATAAGTGATGATATCCTGGTTTTTGGTACCACATCAACTGAACATGACATTCGACTTGAAGCAGTTTTAAAACGACTGCATGAGGAACACCTGACATTAAATCAAAGTAAATGTGAGTTCAAAAAACCTGTTTTGGAATTCTTTGGATATGTCTTCTCCAAAGATGGCATTTCGGCAGATCCAAAAAAAGTAATGGCTATACATAATGCTGTTGTACCTACTAATTCTACTGAAGTTCGCAGTTTGCTAGGCCTTATACCAAGATTAGCCACAATCTCACAGCCTCTCCGGGATCTCACTAAAAAAGATCAAACATGGGAATGGTCAGAAAAACACCAGATTGCTTTTACTGAGTTAAAGGATGCACTTGCAAGTGATGTAGTCATGTCATACTTTGATCCAAGCAAGAAGACGGAACTTGTGGTGGATGCCAGCCCTGTTGGACTAGGAGCTGTTCTCACACAGGTTGATCAAGATGGTCACATTTCTACTATTGCATATGCCAGCAAAGCTCTTTCTCCTACAGAACAACGATATTCTCAGACAGAGAGGGAAGCTCTTGCAGTAGCCTGGGCATGCTCTCATTTTCATGTATACATATATGGGTGCCCATTCACAGTTATAACTGATCACAAGCCTCTTGAGCCCATGTTTAATAATCCATCCTTTCAACCACCAGTTCGTATTGAGCAATGGATGCTCAAATTGCAAGGCTATAACTATAGAGTTGTGTATCGACCAGGTAAAGACAATCCAGCTGATTATTTTTCTAGGCATCCCATATTTAAAACAGCTGCCAACCACACAGCTACAAATGAAGCAGAGGCACATGTCAATTTCCTTGTCTCCCATGCTGTTCCTAAAGTTCTTTCTCTACAGGAAATAGAGACTGCTACACAAGCTGACACGTGTATACAGACAATCATCCAGACTGTTCACAATGGTCGGTGGAAAGATCTTCTGAATAATCTAGCACATCTGACTTGTGAAGCACGAGCAATCATCCAATCATTTGCTAATATAAAGGGTGAACTTACCATCACAGAGAATTGCCTCCTCCTTCGAGGTACTCATTTGGTTATTCCACGTTCTCTATGGAACCGTGTAATTGATTTGGCCCATGAAGGTCACCAGGGGGTAGTTAAAACCAAAGCACTGCTCAGAGAAAAAGTCTGGTTCCCTGGAATTGATAACCTTACTGAACAGCGTGTAAAATCTTGTACACTGTGCCAAGCAGCAATCCCACAGAACCACTCTGCACCACTGCATGTTTCTCCTCTTCCTTCAACACCATGGATGGAAGTCAGTGTTGATTTCTGTGATCTCCCTGCTGGCGGACATCTTTTGGTCGTTATTTATGATTACAGCCATTATCCAGAAGTAGAAACAGTCACTACCACTTCAGCAAATGCTGTCATTCCAAAATTAGACAAATTTTTCTCCTCTTATGGCATACCTGCTGTTGTCAAAAGTGACAATGGACCACCTTTTCAAAGCCTGCAGTTTGCTCAATTTTCAGACTATCTTGGTTTCAAACATCGGAAAATTACTCCTCATTGGCCACAAGCAAATGGGGAGGTTGAGAGATTTATGAGGACCCTGAAGAAAGCCTTACAGATTGCTACAGCAAAGGGAACAAATCTGAAACAAGAATTATTTCAATTTCTCCGCAGCTACCGAACCACCCCCCATTGTTCCACTGGTGTGGCACCAGCTACCATAATGTTTGGCAGACAGGTGCGGACAAAGCTACCTCAAATAGATGTCCCACTGAAGGATGCACATCTGCGCCAACATGATAATAAGGCAAAACTTGCAATGAAACAGTACACTGATCAGTGTCGGTGAGCCAGAGTAGTACCATTCAAAGTGGGGGACATGGTGCTTGTTAAGAATCTCCAACCTCGAAACAAACTTTCAGTGCCTTTCTGTCCTGCACCATATCAAATCACAATGATAAATGGCACGATGGTTACTGCACAGAGGGGTACCCATAAAATCACAAGGAATGTTTCACACATTAAACCACTTCACAACACCCCTCTGACCCAAAGGCCTGACTGTGATGATGATCAGTTCACACAGAGTGAACATCCCATCCCATCCACCACTCCTGCAGCACCAGATCCAGCAACTCTTGGTGTTTCAGATTTGAACTTGCAACGTTACCCAACAAGGACAAGCCGCCGTGCTCCAAGCTATTTGCAGGACTATATTACATGAAAAACTGTTTTGTGAACTGTTGAGCTAATTGTTCTTGTTTACCTAATTTGATTTGCATGTGCATTTTTAATATGTGCATTAGTTGTATATTTTCCTTATACAGTTGCAGTTTTGTTGTTGTTCAGATACACTAACGTTATAGCTATGTTGCTGTTTTTCATATTTGAAGGAAAGGGGGGATGTAGTGTTTGTGATAGGCCCATTCTTTGAGCCAGGCCAGGATTTATGAATGACCTGCAATTAAGCACAGATAATCCATTCCAGGTTTTGTAGCAGGCGGGCAATGCAAAGGCCAGTCTGCCTGTAGCTGCCTGCAAAGAAGGAGCACTACAATAAATGTCTACCACCTAAGTTTTGTGTGGAACCAGATTCCTACTTCCAAGGGTCCCAGGTCTGTGGACACAACAGTGCCCAATCCTTCAGCAGGCCACCATTTTGTGTAGAAATGGCAGCTTATTGTTTTCTGTAAAAGACTTCTCACACAAATGGCAATCATAAAGTGCCCATGTATGCAAGATTACAGGTGTGAATGGATCCTTTTTTTCTATGCAAAATGGTGGCTCACTGAAGAGTTGGGTGTCTGCACTTCGCTTGTCAGGCACCTGTGCCCTGTCTGGTAGGGGTCAGTGGTGGCTGTTCGCAGACTCCTGCAAAATCCCTAGTGGAGGGGGTAGTGGTTCCTTTTCCACTGGTGGATGGCCCATGATGGATACAACTCTTAGTGTGTGTGTGTGTGTGTGTGTGTATATATATATATATATATATATATATAATATTTGCATATATATAATTAACATATCTGCACTCTTACTCGATTGCAAAAGTTATTACTATTTCAAGGAAGCCATGACAGTAAAAAAAATAAAAAATAAAACTAATATATGTTTGTAGTGTATATGTATGTGTTTATAAATAACAGGAAGTTAGTTCCATCTTTTTAAGCTAAAACTAAAGAATCATTATGATCCAGATAAGAATATAGGGTGCCTTTACAGAGCAGTTCTTCTTTGAAAAGGATCATACTTCCTCAAATGTATGACAATTATTGTTTTTTTGCAAGTAGGAACTAGTGTGTCTTACATCAGAGATAGAATTAAAACTGATAGTCTTAATGAGCGTAAACTTAATAGCTCATTACAGAACCCAATGCAAGAGGGATGTTATCAGCAGACAATTGCGACAGAGAACAACAATTAGTATCATGGAGTAAAATGAGCCTCATATCACCTGGTAACTACTAGTACCCCATGTTTGAAAGATTCATTTCCATCCATCACTGCTAATCATAGGGTCAAACCTGACTTTTGATAGAAGACCTGTGCCTGGGAACTGGGACTTTCAAAACAACAAGAGGGAAGATGATTTGGAGGAGAGAAGTGGTGGGCAGGAGAGGGGTGTTCAACCATTCTTGCACACATGGCTTCTCCATTGTATGCCCTTCTTCCTTAGGGCTTTATCACACCTACTATCTTTTCCTCCAGGTTGCTTCTGCGAGTTCCCCCTCCGTTTCCTATGTGAATCTAGCATTTTGAATCACATGTGGTTGGTACTGCTGCGATACCTCAGTTTGGCCTGTTGAACTTTGCCTGTTTTGGACTTTACCCGTTCAGGGTTAAATCGAAACAGAAACTAAAAACGGCGACCTCAGGGTGGGAGAGCAGCACAAAAGGGATGAAGTCATGCGAGTTCAGTGCTGAAGAAGTGGATCAAAGTCGCAGCGGGTGTGCTTCAAACCGCCCATGTGATAACGACCCTAATCAGAGTTCTCAGATGCCTTATTTGGGGAGCTCCAGTTAATGGTAGACCCCTTACCAATGTGTGGGGCCCAGCATATGCCTGACTTTATCAAACTCTGGTGCTCAGTCTGCAAACAGAACAAGGAATAATTAGGGATAAGTTGATGGTTGCTATCCTGTTCCATCCCCATTATTGCTCCATGACAGGGGTGAGACACCTGTGATCTTCCAGATGTTGTTGGACTCCAGCTCCCATCAGCATGCTGGCTGGGACTGAGGGAAGTTGGAGTCCAACAAGACATTGATGGGTGGTAGTGTCACATCCCTGCTTTATGGGTTGGCTCTGCCTTCTAGTTGCTCTTGGATAAGTTGTCGAATTAGTTTTTTTTTTTCAGTCAGTGAATGTGCAGTTTGCTGCAGTTTTGAATTCACAACTTATGATTAAAACACAGCAATTAAAACACCAGGTTTTTTTTTTAAAGGAATCTTGATGCAATCACAGCATCAATGTGCTATCGATGTCCCTATCAGTAATGAAGGAGGAGGAGGCAGCAAGCTTTTCTTGCACATCAAAGTCTTGTTGTCTTGCTTGTGGCCTTCCCAAAGGCATCTGATAGGCCCCGATGGGAAACAAGATAATGGACAAGATAAATCCTTCTCCCAGATGAGGTGGATCCCTGCATTGAGCAGGGGGTTGGACTTGATGGCCTTATAGGCCCCTTCCAACTCTACTATTCTATGATTCTATGACCATATTAGAACGTGCCTAAGAGATCAGGTCTATGAAAGCCTGAATTCAAAACTTCCCTGCTTATGGAAAGTTAGCAGCATATCAGGGAGAAGGCTTGGTGGGATGTCACGAGCAAGTTCTTACAACTGTTAAATGATTATTGACATCATCACCTGTGAGCAATGCCTGATATAAACCTGAGAAGCCAGAGAGGTATTGCTGAATAGGGTTTCCCGTAATTAGAGGGGTCTTGTGCCCTGCCTCATTTCTTGCCTGTCCCTATGACTAGCAATAAGGGATGCCCGGATTTTGTTAAATCCACCCCATGTGTGTGTTTCATGGATTGTGTGGTGTCATTTGTTCTAGCATCTGTTCATGGATGAATTCATTTTTTAAAAAAATGATAGGTATAAAATTGTGCAAATAATTCTGTAAGAGGGTTCGCAAAATTTTACATGATTTTCATTCGTACATAACATTTGGCATAATGACCCCCATTCCGTTCAACTTTTCCCCACTTATATTTTCCAGTCTTAGCAGAAATGTGCATATTTTCCTATGAATAGATTTGCAGACATTTTAAGAAAGTAAAAACAAAAAAAAGCTGTGTGGCCTGAGAAGACCCGTCCGCAGTGGATTGCGCAGGTCAAATTGTTAAAAGAATCCAAACTCATTTTAGTCTGTCCTGAATTTCTCCTGCATTCCTACTAGCAACAGGTGAATAAATTACGAAAAAAATATATACACGATTATGTAAATTATCTTGTAGGATTCAGGTTTCTTGGCACAGAATTTGGGTAAACTTGGCACAGATGGAAGGATGCATTGTTGTTGATGCTTTTGAAAGCACAGAGTATAACCACCTTGCTGATAACCATACTAGTTCAATTCTACTGCAATTGATCTTAAGGACTGACACAGCATTGCCATCTTTAATGGCACATTGAAATCTCAGCATGAGAACATATAATACGCTCCAGAGCTTAATCACTCAATAGGTAAGATATAATAGTTAAAAAGTGTGTCATTGTGGAGTTTTAAATTAAATTCCACACTTTTACTTTTGCTAGTTCAGCCAAGGAACTCCTATTTTTTAATAGGAATTTATTCTGGGAGATATAATTTTCACCTGCACATTTTATTACCTACAATTTCAGTCTGGCATATGGGGGGTGGGTGGGGGGAGTTGTCTGGCCTGCTCTGTGGCTGTTTGATTACTTTCCTGATTTTCTGGGATTTCAGTCTGATGTTCTATTTAATGAGAAACTTGCTTCTGTATGGAACATCTTTTATTATCTCCATGGTTTATGGAGTCATTTATTTCCCACCTTAGCCAAAAGCCTGCGTCTTTGCAGCATCTTCAAAACCAAGCCCTGTAACGGATGGAGTTATAAATACATTTGCTGAAGCGAAAGAATGTCACCCAATCACCTGCCTGGAGTTTAAATGATTTGATTGGGGAAAGAAACAAAATAAATTAATAAATAAATAACGCAAGACAAAACATGGAGGTGGAAAAATGAGTGCCAGTAATAGAAAATGTCCATATATATATATATATATATATATATATATATATATATATATTCAAAGTTCTGTGTAGGCTGCAAGAGAAAATAACCTGCCTTCGAATGTGCCTGATTAAAGTCAGGTCGTGTAATCAAAGGTTCATATCCATCTTTGAAAAATCCCTGTGTACCCAACCAAACTCAAGTTAGTCTGCCTTGGCCTCCTAAGAGGTGTGGTACACCTCTTTACTAGGGACGGGTGAGAATTTTGTTCATCAGAAGAACTCTCTGAAATCCCCAAATGTCTTCATAAATGGGATGAAAAGAACTTGAGGTTTCAATTAGTGCTGGGCTGAATCCTGCCCCTATGTTCGGAAACTTTCTCTTCCCCTGCAAAAGAGGCATTGTCTTTTTTTTTTTTTTTAAACCCTCTTTCATGGGGAGGGGGAATTAGGAGAATTCTCTCCTTGGGGAGAGGGCCAGGGTGTAGTCAGTTGCTGAGAGGGCTTCTTCCTATTTTTGTTTTTCAAAAACAAAACAAAACACCCACCCCTTTCCCTTGGCATTTGGAGGAGCACAGCTGTTCTAAGTGAATGGTATTGGAGACCATGTGACCTCTCCCTCTCCAATAAGCACTAGGGAAGAACTCCTGGGCTCCTGAAAATGATGGGGGCATTTTAAAAAGAAAAAGAAAAAGAAAGAAGGAAGACCCCTCGACACCTGGCTACATTTAAAAAGGTATGTGGAGTCCCTGTCCCCTCCCCATGGAGACAATTCTCCAAAATTCTCACCTCTCCCAGCTTCTTTCACTTGAGTTTTTGTTTTCCCTCCACCCTACGGGATGCCAAAAATGGAATGGTCAAAGTTTTCGACCCAGCACTAGTTTTAATGAATGTAGGAGAAAGCAAAAGTGACAGGTCCATCCATTCCTACCGTCCACAGAAGGAAATGGGGGCTACATGATCCCCGAGGCCTCCTTCCCACAGATCACAAAAAGTCAGGGGGCAAATCCCAGGGGCTTCTCTAGGCAGGGCTTCAGTTGGAAAGCCCACTTCATTCCTCCTTCACCTTCGCTCCATGGGGAAGATGCAGGAGGAGTGATGGAGTACTCTCAGCTGGGGCATTCAGGAGCTAGCTGAGTCAGGACTCAACCAAGCCCTGCAAGCACTGGCTGAGTGTGTACCCAGCTTCCCTTCTCCTCTGCCTTCCCGCACAAGAATCACCCAGCTCCTAAAGGTGCCGGCTGAGAGCACAGCTACCTTTGTTCCTGCCACCCCTCTCCTTTCTGAGGGTGTTTGGGAAGGGCACCCACTTGAGACTTTGTGGGACAGATGGACAACCTGATGGGCCAAATTGGCCCATGGCCTGAGGTGCTACTTCTCTGCTTGACAGACTGAGGGACTGGACCCTCCTGACCATGAGGGCAGAAGAGTACCATAGCTTCATCTATGGAAGCCCAAATGGTTCTTATTAGGGATGTGCACTGGATCGGACCCGATCCACGATCCGAGTCCGGTCCAGTGGGAAATCGGATAAATTATCCGATTTCCGATCCCGCAGCTGGATCGGCCGATCCAATCCGAACCGGTCCGAAAAGGCTCCGAACCGGTTCGGCGGATCGGCGGATCGGCGGGCGCCCACTGGCGCCCACCGCCGCTTCCATTGGCGGGCGCCAGCGGGCGCCCGCCGATGAAAGTGGACAGTGGGGGGGGGGAGGAGGGGGGCGCTTACCTTCTCGGCCCGTCCGCTCCCGTCCGGCACTAGCAGCTACTACCAGCGGGCTCCGCGGCCTGCTCTAGGGTGGCGCGCCGGGTGATATCATCACCCGGCGCGCTACTCTAGAGCAGGCCGCGGAGCCTGCTGGTAGTAGTAGGCGCCGGCGCCGGCCGGGAGCCGCCAGGCCGGGAAGGTAAGCAGGGGGTGCGTGGAGGGGAGGAGGGGGCGCGCGGAGGGGGGAGGGGGGCCCTTACCTTCCCGTCCCGGCGGCTCCCGTCCCGGCGCCGGCGCCTACTACTACCAGCAGGCTCCGCGGCCTGCTCTAGGGTGGCGCGCCGGGTGATGTCATCACCCGGCGCGCTACTCTAGAGCAGGCCGCGGAGCCTGCTGGTAGTAGTAGGCGCCGGCGCCGGCCGGGAGCCGCCAGGCCGGGAAGGTAAGCAGGGGGTGCGTGGAGGGGAGGAGGGGGCGCGCGGAGGGGGGAGGGGGGCCCTTACCTTCCCGTCCCGGCGGCTCCCGTCCCGGCGCCGGCGCCTACTACTACCAGCAGGCTCCGCGGCCTGCTCTAGGGTGGCGCGCCGGGTGATGTCATCACCCGGCGCGCTACTCTAGAGCAGGCCGCGGAGCCTGCTGGTAGTAGTAGGCGCCGGCGCCGGACGGGAGCCGCCGGGCCGGGAAGGTAAGCAGGGGGTGCGTGGAGGGGAGGAGGGGGTGCGCGGAGGGGGGAGGGGGGCCCTTACCTTCCCGTCCCAGCGGCTCCCGTCCCGGCGCCGGCGCCTACTACTACCAGCAGGCTCCGCGGCCTGCTCTAGGGTGGCGCGCCGGGTGATGTCATCACCCGGCGCGCTACTCTAGAGCAGGCCGCGGAGCCTGCTGGTAGTAGTAGGCGCCGGCGCCGGACGGGAGCCGCCGGGCCGGGAAGGTAAGCAGGGGGTGCGTGGAGGGGAGGAGGGGGCGTGCGGAGGGGGGAGGGGGGCCCTTACCTTCCCGTCCCGGCGGCTCCCATCCGGCACCAGCGCCTACTACTACCAGCAGGCTCCGCGGCCTACTCCAGGGTGGTGCGCCGGGTGATGTCATCACCCGGCGCGCTACTCGAGAGTAGGCCGCGGAGCCCGCTGGTAGTAGCCGCCGGCGCCGGACGGGAGCGGACGGGCCGAGAAGGTAAGCAGTGGCGGGGAAGGGGGCTTACCCCCCCCCGGAGCCGTCCGCTTCTATCCGCTGGCGCCCGCGGGCGCCAGCGGATGGAAGCGGGCGGCCCCAGGGGGGGTAGGGAGCGCGGGGGAGGGGGCTTACCTGCCGGGGCCGTCCACAGCGGACGGCCCCGGGGGGGGGAGGGAGTTAGGCCCCCCCTCACCCACTTGCCGCCATTTTTTCCTCATAGACTTGCATTGCAATGCAAGTCTATGGGGAAAAAAATGGCGGCCGATCCAAAAATTTACGATTTTTGGGTCGGGATCAGACTCGATCCGGTCCGGGGGGCCTCCGATTTTGTCCGAACCGGTCCCGGACAAAATTGGAGGTCCCGATCCGGGTCCCGATCCGATCTGGGGGGTCCGTGCACACCCCTAGTTCTTATGTCACAAAGCACTTTTAACTTCAGATGTATCATAAATTTAATGCAGTTCAGTTTTGATAAGGGTTTAGCCAGTTCACACCTTCCAGACCGAACATGGACTCGGACACAATCTGCAGTCGAGATCCGTATATTTCTGAGCTTGCCGTGTGATTTGTGGACTCTCCAAAACATGTTCATCAGCCTGCGTGCACTTGCCAAATGTGCATGAAAACATGTGAACCTTTGAAAAGTGTTCACAAAAATGCTTTAATCAATAGAGAAGAATGGGTACATTTCAGAGATGTACAACATAACTGATGTCTACAGTTGGAGAAATATGCACAGAAATACACACCACATCACACCTTAGAACAACGCAGAAAGGTGGGGGCGAACGCTTTCCCCATCCTTCTGCAACTGTGCAAAGGCAGAAAATTGACCAACAAGTCTGACTTGATCAGGGGTAGGGACCGCAGGGTCAGGGTCCAAATCCAGCTCTCCTGACTCTCCAGATGGCCACCCCTTCCCCTAGCTTCACCCTTTTTCCCCGTACCACCAATCATTTGGAATTTTCCCAGCTTTTGTGTATTTTTCCCCCATTCTGAAAAACAAAACAAAACCACCTTCCCTGAGATTTGATTACCAGCACTAAGAGTTTTAAGCTAAAATATGCTGGGATTTGGGTTCTGACCCTTTTGACTTCAGCCTTACACACTACAGGAATGTGGCCCCTGAGACGTTCCCCAAAATTGAATTTGTCTCTTGGGATGAAAGAGTTTCCCCACCTCTTGGTTAGACAAATGTCCATGATCCGGTGAATGATGAATTGTAAGTACAATCTTAGGCATGTTGACTCTGAAGGACGTAGTCATACGATTGCAGCTTTTCTGCTATATAAGATTGCGAGTAAACGCTCTTCTTTCTGTCTTTCTGTCTTTCTTTCTTTCAGAACACCCCAGCTATTGAATCTCTGATATAATGTTCTGCTCTTTAAGAAAAGGGAAAGGTTTTATTATTCTCAGAGGACCTACCTGAACTCTTCCAGGAAGAATATTTTATTTCTACTCGTTTATAATTAACTTTTATGGGCCTAATGAAGTGAGGTTTTTGTAGGAAATGGCTAGTAAAAATCTCCGTAAAATGTCTTTCCATAAACATAGCCTCATCAGTCAATCAATAAAGCAACAGCTCTCCTTCTCTTCCATACTTTTGACTGCAACCCTAAGATTCTTTACCTGGAAATAAAGTCCCACTGTAGTAAATGGAGTTTACTTTGGAGAAAGCAAATGTAAGTTCAGGCCATTGGTGTTATGATTTCTTTCTCCACTGAATCCAACACCCAAGTAAACATGCCTAGAATCACACGTCTTATCTAATAGGGATTGGCATCTGCGGATGTCACTGCAGAGGGAATTCCATAAAACCAAGTCAGATACTAAAAAAATGCCCTACTGGGCAAGCTCCAAATGGATTAAAAGGAGTGTATAGTTTGGAACATGGTTTAAAATCAAAGGGACTTCTTCAGAAGATTGGGACTTTTATGTACTTGACAATACAGAATTCCAATATATAGCTGTTTAGAAGACTTAGAGAGTAACTGTATGGTCCCAAGTCAGTTGAGGATTTCCTGCTTTAAGTCCACAGACAAACCTATGGACTTGGAGGGAGAAATCCCTGTTTGGAATTTCACCCTACCCCTCCTGGCCACCTTGGAAAGCTCCACAGCAGCTTCCTCTCCCAAGGTCAGTGTTGCAACCTTGAAAGGGGACAGAGAGGAAGGAAGGAGGCATACTGGTAAGGAGAGTGGGAAGAGAAGAAGGCATGGATCCACAAGCCTTTCATTTCCTGTCCCCAATCCTAGGACTGTGAGCAAACTAGACAGGCTGAGAGACCTCTCTAGCATAAAATACCAGAACGGAGGAAGGGGAGGAAAAACCACGTATGCTATTTCTCCTGCCCTGCCTAGCCCTATCCTTTTGGAGTGTATCCTTACATCCTAAAACCCAGTCCCTTCTACACTTTGATGCATCTTGACTATGTATCCAATACAACTGTATCAGAGTGCAAAAAGTTTTAATTTGCCACTTCACTTTCTGTGTTCCCCACAGTTGTTTTTTTTTCTTGTGATCTTGGGGACCAACCAAAAGAGAACTATGAGCCACTCTTGGCTCATAGGCCGCACTTTAATTGGATGGAGACATTGCAGTGAGCATTACCAGAATTAATCTTTAAACAATTTATTCTGAGAACCTATGCTGAATTCATTGGAACTGCAGCATTGATTGTGTATAGAGATTGTCCCTTCAAATTCTCATGAGTCATTTGCAAGGCAAACCAAGCGTTAAACTCAGCTTTCACACAATAGAAGGTAATGTTCCCTTTTTACAGATGGGGAATTGAGAGTGGGAGGTAGTTTAAGACCCTCTCCCCTGGGAACTATGGGAGTTGTAGTTCTGTGTGGAGGTCTACAGATTTCTTCCAGAGAATCCTGAATGCTCTCATTGGGCAAACTATAATTGCCCAGATGTTTTGAGAAAAGCCATGCCATGCTATTTGAAGTTTTATTAAAATGATACAACTTTGTAATGCTAGCTCCGTGGAACATCCTCCCTCTTCCCCTCCCACTCCAAATAAGAACTGATGCTCAACAATGAAAGAGCAAAAAAGCAGCTTTGAATTGATCACTGCCCATGCTGAACTTTTTCGGCTCAGTTGTATTGATTTTGTTATCACCACTTGTGGTGTATATCTGCGCCTCTAAGGCCCAAAGCCTGATAATATTTTTTTGAAGACATCACAACACTCAAAACACCTTTGAGATGTGAAGGCGTTTCCCTCACTTAATAGATAAAGAACTGAAATACTCAACAGTTCAGAAAGTGAGGTTCTTCCTAGAGCTGCATATTTGTAGTATTACCTCACATTGCACATTTTAAAGAGAAGGAAAAGAGGTTGGCCTCAGGGGGGAAAGGGCAACACATCTGAGGGAGAGAGCAGGCAAAATTGCTCAAGTATAAGCCCTTTGAGATACATCAACACTGTCAATCGTTAACTGTTGTCAGTCATCCTGTCATATAAACTACTTAATGCAAGTCTGCACAATTTGTGACCCACCAAACTAAAGTAGACTTGAATAGGTCTCTGGTGGACCTATTCCTTCCTCATTGAGTCCTGGTGGGCCTACCTACCAGGGACAAATGGCATCCTACCAGGGATTCAAGCAGTACCATATAGAACTGAGTCAAAATGTCTCAGAAGACTTTTTTGTTTTGTTTTGAGGAATGTTTTGTGTTGTCCGTTTTCTCATTGCTTAAAAAAAGAAGGCCACTTTGCAGAACTTTCTCCACAATTTTGTGCGTGGTGGCTGCCATTTTGCCCAAACAATGCCATGGAGCGATGCAATGTGTGGTTCATGACATGGTAGGTGGACCATATGAAAAGGAGAACAGGGCTCCTGTATCTTTAACAGTTTCATAGAAAAGGGAATTTCAGCCGGTGTCATTTGTATATATGCAGAACCTGGTGAAATTACCTCATCATCACAAAGTTAAAGCTGCAGAAGCCCTGCCCTCTTTTGTACATGGTCAAGAGGACAGGGCTCCTGCTGCTTTAACTGTTGTGATGAAGAGGGAATTACACCAGGTTCTGTATATATAGGATGACCATATGAAAAGGAGGACAGGGCTCCTGTATCTTTAACAGTTGTGTAGAGAAGGGAATTTCAGCTGGTGTCATTTGTATGCATGCAGCACCTGGTGAAATTCCCTCTTCATCACTGTAGTTAAAGCTGCAGGAACCCTGCCCGCTTTTGTACCTGGTCACTCTAGTATAGCTCCTGCAGCTTTAACTACAGTGATGAAGAGGGAATTTCACCAGGTGCTGCATGCATACAAATGACACCAGCTGAGATTCCCTTCTCTACACAACTGTTAAAGATACAGGAGCCCTGTCCTCCTTTTCATATGGTCACCCTAGTATATATACAAACAATACCTGCTGAAATTCCCTGGCCTTTGCAACTGTTAAAGATACAGGAGCCCTGTCCTCCTTTTCATATGGTCACCCTATGACATGGCTTCAAGATATGCCAGGACCGGGGGGATGTCAAATGGTGGCAAAATTGCCAACTTGCAGCAGCAAAAGAACACAAAAGGAAGGAAGGAAGGAAGGAAGGAAGGAAGGAAGGAAGGAAAGAAGGAAGGAAGAAGCTGTCATGGCCACTGGCAGTGCTGAGGAGCTATTGGAGATTTTTTCCTCCCCCGAAAAAAATGTGATTAAATATGCTCCCTCCATTTATCTGCCCGCAGTTAAGGTGGAGAATTTCAAGGAGCCATTTGTGCACAGCCCTAGTGCCAGGCAACTGGATCTAGCTGACAACCACCCATCCCCTAAATCTACTATTTGCCACCCTCAACCAAGGAGAGAAACTACTACTGGTGCCAATAGCAATTTCTTTCCAGGGACAAACAGCAACTTGAGGGCTCAGAATCTGATTGCTCTCTCAGACAGCTGTTATTCAAAGAAAAGAAAAGAAAAAGACTAGACACATTAAATGCAGTCTTTCACTTAACACTTATTCTTGTTTGGACCTTAGAGTGAATTATTGCTTTACCCTAAATAAATACTGGAACTGAACATGTCAATATTTGTTAGGAATTCATACTATAAGTAAGTCATTTTGAACTGTTTGAGCACAAAAGCTAGCCCAGGGGGCTTGATCTCCTTTCGCCCTGGGGACCAATTTCTATTTTGGAGAAACTGTTAGGTGCCAAATTCCCATGGTGAGCGGAGCTGAAGGCAAAAGGAGTAGGCCCCAAAATACCAGAAATATCAGCATATTTTAGCATTAAGTCAATGCCTGGCGAAAGACTGAAACAGAAGTTTAGAGCCACTCCACTAAGTAAACTGAACTTTCCAAGTTGCCTTCAAAGGAGCAGAACAAAATGCCTGAAAAGTGTGAATTGTTGTGTCTTAAAAGTGGTTCAGTATTTCAATTGTCCATGGAGTATTTCTTTATAACGGCAAAATGGAGCCTCCATGTTCAATGGCAGTGTATTGCTTATGTGCCAATTTCCTGGGACAAACAAATAGGGAGGGTTGAGATTTGTCCCTCTCAAGCCTTTCAGCAAGCTGAGACACAGAGTTGTGTTCCGAAAGCTGCAGTTTTGTGAACTTTTGAAAGCAGCTCATCTCAAGGAAGAGGCGCAACAAAAAGGTGCATACCACATGTGTATATTTGAAAATGTGTGCACAGAACGGCATTTCAGCAATGCAAAGTACTCATTCTCAATGTTTTGTTTAGAACTGAATACTGAAGATGGGCCTCCAATTAATCAACTGGGGTTTTGGCATATGAGATTCTAATTTGGTATAGAATCAGACCAATCAGCAACAACTAACAATAGATACAATCTTCTAATTTTGTTATCTACAGCTGTACTGATAATGGATATGTGTGACTGTATTTGACATATTGTTAATTACCTGTTAGTTTTGGGGATTGGGAGGTAGGAATTGATCTACTTGTTATTGCTGGAAAATACTTTATAAACAATAAAAATAAAAATAATATTTTTTAAAAAATAAAATGCAATGCAAAGTACTTGGGGAAATTTGTATGTTTACAAATGCTCACAAAATGCATACATTATTGTGTATGTTAGGGAATATATATATATATATATATAATCACAAGCTTATACGAGCTTATCCTCAAAACCCCAACAAACTCAATGGCTGAATTCGGACAACACAATAGTCAATGGTGGGGTAATAAACAACTTTGCAGTTGTTCATCTAGGGGATACTCCCCACACAACATGGTAATAAATAATCAACTGTGGTGTGGATTAGGATCAGTGCTGAATTGACTATGGCAGCATTCGGACGACATGATAGTCAATACAAGTGATGATTGTTTCCCCCACCCCAGTTGCTTATTGTGTAGTCCGAATGCAGCCAATGAGTTTGACAGATCCATCCATCCCTACATGACACAAGGAGAAAAAGTTGTCACCTTTATGCACTGCTTGTGAGAAGGCTGGATTACATGGACCCAGTTCTTATATAGGCTTGTTGCCAAAAATCTGTTCCTTACATGTGTCTTCTTTCAAAACAGGTGTGTTTCTACACTGTAACCTAAAAGCAGTATTGTTGTTGCTGTCACTGTTGTTGCTGGAAATTTGCTTGGGACTTCAACAATAAATAGCTATGAGTCACCTTGGCACAAGCAACCCAATAATTAGGTCACAACGACCGTGGAGGAAGCATTTCTTATCAATTGCAGATTGCAGATTAAATCTATAATAATATGTGGAAGCAAAGTTTATTTTGGTTCGGTGGAGAATTCCAGAGAAACGATACAATCCACTGCCAACCCTTGTTGTTTGACTTTGCCGCGATAAGTGATTTCGAAAGGGAATAGTTTCCCACAATGACAATGAAAGTTTTGTATCCAAGGTACTGTACTAAAAAATGAGGTAAATATTTTCTGTTTATCGAGTGGCAGGATATTAAGGAGATGCAAAAGTCTTAAAAGTTAGATTAGGTTATGTCTTGCAAGCCATATGGGGGCAGAATTAGCTTCTTAGTCAAAGAAATAGTCCTGGAGGGGGGAAATGTAATGAAATTTCAAGCAGGGTGCTTTTTTGGGGAAATACAAATTGGAAGAATCCCCCAAGAATTGTATATATGATTTTGAATAACAATTTTACTCTGTCTGGTAATAAAGCCATAATGAATGCTCGTGGTATAGATTACATTGAAGTTTATGCACATTGTTTCTGCATATAAGATTTGCCAGATGGCTCTTGTTTGAAAACACTGTTTTGTAACCTAAGGTAGCCTTTTCCAAGCTGGTATCCTCCATATATTATATATTATACTACAAACCCCATCATGTTAGCTTGGGATGATGGGAAGGCTGACCTAAATTATCACAACCCCAAGGAACCCACGTACCTTAAAAACAACTCCGTTTTGTCTCTTTTCATTGGAAGGCTTTAATGAAGTCTTGAGTTGTGTTTACAGGCCAAAATAGATGTGATGATAATCACTCAATTATTCACTGAGTGTTTACCTTAAGATATATGAGAGGGAATTAAATTCTTTGTCCCTGTCATGGACCTCATCTGGATTGGGAGTTTTCCTCCAGATACAAATAGCAGCCATAAATCAGGACTATGGCAGGGCCATTGGGTTAAATTTCTTTTGTTTCTCAGAAAATAAATTTCTAATACATATTTTAAAATGAGTTTGGATAAAGGTTTTTCTTTATTTGTTTGTTTTGTTTTTTGAGCCGAGAACTACATTGGAACAGCCAGGAAGTGCATAACTAAGATCTGATCCACACATTAGTCTGAGAGCTGTGGATCAGGTCAGTTAAAGTTGGAATTTGCCAAGGTGAAATATCTTAAGCATCCCTAGTGCTTAGTTTGGCCTTGCACAATTAAAGATCCACCAAACTCAACCCAAGCCATTAGCCGTGTCTTGTGGCTCGGCCATGCATTTGTCTTCCCTCCCCATTTTTCCAGTCTTAGTGAATCATTTATCAAGCGCCTAATAGGCTACCATATGATAGGCTTTTGAATTCCAGTTACTAGGCATCGTGAGCAAGAGGGTACTATTGAGTTCATTTCCTGCTTCTGGGATTCCTATGTTGGCCACTGAGGGAACAGAATGATGGATTAAATAGACTTTTGGTCTGATCCAGTAGGGGCCATCTTACATTCTTGTGGATAGTGGATTTGTTGGAGTCTAGCTTGGTGACTCATCAGTGGTGCAGTAGATCTCACTTAGTTAATGACCCAAAACATAGCTCAAGTTAATGGGTGGCATCGTCAAGCTACAACTGACGAAGACACTACTCAAGGCAAATAGACTTGTAAATAGGCTGACCAGATAAAATCCAGGTCAGGGCTCATGTAACTTTAACAGTTGTAGAGAAAAGGGAATTTCAGCCAGTGTCATTTGTATGCAATTAGTTCCTGGTGAAATTCCCTCTTCATCACAACAGTTAAAGTTGCAGGGGCCCTGCCTTCTTTTGTATATGGTCACTCTAGTATAGTGCCTGCAACTTTAACTGTTGTGATGAAGAGGGAATTTCACCAGGAACTAATTGCATATAAATGAAACTGGCTGAAATTCCCTTTTATCTACAACTGTTAAAGATACATGAGCCCTGACCTGGATTTTATCTGGTCAGCCTACCTGTGAAGGTTTGAAGCCTGGAGAGGCAAGGTAATAAAGTCAGGCCTAGAGGCCTGGGGGGTTTCTGTTGGGTGGGTATCCATGAGAGGAGTAGTTTCATTTTTCCAGTTTGTTGAAGGAAGCATCAAGCGCTGCCTGCGCTTGTGTGAGCAATAACTTCCAGTAAATCCCAGCAGCAAAAGGAATACACACACTCAGTAAGTTGTGTATAATACAAGTCCTTTTACTTGGTGTTCCAATGTAAATATATACAAGCACAAATGGTTCCTCCAGATATATACAGGTATTTTCAAATTGGCCCAGTCCTCATCAACATCACATATACACCAGTCTCCATCCAAATCACTCCAGCCTGATCACCACCACACAGCCATTAAAATTAAAGCTGTCTTTATACATTTCTGGACCCTAGCTCAGCACAAAACAATTACCTTATCCTAGCAAGACATTTCCAGTATCAGATTGACCTTTACATTCTGCCTAGAAAAAACATTCCCTCCTTGCTAATTGAATTCAGCTGGCTTGTTCGGTCCTTCTGGACACTAAAACTTTTGTCCAATCAACTTAGACTTTGATTTTCCTCAACACAGTTAAGTTTCATTTCTCCAGGGCTTAAACAGTACTTTCTCTTTTGGGGGAAGAGGGTATGAAAAGAGAGGAGAGAGCCAGCCAGCCAAAGAGATCCAGAAAGGACCAGAGCATGAAGAAGCAGCCTGAAAAAAGTAAATGCAGCTAGGGTAAAGGAAGTTTCATAATGCCTGTGTATCACTCTGCTCTATTGACTAAATACCTTTAATGTAACTTGGTTGTTTCATTGTAAAAGTAAACTGTTGTGTTAAGCCACAAGTAACTGGAGTGTCATGCGTCCCATGTCTAAACCCTGAACCCTATGTTATTGGGAGAGGAAAGGTAAAAAAGAAGGAAGGTGGGACTGTTAAAAGATGCAAGAGATCCTTAAAGAGTTGCTCAGGGGATCCAGGACATGAAAGAAGCTCTGACATAACCAAATAGATTTTAAAATAAAAATCCTCACAGAAGCTGAATGAAAATGCTTGAAGACCTCCATCCAAGGATTTGTATAAAATTTATTTGTGAGCAGGAATTGGAATCTGTTCTATTTTTAGACTTCTTGAGCTGCTTTCCGGTGACTGCTTGTGTTACAATCACTAGTGAAGCACCGAGTTATGACTGAGCAATTCAGACATGTTTTCTAACCCATCTTTGCCTGAAGGATAAGCTGGGGAAGGAAGGGAAAATCTGAAGGCAGATGCTTGTCAACAGAATCTGACTAATTACTGACTTGTTCTTGGTTGCAGATAATATTGTGTTAGGTGGTGTCATCGGACCAGAGAGAGGACATTCTTCGCAATGTGCAATGCTAAACAAAGGTGATTCTTTCGTTATTAAAAGCCCATGCTGATGTTCCCTTAAGGAGAATTACAAACAGAGAACTAAATCACTTGCTCTTGAGTTCTAGCGATAATCTAAGTTATGAAAACTAGTGCAGACTTCCCCAAAATGACTGACTCAGTTTCATGGTAGTGAGACACATTACATCAAGCAACGATCTGCAGCTGAAAATGGCATCCCTACATTGAGTTCTCTCCCCCTCTACCTTAGCATGTAGGAACATTTGCCCCCATGTCCTGACACCACTACTTTGTGGATTTATCCCCTTGACCCTCTTCATCATTGACTGCTAGAGGTGGATGTAAGCATCATAGGAGGTGATGATGTCAGGGGAATGTATCCTAGGCTGACCATATGAAAAGGAGGACAGGGCTCATGTAACTTTAACAATTGTAGAGAAAAGGGAATTTCAGCCAGTGTCATTTGTATGCAATTAGTCCCTGGTGAAATTCCCTCTTCATCACAGCAGTTAAAGTTGCAGGCACTATACTAGAGTGACCAGATACAAAAGAAGGCACCTTTAACTGTTGTGATGAACGGGGAATATCACCAGGAACTAATTGCACACAAATGACACTGGCTGAAATTCCCTTTTCTCTACAACTGTTAAAGTTACATGAGCCCTGTCCTCCTTTTCATATGGTCAGCCGAATGTATCCATGAACCTGCAGAGTGAGACATCACCACAGAGATGCCAGTTTAAGTGGCAGCCTCGTGTCAAGTGAAAGATGTGATTCTGCCTCACAGGATGGACTTCTTTTTGTAACCGATTGCTCAGAAATCTACAGTTTGGTAATCTGAGGCTGCAGAGCTTTTATGGAATGTCCTCATACAGCTTGATTGAGCATGTCACAGCTGCAAGATTGGGAAACTGCCAATTAAATACCCTGAAAAAAAAATGTAGCTTTATGTATGTAAGAGTCAAACCACATGTTATCCTAATCACATAGTACGTGGCTAGAAGTTAGCATTTTATTTACGTTAGTGTAAGTGCATACAGCTCTGATTTAGATTGAAACCACCATGCAGTAGGAAGGGAGGATTAAACCTCCCTTCATGCCCCCTTCAGGAAGATTTAAGTTTAAAAAGGGGGGGGGGGACTTTTCATTTATGTCAAAGGAAGGGGCATTATTGGGAAAAAAGTAGTGGAGGGATTTTTAAACCTTCCCATCTAGAGAACAGTGGTCCCAATCCAAATTGGGAGCCATGCATACTTACACTAGAGTAAATAAAAAGGTAGTGCATTTTAATGCAATTACGCTATGCAATTAGTGTAATGTGTAACTTGGCTCCAAGTATCTACCTTTTGGAGAATTTATTTTTAACCCCAATGAAAGAAAGAACACCTTTTGATGCTATGATTGCAAACACATTCAATGCACACACATTCAAGCCAACCCTAATTAAAACACACTCCTCTATCACTTAGTACCAGCTCAAATGTTGGAAGAGGTCTGAACTGTGAAATATTACTACAAAGGTGTTACGGGAAAGGTATGAGCAAGCATCCCCCTTGTTCTGTTTGTTCAGCAGTTCTACTGAAACTATATCTGCTGATTCATGATGCCACTTTTTTAAAAAAAAAATAATGAGAGATATCACTACCATTTAATGGCTTGATTAATAGTCTTTAGGATTGTGGAACTTGCAGGTTGCCATGCACACTGAACTCTTTGCTCTTAGCCCTGAATATTATTAATCATCTGCACAGTGATCCCCAAATGTGCCAAAATTGAGCATTGGATCTCAATGGGCAAAGTATGTACAAAGTCAACTAATGGTGGATTAACACCAACATCACTACTATGGATGTGTGTCGTATCGTTAAAATGTACGATAACGATACGATAAGGTCGTTATCATGCACGTGTTTAACGATGACGATACGATAGAAAAACCTACGATAATCATCGGAGACGATAATGTTCGGGCGATTTTATAGTTTTATCGTACTGCCATATAAATAAACAAATAACCTGTATTTTAAAAGTTAGAGGCTTGAAACTTGGTCACAGTGCTTATGGGGTATGCCTAAGTATGTATATGAAATTTGAGATTGATCCCTCCAACCCTCGATTTTATATGAATTTATTAAAGATCGTTTCAGTTCTCACAGATCAGAATTACAGCTCACCATGTGCGTTCATTCAGACCTGTCAGAATGGAAACAAGCTTTAATAAATTCATATAAAATCAAGAGTTGGAGAGATCGATCTCAAATTTCATACACATACTTAGGCATACCCCATAAGCACTGTGACCAAGTTTCAAGCCTCTAACTTTTAAAATACAGAAATTATAGTCATTTTTTCTTTAAAAATAGGTCTGCCAAAAATATTGCTTTTTCATGATAATTATCATGAAGATGATACAGATCACCTACGATATTATCAGAGGCGATATTTTTTTTTAGTCCAAAATGACGATAATGATAAACAATGATATTTTTTGGCGTGCACACCCCTAATCACTACCACTATTTTCTTTTTATTCTTTACATTCTATTTTCAGAGCAGGAGAAAGGTTGAGGGAAAACAGGTAAAATGAAATGGAGAAGCAATGGAGATGTATGATAAATACTAGTAGTGTAGTAGTAGTAGTAATAATAATAATAATAATAATAATAAATATTAATAATATTAACTAAGAGTGGCTGCTATTGTATGGATTTGGGTTAATGTCAGATCCCAAGTTTAACTTATAGAACAGAACTTGATGAATGCTGCTCTATTAATAGTGCCTGGATATTATACGGCAAATGTTCACTGCCTCCTGTTTCAAGAGCTCCGCATGGTTGCTGTCACCTTCTGCATCCCCCTAAAACCACTTCAGTTGACTTGCGTCTGCTTCTTATCTCTTTCCCCCAGCCACAGGGTCCAAATAAAAGCTTCCTTCCGAGAGATTGCTAAAACCTAGAGGAAATGTGCCTCCCTTCATGAGGAGAGGAGGTGGGCTGGGATGGGGAATGGATGAATGATGATGAAAATAGGGCAGAAGAGCACTTTACTAAATAAAGGGCAGAGGTGAGTTTCATTGCTCTATATTACCTGGGTGCCACAGAAGACAGTTGCAGCCCCATTCAAAGCAAATAATAAATATACCATTCCCTCTAAAGAGGGAATGCTATTCTTTCACTAAGAGAGACATTTTCTCGCTGCACATTTTTTCCCTGCAACTTACCAAAATTCACACATTTCTTCTTAAACAGAAGTTGAAAGAAATAATGTTGGAGAAAGTGGAACTGACAGATTCGTCCATCGCCACTAGGTGCTGAGTGAATTCAGAGCTGTTCAGCTGAAACAATCTTGCTGCATCATGTGCCTTTATCCTGTGCCCTGGACTGGAGCAGTGATGAGATGGTGATGATGGTAGCGGCAATGCTAAACAAGAACAACAAGAAAATATGAAGAAGAATATAGAGAAATTATGCCTGGAAATCAAATTGATCAGAATCAGTACAATGAAATACCTCTTGCTGAGGAAAGATAGGAAGATGTCTGTTGTTGAGTTAAACCATTGGTTCATCTACCTCAGGATGGTCTACACCAGGGTGGGGCGACTTCTGGTCCTCCAGAAATTTTGGACTAAAATTCACATGACCCATCACCATTGACTATCCTGTCTAGGGCTCATTGGAGTTGTAGCCCAAAATATCTGTAGGGCCACAATTATATTATTATATGACTCCTTCTCACTTGTGGTGGTTTTCCTAGATGGACATGATGGGCTTTGCCAAGTCATGCTGTCTTTTACAGATTCAGGAATTTCCTCACAATTGAGCATGTTTTAGTTATGACTGCTTTCTGGATGTTGGTGTGGATGTATTGTGGTAGGCCCAGTTTCTGGAGGTTTTCTGTATAGTTTTTTTTTATGGGATGTTGGTGACTGATGTGACTAATAGAATAATTGTGAACTTTTCCTGTTGCCATAGTTCTTTGACTTCCATGGCCAATGGTGTATATTATAGGGATATGCACGGATCCCCCGGATCGGATCAGAACCAGGATCGGAACCGGGGTTGGCGTTTCAGATTGGATTGGATCGGAGGCTTTCTGGATCAGATCGGACCCGATCCTGATCCGAAAATCAGAAGTCCGATTTTCGGATCAGATGCTATTTTAGGTGTTTTCGCCATAGGCTTGCATTGGGGGAAAGAAAGCTTTTTCCCAATGTAAAACCAATGAGGAAAACATAGGGGCGGATGAGTGGGGGCCTAACTTTCCCCTCCCTGTCCCTGTCCCTCCCCCCCACTCATGCTCCTTACCTGCCGGGGCGCCCGCTGCCATCCGCTGCCATCCGCTGGTCCCGTCTACTGAGAAACAGACTTCATGGCCTAGTTCTCAGTAGAGAGCCAGGTGATCACCTGGCACTCTACTGAGAACTAGGCCTCGAAGCCTGTTTCTCAGTAGATGGGACCAGCAAACGGAAGCGGACAGAAGCGGGCATCTTGGCAGGTAAGTGGGGCCCTCCCCCTCCCCCCACTCATGCTCCTTACCTGCCGGGGCCATCCGCTGCCACCCGCGGGTGGCAGCGGATGGTAGCAGATGGCCCCGGTAGGTAAGTGGACAACCAGTAGGTAAGTGGACAACCCCCTCCCTCCCACTCACCCTCCTTACCTGCTGGGGTTGTCCACTGCTGTCCACCGCCGTCTGCTGGTCCCTTCTACTGAGAAACAGGCTTCGCAGCCTGCCTTTCAGTATGCACTGGGTGATGTCATAACCCGGCGAGCTACTGAGAGGCTGGCCATGAAGCCTGTTTCTCAGTAGAAGGGACCAGCGAACGGTAGTGGATGGCCCCAGCAGGTAAGGAGTGCGAGTGGGGGGAGGAGGTCTGATTCTCTGATCTCTTCCGATCTGGATCGGATACTTTCAGATCAGATTGGATGAGATCGGACGATCCAGATGCAAGGATCATAATCGGAGAATTTTATCCAATTTCAGCTGGATTGGGTCCAGATCGTGGTTCGGACCCAATCCAGTGCACACCCCTAGTATACTATCATCATCATCATCATCATCATCATCATCATCATCATCACACCTTTTCCCCAAAACTCAGACTTAAGTCAGCATTACAAAATTAAAACATATAATTAGAAATATACCTGCCTCCGAAAACAGAGCAAAGAGGGAGCTAGTCTAACCTCCCTGGGAAGGGCGTTCCAGAGCCATGGAGCGGCCACCAAGAAGGCCCTCTCCCATGTTCCCACCCGTAATAATGGTGGGACTGATAGAAAGTCCTCCCCTGAAGATCTCAGGGCATGGGCAGACTCAAATGGGAGAATATGGTCTTTCAGATAATCTGGACCTGAGCCTTATAGGGCTTTATAGGTCATAACCAGCACTTTGAATTGTGCCCGGAAACTGACCAGAAGCCAGTGGAGCTGTTTTAACAGGTCAACAATCTGGCTGCATCTATTTGAATCAGCTGAAGTTTCCAAACACTCTTTGAAGGCAGCCCCACGTAGAGCAAATTACAGTAATCCAAACACTAGTCTACATTGACTAGCCGTGACTCTCCAGGGGTATTTCCCAGGCCTCAGTGGAAATGTCAGAGATTGAACCTGAGAACTTTTGTATACAAAGGATGTGCTGTACCACATTCTTTCTTCCCACAACAACACATTACCATCAGTTAGGGCTATCACCTTCAAAACTTGAGTGTGAGCTTCCCAGGCATATCTGACCGGCCACGGTTGGAGACAGACTATTTGATTAGACAGTCTTTCATTTTGAAACAACAAACCAATTTGCATGATCTTTGCATTGCAATTTCACAAATCCATCTCTGTTTTGATTTTGACCTCTCTTTGAAGGAGGACAAAAGTTCTCCTTTCATGGATGTCTTCCAACAACTAATTTCTTAATGCTTCCAAATGGCTGCACAACTCCAAGAGAACTTGCATGCTAGATGTGGAATGTAATATAAATCCTTCCTTACAAGCTTGCTTCTTGTCATGCAGATCATATATTTTCAGAGCTTTTATTCTGTCTATGTTCCAAAGAGGGAAACATTTTCATTATATGCTAGTGTTATGAGGGCCATTAGATGGCTTAAGGTTCAGCTTTCTGAGGGACAGGCACTTAAAGTCTATAGAAGATTATGTGTATCGTCCACTGTACACGAGTCAATTAATAATGTGAAATTCTTCAACTAGAGGAGGGTCGGATTAGTCCTGATGACTGTTTGTTAATTGCAGGACATGAGGACACTAGAGTCTAATTTTAGTCAGGGGGATGTGCAGAAGACAATATCTCACATGAAGTTCATTTTATAAATCCAGGTTCTGGGTGGTAATTTCCATTTAAAGTGCAACCTCTGATTTTCTTATACAGGTTGTATGAATTAAAGTAGTTCCAATACATCGGTGAGAGAGTGTTAATAGCACACTCAACAGAATACTGCAAATAGTCTCCTGTCCCTCATAAAAGACCTAGTCAATGTTGCACAGCATTGGATCCTAGCCAAAGTGATCTTCTGCCTGTTCTTCATTATGTTTGTTGCAGTTAATAGTGCCATCCTACACAACTCTAGTCTGAATTTTGTCTCATTGAGTTCAAGGAGATGCACTTCCTGGTGGGTGAATATATGACTAAAACCTGAGAGAGAAATCCCATGGTCACTGGGAGAGTGTCCCGGGTGTGTGTGTGTTTTAACCAGAATTCAATCCTACTTGCATTAATTTTCATTAGTGCTAATGCACACTTGCATAAATGCACCAATGTGATTGGTGAATGCAGATTAGCACTAATTCGAATTAACTAATGAGCATCACTGCATGTGCACATTAGTAAAAGTAGGGATGTACAGATTTTGTAAAATCCATTCCATCTGCATATTATGGATTACCAGGTACCTTTTGTTCCATTATCCGCTCATTGACAGAATTGGATTTTTCCCAATTTCCCAAATTTGCACATATTCACATTTGTACATGTTCACACTTGTGAAAATGCCCAAATCCTCCCCCCCAATCCCCCAATCTCCCCTCCAAAACACTTTTATTTTCATGCTTTAGCCTATGGGGGAAATGCACATTTTTTACTGTTTTTTTATTTTATGTAATTTTCTATGACTAACATTGCATAAAATTCTGGAAAGAAAACAAACAAACAAAAAATGGTAATCAAGTCCGCGGAATCCATACAACTCAGGAAAAGTCAGCCTGCTGTGGAATCTGTAGGTCAGATTCATAGAAATCTGAATTCATTTGATTCTGTTGCAGATTTCTCTGTCATCCCCACCATGGGATATGGGGGGTTACTCCCTGCCCCCTGGGACCATAGACAAAGTTATGACATTAGGGAGGAAATCCTCAGTTGGACTTTCCAACTTCCCTAGCTGGCCACAGGACCAACTGAGGTCATTAACCAAGGTCACTGTCGCAGCATCAGAAAAGAATGGGGAGGAAGGAAATGGGGCATGCTGGCGAGCAGCAGGGGGAAGGGAAGAGTAGAGGACAGTGATCCACCAGATCCATAAACCCCTCTGTTGCCATCCCCACCCACAGGAAGGTAAGCAAGCTGGATGAGCTCAGAGGTCCAACTAGCTCAAAAGTGCACAAAGGAGGTGTGGAAGGCAAAATGCCTTGTCATTCCTCCCACCCTCTGATCCCTCTGTCTATCAATTATTACCCCCTGTAGGATTGACTTTTAATATCATCAAAATGGTTTCCACAGCCACTGCTAAGAAAGAATGCCAAAGGCATCTTTGGGGATGCTGCTTGTCTAGGCATGGGTGAACCCACAATTTCTGAACAGAAGAACTGGATCAGACCGAGGGTGCTTCTAGTCCAGAACTCTGTTCACACACTGGACAGCCAGCTGTCAACCAGGGAGTAACAAAACAAGATGCAGTGCAACAGCACCCTCCCACCCATGTTCCCCAGCAACTGGTGCATATAGGCTTACTGCCTCAGACACTGGAGGTCGCACATAGCCATCAGGGCTAGTAGGCATTGATAGCCACCTTCTCCAGAATTTATCCAACCCCCTTTTAAAGCCATCCAAATTGGTGGCCATCACTACTTCTTGAGGTAGTGAATTACACAGTGTAACTGAACTATGTGAAGAATTATTTCCTTTTATTTGTCCTGAATCCCCCACCAATCAACTTCATGGGATGACCCTGGGTTCTAATATTAAGGGAGAAGGACAAAAACATCTCCCTATCCACATTCTCCACACCAGGCATAATTTTGTATAGCTCTATCATATCTCCCCTTAGTCTCCCTTTTTTCCAAGCTGAACAGTCCCAGCTGTTGTAATCTTCCTTCATAGGGGAAATTTTGCTTTGCCCAATTGCAAGATCATCTCGGTTCACACTCAGATTAGTTTGCAAATATGGCAAAAATCATTTTTTTAAAAAAAGTCAACATAAAAATGTGTAGGCATTTCTGTTTGCACAGAATTTTATGTTCCAAAATGTTCCTGATACACAGTTTTGTACACATTTTTCCTAGTGTGCATACTTTTTGCAATCATTTTCCCCCTAACATAATACAAATTTCTGTGTAATTTTCTCTAATTCATGCATTTTTATGTTTCTTCAATGTACATATTATTCTACTCAGTTTTTGAGTTGTGAACCAGATTGCAATGTTCTGAAAAGTGCTAATTTGGGCCAACCAGTGAATTCCAGTTCAATAATAATAATAATAATAATAATAATAATAATTTATTTATTTCCCGCCTCTCCATTTGGATCGAGGTGGGGAACAACAGTAAATATAAAATATGATAAAATACATACAATTGATTAAATATGGCACACATTATTAAAACTGCATTAAAACATCAGATCTATATTTGGTACGTTTGTTCAAAAAAACAGACCTGACATTTCCCCCCCATCATCTCTATTCCTGTCCTGAGAGGCTGCCCTCCTGGCACCTACATTAATGTCACTTCCTAAAAGATGGGGGGGGGGGGAAAAGATCCCCCAGGCCTTTTAATACATTTTAGCTTTAAACTGTTTTGACTCTACTATATACATAGGCAACACATAGCCCACATGCAGCCTGCAGAACTCCCTGGGCTGCCAAACCCACTTTCTCCTACCTGTGTGGAGCCTGTCTTGGAAACTTCTATAGCTAAGGCAAACGTTTTTGATGAGAACCCCTCCCCCACTGTCTACTGACTCCGTGTTCCCGCCTTTCTCCTCAGTTCCAAGAGACCGATTTGCTGACCCCATAACTAGGAGAGAAACCGCTCGGTATCAACAGTACATTTGCATCAACACCAAAGCGGGGATGGTGGGTGGGTTGTGTGAATGCACAGATGACCACTCAAAGAACTACAGTTACAGGTAAGCAACCTGCATTTCTTCTTCATGGTCTCTGTGCATCACACATATGGGCGATTAACAAGCTAAATTCCTGGTGGAGGGTAGGTGTAGATCAATATTCCCTCACAAGACCATGAAATTGCTTGCCCCAAATTGCAGTTTGTCCTGGTACAAACAATCAAGTGGTAGCATGTAATGAAGTTAAAGGACTTATACCAAATAGCTGCCTTACATAAGTCTGGGATCGACAATCCCCTGCTAAAGATACGGACTTCAATGCACTGCGCATTGACTTTGCTGTTACCGGACCAACGAGTTGCAAGCCCTTCAACTCGTAGGGCAGTTTAATAGCATGTACAATCCTCTCCACAAGTCAATGCGACTCTTGCGTCTTATGAAATTTGTCAGTTCTAGCCCTGTGTGGAAGCCCAAGTAAGGTGCATCAATGCTGAGGCAGCTAATTCACTCGATCTGCGTAGTATTGATATAGCCATCAGAAAACAACTTTCTAAGAAAATTAATGTGATATCCGAAGGTGCCATTGGTTTAACTGGTTTCAATGTCAGAGATTGTGGCACAACAGAGAAACTCCATGCCAGAATGAAACTCCTGATTTCTGGCTAGTGGGAAACAGATCCTGATCAGTACCTTTGGTTGGGAGAGAGTCTCCAATAAACCCTCCCTCCAGTGGTCCTCATCATGATAGCTGTTTCTGCACTGCCAATAGCAGCAGGGAAACAATGATCCTGAGGAGGATCACGGATAGGGTGGTGAAATCCAAGTTGTTCCCTTTCTCCCAGCGATCCCAGTGAAGATCGCTGGGGCACGGGGAGAGGGTGTTTCTCTCGGCATAGGCAGAGAGAGTGTGCAGGTATACATGCATGTAAGTGTCCACATGGGGGTGCAGCTGCCACACATTGCCACACAGGGGCAAAATATTTGCCCTACCTTGGTCAATGACTTGTGGGGGGGGGGTTATGGTGTACTTACACTTTTATTGTTATGTTAATGTTTATTTATTTATTATATTTCTATACTACCCGTTAGCTGATGCTCTCTGAAGCCAGCAGGGCAGGAGGAGCGGTGGAGGCACTCTTCACCTCCCCATCCCCCGACCTCCTGCATTTTTGCTAGACAAACTTTTCAGCCCATCTAGCAAGGGCACTTCAGAAGGGGAGGCTCAGGAGGACTTGTATTAGGCTGACCATCTGAAAAGGAGGACAGGGCTCATATAACTTTAACAGTTGTAGAGAAAAGGGAATTTCAGCCAGTGTCATTTGTATGCAATTAGTTCCTGGTGAAATTCCATCTTCATCACAACTGTTAAAGGTGCAGGCACTATACTAGAGTGACCCTATACAAAAGAAGGCAGGGCTCTGCAACTTTAACTGTCGTGATGAAGAGGGAATATCACCAGGAACTAATTGCATACAAATGACACTGATTGAAATTCCCTTTTCTCTACAACTGTTAAAGTTATATGAGCCCTGTCCTCCTTTTCAGATGGTCAGCCTATTTGTATCCTGGTCTCTCTGGTCTCCTCCCCTCCTTGCCAACTGGAGTGGCCCCTTCACTCTTCCTCTGAGAATGCTCGGAGAAGCAGCCAGCATGGTTCTTTCCAGAGAGGTTCCCCAAGCTGCCCGGGATGCTTGCCCAGGGACCATAGGATTGCTCTCTAAATAGGTAAGTAACAGCCCAAACCTAAAGAAGTCTGTTTGGAAGCAAATTCCACTACATTCAACAGGGCTTACTCCCAAGTAAGTGTGTACACAACTGCGTCTTAAATAAGTAAGTTTAGCCTCTGTTCCATACATACTTACCTGGGAATAAGTCTCACTGACTGTGGTGTAAGTAAATAAGGAAGTAAGGAAACTCACTAGGCTCAAGGTATCATAAACAATGTTTGTGTATAGTCAAAGAGCTTAAGAGGATCTAAATAAAAAAGACTGGATACTTATGTGGATTAAAGCCTATACATAGGTTTATCAATAAAAGGAGTTATGGCAAATGAAAAAAAACTGAAAGGGATATAAATCCGTACACTTCAAGATGTGAGAGTGCCTCCTAATGCAGGTTAAAAAGGCCCAGAGGGCAAGTTATCCTCAAACAGTTTTCTGCAGGATTTAGTTCCCTGAAGTGGCTAGTACTGGATACTGTCAGCAGTAGGATATTGGATGAGATAAAAGGCTGGTTTGATTTAGCGTGGCAATTCATCAGGACTTAGCTGAATCAGCTATGCTGGTTTCAGGGACAAAGAGCAGTTCAAGTGGATCAGATATTTTGCACTAGTAAGTAAGAAGGTTGAATTTCTCTCTGTGGTTCTCTTCAGCTGACAGGCAGCCTGACCTTGGGAAAGCTAATTGCTCTCAATGTGCATTGCTTTCTTTACCCTCTGACGAGCAGTGGCATTCAAGTGTTTACTTCTGTAGTTATTTGTTTCTTCATTTAACTGAAACGTCAACCGAGCTTTAAATATAATAAAACCAATATGAAAGACTTAGGCCAGATATACACTAAGCAGGATATAGCACTATGAAAGCAGTATATGAATGCAGTATATAAAAGGCAGGAGTCACACTACTGCTTTATAGTGTTATTGAAGTGCACTGATAACTGTTGGGGCCCATTGACACATCCCATATACCTAGGCTGACCATCTGAAAAGGAGGACAGGGCTCATATAACTTTAACAGTTGTAGAGAAAAGGGAATTTCAGCCAGTGTCATTTGTATGCAATTAGTTCCTGGTGAAATTCCCTCTTTATCACAACAGTTAAAGTTGCAGAGCCCTGCCTTCTTTTGTATATGGTCACTCTAGTATAGTGCCTGCACCTTTAACAGTTGTGATGAAGAGGGAATTTCACCAGGAACTAATTGCATACAAATGACACTGGCTGAAATTCCCTTTTCTCTACAACTGTTAAAGTTATATGAGCCCTGTCCTCCTTTTCAGATGGTCAGCCTACATATACCGCTATATCCTGCTTGGTGTGGCTCCTGCCTTTTATATACCACTTTCATACTGCTATGTCATGCTTGGTGTAGATCTGGCCTTAGAAACAAGTCAACAAGGGAAGCTCGGAGGACAGCAACAAGGGAGAGGGCCTTCTCTGTGGTGGCCCCTCAATTATGGAATGATCTCCCCGATGAGGCCTGCCTGGCGTCAACATTGTTATCTTTTCGGCACCAGGTCAAAACTTTTCTTTTCTCCCAGGCATTTGAATAGCTCAAGTTGAGGTTTTGATTGACACTGTGGCCAGGTTTAACAGTTAAAATGTTTTAAAGTGTTTTAATAACAGCTGTTTTATGGTTTTAAATTTTGTATATTGTCTTTTTAATGCTCAATCTTTTTAATTTTTGTAAACCGCCCAGACAGCTTCAGCTATGGGGTGGTATATAAGTGTAATATAATAATAATAATAATAATAATAATAATAATAATAATAACAACAACCAATTAAAGAAACAGCAGTTGCTAGAGAGTAACCATTTATAGTTAACAGTTTATACCAAACCAGGATTTCTCGACTTGGAAATGGGGGAGAAATTCATTTCACTTCAGTTTTGAGTAGCGGTGTGCCAAAAATTTCTCCCTCAAAAATATCAACCATTCTCATTCTCTCTGGTGGCCCCCCAATTGTGGAACGATCTCCCCGACAAGGCCCGCCTGGCACCAACGTTGTTATCTGTTCAGTGCAGATCTAGACTTTCCTCTTCTCTCAGGCATTTAGCAATATCTGATGAGCCTGGGTCTGTTTTGTTTTTAGGCTTATAGCCTTTTAAAGTTATTATAGTGCTTTTAAATGTATTTGTATATTGTACGTTTTTTGCATTTTTAATTTTGGTATATCGTTTGTAAGTGTTTTAATCTTATGTAAACCCCCAAGACAGCTTTGGCTTTGGGGTGGTATGTGAATGTAAATAATAATAATAATAATAATAATAATAATAATAATAATAATGAAATAGCTTTCAAAAAGAAATTCCAAGGAGAAGAAATTTCAGAGAAATTCTCATGGCTTTGTTTCAGATTCTTGTGCTCCCCTTTAGTGAATGGTGAGCTCCCTGGGAGCTTGCCTTGTGCGCTTGCCTAGCACTGTCCAGCTGGCTCTCTTCTGGCCAACGGGTATCCATGGCCTCCGGAAAGTGTGCAATTCCCACAGCATGCCATTACCATGCCGGGGGAATTGCACACTTTATGGACTCGGGTGTGCACTTCCCACCCACCCCGCACCCATCCGGGACTGAAAGGGCCTCAATGCTTGCGTTAAGAAGCTCTTTCAGGCCCCCATGGGCACTGGTGAAAGGAAGAGAAGGGTTTTTCCCTTCTACTCTAATGGTGGAAGCCCTTCCACTCTAACGGCACAATTCATAAAGACAAGACAACACCTTGCAACCAACCAGACATAATGGTCATAGACAAAAAGGAAAAACACACATACCTCATTGACATAGCAATACCTAATGACAAGAATGTTGTAGAAAAGGAAGAGGAAAAGAAAGGAAAATATACACCACCGTCCATGGAAGTTAAAGAACTATGGCAACAGGAAAAGGTCACAATGATTCCATTAGTCACATCAGTCATCAGCATCACATCAAAAACCTATACAGAAAACCTTCAGAAACTGGGCCTACCAAAATACATCCACACCAACATCTAGAAAGCGGTCATAATGAAAACATACTCAATTGTCAGGAAATTCCTGAGTCGGTAAAAAAACAGCATGACCCGGCAAAGCCCATCGTATCCATCCAGAAAAACTGCCACAAGTGAGAAAGAGATATAATAGACCTGAGCCAAGATTTCTCAGAATACCTGTTTCTCAGATATGTCAAGATTTTCCTTTTTCTTACCCCCTAGAAATAAACGGACACTTTGCAGAATTTTCTCCCAATCTTCTGAACCATTTCTGTTTTGGTGGTGGCTGCATTCCCTTCCACACACACTCTACATGACTCTCCATTTTGTGCAAAGAATCATAGATATAAATGTTATGGAAATTGCAATTTGTGAAAAATGGTGACCGTAAATAGTGCCATTTTCACAAAATTGAAGGCTGAAGTAGTCTTACCAATGGACGAGTATTTTGTGATTTTCACATAAAAAAAAGTTCAAGTCTGATTTAGACATGAGTTAGACCGAACATCAAGGTGGAATTTGGAGAACTTTGGTGACCTTGAGTTTTGCTGATTTCCATATCCCTCATCCCAACAGATTTATCTGGGAGACAGTCCCATTGAACTCAGTAGGACTTACTTCTGAGTGGACAAGCACAGGATAGAACTATCATTATTTTTCTTCCCCACCATTGAAAATTTGCTTGTTTTCCAATGCTAATGAGAAATCCTATCTCTATTTGCTAAAAAATAGCTTGGATCAAATAATCAAAGAGTTTTCTTTTCTATTCTCAGTGGAAGAGGAGTGATAAGGATAAGAGGGACCATTTTCTTTTTGAGGAATCTAATCTCTTCTGCAATAGAATAAGAGCAGACCTTGTAGTCATGCAAAGGAAGCCAATGTGAAATGCACATTTTTTAAAATGTGTGGCAAAAAAATGTGTTTTCCAGTCCAAAACGTCGAATAATGGAAAGTCTTTTCCCTCAATCCTGTTTTACTTTCTTTGAGAGTAACTCAGATGTTTCAGCAGGAAACAAAAGCTCTATTAGGGATCGAAGGGCACCAAGGACCGGGCTTCTTGGTGGGGACACCACTTGACAGGAAAGTCTGTCAAGATACCTGTCTTCAACACGCCTTTTTATTCCATCAGCCTGAGGGCTGCCTTCACCACACCAAGTTGGCACTGCTCTGTTGCCAAACCCTGAGGTATCACTGCTACAGGGTAGCGGCAGTGCAGACTTTCTGGCGGCCCACCCCTCCCCCTCCCATGGCTTCTGGCAACCAGTGGAGGTTGCCTTCTGCCTGGGAATACCCCCAGTGCAGCATTGGAGCGAGGACAGACGGGGAACAGCTGCTTGACCTCGCTCAGCCAGGAAAAGTCAGGGTAAATCCTTGACTTTTCAGCTGTGGATCTTCAGTTTTTCGCCATGGGGTGCCTCCAAATCGGCGGCTGCATCATATAACTAAAGACGACATTTAGGTAGCCCCTTGCTATTTGATGCTGCTGACCTTGAAGTTGCTATGCTTTCTGTATTTATTTGATTGGATTATTCCCTCCCCCCTCGCCATCTGCATCTTCATCTGTTGATATTGTTAACCTGCCCTTGGGTGTCTAAAGATTTTTTTTTTAAAAAAATAAAAAATAACACAGGGTCTGAGCACCATGAGTGGAAATTGACTGCCTCGTCCCTCTCTAAAATGTGCCTCTGGTCAACCATGACGTTTCCTGTTTTTTCTCAGGCTGGGCTATGACACAAAATGTATTGTGTGTGTGTGCGCATACATGTGTGTGGGGCACACACACATACACACACTGGTCCTCTATATGCTAGGCTTTGGAAAGAGAGGTAGAAAAATAAAACCAAGAAACTATAAATAACTCAGTCCCTCTCTGTGTGACTGGTTGTAGATGGTGATGTATTGATTGAAAGGAAGGTTCATGCTGTAGAGCCTTTTAATGAAGGCCTAGCAGCTCTGGTGATTTAATGCCGTGGAAATGTGCTGTAGAGGTTGCTAAGAAACATTTAACAGGCATGTACCAAATCCTTAAGCCTCAAGGATGAATTGCTCACTTGCTACCCATAAATTATGGTCAGGCCAATGTTTAAGGAGACAGTGATAGAACTGTATTATTGGTTCACAACAAATATCATCAGTGCTAAACTGCAGCAATATGAACCATGTCCCCGATGAGCATCTTGCCTTAATAGAGACTTGGAATTTTCAAAGAAAACCTACCTCATCCATCAAAGGAAGTAGCAGGGATTGTATCACGGCAACCTGGGCTAAAATGTGGTTTCCACATACAATATCAGCTCAACACTCACATTTCTGAATGCAGCTGAGTTTTCGGCTCTGCTGATTAGGCTGCTTTCCTTTTGGTCTGCACTGCAGCCCATTGTATGGTGGGGAAACTTACATTAACTTTCTGTTGATGGCTCTGATGGTCAATTCTACTGTGTTGGAATGATTGTGATGACTGCTGGAAAAAAAACATGTACCTAAGGTGCTAGGTGTCAACATTATCCCACCAAATGCTATTTAAAGTCACTGATTAACAGGTTTGCCTACAGATGCATAACCAAGTACCTGCTCTGTCCATTTTGTGTGAAAAAGGAGCATAGATGGCGAAAAACACAATATTTTGTGTATTTTCAAAACAGCCAATTTATTTGTTTTCCTGAACATCACCATAAACACTATTAGGGATCAATAGTACCAAACAACTTACAAAAAGCAGAATGTTTTAAACTCCCCCCCCCCCCATAGTAACAAACTTTCTTATGATCCAGCAAAATTGATTTTTGCAGCATAGCTATTATTTTGTCCAAATTTTATTAATCTCCCTTTTAGGAAAATTTTGAGCCCAACAGCAAGATTCTTAAAGAGTACTTTGTACTATGAATGACCTCCATTGCACCAGCGATTTAGTGTCCTCTTGCCATGCCTGGTGTGTGGATTTGAGGCACAATACTCACATGATGCCTGCCTGTCCTGCTGACACCCCACCTCTTCCCCAGCCTTTCCTAGAATGCTAAAAGTCTGGATCATTTTCCCTAAATGCCTTTAATGTGCCCTAAGCCTCCATGCAGTTTTAAAGGAACTGGGGGCTTGAATGGATTGCTCAGGTCCTGGCAGGGAAAAGTGATCTCTCCCAGCAGCCGACTTCAAGCCTTGTATGAAACCCAAACCTTTCATCCCAGGCTCGAAAGAGTTTTTTTTAAAATCATACAATGCCTGAATCTCTGCAGAGACAGGATTGCACTCCTTCGATGCCCCCAAAGAGCCAGTCTAAAGGGTCATTCCATTTTTGCCCGGGAGTAAGGTGGTCTGGTTGAAGTACTCATCTGCCAGGACCTGTCTGGAGAGAGAAAGAGAAGGGGAGAGGTGGAGGGGAGGGGAGCAGAAGAGCAAAGGAGCGAAGGGGTGAAAGGGCAGCTACTCAGGTGAAAGGGATCATAAGCTTGGCATGCTTTTGCCACAGAGATAAAAAAACACGGAGGCAAACCAGGCGAGGGGGAAATCAGGTGTGATGGAGGTCAATATTTATTTATGTCAGTGTAACGTTTATTGCGAGATATCTACTACACCAATTTTGCTCATTTTTTTAAGCTGAAGCTTGAGCAGCTTTAAAAATGTGATGAATATTATGAAAACTCATAGAAGTCCAATGTTTGAGCTTTAATGGGCAAACAATATGTATCCTTGCCCTGGCCAGCAGCCTAAGGTGGTTGGGGAACTACGACTCCCAAGGAGCTCTATCCTCTGCAGCATGTAGGGAGGAAAACACAATGGCAGGGATGGAGGGAAGGCCTTGGACTTTGCAAATCGAGCCCACTTTTGGAGTAGCCATATTGATGGCAAAGATGGTGGCGGAGATGGCAGTGAATGCTCTGAGGTGGTGGCGGCCGAGAAAAAGACGCAGATCTAGGAAAAGCCAGGTTTTAAAATGTGGGGGAAGAGAGAAGGAGGTAGGTTATTGTATTTATAATCCATTTTTATGCTTTTTATGCTTTTTAAATTTTGTATATCGGTTTTTTAATGTTCAATGTCTTTAATTTTTGTAAACTGCCCAGAGAGCTTTGGCTATGGGGTGGTATATAAATGCAATTATTATTATTATTATTAATAATAATAATAATAATAACAACAACAAAAACAAAAACAATAACAACAACAACAACAGGTTTGAGGCCTGAGAGGAAGAAGTGAATGTTGATCAACAGCGAAGGATGTGAAAAACTGAGGGCCAAAAGTTCTTGATCGCGTTGAAGGAAAATAACCACCATACAACTCAGAGAGTTGCAGATGAACTGTAATAAGTGAGTCACATCACTCTGAGCCTTTCTACACTACTGCTTTAAAATGGTTTAAAATGGTTTATAACAGTTTTGAGAACTGTTGGGGCCCAGGACACACTCCATATACAGTTTTCAAAATGTTTTCAAAGTGTTTTATCCTGTGTGTGTAGATAGGCTCTGTATCAACTCTAAGTAGCACAATGACACAAATATTTGATTTTGCACATAAATATCCCAGGATCTACCACTTTCAAGCCTCTTGAATATTTTTGCTCATTAATGTCAATATCACAGGGCCATATACAATACTTTGAATATCAGAAATGGCTTGATTCCATGATTGATTCCAGTTCTCCAATCTAGCAGGTTTGCTGTGGATTGATACGAAAGAGATTAGTCTCAAAATCCATTCCCATTTCATTTTTTTGTTGTGTTACTACATCCATTTTGTTATGACAGTTGTGAATGGGTTCACAGACTCTTTGCTCTGATGGGACAGGAACCCAGTAAGTATGTCCTGAAACTTTGTACTTAGGACAGCTAATAAAATATACTTTGTGAATTTGCCTATTAATTGTTGCCTTTTGGAGGGAGTGGAGTGGGAGATGGAAATGGTGGTGATGGGTGATGTCCCCTTTTCAGTGGAACCCATGACATTCTAACTCTGCTGAAACATTCATAGGTATTTCAAGTTAAGTTACAAGAACCTAAATAAGATTCATGAAATGTCTTGAGTTCCATATATATGTGTGGGTGGATGTATGCATATTCTTGACCTCTACATTGTACTCCAGTTAATAGTGACAATTACACATTTGCGGCAGGGCAGATCCCACAAATGAAATGATGTAATAAAATAGAACCCTTAAAAAAATTCTCCGGATGCCCTTTGCGGAAAGCAGACAGATTCATCTAGCAAACTACAAACTAATAGAAAACTCCTTATAATATGAAGTTGGCTGCCTTCCAGTTTGTGAGGAGGAGGAGGAGGAGGAGGAGGAGGAGGAATTACTATGAACCAGTGAAAAGTTTGTCCGTTTAGAAATCTTCTTTGAGATTGCTTCATAAGAAACAATATGGAATGAGCAAAGTCAATTGTTCAAAATCCCCTTTCTGTTGACCCTGGAGAAATGATTAAAATAAAACTTCTGCAGTTGTTAAAAGACTTCATTTCTTTTAAAACTAAATATAAACCAGGCTTGAAGGTTCTTCAGTGTGTGTTCTAAGAAAACTTGTTAGATTCAAACCCCAAATGGATTTTGATGCACCTCTGATTTTCATCAGTTGAATTCACAAGCGAGCAGCAGATCTGCTGATGTGTTTGTGCATGAACTGTCATTGAAATATTGCTATGCCTGCATTAATGAGAAGTTGATGGTGCTAGTCTGCTTAGGATAGAAATGGACAACCCTCCCTTCACACCTGGTTCATGTTGGATTGGTTCCATAAATAACTGACCTACTTCCCAAAACACTTGGGAATACCTTGGCTTATTTTCAGAGTCAATTCAATATTTATAATTCACACATAGATCCAAATGAGCTGGAATTCCCTTCACCCCAGCCTTGTTTCCCTTTTTGCTGGTTGTGAACAGGCACCATTCAGCAATTTGGGGGGTTGGGGTTGGGGGGTATTGTTGAACACAGGAACATACTATAGTGGTGATCATGATTCCTGTTCCTGGGTTAGAAAAAAAAAAAAAACCAGACATCCAGAAGCTGAAACGACCACTGCTATCATGGTAGGTGGTAAAAAGTGTCAGAAAAGGTGAGCAGGATATATTTTGCATATTTTAGCTCAGCCCTGTAGAATTCTTGTTCAGGAATTTCCCAGCTACAGTTAATGCACGATCACTATTAATCATGTTAAGTTTTTGCTAGGGGTGTGCATCGGATCGGATCCGATCCACGATCCGAATCCGATCCGACCCAAAATCGGGAAAATCTGATCCGATCCGATCCGACCAACCTCCGATCCGATCCGATCCGACGAGGTCCGATCCGGATCGGACGCCATTTTGAATGCTTTTTCCCATAGCCAAGTATTGTTTTACAAAAACGCCTATAACTTTTTCCTTTTTAAAGATAAAAGGATGAAACTTGGGCACATTGTAGACTGGTTAGGGATAGTTATCTGAGAGAAATTTCAGAAAGATTGGTGCATGCGTTTTGTGGCAATTAATTTTTTAATAAATACCCAGGAATGCTTATAACTTTGTCATTTTTAAAGTTACAAACATGAAACTTTGCCACATTGTAGGAGGTACCTTGGGACCTATGTGTGTGAAATTTCAAAAACGTAGGTGCTTGCCTTGTATGGCAATTAATTTTAGAAAAATGGGTAGTAGTGGGGTAAATACAGTTACGCCTCCCATTTTTTTATTTTTTAAGATAAAAACAGGAAACATGGGCACATTACAGGGAACACTTCACTTGATATGTGTGTAAAATTTCAGAAACATTGGAGCTTGCCTTGTGTGGCAATTAATTTTTGAAACAATGAGGAAAGAAACGCCTATAACTTTTTTATTTTAAAAGTTAGAAGTCTGAACATTGCTCACTTTGTAGATGGGTTAGGGGTAGATATGTGTCAGAAATTTCAGAATGATAGGTCCAGGCATTTGATGGCTATGGAATTTTTAGATAAAATGTTTCAAAAAATTTTCCACAGAGGCCCGGTCTTCCCCTCTTCCCCCTCCCGCTTCCCGCGAAGAAAAGGAAACACTCTCTCGTCTCGATCCCTTTGATCCTGTTGCTAGTATCCATTACAGGGCTCGTGTCTGCTTTCACTTTTTACTCAAGCAGAACGGCTGAGCCTAGCTGAGTTTTGCAGCCATGCGTGCAAGGAAGGATCTCTCTCATCTCGATCCCTTTGATCCTGTTGCTAGTATCCATTACAGGGCTCGTGTCTGCTTTCACTTTTTACTCAAGCAGAACGGCTGAACCTAGCTCAGTTTTGCAGCCATGCGTGCAAGGAAGGATCACTCTCTCTCGATCTCTTTGATCCTTTGTTCCTCCCCTTCTCCTCCCCCTCGCCGGCGTTGTGTGTGCGCCCCGCCGGTGCCCTCGCGTGCGGGCCGGTTCCTGGGCAGCAGAGGCTCTGCCTGGCTGCTGTGAGGCTCCTGAAGGGCTTGCCTAATGCGGGCTGTTGTGCTCCGCTGGGCCGCGGGGGTAGGTTGATGATGAAGAGGATGATGGGGAGGGCGTTCAATGGCCCCTCCGCTCACCAACTGACAGCGCGTGCTCCGCTCCAGACACCCGGCCTCGGCAGCCAGGAGGATACGCTGCCAAGCCCGCCGCCGCCGCCCACGCGCGCACACACACCACCCGTCCATTATCATTTGGGCAGCCCTAATTAAGGAGCGCTCAAAAAATGGCAAAACCCCCTCTCCTTTTTTCTTAATTCCTTGCAGCTCCCACGATTTAACCCTTTCCTATCAGCTACAATTAATTAATAGTAGGATGACCAGTACCAGGAGACTGGTGTGTACAAATGTTTTTTTTTTTTAGGCTTGAGATCATAAAGAGGCAAATATTCTACCTACCGTATTGGAAGCAGTATGTATTATTACTTTTTTAAAAAATGTAATTAGTAGGATGAAAAGGAATACAGGGCTTTAACAGTGGAATAGAAAAGGGAATTTCAGCAGGTGTCATTTGTATCCATGCGGCACCTGGTGAAATTCCCTCTTCATCACAAAAGTTAAAATTGCAGGAGCTCTGCTCTCTTTTGTATCTGGTCACTCTTGTATAGCTCCTGCAGCTTTAACTGTCATATGGTCACCCTTGTTTCCCAACATACTGCTTCCAATACGGTAGGTAGAATATTTGCCTCTTTATGATCTCAAGCCTAAAAAAAAAACAACATTTGTACACACCAGTCTCCTGGTACTGGTCATCCTACTATTAATTAATTGTAGCTGATAGGAAAGGGTTAAATCGTGGGAGCTGCAAGGAATTAAGAAAAAGGGAGAGGGGGTTTTGCCATTTTTTGAGCGCTCCTTAATTAGGGCTGCCCAAATGATAATGGACGGGTGGTGTGTGTGCGCGCGCGGGCGGCGGCGGCGGGCTTGGCAGCATATCCTCCTGGCTGCCGAGGCCGGGTGTCTGGAGCGGAGCACGCGCTGTCAGTTGGTGAGCGGAGGGGCCATTGAACGCCCTCCCCATCATCCTCTTCATCATCAACCTACCCCCACGGCCCAGCGGAGCACAACAGCCCGCATTAGGCAAGCCCTTCAGGAGCCTCACAGCAGCCAGGCAGAGCCTCTGCTGCCCAGGAACCGGCCCGCACGCGAGGGCACCGGCGGGGCGCACACACAACGCCGGCGAGGGGGAGGAGAAGGGGAGGAACAAAGGATCAAAGAGATCGAGAGAGAGTGATCCTTCCTTGCACGCATGGCTGCAAAACTGAGCTAGGTTCAGCCGTTCTGCTTGAGTAAAAAGTGAAAGCAGACACGAGCCCTGTAATGGATACTAGCAACAGGATCAAAGGGATCGAGATGAGAGAGATCCTTCCTTGCACGCATGGCTGCAAAACTCAGCTAGGCTCAGCCGTTCTGCTTGAGTAAAAAGTGAAAGCAGACACGAGCCCTGTAATGGATACTAGCAACAGGATCAAAGGGATCGAGACGAGAGAGTGTTTCCTTTTCTTCGCGGGAAGCGGGAGGGGGAAGAGGGGAAGACCGGGCCTCTGTGGAAAATTTTTTGAAACATTTTATCTAAAAATTCCATAGCCATCAAATGCCTGGACCTATAATTCTGAAATTTCTGACACATATCTACCCCTAACCCATCTACAAAGTGAGCAATGTTCAGACTTCTAACTTTTAAAATAAAAAAGTTATAGGCGTTTCTTTCCTCATTGTTTCAAAAATACCTTGCCACCACATGCCTGGACCCAGCTGTCTGAAATTTCACGCACATATCAAGCCAAGTGGTACCTGTAATGTGCCCATGTTTCCTGTTTGTATCTTAAAAAATAAAAAAAATGGGAGGCGTAACTGTATTTACCCCACTACTACCCATTTTTCTAAAATTAATTGCCATACAAGGCAAGCACCTACGTTTTTGAAATTTCACACACATAGGTCCCAAGGTACCACCTACAATGTGGCAAAGTTTCATGTGTGTAACTTTAAAAATGACAAAGTTATAGGCATTCCTGCATATTTATTAAAAAATTAATTGCCACAAAATGCATGCACCAATCTTTCTGAAATTTCTCACAGATAACTATCCCTAACCAGTCTACAATGTGCCCAAGTTTCCTGTTTGTATCTTCAAAAATAAAAATGTGGGAGGCATAACTGCATTTCTCAGTGGGAAAGTGCAATGCAATGATTCCCTATGGGCAAGTGCTTTCCAATGATTCCCTATGGACAAGTACTCTCCAATGAATCCCTATGGGCAAGTGCTGTCCAATGAATCCCTCATTGTTTCAAAAATTAATTGCCACACCAGGCAAGCACCAATGTTTCTGAAATTTTACACACATATCAAGTGAAGTGTTCCCTGTAATGTGCCCAAGTTTCCTGTTTGTATCTTCAAAACTAAAAAAATGGGAGGCATAACTGTATTTACCCCACTACTACCCATTTTTCTAAAATTAATTGCCACACAAGGCAAGCACCTATGTTTCTGAAATTTCACACACATAGGTCCCAAGGTACCACCTACAATGTGGCAAAGTTTCATGTGTGTAACTTTAAAAATGACAAAGTTATAGGTGTTTCTTTCCTCATTGTTTCAAAACTTAATTGCCACACAAGGCAAGCTCCAATGTTTCTGAAATTTCACTCACATATCAAGGCAAGTGGTAGCTGTAATGTGCCCAGGTTTCCTGTTTGTATCTTTAAAAATAAAAAAATGGGAGGCGTAACTGTATTTACCCCACTACTACCCATTTTTCTAAAATTAATTGCCATACAAGGCAAGCACCTACGTTTTTGAAATTTCACACACATAGGTCCCAAGGTACCACCTACAATGTGGCAAAGTTTCATGTGTGTAACTTTAAAAATGACAAAGTTATAGGCATTCCTGCGTATTTATTAAAAAATTAATTGCCACAAAATGCATGCACCAATCTTTCTGAAATTTCTCACAGATAACTATCCCTAACCAGTCTACAATGTGCCCAAGTTTCCTGTTTGTATCTTCAAAAATAAAAATGTGGGAGGCATAACTGCATTTCTCAGTGGGAAAGTGCAATGCAATGATTCCCTATGGGCAAGTGCTTTCCAATGATTCCCTATGGACAAGTACTCTCCAATGAATCCCTATGGGCAAGTGCTGTCCAATGAATCCCTCATTGTTTCAAAAATTAATTGCCACACCAGGCAAGCACCAATGTTTCTGAAATTTTACACACATATCAAGTGAAGTGTTCCCTGTAATGTGCCCAAGTTTCCTGTTTGTATCTTCAAAACTAAAAAAATGGGAGGCATAACTGTATTTACCCCACTACTACCCATTTTTCTAAAATTAATTGCCACACAAGGCAAGCACCTATGTTTCTGAAATTTCACACACATAGGTCCCAAGGTACCACCTACAATGTGGCAAAGTTTCATGTGTGTAACTTTAAAAATGACAAAGTTATAGGTGTTTCTTTCCTCATTGTTTCAAAACTTAATTGCCACACAAGGCAAGCTCCAATGTTTCTGAAATTTCACTCACATATCAAGGCAAGTGGTAGCTGTAATGTGCCCAGGTTTCCTGTTTGTATCTTTAAAAATAAAAAAATGGGAGGCATAACTGTATTTACCCCACTACTACCCATTTTTCTAAAATTAATTGCCACACAAGGCAAGCACCTATGTTTCTGAAATTTCACACACATAGGTCCCAAGGTACCTCCTACAATGTGGCAAAGTTTCATGTTTGTAACTTTAAAAATGACAAAGTTATAAGCATTCCTGTGTATTTATTAAAAAATTAATTGCCACAAAACGCATGCACCAATCTTTCTGAAATTTCTCACAGATAACTATCCCTAACCAGTCTACAATGTGCCCAAGTTTCATCCTTCTATCTTTAAAAATGAAAAAGTTATAGGCGTTTTTGTAAAACAATACTTGGCTATGAGAAAAAGCATTCAAAATGGCGTCCGATCCGGATCGGACATCTGGTCCGATCCGATCCGACCAGCCTCCGATCCGATCCGATCCGATCCGACCCCCCAGGTCCGATTCCGATCCGCTATCCGATCCGATCCGGGGGGTCAGTGCACATCCCTAGTTTTTGCCGCTTTAAATGACATCTCTCTCCACTTAATGAGGAAGGATCTATCACCTACTCCAGATGCTGACCAATATTGCCTTGTGAATAAACTCAAATACTAACCCAAAGGTATCCTTCTAGCTTGCCCCGGTGCTGTTTCTTTTACTGTGGGGGTGAGCGATTTGCGAGCCTCCAGATGTTTGGGCCTAAAAATCCCAGCAGCCTTAGCTAGCATAACTAACGGTGAGGGATCATGTGAGTTGCAGGCTAAAACAGCTGCATAACCACATGTTGCCCACTCTTACTTTGCTGCATCCGTCTCTGCTTTTCAGTGAAACTACAAGGTCAGGAGAAAGGTGTACTAGTATCATCGCCGAGTGGCAGGCACTCAGGAAAGCCAGATGCAAGGCCGATCAGGAGTCTGTTGGATTCCCTGCTTGCCCTCCCTCCCCGTACCCAGAGCTGCTGCCCATGGGACTTACCTTTGCCCTCCATCCTCCTCCATTAGAGCCACAATTTTAAAGTAAGATGGGGCTCTGACATTTTCATAGATCTACTGCTGGAAACTACAGAAATGACCCTTTATGACCACCATCGTTTGTGACCGTACATTGTGACCTTACATTTAAATCTCAAGCTCTGATGGAGGAGGACAAAGGTAAGTCCCATGGATGGTGGCTCTGGGTTCAGGGGGTGAGTGGTGGGAGGGGAGTCCAATGGACTCACAGTGGGCATCGCACCAGCTTTCCCATGCAAGAGGGAGGGCAGGAAGAAGCAGCCCACCACTGCCCAGAATCGTCCTGAGACACTTCAGACTCAATCTGCTTCTCCTCAGGGTGCCTCAGTCCAACCCAGTACTGCCTTATATTCGGACCAAGGCGGGCCAAATTGGCTCACCTCAGCTCATATTTGGGGGTTCGGTCAGAGGCAATGCATAGCCCTAATTTTTTGTCTAAACTTGCATAGGATTGTGTTTTAAGTCGGGATGTGTATCGTATCATTAAAATGTACAATAACGATATGATAAAGTCGTTATCGTGCATGTGTTTAACGATGACGATACGATAGAAAAGCCTACGATAATCATTGGAGATGATAATTTTTGGGCAATTTTATCATTTTATCGGACTGCCATATAAATATACCTATAACTTATGTATTTTAAAAGTTAGAGGCTTGAAACATGGTCACAGTGCTTATGGGGTATGCCGAAGTATGTGTATGAAATTTGAAATTGATCCCTCCAACCCTCGATTTTATATGAATTTATTAATGATTGTTTAAGTTCTGACAGATCAGAATGACAGCTCACTACGTGCGTTCATTCAGATCTGTCAGAATGGAAACAATCTTTAAAAAAGACGATGTGGTTCTCCTACAATATGAATGAAGATGATATTTTTTTTGGCCCAAAATGACGATAATGATAAACGATATTTTTTGATGTGCACACCCCTAGTTTTTTTATTCTTGGTATAAACAATGATATTACTTCTTGGTATCTACTGCCAAAGGTATGTGTGGAAGAGACAGTACTGCAAATAGGGTTGTTAGACATTTTAGTATCCTGCTCTTCCACCAGTATAATACAGCAGCCTGTTGAAAATGATAAATCAGTGAAGCTTTCCGCCATCAATTCATCTTTGTGCCAGAGAACTGCTTGACTCTCATCAGCCTGAGCCAGAAAGGCTGTTGTTGAGGGATTGTGGGAGTTGCAAGCCAAACATCTGGATGGCCACAAGTTATGCTTTCCTTCCTGTATTTTCAACTTTCCTTTTTAGTGAAAGTGACAAGATCAGGTGTGCAAAGTTGGTACCTCTAGATGTGAAAGAAGAGTGGAAGATGTGTCTGCAGTTTTGTAGAGTTTTGTGTGCAACACAATACTTGATGTTTGCCTGCATCAAATTACATATAGATCACTTGGGATCTTGTCATGTGAATGCAAAGGGTAACTAAAAGAGCAGGCCACTGAAACAGGATATCTAATGACTGATGTGAACCTAAAGGGAATGGAATGGGAAAAAAAGAACATTTTCGACTCAGAAGCTAAAGTAGCCAATATTTTCTAGAAACCAACAGTAGGTAATTGCCTTATTAGAGCCTCCTGCTGCCATTACCTCAGAAACAAAAACAAAACAGTAAATAAACAATGGGCTGTTCTGCGGAGGACCTGTGGGGGGGGGAACTGCAGGGACAGACAATTTCAGATGTGCAGGCTGAGGAATGTTTTTAAAATCCCATAGGGCTGAATTGATTCCTCCCCCAGAGTGGCCATGTAACATCAACTGACTGATGTGAGGAAGCCAGGATCATGAGACAATGTACCACGTATAAATGATTAGGGAAAGGATGGTGAAGACAGAATGATGGGTAAAGCTTCATTGGCCTATAATTTCAGTTGGTCATGATGCTCTGTGATACTAGCAGAAGAGCAGGGCCACTAAAAGTTAGCCAACCCTATTTTCATGGCAATCCATCTACACCTTAGAAGTACATACCAAGAAATGTCACGGATTCTTCTAGATCCACACAAAAAGAATCTAGTTGAAGGGTTCTACACCATGGAGATGAGCATCATAATCTACTAATATCTATAGATCAAGCTGTGGTTAATGGCACCGGAGTGGCAATGAACAAAACAGATGATAGCCAGAATTTGTGGCTCAGTTGAGCAGCATCCAATCCACTGACTGCCTTCTACCTTGTGCAAATGACCATCCACTATGTACATTCAAATGAAGAGCAGGATTGGGACCTATGCATTCTAGGTAATATTAACACTGGAGCCTATGAACGTTGGCTCACAGTTTGTACCAGAAAAAAAAATGGAATAGACAGATCATGTGTAGGGAGGCTATGGCTTTTCATATGGATGCATGTAGGCACCTATGCAAATATAATTTTGGATAAATAGAACCCCCCCAACCCCCTCCAAGTATTCATTTTGGTACATTTCTGCAGTTTTTTGTCTAAAGGGAGAAAGCATGCCTTTCAACCACTAAGTAATTCTAGGGATGGACGAATTTGTTAATTTCTGTACCTCTGTGTTTTCAATTTTTTCCAATGTTAAGTTCAGTTCATTTTGAGCCTTGATAATTTCTCCAGTCTTAAGTTCAGTTCATCCTGAACTTTCAGACTTCAAAACACACACATTTGCATGCAAATTCATAAGCATTTTTGTGCATATTTCTCCAAGTACATGCATGTATGCATTTTTGCCTAATATATACACTTTTTGGAAACAATTTTCTTAATATAATGCATTTTTGAAGGTTATTTCCCCTAATATATAGTGAGTGGGTGACTGCAGTAGCAAGATCTGCTCATCACATGTTTCTTAACACAATGACAACATGCCTATGTGTATATAACCACCCATCTCCTCCTCCAAGTGACCAGGAACCTGTCTTTCCAGGGTTCAGGGCTGCGTAGAGTTGCTCATGAGTCCCCAAAATATGCATATGGCAGGGGCAGAGTTTGCCGTCCTTGTGCTAAAATTATGTTAATAATTTTAAATAAATTCAAGTCAATTCGTACAGAAATAAAATTGTGGAGGAGAACTGGAAAGGACATCTCTCTATAGGCAGCCCCTTTTCTCTGAGTCAAAATACTCTTCATTTGAGAAGTGGATTGCAGAGGGCTTGAACAATGGGACTGATTGCAACCTGCAGGTGTCAGGAGGAGCGGGGACGAGGATTGTATTGATCTGCAAATCCATATTATCAGATAGACAGTGCTAGCATTTGAAAAGCTAGTGGAATCTACCTTCTTCCAGGTTCTACCCCAAAACTGCTAGGTTCTTTCTTTCCTCATATTGCTGCCGTCACATCAAATTCTCATCTGATTCCACCCTGTCTTACTAAATTTAATCCTGGCTCTATCCCACTCTGCCAAACTCCTCCAAAATACACCCCTGATTCAGCAGGTCCTAACTCTCAAATAAAGTCTTTCTATCTTCCTTAAAGAGTCAGCTTTTTGGTAAGTGAACATTGTAGTCATTTTAACAGGTCAGCATATTCTGATATTATGGATTTTTAAACAGAATTAATTAATTGATCTGCCTGTAGTACCATGTTATCCTTCTAGTAATTACCCATAATTTTAATTTATGTTAATAAAATAACAATTGATACTCCATATTAGGATTAATTTAATCTTTCCATGTCCATTGATTTATACATTCATCAAGTTATGTTCAATTGTAATTCTTATGGTTCAATTTTTTTTCTGCCTTACACGATTCTCAGATTCAGTAATACATTATCTCTGAGTCATTCCTGAGTATTTATTTTGATTCTATGTACAAGGAAAGGACAGAAGATATGTTGGACCTCTAGAGGAATGATATGCAGTTTAAAAGAAAAAGTATATAGCCATTAGTAAAAGATCTGATTAGTCCTACATGTCTACATGGAATGCAACCAGTCCTATTGGTGTCCCAAAAGGATGACGACTGGAGCGCCCATGGCAGAAAACTTGACTTATATCCAACAAGACACGACATAGAGAACATCTTCGTTCCTATGGGGTGGCAATACGTGCAGCGAAGAAAGCTTTCTTCTCTGCGCGCATTGCGTCTGCGAATTCGTGTCCAGCAGAACTGTTCAGGGTGGTGAGGGGTCTAAACCGGGCACCTTCCCCCCTGAATCCGATCTTAGTGCCTTCGGCAGTTCGCTGCGATGCCTTTAAAGATCATTTCACAGATAAAATCTCTCGGATAAGAGCCGACTTAGATGCCGTCGTTATAGCAGAGGCTGACGATGGAGTGTCCAGCGACTCCGCGAGTGGAATTACACTGGATCAGTTTCAGTTGGTGAGTACTGAGGACGTGGACAAGCTGCTTGGACGAGTGAGGAGGACAACTTGCCCTCTCGATCCCTGTCCTTCATGGCTGGTCGCCCAGGGAGGAGATGCAGTTAGATCGCAATTACAATATATTATTAATGCATCTCTCAGGGAGGGGAGTTTTCCATCATGTTTAAAAGAAGCGGTAGTACGGCCGCTTCTAAAGAAGCCCTCCCTGGACCCCCTGGACTTTAATAACTACAGACTGGTATCAAACCTTCCATTCTTGGGCAAGGTGATGGAGAGGGCGGTTGCCTTTCAACTCCAAGTAGTTTTGGATGACACTGATTTTCTAGACCCATTTCGAACTGGCTTCAGGGCGGGATACGGAGTTGAGAATGCTATGGTCGCCTTAGTGGATGATCTACGGCTGAGTATTGACAGGGGGAGTGTGTCCCTGTTGGTACTTTTGGACCTCTCAGTGGCATTCAATACCATCGACCATGGTATCCTTCTGGAACGCCTGAGGGGATTGGGAATCGGGGGCACTGTGCTTCAGTGGTTCCGGTCCTACCTCTCGGGCAGGTTCCAGATGGTGATGCTTGGAGATAGCTGCTCCACAAAGAAGGAGCTGCTGTGTGGCGTACCGCAAGGTGCCATCCTTTCCCCAATGCTGTTTAACATTTATATGAAACCGTTGGGAGAGATCATCCAGAGGCATGGGGTGGGGTGCTATCAGTATGTTGATGACACCCAAATATATTTCTCTATGCCTTCGATAACAGCGTCAGCTAAGGATAGTGTGTCTCCTCTGAATGAATGCTTGAAGGCGGTAATGGGCTGGATGAGGAAAAACAAACTGAAGCTGAATCCAGACAATCCAGCTGTCAAAGGCCCCAACCTGGGTTTGGAGGTGTGTCAACCAGTTCTGGATGGGGTTACACTCCCCTTGAAAGACTGTGTTTGCAGCTTGGGGGTGCTCTTGGATCCGTCGCTCCAAATGACAGCCCAGATAGATGCGACGGCCAGGAGTGCCTACTATCATCTTCAGCTGATACGCCAGCTGCACCCCTTCCTAGAGTTGGAAGACCAAAAGATGGTAGTGCACGTGCTGGTAACTTCGAGGCTCGACTTCTGCAATGCACTGTACATAGGGCTACCTCTGTGCCTAGTCCGGAAACTTCAACTAGTTCAAAATATGGCAGCCAGGTTGGTCACTGGTACACCTAGGGGTGACCATATTATGCCAGCTTTAAAATCGCTCCACTGGCTGCCAATTAGTTTCCAGGTGAAGTATAAAGTGTTGGTTATTACCTTTAAAGCCCTACATGGTTTGGGTCCAGGTTACCTGTGGGATCGCCTTCTCCCATACAATCCGCCCCGCACACTCAGGTCCTCTGGGAAGAACTGACTACAGTCGGCCAAGACTAGGCTGACAATCGTTACCCAGAGGACCTTCTCTTCTGCCGCTCCCAGACTGTGGAATGACCTGCCGGAAGAGACTCGTCAACTTAACAGTCTTTTAGAATTTAAGAAAGCCATAAAGACTGTTCTCTTCCGGCAGGCATATCCAGTGGAATTTTAGAATGTTTTTAGGATGTTTTTAGGGTGTTTTAGGATGTTTTAATGCAGTTTTAATAATGTGTGTCATGTTTTAATCAGTTTTATGTATTTTATCATATTGTTGCTCCCCGCCTCTATCCAAACGGAGAGGCAGGTAAGAAATAAATTATTATTATTATTATTATTATTATTATTATTATTATTATTATTATTTCTTAGAACAGATTTCAAAATTTGGGATGAGATCTAGCCAAACTTCAGGGTTGTTTTTTTTAAAAGAATTACTATTCTTTTCAATTTGAGAGATAAGAAGATGTTCAACTCAGTCTGAAATGAATGATACTTAACTTTAGCATGGGATCCAGCCATCCAGCCGAAGACTTCTCTATGTTGTGGAAGAGTGTGTATGTTTGTTGTCACATCTATATGGTAATGCGTGACACAATGGCTTTGCACATTCAACTGCAAGCACATAGGTTCATGTGATCTTCCTCCTCTTTTGAAGGGGATGAATGACACAAATCATATGTGGACACACATGACCATATGCAGGACATCTTTCTGTCATGTGTTAGCTTAGATTAGAGGTGATGGACCTCTTTCAGCATGAGGGCCGGGATCCAGGGGCCACATTGTAATGGTGGGTGGGGTTGAAGACAAAGGGGGTGGGGCCAAACTACCAAAATACCCTAGGCTTCAGGTTCCTCATCTCTGCTTTAGATGCATGGGAAAGGCACACTCCTCCAGCCCACTAGGATGATCTATGAGGATGAACCATTTGGCTGGATTATCTGCCCATGAATCTTATATCATAATGTATAAAATTACTTAAGGTGGCAATGAGATCATGATTTGGAAGTGGAGGTTGGTGGCTCCTATATCAGTTGGGCAGTGAATCAAACTCTGAATTTCATTCAGAACTAATCAGAAATCCAGTGGAGGTATCCAAGATGCTGAACCCTGTTCCCAAGATAGTTTTAGTTCCTTGGAATGAATATCCTTTAGAGTTCTGATTGGGTCTGACTGAAACCCAGAGTGGATGCACTGCCCCAACACCGGAGTTACGTGCTGCTCTATACCACTGACTGCAGCATAGGAATGTGTAAGGAAATTGCTCTGTTGAGTCCCCCCCCCCACACACACTGCATTTACCCAGTTTGCAACTCCTGGACATGAACACAGATGTGAACACGTTTCTGAGCTTGTAACACATTTTAGTCAGTGGGTGTATTTGTCAAAAAAAAATGCATACATATAAACTTGGGCACAAAAAATGTATATTAATGTGTATATTTCAAAATATGCATACACATTTCCATATGGATTTAAAATGAAATCAACTGCAAGCTCAGGCAGAAGCAGAACCTCAGATCCCCAACGATCTTGGCAAGAGCAAGACTGAAAGATCTGTCCATCTATACTGAACCAATTAGAGTCAATGAGTCTCTCATTAGAATCAGTTAAATACAAAAGCCTTTGTATTGTGTGACCTGCCATCTCTCAATATTTCATATTTTCCAAACAATAAATTATAAGTGTCCTAATCCTATGTGGACGGATAATAATGATTCAAGTGTTACCCCAGGATTACCATCATAAATCTATGTGTAAATGCTTTCTCCATGGGGTTATATATCCCAATTTCAAATCCAGTGATATCTCCTGCAGGAGAATCTTAAAAATGAGTTTTGACATTGGTGGGGTATAATCCCATGGAGAAGATGTATTTACACCTATTTATTTAGCTTTATACCACCCAATACCCAAAGCCCTTTGAATAGTTCACAAAAATTAAAACATAGATTTCGATGAGAAACAGTGGGATAAAACTTGGATCACAGAACTACTATTCTCAATTCTTCCTTGGATAAGCATATAAGAATTTTAACTTCAATATACTTACCTACTGGTACAACACCTTCCATTGTGTATTGCATTTGAGTAGAAGTACAGGAAATAGAGTAGGTTGCCAGGAGCTGCTAAAATGTTGCAACATTCTTTAAAATACAAGCATTCTGGTCCATGATTACTACTCCAATAGATAAGTGAAGGAATCACAAAGCAGAACTGGACCCAGCTGCAATTGAAAGGCCAGACTAGATCTGACATTATTCATGTCTTTTGTCCTGGCATGCCTGATCTGATCCATTTAAAGCATTTGCATCCTGCTCCTCGGCCAAAAATGTTTCCCGGAGTGGCTTACATGCAGTCAGTAAAAGAAGTCAATCCCTGCCCGTAGGCATACAATCTAATAAGACATGACACACAACGAAAAAGAAATGAGAAGGGAAGGGGGGGATTAAGTCTTTCATCAGGGCTGGTAGAATAGGCCTGTTCCCTCCTCTCATCTCTCTCAGTAGAGAGTGATTGACTGGCTGTTAGTGGAAATACTCAAGGGAGGAGGAGCCAAAATAACTGGCATGGGCAGACCTGAACATTGTGTGAATGATGGCATGGGTGAAAGGGTGATTTAACCCTTTGCCCTTCCACAGTCCCAATATAAATGATCTCTACCACACTGGCTATTTATGAAAAAAAAATGATATGCATTCCAGGGCAAAAGATGTGAATAACACCATATGTTTTTTTTTTTAATATACTAAAACTATGATAATGACAAAGAAGATAAGCATTCTTGAACAAGAAAGAACATTTGGCACAACAAACAATAACATCAACTTGTAACAAAGTAACTGAAGGAATACCCAATAGGAGTTTGTCCAGGCCTATAATGTTACAACAAAACAAATGGATCATGTTAAAAGAAATCAAGGGAGTCAAAAAGAAATGGACTCTCCAGCAACAGGGATAGCCTTTTTTAACACCCGCAGAGAAGCAGAAAGGACCCAGGCCTTCGAACACCGAAAATCATATTTCCATCTTTACTAAATGCCTTCACAATGGGCCAGGCTTGCCTGGGCATGTGGAGGCCATTGTGGGTGGGGGTGGGGTGATGAGGTGGCGTGGGTGGGAGCCATTGGCTGCTTCTGTGGTGCCTCGTGGCAGGGAGGGGATTTAGTGAGTTTAAAGGCAGCCTCACCCCTCCCTGCTGCCTCTTCTTTTTTGCAGCTCCCTCCCGCCCTATAGGTAGTGTGGGTTCATTGGTCGCTCTGTTGAGGGCCAAGTAGGAATTTTGGGCTCATAATCACTTTCAGTTATGGTTTTTTTCGCCTACTTCACACTGCAAGACAGCCAGGGAGTATTAAATAGGTGATGTTCATTAATGTTTTGGTCACTTTTACGTTTTGGCAGGTAGGTGCAGGCATCTGGAGCGTCATAGGGTAGGTGAGCATTCACAGGCACTGTTTTGGTGATTGGTAATGTCTGAGGTTCCCCAGCTGTGAGTTTTACAGCCTCAGCCGGCAGGATAAGGGTTACCTTTAAGGCCAACCTTCCTCACCTACTCGGAGCTGTATGGTGCGAGGGGAGGTTGACATTGGGAGGCCTTCCAACCCCATAAGGGGCAGTCTAGGTTGTGGCAAACTGGGAAGTGCCACTTCACAGATGGTGACTGTCTCGCCCTGAAATATTTAGGATGCCCGCATAGGTTCATCCACTCTGCAGTTCTTTAATAAAGTGGCCCTTTTTAAAATCCACTTCTGCGTGTTGCCTCGTTATTTCTCCACCCTCCATTACCCACACGTAAACATTCCAGCAGTGACACATACACTTTCCTACTCCTAAATGACTGCATGTTCAAATAATTTCAGATGAGTGTTTCTTAATTTGGGTGCTAGATAATGTGGTGTCCTTTTTATTTTCTCAGTAGTTTAACAGTTCTTCAGTTTGATTTTTAACCTTGCTGCTTAAATTTGTATTTTAAATCCATATTAATTTCTGCCTAGCTGCTCAGTTTTTGTCCTGGTTTTGCTTTTATGCTGTATTTTAAATTACATTTTTATACTGTCATTGTTTTATATTTTGAATGTTTTCTATGGTTTAAATTTTTGTAAACTACCCAGAGAGCTTCGGCTATTGGGCGGTATAGAAGTACAGTAAATCAATCAATCAATCAATCCATGGAGCTTTTTTCTCCCACCTTGCTATTATTCTATTCCTCGACTTTTAATGTGGTACACATAGGACCTAAACAGTCATTACTTTAAATGTGTGTCTAGTAGCTGTGTCATTGACTTCATGTTTACTCTAGAGTGGGTGAAGGGGCCTCATCCATAACTTAAAAGCCCCTGCCCTACTCCCCGTGCCTACTCTGGAATGGGAAGGGGGAAAAAAACACATAGCTGGTAGATACACATTTGACCGATATCCCAAAAAACAAATACAAAATAAGTTCTAAATGATTTAAGGACATAGGAAGGTGCCTTATACCTCAGATTACTGGTCCATCTAGATCAGTAATGTTGGCACTGACTGACACTCTCCACACATTTTCCCATCACCGTCTTTCTTGGCTTTTGCGGAGGTGCCAGGACTTAAAACTTGGACTTTCTGGATTAAAGCATGTGCTCTATTGCCAAGACCTTTCCCCAGGGACCAACTTGTTTGGCTACTTGGCACACTATAGCCTCAAACTTCATGTGTGGCGCTTCTTCATGTCATTGATGGAGATTGCTGATAGCTCTGGGCATTTATTTATTTTTACTTTCTGGAATTTTACACAAATTTAGTCATAGAAAAATATGTAATTTTTTAAAAAAAAATCCAGCTGAAAATGTGTATTTCTCCCATAGGCTAAAGAATGAAAATATGCATGGGGGATTTGCACATTTTTACAAGTGTGAATTTGTGCACATTTGAGAAATTAGGGGGGAAAACATATTCTATCAATGAGTGGGCGATGGAACAAAAGGCACTTGACAATCCATGAAATACAGATGGAATGGGATTTCCAGAATCCGTAATGAAAATGCATGCAAATTTCTGTGCAACAAAATTTGCAGACTGATGTGGAAAGTGGATGGAATTGAATTATGCTTGAATACATGCAAAGCTGACATGGGGCAGAAGTAGGCATATTTTCCCATCACTAGGTCTACCCCCATCATACATGTATTCCATAAGCACACTGCAGTCATGCCAAGGAATGCATGTGCATCAGGGATGGAGCTTGCTGCTTTGATAGCGTGACACATTGCCCTGTGGAAACTCTTCAACCTTCAGAGGAGAGAGTCCAAATGCCTGTAGAGGGTTCTCAGTGATTACAGATCTGTTAGTTCGAAGTGTAGAGCTAATAATAAAGGAAATATAAGAAAGAAAATAGCAAATGAGATTCAAGGCAATTTGGGCTAGCAAACATAAATATAGGACACTAATCTGTTAACTCATTGCCAGGAGATTACAATTCTAACATAGTCGATCTGATTTAGTATTTGAATTTTGCAAAGCACTTGACACATCTCCACATAGTTAATTGCTATTACATTTAGGAAAGGTGGGCATAACCACAGTATTGTTGAGAGTGTTGCTAAGTGGCTAATTTTAAAGTCTAATTTGTCCCATTCAATATTTTGGTGGTGTTCCTAAGTAGGCACATTATTTGAATTTGCAGATGGCTCCACATTGGGAGGTCCTGTCAATACCAATATGGCTCAGGAAGCAATGGATGAGGACCTGGATGACTTATGAACTTGAAGAATCTCAACAGAATGACTGGCAAATGGCATGCACTTGGGGACTAATAATAAATCGTATTCCCACCTGCTGGGATCTTCAGCTGGAAACAACTGAAGGTTCATCAGCTGGAGTTGAAAAATGCTTAACCGAATAAATGAAACACCCGTAGGCCTGAACATGAAGCTTTGTGAGATGTGAAAAAATCTTGGGCCATCATTGGAAATTTTCAGTCACCTTGTTTATGGTTAAGAAAGATATTGCACTGTGTTGCTCTCCTCACTTCCCCAATGATAGGAAGTTCCAGGGGCAGCCCTTACATAGATTCCTTGTGAGGAGAAAGCTCTGGAAACTGCCGTGTTCCTTCCCCCACCCACTAATGTCTATGTGTTTATAAATGTTGAGCATGAGGCAGCAGACAAACAAACAATGTAAGTCTCTAAAGTTATGTCAATCCCCCAAAGCCAAACAGCATGCATTAGTATTTCCATCAACAAAGACATCTTCCTGTCTCGCCCTTTTTGCCATCCACTTGCACAACTCAAATGGCTTTGTTAACTATATTTAAACCACACACAAAAAAATGTTTTCTTTCTGCCTCTACCTGTACAGGTGGGGCACATCCAGAAGTTAATAGCCACCAGCTATCCAATGCTACCAATATTCATTTATTTATTTATTTTAAAAAAGATACTTTCAAATCTTAAATGCATGTGGAGAAAATATTTTTGCTTATTGCCCTAGTGAAAAGATTTACTATTAATTTGTTGACCATAATGGTATCATAGTTTATCTTTAGCGGGATGCAAACAGCACTGATCTGTAATTCTTTGCACACATGGCTGCTGGTAATACCTGGCCCTGCCTTATCCTCCCTATAATTTCACAATATGATATATGCAAAGATTTGATAGGCTTCTCCATATACCTGCCCTAAACATTGCTCATCTGTGATTGTGTCCTTCTGCCTGCCCTCTCATTGCTTTGACGGGTGGAATAGATAGATGATGGATAAATAGATTGATAGATAGATCAGCAAAATCAACTGACTGGGATGCCTTCTCAGGCTTGGCAAAAGTTCTCCAGGTACCCAAAACAAGCAGCAATGGATTGTTTTTGCCATTATAGGAAGCTAAGCTCAATGCATAACCCTACACAAGAACATGCATTCAGAAGTTTAAGATTATACCGAATTGCAGCCAACTGCTGACATGTCTTATTTGGAGCACAATCCGCCAAAACCAGCTTTTACAAAAACCTCAAGTGATACAAAGAGGTGGTGGTAGGAGATTGGGCATGAACAGTAGCTGGCTGATTGCACCCTTTGTAACTCTTGAGTGTTTTTCAACAGCTTATTTTAGAATGAGCGGCAGACAAATAAACAAGTGTATACAAGGTTTTGTCCAACTGTCTTTGACAATTACACGCAAATTCTTTAAGCTGCATTAAGATAACTAATCCTATACTTCGAGCCCAGTGATTCCCGTATGGTTTTGTCTGATGATGACTTAAGCTATGCTTCCCTTATAGTTCATACAATTGAGCTGTTGTAGCTAGAAAGAATCAGTCTGTGGTAATAGAAAGCAATGCTCTTGATTGAAACAACAGGCATCTGAGATGATGACTAACAGGGAGTAATGCATCAAGGTAGTTGGGAGAAATAGAGAGCGACGCCATTTTGGCAGCATTTTAACTTCAATAGCATACATACAAAAATGGGATCCTTCTTAGAATTGCCCAGTGGGCCAAATATTTCTTAGGAATAATGCTCAGAGTTAAATACACGCAGAAACACCACTGCCTTAGCTTCCCACTAAGAATGTCATCTATTTTTTTTCCAGGAAGGTCTCTTGGCCATTCTGTATGTCACTTCACGTAGTTGGGGAATGGATGTGCCATGCTGCAACCTCTAATGAAGGGGTGCAAAAGGTGTGGCCCCTACAATCTGCTGCTGTAAAAAAAATGGGTGGGGGAGAATACATATTAGAAACAGGCTAAAGGTTCCTGCATGCTTCCTGGGATGCTCTCAGAATAAGCAATGGAGAAAAATAATGGTCTGCTCTGTTGATTATCCGGAGACCCATTGCTTAACATGTCATGTGGCGGGCTCTGTTGTCAAATTGAATGCATTGAGTGCACTATTTCGGGAGCAGATAGAGTTCTCCAGCAGAAGCGGCTGGAAGTGCCTCGGCCACTCCTCTACAGCCGACAGAACTTGCAAGACCCAATGGGATAGCCCTGGGAGGAGGGACGGTGGAGCACTGGACTGCCGGAACGTCACTCCAGCACAGCATCAACTATTCACGTGCTTGAGGGGAGCCTCAGCAGTGCAACTGTGGCACGGTGACATGCCGTGTGGGGAACACCTCTGCAATAACACACTGTCATCTGCCTATTCCTCCCTCTGTTGCCTAATATGTCGTCCGAATGCAGCCAGGGAGTTTCAGTATCTTGATGTTGTTGCTGATGAGGTGAGTGTGAATGAGAAATGTGTATATGTAAGTGACAGAGAGAGTTGTATGTGAGCATGTATGTGTGGCCCCTGGCAACCCAGAAGACATCCAGTGTAGCCCTCAGGACCAAAAAGGTTATGCAGCCCTTACTTAGAGCCTTGTACGTTATCTTAGGGGATGCCTGTGTTTCAAGGAACTCCTAAATATATCTTCCCAAACAAAGAGTACCAGTGCATTAATGAAGAAACTAACATAAATATGGGTAGATTACAGAGGTTTTGAAGCAAAAAAATGATCCAGAATCAGGGGAAGGTTCTTTTAATGGACCTTTGATTGATTTATTATTGCTGTAGTCCAAGAGCTTACGAAAAATGCATGTCCATCCTTCATCCTCTTTCAAAAGGGTGATGGAAATCAGCTTTTATGCCAAAGCAAAGAAATACTTGATAACAACAGGTTCCCCAGACAAAACCCCTGGGTATAAATCAAGTTAGCCTGACCATGTGATGGAGTCCAGTGATGCCGGCTTTACAGCATTGCAATCAACAGCAATCTCTCTCTGTTGGTGTTCATTGGTCATGTAATGTTTCCCGTTGTAAAGACACATGGCACAGTTAACATTTAGGCTCAAGCCTTCTTCACATTCACAGCAGGATTTGCCAAGTCTCTATGTAGTAAATTGAAAAGGTGAAAAAGATGACAAGAAAGTCAGCATTGCCTATAAAAGTAAACCTTAACACCTGCCAAAGAGTGACTGGGCATGGCTAAGAGTATTAACAAGTAACACAAGGATTTATTTATTTTTTTGCCATTTTGATTTTCCACACCAAAAGACCAAATAACAAACCAAATACTGAATGTACATTGCTGCAAAAGTAAATACATACTAATGCAAATTAACACAAGTGGAACAAAATTCTCAAACATCTGATGCTGTCAACGAGCAGACAACAGAATGAAAGACACCTGATAATCAATGAAACACAGACAGAATAGGTTTAACAAAATCCATACATCCCTTCCTATTTACACTTCCTGGAATTGAATGCAGAGCCAAACACAATCCGTGGTCAAAGTCTGTACATTTTTGTATTGCAATCCATGGAACCCCAAAAAAGCATTTGGAAAATGCACATTTTTTAAAAAAATGCACATGAGGACATGCATATTTTTGGAAATGTGTATAAACACACTTTAATTAAAGGGAGAAAAATCTGTACAATTCAAAAATTTGCACGCCCGAAATTATCGTATCGAATCGTTATCGGAAATCACTTTGAAATTTTTTTTGGATCAGATTATACCGTAGGTAAATCGTATCGTATTTACGATAATTATAGGAAGTACAGTATTTAATTTGCAGCCCCATTGTGCGTTGTAGAGCTGATTTTTTAAAAGAAAAAAATGCCTATAGCTTCTGTATTTTCAAGGTTGGAGGCTTGAAACTTGGTCACAGTGCTTATGGGTATGCCTAAGTATGTGTATGAAATGTGAGATCGATCCCTCCAACCCTCGATTTTATATGAATTTTTTAAAGATCGTTTCCGTTCTGACAGGTCTGAATGAACGCATGTGGCGAGCTGTCATTCAGACCTGTCAAAAAGTTGCAGGATCTTTAAAAAATTCATATAAAATACAGGGGTGAAGGGATTGATCTGAAATTTGGCACATATGTGTAGCAACATGTGCTAGACATGGTTATGAAATTTGAGATCGATCCCTCCAACCCTCGATTTTATATGAATTTATTAAAGATCATACAACTTTATTGACAGCTGGTTGACTGGGCCTCCACGCTGTCATCTTTTTGTCTGATTTTTTTCCCCATAGGCTTGCATTGGGGAAAACGCGTGCATAACGTTTTTATTTGAAATGATAATTACATGAAATTTGGGGAGCCAGGACTAGCAAGATCCTATCTGCAATGTCCAAAAAGGTTCATGTCTCTATCTTTTCAAATTAAAAAGTTATAGGGGGTCCCCCAAAAGCCCCCCCCCCCCACTGTAACTTTTTCATTTTAAAAGATAAAAACTTGAAACTTGTGGGACATTGAAGATGGGATCTGGCTGGTCATTTGTGAAAAAAAATAAGAGCAATTGCTCAAGCCCTCGATTTTCTATGCTTTTTTTAAAAGATCGTGCTCATTCTGAAAGCTGAGGCCCGGTCAAACAGATTTCAGAAGGAGTACAATCTTTAAAAAAAAATCATCATTAACACACTCACCCCTCCACACAACACTTTAAACAACTGGCTTCAAGCTAAATAACTTGCAAGCCAGTTGTTTCTGTCAGTTGCTTATTTGGGCGGAATAGCATACCGTCAGTAGTTTGTGAGCGGCGTGTTACCCTACACAACGCAACAAGCAACACAACTGACGATTGTTCCCCCCCCCCCCCAGTTGCTCAATGTGATGTCTGAATTCAGCCACATTGGCTGAATTCAGACGACACGATAGTCAATGGTGGGGTAATAATTAACTTTACAGTTGTTCATCTAGGGGGTACTCCCCACACAACATGGTAATAAATAATAAACCGTGGTGTGGATTAGGATCAGCGCTGAGTTGACTATGGCAGCATTCGGATGACATGATAGTCAATACAACTGACGATTGTTCCCCCCACCTCAGTTGCTTATTGTGTTGTCCGAATGCAGCCCCTATGTGTCAGTGAGTGTTAAGCACATAAATAATATGGTTTGAGACTGCATAAGGCATGTTGTATTCACAGAATGACATCATTGCATAATCACAGCAATATCAGGAACACTATTCGGAACAGAGACCAACATGGATTAATATCTTGGGTGGACAACCAAACAAATCCAGAAAACAAAGGGTTGGTTTTGGCAATGGGGAAAACAAATTTGAATGTGCATGGGTACTTTCAGCTTGAGCACATTAGCATCCCTAATGAAAATGGATTTTGTTTAGGTACAGTGCTAATGGCTCTGACGGCCTAATTGCCATGTGCTGACTGCTTGCTATTAATTAATTATTATTTTATCGTATAATTTATTTACCCGGGAAAACACAGCTTAAATGCAGCATCTATTTCCCTCTGAGGTCTCTCTTTGACTTACTTTTACAGCTGAGCAGCAGGAGAAGCAGAGGAGTTGAGTTAAAACTTGTCCAAAGTCACAAAGATAGTAATTGGCTTTTCTTGGAGCCTTGTATGATGATTGGTGAGAGTGTTGACTCTGGCTACCAGAGCCTGCTTGTTCTCAGCGTCTAGCAAATGGAGTCATGGAGAGACACAATGCAATACTGCTCCAAATATTAGTTTGCTTCTACCGAAGAAGTTTGGAGGACTGGAGCAGACACGCAGAAAAAGAAAGTGAGGTTTCCCATGATGAGTTTATGGCAAGCTGAATCTTCAAGGACAAAAAAATAAAATAAATGGTACTACATCAAGGCTTCCTAGCCAGATGAAATGTGCACAATGTTCCTTTCCTCCCCCTATATGATATCTAGGGATCATAGCACTTGTCCATTCCAACCCTTTAATTTTCCTCAGCTATGCACTGCATCACATCCCCGTCCATCTGAATTCTGGTTTACATAGGAATATTTATAATAGTATTCCCCAACCTGGTGCTCTCCAGATGTTTTGGGATTCAACTCCCATCAGCCCTAGCCAGCATGGCCAATTATCAGGCATGCTGGAAGTTGCGATCCAAAACTTTTAGAGGGCACCAGGTTGGGGCAGGCTGATTTATTACATTTATTCTGAAATTGGAGAATCCACATTCTGCCTTGGCTTTCTGTTTTCCCCACACCTAGAATAAAGAGGTAAGAGGCAGAACTTGGGTAAATTAGAACCACAACTTTATTAACATGAATAGAATTGATCTACAAGGCAAAAACTTAAAGATCTGCAATGTAAAATCTTAGCTCTGTGGCAAATGGTTGAGGCAGGAGTTGCCTTGTGACCTCCTCCTAGTTAAGGTTGACCCTGGCCTTTCTGTAAGCTTGCGGCAATGTACTGTCTGCTTCTGCCCCATTGGGCAATACCTTGAGGTGTTGAGGGGGGACATCACAAATTACTATTCCACAATGCCCCACAATCCTGGCATGTACCTCCTTTTGCCATCTCTGGGTCCCAAAGCACCGTTCTATTGAATCCTTTAATGGTTGCTTACAGTGCTCATCACATACTGTGTGTGTGAACTCTTCATCCCATACTGCCCTGATGTTAGGACCAACCTGTTTAAGTGCTGCGCAGGTGCCTGGACACCAAGAAGAACAGGATAAAAGAGTGGTGTGGGCTTCTATAGGCCTTTCAGGCGTGCTCCTTGTCAGCCAGTATGCCAATGAACTTTGTGTCTACATCCTTTTGAGGCGCCAGGAAAGGAGACAGATTTCCTTCAATTAGTTTAAATCTTCCTCACCTCGTCTATTCCAAAAATGCACATGTGCAGCTGTACCCACACATTGATGAAAAAACACTGCAAAAAATCAATCTTGAGCTGAAGATCTCTGGGCAGTTCACAAAAAAAAAAATGGTTTTAATTCTTGTGAACTGCCCAGAGAGGTTTGCCTCTTGGGCGGTGTGAGGAGGCATCAGGGGATCACTGTACAATCCCCTGGGTATTCTGGGATGCCTATCAGCAGTACCCAGCCACAGTTAGGACTTGTTCAACGGAAGAAAAGAGAATCAGGACAGGGGCTCCGTAAATTGTTCCAGAGCTCTGATGGAGGAGGAGGCTTGTCAGAAGCACAGGAGAAAAGCCTGGAGGGTTGAAGGTCAGAGAAGGAGGAATGATGAAGCTGAAGTAAGGAGGTTCATGAAGAGTAACTAAAAAAGAGCAACGGGAAGGAGTGAAGACTGGAAAGTAAAGAAGGATGTAGAAGGAATGGGAAGAGATCAGTTGGGCTTCCTTGAAGGCCAGAGACCTACAGCAGAGGTAGGACTGCTGACAAGCACAGAAGAGACCTACCTGTGCAGTCAGCAGCAATCAGAAACCCATCAGAACAGGTGGAAGAGGAAAGACTCACTCAATTCCCCAGCAAGCTCAGGAACAGATCATCCTGACTCTGCAGCTACTCATCAAATGCAAGAATTATGTAAGCAGTCCCTCAACCTTGAACCTGCTCCAGCAGGTAATTACCAGTAATATTCTGAGGGTGTGCCATTTCTGCAACAGCTGACCTCAAGGTGTGCAGGATCCTGCAGACTAATCCAGACACTTGGGACTTTATCCTGGAACTTCTTGCTACTGTTGCTGAGAGGAGATCCTGATCCAACAGCAAGTATTTGACTGATCCTGTGTTGTGGCAGGACTTGCTGATGCTCGAGAGGTGTCTGTGCTCATGCCAGGAACAGCTGACTGGGTCTGAGAGGGGGTGGGCTTGGAGGAGTCAGGTGCTTGCAATATCCCTAACTGGAGCTCTCCCTGTCTTGGAACACAGATCCCGGATCCAACCCATAATCCATCTGCCGGCAGTAGAGGGAGAGATGGGAAGCAGGGCTTAGACCATCAGCTCTGCTGAGAGACTAGCCCCATTTCCCTATTCTTCTTCATCAAATGTCATTCTTTTCAGCTGCCATTCCACCTTGCTGCAACTGAGGGAGAGATTGGAAGCGTTGGATTCCCTGAGAGACTAGCTTCCTTTGGCTTCTCTTCTCTGTGAACTGTTCCCATTCTTACTGATCACTATAAGAACTGGGTGGGTTTGATCCAGGTTTAGGTGTGTGCGACTAGGCTGGTGGCCATGGGCTTCCCCATCCCCTCCTCCCCACAACAGCCCCTCCAGGTTCCTGCAAATGCTACACAAAGAGTCAGGGGACTTGCTGAATGGTGTGTGGAGGGGAAGGGAGTGACACAGGCTGAGTTCGGAATGCCACTTTAGGCAACGAAGGGCAGAAGAGGCAATTGATGGTTTGTTATTTCTTCACGTTGTCCCTCTCTCTGCCCCCCCCCCATCTCACGGCTGAAAGTCCCAGCCTCATGAAGAGCAATAGGTCTCTGATAAGCAATGGAGCAGCCCATTGTTTTTTCCCCATTGTTAAATAATATACTTTCCATTGTGTGTTCCCCCACACATTACACATGACACAATAATCAACACAAGAGACAGTTTCCCCCTCCATTGCCTAAAGTGTCATCCAAACTCAGCTGCTTTCTATTGCCTAAAGTGTCGTCCAAACTCAGCAGATTCTGGATCCAACCCTGTAACTTTAAGAACTGCTTCCTAAGTTTGCTTGTTTTCCTCTTCCCTCCTCCCATGTCATGTCTTTTCGATTGTAAGCCTGTGAGCAGGAACTGCCCTTGTTCGATATTGATCTTAGATATGCCATTCTGGGAGTCTTTTTGGCTGAAGAATAGGGCAAACAAATTCTTTAAAGAAGTAAATGCATCTATATTTAAGTAACTGAACATTATTTGGGTCAGAGGACTTGAAGCTTTCTACCTTTCGAGAACTCTTTCTGCATTGATTGCTAAGGAATTGTTGTACATCTCCCATATATATATCTCAGAGGTTTCTACAGCATTGTCTAGGTCTGCTCTCAATTTGCAAAGCTCATCAGCCAATCCTTTTGGGACTTGCTCTCCTCCCATACAACTGGAGAATGCACCCAGATCTTGCCCATTTCCATTTGGTTGCTATACATTGCTGGGGGACATCAGTAATGCTGGGCCAAAAGTCTTTGAGGAAAACCTGTCTCATCTTCTCATCAAGGAATTTAATTTCTGAATTCACTTCCAAGAAACCCCACGATTTCTAAAAACATAACTGGGCAAAGGCCAATTCTCTACTTTACAGTGTTGTCCTTCAAGTATTAGCCTACATCAGTAACGTCAGAGACCCTCCAATGCTAAATCAGCACCAGTTTTCCATTGTAGCTTTTTTGCAAATTACTAATTTGTTAGAGATGGGCAAACTCCCCTGTGTCCTGTTCATGCTTGGCGGGACCGCAGGGTGAGTCAGACGGTCTGCAGGCACCCGGCAAGAGCTCGTGACTTTTATTTTTATCCACGCACCACAATTTTGCACAAAATTGCCAGTGGGAATATTTTTAAAATTCAGATTTGCACAAAATCACAGCCATAAATAGTGCAATTTGCGCAAAATTGCAGATGTAAAGGACCGTTTACACCTGCATTATTGTGCAAATGGTGATATTCATGGTTGAAAATTTGCACAAATCATGCATTGCACAAAAAAGGTGGGAAAGCACATGCCAAGTTTAGCCAGCTCAGCAATCTGTGAGCTGTTATCTGGGGACTGAGCTGGCAATAAGTTGCCAAGTTCCACCCCCAAACCGGATACCTCCAATATCACTATATGGCATTAATTACCTTTTGGGAGTTGGCAGTTGTTCCACAGAAAATTTAAATACATTTAAACCAGGGGTGGACAATTTGTGGCCTTCCTGATGTTTTGGCCTACAACTCCCATCAGCCCTACACAGCATAGCCAAGGGTGAGGGAGCATGGGAGTAGTAGGGCAGAACATCTGGAGGGCCACAAGTTGTCCACCTTATTTTAAACCAATATCTGTCAGCTGCAAGCATTCTCATCCGGCTGATGCACATCCATTTTCCCTCCCTTGTCCTCCTGGGACATATTTGGTGGGGGTGGAAAGAGAGAGTGAGTAAACAATTTTGGAAATCTAGGGTAATTTGGATTGCCAATCTGTCAACAGGTCCTAAACACTGAAGGAAGAACTCTGAAAAGCAATCTGTTCCCAATCCTCATCCGTTTTAATGTGCTGCTATCTCATCAACTCTCAGCATTGATGCCTGGTCCTAGACACCCAGCCGTATGAGGTGACAGAAGACGGCACAGCTGTATCACAACCTGTGCCACCAGTCACAGTTGGGTTCGACTCTAGCTTCATTAAAAAATTTAATTGGAACCAAACTATGCCGTCACAGAGCTCGTAAGTATTTCCTGTTCATTCTGCTTAAGAATCAGATGTTCAAGGACTGGAAAATTAGCAAAGAGCATGTTTACACTCTGCTCCCCTATTACAAGGAGTGATTATTTGATAAACAATGAACTGCAGCCAGGAAAGAATGCCAACATTTGTTGACAGATTCAGTGATTGCACCTTGTGCTTCTGTGTAGAGAAAGCGCTGCTGCTTAAGTGATTCTTCTGAAATTAATGCATGCAAGCAGGCAAGCGCCCCATCAACAAAGGGCTGGTTCACCCATGAACATGCATCACTTTCTTTTGCCTATTCGATTGCCCTACACTGGATCATGTGCAATGACTTGGTTCAGATGCATTGTTTTGGAGTTCCTATGGAAGTCCTATAGGTTGTGTTAGATCTATGATGACCCCCTTGACAAATTTCACTACCCTCGCTGAAACTTGTTTGTCTGCCCGGACGATTCCTCAGATGGTTCACCTGAGCAGGAATTGGCTTTCAAATGTTTGAATGGCACTTTAGGTGACATTTGGTTACAGCTTATGATCTATTTATGTGGAGGGGAAGAATGAGGCCATGCCCACTGCCCCAACCTCACCATGGCAGCTGTACTGGCCTTGACTGCTCTACTGCAGCCTCATTGGCCATGTCCCACATCGCCCATACCTTAGGGGGATGTCTGTAAAGGGCAACCTATTTTATTCATGTAGGCTCTGCCAGTGAGGTATTTGTTGGGGGGTGGGGGAATAGAAACAGGGTCTCAGATGAATAGTGCTCCAGAGATGTGCAAATGTGCTCCTGAACATTTTTTAAAAATATTGCCGACACTCCTTTGGCTTTCCTTGAATTTCCCTTGACATTTTGCTTGAGGAGGAAGCCCCCAATTCACTTTGGTTTTGTATACTGATGGGGTGAAAATCCACCTGGTCCTCCCAGGCCCTGACAGACATGCCCAGTGATTTTTTGCCCCATGGCTGCTGCAGGACAGAGGGGGCACAGGTTCAGGCAGAACTCACTTTCGCCCTGACCTGTGCATGCCCTTTGTCCTTTTTGCCCCACTGCGGTAATGGCAGCTGCCATTACCACAACGGGGGGAAATACATAATTTCACTAGTCTTAGGGAAATTGCATTTCTCTCCCCCCTCCAATGGAGGCCATAAAGAGCCTATTAACAGGGCCTTTAAGACCCCCATTGGAAGAGGGGGGGAGAAACACGATTTCCCCAAGGCCAGAGAAATTGCATATTTTCTCCCTCCCCTCTAATGAAGGCCCCGGACTTGTGCATTGCCAAGTACTTGACCAACCTGACGGCCTGGAACAGGGCTGACTGGGCGACACTCAGCACCCTGTGAGTCCTTCATTGGCTCAATTCGGACAACACGATAGTCAATGGTGGGGTAATCAGTTGTTCATCTAGGGGGTACTCCCCACACAACATGGTAATATACAATCAACTGTGGTGTGGATTAGGATCAGTGCTGAGTTGACTATGGCAGCATTCGGACGACATGATAGTCAATACAACTGACGATTGTTTCCCCCACCCCAGTTGCTTATTGTGTCGTCCGAATTGAGCCATTGCCTAGTTTTGTGTGAGGTGAAATCTGGTGACAACCAAGGTAAGTGGAGAGACCCCGTCTGAGATATCACACTTGGATCATCAACATTTTCTTTGAAGTTTCAGGAATTTTGCCTGAGGGGTAACCCCACATTTGCTTCAGGCAAATCAAGTAAAACTATCGATAGAAGAGCAGATTTCTGAGTGAGAAAAAATATCCTTGCTCAGACAGTTACATATGCAGGCCCAATTACCTTTGGTCGAATGTGGACTGTTCATGCATTCCCCCTCACAAGATTCTACTCACATGAGAGGGAGAGGGAGCATATGCTAGTTTGCTCTGCCCCCTTTGTTGCATCCCTATCACCAGCCCTATCACCCCCCCATGCATTGGAGGGCTACATTTCTCTTTGTTTATGCTCCCTGCACAAATTTAGGGATGGTGAGGATTTCATGTCCGTTTGGTTTTACTAACAATTTGTCCAAATTTATTTGTTTATTTACAATATTTATATACTGCTCCCCATTCAGAATTTTGGAGCAGTGGACAAAATAAAATGGAATTAAAACAAAATAAAAACACATTAAAAGTACATTTTTTAAAAGAAAAAAAGTACAAAATAAACCATGGCTGGTCATTAAGGGAAGGCTTCCTGGAACAACAACGTTTTCAGGAGGTGCTGGAAGGAATACAAAGTTGGCACCTACCTGATCCACAGAGGCAGGCAATTCCATAGTAGGGGGTCACCACACTAGAGATGTGAAGGCCCTGGAAAAAAAATGGAAAAAAGGGGGGGGGGGAAACCATTTTTTTTCCAAATCTTTCTGGGGGGTTTCGGGCCTTCATATCTCTACATCACACTGAAGGCTCTTCCATGGTGGACTCCACTCAGATGATACGTCTATGTGGAACCACCAGGAGCATGCCCTCGAATGACCTATGTGAACGGGCAGGTTGATAGGGGAGAAGGTGCTCTCCCAGGTACCCTTGTCCCAACTTGTTTAGGGCTTTGTAAAATTGTAGTTGTTCTTGACATTTGGGACAAGAATAACTTGAGATAAATAATAATAATAATAATAATAATAATAAACAAAAAATCAATTACAAATCAATCACCTCACAGTAAAAACTCAACTAAGAATGCAGTATAAAACTCATCTATCACAAATCCTAAAATCTAAACTCAACTCTAAAAAACATTTTCAAAGCCATCAACACCTATGCAATACCCATTCTCACATACTCATTCAGAATCGGTCACACACTGAACTCGCAGAAATAAACAGTCAATCGCACCAAGCTCACAAACACTGCATGCTCCATCCCAACTCATGCATTGAAAGAACAACAATCAGCAGGAAAGGAGGAGATAGAGGTCTGCTAGACATTAACGCAGTGCATGTTAAACAGATAAAATCACTCGGAGAAGTCTTCCACACTAAAAACATCCCCATTCATACAGCCATAGTAACAGCAGATAAAAACTACACCCCACTCAACCTAGCACTACAAAACGAAGACCGAACACAACCACTCACACTCGCAGAGAAAAAAGAAAAATGGGCACAAAAAGCACTCCATAGGAAGTACTACAACATAATACAGAACCCACAAATAAACAAAGAACAATCGTACGAATGGCTCAGGAAGGGTGAGCTATTTCCAGAAACAGAAGGATTCCTAATAGCTGTATAGGATCAGGTTATAGCAATCAAGAACTACCAAAATTACATCATAAAAGATAACAGTATAACAACAGACCTATGCAGGAAATGCCATCAGTTCCCAGAAACAATAGACCACATAACAGGATGATGTAAAACTCTGGCAGGAATGGACTATACAGACAGACACAATACAGCTGCAAAAATAATTCACCAACAACTGGCCATCAAATTCAATCTCATCAAACAACCTACACCATACTATACATACTCACCCGAAACAATCTTGGAAAATGCAGATCATAAAATATACGGACAAGACAATACCCTGCAACTGACCAGACATAACGTTCTTAGACCAAAAAACAACAACACCCACATACCTCATCGACATAGCCATACCAAATGACAAAAATGCTGTTGAAAAGGAAGAAGAAAAGAGAGACATATATACACCACTGGCCATGGAAGTCAAAGAACTATGGCAACAGGAAAAGGTCACAATTATTCCGTTAGTCACCTCAGTCACCGGCATCACAACAAAACATTATACAGAAAACCTTCAGAAACTGGGCCTACCAGAATATATCCACATCAACATCCAGAAAGCAGTCATACTTAAAACATGCTCAACTGTCAGGAAATTCCTGAATCTATAAAAGACAGCATGATTTGGCAAAGCCCATCATGTCCATCTAGGAAAACTGCTACGAGCGAGAAAGAGATACAGTAGTAATAATAATAAACAAAATAGCATGGGGAACAATATGAAACTGACAGATTTGGACCAGGACTTGGAGTGCTTTTCTCTTAAAAGTCTGTGTTTGAATCCATATGTATTTGTCCTTATTAGTATTGAACCAGAGTTGCCACTGCTTCAGCCTTAAGAGCTATTTGGCATGGTCCTCTCCATGCTGGGAATAAGTTTGCACGTGGAATGTGACTGGTATGGATGACAATTTCATTCATTTTTTTTAATATAAGAATTAACCAAAATCCACAAAGTTCTTCATAGGCAGGAGGGAAAGAACTTGATAATTTTTAAAATTATTATTTCAAAAATGAATGCAGGTAGATGTGAAATGAACAGATTCACCCATCTTTATTCAGGTTTAGATTTCTAAATTGCATGAAGGCTTCAGCAGGCTCCCTACTGCGAGCAGTCAACCCTCTAATGCATGGATGAATTTGGGGCTAGCTGCAGGCAAGTGACAGAGGGGTCAGGATTAGGAAGCAAATCCCGACTCCCCTCCTTCATGTGACTTTCATTGTGCAAAGGGAAATGTATGAATCAGGCTAACATTGGACCCACTTAAATCAATAGGAGTTACGTTAGTCACTGCTAACTTTTTACACTGATTAATGAGACCTCAAGTACAACTAATTTATGCTGCAATCCTAAACACCCTTATACAGAGGAAGCTTCCATTGAACACTGTAAGATTTACCTCTGAGTAAATATGCATCGGATTGTACTATATGTCTGGATCCACCATCCTATATTTGACATTCCCCTGCCTGCCTAAGAAAGTCAGGCTGGGGAAGCTATATATCCACAGGAAAATGCAGCCATTACCACTTTGGATTTCACTACAATATGCTTATTTTAATCTTTCTCTCATGTTTCTAACCCTCCTTTTAGCACAATAGGAGGAAAGATAAACTCTAGGTGAGGGGGGAAATTGAGATAAACAAATTATGATTAGGCATTTCGTTTCTTTGATACTAAAATGGGTGATTTTAGTCTCAATGAGAATTTTTTTAAAACCACCCTTCCAATCAGTGTTATTTGATATGAATGCATTATGCAACAGCCAGAGTGATAATATACTCTTTCTATCTTGACTGTAGTGGAATAGGATCTGCTGCAGCATGACTGATTCCTGCAGTGCTCAGGTAATGTTGGAAAGTCCACGTAAAAAGAGAGGAGCCCACAACATGACTCCTTTCCACACCAGTTACAGAGAAAGGCAAAACTAGTGTGAACAGGAAATGCATTACTGGACCCTCCAAAATAGCCTGGGGTTTCTGATATTATCGAAACAATGTGGAAATGAGCCATGCAGTCGTGCCTCCCACACGCCTCGGATGACATGAAAAGAGGTCATCCAAAATATGCTTCAAAAGTGATTCGGAAGTCCAAGACTTTCATCTGAGCAACATCTTCTCCCATATGTTCCTGCCTTATTGCTAATACAATCTTTGGCGGCTGTTTTCTGATTGTTGCTGCCCATTGAGTATGACGGTAGGTTCCCAGGGAGGGTCTTCCTTGCAGCGGCCCCCATCTACGCAATAGCCTTTCCAGGGAGATCTGCCTGACACCTTCACTGCGTACATTTAGACACCAGGATAAAACCTTCCTTTTCCAGAAGACATTCAATCTTTAATCTATTGCTGTAATTATTAACTTTGCTGCTCTCTCTTTAAGATTTTTTTTTTAAAAAAATAAATCTTAAAGAGAGAACAGCAAAGTTAATAATCTGCATTTTTGTGCAGATCTTTAAAGACAAGATTCACAAATTGCACCAGAAATAGAGCAGAACAAATATAACTGAGAAAATCTGACAAGCTGAGTGAAAGCAAATGTAACAAGGGGCACTATCCTGCACCGCCCATGTGCTAGCAGAACTGACTGCTAGCGCAGTAGGAACTAGCAGTTTCTGAAACAATGAAAAATAAACAGAAACACTCATTCCCAGAATGTAAAGCAGAGAGCTGATCTACACAGTCCCTTGGAACGTTTTAAATAGTATTTTAAAACGTTCCAAATAGGCACGTTCTAAAAAGTCTTAGGCCACATTACTGAGTACTCATGTTACAGGAGAAAAAATCTTCAGTCTTTAAAGCAGTGTGTGCGGTCACACACTCCTCTGCCCTGTCTCTTTCTCTTTTGTTTTTACAATGAGTTTAAGGCAAGGCATTGTGGGCGTTGTAGTTCATTCGCCCACTTCCTCCTTAGTTCCGCTTTCAGTCCTTAGCTTTCAATGAGTATAGGGCTAAGAATTGTGGGTGCTGTAGTTCACTCACCCACTTCCTCCTTAGTCCCTCTTTCTTCCCCAACAATCAACGGCTAAGCATTTGGGCGCCGGTAAACGAAGCACTGCCTCCATGAATCACAAACGGTAAGGAAGGACACATTATTTTACTTAAAACGATTTATTAAAAGTAAAACCGTTGTATATAGCTGAAGTGAGTTTTAAAAAACCTCGGGTATACATCGTTAAAGGGAGTGCGTCATGAGGCCCAAAGAGTTTTCATAACCCTTATAAAATGTTAAAAATCTAGCATGTAGATTGGCTCAGAGTTTGCAGAAGGGAGCTGTACTGATGTGCCCCATTCTGCAAACAAGTGCTTCTACTAATTTCTGGGATTGTTTCAGAAACCATTTGTCATGTTGTACCACCAGTCATAAATAGTGCAGGTGCAGCAGCAATATAGGATAGGCAATATAGGACATTGAGATTCTAAAACTATTCCTAATAAATCTACCTACATTCAACAAGGGCCAGATCTACACCAAGCAGGATATAACACTTTCAAAGTGGTTTGAAAACAGTATATGGAATGTGTCATGAGCCCCAACGGCTGTCAGTGCACTTCAATACCATTATAAAGCAGTAGTGTAGATCCTGCCAAGGCCTTCGGCCTTGTTGGAGACTTATACCTGACACACAGTACTAAACCAAACTACTATTTCATGACTCAGTGTGATAATGCGCACACCCACACAATACCACCAATGCACATGTACAATCATGATGAGCTGGGGAGAAATCTCAGAAAACCGATGAACTTTTTTTTTCCAAATGCTTCCTGAGAAAGTTTGCAAATATACTCAACCAGTTTTGAACTGGGCCAAGGAGAGCTTGTTCATCACTAGTTTCCTCTCAGTGTGATGTGCAGATATTGTCTTCTTCTTTTTTTCAAGAAAACTGTTGAGGACATAGAGCTTTTGGGAAACCTGGCTTGAAACAAGAACACATTTTAATTGCCAAGGAAAACCAGGTATGATACATTCTCTTGAAAGGTTGTGTTCATTTCCACTATCTCTCTTGACATAATGCAGTATTACTGAAAGAAGGGAGTAGGAGGGTGAGAGACAAAGGGGAAGAAAAAGAATTATATTTTCAGAAAATTCTACTTTTGTTAGGCTTTATTCCCATAAATTTCTGGCTAAACTTTTCTTTTTATCATCTCAGATAATTTGCTTCTTGCACTGTTGAATTCTATCCCATGCCGAGTGTCATTGCAAATATCCACTGCATTACCCTAATGTTTCCTAGGGATTATGAGTCATTTTTAGTAAAAGCTGTTGCAGGCAAAAGTGATGAGGAGATGAAATCAACAATTCTATTAATTTAAAAAGTCCTAGCAGGAGGTTTTTTTCTGCAGGAAAGTGAATCAAAACTTTCCTTCATCTTAACCCTTAATCATACTGATTATAGAACCATAATCACTTTTGAATAGAAGACTTAAGGATGTATAGAACCTGATAAATTACAGTTGTCTTATCAAAACTGTTTTTGCTTCCCCAGACACCCCCCCCCCCCCAAGGGTTACCCAGACAATCCTTCAGCCCAAGTTGAATAACATCTATGTGCCTTAATGATTTCTGTGGATCCTAGGCAGGGGTGTTCAGAGTCCTCCACAGTACACCTCCTGAAAAAATTGAAGTCACCATATTCACCTCAATACATTTCTTTAACCAAACTTTGGTACCAACTCAAAAGAGGCAGGGGTCAGTAAAGTCTGAAACAACCTGTGAAACTTCCTCACATTTTCTGAGGCCAGAAAGAACATAAGCACTATATGTACTTTCCTTAGCATTCAATTTTTGGGACCCAGTTCCACATGGCTGGCAAAGACACTGGTAGATCATTACATTATTGTGTGGATAGTGTCATTATATGGCTTAGTCATTAGGTGGCACTGGACTAGTTTACATCTGGGTCGAGTCAAGAGTTCCTGTTGTGTTCAGTTCTTGTTTAAAAGAGCCATAAAGCTCTTGTCTTGCTTCCGGACTGGTGTGTTTAGCCTTCAATAACAAGTGTGTTTCAGGAAATCTGAAGACAGTTATTGACATCCGTTTGGGTCAATAGCGCAGGGCTATTTTGTGCTGCAGACTTATGCAAATAAAACTTTTCTTGCGAAAGCTGGAACATGCTTATAGTGCTATTGTTGTGTCTTTTTTCAGCAGTATTGCTTTATGGCAGAAGGTCTTGTCCTGCAGAATTACGTGCTACATTCTCTTCTTATGGATACAGGAGACTCAGGTAGGCCAAGAACAAGTTGTGTGACAGATAAAGTAACTTTTGAGGGACAAAGCAAATATAAGGTTTTGCCCTCGATCCTTCTAAAGAGCTTTGCTACTGCATACACCAGTTCCTGATTGATCACAGTCTATCTCACACACAATTAGCTACTCCAGAACAGGTTTTGCCATGGAAAATCACTACCACGGTGATGCTATCTGGACTGATAGATGTGTAGTGGTCTCTACTATCAAAACCTCTGGAAACTCAAACGCTTGCAGCCCACGGAATTTAACAGGCCCTTTTGAAGCCTCAATCTTATCGATGTGGCTACATAATTTACATTTAGAAGGATTTGCACATGAAGTCAGACAAGTGGATCTTCTTGCCAAGTAAGTATCATGACAGTATCATGTGTTTCTCAAGGCCTTGGTTGATTAAAGATCACTTTAGGTAATGAACTGAGCAGCTTTAGTTTAATAAAAGGAAGTGTTCTGCTTATCAGAATGACAAAGGCAAATAAGGAATGATGTAGAGGTAGGGATGAACAAATCTGTCAAGTTTGATTCTGCTCAATTTCTCATTTTCCCTACATTATGTTTCTTCTGTCCTGTTTCTGCAACAGTTAGGAATTGGGTTTTTAAAAGTCCTCATGAACGTTTGTATGCATTTTCATGCACATTTATCTAAATGTATACATCTTTGTACACACTTTTCCAAATACACTGTTTTGTAACTACTTTCCTAAATATACACATTTTTGCAAGTGATTTCCTCAGTGCATTGTTTTACCAAACATATGCATTGTTGTCCACACTTTTTCCTATTGTATGCATTTCTGTGTGCATTTCCCCCCATTACACACATTTTGAGCACATTTTTATTATTTGAAAACATCAAAGGATTTGAAAGAGTGCTAATATCATAATGTTTTGCTTTGTGACGTGAGCCAGATTTACGCCAAGCAGAATATAACACTTTGAAAATAGTTTGAAAACCGTATATGGAGTGTGGCAGGGACCCTAACAGCTGTCAAAACCGTTAGAAACAGTTTTAAAGCATTAGTGTAGATCCTGCCTAGGTCTGAGAAGTGTAAATTTGGGACAGCATGTCTGCATTAAAATGTGGACCCAATGAATTTCTTACCCATTCCTAGCTAGATGTGATGGGGGCATATCTGGATTTGGAACTCTGACAATCATAAAGGAAGCTGGGCAAGATGGGAGTCCCTCAGCTTCTAGGCTTTTTGGCTGGGGCATGCTGGGAGCTTTGGGCATTCTTTCTGTCTAAGCATGCATAGTATTGTGCCCTTAAGAAGCAAAAGGAGTGCATGAGTGAGAAGTGAAGAATATTTCCTTGATCCCCAGCTGCTATTTATCTTCCTGGCAATCTCTCTTTCTAAGTGCTATCCTTCCTCGTGAGCTCTTGGATCTCAGACCAGGGGAAAGTGAAAGCAAAGGGCAGACTGCTTGAGGCCTCTGCTCTGGAATGGCTATCTGTTCTGCATCAAAGAAATCTCAAAAGTAAGGTGGCCACTTATGAATTGTCCAAAAAGAGAAATATGGTACATCTCTCAACAGAATGTGGAAAACAATGAGCAGGTGACATTGTGTAGTAGACTATCCAGGCACTGTTGGTGGGAAACTTCAAGGCCCCAGCTCTCCCTTCTGATGGTTCTTTAGCTTTAAACAGGGCATGCAGTGGAATTCCTTCAAATAGAGGATGCCTTCGCAATTGAGGACAGTCCTATGGCAGCCCTTCAGCTAGAGGATTGCCCTCTATTTGACACATGGCCATCTTCAGATGTTGAAATCTTTTCGATAGCAGTGTTGAAACACAGAAGTGGGCTTTCAGGATCTAAATCGGAGTTTAGATGCTGACCTATGTTATTTTCCACATCTCTAAACGGATCTACTTAAAATTCAGAGTTTAATTAATTTCATACTTGCACGAATCAAGTATTTATATCAAATGGTAGGGTATTTTTGGCCCTAGCTTTGTTTTCTTTTTAAGGAGGCAAATGATGTTGAACAGCTTTAGCACTGCAGTCAGGATCATCTTGGAACTGTCTATGGAGCATTGTTCATTGAAAAACAAGGTCTTTTTTTATTACAGTTTTGGTTACTAGGATTGTATAGCAATGTTTTAAATAGACCTCAGCAACCCTGTTGAGGAAACCTGCTGCTTTTAAAGCAGAAGTTTCTTGATGTGCCTTAGGTTTCTAACCTAATTAAAACTCAGGAGGATTTGTAAATTCAGAAAGATGCAAAACTCCCAATATATTAATGGTAGGATATTTATGCATGAGAAAAACAAGAATGATGAACGAAATAGGTCATTTTGCAAATGCATCCTGGGATGAACGGAGAATGAGGCCCGGTTTGTGATTGATAGATACAGAGATGTTACACATTACGGTTTTGAAAACGCCACAAACACAATGTGCATCGTTACATCTTGTTACAAATCAACTCATTATTTGAGGGTCCTGTCTGACTATGAGTGAGCATAGTTTGCGAATGCTCCTTTTAATTTCTTGTTTTTATTCTTGCAGAAGTATCAACTGAGATCCATACAGGGCTATCTGTATTTGTTATAATGTCACCTCTGCTATTCCCTCCCCCACACACTGAAATTCGGAAATGAGAATTTTGATGATTTTTTTTTTTTTTGCACCCAGGAAATGAATGTTAATCAGTACAGAAAACAAAAAGTGCAGTGTATGGAAACGTATCAGGACATAACCCGCCACCACCACTGAATTCCCCTTGTCTATACTCTCCACTCAGCACCCACCCATCCAGGGATCCTCATACAGTAAGATCACTTCCTCACTGTCACTGTTAGCAGCGAGAAAAGAACAATCTGTATAAAAACTAGCCTCTTCCGGCAGGCCTACCCAGGTGAACAAAGTATTTTAAAATGTGATGATTGTTTTATAAGCTCTTTTAATTAATTTTATGTATTTGATCTCTATTGTATTGTACTAATGTTGTTCCCCGCCTCGATCCAAAGGCAGAGGCAGGTAAGAAATAATAAGAATAAGAATAATTAAAGTGATTGCTGGTGCATGTGCGAGTGCATGCAAGTGTTGTGCGTGTGTGTGCTCATACATGTGCGACCCCTGAGCCCCCTGACCAGCACCAAATGTGCCTTTCAGGGCTGAAAAAGGTTATGCACACCTGATGTACTCCGAGGGACAGGCGAACGAGTGATATTTATTAAGATCTCCAAACATCGATTTGCTCCTCCTCCCATGCCCAATTCCCGTTTGCAATCACTGCTCACTCCATGTGAACAGGAAACCTGTGCAAATTGAACAGCGGTTGAATGGGAGATTTGCGCAAATATCCCCCCATGTGTGCAAATTTTCGGATTTGCGCAAATTTTCTCCATCGATTAAGTGGGGCTGATTCAGTCTACTGAGGAAATTTGTGAAAATGAGGAAGTTTGTGCAAACTGAACTGGGACTTAGTCATGAGACAAAAGTGAGCATGGGTTCGACAATTTGCGAATATTTTCAGCGGAGATGTGCTTGAGCTAGTGCTTGCCTTTGGAGCTTCACATGGGGCATGCTTGCATAGTTGAAATGAAATTCTCTTCCATCCCTATTTACTCCTACAGAACAATGTAGAGTGATGCTCTGGAATATATCATTCCATAGCTTTCTCTATAGGGGTGCCTGCTCTATAGAAGTCCTTGCTTAAGAAGGTTCACCTGACAGCCCATTTGAATAGCTTCCACTGGCTGATGAAGGAATTGCTCTGAAAGAGCAAAGCGTTGTATCCTTCTGACCCAAAGGGCAGGACAAGTTCTTATGAGGTAGGTCTGGGCAACATACAGCCCATGTGTGCCCCTTGCTGCCCCTTGCCACCAACCAAATTCATTGTAGTGGCAAAGGAATGGCTGTTTACCGCTACTGAGCAATAAAAACATTTAGCTTGAAAACAAACTAAATTAGACCTGGCTTACTGCTATGTAATAGTTTGCCACCAAATTTCAATGGCCATCCATCAATTATTTTGCTCGTTCGTTTGTTTTTGCTGCCATTGGCACCCCATAGAATGTCTTTTTTTAATTTTTTTTAATAACAAACCAACACATACAAAAAAGAAAACATATAACATATTTAAAGACCATCTTCATAAGTGAATATACAGTGTGTCAATTGATCACATTTCTCCATACTATTCTTTTTCAGTTTATCTAATTACTCACATTCTTAGTCCAATATATATTTATATAACAATTAGCTATTTTTTATTCATCTGACAGTATTGTCAATTTATCATTTTATACGAAATAATCTCTATTTTATTGTAATTTTTATTACCCTATTATTAGTTGTATATCATATACTATATTCTAAGTTATTCAAATAGTTTTCAACTACTAATTTTTCTATTTTGTTATATCCCCATATCTTTTTTTCCCAACCATTGATAAAATAAATTCCAAATCATATAAAATTGTTTATCTTCTTGTTCTCTTATTTCAAATGTCAATTTACTCATTTCTGCACAATCCATAATTTTCTTAATAACTTCCTCCTGCATGGGACCATAGAATGTCTTGACGCAATAGCAGAAATACAGCCTGCTGGGGGGTTAGGAGGGCAAAATGGCTTATGGATCAACCCAAGGTTGTCCATCCCTGTTATAGGATTAAGTTACAGGAGAGTTCATTTTGGTTGAACGTTCAGAGAAATGTCCTGATAAGAAGGGCAGTTTGATAATGGGACCAATAATGAAGAAAGCTGGTGAGCTTGCCCTCACTGGAAGTCTTCAACCAGAGGCTAGAGAGCCATCTGTTGGAGATGCTGTAGTACTGGATTCCCTGCTTTGAGCAGGAGTCTAGACTAGATGGCCGACAAAGCCTCCTCCAACATCATGAGTTGATAATGATAATGATGATAATTGAAAAATCTGTTCCCTGTTAATAGTGACTCTCCCTGTTAATAATCAGGGGGAGAAAACAATTTCCCTTCCATTCCAACATTGTTCTGAGAGAAGCAATCAATTTTATTCTATGTTAAGTGAATGGCTGCCAATTATTAAAAAAAAATAGAGAAAGGGGAATTTAGTTGGGAAGGTAATCCAAACAAATATGTAAAGGTGATAGATTCTAGCAAGTTAATATGTGAATACATTAAGGGAGGATAAGAACATTATTTGGGAGACTAGCAAAAAGCTCAAATCCCTCAATAAGAATATGTTAAGAATATTAGGAGCAGAAAGCTTGCCAGATCATCAACAAAGCTACAAGGTGAAAGAAATGCAGTCAAGGATGACAAATACTGCCAAGGAGCTAAATGAATTATTTGCATCTGTCTTCATAAAGTGGGCTGTTGAAAAAAAAATATCTTCACTTACAAATTAGGTGGGGTGGTGGTTCAGACAAGACATGTGAATCATTTCTAAGAGAGATTGCAGAACAAAGAGGTAAGCAGGAATAGCACAGAAAAAAGAGTTCAAGGAGTTCTGAAATGTAACATTACTAAGGGCACCTACTGCTTTGCACATGCAGATGACAGAATGTGGTAGCTTCTGCATGTGTGAACAGGCTCTAGGAGCCAGATGTGGATTTCCCTGGCACTCTTATCTGGATTATCAAGAGTTCCATGTGCATAAAGTCTCCTGCCATGACCGGTCGTGACCATGCCAGTCCCATACCTCTCCAGGCTTTGAGCATCTGGGTTTCCCCAGATGTTCATACCCATCCCCCAGGCCCACCCCCTTACTCCCAGGTACAACATTCCAAGGTAGATGCAGGAATTACTGAATAAAGTTTATGATTTTTATGTAAAAACCTGACTATACCATTGAAACAGAGGAATGAATGGAGGAATGACTAATAACTGAATCTAGAATGGAATAGTTAGAAATTCTGGCAAGTGTAGAAGTGCAGAACTTTGTCTGTTCAGAAGGGGAGAAGGGAGGGTGTGAACCCATGGGACACTTCCTGTCGTCTAGCCATAGTTAGGTGATCAGGCAACACTAAGTCTTAGTGCTCAACTGGAAGTTCTCATATGACAATGTTCAGCTCATATGTTGGGGATATGGGGAGGCACGGGGGTACTGAAATCCTCTTACACATTTGGGGGATGGGTTTTGCATTTTTTTTTGAGGGGTGGAAAACTTACTGTTGACCTCCCAGTGGCCACAAACAGTTGCTATTTTCCTTTCCACCCCCCTCTCCAGGAATGACATTACATGAAGGTTTACCTTTATTCTAATGGAAGGTTGTGGGGTGGATCAGCTATGTTTGCCCCTTCCTTTCATTTTTTAAAAAAAATCTACTAAGTAACCCTGACCATACATACCAGTGAGAAGAAGATCCTTAATTTCACTTGTGCTCACAAATCTCAATCTTTTCCCCTCTCCATGTTTAGGGTGACCTTGTGGAAAGGAGGACAGTGCTCTTGTATCTTTAACAGTTGTATGGAAAAGAAAATTTCAGAAGGCGTCATTTGTATGCATGCAGCACCTGGGCCAGATCTACACCAAGCAGGATGTGGCACTCTGAAAATGTTTTGAAAACTCTATATGGAGCGTGTCCTGGGCCCCAACAGTTGTCACTACTGATCATCTGTTTTAAAGCAGTTGTGTAGATCCTGCCCTGGTGAAATTCCCTCTCCCTGCAGGGCTCCTGCAGCTTTAACTGGTGTGATGCAGGGGGAATTTCACCAGGTGCTGCATGCATACCAATGACACCTGTGGAAATTCCCTTTGCCATACAACTGTTAATGGTACAGGAGCCCTGTCCTCTTTTCCATATGGTCACCCTATTCATGTTCATTCCTTGTTAGCCCTGCCTTTCCCAATCCTCTCCTGCCAATTGTTTTTGTCAGCTTTGTTAGCTCTCTACCATTGACATTTAGATCGTACACTTCTGCCTTTTCTGTTTCCGAAACTCTGTAAAGTGCCATGTACATTAATGGCGCTGCACAAAGGAATACTTATGATTATAATTGTATATTATTAGTTTCTAAATAAGCCACTTGGAAAGCGTGTAAATCAAGGGGTGTATGGAGTGGGGAGTCTTCAGTTAGGATCATTTGTTTGTGCCCATTAGCAGACTGTAACTAGAGCTCTGAAAAGAGGGCTTCCTAGCACGATTAATGACAAGAGATATATAAGATGAAACACTGTTATTAGACAGTATTAACTTACAATCACAAGTGATATTTGAAACCATTTACTATTGAATCTGTAGATTACTTATTCCATCATTCCTGTAAGCATTCTAAGCACACAACCTCATGATTGTATTATCTGCATTTTATGTCTTGGCATTTTTAACAGCCATGAACTTTTGGCTTAATTCCATTACGGTTATTTTCAATTACAGGATGGCAAGTAATATACAACAATACATTCCACTGAATTTGTTCTATTGATTTTCCAGTAAACATCATCATGATCATGCATCTATTTTCATTGCTTGCTTTCCTTGGCGTTCTAAATCTCCTCATGGAAATAAAACCAAACATGACATTTTATGGTTGCCCAGCCAGGATCCATACAGGGATGGGAGAACCAGAGATTTTCAAGCTTGCCTAAATTCTCTGAAAATCACTTTGAAGCTCGTTTTGGCTTACTCTTGTTTTTTTGTTTCCACTGGGTTTTTTTTTTTGGTGTGTTTTTGCTTATTTGAAAGGAAGTTGTGTGTTTTCCGAACAGGAAAAGTTCTGTGTGCATTTTTGAAAAGTATGCACTTCCCCTCCATTAACTAAAGTTGAAAATACAGTTAAACAAAGATATTTTAAAGTGAATATATATATATATATATATATTTTTAATATTTTTTTTATTGATTTCAACATACACATACACATAATATAAAACAATAATATGAAACAACTACCCCCCTCGACTACCCCCCGTGCACCCCCCCCTCCGAGACCATCTCATAATCATTCATCCTCCTTCCAAAATTTTAATGATTCTTTTGAAGGCGTTTGTCCCTTTCCCGATCTTAAAACATAATCCAAAAAGGGAGTCCATATTTCTCCAAAATCACTCTTCCTGGACATTCCCCTCATTATTTTCATTTTACAAGTCAACATATCATTCAAAGCTAAATCCCAAATTTCTTTATACCAATCTTCTATTGTATAACTTCGTTGCCCTTTCCAATTTTTAGCAATCAGTATTCTAACGGGTGCCAGGAGGTTGTTTACCAATTCTTTATTTATTATATGCTTATTCCTACTATCCCATATTGCTAGTAGAGCTAACTTCGGGTTTAATTCCAGATTACTTCCAATTATATCACTTATTTCTTTAAAAACCCTTTCCCAAAATTTTTGTACTTGTTCACAGCTCCACCACATATGAAAATATGTCCCAACCTCCTGACACCCCCTCCAACAGTTCTTGGGCAGTTTTTTATCAATCTGGTGAAATCTAACAGGTGTTAAATACCATCTCCAAACTGTCTTATAGTAGTTCTCCTTAATTCTAATCGACAATAGCTTTAACATTCTTACATTCCTTATCCTCCCCCAATTATCTTCATTGATTTTTCCCCTTACATCTTCTTCCCATACCTCTTTTATAACCTTAAGTGAGTCCTGAAATTCTTCCTCTATTAATATTTTATATATCTCACTAGTGAGTCCTTTCTTAGCTCTGGCTTCTTCTTTTTTCCCTGATTGTTCAATTAAATCTTCAAATCTAGTATTGTTTCTACATTCCTTATTCTTTATCCTCCATTCCTGTGTCCATTTTATCAATTGCAAACACTTGAACCACGCTATCTTTTGTCCTTTAAATGAAAAGTGAATATTTTTTAAAATAAAAAATACACATTTTTTTTCCCAAACAGGATCACAACTTCCCAAATTTGTGATCATTTCTTGGAAAAGGGTGGTCCTGCTGACATTTACATAGTGACTGGGATGCATTCACATGAGTTGTGAGCAGAAATGGAATTCCTATGCATCGCATCATGGGTTCAGTTCAGGGTTCTTGTACTTCCTTTACTAAAGAGATGACTGAGGAGTGTGTGAATATGTGAATGTCCTGTCTTTCATTGTACCATCATCTCTCTGACAGCCCGTAGCCTCTTTGGCTTCCCACACTTCCCACCCAAGGGAAGACATCATACATATATTCTCCTGTAGGGCCTTTCAGATCAGGAAGTGCAGGCAGCCTGGGAGACTATAGAACAATGGTTAGATGTGTAATAGAAAGAAAAATACAGAGAGTACCCACAGCCACCACACAGTGATTAGTTAAGTAGGCTGACCCTATGAAAAGGAGGACAGGGCTCATGTAACTTTAACAGTTGTAGAGAAAAGGCAATTTCAGCCAGCGTCATTTGTATGCAATTCGTACCTGGTGAAATTCCCTCTTCATTACAACAGTTAAAGCTGCAGGGGCCCTGCCTTCTTGTGTATCTGGTCACTCTAGTATAGTGCCTGCAACTTTAATTGTTGTGATAAAGATGGGATTTCACCAGGTACTAATTGCATACAAACGACGCCGGCTGAAATTCCCTTTTCTCTGCAACTGTTAAAGTTACATGAGCCCTGTCCTCCTTTTCATATGGTCAGCCTAAGTTAAGGTCAAAAACACCACCAACACACACACAAAATAAATTATAAAATGCCCTGAGAATGAGGCAGAAAACATGTTACCGTTTCATAGAGAAAAAAAATGCTTGTAGGAAGTTCCTGAGATTTTTCTTTTCTTACCCTTAAAAATGAAAGGACCCTTTTCAGAATTTCCTCACTTTTCCTTCACCATTATTTTTTTTGTGGTGGCTGGAGTCTCTCCCTTCAATGCCCTGGGGTGAGCCAAGGTAGATGAAGAATGAAAATTGGGGAGGGGGGGGAGGCTGCCAATACAGTTGATGCTCTTGCCATTGGGAATGAAACAAACAAACAAACACCAAAACCCTTAGGGGAAACAAGAAGAACCTGTTCTACCAGCCTTGCCAATGGTGATACCTACCTGTGAAACATTGTTGGAGAATTTCTCCTCCCCCTGGAGAAATTCGGTGAAATTCCCCCCTCCCCAATTTCTCTACCCACAAAAAGCATGGAGAATTTTGAGAGGCCACTCCTGCGCATCTCTAGATGTATGGTATAAAAGAAGAGAGAAGTGGTTCTCAGAATGCTGAGGTACTTTATTAATTCACGCCCAATGCGTTTTGGCCTATGTGGTATTTTTAAAGGCCTTCTTCAGGGGGCTGTAACATCAAATATACATTATATTAATATAACAGTGTAGGGATACCACATAGCTTCAACATAACTGTATTAATTGGGAATATTGCCTTAAAAGGCCTATGCCCATATGTAAGTTTTAAACACTCTTTAAATAGTACATTTTAAAGGCCCTTAGGCCTATCCATATTATACATTAAAAAAAATTGTAATTGATATAAAACATATCTGAATATAAAAACACTATTATCAAAAGTTCCAAAAGTTCCAAAACAGTGGGGGGAGAAGGCAGGGGAGGGGGGGGGTGCTATTCGACAGCTATCAAACCCTCCGTTTTGGAATGTTTAAAATAAAAAATTCATAGCCACAAAATGCCTGCACCTATGTTTCTGAAATTCCTCACACATAAGTACCTCAACCCCATCTGTAACATGGCCAAGTTTCATGCTTCTATCTTTTAAAATAAAAAAGTTAAACGTGTGTCTTTCCTAATTTTTCCAAAAATACCTTGCCGCTACACACTTGAACCTACGTTTCTGAAATTTCTCACACATGACCGCCTACATGCCATCTCTAATGTGGCCATGTTTCAAGGTTCTGTCTTTAAAAATATAAAAGTAGAAGGCATAACTGTCTTTACCTCAATGCAACCCATTTTTCATAAATTGCCACCAAAGGCCAGCACCCATGTTTCTGCAATTCCTCACACATATGTACCTCAAACCCATCTGCAAAGTGGCCATGTTTCATGCTTCTATCTTTAAAAATAAAAAAAGTTATAGGCATTTTTAACACAATACTAGGCAATGGGGAAAATAATTCAAAATTATAGGCATCAGATTCTAAAATCAGAGGTCTGATTTTCATATTGGAATCAGATCCAAAGCGAGGGAGTCCGATTTTACCCGATACCGTTCGGGTCAAAATCAGAAGTCCTGATTCCAATTCCAATACGATTTCCGTGGCCGTGCACATCCCTAGTTACAGTCCCCTGAAGAAGGCCTTTTAAAAATACCACATAGGCTGAAACTTGTTGGGCGTGAATTATCTCAGCATTCCGAGAACCACTTCTCTCTCTCTCTCTTTTTTTACCTAAGTGGAATGATGCTCTCCTCCTTTTGGTTTTCCACTAGCTGTATGGTATGCCTATTTGTTTTTGAGACCAGGTTTGTAAGTGGATTGGCAATGCACCCGCCAATGTGTTATTTCTGTTGAACCTTGGGATAAAAATTGGTAGATACATTTACATGTTATTGTAGTTTGAACATCTGAATCTAGGGAACATCCAAAATAGAAGGTAATATGACATATGAAGCACAAACTAGAGAACACTATGGTTCCTAAAAGGTGACCTAAAAAATAAGATTAAATGAAAATAAATAAATTTAAGTACATTATCAATACAGAGTTCTTAGAGGTCTAGGCTAGGACTTTTACCTACTGATATTTAAACACTGACGTTGCTCAATTCGTGTGTGGGTCTTCACATGTCTGTGTATTTATAGAGGAAGTGTAATGAGGTCTTTCCTAAAGTACTAAAAAGCTAGATGTCTATGTTCTGCCCAAAGCAGTAGGAAGCAATCACCCCTTGTCAAAATACTGCTGCTTTTAACATCTGGTGACTGGTGTTACATTCTTGTTGTCAGTCACCAAATGGATTAAGCTCTTAGGTGTTAATAGAGAAGAGAGATCTAGAATACACAGCTCTGCATTCTAATGAAAAATAATTTAGCTTTTGGGCATATTATTTTGAACTGAAAATAAATATCACTCTTGGAAGCAATGACTCTTATCACATCACAATAACAACAGTGGAGATTTTGGTCAGATCTACACCTTGTGTCAACTCATTACGATCCCATCATGGTAACGCTATATCCTTCTTGCGCATTTATACCTTGTAGGACACACAATGACATTGGTTGCAGTATGTTGCATGATGTGGAATAAAAAGTAGGAAATAACACTATGACAGCAGCATATGGAATGTGTAATGCGCCCCAACAGTTATCAGTGCACTTCAATACCACTGATCTATCCTGTGTATGTAATTTTAGGACTGTACCAGCAATCCTCCTCCTCCTCCTCCTCCTCCTCCTCCTCCTCCTCCTCCTCCTCCTCCTCCTCCTCCTCCTCCAAAAAGCTAATGCCCCCCCCCCAAAAAAAAAGCAGTGAGGAAAAAGATTTTTGGGACACCTCCAGTTAGAAGTTGAAATCAGGGCAGTTTGTCCTCTCTGCCTCAACAACATCATCAAGTGCAGTATTTACTCCCCCCTCCCAATTACATACTTGAATAACAGGGGTGCAATTGGGAATTCAACTGATAGCTAAATCCAGATCTTAGTGACTTCAGCCATTGATGGTCTAAATGTGTGCAACTTTTCCTTTTGGTGGGCCATTGAACACTGGCAGATTCTCAGTCAAGCACCTGTCTCCTCCTATGTAGCCTGGCCTCATAGATCCTCACAGACAGGAAGGAACACAGAATCAAGATGATTGTTCCATTTGAACCTTGTTCCATCAACAAGGTCTTTCTGAACTCTGGTAAGTTCATGTGACCTTGGTTATTTGTTTTGGTCCTGGTTGGTGTATCATCTTGACTTATTTGCCATTCCTCTTCTAGGTCATCTGTTTAAGGGTAGTCTCCTGGCTTCTTCTCGCCTCAGACTGTTGCCCATGGCCCACCTCTGTCATTAGAATGCTTCTGTCTCTGTAGCGCTACCTAGTCATCTCCACAGCCCTATCCTGGCTTTTGGTTCCTGTTCACACTAGAACAGCCTTCCCCAAGAGGGTTCCCTTCGGGTGTTTTAGACTTCAACTTCCAGCAGTCCCAGCAAGGATGACTAGTGGATAGAAATGCAGGGAGGTCCCAGCTTGAGGTAGACTGTGCTAGAGCAGAAGTGGGTAGATTTGAGGCTCACAAGTCCTACTTTAATCTTTAAGGGATGGAACCAGATGCAAATGGTGGCTTAGAGATGACGCTGATGACTTATTTCCCTGCACACTGGCATAAGCTGCAAATAGAAGTTCAGATGTACATCTGAGTTACTAAAGATCAATGGTTCTAACACAAAACTGGCAAGGAGGGCTGTACAAAGACATGTCCAAAGGCAAACAATTAATACTCATATTATATATCAAGGGATGTTAAGACTAAGGAATCCCTAGCAATCAGCACATGGCCAGCCATGTAGAGATTTCTTAAAATAACTGCAATTTTACTACTGCTGTTACGCTACTGGGCATCAGACACCTTTCTTCTTCTATTGCAAATCACCAAAGACCTTCCAGTAAATTCTGAAGTATATTTTGCCCAACCTGATTCTAGAGCATGAGTGCACACATGCGCACACACACACATCTATAGCTGTTACAACCTTTCAGATAGACACATTGCAATGTGCTTACTGTGCAGACTTTGAATGGAAACCCTGGTTGTGTCTCTGATAAAATGGCTCATGGCACTACTCCCCACAAGACCTCTGTTACAGACTAGCTATGCTACTAGTAAGGGTAGATTTCATGCTGGGGATCTGAAAAGGATCAGGACTGCTTTATCCCTCTAAAGGAGATCTGTTGAGCCTCTCATTAAAGGCAATGGGCAGGTGCGTTGCTGTGATCACAACGTAACATGAACCCAGCCGATGCTGGGGGGGAAAGGGATGGAGGAAATGGGCTCAAAAATGCCATGTGGGGTATTTTGCTCATATAGAGCCATATAGATGAATCTTGCCTGTAAAGATCTTGGCCCCTTTGGTTTATAATGACCTGCTAAATCTGCTGGGTTACTCTCGTCTGTTCAAAACAGAAAGTGCTGAATAAACCACTAATACTTAATATGGCTTTTATTGGGGTTTTGCAATCATTTTTTATTGATATAGTAAGTGACCAAAGCCACAATGCAAATTGCCCAAGTTGTATAATTGGAGGAAGGTGTGTGAAAACCGTATATTGCACTGGATGCTTCCAATAATATAGTAACGTGGCAATATAATAACTGCTGCAAGCCTGGCTTACTTTTCAGGGATTCTGCATTGCTTCCTATTTGGAGAATATTATTGTGGGGAAAGCAAGGGGCTAAGCCCACTCCATTTGCTGAATGTTGAACTAGCACAGGACTTGTTGAAATGAATGGGATCTGCCACTTCACACTAAAGAGCTCTAGTCTCTTTAGAGAAAGGCACGTCTTGTTCTGTGTTTGTTCAGCACTTATCATCAAGTGGCTCATATTGCATAAAGGCAAGAGACCGTTCCTCCCCTGAAATTTTAGCATGCAATTAAAATGTAAATGACAGTCTATGAACAGCACATGGTGTAGACCTTTGTGACCCAACAAATAGAAAAGTGGCCATCCATGTGCAAATTTAAAATATTTATCAGCTGCCTCAAAGCAGCTTCCAATAGTCAATAGTCAACGTAAGACATAAATATAACAATAAAAGAACAAAAAGCTGATCATTAATAAAAGCCAGGGATAAAAGTAATACATGAAGCCAGTAAAATACTGGGAGAGCCAGTGTAGTGGTTCAAGTGTTGGACTGGGAGTCAGAAGATCTGGGTTCTAGTCCCCACTCGGCCTTGGAAACCCACTGGGTGTCTTTGGGCCAGTCACAGTCTCTCAGCTCAAGCTACCTCACAGGGTTGTTGTTGTGAGGATAAAATGAAGAGGAGGAGGATTATATGTGCCGCCTTGGGTTCCTTGGAGGAAAAAAGGTGGGATAGAAATGCAATCACAAAATAAATAAATAAAATTCTAAAATCTGATGTATCATGAAATGATTGTAGTTAAAACCATTTCTGTCCAGTAGTCCATCAAAACTATTTCAGAAAAAGTCACAGAAAACAAATACATCTTTGGGTTTCTTCTAAAGGCTTGCACAGATGAGGTCTCACCCTTCCTGGCTTCAGTGTTTTCCACAAATGATGTGCTAAGTAATTCACACACACACACACACACACACACAACCAAACATACAGATTTTTTTTTCAGTCATAGCCAGGCATCAAAAATTCACATTTATTCAACTCCTAGGAAGTTGAATAAATGTTGAATAAATCACTCATGAACTGTATTTGGATTGTTGGCTTCCAGGTTTTCTTTCTGCGCACCTCGTTGACACATTCTGTGAGCTCCTCGACAGCTCGGTGAGAGACCAACGAGCACTGCAGGCTTCCAACGAGCACTGCAGGCTTCCAACGAGCACTGCAGGCTTCCCCGTTCTGCCATTTTGCATAGGAATGGCAGCTTGGGTCATTTCCGGAACAGTAATGTTGTGTAGATGGCAGCTGTAAAGGGCGATCTATGCAATGTTACAGGCATGAATGGCCTGTTCACGCCTGTAATGTTGCATAGTTCACCCTTTATGGCTGCAACCTACACAGTATTACTGTTGTGGTAAAGGCCTGAACCGTCATTCTTAAGTAAAATGGCAGCTCAGGGAAGGAGCAGGTGGCAGCCAGATGCTCACAGGCCATGCAGCACTATGGGTCTGGTGAGTGCTGTGAGGTCTGCGAATGTGGCCTGGGGGGCCAAATGGGGTGGAGCCTGTTGAACTGCACCCCCATATCAGGTGCCTGCTACATCCCTTCTTGTGACTAAAGCTTTTCTCTTCCTTCCTTCACTAAAGAGAGGTGTGGTCTCTACTTTTTTAGCCTTTTGTGTGCACATGAGACTGGTGAATGCTCTTTCTGTTCTGTTTTTTTTCTCTGCTAGAAGCCTTTTCAATAGGAGGCGATAATACCAAAGAAATCCTATCAGTACCCAGGTCTGAACCCCAGCTGAAATGGACAGAGAAAATCAGTTTCATACAAAAGAGACTAGATCTGACCAACCACCATACATATGAGTACCTTACCCATGAAGGGAACATTTGCTATTGGCCATTAATCATAAAGATCTTCTGGGTCCAGTGATGGTTTCTTCAGGAGTGGTCGCACCACCTCCTCATTTAAGGTGGCTGGGACAACTCCGTCTCTAAGAGATGAGTTGATTACCTCTTGGACTCAGCCAGCTGTCCCATCCTTGCCAGATGTAATTACCCATAGCAATCACCTTCTCCACACCCCTGGGCCCCACCAACTGAAATTCATCAAACAATATAGGATCAAACAGTAGTCTGGACACATGTATGGATTGGTTACTCCCATCCACAGAATCAGATCATGACATGTGCAAATGATTTTGGATATAATTGTACAAGCTAAAGAAAGATTGTTTAGCTTTGATCTAATGGGAGGATTGGTAGTCTACCAATCCTCCCATTAGACACCTCATGGTCTTAACGGACACAAAATCCTGTGGCAAATAAAGTCATAGAATCACAGAATAGTAGAGTTGGAAGGGGCCTATCAGGCCATCAAGTCCAATCCCCTTCTCAATGCAGGAGTCCACCTGAAAGCATCCCTGACAGATGGTTGTCCAACTGCCTCTTGAATGCCTCTAATGTAGGAGAGTCCACCACCTCCCTAGGTAATTGGTTCCATTGTTGTACTGCTCTAACAGTCAGGAAGTTTTTCCTGATGTCCAGCCGGAATCTGGCTTCCTGTAACTTGAGCCTATTATTCCGTGTTCGGCATTCTGGGTTGATCGAGTCCTCCTCAAATGCTAAACCTCTTCTTTTCCAAATATAGCTGCATACTGCAAAGTGAAGTGAAACTCATCACTATGATACGGCTGCTTTTCCTCCTCAGTGAAAATATAATTGAAGAGCTAGCAAAGAAAAGCCTCTTAGAAAGAGGGAGAGCTATATTACTTTTCTCATCACTTTTATATGAAATTTAGTAGAGCAGCAAGGGTGAGAGAAGGAATCCATCATTTGTCTTTATTCAGAATGGAATTTCTTTCAGTACTCTAGTTCCTTTCTCTGTGTTGGGGAAAACATATTTAGATCCGCTGCTGGTTTTGGCAAGAAGAGTTTGTTTCTCTTTAAAAATCAACAAAAAAGTGTTCACCATCTTGAGAAGAAATTAATTTGGCATCGATATAAAACTAAAAAGATGAAATACAATTTAGAAATCCTAATTGTTTTAAACTCAAACCATTCTGTGTGTCTTTTTAAAACAACAAAAAAAATATTACATTTTCAGGAGATTTGATTGGTAAAACATACAGCTATATATAGGAGAGCCTCCAAAAAGAAGAAACTAATCTAATTAGAATGATTTGATCTGGTTTAACACTATTATGTATTTGGCAGGAGATCCATTTTGAGGCTCGGCAGTGCTCCTAACATTTGGGTCTGGATTTCATGTAGAATTCTTTACTGCTAAATTGAATTTAAGAGGTACTATGTGCAGAATAATTGCTAGAAAGGAGGAGAGAGAGTGGCCGCATATGAATAATCAAGGAGGAAGAAATGCATTTTAAAAAGGCACCAATTTACATAATATATGTATAGACACAAATTGAGAAACAATAATTATAACCTAAATAGAAATAAGGTATATTTACCATACAAGAACGTGACCTGTGTCCTGTCTTTTCGGTCTGCTGCCCAGGTGCTAATAATTGATGGGTAATAATTTTTACGGTTCTTTATCTTAAAACCAGTATTTGTTCATTTACAAAATTCATATACTGCTCCATATCTGAAACAGATTCCGGAGCGGTGAACATACAAATTGATCAGGACAGCCTTTCAAATAGAGGATAGTCCTCTGCAAAAGAGGACACATGTCCACCCTCAGAGAAACTAAGAGGGAAAGAAATCAGAAATACAGTACTAAGGGCTAATAATAGTAGCTCCATCTTGGTCACCAGGAAGCCTCTTTGCTCTGAGATGGGCTATGATGACCTGTGTCATGCTGATTCAAAGAGCCAGATTGGGGCTACTATTGGTGTATCACCCAACCTGTTACCCAGCGGCCTCCCTGAAAGTTGGTGTATTTCCTGTTCCTATTCAAGCCTGGGGAGACTCAAGAAAAACTAGCTTGGGGAAGCAAATATTAAGGAGGCAAGGCTTTAATCCATGTTATATACAACCTTAATATACTATAGCTGAAAGTTGTGGGCTAAAATGGGGTAGTAGGAATTATTTTGGGAACTAGTCAATGGACTCATCTCTGCACTTCACCATTTTCAAACTGGGGGCTAGTCCCATTTTTCCCCTCCTAGATCTGATGACAGGGATTAAAATCTTGCACCAGACAAAATCCAAAGTCTTTGGATTTGGGGTGGCATGTCTCACCCACTGCTCCTCCACGAAGTCCTTCCATGATTTGAAGAGGCTTTCTTCATGAGGAAGGGCATCTTCGGGTCCACCCCTCTCATCTGGCACTCCTGAGAGTTTAAGTAAAAAAAAAAATAGATTAGCATTTCATAAAAAAAAAAGTTATTATAGCTTCGGCTATGGGGTGGTATATAAGTGTAAATAATAATAATAATAATAATAATAATAATAATAATAATTGTTAAATACATCAGGAGGTACACATGCACATATTTCTAAGATGGCAGTTTTGGAATGCCATACGCTCAAGGGACAGGAGCAATTTTGAATTGGGGATCCTTGTGGATCGGGATACACACACACACTTTTCTGGCGAAGAGAAATTCCATTTGGGCATTCCCACCATGCGATTGCAATCCCACTAACAACCCCATTATACATCCGTGTCATCATGTCCCCGGCCATCCACACATGGGGGTGGGGGAGTTGGCAAAAGGGATCCTGCTGAATGCATGAATACTCCCCCCCCCCATGATTGGCGACCTTGATCATGCAGAGTCCCAATCACAGGATGATCCTTCTACAATGGATTGAACAACAGATCAGGCTGCAAGTCTAATTAGTAATAAATAAATAAATAAATAAATAAAGTGATACAGGATCACCCAGGTGCCAGTGCATTTTATGCCAACTTACCCAATGCTGCCGGAATGTTGTTTTTCGTTTTCTGGCTACTTTTATTGTTGTCTGTGAGTCTCATGAGCCCATAATCTTTTGATATTTCCTTTCCTTTGCCTTTTTCTACCACATCATTTTTTTGGGGGCAGGGGAGGAGGAGGAGGGGCAGGTATCTTCGCACATCCGATCTTTAAAGAAACAAATAGTTTCTGAATGAACCATCTTGCAACACCTTTAATATTCCCCCCCTTGCCCCAATACTTGGCACTGTCCTTGAAAATATGATTGTTGGAAATGGATTTTCCAGTTGCTGGATGCCTGAACTTCTTGTTCTTACTATACAGACCACAGCCAAGCCTGTCATAACAGTTGTGATTTAACACAGCGTGAAATCTACAATATGCAGTTTCTTTAGAGCTACCAAGACAAGTTGGGAAACTATCCCCCCTCTCTTATTGTATTAGGATCTTTCAACAATAACCACAGGCTTTAAAAATCAAAAGCTAGTAGAGTACCTGCATGGCCTCATCACCGTCTTCTCTTCAGTCACAGGAAAGGAAATTCCCTCTGATAACATGGGGCTGGTTCACATGTGCCTCATTACTAGATTTCTTTACCTTTGTGACTGGCAGCTGTCTGTGTGAATCATCTACAATGCACACAGAGACACTTTGCATTGCAGGATCCCTGTAACTGAGGATCAACCACCTTCTTATAGTGAGGCAATGTTATTGGCTGAATTTGGATGACACAATAAACAATCGTCAGTTGTATTGACTATCGTGTCGTCCGAATGCTGCCATAGTCAACTCAGCGCTGATCCTAATCCCCACCACAGTTGATTATTTATGACCATGGTGTGTGGGGAGTACCTCCTAGATGAACAACTATAAAGTTGATTATTACCCCACCATTGACTATCGTGTTGCCCGAATTCAGATTGAGATAGGCACTAATCCCTGTCCGCTGGTGACCTTTGCCAATGAGAATCAAATCTGCTCATATCTGCATATCACCATCCTGGATTCCATTTCTTGGTCAAATTATAATGTGACAGAATATTGGGAACTGGCTTAGAGACTTTTTTTTTAAAAAAAGTGGTATATATATTTTTATTAAATAAATAAATAAAGAAAGAAATAAGTGATAAAATGAAAAAAAATGTAAAGTAAGACCCATAGATTTTAATGGAACAGATGTCCCAGAAATCATGCTTAGGATTCTGGTGTTAATCTTAAGAACTTTCACATATTTCAGAAATGCTGTGCTCTTGTTGCCAAGGGCAGGATGTAAGATCTCCATGACAAGTAAATTTCCATCTGAAGAGATTTAAGAATATTCTGCACCTTTTAACAGGACAAAATGTAAAAATAAAGAGATGACAACTTCACACCAAAGGCACCTGCTATAGAAAGAAAATATTTAAAGCCATTTGGTAAATTGCAATGTTTTTTGAATCCGCGGCTGTGGTAGAAAATAGACTGTAAAGTGATGCTTAGTCAACTATGCCCAATTTTCCAAGCATTTGCACTCATGAATCATTGTTTTATATTGCAAAATAAAATATAAATATGTCAGAGAAGGAAATGTGAATTGGAACATGGTAATTTAAGCCACCGCACTGTCAGCTCTGTGGGCTTTATTTGTGTTCATTATTTTATGATCACGCAACACAAATTTTCATTTCTGCCAGCTCTGTGTCATATCTAAAACTCTTTTTTGAGGGGGTGGGGCAGCTTCTACTGTTAAATAAAATTGCAGTTGATAAATACATGATGGTATAAAACATGAAGAGATTACATAATGCCCTGAGCTGTGCAACTTTATTTTCAACCATGTTTCAAGAAAGGTTAGCTCTGTTTGTCTAAATTGAGCCAATACAGTCTTACGTTATTTAGATGAATTCTTTCTTAGGTTTGAGGGTGGAATCCTAAGAAGGGAGCACCAGAGGAAACAAATGAGCAACGATGTCCCTTGCCTCGACTTTTTTGCTTAGGCGGGTTCTCCCTCCGTTTCCTATGCGAGTGTAGCCCTTTAATCACATGTGGTCAGTTTTGCTCTGAGCCCGCAGAGGAGGGGAGAAAACAGACAATCCCTGTTCAGGGATATTTCGAAAGAGGAAGGAAAAAAGGAGCACTCAAGGCGTGAGAGCAGCGTGAGGGGAATGACATCATGTGAAAGAATTGGATCAAAGTCGCGGCGGGTGTGGATCAAACCACCCGTGTGATAAAGGTCTTAGAGAGCGTTCCTTCAGCCAAACAACAGCCTTACACATCCCGCTGATACGTAAGCATTTAAGGATCATCAATTCTTCCAGTTTGCAGAGGAAAAGGGGCAGGGCTGAAACATGAAGGGGAAAATATAGAACAAGGGTTTTGAACCTCTTTCAGCCTGAGGGCCAAATTCGAACTTTGGAGAAGCTCTCGGCATCCACATTCCAGTGGGGAGTGGGGGCAAAGGCAAAAGGGCCAGGACAAAAATACCAAAAATAGAAGCACATCTTAGCTTAAAGCTCTTATTGTCAGTAACAATATTGTCAAACCTTGAGCCTGTAGCCTCAAGGTTTGACATGCCTGGTATAGATGCATTGCATTGAGCCTAGGTTGGAAGTGAGCACAGTGCATGAGACTGTAGGGCTTGATTGCTGAATTCATGGCATACATATTAAATCCAGATGCTTTTAATAGCAATTCCCATGCTTGGGGGCACATGAGGGGTGGGTGAATGTAGGGTTCCCCCACAAACTGAGCCTCGTGACTCCCACCTGCCCCCACAAGCCAAGCCTTGTGAGCCCCCACTGAGCACTCGTGAGGTCCGTGAGAGCTTGGCGCCTGCCCGCACTGACCTGCATTAATGGCGGCCTCCATTTATACAGCAGAGGGAAATGCGCACTTTCTGGAGACTCTGGAAAATGTGCTTTCCCACACACCCTGCTTCAATGGGGGCCTTAAAGGCCCTCTTAATGCAAGGTACCCTTGCATTAAGAGGGACTTGAAGGCCCTGACTGAAGCAGAGGAGGGGAAAGCTCATTTTCCAGAGCCCCCCAAAAATGCACATTTACCGTCGCCATGCTAATAGTGGCAAAGGGGTGAAGGGTGCGATCCCAGAAGCCAGGATCGCAGGGGCTTGTGAGTGCTTGGGCACAGTGTGTGTTTGGGGGGGCATGTCTGCTGCCCTCGTGGACCCAACTGGATGCTTGCGATGTAGAAAATGGAAGATTCCATGTAATGGACAGTTCTTAATTATGGATGCGGAGAGGCTGTCACCCTAGAGCCAAATTAATATGTGAAAATAGATATTAATTAAAACAGTTAGCATTATAAAATGATCAAACAACAACAACACAATAACAACAACAACAACAACAACAACCACAACAACACAAAAATGACCCAACTCAGGGGTCCAGACCATTGTTGGTCATGGTATCTTTGTCAGAATTCTTTCAGTCTTTCTTTTCCAATCTCGTTCTCTTCTTCCTCAAATCTCTTCCCAGTTTCTCCTTCATCTTTTCTTCTCATCTTTTCTGGCTGCTTTCCTTGGCTATTTCCTCAGGGATTTTCTCCTTGGTGTTTCCGTTGTGGGAAATAGTTCAAATGGAGTGAGAGAATTAAAGCTGAAAATGTCTGGCTGGTGTCCCTACCTGTGAGTGGAAAGTGTGTTTGCTTCGTCATGAACGTATTTTACCTCATCAAAGACATAAACCAGGTGGGGGCTACAGGATCCATTTATTAAACTTATATTGCTTCAGGAAGCTCAGAGTGGGTGACTGCAATTTATGAGCATACCAGACTCAGGCTTGCTTAGCTTTAACACTTTCACAAGATGTTGTGCCCTCAGAACATGAATGTATCTAACAGGGCCAGTCCTACCATGACATGGTTTATGCACCTCCATCAGGCAATGGAGTGGGAGGAGCAGTGAACTGTGCCACTCTCTGCCCACCCCCATATCTTCCAGGAAGGACCACTGTATCCATCTTGCCATCTCCAGCAGGTGCTTTGGAGAGCTCCCCCTCCCGCATCCACTCTCCCACTGTGGAATTTGCTGCAGTGAGAGAGTGCATGGCAACCACCTGCCCTCCCAATTGCTTGATCCCCGTATCGCCTTACTGCATCCACAACTGGGCCCTGCAAGTGATCTGCCGAACTCTCCCAGGCATTGCCCAAATTCTCAAGAATGCTCTCAGGATGTGAGACAGAGGTGGAAAGGCATGGGAGGTGGTATTTGTTCTCACTTCAGGCAGCAGGTAAGTTAGGCCAGGGCTGCTACCTACAGAAAAATACATAATATTCTGAAGGCCAATACTCATAAGACCAAAATTCCTGTCCGATGTTGATGACCCTGTAGCCATCGCTACCTCTTATTTCTCATTTGCATCCTTTTTCTCCTGTAAAATGCTGATAGCAGCTTAGATGGGATTAACCCATTTTATCTTTACAACAACCCTAAGAGTCAGAAACTTCATGGGCCCTGGTTGTTGTGTTTCTTCCAGAAGTGGCGTTATGACTGGGAGGGAAGGTGTATCAACAATTCCTCATTCACAACCACTGAGCACCTCCCCACTATCCAGTAGGGCAATTAGGCCAAACATGTTGTGCTTTTGTTTTCCATTCAGAGGATATGAACTCATAGTCAAGGCAAAGGAGTTGTATTATCCTCTGCAGTTTGTAGAGTCTGCATTTTCTCCTGGAGCACTATATATCAGAAAGCAGTGATGGTGGCAGCCAATCCAACTTATTGCCTGTTCCATGTTCATACACCAGTGCCAAATGAGCTATTCTGCTTGTAACGAGGGCCATATAATAGGCTAGAACAACATCTGGTGGCAGGTCACCCAGTTTGAATACCCTCGGTGCTGCATGGAGAGATGCCATGATTGTCAGTCCAATGAGGTGAATGACCATCACATTAACTTGTTCTCAAAATGCTTGTCAGCCTACTGATTCAATCCTATGGCTGAAAGCCAAGACTAATTATTAAAGCAGGTAATGTTTTTCACCCTTGCTCCTGGAACATATGTTTTCCATCTTGCTACTAAGGGAAAATGCATTGAAGACAAAAGGTGCATCACCATTTGTTCTGAAGTGAGATCAAGGGAGTTACTAGTGTTTTCTTTTTAACCATGATGTTCCATTCATTCCCCAGTGAAACCTAAAAAGAAATGAGTGACTGCTTTCGGTAGCATTTTATCTCACTGACAAAACACAGCACCTATTAGATCTGGCCAAAATGGCTTGTGGCAGCCATTTTGGCCAGATCTCATATAGGCAGGTTTTGTTAGTGAGACCAAATGCTATGGAAAGCAGTAACTCAGTATCAGGGATAGTTCAATCACTGCTGTGGGATCTTGTAGTTTTTTTTAAACGAAGATTTAATTAGAAGGAGTCTGGAAAACTTTGGACTTGTTCGGTTTGTAGAATGTCAAAATCTGAGTTGATCTCAGTCAGCGTTCAGAGATTGGAGAGTTGTCCTATTCCCTGTAGCTATCTGCTTGCTTTAGCTTTCGCAGAGAAGCTGTGTGTGAGAACTTGATAGAGAAAGAGTGGGGGGTTTGCAGAAGGATCGCTCAGATTGTGAAGTGTCATCTTGGTGGGCTGAGCAGTGCCACCTGTTTGGACAGGGTCATTGCTGAAAAGCTAAAAGCCCTTGTCTGTCAAGTGGTCTAGAAGAGGCCTACACCTCCCTTTTTATGCTGCTGCAAAGACAATGAGCCATTGCTAGGAACATCTGGTCTGCTTTTCCGGAAAACCTCCCTGTTTGGATCCATCATCGTCTGAGTCTCAGGGGGCGCTCTGCACATGCTCCCTCTTAAGATTGCTAGAAACTTCCCATTAAAAGTAATCCAAAGCTTTTCATAGACTTGAACTCTCGTTTGCTATGGATTGTGTGTCTTTGTTTATCATCGCTCAGTGTATAGACAGGGTACAGACAGGGTTTGATTTATGACTGTTAGACCTTCTTTCCTCTGACTAGACTCATGCAGTGAGGAGTTGCCCATGCAAAAGCAATAGTACGGAACTCCTAGCTTTTGAGGGTATAACTTTCCCTGTAATCTTACTTAAGTCTTGACCAAGTTGCCTGGAATTACCAATGTACGATCTGAGGTTGGACTAGCTCTCTTTGGGTGGTTTGTTAAGACTTCCAAGAATTTGCTTCTCTGATTGCCTGAGGGATCATGTCAAGAATCAACTCTTTCCCTTGTTTGGGTTTGGAACCCATGTATAGATTGACCTTCCCTTGTGTTCAGAACCATGGCGATGGCAATGGGAAAACCATGCCGATGAGGATCTTGTTATGGTAGTAATGATTAGGTGTTGACTGTTCTAGTATTTCTTGGATCCTATTGCTACTGATCGTTGGCTATATGATTTATTCTAAAGTGTATAACCGTAAAGCTTTTGCCACAGGATTTCCTGCAATAAAGACATCTCACTGATTTGAGTGTCCCATATCAGTTTGCCAGAATGTATGCTTGCAAGAGGGACCGGGAAACCTGACATTCAGTACCTATGCTCAATCACTGGTGTCGAGGGTAGATGCTTGTGTCCCAAAACAAGATTTACTAAGAAGAATCAGGAAATATACAACTAATCTTTTCTCACTTTTCAGGAGCAGATTTTTCAGATTTGGCAGGGGCCAAAGGTGTGGACAAGGTTTAGAGACTTGCCCTGGGAGATATTAAGATTCATATTTGGTTGGTTGGTTATATTTAAAAAACAAAACAAAACTATAACACTATTGTGAAGAGCCACAACATTTTTTTTCCCAAACACGTTTCCTTGTATAGCAAGTGCATAGGAATATTTAGGCCATAATCCTATCTCTGCTTACCTGGGAGTAAACTCCACTGAATTCAATGGGACTTACTTCTCGGTACACAACTATAGAATTGTGCTGTTAATAGTTTATAATAATCACTCAGTGGCTGAATTCGGACAACACAAAAGTCAATGGTGGGGTAATAATCAACTTTACAGTTGTTCATCTAGCAGGTACTCCCCACACAACATGGTAATAAATAATCAACTGTGGTATGGATTAGGATCACCGCTGAGTTGACTATGGCAGCATTCGGATGACTTGATAGACAATACAGCTGATGATTGTCCCCCCCCCCCAGCTGCTTATTGTGTCGTCCGAATTCAGCCAGTGAGTTGGCCAGAAATATAGTTGCTTTTGAGACCCATATGGTCTGAAGCATGGGCTGAAGGGCACCATCTCTTTAAATGGCACCTCAGTCTTTTTCCTCTTCTCCGTATGAGGGTCAAACTACATGTTATGTCAACTGTATAGCATGTAGCTGAGCCTATTCATATTTTTTTTTTTCACTTGAGAGTAAGGGCTTCTCTACATGAGGCTAAAATACCACATTGATACTGGGACTTCTCCTTCCAGATTCCTTGTAGGATTAAGATCAGTTCCTTTACACATGTTTTTTTTTACCCTGGAGGTTTTCTTTCTGGGCATGTTCTGTATGTTTCCTTATCAGCCACTAGATGGTGCTGGGGTATAGCTGTGATATAGCGGAATTCAGGAAATATATATATTGCATTTTGTCCATTGCGAATAAAGCTGCTATAATGGCCAGAAAGCCAAGGAGAAGCCCTGGAATTTGACAATGTTATGTAAACTACCCACAAAAAAAGCATGAGTGACCAATCCTGAGAGCACAATAAAAGCCTCGTGTAGAGAAGCCCTAAGTGCGCACAGCCCTGTTTTAGATTGGGACCAGCACACACTGAGAAGGAAGGATTAAACCTCCCACCCACATTTGGTTTCTAAAATCTCCCCCCCCCCAAGCATGGTGATTAAAAAAGGGGGGAGCCTTCATTTACTACGTTGAAGAGAAGGAGAAAGAGGAAGAGAAGAAAGTTTAGATAAGACTAACAATACCTCCCAGAAACATGTCCACACAGGGCCTTTAAGGCCCAAACTGTGTTGGGGAGGAAAGAAACATGTATTTCCCCCACTGCATTAATGGTGGCTGCCATTAATGCAGCAGAGGAAATTGTACACTTTCCTGAGGTTCCAGAAGGTGAACTTCCCCCCTGTGCCTATGGGGGCCTTCCATTAATGCAGTGGGGGAAATACATGTTTATTTCCTCCCCAACACAGTTTGGGGCTTTAAAGGCCCTATTAACTCAAATGTTGGTTTAAGGCCCCCATCAGGGGGAGAAAAATTGTGTATTTTGCCCCACTGCGTTAATGGCGGCTGCCATTAATGCAGTGGGGTGGAGGGGCACAGGGCATGATCCCAGAAATCAGGGTGGACCTGCGTCTGAGTGCTCTTGCGGGCTCACAAGCACTAGGGCACAGGTCCATTCTAGCACTGGATGCATCCACTTCGACCCATGTGAGCCAGATGCAGGGGCTTCCACTGTCCTCAGTGACCCAGGCAGAGTCTTGCAACATCCCTACTTTTTACCAGAAGGCTGGTTGTTTGCTTGTTTGTTTGTTTTTACAGAAAACTAGCTTACTTAGTATTTCATACAATTATCACCTGGTAAATGGTTATGGGTATTCCTCCAAAGACAGTGATGTATTTGCAGCAGTCTCTTAACCAGAGAAATCCTGTCATAACATCTTCTTTCACCACGTTTAAGGCTTCAGTTCTTCCTTTAACAGGAGCAGTAAAATACAGCTAATTTCCGTTACAATTTCAATTTTCAATCAACTTGGTGGGGGGGGGGGGGTGAGGTCTGACAAATCTTAATGATAGCTGTACATTTCTTCTGATTTCTGTATTCTTTATTAGGTTGTGTTCTGGAAGCTTAGAATTTATGAAGTCGCTGGAAAGAATGAACAGTTCAATAACCTTCACACACAGTTTTTTATTTAATATAATTAGTTTGTCATTGAAGATTTATAGGCCATTGTATTATGTAGATTATATATATATATATATATATATATATATATATATATAAGTTGCCATAAGTGCCTGACTAGCTTGAAATGAAATATGCCAGCAGAGAAATTCCCTTCTTAAAACACTGTGAAATCTAGTTAAGGCATTTTTATTGCACAGGAACAATGAATGCTATTAAGTTGTGATTTATACTTTTAACATAATTGCCCACTAAAATGAATGGAAAGCATTACTCAGTATAAGTAATGGGAACAGGGGTGGTGGCAAAATCTATATCTCAAACATGATCCCAGGAGATACGTTCTACTTGAATACATTTTTTCTAGAAATTTCATCTCACTAGGCCGTGGTTATGCCAAACTAATCTGTCACTTTAACAATCTTGTCTGTATGCCTAAGGGATTAGTTTGAATAAGCCAGGAGTGATACACGATGTACAAAAGTTAGAAATCACAGAGTGAAATCAACAAACCCCCCCCCCCAAAAAAAAACCCTTTCAGAATGTCACTGTCTGTATAGAAGGAGCAGGTACTGCAGATTTATTTGTGATGTCATAATTCAGATACTTACCAAGAAGTAAAAATAAAAGTATCATAAACCTTTGAATTTTATTTCAGAAGGAAAATCATATTAAAGCTCTTATTTGAAACGTTATTTCTTGTGTTGTCATTTTTAACCCCTCATCACTCCCTTGAGACAGAACAACTATGTATAGCCTTGTCTGGTAGAAAATAAATGCCTCAATAAAGCAGGTGGGACTCACAGATGGAAGCAGGTTTTCTCAGGCACAGGCAATCTGGATGCAGAATGCAAATGTACATAGACGTTTATATCACAATACTTCAGTGGATCCCTTTAAATTGGAAAATGCAGGGTGGGCAAGCCCAGGATTATGTTATCCCTGACCTTTGTGCATGCTCAACTTACAAGTCTTCCAAAATTTAAGAGAGCTATAAAGGCTGATCTCTTCCAGCAGGCTTACCCAGTTGAATTTTAAGACTTGGTTGATTTTAATAATGTATTAATTTTATATGTTATTAATCAGTGTTATGTATTTTATATTGTCTGCATTGATGTTGTTCACCGCCTCGATCTGGAGGGAGAGGTGGGTAAGAAATAAATTATTATTAGTAGTAGTAGTAGTATTAAAATTAGAATGGTGGTTCTGTGGAGGCAGAATTTGCAGGGCCCCTCGCCCCATGAACTCGATGGGCCCTACTCACACGGCTCCACTTCATTGAACCAGGCTACCTTGCTTAAGAGAGCCTTTAAGGCCCCAATTAGCATGGTGTGGGGGAGCGGATGGAGAAAATACACAATTTCTCAGCCTTGGGGAAATCATATGCTTCTCACCTCTCCCTGCCATTGGGGGTATGAAAGGTCCTGTTAATAGGGCCTTTAAGTCCCCCATTCGCAGTGGGGGAGAAACACACAAGTTTCCCAAGGCTGGGGAAATTGCATATTTTTCTCCTTCCACTCTAATGGTAGGAAGAAAATACACAATTTCCCCAGCTTTGGGAAAATTGCATATTTTCCCCTGCTACGTTAATGGCAGCCAGCATCAGCACAGTGTGGGGGAGGACAAAGGGCACTGATAAGTAAGATGCAGCCATCCATCCCCTCTTCAGGCATTCACTTGAACACATGAGGATTCAAAGCATGTACTGGGATAGGACAATGCAACCCCTACATCTATGCTTATGCCACCACCACCCTCAGTTCAGACCTTCCGAATGTTGAACCAGGGGGATCTGAACAGGAGTTCTATGCATGCACACTCGAACACAAATAGAACTCCCTGCCTTAGCAGGGTTCCTGATAGTGTTATGTGTTGAGAAGGCTGATGATCTATTGAGGCATATTAAGCATGGCTGTCATGCCACCCATGACGTTCTGAGTCCTGGCAGCCCCAGGCCCTGAAATCCCCAAGGATCACCACCCTCGGATTCTCCAACCTCCCCTCTGACACTATTTCCACCAATTTGGATAGGGAGGCTTCCAGGCAGTGCGGTGAACTACAGCCTCCCACTGTTCTCTCCCTCCAGTCTGTGCTGGTGCTAAACCAATACCCAAATAGGCAGAGCTGAGTCTTCCTCTACAATGTCTCTAGTAAATCTGCCTCCTCTGGGTGTTGTGGACAATCTTAAAGGGGCTGAGCAATGTCTATCTTTCCCCCAGTCCTAAGCATTCCATCCACTCATCCCATGCCTTCACTTTCGGCCCATGTTAGATGTTGACACAATGGTAGCTCCTTAGGACACAGGTAGCAGGTGAAGGGCCAACCTCACTACTTTCAGATCTAATTGTCCAGATTGCCATTGGGTCCATAAATGGTGGTAGATACATTTTGTTCATTACATTTATATCCAGCCCTCCTTCCAATGATGTCAAGTTTTTTTTGTTTCTCCGAGAATTCTAATGTTCAGTTCCCCCACCTGCAGCCTCGAAAGGTACAACAGCCTGGCAATAGAGAAATCACCCTTCTACATTAGCTCTCTATCACTCATCAGAAGTTCTTTTTTCGTTTATCATAGAGATTCAACACCCATAACGTATGTGGCTACCGAAATGCTTATTGTACGCATTGCAGAGAACGAAAGCAGATCATAATCATGCTTCAGAAATATGCTTCTAATCAAAAGGAGGGAGGGGAATGCATTAGGTGATTTTAACAATGTAAGAAGGTGTGAATTATACTAGTAGGTGGGATATTTTAATAGCTGCAGGTGGTGAAATGAAATTTGAGCTTTGAAAAACTCTTTTTCATTATCCTCTGTTTTTCTCAATTCTCCCCTCCTGGCTAATTATTAGGGGTGTGCATCGGATCGGATCCGATCCACGATCCGAATCCGATCCGCCCCAAAAATCGGAAAATCCGATCCGATCCGATCCGATCCGATACACCATCCGATCCGATCCGATCCGATCCGGCGAGGTCCGATCCGGATCGGATCGGATCGGCGGATCGGACGCCATTTTAAATGCGTTTTTCCCATAGCAAAGTATTGTTGTTTTACAAAAACGCCTATAACTTTTTCATTTTTAACGACAGAAGGATGAAACTTGGGCACATTGTACACTGGTTAGGGATAGGTATCTGTGAGAAATTTCAGAAAGATTGGTGCATGCAGTTTGTGGCAATTAATTTTTTAATAAATAACATGGAATGCCTATAACTCGGTCATTTTTAAAGTTACACACATGAAACTTTGCCACATTGTAGGTGGAACCTTGGGACCCACGTGTGTGAAATCCCAGAACCGTGGGTGCTTGCCTGGTGTGGCAATGAATTTTTGAAAAATGGGTAGTAGTGGGGTAAATGCAGTTATGCCTCCCATGTTTTTATTTTTAAAGATACAAACAGGACACTTCGGCACATTACAGGGAACACTTCCCTTGATATGTGTGTAAAATTTCAGACAGCTAGCTCCAGGCATGTGTTGGCAATGAATTGTTGAAAATTGGGTAGCAGTGGGGTAAAATACAGTTTTGCCTCCCATTTTTTTATTTTCAAAGATACAAACGGGAAACTTTGGCACATTGCAGGGAACACTTCACTTCAAATGTGTGTGAAATTTCCGGAAGCTAGGTGCAACATTTTAGTGGGAAACGAACGTTTATTCATGGCATTTCACATGGGATTTATGGGTTGGTTTTAAGAGCTACAAACCTCTAACTCGCTCACATGGCACAGGACCTATGCCCGCTCAAACGCTGGAAATTTAACAAACTTTGGTGCAATGCTTTAGTGGGAAAACAAAGGTTTATGCATGGCATTTCACATGGGATTTATGGGTTGGTTTTAAGAGCTACAAACCTCTAACTCGCTCACATGGCACAGGACCTATGCCCGCTCAAACGCTGGAAATTTAACAAACTTTGGTGCAATGCTTTAGTGGGAAAACAAAGGTTAAACTTTATTATTTTAAACCTTCAGGAAAGGGAGGGGGAGGCTGTGTTTGTGTGTGTGTGTTTGACAGCTTGATCCACCAATTGTGCTTTAGAATACATGACTGAATCACCCAATCCTGTGAAGACTTTCTTCAGCCTCCAATCGCAATGCTGGAGGAGGGCACCAGTATATATTCTCTCAGCCCTGCCCTTCTGGCTCTTTGTGGGTTGAACGTGGAGGAGATTAGGGAGTGTTTTGGAGCTGTGTTGGAGAGACTGTATTGATTTGATTGTATTTGGAGGTGGTTTTGAGGAGTTTCTGATCTTTTACTTCAGCTTTTCTTGTTCTCTCTCTTGGCTTTCCTTTCTCTCTTGCCTTTCCTTTCTTAGATAGCACGTTTGTTTGTCTGTGAGTTCAGTTTGTCTTTGCAGTGAGTGTGTTTGTTTGTTCTACTTTCGCTTTCTGAAAAAAACCCAAAAAAATAATAAAAAAATATTTCTATCCTCTCTCTCTCTCTCTCTCTTTCTCTGTGTGTGTGTGTGTGTGTGCGCGCTTGTGAGTGAGTGTGTGTTGCTGGGCTGTGTAGCCTGCTGCTACAAACACAAAAAAAGTCAGCAAAGCACACACTTACACAAAAATAAATAATAATAAAAATAAAATGAAGCGTGGCACTCAAAGGGGGGGTGCTCCCAAGGCAGCATTTGGGAGAGGCCGCTCTGGGCATGGCGCTGCTGCTGCTGCTGCTGCTGGGACCAGCAGCAGGCAGCCTACTTCCACACCCCCAGTTAAACTGAGGCGTTCTCCACTGGGGCAGCAGAAGCAGGCAGAGGCAACTCAAAGTAGTGCCTGCAGGGCACTCTTTCAGCAACATGAGGCAGGTGCTGGGAGCAGCAGTGGGCATGAAGAAGGAGCACTATATTATCCAGCTCCTTCTTTGGTGGGTGAGCCTGTGAACCCGCTGACTGATCTTTTCCCAGATCTTGTGGAAGTCAGCGAGGTTCAGAGTGAGAAGGAGGACTCTGATGTGGGGCAAGAGGAAGAGCAGGCAGCACCAGAGACTTACTCTCCACAATCCGTCCTCTCTTCCACTCATTCCCTTGCTCCTGAGGTGACACCACAGAGCGAAGGCGCCGGCAGGCCGTCTGTGTCACCCCAGAAGCGACAGGCAAGCAAGGTGTGGGACCACTTTGAAGTGGCAGTGGATTCCCGCTTTGCTGTCTGTCGCCACTGCAAGATGTCAGTGAGCAGGGGAAAAATGCCAGGCCACTTCACCACCACGAACCTCACCCGCCACATGCAGAGGCACCACCAGTCTGTTTTGCTTGGGACCGAGGCGGGCACCTCGCAGCAGACTGGTGCTAGCGGCAAGGGCAAGCAGAAGGCTCCTGCAACTTCTGCCAGCTCTCGACCTCCCATCCCCAAGAGGCTTCGCCAGGCCACCATGGAAGAGATGGGGTGGGGGAAGTATGGAGCCACAAGGTGGCGTTTTCCAGCGCCCAACCAGATCACCAATTGCATCGGTGAGATGGTGGCGTTGGATGACCAGCCATTCAGCCTCGTCGAGAACGCAGGCTTCAAGAGGCTGATGGCTCTTGTGGTTCCATACTACAAGCCGCCGTGTCGCACCACCCTGAGCAGGCGTGTGGTGCCCTCCCTGTACCAGGCATGCAGGGAGTTAGTTCTGGGTCGTCTGTGCCAGGCAGAGGCACAGAAGGTGCACTTCACTTCGGACATCTGGTCCAGCGAAGGAGGAGTGCACGCTTACCTGTCCCTGACGGCTCACTGGTGGGGAGCCTCAGGGCAGGAAGCACCCAGGACTTCTGGGACTGGGAAGGAGGGCTGCCGCTGGGCCCTCCTTCATACCGCAGTCATGGACCAGTCCCACACGGCGGAGGAGATTACGGAGGCCATGAACCGCATGGTGGCAGGGTGGCTGGGCGGGCACCAGCACACCCGCGGTTACATGGTCACGGACGGGGGAGCCAATATGCTGAAGGCGGTGCGCGATGGCGGATTTGAGGGCATCCGCTGCATCGCGCACGTCTTCAACCTGGTCGTCAGGGATGGCCTTGGAGGCAGCAAGGCCCCTCTCCCTCCCCAAATCCGTAATCTCCTAGAGAGCTGCAGGAAGGTGGCTGGGCATTTCCACCACAGCGTGAAGGGCAGTCGGTTGCTGCGGGAGAAGCAGCAGGAGCTGGGACTTCCGCAGCACCGGCTAGTGCAGGACGTGGCAACACGTTGGAACTCCACCTACCACATGCTCGAGCGTATGGTGGAGCAACAGCGTGTTGTCCACGAGATGTTCAGGGTCGGGGACATTGGCATCCAGGCCCCACTGTCCAGGCAGCAGTGGGAGGCCATGTCCCAGCTTCTGGTGGTCCTCAAGCCGTTCCTTGAGGCCACCGAGACCCTGAGCAGCAGCACTGCCCTTCTCAGCCAGGTGCTCCCCGTGGCCAGGCATCTCCAGAATCAGATGGGCGAGTTTCTGGAGGCCGGGGATGCCGTCACCGGCAGGCGCTTCCTGCCAGAGGTGCGGGAAGTGGTGACGAGGCTGAGGGAAAGCCTATCCCGCCGGGTCCAGCCTCTCTACAACGAGAGGCAGTACATGTTGGCCACCATGTGCGACCCGCGCATCAAGGATGGGTTATGTGGGCAGACTTCCCGGGCAGGTTGGGTGGAAATGCTGGTGACGGACGTTCGGGCGGCCCGGGATGCCAGGATTGGGCAGGCAGAGGAGGAGCCCACCGAAGCCCAGGCGCTAAGTCCGCTGAGCACCACCAGCAGCGGCGGCACCACCACACCCAGCAGGGGGACAGGCCAGGGGTTTTGGGACAAGGCTTTGCAGGCTGCGGTTGGGCATAGAGGCACTCAACCCAGCCGCCGCCAGGATGACGCTGCAGCAGCAGTGCAGCGTTACCTGGCGGAGCAGATGGAGGACGGCTCCATCGAACCCCTGGCCTACTGGTCATCTCGGCGCCAGATGTGGCCTGATCTGGCGCGGGTGGCCATGGACAGAATCAGCTGCCCACCGTCCAGCGTTCCAAGCGAGCGGGTGTTTTCCATGGCGGGCGACGTGGTCACACCCCACCGCTCTCGCTTGGACGCTGAGATTGTGGAGCAGCTGGTCTTCCTCAAGGTCAATCTGCCCCTGCTGGGATACCCCACCCTCATGCCCGCGGGGGAGTAATTGGCAGGCACCCCCCATCCATCCCACACCTTTGGGCAGGCACCGGCAGGCCCTTGATTTTTTAATTCTTATTTTCGGTTAATTAATTTTCTTTACTTTAATTTACTGGCTGTGTTGTTTACAGCTCAGTAACTCAACTCTGAACGATGGATCCCGAAGGGATCTAGTTTCTTCTCCTAGCCTCTTACATTGAGGGGATGCACAAGCATCTCACACATTCTATGTTGTTTGACTTGAACCAATGTGCTTGCACGTGTGCCTCTGAAATTGGACTCCGATGGCTCCCTCCAGGCCTTCTGTAAGGTCCCACACTTCCATGGGCGTTTCTTCTTGTAAGACCACGTCAGAGGCTCATGAGAACTTTGGATAAGAAGAAGGCTTAATTTTATCGCCAAGGAACGCATGCACCTCTCTGACTATGAACGAAGGACGCGATAGGATTCCTCTTCCAGGCTCCTACATTGAGTGGATGACAAGCAGCATCCCACACTGTTTCTGACTGTGTCTTTTGGACTTATGTGGCAGCCTTGCAGGGCTGTCACTGTGTGTTGTGTTTATTTTGGCTATATGATTTAAAAAACTGCCTGCCCGCCTGCCCACCTGCTAGGTTGCCGCCATTGTGAAGTAGCCGGAATGCGTGGGCTGGTCTCACGGTTCTATTGCTTACTTGTGCAATGTGCAAGCGCCTGGCATCATGCCCGCCTCTGCCTCTGCCTCTGCCTGCCTGCCTGCCTGCCTGCCCGCCTGCTAGGTTGCCGCCATTGTGAAGTAGCCGGAATGCGTGGGCTGGTCTCACGGTTCTATTGCTTACTTGTGCAATGTGCAAGCGCCTGGCATCATGCCCGCCTCTGCCTCTGCCTCTGCCTGCCTGCCTGCCTGCCCGCCTGCCTGCCTGCTAGGTTGCCGCCATTGTGAAGTAGCCGGAATGCGTGGGCTGGTCTCACGGTTCTATTGCTTACTTGTGCAATGTGCAAGCGCCTGGCATCATGCCCGCCTCTGCCTCTGCCTCTGCCTGCCTGCCTGCCTGCCTGCCCGCCTGCTAGGTTGCCGCCATTGTGAAGTAGCCGGAATGCGTGGGCTGGTCTCACGGTTCTATTGCTTACTTGTGCAATGTGCAAGCGCCTGGCATCATGCCCGCCTCTGCCTCTGCCTCTGCCTGCCTGCCTGCCTGCCCGCCTGCCCGCCTGCTAGGTTGCCGCCATTGTGAAGTAGCCGGAATGCGTGGGCTGGTCTCACGGTTCTATTGCTTACTTGTGCAATGTGCAAGCGCCTGGCATCATGCCCGCCTCTGCCTCTGCCTCTGCCTGCCTGCCTGCCTGCCTGCCCGCCTGCTAGGTTGCCGCCATTGTGAAGTAGCCGGAATGCGTGGGCTGGTCTCACGGTTCTATTGCTTACTTGTACAATGTGCAAGCGCCTGGCATCATGCCCGCCTCTGCCTCTGCCTCTGCCTGCCTGCCTGCCTGCCCGCCTGCCCGCCTGCTAGGTTGCCGCCATTGTGAAGTAGCCGGAATGCGTGGGCTGGTCTCACGGTTCTATTGCTTACTTGTGCAATGTGCAAGCGCCTGGCATCATGCCCGCCTCTGCCTCTGCCTCTGCCTGCCTGCCTGCCTGCCTGCCCGCCTGCTAGGTTGCCGCCATTGTGAAGTAGCCGGAATGCGTGGGCTGGTCTCACGGTTCTATTGCTTACTTGTGCAATGTGCAAGCGCCTGGCATCATGCCCGCCTCTGCCTCTGCCTCTGCCTGCCTGCCTGCCTGCCTGCCTGCCTGCCTGCTAGGTTGCCGCCATTGTGAAGTAGCCGGAATGCGTGGGCTGGTCTCACGGTTCTATTGCTTACTTGTGCAATGTGCAAGCGCCTGGCATCATGCCCGCCTCTGCCTGCCCGCCCGCCTGCCTGCCTGGAGGTGCCCATGCAGCTGTGACTTTGCCTCTGCCAGTGGGACTTTGCCTCTGCCACTGGGACTTTGCCTCTGCCACTGGGACTTTGCCTGGAGGGAGCTGTGCCAAACTGTGACTTTGCCTGGAGGACCCTGTGCCAATGTGACTTTGCCTGGAGGGAGCTGTGCCAAACTGTGACTTTGCCTGGAGGAGCCTGTGCCAAACTGGGACTTTGCCTGGAGGACCCTGTGCCAATGTGACTTTGCCTGGAGGGAGCTGTGCCAAACTGTGACTTTGCCTGGAGGAGCCTGTGCCACTGGGACTTTGCCTGGAGGGAGCTGTGCCAAACTGGGACTTTGCCTGGAGGGAGCTGTGCCAAACTGGGACTTTGCCTGGAGGGAGCTGTGCCAAACTGTGACTTTGCCTGGAGGACCCTGTGCCAATGTGACTTTGCCTGGAGGGAGCTGTGCCAAACTGTGACTTTGCCTGGAGGAGCCTGTGCCACTGGGACTTTGCCTGGAGGGAGCTGTGCCAAACTGGGACTTTGCCTGGAGGGAGCTGTGCCAAACTGGGACTTTGCCTGGAGGGAGCTGTGCCAAACTGTGACTTTGCCTGGAGGACCCTGTGCCAATGTGACTTTGCCTGGAGGGAGCTGTGCCAAACTGTGACTTTGCCTGGAGGAGCCTGTGCCACTGGGACTTTGCCTGGAGGGAGCTGTGCCAAACTGTGACTTTGCCTGGAGGACCCTGTGCCAATGTGACTTTGCCTGGAGGGAGCTGTGCCAAACTGTGACTTTGCCTGGAGGAGCCTGTGCCACTGGGACTTTGCCTGGAGGGAGCTGTGCCAAACTGTGACTTTGCCTGGAGGACCCTGTGCCAATGTGACTTTGCCTGGAGGGAGCTGTGCCAAACTGTGACTTTGCCTGGAGGACCCTGTGCCAATGTGACTTTGCCTGGAGGAGCCTATGTGCCACTGGAGTCCTCCGATCCACATCGGCCGCACGAATAAGGTAAGTGTGTGCAGTCAACGCAGGGACACCTGAGAGTGTCCAGAAGTGGGGCAGTGTGAGATCTTACTTCCGAGTAAGCAAGCAGGCAGCCCCGTGTGCCTACTGGGGCGTGGGCACTCAGGACCGGGCAGATGCCAGTCCTGGGTGAGAGGGAGCCAATGGTGGAAAAGTATGATTTATCTCATGTTAATTCTTTCCCCCCCCCTCCTTCTTTTGCAGCCTATGGAACTCTTCGCCACTGCGCAAAGCGCACCCGTGAATCCAGACTGCCCATCTGCCCCAGCCACGGCCGCATGGAGGTGGCCCCTCGATTCACGTCGCCCCTACGACTCAGGTAAGAGTGCAGGCAGAGTGGCCATATAGAAAAGAAGGCAGGCCCCCTGCACCTTTAACTGTTGTGATGAAGAGGGAATCTCAGCAGGAACTAATTCCATACAAATGACACTGGCAGAAATTCCCTTTTCTCTACAACTGCTGAAGTTAGGAACCCTGACCTGGATTTGATCTGGTCAGCCTAACGTAGGGTGCTATTAGGAGTGAATGAATAACCCAAGGACAAAAGAAATGGTGATTCTCTAATGATCCGGTAAGCTGTGTCCTGCCAGACACAAAAGGATAGCCAATCCCTCTAACAATGGGCTCAGAAGAGTGATTTAGAAAGGGAGGGGTGCAGGAGAAAGAGGATTGCATCACAAACCAGAGAAGTGTGCCGGTGGGAGACTAGTTACTAGGACTTGCATGTATTAATTAATACAAATCTTTATTTATTTTCCTTTCTTCTTTTGCAGTATAAAAGTATTTATGTAATATTCATTATCCCCCTCCTCTTCTTTTGCAGCCTATGGCACTCTCACTGCCACAGTGCCCGGGAAAGGAGAGACTTTGCCCATTACATGCCAGCCTGCCCGCCCGCTGCTGATGCCGCCTGCCGCCTTCCAGATCGTTCCTGCGAGGCGGGCCAGCCGCCTTTCTTGCACAAGCCATGGGACTAGGGGTCCTCCAGGAGAATCTCACCGAGTCCTCAACGCCCTCAGGACTATGGTAAGTATTCTGTGAATGGGGGGGGGCACCTTCCACCTAACAGAAGGTTGGCTGTCTGCCTGCTAACTTCCGAGTGAGCAGGCAGCCCCGTGTGCCTACTGGGGCGTGGGCACTCAGGACCGGGCAGATGCCAGTCCTGGGTGAGAGGGAGCCAATGGTGGAAAAGTATGATTTATCTCATGTTAATTCTTTTCCCCCCCCCCCTCCTTCTTTTGCAGCCTATGGAACTCTTCGCCACTGCGCAAAGCGTACCCGTGAATCCAGACTGCCCATCTGCCCCAGCCACGGCCGCATGGAGGTAGCCCATCGATTCACGTCGCCCGCACGACTCTGGTAAGAGCCTGTCAGAGAGCTTACCCACGAGTAAGCAAGCAGGCAGCCCCGTGTGCCTGCTGGGGCGTGGGCACTCAGGACGGGCACATGCCAGTCTTGGGTGGGAGGGAGCCAGTGGTGGAAAAGTATCATTTTCCTCATATTCTTCCCCCCCCCTTCTTCTTTTGCAGCCTATGGAACTCTTTGCCACAGTGCCCAGGAGAGACGGTAATGCAGACTGCCCACCTGCCCGTCACTGCCCGCCTGGAAGTGGCATCTTATCAACAACGCCCTCAGGAGGACTACGGTAAGTGTTCTGTGAATGGGGGGGGGCACCTTCCACCTAACTGAAGGTTGGCTGTCTGCCTGCTAACTTCCGAGTGAGCAGGCAGCCCCGTGTGCCTGCTTTGGCGTGGGCACTCAGGAAGGGCAATCCTGGGTGGAAGGGAGCTGGTTGTGTTGAAGTGGTCAACTAATATTCATTCTTTTTCCCCCCCCCCCCTTCTTCTTTTGCAGCCTATGGCACTCTCACTGCCACAGTGCCCGGGAAAGGAGAGACTTTGCCCATTAAATGCCAGCCTGCCCGCCCGCTGCTGATGCCGCCTGCCGCCTTCCAGATCCTTCCTGCAAAGAGAGCAAGCCGCCCTCCTCGCACAAGCCATGGGACTTGGCATTCGCCCTCAAGGAGAATGTCACCCAGTCCCCAAAGCCGCTGTTGGACTTTGCCCATTAAATGCCAGCCTGCCCGCCCGCTGCTGATGCCGCCTGCCGCCTTCCAGATCCTTCCTGCAAAGAGAGCAAGCCGCCCTCCTCGCACAAGCCATGGGACTTGGCATTCGCCCTCAAGGAGAATGTCACCCAGTCCCCAAAGCCGCTGTTGGACTTTGCCCATTAAATGCCAGCCTGCCCGCCCGCTGCTGATGCCGCCTGCCGCCTTCCAGATCCTTCCTGCAAAGAGAGCAAGCCTCCCTCCTCGCACAAGCCATGGGACTTGGCATTCGCCCTCAAGGAGAATGTCACCCAGTCCCCAAAGCCGCTGTTGGACTTTGCCCATTAAATGCCAGCCTGCCCGCCCGCTGCTGATGCCGCCTGCCGCCTTCCAGATCCTTCCTGCAAAGAGAGCAAGCCGCCCTCCTCGCACAAGCCATGGGACTTGGCATTCGCCCTCAAGGAGAATGTCACCCAGTCCCCAAAGCCGCTGTTGGACTTTGCCCATTAAATGCCAGCCTGCCCGCCCGCTGCTGATGCCGCCTGCCGCCTTCCAGATCCTTCCTGCAAAGAGAGCAAGCCGCCCTCCTCGCACAAGCCATGGGACTTGGCATTCGCCCTCAAGGAGAATGTCACCCAGTCCCCAATGCCGCTGTTGGACTTTGCCCATTAAATGCCAGCCTGCCCGCCCGCTGCTGATGCCGCCTGCCGCCTTCCAGATCCTTCCTGCAAAGAGAGCAAGCCGCCCTCCTCGCACAAGCCATGGGACTTGGCATTCGCCCTCAAGGAGAATGTCACCCAGTCCCCAATGCCGCTGTTGGACTTTGCCCATTAAATGCCAGCCTGCCTGCCCGCCTTCCAGATTCTGCTGTGGAAGGAGAAATAAATAATACTAGGTGCTGCAAGAGACCATGTGGATTGGCTCTACATCAAAGCAGCCTTCTGGTTTAGAATTACATAGTACACAAGAAAAGAACAATCACTTATCCTGCAAGATCCCTTCCCAGGCTAGGATCTGAATAATAGCTATTAGCTAGGATCTGAATAGCTATTACCTGGGATTAGCTACTAGTGCATTTGGTAGCATTCCTGCAACCAACACCTGTCTTGTCATGTAAATGTATGGGTCCCTAAAGCAATTTACAATCACTTTACATTTTACAAATGAATAAGTGAAACTTTCTTCCCTCATTACCAATCCACACCAGGCAGGCAATGTCCCCTTCCTGAAGGTTTAAAATAATAAAGTTTAACCTTTGTTTTCCCACTAAAGCATTGCACCAAAGTTTGTTAAATTTCCAGCGTTTGAGCGGGCATAGGTCCTGTGCCATGTGAGCGAGTTAGAGGTTTGTAGCTCTTAAAACCAACCCATAAATCCCATGTGAAATGCCATGCATAAACCTTTGTTTTCCCACTAAAGCATTGCACCAAAGTTTGTTAAATTTCCAGCGTTTGAGCGGGCATAGGTCCTGTGCCATGTGAGCGAGTTAGAGGTTTGTAGCTCTTAAAACCAACCCATAAATCCCATGTGAAATGCCATGCATAAACCTTTGTTTTCCCACTAAAGCATTGCACCAAAGTTTGTTAAATTTCCAGCGTTTGAGCGGGCATAGGTCCTGTGCCATGTGAGCAAGTTAGAGGTTTGTAGCTCTTAAAACCAACCCATAAATCCCATGTGAAATGCCATGAATAAACGTTCGTTTCCCACTAAAATGTTGCACCTAGCTTCCGGAAATTTCACACACATTTGAAGTGAAGTGTTCCCTGCAATGTGCCAAAGTTTCCCGTTTGTATCTTTGAAAATAAAAAAATGGGAGGCAAAACTGTATTTTACCCCACTGCTACCCAATTTTCAACAATTCATTGCCAACACATGCCTGGAGCTAGCTGTCTGAAATTTTACACACATATCAAGGGAAGTGTTCCCTGTAATGTGCCAAAGTGTCCTGTTTGTATCTTTAAAAATAAAAACATGGGAGGCATAACTGCATTTACCCCACTACTACCCATTTTTCAAAAATTCATTGCCACACCAGGCAAGCACCCACGGTTCTGGGACTTCACACACGTGGGTCCCAAGGTTCCACCTACAATGTGGCAAAGTTTCATGTGTGTAACTTTAAAAATGACCGAGGTATAGGCATTCCATGTTATTTATTAAAAAATTAATTGCCACAAACTGCATGCACCAATCTTTCTGAAATTTCTCACAGATACCTATCCCTAACCAGTGTACAATGTGCCCAAGTTTCATCCTTCTGTCGTTAAAAATGAAAAAGTTATAGGCGTTTTTGTAAAACAATAATTTGCTATAGGAAAAAGCATTCAAAATGGCGTCCGATCCGGATCGGAAAATCCGATCCGCGGATCGGAATCGGATCCGATCCGATCCGACACACGATCCGATCCGATCCGATCCGATCCGACCCCCCAGGTCCGATTCCGATCCGCTATCCGATCCGATCCGGGGGGTCAGTGCACATCCCTACTAATTATATCCAGAGGAATCGTACTGCTTTTTCATACCATGTCTGAGACATGCCTTTTATTGCTGCCTATCTCTGGATGTTTACAAGTTCAGGCTGGAAGCAAATCGTAATCTGGCTGCACCAGTTTTGTGAATATGCTGGGACCAACCCAAAGAAACGATTCGGCACCGTTAAATGAATTATTTAAACTGTTAGGCTGGTTCTGCATAAATATTTACATGAACCTCTGTGGCAAGCAAATTGTCATAGGGCTAAGTCTCACAAAGGTGTTACGAGTGACTATTGACAGGAAGGCACTGGATGTGGCTAAGGAACAAAAGAAACTATAATTGGATTAAGCATGTGCTGAAATAGAGATATGAAGTGATTTCCTGAGAATGTTGAACTGGGGCTTGATTCGAAGCTCAAATTAATCTAGAGAACAGAAGTCAGCAATGCTAATAATTGCCTTTGAGAATGCAGTTGTGTATTTATGTGACTTAACTAGTCATACAAAATCATGTTCGTTATTAGATATATTTATTTTCTGAAAATTATTATTACATGAACTGACAAGTGGAACAGGAGCAGGGGTTGGTAACAGAAGATAATAGATGAGAATGGTTTGTAATTTGTTTGGGGAAAGTGATTTCTAATTGTGACTGCAGGTATTTACGTTCTCTATCAATGCAATTTTCAGTAGTTTCATGACATACTTGTAGAATAATGTTGCTTTTCCTGTAGAGCTGAGATGGCCAGCTGGCTACCTCTGGGGTAGATGCAGTCTGCATAGACATTTCATCTGGCCCTCAGTGAATCTACCACATTTTAATCGAGGTGTAGAAAAAGAAATCCCATAGTTTCAATTGGAAGGAAAAGAAACAAGTGAGAAATGTAAAATCCAATTTTCCATCTACGTAATGCCGTAGCTTCTTCTTTTATACAAACAACAACCCACATAAAAGCTCGTTTGTGTGGCAAAATAGGCCTCTGGAACCTTGATTACTGCCTGGAGATTAAAGTTTTCTCCTCAGTAAGCAATGTTTGCCATCCCTGGTGTCGCACAATATACACAGGATTGAGAAAGACGTATTACGGTTGGGTACACTTGCCAGATATGCTTTAAAAGAACAGCATGGGACATAGTCATTAAGGTGGCTACTGGAATGATTGTCAATAAAGATGCTTCCTTAGACTAACCATAGGGAGTGGAGTTTAGAGCTCATCATTTATATGTACAGGCCTTCATCCAATGATGCCAATGTAGTGTAAATATGATTTCCTACATTTGATCACCACAGCAAAATTGGGAGGCAGACTAGGGTGAGAGACATTGAATGACCTAACGGTCACCCGATGAGTATTATGGACAGGGAGGAATTTGAACGCAGGTTTCCTTTTGTTCAAGATGGATATGGTATCCACCACAATACTCTGGCTGTGTTAAGCAGTCCACATCAGGCTTCGGAAGTGCCCTGTGGTGTCCCTCTGTTGATTCTCCTTGATCTCTCTGCGGCTTTCAATACCATCGACCATGGCATTCTTCTGGGACACGGCTCTGACAGTTAATGGCTGTGCCATGTTCCAGTCCTCCTCTCAACCACAGGTTTGTTGGTTGCCCTATCAGCCAGCCCTCGGGACTCTGGATGCTGCTTGATTGAGCCCTGACCTCGATTTTATCTGGTCAGCCTACTGACTCAAGCATATCCAGTCATCTAAAAAGTGCCTCTGGATGCTTACTTGATTGTCTCCCTATCCTGATCCCACCCTCACATCCTGGCCAAATGTGACAAAATTAACATACCAGATTAAAATTAAACACAGCCAGATTCCTTCGAAAATAGGCAAAAAAGCCCCCCAGCAGCCCAGCCAGTTAGGTGATGAGCCAAAAACATCTGCCCAGCTCCATGACAGGTAACCAGCTAATTCCACACAGAAACTAGGAGGGTTGGCTTGGGGTGAAGCCGGCTAACTACACAGCCAGGCCCCATCCTCTCCCTGTGTGCTGCCATAACACCATTTAGCACGTTATGTGTGGTGTGTCTTCTCCTCCAGCCAGCCGACAAATGGTGTCCCTGCCCAGATCTGAAGGACCAAAGTGGGAATGTTTCTCTTCATATGTGGAACAGAAAGAATTGAGATTTAATTTGTTAACAGCTGGGAGAAACTGAAAGTGCCAATATTTAGCTCTTAAATATCCTTAGGCTGGCTTTGAATTCCTGTGTACCCATATTAGTGCTGAATTAGGTAGCTACCTCTTTTTTTCTCATTGTTAGCAGTTCCATGTCAATGACATACAAATCTGGCATTGCTCCTGGATGCTCAAGTGGCTACTGTGTCTAGGAACATCTTTACATGTTTTCAGCTGGTGCATCAACTCTGAAAAGGCAGATCTGGCTACAATGACACATGCCTTGGTCTCTTCTAAATTAGATTAGTGCAACATGTTCTACATGGGTTTGTCCTTGAAGGGTGTTTGAAAGCTGCAGATAGAGCAATATACAGTAGCCAAGATGCATTCTGGCGAGCTTTTCAGATCGTATTACACCACTTTTGTATGAATTGCCTTGCCTTCCAATTTGTTTCTGGGCTCAAGGTGCTGGTTCTGATCTACAAAGCCCTGAATGATATGGAGACAGGAAATTTGAAAGACCAACTCTCATATGAATCTGTCCATAGGCTGTAATCATTTTTTTTAGACCCTGTTCCATATCCCAAAATCAAAATTGTCTGCTGAGAACATGGACTAGGGCCTTTACTGTTGTGGCACCCTCATTGTGGAATTCCCTCCCAACAGAAATTATACTGGCTCCAATGGGGGGGGGGCAGTAAAACTATCTCTATTTCTTCTATCTTTTCTTAATCACTAATATGAGATTGAAGGTTTTAACTTCTGCTCGAAGGCCTTTGTTAGGGTCAGAAAGCTATAGAAAAATATTCTCATGAATAAAAATAATAATTAAATGGCTACCAATGTGAATGGGGAGGATCCATCTATAGTGGAGGAGATATCTTCATCATATGAAGAGAAGGACCCCTAAGTTTGCATATAAAGCTGGGCACAATCTCGTGTGTGTTCTTCTAATGTATTCTGTATCTCTCTAGATTGCATATACTAGCCTGTCATTCTATTGGGATAGTTCATCATGAGTAAGAATTCAATATTCAAAAAAAAATCTTAATGCTTGTTATAGGGCCATTCATTGATTTTTATACTGTGTGGCAGATGATGCTGATGAAAGATATGGAACTAAGCCATCACTGAAAATTTTATAATGTCTAGGTGGAGACATGTCATTTAAATGCAGCACTGGGTCTATTTCTTAGCAGATGTGGTAGTAAAACATTTACCTATGGGAGCAGGGGGGAAATCATTCCCCACTTGCTTTAAAACATTAAAGATGTGCACTAAGCAGTGTTCTCTGCTGTTCAGCTTGTTTTCAGCTATTCATTGTCCTAAAAATTAAAGGATGGATATAAAAGGCATATTCCTGCAGACAGCCATGTGGTGCATGCCATCCAAGACAGCCTTTAATATATATGAGCAATATTTGGGAATTAATATTATCATAATCCATTTAAGAACGTAAGAAGAGCCCTGCTGGATCAGACCCAGGGTCCATCTAGTCCAGCACTCTGTTCACACAGCGGCCAACCAGCTGTCGAACAGAGAACCACAAGCAGGACATGGTGCAACACCACCCATCTACCCATGGTCCCCAACAACTGGTGCATACAGGTTTATTGCCTCTGATAGTGGCATGGCACATAGATACAGTGGTGATAAGTGGCTCATAAATCTAGCCAGGGTGTGTGTGTCAAGAGTTATAGCCCACAAATAGATCAATGTAGCTTTGGATGGAGTCCACTTTTGTGTGTTTTCTCCCAATCTACCCAGTTCCTCAAAATACGGGTGATGGGAAAATGATGCACATCTTATAAAAGATGACAGCGAGATTGAATAGCGACTGAAGTGTTTAAGAGAGCAATCCAATGGTCCCTTGGGGGAGTGCCTTAGGGACCATAGGATGACTTGCAAAATCCTTCCAAGGTTGGAAGCACTTCTCCAATCACTGAAGGGGGAGTTGGAGATTGGACTCCTCCCCTGTTCCTTTGCAGCTGGCATGGAAAGAACTGTGCCAGCTGCCTCTTCTAGGTCAGAACCTCAGAGAGTGAGGAAAGGAGGTGTTCTGATGCCTGGGGATGGGAGGAGACTGGAGAGGCCTGGATACAAGTTATCCTGTGCCTCTTCTAGCCTCCTTCCCACCCCCTCTGAAGTGTCACTGTGCATTGGATGATCAGATGCCCCCAACTTTGGGGCTTCTAAGCACAAAGGGGGCAATTAATAGGAATGCACCCTAAAAAGACATGGGCATTAGGGTCTGATTAAGATTTGTAAGGGCCTGAGATAATCACAATATCTCAGTTCATTTCTGAAATATTCCTCTCTCTTCAAGCCCTTCCTGGACATTATTCTGAAAAGTTTAGAATTTATGAAAATGCCACCTTCCCTGCAAACCACTCCTTAGAGATCTAGGAGAACTGGGTTTCGAAACTGTAGCAGGCTGGATGACGGGGAGAGATCATCCTACAGGGAGGACAAACAGCACACAGTGCCTCTAGTCCAAAGCTGGGCAGGATGTAGATCAAGATCTACTGATAGATCTCTGGGTGATCTGACGTAGATATAAAGGATTTCTGTGTAACTCCCAATTACTTAATAGCAGCAACAAAATGACTTTCCCTACCCCTGCCTGGGATTTTACTGCTGAAATAAAGAAAAGTTAGAATAACCAGGAGTACTTTTTTTTTCTTTTTTCTTCTTTTGTGGGACAGTGTGTGACCACTGTTTAGTTCTGACACATAAGGCATAGGTTTGTTTGGTTTTCAGTTGTATGTGCCCTTTTCAAAACCCATTTTGATAGTCAACATATTTTTCTTCTAATTTGGATGGGAAGTGTGTGATTGAGGTTTCTGACCAAGACCTGCAGGGAGAGGACTTTTTCTCCCCAGCTGGCCTAACTACTCAGGAGCACTACCTAGAGATTTGATCTGAACCCAGGAAGGATGCTGTTCTCTCCTCAAAAGTCTGCTCAGAACAGAATCTCAACCTTTTTGTGAAAAATGTCTTCTGACTTATTTATTTATTTATTTTGATTCTGCTGTTGTTGTCTAGTTCAGCACTCTGTGCCAGTCCTTCCACAGGATAATTTCTGAAAGGCGTTTACACTAGGGGTGTGCATGGACCCCACGGATCAAATCGGGACCCGGATCGGGACCTCCAATTTTGTCCCGGATTGGGTTGGACAAAATCAGAGCCCCCCTGGACTGGATCGGGTCCGATCCTTATCCAAAAATCGGACATCCGATTTTTGGATCAGCCACCATTTTCCCCCCCATAGACTTGTATTGGGGGAAAGAAAGCTTTCCCCCAATGCAAGTCTATGGGGAAAAAATGGCGGCGGGTGGGTGAGGGGGGCCTAACTCCCTCCTCCTCCCTCACAGTTCTTACCTCCCGGGGCCGCCACTGTGGACGGCCCTGGCAGGTAAGCCCCCTCTCCCGCACTCCTAACCTCCCGGGGCCTTCCGCGTCCATCTGCTGGTGCCCGCGGGTGCCAACGGATGGAAGCGGACAGCCCGGGGGGGGTAAGCCCCCTCCCCCTCCCCCTCCCCCTGCTTACCTTCCATGGCCGTCTGCTCCCGTCCGCCACTGGCCGCTACTGCGAGCAGGCTTCGCGGCTTGCCCCTAGGTAGCGCGCCAGGTGATCATCAGGTGATGATCACCTGGTGCGCTACCTAGTGGCAGGCCGTGAAGTCTGCTCACAGTAGTGGCCAGCGGCGGACGGGAGCGGACGGCCCCGGGCCGCAGGCCCCCCTCCCCCCTCCCCCCTGCTTACCTTCGGGGACCGTCCGCTCCCGTCCTCCGCTGGCCGCTACTGCGAGCAGGCTTCACAGCGTGCCCCTAGGTAGCGTGCCAGGTGATGTCATCACTTGGCATGCTACCTGGGGCAGGCTGCGAAGCCTGCTCGCAGTAGCGGTTAGTGGTGGACAGAAGCAGACGTCCCCGGAAGGTTAGCCCTCTGCCCCCGTTGTTCGCTTCCATCGGCGGGCACCCGCTGGCGCCCACCAATGGAAGCGGACAGCCCTGCAAGGGAATCCCCCCCTGCTGTCCGCTTCCATCGGCGGCCGCCCACTGGCGCCCGCGAATGGAAGCGGCGGCGGGCACCAGCGGGTGCCTGCCGATCCTCCGATCCATCCAATCTGGATCGGGATCTTTACAGATCAGATCGGATTGGATCAAACGATCCAGCGGTGAGATTGGAAATAGACTAATTGTATCCGATTTCCCCTGGATTGGATCCGGATCATGGATCGGACCTGATCCAGTGCACACCCCTAGTTTACACAATGCACAAAGAACACCTGTCTTGGAGAGGTCCATCACTTACATGCTTTATAAATGTATCGTGCCGCAGTCTGATTGAATGGAACCACCCACATGGGGGTGGTCCAAGCTTGTTGTCATCACCATATCTCATGGTAGTGAATGTCATAAGATGTAATTCAAAGATTGTAATGAAGATACAAAAAAGGCTGCAGAGGGAAGCTCTCTCAAGGGAATGAAACTTCTAGAGCCATTCTGAAAGCAACCTGAAAGTTCATATGAGGAAAACACTGAATGCTACTCCATTGATTAATGTCCAGAAACTAATACTGAGAGTGAATCAAGTTACTTTGGTCTATAATTGTGTGATTTTGGGTTTGGGGTTAAAAATTGCATGAGGGTGACACTATTCTTGTCAGCAATTAGGGCTTTTTTGCTGATGACAATCATAAATAATTGCTGTTTGTGTTCTGGGCATGCTTACGGTAGTTAATTAAAACCATGCTCCTTATTTTACAGACAAACAGAGAAGGCACAGTTACTTATGTAAAAGTCAGTGTGTAGTACATGTGTTTGTGTTTTTCCTCATGAAATGGCAGACACGGCTGATCCAATTAACTGGAGCAGCTGAGTATACCAAATACTTGCAGTTGGGCTAAAATCAGAAGTAACTGATGGTACAATTCAATTGCCATAAAACTTGGGCCCCCTCTACAAGTTTTCGGTTTGACGCCTGGTTGCCCGATTATGCGCATTTATGGAGAAGCACACTTACTCCTAATACCTATTCACGAGAGGTGGTGAAGCACATTACAGGCTATATGAAACACGCTTTAAAGTTGTTTACATGCGGAGAATCGCATGTTTACATGGCCATAAGGCGCTTTAACTCCCACGGCAAATCAAAACTCGCTATTTAATGCACATTCGAAAATGCGAATAATCAGAGATAAAAAGTGCCTTGACCCCCGATTTGCACTCTGCTCTTGTAGAGGTAAAATTTGTAATGCCCCTTGAAAGAGTTTTAAATCACTCTTGTAGAGGCACCCTCGGAGGCTTACGATCATCATATACAGGGCAGGAGCAGCAGCAGAGGTGACCTTCACCTCCCTGTGCTCACACACTGCATTTTCCCTAGATGGCATTTTTTGCCCATCTAGCTGGGGCATTTCAGAGAGGGAAGGAAAGAGGCTAGAGAGGCTTCAGGATAGCTCACATTCTGGCCTCTCCAGTCTCCTTCTCTCTATGACCATCAAAATGCCCCCATTTCCCCTTGTCTGAGGTTGCTTCCCCTGCCTCAGAGAGGCAGATGGCTCAATTCTTTTTACATTGGTTGCAAAAAGGAGGGGGAGGGCGCAGAGCTCTGATTCCCAGCTCCAAGGTCGGAGCGCTGTCTCTGACCTCAGATCTAGGAATCCAAACTATCCTATCTGGGACTCCAAGCACTCTAACACTAGAGCAGGCACAAGGAGCCTGATGCAGATTGGGACCCCTGCATCAGAGGTGTTGTTTTTTAAGATCCAGATAAAAGTAAAAATGAAGGAACACATGTATCTGCTAGGTACAGATTTAAAGTAATGTCTGTTTTGGCTGACAGGGGGTGTTAGGAGTAGGGCTGGCCCTACCACGAAGCAGTATGAAGCGGGTGCAGCGAGCGGAGGATGGGAAGAGTGGTGTTCTCCCCCTCCAATAGGTCTGTAGCTGCTTGGTTCTGCTGGCCGCATGCATGGCATACCATGCAGGCAGCTGGCAGGACCAAGAAGTAGCAGCCACCCGGTCACCTACACATGCTTGCCCCCCCCAGCTCACTGCATGCCATCTCACTGCAACACATCCCTCCCTGCCCTCCCTGCCTCGCCACACTGCTACATCCCACCTCCCAACCCTGCTGGCTTACTTTCTCTAGTGCAGGTCCGCATACTGCCTGTAAGGTCTTTCTGCCCACAGAAACTGTGTGATGCCTGTGCATGCAGCAAGGCATTGCAAGAGATCCTAATCTCTTGTGATGCCTTGTCAGATGTGCAGGTGCTGCATGGCTCCTGAAGGCAGAAAGGCCTTACAGGCAGTGCACAGGCTGTGCTAGGGAAAGTTAACTGGCAGGGTCAGGAGGAGCAACATGGCGTCATGGCAGGGGGCGAGCGAGTGGCTGCCTCTTGGGTGGGGGAGGAAAAGGCACAGCAGTTCCTGCTTCAGGCAGCGACATGCCTTGGGGTGGGCCTGGCTAGTAGTACTGTCCTCAGAGTATGGATCCTCTGGCAGACTCTGGCCGTTTCTACACCAGGCTGTTTGCCTGGGATGGCTCCCGGCAGGTCCCAGTGCACCGATGGTGTGTATTTGGTACTTCCAGGATCTCCCTCCCTCCCTCTCTGTGCACTGATGGTGTGTATTAGGTACTTCCAGGATTGCCCTCCCTCCCTGTGTGCTGATGGTGTGTATTAGGTACTTCCGGGATTGCCCTCCCTTCCTCCCTCTACACCCCTATGGTGTAGAAAGGGCCTAAGTCACAGGACTCTATCGGCCTGGCCTTGTGAGTGTTGTTGTTGCTGCGGACAGGATCACAGCTTTTAAAAGTAAGTTTAACTTCCTATCAACATTCTGTGGACAATGGAACTTTTTTGCATTTGGGCCTTCAGCAGGATCACTGGATGGGGGCAAGGTTGAAGCTTTCCCCCCAGTGATCCTGAAAGCCACCACCCCTAGGATGTGTGGTCGTCTAGCCAATCCTGGATATGGCCCCTGAGGCTAAAAAGGCTATGCACTCCTGATATTTGGCATTGTGTGAGGCGGGTGTTCTGCACATAGGCCCATAGGCAATAAGGCCTAATTCATGTGGTGTGGAAATAATTTGTGAATCAAGCCTACTTGAGCCTACATGTGGAATATCCACATCATTGCATAGCTGTGCAGCTCACCCCCATCACAGAGTAAGAATTGTCAAACAGTTCAGTGCGTGGATTTTCCAGTTCTGTGTACAAATATGTCTTCTGGAATCACTGCTTGGAGACAAAATTGACTACATGAATCTGGCCTGGGAGAGGAGTATATATTCATCACTAATGTGCCTGCCACAGTAATTAGTCCAAGAGATATTTCTACAGATTTATCCATTGGAATGTATGCCCCATCATCACTGTGTTGAATCAAAAGTCTTATTGCAGGCAGATTGGGGGAAATAGAATTGAAATTAAAATGGCAAAGCACAGTGGGAAACTGAACACACTTTAAAATTATGCCATTGAAAAGGAACTCTTATTTTTCTGTGTTTAGCTTGCCTTTTCAGTGGCAAAACTACATATTGTAATTAAAAACGAAAGATTAATGATGGCAGACAACAAGAACCAAAATGTAGGGAGAACGGCAATTTTCTGTTCAACAGAAATGAATCGGATGTGGTGCAGTGAATTCTAAAAAAAAGTCTGGCATGTTTTAGTTTTCTGTATTCCCATAAATCACTCAAATTGAAGGGTGCCAGAGGTAGCATTAGGTTAGAAGAAAGAGTGGGTAAGGGACTTTTAATATCTGAATTGGGACCCCTGCACCAACTCTAGAGTAAGAAAGAAAGATTAAGCTGCTAGACACACCTTTAACCTAGGCTGTGTCTACACCAGACATTTATTCCGGGGTCATCTCTTGGTCATTCCTGTGCATCCATGTGACGCACAGGGGATCCTGGGATCAACCGGGGACAACCTAGGGATGACTCTGGGGTTACAGAAACCAGGGATATTCCATGTTTTCCACATTCCCAGGACCATCCCGAGGACCATGTCTGGTGTGCCGCACACTCCTGGGTCCAGAAATGGGCATGGAGCCATGTGGGGTGGTTTCATGCCCATGCAATTTCACCATCCCCAGGATGGTAGGGTGGGGGGGCATGGAGTTTAGTAGGGGGGGTTCTTACCTTTTTTGCCACACGATGGGGTTCCTCCTCTTTTTAAAAAATGGCAGCCACGACATCCCTCTTCCCTTCTGGGATGTCGCGCGGCATTCTAGATGCTAAGGGAGGATCGCGGAAGTAGGTAAGTCCGCGAACCTCCCCCTCCCTCCCTCTACACCCTTAGTTGTAGATGAGCCCCTAATGTCTGTTTTGGCCATGAGTGACATCTTTCATCTTCCTTGCCTTCCTTGTCATCAGCCTCGTTGGCCTATATAGTGTATACAAATGGTTGGCTGTGTGGCATTGTGATTTTGTCAGTGATGGCACAATACTATGTCTGAGATGCCTATGGCATGGTCACTGAAACAACTGGATTTCATAGCAGCGTGGGCAACAAGGATATGGCCAGTGAGGGCTAGTAAAAAGACATATAGTAGCGCCAAGGAAACTAAAAAGCATTTAATCATTGGGAAACTCCAGCAAGGTGTGCATTCTGGAGGAGTATGTTCAGCTTTTTAAATAAAAATATTGAAATTATAGAATATTTGGCACAACCTTAATTTTATTAAATACAGATGAGACTCCGTCATCATCATCATCATTGTCATCGTAACTAGAATGTGTCTGCTCGTTTCAGGTTCCCCTCAGAAGTATTACATTGAAGTTGCGCAAGCGATGGGGGCTGTTTGTACGACACAAATGGCGGAGCATAAGGGAATTGGTAGGGGTGTAAGTGCCCTGTTGGATTCTGCCTTTAGGCATGTGTGTATGTGCTGTCTGTTCACATGTTTGTATGAAAATGGTATTTCTATTGTGTATATTATTGCATTTTTGGCTGATGGGCTGTATAGAAATGGCACACATGAAATGAAAAATGGGGAAATTCACAATGGGGATTTCACATATCTCTAGAAATAAGATGAAAAGTCCTTTCTAATCTCATTTCTAGGAACACGTGAAATCCTCCGAAATGTCTTGTCTAGCAAAAGAATGGAAATTAACTCCCACTGGTGGAGACTGCTAACTCCCCACAATTCCTAACAGTGAATCTGGAATGAGGCCACAGCATAACATAGCATTATTCCAATTGAGGCATTCCATTTTTTGAAATTTGATTTGTTTTTATTTGTATCTTACCTTTCCACCAAACAAAGTGCAGCGGCAGTGGCTGTTTTATTTTCTGGAAAGCGCCCCGCACCCTCGCTGATGGGAGTGAGGGAGGGGAGCTTCCCTCAAAGATATTAGAGGGAGTGTTTTCTCTCCCCCTTCCCATGATCCTTTCCCTCAGACGCACGCATGTGGCACCCGCTTCGAGTGGCTGGCTCACCTGTTTTGGACCTGTGCGTGCATGGTGAGGGAGAGAGGATCACGGGAAGGAGCAGCGCCTTGTCTCCCCATCCCCAATGCTGCCTGCCTGCCTGCTGTTGCTGCTTTTAGACCATGCCTGCCCAGCTCCTTGTAAGTCAATGATCACTTCGTGGTGAGAGAGAGAGGATCAAGGGAAGGGGCAGAGCCTCAGCCTTGTCTTGCCAACCCTGCCTGCCTGTTGCTGCTTTTGGAACATGCCTGTCCAGCTCCTCCATAAGTGAATGATCACTGTCTCATTCAGCCCTCCGATTCCCAGTGGGAAATATTAGGCTATCAGGCTGAATGCATCCTATCTGAATGAAACCAGTGAGATTTACACGTACCACCAATTTTGTTCCAAGGTAGGAGGTAATAACATAGAGACAGGCATCAACCCACGTAAATCTAAAAGATAGGGGCAGGGAGTAGTTGTTTTAAGTCTGAGAGATTATAACATACACAGCCTTCTTTCTCCCTTTCCCTCTCTCCTCCCCAATTCCAAATAGTGGAGACATGCAACAGGAGTATTGTGTTACAAGTTTATTAGTTGTAAACCTCCCAGGGGCTATTTACTATTTCTTTTTATCCTGAGGACCAGTCCTGTTGGTCTGTTGCAGCAAGAACAACAGAGTCCCATGTCACCTTGAAGATGAACAAATTCATCTGAAGTAGTATAACTTTGTATCATTGGAATATTTGTTATTATATGTTCATGAGTGTTTGATGATAAGGGTCAAAAAGTTATCAGAAAGACTGCAATCCTGTATCCATTTGCCATGGAGTAAGCAAACACCATTGAATTCAATAGGACTTATTTCTGAGTAGGTATGTCACTCAGGACGTGTCATCCCAAAAATCCTAAAATGGGTTGGGCTATGTCTGTGATTTGTTCAATATTTGACAAAAGATTTAAAATATTCAACTGTCTAATTTACTAATGCATTGATTTTATGTTTTAACTGTTCTAGGTATTTAAGAAAGAACAATTGAAAATACATAAAATGAATTCAATAGTAAATTAGACCAGAAAAAAATTAGTAAGAAAGATCAGTATATTAATTCATTAGACAAATATTAATCAAACCATCCATGCATTAGCATAAGCAATCTGAAAAAGTAGTTCTATAATAATGAAGAAAGTAGTGAAAAGGTAACTGCTTGGCTTTGCGTTCCAGTCCTATCTGAAACCCTTTGTTCTTTCCCAAACCTACTGAAGAGGATTTCCCCAAGTTTTAAATGGATAGACCATGTCATGTTGTTCATATTAGTGAAATTACATGCCTAGTTAGGGTATAGGATTTCATAGACGAGACCACATCATCTGATGAAGAGGACTGTAATCCATGAAAGTTTATGCCATAATAAATTTGTTAATCTTTGAGATGCTTTGAGACATTTTGTTTTTGTTTTTATCCTACCTATTCCTCAAGGAATTGAGGGCAATGTACATCATTCTCCAAAACATTAGAAACTGTTAAAATACATATATAGAAAGTATCTTTCTTGGTAAACATTTCCAATTTAAAGCAAACAAAAAGAAATAAAAGAAAACCCTCCGTGTGCATGCAACCTTCATTTAGGAAGGAGCTTTTAAATTGTGCTCCTGTTGACTTTACCGTTACAAGATGGGGGATACTTGGCTCAGCAATACGACAAGCGAGAAGGATCTTGGAATTGTTGTAGATCACAAGCTGAATATGAGCCAATAGTGTGATGTGGCTGCAAAAAAGGCAAATGCTCTCTTGGGCTGCATTAATAGAAGTGTAGCTTCCAAATCACATGAGGTACCGGTTCCCCTCTATTCAGCACTTGGGGCACACCCTAATGAAATGTGCTGTGCATGCCTATGATGCAGATTGCAAGGATGAGAGCAATTCCAGGGGGCTCTTGTCAGTGGGGTCCTGGTGTGGTATGGATTCTCAGCAGGATGCCAACCATGCCTGCTCTTGATTCAAGCCTTGCCTGGACCTCAGCTCCATGGTCCAGTTCTAACTCTACCACTGGGCATGCAGGACCCATTCCAGAACTTGAGGATACTTTAGTGGCTAAGAAGATATTCAAAACTGCAGTCCAGATAGTTTGCAAGCTGGCAACATGGGACAACCCAAAATGGAAGGTTCTCAGTTCTAATGTTGGTGGCTCCTGAGTCCTGACAAGTTCCAGGTGACACGATTTGGAAAAGCATTTATTGTATGAAAGGTTCTTTAGCAAAACTCATTATTGTTAGTTAAGGTATGCAAATAATTTCTTTGAATTGTAGTTGCTTTCTGACCTGTTTTATCACCGAAAAGCAGGGACTGATAATAATTCATTGGACTGGAGGAACAAAATCAAGTTTGAATATACCTGCTGTGAAGTTCCACTGGGAAGTATAATTGTGATGGAGGTATTCTAATTGTTCATTGATTAGATCCCATTAGTTTGTAAAGGCTCAAAAGCAACAGTTAATGCAGTTGATGTACTTATTGTTCACTTGGTAAGTGTTAGTCATTAAGTAAATTAGAAACTGAATTGACTTTTGATGGCACATAATTGGTTTATCTAAATGGCTGACAAAAAAATGAAAGTAAAACTAATGGCAAGTGTTTTGGAACAGTCTTGGCAGTAAGATAAAAGATAATTAGGTTTAGGGAACGGCTTTTCTGGAGAACTGTTTTTCAAAACATATCACCTCTTCAATATTCCTCTTTTTTAAAGAAGGTCAATTTCAGTGCCTGAAAATAGAAAAGCTGTCAATCTCACAAATGATGAGTTCCCATATTGATCCTGCAGCAAGCCTGAAACTGTAGTCATTGCTGTTCATAGCTTCTGGTCAGAATTGAAAGAAGTGATGATATGCATACGTGGATGTAGGGATTTCAGGTGACAACCCGGAGAACATATGTGTACCATCAATGTCCCCAATGCAGTGGAGACAGCCACTGTGGCCTCCTCCACCCATTCCACCTGGTCTTAGCTTCAGCTCAGTGGTGGCAAAGCACAAGCTTTGAATGCAAAAGGCCCCACCTTCAGTCTCCAGCACCACCAGTTAGGCTGGGGGAATCCTCTATTTGAAACATTAGAGACCTGCTGCCAGTCACTGTAGACCAGGGATGGGTACAAGGTAGATCTCCAGATGTTTGGGACTTCAACTCCCAAAAGCCAGTCTGGCAAGTCGTGAGGAATGCTGGGAGTTGAAGTCCAAAACATCTGGACATCTATTTTCTGCCCACCACTGATGTGGACAATATTGAGCTAGATGGAGCAAAGGTATGACTTGGTATGAAGCAGCTTCCAATGTTTCCAATATTCCTAATTACATTCCCAAAGAGCAATACATTGCTCAGTTTCAGCAAGAAAGGGGAAATTGCTGTGGGGCCATTACAGACTAACTGACTCCTCTTTAAAGACACCCTTAGGCATTGGTTCCCCTTCCCCCTCCAATTTAATATAATTCCTTCTGCTGATCTTAGGAACATCATCATGATTGTTTATGTATGCATCAGCAATTACCACAATTAGTTTGAGTGAAATGTCAGATGTTTTCTGAATCTCCTCCCCCCCCAAAAAAAAACACCAGAGGTTCTAACAATAAATTCAAGTATTTGCAGATTTTTTTTCATTCTACATTTTATAGGTTCAGTATTTTTTAATAGAGCTGATGTAGCTTATCTGTTTATTTGTCACTCTCTCATTCAGCATAAGCACATATAAAATGAAGATCATAAAGTACATTACGTAAATATAAACAAGAGCTTTAAGGGGAAACCAGAATACTTTGGTCTTTAAAAATGTTTCTTTTTTATTAATCTTTGTTCTGATGCATACACATTCACACGATATTCAGCTTAATTATGGTTATTTGTAAAACATTGTTTTATAGCTGCAAACAAATAATTTGTCAGAACATATAGTGCTTTTACTCCTTAATACCCTTTATGCTATTCAAAATATCAAAGATAGTGAATGTACAGTTTCTGAAGGCTGGTTCATCTATCTGTTGGGATGTGTTTTGGTTGTACTATGTAAATCTTGGGACCTTATTTTATTTTGAAATAAAGTTAAAAAATATAAGCAACGAAACAGAACACACATAACAAGATCACTAAAGGCAGTCACTGATTTTAATCCTTAGCATATCATAGATAGGCTTGTGGGAAAACAGCCTAAGGAAAATCTCATTATCTAATGAAAGATTGGATATGTAACTTGCATAGCATATATAAGGTTTTGTATGTGTGATAGTCAGAAATATATGCATCTGTGCTCGATCAGAAATTAGATCAGATGTTTGAAGGACTTACACATAACAAATATCTTAAAAAATAGTTTTCCTTGCTTGCTATACATGCCGAGTAAAATTGCCCATAATCATGGTCTATCCACATTTTCTCAATTCACTGCTGTTTAGATGGTTGTTTTGGTAAATATTCTTCATTTTAGAATATTCATAATTTTTATCTTTAAAAATAATAAAGAAAAGTTATAAATAAAATAGATATCAAGCTCTTACAGCTTACGGCTCTATTTTATTATTATTTACATAGTGCTTAATAAGTTAATAAAAGTATTCCAACTTCTAAATGCTTGGCAACACTAGAAACATGGCTTCAAAGTAAAGCCATGTTCCACTGATTTTTTCCTAGCACAAATGACATTAAAGTGGAAATTGAAAAAAGATTTAAGCTATCTGAAAGAATATTATTTTTGTAGCTAGTACCCTCCCCCCAAAAAACTGTAGAGCATTGGGGGGAAAAGTTATAGATACTTGCTTTTTGACACACTAACTCACTGCAAGCAGTACATTCCAAACACAGTTAGTGAGCTCAACTTGGCATGCCTTTCATCTCAGGTTGACACCCTCTTGTGCTTGGCGCCCTGGACAATTGCCCAGCTCACCCAGCCCTAAGGCTTGGGATGGAAATGCAGCACCCACCTGTATACCCTCCTCCTGATTGGGAGAACCAGTATAAATCATACAAAATAAGAAAAAAAATATTCAAATTGGCTAGTTTGCATAACCTGTACAGGTTGAAGAATTTGGTTTTTTCAATGCAGAACACATTGAGAGCAACATTTTCATTTTCCTATGACAGAGCCCACACAGCCCTGATATCACCTCACTACATAGCTAGACGAGTAGTAACAATTTAGTGACCCTCAGCCAATCCTGTTTGGCTCCATGTTCTTTCATTATCCAAGAAAAGATTAGAGAGAGAGAGAGTTAACCACTTAGTTCCAGAATAATAACACTGATCGCGCAATGAATTAACAAGCAGAAATTTGGTTGCTAACAGTGAAAGGAGAGCTAAATTGTGTGCAGTTGTAAATAACAGACCACAAGAAAAAGTGAACTCAGCAATATGTTTCCCTAGAAGATAAGGAGAATTAACTTGCAATAAATTCCAGTTAACTGGCTTTACAGAGCCTTGCATTATAAAAAACAAAAACAAAAAATACCTGTGTGATTAATACGATTATAATTCCAAGAGGGAATGATGCCAAAAAGAGGAAAGGGAAAAAATGCATCCTTACTACTAGTAGAAATCCTTTAACAGCATTAAGCAAAATAAAGGTAAGTTTACTCTGGCTCTGCTAACAGGGCCAAAAGTTTAGTAAGCTTTAGTTAGGCCGCCTACTCTCATAACTTCTATAGGGCAAAACTGCAGGTCTGTAATCCCTGTGACTCCGTAGTTGTGTTTATATGCTTGATTCCAGGGATTGAGTGTCCAGTTTTGATGGTCATGAATTGACTTTATTTATTTCTTGGCCACCTTTATCCACTTACTGGTTTCCTCTGTTTTTGGCATGTGCAAAATGTCCTCCCAGGATGATGATTCAGATAGTCTCTTGGAACTAGCTTTGTAGAATAGATGGACAGGAAGTTTATTTTTTTCCTGGTGGACCATCTGATCTCAACATCTGCAGGTAATTGCAGTGGTCCCTGAATTACAGTTGGTTATGTGCTGATTTCACCTGCTTGCTCAGAGGGTCCCTCTGTATCTATCTGTGCCCTGGTGTTCTTCTCCTGGTAAGGAAATTATGTTCTCACTAGGGATGTGCACTGACCCCCCGGATCGGATCGGATAGCGGATCGGAATCGGACCTGGGGGGTCGGATCGGATCGGATCGGATCGGAGGCTGGTCGGATCGGATCGGACCAGATGTCCGATCCGGATCGGACGCCATTTTGAATGCTTTTTCCCATAGCCAAGTATTGTTTTACAAAAACGCCTATAACTTTTTCATTTTTAAAGATAGAAGGATGAAACTTGGGCACATTGTAGACTGGTTAGGGGTAGTTATCTGTGAGAAATTTCAGAAAGATTGGTGCATGCATTTTGTGGCAATTAATTTTTTAATAAATACCCAGGAATGCCTATAACTTTGTCATTTTTAAAGTTACACACATGAAACTTTGCCACATTGTAGGGGGTACCTTGGGACCTATGTGTGTGAAATTTCAGAAACGTAGGTCCTTGTCTTGTGTGGCAATTAATTTTTAGAAAAATGGGTAGTAGTGGGGTAAATACAGTTACGCCTCCCATTTTTTTATTTTTGAAGATACAAACAGGAAACTTGGGCACATTACAGGTACCACTTGCCTTGATATGTGTGTGAAATTTCAGAAACATTGGAGCTTTCCTTGTGTGGCAATTAATTTTTGAAACAATGAGGAAAGAAACACCTATAACTTTGTCATTTTTAAAGTTACACACATGAAACTTTGCCACATTGTAGGTGCTACCTTGGGACCCATGTGTGTGAAATTTCGGAAACGTAGGTGCTTGCCTTGTGTGGCAATTAATTTTTTAATAAATACCCAGGAATGCCTATAACTTTGTCATTTTTAAAGTTACACACATGAAACTTTGCCACATTGTAGGCGGTACCTTGGGACCTATGTGTGTGAAATTTCGGAAACGTAGGTGCTTGCCTTGTGTGGCAATTAATTTTAGAAAAATGGGTAGTGGTGGGGTAAATACAGTTACGCCTCCCACTTTTTTATTTTTGAAGATACAAACAGGAAACATGGGCACATTACAGGTACCACTTGGCTTGATATGTGTGTAAAATTTCAGACAGCTGGGTCCAGGCATGTGGTGGCAAGGTATTTTTGAAACAATGAGGAAAGAAACGCCTATAACTTTTTTATTTTAAAAGTTAGAAGTCTGAACATTGCTCACTTTGTAGATGGGTTAGGGGTAGATATGTGTCAGAAATTTCAGAATGATAGGTCCAGGCATTTGATGGCTATGGAATTTTTAAATTACATGTTTCAAAAAAATTTCTACAGAGGCCAGGTCTTCCCCTCCCGCTTCCCGCGAAGAAAAGGAAACACTCTCTCGTCTCGATCCCTTTGATCCTTGGTAGTATCCATTACAGGGCTCGTGTCTGCTTGAGTACAAAGTGAAAGCAGACACGAGCCCTGTAATGGATACTACCAAGGATCAAAGGGATCGAGACCAGAGTGATCCTTCCTTGCACGCATGGCTGCAAAACTCAGCTAGGCTCAGCCGTTCTGCTTGAAAAGTGAAAGGAGGAAAGGAAACACGAGCCCTGTAATGGATACTACTAGCAACTTCAAAGGGATCGAGACGAGAGAGTGTTTCCTTTTCTTCGCGGGAAGCGGGAGGGGAAGACCTGGCCTCTGTAGAAATTTTTTTGAAACATGTAATTTAAAAATTCCATAGCCATCAAATGCCTGGACCTATCATTCTGAAATTTCTGACACATATCTACCCCTAACCCATCTACAAAGTGAGCAATGTTCAGACTTCTAACTTTTAAAATAAAAAAGTTATAGGCGTTTCTTTCCTCATTGTTTCAAAAATACCTTGCCACCACATGCCTGGACCCAGCTGTCTGAAATTTTACACACATATCAAGCCAAGTGGTACCTGTAATGTGCCCATGTTTCCTGTTTGTATCTTCAAAAATAAAAAAGTGGGAGGCGTAACTGTATTTACCCCACCACTACCCATTTTTCTAAAATTAATTGCCACAGAAGGCAAGCACCTACGTTTCCGAAATTTCACACACATAGGTCCCAAGGTACCGCCTACAATGTGGCAAAGTTTCATGTGTGTAACTTTAAAAATGACAAAGTTATAGGCATTCCTGGGTATTTATTAAAAAATTAATTGCCACACAAGGCAAGCACCTACGTTTCCGAAATTTCACACACATGGGTCCCAAGGTAGCACCTACAATATGGCAAAGTTTCATGTGTGTAACTTTAAAAATGACAAAGTTATAGGTGTTTCTTTCCTCATTGTTTCAAAAATTAATTGCCACACAAGGAAAGCTCCAATGTTTCTGAAATTTCACACACATATCAAGGCAAGTGGTACCTGTAATGTGCCCAAGTTTCCTGTTTGTATCTTCAAAACTAAAAAAATGGGAGGCGTAACTGTATTTACCCCACTACTACCCATTTTTCTAAAAATTAATTGCCACACAAGACAAGGACCTACGTTTCTGAAATTTCACACACATAGGTCCCAAGGTACCCCCTACAATGTGGCAAAGTTTCATGTGTGTAACTTTAAAAATGACAAAGTTATAGGCATTCCTGGGTATTTATTAAAAAATTAATTGCCACAAAATGCATGCACCAATCTTTCTGAAATTTCTCACAGATAACTACCCCTAACCAGTCTACAATGTGCCCAAGTTTCATCCTTCTATCTTTAAAAATGAAAAAGTTATAGGCGTTTTTGTAAAACAATACTTGGCTATGGGAAAAAGCATTCAAAATGGCGTCCGATCCGGATCGGACCTCATCGGATCGGATCGGATCGGATCGGAGGTTGTCCGGATCGGATCGGATCGGATCGGATTTTCCCGATTTTGGGTCGGATCGGATTCGGATCGTGGATCGGATCCGATCCGATGCACACCCCTAGTTCTCACCTGAGTTTACTTCAAAAGTCACAATGCTGCTGACCGTCACTTTGTGTGGATTAAAGTTGGAATACTCACTTGAACCCAACAAGAATTCCTCCACTGCTCTGTTTTGTAGTTTGCCACATTTCTCTTCTGGGATATATTAATATACCTTGCTGCCCAATGCTTTGATGTGTCCTACACTGGGTTTTATCTCCATGCCATAGTTCATGTGGAGTTTTCTTCGCTGTTCTGGAACAGAGTCAGTTTTGTAAATAGGTAGCTCACCCCAATATCTCTCTGGTAGTTTGGAGTCTGTCAACAACCATCTGATAATCACTGTCAAAAATTCTATTTATTTATTTCAGCTACCCCATTCTGCTTGGGCATATACAATGCTGTCGTCTGGAGCTGTATCCCATGGGGTCTCAGAAGTCCTCAACTTTCTGCCATGTAAACTCTGCTCCATTATCAGAGTGTAATAGAGGCTTGTATTGAAATTAGAGCCGTGTGCATATGGCCTGTCAAAATTTTCCACTTTTTTTGTGGGCAGAGAAATGGGGGGAGGAATTTCACAGATTTTCCTCCCTAGGGAGGAGAAATTCTCAACAGTTTCTCACAGTTAGGACTCAACATTGGCAGCAGTTGTAACACGCCTTCCTTTTTGTATGAGGTTGGGGGCTTTTTTTTCTGGCCCCCATTTTTTTCTGGCCCCCATTTTGCACCCACCACATGTAGATGTGAGGTGAGGCAGTGTTGTTTCTAGCTCCAGGGAACAAGTGGAGCTAGCGCTGAGTCAAATTTTGTTCTCCAATTTCCTTAATGTTTTCTTTTCCCATGGAAGAGGATTCTATTGTTCTGCCTCATTCTCAGGGTACTTCGTAATTTATTTTATATAATCACTGTGAAGTGTCCATTGGCTCTGTGTATGTGCTTTCTTTCTATTACACATCTCTCCATTACAATGAGGCGTTCTAGGCTGCCTGTACTTCCTGATCCAAAAAAATCCCTACGGGTAGGAATGTCATGGGAGCCTGACTTGTTCCGGGAGTCCCCACGTCCATCCTCCCAGATCCAGTCAGGCACTCATGACATGTTTGCAGGCCTGCTCTTTGTAGGCCCATGTGGCCTGACAAATTCCTGGCAGCTGACCACCCTCATCCGGAGCTTTCTTTGTGCCCAACAGTGGAGGCTCTGGAAAATATGTATTACATGCTAGAGCGTTTAATGGTCTCACAATGCCAAGTAGTGCTGGATGATGTTGAGTTTTTAGATCCATTCCAATTAGGTTTCAGACCTGGTTATGGGATGAAATCAGCCTTAGTCACCCTGGTTGATGACTTATGTTGGGAAATGGATTGGGGGAACTGAACTCCATTGGTTCTTCTGGACCTCTCAGCAGCTTTCAATACCATTGACTATGGTATCCTTCTGGATGGTTATCTGGGTTGGGGTTCGGAGGCATGGTTTTAAAATGATTCCACTCATTCCTGGAGTAGTGTTTGCAGAAAGTGTTGCTGGTCGACTTTTGGTCCACCCCATGGCTAGTACCCTATGGCGTGCCATATGGTTCCATCCCGCCTCCTGTGCGTTTTAGCATCCACTCTTTGCTTCATTAGGACTCCTGGTACACCAGTGCTGCACAGGTTAGGGTGACCAGATAAAATCCAGGTCAGGGCTCATGTAACTTTAACTGTTGTGATGAAGAGGGAATATCACAGGAACTAATTGCATGCAAATGACACGGGCTGAAATTCCCTTTTCTCTACAACTGTTAAAGTTACATCAGACCAGTCCTCCTTTTCAGATGGTCAGCCTAGACATGACAACTCTTTTCAAATATCTGAAGAGATATTTGAGAAGAGATAGGACTTGTTCAGACAAAATGATAAGCCATTATTAGGCCACTATTATAAGGTGACCATATGTCAGGAAAAACCAGGACATGTCAGGATTTTTGGCAACAAATCCGGGAAGGGGGGAGAATTATGAAATTTGAAGAAAAATCTGGATTTTCCCCATCCTCCCCCTACTCAAAGGGCAGCTCTACTTTATAGTCAATGGGAATTAACAAAAATCCTTACAGCTCTGTCATTTTTAAAGATAAAGAGGTGAAACTTGGCACTATGATATCTCTTAGGTAGGGCTTTAGCCATGCCAAATGTGAAGCAGATCCATTCATCCGTTGAGTTTTAGGACTTTTTTAAAAATTTAAGGTTTTAAAATTATTATTATTATTAAAAATGTAATTTTTAAAGAAAAAGGGATGAAACTTGGCACTTTGATAGCTCTTAAGTAGGGCTTTAGTCATGACAAGTTTGAATCGGATCCGTTCATCCATTGATTTTTAGATTTTTTTTAAAAAAAGTGAGGTTTAAAATTATTATTTTTATAAAACCATCATTTTTTTAAAAAAATAAGATGAAATTTGGCATCATGATAGCTCTTACATAGGGCTTTGGCCATGCCAAGTTTCAAGCAGATCTGTTCATCTGTTGATTTTTAGCATTTTTTTAAAAAAAGTTAGAGGGTTTAAAATTATTTAAAACAACACTGAAGCCATACCCTTCAAACTCAGGTTGTCAAACCTCCTCTTTGGGGTCTTTCACCTTGAGCAGTTTCGGCCCGTGGCATCACGTGGATCTTGAGTTTTTAGCTAAGAAAACTTCTGGGAGCTTGTAGAAAACACTAGCGTATGTGTAACTACTAATTTGTAAATTTCTAACCCTTGAAGTTTATAACTGTGAAAGCAACAAATGATTATTGACTTGATTTTTTGCAATTATTTATGAGGAAGCAGCATGATTTATAACTGGACCGCGTTATTGTGATTTACATTACTATAGACTCAGGATACTAAATAACTGAAGTTTGTTTGACCATTTCTGGAATTAGTTGCGTGCAGCAGCATTAACATATTATAACAGATGACATGCTAAGACATGGTTGGGCTGCTAATCCTTTCACAGCAAGTGGTTAGAGAGCATGGTTAAAAAGTGATTATGTAGCCACCATGGTTAGGAATGGTTCACGCGACATGCTAAGCCACAATGTTAAGCTCAAAATGCTTAACCACAGTGACTTAGCATATCGTCTGAACAGGGTCACTTGAGACTCGTTTTCTGTTACTCCAGAAGGCAGGGTTGGAAATGGCTAGCAGTGGCAGGAGCTGTTCAGCAGTGGAGCAGATTGCTGTGGGAGGTGTGGGCTCTCTTTACTGGAGGGATTTAAGCGGAGGCCGAAAGGAACGCTGCAGTTGCATCTTGCATTGCAGATCCTGCATTGAATGAAGTTTGGAATAGATGACTTCCAAGGCCCTTTCCAACTCTTTGATTCTATGTTACATTAGGAACACTTGTTGTCATGTTATTTTTGTAGACTCAAAGCTGCTCCAGCATGTCTCCTTCACATGGTACAAACTACACTATCTGCAGCTTTCCCCAACACCAGCATTGATCTGCCTGGAAGTGATGGCAATCCCTGCTCTGTGGCCTCTGAGGTTACCTACTTGAAAGAAGAAGGAGCCATGAGAACTTAAGAAGACCCATGCTGAATCAGAACAAAGGCCTATCTAGTCCAGCATTTTCTTTAAACTACAACAGCATCACAAGTAAATAACATGAGCTGGAATCCTCAAGATTCATTTTACCTTGGCAACACCCTAGCATGGACTTAACAATGTGACCATATGGAATTTGGATTGCAATGTACACTTGTTCTGGCTTTCAGACAGATGAAAATTTAAAAGACTTGCCCAGTTTAGCTAGAAAAGGAACATAATGTCTCTAATATTCCACAATTATGACAAAAATAAGTCTTCCAATTTCCACAATAGTTACCAATATAATAAGTCAGTCACAGGCAAAGCAATTTGGAGACTAAGCCTATATCATTACCCAGAACAACATAGTGGTGTTTTTATTTTAAATAACACTGTACATGCACAGACATATAAATACTGATATTTATTACCAAAACAATATGTATGGGCCAATCAGAAGAACCTCATTATTTTGCAATTTGGTCTGAAAATAAAACCTAAAGGTAGTTGGCTATGAAAGGTAAATTAAGGAATACATCAGTGAACACATTAAAATAAAATTATGAAAGAAAAGGTGTATTAGCATATATATTTTTCTTCAGGCGTGCTTTGATGACATTTGCTGTTAAAGAACAAATTAAGAAAATAGCATTCGTTACTTAAGTTTAGAAGGAGTCAGTATTTTGACAGTATTTTCTAAATTGTTTTCAGTATGGGTATTTTTCAGTATATTAAGTCTGTACTAATATTGGCATGGGGGAGTTTTTTTAAATTATGAAATTACACAGTAGAAGCAGTACAGGCTGTAGTACCAGCTTCATGATCCATCCTCAATGGATCCCCTCCTTCAATGCACCTACCTTCTCACTAACATCTACTGCTCCTCATCCTACTATGACCAGTGAGCATTTATTGTTCTCCCTCAGCAGCATCATTCTCTGGAAGGGGCCATAGCTCAGGGTGATAGAGCACATGCTTTGCATGCAGAAGGTCCCAAGTTCAATCCCTGGCTTCTCCACATAGGGGGAGGGAAAGAATCCCAGCTGGAACCCTGGAGAGTCTATGCCGACAATCTGTTGACAATCCTGGGCTAGATGGACCAACAGTCTGACTCAGTAAAAGGCTGCGTCCTGTGTCCCTAATGGGAGGCAGGTGAAAACAATGCAAGGACCAGGTCATGGTCAATGGAGGGCAACCAGGATGGTGAGGACTCTGGAAACCAAATCCTATGTGGAACAAATAGAACAGCGCCATATGTCTAGTCTGGAGGAGAAAAGGTTGCAATGGTGAAGAGAACGAGAAATTCCGGGGGGGGGGGGGTGTCAATAGGCCCCTGCTAGGGTTAGGGCCCTCAGCAGGTGCTCAGCCATGCCTATCCTCGGTGATAATCCTGGCAGGTGGAATGCAGGAAAGATTCCTTTCCCACTGTCCTCTCTCGCCCTGTTGCATGCCGCACATCAAAAGGAAAGGTGCAGTGACCCTTTGGATCTGTAGTCTTCTCAAGGGATGCTATCATTGCAGTAGCCTGTCAGAAATCTTTTAATCCCAAAGACCACTATGCCTTTCTTCCTAGTATCCTGTATAGCAAGGTGACGGGTGGGGGGAGGACAAACGTCATCCTCCCTACATGCTGCCGATGCTGTTTCTGCCACCTCTACTGGCACCAGAGCAAAAGGAGGGACAGATCTCTCTCTCCACCCTGAGCACTGAGCTGAGCTGGAGTAGAAGCTTGTATTTTTTTCGACGCAGCCTTTGATGAACCTCCAAAGCCTCCAACTCAAATGAACTCCTAAGCTGAAAAAAAGTTTGAGGTATGTATTATATATACTTGAAACTCTCAATTTTAAAGTGATGCTAAAAGAAGCCCCATGATATATACGTACCAAGAGGAGTCAAAGACACAAAGTTCAAGATGAAAATGTGAACTTTGAAGGCTGGGGATCTTTCAGACAATTTATATGTTCATGAAATCACACATTAATTCTCTTTCTTTCCTGTAGAGTCCAAACTTACCTAGACTCCAGAATGACTTGGTGGCATTAGTCATGCACTAGGTATTGCTCAAAGAAGACTCTATTCCCTTTCATTTTTCTTCCTTTGGCCCTGCTGAGAGAAGATAATGTGAGGCAGTGATGAGCTGTGAATAGCTCCCTTCAGAGATTATTCAAATGGCACTTGGTCAGGTGTATTGCCCAGAATGGCTTTACCTTGAATTTTCCCCATGTCACCAGAAGTTGGACATCCTTTGTCCATACATATTCTAAGTAGCTACTTGGTTGTGTGCTCTTTAATATTTCAACAAAATGGGGTCATTTCAGGAAAATTGAGAGAGTTCAAAGGCCTATGGTGAATCAAACTCTGCACAACAAGATGGCTTTCTTTAGGAGGGTGAAAACACACATTGTGGGTGCCAGGCTGGGCCAGACCGGGGGTCCATCTAGTCCAGAACTCTGTTCACACAGTGGCCGATCAGCTGTCGAGCAGGATATAGTGTAGCAACACCATCCCACCCATGTTTCCCAGCAACTGGTGCATATAGACTTACTGTCTCAGACACCGGAGGTAGCACATAGCCATCAGAGGTAGTACCTATTGATCTCCCACAGGAATTTAGCCAACCCCACTTTTCAAGCCGTCCAAATTGGTGGCCATCACTACATCATGTGGTAGAGAATTCCATAGTTCAACTGTGTGCTCTGGGAAGTACTTCCTTTTATCTGTCCTGATTCTCCCACCAATCGGCTTCATGGGCTGGGGGAGGGAGTGAAGACAGAGTTAGAAAAGAAGTATGCTAGAATTTAGAAATAACTGAAGGCTATGCTTTTCAATGTGTCACAAGGGATTCTGCAGTAGTCTGATGAGCAGCTTTTAAGCTTCAGATATTATGCATAATTCCAGATTCCCCTGGTTCTCACCCGTGTTTATTACTCCCTGCTTCACTTTTACACATGGCTCATAATGCTGAGTTTCATTTTGCATAACTTAGGGAGAATAGATTTCGCTTCTTTATAAAACTGTAAAAGCGAAATATACACTTGTGATCGTTGTCATGTTTAAGTTGTTAGTCATAAGCCTAGGAAGACAAATTACTTTCCGAGCACTTTCTGGAACAGGAAATACTGAAGGCCGCTCATTGTAATTCTTCTTTATTGTAGGGAAGAAAACACAGTCGAGCCAAAGAGACATACTACCCTTTTAACTTAAGAGACATGGAAAATATATATTTGCATTAGGCCTGCATCTTAATTGCATGGGATTTGATTGTCAGTGAATCGAGGACAGGTAGGGGACACGGAATCACATGACAGAAGAAGCAAATACATAATCAGTGCAGTTTATACAATAATGGTCTCTTATAGCCTTTATCTGAGGCTTTCTATGACCATAACTCTATTCCCAGACCTAGCAAACTCTGCCTAGCCTACCAACCATGATGCGAGTTCAGGGCAGGCTCAGAACAATTTGCTGTCTGAGGCAAAGGACAAGATGGCACACCCTGCACTCCATGTGGAGAAACTGACTGGCCTAGCATAGGCTGACCAGATAAAATCCAGGTCAGGGCTCATGTAACTTTAACAGTTGTAGAGAAAAGGGAATTTCAGCCAGAGTGATTTGTATGCAATTAGTTCCTGGTGAAATTCCCTCTTCATCAGAACTGTTGAAAGTGCAGGCACTATACTAGAGTGATCATATACAAAAGAAGGCAGGGCCCCTGCAACTTTAACTGGTGTGATGAAGAGGGAATTTCAGCCCGTGTCATTTGCATGCAATTAGTTCCTGTGATATTCCCTCTTCATCACAACAGTTAAAGTTGCAGAGCCCTGCCTTCTTTTGTATCTGGTCACTCTAGTATAGCGCATGGACCTTTAACTGTTGTGATGAAGATGGAATTTCACCAGGAACTAATTGCATACAAATGACACCGGCTGAAATTCCCTTTTCTCTTCAACTGTTAAAGTTACATGAGCCCTGACCTCCTTTTCATATGGTCAGCCTAGTCATGTCTCCCCTCAAGCTTTTCTTCTCCAGGCTAGAAAAATGGAGCTCTTCCAATTGGTTCACATAGGACTTGGTTTCCAGAGTCCTCACCATCTGGGTTGCCATCCACTGACCACAACCTGGTCCTTGCCTTGGTTTTACATAGCGATCCATGGCTCAGAACTAGTATATAGTCATAGACAGCTGGATTCCAATCTATGTTTAAACTCTGAAGTAAGTCAACTGAGTTCAGTGAGACATACTATCACATAGGTGTGCATAAATCTAATTATTTCCATCTTTACTGCATTTGTACCCTGGCATTCCTCCAATAGAACAGCATAGAAAGGGTTCACCCCCATTTTACTACTACTACTACTACTACTAATAATAATAATAATGGTTTGTGGTTTGCTTTGCTTTCTTGAGTCATCTGGACAGAACCCCCCTCTTTTTGCTGGTTGGTCTGCTTTGGTTCATTGTTAAAATAAAAGTTAATATTGCATTCCTCCTTTCCTGCAAAGATGTGTATGTGGTTCATGTGCAGTATTTTATCACCCCAACAATGCTGTGAAGTAGGTTAGGCTAAGTGGTAACAGCTGCCCTGAAGTCATCCACTGAGCTTCATGACTGTCTGGAGATTTGAATCTGAGTCTCCCAGGTTGTAATCTGACACACTAACCACTATAATACACCAGCTTTGGGCTCCAGTGAAGCTCCGGGTTCCCATGTTACTGAACAACTATAATTTTCACTACATATCAATATAGGGTGACCAGATAAAATCCAGGTCAGGGCTCATGTAACTTTAACAGTTGTAGAGAAAAGGGAATTTCAGGGAGTGTCATTTGTATGCAGTCGTTCCTGGTGAAATTCCCTCTTCATCACAACTGTTAAAGTTGCTGCGGCCCTGCCTTCTTTTGTATATGGGCACTCTAATATAGTGCATGCAACTTTAACTGTTGTGATGATGAGGGAATTTCACCAGGAACTAATTGCATACAAATGACACTCCCTGAAATTCCCTTTTCTCTACAACTGTTAAAGTTACATGAGCCCTGACCTGGATTTTATCTGGTCACCCTATATTAATATATTAGCCAAGGCTAATAGAAGGATATCTGTGACTCCCAGTTATTAATAAAGGGTTAGCTATTTTTGACAGGCCCAAACATTACAGCAGGAATGGGAAATTGCTTTCAGACTTAATAAAAAGAAGTTTTACAATGACAATGAAAACTGCTAAAATTAAAAGGGACAATGAGGTTTATTTTCCCATCTGAGCGGCATGTTTTGAATTGGAAATTTCTTGCATCTCCTTGGAAGACTGTAATTATGACCTGGTGTGCTATCAGTTCAGTGACTTTAATAATAGTGTGGGGGCTTTAATGTGACAGCGCTGAACTGTATAGGCTTTAATGGCATCTCTCAGACATCATGATGGGCTTAGGCTTGAGCATGAACTGTCTGACAGGGCTCAGAGTTCTCGTAAACATGTTCATCAGGTGTCCAGGTAATCACTTTGTTCCTCATACTTTCTCCAACTTGTGAAAGAGGCCAGGAGTGTGTTAGTCAAACCTACAGCTCAGGACTGGATTGCTGCAGTGGTGTAGATCCTGCCCAGGTTATCTGAAGAAACACCTCCTCCCATATGTACCTGCCAAGACCCTAAGATCGTCTTCAGGGTTACTTTTCCTTGAGCCCCTGCCAAAGGAAGTGAGGCAGGTGGCTACCAGGAGAAGGGCCTTTTCTGCAGTGGCACTTCAGCTTAGACAAATTTGCCTGACACCTACATTGTACTCTTTCTGGTGCCAGGTAAAAACTTTTTTACTTTTCCAGCCTTTTAGCATTTTACCATGCTCGTCTTTTAACTCGGCTGTTTTAAATCTGTATTTTACATCTGTAATTGAAATCTCTGCATCACTGCTTGGTTTTATTCTAGCTGTACTTTTATATTGTGGTCTGAAACTTCCATGTTTTACATTTTATGCTGTATCTTATGTTTTTAACTTTTGTGAACCGCCCAGAGAGCTTTGGCTATTGGGCAGTATAGAAATGAAATGAAATAAATCAATAATTTGAGCTTACAGAAGGCGACTCCATATTAAAGAATATGGTAACTTTCTCCCCTGCAGCTTTCTGTTCTAACCCAGGAAAGTTGAATTTTCTTAACCCAAGGGACAAATTCAGTTTCTGAGAAGCTCTCGGGGACTGCATTCCAGTGGTGGGTGGGGCTAAAAGCAAAAGGGGAGGAGCCAAAACACAAAAAAAATGCCAATGTGTTTTAGCTTAAAGTTTTTACTGCCAGTAACTAAGCCTTAGGAGAAAATTTCAGACCTTTTAAAATGGTGGAGGGGTGACCATATGGAAAGGAGGACAGGTCTCCTGTATCTTTAACAGTTGTATAGAAAAGGAAATTTCAGCAGGTGTCATTTCTATACATGCAGCACCTGGTGAAATTCCCTCTTCATCACAACAGTTAAAGCTGCAGGAGCCCTGCCCTCTTTTGTATCTGGGGTGTGTGTGTGTGTGTGTGCAAGAGCTGGGAAAGCATGAAATGATCAGTGGTGAGAGGAAAGGGGATGGAGTTAGAAGAAGGGGACATGGCCCTATGAAGAACCCTGAAGGGCCGGATGCAGGCCTAAGGTTAACACCCCTGCTCCAGCCATCTCCCGTCTTTCAGTATGTGGCTAGTTCTTTCTTCTAGCACAAATGGGATGTCCCAAAAACATCAAAGCATACTACCGAGTTTATGTATTTGTTTTATTACAACAAGCCTGTGAGGACCTATTTCGGGGAGAGGGTTCAGAACCTTGGATAGTTCCTTTTGAGTTCTGGCTAGCTCTGACTGAAACCCAGAGTGGATTCACAGTCCCACCAAACTCAGAGCCACCAGCCTCCACTGCCTTTGAATAGTGCCCCATTCCCAGATCCAAAGGCCAAAGGAACTTACCTGCACACAGGTCATGCAAAAGAGAGATGGCAGGAGCCTTCCCAGCTGATACAATGCCCCCCTGCCACTTTCTCCTTGGCAGGAATAACATGCACAGCTATACCTTCCTGCTGCAAGATACTAGAGCTTGTAGTCCCTGGCCTCTGAAGCAAAAGAGCTAGTAGAGGGCCAAAATCCTCCCTCAGTTTCACAAAAAGGAAACGGGGGGGAAGCTTTGCCCCCACACAAAAGGGAGTGGGTGGGCTTTCCTTCAGATTTCAGAGACAGGAGCTGAAATTTCTTAGAACATTTTTTTGGGGGGGCAGTTTTTTTTTTAAAAAAATTGACATTTCTATACAGCCTTATTTGCTAAAATGCCATCAAGGTGGTTAAGAAATAAAGCCTTTAAACAACAAAAAGAAGAACAGTAGAATTGGATTTGTCACATCTTTAAATAATGCTAAAGTGTGTTACCCCAGAAACATTTCCGGTGAATTCTGCTTTTTGGTAAAAATAATGCCTAAATTCAGGTGAATTCTGCTTTTTAGAAAAATGACTCTCCTCCCCAAATAGCTTAAGTTATCTGTAGCAAAGAAATTCTTTCAGCTTCAGTGCTTACCTTCTCCCTGACCTTCATTTGTCCTGCAACTTGAACAGCTCACAGGCATTAGATTTTGCACAAGTTAACTTCCATTTTACCCTTCCACTGCTTTATATAGGATTTGAACATCTCTTTAAGCTTCTTCCAGCTATTACTGTATAGCAGGAGTCCCCAACCTTTCAGGAGCCATGGACAGATTTGGGAATTTGACAAACTGTTGTGGGCATCACCACAAAATGTCTCCCATGGAGCATACAGCTAGTCACATAGTGGCTGAACTCCAAAGCCAATCCACATATTTGATCTCACAGAGCATTTAAAAAATTCCCATTTAAAGTTGTAATCCTATGCATGCATACATGGAACTTGGTGGAAATTACTTCAAAGTGGAGATCTTAGGGAAATCTGCAATACAATCAAATGAGTTTGGTTTTCTATGAATCCAGCCCACAGTTTCTGCAAGAGACCAGCTTTCCCTGAGTTGCACAGATTCCGTGGACTTGCAAATTCGTTGTTGTTTTTGTTTTACTTCCCAAAAATTTATACAAATTTAGTCATAGAAAAATACCGAAACTATTTAAAAAATCATTTGCTGAAATTGCACATTTTTGCCATAAAGCTTGAAAATGTGCATTTTGGAGGGATTTGCACATTGGGGGTGATTCACACATTTTTTGCAAATGCAAATTTGCACAAATGCAAATTTGTGCAAATTGGGGAAATTGGGGAAAAAATCCTCTGCCAATGAGTTGATAACAGAATGAAAGGTATCTGACATTCATGAAATGCAGACGGAATGCATTTGACAAAATCTGTACATCCCTACTAATGAGCCGGCCTATATAGGATTGCTCTGCTCATCCTATTCACACACACACACATTCACACATACACACTTTCCTAGTCCCAATGGAAAAGAAAATGCCTCCAGTCACAAAAGGAAAACATTTTCCCTTCCTTGAGCCCAATCTCAGACACGTTCCTAATCTACCTCTTCCTTTGCCATTCATCACAACTGTTAAAGTTGCAGGGGCCCTGCCTTCTTTTGTATATGGTCACTCTAGTATAGTGCCTGCACCTTTAACTGTTGTGATGAAGAGGGAATATCACCAGGAACTAATTGCATACAAATGGTACTGGCTGAAATTCCCTTTTCTCTACAACTGTTAAAGTTACATGAGCCCTGACCTGGATTTTATCTGGTCAGCCTATTGCATTACAACCTCTATCACCCATCACCATTTGGCCATGCTGCCTGGGCCTGAGAGGAGTCCAACAACATCTGGAGGGCCACAGATTCCCCACTTCCCTTTTCCTGTTCTAGACTCATTTAGATTCGCTTTGGATGCTATGAAATGTGGAGGAAATGAGAAGTGAATCTGCATCGCACTGCTTGTTGCCCCTACTTCTTGCATCATCAAAATTAATTATTTTACAGGTGTTTGCCCAAAGGGAAATGTGCTTGTTTTCTACCCCATCAGACACTTGAGCATGCCAACAGGAAGTACTGTGGATGTTTCAACCTGGCTATAATAGAGAAGCACAGACAGCATTACAAATGTATAGCAGAAGACCAGGACATACCACCCTTTAAACTTCAAGCAAAACATGCTATCTAGAAACAATACAGACACAAATACCTGGAGCTTCCCAAGGCTTGTTTGAGTCATGCATAGGACTGAGCTGCAGAAGGAGAGAATGCGTTCAGATGAGGCTGATGCCTACATTGGGTCACAGGAGCATATTCGCCATTTGTTGACTGTAGTGTCAACTAGTGACTTGCCTGTGTGAACTATGATGATGGTGATGGTCATGATGATGATGTTGATGAAGAAGAAGAAGAACTAAAATAATTGGGAGTTGTAAATAGCTAAGAAAAAAGCTCCCTCATTCTGTTTCCCGACTCCTAGCTGAGCAGAGAAGAGGAAGCTGCCCCAGCTGGACTTGAAGGAATATAAGGAAGAGAGCTCCCAGAGAGCGAGTGATCAGGGCGAGCAAACAGAAGTTGTCAGGGGGAGTGTAGAAGAAGAGAAGATCAAGGTAAAGAGGAGAGAGGCCTCAAGTAAATCTAGGAGGCTGCCTATTCAGAGCTGCCATGTGCACGTGAGTGCTGATTTAAGGGGTGGGGGGTGTCCTGAAAGCTGCTGCTGAAAGCTGATAAAAACTGCTGCTGGGCCTGGAAGGGTGTGGCCTGATTGCTGATTGCTCTCAGCAACTGAGTGAGCAGGGAGATTCATTCTGTTTACTAACTCCTAGCTGAGCAGAGCAGAGAAGAGGAAGCTGCCCCAACTGGACTAGAAGGAATATAAGGAAGAGAGCTCCCAGAGATTGAGCGATCAGAGTGAGCAAACAGGGAGAGCAAACAGGAGTTTGTCAGGGGGAGGTCGAGGGGGAGGTCCTTAACAAAACTCCAACACAATTGGAAGGCAGAAACAAAACGGAAATGGAGACTATGGATGGAAAGGAGTCCCTAGTGGTTGTGACCTGCAAAGTTTGTGAATGTTTGTGTTTCTGCCTGAGATCAACATGGCGTACACCTGCAACAAATGAAAGCTGATTGCACTATTGGAAGAAAAAGTGAAAGTACTTGAGCAGCGAGTGTCCACCCTCCAAGGAATACGAGAAGGCGAAGAGTTCTTAGACAGACTGGTGGAACTACAACAGGAACAAGAATCACAAGAGATTGAGGAGCAACAGCAAGCTAAAGCAGAAGTGGAGAAAGCTGAGATGAGGAAAGCCAACGAAGAAAAAACTCCTTTGGAAAGGGTGACATTTAGGAGCAGAAGAACTAGAAGTCACTCTGCACCAGTGGAACCATTAGAGTTATGCAAGTGCTTTCAGCTACTGGAGGATGAGACTGGAGGACAGCCTGCAGAGGAAGAATGACAGGAGACCACATTCAACAGTGAACAAGAGGCAAAAGGTCAGTCGACCATGAAGAAGAGAAGAGTAGTCATTGAGAAGGACTCCCTGCTGCATAGGATTGAAACCCAAGTATGTTGCAAAGACCCATGGACTCACCAGGTGTGCTGTCTCCCTGGAGCACAGATTAGAGATGTGACTGAAGGGTTGCCAAAGCTCATCAAGTCCACTGACACATATCCTTTTTTTTTCATCCATGTGGGAACAAATGATATTGCCAAGCGTAGCTACTAAGAAATTGCATCAGACTTTGAAGCTCTGGGAAAGAAACTCAAGAACTTTGAGGCCCAGAAAGTTTTCTCATCCATCCTCCCAGGTCTTGGAAGAGGATTAGAAAGGGAAAGAAAAATACTCTGGGTGAACAACTGGCTACAAAGGTGGTGCCGACATGAGGGATTCAGATTCTGGGACCATGGGCTATGCTGCTTGGAAGATGGACTGCTGGCAAGGGACGGGTTGCACCTCACAAGGGCCGGGAAGAATGTGTTCAGCCACAGCATGAAGAACTTCATCAAGAGGGCTTTAAACTGAATCCCATGGGGCAGGAGATATTAAATTTGAGGCAATAATGGATGAAGGCTTATGCACCATAACAGAGAGAACAGCTCCAATAGTGCCCCAAAACAGTGCTCACAACAATGTAGGAAAGAAGCCAGACTACAAAGCACATATGGGGCTTCGATGTCTATATACCAATGCCCAGAGTATGGGAAACACACAGAATGAACTTGCACTCTTAATACATGAAGGCAAATATTACTTGATAGGTATAACTGAAACTTGGTGGGATGACTCCCATGACTGGAATATAGCAACTGAAGGATATAACTTGTTCCAAAAGAACAGAATATATAGAAAGGGAGGCGGAGTTTCACTTTATGTTAAAAGTACTTATCCCTGCACATAAATACAACGGGATGAGCCTGGGAGCCCCATCAAGAGTATATGGATTAAAATCAATGGAGCAAGGAATAAAAGGAGCATGATAATCAGAGTCTACTACTGACCACCCTATTTCCTTGAAATTGCCAATGTTTCAAGGAAATCCGCTGTAGTTGTAGTGGGGGACTTCAATTATGCAGATATCTGTTGGGAGACAAATTCTGCCAAAAGTGGCCCCTCCAAGAAATTCCTGACATGTGTGGCTGATAACTTTCTCCTACAGAAAGTATAAGAAAGAACTAGAGGAACAGCTATCCTTGACTTGATACTGACCAATAGGGATGACTTAGTGGATAAAGTGGCAGTTACAGAAACTCTAGGGGAAAGTGACCACTTCATACTTGAGTTCTTAATTTTAAAGGAAGCAAAAGCTAAGTGTAGCCATATGCGTACTCTGGATTTCAGGAATGCTGATTTTAATAAACTTAGAAATATGATAAGTAAGGCCCCATGGCAATTGACCCTAATGAGAAAAGGAGTCTAAAATGGATGGGAGTTTTTTAAAAAAGAAAATTTTAAAGGCACAATTACAAACTATTCCAACAAGGAAAAAAGATAGAAGACAAACAGAAGAAATCGATGTGGCTCCACAAAAAAGCTTAGAGATGACCTGAAAATTAAAAAGGACACATATGGGAAGTGGAAGGAAGTCCAGGCTACAAAAGAAGAGTACAAACAAGTAGCACAGAAGTGCTGGAATAGTGTCAGGAAGGCTAAAGCTGAGAATGAGCTGAGGTTAGTGAGGGATGCTAAAAGCAATAAAAAGGCTTTCTACAAATACGTAAATAGTAAAAGACAGAGGAAAGAAATGGTTGTTCAACTGCTTAATAAGGAAGGCAAATTGGTAACAGATGACAAAGAAAAGGCTAAAGTGCTCTATTCCTACTTTGGCTCAGTCTTCTCTCAAAAGCGGGTCTATATGACTCCCCTGGAAAAAGTGAAGGATAAGCTGATGGGGCAGGATTGCAGTTTGAGATTGATAAACAAAGGGTCAAAGAACACCTACTTTCTTTGAACGAGTTCAAATCTCCAGGGCCCAACGAACTGCATCCTAGAGTAATAAAGGAGCTGGCAGAAGAACTCCAGAACCACTGTCTATTATCTTTGTGAAATTTATTTATTTTATTTATTTATTACATTTGTATACCGCCCCATAGCCAAAGCTCTCTGGGCGGTTTACATAGGATTAAAAACAATTAAAAACAATAAACAAAAATTAAAACAGCAAAAACACACCACACAATCTGTACATTTAAAAACCACTACAACACTTCAAAAAGCTACAAAAACAAAACAAAACAAACCCAGGCTCCTCAGATATTGCCAAATGCCTGAGAGAAGAGGAAAGTCTTGACCTGGTGCTGAAAAGATAACAATGTTGGCGCCAGGCGGGCCTCGTTGGGGAGATCGTTCCACAATTGGGGGGCCACCACAGAGAAGGCCCTCTCTCTTGTTGCCGACCTCTGAGCTTCCCTCGGAGGAGGCACTTGGAGGAGGGCCTTAGATGTTGAACGTAGTGTTCGGGTAGGTTCATGTCGGGAAAGGCGTTCCATCAGGTGGTCCCAAGCCGTGTAAGGCTTTATAGGTGAAAAAACCAGCACCTTGAAACAGGCTCGGAAACATACAGGCAGCCAATGCAAGCGGGCCAGAGTAGGTCTTATATGTTCAAACCTATTGGTTCTGGTTATCAATCTGGCTGCTGCATTTTGCACAAGCTGCAGCTTCCGAACCACCTTCAAAGGCAGCCCCACATAGAGTGCATTGCAGTAATCTAACTTGGAGGTTACCAGAGCATGGACAACTGAAGCCAGGTTATCCCTGTCCAGATAGGGATGTAGCTGGGCCACCAACCGAAGTTGGTAGAAGGCACTCCGTGCCACTGAGGCCACCTGCACCTCAAGTGACAGAGATGGTTCTAGGAGAACCCCCAAGCTACGAACCCGCTCCTTCAAGGGTGAAGTGCAGGATGACAGGAGGAGGCTAATATTGTCCCTACCTTCAAAAAGGGCAAACAGGAGGAACCTGGGAACTACAGACCAGTCCGTCTGAAAGCCATCCCTGGGAAAATTTTGGAGCAGATTATAAATAAGTCAGTCTGTCAGCACCTTGAAAACTATACAGTGATGACTAGAAGCCAGCATGGATTTGTCAAGAACAAATCCTGTCAGACTAATCTGATCTCATTTTTTGATCAGTTAACCTCCCTTGTGGATTGTGGGAATGCTGTGGATATAGTTTATCTTGACTTCAGCAAAGCTTTTGACATAGTGCCCCATGACGTTCTGATTCACAAACTAGTGAAAAGTGGGCTAGATGGAACAACTATGAGGTGGATCCACAGTTGGCTACAGAATCAAATTCAAAGAGTGCATATCAATGGTACCTTTTCACACTGGGGGAGGTAACAAGCGGGTACCGCAGGGCTCAGTCCTGGGCCCAGTGCTCTTCAATATTTTTATTAATGATTTGCACGAGGAGGTGCAGGGAATGCTTATCAAATTTGCAGATGACACAAAATTGGGTGGGATCGCTATTACCCTGGAAGACAGAAACAAACTCCAAAGGGAGCTTGATGGACTGGAGTGCTGGGCTGAAAACAACAGAATGAAATTTAATAGGGATAAATGCCAAGTGCTACACCTAGGAAAAAGAAACCAAATGCACAGTTACAAGATGGGGGATACTTGGCTCAGCAATTCTACAAGCAAGAAGAATCTTGGAGTTGCTGTAGATCACAAGCTGAATATCAGCCAACAGTGTGATGTGGCTGCAAAAAAAGCAAAAGCTATTTTGGGCTGCATTAATAGAAGTATAGCTTCCAAATTGTGCGAGGTACTGGTTCCCCTCTATTCGGCACTGGTTAAGCGCCATCTTGAGTATTGCGTCCAGTTCAGGGCACCACACTTCAAGAAGGATGCAGACAATCTGGTGCGTGTTCAGAGGAGGGCAACGAGGAAGATCAGGGGTCTGGAAACAAAGCCCTATGAGGAGAATTTGAAAGAACTGGGCCTGTTTATCCTGGAGAAGAGAAGATTGAGGAGAGACATGATAGTGCTCTTTAAATACTTGAAAGGTCCAGGATCTCTTCTCAATCAACCCAGAATGCAGAACATGGAATAATGGGCTCAAGTTACAGGAAGCCAGACTCTGGCTGAACATCAGGAAAAGCTTTTTAACTGTTAGAGCAATACGACAATGGAACCGATGACCTAGGGAGGTCTTGGGTTCTCCCACACTAGAGGCATTCAAGAGGCAGCTGGACAACCATCTGTCAGGGATGCTTTAAGGTGCATTCCTGCATTGAGCCGGGGGTTGGACTCGATGGCCTTATAGCCCCCCTACAACTCTACTAATCTATGATTCTATGGTTCGTCATGGATTAACAATCTAAGAAGGAATGGGTGTCACAGTAGGGATACTGGAGGAATTTGGGAGTCCACGATCTAGAGCAAACTCATCCGATCCACAGCTCCCAAATTAATGTTAATTAATTAATTAATTAATTAAATCCCACTCCCACTGAATTCTACCAGGTGTTTGATGGCTGCCTTTAAAATATTTTTATAGTTTCTAGCTGCCTGGGGCAACCATAAAGTGTGGCTCCAAGCATATATATGTGAAAATGTATCTGACAATTCCCCTTGGACCAGCGGTACATTATGATGTGCCATTGCTGTCATGGGTATTGTGTGGCGGGAAAATGACTACCCTCATGCACAGATGTACAGATGGGAGCAGCTATCTTTTTTACCATGCAACACACGTGAGAAAATGGCATGATATACTACTTCTGGTCCCAGGGGCATTTTGAGTTACAATTTTGATATTTGTGGAACCTACTATCACAACAGGTTGGTGGCACAGTCCTCGATGCACCCAAAATAATTACTGAAGTAATTATTTCCCACACAAACACAAAAGCAAAAGCTGTCTTCTCTTTGAGGTACAAGCCCTAGGCAATTAAGCATGTTGCATAGGAGGTAATGAAGAATCCAGAAATTTAAATAAGTAATAAGGTAACTGGTACCAATAGAGAAACACAAGTAGGTTCACAATGAATTCTGGGTAGCTGGCATAAAAATAATGATTACGATGACCTGGATGATATCCAAAGAGAAAATGCTGATTTAAAGCCCTATCACTTAGGCCCAAAGGTTATTTAAATAATGAACATTATTTAATGACTGTATTATTATTAAATAATGACTGAATTATTCCAGGTCAAAAGTGAACTTAAAGGTTTTGCTTATCTATTAATGAGCAAAGAAAATTGTATAAGCTATAGGAGTTTGTTATACAGATGTCTAGAAAAAAATATATAGACTTAAGTTTAATTGGCAAAGTTTGACTAATGAGTTATCTTCTCAAAGGTATAATTCAAAAATGATCTTATCTAACCTGAAATATGTATGTGCATGCCCTTTTTGTATGTTCTATTTTTTAGGAATGTTTAATAACTAGTGTTGTGCCAAAAATTTCAACCATTCTCATTCAAGATGATAGAGAACAAGTTGCTTTCCAAAAGAAATTCAAAGGAGAAGAAATTTCAGAGAATTTATCATGAGTTTGGTTCAGGGTTCTTGTTTGTGCCTTACTTATGAGATGACCAAGATGTGTGTGGGAGTGCCCTGTCTTTCGTTGTACAGAAATCTCTCCGACAGCCTGTTGCCTCCTTGGCTTTCCATGTTTCTTGTTCAGGAGAAGACATCCTGTTGGGTCTTTTCAGATCAGGAAGTGCTGGCTGCCTGGGAGACTGTAGGGCAATGGTGAGATATGTAATAGAAAAAAATATATAGACAGTACCCTCACCCATCTCACAGTGATTAGTTAAGGTCAAAAACACCACCAACACACATTCAAAGTAAATTCTTGAGTTTTTCCTTTTTCTTTTCTTACCTCCTAGTAATAAAAGGACACTTTTCAGAATGTTCTCCACATTTTCTTCACCGGTTTTTTGGGTGGTGTGTGTGTGGTGGCTGTATTCCCTCCTGTCAATGCCCTGGAGTGATGTAAGGTATATGGGGCATCATGGAGGATGCAAAATGGGAGCCAGGCTGCCAACACAGTTGACGTTGTTGCCACTTGCAGTATCAATGGAAAAAAACACACACACCCAAAAACCCTTCGGAAAAAAATAAAGAAAATAAAGAAGCTGTTCTACAACCCTTGCCAATGGTGATGCCTACCTGTGAGAAATTGATGGAGAATTTCTCCTCCCCCACCCCTTGGAGAAATTCAGTAAAATTTCTCTACCTATAAATAGGGTGGGAAATTTTGAGAGGCCACTTGAGCACAGCTCTTTTAAAAATAATGAAACACTTAAGACTGTTAGCCCTAATTTAAAGAAAAGTAGACATTTGTGATAAGGTAATTCCTAAACCAAAAAAAAAGGTATAATATCTGCCAATTTTAGAATGTGGGAGCTTCTTCTTAGAAGCTCACTAGGCTTGTGTACCTGTCAGCTGAATAGCCTATTCAGTATTGAATACAGTTAGGGTGGCCAACAGTCAGGATTTCCCCAGATTTGTCCTGGTTTTGGTTCAATCCTGAGTGTCAGGGGGTGGGGGATATTCTTAAATTTTCTATAATGTCCTGGATTGACACACTTTTGCCTTTAAGGCTGCCATTAGTATGTCAGGGGGAAAAAAGATGTGCTTTCTGGAGGTGCGTAATTTCCCCCCTCCCCAACGCTCCAACAGGGTCCTTAAAGGGGAACCCATATCATTCCTGGACATTATAGAAAAGGCCCTGATTGGGGCATTGGAGCATTGGAGGGGGGAATTATAGAAAAGGCCCTGATTAAAGTGGAGGCGGGGAAAGCGCACTTTCTGGAACCTCCAGAAATTGTGTCATTCCCCCTTGTGATGCTAATGGCAGAAGGTATTAGTGTGGTGGGGGAAGTGATGTACTTTCCTGAGGAACCAATTGGTGTAGTGGGAGGGGCAGGAATGACATTTGTCCCCCTCTTCTGTGCCAATCAGGGCCTTTAAGGTGGCTGGGGGGGGGGGAATGACATGCTTTTGAGAGGCCCCGGAAAGCTTCTTTCCCGACTGGGTGTCCTCTTTTTGGGTTTCCCAAATATGGTCACCCTAAACATGGTACTTAGAATGAGATCTCTCCTTGTTAAGGAATTAAGACTAGAAGCCTAAGAACAAGAAGTAGTTATGAAATTTATTTCTTGCTAAGCTATTAAGATCTAAGCATTTAGCAATCCTCTGTTTTATAACAAAAATATTTTATGTAAATTTTATGGAAGTTATATTTTAATGTGATGTTAAAAACATATTTAATAATAATAATAATAATAATAATAGGATAAAAAATATTTCCCTGTACTAATTCTTGTTAGTACAAAACCTGGATTGCAACCCATGAAACAATCCCAGGTGTACACTTGGTTTAGATGTATTTAATTTGCTAAAGGTGATAAACAGGCAGCTAAATGCTCCCAAAATACTGAATTATAGACAGATAGCTCACATCATGTCCCTAAACTGTAACGGTGTCATGCTTTGTAGCTTTCCCAAGTGGCTTGAAACTGTGAACGAAAGCAGAGAAACCTAAAGGGTAGCCTTTTGATCACCTCATAAACTTGTAAGTACTTTTTAAAAAAGAGAATTTTGTGTGCACTTGAAAACGGGGTGAAATGGGCTTTCTATTGGTCATGCATGAAATCAACATAGACCAAATTAAGACTTATCTGCCCAACCCTAGAATTCCACCACATATAGGGTTTGCATCTCCTCAAATGTCCATAGCTCAGTGACAGATGGTGGTGATGATGATGATGATGATGATTTATTGCATTTATATACCGCCCCATAGCCTAAGCTCTCTGGGTGGTTTTCAAAAATTTAAAATATTGAATATAAAAGAAAATGATATACAAAATTTAAAAAGCATAAGAAGCATAAAGGTGATTATAAATACAATATCCATTAAAATAACTATTCTGGGTCAGACAGCAACAACAAAACCCTCAACATATGTTGTTAAATGCCTGGGAGAAGAGAAAACTCCTGACCTGGTGCCGAAAAGATAACAATGATCACACATGCCTTGCATACAGAAGTTTCCAGATTCAATCTCTGGTGGCATCCTAGTCCTATACTCCACTATACTGGCATGTGTGTGAGAACTAGGGATCTGTATTGTATCATAAAAATGTATGATAATGATATGATAGGTTCGTTATTGTGCATTTGTTTAACGATAACGATACGATACAAAAACCTATGATAATATCGGACATGATAATTTTTGGGCGATTTCATCGTTTTATCAGACTGCCATATAAATATACCTATAACTTCTGTATTTTAAAAGTTAGAGGCTTGAAACTTGGTCACAGTGCTTATGGGGTATGCCTAAGTATGTGTATGTGTTACACATGTTGCTACACATATGTGCCAAATTTGAGATCGATCCCTCCAACCCTCAATTTTATATGAATTTATTAAAGATCGTTTCAGTTCTGACAGATCAGAATGACAGCTTGCTACGTGCGTTCATTCAGACCTGTCAGAATGGAAATGATCTTTAAAAAATTAATATAAAATCGAGGGTTGGAGGGATCGATCTCAAATTTCATACATGTACTTGGGCATACCCCATAAGCACTGTGACCAAGTTACAAGCCTCTAACTTTTAAAATACAGATGTTATAGGCATTTTTTTCCTTTAAAAATAGGTCTGCCAAAAATAACATTTTTTCACAATAATTATCATGAAGACGATACGGATCACTTACGATACAAATGAAGACGATAATATTTTTGGACCAAAATGATGATAACGATAAAATACAATATTTTTGGGCTTGCACACCCCTAGTGCCAACCAGCCCACATGCACCTTTGCAGTAGGAAAAATGGCGGTGTGCATCCATCCAAACTGGCAGCTAGGATGTTCTGGAAGCAAAGAATGAATGAGATATTTAGAGCCCAAGTTAAAACCACAACAAAAAGAGTACATAATCAAGAAAGTACCAGACTACAAAGTTCCCTTTTCCTTTAAAGCATATCCTTTCATTCAAAAGGCAAATGTGAATAGAAATGGCCATTGCCTTTGGCAGAAGAATTTGAAGTGAAGGCACAAGTAGCTCCTTCAAACGTAATCACAAAAGGTTCAGCCAGTGCAGCAGTTGCTATTTTGAGGCCTGAATCATTGTCTTCTGTTTGAAAGACAAAAAGAAGCAGAAAATATTCTGGCTGCTCTCCAAAAGAAAACCATCGTTGTGAAAGGTAGTCCATGATCATCAATGTACCGCTAAATTGTTTTGCACGTTCTATGCAAAAAAAAATTGAAAGGATAAAGCTTTTTTGTTCTTCCAGTCCTCCTCCAGGTAAGTTAGAATTCCTGGTTTAGAATCTCTGGCTACAAAACCTCGGTACCAATGTTCCTGTTAAAATATTGCCCAGGGTTGGTAGATTTTGCTGGGGCGTTGGATTTGCTTTGCAAAAAAAGTCAAATAGGCCCAGGTGTATGAGTCACTCAGGAAATTGTTCAAAAGCAGTTTCTTCTCTGTTTCCATCCTCAAGAGAATTTAGAGAGCCAGTTCAGGTGCTGCAAATCCCTCACATGGAGTAGCTTCATGGACACTGTTTGAAGAAGTAACATCCAAGGTTGCCAAGATTTCAACCCTCCCTGCTCTTGTGGCTTTAAGAATGGCTTGCTCTGCTCACATCTGCAGGAGATAATCCTTAACTCCATACCATGAAAAGTCCACATCTGCACTAAAAGTGATATCCTTTGACACCCCACTCACAAGGCCTGACTCTGAGGAAGGATCGCCTCAGAACCAGGCATTTGGGCCTTGCAACAATATGAAGGAACTACTGGGATTCAGCTAGGGTGACCCTATGAAAAGGAGGACTGAGCTCCTGTATCTTTAAGAGTTGTATAAATGAGGGAAGAGAGATGAAGAGGGAATTTCACCAGATTCTGCACGCATACAAATGACACCTGCTGAAATTCCATTTTCCAAGCAACTGTTAAAGATACAGGAGCCCTGTCCTCCTTTTCATAGGGTCACCCTAACTTCAGCCTGAATGGGTTGTGCTTCCTGGGAGGAACCAGGAAGTAGTTAAGGGCAATGCCCACTGCTTCTGCCCTGGACAGAGAGAGCCCACAGCCAGAGAGACTTCTGATTTAAATAATAATTCGGGTTGTTCAGAAGGTAGAGTATGTTTAAGTCTGTGGGGTGCAGTCCACAAACACTGGAACAGGGCTGGCTGGCTCTCCAAAGATTGTGTCAGCTTCTTTTTTCCAGCAGAAGCTGCTCTTCAGAAAGGTCACCTGCCAGCCTGCCCTCTGGCTTGTTCTCAAAGTGAGCCAGAGGGCAGATGACAGTGGAGGGGGTGGGTAATGGACAATGTGATGGGGGGGGGGGTGATGGGCAACACACCAGTGGAAATGGTGGTGATGGAGCATTTGTGCTCTCCCAGCTCAGGCAGTGGGAAAGCTTGTGCCAGTCGTGGGGTGCATTCACAGGATGTCCCATTTTCACAATCGGAAGAACAGCTTGGTGTCACTGAAATGTGTGAATGAACGTCATTGCATGAAAGCAAGTTCCATGATCTAAGACACTGACTTCTGAATAAATATGCAGAGCATAAGGATGCAAATAGCATTAAAGGGTGGTGATGTAGGAATTTGCAGCCCCTGTTTCCACTTCAATAAGATGCAAAGGAGGGGAGAGTTCCTTGGCCTCCGCCTCCTTTGTTGTGAAGAAAAGCGAATTTTGGTAGGAGACTCTTCTCATCGCAAAAGGGTGAGTAAAGCTGTTGATTTCTTTTTGTCCCCTCTTGCATAACCTTTAAAGAAAGAGTTTCCTATCTTCCTTTACACCTGGTTTCCCTAAGCCAGGTGAGCCTCCATAGCCCACTTTATTTTTCTAACAGCATCACTACATGCATGTTTACTCGGAAGTAAGCCCACAATCTTCAGTAGGGGTTACTTATAGGGAATTGTGCATGAGATAATTACATTCTTCTCTCCCTCCCTCCTTCCCTTTCTGTGCTTCCAGAGTCTTTCCAAAATGTTCATTTTGTAATGCCTGGATATGGAAATGTGCTGTGTAAGAGTTTGCCATTGCTGCAGCCATTTCACCAACTTCCAGAGCAGTTATGCTAATATGTTATTACTTTTGCATGCAAGTCATTAAAATGAGTGCACCGGGAGTGTAACCATTTAAACCATATAACCCTATTTCCGTTTCCCCCCCTCCTATTGTGGAATTGGCTTGCTTTCCCCCCCTTCTAAATACTAGGCAAATAGTCTGGTTTTCCCCCTGCTTATGGGACTCAATTTTCCTTGCATATCTCCATTCCCACTTGTATGGCAGTAGCGATGGTTCTGTGAGAGTATAACGTCCTCTTGCCATGCCAGAGCAATTTGAAGAACGTGCCAGAAAGTGCAATCCCAAAAGGCAATGCAAAAATGGCAGCTGTGGAATCAAGGCAGTTTGAAGAAATGTAACGTCAGCTCTGTTTGACAGCACCTTCTACTTGGAGTAGAGGTGGGTGAACTCACTCATGTCCAATCTGTTAGGTGCTTGCCCTGTTACCACCCCCATGTGCCCCCACTCGTCAGGCCATGCAAGCTTCTTTTGATGCTCAGCTCAGCCCTACGAGCACTCGGAAGCCCTCTGCCCTCACTGCCAAAATTGCACACTTCCCCTGTTGCAGGAATGGCGGCCACAATGGCGGCCATTTATGTAAATAGAAAGGTGCAAGTGGAGCATTTGTGCCTTTACTCTTGCATTAATAGAGCCTTTACAGCTGCCATTGATGCAACGGGGGGGAATGTGGAATTTCCATAGCCTCCATTGTGTGAGGTGGATACGGGGGAGTCCATCAGACTTTAAGACTCAAGTCAGGCACTCGTGGCATCCCTTATTTATCTATGTATTATTGCATTCATACCCCACCTTTTTTCCTCCAAGGAAAATGAGGCGGCGTACATAATCCTCTTCTCCATTTTATCCTCACAACAACAACTCTGTGAGGTAGGTTGGGCTGAGAGTCTGTGACTGGCCCAAAGTCACCCAGTGGGTTTCCGTGGCTGATTAGGAACTAGAACCCAGATCTCCCGACTCCCAGTCCGACACTTTAGCCACTGCACCACACTGGCTCTCTGTGAAGGGCTGCCCTGTTCAATTCCAATTTTAAAGACAAGACTCATGGCCATCTATCATTATTATTATTATTATTATTATTATTATTATTATTATTATTTCTTACCCGCTTCTCCCTCCCGATCAAGGCAGGGAACAACATCAATACCAACACTAAAATACATAAACTGATTAAAAGCATACAAAATTAATACATTATTAAGATCAATAAAGTCTTAAAATTTGACTGGGTAGGTCTGCCGGAAGAGATCAGTCTTTATAGCTCTCTTAAATTCTTGAAAATTGGTGAGCTGGCAGACTTCTCCCGGCAGGCCATTCCACATTCTGGGAGCGGCAGAAGAGAAGGTCCTCTGGGTAACAGTTGTCAGCCTAGTCTTGGCTGACAGTAGTAAATTCTTCTCAGAGGACCTTAGTGTGCAAGGCAGATTGTATGGGAGAAGGTGATCCCACAGGTAACTTGGACCCAAACCATGTAGGGCTTTAAAGGTAATAACCAACACTTTGTACTTTGCCCAGAAACTAATTGACAGCCAGTGCAGTGATTTTAAAGCTGGTGTGATATGGTCACCCCTAGGTGTACCGGTGACCAACAGTTAACACAGGAACACAGGCCACCGGGTCACAGTTTTCCATGCTATGAGGACATGGACTATATTTCCATTTTACATTATAATAATTATTTCCAAATTTGCATCTATACACAAAAAGTTTCATATGAACATTTCTTGCAAATCACTGCCCTTTTTCTGGGTGATACGTTTCCTCTTTGGTTCATAAGTGGCCACCTTACGGGATGAGGGAGGTCATGAACAATCTCATCCACAGCCCAGACAGCAACTTTCAGAGCAAAACCTGAACCCTGTGAAAAATTGGTGCGCCACATATTAATTTTGTACTCCTTTCGCATGTCTTCCTGCGCTCACCCTTTTCCTAAACTAAATAGTCCCGGATGTTGTAACCTTTCCTCATAGGGGAGTTGCTCCAGCCCTTTGATTACTTTGGTTGCCCTTTCTCAACTCTACAATATCACTTTTCCAGGTGCAGTGACCTGACCTGTTTTGGAGCATTCCAAGTGTGTTTGCATCAAAATTTGTACAAGGGCAGTATTTCAATTCTTTTTTTCTTATTATGCCCACATTGTCCAAAATGGTTTTCTTTTCTTTTTTTTTCTTTTTCACAGCAGCCGCCCATTGAGTCAACATTTTCATTAAGCTGTCCACCTTCCACAACCCTGAGATTTCTCTCTTGGTCACTCACCACCAGGTCAGATCTAGGGATGCTGGAGAAATCTGAGACAGACTAAAATGACTTCAGCTTTCTAAGAATCAGACCTGCGGAACCCCCTGTAGACCAGCCTCCTTGAGCTGCGCAGAGTTTGTGGACTTTGGGATTATTTTTAAACTTTCCTGAAATTTACACAAATTCATTTATAGGAAAATATACACATTTCTGCTGACTCATAAGCCATTCAGGAAAATACAGGCATGGAAAATTGAATGGTATGGGTAGAGAATATGCTAAATGTTATATATGAACATGGATTACAAAAATCATTGTGAACTATCTTCAGAATTATTTATGTATTTTTCTGCATAAAGGGGGGTGGATACACCTTCGAATTCGTCTGTGAACAAATGCCTGAACAAGCAACACTGCACAATCCATGAAACTCACATGGGGCAGACTTTACAAAATCTGGGCATCTCTAGTCAGATCCCATCAGCATTTATGTGTGTGGGGGGGAATCACTCCAATGTGCACCACTTTATACTTGTTTACATTGAACTGCTTTGGCATTTTTAACGCTTATTCTCTGAGTTTGGAGAGGTTGTTTTGGTGATCTTTTTGTTTTAACCACTCTGGGGCTCCATCACACCTATTTTTTCCCTCTGGTTTACCTCCACATTTTTTACCTCCATTTTATAACCGCGTCAAGGGTTCCATCAAACACAGTCCATTTCACGAGGGTTTTCACTTGTTTGCGCTTCCATTCCATTCCACTCCACCCCTTCTCCTTCCCCCTCCAGTTCATGGGTTGTGGTACTCTGATGGTCGTGGGCTCTTTCCCCCCTTGCTCTGGCTTTGTAATCTAGTGATTACTAATTTAAGGTTTCACCTCAGATCCGTTTCTGCCAGCAATGGGGGAGGGGGGTGTTGGAGTACTAAAAAGTCCATTCAACTGACTAAGCACAACTCTGTATGATGACGTACTGGAGGAGAAGAACTGCCCCCACCCTCCCCATTTGTCAGCAAGACTCCATTAGCACACACCTACAACAAAGGAAAAAGCTAGAGCAGAAAACAATTCAGACTTTCCCCGCACCAAAATAAAATGCAACGGGAGAGGGAGGGGCAAGATGAGTGCAGGACAGGAACGACATCACGTGAGTACCACGTTGCAAGACCACATACCAGGCATGGGAAGTGTGTAACAAATCTCTGGTATGATGGAGTTCCTAGAAAATACCTTTTTTTATGACATTGTGGGCTTTTCTCTTCCAAGATACTTAGCAAGATAAAATAATAATAATAAAAAAACAGATTCAAAGCATTCTGACAACTTCACAGGAAAACAAAGGGGAGATACTGCCTTTTGGGAGATACTGCTAACTTACCAATGGCTTTCGACTATTTTTTTCTATTTACCTGGAGATTTCACCTGAACCATCTAATGTTGAACTTTTGCCATAGCTTTCTAGTGCAATTTTAACCCCCCCCCCCCCATTTTCAAAGATGAAAACCCAGGAACAACAAAGGGCATTTTAAAGACTTGTGGCTGAGAGAAGCCTTTCAGAATTGTTAGGTTCGGCTAGAAAATAAAAATATTTGCTGTGCAACAAAATAAACCCCAGATTTCAAGAAACCTAGAAACTGCTGAAGAGCATCCTCCACAGTTTCCCTTTCAGGAAAGTTGAACATTTGAGGTGTGTTTCAATAGGAAGGGGGCAGAAAAATGTTTGGCTTGCATTTTTATGCAACCTTACTGAATTTTGCACCACCCAAACTGGAACGCCGTTCAATGACAATATCTGCACTTTTCTCGTTCGCACATCAAGAAAGTGTACAACAATCTGTATAGTACAGAAAATGTGCACAATATATGCAGATAATAGTGACGCACACAACTACTGGTGGAGAGGGACATGTGCTCTCAAGACGACCTCACAAAATACACAGAGAGAGAGAGAGAGAGGCCGTTTCTACACCTCCTGGTTTTCTGGGAGGAATCTCTCATGTCATCCTGATCGCAAGAACCTCCCCCAGCATGCAGACACAGAGCACGATGTTTGCCCCTGAAATTGCCCCCCACCCCCACCCTGAAATCCTGGGGATGGTGGACTTGGTTCCCCCCCTCTCCCCTGATGAGCGAGGAGCCGCAGTGTATGGCTCTATGCCTGTTTCTGGTGCTGCACTTACTCGCAAGTAAGCGGACACCAGGCAGGATGGGGGCTCACACCTCCCATGGTCTCGGATGGTCCCAGGACTGCTGGAAGAATTGGGATTTCCCAGGGATTCTCCATCCCTGAGAAAACCCATGCCCATCTTCCCTGCTCCCGGGAATCCCTGTGCATCATTTGGACACCCAGGGAGCACCCAGGGACAATCCCAGGGGAAAAAGTCTGGTGTGGAAACAGCCAGAGAGAAAGGTTAGGCAGGCAGCACCACACACACATAAACACACAAACAGGCACACATCAATTTTGAAGCACCAACTCTCTCCTTTCCTTTGAAAAGAGGGAGGGGCTACCAGGGGCAAGAAAGGTTTCCTAGGCCAGATCTACACTAAGCAGGATATGACACTATGAAAGCGATTTGGAAACCGTATTAATTTTTTTATTTTTTTATTATCATTTATTTCATTTATATTCTGCCCCATAGCTGCCCCAAACTCTGGGCAGTTTACAAAAATTAAAACTTTGGACATTAACAATCGATATGCAAAATTTAAAACCAAAAACGCATAAACAACAGACAATAAAAACAGTATGCATTTAAAACAACTGAACTCTCAGCCAGGCCTAAATATAGTTCTGGGGTCAATTAAAAACTCAGTATATGCTGTTAAATGCCTAGGAGAAGTGGAAAGTCTTGAGCTGGCACCAAAAAGATAACAAAGTTGGCACCAGGCGAGCCTCATCGGGGAGATCATTCCACAATTGAGGGGCCACCACTGAAAAGGCCTCTCCCTTGTTGCCATCCTCTGAGCTTCCCTCGAAGTAGGCACCTGGAGGAGGGCCTGAGATGTTGATCGTAATGTGCGGGTAGGTTCATGTAAAGAGAGTCATTCCATCAGGTATTATGGTCCCAAACAGTGTAAGACTTTCTAGGAATGTGTCATGGGCCCTAATAGTTGTCAATGCACTTCAATACCATTATAAAGCAATAGTGTAGATCCTGCCCTAGAGACAACTCCAACAGTTGTGTTTGGGAGACAGAGGAAACTCCAGATTCCATGTTCCCTCAGGGCAAATGACAGGACCTTAATTCTTTGGCCTCTCCTATCTCTCACAAGCCCTCCATGCCCTCAATAAGCCTACTCCACGTTCTTGAAGATAAGAAGGCTGCTTGCCAAGGAGGATGGGAGACTAGCTCCCAGTGTGGGCAAACCCCATTGTGAGAGGGACCTGAATGTCAATGGATCTGGGTCTGATTTGCAATGGGAAGAGGCTTTTGGAATGGCAGAGTTTCATCTTTCAAACTCACCCGATCTGATCTTTGTCCACAGCATCACTGCTGATGTGCATTCTGCTGTTTGCAGGATTTGGAGGGGGGGGGCATGAGGACAAGGAACACATTGCAAGTCTCCTTCCCCCTGACAGCAGTGGGAACTGGGAGCATAATTCAGGTTCTTCAGCCAAAGCGCAGCAGGTGGGAGGCCTGGGCTATGGAAATGGTTGGAAATCCCAGAATTAGCCATTGATGCAGGTGATAGCATATCTGGGATGAAAACCTCCCAGGGAATGCTTGTGAGCAATGCCAGCTTAATATAGAATGCCCTCACAAAAGTGAGAGCACTGGGAACCCTACATTATTTACTGTTATATGCAAGAAAAGAAAAGTTGCTTTGCAGAGACATTTTAGAACGTTGGCTAAAACAGAAGACATTTCATTGGGACACCAATTTGTTCTTCTCCAGGACCCTTTGAAGTTTACACAAGCGATCTGCCTGAGGTGACCTTCTAGTAAAGGAAGAGCCCGCTCTGTACTGCTGTGTGGTACTGCTGCTTCTCAGGCTGGTTTGGACTTTTGCACAGGGCAGGTGCCACAGGGAGGGTTAAGTTGAGTATTGGTCAGGATAGTGCTGACCAGGTTTTTTTTGGGGGGGGGGGATATCTTTGGGCAAACAGCCCTCCACTTGAGTGGGTCCACCTTCCTCCTGCTTCCAACTCTACTGCCCATTCACATGCCTTCTCCCTCTGGACCCAATTTGTACAACTGCCCAGGCAGAGAGCACAAGGCAAATGAAGGATGCTGCTCTATCTTCTCACTCTAGTACTGGCTTGCCTACTTGAAGAGGGCAAGGGAACAATAGCAGTAATAGCAAGGAAGAGCGGTACCGAGGCTCGCAGTTTCCAAGAGTTGGCAGCAGCCTCCCAGTAGGAGGTCTGGGCCTCATCAGGTGCCCAACAGTCTCTACCTCTGATACTAGCCCTGGGTCAGGAGCTGAACAGTCCCATCATTCACACCTTCTATGAAATGCTCGTGGAAGTCAGAGTCAATATGAGAAAATTCAGTGTTCCATTCTATGCTCTCCCTTTTCTGGGACTTGTGGAACCATGAGAGTGCCCTGCTTGAGGGCCTCAAAGGCCCTGTGTTTACACCTAGGAAAGCTGTGATGTAACAGCTGGAGAGATTTACATAAAGTCACCCCCCACTTGAATTTTCTTGGAAAGAGGTACTGTTATGGATTCTCCTGGTTCTCCATCCATCCATGGGTAAATGCGAGAAGTTATCTGCTTTCCTGCTTCTATGGAAAGTGTGTTGTAGACAGATGTGTCTTGCTTAGAGTGGCACAGAAACAGAACTCCAGGGATTTAGCCAGGGTCAGTAACAAAGTCAAGGCTGATAAGTAACCCAAAGTCCAGAGAAGAGCTAAGCTGTTAAAGAAATATATGGCAGGATTCTGGGAGCTGATGCCCACAGAGTGTTCCAGAATTCTATGGCATCTATTTCTAGCAAGCCCAACCCACCCTTAGGAATTCTCACAAATGAAAGCTTTTAAGCCTGAGCCTTCAGGGCCCCTTCCAAAACACACCTGAGGAATGGTCTATTCACACATATACCTTTACTCATGAGAAGTCCTTATTCCTCAGGTGGACACTTCTGTGTCTGTGTCTATACAGCTTTAGCCAGTTGTGCTCCATGGGAACTAGGAGGCCACTTGATGTCTGCCTCCAAGTCCAAGAAGAGGCTAAGGCTATTTCTACACTGGCCTTTTTTTCCTGGGGTTGTCCGTTGGTTGCACAGGGACCTCCGGGGCCAGAGGGGCAGGCACGGGTTCTCCCTGGGAAAATCTAAATCTTCCAGTGGTCCCAGGATGATCTTGAGGACTGTGAGCAGTGTGTGTGCCCATCCCAGCTTCTTCCCTCTTTCTCCCAAGTAGTGGGGGTCAGCAGAGGGAAGGAGCCGATCCTGGAGGTATCCAAGGGCATCAGAGGTGGGTGGGAAGCAGGGTTGGGGCATTTTCTTTCTTTTTTTAACTTGCCGTTTCGGAGGAGATCAAGTACACTCCTGGCTCCTGCAGTTTTAAAACAAAAATGGCAGGCATGATGGGTGTGACGTCCCTCTTCCCTTCCAGGACATCACACTTCCATTTGGGTGTCCAGGGAGGATTGTGGAAGCAGGTAAGTCTGTGATCCTCCCCCCTCTGGCCTTCTACACCCTTAGGTGCAGAAAGGGCCGAAGTGTGTTCTGAGGGGATGGAATGATGGCCATCTCCTGTGAAGGCCCAGGATCCCCCTGATCTGTTTCAAGGTCCCTCACCACAGGCAGCTCCTCTGAGGTGTTTGGCTTGGGGGACCCAAGGCAATCTGCCAAAGGGGAATGATCCAAAGGGGGCATGAAATTGGGAGCCTCATCAAATCATATGAGATTGTGAACCAGAATTCAGCTATCCTTCAATATTCACAGTTCTGTGAATTCTGCAATGGACTTCTTCAAAGTGTGCCTACAAAAATGATAGTATTAAATTCATATGCATTTTTGGCATGCATTTTTATGCAATTTTGCCTAGTATAAACATTTTGCAAGTAATCTTCCTAATATAGTGCATTTTCCAACATTATTATCATGAATTTCTACATTTCTGCATATTTCTCTAATAAACTTTTTTAAAATAGAGTGCTCCATTGCAAAATACAGACAAGTGCTAATTTTGAATAACTATGTTTCAGTTTGCGTATTGGTTTGAAGATACAAAATCAAGTGTTTCTTCCCAGTGCCTACCTCTGAAAAGAAGTGGAATGGTTAAAAGTTGGATGGAAGCTCATCCAGTAACGATGCATTCACAGGCCTTAAATACAGTGTAATGATCCTAGATAGCAACTAATTTTATCACAGGTAAAAGGCAGGTTATGTGGAGTGGAGAGGAACCCTCGCTCCCCCCACACACACTTCAAAGAGACCTGATGACATTTCCCACATGCTTCTTCCACCTCTGAGCTGGTAAAGAGTACATCACACATAGTTCCGCTAGCGGCCAGTTTGGGCCCAAGGGCTGCCAGTTGCTGATCATTGTCTATAATAAACCTATATGTTAGTACAGAACTAAACTGTGACTAATCTATTGATTTTGACTGCTGTAGCAAAGAGAGAGAGAGAGAGAAACTCACATCCTCCAGCACTGCTAGTACTTGTGGAAGGCTTTCTTTGTCTAGTTTTTTGATCATGGACATTTTGACTAGAAGAAATGAAACATCACAGCCTGTTCCAGTCCTTTAAAAACTTAATTTGCCATAACATTTCATAAGGAATAATCTACACACCTAAAGGCAGTCAATGATATAAGTTCTTTGTACCTTAGGATAAAAGAAGGTATTATTTCTTGCCTGTTGTAGGTTGCCATTATAAGATACTATTTTGATAATACTGAATGTAGTACTATGTCACAAACCCTGTGGATCTCCTTGAATATGTGTGATTGTCTTGGTGAAAAGAAAGGCTATATCATTAGAATAATGACATTCAGATTTAATTAGCTGGTAAAGCTCTCTTTAATTAACTTGAAACTAGTTGTACAAGAGCTGATAATATCAATTATTAGGAATAACAGTTTATTTTTAAGGCTGCAATTATTAAAGTCCATAAATTAGGACAGGAGACTTAAAGTCTTGCTTTAAGCATTTGGGATTCTGAATTCTTTCTAATATTTTGCAATGGTGTTCTTTTTTTTAAAAAAACCCACTTCAGCAGGTAGAATTCCCAGAAACACAAACTCAGCTATTCTGTAAATCCTAAAGTCACCTTTATATACCTTTCTTCTGAATTTTAAGTAGACACTTAGCTGTACATGTCAAGTAACCGCAAGCGACCATTTTATGTTTCATGAATATAAGATTGTGCAGTCTCCATAAGGCACACGCTGAGCAACCATCTGCTTGTTTACATTAGCATTCTAAATGAGAGGCCAAACTCTAAAAACTGATATTTTGCTTTTAAATGTTTGATGGCACACACGGTTAATTGCCAATATGGTGTTCATTTCAGGGTGTCAAAAAAAGAATGAGAAAAAAAATAGAAAGAAAATGAAAGGAAAAAGAAGGGGGGAACATTATTTGAAAATGAATTGCAAGGTCTTTAAAATGAAATGCTTCTAGTCGTCAAAAACTAGATTTGTTCTTTTTTGTTAATTTTTAAGCAACAACAATGAGCAACAATTGGCTTAATAATACCCTATCTACGTCTTTTGAATTGCCTGAAAGCATGGTGAAATATTCCACGTACAGACACCGTGTTTTTATGATGATGAAAACAATGACATGTCTATGAGTGACTTTTCATCATCATAATGCACATTTTATCTCAGGGAAAGCCCAGGATCTTTTGCTCCTAAAAGCAGAAGAGGAAATGGCGCATGCGCTCCCCTCCATTCCACACACAGGTCATCTTCAGATGTGCATTTTCTCCCATGATTTACCGCTTCTTTGTGTTCTGGATTCTTTTCGGGATTTAAATGGAGTCTTTGTACAGCCAGTTTTTCTTTTTATGTGTAACGCTATATGCCATTTACAGGGATGGGTGGAGCCAGTTTTCCACCCCTCTGACATAGCCCCCTAACCTCTCTCAGCATGAAATGAAACACTTCTTCAAAAGTTCAGAAGTCTGGTTCTTTGGAAATTCCCCCCCCCCCCCATGCAAGTCAGTATTGTCCCTGTAAAAGCAACAGCAACACTTTTCTGTTTTGTGTATACACTAGGAGAGGGGAATTGAGTGGAAGGGGGATTCACTTCTCTCCTATGAGTGTGTATGGGAATTGAATAGAAAGAGAGAAACGTTTTCCATGCGGAGCAGCCTGCATCCCCTTGTTAAGAGCTGATCCTTTACAAGGTCAGAAGCCTGTGTCTTCGGAAGCCCACCTCCACAAGAAATGCTGCACCTTCCCCATAGCAAAATAAACACAGAAAGGGGGGAAGACATGAGACAGCAACTGCATGGTGATGGCGTCGTGTAATGCATGCAGGAAAACCAGTGACCAAACCATGATGATTGCATGAAAAAAACTGGCCGTCTGAAGTAGGCTGACCCTATGAAAAGGAGGACAGGGTTGATGTAACTTTTAACAGTTGTAGAGAAGAGGGAATTTCACCCGGAGTCATTTGTATGCAATTCGTACCTGGTGAAATTCCCTCTTCATTACAACAGTTAAAGCTGCAGGGGCCCTGCCCTCTTTTGTATCTGGTCGCTCTAGTATAGTGCCTGCAACTTTCATTGTTGTGATGAAGAGGAGATTTCACCAGGTACTAATTCCCTTTTCTCTGCAACTTTTAAAGTTACAAGAGCCCTGTCCTCCTTTTCATATGGTCAGCCTAGTCTAAAGACACACCCAGAAGCTGACTGAATTAGCCGTTGAAGTTTGCTTCAACACTAGCAATGGGACAGGGATCTCCACCATACCTGAAAGCAGCTAGATGAAGGGGCATAGGCCAGGCCATGTGACACGTGTGTCTATGTCCTCCAAGAAAAGAGAATTGCTGGGGCCCTTGGGAGGAATGCTCAGGGGGCGGCTGCTGCCACCCAGCATCTGCTGCCTGAGATGGTTACTCACTTTTGCTTAATGGTAAGGTTAGCCTTGCTTTGCTTTGACTTTTGTAAGATTCTCTGAGACTCGAAGGATGGCTTTACATGATGCCATCACCATGCAGTTTGTGTCTTATGTCTCCCCCCCTTTCCGCGTTTATTTTGCTATGGGGAAGGTGCAGTATGTTTTTGCGAACATGCGATGAAACTGCCATGGTCTCCTTGTCTTTAACTTTTTCATAAGTTCATGTGATAGTCCTACCCTGCCTGTGGCCCACCAAGTTGAATGCAGCTCACCAGCAATGTATTTGTGTCCTACAAGTTGATTAACAACCCCATTGTTTTTTCTTGTTTTGAGCAGGAAGCACGGTTAGGCTTATTGGACTCTTAATTGGCCATCATGTTCTTCTGGGGGCCTGTGTTCAACTTGATGTTTTGCAGAGGTTTGTAGTTATTAAACAGCGCACTCAACGTGTTTCATGAGAAATCATGGCGCACACAATATGCCATGACAGTACATCTCTCAAGAATGAATTACTAAGTCTTTGATAGTGGTAATTTATGCTTTTCATTCCATCAGAGTGGTTCAATTCACCGGGGGAATTTACCATTTTGCTGAGACCTCTCAGGACATAATTCTATGCATGTTTAGTTAGAGAAGAGTCCTACAATTCCAAGTATTCTCAGCCAGCCATGGATTTCCACACCCCCCCCCCCCCCTGGCTAAACATGCATAGGTTTGCACCATCAGTGGGCCTTCTGCTAGAACCCCAAAAATTCATGTAAAAGGCTCATGGGTTGGCTCTGTTTCTGTGCTGTGCCATTATGGAGAGGACTGCGGATGAGGGATTGAGTGTTTGAATAACCCCTGTGTATACACAACAAATATTCGCTCTGGGGAGGCTCGAGTCATATTTCTAGTCCATGTCAATTGAGCATGTGTTCAAGGTTAAGACTGATTTGTCCCAATCTCTGCAATTTTCAAGAAGGGCACAAAAGTTTGCGTTTAAACTGTACACATCCCGCCCCCAAATATGTGCGCTTTTTTTTTGGTATGCATTATCACCCCTGCACATTTTTTATTGCATTTCTTGAGCTGAGAACTAGATAACAACATTTTGATGAGTACCCAGTCTGAAGAATAACTGCATTCCAATCCATGTATTAGTCCAGAAAATGAAGCGAAACTCAGAGCGGAGAATGTGCCCTTCCAAAGCAGTCTCCCATCCATGCACTATTATTATTATTATTATTATTATTATTATTATTATTATTATTGGGGGTTGGCTGGTTGTTCCTCAGATAAAGCATGCTGATGGTTTTTGTGGTGCCCACGACAAATTTTACATGTTTTTTAAAAGGTTTTATTGTTATATTCTTTTAATTTCAGTTAAGTCTTTTTTCATAGAATAATTGTATTTATTCCATTTTTGTAAACTCCTGACCAATTTTATCTCATGTACAACACTTTGTTAGAAAGCGCTATATAAATTATTATTATTATTATTATTATTATTTTCATTTCTGGGCCACCCAACAGCCGAAGCTCATTGGTTGGTTTATAATAATTAATCAGCTAATAAATACAGAATAAAATACAGAATAAAAAAATAAATAAACATACAAAATTTGAAACAATTTAAACAGCTAAAAGCAGTTTCAATGGAATACTAGACCTGTTTAGATGTCTCAGAAGGGATATCACCTACACATAGCCAAAGAGCTCTACAGTGATCATCCTTCCAAGCACAAGACTCCCAAGGACAGTTTGCAAAGTAAAATGCCAGGGATTAAATTGTGTTTACATGCATAAACCTTGGCAAGTGGCTATAGATTAATATCTGTTTGCCACCATAAATTAAAGCATTGTTTAGGCATGATGCTAAAGGACATGTCACAATTTTGATTCTCTACACTTGAGGTCATTTAATGAAATCACTTGTTTCCTGGAAAAGCCCCTCTGACCTGTTCCCAAGAATCCAATGGCCTTGTAACCTGTTTAGCAACTATTATAATGTTACCAAGTGACTGCAAAGACAATAATAATAATACAAGAAGAAAATTTGGCCTAGCCAGAATTTTATCCACAGGCCACTTGCCAGATTACAATTTTTCCCATATAAAAGTCAGATTGTGAGGCTCCCTGCCAGACTGTTTTTTTGGGGGGAGGGGAAACTGGAATATATATATATATATATATATATATATATATATATATTAGGGGTGTGCACGGATCCCATGGATCGGATCGGACCTGATCCCAATCCAAAAATCAGATGTCCGATTTTCGGATCGGCCGCCATTTTTTCCCATAGACTTGCATTGGGGGAAAGAAAGCTTTTCCCCGATGTAAGTCTATGGGGGAAAATGGTGGTAGGGGGGTGAGTGGGGGCCTAACTCCCCCTTCCTGTCCCTCCCCCCCTTGCACTACCTGCAGGGGCCTTCTGCTCCCGTCCGCTGGCACCCGCGGGCGCCAGCAGACAGCAGCAGACGACCCCAGCAGATAAGCCCCCTCCTCCCCTTCACGGTCCTTACTTGTCGGGGTTGTCCGCTGTCGTCCGCTGGGGCCCGCAGGCACCAGCAGGTGCCAGCGGATGGCAGCGGACAGCCCCGGTAGGTAAGTGGGAGCCCCCTCCCTCCTCCCCCTCATGATCCTCCTTACCTGCGGGCCTGTCTGCTGCCATCCGCTGCCGCCTGGGCGGCAGAGGATGGCAGCGGAGGGGCCCCAGCAGGTAAGCCCCCCCGGTGATTCTCCTGACCTGCAGGGTCATCTGCCGCCTTCACCTGCCGTAGATCTACTGAGCACTAGGCTTCGCGGCCTAGTCCTCAGTAGAGCTCCAGGTGATGACATCATCACGTGGTGCTCTACTGAGGACTAGGCCGTGAAGCCTGGTGCTCAGTAGGCAGCAGACGACCCCTCCCTCCTCCCTCCTTGCGATCCTCCTTACCTGCAGGGGCCCGTCCACTGGCATCCGCTGCCCGTGGGCGCCAGCAGACGGCAGTGGACAGCCCTGGCAGGTATGTGGGAACCCTCTCCCTCCTCCCCCTCATGACCCTCGTTACATGCGGGCCCGTCCGCTGCCATCCACTGCCGCCTAGGTGGCAGCAGATGGCAGCGGAGGGCCCCTGGCAGGTAAGCCCCCCTGGCGATCCTCCTTACCTCCAGGGCTGTCCGCCGCCTTCACCTGCGTAGATCTACTGAGCACTAGGCTTCGCGTCCTAGTCCTCAGTAGAGTGCCAGGTGGAGCTCTACTGAGGACTAGGCCGCAGAGCCTAGTGCTCAGTGGATCTACACAGGTAAAGGTGGTGGACGACTCTACAGGTAAGTAGGTCCCCCTCCCCCTCGCGGTCCTCCTTACCTTCCAGGGCCATCCGCTGCCACCCACTTCCACCCGGGCAGCAGCGGATGGCAGCGGACAGCTCCCTCAGGTAAGCCCCCCCCGTGATCCTCACCTGGCGGGGCTGTCTGCTTTCATCGGCAGGCGCCCACTGGCTCCCGCTGATGGAAGCAGACAGCCCAGCCACGTAAGCCCCCTGCCGCTGTCCGCTTCCATCGGCGGGCGCCCACTGGCACCCGCTGATGGAAGCGGACAGCCCCCCCAGGTAAGCCCCCCCACTCCTTACCTGGCGGGGCGTCCTCCTCTGTCCATTGCCGGCTGTAAACTACTGCGAAATAGGCCTCGCGACCTAGTTTACAGGAGAGAGCCCTCTCCTGTAAACTAGGCCACGAGGCCTATTTTGCAGTAGTTTACAGCTGGCAACGGGAGGTGGAGGACACCCTGCCAGGTAAGCCTCCCCCCCACTGTCCGCCAATCCTCTGATTTTTCCCGAACCAGATCGGGTCCTTCCGGACCGGTTCAGGAAAGATCGGACGATCCAGAGGGGTGATCAGAAATCGGATAATTGTATCCGATTTCCCCTGGATCGGCTCCAGATCGTGGATCGGACCCGATCCAGTGCACACGCCTAATATATAAATCTCAACAGCATCAGTTCATTTAGTGCATGTGGCTTACTGAGTTCATTGTGAAGCCAGGTTGTTGAGCTCAATCATTTTGCACACAGACTGCAGAGCACATGTGCATGCTTCCACCATGGTCATCCACACAGATTTTGCTGTAGGAGGGAGGAGGGCTGGGTGGCAAAGCAACATGCCTACTTGGTGGTGGCACCTGTGGGGGTTGCTGTCACACATACTTCCCTGCACAGCTCCTTCAGACTACACAAGAAACCTACCAGATGTGCAACTCTCTGTATCTGTCATCACCAGCCACCAAAGCAAAAGGGACACCTTTGTTATTCGGCCTTCACTGGAATCAAAGCTCTGGCCACACCCAGCTATGAAAGCCATTTAAATTGAAAGTGGGTGATCCTAAATTGGTATGTCACAGGATCCCTGCTGAGACATTTGCCTGAACATGGACTGGCTAATAGTGTGCAGAGGGCAGGGTCAAGCTGGCAAGCTCTGCTCCCAGCAGGGGCACACTGTCAGGCCCCACCCCCATTATCACCAGGCACATGACGTCCTCTACAGACCTTTGTTTATCTAGTGCATAGAGCTGGGGTGCACTTGCAAGCTCCACCCCCAGAATCGCAGGGCATTTGGGGTCCTCTACAGACCTTTGCATCTCCAGAGCTAATGCCTGAACAGGGCTAGGCTCTCTCTTGAATCAACAATTCACACACACAGCTTTTTCTCATCACTCTCATCCCACCTTTCCCAGCCCCAGATATACAACTCTCCTCCCCTTGACATGTGAGAGTATCAAAGGCTGTATGCCTGTATACACCAGTTACTGGGGTACATAGGTGGAGGGTGCGGTTGCATCCAAGTCCTGTTTTGGGTTCCTGGTCGATAGCTGGTTGACCACTATGTGAACAGAGTGCTGGACTAGAAGGATCCTTGGTCGGATCCAGCATGGCTCTTCTTATGTTGCATTTTAGGCCCTTGTTGTTGCTGCCAAAGTCAACCACCATGCTTACAGTGCAGCCTACTCAGAAGCCAGTCCTGTTGTCTTCAATAGAATTTATTCCCAGACAAGTGGGTATAGGATCACAGGCTTTGCCAGCCTGGTCACTTTTTTCCAAATTCAGGAAAGTATGAAGAACGATATTTGCTGCTTGGTAAGTAACTGGAAACCTCCTCTCCATTTGTGATATCTTCTTAGAATAATGAGCTCAGTGCCTGGACAGTAGCTGGAATGGTAACTGATAGCAAAGTACAGCAGAGACTGCTGTGTCTGGCAGCTGGTTGCTTAGTGTCCTCTGCAGGACTGGTGCCAAGGACAAACGTCTCATTTCATCCTGTGGGCAGGCAGCTTCAGATGTTGTGTGTGGGGGGGGAGGTGGAATTAGAAGCAAACTCTTCCGCCTGTAAACTGTCCATCACTTAGCTCTTGAGGCTCTAGACTTATGGTGTAGGTAGGCCTTTAAGGCCCCATTTGTCTTAAACAGATTGCAGTGAAAGAGCTCTTGTCAATCTCTCTCTCTCTGCCCCCAGCCTCTCCTTCTCGTTATTCTGCTGGCAGGTCTAAAGATTTACAAAAGGCATGGCAGGGACTAATGTGTAAAATCCCAACGCTTCTTCTCACACCCATCCATCTGAGGGTCTTTGCTCTTCATTAGCTCTAGCAGGAACTAATGAGTGACAGCCCTTGGACAGTACTAGGATGAACCATAAAACATCATTGCTATTAATGGACTCTGAGCACAGTCCATGAAAAGCCATTGGCTCTACTATGGGGTTTCTGCATTGACGGGGTTGGGGGGGGTGGAGGAGGAGCACAGGAGCTCTTACTACACCTCATTCCAGTGATGAATGAAAATACTGGACCATTTCTTCTAGACAGATGAGCATTTGGAGCTCACAAAAGGTTGCCTGGGTAGAGCATATTAATAAAACTTGCCGTTATGAAGGATGACTGCAGAACCTTTCTGTATGGGTATTAATGATGCTTAAAATGTATTCCTGAATATACACATCGGCTTACGGATATGGGTAGATATAAAACAGCATGCCATGCTCTGTGATGCTTTTCCTCAACAAATACATTTGTGTGCAAATGGCTGCCAGAATTCGGCTTCATAACTTTACAAATGTAAATGGGGAGGGGCGGGGAAGTTTGGTTCTAGTTCGACAAATACTCCTGTCTGCTTCTGAACCATAGTAATTTTTTATCAGGAGATGTGCCAAAGTACCTGTGAATAATTTGGGCATCTGGCAATGTACAGCTTCTCTTCGTTCCTCGGTAGAGCTGTGGCCGATTTTCTGTGCTCCTTTCCGCTCTGATAAATTTTGGCCAGCAAATTGCTTCCTGCAGTGTGATAGCATCGTTCCTCGAATAGAGTTTTTTTTTTATTTTGCTCATTATAGCATCCCATTATGAGATGTGGAATAGTGCACATTAACACATCAAAGACATGCACAATTGAAGGCTGCACCGGTCCAAATAATCTTTTATGTGATCAAGCTGAATATTCGTTAGTATTTAGTAACAACTCATGGCTTGTAAAATCATTGCTTGGGATAGCTTTGTCAGCTATTGCGGAGTTTCTTCATCAAGTGCCCTGCAAGTCAGGTGCTGATTCCTAATCCTCATATCACCAAGTAGAGATGAATGAGAATTTTGTTTAAGTTCATTTTTTTTAATAAGAATTTACTAAAATTCACAAATTTCATATTTGGTTCAGAAAGAATTTAAGATTATTTTTTTAAAAAAATGGTTGTGGGAGAAACTGGAACTGAAAGATTTATCCATCCAGGCCCAAGATTTCGAGTACTTCGCTCTTAAAAATTGGTGAGGTTTTGGGTGTGTTTGTTTGTTTCTGAAAGGCTCCTCATCCGTAACAGCTATATGGCAGGCAGGTACTTCATTGTCCTTGTCATGCTAGGAATAGCAATATCGATGAGAATTTCATTTCAGTAGGGATGTGCACTGACCCCCCGGATCGGATCGGATAGCGGATCGGAATCGGACCTGGGGGGTCGGATCGGATCGGATCGGATCGGAGGCTGGTCGGATCGGATCGGACCAGATGTTCGATCCGGATCGGACGCCATTTTGAATGCTTTTTCCCATAGCCAAGTATTGTTTTACAAAAACGCCTATAACTTTTTCATTTTTAAAGATAGAAGGATGAAACTTGGGCACATTGTAGACTGGTTAGGGGTAGTTATCTGTGAGAAATTTCAGAAAGATTGGTGCATGCATTTTGTGGCAATTAATTTTTTAATAAATACCCAGGAATGCCTATAACTTTGTCATTTTTAAAGTTACACACATGAAACTTTGCCACATTGTAGGGGGTACCTTGGGACCTATGTGTGTGAAATTTCAGAAACGTAGGTGCTTGTCTTGTGTGGCAATTAATTTTTAGAAAAATGGGTAGTAGTGGGGTAAATACAGTTACGCCTCCCATTTTTTTATTTTTGAAGATACAAACAGGAAACTTGGGCACATTACAGGTACCACTTGCCTTGATATGTGTGTGAAATTTCAGAAACATTGGAGCTTTCCTTGTGTGGCAATTAATTTTTGAAACAATGAGGAAAGAAACACCTATAACTTTGTCATTTTTAAAGTTACACACATGAAACTTTGCCACATTGTAGGTGCTACCTTGGGACCCATGTGTGTGAAATTTCGGAAACGTAGGTGCTTGCCTTGTGTGGCAATTAATTTTTTAATAAATACCCAGGAATGCCTGTAACTTTGTCATTTTTAAAGTTACACACATGAAACTTTGCCACATTGTAGGCGGTACCTTGGGACCTATGTGTGTGAAATTTCGGAAACGTAGGTGCTTGCCTTGTGTGGCAATTAATTTTAGAAAAATGGGTAGTGGTGGGGTAAATACAGTTACGCCTCCCACTTTTTTATTTTTGAAGATACAAACAGGAAACATGGGCACATTACAGGTACCACTTGGCTTGATATGTGTGTAAAATTTCAGACAGCTGGGTCCAGGCATGTGGTGGCAAGGTATTTTTGAAACAATGAGGAAAGAAACGCCTATAACTTTTTTATTTTAAAAGTTAGAAGTCTGAACATTGCTCACTTTGTAGATGGGTTAGGGGTAGATATGTGTCAGAAATTTCAGAATTATAGGTCCAGGCATTTGATGGCTATGGAATTTTTAAATTACATGTTTCAAAAAAATTTCTACAGAGGCCAGGTCTTCCCCTCCCGCTTCCCGCGAAGAAAAGGAAACACTCTCTCGTCTCGATCCCTTTGATCCTTGCTAGTAGTATCCATTACAGGGCTCGTGTTTCCTTTCCTACTTTCACTTATCAAGCAGAACGGCTGAGCCTAGCTGAGTTTTGCAGCCATGCGTGCAAGGAAGGATCACTCTGGTCTCGATCCCTTTGATCCTTGGTAGTATCCATTACAGGGCTCGTGTCTGCTTGAGTACAAAGTGAAAAGTGAAAGTAGGAAAGGAAACACGAGCCCTGTAATGGATACTACTAGCAAGGATCAAAGGGATCGAGACGAGAGAGTGTTTCCTTTTCTTCGCGGGAAGCGGGAGGGGAAGACCTGGCCTCTGTAGAGATTTTTTTGAAACATGTAATTTAAAAATTCCATAGCCATCAAATGCCTGGACCTATAATTCTGAAATTTCTGACACATATCTACCCCTAACCCATCTACAAAGTGAGCAATGTTCAGACTTCTAACTTTTAAAATAAAAAAGTTATAGGCGTTTCTTTCCTCATTGTTTCAAAAATACCTTGCCACCACATGCCTGGACCCAGCTGTCTGAAATTTTACACACATATCAAGCCAAGTGGTACCTGTAATGTGCCCATGTTTCCTGTTTGTATCTTCAAAAATAAAAAAGTGGGAGGCGTAACTGTATTTACCCCACCACTACCCATTTTTCTAAAATTAATTGCCACACAAGGCAAGCACCTACGTTTCCGAAATTTCACACACATAGGTCCCAAGGTACCGCCTACAATGTGGCAAAGTTTCATGTGTGTAACTTTAAAAATGACAAAGTTACAGGCATTCCTGGGTATTTATTAAAAAATTAATTGCCACACAAGGCAAGCACCTACGTTTCCGAAATTTCACACACATGGGTCCCAAGGTAGCACCTACAATGTGGCAAAGTTTCATGTGTGTAACTTTAAAAATGACAAAGTTATAGGTGTTTCTTTCCTCATTGTTTCAAAAATTAATTGCCACACAAGGAAAGCTCCAATGTTTCTGAAATTTCACACACATATCAAGGCAAGTGGTACCTGTAATGTGCCCAAGTTTCCTGTTTGTATCTTCAAAAATAAAAAAATGGGAGGCGTAACTGTATTTACCCCACTACTACCCATTTTTCTAAAAATTAATTGCCACACAAGACAAGCACCTACGTTTCTGAAATTTCACACACATAGGTCCCAAGGTACCCCCTACAATGTGGCAAAGTTTCATGTGTGTAACTTTAAAAATGACAAAGTTATAGGCATTCCTGGGTATTTATTAAAAAATTAATTGCCACAAAATGCATGCACCAATCTTTCTGAAATTTCTCACAGATAACTACCCCTAACCAGTCTACAATGTGCCCAAGTTTCATCCTTCTATCTTTAAAAATGAAAAAGTTATAGGCGTTTTTGTAAAACAATACTTGGCTATGGGAAAAAGCATTCAAAATGGCGTCCGATCCGGATCGGACCTCATCGGATCGGATCGGATCGGATCGGAGGTTGTCCGGATCGGATCGGATCGGATCGGATTTTCCCGATTTTGGGTCGGATCGGATTCGGATCGTGGATCGGATCCGATCCGATGCACACCCCTACATTTCAGTTTTGTTTTTTATAATTGGCAAATGTCTTCATATTCTAGATGATGATGATGATGATTAATTATTATTATTTATTACATTTATATACTGCCCCATAGCCGAAGCTCTGTGGCAGTTTATAAAAATTAAAAGATTGAACACTAAAAAGACAATGGATATGAAGTTTTTAATAATAATAATAATAATAATAATGATAATAATAATAATAATAATAATAATAATGTAGGCAAAAGCGAAACTGACAGATTCACTCATCTAGGACACTAGGATCACAGCCCAGAATCCTTTACGTCCTTGGAGTCATGTGATCCCAGAGAGCTAATCACTTCTCTCTGCCTGCTGTAAAAAAACCTCCCGTATTTGTTGCACAACCTTGCTCTGGGCAGATGGTTGTGGAGAGAGGCTACCAGGTTGCCCTTCCTTCCTTCCCTCCCTCCCTGTCTGAGTGTTCCAGGTATCCAGTGTTGTTGCCATTTATTATTTACTAACAATCATTGTGAGTGTAATTCTAATTGATGTAGGAAAGCAATGCTTGAATTGGTCTTATATCTATCTGTCTATCTACCTACGGATATAGAGCAGGTTATATCTATGGATATAGAGCAAGAGGCGTGGCCTGTGGGCTCCATGTGACCCAACCACACCTTTTCTGAAAGCCTACCAAACCCCCATGCATCTACAGCACTGCATGAGGTTTCCCTTGCTATCAAAGGAATCCCTCCTTTATCTGTGATCTGTCGTTACCAGAAGTTTTTCCAGCCTAAATCTAAGCAGTGTGTTTGGTGGGAGACAACAGATGGAGGGGAGGAAAAGAGAGGCCAGAGTAGCAAAATAGCAGAAGAAAGGAGAGAGGAGTGTGTGCATATAAAATAAAGAATTGACAGCTATAGAATTACCTGAAGTGGAGGCAATGTGAGATTTCCCACTCCGTGCCCTATCGGTATTCTCAATCTTGACCCCAAAAGGTTATCACTTCTACACATACATATAATTCAGCCTATATTTAAAGTCCTCCCTTCCATTAACTCCCATTGGCCTGTATTGATTTTCTGCTTCTTGTGTTTTGTGGAAGCTGTCTGGATATCACCTATATAATTTTAAATTGGTAGCAGCACATCGGGCCATGCCAGAAACATCGTCACTTCTCAAAATACATAGGGGTGTTCCGTGTTGCACAACACAGGACGCACACAATTTGAATCCTCCTCAAAATCCTTGCCATAGTCTAGCTTCACTAATCCTCTTCTTAAAATGCAATTGATTTTCAATATCAAACAACCTGCGTATTGAGAGTTGGTGTAGCATACCAACTAAGTAGATGAGCTGTATGAAAGGAAGTCCCTGGTTCACAGCTCATCATTTCAACGGGCTCAGGCAAGCTAATGCCTTTCTCGGCCATAGGACTAATAATGCTGCCCTGCTGCTGTAAGGATTGCTGATGTCACTGGAGGGCTTTGAGAGAGTGCACAACCAAAGGAAGGGCACCTTTTGTGACAATATTTGGCTGGGTCCAGTTTCTTCTCCTCCAAAGCCTTTTGAGTATTGCTTCCAAAGCGAATGAAAACAGTCTATTGAGGGACAATGGTGATTCGGAATGTGTTTACTTCACTCTTGTTTGGTTTTGTTTATCCTCCGTGATGTATCTGATTGGGTATATATTGATTGAAAACCTTTGTATTCTGCCTCTTTGCCTCAATACAAGGCACTCAGGGCCTACAAACAATTAAAAAGAACAGAAAGCAATAAAAATATATGAACTAAAACTAAAATATGTGAACTAAAACTAGAAATGAAAATGGAAGATAATACAAATCAAATAATGTAACAGCAGATAAAATAAACCAAGTAATATTGAGGGAATAGGCAAAAATGCCAGGAACAATATTCAAACAGGTCGAAGGCCTGCTAGAACAAAAAGTTATTCAGTTTGAAACATTGAGGAGGGAGCCAAATGATTTTCCTAGACAGGCTGTTCCAAACTTTAGCGTGACAATATAATTACATTTTAACATTACCAATATCATAATATAGTAACAGTCAATACATGATTGTGATTATTCCCATGACGAAGGCCCAGAAAGAAATTTCACTGAAACAAACCAATAAACAACATTTTATAATTGGGCCAAATTCAAGTTATGTTGGATGGGGTGAAATAAGTCAGTAAAAGTTACTATCATTTTCTTTTTTTAAAAAAAGAACTTAACAAAGACACTACAGGAAAAGCTTTATCTAATCCATGCTATCAGACACAACAATATAAGGAAACTCCAGGGTTAAAAGCAAATACATGGCCTAGGCATTCCAAATATCACAACATGTTACCATGATGTTACAATGACCAGAACATATCAATAGTGGAAGACAAAGTATTATAATCTCTGTTTGAATATGGAATAACTTGGAATATCAATAACTTATGAAATATTTGTTTTTGGTTGATGGGATGCAGAGTGAAGACAAAAATGAATGTCATTCTCATTTGTGTTATATCATTGTAAAAATCTGGGATAAATATAGAAAAGGATTAAGTGCCATCAGTTGTATAGGTTTTGTCTATCTTTTTTGCTAGATAAATTAGTTGTTTTAGTGCAGGAAAGAGAAGAGATACCCTGCATAGACACTATGATTTGCATGTAGGTGGCAAATTTATGGCATAGAACACCATATGGAAGAAAATATGAGATCATCTCCCTAATTGGTTTCAATATTTGTACAACTTAGTGTTGAAAATATATGAAGCTCGGGTAGTGGCAAGGAATTCAATGAGTTTGAAAATAAAAATTTGCTGTATTTTTTGCAGGGTCTTTTATCAAAACTTTATGGCATTTTGATAGCTATTGTATCATTCAAATAAGAAATATTGGTGGCAAAGAAATAAAGTCTAATGGTGCAATCCGATATGTATCTACTCAGAAGTAAGCTTGACTGAGTTCGATGAAATCCATTCCTAGGGAAGTCTGTATAGGTTTGCAACCTTCCAAATAAATATTGTAAGAGTCTTGATAGCCAACCAATCTTTAAAACTGACTTAAATAAATATACTTTGCAATTATATTACATTTCTACCAGGTTTCTTTTTATTTCCGTGTAAAATGGTACTAGTTCTGGGCAATGATTCAGATACCATGTTAAGTATGCAGAATTTTTATATATTAGATGGAGGTGTCTTGTATTTATGTAATAAATTTATCTCCTGCTTCTCCAAAGTCCAATAAAATCTATTGTGGACTAACTAAATTACGCAAGAATATTGGGAAGTTGTTGTAAGGGTTATTAAAGAAATAGCAAGAGATGCTCTTGAATACATGCCATAGGTAGTACTGTTAAATGATCTCAGTTCCCATTGTTTTGATGCATCCTTGGTCCAGCCTTTGAGCCATCAAGCTTTTCATATGCTTTGCTTTGATCCTTGTAGTAACCTCAGAGCTCAGTCAGCAGCTGTTCACTCTTTTTGCCACACATCAGTTCTGAGAATAATCTGGGATCTGATTGGCTTTACTCTCAGTCCTCATGACTCTTTTCAAGCATGATTCTGTTTCTGCTTTTCTGTTTCACCTGGCATCTGTCCCATATTTTCCCCACTTTCCAATTGAACCACCTTATTGCTGAGCTTTACCTAGAAAGATCCGGATAACTTGTAAAGTTCCCATTGATTCCCAAAGCTAGGTTGTATATGTTCTGGAACACAGTTGGACCTGTGAGGTGATACAGGCACTGTGAAAGCACTATGTGAGTTGATATCTTTGTACCAAAAGGAGGTGGTTAAGAAGTGAGACTAAAGATTTGGGAAGTGTCTAACAAAACTATGGATGGGCGAAATTGTCAGCACTTGACTTGGCAGGTGCTCACTGTACTGCTGCTGTCATGAGCTGGGTCAAGGTTCTGGAAATTGAAGCCACCATTAATGCAATGGGGTAAATGTGCAATTTCCAGACTCTCTGGAAATTACGCACTTCCCCCTTTCATGCCAATGGCAGGCACCATTAATGCAGAAGGGAAAAGTGAGCAATTTCTGTAGTGGCAAAGGGGCAGCTGCTGACCGCTTGCTGAGGCCTCGCGAGTGCTCGGCAGTGGTCCACGCTCACCGCTGGGAATGCCCGTCTGGGTCCTGGGGGTGGGGCGGACACGGGATCCACTGGATTCATGGACCCAGTTGGCTCATGACAATCCTAACCTGAACATCTTGAGCTGAAAGAGGAGAAATGTTGGAGACATCCATTGGGGGTGGGGGAATTCAATATGTTTTCCTAGGCTCTGCCTCCCAGATGTTTTTTGGGTTCCTGCTGTGGCACCTGACATGAACTGCAGTGAGTCGGGGCAGTTTGCAGATTGTCTGGGAAATTTGCACATTTTTTTCTTTGGAAGGTTCTGCAGTTTACACAAATTTCTGAGTCATTTGCACAAATTACAGCCAAAATTGCACAAATTACAGTCGGATTTGCACAAGTTGCAGAAACTCCCTCCCCCTCAAAAATGCACAAAAAGGTTCTTGGAATTGGGGGAACAACCCACAGCTCCTCTCACAGATGTGAAGTGAGTCATATACGCCACAGAACTCCTTTGAGCCAAAACAGAACTGGATTTCCTAGCGACAGACATTCCTAAACTGAAAGCAGAATTTCTGAACCCTCACCGGCAAGGCACTGCATCTGAATTATTGTCAACCAAATTACGGGAGCTCCAGGCTCCCTAAGAATGGCTAAGTCTTTGTTCGGTCTCCCCATCATCATCCATCAAAAAGCCCTTTCTTTTGGATGCGTATAGTTAATGCGGCTCATCCCCTTATCTATATTCTGGTTTAACACTCCTTTCCTATTTTGAATTCATAATCAAAGCTTTAAAACCCTAGGGTGGTCTGTGCAACCAAAATATCTGTTGGCTTCTCTTTCCTCTGAAGTCAAGTAATTATGCACTATTTCTTTTTTCCTTTCCTCCTCAATCTATCCTTTTTTCCTCCTGTGGCCCCCTTTTTTTTAATGCTGCTGCCACATCACAAAATTTCAGCAGCAAATTCAGCAATCGGGGGGCACTGTGAGCCATATGCAGTGAATGGGTTGCATGTTGCCCACCCTAAACAGAGAGCTTCAGTCTAATTACTAGGAAGGACTGACGACTTTTCATTTCTGATATACTACCCTGATGTATGCTCCCATATGTCTGAACATACCGCATAGAAAGAACGGGCACACATCATTTCATGATTCACATCCTGTTGTTACAAGGCAATGATTTGAGGTAGCTGTGATTTATAGCTTGGAATGTTGGTCAATGAGAGAAAATCAGCTATGATTGAAGTGTGACGGCTTCTATGAATGAGGGCTGATTAGTTAATCAGCCAATGCTATATATGTAGATCGCCTCCTTGGGATTATTGGATGGGATGACTAGGTGGTTGTAAAAGAAACAGGAGGTACATTTGGCGTGTCGATAAAATAGGAGAAAAAAGGTGGCGGTAAAACCAAAATTCGTCTAGCTGTATGCAGGATAGCTAAGAAGAATTGATTCATAGCATCTATCTTCTGGCTCATTTATACAAAACTGTACTATTTGTACAACTAAATAGTATCACACAGGATAAGCATTGTGCTTGAAGAGGTGTGGAGAAAGTGGATAGGGAGACCTCTCTCTCTCTCTCTCTCTCTCTCTCTCTCTCTGTGGCATCACACTAGAACCTGGAGTCATCCCATTAATCTGACTGGTGGGAGATTCAGGGCAGATAAAGGGAAATACTTCATCACACAGTGCAGAGTTGAACTATGGAATTCACTATCACAAGATGTAGTGATAACCACCAATTTGGATGGCTTTAAAAGGGGGTTGGATAAATTCCTGAGGAGAAGGTTATCAAATGGCTACTTATCCTGATGGCTGTATTCTCCTCCAGTATCAGAGGACAATACGGTGCTCATGTCCTACTTGTGGGTTTTTCACAGGCAGCTGGTTAGGCACTATATGAATAGAATGCTGGGCTAGATGGATCCTTAGTCTGATTCATTACAGTTTTTTTTTAATGTTCTGAACATCATGATAGAAAACTTATGCAACTGATTATGTGTATGTGTATGTTGAAATCAATAAAAAATTATTAAAAAAAAAAAGAAAACTTATGCAACTGTACATATGGGGGCTGTGTCCATGTGACTAGGAACTCTGGGAAAGGCAGGAAATAAATCACACACAAGTTCTTTCAGAAATGATGCTGCTACAAATAGGAGGCAGAAACTACAAGAGACCATGTGTATTGATCATAATGGGAGAAGCTCTTGTCACAGATAAGCTCTCGATTGAGTAAAATTGCACCTACAGGTACAATCCTACACACAGAGTGGGTGCTTAAATCTAGGGCTGTGCACAGCCCCCGGCTCACTTCAGAGGCCATTTTGGAGCCTCCGAAATGGCCCCAATTCAGCTTGGGGCTCTTTGGGGGTGCCCGCCTTGCCTCAGCATGGAAACTGAAGTGAGATTCACCTCCCGCAAAGCGACTTGGCCTTCCAGGCTCCTGGGTGCTGGCACAAGGCCAATCGGGAGTCCATGGGACTTCCAACTCCCCATTCCCTACTCACAGCCCCTCACCCTGTTTGCAGCCCCTTCCTCTTCCTTCCCCCAACACAGAGCTGTCATTGCATTCTCCTTCCAGACAGCCAAGCCATGATTTAAACTTAAGATCATGGTTGCTCTCTGTTTTTACTGTATCTATGGCTGAAAACTACAGCAGTCATAAAGAGGAATGGCCTTTTACAGCTGGTGTAGTTTGTGTGCATAGATATAGTAAAAACAGAGAGCTGGCATGACCTTAACTTTAAATCATGGCTCAGCTCTTTGTGAGGAGGACGTCATTTAAGTTGTGGTGGGCAATGGTGGCGGCCGGGGGAGGTGTCTGGGAGGGTGGAGAGGGAGACAGACTCATGGCTAGCCTTGTGCTATCTTTCCTGGGTGGGTGGGCAGGGTGGGAGCATCCCAGTGCCATTCCAAATTGGCCTGACTTCAATAGGATTTAAGAAGCTTGACTGAACAGGACGGCAACTAAAGTTTGAACTGAAGGCAACAGTGTAAATCCATTAAAAGTGTAAATATCTATTTGATTTTTTTATTTAAAAAAAAACAACTTTAATTAGCTGTGTTGCTTCTGTAGCTATTTTTGCACTGGCAGTTTTCTTGTATTTCTTTTCTTTCTGTTTTATTAGTTTTATCAGCTGCAGGAACAGAGTGAAGGATGGTGAGACATTGGAAGTCTTTGTTGATTTAATCTGCTGATTTAATCTGATCAGGTAGTTTTTTTTTCTTTTTTTAGGAAATTGAGTTTGCCGAAATAAAGTTTTAAATGAGTACCGAGGGCTCTTGGCTGCACCTGTGTAATGTCTAAGCACAGATGGGAATTTAGTGTGGCGTAGCTAAAACCAGATGACCTGGTGTTGCATTGAATTTTGAAAGTCAGTTATTCCATGCCATGTAAATCCTAGACCTTGCTCATTCTCAGATATTCTGTGGTGCATTGAAAGCCAACCAAAGTGTCGTGAGCAAAGAACTAAAATTGGGACTGAGCAGAATCCCTGTGAGGAATGTTGCTAATCTTATTAGAGTTGCATTTCCCTCTCTTTGATTTCTCCTGATGCGGTGAATGTGGAGGAATTGCTATATCAAGGCACCTTCAAAAATTCTCCTCGTTTGAGTTTGTCCATTAAAAAACAAAACAAAACACCATCTCATATATTGGTGAATCTCAGTTGAGAACACTCATGCCACACCAGTTCTCTGCAGGAGCTGAATTTTCCCAACCCTCCAAGCAGACAAACACTCTTCTTTACTTCCGCCTATGCAATCCAATAAAAACAACTTCTCCATTGGATTGCATGGGGGGGGGGGGAGAAAGAGGCTGTATTCCCCTCCCAAACCATGGGAATAACTCCCTACAATCCTTTGGCCTCAAAGGTCTTCAGTGAAGAGGCCTTTTCCCACCAGCAACAGTGGTTTTGGGTGAGGCAGACTCTTCACCTTCTTATTTTTCCTTTCCCTGCAGCTGCCTGGTGCTGCCAGACCTTCAGGGTAAGGCTGCAATCCTATGCATGCTTACCTGGGCCCTGCCTTGATGGCACTGGGTTTCTGCTGTGTTTTTTTAAAAAAAATAACATGCTTTCTCTGCTGTAGGGTGGCAGAAGCTAATCCCAATGTGGAGGGAGGGTGAGGCTTTTCAGCAACCATTTGGCATGTTGGGCCCACCCCCTGCCCTCTGCCTGGCCAGATGGTGACTAATCCAGGGTTGCCATCTGCCCAGGTACGCCTCCGTCATGATGCCGGAGTGAGGTTACATGTGCCGTACTCACCTTGCTCTGGGGGAAATGTTGGGGTAAGTCCCCTACGACTTCAAACCGCAGCTTTGCGGGAAAGCCCCACAATGGCTGCAAGGTGGCTGCTGTGTCATATAACTGATGCAGCACCACCATGCCACCACCGCAGGGCTTTCAAAGCATCTAGACAGCCCCCTGGAAGTAAATCCCATTGAACTCTGTAATATGATTTAAATGGAAGGGGAAGTGTTGGGGGACCTGGGCGAAGAAAATCCTCATGACCATTTAGGAAGCAGGTTTGCAGCATCACTTCTTGGTAAAACCATCTGAGATAGCATTCATTTGGGTTTCAGGTTAGCCCACACTTCTGCCCAAACCCGTCATTTATCTATGAAATTTTGGACATAGCCTTTATTTTTTAGTAAAATATTGCTAGCCTGGCCTATATCAATAGGTTGGGATCCAATGAATAATAAAAAATCCCCAAAAAACTTAAAACATAATCAACAAACCATAAATTGTAAAACAATCTTCAATGTATCACAAACTTCATCTGCATAAAATCAGCATTAATAACCCTAATAAACAAACCTGAACTGAGTGGCAGTCAAGCAGGGGAGGGCTTTCATAACTGTAGTGCCATAGGTAGGGATGGGTGAACCTCTGTCCCCTGCACCCACCCTGCACGCCCCTCATCAGACACTGCCACTTACCCGACCCTGTTTGGCACGTTGGGTGAGCCACCCGACAGCCCAAGGGCACCCGGTGAGTGGTGCATGGCATCCCCCCCATCCTGCGAATTGAGAATTTTGTGTAAATGGTGCTATTTATGCCTTCAATTTTAAGAAAATTGTGATTTGCATAAAGAGCTGAGCATCCATTTTTATGCAAAGTGGCAGCTTGCAGACAATTGGGGATCCCCACACTTGCCTGACTTTAGCGGTCAGGTGGGCAAGAATATACTGAGCTTGAGCCCCAACAGGAGATCCTCCAACATCCCTATCCATGATCCTCACCCCTTAGATACCTACACCTAAGCAAGTTTTACCTGAATTCATGCATATTATCCCCTCTATTTCTAAAGTTAAGAGGACTGTTAAGCTTTGACAAAAGCGGGCACCAGTAGATGGCAGCGGATGGCCCCGGCAAGTAAGCAGCGTGAGGGGGAGGGCCCCCCGATCCTCCAATCCAATCCAATCTGGATCAGGTCCTTTTCGGATCGGATCGGATTGGATCGGCCGATCCAACGGCAGGGGATCATATCGGATAATTTTATCCGATATGGCCCGGATTGGGCCCGGATCGTGGATCGGGCCCAATCCGGTGCACACCCCTAACAAAAAGGAATCATACCAAAGGAGGATAGGCTGGTATGAGTAGCTAGTGATTAGACAGTAAAGCATTCTGATCATATTTGATCAACTATCTCCCCACAGATCCTAGACAGTCAACCCTTGGTCCTAAGGGGCAGCCTGTGAAGGAGATGTCAACTCCAGCAATAGCATCATACAACTGACAGTTCTTATTGTTTGCAGTGATACATTATTTAAATAGCCTGAAGTCAGTATTTAAAAAAACAAAATTGCAGAGAGAAAATAAATAATACTAGGTTGTATATCCATCCCGAAGGTAAGTGAGGGAGTAATCCTATAGCCACTAGACATGGGAATGGAGTGTGGAGAAAGCAAAAAGGAAGAGTGAAAAGGGGTGTGAGGGAGGAGGTGACAGCTTATGCGCCATGCGGCCTCCCCCTTGAGATCCAAAACCCCTCAACTCGACACTCAAAATTGAGTGTCTAGTGAAAACTGCAAGGCGGATTTAGCACAAAGGAGAGGATCCCTGATGTGCTGGCCACCACCACCCTGCATAGGATAATCATGAGCATCAGAGGTCAGATGCTCGCGACTTTCCCAATAAGATTGTGCCCTAAGTAAATTTAGGCTTGGGGTGCTTTCTGTAAGATTTAGAAATACCAAGTAATACAGTCCTCCTGGAACTGTGCCGCTTAGGGAATGCTGGAAAGGAGATCAAGTTAGAATACTTTTCCATGCACCAAAAGATTCTTGTAGATGGAAAACATAATGGCAACTTGGCAAAATTTGTAGCTTAGGATTTTTGCAGTGTTCTATGTTTTACCATTTCATTGATCAGTAAGGTTTTGACATAATGGAACATTCTACCATGCAACCTATTTCTTGATTGGTACAGTCCCTGAAGCAATGTAATATGTCTCCTCCTCCTCCTCCTCCTCCTCCTCCTCCTCCTCCTCCTCCTCCCCCTCCTTTAAAAAAGTTACAAATCATAGAACGGTACAGTTGGAAGGGGCCTATAAGGTCATCAAGTCCAACCCCCTGCTCAATGCAGGAATCCACATGAAAGCATATCTGACAGATGGCTGTCCAGCTGCATCCTGAAGGACTCTAGTGTGGGCTCTCAGTTGACCCATGGAGAGGGGGTTCCAGGGAGGTAGCAAAATACCCCCAGACCTCTTGCAGTTGCCCACCCCTGCTATAGAGATAGCCTTGCTGACAACCTTCTAATTGCTGCAGTACTTTGTACATTGGGCTGCCCTTGGAAACACACCAGAAACATCAGTTGGTTCAAAATAGGGTGACAAGTTGGTTGATTGGGACTGACTGTTTCAATCATATAACAGCAGTGTTTTTTCATCTACACAGGCTCCCAGTACATCTATGTTGGCTCCCTCTTTTTAACCTATAAATCCCTAAATAGCTTGGGACAAAGTCATCTGAAGGAGCATCTCCACCCATATTTACTTACCTGGACTCTAAGCTCATCTAACAGAGGCCCTTCTCAGGGTGCCTTTGCCAAATGAAATTGGTAGGTGGCTACCAGAGAAAGGGCCTTTTTAGTGGTGGCACACTGCTTATGGAATGCTGTTCTCAGAGATGCTCACTTGGATCCTACGTTGAGATCCTTTCAGCATCTGGTGAATACCACCTTATTCTTTTATGTGAGCATCCAAAGGTCTGTTATTGGCTTGTTATTAAATTATTTTATGATCACGTCTGTTTAATTTTCTGTATGAGAATTGTATGGACACTTCTCTTGACACCCACCAGGCTCCCTGCCCTTCCTGAGTTTTATATTATTTCTCAAGGTCTTTAAAAATTACAACTTTTTCTTCATACAAGAGCCTGGCAAAGTGAAGTTCTGCCCTCCAATGCCATCTTCATTTGGATTCAAGAGAATGGGTTTGTATTTTAGAGCTCAGACCTCATCTTTCTGAGCTTGGTTCTCTGACCAGCCATGAGCACTGCGGCATCTGTTTCATGAGTTGTCAAGGTGCCCAGTAGCAGACATTTTGTGAGAGTGCCCACAACACTCACAAAATGCCAAATGGGCCCACTGAACCAAAAAGGTTGGGGATTAATTAAGCTTGTGCTGTCCTGGGGTTTTTAATATCCCTGCTATTTAGGTTCTTTAAACCTCCCAGAGGACTATGTTGACTGGGTGATGTATCAGTGTTGAAAATGAATTAATATTATTTTTATAAAATATAACATTAACTTCAAGCTATTTAAATCATGCATGCTTTCCCCTTTGAACATCTGAATTGGCTCTGAATTAGGAGTTGAATGAAATACTTACTCAACACTGTATGGAAAACTCTCTCTCTCTCTCTCTCACACACACACACACATCAATTCTTGTAAGTGATATTGTTAGCAATCTTGGCACAAAATTATCATCTGTTGTCTCTGTGTTTGCCCAATACAGTTTTTTGCTGGCAAGATAAGCAAACAAAGCTTAATTGTTTTCCATGTGGTGAAAAAAGCCCACACAATTATCTAAACAATGATCTTAATTAAACAGCCACTGAAAAAATTGTCAGGATTATATGATATCTCAATGTCCTCTGTCAGTCTCAAAATGAACAAAAATTACATTTGTTCAATATAAAAGGGGGCAGGGAATCATACAAACCTTGGTCAAATTTACTCAATAGGATGCAAGGAAATGCACTGAAATTAGGAGGGTTTTTTTTGTTCAAAGCCAGTCTTTGGCTCAGTTTAGACAACACATTTCTCAACTGTGGTTTTAGAACTCCATGGTGGAGTTTTTATACCACCGTTGAGAAATGTGTTGTTTGTTGGGAAAACGCCATGCAACCGTGGAGGTTGTTTTGGGAAAACACTCCTTGCAGAATATCCATGCTATGCAGAGGAGAGTTCCTGTGCAACCACTATGTTGCGTGTTGTGTGGCAGGCTCCATGGAGTTTTCCATTGTGTTGAGTTGACTTTTCCCACTGGCTACAGAGTTCCCTGGCAAAAACAGCAAAAGCAGCAATTGCCCCTCCTAGGAAAGCCACTGGGATTGGTGTTTTTGCAACTATGGTTGATAGGAGGACCGGGGAAGGACAGAGGAACTGTCAATCAAATGTCACAATGGATTTTACCGAACCCCACGGTAGCCCACAGTCACACAATGGTGGACATGGAATATGTTGTGTGGGGAGTACCTCCTAAAAACTCAACCGTTGAGTGGAGTTTTCACTAGGGATGTGCACTGACCCCCCGGATCGGATCGGATAGCGGATCGGAATCGGACCTGGGGGGTCGGATCGGATCGGATCGGATCGGAGGCTGGTCGGATCGGATCGGACCAGATGTCCGATCCGGATCGGACGCCATTTTGAATGCTTTTTTCCCATAGCCAAGTATTGTTTTACAAAAACGCCTATAACTTTTTCATTTTTAAAGATAGAAGGATGAAACTTGGTCACATTGTAGACTGGTTAGGGGTAGTTATCTGTGAGAAATTTCAGAAAGATTGGTGCATGCATTTTGTGGCAATTAATTTTTTAATAAATACCCAGGAATGCCTATAACTTTGTCATTTTTAAAGTTACACACATGAAACTTTGCCACATTGTAGGGGGTACCTTGGGACCTATGTGTGTGAAATTTCAGAAACGTAGGTGCTTGTCTTGTGTGGCAATTAATTTTTAGAAAAATGGGTAGTAGTGGGGTAAATACAGTTACGCCTCCCATTTTTTTATTTTTGAAGATACAAACAGGAAACTTGGGCACATTACAGGTACCACTTGCCTTGATATGTGTGTGAAATTTCAGAAACATTGGAGCTTTCCTTGTGTGGCAATTAATTTTTGAAACAATGAGGAAAGAAACACCTATAACTTTGTCATTTTTAAAGTTACACACATGAAACTTTGCCACATTGTAGGTGCTACCTTGGGACCCATGTGTGTGAAATTTCGGAAACGTAGGTGCTTGCCTTGTGTGGCAATTAATTTTTTAATAAATACCCAGGAATGCCTATAACTTTGTCATTTTTAAAGTTACACACATGAAACTTTGCCACATTGTAGGCGGTACCTTGGGACCTATGTGTGTGAAATTTCGGAAACGTAGGTGCTTGCCTTGTGTGGCAATTAATTTTAGAAAAATGGGTAGTGGTGGGGTAAATACAGTTACGCCTCCCACTTTTTTATTTTTGAAGATACAAACAGGAAACATGGGCACATTACAGGTACCACTTGGCTTGATATGTGTGTAAAATTTCAGACAGCTGGGTCCAGGCATGTGGTGGCAAGGTATTTTTGAAACAATGAGGAAAGAAACGCCTATAACTTTTTTATTTTAAAAGTTAGAAGTCTGAACATTGCTCACTTTGTAGATGGGTTAGGGGTAGATATGTGTCAGAAATTTCAGAATTATAGGTCCAGGCATTTGATGGCTATGGAATTTTTAAATTACATGTTTCAAAAAAATTTCTACAGAGGCCAGGTCTTCCCCTCCCGCTTCCCGCGAAGAAAAGGAAACACTCTCTCGTCTCGATCCCTTTGATCCTTGCTAGTAGTATCCATTACAGGGCTCGTGTTTCCTTTCCTACTTTCACTTATCAAGCAGAACGGCTGAGCCTAGCTGAGTTTTGCAGCCATGCGTGCAAGGAAGGATCACTCTGGTCTCGATCCCTTTGATCCTTGGTAGTATCCATTACAGGGCTCGTGTCTGCTTGAGTACAAAGTGAAAAGTGAAAGTAGGAAAGGAAACACGAGCCCTGTAATGGATACTACTAGCAAGGATCAAAGGGATCGAGACGAGAGAGTGTTTCCTTTTCTTCGCGGGAAGCGGGAGGGGAAGACCTGGCCTCTGTAGAGATTTTTTTGAAACATGTAATTTAAAAATTCCATAGCCATCAAATGCCTGGACCTATAATTCTGAAATTTCTGACACATATCTACCCCTAACCCATCTACAAAGTGAGCAATGTTCAGACTTCTAACTTTTAAAATAAAAAAGTTATAGGCGTTTCTTTCCTCATTGTTTCAAAAATACCTTGCCACCACATGCCTGGACCCAGCTGTCTGAAATTTTACACACATATCAAGCCAAGTGGTACCTGTAATGTGCCCATGTTTCCTGTTTGTATCTTCAAAAATAAAAAAGTGGGAGGCGTAACTGTATTTACCCCACCACTACCCATTTTTCTAAAATTAATTGCCACACAAGGCAAGCACCTACGTTTCCGAAATTTCACACACATAGGTCCCAAGGTACCGCCTACAATGTGGCAAAGTTTCATGTGTGTAACTTTAAAAATGACAAAGTTACAGGCATTCCTGGGTATTTATTAAAAAATTAATTGCCACACAAGGCAAGCACCTACGTTTCCGAAATTTCACACACATGGGTCCCAAGGTAGCACCTACAATGTGGCAAAGTTTCATGTGTGTAACTTTAAAAATGACAAAGTTATAGGTGTTTCTTTCCTCATTGTTTCAAAAATTAATTGCCACACAAGGAAAGCTCCAATGTTTCTGAAATTTCACACACATATCAAGGCAAGTGGTACCTGTAATGTGCCCAAGTTTCCTGTTTGTATCTTCAAAAATAAAAAAATGGGAGGCGTAACTGTATTTACCCCACTACTACCCATTTTTCTAAAAATTAATTGCCACACAAGACAAGCACCTACGTTTCTGAAATTTCACACACATAGGTCCCAAGGTACCCCCTACAATGTGGCAAAGTTTCATGTGTGTAACTTTAAAAATGACAAAGTTATAGGCATTCCTGGGTATTTATTAAAAAATTAATTGCCACAAAATGCATGCACCAATCTTTCTGAAATTTCTCACAGATAACTACCCCTAACCAGTCTACAATGTGCCCAAGTTTCATCCTTCTATCTTTAAAAATGAAAAAGTTATAGGCGTTTTTGTAAAACAATACTTGGCTATGGGAAAAAGCATTCAAAATGGCGTCCGATCCGGATCGGACCTCATCGGATCGGATCGGATCGGATCGGAGGTTGTCCGGATCGGATCGGATCGGAACGGATTTTCCCGATTTTGGGTCGGATCGGATTCGGATCGTGGATCGGATCCGATCCGATGCACACCCCTAGTTTTCACACTGCATTGACTAATGTGTTGTCTGAACTGAGCCTTTGAGTAATCGGGCACATGTGCAGATACTGGAGGAAGGAAAGACTAAGGAGAGTGTTGGGGCATTGGCTTATTGCTGAGGCTGTAACAAAGTGGACCCACTGAATAATTGGATAAATTAAAGTTGATTAAGAGGATACTTTTAGTGAAGCAAATAATCTTTACAACCTTTTCCAGTTTCATTTCAATAGTCTATTCTCAAGATTGAGTTAATTCATCTCGGGCAACCAGCAAAGAAGGTTGCCTCTTAGTCTTCATTATTGGGAATGCTATATAGATCAGGTTTCTAAATAGTAACTCACCTGGCATCTAGGGGTAATTTTCTGGTGATTAGGAGAGGAAGCTCTGCAAAGAAATATAATTCATTTTTATTTCTGGCACAAAGTCACAATGATTCCCACATACACATATGTTCAGTGGGGAAATATGCAAATTCCTTTCCCCCCAGCCACCCACCCACCCCCACCCCACCCCGATAGACTCTGACTCTGGAATTGAGCCCAGATGAGAGAGCAGTGCCTGGACTTGTTGTGAAGCAACCCATGGAAGAGAAGTGCTCAGTTCTCTGACTGGTGTGCTCATTGTAGGGTGACCAGATAAAATCCAGGTCAGGGCTCATGTAACTTTAACAGTTGTAGAGAAAAGGGAACTTCAGCCGGTATCATTTGTATGTAATTAATTCCTGGTGAAATTCCCTCTTTGTCACAACAGTTAAAGTTGCAGGGGCCTTGTCCTCTTTTGTATATGGTCACTCTAGTATAGTGCCTGCAACTTTAACTGTTGTGATGAAGAGGGAATTTCACCAGGAACTAATTGCATACAAATGACACCAGATGAAATTCCCTTTTCTCTACAACTGTTAAAGTTACATGAGCCCTGACCTGGATTTTATCTGGTCAGCCTAGCACATGGTGTTCTCTAATTACTTAATTAATTACATTACATTTCTATACTGCCCAATATCCAAAGATCTCTGAGCGGTTTGCAACAATTACAAGCACAAAATCCATCACAAAATACGATACGAAATGAAAATATTTAAAATTACAGTATAAAAGTACAACCCAGACTAAAGCCGAGTAGCGAAGCAAAAGTGTAAAATGCAAGAACAGATTTAAAGCAACAGAACTAAAAGACTAAAATGCCTAGGATTTTTTTTTTATAAAAACCCTCTCCACCTGGCACAGGAAAGAGCACAAGTTAGGTTCTAGGTGAGCCTTTCTGGGAAATTCATTCCAGAAATGGGGTGCCACAGCAGAAATCACCGTCTTCTTGGTAGCTACTCCAGGAGCACCTGGAGAAGGATCTTAGGGTCTGGGCACAACAGATGGCATGGTTGGACTGCTGCTGATGCCTCAGTGCAACTGCCGTTGACTCCTCTTCCTCCTCCTCTCCTCCTCCTCTCCTTCTGAGTTTTATGCAGGGGGGAAACCCTGTACGGCAAATCAAGCAAATCTATATTTGCACTGAATTATCCCCCACTGTAAAATTAGGAGTTTCAATGACCAGATCCCTCCAAGAGAATTCTGGATAAAAAAATATACGATTCCAAAAGCCAATACCACACAGCTTGGTCCCTTAGCACAAGAGTAGGACCCTGTTCAGACAACACTCTAAGGCATGGTAGTTAAGCATTTTGAGCTAAACATTATGGCTTAGCATGTCCGGTGAACTATTTCTAACTGTGGTGGTTACATGACCACGGTTTAAACACACTCATTAACCATTTGCTGCAAAAGGGTTTGCAGCCTAACCATGGCTTACAGTGTTGTCTGAACTGGACTTAATTCAACTTGTCTTCTTTGAGCCTTTCCAGATGGGAGAGAGAAATTCCATGAAATTAGCAATTGATGATCAGTTCATTTGCATTTATTTTGTTTTAGCAAAAATTTTTTTTAAAAAAAGCTGCCAGGTTTTGCACTTGTGGAACCAAAGAGTCCCTAAGAGATAGGAACCCTGTGAATGCCCACCATTAGATTTATAGCGAACTACCAATCACAGAATCATAAATAAGATCATAAAAGCAATTAGGTGAACCATAAACACAGAGATGTGATCAGAAAAGATAACAAAGAGGAACTTCTCAGATCATAAATACAAGAGGTGTGTTTTGAGAAAACACATTCACAGGACAGGATAGAATAGAATAAAAAAAAAGTAGTTTCCATGTCACAAACATGTTGTAAGATTCCAGAATATATTTATATGTGTATTGTTATAAGCATCTATCTCATAAAGCAGTTCGGATTTTAGCAACATTATTTAGACATAGGTGATTTAGGAATATAAATGTATCCTTAGGAACATAATTTTAATGGGACATAAATAAATGAAGTATAAATAATCTGGCTGTGTTTCATAGCCTTTGAAGGGTATACAAAGACAATTTTGAACACACAACACTGGGAGCTATCCTTTAGGATCAGCTATTCCTAATTTGTTGCCTGCAGAGAGACCTTGTTTTTTGCTCTGCTTAAAGTCTTGATTTAAAGGAGTTGTGCTGTAAGATTATGGTGAAGCTTGAAACAGGCATCTGAGCCCAACACTGGAGGGTTTCAGGCAGAGCTTAGCCCAGAGGGAAACCTAGAATTATCCTAAGCGGAGGGAAGAGCTGGAGGGAGAGGAAGATGGTTGTACAGCTTCTGCTCCTAGTTATGAGAGATTAGCTGGGACGGCGTTCTAGTGATTTGGCCCATTCCAAAAAATGAGCATTTTCACTTGTTTCTGGTTGCCCGCAGAATCACTAAATCACTGTTCTGCAAGCAATGGGTGCTGCATATCTACGTGGTGGGGGCGCCACAGAATCAGCAGGGGCATAATTGCTCCAGGAGACACTGTCCTGTGTTCCAGTCCATGTTTGGTTTGAGCAATACAATTTAGGTAAGTCTGCATCAAAATGTGTACCCAATGAAATTAAAGGTACGTGATGCTGGCAATTCCATTCTGTTTAAGCCTGATGGGATTTTGCAGTGTTTCCGTTCCTTCCAATAAGCAGTGGCAGAGTGTAAAGGAATCCCACCACCACCACCACCACCACCATCCCGATTCCAGAAATGTTCACATTTGGGGTGGAGAATGTGAACAGGATTTGTTCAATTGTTTTGTTGGCACAAATGAAATTCTTATAAACCCCCAGATAACACAGAGGTTGTTCGCACACAAAGAACATAATTGCTGGTTAGAAACTGTCATCTTAGTAGTGTAATGAAGGCCACACTGAAAAACCATTTTCTCCACCTATTAATCAGTTTTGAGATCTCTCTCTCTCTCTCTCTCTCTCTCTCTTGTACAGTGATAGAAGTGAATTGTGTGTGTTTGAACTAGTAGTGCAAATCTGATATTATATATTCTTACTCTATCTGTCATTCGTCTGTCCCATTGCCTTTCATCAGTTCTCGCCTCAGGCCAGCATCTGAACATCCCTCTCATAAGTGGGTGGCACATTAGCATGGTTGAATGAATGATGTGGGCTTTGGACTGCAGCAGTTTAAAATATTTAAAAACACCAATCTCAGCCACACATCACCTTTTGACTATCATGACTATTTCATGGCAACCTCAATTTCAGGGGTTCTTGATACAATGCATTACAGTAAGACCGAAGTACCCACACTAACTAATTATTTCCTTTGCATCTTTCCAAAGGAGTCAGAGCTGTTTCTCATGACCCCAAACAGTCTAGAGTATAGGCTGATCCTTTTGTTATTTCTCTGGCATGGGGGTCACTTCCTATCTTCTTATCAAATTGTGGGTTATGTTTAGAGAGAGGAACTATGTGGATAAGTGAAAACATCAGGGATGACGTTGGGAAATGACTTTAGAGGATGGTCATAGCTGAGTGGTAGAGAGCATGCCTTGTATGCAAATAGACCCTGGTTCAATCCTTGGCTTCTCCAAGTAGGGCCTAAAAAGTTTCCTTAGAAACCCGAGAGAGCCACTGCCTGTCAGTGTAGGTAATACGAAGCAAGGCAGACCAATGGTCTGATTCAGTATAGGGCAACTTCCTGTTTCTTCTCACATGTACATCAACCAGCTCCTAGGGAGAGGAGGGTGATGGAGAAGAACCATGTCATTCACCTCATTTATATGGTTCTTCCATCTAAATGAGTAACTGAAGGGATGCTTAATGAACGTGAGTGCATGCAGGCGCGTGCACACACACACACACACACACATACACACATGTGCGCGAAGTGTCTCAAAAACCCTAAACTCTTTTGGCTTCCTCAGAATTTCTCCGAACATTTCTCTAAGAAGAATCCTCCGAATTGCTTCAAATTTCAATCTTAGGTGACATCTGGTGACAACCTAGGGATGTGCAGACTCCCCACTCCTCCGCTGATACATTTTGTTAGTGTCCTGTGCCTATCTCAAAAATACCTCAGATGTTTTGCCAAATTCACTTAGAATTTCAATTTCAACTCTAGCAGAAACAGCCACAAGGAAATGACAGCCACTCCACTATAGTGATGCATTTAGGCCCTGCATTGAAATACCTGTGTGGCAATTAGGAATGTCATGAGTGCCCGACAGGGTCTGGGAGTCTTGCACATCCCCCCCCCCCGGATCCAGTCAGATGCTACCAACACTAGCACAGACACCCAGCTGAGTGCTTGCAAGGCCCCCAGTGAGGGCTCGACAGCCGGTCACTGTGCAACAAAATCATGACTTTAACAGTTGCTAAATGTCACTACCTTTGTGGTATTTCATTAGAGAATCAAGAGCTTAGAAGTCCTTGAATAGTCTTGTATTCTATCAGTGGCATAGAACAGCCTTCCCCAACTTGGCACACTCCAGATTATCAGATGCCTTTTTTCCCCATCGTCTGCTCATTGACGGAATCAGATTCCCCCCCCCCCATTTTTCCAAATTTGTGCAAATTTGCATTTGTGCAAATTCACACTTGTGAAACTGCCCAAATACCCCCACCTCAAATTGCACATTTTCATGCTTTGCCTGAAAATTTTCAGCTATTTAAAATATTTATGTAATTTTTTAACTACTCAATTTGTATAAAATTCCAGAAAATAAAAACCAAACCAAAAAAAAAGTCTGGGGAATCTAAGTGACTTGGGAAAAGCAAGTCTCCTGCATAATCTAAGGAGTGGATTCATGGAAATCTGAACTCATTTGATTCTGTTGCAATTTTCTCCGACATCCTTAGCTCCAGGTTAGGAAATGCTGGCCTATAGACAAACATATTTCTGATTATATTGTGTGTTGAGGACTTCTGATATGACTTATGTCAGTGAGAAGTAATATTTGAGGTCCTCCCCATGTTTGGGCTGTTTGGGAGATTTAAAGCCCTAGACTTTTTGGGACAAGGCTCTCCTTATCCATATGAACCAACCTGAGCCTTAAGATGAGCATCTGAGGCCCTGGTCTGTGGTCAACCACTGAGAGCTATCAGGTTGGGGAACATCAACAGAGGCAGTGCCTTTTCTATGGTGGCCCTACGTGTCTGGACTGCCTTCCCCAAGGAAATGTGCACCGACCTTCATTACATAGCTTCGGCTATGGGGTGGTATATAAATGGAATAAAGAATAATAATAAAGAATAATTACTAGTTTTTTTAAAAAAAATTAAAGGCTTTTTTTCTGTCTGCTCTGGATATAGAGCTGTGTTTATGCAAATATTCATCTCCCGCTATTTTTAAAGTTTCATGCAGGCTTTTTGCGCTACTTTATTGTCGCCTTAAGCTTTTGTGTGTATATGCCACCTTGTGAGGGTAGGTGCCCTGGAAAGCCTAAGAAGAGTCTAACTGATAGTGATAATAATTGAAATGAGAAGAATTATATTGGACAAAGCACCACCTTAAAGATTTCCTTTACATCTAGGTACATGAGAATGTGTGTGAGATTCCCCCTCCTCTTACTGAGCCATTCATCAGTGCACACCAATGGCTCAGAGCAATTTTGTTCTCTCCTCATGTCCCAAGGGTCTCAGTATGGATTTTCACTTCTGCCAGCTGGATGAAGCTTTGGAACACTATGTACCTGACACTCTGTCTTGATGAGCTGCTCTTTATTGGCTATGCAAATACTCATATGCTCATTCTTATTCCAGTGCTGTGGAGGAAAGTGTTGTCCTACACAATGACCCTTTCAGTAAGAGTAGAGTAGACAGATACTTAGTCCCACAAATACATGAGCTTTTCTTTGCTGATGAGCAACATGTCTCCATTAAGTGTCCTCATCAAGAACAGAGTTCTCATTAGGGATGTGTATCACAGCGTTAAAATGTACGATAACGATACGATAGGGTCATTATTGTGCTTGTGTTTAATTATGACGATACGATACAAAAACCTATGATAATCATCGGAGACTATAATTTTCGGGCGATTTTATCGTTTTATCGGACTGCCATATAAATATACCTATAACTTCTGTATTTTAAAAGTTAGAGGCTTGAAACTTGGTCACAGTGCTTATGGGGTATGCCTAAGTATGTGTATGTGTTACACATGTGATACACATATGTGCCAAATTACAGCTCAATCCCTCCACCCCTATATTTTATATGAATTTTTGAAAGATCGTGCAACTTTTGACCTGTCAGAACTTAAACTATCTTTAATAAATTCATATAAAATCAAGGGTTGGAGGGATCGATCTCAAATTTCATACACATACTTAGGCATACCCCATAAGCACTGTGACCAAGTTTCATGCCTCTAACGTTTAAAATACAAAAGTTATAGGCATTTTTTCTTTAAAAATAGGGCTGCAAAAATATCATTTTTTCACGATAATTATTGTGAAGATGATACAGTTCACGTACAATATTAATGAAGACGATAATTTTTTTGGTCCAAAATGACGATAACGATAAACGATGATTTTTTTTGGCGTGCACACCCCTAGTTCTCATGTAAGACGAGAAGTCCAATTCTACAAGACACTTGAGACACACTCTGGGAACAGTAACAACCAATAGGAAAGGACTAAGCTGTCCCAAGATTGGGAAAAGGTCCCATTTATCTATTGAGAGTCAGTTCAGACAGTGGGAGCTGGTGGCTCTGATTTCCATGGGGTTGTGAATCCATTCTGGGATTCAGTCAGAACTAGCTAAAAAGTTATCTAAGGTGATTCACCTATTTTTGGGATAGTATATAGCACCTTGGATAACCCCTTTAGAGTTCTGGCTGGGTCTCACCGAATCGCAGAATGGATTCACAGTCCCACCAAAATTGGAGCAACCAGTTTCCACTGATTCCAGGTGTTTATTGTGGTGGAAGAACAGTGCAGTCACCCCTCCCCTCTACGATGTATCTAAACTAATATACAATATGGCAGCTTTGACAAAGTCGACATAGATGACCCAAGAGACCCTCCAAGCAATTAGAAGCCCTTCTGCTGGCTGTGGCAACTATGATATGATTGTCCATGTTCCATAACTGTCTATCAAGGAGCTTGCAAAAGTTCAGGCACATGTAAGCTGTCAACCCGACTGGAGATCAACTGAACTAACATTGCTCATTGCTCACACGGATCCCTCTAAAGGAATATTCTTAGCTTATAGAATGAAGGGAAAATGTACCCAAAGCATCATTTACTCAGAATTAATCCCTGTGAGCTTAAATGAAAGTTCTTCTTCTATACAAAAACTCATTCCGTCTGAGAGATTTTGTGTATGTGCAGAATCAAGGTGGATCTTGGGAGATGTAGTTTGGAATCACCTAGTGTGGCACGACATCATGCAATACCATGTTGTGCCTCCTTTCTGATGGGTTGCTTCATGTGGCTTTCCTGTGAGATGATGATGTCATGTGATGACATCCTTGTGGGGAGCTGGACCCCACAAGGAGCCCTCGCGGAGTCAGAAGAAGCTAAGGAGACTGCTTTAAGTACATTTTAAGGGATGGGTGGTCTAGAACATAGGACAACTGAAAAATCCTGGAGGGGAATCTGGGTATTACCTCACTGTGCATGCCTGAAAGCTTGCAATCAATTCTGAACTCTATAGTGAATTTGTAACACATCGACCCAGGCTTGCTTAGAAAACATGAACATTATGAATGGATGGGTTTTGGTCAATGAGTGGACTATATATGAAATCTGTGGCATCACTAAACTGAACTGTTTTTAAGTCTACAGCATGCAAAGTATGGTAATAATAATGTCATGCAGCATTGGATCAATAATTCAGTGTGTTCCAGCCTTCTGGAATTTGCAGATAGGAGAGCACAAGCTCAGAGAGAAAGTTAGCGCTGCAGATGTTTTCAAGCATGGTTATTGCTGCTGAGTTATATTTGGAGAGAAACAATGTTTCTTTGACAACTGTTTTCTCCTCTTCAAAATGCTGCTCTTCAATTTGCAAATATGAAGGGTCTAGAAAGATAAATGCAATATTAGAAGTATGATTCCGCTCTTCAGTACCCTGATATATTTCTCCTTTTTCTTCTTCTTTTTCACTATGCCATTTAAGGTGCAATCCTATCGTGATGTCCAAACTCAGAGGCAGGAGGAGCAGCAGAAGTGATCTTTGCTTCCCCGCTCCTCCCATTCTGCATTTTAGCTAAATGGGTTTTTTAAAAAAATATTTTTTGCCAGTCTAGCTGTAGTGCTGTGGAGGGGGAAGGAAGTAGGCTGGTGAACACTGGAGATACAGCATAAGCCAGCCCCTCCCCTCTCCTCCCCTCACTCCCCACAGGAACGCCCTCTTTGACCCCTTTCTGAGATCACATTTGTGAACTTGGAGAGGCAGTTGACACAATTCTCTCTGCATTGGCTGTGAGGGGAGGGGGTGGGGAACATGGATTCCTGGATCCATGGTCAGAGCTTGGATTCAGGAATCCAAAATCTCTTATGATCTCACAGATGCTGTGTAGGGGCCATAAAGGTGTCATTTACATGGAAGGCCCTACATAAAATAGAAATAATAAGTGCCTTATGGACAAAAGAAGTTCGTCAAGACCCATTTAGCCGAGCATAGTGTGTACAAGAGCAGCTAATCGGATGTCTCAGCAAATTCAGAAGCTGCCCATGAAAGTGGCAACAAACTTCTACTTAGGGATATGCACAGCCAGAAATATCGGAATCGGATTGGAATTTCCGATATTAAAAATACCAGATCTGATCATATCGGGGGGTACCCAGATTTGATCTGATCTGATATCCGATAAATATTGAAAGTTCTGATCCGATTACGGACTGCCATTTCTGGTGTTTTCCCCATAGGTTTGCAAGTCTATGGGAAAAAATACTGGGCCAGCACTCCCTCCCTCCCCACACTCACTCTCCTTACCTGCCACCGCTGCTGCCATCCAGTGCTGCCACCTGCTTAGTACTGCGAAGTACTATGTACTAAGTACTTAGTACTGCGAAATACTTAGCTATGCGTCTGTATTGAGGAACAAGCCAAAAAGCCTGTTTCGCAGTACCAAGTGGGTGGCAGCACTGGATGGCAGTGGTGGCGGTGGCAGGGTGACGCCGGGCAAGGAGCACGAGTGGGGGGAGGGAGGGAGAGCCAGCCCAGTGTTTTTCCCCATAGACTTGCATGGGGGGAAAGCTTTATTTCCCCCCATGCAAGCCTATGGGGAAAACACCAGAAATGGTGATCCGAAAATCCAATATGTCTGATAGTTATCGGACATATGGAAATCGGATCCGATCAGATAGGGCCACCTAAGGAAATAATCGTTATCGGTCATCGGATGTCCGATAATGTCCTTATCAGTTCGTTATCAGACATTGGACCGATACAATACACATCCCCACTTTTACTGCATATCACAACAATGCTGCCTCTGTACATGGGGGTTTAGCTATCATGGGGACAGTCATTGATAGTCTCACCCTCCACAAATTTATCCTATCCATTTATTTAATCATAGCATTCATATCCCACATTTTATCCACAGTGGTTCTGACAACAGGTTACTAAAATCATTAGTAAGACAGTTCCTGCTCTGAGGCTTATAATCTACAATGGTACATTAAGAAAAGTGGATCTGGTGAAAGAAGGGAAAAAAGCAAGCTCCGGCACTAGGTCTTAAAGCTACAGTTCTTATATACAGTTCATTTTAACAAATTATATTTAAATATGTAGCCTTCATCACATTTGGGATATAAATAAACAAATGATGATAACACTGATCCTTATATTTCTCGAATTTCATTTTAGGCAAAACTTGCTTGCTAGCAACTCTAATGTTACTGGAAAACAACCAGTGTTTAGGCCTGCTGCAGTTTTAATTAGATGAAATGCTTTCATATGCATGCATTGAAACTGATCTATTCAAATGTAGGTAGCTACATTTTTTCTTCTTTTTTCTGTCAAACTTTTCAATAAAAGAATTAATTAATGAAAACATGGAGTGCTTTCAGGAGACCACTTTCCTTTTTGAAATCTTGTGCCAGAAATGGCTGTGTGGACTGTCCCCATGTTTAAATGATGGCACACAATGAATAATGTGAGAAAGATGTTAATAGTAATCTGTGCATTGGCAGACAGTTTATGTCTGCAATAGGCAATATGAGGTATTGAAGCAAAACTGCTCATTGTTTTTCAGGAACGTTTTCAGCTGTGCGAAATATGCCCCATCTTTTCATGAGTTGTTGGGGTTTTTTTGGTTAGCATAGCCACACACACAAAAATGGGCTTAATTTTCTCAATGGGCTTCATTTTCCTTTAATGACATCATTCATCACATACTCAAATCTGTTTAGCTATCTGTATCGTTGTAAGGTCCTGCCTTTCATTCGCGATTCCTGATTGGCTGAAATTGCCAAAGTGACTAATCCAGGAAGAAGAAAGCAGCAGCAGTTGCAGAAGCAATAGCACTGAACAGAACAAGAACAACAGATGAATATTCTCGATATTAAAACATTATTGGGGGAAATGGATTTTTTCCCCCATCTCCCACTCCCTGCCACTGTTATTTCGGTCCAAAAATTGAAACAGGAGAAAAAAAATGTTCATCCCCACCAATAAGTGAGTTTGGATTATTCATGCCTTTCTTCATAGTGAGATGCTATCTTTCCTTGGCTCTAATATATTTCTTAGAAATGCAGTGAAACAGAGCAGCAAAGGCTATTTAATTTCAAAAGCTTCAGTTCAGTAAACCATACCAAATATTGAAATTCAGTTACGTAGCTGAAGGGATAATTTTAAATGGTCCGCTGTTTCATCGAGTCATTTGATCTTGAACAGGAGTGTCATCCCTACTAGATATACTTTCTCTCCGCTGAAGGCACAAAGATGTTTAAACAAGGCCAGAGTTTTTTTTTATTTTTGAGATAGCGGTATGGCCAAAATGAGTCAAACTGACATGTGTGCTGAACATAATTATTCAGAAGATGATAGAAATGTCTAATACGCTGCATGATTTATCTAATGCTTTGTTCCTAGGAAGGTATTTAGGACTCATAGCTGGATTACTCTAGTTTAATGAAGTGGTAAAAATGAAAGTTAATGGAAACTTTTCTGCACAACATTGTAAGGTATTATTTGACACGTTCCTGTTCTGAGGTACCCTCACCCTCATATAACATCATGGTCTCAGGGTGCAAAATGATGTCATGTTGTCATGGTTAAACAGGCTGTAGACTATCAGAGAGCCCTGTGTAGGGATGGAAGTGGAATTTGTTTTAGTTTATTTATGACCACAATTTACTTGTTCACACCTCTTGAACTTGAATGTGAATGTTAGTGCAATTTGTGGTCAAAGCTCATACATTCCTGACTGTGATGCTATTAGAAAAAGCTAATGCATTATAAAAATGTGCATGGAAAATTCATGGGTTTTTTGTTTGTTTGTTTGTTTTAAGTTTCTACAAACACACTTTAACCAATAGGAGAAGATTGTGTATCTTCTTGCAGCTTAATGCCCGGCAGCTCAGTATGCAGCAGGGGTGGGCAATCGGGAGGTCCAGGAGCCATTTTTGTCCCCCGGTTGCATATCACCCCTCCTGTGGCTGCTGAAAATAGACAGTAAATAAAAAATAAATAAGTAAATAAAAACAAAATGACATCCGGATCTGCTATGAAATGCAAAAGGTGTCAACATTAGCTTGTTTGCAAGGTAATGTTGATCCTCTTGGGACTCTGTAGCATCTGTGGACATCATTTTATTTGAAATAATAGCCTGGGTTATTGGGGCTGTCACGACCTTTCATCCTAACCCACTTCACAGGAAATGTGAGGATTCAAATGTGAGAAATCAAACACACCACCCCTGAGTTCTTTGGAGGATTGTTGGGAATTCATTCTTCTCCAGTGCTACACTCAGAAAGGCCATTATTTCTTTGCAATAGTAATTGGGTACATGGGCATGCAATGTAATCATGTTTGATAAAACAAAGAAGCATAATCTTTGGTGCCAAACCAATTGAAATCATTGTACTTTCCCCGCAGATATAAGATCAGAACATTTCTATCACAGAGCATTGCAGTCAGAGTTTAAAAAGAACATCTAATTTGGCCATGCTGCTTCCAGCAAAGAAGACTGGAATGCTAAGCTAATGAGAGGCAAGCTCACTGGGAAAATGTAAAATATATCAACGACTAACAACCTTAAATGGAGAACCACGCAGAATAAAACACTTTGAAAACTTCTTGAAAACAGTTTTAAACCATTTTAAAGCAGTAGTGTAGATAGACTCAGTGGCTCAATTCGGACGACACAATAAACAACTGGGCTGGGGGAAACAATCGTCAGTTGTTTTGACTATCGTGTCATCTGAATGCTGCCATAGTCAACTCAGCGCTGATCCTAATCCACACCATGGTTGATTATTTATTACCATGTTGTGTGGGGAGTACCCCCTAGATGAACAACTGTAAAGTTGATTAATTCCCCACCATTGACTATCGTGTCATCCGAATTGAGCCATTGTCTCCAGCCTTATTTTGCTGAATGTCTACAGGGGGGAAAGGGGCTGAACAGTTCTGGAGGAGCACAAATAAAGAAGCGTTCCAACCATATATCAGAAAACTATTTTTAAAGAAATGTTGGCCCAACTCTAGGGACATTATTGCATTTATATCCCACCTTTTTTCCTCCAAGGAACCCAAGGCAGCATACATAACCTTCCTCCTCTCCATTTTATCCTCACAACAACTACCCTGTGTGGTAGGTTGGGATGAGAGTCTGTGGCAGGATCTACACATGGTCCTCGATGCGCCCTCCCTGCGCCACAAGCCGCTTTGGAGCGCTTCACCCCGCCTAGTGTGGCTCAAGCCTCGGAGGCTCTGCCCACGCCCGCGCCGCCGCGGCCGCCGCCCTTTCATCCAGGCCAGTCCTGGGGAGGGAGGAGGGAGGGGTGAGGGTTGTAAACAAAAGCCAGCGATTGGGAGAGGGATTTCCAATTGCTAGCTTTTGTTTACAACCCTCCCTCCTCCCTCCCTGGGACCGGCCGGGATGAAAGGGCGGCGGTGGCGGAGAGAGTGCGAACAGAGCCTCCGAGGCTTGAACCACACTAGACGAAGTGCAGCGCTCCAAAGCGCCTTGTGGCGCAGGGAAGGCGCATCGAGGACCACGTGTAGATCCGGCCTGTGACTGGTCCAAAGTCACCCATTGGGTTTCTGTGGCCAAGTGGGGGCTAGAACCCTGTATCTCCTGACTTCCAGTCCAATACGTTAGCCACTACACTGCACTGGCTCTCCTTGCAGACCATTTTTTCCCTCAGACTCCCTCACCTCATTGAAAGCAATGGGGAGAGATTAGCTATGCCTGCTCAAGGCTAGTATAATTGAGAGCCCAATTCAGGCCCCTCTCATGGGAAAGCAGGGACTTTGGAGTCAGTGAATTCAAAGCCACCCCTCTCCCATAATGCCCCATCTTGAGACCTATCACCAATGAGAATGTGACTCATAGTTTCATGCTCATTAAGCTTTCCATGGGCATAATGGGGGCCTCCAGGGCAGATGCACCACCTCCCCAATCTGGTTGAAGGGTGCCTATGCTGCGTCCTAACCCTTCTCAGATGGGTTTCTGAGTTAGAAATAGAATTGCTTTATCATTGCCACATGTAGAGAGAACAGAGTTAGAATCAGGTGTGATGAAAATTATGAAAATTTAAATCAAAAAATCAAAAAATCCAGGTAGCCTCTCAAGTAGATATCCATCATAAATATGCTGTCTATTTCCCTGACTTTTCCATAGAGAAGCTGTGCAGAAATATTACTAGTGCAGTTAATTGGTAAAATGCTAATAATAGGTATCTTGAACTGAAGTGTATAGCTGCAAAGAGGAGTTCAAAAGATGTCAAAGAAGTTCAAATTGCCTGGGTACTAATGTGACTGGTAGACAAAATTAGAAGAGAAAAATGCCTGGACTGAAGTTCCTGATACAAACTCTGCACATTCTGTTGAGCTTTTCTACAAATATCTCCATATGACATTATCACATCATCCTTAAAAAATCCATTAATCTCTAAATCTGGATTTTATTTCAGAAAGTGAAAGCCTTAGGGTGATTCTGAGCAGCAAATTCAGAAGGATAGGCTTTGAATGAGATTTAATGTGGCTCAACCTTTGGGTAAGGAGCGCCATAAGAATTTTGGGAGTCTTGATTTATTAACGATATAAAATGGTAAAAAGCATGGTGTGCTAGATCTTTTCCTGATTTAAGAATGACTACAGTTCTCATCTTATCCCAGGGAGGTGGAGTTTAGCCATAGCTTAGGCTGACCATATGAAAAGGAGGACAGGGCTCATGTAACTTTAACAGTTGTAGAGAAAAGGGAATTTCAGCCAGTGTCATTTGTATGCAATTAGTTCCTGGTGAAATTCCCTCTTCATCACAACAGTTAAAGGTGCAGGCACTATACTAGAGTGACCATATACAAAAGAAGGCAGGGCCCCTGCAACTTTAACTGTTGTGATGCAGAGGGAATTTCACCAGGAACTAATTGTATACAAATGACACTGGCTGAAATTCCCTTTTTTCTACAACTGTTAAAGTTACAAGAGCCCTGTCCTCCTTTTCATATGGTCAGCCTACCATAGCTGAAGATTAGATTAAACAAATTAGTTAACTGAGTTAAAGCCAACTCATTCTTTATTTCATTTTTTTGTGGTAGAACTCAGATGCATAATAATCCATTCCAGGGATTTTGCTATTCTTTTTTTAAAAAATTCACTCTTCACCTGTTTCTCTACACAATCCTTATCAAAGAAAAAAAAGAAAAGAAAATTTATTGATATTCATAATTCAAATTTGGAATTGGGAGAACGTATTGCAATTTGTTCTCTTGATGATATTCTCCCCACCCACTGGAACATCCCCTTTCCCCACTCCCTGAGGATGGTTTTCTGACCTCTGAAGCCAGCCAGTGGTGAAGGGGAAGGATGTGGGTTTATAACTTCCCCTCCGAGGTTAAAGTGCTATCTCTGACATCAGAAAGAGGGATCCCCACTAGCCTATTGCCCCTCAGACAATATCTAGGGGCCATAGGATTGCCACCGAAGTATTGGAAGAATGAGAAACCAAGCAGAATTTAACTTGATGGATTCATCCATCCCTAGAGAAGAAATTTATTATACAACATTTATTATGTAATGTTCTTCTTCACAATTAAACAATGGCTTGTGTATTCTTCCTCAAATTCAAATGTTTAATGCAGCACATTACATCAAATTGTCACTCATTCTGGGCCATCATTCAACATTAAGCACCCAGGTCAAAAGGTGAGCCACAAATCGAAGGCATCCTGGAGTCTGCTGTAGAACATGGTGTGTTTGTGTGTTTTATGAATTGTTAATTTTTATCTTGTCTTATGATTTACATAAACCTGAATGTTTGCTTCTCAAGCGAGACTAATCAGTATCAATCAGGTCTGGTAGATGTGTAAGCAGAAATCAGGTTGTCAACTGAATAGGGATAATTTTCAGCATGTGATACACAAAATAAATGTTTAAACATAAGGTTCCCAAATCAAAAATATTTGATGTTAAATGTTACTGTAGCTTGCCTTAAAGATAGCAGGAATGTCTTTCAGCTACACAGGAGTCGCAACAAACTGAATCATTTTTATGCCCTATAATGATCAGATTTTTATTATAAAGTTTCTGGAGACTATTCTACACATGGCAATATTTTATTCATTTTATACTACCTTTACATTCCCCTAAAGAATTCTAAACACTGGAATTTGGCGAGACTGCTGATAATTCTGTGCTACAAATTGCTGCCTGCCCACTTCTCACAGACAGTAGTACAATTCTGAGGGTTACCCAAGAAGAGGGAATGGCTTTTGAACGAGCTTAGATCTGTAATGTAGTCAAGCCCTTAGTTATCAACATTTTGATAACTAAGGGCTTGACTACACATTGATAGTTATCACATTGAACTGTGATAACTATCACAGTTCAATGTTCTGTGAAAAACATATATGCCCACAGCACTGGGGGAAAGACTAGGGCAGAACTGGTCTGTGACGTGAGGTGAATATTTTAGAGCTCTGCGCAAATGACCTCTTGACATTCTTCAACCTACTTGTGGCGAGAACTCAGGAGAGAGGCATTTCACCAGGAGGAAGAGAAATTCTCCAACTGCTTCTCAGAGGTGGGGCTCACGATTAATTGTGGCAGTAGCAGAAGTACTCCTTGTTAATTTGTAGTGGCTTTTTCTGTCATTACAAGTGGCATCAGCAGCAACTATGTTGAAATCTGACCACCATTTTCCATCCTCTATAGCTGTTGGGGGCAGAAAGTAGATCTCCAGTTGTTTTAGACAAGAACTTCTAGCATTCCTGTCAATGAAGTCCATCTGGAGGTCTACAGTATTTTTTAGCCACCCTGCTCTGCAATGCCCTGGACTACACATAATTCTGGTGTATTGTGTGCATGGGAAGGACAAAACATGGTGGAGAATAGTTGGAGAAAATTTTGCAAAGTTATTTATTTTTTTCTAGGAGGGGGAGAGGGGAAATCTCACAAGTTCTCTCAAACAATTGTCTCCTGAGAAATTTCAGCTCAGCTCTATTTTTAATATAGAAAAGCCCAATTCTGGTATTTGAAAACTGTAAGCATGTAGGGTAATCATAGAATCATAGAACAGTAGAGATGAAAGGGGTCTATAAGGCCACCAAGTCCACCCCCCTGCTCAATGCAGGAATCCACTTTAAAGCATGCCTGACAGTTGACTGTCCAGCTGCCTCTTGAATGCCTCTAGTGTGGGAGAGCCCACGATCTCCCTAGATAATTGGTTCCATCGTCGTACTGCTTTAACAGTCAGGAAGTTTTTCCTGATAACTTGAGCCAAAAAGAAAAGGAACCCCAGGAAGAAAGCCAAGAAAAGCCAAAGGCAAAGGGGTGGAACCAGAGAGAGAGAAAGAATAAATAAAAATAAAAATAAAATATACTACCAACGAGTTTCGGACAATATATTGTCCTTCTTCAGGGCAGTGTAAAGTAAACAAATGGTCTTAATTAAACACCTGTCATTTCATTCATATGTGAGAATGTTTATTGTTATAATGTTGAATATATTCTTTGAATTTGAGCCTCTTATAACTTTATTTTTTTAAAAAAATCTTTTACATGTATTGTTCTATAGAGTTGTTCCTACTATATTGAAATTCTTATTGTTCTGGAACAGATAGAATGGATTTATGTAATCAATACTTATGATTTTGTAACCTGTAAATATTATACATACATTTTTATGTTTACTTTAGATTGCCCTGAAGAAGGCAATATATTGTCCGAAATGTGTTGGTAGTATGTTTTACTTTTATTAAATCTTTCTCTCTAGTTCCACCCATTTGCCTTTGGCTTTTTTTGGTTTCCTTCCTGTAACTCGAGCCCGTTATTTCATGTCCTGCATTCTGGGTTGATCAAGAAGAGATCCTGGCCCTCCTCTGTGTGACAGCCTTACAAGTATTTGAAGAGTGCTATCATGTCTCCCCTCAATCTTCCCTGCTAAACAGGCCCAGTTTTTTCAATCTCTTATCATTGGGCTTTGTTTCCAGACACTTGATCATCCTTGTTGCCTTCCTCTGAACACGCTCCAGCTTGTCTGCATCCTTCTTGAAGTGTGGTGCCCAGAACTAGACACAATACTCAAGATGGGGCCTAACCAGTGCCGAATAGAGGGGAACCAGTACCTCACGTGATTTGGAAGCTATACTTCCATTTATGTTGCCAAAGATAGCATTTGCTTTTTTTGCAGCCACATCACACTGTTGGCTCATATTCAGCTTGTGATCTACAACAATTCCAAAATCCTTCTTGCTTGTAGTATTGCTGAGCCAAGTATTCCTCATCTTGTAACTGTGCATTTGTTTTCTTTTTCCTAGGTGTAGCACTTGGCATTTATCTCTATTAAATTTCATTCTGTTGTTTTCAGCCCAGCACACTTTGAAGTTTGTTTCTGTCTTCCAGATAATTGGCTATCCCACCCAATTTTATGTCATCTGCAAATTTGATAAGCATTCCCTGCACCTCCTTGTTCAAATCATTAATAAAAATGTTGAAGAGCACTGGGTCCTGCAGTACCCTGCTTGTTACCTCCCCCAAATTTGAGAAGGTATCATTGATAAGCACTCTTTGTGTCTAATTCTGTAGCCAACTGTGGATCCATCTAATAGTTGTTCCATCTAGCCCACTTTTAGCTAGCTTGCTGATCAGAATGTCATGTGGTACTTTGTCAAAGGCTTTGCTGAAGTCAAGATATATTATGTCCACAGCATTCCCACAGTCCACAAGGGAGGTTACCCGATCAAACAATGAGATCAGATTAGTCCTGCAGGATTTGTTGACAAATCCATGCTGGCTTCTAGTAATCACTGCATTGTTTTCAAGTTGCATACAGATTGACTTCTTTATAATCTGCTCCAAAAATTTTCCAGGGATGGATGTCAGACTATATGGTCTGTAGTTCCTTGGTTCCTCCTTTTTGCCTTTTTTGAAGATAGGGACAATATTAGCCTCCTCTAGTCATCCATCACTTCACCTGTCTTCCATGATTTTGCAAAAATAATAGACAGTGGTTCTGAGAGTTCTTCTGCCAGCTCATTTATTACTCTAAGATGCAGTTCATTGGGCCCTGGAGATTTGAACTCATTCAAAGAAATTAGGTGTTCCTTGACCATTTGTTTATCAATCTCAAACTGCAATCCTACCCCTTCAGCTTGTACTTCACTTTTGCCAGGGTATGTGTGTGTCACAGACCCTCTTTTGGGAGAAGACTGAGCCAAAGTAGGAATTGAGCACCTCAGCCTTTTCTTTGCCAAATTTGAGATTGATCCCTCCAACCCTCAATTTTATATGAATTTATTAAAGATCGTTTCAGTTCTGACAGATCAGAATGACAGCTCACCATGTGCGTTCATTCAGACCTGTCAGAACGGAAACGATCTTTTAAAAATTCATATAAAATCGAGGGTTGGAGGGATCGATCTCAAATTACATGCACATACTTAGGCATACCCCATAAGCATTGTGACCAAGTTCCAAGTCTCTAACTTTTAAAATACAGAAGTTATAGGTATATTTATATGGCAGTCCGATAAAACGATAAAATCGCCCGAAAATTATCGTCTCCGATGATTATCATAGGTTTTTGTATCGTATCGTTATCGTTAAACACATGCACGATAATGACCTTATCGTATTGTTATCATACATTTTAACAACACGATACACATCCCTAGTAATTGTGTCTTTAAAATTTCCTTTTTTTAAAAAACTCCCACCCATCTTGGACTTTTTTTTCTCTTTAGTGCCACTTGGCATGGGACACAGGGATGGGTGTGCCAGCCCTTCACCTCTAACCCCCATGTGTTGACTGGGAAGGTCTGAAGTGAAATTGTATCCATGTTTGTGGAAAGCAGTTACAGTTTCATGTCAAGACCTTCCCTGTCAATACTGTATATGTGTGTGGAGGAGACTTTCCCCTGTTCCCTCTACACTTAACAATTTTTCTCCATTTCGTTTTCTGTGGAGCATGGGTGGGAACTATTGTGTTCATGTCCAGTTTTTGAGCTTCCTATAGGGATCTGGTTGGCTGCTGTGGGAACAGAATGCTGAACTAGAGTGTCCTTTGGTATGATCCAGCACAGCTCTTACATTCTTAGAACAAAACAATGAAACACGCTTATATACAGTCCCTAAAGTATCGTAAAATCTTTGGGCAGGCATGGATTTATGTACTAGACGCAGTTGCTTAAAAGATACAAATTAGTTCTCCCTTAGGCCAGTTTACTGGATTTATAAAAGGCGGATTTGAAGAATAAGATCAAAACCCCAGATCGTTATGCTTACACAAGGGTGGCAACTCTTACACTTCTTTTTTTCTTTTGAAGAAAAGAAGAATATATTTCAGCGAAAATATCATCTTAACAATGGGAGAGGAGTGAAGTTCTAAATGCCTGAAAGGGAAGTTAACAGCTAAGAGGAACAGTTTGGCATATTGTTAAGGAAATGGTTCTGTATGTGCGCATGAAGGGGGAAATCAGGAGAATCCTGAAGTTATATTGTGAAAGCATCTCAGAGTAAAAGTTGGAATAATGTTTGTAATGGAGGTTGCTCTACATTGCCACCCTTACTCAGGATACACAGACCTGTACATGACTGAAACCCATGTTCTGTGTTCATTGAGTAAGCCCTTTAGGAACACAAATGGCTGCGAGAGGGTAGGGATGTGGCGAGCATCCAGCTGGTCAGCAAGGACAGTGGACCTCCCTTGCGGACCCAACTGGATGTGTTTGGTGTGGGGGCAGACCCATGTCCAAGCACTTGTGAGCCCCCACAAGTACTTGGTTGTGGGTCTACCCTGGCTTCTGGGATCATACCCTTTTGCTAAAATGCAGTGTGTGTGTGTGGGTGGGGGGGAAATGTGCAATGTCCAGAGGCCCCGGAAAGCATGATTCCCTCTACTCCAATAGAGGCCTTACAGGCCCTCATAATGCAAGGGTAAACCATTCAGGGTAAACCTTTAAGGATACCTTGTGTTAAGAGGGCCTTTAAAGCCCTCATTGGAACTGGGGGAGGGAAGAGGGTTTTCCGGAGCCTCTGGAAAGTGTGCATTTCCCCCGCCATACTAATGGTGGCCACCATTAATGGAATGGCGGTGATGCACACTTTCTGGTGGCTCTGGAAAGTGCCACTTTCCCTCTGCTGTGTTAATGGTGGCCACCATTAATGCAGTGGGCCAGTGTGGGCCCATGCCAAGGGCTCGCAAGCTTTGCGAGCGCTCAGTGGTGGCTCGTGAGGCCTGGTTCATGGGGGCAGGCTGAAGTGGCGGTGGGGCAAGTGCTTGCCAAGTTTGGCTGCCCCTAGCAGGGGGAGCATTTCACTCTGGTGCTAGAAGATCTCTTCTCTCTGTGACCACTGCCTTCTGCCAGAGGACAGGCTACTGTGAGTCCAGTAGAGCTGGCCTAGAAATGAGCATATTTTTACCAAAATGACAGAACCACAGCATGGGTAATGTTTGCCGCATTTATCTGGATGTTGGGAATGTCAGATCTTCAGGAGATCCAAACTTCCAGAAAAGGGTCCTATTGGCCATAGGATCGCAGCCCAAGCCACTTTAAAACTACAGACATTTTCCTGTGGTCTCTTGGCACTGCCTTTATTTAATTTGTGTATTTGCTAACATCTGCTTTCCTCTCCCCGCCCACTTTTTTTCCTTTTTTTAGATTTTGTGTGAAAGCTAGGCTGCTCAATTTATACTAATAAATGCATGTTTGGATGGTGGTTATTAATTACTTTGCTTTTATTTATACTTATCATCCTAAATAAATGGCAATAGAGTTATTATTCTGTCTCATTAACTAGCTATGAGCCCATTACCACTTGTTCCAGAAACCCCATTAAGCAGGTGCTTTAGGCTTGCTGGCTTGGTTGATTTAGACTCTAATAAGGGGAGATGCTAGCCTGGGTTACACAAAAAGTAAGGCTCGATAATGCTGCTTACACTGAAACTGCAGAAAGCCAAGAGAAGAATCATGCCTGGTGCTATTGTAATTGGGGAGAGCTTTTGACCAGTTAAGAAACAACAACTCTTGGCCAACTGGCCAGTCAGATATTTAAACAATAATAGTTAAGATTAGAACAGTAACAAGGAACATATAAATGAGTGCTAATGACAAACAAACAAAACTTCATTAAGAGCGCCATCACACGGGCGGGAAATCACGTTTCCTTACCGTTGCTTCTCCGCCCCCGTATTTGTCCCGCATTACTTCCTCTCCTGCCCGGAGGGGAAAGAGGAAGTAAACAAAGATCACGTGGCCCATTTAGGGGCCATTTTAATCATGCCACTTTTCCTGCACACACCAAGAGATTGTGGCATACTCCGTTTAAGAGAGAGAGAGAGAGTTGGATTAAAAGGGGTCTATTTTGTGGTGGAAAAATGAGCAAAAGGAGCAGGAGGCATGCAGGAGGTAGATGTTGTCTAAAGGATGAACGCACATCCATTAGTGGTCAGTAGCAAGCATGCGACAAAACACTCATCTGATGAACCTCTAAGACAAACAAAAATGTCACAAAGCAGTGAGCAAGTCTTTAAGTTTCCCTATATAACGCTGAAAGGGGATGGAAGTCTCCAACTCTGCAGTATGGGACTAATGCTACATGATGATATAGCATCACTGTGATGTAGTAGGATTATGGGGAGGGAAAAAAAGGCACCTATTGCCACCAGCGGTCACCAGGAAAAGATTCAGCATTAGAAGGTGTGTTTCGGCCCTTTACCCTCAAAGGTCACCTCCTAAAAAATTGGGTAAAGTGCCCCATCTTCTGCTGCTCACAAATGGGAGGAGGCATTTTTGACTCATCCCCAATTGCTGTTCAAGAAGCCTCCAGCTAGAGATGAATGGACTCAGCTTCCATCAGATCCCTGCGAGCACTCGCTGCTCACCCCCCGTCCCCCTAGAGTGGGTTCAGCAGCCACCCATCCCCATAGCGAGCTGCCATTTCTATAGAAATGGTAGGAATTTCCTTAAAAGTAATATTGCACAAATGGTGGCTGTAAAGAAGCCATTTCTACAACATTACATGTGAGCATCCTGCCACTTGGCAAGTGGGGTTCGAGTGCGGGGTAGTCCACCAGACTCCCGGACACAGCCGGTGCTCACAGTATCCCTAGTTATAGGACATCTAATTGCAGAATAAGTATAAATTGATAGGACTTTTCTATTAGGTACACTCCTGTAAAGTCAATACCTATGGAGCCCTACACACAGCACTCAATAACTTGACACACAATGCAAACAAACAAACCCAATCTGTTTCTTTACTGGGCTGAACGTATGTCTGGAGATACAGGGTATTTTTAAATAAATCATCATCATCATCAAATGCTCTCACATTATAGAGTAGATCCAAAATAAAGTCAACTATTGACCTGTGTGCTTTCTCTTTATAGCTCTCTTAATGTGGAGCTGCCTGTGTTTCAATCTAGTATTACGAAAATAATTCCCAATTCTAACCATGAATAAAGCAGACACAATGTGCCATTCACGTCTTTCAAAAGTTGCATCAGACATACTGTCCCTTGCTGTTATCTGTTATTAAAATCTTGGTAGTTTATTGCATTGCTTTTCCTCCTTTTGAAAAATAGAGCTCCTGCCCTTTTCTTTTGCTATAAAAAGCCTCCATCCCGGCCCATGGTGTTCCCTCCCCGCCAAACACCCTGTGCAATTTCTTTAATGCTTTGAAGCCATGCCAAATATGCCCTCTTTCAATCCTCTTTCACTGACAGTGTTTTGATGCAAGGTTGTTGTCATTTACAAAGCTTTTGCCATTCTGGGAGGTGGGAAAAATAGCAGCCTGGCGTGCCAAGTTTTTTGTGTAACCCCTTTGGTGATAAGAGCAGGAGAGTAAATTGACGTTGCCTCTGTGATGTCACTCGAGGCTATGGCAGAAGAAATGGTTTGGGGATCACCCAATACTGGTTAGATGTCTGGTCGGACTCTGGCTCCTTTTAGCTGTCTATCCCTAATATACTTAGAATCATAGAATCATAGAATAGTAGAGTTGGAAGGGTCCTATAAGGCCATTGAGTCCAATCTCCTGCTCAATGTTGGAATCCACCTTAAAGCATCCCTGACAGATGGTTGTCCAGCTGCCTCTTGAATGCCTCTAATGTGGGAGAGCCCATGATCTCCCTAAGTAATTGGTTCCATTGTCATATTGCTCTAACAGTCAGGAAGTTTTTCCTGATGTCCATCCAGAATCTGGCTTCCTGTAACTCGAGCCCATTATTCCGTGTCCTGCACTCTGGGGTGATCGAGAAGAGATCCTCACCCTCCTCTGTGTGACAATCTTTCAAGTATTTGAAGAGTGCTCTCATGTCTCCCCTCAATTTTCTCTTCTCCAGGCTAAACACGCCCAGTTCTTTTAGTCTCTCTTCCTAGGGCTTTGTCTCCAGACCCCTGATCATCTTCGTTGCCCTCCTCTGAACACACTGCAGCTTGTCTGCATCCTTCTTGAAGTGTGGTCCCCAGAACTGGACAAAATACTCAAGATGAGGCCTAGCCAGTGCTGAACAGAGAGGAACCAGTACTTCTTGCGATTTGGAAGCTATACATCTATTAATGCAGTCCAAAATAGCATTTGCCCTTTTTGCAGCCACATCACACTGTTGGCTCATATCCAGCTTCTGATCTACAACCATTCCAAGATCCTTCTCGCTTGTAGTATTGCTGAGCCAAGTATCCCCTGTCTTGTAACTGTGCATTTGGTTTCTTTTTCCTAGGCGTAGAACGTGGCATTTATCCCTATTAAATTTCGTTCTGTTGTTTTCAACCCAGCACTGAAATCACATGAGCAGAAGGGATATGCTCATTGAGTCCACCCCCTCCATCACATCCCTGACAACATTTTGTGTTGGATGGGGAAATACTATGCATGGACTGGAGGCTCCTGGGCAATTTAGATACCTGTGCAATCAGAGTTTTTCAATCGCATGGGAAACCTACACACATAGGGAAGGTTCTCCTGTTCAGACCTTCCCTGCCCAACCTATGGAAGGGATGGGGATGGGGCCAGGGCCAGGCAACAGAGAAGGCCCTATTCTGCCTTCTCAGGTGATGAGAAGCATTATCTGTGTAGGGATCTACAGTACATAAGTCTGCTACTTCCCCACACTCAAGGGTTCCAATGTTTCTCTGGGATTGTTCATTTGGACACATCAGAAATCCCACACCACTCTTCCTTGGAAAGCTCAGAGTACAATGCAGGGCTCCCAACACAGTCTTTGTTCCAAGCTCTGACCACGTATGCATGGACTTCGCTTTAAAAAACCTAGAGCAAATAATTCCAAGCTCTGCTTTGGGCCTGGTGTGATAAGGAGTGAGAACTGTGTTGTGATAATTCAAGTGTGAGCCTGTAACCATGCAATTCAACACTCATTATTCATGGGATTAATAATAATGTATACAGCAGCTGGTAGTTTTTACCTGGTGAATGGCAATCACACTTGCATAGAGAGACCTCGATCGGGGCGGGGGGGGTGGCTGGGATGTGAAGGTTAGATGGTCCCTCCACCTGATTTCTGGGGATCCCCCTCCCCCTACACACCACAGCTCACCCTATTCAGCAGGGTTCCCTGAATCTCTGTGAAGTATTTTCAGGGGGGCTGGAGAAGCTACCATGGGAAGGAGAGGTGGTGAATTTCACTCCCAACAATGCATCTAATCCAGCATAAATTTGAATCCAGCGAACTGTTTTTTTAAAAAAATATTTAACATTTTATTTAATATGTTTATATCCCACCATCCCCATGGCGGGATGCACAGTTCTCCTACCCCCTCCTCCATTTATACTCACAACAACTCTGTGAGGTAGGATAGGCTGATAGAGGGTGGCTAGCCCATCATTATTGCCTAGAATTCTTTGCAGTATATCTGGGTTTGGTGGTAGGCATGCAGCAGTGTCTCAGAAGAAAGCTGTAGCAAGGGTGTCCTGAAGCTGGGATGTTTGCAGAAACACCGGGTTCCAGTATCCAAAGCGAAAATATAAAGCACAAATTCACCAGTGACTTTCCAAACGAAACATAAAAGCCAAGAGAGGCTAATTGGCTCTTTCAATTTGATAGCATGGAAACAAATGAGAATTTCACTTCATCTCAAATCGCAGCTAAGAGAAGAGAAAAACAACAACAACTGCAGGCTGCTTCCCGAATGTGGCAGCGGTCAATCAAAGGAAGTACACCACAGACTGTTGGAAGTATACCAAATAAGTGTGTTTGTTTACAGGAGAGAAGTCAAACCTGTGAAATTGTCTAAGCAAATTAATTGCTAGCTTTCCTACCCATACCTAATGCAAACACAACATGATGAACTCTGCATTTAGCAGACAGAAAGTTGTGCCAAACACCTTTTCAAGAAATTTCTCAGGCTTTTTAGATGCTGCATACTTTCGGTATGCAAAATCAAATCTTCTCTGGCTCTCGTTTTCTTATTTGGTTTTATGGTTGCACAGAGTTATAGTTATTTTGGTAATTGGCGATGTATTATTATTTTCACCTTGTGATCTGCAAGCTGCTCAGAGAACTCTTTGCGGCTGGCGAGTGGGATACAAGTGCATGAAATGAAATTAACTAAAATAAAATGAATACCCAGACGAACGGCTGGCTAAAGTATGCTTGTAGTTTGTCAGTTGGTTTGGGTGCCTTCTGAGAGGTCATGAGTCAGTGGATGTAAGTTTACGATCTAGGAAGAAAGACACAATTCAGTGGAAGATGAGAGAATGTAAATTGAATAGACCCTCTTTGGCACAAAAGAAAATTGCCCCTTTCTCTTACATCCTATGCTGTATTTCCATGATTCCTGTTCTGAAGTGCAACAATGATCTTGAATGTGAAACTTTGTTTCCCAAAATGTATCTAAGGAAATGGGCTGGATTCATAAGCTGACTCTCTGTTCCTTTCATTGTCATATTTAATACTTACCGTGATGACTCTAAAGGAGAACTCCAGGAGCCAAATAGAAAGTCTCCATAGAGAATGGTGCTTCTATTTATGTGGGATAGATTGCTTAGTGCAAATTGCAAGAAGCTGGATTGAATTTAGATTCATTAGGGAGGGAGAGGGAAATTCCTCCAGCATTACCTGTCTTTTGAAGCCAATCCAGGTCTCATTATTGAAATTTCTACAATATGCAAGATAATCTAAAACAATGTCTTTCATATTTCATCCTGACATTTGGGGGTAACTATTAAAAAAAATCTCTTTATTGAAGTCCTCCCCCCCCCCCCCTTGTTGAACAAATGGTTTAGATGCAGGGTAACTAGAGAGTTAGCTAACCTGAGTTAGGAGGAAAGGCACTCTTCAGGTAAAATGCTACGAAGCTGGAAAATGCCAAGCTAAAACTATTTTATCTATGTTATTTTTATTTAGTATTAAAAGTGGACTTCCTCAAGTACTCTTTGGAATGGTTTACCAAAGTTGTTCTTGGTGTAAAAATGTAAGAAGATAAGTTTTTCTGTTGGTGAAATTTTACTAATCCTCATGTAAATGCATAATATAGTTTTCCCTACGTAGGCCACATTTGTAGGTTGAAAGTTTGTAATTTTCGACATTTGAATTCCAAAGAACAAAATTTGACAGAAGGGGAATGGGATGGGAGCTTGGCCAGAAACAGATTCTATAAACTGACCCACCCCCAAGGAGACCAAATAAACAAAACAAAACACCCTGCTAGAGAATCCTCTACTGTCTCCAGACAAAAACTGAATCAGAAATTATGTATTTTCAGAATCAATTAAAAAAAAATCTTGCTGAGCTCATTTGACCTTTCACAACATCAAAGTAGTGCTGTTTTATCCATTCACAATGTCAGCCTGGTTTCCCCATTCACAATTTGACAGTAGCACTATTTTGCCCCTTCACAATACCACAATAGCATTGTTTTAACTGTTCACGATTCCACAATAGTGCTGTTTTAACCTTTCACAATATCACAGTTGTGGATGAGAGGGGAGAGGTGTGGGGTAAACAACCGGGGCTTAACTCAGCACTTCCTTGAGCAGGGGAGTGTGGATGGGTGAAGGGAGCAAGCCTCTCTTATTCACTGAGCAGCACCTATGTGGTTCATTACATTCAGTCCCAATTGCAGAACTCTGCCCACCCAACCCCAAAGTATGGCAGTTTCAAGTGGCATTTGAACCATGAAAGTGAGTTTTTGGGTAGCGCATACTTTTCTTTTCATGCTTTGTGTGCCCCTGATGGATAAAAGTGATTTCATGAAAATCCAGATATAACCTGAAAATGCTTCTGAAACCATTTCCATGTAGATCGTGGTGGGTAGGCGACCTGTGTGCATTGTTGAGTCTTGTCCAGGTGCTGGTGATAGGCAACATCAAGGCCCAACTCTTACTTCTCATGGTTTTTATCTTTAAATCGGACTTGGACTGGATGTAGAAATCACCTTCATAATGGAGAAAATTCTCTGGCAGCCCTGCAAATAGCGGGCTGTCCTCTGTAAAAGAGGACAAATGACCACCCGTCCGATCTTTCTCCTCTTCCTGCAAGTGTGATATCATTAGGATGGGAGGGATGGGAGTTCTGGATTTGTATTCTTTCTTTTTCTGAACATCCAGCCACAGCAAAATCATACAAGAGGGCTTTCCATTTGGTTCTGCCTGTCCCAATACTGATTACATATGATCTAAAATGGAATTACAGGAAGCGTGCTGCCACTTTTCAGAACACAAAAACACCGCTATAAATGCAAACAGAGCTATAGAATCAAAGTTAGCCTTGGATCTGACTAGCTATTAAGAATGAGAAGTCAATGTCTGGAAGGGGATGGGGAATGATTGAGAAAGAAATAGTTATAATTTAGAAATCAAAGCAGAATATCTGGACCTTGTAATGTAGCAAGGTTTTAACCAGGCCTTGCATACACCAGGATCCGTCGAACCCTTGATTTTATGTGGATTTTTTAAAGATCCTGCAACTTTTTGACAGGTCTGAATGAACGCACGTGGCGAGCTGTCATTCTGACCTGTCAGAACTTAAACTATCTTTAATAAATTCATATAAAATCAAGGGTTAGAGGGATCGATCTCAAATTTCATACACATACTTAGGCATACTCCATAAGCACTGTGACCAAGTTTTAAGCCTCTAACTTTTAAAATACAGAAGTTATAGGTTTATTTATATGGCAGTCCGATAATCTGATATAATTGGGCTCAAAATTATCGGATCGGATATTTAACAGAGGTTTTTCTAACGTATCGTTATCGTTAAACATATGCACGATAAAGATCATATCATATTGTTATTGTACATTTTAACGATACAATACACATCCGTACCAAAAATGTAATCAATCTACTTTCTGCATGGAGCCACAGGGTAAGGTTGTGGTGTTATGTTTGCCAGGATGGCTTCGAGAATAGGTTGACCAGACTCTAGTGCTTGGGAGGTTCAGCTAGCAAGCAAAAGATTGTGATGAAACTATGATCTCAAAGTACAGTTGGAGTATCCATTGAAAATGAAAACTGCAAAGAACTGAGCAAATGTTGAGGGCATGTTTAAAATAATATGAGTCATTCATGATCATAAAGGCATTATGAAAATGGAGACGTGCAGGCAAAATTGAGACATGTAAGGCAATCAGAAATGAACCTCAGAAATTGTAGTTATCCCAAAGAAAGAAGGTGAGTCTCTCTAGGTTTATATTGCTCAGGAAGGAAAAGGAGAGTAGATGCATGCCACACCGACATTGAAATATGCCCTACTCTGAAGGGAATAGAGATAGATAATTGAAACAAGATCATCTGAGGTGGTGTCAAGTCGAAGAACAATAGGGCACACACTTTAGCCACGGAATATTGTTCACTTTCCCTGTGAGGTCCACTTTGCACATCAAGCTGTTCATAAATAAAACTACTCTATTTTAAAATAATGGATGGATGTGTTATAAGAGTAGAAAATCTTTTTAGATAATAAAAAATGTCTTTTAACTAACCCCAGTGACTTTCAAATCAGTTTTGAGAGAATGCTGATGTTCCTTGGAAATCAGGAACTCATCAATGAGTAGATCCATCAGAGTTGGCCAACCATCCCCAGAAGACCCCTTCCCTACCAGGGCCTCATTTAGCATAAATAGCAAAATGCCCCCTCCCCACAAAGACAGGGCTGTCTTACCACATATTGAAGAGAGTGAAGTAATATACATTACCATCTAAGGAACATTAGGTAGGCTGACCATATGAAAAGGAGGACAGGACTCATGTAACTTTAACAGTTGCAGAGAAAAGGGAATTTCAGCCTGCGTCATTTGTATGCAATTAGTACCTGGTGAAATCACCTCTTCATCAAAGCAATTAAAGTTGCATGCACTATACTAGAGTGACCAGATACAAAAGAGGGCAGGGCCCCTGCAGCTTTAACTGTTGTAATGAAGAGGGAATTCCACCAGGTACTAATTGCATACAAATGACTCTGGCTTAAATTCCCTCTTCTCTACAACTGTTAAAGTTACAGGAGCCCTGTCCTCCTTTTCATATGGTCAGCCTAACATTAGGTCCAGAGTCTGATAATAGCTACTTGCACAACAGTCCACACAAAGCTCAGTGTTAGAAAGAACCAAACAGATCTCATCTTGGCCAGAGAACAGTAAGCTTGGTGCATTTCACCGCCAACCTCAGCAAGGTGGGGAAAATACAGACAGAGGACAAACTAAAGCAGCTATTTCATGCAGCTCTGGAGGCTGTAAATCTATTCTGGGTTTTAGTTAGAACCCACCAGAACTCTAAAGGTGGTGAACCCATTATGGGGATAGGGTTCAGCACTTTGAATAGCAGTTTGAATAGCTCCTTTGGAGTTCTGACAGGTTCCAACTAAAACCCAGGATAGATTGCCAGCCCCACTGAAATCAGCAGGGCTTTGCGGATTTCAAGTATATACAGCTAAATCAGGCATTATCAAACTGAGCAAGGTATGCATGTCTCACACATAGGGTGATTTCTCTCCTAAATATTGCAAACGACTTGCAAGGTGCCATGAATATTTCCTCTGCGTGCAGCATTGAGACAGCTATTTCCATAAAGTACTCTTCTATGATAAACAGATGGGTCTGGGAACAATCAAGTTCTTTGTTTTAGGGCAAGTTGAGCCATTCCCAACACCAAGGAAGGTTTTGCAAAGTTTCCTGTGCTTTGTGCTTCAGGCCAGCTGGACGTGATGTCACAGCCTTTGTTTAAGATGTGTAAACCCCCTCCATTTTAGGCAGTGTGCTTTGGATCCCAAAGGTGAGGTGCCCTGCTGCTGCTGAAGTCACTCAGAATCTCTCCTCTGATAGGAAAGGCTCCATGCTGTTGTCACTGAAGGACTAGCCTCCTAGGGCATCCAGCTTCCCTGCTGAACTCCCTGCTGATCAAATCATGCTGCTGCAATCACTAGGTGGGACCTCTTTCTGATCAGTACCAAGCCTGGTTTGAGGGGCAAATCCCACCTACTTTCACCACAGACAACCTTAGGTAGTCAGGTCTCTTGCAGTGCCTCTAACCAAATTTCAGGCCATTTTTCCTCTGGGAAAGCAAACTTACGCATCCCATTTAGTACCAGTCCAGGGAGATCAGGGCTCCAGGAGAAGATGCAGCATGCTGAGGTTCTACCTTTCCCCAGCTTAGTTTTTTGCCCAAGCTAGCAGCAGCTTGGCCAGGTAGGTCTGTGGGGTGTCTATATTTTTTAAAAGCCCTGCAGTTCTATGATGCAACAGCCACCTCGCAGCCATCGTGGGGCATTCTCATGAAGCTGCAAATTGGAAAAGTTGGGGACTTACCCTGACCTTTCCTGTTGAAGTGAGGCCACTATGGCTCTTCCGCCAACTGTCCTTGCTCTGGTGTCATGTTAGGTGCATTGCCAGGTGGAAGGCAACCTCCAATTGGTCACCAGAAAGTGGCTGAGGGGCAGAGCTAGGCTTAGCATGGCAAATGGTCACCAGAAAGCCTGCACTGCATCCTCCAGTTTGGCAGCAGAGCGATGCTAACACAGCACTGTGAAAGCAGGCTCTGTGTCTCTCGCAGGGGAAACAAGCTTCATTGTAAAGGAAACATTTTTGCTAGTGTCTCCACAATGCCAGCATTTTAATTCTCCCCAGTTTGTAACCTTTGGGAACAGATCATTCTGATCCAGAGAAAGGTATATAGTGTTTGGAGGTGCTGTCAAAAATGTATCCTGCACCCCTCTCTGTCCACACTTGTATAGATGTATGAGTGCGTCTTGAGAGTTTGGGGTTCCATCATTGTCCCCCTTCCCTAAAAGTGTAATGGCTTGGAACCGCAAGAAAGCAAGAATGCTCCTTTTCAGGCTTTGCCATTTTTAGAGTATTCCATTCCACTCCGCCTCCCTCTTTTCTCCACTTTCCCCTCAGTTAGCATTTGGTTGGCTACTGAAAATGCTCAGTTGTCAATGGACATTTTTCATGAGCTTCCCCTTTAATTTTTCTAAAGTTTTTTTTTGGGGGGGAGGGGTAATTCTACAAACTTTGGTGTTCCCCCAGACCTGATGATATTTCCCCTTTGTGCGGGAGTGGTGCCATCTTGTCTACATAATGATCCACATCTGGAGAACAAGTTCACTTTTAGCATGTGGGATTTGCATTTCCAATTATGACGTTTTTGAATGTCAAGCACTTTTTGAATCAAGATTAACGTTCTGTCCCTCACAGTTTTATAGTGGTTTTAAACCACATCATCATCATCATCATCATCATCATCATCATCATCATCATCTATTTATTTATTTCTAACCTGCCTCTCCCTCTGGACCGAGGTGGGGAACAACAATAAATACAAATACAAAGACCATAAAATAGATAATATATTAAAAACAAATCAAAGTAATACATTATGAAAACATCTTAAAATTCAACTAGGTAGGCCTGCCGGAACAGTGATTGGAACAGTTGGCAGGTGGAACTCAGGGGAATCACCCTGCAATATTTCTAGGTATGAGTTGCTCCCTACTCATGGCCCTGTCCTGCCTCGGTGTGAAACAGCTTCTGGCCTGATGCAAGCTTGCACGGTTGCTTCTCTAAAAAAAAAAGGTACAGTTCTGCTCTCCCCACTTCTGATGAGTATGATGCTCCAGGGGCAATGCTATAGGGTATAAGTATAAGGTATAGGGTGAGCATTATGGTGTATTTTCTAATGTTTGCTTTATATGCAAATATAGAAGAAGAACATAAGTTGAAGCCAAGAAGGAAGTCCTTGAGTTAGCAGCACATCCCCTAAGATCAACTTGTGTATCTCACAAATCCCCACATGTGCAGCCCACCCCTCCACTTCTGTAGACCCCATCCCCAGTTCTAGAAACTCTCTGCTTCTCTCAGTCCATTAGAAGTGTAAACTATGTTGGTGGCTTCATGTCACCCTCCTTTCATCTACATGGGCGTCGCCCACTCCAGACTATGATGGGTATCTCATTTGACAAGCTGGAGCATGAATCCCAGCTATCAGGAGCCATCTCCTGTCTTTAGCTCCCATTGATGAAACATTAAGAAATCATCATTTCATCTAACACTGAACACTAGGAGTGAGTGCTGACAGATAAAGAACTAAAAATAATAATAATATTTCCACCAAGAAACAAGAAGGAGGCATTTGCATGCTCATGGGATCCCTGTGGTATGCAGGAGTACAATAAATTATTTGTAAAAAACCTCTAAGGAAGAAAAACAGCCCAATCAAGGTTGAGCATCCCATGAAATATTGATGTCAGTTGGAAAAGAAAAATGGAAATGCTCAGCTTGTACTCATTTTACATTATAATATTTTCAAGGAAGGTAGAAATATGAGCAGAAGGATTCCATACTGCAACATTTTGTTGCAGCTTAGTTATTTTTTTCTTAGCAAGCCATTGGCTTTACAAAAGGTGGTCTGTCAATAGCCGAAAACCCATCATCTTAAGATTCTTCATCATTCAAAATGGGGAACAATATTGCATCTCCACGTTAAACTTGGCAGAATTGATCGAGGCATCTTACGGTATCGTTGAGATGTACTTTGACTGTCCTTAAGAACTTGAAAAGAAAACCTTCTCGATACTTCATCCTTGGTGTGTTGGCATAATCATCAGAGGAACAGAGGAACATATGCTTGATGTAATTAAATCTGATCTGCATTGTGGGTTGTGTTTTCCAACCAGTTACCTGTTCACAAGCAGAAATCAGTGAGAATAGTGAGTACATGTGTTCTTCTTCCAAACATGTACATGCACACATATTCATATTACACTTCACACTTTTTCACAAGCCATCTTCCACAGCCAGGTGAATGGTTGTTAATGGATTACGGTTCTGGAGAGGATGTTATACACAGAGAGATGGGTGCATACACACAAAAACTGTTTTGCAACTTTGTTTGCTCCTGTTGGACCATGGCAATGGGTGCAGAGGCTTAGCTAGGGTTGTAGTATTGAAAACAGGGCTACCTCTGGGATTGAGGAGGTTCCCCTTTCTTACGTGGTGGCAGAAGCAAATGGCTGAGAAGCTGCCATTTTGAATTTTGCACAATGCCCCAGAAATTTGAAATGTGGCTTCCCAGTTCCAGCCACCCAGGTCAAGGGGCTCTGGGTAGTTTCAGCACCAATAGATCAGTTCAGAATAATGGAACCCAAACAGCTGCCTGAGAATTTTGCCCTGACTGTGGCCCTTTCTACACCTAAGGGTATAGAGGGAGGGAGGGGGTGATCCTGGACTTACCTGCTTCCACAATCGTCCCGGGGCTACAGGGAAAATCAGAATAACTGACGAGTCATCCCTGCCTGCTCCCGGTATCCCCTGTGCATCATTTGGATGCACAGGGAGACCTAGGGATGACCCAGGGAAAACCCCCCAGTGTAGCCATGGCCTAAGTTGACCAAATTCCTTTTTGATGTCTCCATCAAATGATTGTACTGCATTGTGATTTGCCTTTTCCTCTCTGCTGTGAAAAAGAGGGTGGGGAGCAAGTTGTTACTTGAATTTTCAGTGCAGAAATGTACACTGAACTTGTGCACCAAATTTCATCACGGTATTTCAGTGTTCAAAGGAATAATTGCAAGCTAAGGAGCATACATTACTTACAAACTTTCAAACACAAATTTGACCAGCTAAACCAAAGGCCTCTCTTTGCTCAGCCATAAGATCAAGTTTAAAATGTCCATCTCTTGGCCACACTGAACTTCTTGTAAGTACCTCTGCCCCAGATAGGGCCTAAGTTGCTTGGGGGGACCTCTTCTCATGTTCTAGATCAATCTACTCCAACATGGAGCCCTCCAGTTATTTTAGACTCCCAGGATTGAATACTAAAACACCTGTAGGGTAAAAGGTTGGGGACAGCTGTTCAAAAACATATTTTTAAATTAGCTTTTTGGGAACTGGCCAAGCCAATTCTGACTTTTTGTTTAAAGCTCCCATTCCATGGATCAGAGCTTGCTTAGACTTGCACATTTTCAAGCCAAATTTTGAGGTTCTTGCTTAGGCAAAACATTACGGAGCAAAGAAAAAGTATGATTTATATTGAATTTATTTAATTATTTATCTATTTATTGCATTTTTATGCCACCCAATAGCCGAAGCTCTCTGGGCGGTTTACAAAAGTTGAAGCAAAGTATTTCTGAAAGGTTGCAATCCTATGCACACTTCCTAGGGAGTAAGCCCAAGGCTGGCCCTACTATGAGACAGAGTGAGGCAGCCACCTCAGGTGGCAGATGCTAGGGGATGAATAGCAGTGGCAAAGTGTTGGAGCAGATAGCTCTGCACCCCCTATGTTCGCTTGCTGCCCTCAAGTGCTGTGGAGATTGCTGCCCAGTCACCAGCTTTGAAGTAAAATCCAACTGTCTTCTCTGCTCCTTATGTGAAATGGAGGGTGGATGGGTGGTGTCAGAAACAGGCCTGTTCTCCCTAGTGTGGGGGAATGAGTTTGGGGGGCTGAATCAGGCTCAGAGTCTGAAAAAGAAGAAGCAGGACTGGAAGTATGCTAGCCAAGACAGGAAGCAAAGGAGGAGATTCTTCAAGGCTCTTCAGGAGTCAAGGACGGAACTTTCTTGGAGCTAATCGGACTGGATGACAAAGTCTCAGAGACCATTCTCCCCACTCCTGGGAACTCAGCCATGGTTGGAGGGGGAGGGGACATTGGAGTTGACAGATCCCAGAGACAGCATCGGGGTTAAGTGGGTGGAGTTGAGAGGAGGTGGGAGGCAGTCCTTTAGGGTAGCCATTCGCCAGAGGATCCTCCTCAAAGACCCTCCCTGAAGTAAAGAGCCCTTTGGCACTGTGGGGAAACTGTCCATTTTAGTTGAATGGCAACTGCCTTGCTTTATTAGGTTAATTAAGCTTTGAGCATAGCTCCTAGCAGTCACAGTCCCATCAGGTGTGAAAAGACGTTTATTTGCTTAATGAAGCTTTGTGGATTACACGGGGGGGGGGGTCTTTATTGTCTCACATCTCAGTGGGAGGGCTCAGAATCACAACAGGTGAGCATCTTGCTTTTGCCTCAGGCATCTAAATAGGTTCTTCTGGCCCTGAGTAAATCCCATTGATATCAATGAGATTTACTGCAGTGGAAGCATGTATAGGACTGTTCTGCTTGAGAGGCAAGATTTCGCCAGGGAGTTATGCACCCCTGTAATGGTCTGTGCAGTAGATTATTTGTCATGTTCTGGTCACTCTCTTAGTTCACCGAGGTAGCTGATCAAGGCCAGGTCTACACCAAGCAGGATAAAACACTTTGAAAACAATTTGAAAATGGTATATGGAATGAGTCCTGGGCCCAAGCAGTTGCCAAAACAGTTATAAACTGTTATAAAGTAGTAGTGTAGATCCTGCCCAAGATAGAAAGAGGAAGCCTAGTTGCCCTGAGCAAAGTGAGGGCAGTACCTCCCAACAGGGCACAGAGGGAGACCTGTGCATCTCTCCACCTCCTTCTACTTTCGCAATCCGTACCTTCCACCCCATCTCCTCTTTTTGACACGCTTTGATTGGTAAACTAGTTTTCGGTTGTAAAATAAATTGTATTTTTTAAAGCTTTGGTTTTCAGATTCCAACTGCTTTATGACAAAGACAGATTATGGGCAGGTAGCTTTTTCCCCCTTTCCTTTTTTTCCATTGCTTCAGTGACGGTGGTTTCCCTAGCTATAAAATCTGTCATAAAATGAGTTCTCTTGCAAGAGATAAAAATAGAAGTTTTTCATGCCGACTCTGCAACCTTGTTATGCTTTCCCATACTGAAGAATGTGAGGTGCTTATTCCCAGTTCTAAATGATATCTGGAGAGAATGAGAGAGAGAGAGAGAGAGAGAGAGAGAGAGAGAGAGAGAGAGAGAGAATGTTCTTCTCTGTAGTGTAGTGAAACAACCTGTCCGTGGGAGCACTTATAAATATTTGAAAGAGGCTCTTTCATGTGAACAATTGTCAGCTCTTATTTAAACTAGGGCAATTGGTTGTGTGAAAAAGTTTATTGTGTACTAGGCTAAAATATGCCCATTAATTGTTTTTTCCCCCTTTGCTTACACACAGACACTGATAGAATCTCTAGCTTGGCAGCATAGACATGTGACTGATCACAATGTGATGATCATATCAGTGTTGTCAAAAATTCAATCTTGTTTTCAAAAAGGGTCATTATACCATCCCAGGGATCTCCTGAGCCTTGCTTACGGTTGTTCAAATATTCATTGCCTTCATTACCATTGCTACCATTTGAAGATTGAGCGGGGGGGGGGGGGTGCTATTGTACTAATGTCGGCTTGTGGGTTTCCTGTCTACAGCTGCTTGGCCATTGTGTGAACAGAATACTGGACCAAATGAACCCTTGGTCTGATCCAGAATGGCTCTTCTTATGTACTTATGAATGCACTTTACATCCAAGTATATATATATATATATATATATATATATATATATGGGTGCGGGTGTGGGTGGGTGGGTATGGCTGGAAGCAATCATGGTAACTCCCCTTAGTAGAACAGCTCATGTTTTGTACACACAATCTCTAGCGTCAGTCACTGGAATTTCTAGTTTTTGTTGGTTACTGCCAATTGGGATACAGTAAAAGATTTGCTTCTTCCATCAGAGCCTGTCTACTTATCTTGTCAGTTCCAAACCCATGTTAGGTTTGGATGAGGGAGAAGATGTCCTCCATTGCCATACCTAGACTTTGGAACTGCCTAACTCAGCAAGATTAGGAACATAGGAAGCTGCCTTATACTGCGTCAGACCCTTGGTCCAGATAGCTCAGCAATGTTGACACTGATTGGCAGTAGCTCTCCAGTGTTCCAGGCAGTTTTTTCCCCCTGTCCTACCTGGAGATGCTGGCAATTCAACCAGGGGCCTTCCACATGCAGAGCATGTGCTTTACCACTGAGCCACTTGTCCCCTGCTTGTTGACCTTCTGCTGACATAGTAAGACTTTCCTATTTAGGAAGGCTTTTAGCCACTAGAGTAGGGGTGAAGAACCTGTGACCAGGGGGACACATGAAACCCCCAAGCCCTTTTCTGTGGCTTCCCAAAGATGCCCTGACCACAACCGCTGAATTCTCCACCACCTATATTCTCCCCTCCTTCCCCAGAGATCATCACACAAATCATTCTTTTGTACTGCTACTGGTGGCAAGGAAAGAGTTATCTGTACCGGGCAAGCTGGCAGTGGAGACAAGACTCTCCACTCCCTTCCCCAAAGATCCTCGCACACATCACTGGGACATGTATGTGTTCATGCTTGCATGCAGGTATATGCGTATGGACACATCCCAGCCTTTGAGCCGACATCAAGCATAGCTAGGGTTGTCGTGAGCATCTGACTGGGTCCGTGGGGCAGTGGAGCCCCACCCTGCATCCAGCCCTCACAGATCCAGTCAGATGCACTTGGTGCAAGTGTAGACCCACCCTGCCTTCCCTCCTCCCACTGCATTAATGGCAGCTGGAAACAGTGTGGAAGGGGGAAATGCACAATTACTGGAGCCTCCAGAAATCATTAATAGGGACTTTAAGGTCCCCATTGGCACAGTGGGGGAGGGACATGCACAATTTCTGTAGGGTCTGGAAATGGCACATTTCCCCCTTCCACGCTGGCCCTTGGGGCCAAAAAGGTTGTGCATCCTTGCTTACTATATTTACATGCAATCTTTCTTCTCTTTTAGTCTAGTTTTTCACTCTGGCTGTTCATGATGACTTATGAGATTTTTATGGCAGTTGTTTTCAATACACTTTTATTGCTGGCTTTTATTTTTGTTTGCTCCTTTCTCTATATTGATGTTTTTCATTGCATTTATTATTTTTGTAAATTGCCCTGCACTATATGAGAAAACACAGGGAACCCAGATTTTAAACCAACAAAGAAACAAACACATGCATACATGCATGCACCTATATATGCAGCAGGACCATACATACTATTTTTAATGCTCTGTGCACATAGGCCATAGCACACTACTTTAAAAGAGCTGCTCTTTGGAGAAATCTGAAGTCTTCATAGTATTTAGTTGATATAGTTACAATCATCCTAATGATAACAATTAGGCAGGGCATATGGCTTTAGGTCAAAAGCTAAATGGTTGGACAATCATTTGCTGTATTAACATCCTCCCCCCCCCACCCTTCTGAAATCAGGCTATGATCCTATGCACATTTATGTTGGAGTAAATTCCACTGACTCCAGTAGGATTTGCCTCTGTGTAAATATGCAGAGGAGCAAGCTGTGCAAAAAGTTTCTTCTAGTTAACTTATTTATTTGGTATTGGATACCATCTCAGACTTTTGGTGCAGTTGCAGCTGCTTCACAGTTGCCTCTAAGCAAGTGAAACAACATGTATAGTCTTTGGACCAGTGTTGAAATGATGGGTGAGTGGGGGCTGAGAGCCCCCTTACCTTTTGAAGCAATCCCCTTAACTACTAGTATTTTTAGAAAGTTATGGTGCAGGCTAGGAATGTGCACAATCCTAAAAACTGGATTGGAATTGGAATCGGAATCAGAATTGTTGTTGCGGATCAGATCGGATTGGATTGGAGGTATTTCCTTCCATTATTCAATTACAGTTTCTGCCTGTGTAAACTGACTTTTTTTTTTATCAAGGTAAGCAATGACAGAGTAACAACACAGGCTCAATTCAGACAACACATTAAGCAAATGAGGGGAATTAACCCACTGACGGTGTGTTAAAAAGGTGAGCTCAATTCGGACGGCACGCTGCAGCAGATGCTGCAAAGAATTTTTAACCACCCTGGTGGTTAATAACATACTTGGTTCTGACTGACAGCCCGGCCGCCATTTTCCCCACTTACCGAACTCCGTCAGTCCTCCAGCAGGTATCCCAGCACACACTGCGGCTGATAACCATGGGCGCCGCCATTGTAGCCGATGCAAGACACACCTCCCAAACCCCATTGGCTGCCTCAGTCAGTGGGCGGAACTCAGCAGCCTCGGGCAAAGAGGTTACTAGGAGGAATGGCAGCACCAATACAACATTCGCACCCCATGCCCAGCACTGCAATTCCAACGTTGGCACCCACGCCCCAGCCCCTAACCCCCCCACCTCCCTCCTAGAGCATCTTTCGCACACACAGGAAAGAAGGCGAGAGTGGGGTTACGTAGAAACTTTATTCAGCAGGGAGCTCAGACATGGGAAATAAGGCACATGGGCACCACTATGCCAGGGCAGAACCTACAGAAAGGGAAGGGAAGAGGCGGCTGGAAGGCACAGCAGTGAAGAGGGGACGGCCAAGGCCACACCCCCAGGGAGCCAAGCACGGAACGTGCCAAGGGGATGTGGTGGAGAGGGGTGGCATGCCAGGGAGAGATGCCAGTCCACAGATGGAACTCCACAGCTGACGCTCACAGGGGGTGGGGGTAGCGCAGCCAGATCCAGGCACCGATGCATTCACGCCCCCGGGACGCCCCTGCATGGGCGCGACACTCCCCAACGGGGTTCTCAGGGCCCAGCAAAGGCTCGCTGTCCGGCCGTGTTGGGCGGATGAGGGGGGGCTCTCTGGTCGCCGCTTCCCATGCCCTCGTCCTTCTGGGTGAAGCAAGGGTGGAGGTGCGGTGGGGGTCTGCTTTGGGTGGAGTGCGGTTCTCCCAGTTGGTGTGGGGGGGGGCTGCCTCTTGCTCCAGGGTGCCTGGGGTTTTGGGTTATTCCATCTCCCCCTCCCCCCCTTTGCTGTACTGCCCTTCTGGTGCCCTTCCCTTTCCGTTTGGGTAGCTGACTGGGCACCCTGTGTGAGTTCGTGCAGGAGCTGGTCCCTTGTTGAGCTCCATGCCGGCTGCCTGGTGGGGGAGGCAGGCATCCTGGTTGCTATGGCAGCGATACCAGCGATCTGTTGTGAGCATGCCTGAGTGGCTGCCCGCTTTCTGCCGCTCTTGCCGCTCTCCTCTATGGTCTTTTGTGTTAACGTACTCACCTCAGTTGTTTAACCCACGCACCTCAAGCAGCTGAATTCGGATGACATGTTAGTCAATTGACTAACTTTTAAACAACTCGCAAGCAAGTTGTTTAACTCAGTTGTTTAAAACTCCAACTTAACCAACCGTGGGTTGTTTATCCGTTGTGTGGCTGAATTCGGACGACACATTGAGCTAACCAACTGATGGTTGTTTAACTTAACAACCGTTGCTTAACATGTTGTCCGAATTGAGTCACAGAGTAAGAACAGGTGCAAGTAGTGATTTTTATGAACAGCAACATCCCATCACACAGGAAATTTGGAACAAGCGAACACAAAATACAGGAATAGCATGGATAGCATGGATGCAAATCAGTAAATTTTTAAGGAATAAAAAGATAATAGGGCAAAGCACAAGAGATTTAACAGCATGGGGAAAATTTGTAGACAATTACAAAGCAGGAGATAAGGGGACAATAACACAGATATACAGAACTTTAATAAAGCAGAAGATAAGGGGGAATGTGACAATAACACAGGTATGTAAAAGAGACATTGAAGAGGGGATTGAGGATGAAGAATGGGGGGGGGAATATTTGAGAGATTTCCCTTCCAAACAATATCCACAAGAATAAAAGAAGTGGTATCTGACACCTGTGAGGTTGGCAAAATGAATAGGAATCTGTCACCATTGTGCTGGAGAGGATGTAAAGATAATGGAACCCAAATTCATATGTGGTGAGAATGTATAAAGGTTAGGAAGTTTTGGGACAAGATTTTTCAAGAAATAGAAAAAAAATACTGCTCAAGAGATTTGTAAAACACCAGAGCTAGCTCTATTGAATATGTATGTTAAAGAAAATAGAAAGATAAAAGAAAAAGAATTAATTGGTTTTATGTTAACAGCTGCAATGCAATTGATAGCAAGTAACTGGAAGACAGCTCAGATGTTGACAGTAACTATGTGGAAAAAGAAACTTTGGAACATAGCGATCAATGAAAACTGACATAGAAGTTAAAAGTTCAACTGTATAAAAAAGCTTAAATTGGATGCAACGAGTTAAAATGTATGTACAATGGGTAAACTGTTAGGAATCAGCATATTCTCAGGAGGTGTCCTGGTTAGTTTAGCTTGAAGGTGTAGAAGTACAAATGGGAGGAAGACAGTCCGGAGCTAAAGACAGCAGACACAAAAGATCAGGTTTCTAGGTGAAATTTAGAAAACTGAGAGAGGGAAAATTACTGAGAGAGGTGGAGTTAAAACAGCAGTTGGCAGCTCAAACTGAGAAGCGGGGAAACAGAATCAATGGGAAGAGCTAGCCAGAGAGCCAATGTGAAAGGCTGGCTGGTCAGTTGGAGAGAGTTTTAAAAAGGAGAAAAGAGAGAGGAGAGGGACTCAAGTCGTTCAAGTCATTGAAGATAGAAGATTGAGTCATCCAAGAGAGATGCAGGACAATTGGGCACTGGGAGGGACTCAGTGCCTGATTGAGGAAAGCTGGACTGAACTACCAAGTTGCAGGTAGCCAAGCTAGAGAAAACTGCCATTTTATTCCTGTTTGTTTGTATTGCCTTTGAAAGTAACAGCTCTATGTGTTTAAATACCTTAAGCAAGTGTGCCTTTCTATGTCTGGAATAGTAAAGAGTTTTTTTGATTTAAAGCCTGTGTTGTTGGAGATTCCATTTCACACCCACCTACAGCTAAAACCCCGACACTACTGAGAGGGGAAAGAGGAAAGGTGGAAACTTGGGTCCCAAAAGAGACAGAGTAGCTCTTAAAGAGGCAAGTTATCTTTAAGGAGCAGGGTCAGAGGTTCCAGTCAGGAAGGTGGAACTCTGACAGTCGGGGTGGATCCCCGACAGGGACTCATGAAAGGAAGAATATATATATACAATTGATTTAGTATACCACCCTGGAATAGAGAATAGGGAAAAATTCTGAAACAAACCAGGCATGGGGAGGGAATGGGGAGGGAATGTTTTGGTTTTGTTGTTGTTTTATTTCATTTTTTTCACTGGGGGGGGAAGGTTCTTTGAATCACAATTGTTTGCATGCTGTACCAGCAGAAGCTGACCCAGTAAAGTAAATTGTAAAACCTTACCTACCAATTTTGCATTTCCAGGGGAGGCAGGGATAAAATTGGCACCTGATAAATTCATTAGACGAATGATGAGAAGGGAGACACTTGCATCAGAGTTTTATCAGAGCAGAAGCTATAGAAATATAAAGATACAATGGGCTTTGCTGGATGGCAGATGGCATTCCCAAGCGCTTAAAGAATCAAGATCTTTATATGTGTTAAGAAACAAAACGTTATCGACACAGAGTTTAGGCAATAATATCCAATTCAAATTCTAGAAGCCTAATCTTAGCATGAATACCTAGACACACAATCTTAACTCTCTTCCCTGATGGGAAGTATAAAAAACATAATCAATATTATTGAAACATCAAAATTATCCTATGAAATGTTTGTGTTTTGTATCAGCATTAGGTGCTGTGCATGCTCTCCCCTGATGGGCACAGAACCATGCACTGTGGCTCTGTGCCCATTTCTGCTACCGCACTTACTTGTGAGCAAGTGCAGCAGCAGCCGGGATGGGCGGCCATATCTCTCATGGTCCCGGGAACTTCCTGGGACCATGGTATAATTGGGATTTTCCAGGGATCCCTTATCCCTGGCAAATCCCGTGGCTGTCATCCCCCCTGCTCCTGGGATTCCCTTTGTGTCCTATGAACGCACAGGGACCAGCCGGGGGTGATTCCAGGTAAAACACCTGGTGTAGAAATGGCCTGTGTCTGAGTAAAAATCAGGTTGCATTTAGGGTGACCTACTGACAGGATTTCCCCGGATTTGTCCTGGTTTTGGTTCCATCCTGGATGTCGGGGGATTTTCTGTAATTTTCTATAATGTCCTGGAAAGACACACTTTCCCTTTTAAGGCTACATTAGTTGGGAGGGAATGACATGCTATGCTTTCTAAAGGTGGGCCATTTCCTTCCCACTGCTCCAAGCAGGGCCTTAAAGGGGGAAGTGTGTCATTCCCAGACATTATAGAAAAGGGCTTGATTGGAGCAGCAGAGGGCGAGAATGACACTCTTTCCCCTGCTCCACTCAAATTGCAGAGTTTAAGGTGGTGGGGGTGAATGACATGCTTTCCAGAGGCTCCAGAAAGCTGCTTTCCCACCCACTCCCACTGGGTGTCCTCTTTTTTTATTTCCCAAATATGGTCATCCTAGTGGCATTTCATGTCATTAACTTCATATCTATACTGCCCAATAACCAAAGCTCTCTGGCTTGTTTACAAACATTAAACCCCTATAAAACACAGTTGAATAATACATTATAAAGCCACTTACATACAAAAATATAGCAGTTGTAAACAATCATCAGTAAATCCCAGGACCCATTAAAAACTTATAATATGCTGTCAAATGCCTGGGGGTAGAGGAAAGTCTTAACTTGGCACCAAAAGATGACAATGTTGGTGCCAGGTGGGCCTCACTCAGGAGAGTGTGCCATAATTGGAGGTCCACCAGTGAGCAGGCTCTCTCCCTTGTTGCCATCCTCCTACCTTCCCTCAGAGGAGGCAGTTGCAGAAGGGCATCAGATGATGACCATAGTATGCAGGTAGGTTCATATTAGGAGAGGCACTCCATCGGTGTAACTGCAGAGTTTTGTCCACATGGTGGTGCTTTCACATTTGCAAGTTTTTTGGACATTCTACAGAAATGGAGGAGGGAGTGAAATGTTAAAACAGAATCCTCAAAAGAGCTAGCACATTCCCCTCATGCACATTCCTTTTGAAATATTAGATTAAGAGACCAATAGGAAGAAACTCAATGAGGAATGGGGAGAAATTCATTCAGTTTCATCTAATTTTGCACTTTCAAACCAAGACGTGAAGCAAAACTCAGCCATCCTTTGAAATTAGCACATTTCCAAATTTTGCAATTGAGATTTTTTTTAAAAAGAAAATAGATAAATTAATGTTATAATATGCATTGCATTAGGAAAATGGCTTGCAAACAATATGTGTATTAGGCAAAAATGGGTAAAAAAAATCATGTATTGGAAAAAATGTGCCTAACATTACACATGAACTTTTATGCAAACGTTAAGAAAAGGATACATGTTCAGGACAAACCAAATTTAAGATTGGAAAAATGATAAACTGAGATCAACTGATATTGACAGATTTGTCCATCTCTAAATTTGACTCACCTTTCAAGTGCCTTCACTGAAAGCTAGCATGTTTGAATTGGTGTGCATTTCACTCCTAGATACGTTTATTGTTCACATGTCTCCCTGAATTACATGGAACTCACTCCTAAGTAAGCATACATTGGATTGCAGCCCTCATCTTCATAATGACGATCCATTGTCTTTAAATGAAAATTGCGTACCACAATGTCTTACCCACTAAATCTAATGCAAAGAGCTGTACCCATCTTCTGTCTCTGCAGTTTGCTCTGCATTCCAACAATACATAGGCCATATATACATAGCTGGGGGACTATGTTGAGCTAAAAAGTTATTTGGGCCTAGTTTAAATGCTAAACTAGAAGAAATTCTACTGCCTGTACGAAAAGAGTTGGGAAAGGAAGAATGTCAAAAGTATGAAGGCAATGGCAAAGTTAGATTCTCATAATGACTATTGATGCCAGATCTGCATCGAGATTGGAAGCATTTGATTGCAGATTATAAGAATTAGTTTAGGCTGAAATTCCATTTGCTTCAGTTTGGAAGTTGATCAACATGGTAGTGATCCTCCTAGTGTGCGAGGACATTGAACAGGAGTGTATATTTGATGTGCCCTGAGTGACATTCATCCATTCTCTTTCTCTCTCAATTATAGATTAATTGACACTAACACAAATGTTCTCAGCAGAATACAAAATATTGCTGAGTGCACAAAGGCATTCACAATTGCCTTTCAGAAACATCACGCCTTCGGGTAGAAAATGCTGTTTTAATGTAGCATAAAAATACAATTTTAATCTTTAAGCAGGTGTGACTGTAATGGGCAGAAAACGGTAGTTACTTTTTTCCCATTTCGCTGTCAACTCTTTCTATTATTATTTTGTTCTGTTGTAGACATTATTTTCCTTGTAACATTAGAGCTAATTCATGCGACTGCGAAGGATGCAGGGCTTTTTTTTAATGCATATGTAATAGTGTCACATTTTGCATTATCGAGGGGGGAAATGTGCAGCTGTTTAAATTTTGTAGTGCAATGCTTGGTAGAATATGCTGCAACCAGATGGCTAAGTGGATGGAGAGTGTACCTCTGGTCCTTGACAATGATGCATTTCTTCAGAGGAAGAAAGTTTCTTCCTTGGTTATCTGTTCAAAGCAAGTGCTGTATTCCTCCCTGTCTGTCCTTGTGGAACTCTGATAGCTAACTATCTTGACATATCATTGTGTCATCAGTAGAGAGATGGACTTAGTTTAGTAGGGAAACTGATATACCCCAGTGAGCCAGGAAGCTTGAGCCTCTTTAAGAATGCATTCCCTCTCAGCCTGACTACCTCGCAGGGCTTTTGTGAGGAGAAAACAAGATAACATAAGTATACTGTCCTAAGGCTCCTGAAAGAAGAGTTTGGAAAAAAAAACATTAATATGAATAATATATGGGGTCTGCAACACAATGTTGCAGTGTGGAGTCCTCCTGTTCAGGATTCCAACCAGGCAAGCTCTTTCATGGTATTCCATTCCATTCTTCCTCCCACTGGTTTTCCATCCCCCCCCCCCCAAACAGTCAGTCAGTAGGCTTAGAGCTTGTTGAACCATTCTGGGGGATTTCCCCCTTTAAGCCCCCCCCCCAAATTCTCTCTCTCCCTCTCTCTCTGTGTGTGTGTGTGTGTGTGTGTGTTTCTGCTGATATTTTCATCTTCTGTGTTTGGTGCCATTTTGGCCATAGAAGGACCCATACTTGGAGAATTAGTTTGCTATTATGTAGCATGCAAGAAGAGTAAGATACATAATGATTTGTGGCAGTTGAAGGGAGGAGGCAAACACTATGTATAACACACAATACACAACCAGATGGTGAGGGAGGCAAGCTCAAGGCATGAGTCCCTTTGCCTTCTTCCTGCACCCCCCCCCCCAATAAACAGACAGGAATACTGTAAATAAGTGGGACCTGCAACAAGATGTTGCAAAGACAGTACTCCTGTTCATTGCCTTCTTTTAGAATCTGATTTTCCTTCGCCCTCCTATTCCCCACCCACCACCGACACTCATTAAGCCACCAAGTATTTTTGTTTTTCATTGGACTATTTTCATTGGACTATTTTCAGGGTCCTCCCTTAGGTGTGTGTGCACGTGTGTGTGTGTGCAAAATAAATAAAGTTAATAAAACGAAGGCAAAAGAAAGAAAGAACTTATTGTAATAATAATTTAAGATCACTAAATAAGCAAAGGAATTCAATAATTATAAGTCTTATTCCTATGGAACATCCACACTAAAACTGACCCAGGAGGAGCTCAATACCTAAGGAAAGAGTAAAAAAAAAATACAATGTATTGTTTTGAGTGCATGTGTGTATTAGTAAAAAGACAGACAACTGTACTTGGTCGGAATTTGATCAAAAGTTTGAAGAGCTTCAACACATGAAATAAATGGAAACCATGGAGCAATAATATTTTCCGTAAAGCTGGGATTCTTTACTTACCGAGCTTGCTGAGTAAGTTTATACAAAGTCATAGTCTCCCAAATTTTATCAACCCATGCTCTTTAGTTGGTTGCTTTGAATACTTACAATTACTTGCTATACATGACTTCACAGCTGTATACAATTGCTTAAGAAGGTCTTTCTATAGGAATCCAAGTTTATTATGTTAAAAATATGAAGAAGCATAGCATTTTATATATATATATATATATATATATATATATATATATATATATATTGGAAACCAGTCCTAGCTACATTAACATCTTGGGTTTCTCCATTGAGTTCTATGGATAATAAGATGGTTCTTTTACCTTCTTTATATCTGTGTTCTCATCCTTAATCCATTTTTTTTTCTGGGTACTGCATTCCATTCCCCCACCCCCACAATGTTTTCAGTGTTTTTTAAGTATGTTACTTTTTTCCTAAGTATTTTTGTTCTTATGCAAATCTCTGGGTTACTGTGAGCCTGCTGATACCTCCATCTTTTGAGTGGGTGGTACAGTTTTGGCTACATAAGCACGAGCAATTGAAAGCAGACATAGCCTACAGAAGATAAATAAATATTAATAATCCACATGAATTAAGGGCTAAAGCAGAAATCATGTTGAATATGTATCTAGCAACCATTCTGGATCTTAAAAGCCCCCAGACCCCACTCTAGGGTCCTGATTTGGATTGAGCCCCTTGTGCCTACTCTAGAGGAGAAATGAAAAAGAGATATGGCTGCCAGATATGGATTTAAAGTAATATCTGTTTTAGCCCTATGAATAATAGACCTCACTCATACTCATGGGCCATGTCTACACCATCCATTTATCCCAGGGCCAGCTCGAGGTCATCCCCGTGCATCCAGATGACTCACAGGGGATCCCGGGATCAACCAGGGATGACCTCTCACTCTCCCAGGGACAAAATGGATGGTACTTATCCCGTTTTTCCCCACGGCCCTGGGACAACTCCGAGAACTCCAGGCAGTGTGGTGCAGGCTCCCGGGTCTCCCTCCTCCTCATGAGGAGTGGGGCTTTGCAAATGGGCACAGAGCTGCACAGGGGGGAGCTCTGTGCCCATGGGGGGGCAGCAGTTTTGCCATCCCCAGAATGACCGCTGGTGCTTTTCGGTGATTTTTTGTTTTTTTTGTTTTGTTTTTTTAATTACTTTTGCACAGGATAGGGGCCATGCAGTTGTGAGACTGGCTCCTGCATCAACCCCCCCCCCCCAAAAAAAAAAACCACACTATGCCGGAGCATCCCTTCTGACTTCCAGGACACACTGGGGGATGATCCCGGAAGCAGGAAAGCCCAGGATCCTCCCCCCCCCCCATCCTGGAAAGCCGGTAGGTGTAGATGAGCCCTGGTCCACTTTGGGTACATGTCGGATGTGGGTTTCAGACTTGAAATGTGCAGTGGCATTTCAAACCTTTGTACCACATTTCAGTTGTGGGTTTGGGGTTGAATTGAGCTGGGGTTAATATGTGAAAGGCGGAATACTGTGCGGAATGTGTACACCAATGTATTATTTTGTCTCAATCTTCAAGGAACGTATTGCAGTGAATTTTGTCTTTCATATTTCCTATCAGTCTTCAAATTGTATGCAAGTCAGTTTGGAATGTAGGTTTGTTGTCTTGAAACCTGTGTCCCAAGTTTCGTTTGGATGTCTCTTTGTTCCATGGAGTTAAAGTTTCATTTGGATGTCTCTTTGTTCCATGGAGTTATCATGGCACTAATTGCTCAACTTTCAAATAAACCTGCAATGGGACGGTAGACTGTCAAGTGAAACCAAAGCCTTCAGCTAATTAATTCTGTACTATACTGGTTTACTTAATTAGCAGCATGGAGTATCCTACATGCAATCATAATCCCTTAGACTGCTGTGCTATACTCACTTATTTGGGAGTGAGTTCCATTGAACTCAGTGGGACTTACTTCTGAATTAGCATGCATGGAACTGTGTTGAAAATCGCCTATTTTGGTGCCTCAGATGACCACGTGAAAGAAGACATGAACCAGTCCAGCAGAGGTTCCAATGCATTTGTGAATACTTGTAACTGCTGCAGCGCACACCAGTTCATGATTCTATGGAGAGTTGCTTTGGGGGGTGGAGGATGCATTGAATCCAAAGGCAAAGGCAATCCATAAGAAGGACAGTAAATCTTTGCAGGAGAGAGAGCTGCTTAATCCTGCTCAAGAATACTTTTGATAGCAGCGGGGTTTCTCTAATTTTATTAGAATTGTGAATGGATTCAGGAGAGATAAATGGAAGTACTTCTTCACTCAATGCCTAGTTAAATGGTGGCACTTGGTATCACAAGAAGTAATGATCGCCATCAATGTGGACAGCTTTAAAAGGCAAAATTCATGGAAGATAAGGCTATCAATGGTTACTTACTATTCATGATGGCTATGTATTACCTTCAGTATTGGAGGCAGTGCTGGGAAACGTGTGTGTGTGTGTTGTGTGTGTGTTGTGTGCTATTACAGTCCTGTCCCATTTCTTGGCTTCCCACAGGAAGCTGGTTGGCCACTGTATAAAAAAAACAATGGGTTAGATGGACTTTTTGTTTGATTTAACATGGCTCTTCTGATGTTCTAAGAACAACAGCAACATCAGTCTGGCTATTTGACATTTTTGGAGTTTGTGTGTGTGTTGCTTTTATGTCATTTACCAGTAAAACAAGAGAAATGTTATTTCCTTTCTTTTCTTTTGCTGTTGTTTTAGCTATACACTTATGTAGAGATTTTTGTGCTTGGCTCTTTCCCTAGACCAGCCAAAAATTCAGCTCCACTCCCAAGCCTGCTAAAATCTGTGACACCTACTTCCATTCCTGGGCCCTCTCTAGATTTGGCCTCCATGCCTCATTCAGATCAGGCCTACACAATTTGTGAGCTGCATTCATTAAGCTGGATACAGCCCACCATGTATGACGGCTCATTGGGGTTTGATAAATGTGTTCATTTGGTGGGATTTGCATGCCACGATCTGGGGGGAAAAAGAAGAAAAAAAGACAGCTCTTGACAGCTGACCATGCGTGGCTGGTGGGCTGCATTTGTCTTGGTGAAGTCACAAGTTTTGCAGGCTTGATCTAGCTAAAAAAGATTCAAAAATATTAGCAACATTTCTCAGAGGGGTTGTGTATGTTCCATGACATGCCTCTGGCTTGCCCCATTCGTGAGCTAGTTTTTTGGTGGTGGTTGTGAAGATAGTGCTAGCTGGTTTTAATTTTTAAATTTCAATAGGTGGTGGTGGTTGTTTTATTGCATTTTATTCAGTACACTGCCTTGGGAGGGTTTCCAGCAAAAAGGTAGCCTAAAAATCTTCTGAATAAATACTATTATGATTGGAGCATTTGAAATGCTTAAATGTACCATTTAGACACTTCAGAGGGGACGGCCATTCCATATGTCCTAGGCTATGTGAGCTTTGGGATCAGGTTCATGGACCCCAATGGTACCCTCAGTATTCAATCTCCTTGGCAAGGCAAGCTAAAATTTCCCAGGCTTCCTTGGGAGGGAAGATATGACAGTTCAACTCCTAAAAATCCAGTAAGTATGGATTTGTAGGATAGTGATGCTCTTGGTAGCTGCTCTTCAGCTCTCGAACTGCCTTTTCTCAGAGTTTTGACAAAGCCGAACCCTCAGCCTATCTCCCAAAGGCCTTTGTGTTTTGTTACTTCAGTGGGTGGAGGACAGGCATAGAGTGCTTTTAATGGCACATATAATTTCATGTAGTGCATATTCGAGGTTCTTTTTATTGCTTATTATTTTTAAATGTCATCCCCTGCCATGAATCTTGGGAGATAAGACAAACACACTTGTAAAATAAAATTTTAAAATAGCAATCCCTCGTTTTCAACAGAAATGAATAGACTTTGTATGGAGGTGCGCAGTTCCACATCTGTGCAAAAGCTGGGTAGCCTCCTGTGGCTTTTCTTTTTATATACATATAAGTGTCGAAGTCAGAGGCCGTGCTTCCATCAGCTTAAATCGAAGCTGGGTTGTGATTTGCAGCAGCTGCCAAGAGGCCTGCTTTCGCACCCCACCCTGCAAAGTCTCCATAAAAATGCAGAATGAACCAGGATCCATTTATATGCTCTCTCCTTTCCATCTCATCAATATGAGCATTCCATTTCTGGTGCTGCACAGAGGACAAACTCAAAGGAGGAAAAATGTTTTAACTTTCTAAGTCAAACTGCCATCCATCACATTGAAGGCCCCTGATGACGGGGAATACGATGGACCTGCTTATGCACTAGAGTGCACCCAAACCATCTATTGATGGTACATTCATTTTTGCCGCACAAGCCGCAAATAGATAGCTTTGTCTCCCTAAACATTTTAGCGGTGTCCTTTTTTATATTCATGACAAAGTCTTTGATACTTTATCCAGTTACTGCATCTCAAACTGGGCTTATTTTGAGCTGAGTCTGGTCAGACAGAACTTAGCTCACATTAGATCTACACATGAGAAAATGAAGTAGAAAAGAGGTAGGTGGAAGTTGACCGTATTTTGGAAACCAAAAAGGAGGACAACATGGCCATCCCCAAGGGGGCATCCCCACCAACATGTCCGCCCCCAAGGGGCGAGTCCAGCACCAAGGGGGGGCACCTGAACATAGCCTTGGTCACATGTCTGATTTTATAGCACACACTTAAGACAAATCTGTTCTACATAACATCTTAATGTTAAAATCACTGAAATAACAAGTGCGACATCCAATGTATCTGAAATTAACTTCACTCACTCCTACTTTTGTAGTGTTTGCTGTACTTTGTTGCTATACTCTGTGTGATACATTCTGCCTTTCCCTCAGATATCTTTTCTGATTGTATCCTCACTCTGCTGCAAGCTGGTGCTTAATAGGGCTTGGTGTTGGCTGGCCGGCCGGCTTTTTTATTTGTTTTAGTTTTAAAGTTCAATTTTGTTTTGAAACTTGCTGAAAATCAACAGATGAACAGATCTGCTTGAAAGTTGGCATGGCTAAAGCCCTACTTAAGATCTATCATGATACCAAGTTTCATCTCTTTATCTTTAAAAATAATGTTCTTTTTTAAAAAAAAAAAATTAAAAACCTCAATTTTTTTAAAAAAATCCTAAAACTCAATGGATGAACAGAACTGCTTTAAACTTGGCATATCTACTGCCCTACATAGGAACTATCAAAGTGCCAAGTTTCATCTCTTTAGCTTTAAAAATGAAAGAGCTGTAGGCATTTTTGTTAATTCCATTGACTATAAAGTAGAGCTGCCCTTTGGGTGGGGTGAGGTTGGGGAAAATCCAGATTTTTATTCAAATTTCATTAATAATAATAATAATAATAATAATAATAATAATAATAATTTATTTATCACCTGCCTCTCCCTCCGGATCGAGGCAGGGAACAACATCAATTTCCCCCCCTTCCCGGATTTGTTACCAAAAATCCTGACATGCCCTGGTTTTCCTGACGTATGGTTGTCCTACGTAGATGGTAATGGTCTCTGGCACTTCATCCTATAGTTTGGGGGTGGGTGGAGACATTTGTGAATGCTCCCATACATTTAAAAAAATCCCTGCAAATTGAGAAGTAGCACAATAGACACTTCTTTCTTGCTTGCTAGATTTCTTCATGCAACGGAATTTACATAGGGGAGCATTTAAAATGGGATCTCCACCCACTTCTAGTCCTCTGTGTGTTTGTTTGCCTACCTGATATTCTTCCTCAAGGAAGACAAGACACAGAGTTCTTGCTGGCATTTCCTGTGCACCAGCAAAAGGCACCAACAAGATGTGGCATCCAACTGGCCAGAACAAACAATAATTGGAGCCATTCGGGTTTTAGCGACTGTGGGGCCCCTTGCTGAATTTACAGGCCCTGCATCATATGTGAGTAATGAGTTTGGGCTCCAGTCTCTAGTGCAGGGGTGGACAAGCCATTGCCTGCAGACCACATGTGACCCCAGGACTCCCGTGGTGCAACCCTCATGCCATCTGGGCCACTGTGAGCAGGAGGAGGCTAAAGCATTGCCTTCTCCCCGGTGACCCCAAAGCAGCCAGCATCACTGCTTCCATATCACTTACGTTTGGCAGTTTCTGTAGGCTTCTTCATGAAGCATCCTTCCGTTTTTGTGAACTGCCCAGAGAGCTTTGGCTATTGGGCAATATAAAACACGCTAAAGAAATAACACATATTTTGCATTTACACCCCCGCCCAAATAATAATAATTAGAAACTGGAGTTCCTGAAGTTGATACGTCTATTGAGGTTCTACATTCCAATTGCATAATAACATAGTGACCCAGAATGTACTTTCTCATAGTGTGAGAGTCATTTGGGGGACCCAAATTGCCATTCTAGCGCCGCTCTCATTCTTCTCTTTTCCTCTGGACAAATGAACACACAGAATGCCTCCTTAGCCTCTTCCATTATTCAGTAGCCAATATAGTTAGGGAGGGGGAAAAATAACGACGACAACAGAACAATGGTGCAACCCTGCTGCTTCTCTGGATGATTGGAATGTTTATTTTAGTAGCATCCTCATTGCCTGGCCAGGAATCATTCATCAGGTCTTTGTCGTTCTGTTGTATAACAAAATTGCATTGACTCATCCAGTATTGAAACTTTCAAGCTCTTCTGCTGAATCTGGAGTGGGGGGGGGGGAAGAAATACATTTAATTTAGACCCCACTAAGGGATCCGCATACACTGCTGCCCTTGAAATGATAGCTGCATGCTTAACTAAAGGCCACCTACATAGCTAGGTAACAGGGGAGACCGAAATTGTGTTCATTAAAGTCACTTTGAGTTGATACAGTTTCCACCTGAAATGTTAATAGAGCACAGAGAGAGAGAGAGAGAGATGCATCCAAGGGTGAGAAAATTCCCCAACAACCAAAATAAGGAGTGAAGGGAGAAGTGTTTTTAAGTTAGCAAAAAAAAAAGCAAGAACATTAACGGAATCTGCCCTCCTTTCGCTCTCGCTCTCTCCCCCTCTTCTTCTTCCTGTGTGTGTGTGTGTGTATTTTCCCCTTCTTGCCTCAAGGAAAAAATTCAATTTGCTGTTACACTAATTGGCAAGAGGAACAAAACAATAAAAATAGTACCGGTTCCCTTTTTTTCAATATATATATATATATATATATATATATATTGAAAAGCATAATCTTGTGCTAAGTCTGCGCTCTGTGTGATTCAGCCAGATGTTTCCATTGTTTGATTTTGGTAGGTTTAATTATATGGCTTTGGGAAAAGGTGTGCAAAACAGTAAAGAGGTTACCTGGTCTGGACACCTGGAAAAAAGAGACCTGGCTTTTTTTTCATTTTTCTAACAGAACGTCCTTTAATTTTGAATTCAAGTTGGCAACGAAAAAGAAAAACTTGTCTTTTTGAAGGCTTTAAGGAAGGTTGATGCTTGCTACCCAGCTGGCCTCTTAAAGTGATAGCACATCTATTTGTAGATGCCACTGTGTTTTTTATATGGCTCACTGTTTTCAGTTTGTTACAGATGGTTGAAAGTAAAAGTTGATATACATAGACATATAGATCTCATTTCCTCTTTTATTTTAAAAGCTCAACACATATACAGAATATTGCTACTGGTGCAGTCAGGCTACTGGTCCATTTAACCTCTTATTTACTTTCCATCTTGATCAGAAAGGGTTTTCCAAGGTCACAAGGAGAAAAAAAATATTTCCTAGCTCTGTGCCTAACAGCATCCTTTTTCAGTTCAGTTTTAAAGCTGGAGGTTCTAGACAGGTATTAAACCTGGCAACATCTGTATGCAAAGCATGAACTGGAATGAAAACAATGGATCTGTTCAGACAATACACTAAGCAATGGTTAGGCTGCTAACCCTTTTGCAGCAAATGATTAGTGAGTGTGTTTAAACCATGGTTATGTAGCCATCATGGTTAGGAATGGTTCATACAATACGCTAAACCATAATATTTAGCTCAAAATGCTTAACCACCATGGTTTAGCATGTCATCTGAACAGGGTCATTGCCTACTTATTTAATTTATACCCCATGTTACCATCACAAAATTGTACGCAAAGTGGCTAACATCAATAAAAGCCAACATTTAAAATTAAAAATACAATAAAAACAATAAAACAAATACATTCAGACAAAATTAATAATGCAACAATAAAAGGACATTCAATCAAACAAATAAGCTTACATGTCGAAGGCTTGTTTGAATAAAAACATATTTGCCTACACACCAATTCCCCTCCCCCAGTATTTCTAATAATAATAATAATAATAATAATAATAATATATTTATTTATTACCCGCCTCTCCCAACGGATCGAGGCGGGGGACAGCATCAAACATAAAATACAAAACTGATTAAAACACATAAAACCAATGCATCATTAAAATACCAATAAAACACCAATAAAACATTTTAAGATTCATCTGAGAGGCCTGCGCATCAGAACTCCAACTGCAGCAGATGAACAAGGGATTGTTTCACCAATCCAATGCCCCTGGTGCACCACTGAGGACTCATGGGGATTCAACCAACTCTGGTCCTCTATATATTCCAGATCCGTGTCCACAGTAAGATGTGCCTACAAGTGAAGAAATCCTTCTGGGCAGAAGAGCTCCTTGTTTGTTCTTCAAATGAAAAGGACATATAGTAGGCACTTCAAGGAATCTCTTCATATACAGGTAGGTGTGTATGGGAGAAGGCAGTCTTTCAAGTATCCCAGGTTCAGACTGTGGAGGTCAGCCTTCCTGAACAAAGTACCATCCAGACATCATAACGTATAAGAAATTCATTTCAGTTAATGTTAGTCCAAAATTTACCCAGTTCACATTTCCCAGACTCAAACATGGACTCAAATGCAATCTCTGACCAAAATCCATACATTTCACGGCATGCAATGTTATTGGCAGACCAAACAGAAATGTGTTTGAAAATGTGTACATTTGAAAAATAGCATGAAAAAGTTTGTGCTTTAAAAACATGCATGCACACACACAATTTAATCAACCGAGGCATACATTGGAGGGGGGGGGGGGGTAATGCTCACTGAAATGCACACAAACTCATGTGAATAACAACAACAAAATAGCCGCAATATGTCTGGAATGAGCTTCCAGGTGGAATACAGGGAACCTCAACAAGTTCAAGTTTTGCTGATGCACACATCTCTATCCAGTTGTGTTGGACTAAAACTCTATAATGCATACCCAGCATGCCAAGCTAACTGGGGATTATGGAAGTTGTAGTCCAAAACACCTGGAGGGCACCAGATTGAGGAAAGCTGGTGTACATCATTAAAGGGCAACATCAGTCCTTTCCCTGCCCCCTTCGGGCCACTTCACATGATCCTTTTTTCCAGGATAATTTTCACATGATTGGAAGAAATACTCTACAGTCCTTCCATCAATCTGAAGTGTGTGAAACATCCTGAGACATTTTGAGAGTTCTGTAGAGTAATCTTTGTTACTGCAGATCACAGATCTTCTGCCTTCTCTGACATTTCTAAGCCATTGCTCTTTTGACCCCCTTCCTTCCTCGTGCCCTTCTGCCTGCTTCTCTACTTGCTTTGCCAATGGCAGCCAGAGCCTTTTAGCATAAGAGCAGCTCAGCCAATGGCACTCGAAGCATTTCTACATTTGTCACCTCTCTGTTACATCAAAGCAGCTCAGCCAATCACTGAGGGTCCTTAACCATAACCAAATTCTTTAGCCTATTACAATATAGATAAGTCACAAAGTGATGAAAGTTACAAAGTCAAGGGACAAACATATTTTTTTACATATTTTAGTGAGTGCTGTGCTGGCTGGCTGCAATTTTCTAAATGGTGTCTGACAAATATTAAATGTCCATTGTACTATGTGGTCTTACATAATCAAATGAAAATGAAAATGAAAAAAATCAAATGATTTGTTCATTCTGTCATTCATTTCCTTGATGAAGTTTTTTTCTCTCTCTCTTAAATTGCAGCTCTTCATCATTACTCTTTGATAAAAGATAATTTTCTGATTACACTTTTTACTGTTGTCACCAAGGCTTGTGAATAAAACAGATTTCCAGAACTATGTTTATTTTCATGCGGATGCAAGTACAAATACCAACTAATGAAACTGTCATGACAAGATAAATCAAGCCTTTTGTGTCCTTTCCAGTAGCAATTTGGGAGCTATGCCTTGATCATACCAAGTAGAATAGGAGAATCAAACACATTTGCATAAAGATTAACACATAACATACTATTTAAAACCACCATTTGGTTTTCAACTAACCTTTTTTTCTAATTCATACTTGGAGCCACGGTAAATATCTTTTAGAAAGGGAAAGCATGATAGTATAATTTGGACATTTGCAAAACATTTGCAATTTCTTTGATGTTGGAATATTTCCTAATATTATATCATTAGGTCCTGCTGTATATGCACTGCATTTTAATTTAGGGCTTTAAAAACAGTATATATGTAGTGATAACAGGCAAGGATGATGGACTTGGTCTTATTCTTCTGTCATAACCAGATGATTATTAGAAAGATAACTGCAGTGGAACTTCACTGGTGGTGATGCAGGTCAGTTGAACCATAGCCAAATGTACCTGTTTTTCCCTCAACCTATTGCATTATTCAGTTCTTCATTGCAATCTGCAATGCATCCTGTCTCCTAGGGCTGTGCTGAGCTGGCCTGCTCCTCCCTGAAATTTGGGGCGGAGCTCCAATGAGGTGATTCTCCACCCTGATTTCTGGGGTGTCTCTGCCTCCCCACACCGTTAGAGTACCTGGAGGAAAACCACTCCGTTTTCTGAGAACCCCACTATTAATGTCAATGGGAATTCATTAACAAAAATGCTTACATATCCATCATTTTTAAAGTTAAAGAGATGAAACTTGGCACCCCGGTATCTCTTAAGTAGGGCTTTAGCCGTGGCAAGTAGGATGCAAATCCCTTCATCCCTTGATTGTTAGGAATTTTTTTAACTTGCCCACCCCCTCCAACTATTCCCCACCCCATACATACACACATACACACTTCAAATGCACTTCATCTTCTCTCAAGAGAGCTTGCAGAAGTTTCAGAAACTAGAAACCTCCTACAAAGATTGAAGTTCCCTATCTCCATGTGTGAAACAAGAACACACACACACACTAACACATAAAGGTGAGCATGGAGTGGTACTACAAAAAGCAAATAAAAGCAGAGAGAGAGAGAGAGAGAGAGAGAGAGAGAAACCTAGCAAAGAAAGCTGGCTCTGGCCGTGTTGGGAGAGGGAGGGGGATTTCTTCTAGTTTCACCACTGCCCAAAATTAGGCACACTCTTTTCTCTGCTGCTGCTGGTCCTTCTGAACTGCAGAAGAAATTGGGTGTGGGTGGGCTTGAGTCTCCACCCACACCCTCTCCTTCAAAATGCAAGTCTAGCCCTGGGATCATTTCTCTTTGGTGGCAGAGGATCCAAGGTATGGTAGATCTTAAGAAACTGCACCCCTTCAAGCCAAGGGTCAGTGTCAGGCTGGCAGCAGCAGCAGTGCTGAGGACAAGGTTCCCACCTCTCCTGCCCAGAGGCAGGCCACTGGCCCCACTGGACCAGTGGGGCAAGGGCAGAGGGGGCTTCAAAATGCCCCCAGATAGGAAGGTGCTAGGAAAAGCTGATGGAACTTTCCCATTTCCGGGACATTCAGTCAGCCTCAGCCACATTGTGAAAGAGCAGTGCTATGGGCTCTTTCTTTTTATATCATTGCAATCCCTCCCCCTATGCAATGTGATAGAGGGCAGGGAGGAGACTGTGGCTATTGGTTAACCACAGATGTCAATTGCAAAACTACGCCTCCCTCCCTCAGCATCTTCCAAATATGGAAGTGTTCAGTTAGTCATCTGTCAACATGAAACGAGCCCTCACATTGCCTAAAAAAACTTTGGAGCCCTATTGATCCCTTCAGAGCTCCATCACAGGTTCCAACGGCTTTGAAACTGCCCTCTAACTGCACCGTGATGTCAAAGGTCTGTCAGAGGACTGTCAGACCCCCAGATTTTTGGTACGGAGCACACACCCCTACCAACTATTGTAAAAGAATGCATTATGAAGGCAAGAGTTTATGCGTAGCTGTGGATCTCACAGTATATTCAATATGACATGAGATTTTGCTTGCCATATTAACTTCATTTATAGATGTACACCTGAAATTTGTAGATTATTTCAATGGAATTGACCTGTGGATTTGAGGTATGTGTTGGTGGGTGGTTTGTCACATTAATAATTGTTGCAACAATGTCAAGATTTTTATTAACAATCACATTGTTCGATGACCTGGTTCCTCTAGTCATCTTAGAATCTAGGTGATTATTTGGTAAAGGTCACCCACTGTAGCTGGTAAATGTTAGAGACATTCATCATTTTTGGGTTCCATAAAGGTTTCCAGATATCTACTTATTAGTTAATAGAGAACCAATATTTCTGTCCCTTTCCTTTTGCTGGGATTTATCTAACCATCTGTGAAAGCCACAGATATAATTTATTCTTTGTCACTGTAAACCCTGAAGATGCTTCATCTTATTTAAAGCTCAGCAGGAATTGCAAAATTCCACATCCTTCTTCCTGGAAAAGCACAGGGGAATACACTGTAGAGCAATTGTTTGTGCCATTTAGGTTACGATAAGAGGTTCTTAGTCATGACAGACGAATTTTCCTAACATGGAAGTAAGCTTGTGAAATTAAGGATACATGTGAAATCCTTTTTCAAAATGATGCAGTGGTTCATCAGGCAAGCATTTTATTGGATGCTTGCTATTGCCCACTTACAGGTGTTTGCATGCCCCTTAGAAGACAACGTCCATCTCCCATGCTCCTCCCGCTCTTTCCATTAGGTTTTCCATCACAAAACAGCCCTTTTTCATCTGACTTTTAAAAAAAAACAAAATGGAATGTGTCAGAGTCTACTGCTATGTGCAGGAAAAGGGGCGTGATTAAAATGGCTGCTGAATGGACCACATGGTCTTTGTTTACTTCCTCTTTCCCCTCCAGGCAGAAAGAGGAAGTAATGAGGGGCAAGCACGGGGGCGGAGAAGCGATGGTAAGGAAATGTGACCCCCCCCCAGTGATGATGCTCATAATCTGCACCTCCTGAACTAATGTGTGGGTGAGATTTTAACTTTCCAAGATCGAGACACAGTTCTTGACAGAGGTCAGTGAGACTGACTCCCAGCTAAGTGTATATAGGAATGCAGCCGGGCAGGGCTTGCGGGCGGAAGGGGGAAATTACGAGACGAGACAACTGCATGTGGTATCAAATTCGGGCCACATTTATTGAATATCTGCAAAGGAAAACTGGGTGGGCCCTAAACTATGCCAGCAACAAGAACAGAATAAAAACAGCATCCACCATTCTCTTTTATACTAGAGTGCCAAATCAGATGGCGTCATCAGACGAGCTTCTTATTACACGCTCGCTCCTGCCCACTTACGGATGTTCACGCGTCCTTTAGATGACGACGTCTGCCTCCCGCACACCTCCCTCTCCTTCTGCTCATTTTTTTCCGTTGCAAAATAGACCCCTTTTAATCCGATTTTTTAAAACAATAAAAACCAGACTGTGCTACAATCTCTTGCTTTGTGCAGGAAAAATGTCACGATAAAAATGCCCCCTGAACGGGCCATGTGGTCTTTGCTGACTTACTCTTTTCTCTCCGGGAGGAAAGAGGAAGTAATGAAGGACAGAAATGGGGGCGGAGTGACAGTAAGAAAACATGATTCCCCCACCCCACCCGTGTGATGACATTCAAAGACACCATAGCTTAAAACGCTATAAAATCCAATTATTACCTGTGATAAGCTAATTCTCAAGCATTTCATATTCCTGTATAATTAATATTTCTTTAGCTTAATTTATTTAATCCGTAAGATTTTAATTTAGTTTGTATTATACTAGTCTAGGCAGAGTGGCCCTGAAGACTGCTAGTCAATCGCTTTGAGCCAAATTACATGTAAGATTAGATGTGTCTCTTTAAATGTTGTGAAACCATTTAGAAATGCAAAGAGCAGCTACAGGGGACCCAATGGGATTTGGGACTTGGGGCATGGGGTGGAGGATTTAACCCTTCCCTCCCCCCTTTGCTGTGGTCCTGATGAAAATGTCCCCCTGCCAGCCCCAAATCAAGTTGAAGCTTCCTATTGGTGCCATGGATTGTGTTCTTTGTTGTTATTGTTGTTTGTTTGTTTATTTATTTATAGTGCCCAATAGCCAAAGCTCTCTGGTGGTTTACAAACATTAGAACCATAAAAACCATTCAAAATATAAAACAGCAACAGTGTAAAAATACAATATAAGAACACAAGCAGGATAAAGCCAAGCAGCAATGCAAAAATTAATCCCAATTTAAATTTGTTGTTCTAGCTTCATTCCAATTTTATACTTTGTAAAATAACATTAAAGTGCCTTGTGTTTGAACTTAACACTCCCAACATTGCCCATTGTGCAAACTAATTGCAACATATGTTTCCCTTACATCGGACTTCTCTAGTGGCATTTGAAATAATTAGATATAGCAGGGGGGAGGTGGAGAAAAAGGGGTATACGGTCCAATTCTCTTCATGCTTACTCAAAACAAAGAAAACAAAGAAACGAGACTCCCCTTGAGTTCAGTGGGACTTGCTTAGGTCTGCAGCCTTAGACATTTACCTGGGAGTCAGTCCCATTGAGGTCAACGTGGCTTCCTTATAAGTAGACATTATAGCATTATGCTGTATAATTCACTTTACAGTTATTTTGCTTTAAAGCACCACTACAAAAAATCTAAATGTGATTTTTTTCATATATATATATATATAGACTGATAGACTGCTGTGCTGTATAGAAAATGGGGCATTTTATACATTTGCTGCCTCTCTGATTTTTTTCAATTTATTTTTTATTTATTTTGTATCTCAAGATTCATTGTTAAGAGCATCTGAGAAAGGGGTTGGAAATAAAACAAGCAAGAATTGTAATGTATAAATCTATGGCAGACCTATACAATTCATGACCTACCAAGCTGAATGCAACCCACATCCATGGATTATGGATTGCCAGGTGCTTGACAAACACTTTGTCTGTTTGTTTTTCCATTCCTGGACAAGTAGTAAAAACAAGAGGTTTATCAACTCGCTAGGGACTGCCACACATGGTGAGTAGACTCCAAATGGCTATGAGGGTTGCAAGTTGAACCGAAACTGATTTACGGCGACATATTTAGAATACAATACAATATGGTATTAGTGTAGGGTGACCAGATAAAATCCAGGTCAGGGCTCATGTAACTTTAACAGTTGTAGAGAAAAGGAAATTTCAGCCAGTGTCATTAGTATGCAATTAGTTCCTGGTGGAATTCCCTCTTCATCGCAACAGTTAAAGTTGCAGGGGCTGTGCCTTCTTTTGTATATGGTCACCCTAGGATAGTACCTGCAACTTTAACTGTTGTGATGAAGAGGGAATTTCACCAGGAACTAATTGCATACAAATGACACCGGCTGAAATTCCCTCTTCTCTACAACTGTTAAAGTTACATGAGCCCTGACCTGGATTTTATCTGGTCACCCTATACTAGTGTACAAAGCCCTAAACAACTTGGGACCAGGATACCTAAGAGAGCACATGCTCCCTTACCAACCTGCCCAGTCGCTGAGGTCATTGGTGGGCATGCTCCTGGTGATTCCACATGGACCCATGGCCTGATTGGAGTCCACTTGGAGAAGAGCCTTCAGTGTGGTGGCCCCTCCTCTTTGGAATTCCCAGTCCCTGGAGGTCCGGCAGGGGCCAATACCTCCTGAAAACAGTCTTACTCCAGGAAGCATTCCTTGACTGGCAGCTAAAGTTTTTATTGGCCTTCTGTTTGTGTGTGTGTGTGTGTGTGTGTGTGTGTATATATATATATATATATGTATTATAATGGTATTGGCTTTCATTGTTTGTTTGTTTGTATCTTTTACTGTTTTAATTCTTATGTTCACTGCTCCAGAATCTGTTTCAGATATGGAGTGGTAAACAAATTTTGTACATAATAAATAAATAAATAAATAAATAAATAAATCATAGAGCTCAATAAAATACCAAGAAGATGGGTAAGTAAAATGATCAGAAAGGGGAGCATCTTTATTTAGTAGGGATATACAATTAATTAATTTCAATAGGTTTTTGACCAGAATTTATTCAGTTCATACTTTCTGGACCGAAATGTGAGCCCAAACACAATCTGAAGTCAATGTCCACACATTACTGAGCTTGCAGTGTGATTCATAGAAGAAGAAGAAGAAAACCATTTGGAAAATACACATATTTGAAAAAAAAAAAACTTAATCAATGGGAAAAAATGAGCACATAAAAAAAATGCACAGTTAATGTGTAGATATGGAAAAATGCACCCAAGGATACACATGCGTTTTCATGTGAGAAGAAATAAACAAAAGATCACAATCTGCTTAACTTTGCTTGGAACACAATGGAATCCTAAATCTCCTCTAACCCTCATCCTCCTTCATACAATATGTATATTCGTTTCCACAATGCACAAGAGGCAGACACAATTTGAATAATTTACCATTTGTTGCTCAGGTAGATGGCTGGAGGAAAATGGAGCTTTACAGCGCTGCATAAAATGAGCAATGTATTTGGAGAAGTATTTGCAGGATCAGTTAGAAACATATTCAGGGCCAAACTAATCAAGGAATCAATGTGGGACTTCTGGGTGGAATTTTGGGATGAGTAACAGAGTGGGGAAGGCTTAAATTCCCACCCATCCTGGAGCACCGTGGTCCTGATTCAAATCAAGCCCATGCATGCTTACAGTGAATTAAATAATCCAATTACAAATAGTTCTACAAAGCATGTTTTGAAGAGTATTTTGTTTGGCCCTCAGAAGTGTGAATGATGAGTGTGTGTGTCCAAAGTTAGAAAGTATCTACACCCTACTGCTTTAAAATGGTTCATAACGGTATTGACAACTGTTGGGGCCCATGACACACTCCATATACAGTTTTCAAACCATTTTCAAAGTGTTTTATCCTGCTTGGTGTAGATCTGCCCTTAGTCTAACATGTCACATTCATTTCAATGAGTCTACTCCAACTATGACTTACATTGGATACAACCCACATATATATTGCTTTGTTGGTGGGGGGAGCTACCTTCAAGGCAGTGGCTGGATGAGTTCCCACTTTCATGAAAATCTAAGTTTAAAGAGAGAAAAGAGCTTTTACACCTTTTCAGCAAATCAAGCTTCCTTCTAGCAATCATGAGCTTTTCAGAAGCCTAGTGTGACCCCGTCACTCTGTGCTGAGTCTTTAATTGCATTATCAGTTGAAGGACTGCAGAATGGTCTTTCCTTCACTGCCAATTACGCTGTGCTGCTGTCTTGATTATGTGTCCCCTAATTGTTGCCTCGTGTAACCAGGAGACCCCCGTGCAATGGAGGCTTCAAACAAGTTGGTTCTTTGGCTGATTATTGCAACCACACTGAGAAATGTATGACAAGTGTGGTCATATGACTGTATCCTGTGAGCTCCCCATAGCTACGTGCAGGGAGATAAATAATAATGATTATTTAAGGACCATTTAACACAAACAATGGACAATGATTTTCAAGTGAGCAAAATCATCACCAATTCCCATAAAAAATGTGGAGGAAGATTGGTTTTCAGATGTTGTTATATAATGTCATGATGTCATTTGCTGTCTCCACTCACATTACATTGGGGACATCAATATTCGTTTTGATTCTTCACTTTTGTAATCGGCCATTCCTGTAAGCAGCTGAGGCTGGTGTACATGGAGTAATCCCGAATGTCCTCACAACAACCCGGCGAGGCACACTAGTCTGAAAGATTGTAACTTGCCCAAGGCTAATGAGCATCATGACTAAGTTGATATTTGAATACTTGTTCTGTCTAGCCCAAATCCAATATTTCTTTTTCTGTATAACTGAAAACTTTCCAAGAGCTTTGGCTAATCTTGCTGAAAACTCTTTGACATCTCAACATTCTCAAATATGTCATTTAAAGAGTAGCCCTCCAAAGTTCTTCACATTTATTTTATGCATGATGTGGGTAGCAAGCCATAACTCTTTCCATTACACTTCACTGGCTTTCTAATGCTAATTATGAAAACTTCTGGTTACTAATCGCTCTACTTTTCCTCGAGTTTTCCTAGAGGATCACCAACACAATAGTTTTAATCATACATACATATACTTGCCATTGTATTCTTGCTATTGAGCTCATTCACGCACACAGACACACACACTCATTGTATGGTATCTTCATGCATCTCCATTAGGTTGTGTATACAGTGCTTGTGCAGAGTCCCTGAAGAGGTGGACTCAAACAGTGCATTTGAACATAGCTGGGAGTAATTTAGATAAATGATGCTGTTCGGCGTGATCTGTTAAGACCGGAACAAACTGTCTTCTTCACAGTATCATCCAGCTGTGATACAGCCCTCTGGCCAGGACAAGAATTAAACCTGTTTAATTTATGTGATTATAAATGCAGGAGACTCATCTCTGCAGTGGTTGCTGAGTTCAATGAGATGGCAGTAATCACGTGCTAAGAGCATATGTTATGTGACAGTGTGGAATGGCCATCAATCTATATTGTAATGTGCTAAGAGATTTTTTTTCTGGTGGTGGCGATGATCAAGCCTCTAGCAGTGACTGGCTGAGATGCCCTAATGTCAGAGAAAGGCCAGCCAGGCAGAAGAATTTCCAAACGCCATTGGCTAAGCTGCTCTTCTTCTAAGGGTCTCTATCTGCTGAACTTCATAGAACTTAGGCAAAGACAAAACAGTAAGGGAGGCAGAAGGAGCTAAGAAGAAGGGACTGAAATTGCCTGGGCCTTGGAAAATAGGAGCCAGATGCCTGAAAAGGATAACTGAATTAAAGGTTTCAGGGGGAAAAGGGATTGGAATTTGCCCAAGGAAGTGCACTGGAGAAATTAGGGCAAACAATGTCAATAAATCAATAAACAAACCCCCCTTTGGGTTAACATGTTGTGTTAAGGGCTTTCCATGTTTACTGAAGCCTCAAAATGCTGGAAAATTACACATGTTGTTTAGACAACATGCATATGGTATGGTATCCTATGCTCTAGTAGGCCCTGGCCATCTAAGTTTACACTTCCAGCAAGTAAGCTGGAATTGTACGCTTCCTCCCTTCCCCATCTGAAATCATTTTGAGGGGGAAAGTGGCTCCCACAGCATTTCTACAGGTACCTCAACTGGAAAAACACTTTTCTTTTAGTGGCAACAAGACTTTACATCAAAGTATTTCAGAGAGCTGGGCTACATGCCAAAGAGCTGTGTTCTCCCCAGTATAAGAGGGCTTCTGAGAATTCTTCTTATTTAAAATTTCCCATGCCTCTTCCGAAGTCCCAGGACCATCCAAACGATTCTGGTAGAAATTGCAGAGAAACCCCAATGCATCTGCTGGACTCCTGGGTCATTTCTGGGATTGTTGGTCTTGGTATTCATTGATGTCCAACAATTTAAACGCCTACTGTTTTGTATTTCATTTCCTTAACACATTTTATACCTTTCTACTTCCCCCCCCTTTATTTAAGCAATACCCCTGTTCTTTCAAACCAGTTTCTCGCATGGACCTAGGAATGGACCAAATATTCTCCACTTTTGCATCAAAATGAGAACCGAATAGAAACATGTGCCAAAAAAACGCTTTGGTTTTCAGTTGTTTTCATTGGGCATTGCTGCTACAGCATCATTTTTTACTTGCCTGCAGTAATCAGAGATCACATAGTGAATGAGATGATGCTGTGTAACTAATCAGTCAGACTTGGCTACATGACGAGAGCATTCACTGAGACCAAATGAAGCTATTTGTAAGTGAGGATGGTGCTTCTTGGATCTATACATGGGTGATCCCAGTCAATCAGGAATTAAAGTCACAGTGTTCCACAGCCAATCAGATCTGGCTACATGGTGATGCCATTGATGGCAAGGAAATCCAGTGGAGAGTGCGAGCCAGTCAGGGTAATATAAATGAATTGCAATAGCTCTCAAAGAGAACTGGGGCACCCACCCACCCAAAATGCCAGATGTTGTCAAAAATATGCATGAAAAAACTGAATTCTTGCCCGAGAAAGCTAGATTCCTTGGAGAGAGCTGTGATTGGCAAAATAGTTTACATTTGTAATGGAGACATGCATGCGTCCACTGCTCTGCACAGCTTACAAGTTTTTATACATTACCATGGGGAGGAGAAAGTACGACAAATCGAAACTTCATTGCCACTACATTTTATGGTCAGGCCATAGATCCTAAGCAAGAAGAACAGAACAGTTTCTTCAGATTATTGTGTTTTGTCAGTCTGCATTAAAGTAGCCCAGTGTGTACCTTACACAGATGCTGATCAGGGTGATTCCCCCCCTTCCTTCTAATTCGCAATGGGAAGATATATCTAGTGCAGAAAAACCTTGGGCTCATCAGAATCTCTTGGTGGAGAGAGGCAAAGGGGAAGAAACAGTGCATTGATGGTGTTCTGATGTTCTCACATTTTTACGTTGCTGTCAGTTTATGCAGTCACAGCTGCTCTCAGTTGCAAGGACACTAGCAAAGTACAATCCCTCTGACTCTTAAGACAGGGGGTAGGATCCAAAGATAGTCCTACGAAGGGTAGAGCAATTGAAATGAATGGGACTGAAGCCAGTCATGACTTATCAAAGTCTCATTTATTTCAGTGGTCTACTCCATGTAAGGCTAACGTTGGTGCGCATGAGAGTCTGTAGATAAGACTATGAACATCTTCCTCCCAACTGAAATCCCAAAGACAGAGGAAGTTGCCTTATACCAGGTCAGGCTGTTTGTGCTTCTAGTTTGTAGCTCTCCAGCATCTCAAGGCAAGAAGATAGTCACATTTTCTGCTACCTGAGCCTTTTCACTGAAGATTCCCAATGAGCTATGGATCCTACCAGTGGAGTCTGGTGGCCCCAATTTCAATGGGGCAGTGAATCCATTCTAAGTGTTAGTTGGGACCAGCCAGAGCTCTGAAGGAGCTATCCAGTGTGTGAACTCTATCCCCCAAATAGGTTCAGCACCTTGGATAGCTCCGTTAGAGTTAAGGCTCATTCTGACTAGAACTGAAGAACAACCCCACCAAAATCAGAGCCACCAGCCTCCACTGCTCCTATCCTTATCCCCAAGGAAGGCCCTTCTCAAGGCAAGGGAAATAAGACATCAGTGGAATGATGAAGCACTATTTTAGGATTTGGAAGAAGATGCCAGAGCAGGAATGGATTTGGACTTCATCGTTGTTAAATTTTATGCCCATCTGTTCAATGGGTAGTTGAAGAGTGACTTTAAAGCCTGCTAGATGGATCTTTTTATTGCTGCTATTAATGATTTTCATGATTATTACTATGTAATTTTGCATGATTTCATTAATGACTGTAAGGATTTTTAATTGCATTGGCTTTCAGCTTCTGGTGAAAGAGGATGTGAATATTTTATTAGATCGACAGACAGACTGGAAGCACAGTTTTAGCAGGAATGATACCCATGTCTCTTAACAATGTCACCTGCAGCCTTGTGCTTTATTAGGGCCAACCTAGCTGCTCTAGCTTTGGCCTGAAGGACCAATGTTCCATGTCTGAGGACTCCCAGAAAGCTAGCCATCAGTGCCCCCTCCCTGTTGGAGCTTCTTCCCACCATGGTGGCAGTGGCTGGGTTGGGAAGCCACCCACAATGTCAAATTTCCCACAATGCCCTGAGACAGCTGCCCATAGCTACTGTGTCCTGATGCAGGCCCTGGAGTTTCTTTCTCCAGCTGTTGTTTGCTGAATTCCCATCAAAGTTTGATACTAATGTATGACTGTCATGAAATCCAACAAGGAACCTTGGGAATTGTAGTTTTTTGTAGTTTTTCTAAGAATGCTGCGATACTGTCCCTTCCCCTAAACATGCAGAGAGAGAGAGAATAAACATTGTCAGGGTTCCCTGGGGAGTAAGAATGAGTGTTAAAGCAATTTGAGCAGGTGGTGGAAGGCTAGATCGGCATTACTGCTTCATAGAGGTATGAAAGTGCATTGATAACTGTTGGGCCACGATCCACATTCCATATACTAATTTCATAGCATTATTTCCTGGTTTTTACTCCACATTTGTAGTGATTGGACGTAAGGTGTAGATAATGTGAAAGAGAACTGCTAGCCCACGTGTGTTGAACCGCAGACCTATGCAAATCTAGTCCAGCTTGGGTCCCAGGCCAGCCCTTGGGTCCCAGGCACACCCCTTCTCCTGGCCCCAGTTATTTTACCCCAACTGCCAATCATTTGGTGGTTCCTGACTGTTGCGCATTTCCCCCATTTTAAAAGGCTGGAATGCCCCTCCTAAGGCTTTTCTGCTGGCAGTAAGAATTTTAAGCTAAACCATTCTTACACTCCTGTAAAGTTAAAACCCCCAGCCATGAGATGGGCGAACTTACAGGGGCTTCAGCATTCACTCAGACTTCAGTTTCCTAGAAAGAGGGCATTGGAGATTCATGATGTTTCTTTTATAAAAAGGATTTATTTACACTGTGCTCAGGACAAAGGGCTACAGCATCACCACTCCAAGTGAAACCCTGCTCCATCCCAGCTGCCCAGGGATCATCTTCTGCAAGACAAAAGCCAACCTCTTCATTGGTCTAGATTCACCTTTCCCTCAGATTCAGTTCCTTTTACCCCCTCAGGACTTGTAGAACAAAAAGGTTTACCCACTCAAGAGTCAGAAAATCCATTATTATTATTATTATTATTATTATTATTATTATTATTATTATTATACTGCCCCATAGCCAAAGCTCTTTATACTCAGCAGCCTTAAACTGTAAGGTGCCCTAGGAGGTAATTTAGACATCCCCAAGCACATACCACTGTTTGGGGGGCCCCGTTTTGGTCTTTGGCCCCTCAGTGGGAAAGAGGTTTGACACCCCTTCCCTAGACAGTGCTTGTCTTCCAGACTCAACGGTTCACTCTCAAAATCCTGGCACTCATGGCCATGTCTTGGTGCAAGCACCCACATACATGCACACCCACAGAAAAGGATCCTTCCTCAGAGAAGGTTATAAGAGATTGTGTTTAATAATTATGGAAGATCCAACAGTTCAATGCAAACACCTGCTTTTTAATCAGCCGTGTTGAATTCGGCACTCTTCCTCCCACCCCCAATTTGGGCCAATTCAGTATTGCAGGCATTTCCTTGCAAAGCTCTCATTGGGCTTTGCCAGCAGCACAAAGAGTTAGCAAGAAGCTGCCAGCAGAGCTGTGAGCTGCAGATACATGTCAATGGAACAAAATGAATGTTTCCTTGCAAAGTGATTTCTAAGGCAATGTATAAATGTCCTTATAAGAAACGTGCTCCTTTTTGCCCAGCACAGCATTTTGTGCATCTCAAGTGAGACACTACTGATGCTGCATATGAACAGCGAATCGGATTGAAGAACAACTATTTTTATTCTACAGAACTCAGCATTTTGATGTGGTTGTGTGGTGGCCGGTACTGATGTCCTTTTGCTGCATGAAATTTATGCAACCCGAGGGGAGGGCAGAGGCAGCTGGGGACTTGTTCTTGGCTTTTTCCAAATGAGATAAGGAGGAATACATTGGAAGAAACCTCAAGATATTTAAAGCCAAGGAGGACTGGTGTTTCTCCCACCACAGGGCTGTGTGAGATCAACTGTCCCGTGTGAGAGAAAGGCTGGAGAAAACAGCCTGTATATCCTTGAACCTGATTTAAGGTGGCCACTTATGAATCACCCAAGGGAGAGAGAGAGAGAGAGAGAGAGAGAGAGAAAGAGAGGAAATGCACCACCAGTGGAGGGGGGGTGGCACTGATTTGGGTGGGGCTGTGAATCTGTTCTGGGTTTCAGTGACAACCAGCCAGAACTGTAATAGAGATGTGCAAGGTGCTGAATCTATTTTGGGGATAGGATTCAGCACCTTTGTAGTCCAGGCTAGTTCTGACTGAAACCCACAATGGATTCACAGCCCCACCACTATTGGAGCCACCAGCCTCCACTGTGCATCCCCCCAAAAGAGGACAAAATTGGCATAACAATTTGCATATGCTAATGCATATACATTGATGCAAATTTAGAGATAATTATTGCAATGTCAATAGAAATACAGTACATTTCCCCATAGGATTGAAGATTTTGGTGTTCAATTTGCCTTGCTCCGTCTACTGTCCTGGTGCTGTTTTTGGACAAGTTCGAGGCCCAGCTCTGATTATTATTATTATTTTAAAAATACCAGACTTACCTTGACAGCCCTTGGCCTCATCTTCATGAGCGTGGGAGGAGTGTCCATCATTGTTACACAACAGAACCAGCCATCCTATAACCCAGCTTTTCAATGCTGGAAAAGACGCACTTCTGAAGTGGAGCAGAGTAGAACCAACGTTATCAAGGAGGGACACTTGTTGCCTGCCCCTCTCCAGGCTCCCCCCTGCTACTACAGTTGTATGAATGGGAATGAGGAGTAACTAACCCATGATACTGGCTCCTCACGAGAGCAGCCCACCCGCACAAATAAACCCCACCAAAAGTATCGCACCAGCCCTATCGCTACATCAGATATCACAAATCCACACAGCTCACAACTGTGGAGCTGTGCAGCTCTGGAGCTAACATGACATCACAGAAGCAAATGAACAGACTCCCCTGTTTGCAACACAACAGAGAAGTGAATTCATGAATTTCTGGAATTAACACAGAAAGTGCATAGATGTCTCTCAATGAAAATGCTGGAAAAGGAAGGAATGGGGGAAGGGGCAACCTATGCCACAGCCAGGCCTACCCAGCATTTAACGCAGAGGCATGGGTGCACATTGCAGATCAAGCACCTGGGAGCTGCGTCAAACAAAAATAACATTGCAATAGGACTCTCCAATACTGTGGCTTTTCCAGGTGGAAGCAGCTGGTTGGGAGAAGGCTGGCTATGCTATCATGTGTCACAAGGGGCCTTACAATGCAGCCAAGAAGCACACATCCTTCACAGAAAGGATGCCTTCAAAACAGAGGATAGTCCTCTGCAAAAGAGGACACCTGGCCACCCTAGCCTTGAATCCACTGGAAAAAAGAGCTTCTTCTACTTCAATCCTCTGCTTCCCAACAGGGAAAATTCGTGTGTCTCCAGAACAAAGTGTTTGCTGGCTGATGAATCAGTTCTGAAGATTTCACAGTATGAAAAATGTAAAATCAAATGAGTGGTATCATCTATTGATTTGTTCACTTTGATAGCCCACGCGTCTATTTCTGAAGTCACCTTTATGGCTTTTCTCCTCTTTTATTCCTTTCTGATGATATGAGCTATAGGATGGATTCCAAATATTTATGCCTGCTATTCAATTTGGAGAAATAAGTGTTCGCATGATGGATCATTGTTACGGCTGTTTCCTGCTAGCTGTTTATGACTTATTTTATCTCCACAGTCTCAATATGCCTACTAATGAATGTTTCTAAGGTAATTCAAAGGCTGGGTTTTTTTAATGATTTTTTTTTTGGCCTAAGGTTGTTTCATTCAAAACCAATTAGATACATACACCAGAAAATAATAATAATAATAATAATAATAATAATAATAATAACACAGTTCTGCTCCAGGGAAAGTTACTATAAAACACCTGTAATAACTAACAACTGACTTTGGCAGGTGATTGATGGCAATTCTCTCTATTAACATGATAGCTCAGCAGAGGTTACTGGTCTGCTTCCTGGGGTTCAGCAGTATGTATGTGTGTGAAATCAGATTCTTTAAAATTGATTTTTCCCCCCATCTGCATCATGGACTGGCCCGATTTTGCATTCAGAAATCTGCACAGAGCAGAAAGAAGGTGTCCGACGAAATGCCCACATTTGAAAAGTGCACAAAGAAAAATGCATACATTTGAGAAATGCACGCAAATATTCTTTAGTCATTGGGTGGATGCATTCAAAAATGCATATGATTTGAAAAATGTGTACACAGAATGTGAATTTCTTTGTGGAGAAAAACACACACCGATATATATCTGTATGGGTTTATTTCTGTTAAAAGGGAGGGGGAGCAAATGGAACCAACACAGAACAAACTTGGAGGTAGGACATGGAAGAAATCCATAGACCTGCTAGATCTGTCCAGCACTTTCACAGTAGTTGGCCAAACACTGTATTGCAGCTAACTGCTTGACAAGAGTACTGGGTGGGTACATACAATATGTTAATCCATCATGGATTATCATGTTGTCTGAATGCAGGTCACTTTCTGCAGAGTGGGTTAATGTCTCAGTGCAGTGTGTTTTCTGCAGGGTGGGTTATGATGTTGCCTGAAAGAATTGTGTTTTCTATAGGGTGGCTTGTTAACTATGCACTGTGGTTTATTTTTCTTGAACAAGTCACTTTGAAAACTCATGGCTTGTTGGGTTGTTCAGAATGGTTAACAAGCCACACTGCATGGTTAACAAGCAACCCTGTGGAAAATGCACTAAGTCCAGGCAACACAATAACCCACCCCTCAGAAAAAGTGCTGTGTTTGGACAACACGATAACCCATGGTTCAACAACAATCAACACTGGGTGGGAGAGCATGTTGTGTGAACTCAGCCGCTGTGACACAACGGGACAACAGATTTCCACCTGATTTTGTAAAGCTATTGACTCCATCCTGCACTTTTCCTGCCTGTTTCTCAACATGAATGCCAGTTTGATCCCATACTAATAATGGCCTGCCTTCACTATTAACATTTATATTGTTTTGATGGATTAGTATGCTGCATGAATCATCACAATCATCATCTCATGCTGTGCCAAGGTAACCAATTATGTGGCAAGATTATCATCTTCTATTCTTTTCTTTTCTTAGCCAAGAGTGTTTGTTTTGCATAATTCCTTCTCCACATTTTGGCAAAATTTTGTAAGGCTTCACTAGTCATGGGAACTAGCAAGGAGTTCTGCAGAACACCACCATCCCCCACACTGCAACAATGGGGAAAAAACCATTCAGTTACCTCTCTAAGGTAGGCTGACCATATGAAAAGGAGGACAGGGCTCATGTAACTTTAAGAGTTGTAGAGAAAAGGGAATTTTAGCCAGTGTCATTTGTATGCAATTAGTTCCTGGTGAAATTCCCTCTTCATCACAACAGTTAAAGTTGCAGGCACTATACTAGAGTGACCCTATACAAAAGAAGGCAGGGCCCCTGCAAATTGTAACTGTTGTGATGAAGAGGGAATTTCGCCAGGAACTAATTGCATACAAATGACCCTGGCTGAAATTCCCTTTTCTCTACAACTGTTAAAGTTACATGAGCCCTGTCCTCCTTTTAATATGGTCAGCCTATCTAAGGTTTTGGCAAGCATTTCTCGCAGACATTCAAGCCTCTCTTTGCAGCAATAAGGACTAGAAACATACTCTTTTACAAATGAAAGCTGAGGCCCAACCTAGACAGCATTCATTTATTCATTCATTCAGCTCTATCTCTCCTCACCCCTCACATATTCAAAATGAAAAGCATCAACTGGAAGCTGCAAATCTGAGCAAAGGAAGGTTGAGGAAAATGGGCTACTTAATTCTACACACACACACCCTGTCACCTCCCCCTCCTTCTCCCCACCATTGGATCAAAATCAGTCCTAATCTGCTTTTGTTCTTGAGCGGGGGAAAGGATGCAGGTATGACAAATATATATACCTGAAATAAACATTAATGTGACTCTAGCGCTCATTGTTCTTCTGGGTACTTCTTCTTAGTACTGCTTTCATTTCATTTGATTGGCTGATTAATTTGAAGACATACACCAAATGGACAGGAAATGATGCAAGCAGGGGGGTTTTGGGGGGGTTATAATTTCATTTGCAATGAGCCACACTGTATGTGGTTCTAGGGATGGTCCCGAGATGATGGCAAAAACTGGGGAAAAAGCAACCCCAGCTATCCCAGGGGAACTGAGTGCCCGTCCCCGGTTCACCCTGGGATCAGCTGTGCGTCATCTGGATGCGTAGGGACGACCTCATGACCACCCCAGGATAAATGGCAGGTGTAGATATGCCCCTGGAGAGCTGCTGCCTATCAGTGTCAGCAATATCGGGCTAGACGGACCAAGGGACTCAGTGTTAGGCAACTTTGTCTGTTCCTAGTTTGGAGTTGTACAAAGACCTATAGTGGTTGCATAACTCACAAGGACTAATCTGTACCATCTCAACGTGAATTAATTGGATGAAATACATATTTTACAATATTGTAGTTTTGTACTTACAAACCCCCCTTTCTGTCCAACCAGATGAGCAGGGAAACCGGGATATCCTATATACTCAGGAGATGGCTAGTGTGCTCTGTGACAGGAGTCCATGAAAACCTTTCTTTCCTACTCACAGCTGAGATCTGCCTATTGAGCTACCTGGGACTAAATGTACTCAGGCCTCAGAGTATTGGCCTTTTTGATTGGTCAGCATTATTAAACCTCTGGATTCACTAGGGCCCTTTCCACACCAGGCAAAATGCCTGGGATGGAACCTGGTTGCTTCCTTTGTGTCCAAAAGACGCACCGGGAGTCCTTGGGGTGGGAGACAGGCAAGGGAATTTTTCTGGTTCTCAGGAACCAGAAAAATCCCAATTCTTCTGCAGTCCCGGGAACTTCCCGGGACCATGGAAGAATGGGCCTGCCCTCCCCGGTGCTGCTGCGCTTACATGCGAGTAAGCACGGTCAATGGCCATGGAGCCACACTGCGCAGCCCCAAGGCCATCAGGAGAGGGGGGAACCAAAATCACCAACCCCAGGGGGGGGGGGCGCAGTTGCGCGTGGTGTTTTTTTAAAAAACAATAAATCTTACATTTTCGCAGGAGCACTTTTCCTCGAAGAAGGAAAAAAAATGAAAATGCCAGGCACGGCATCCAACAACCCAGGATGTCGTGCCCATGATGTGGTTTGAGCATGGCAATCCCAGAAGTGGCTAATTCCGGGATCACCCACTCCCCTCTCTCTACACCCCTATGGTGTAGAAAGGGACCAGGACTTCTTTTTTAAAGAAGCCGATTGACTTTCTGTCTTTGCCTGGTCAACAGAGCAGGGCATTCTGTTCACTGATATTTCAGGCTTCCAGATTCCAGTTCAGGTCACTGGCCCTGAGGTGAAGAAGTTTCACATATGTCCATACATAAATCTGATCTGTCTCCATCAATCTACCCTTTTTAAAGGAACACACAGAATTTTGCATTATTTTTGGACCTATTGTTCTACAAAATACGTGTTTTTATACGCATTTTATCCTAAAATGTGCATTTTATATGCATTTTGGATAACATCATCATCATCATCATCCAAGAACTCTATTGAAAAATCTGGAGACTTGTGAAAATCAAAGGACAGATGTATATTAATCCAAGAAAATCAGCTTAGTTCTGATGAAATCTCACCAAATAAAATCCTCAAACATATCTAGGGTGCACCTTCAAAATCCAGATCCAGGCATGGTCCACCCCATCCTGTCATTACCCCTGGCATGCTAATGTTTTCAGTGCAGCATGGTGATTTGTTTTGTCTTGTTTTACACAATGAAGGATTCAGACTTGTGATGTGCCACCAGCATTGTCAAGGAAGGGGGTATCATTTCAGGGGAGCTGCATCGTGTGCACTCTTTTCTGAATGAATAGGTCTGTCTTTAGAAGTGATTGTTGTTACCTGTGGCACCTCAGAGAAGTAGAAACTTATCTCCTCCGCTCGGCAGAACATCCTGTATGCATGAAGCCTCTTAGTGAAGGAGAACCGCTTTGAAGTTGCAAGAGCCTTTTTGAAGTGTCAGCACAATGGATCATTTCCATAAGTCTAATGCACTTAGTTTGCCCTAGAGAAGGGTAGAAATTACAATGTACAATCTGATCTGAGGATCAAGTAGAGATGTCACGATTATGTGCTCATATATTATGGCAGAAAACCAAGATTGAGTTCAAAGACATTGTGGAGAAAATGGAAGAGCTTTCCAGTGCATATCAAGAATAAAAATAAGCACAGAGTTAGAAACATAACATAGTCATGTTCACAAAGACAGGGTGACCATATGAAAATGAGGACAAGGCTCCTGTATCTTTAACAGATGTATTGAAAAGGGAATTTCAGCAGGTGTCATTTGTATGCATGCAACACCTGGTGAAGTTCCCTCTTCATGACAATAGTTAAAGCTGCAGGAGCTATGCTAGAGTGACCAGGTACAAAAGAGGGCAGGGCTTGGGATTGCTTCACAGTTCTCACTGTACTTGCTTTCTCTAAACACCCAGCCACTAGTTTTGCTGGGGGGCCAATTTGACAAGAGAAGAGGGCTATGGCACAGGGGCAAATGGTTCTTCATTTGCCTGGTCACCAGAGCGACTCTAGGCTCAACACCCATGCCATAATGCTGTTCATCTACACCCTAATTATACTACAGAGTTTGATAGTGGTTGGACCAAAAGTGGACAAGATTAGCTTTGGGGGCACACTTGTTGCCCCTCACCCCAGCTCAATGGAGTGGCATAATTGACTAGGCCACATTTCAAATTTATGCATATGTGTGTATGATTTCCATTATCCAATACATTATCGTATAGCTGCCTACAATAGCTGTCCCATAATGTGCATATCTATTCCAGCAGCCTTGTTGGCATTGCTGATTTTATCTTTTCAGGGGGACACTAGATTGTCAAAGATCATGAAGGACCAAAGCCAGTTCGACCGAAGATCACGTGAGTCAACACACACACACACACATCACACACACACACTAAAAACACCAAACCCTTTTTAAAAAGTGTACCATGTCTGATAGCAGCTCTGCAATCTCATTTCCAAGTCTCTGAAAGTGTTTACCACTACACCGTTTTAAATATTGTGGTGGAACATTGACGAGGAGGTGTCCTTCCAAGTAATAGCCTCTACTAAATACACACTCTATGGCCCTCCTGATGTTTGAAATGATACAAGGATTTAATGACTCTAATCCCTCTTGTCTAATTATGAAAAAGTACTCCCCCCGTCTCCATTTCTGTCTGGTCTATTTTTCAAAGGAAGCACTTGAACAAGGAAATAGTGTAGATTTATCATTCTGTACAAAATAAGCAGAAAAAGAAAAACTTCAAAAAAGACAGATGCATGCATGGACAAGAATGATTGATCTAATAAAGGTTTTTTTTAAAAAACCAATCAAGCATTCTCATTTGGGTTGTATTTTAGGAAATTATCCAGTGAATAATTACATAGCCTTGCAAATCTGCACATTTACTGCCTGTAAGGGATTTGTACCAGTGATGGATGGACTATTCTAATTCCAGTCCGTGTCAGTTTTGTATGTCTTCCATTTATGAGTCTTTTCCGTTCCATTCCCACATCAATATGAAAATTGTTTTTTTAAAAAAAATGTGCAAAAGTTCACATTTGATTACTTATATGCACATCCCCATATGCATTTTATCCTAAAATGTGATTTTTAATAAACATTTTAGTACATGCTTTGGTTGGAGAACGGTATTGCATAATTTAGAGAAGTACATAATCCAAAGGATAATTATGGTGCTGATCTGTATATTTATTTGGGTCAATCAGGTCAGTTTGCTTAAATATGCAGACCAGATGAAGTCCTCAAACATCCCTAAGTTGCAGTAGCATACCTGTCCATTCATGATTAGCATTATCCTTTTTGGACAGATCGGCATCATGAAAAGTGTATGTGTGGGGATTAATCTTTGTCCCTTTTCCCATTTAAGGCCTGGTTGCCTATAAGTGTCATGCCCTCACTAGAGGAATCATCTTCACAAGAAGAACTAGAGCCTCCAGAACCCAGGGGGACACTTAATTAGACACTGGCACTAGACCAGGAGGAGGCTGGGCCTTCAGGGGAGACAGCTCCAGGTCCTTCCCTGTCAGGGGAAGGGGACTCTGACTCTGGAGCAGATGCTGAGCAGCCCCCACCCCCAGGAGTGTTGTTGTCAACCTCTAGTGACAAGCCAGTAGGCCTCCTGTAAGAAGGAGTGTGCATTTGCAAAGACAGTCTCCTCAGGAGAAAGCAACTCCTCTTGTCCAGAGAGTTCTAATGGACAGCAGCTGAACTTAGGTGGCACTAAGCAGCCTTTGTGATTATAAGCCTGCAGACTGGGTTTACTAGTTGCTGGAAATGATGTTTTGTCAGTTTTTTCTAGTCTTGCCTTCTGGTTGTCTTCTGGTTTCTTGATCCTGCCTTGGGCTTGAACTCCTGTAACACTGGATTGTATATGTATTGCAACACTGGATTGTATAGGTATTGAACTCCTGTAACACTGGATTGTATATGTATTGGACTGCCTAACTGCACTTTGATTCTTTGCTTGTTTGACCAGGGCAGGATCTATACTACTGCTTTAAAAGGGTTTATAATGGTATTGATAGCTGTTGGGGTCTGTGACACATTCCATACACTGTTTTCAAATGGTTTCAACATGTTATATATATCCTGCTTGGTATAGATCTGGCCCCATCCTGCTTTGCCTGATGCCATATACTGGACTGACTGCATGTGCTTGGACCCTTTGCCTGTTAGACCACTCCTGCTTTGCCTGAGCAACCTTGAACAGAAACCTGTCTGCTGGAACATTGGTCTGGGTCATTGTTTGCCCTGAGTTATTACTTGGCCTTGTGGTCAGCCCTATCACTGAGACTGTTACAGCCAATGCAGGAGAGTAAGTAATTCTGACTAAGGAAATGGTTATTTAAAAATAGGGCTGTGACCGGATCTGGATCTGGATCCTGAATCCGAGTTGGATCGGGGTGATCCAGATCCCAGATCCGGATCAGATTGGGCCAGATCAGATCTGTGATCCAGATTGGATCTAGATCTGGTCACAGCACTCCCTCCAGTCTGGATCCGGTCATCACCTGCCGTGACTAGCAAATGCGGCGGCCCACAGCAAGGAGAGAAGACAATGGCAGGATGATGGTGGACGATGGCAGGATGATGCAGAGAAGGCAGCAGGTAAGCAGGGAGAGTGAGGGGAGGGGGGAGAGCAGGGAGAGCAGGAGTGAGTGCTGTGGATAGACCTGGATTGGATCCGGCCCGATCCGATACGGATCGAGCCCGATCTGGATCTGACAGTTTGGATCCAGAAGTCTGTACACAGCCCTATTTAAAAGCCTGAGCTATTGTTATCTTTTCAGCGCCAGGTCAAGAATTTCCTCTTCTCCCAGGCATTTAACTGCGTATGTTAAGGGTTTTGTTGTGGTGGTGGTGGTTTGACCCAGAATAGTTGTTTTTAAATGATGTTGTATTTATAATCTGTTTTTTTATTTTTATGGTTTTAAATTTTTTATATCGTTTGTTTGTTTTTAATGTTCAAAGTTTTTAATTTTTGTAAACGGCCCAGAGAGCTTCGGCTATGGAGCAGTATATAAATGGAATAAATAAATAAATAAATGACTAGAAACCGTGGTCCAGAGTTTTAAACTCATTAAGAAAGAACTCTACAGACAGAGATATAGGATAATTTTGTTTCAGCTTGGTGAAATCCTTTGAGGTTAGGTGAGAAAGCATCCATAGCAGAGCCTCCACCATCTCAACATTTTACTTTTTTTGTCTGAGCTGGCCTAGTTGTCCTCTCCCATCAGGGCCATGCAGGGTGAATGGGAGGCTTTGGGGTTCTGTGGATGAAAGGGCTCCCTTGATCTACTGTGACTTGTCTCCTCCCCCCATTGTTGAAAAGCACCAGTGGCACAGGAGAGAAAGCAGCAGAGGTTGGGCCAATCCAACGTAGATGCCTCCATCGGTGAACATCAGCCCCTGCCCACTGAGAGCAAAGATGCATATGTCTACAAATCAATTACATATACAAGAACTATATAGTAGATTTTGTTAACCTTATCAAACCAACTTACTTAAATATGTGATCCAGTAACTTCCAATGTGTTCCCTCCATTCCTTGGCTTACTAAATACTGAAAGAAAACTTAATTTCTTTCTCCTGCTTTTTTGCTTGTCCAGCCTCAGTTAAGTAAAGGTTTTACATCTGGTGTGTCATGTGATTTACTTTAGTTAATTGACAGATATATATTTTTTTAACATTGTTGACTACCATGCATAACACATTGGGCAAGATACTTTCTATATCACTGAGAAAAAGCATGTTCTCTGAGCTTAATCATGGATTTTAATTGCCAGCCTTAATTTGAAAATAATTGTTCACAGCAATTAAGTAAATGCCCCAATTTCATTAACAGACTTCCTAATTAGAACCTACAACATAAAACCGCCAATGTTTGCTTCATTAGCTTTGATTTACTGTATCTAATACCTTAAAAAAAAAGCCCATCCTATTAGTTTTATCATGCACTAGTGCATTTCAGTTAATAATTGGTACTGAATTTGTGATGTGTCCTGGGGAAGTTTTAATAATCAGAAGATTATATTTGAATTTTACAAGTTATTCCTTGTAGACTGTGAGTCCAAAAGCTAGAGAATGATGCATTTACCGTGATTTTAACAGTGAGGACATCTGGCTTAACTGAAAGAGCAGATCTCCATCTTACCAAAAACACAGTGCTGCTTTAAAAAATGACAACCCCGTATCACTGTCATGTTCTCATATCCCTGCCAGTAATGTCTAGCACACCTTATCCTGTGCTTTGACATCATTGTAATGTGCATTTCCCAGCCCTTTCCCATGGCATCCAGTGCTGCTGAACAGAAGTGAGGAAATAAAAATAGCACGTGGCCTAAAAAGAAATAACATTAGAACATGGTCTACATTGCGCTAAAAGTTGAGGACATGAATATGGCAATTTGACATTGGGTTGCCCAATTTGCTAAGTGAAAGTAGATGTTACAAGGAAGGAGATGGGATTCATCACAGTGCTGCCCATCTTCTGAGGCAACCTTGTTTTGCTTTTTATTTTTTTTATTTTTTTCAGAATGGAATTTGTCCCCAAGAAACCCAGTCTTCTAGGCATATGCAAATCAGCAACACTTGAGCTCATTGAGGGTCTCTGAATTCCAGATCAGTGCTCATCCTGACTCATGTCTGTATCAGATTGTGAGGTTTGTTTCATATGAAAATTCAAGCATATTTTCATGAGTGTTTTTCCCAAATGTACGCTTCAATTGTGCACATTTTTTTTTAAAAAAATGTGCACATGGTTGTTCACTGACTAAAGCAGATTTGTGCCCATTTTTTAAATGTTTGCATTTCTCCATTGGTGTGTGTGTTATATGAATCACATCACGAGCTTAGAAATGTATGTACTTCAATGGCAAATTGTATTTAGGCCCACAAGACAGGGACTGAGTAAATTTTGATCAAAACAAACTGAATCATGTTCCTTATACATCCACACTATCTCCCCTCTCTTTAACATCTGGTGGTGACAATCATTTCGCAGTCTTAGAGCCTATCTACACTACTGCTTTAAAACAGTTTATAACAGTTTTTAACCGTTTAATAACTGGTTTAAAACTGTTATAAACTATTTTAAAGCAGTAGTGTAGATAGGCTCTTACACTCTAGTAGGCTAGTAGGGTTTTTTTTAGTGGTTGCCATTTACAACCATCTATGTGACAGATCCAGAAGCTTGTCCCTTTTAAGAGAACAATTAAGATTTTGTTTTCAAGCTTCAGGCAGTCTTTCTGTGAATCATTTTGGTTTAGTATTTGGCCCTTGGTTTTACCATATTTCTCTACTGTTCTATTACTGTTTTTTTATTTGATTTTATTTGAATTGTTTAACGGTGCCCTATTTAGAGTATCTACTCAACTGAAAAGTGGGCTAAATTACTGAACTAAATATTACAATAGGGGAGTGGGAGTAGGAGAGAGTGACAGTGAAAAACACTACCAGGAGGAGGGCCTTCTCTGTTGTGGCACCCTGACTGAAGAAGGAGTTCCCTAGAGAGGTTTGCCTGGCACCTACATTATATTGTTTTAGACGCCAGGTGAAGACCTTTTTATTTTCTCAGTATTTTAACAACTTATTAGTCTAATTTTTAACTTTGCTGTTTAAAATTTGTATTTAAAATCTATATTGCTGCTCGGTTCTATCCTGTTTGTGTTCTTATGTACTATGTTTTTTATACTGTTGTTGTTTTATATTTTGAATAATTGTTATGGTTTTAATTTTTGGGAACCGCCCAGGGAGCTTTGGCTGTTGGGTGGTATAAAAATGCAACAAATAAATAAAATAAATAAATCACAATTATGGATGGATAGCCAGATACAGAGTGTCATCAAACAGGGGCAGAAATCATGTTTCCTTACCGTTGCTCCCCCCACCCCTGCTTCTGTTCCAGGATATTTCCTCTTCCTTCACAATGACCACATGGCCCATTCAGTGGACGGTTTTTCGCGCTGCTTTTCCTGCACACAACAGGAAATGGCAAAATGTTTCACTTCCCCCCCCCCAAAAAAAAGATTTGCGGGGTCTTATTTTGTTATGGAAAGAAAACCAGAAGGAGCGGGAGATATGTGGGAGGTGGATGGTGTCGTCAAAAGGACCCGTGGAAAACCATGAGTGGCCAGTAATGAGCCTGCAATAAATGCTCACCTGATGACCCTCATAGTGGTGATGACTCAGCTCAACTGTCATGCCTCAACATAAGACTTCACAGAGAAAACAATTTCATTCATTGTCAGAGTAGAGCAATAGTTCTGCTAGAAGAAAGTACAAAGTCTCAATTTTGATCAAAGGATTGTAGCCTCTCAGTGAAGATGGCAAAGTTTCTGAAAAGCCTCACAGTGCTATGAACGGGTAATTACTAGGAAAGATGACAGTGAAAACCACAAAATTGTTACTTGGCATTTTTAAGAGATTCTGGGTTTTCCTCCCTCGCTTCATTATGCCTCTCGGTGCAAGTCACAGCAAATGTACTTTTTCTGATCGTTGCACTTAAATTCAAACTTCCAAGCACTTGAAGTCCAACTCAGACACGGTTTATATGACTTTCTAATGACGGAACAATACTTATGTGAAGGGGGAGGTTGCATGTCTCCCCTTCTTTGAATTCATGTGCTGAACCAGCTCTGAGTCTGAGAGCACATATATTGAACTAGTTGGAAGATACCCAACTACTCCCATTGCACATGACAGAAAAGCATGGAAAGGGAACAGTGCGCTTACACATGCATGCTTTGTCCTTACTTCTCGGTGACATTTAAAGTGGGCTAAAGGTCACAGGTTTAGTGTCAGCAACTGGAACCAGTTTTTCCCTCCCATTTTTAAACCATTAAAGAAATAAATAAAATAAGGCCAGTGCTTAAAAGGAAAGGATCTGTCTGGCCAGCTGCAGTAGGTGTCATTCCCCCCCCACACACACCATGACTCTGGGCCATGCTGCCAACATTAGGCTGACCAGATAAAATCCAGGTCAGGGCTCGTGTAACTTCAACAGTTGTAGAGAAAAGGGAATTTCAGCCAGTGTCATTTGTATGCAATTAGTTCCTGGTGATATTCCCTCTTCATCACAACAGTTAACGTTGAAGGGGCCCTGCCTTCTTTTGTATATGGTCACTCTAGTATAGTGCCTGCACCTTTAACTGTTGTGATGAAGAGGGAATATCACCAGGAACTAATTGCATACAAATGTCACTGGCTGAAATTCCCTTTTCTCTACAACTGTTAAAGTTACATGAGCCCTGACCTGGATTTTATCTGGTCAACCTAGCCAACATGCTATATCAGACACAGAGACATTTGGGGAAAACAAAATGGCAGCCACTGTAGAGCTGTTTGGCCCAGCTCTTACAAGGGAGTTCAGAGCTGGCACTCTATCCCCATGTACATGTGCTATATATTATTGTTGACATCATCTGACTGCACAGTCACCTCCAAGCCACCTAATCCAGAAAAGAACCTGTAAAAAGGCATTCCAGAGCCTTTGCAGAAAATATGGTCCAATCCTGAAGTGTTCCCATTCAACAGACACATCAAAGGGTTTAGATACCTTTTGTTTTGAATATGGGTATTTCACTATCATCCACTGTGCATCTATTACTGTGAACAGCCAGCAAAGATTTATTCAGTCAAGTAGCAAGGAAGCTCCTTGAGCCTTCTTTCCATTGCCCAGGGTCAAATTATTGTTCCCTTTATTCTTGCACCATCCTGAGTCCAGACTCAGAACCCTTCGATCCTTTGTACCCTTTCTTTAGAAGCTTTTCACTGTAGGGTTGAGCAAACAAGCAATGTTCGAGATAACTAGGATTCCTGAAAAATCCCCTCCTGTTGACTCTAAAGATGGGTTCCATGCATCATAAAGCACAACCTGAGTTCTTCCTACTCCAGTTTTGGTGCATAGCAGGGGGCTCCAACTGATGTATGAGTTGTCAATTTTGATTAATAGTGGTCAAGCAGAGAACATTGGAACAGATGTTATCAAAGATCTCAAAGCACAACCATTTTAGTCACCTTTTAATTATTTTTTTAAGGAAAACCCAGTTTTAAGGCACTTCACTTTAAATTTTATTCTTAAACCAAATTGAGCTGGCTCCCAGGTCCTTGATAACAGCTTTGGTCACCCCATTATGGCCATGAGTTCTATTTTGTCAGAACCAATGTTGAATATATCTTTCATTGGCTCTTGCTGTACAGTGCTATACCTCACCGTGTCTAAGAAATTTGAGGCCTTCACCCTGTTTTGATTTGTAACTAAAAGCTGGGGAACCAGAGGGTGGCCTGTGCCCATAGCATTTTTCCAACCGTTTGTAATCAACCACTAAGTGAACTCTTTCTGGTTCCCCTTACTCTGAAGCCAAGTAATTATAAATGCTTATCATTCTTTCACTTCCTTCTCTAAAGTTATCCATTTTCCCCCAATAGACCACCATTGTCACTATTACCCAAGCCTAATGACACATAGCTTTACAATCCCCAGCTGCCACTACCATAGCATCACCCACACCTCCTTATTTGTAACACATGTGCCTGTATGTGTGTGTTCAGACCAAAATCTGTTCAAATAAAGTCTATGGGTTGGATCTGGATTGAGGCTGGATCAACTGCACAGTCAGAGGTGGACTTCCTCACCCTCTATTTCCCATGGCAACCCTCACCCCCGAAATGCTAAACAGAAACCCAGTAGACTCAGCTAAGTAGAATGGGTTCTAGTGGAGGGATTCCCAAAAAATGGGTAGAGGGACGTAATATGAGTGGAGCCCTTTCTCTTGTGGAAGGTCCCTTCCTCTCAAGGAAGGCAGTTCTGGTGGAAATTAACTCAAATAATCATTGCAATCCAAAAATAGAAGATTGGAACTAGAGCTGTGTATAAATGGCCTCTGAAACTTGTCCACCCTATTTGTGGGCAGAGAAACAATTGCACCAATTGCACCAATTCTATTCAGAGGGAGGAGGAATTATCAACACTTTCTAACAGGTAGGGTTCACAATTGTTAGGAGTGTCTTTCTTTTTTTGTAAGGGGTTTTGCTTTTTTTTTTTTTTTTTTTGTATTACTATTGCAAGTAGCAACAACACTTCCATACTGGGTCCTTACCCTTCTTGGCAGGCAGGGAACAGTTGGACAAGCAAGGGAGGTGATGAATGCCTCCTTGCAAGAGGGAGTAGTTCCAAGCCAACCAAAAGAGGCGATGGTGAGACTACTCATGAAGAAGTCCTTCTGGACCAAGAAGATCTTAACATCTTTAGGCCAGTGGGAAATGTTCCTTTACTCGGCAAAGTCCTTGTGCGAGTGGTGATCAACCAGGTCCAGACACTCTTGGACGAGACCAATTCTCAGGATCCATTTCAGTTGGGATTCAGATCACCCTGTATGATAACCTATTTTGGGGGACTGTGAACCTGGTGATACTCCTGGATCTCCCAGTGATTTCTGATACCATCAACAATAGTACCCTTCTGGGGCAACTGTCTAAGGTGGAAGTTGGGGGTACAGCATTACATTGGTCCCACTTCTACTTGAATGGCTGACTCCAGAAGGTGGTACTTGGGGAATATTGCTCAGCCCCATGGATTCTCCAGCATGGGGTTCCTCAGGGATCAGTTTTGTTTCCTATGTTCTTTAACATCCACATGAAACCATTGAGTACTGTCGTCCAGAGTTTTGGAGTGTGTTGGCATCAGGATGCTGATGACACACAGCTCTATTTCTCCTTTTCATCTTCGTCAAGTGAAACTGAGGATGTGCTAAATCAGTGTTTGTCTGCAACAACAGACTGGATGAGGGTTGATAAACTGAAACTCAATCCAGACAGGACCAAGATGCTGCTACTGGGTGGTTCTTCTGACCGAATAGAGAGTGCTCAACCTGTTCTGGATGGGGTTGCATTCTCTTGAAGGAGCAGGATCATAGCTTGGGTTTTCTCTTGGAGCCATCTCTATCTCACTCTAGGCTCTGCGGCCCTGAGTGCCTTCTACCAGCTTTGGCTAGTGGCCTAGCTATGGCCCTATCTGGGCAAGGATAATCTGGTTTCAGTAATCTATACTCTAGTAACCTCCAAGTCAGATTACTGCAATTCGCTTTATGTGGGGGCAGGCCTTGAAGTCTGTTCGGAAGCAGCAACTTGTGTAAAATGTGGCAGCCAGTTTAGTAACTGGGAGCAAAAGGTCTCAGTATATAACACCAATTCTGGTCCACATGCGCTGGGTGCTTGTATGTTTCCAAGCCTGATCAAGGTGCTGGTTTTAACCGATAAAGCTTTACATGGCTGGGAATGCAATACCTGATGGAATGTGCCTTCCAACATGATCCTGCCTGGACACTAAGATCAATATCTGGAGCTTTTATCTGAGTGCCTCCTCTGAGGTTGGCTCAAAAGGTAGCATCAAGGGAGAGAGACTCCTTAGTGGTGCCCCCCATTATACATCCATCTCCATTGTTCTGCAGCCTCCCAGACTACCAGCACTGCCTGATCTGAAAAAGTCATTAGGGAGGAATTCCTTCATGATGTCTCCCTCTGGGATTTAATTGAAGTGTGGGAAACCAAGGAGCCTACAGGCTTCCAGAGAGATGATCACACAATGTAACAGAGGACACTAATGCACACTCCTTGGCCATCTTGCAAGTAAGGTTAGCACATGAATCCCAAACCCATTCAATGATCATCTCTCCAATGTATTCTTCTCCTTTGAATTTCTTTTCAAAAGCAATTTCTTTTCTATCAAATAGAATGGGAATGGTTATTAAAAAAAAATAGGAGCCATTTTTGGCACAGCATTGTCATGGTTATTTGAGCTAACTTCCTTTCTTTAGACATAGCTATTCCCCAATTTATTTACACACACTGCAAAATCTGCTATGTATGGAACATACCTCTGGTAAAAGTTGCCCGCACCTTAATCCTGCATGTCTTATTACATATGTTCACATGTGTGTGTAAATGATGCACAGCAACAGTACACGTCTCCTTTCAGCACTGGGCTTTGAAAAGAGATTTGCCAGCCCAGGCGGCTCTGCAGCAGCCTCCTCTTCCTGCGTGTCTTGCCACTGCCTTTCCCTACCACCTGACAAGTTAGCTGGGGAGGAAGGTGTGACAGAGGAGTATACGAAGAGGCTGTATGCCTTGGAGATGTGCTTGGGGGCAACTTCCATGGAGGTACTTGGGTATGCCTCTAGAAAGGCACTGGGGTATATGGAAATTATAAGAACAGTTCAGCAATTGAATACGCACCCTAAAGTCATGCTGCAAAAGCTCCTGTTGGCACTGTTGTCCATTCTGAAAGCCCATTCTGATATTTCTTGAGTTGTGTAGCTTCATTCCATGCCAACATTGGCTCTCCTGAAACTGGGACAATGCTGGGATGAAAATGGGCTACCTTTCAGTTTTCTTGTATGATTTCTGGGTGGTCTTATGCTATCTTAATGACACAGGAAGGAACTATGCTCTAAGCAGGGATGGGCAGCCTTGAATTTTGGGGTACTCGTATATTTATGTATACGCATAGTGTGTGTGTGTATTTGTGTGTATGTTGGGGGGAAGTGTTTCCATACAACTATGGAACACCAAAATGACTAGAATGGGCCCTTAAAATCAACTGAAGTCAGATTTGGTGATATTATTTCATAATTAGAAGATATGATCACTGTGTTTTGTAGGATGCTGCTCCATCTCTCAAGCAGGAAGTCATTTTTCACATGTAAAGCTTTGAGCCTCCCTGATGTTATTTATGTTAGCATCTGATCCTTGCTTCCTTGCTTATGCAGAAGACAAAGGGGGGGGGGGGAAGAGAAGCATTTTCAATGCAGAGGAGCATTTCTGGCTTATGTAGCTTTTACATTTGCATTACAAACTCTGACTGAAGCAAGAGCCACTTTAAGCCTTACATATATCTGAAGATGCTTGCAGCATGTATTTAAAACAGTGCCAACAGGAGCTTTTGCAACATGACTTTAGGGTGCGTATTCAATTGCTGAACTGTTCTTATAATTCCCTCCCCCCCTCCACACACACACATGAATTTGTTGAAGTTAAATATCTAGCTCATAATTTAAACCAGTTGTTTGCAACTGAGAGAATAAATCATCATATGACACCTTTTATGTTCCTACAGACATGTGATGCAAAGAAACAACAAGTCAGTGGAACTTTGTCCTGTACACACAAGTCAGAATTGCTTTGGGCTGCCACCTTTTAAAATTTCTTTCAGAGCTACTGTGTCTAATAGCTCCCCTACAAGCAGAAATGTTACAGACCAACCTTTCCCGTTAATGCATCTCCAGGCTGAGAAAAGCTACGTCTGTTCAATTTCTGCTGGACATGCAGCTCTTAAAGGCACAGAACCGCTGCCAGATTATTATTATTTTTTTAAAAAGAGAAGACAACCATGAGAATAGCAGAGAGAGAGAGAAATCATGGTGGATCAATTTGGTTTAATGAACCCTGTGTTGGGCTTGGACTGAAGAGAGATCCATTCAAATTCTTATTCAGCCATGAAGCTCCCATTGTAGATGTATTACTTTTTGAGCCTATCAGGATTAAGCCATAGACAGGTCTCTAAGTGCAACCAAGAGCCAGCACCTGGGGTCAAAGCTCAAGGGAATCAACCAAGGAGGTCACTCAAGAGCCAATGCCTGGGGGTAAAAGCATGAGAGGGAGCCCAAGAAATAATTGAAACATATCAGAGCCAGGAAGGCTGATGTGGCCCAGGCAAATTCCCAGCCCAGCCTATCACTCTGAATATGCAAATCAGCAAAACTTGGGGTTGCTGAAGTTCTCTGAATTCCATCTTGAAGCTCATTCTGACTCGAGTTTGTATCAGATTGTGAGCTGCTTTTTGTGTGTGTGTGAAAATGTGTGCATATTTCCATGCTTGTTTTCTCAAATGTACACATCAATTGTATACATTGTTGAAATGTACTAATTTTGAAATGCACATATTTTGAAATGTATTAATTTTGATGTGTTTGCATTTTTTAAGTATACACACTCTCCCATGATTAAAACATATTTGTGGAATTTTTCGGAATGTACTCATGTTGAAATATACACATTTTTTATATATACACACTTGCTGTCAAAAAAACTTTTTTTTTTTTGGCCCATGAATCACATTGCAAGCTCAGAAATGTATGGACTTCAACTGCAGATTTGTGTCCAAGTCCGCCTTTGACCTGGAAGGTGTGAACTGGATGAAATCATGATCAAAATTGAACTAAAACTAATTTCTCATACATCCCTACTGCAGAGGTAGAGAGAGAGAAAAATTATGGGACGATGCTCCAACCTGCAGTTCTCATGGCTCACCCTATGAGGGTGAAGCTGAGAGTTCCCAGTTCCTAGCTCTGGGGTCTCCTGACCTGTTGCTAATCTATTTTACAGGATAAAATTTGATCATATGCTACCATGGAGAAATGGGTGGGTTACAAAGGTGATTAAATTAAGTAACTCAGCAGTAATAGAGGAAACAAGTACCATTTGATATTTTCTCAGTGGAAGTTTCTCTCATTAAGCATTATCTTTTCCTCTCCTCTCCTAAATCCTAATCATTAGTCCATTTACCATTGCCACTGGCTTAATAGCTTAATAACTATTTTCGCTTATCTCTGATTCTCTCATCCTTAATACACTTATGGCAGCATTTAAGAGCAACAGTTGAAATGACACACAGAAGCTCCAACAGCCAGGATGGTCCTGTCAGGATGCTGGAGCAGGGATCCAGAACCCCACTCAGCAGAAGGAGGAGGAGGAGGACCCCTCAGCACAGCCGATCTACCACATTTTGAACTAAATGAAATTATACACATCCCCTTCTAAAGAAGGTAAGACTGTTAAATCCATGGTCTAAAATACCAGACTGAACCACTGCATGAGCTCAAGGACTAGATCAATATGTTGCCAAGCTCCTTCAGGTTCATGTGCAATAATTTTATGGGGACTGTTTTTTTTTTTTTAGTCTCCTCTAGTGCAACTTAATCATCGTGTTTATCCAAAGTACCAAGCTGCCATTGAAAACAGAGACTATGTTGAATTCCTTTTCTGCTCCCCGATAATGTGTAGCAATGGAAATGCTTGGCCTACAGAACATCATCACATTTTCCATTTCCTCACCCTGCTGCACATCATTGGGTGTTGTGAGGGAGGGAGGATTCAGAACTAGATGGAAATGTCCCATAACGTATTTCCTTAATTACAGGGGAGACGAGGGAAACTCAACACAGAGCTTCTGTGGTCACTTTATATGGTATTATGATATCATGATACGTCATGCAAAAAACTCATTTTAAGAGAGATACATTTATAACAGCCATTGCACTGCATGTGCTGAGTGGGAGGAGCATAGAGTTCTGTTGAATTCTATGGGAATTCCTCTGAATACTTCATCCTCACTCAGGGAAAGATAACACCCATGACATTTTCATACTATGAATATGGTGAGCAAAGAAGCATGGAAGTGGAGGAGAATAAACCTGATGGGTTTGCAGAAATGGTTGTTATCATGAATTTCAGGATCCTATGCAACTTTGTAATTGCATTTGCTGTGTTTTCACATAGGCATGATGAATCTGTTTTATCTAATAAGCCCAGCTAGGATGACTTTTCATAGATTAAATACCTTTAAAAAACAAACAAAACAAAACCTCTTTCCTTTTAGAAATATATGCAGTTGCATTCATTTTTGAACCTGAAACATGTCCATTGGTAAAATTAATTAATTATATTATTAGTTTCGCAAGATGTATTCAGGCTTAGAATTATTAGAATAAATTCTATTGCATTAAAAAAAACACAAAAAAAACCAAAGCTGTTGTGACCTTGAGCACTCAGGATCAGCAGAGATCAATAGATCTAGTGGGTGCCAGTATGAAATCCCCCTTCAATGTATTCCCAATATCTCTATACTTTGACATGTATCCTTTGTCATGAGGGATGTATGAGGAACTCATTCCACTTTGCTTTTCCACGGAATTTACCCAAATAAGCACTTCATCACCATTGCTGAATCAGAACTGGCCCATTCATTGCCTCTGCTCCTGCAGTCCTGGAGTGCAAGGAAAAGTCTGATGAGTTAGGGGATGCTCAGTCTCTTGGTGACACAACCTGGGATCAAGGTGTCATCTGGGCTGGTGGCCATATAGACTGACCTTCAGGAGGTGTTAACTCCCTGTAATCCCAGTTTGAGCCTGTAGTAAGATCCTGCTCCTCATCTTCTCCAGAAGTGGTCTCATAAGAACATGAGAAGAACCATGCTGGATCAGACCAAAGGCCATCTTGTTGTTCACACAATGGGCATCCAGCTGTCCATGCATGCATGGGGTCTGACCCTTCCTTAGAAGTTGAGGCTGATTTTAGAATATGATGGGAGAATGCCCATATGCTTTTGTAAGTTGTCACATCTGGTTTTGCTTGCTTCCTACAGGATAGCTTGAGAAAAAAATAATGGCAACATATGCGCTTTATTTAGGGATGTCCAGAATTTGTGGAATCTGTCACACATGTGTTTCGTGGATTGTGCAGTGTTGTTCGTTCTTAGAGTCTGCTCACAGATGGATTCCCATTATGCAAAAAATATGCAAAGAATTTTGTAAGAAAATTCACAATAATTTGCAAAATCCGTGTTAGTACATAACATTTAGCGTACTGTCTCTTATTCCATTCAGTCTTTCCCTTTGTATATGCTCCAGCATGGCATATCTCTCTGTAGAAATGTATTCCTGTGAATGAATTTGCATTAATGTTTGGAAAGTCAATACTACTACTACTGAGAATAATCATAATAATCATAAGAATTCAGGAGGTCCACAGGCTCTTCATGGCCTGGGAAGGCTGGTCTGCAGCGGATTCCACAGGTCAGATTCTTAGAAATCCAAACTCATTTTAGTCCATCTTGAATTTCTATAGCATCCCTACCTTTATTCTCCTTTCCCAGGCTAATAGCAATTTTAGGGGAAATCTAGCACAGTATCAAACACTGTCCTTGCACCTCTGCTGGTTATAGTGTGCCACTGACACAACAGGAAGCTAGTGCTTCCAAGAACAACCATAGAAAGGAACCCAAACACTCATTTCCAGAAAGGAACTGGTCATGAGAGCTCACTTTTACTCCTTCTCCTTTAGAGCCACTGTGCCAATCAAAACTGAACCCCCCCCCCCCCGTTTGCTGTAAAGTTTTTGTTTTTTTAAAAAGAGCCCACAACCTACAGGAGATCAGATTATGGATCTCCTATGTCATGTCTGTTTGGCATTGAAACTGGACAGCTTTTCAAAATACCAATTTCACCTCAAGTAATAATTGAAAATGGGGAATATATCTACATTAATATTCCCACCGTGGACCGAAACATTTTAATGAATTTGACGATTGAATAGTATATATGAAAGGACTGAAATTAATACAGGATATTCACTTCATCTCGAATTAAATTCATAAAGTCTTGTGCAAATGTTAAAATTCAATTAAACTTTAATAGGATCTCCTCTTCCCGATTCAATTTTGAGACCTAGAAAGGACTTCGTCAATTCTACCGATGACCCGGGGCTATGGGAAATTTGCAGGAAAAGGTTCAGCACTTTAGAGTTTTGACTGGTTCTGACTGACACCCAGAGCAGATTCACAGGAGCCAACAGCCATCACTGCAGGGAGAAAAAGATGCCAGTGCTGAACTTGCTGGAGTGAATTCCCACTGATTGGTCCCAGAGGGAGGGAATCTTCCACCACCAGTACTTCCACCCTGGCTAGTATGAGCCAGCAAATTTCCACCCACCACTCCCAGCCCTATAGAACTACTGGTTGTAGTCCTTGCCAACGTGATAATCATCACTCCAAAACATATATGCTGTTTTCTTAGTTTACATTATCAATAATTGGTCACACTTTTCTGTTTGGGATGGAAAAAACCAATTATCTGCTGCTGACTGCACTTAATAAGAAAAATAGTGATCAATAATTTTGTTAACAATAGAGGTCATATAGTCAAAGTGCTGCTTTTGACCTTTAGAGTCTTAAGTTTTGGGAGATCAAGTTACTTGAAAGACCGCCTTCACCCCTATCAGCCTGCCTGCACTTTAAGATTAGAAAGAGAGGCTCTCCTCATTTGCTCACCTGAGAGGGCCTTATCTGCAGTGGCCCCACACCTTTGGAACAAGCGGCCATCGGAGGTTTGCCATGCTCCATAATTGCAGGCCTTTAAGAAGGCCTTGAAAACATATTATTTTACCATAGCCTTAGCATGATATAACTGCTGTGGTTGCTCCTACTGCAATTGTTGTGTTGCTGGTTTTATTGTTGGCTTTTATAATTTTATTTTTTTATTGTGCTTATGGTTTTATTGCTTTTAATATTTTAACTATTTTTTATGTATTTTATTGTCGTAAGCTGCCTGGCAAGGGCTTCTGCCCTGAAAGGCGGCCAAGAAATATTTTAAATGAACAAATGTAATATATCCTGATGCTATTTTTTTTTTTAATGTACAGATGGCATGGAGAATGGAGATGTGAAATTTCCAGAAATTTTGAAGCCATGGGAGAAAAAGGATTCCTCCCCCTCTCCACTCAGGGTGGGGGTGAGGTTCAGAAAAAAAAAGGATTATGCATAACTTGGTTTGTTCATTAAAAATGTTATTATTATTATTATTATTATTATTATTATTATTATTATTAAAAATGTTTCAAGTAAAACGAGGGGGAAATACTGGATTTTTTATTTTTATATTTCCAGTTTCATTTTCCAAAGCATCTTACAGGGAATAAACCCAACATATTTTCCTTTCCCCCCATGGTGTATTCCTGTCATGGCACTTAGCTTAGCTCACAGCTTTCAAAGTTTGACCTTTTCTGAGCTCTCAGTGTGGGGCTATTCCTTTGCCTCCATGAGTGCTATTCTTTGTAACGGGCAAGGAGTTTTTTTGTACAAGTCCATCTGCCCCGTGCTGAGTTCTGTTCCATCAGGAGGCTTGTCGAAATCTTTATGCCTTCCCATAGATCTCTCCAGCTAATTATTTTAGCTTAAATGTTTATCTTTCTGCTTCCTGCCTTTTGTGCCTTTCTTTTTTCTTTTCCGCCTTTTCCTCCAAACATGTTGAAAAGTCAGTTCACACTGTGTCACTGTAGTAGGTCTGTGATTGCGGCAAATATTCAATATGGATACAGAACACCATCTTAGCCTTCTCTCAGTGACCCTTACAGAACCAAAAAATTACAGCTTTTATCGTTCCCAGAGGCAGAGTTGCTTTTTCCAGTTCTTTCCCCTGCCTCCTCAGATTTCACACCCATAAAGAAACTTGACTAATATGAAGGTGATTTGAGGTGGGGCACTCAGACAGGGATTAGGCTGCAGTGAATATAATGTACAAGGCCATAGATGGGAGACACATTAGAAAGGCTGAACGTTTAGGTAAAAATTTAGTCAAGGGGAACAGCAGATTTTTTTTAAAAAAAAGTCAAGAGTACATTGTGGAAGCATTCAGTGGGAAGCATAGGGTTTTAAAATAATAATAATAATAATAATAATAATAATAATAATGATTTATTTCTTACCCGCCTCTCCGTCTAGATCTTCATTTCCTAAATAAAAGCCGTCTTCATTTCCTAAATAAAAGAGGAAAGGGGAATAGAAAACTTCCTTTGGGGAAGTGAGTAGCAAATTACATGGCATTTAAACTCACATTCATATGCAATGGATCAGAATGTAATCAGCTTTTCCAAAGTTCTCACCTGATTTGCTTAAATTTTCAATTCAGCTGTGGGAAGGTGTGATTAATATTACTTATGACACACATCATTTGCACTCTGTGTTTTACAGGGGTATTTTCCTGTATTATTATTATTATTATTATTAATAATAATAATAATAATAATAATTTATTATCCTCATCATCAGTAGTAATATTGAATTCATAACTGTTCAAGATTTTTTTTAATTACAAATTAATATTTTGAAAAGTTTCAAAATAAAACTGATGTGAGTTTCGAATAGAGATGGGTAAACAAGCGATGTTTGAGCTCATCAAGATTCTCCAAACATCAGAGCGCTGCTCATCACTCCTCAATTTGAACTTGTATTTGCAACCGCAGTTCATTTGCACAAGTGGGAAAATTGCACAAGCAAACAATTGAAAGTTGTGCAAAGAATCCCCAAATTTGTACAAATTTTCCTCCATGGCTAAATCATGGGGTGGTTCAAAATATGCACGTTTTGAGAAAGTTTTGCACTTGGAGAAAGCTGCACATTTTTCAAGTACACATTTTGCCAATGTGAAGGGATGGTCAGGAAATTGCTAACTGTTCATGTTAGGGATAGTGAATGGGCCATTTTTGAATGACTTGCGAACTGGAACAGAATTCTCATACATCCTTATTTAAGAAGTTTCCCTTGGAATTACTGAGCTACAACCCCCACATATCAGATCTATGAGCCAAAAAGCCTAAGGCTAGTTCACACATGCATGAGTGGATAACACTCACAGAGCAATTCTATACAGGCTTGGTTATTGAGTTCAGTGGTGCTTACTCCTTGGGAAGCACACATAAGATTGCAGTCTTAGTTACCCAAAATGAACATAAGACTTGTCTCAATTGGAACCAGAAAAGTACAAGCAAAACTCCTACCACATAATGGGGCTTTCTTGCCTCTCCCTATCACTACACCCCCTTCTTCTCCTAGAACCCTACTCCTGTATCCCTCTGGAATGAAATGGAATGTGATGTAGGGGGCTATAACAGGGAAGAGAATTGCTAGAAATGGATGGCATGAATGTGGAAGTGACTTCCAGTTGTGCAAGGGTCCTTTGAAAGCTATCTGTTTTCTTGAATCTAAACTAAGATAGTCAGTCTTTAGTCCCATTGAAATCAATGGGATTGAAGTCAATCATCACTAATTTGAACCAGATAGTCTGTCTTTAGTCCCATTGGAATCAATGGGATTTAAGTCAGTCATCGCTAACTTGAACCATTCATTTCAATGAGATTAAAGTGTGATTAAGTCTGGATCCAGGCCATTGTCTCTGAGCTGATATGAAGGTTCAGTATCTCTGTGTATGGGTTTTAAAACTCTGGTGGTTCATTTACACTTGCAAATTGCCATGTGATGCTGTAAGTCTTCAAGTGATGGACACATCAATGGGAAGAAATTTCAACTACCTTTGTTTGGCTCCAACTCATAGAGTGAAAAAAAATGTGTCTGGCTGTATTATATGAAAATGAGCCAACCTTGTGTATTCTTTTTGAGAATGTACACTTATATTCTTGAGGGCTCTTGATGGTTTTTGTTTGTTTGTTTAAAATCCCCCTTCGAACATCTGACCCATAGCTGAGGGGGGGGGGAGTTGGGTTCGGCAGGTGGCTCTTGAATTTCCAAAGCAGTTTCCCATGTGATATTGGAGGAAGTGTGCTGTTCAGGAAATCAAGTCCCTCTGGGTTCACAGAACTAGTTTTATGGTTCTTTGGATAAATAAACCCAGGGGGAAGCTGTACAAATGAAGAGGTCGGTCTTTGCAGTTAGGATCAGGTTTAGTTCTCAATAGCCAGATTAATCAGTAGCAGGAAGCAACTACAATTGCCACACTGATAGTATCCTTGAGGATATTAACTTTTGACATAATTGTTGGATTTATGTCATGTGTGCACGTATGAGGTGTGTGCAGACATTTTTGGTGACTTCCTTGGTAAAGGTGGTTGGTTATTACTTTTATAGCTTTGTGTTGGTGAAATCTAAGATCTTCATGATGTCTCAACTACAGATAAACAAGACATTACAGTGGGGAAGGAAATATCCTCTGTCGATGTGCTTTTTTTTAATAGTTGTTAGATATAAAACATTTTGTACTTTTCAGCTGTGATGCAGGCTACAGATCCCTTTCAAAGGTTTTCTCATTTCCTTTGTGTTTTTTGATGGAAACACAGCCATTTTCTCAGCCTTATCTGTGTGAGCAGAGAGGCCAGTGTGTAATCTGTAACATTTGTGGTTATGGCTCTGAGAACACTATTCTGAAGTAGAATCTTGAGATCCAGCTTGAAGTAAGATTTTTTTTTTGTCTGTCCTGTATATTACTAGGAAATAAACTAGAGTAATTTATAGAAATGAAAACTCTACTTTATACTTTACATTGCAGGAACACTACTGATATTTCATAACGAACACGCCATACTGGAGGGTGTTTTCAGGTCGTCTGTCTCCATTTCTGATGCCAAAACTTACATTTATTTGACTTATGTTTATCCCTATGAAAAGATGGAGGTTTTACAACCAAATTCTCAAGCAAATTTGACATACTTCATGTACCATTCTGTTGTACATTATTATTACAGCATCAGAATTTCTATTGCAACCACATCTTTATTTGTCTGAATAGCTGGGCCATTCCTTATTATAGTAAAACAGACAGCAACTAAGGGAACAGAACAAAGAGACACTCACGAAAATAGATTTTACTATAACAAGTCTATTTACATGAGTCTTTCATAAGAATTTATGGTCTTTGAGATCTACCCAGTCCTCTGACGTGAATTCTTAACTCATTGAGTTGATGGGTGTTCAAACAACAGCATACCCTCTTCCCTTGTTTTGTTTCATCTTAAAAATTTAGAGGCAGTTCATTGTAAGAATTCATTCCAATCAATTAAAAGGAATTCTAAAAGTCTGTTGTAATGAAAGGGTATTATGTGCTCATAGAGATAGGCCCAGTTTTATTGCACGGTAGGGTGACCAGATAAAATCCAGGTCAGGGCTCATGTAACTTCAACAGTTGTAGAGAAAAGAGAATTTCAGCCAGTGTCATTTGTATGCAATTAGTTCCTGGTGAAATTCCCTCTTCATCACAAGAGTTAAAGTTGCAGGGGCCTGCCTTCTTTTGTATATGGTCACTCTAGTATAGTGCATGCACCTTTAACTGTTGTGATGAAGAGGGAATATCACCAGGAACTAATTGCATACAAATGACACCGGCTGAAATTCCCTTTTCTCTACAACTGTAAAAGTTACATGAGCCCTGACCTGGATTTCATCTGATCAGCCTATTGCAGGGTGAGGAGCAAGAGGCAACATGTGAGTTTTTTAAAGAGTTGCATTGAGCAGCTCCAGAAATGTCTCATGTATTAAGAAGTGGAGAGAAGGTCTCTGTAACCCAAGGACTGTTTGCAGTCCATCCATCTGTGAGGCCGAAACCATTCAGTGTTGCAGGGTAAGAGGATGATAGTTATAAAACCCATTGCAACAAAATTGATAAATCAGCATTTTAGTCCCCAAAAAGCAAATGGCAATGAAAGGATGCATTCCAGCATCCTGTTGGGGGAGAAGCAAAAATCTACCTACTATCCCTGTGGACTTTTCAGTGTCTAACAAGGGAGGCAGATTTTTTAGCTCTTCAACCACATCCAGACTCCAACATCTAGATTTCTAAGTTGGACTGACTGGAATCAACCTATTTTTTCCTGCCTTCAAAAATCTGTGCTTTACCAGTGAGTTTCCAGGCACACTTCAAGCAGTTGTGGGTTTTTTTATTATTTAATTGTTATGCCCTAGGCAGCTTGGACTCTCTAATAATTTTTAAAGGATTGCGTTCTTTGTTCCTCCCTGTGCTTCAGAATCATCTGAGGAGACCCTGCTATTAGTGGGCCCTGCCATCTAAAGTGTGGTAGATGCGAGCTTAACAGTGCAAATCTTTTGCATTTCTACACAGAGGTAACTCCTACTGAGATCCATTGGATTTACTCCCAGGTAAATGTGTATAGGATTGTACCATCAGGGGCTTTTTGGTCATGGGACCATATTTATGGAATTCTTTGCTCAAAGAATTTACTTGGCCAATTTATCTTCCAAACAATCATGAAAATGATCCTTTTCCAGAATGCATTCACTCTTCTGGAACTGAAGTAAGACAGAGTGGTATTGTCTGGAATGATGCTGTTACTACTGCCTTGTATGCTAGCTATTTAGGATTGTTATTTTACAATATATACACCCTTGTTTCTTGTTTTTTCTAGATGTATTGAGTTACTTCAAAGGCCTGAGCAAAGAAGGGGTAAATAAATTTACTTACTTACATTCAATATTTATGTATCACCCAATAACAAAACTTCTCAGGTGGTTTATTTGTCAAAATTAAAACTATAAAACACAAAATGGGACATGAAAATAAAACCAGCAACAGAATAAAACCAGTAGCAGAGAATAACATCTGTTAAAAATATATTAAAAAATACTAAAATATTTAAGATTGAAAAGACTGGGAGAATAATAATAAAAGGTCTTCAGTTGATGCTGCAAAAATCAGTATGTAAGTACTAAGTAAGCCACTCTAGGGGGGGTTGTTTCAATTACTAAGGTGTCAACACTAAAAAGGCAATTTTTTTCTTTATATTCCCAGTGTAAACCATTTACTTTTCCCCATAGAATCCAGTCGGTAACATGGAGAACTCAGCTCACCTTATATGTATACACCAGAGGCACGGAAGCTTTCTCAGAACAAGGGTCAAATGCCATTTTCCAGAAACTCTCAATGGCTGCATTCCAGTGAGGAATTGGGGCCGAAGGCAAATGAGGCAGAACCAAGGTAAAAAAAAAAGACAGATAGGCACAATATGCCAAAAATTCTAGCTTATTTTAGTTTAGAGCTCTGTGGAGGGAATATTTCAGGTGTGATCATACCAATAGCTAAAATGAATTATTCTTGATTGATTGATTGTAACCCTATTGCTTAAAGATTTCATGTCTCTTTTTTATGAAAGATAGAAACTGACAGATGTTTAAATCAGAGAAGTTAAAGAACCGCAGTGGGCATCCGGCCCCAACTTTAAGCAACTGTTCACGCTTAAACTTAAGCAACTTAACTCGGTTTACAGTGGAGACCAATGAATACTCACATACGATTCAGTCCAAAGTTCTTGCTTTTTTGCTTATTCCATCAATCAGCAATTTTAATCGTGTAATCGACAGAAAATATTTCTTGTCAGCCTTTTGATTGTGTCTGAGAATAACCTTTGATTTGACCAGCCCTCATGCCAACCCCCTTAGAAGTGTGAAGTGTGCATATTCTTGACATGTATAAAACCATGTGCCGTGTTTCATTATGCCAGTCAGAACTTCCTTCTCCATCGGCCGATGAATTCTATTAAAGCTTCTTCTTTGGACTGAATCGTATGTGAGTATTCATTGGTCTCCACTGTAAACCGAGTTAAGTTGCTTGCGTGAATCTAACTCCATTGAGTTAGTGGGTGGGTGATCACCAATCTTGGGGTGGGACCCTCCCTTCCTAGGGTTATCCCTAGACTACATATAGGCCAGTTATTGTATTAATGAATAGAAGGGAATTAGAGAGAAGATCTTTCTTATAAGGGATCTCTAACTATTAAGTGACCTCCTTTCTCATAAGAGGGAGTCACCAGGCCACCCAAGAGGGCTCAAATTCCCACCTCAAGCTCTTAGTGCAAGTAATTAAGCCTTAGGCATTTCAACATTTTAGAATGGAGAAGAAACTGCACAAAAGCCCGGAAGCCATCAGGCAATTAGTGGTCAGGGGAAAAGGGACCTCTGAGGACTCCTGGAGGACTGGATTTGGCCTTTCACCTGAGGTTCTGCAGCCCTGGTATTTCCCCTTCTTGTGCATAGACCCACTCTTGTATTCCCATGCTAAATTGTGACAAAACATCCAGAAACTGGAATTTTAATATATGAACCAGCACATTAATAGTCAAATTCCTATGAATCATGAGAACAGAACTGTATTGAGGTAAGGCCAGATCCCCCCCCCAGTCCACAACCCACAGCTGGGATGACATTAGGGGGCATGACCCCACCCCTCACATCACCCCTCTTTTTCTATGTTGGTGGTGAGAGTTGGGCCTTACCTATACATGGCCAACTCCCAACCAACAGCCCCTCATCCCCACTGCTACTCCAAGATTGCAGATAGCAGTAGGGCTGAGAGGTGGCAGGGATTGCCTGCATGGGATGTTGGAAGAGTTCTTGCTCACCTCTGTGCATAGGCAAGTCCCAACCCGCATTGTGAGGCACTGCCCTGCTTTGAGGCCAGCAAGTGCTATGGTCAAGGCCCAGATAGTCCCAGGAATAACAAAGAAAGAAGCCAGGCCAGGGTCATACACACAATTCCAAGTATGGTTGGCAGGAGAAGGCAACGGTGAGGTCAAAGTGGTCCAGAGTTCAGTCCACCAGAGTCAGTCTTACCGAGCATCAAGGCCACTCAGGAGGCATACAAGAGAATGGCCCAGGTGAGTCATCAAAGTCCAGAATACACAGAGGCTAAGTCACTATTGCTTGCAGCAGAGAGCTCACTTTAGCTGATTTATAGTTGATCGTTAATCAGCACAGCTGGCTAATTAGATCAGCATGTTGCTTTTAAGGGAGTCCCCATGCTGTGGCTTCCTTTTGCTCTTTCGCTGCTCACGTCTGAATCTATGCCATTTGGATGAATTATCTCAGGCTCTGATTCCTTCATTTGGGGGAGTTAAAGAATGAAACTGGAGGGGCCCAGTTGCTCTTCTAATGGTTCCATGGGAAGGACATCAGCCTAAGTCTCCAGTTCCTCACCTGGCTCTGGCTGAGGCCTGTTGTGGTGGCTCTCCCCTTCCTCCTCTTCATCAGATGTATCCTCCTCCAGGTAAGGCATGACAGGCATCCCTGCTGCTATGGAATCCCCACTGTTATAGCCAATCTCAGATTGGAGACAGCATCAGGGGTGCCCTCTGAGGGGGTTTCCTCCAGAGGTGGGGGTTGGAGACTAAGCTCCACCTCCTGGAGGAATGTCAAGAGGCAACGCGGCCAGATTAGGCCTGTGGCCTGGAAGTTCTGCACTCCGCTTTAAATCTTTCTTGAATCTCTCCTCATGCACACATGTTTTAAAAGATATCACAATGATGGTGCGAAAGAATCATTTTGCTATGAGTTCCTGGTAGATGTTGGATTTGATTCAGCATCATTTTCTTTTGTAACTTAAAGAAAAACACATGGAAATGCACATTTATTTTCATATTCAATTTTCCATAATATACATATATTTTTTTACACAATGTTCCCTAATACAGTCATTTTAATACACCTTTAATATATGCATTTTTGGTATGAAATTTTTGAGATGCGAATTTCTTCACAAAATTTGGACAAGTGTGCAATCAGAAGAATAATTTGATTTGCATCTTAGGTGGGTTTGATTAAAAATGTAGACAAAGTGAAATTTTCCAGCATCCCTAGCTTCTACTGTATGGGCAGACCATACCCTGTTCACATATCACAAACAAATGCATTTGTACAGTCCAGTGTGTCGGACTTGTTACAATCTGTCACACTGCAGATTGAGGTTAAATAAGAAAGGTCATTCTCTGCCAGTGTGAGAGAAACACATCAATTTAAAAATTTGGTAGACTTAGCAGAGCAAAGGAGAAGGGGTAAAAGGTCCTATTCCGGCAATAGAGCTGCCTATTTTCACAATTTAGATCCTACAGGTTCACAGTGAATGTCATGTGTCAGGCAGTGCATTAAGACAACCAGGTACTGGGATTGCTTTCTGCAAGTATCCTATCAAATATAATTTAGCTTGTGTAAATGGTGCACTCTGAAATTGCATTGCAAGTAGCTTAGGCTCAACAGAAACAGGGCAAGGCCAGAATGAAAGAAAAAAAAAAAGAAATTCACACACGCTCACACGCAAGCAGAGTCATGCGTGCACACACAAGAGGAGGAAACCTCAGGTATTTATTGAAATGAGCCTGTGGGAAAAAAACCAATTTATTTTGATGTAAAATGATCCAAATATTATGTAAAACGTATAATTGCATGGGTGCTCAGTAATATATAATTGTTTGAGATCATATGTGATGAAAGATGTAAAGTTTATCTCTAAATGAAGTTTAATAGTTACTTCATTACTGAGGCCTACATTGGCATTCTGTCACTTGCCAGTAAAGCTGTTACTGTTGTTCCCAAGGGAGCTGTTAGGTAGGGTGACCAACTGTCAGGATTTCCCCGGATTTGTCCTGGTTTTTGTTCTCTTCTGGGTGTCAGGGGGGATTTTCTGTAATTTTCTATAATGTCCTGGAAAGACACGCTTTCCCTTTGAAGGCTGCATTAGCATGGTGGGAGGGAATGACTCACCTTCTGGAGGTGGGTCATTTCCCTCACACTGCTCCAATCAGGGCCTGAAAGGGGAAAGCGTGTCATTCCCAGACATTATAGAAAAGGCCTTGATTGGAGCAGTGGAGGGTGGGAATGACACACTTTCCCCTCCTCCACCCCATTTGGGGCCTTTAAGGTGGTGGAGGTGAATGACATGCATCCCAGAGGCCCCTGAAAGCTGCTTTCCCACCCCACCCCACTGGGTATCCTCTTTTTTAGTTTCCCAAATGTGGTCACCCTATGTTAGGATCTTATCAGGTTTACTATTAGGCCAGGTGTTTATATTCTGGTCTTGATAGGCAGAAAAGGGCAACTAAAATTATCAAGGAGTTGGAGCATCTCCCCTATGAGGGAAAGTTACAACAACTGGGATTGTTGAACTTGGAAAAAAGGAGGCTAAGGGAAGACATGATAGAGATGTACAAAATTATGCATGGTATGGATAATATGGAGAGGATGACATTTTTCTTCCTCTCTTAAAATAGGAGAATCCAGGGTCATCCCATGAAGTTGATTGATGGAAGATTCAGGGTAGATACAAGGAAGAACTTCTCTGCACAGCTTGTAGTTAAACAATGGTATTCATTATCACAAGATGTAGTGATGGCCACCAATTTGGCTTTAAAGGGGGTTGGATAAATTCCTGGAGAAGGCTATCAATGGCTACTAGTCCTGATGGCTGTGTTTTACCTCCAGCATCTGAAGCTGAAGAACATGGGCAGGAGGAAGGTGCTATTGCGACTGGTGTCCTGCTAGTGGGCTTCTAGTCAATAGCTGATTGGCCACTGTTTGAACAGAATGCTAGACTAGATGGGCCCTTGGTCTGATCCTGCATGGCTTTTCTTATGTTCTTATGATAAGATAATCAAAACTTATTTCTGATGATAGGAGAATCAATTTGTGATAAGCCAGCTACTAGAAATCCTAATTGATGTCATTGGCTCATAAATATATGACAATGGTCTGGCAGCATGGTGAGTCAAAACATCATTGGTCAGAGATAGGGCTGGATAAATCTGCCAGGTTTTGTTTCTCTCAAATCATGTTCAGGCATGTGGGCTTAAAGCAGGTAGAGTGATAGGGCTGTGCATACAGGTCCACACCCTAGATTTCTGGGTGCACTAACCTTGCCCCCCCTCAATTCAGACCTTACAATGTTGAATTGGCAAGGACTTAAATGGAGTTCTATGTGCATTGCATGAATGCAAGAAGAACTCTTTGCAACCGGGACCCCTGATGAGGGAGGATCCACTTGTGATCCTAAAAAGCCCCCTCGAGGACTTAGCCAGGACTTCCTTCCTTGGGACTTTCCAGTACTTCAGTCCAGTGAGTGACTGAAAGCTGAAATGAGGGGGAGGAAGTGAAGAGGTTGTGTCCTTTAAAAAACACACAACTCATTCAACTGTAGTACCGGAAAACCCTAAATGAGGGGGGGGGAGGCTTTTCAGAAAGCACAAGCAACATTGAATATTAGGGAAGCTGAATGAAAGAGCCAGTAAAGTATAAAAGTATTAAAAGACTGTAGGAATTAGCCCAAACTCATCATAATATATGTGTTCAATTATAAAAGCAGGGCAGAAGGAATAAAGATGTGATGTTGAATGCATTAGCGGGGAGCATGAATATCATAACAGAATGAAAGGAATTGCTTTAATTATACATTGTATGTTTTATGAAAGGGAAAAGTAATAATAATAATAATAATAATAATAATAACAATAATAATAATGATAGCAACACAAAGCAGTAATTCTGGCTTCAATAGCTAGAGGTTTGCTCCCCCGTGCAATTAAATGTGAAGGCTCAAGGAACTTTATTGCAAGCTAAAGCATTTGGGGCTTTTATGAAAGGACAAGTAGGAGGTACATGGGAAAGTTTCCTAGAACTAGATCTAGCATGGAGGCACAAGGACAGTAATATTTATCCCTATGTCATAATAAAAGTATTTGGGGCCACCCAGGGAGTTGAGTTGGGTTTGATCCCGGACTGACAAAAGAAAGTGCCATTTCATAAATATGGTATGACATTCATGTTCCCACCATATAGTGAACTTCAGTAGCCTTAATGACGTTAGGGATGTTGGAGGAATCCATCGAGGAGGTGGAGCTCACTAAGTTTTCATCAGCTCTGTCTCCCAGATTCCATCTTGCTTTCCCGCTAGGTGCCCCAACTCAATCTGCATTGTGTCAGGCCAGTTCGCTGATTTGTTTTGGAGGCGGGGGAGGGAACAGTATTTGCATAATTTGCTCAAATTGTGGCCATAATGTGTGCAAATTGCAGCTGAAATTTGCACAATTTATGGAAAATGCTATGTATGCAATTTTTTAAAATTGTGAAAACGTTTCCAATTTCTGGCAAAAATCCGCAGCTCGGCTCACAAATGCAAGCTGAGTCAAGGGCACCACAGAAATCCAGAAAGCCCATGAACATGACTACTTTAAAACAATAGATTTAGCAATGGATTGTAGGCATGAAACCTCCACATACAGAAGCAGTACCAAATTGGAACAAAGGGAACGGTCTCATACCAGAGCAGTCTATTTGTCCATCTAGCTAGCTGGATATTGGCAGGTCTGTCTGGCAGGAGCCCTTCAGGGTCTCAGCAAGACATCACTCCCATCATCTGCTACCTGACCTTGTCACCTGGAGGTACCAGGGATTGAATTTAGGATCTTCTGTGCAGTCTAGGGATGGGAGAACTAGTGATGTTTATATTTATTTATTTATTACATTTATTACATTTGTATACCACCCCATAGCCGAAACTATGTTCCCCAATCATCAGCTCACTCCTTGTCTCTCCTTGGTTTACACTCATGTTTGTGATTACTGTTCATTTTGCCTTTTACACGGAAATTGCGCAAAATGAACAGCTGTTGATGAAAGTTGCATAGTGTGCACATTATGAAAACATTCTGTGGTATGAGAAAATTATGCATTTTTTCAAGTACACATTTTGTAGGCATGAAGACAAGTTCAGGAATTTTCAATCATTGTTCGGTAAAATGTGCTCACATTTCCATTTGTGTTCAGGATTGTGAATGAGGCATTTTTTAGTGATTTGTGAACTGATTTTAAATTCTCATACATTCCTACTGCATGCAATGACCAATTCATTACTTCAGTGAATATGATAGATCTGACATTTCTGGAAAAGTTGCTGTGACCCACTTATTGCATATATGGGAGGTTTGGGCTTTAACCATAAATCAATAGATTTTCAAGGGCTAAGAGTAGCACATGTTGCCTAATTGTTGTAGTTGTCCAGATATTTTAATAAATTAGCATGGGCTTTCATGGGTTATAACTAGTATAACCTTGTAATGGCTGGAGTCCACTTGCCCCCCCATATGCCAGACCCCCTTGCTTGCCTGACTCCGTACATGCTAGGCCAAGCATGTCGTGCAAATGGCAGGTAAGGTATTTATGTAAATCACCATTTTGCACAAAATGGTGGCCATAAATAATGCCTTTCAGGCAAAACTGCATCCATAAATGGCGCTATTAATGGCTGCCATTTTGTGCAAAATGGCAATTTACATAAATAGCTTACCCTCCATTTTGCACAAAATGGCAGTTCGCAGAACAGCAGGATGGCATACACAGCTTTTTGGGTGGTTGCAGACTATCTGGCAGATTGCCCGAAGCACTGAACAAGGAGAGATGGATGGTGGGGGCCCAGCAAACAAGGCAGCGGCAAGGGAATTTAGCCATCTGTGTTACATTCCACTTCATCAGATGCTACAAGTGGAACTGGAGGCTTTGAGTCTGAAAAGACAGTTTAACAGGTAGATGGCAATTCTAATAATAATAATAATAATAATAATAATAATAATAATGAAATTGAGCTCACTTGGAATGTGAGATTATAGAATAACAGATAAAAAAATCAATCTGATTGTGTCAATCAAGGACTCAATAAGGGAATATGGTTTCTATGCATAGTATAAATCCTATCAGCTTGGAAGCCCTAAACTCAGAAGCTTCTGATCATCCAGTTCAGGGCAGGATGAGCAGCAGAGATGATCTTAACCGAAGGCTAACTATAAATAGATGTTGTTTTACTCACGTATGAATTCTCTTTAAAGCATTAAACACTTCAGTCAGGCAGTATTAAATATCTCAGAGAAGTTCTTTTTTTTAAAATGATCAAATGTAATAACATGATGATTTTAAAGAATGCTGACATTCACTGCCAGTCATCTTTAGAATACTTTAATAATTCTCTTTTTTTCCTTTTTTCTTTCTTTCTTGATGTATGAGAAAATTTGCTAGCTTAGTAATGTATTATCTGTGTGATCTGACATTTTGTGTCAAGTAATTCTTCCGAAAAGCCTGTGCTCATGTTTCAGTTTCAAAGTCAGTTACAGATAAATCTGTAAAGCCATTTATTATTGATGGGAGTAACTGCTTAACATAAAACTATTTAAAAAAAGAAAATAAAAGAAAACAGAGTGCTTAGTGTTTTAGCTGTGATTTGACAAGAACGTTCCATTTCCCATTCCTTTTTCATCATCTAAGGCTTGCTTGGTCAAAATAAACTACAGGAGAATAAGTAATGAAATAACTCTATCCAAGATGATTGAAGGTAGCTTCAATTTCAATATGAACTATCTTTTGGGTGTGAATGTGAATTATGGAAACTTGATGCACAGTAAACCAAGCATTCTTTGTGATTCTTACCAATCAGGTTTAAGGTTATCTAGACCCATTGGCCCTGTTCAGATGACACCTTAAACCAAGGTGGTTAAGGCTTTAACCACAGTGGTTAAGGCATTTTTCTTAACCAAAGGAAATCTTAACCACCATGGTTTAAGGTGACTTCTGAACAGGCCCATTGTTTCCCATTTAAAAAAGTTCAGTAGATGCCTTACAGCAAGATGCATCATTTCTGTCATCCCCTTATATGCCTATTTTGAAAACAGTCCACAATGTCACAGACTCTGGAACTTGAATTAGTTTATGAAGCTGGGATTAGCTTAGTGAGTTACTTTGCATGGTAGAAGAACATAAGAGGAACCCTGCTGGATCAGCGCAAAAGGAAGCCCACAAGCAGGACAAGATGACAATTGCTCTGTCCTGTTATTTTTCCCAGCAATGGGAGAGGCATGTATGAGCATTTTATTTCAGCTCATTTTTGTTCAGGACTTTACCCAGTTCATGCCTTCTGGACTGAACATGGACTTGAACACAATCTACAGTCAAAGTCCGTACATTTCCATACTTGCAATCCGGTTCACAGACCAAAAAATGCATCTCACAGCGTGCATACATTTGAAAAATGTGCACAAATGTGCTTCAATCAATGGGAGAAGAATGGATACATGTCAAAATTGTGTGCAATTGATGTGAGCGTTTGGGAAAACACAGACAAAAATACACACGGGGTTTCATGCAAAAAAAAAAAAAGCTTGTCATCTGATACACACTTGAGTCTGAACGAGCTTTGTGATGGAATGTGGAGAATTTGAGCAAGGTTGAATTTTGCCTTTTCTCAAGTTTTGCTGCCTCTCTGATCCTGGAAGAAACATATAGTCATTGATAGTCTCAACACCATGCATAATTTTATCATGTTTCCCCTTAGACTCTGTTTTTTCTAAACTAAATAGTCCCAAACATCTTCCTTTGCATGGGAGTTGCTCACCATTTTGGTTACCCTTTCCCGCACCCTTTCCAACTCTGCAATATCCTTCTTCATATGCAGTGACCAAAACTGTACATAGTCTAAAAGACTCATAGAATTGTGAAGGAACCACAAGAGATTGAAAGAACTGGGCATGTTTAGCCTGGAGAAGAGAAGATTGAGGGGAAACCTGATAGCACTCTTCAAATACTTGAAAGGTTGCCACACAGAGGAGGGCCCGGATCTCTTCTCGATCAACCCAGAGTGCAGGACACGGAATAATGGACTCAGGTTACAGGAAGCCAGATTCCAGCTGGACATCAGGAAAAACTTCCTGACTGTTAGAGCAATACGACAATGGAACCAGTCACCTAGGGAGGTGGTGGGCTCTCCCACATTAGAGGCATTCAAGAGGCAGCTGGACAACCATCTGTCAGGGATGATTTTAAGGTAGATTCCTGCATTGAGCAGGGGGTTGGACTCAATGGCCTTATAGGACCCTTCCAACTCTACTATTCTATGATTCTATGATTCTATGATTCATCTTGTCCAACCCTCTGCAATGTGCAGGAAAACCAATTAAACTGTCCATGAGTGGTGGCTGTCCAGCCTCTTCTTAAAAACCTCCCGAAGTGGAGAACCCACAACCTCTTGTAGGTAGACTGTTACACTGTTGTGCAGACCTAACATATTTATTTTGCCATCAGCTTTCATGGACACTGTCCAGTTCATCAAATGCATGGAATATTAACCTCAAATTGCCAGAACTATGTAAACATGCTGGCGTTTGGGGGAGATGTAAACTGTGTTGCCGGAGGGGAATGAAATCCTCTGTCAATAACTTCATGGTTGCCATTCTTGAATAAGGGAACTTGAAAGACAGACATCAATGTGAAATTGCTGAACTGCAATTCATCAAGAGATTCAACTCTATTTCCTGTGGTTTGAATAAGGACAAAGGAATTTGTTTGCTAATCACGCTACATATGTTAATCAGCTCACCTATGCAATGATGTCTGTGTGATAGCATTTTATGAATGGCAACTGTTAAAGTAATTATCACTGCCTGCACATTCGGCATTTCAATTCCCTCTGAATTGCACTGAAGTTCTCACCCATCCCTAATTTGGATAAACACATCTCTGTTGGAATCAGCTTGTTAAACTGTGTTCTAGCATGGTTCCCTGTCTCCAGGGGAGGCTGATGGCTCTGACTTCATTGTGGCTGAGGATCTATTATGGATTTCAGTCAGAAGCAGGCAGAACTCTGAGGGAGCTATCCAGGGTACTGACCCAAATTTGGGGATAGAGGTCAGCACTTTGGATAGCTCCTTTAGAGTTCTGGCTGGTCCGGACTGAAAAAGGCCACCGATCCATCTGCTCACACATTGAAACATTACAAGTCGGCGATGAAAGAGTAGATGGTTCTGTGCTAGTGGCTTGATCACGTGTAGTTCTTTTCAACCTAGAATGGAAAGCAAGAAAACTTAGCTCTTTAAAATAATAATAATAATAATAATAATAATAATAATAAATGTATGCAATACCTTTCAGAAAAAATGGACTCTTCTGCTGATTTTTAACCTACTGCCAAAGATGAGACTTTCTGTTGTATTTAGCTGCACTTTACAACTCATATACTCCAAAATTAATCTTATAAAACCAATGGGACTACATCAGGACTCTGCTGTTGACACAGTCTTTTTACCCAGATCTACATGCAGGTAGCCTGTTTGAATCCCATTACAGACTGAAAACCAGAATGGATCCACAGCCCCACCAAAATCGGAGCCACCAGCCTCCATTGCTTTCCTCTACAAGGAGTAAGAAACCCCACCCATTCTGTCAAAATCCATTCCCCTCATTTTATTTAATCCTCAGACAAGATATAAAATAGGAGGAATGGAGATCAGTGGAGACATGCTTGTGTAGACTAATGTGTATATATTGTATTATTTGAGTCTTGTGCTTCAACAGTACCTGATCCCAATTTAAGACCCTTGATCTGATCAGGGTTTGTTACACTATAGAGCTATTACCTCTGCTTGAAGAATTTTACTCTATTTGTATTAGAAATAGATAAGTTGCCAAGCACATCATAGAAGACATGACCCTATACTGGGAAATAAGTACATTTTACAATTCATATTAGCTCCGATGATGTAGCTTTGCCTTTTTCTTTTCTTTTCTCCTCCACTACTTATAAATAAGAAACACAGTACATCAAATAACTACAATTGGGGGAGGGGGAATCACACTATCTCAGGATAAGTAGGGTTATCTTACATGGCTGTTTACCCAAGCATTTTAATCTGTAGTAAGCTGATTTTATGGATTTTAATTATTGTTTTATTACTGCATTCTTGTTATGATGATTAATTGTACACCATCCTGAACGCCCCCCCCCCCCAGCCCCAGAGAAAGGATGAATGGTGGTATAAAAATGTTCTAATGGGCTAAATGAATATCAAAGAAAAAATATCTTTTCATACTGTACAGCTGTAGCTATTGGCGGAGTGGCTGCAAGGGCTGAGCCTTTAGCAAAATGTTAAGCTTGCTCTGGCCTTTTTACTTACAGAGTCGTTAAGAAAATATACAGACCTTGCAGTTGTAGCAGGTGACTAGTTGGGCCACGAGGCTTGCCAATTTCTCATGGCTTGCCCACAGCAATGCCGATCCTCAGACCGCCGTGCTTGCCAGACTTGGTGCGTGCCAAAACAACAAAATGAAATTTAATAGGGATGAATGTCAAGTTCTACACCTAGGAAAAAGAATCCAAATGCACAGTTATAAGATGGGGGATACTTGGCTACTCAATATACGACAAGCGAGAAGCATCTTGGGATTGTTGTAGATCATAAGCTGACTATAAGCCAACAGTGTAACGTGGCTGCAAAAAAAGCAAATGCTATTTTGGGCTCCATTAATAGAAGTATATCTTCCAAATCGCATGAGGTACTGGTTCCCCTCTATTCAGAACTGGTTAGGCCCCATTTTGAGTATTGTGTCCAGTTCTGGGCACCACACTTCAAGAAGGATGCTGACAATCTGGAGCGTGTTCAGAGGAGGGCAATGAGGATGATTAGGGGTCTGGGAACAAAGCCCTATGAGGAGAGATTGAAAGAACTCGGCATGCTTAGTCTTGAGAAGAGAAGACTGAAGGGAGACATGATAGCATTCTTCAAATATTTGAAAAGTTCCCACACAGAGGAGTGCCAGGATTTCTTCTCGATCATCCCAGAGTGCAGGACACCGAATAATGGGCTCAAGTTACAGGAAGCCAGATTCCGGCTTGACATCAGGAAAAACATTCCTGACTGTTAGAGCAATACGACAATGGAACCAATGACCTAGGGAGGCAGTGGGCTCTCCCACATTAGAGGCATTCAAGAGGCAGCTGGACAACCATCTGTCAGGTATGCTTTACGGTGGATTCCTGCATTGAGCAGGGGGTTGGACTCGATGACATTCTAGGCCTCTTCCAACTCTACTATTCTATGATTCTATGAAGTCTAGCATCCGTGGTGGTCTCCATTGCTCTGCCAAGATGCCATTTTGAGGGAAATTGGGGTTCATTCGTTTATGGAAAGCGCCCCTTTTCATAGACCATTTACACCTGTAATGTTTCTTAAATGGGCCAAATTATGGTCATTATTTGCGTAAAAGAATGAACCACTATTTTGTGCAAACTGGCAGCTTGGCAGATGAGTAGGATGCTGTGCGCCACTTGCCAAGTGCCTGTGGGCTGCCCAGCGGGTCGGAACACACAGCACACAGGACTGGCGGGACAGCAAGCTGCACACAGCATGGGCAAGGGTGAGTTTGGCCATTCCTAGCAGTATTATAGAAAAGTACTCCATAAGAAATGAACCTGAACTTCTCTGTTTCACAGTAGAACCAAATAGTTCAGAACCTCCTTTTATGATTTCATGTGTTTATATCCTATCCTTCTACAGAGGAACTTGAGGTAGATTAGTCTCATTTTATCTTCACAAGCATCTTCCTCAAGTAGGGATGTTGCAGGTGCCCAAGTGGGTCCGGGAGTCTGATGGGCTCCCCTGGCTCCACCCCACCCCCTGGACCAAGTCAGGGGCTTGCAGTGCATTCGTGGACTGACAGGTCAAGCGCCTACATGGCATGATGAGCACCCAGAAGCCATCCTCCCGTACCTGGAGCTTCCATTGTTTGTGATAATGGAGGCTCTGGAAATTACATATCCCCCCCTCTGCACAAATGGTGGTGGTAAAGGCCCCAATTACACCAGAGTAAAAGCATGAACAAAATGCTCATTGGACACTAGTCAAGCCAGGCACTCATCGGACACTAGCTGAGCAGTCAAAGTAGCACATGTAGTGCTCAAGCAGGGGTGAGCGGTGATGAGACAAGCATCCAACGAGTTGGACCTAATGAGTTTGCCCATCCCTATCCTCAATGTAAAACCGGGAACTCAATGACTGGGTAAGCATGTGAACCTAACCCCATGATGTTGTCCCTGGACCACACTAGTTCTGTTCCATTTCCCACACCGGTGTTTCTCTTAGCCTTTCACTTATTTTGTGAAAAAGATAATTGAACAAATGTCCCATTGTGTTATTGTTCAGAGAAGGTAACCTATTGAATTTAAAGGATTCAGTACATCTCTGTCTTGGTTTGCACATTGTTAGCTAGCTTCTATGGCAGGCTTCCTCAAACTAGTGCCCTCCAGATGTTTCGGACAACAACTCTCAACATTCCTGACCATTGGTCGTGCTAACAAGGGTAGATGGGAGTTGAAGTCCAAAATGTCAGAAGGGCACCAGATTGGGGAAAGTTGTACTATTCTGTGGATAATGAAAACATGGATGGGGATAGCAATCTTGCTTGTTGACATGTTCACCCAGCAAACTGTCTATGTGTATATAGAGTATTGAGTATTGACAGGGGGAGTGTGACCCTGCTGGTACTTCTGGATCTCTCGGTGGCTTTTGATACCATTGACCAAGGTATCCTTCAGGAACGCCTGAGGAGTTTGGGAATCTGGGGCACTGTTCTCCAGTGGTTCCAGTCCTACTTCTCGGGTAGGTTCCAGATGGTGATGCTTGGGGATAGTTGCTCCTCAAAACAGGAGCTGTTGTGTGGCGAACCACAAGGCCCCATCCTATCCACAATGTTCTTTAACATCTACATGAAACTGCTAGAAGAGATCATCCAAAGGCATGGGGCAGGGTGTTATCAGTATGCCAATGACACCCAAATATATTTCTCTATACCTTTGATAACAGCATCAGCTAAGGATAGCGTATCTCCTCTAAATGAATGCTTGGAGGTGGTAATGGGCTGGATGAGGAAAAACAATCTGAAGCTAAATCCAGACAAGATGGAGGTGCTTCCTGTCAAGGGCTCTGACCTGGGTTTGGAGGTGTGTCAACCGGTTTTAATAATAATAATAATAATAATAATAATAATAATATTTTTATTTATTACCCGCCTCTCCCAACGGATCGAGGTGGGGAACAGCATCAAACATAAAATACAAAACTGATTAAAACACTTAAAACTAATATATCATTAAAATACCAATAAAACACCAATAAAACACTTTAAAATTCATCTGGGTAGGCCTGCCGGAAGAGATCAGTTTTTATAGATCTTTTAAATTCCTGAAGACTGGTGAGTTGGTGAATCTCTCCCGGCAGGTCATTCCACAATCTGGGAGCAGCAGAAGAAAAGGTCCTCTGGGTAATGGTTGTCAGTCTAGTTATTATTGACTGTAGTAAATTCTTCCCAGAGGACCTGAGTTTGTGGGGTGGATTGTATGGGAAAAGGCGATCCTGTAGGTAACCTGGACCCAAACCATGTAGGGCTTTAAAGGTAATAACCAACACTTTATACTTTGCCCGGAAACTGATTGGCAGCCAGTGAAGTGTTTTTAAAACTGGTGTAATGTGGTCACCCCTAGATGTACCAGTGACCAACCTGGCTGCCATATTTTGAACTAGTTGAAGTTTCTGGACTAGGCACAGAGGTAGCCCTATGTACAGCACATTGCAGAAGTCGAGCCTCGAAGTTACCAGTGCGTGCACTACTGACTTTAGGTCTTCCAACTTTAGGAAGAGGTGCAGCTGGTGTATCAGCCAAAGCTGATAGTAGGCACTCCTGGCAGTCACATCTATCTGCGCTGTCATTTGGAGCAACGGATCCAGGAGCACCCCCAAGCTGCGAACACAGCCTTTCGGGGGGAGTGTAACCCCATCCAGAACTGATTGACACACCTCCAACCCCAGGTTGTGGCTCTTGACAGTAAGCACCTCCGTCTTGTCTGGATTCAGTTTTAGTTTGTTTTTCCTCAGGGGGTCTACACTCCAAACAGTGAGACTCCTTTATTTTTGAAATCACATGGAATTCAAGCCTAATGGTTTCATTTCTGCATACATACACATAAAGCTGATGAAGGCCAGATAGCTTCAGGTACAACGGCTTGATGCAAACAGCAATCACTCGGGGAAAGACGTGTAGGGTTGCCTCTGTCCCATGTGAGCAGTCAGCAGGAGCAACACACACAGACTCATCAAGAACAAGAGCAGAGCCCAAGGAGAAACTCCAGCACAGGGATGCATGAAGCCCGGCTACGACATATTCATCTTGCACGAACCAGACTCAGCCTGCTGGAAAACACTGAGCTGATCACGTAAGCAAGATATCAGGGCACGAAACTCTTCAACCCAGGAAACCTCCCTTGCCCATAACTTTGGCTCTGAGGAAGGCTCTCTCGCAGGTCACACACACACACAATCCAGAAACAGCAATGATCAGCCTAGGAAGCTTTCCCTGTGCCCGTACTTTGGCTCCATCCAGGGAAAGCCCTCTCTCAGGCCATAGAACATGATCCAGAAGCTGTAACAGCAAGTCCAAGTCCAAGTCTATGAAAAGCCTCAGAGCACTTTTCATGGCACAGTTCTTAGAAATTCCAAGTACAAATAGCAACAGAACATGTACAGAGTGCATCCAACATCTCCAAACAGGTAAAATCCCAAACACGAGAAGTTTCATGGCAAGCGTAAAACAGATGATTCCTAGCAAATGGCCTCCCCTTTGCTCATTCCTCTTATAGGCTGGAGGCTGGCTGTTCCAAGCCACTTGACTAACAGGATGTCAGGCCTGTAACCCAAACTCATGTGCCAACAGGGCGGCACGGTACAACCTCCTCTTGATGACGACACCATGTGAGAGACAGCTTGCAAGATAGCCCCCACCTTTTCTAAACAATCTCTTGTTCTCAAGGAAACTCAAGGCCTCGGCTAGCAAGCCTCCCATGAGAAACAGCAACAGTGATAAGCTTACAGAGACATAGACATTCTCACAACAATTCCCAATTTCTCAACTCACAATTCACAAGGCCTGCCTTGTGAATTGTCCATGAAACACTTGACACCCGACACAGGCTTAAATACGCCTTCAATTGTGCATAAATAGCTGTATTTATGGCTGCCATTTTGCTAAAAATGGGGATTTATGGAAATGGCCTAGCTGGCAGCTGCCAAAACAGCAGGACACATTGCACCACTTGCTGGGTGGCCACGGACTGTCCGGTGGCTCATCACGCGTGGTGAACAGGTTTGGGTGTCCAGTGAAGGTCTGGCGAGTTTCACAAAGAGTAGGCAAAGGTGAGTCTGCCCATCCCTAGCAGTCATCCTCCACTGTAAGGCCAAACCTTCAGAATGTGTGGAACTTATGAAATGGCAAAGAATAGTGGTCCACTGGTTACTCATTAAAGCTCTTGCCTTCCTCAGCTGCAAAAATGGGAGGGTTATATCAAGCACATGAACAGGTAGGGCTATTTAGTCTCTGGTCTTGTCCTATTCTTTCAGGTTTTAGCTTTCTTCTTGGGGGTCCCCAGGGGAGATGAGTAAAATCTTAGGGCAATTGATTTTCTCAGATTGAGGGGCCAAAATCATGGGAAGGTGAAGCTATCTCTTGCCTGGCTTGGTGAGAGTGTCTCCTGCTAAGTCCCTCTCTCTCCCTCTCTCCCTCTCTCTCCACACCAGGCTTCTTGCCTGAGTTGGCCCCCAGCTGTTCCCTGTGCGCCGATGATGTATATTAGATACTTCTGGGATCACCCTCCCTCTCTCCCGCTGCACCCCTATGGTATAGAAAGGGCCTCTCTCTCTCTCCCCCTCCCTTTCTGTCTCTCCCAGACCCCCAGGTTCCACCCTGAGGCATCAAACAGACAAGGCTTTTCTAACTACCCAGAGCAGGGTGACCAGATAAAATCCAGGTCAGGGCTCATGTAACTTTAACAGTTGTAGAGAAAAGGGAATTCCAGTAGTGTCATTTGTATACAATTAGTTCCTGGTGAAATTCCCTCATCATCCCAACAGTTAAAGTTGCAGGGGCCCTGCCTTCTTTGGTATATGGTCACTCTAGCATAGTGCCTGCACGTTTAACAGTTGTGATGAAGAGAGAATATCACCAGGAACTAATTGCATACAAATGACTCTGGCTGAAATTCCCTTTTCTCTACAACTGTTAAAGTTACATGAGCCCTGACCTGGATTTTATCTGGTCACCCTAACCCAGAGTCATTCTCTGTTTCCATCAGGCATCACTAGCCTCTGCCCAAATCTCACCAAGCTGCCCCCTGCAATCTGCCAGGCATTAGCCCTTCACTCTGCTCTCTGCATCTCAGGGTCTGAACCTCAGTACACCTGGCAACATATTGTCAGGCTGTGTATCCTGTGCTCATTTCGTTGGGTCATCTATCATCCAAGCCTAATACAGTGAGATGTGTAGAGTACAATATTACAGAGGCTTAAGTAGAAGGAAGACAGGAAAGAGAGATGATGCTGTTACTTGCCAAGTGAAGGTCAATTGGTATATTAGACTGATTCCTGAATTATTTTCATTTGAGGAAAATACAGGAAAAACAGAATTAATAATTGTTGATTGTCAAACCCAAACCTTTAATAAGAAATTTGTCAGAGGCCTTGCTGATATTCATATTTGGCAAAATCAAATTAAAGGATCAATTAATTGGAGGAAAAAACCAATTTGTGAATTTGCAAACTCTGATCCTCCTTCCATCTCTGATTCTGATATGGCTTACATTAGAACACATTTATTCACTCATAGATCAGGCAAGAAGCATGAAAAAATGGCAGACATGAGTGAATGGAGGTGAGACTCACAGAAGAGGAGAAAGTTAGAAAACAAATTAAAGGTAAATGATACGGTACACACTTGTCCAAACATCCACTTTTGAATGATTATCTTTCCAAGGTTCATATAACATGATGATTCTAGCAAATCAACCATTTAATTTGAAAAAAAGAGAGAATTAAATACCAGCGACATTTTATACACAAACTGGCAACAGGAGCTGAAATGCATTCTTAAAAAATAAATAGGTGAAATGAATAAAAATGCATTAAGTTCTGTGAAGCTAAAATATTGACGTGAAAGGGAAGAAGAAATTTGATTCTTTGCACTTAAAACTTTCATGTATATTGTTTTTACATCAATTTCAGAAAAAAAACTTGGAAGGTAAGGCAGAAAGAGACCTGAAGAAAAGAGTTATGTATACCTGTATCATAAAGATTTTAGAGTCTACAGGTTGATTCTAACATTGCCCTTCCATTCATGGATGGCTTTCAGTCAAGCTAATGGAAAGTTTGGGGGGGTGGGATAGGCAATTTTTGCCATTTCCTCTTCCCCCTTGCAGCCGTCTTTGCTCCCCAAAAATCTACTCTAGAGAAGTGACATGGGTGGTAAAGTGGGAGCTGTAGAAGGAAGGGGTCACTGGCAAAAAATGTTTCCCCTTCCATTAGTGCAGTTATCAGAAGCTGTTTTGGGGGGCTTCCATGGGCTCGATGATGTCAGGGGGCGGAGAATACCACCCTAAAATCATCTAGTTCCTGATCAAAGCACTGGTGTTCCTCCAGTCAGGAACCTAGCTGGCTGAAGAAAGCTCACAGCAAGGCTGCCCTTGTTGAAGCTCCAGCTGGAGGAGCCCTCCTCCTCCAGCTGCTTTGGCTGGGGACCTGGCTTTACTTTGCACAAGTTTTCCCAAGCACAACAGTTGGGGCAGCTTCCTATGCCCCGTGTATTCCCCCATTTGGGAGGATGCAGGGCGGATAAAGCTCTTAGCATGCCACCCAACCTCCCAATGTGGGGTGGGGGAGTGGCACACTAAGCAGTACCCTCCATTTTAGACCACCAGGAAGATGGGACTTCCTGGTGGTCCGAAACAGCCCATGTACTGGAGTTCCCCACCCCTGAATTCTAGGATGCATCAAAAGCCCATCTGCAAATGGAAGAGCACATATTTTTCACCAAAAAGATAAAGAAGAAATATGTTAAGTTTCTGTGTGATTATGATCTTAGGATGGATTCAGTCAACTATTTTTCATCAAAGGCTGTAATTTGTAGTGCTATTCTAAATGTTTGTGTGTGTTTGTGAAAAAGTTGGGTTCTGTTGTCACTTCTAGAATTGTCAACTTTAGAAAAGACTCCGTTGCCCTGAGTCATTTGAGGGTAAATAGTTTCACTGCAAAGCTGAGTGAGACTATTTATCCATTTAGAACAAGGGCAACAGTGATTGTCTCATACTCAAATGGCTTTGTGCCCTGGATGTGTGGCTAAATGTCATTAGCCACTTGGCATTGTGACATCACACTCATCATGTGAAACCTGATTGGTTGGGGTCAATCCCCAAGAAGTATGCAAACAAAAGTAGTGCTAAGTCAATGGCAAAACAAGCAGCAGTTCAAATAGAAGGTGGCAAAGAAACAAGAAGGGACATTGGGAAATTTTTTGGCAGAAGGCAGGCACCCATTTCACTTAAAAAAAAAAAAAGGTGAAAATTTGGGACAGCCTGAATAATTTCTGCAGTCAATGGATGATGAGGGATCCATTGGAGCAAGCTTATATGAAAATGTGGAGTGGGATCTGTTGGCATCAAATTTAGGACAAGGTTCAGAAACTTCGCTTGTTGAAAACATGGTGAAAACAGTTGTGTCCATCTTGTTTTGTATTGTAACCCTTGAGATAGGCTGTTGCTAAAAGTTTTTCATTACTCGATGAAAAGCAAAAACTGTCTTCTGACTAGATTCATTCTTTAGGCTCAGAACCTATGGACAGATAGCAATGGAAGTTGCTTTTGCCAATGATGCACAAAGTTTACATTTTCTCATTGTTGGGATCAGAAAGCTTGACTGTGATGGTGACCACACCAAAAATATACACTGAATTGAATTGGTAAAATATTAGCTATACAGTCATAATAAGGAATCATCTTATGATGGGATCTCCCTGCAGGTTGCCTAACTTCTGGATCAATTTCATGCTGCAGGTCTTCACTAAATATCTGAAAGGTGCTCAACAAAAATGGGAGTGGGCGGGGGCAATTGCTTTTGTATTTCTGGGGAACAATCATCAACACCTGTCCACAATCCAGCCTCTGTAATAACATATGCACTGAATGGAGTAAAGTCTGGGGCCAGGTTTGCCCATGTAAAAGAAACTACACTAGATGTTCCTCTCTTTCCAAATTGTAGCCATGAAAACAAGAATGTATGGTTGGCACTAATGTTGCCACTCACTCGTAATGTTTATGGGATGTTTATATTTCTGAAACATTGACCATACTAATAGAAAATATATTATGGATGGAGGATGTCCATATTTTCTCCAAAGTAAATGAAATCCCAGTTGCCAAAAGCAGGGCTGGAGGGAAAAGCCATTTGGTCTGCATTTTTAGGTGAACCAATCCAATTCACATTATCCAGATGGATATGCAGATTGTAACACAATTATCCTTGAGATTATGCACTTTTCCAAATTTTGTTATGTAGTTCTAGGCTCAAACATTGTGAGCAAAAATGTGTAGATTAGGGAAAGTTGCTATGAAAATAAATGCATTTTTGTGCATTTTTTTAAAATAAAACAAAACAGAATACAGACACATGCAGAATCTGGATGGTGTGGACAATGATTGTTTACACATGGTCCAGACACAGATTCATTCACTTATTCCTAATTTCACATGAACAACAAATGACAAGTGAAGTGCTATATTTGCTACTTTGATAGATCGAATTAAAGACTTGGTGGATACAAGCTTACTGTAGATTGGTAAGAATTCTCTGTTTGAGATCCTTGACCCCCACTTACGCACACAAATGTATAGCTCTCAGAATTTTCTGGAGGAATGAAGGATTATGAGACACTTAAAAGTGTGCTTCCAGACTCAGAAATATGGTGGCTCATAATGCTCATCCTAGGGATGTTGGAGAAATCCAAAATGGAGTCATAGGATTTGTATGAATCTGACCTGAGGATTCTGCAGTGAACTGGTTTTTCTGAGTTGCATGGATTGCGTGGACTTACAGACCACTTTGGGAGGGAGATGCACTAATGCACACTTGCAAATGATCACATTTCTCAGAAAAGGAATCTGATTCTGTCACTGAGTAGAAGACAGAATGGAAGACACCTGACTATCTGAGAAACACACACAGAAGTGATTTAACATCCCTAGCTCATTCCCAAAACAAATCTAATACTACAGTTTTGAAAGTTCTTCTGAAGTTCAGATTTTAATTCCATATGGACCATATAAAACCTGGAGTATTCCCACCCTGCCACACCACCACCTCCAAGCCCATACTCTCAGTTACTTTTGTCCCAGCAGCAAGGGAATGGAAGAAGGGAAAGAGATACCTCTGTTCTTCTATCATCTATCTATCTATCATCTATCTGTCTGTCTGTCTGTCTGTCTGTCTGTCTGTCTGTCTGTCTGTCTGTCTGTCTATCTATCTATCTATCTATCTATCATCTCTCTATCTATCATCTCTCTATCTATCATCTATCTATCATCTCTCTCTCTCTCTCTCTCTCTCTCTCTCTCTCATCATCATCATCATTTCTAGACTTCCTTTAAGGGTGGAACCCTCTGAAGGTAGCTCCTCCACCTCCCTGTGATGTCTGTCACACCACTATGGCTGCATGCTAGGTGCCAGGAGTACTGGAAAATGTAGTTTCCTCTCTGTCCTTTTCCATTAACATGCCACAGCTGAAGTAGTAAGGAGGTAGAGTGCAGTACAGGTGAGAGGAAGTTAGGAGGCTCAACATGACAGGATGGGGCTCAGAATTAGCTGTGCTGTTTTTGAAGCCTTTGGAATATATTTTCTTTTTTCTGCACCTGACTGGAAGAGTTCTCCCCATCATGAATCTGTGGCAGAGATAATTCAATATCATATATCTATGTACTACAACTTCATTGCCATCAATATTATATGACTTCAAATATTAGATACTGAATTTTATTTCAGTGCAAGGAAATTCAACCTTGTACAAAGGGAAATGCCTTTTAAAAATGGCAACTTAAACTACAGGGATCCAAGACACATACTTTCTAGTGTATAGGTGGAGATATATCTCAGCATACTTTTCCGTACACTCAGTATACCAACACATTCTTCAACATAGTTATCAGTTGAGTTAAAAGAGCAGCTGTTTTTAGAAAGGGGGGAAGCTCCAAATTTCTGTGACGTGCTGAAAAATCTTTACTCTTTCACTTGTAAAACAATTTTACAGTCCTTACATGTTGGAAGTTAAGCCATGTCATGATCCGAGTTTCATCTCAATGACTTCTAATTCTTAGGAAAGCCTTCCCAAACTGGTGCTCTCTAGGGTAGTCATGAGTATCCAACTGGGTCTACAAGGCTGACAGAACCTGCCCCCCTCAGACCCAGTTGAGCACCCCCGGCCACATCCGCGGACCACTGCTGAGCACTCAGGAGACCTTGGTAAGCACTTGGCAGCTGCCCACAGCTGCTCACAAAATCACACAATCCCCCCCTCTTGTGTTAATTGTGGCCACCATTGGCATGAAAGTGGGAAGTGAGCGATTTCTGGAGTCTTGGGACATTTCCCACTCTGTGCCAATGGGGACCTTAAAGGCCCCATTGATGCGAGGGTAAAGGCACGAATTATATTTTTAATTTTTGTATATCTCTATGTTTTAACTGTACATATTTAAATTTGTAAAGCCATTGGGAAAAAGGTGGGATATACATTAAATGAACATAATAATGAAATTATTATTATTATTATTATTATTATTGTTATTAATAATAATAATAATAGCAATACCCTTGCATCAATGGGCCTCAAAGCCCCCATTGGTGCAGAGGGAATGTGTGATTTACCTGAGCATCGGAAATTGCATATTTCCCCCGTGATGTTAATGTTGGCCGGCAATAACATGAAAGAGGGAAATGTGCAGTTTCCGGAGGCTCTGGAAATTGCGCACTTCCCCCCCTTTTGCACCAATGGCAGTTGCTATTGATGTGGTGGGGGAAAGTGTGTGATTTTGTGAGTGGCCTTAGGTGGCTGCCAAGCACTCGTTGGGCCAAGCCAGACCTCAGAAGCGGCTCACACAGCTGGCAGAGTGCTCATGGATAGCAGCAGCAACACGGTGAGCACCCCCAAGCCTGGCATGGGGGAATTTGTACACCCTACCTCCCTCCACATATTTTGGACTACAACTCCTAGCTAGAGATGGGTAAGGATTTTCATTCATTTTGCTTTTGATAAGAATTCACCAAAATTCACAACCAAGTCTGGATTCCAATCCCAAAATTCACAACGAAGTCTGGATTTTATTGCTTAATCCCGATTGCCATCTCTTTTTCCTGACAGGCTCATCATCTTTAACAGCTATATGACAGGCAAGTATATCATGGTCATCCCCATGCTGGAAACTGCTGTACTAATTGAATTTGACTGGTGCAGATGGGTGAGAATTTCATTTCAGTTAGTTTTTGATAAGGATTTACCAATTTTTTTCATTTTCAGGAAAGAAAGAAGTTGAGATTTTTTTAAAAAAAGCTTAATGTGGAAAAAAACAAAAACTGATAGATTCACTTGTCCTTACTCCTAGCATTTCCAACTGTTGCCCATGCCAGCTAAGGCTAATGGGAATTGAAACCAACCTCAGCCACCTCATTAATGAATATGTAGAACCTCCAAGGTGAAAGTGGTACAACTTCCTCTTACACATATGAATATTAAACAGGTCCCCCACTCCAGCAAACACACACACACTTCCCCAAAGTGCAGGGAGGGGGGAGGTTGTCATGTATGTAAGAGGGGAATAATCCTTGAGAGAAAGACGGACATTTTCCCAAAGATTTACTCTGTGATGTAGATCAATGACTATGAATGCTCTGAAGAAGGGGGAGGGGAAGAAGAGATATTAAGATTTTCCTTTTGTAAAATGACCTTGTGCAGTATGGCATTTAAATATGACCAGTTAGACTAAAATGCCACTTTTTTCAGATAAAAACTTTCTAGATTGAGAAAATATATAAAGTACATTTGCATTATAGGAAGCATGTTAATTAATTCCTATAGAATTGTAAGTCATGTTGTGAAATTTTTATTTTATTTTTGCCTTGAAACATGGGTCATGAGTAAGGATGAGAAAATCAACAGAATTTGAACTCATTGAGGTTCTCCAAATTCCACCGTGAAGCTCCTTCTAACTTGTGTCCATACCAAGATTGTGGGCTTTATTTTTTTTATTGTTGCATGAAAGTTTATGCATGCTTTCATGCACATTTTCCCCAATTGTGTGCATTTTGGAAATGCATGAGTTTTCTCCCATTGATTAAAGAGTGTTGTTCACTCCCCCCCCCCCCCAAAAAAAAGGTATGCCTTTTCAGGCACATTTTTCAAATGTATGCATTTCTCCTATTATTTGTTCGCTTCTGAGGATTGCATTGCAAATGAAAAAAAAATCATAGACTTTGACCACAGATTGTGTTTGGGTCAGCAAGGTGTGAACCGGGTAAATACTGGTCAGAAATGTATCAAAATGAATTTCTCAAATGTTTCTAGATATAAATACCTAGGTGGATAGACTCTAGATACTATGAGGAACTTCCATTGCCTATTGATTACAACCACCAGCTTCTGACTCAGAAAGAAGCTTTTCACATGCAATATTTGAAGTAGGGATGTGCATTGTATCGGATCCGATATCCGATTCTGATTAAAATCGGAGGATATTGGCCATCCAATACCAATACCAATTACAAAAAATGGAGATCTTATTTTCTCCAATCTGATATTTTTTTCTCCAATTTTAATCAGGAAAAGTCAGAAAATCGGACCTCAATTTTCCGTGTTTTCCCCATAGGCTTGCATTGTGGGAAAGAAAGTGTTCCCCCAATGCAAGTATATGGGGAAAATATGGTGGTGGGTGAGTGGGGAGCTCCCTCTCCCTCCCTCCCCCCATTCGCACTCCTTACCTGCTGCCTCCTTGCTGCTGCCCGCTGCCACCCACTGCTTCCGTACTACTTTGAAACAGGCCTTGCAGCCTGTTCCACAATAGAGTGATGGCACGCCAGGTGACATCATCACTCAGTGTGCCATTGCTCTACTGTGGAACATCCCTTGTGGCCTGTTTCTCAGTAGTACAGAAGCAGTGGATGGCAGCGAGGAGGCAGCAGGTAAGGAGCGTGAGTGGGGGAAGGGAGGGAGGTGGAGGTCCCCCATTATCTGCCGGCATCCTGTGCTGCTGTCTGCTGCTTCCGTACTACTGAGAAACAGGATGCAAGGCCTGTTTATCAGTAGTATGGAAGCAGTGGACAGCAGCGCGGGATGCCGGCAGGTAAGGAGCATGAGTGGGGGAAGGCAGAGGGAGGTCCCTCCTTACCTGCTGGGGCTGTCTGCTACCATCCGCTGTTTCCTTACTACTGAGAAGCAGGCTGCAAAGCCTTTTTCTTAGTAGTAAGGAAACAGTGGATGACAGCGCAGGATGCCAGCAAGTAAGGAGCACGAGTGGGGGGAGGGGAAGGGAAGGGAGGGGAGGGGGAGGTCTCCACTTACCTACTGGGGCTGTCCACTTCCGTCTGCTGGTTCCTTACTACTGAGAAACAGGCTTTGCGGCCTGCCTCTCAGTAGATTGCCAGGTGTCATCCTCACCCAGTGCTCTACTGAGAGGCAGGCCACAAAGCCTGTTTCTCAGTAGTAAGGAAACAGCGGGCAGCAGCGGGCGGCAGTGGGTGACCCAGGCAAGTAGGAAGTGTGAGTTGGGGGGAGGGAGGGGGAGTTAGGTTCCCACTCACCCACCCCCATGTTTTCTGCATAGACTTGCATTGGGGAAATACTTTCTTTCCCCCAATGCAAGCCTATGGCGAAAACACCTAAAATGGTGTCAGATTCTAAAATTGGACGTCCGATTTTCATATTGGAATTGGATACGATATGATACGTGTGACCTCTGATTTTGTCCGATTCTGATACGATTTTTCCTCCCTTGCACACCCCTAATTTGAAGGTCAAAGTTTGGCAAATTTTGAATATTTGTTTTCTGTTCTCAAATGCATCTACATTTTCTAATGACTGACAATGGAATTGAATTCTGCCACACATTTTTATGTTGGAAGAGGAGGCCTTTGTTTTTTTCTTATAACTCCGTTCACATTTTACAAGCTCCACAGCTTCTCTAGCACAAGGAGATAAAGTTTACGAGGTTCCTTAATCAGGCTGGCTGAAAGTACGCCAAACATCTGTGGTTGAGAGGAATACCTGGACTATGTGGTAGAGAAGGAGAAAAAATGACACATTTTCTTCTTTGAACACTGAGGTGAATTATGATTCCCTTTCAGTTTTCAAGGGTATGACCAGGCATAGCAAAAAAAGAAAAGAAAAAAGAACTATAAGCTTCAGTTCTCAAGTGCTGACAAAAAGGGAATTTAAAACTGTATACCTTAACATATAACTCACAGCTGAACTCTCTGTATCCATACCATTGTAGATATAAAATTTTGTCTGTGAGGTGGAATTTTATTGGAACAGAACCGATAAAAAAAAAACGTAGGGTTATATGTTGTATTGGAGTGCATAAGGTATACATAAAGGAAGAATGGTGAGGTTTGACCATTAAGGTTTTATTGCAATTTTATACTGGTGAATAGATGGTGGGCATTATTTAGCATAATATTATATATATTCATTAAACAAAAAATGTACGGTTTACAAAAAGACCTCCTTCCGCCCTGCCAGAATGGCTAGGGCGGAGGCAGGATGTTGAGGGAGGGGAGAGGAAGGAAATGGGTAACATGCGTGCCTGCCTGCACATGTAAGTAAATGTGGGGCAGGGTGAGGGTTTGCCTATAAAGGAGGACCCTGCAAACTTACCGACCTCTTTTGATTCTGGCTCCCATCCTCCCACCCATTCCAGTATGGGACTAGCTAGTCGCCTCCTTTGCAGGAGGGGCTGAATGGGTATTTTACCTGCCACAGATTGGCGCCGGTGTATAGGTTTTTTGCCTACTCCATACTGGGATTTTAGGGGAGGGTGAATGAATAGGTTCATTTGCTGGCAAGGGTGTGTGGGAATCTTAGGATATCAGATGAGGTCAGAGAGCACTCGCTGGGCACCTTTATGGTGATTGGCAGGTTCTGAGGCCTGGTTCTTGGGGGCTGTGCAGCTCTCGACTCAGGATACGGCTTGCCTTTGGGGACCTCCCTGTCTCATTGACTGGGAGTTATGTGGCTCCTGTCGGGGGACGACATGGGGTGGCTTCCCCCCAAGCACTCAAGTGTAGCTTAAGTTAGGGGCCGGGTTAGTCCGACTCCTGACTTGGCTGAGTGGCTCGCCCTTTATGCAGGCTGGTCACCTGGTGATAGGTGCTTTGGATGCCTGCACACTCACACGCAGATCCAGGGAGGGGTGAGTTACCCAGTTTAAATAAAAAGGCCCTAGTTAATCCCAAGCTCTGGTGTCCGTGTCATTATTTCCTTGCTTCTCCCTCTATCCGCAACAACGTTAACGCTCTACAGTTTCCAACCAAACACCAAAAAGCAGGGAAATTGGGAGTTAAGGCTCCCAAGCCTTAACACCACATCCTCCCTAAGGAGGCAGAAATTCTCATTCTCCCAAAGCAGATAAACCATCAGGACAGGATGGAGAATATGATATGCAGAGGTGACTGTGGGGTTGTGGAAAACTGATCACGAACAACTTAGGGCCACCTACTTCTTCCATTTTGCAAGCTCCCTGGTCCAGATTTTATCTGCCTCACAACTCTTGCATTCAATTTCTAATCATGAGCATTACTTCTAATATTTCTGGTTCTTTGCACTATTATAGCACACAGAGGCTTGTATACTAACTTCTCTTTGTGGGATATTCTTTCTGGTGGAAGAAGAGGAAAGAGGGGCTTTTCAATTATTCCCCTGTGCCCTCCAAAATTCTGCTCTGGAGTGTTAAGGCATACAGTGGAGCAGCAGGAGCCTATGCTGGCTATGCAGAAGGAGGAAGAATCAACAGTAGGAGTCTTTAGGTAGCAGGAGTCTATAAGCCTATCTACATCAAGCAGGATACAACACTTTGAAAATGTTTTGAAAACTGTATATGGAGTGTGTCCTAGGCCCCAACAGTTGTCACTACTGTTACAAACTGTTTTCAACCGTTTTCAACCATTTTAAAGCAGTAGTATAGATAGGCTCTATGTTGGAGCAGAGTCCCTTCTGTAGTGCCTCCTTTGTTAAGCTGGAACCGGAAAAAAGCATTCCACCATGTTAAAGGGGTAATGGGGGGGGGGGGGGTCATTCTAAAATTCATAAAATTTAAAGTGTTTCACCAATCTTCCTGAAATTTACGTGTGCCAGAAAGAAATGCCAGGCACGGAGGGTGGGATTCCATCAAGTTCATCTGAGAGTAGTTGATGGAGAACGTGGACCTTCCAGGAGTGTTGAGGCTGGATTTCTGGCAGACCTAGCCAGGCAACTTTATGGCCTGTTACTCCCTCTGTTTGGTAGCGTGCAGGAGCACCTGCCTCATAAAGCAAATGGCCACACGAAAATTGTTATTATGGTCTGCTACTTTGTCTTTAGTAACCTGTGGTCCAGACCTCTTCAGAAAGGGGAATGGTGTTATGTAGTTGGGGTCAGTCTAAATTATCTCCAGGGATCCCTTACTCAGTGCCTCTGATCTCAAAGAGATTGAGGATTTTCCCCCAACTCTGTTACTCTTGAAGTTTCTAGGCCTGTTGAAAATAGATTTTATAACATAAGCAGGACAACAGTGAATACCCATGAATGGAAACATGCCACACAAGAAGTCTTAAGATATGAATGGTTTATAAAGAAAAGTAAATGGAAAAGAACATCAGATACAGAAGTGAAATGTGAAACATTACTATTGTTGTTGTTGTTATTATAAGGGTTATTATAAATATTATTATTACATTTATTTGTATCCTGCCTTTTGCTCAATGCTGGGCCTCAAGGTGGCCTTACAAAATTAAAAAAAATGCACAGCTAAAGGAATTTTGTTTTGTTCACCCTATGTGAAATTCTTCAGAAAAAAAATGATATTTCTAGGTTGGAGTCTTATGCATAGTTTAGCTACTACTAACAAACTTGTTATTTCTTGTGAGATAAGAAAAGAACTTCCTCATTCCTCCCTCCCATCTCGATCCCTATTTAATTCGAGAAGGACCCATATATAATGTGTCTGACTTTACATTGCTCATTCAACTCTACTGCTTATGTGAGCAGCTGGTGCAAAGGAGCCGGTGGACAAACCCTCTGAGTTGTCTCTCAGATGTTGAGCATGACTGAACATCTGTAATGTGCTTTTTGTCCTGCATTGCCACCTCACTTGCTTATTCAAATGTTGGATGATCGTTTTTGATCTTGTGCTCTTTGAGTACATTCATCCCATCGACCTGTGTGAGGCTTAGTTACTACTCCTTCCCGCAGGAAAGACAGCACATTCTCCAATGAATTAATTATTCTCCTTAACCTTGCAGAAATTTTGCATTCTGGGACCAGGCAAATCTCCAAACAGCAAACGGTTAACCAAAAATCAATTTGCAATATAAAGTGTGAGTTGATGAGGAAGGGGGAGGGCAGCTTTATCACATTAACCTGCCCAAGCAGCAATTGCATTTCCTAAGAACTAATTACACTGCATTCCCAAAGCACTTGAAAACTGAAGTCTTCATTCAGGAAAACAAGTCTATTAAATTTGTATATATTCAAGCTTCCCCCCTTCTTTTAAAAAGGAGTTTCATCTTTTAATAAACCATCCTTGATTTTTACGTTTGTTTGTTTGTTTGTTTGTTTGTTTGTTTGTTTGTTTTAAAGGAGTTTCAGCTTTTAATACACCATCCTTGATTTCTACGTTTTCTTGTTTTATTGAACCTGGCACACATCATGAGTTGATGTGATATTTCCAAAAGCTCAACTTCAGTTGACTTGCTGTCATGTCAACAAATCAGGACCTAAACCAGTTTGAAATTAATAGAGGAGAATCTGAAGAAGGATGTTGCTATATGAGATTCAACTGTTGATGCAAGAACCATCAGGTTAGAAGGATTGGAAAAGATCCATTAGAAATATGTGTATATTCCTTAACACATTTTGGCTCTTCATACATATGCATTTCCCCCAAATACTGTTCCTTCAACACAGGGTTGCAGAACTTCAGGTTTGTGGGCCAGAATCTAACCCCCTCGGAGTCCCAATCCAGATATGGGATTCTCCAAATGCCTCTATTCTTTGGCTCTGCCACCACTAGAGGAAAAGAAAGAATGAGGAGCATTGAGGAACTGTTTATGTTGCTATTGCTTTGCAAGAGAGCAGAGGAGGGAGAACACTACAGCTTTTAAAACTAGGTTAGGATAGCACATATGACCGGAGCACTATAATCTGAAGTGAGAACTCACTGAGAACTCACTGAGGAACATGACAACCATGCTCCACCAAGACCCTGGTCTCTCTTCACATATGATAACCAGATTTCTAGACTTTGGAATGAGGATTCCAAATAGGAAAGGATGAATCTGTCTGTTTCAGTTTCTCTCGGTTTCTCATTTTGTCCAATCTGAATTTGGTTCATCTTTATATCAGCAATTTATTTTGGCTCCTTTACATGTAGAGGAAATTACAAAAACAATTAGGGGTATGAACACAGGGAAATCACCTGGATTGGATATGTTTCCAACTGAATGGTATAAAACCCTTTCCAACATGTTAGTTCTGAAATGTTATCATCTTTATAATCATATCTTTGAATTTGGCTTCCTTTCTTCTCTGTTAAATGATGCCTGTATTACTGTGCCTGTCAAGAATCATACTTATTGTGTTAACTTTCAGACTATCTCGTTAAAATATGAACAACTATTTTGGCGGAAGGATTGTGCAAGACGTTATTACAACATTGGTTTGAGCAGATCAGGTGGGATTTATTAAACATGGACAGGGATCTAATAATCTTAGATTAATCATTGATCTGATAGCTTAAATACTGATAGAATGGACAGACTGTGATTGGTTTTTGGAAGCTGAAAAGGCCTTTGATAAAATTCACTGGACTTTTTTTTTTCTACAATGTGTATATTTGGTTTTCCTGTAGAATTTTTGAAATGGGTCAGAACTTTATATTGAACCCCCAAGAGCTAGTTATGACTAATAGTCATGCTTTTTTCTTCTATTTAGGAGAATTACTAGACAGGGATGTCCACTTTCCCCTTTGAACCTCTGGCTCATGCCATTAGACAGGATAGTAGTATTCAGATCTTTGAGCATGATTGTTTAGAATTTCAGATTATTCTTTATGCTGATGATCTTTTATCATTTATCTTGGAACCCCAGTTGTCTGTTCTGGCTTTGATGAAGTTGTTTAACACTTTTGGTAATTTGTTTGGTAATTTCTTGGTCAAAATCTGAACTGATGCCGATTGTAGATAATATATATTGTAGTGTATTAACTGATCAGCAATTTTGAAGGTGCCTTGTATCAACTGGTGGGCACTGATATTACTATTTATTTATTGTCATTTTCTATTTTACATGCTAAATACAATTTGCCTACTATGGCAGAGTGGCAATTGTATCTAGGTTTGCCCTTTGCCCCTTTTACGGCTTCAGCATCTCACTTGCTATTTAAAGTACTTATTGATAGGGATGTGTATCGTATTGTTAAAATGTACGATAACGATACGATAAGGTCGTTATCGTGCACGTGTTTAACGATGACGATACAATAGAAAAACCTACGATAATCATTGGAGACGATAATTTTTGGGCGATTTTATCGTTTTATCGGACTGCCATATAAATATACCAATATTTAGCTGAGGCTAAAGGGAGACATAAGATAGAGGTGTATATAAATGGGCTGATCCATTTGTAGTGCCTTCTCCCACCTGGCATGCATGCTTTTAAAAACATAACTAGATACAACAGTATGACTTTGAAAGGCTGAACTCTGAATATGCACAAAGGCACCCCATCCTGATATCACTGTTTTCTCTGAATCTGGGGGAAGAGTGTGTGTGGCCTTTGCCCTTAAGAGGGAGGGAGGAAGTGGAAGCATTCTGTGCATGCTCGCAAACAGGCCTGACGAAGGGTGGGCAAGAAGTGTGGGCTGAGGCAGTCCCAGCACGACTTGTCCAGAGCTGGGCACATCCACTTACAGCCGTTTACCTCCCCTCCTCAGCGATGCTACTCCTCGACTCTCTATCAAGGAGCAGCCTCGGCACTGAGAGGAGGGAAGCGCCTCTCACAGGACGTGGGCGCCTGTGGGCCACTGAAGGCATGTTGGGAGGTGTAGTACTGGCATGTAGAGTGGCTGACTTCAAATAAAGCATGGGTTAGCAAACCATGTCATTATGTGCAAACCACATCACTATCTCTCAGTCTTAACTCAGCCCCGACTTTTCTGACCTCTTGCTAACTGTCTTTGTTCTCCTTCTAACTGACTTTCCCGCCCACCATTCCATTCTTGCCTCAGCTATCAGTCATTCTATCATTCATTCTTCTATTTCAATGGCATAGTCCATAATAATAATAATAATAATAATAATAATAATAGTAATTTCACTTGGCACTTGAAAGCCATTAATGCAGTCACTAGGCAACCTTGCCCGCGAAAAAGAAATCTGTAATCAGGGTTCCACAACTAAGGAGGCCTGCTCTCCAGTTGTCTCCAACCACACCTCAGATGGTGTTCAAAGATTAACACATTATTCAGAGACCTAGGCTTATGCCTACAACTCCCAGGGAAAACTTATCAGACTATGGCAGGGAGGGAGGGAAAACTTATCAGACTATGGCAGGGAGGGAGGGAAAACTTATCAGACTATGGCAGCAATCGTCTGGAAGTGGCTCGCCATCCTGAGCCTGAAGGGAGAGCACCTGGGGCCAGCTGCCTTGGTCACTAGGCAGCATTGGAAGCAGTAGGGGAAGAGGGCGCAGCTCCAGGGCTGTCACCGATGGCAACAACTGAGCTAGCCATCAGCCAGTCAGCAGTCTGGTTCCCTCACGGCCTACCTATGGGCACCGATTGTGCCGTGTAGCATAGACTCAGACTTCACTTCCCATGAGCCTCAGTGGCAGGACTCCCATTAGGCAAGTTGGCACCGCAATGAAAGGCATGTTGGAAGTTTTGGTTTTCTGTCGGGATAAGGAAAATCAAGCTGACACCCCTGTCACTCCCATGTGTTGGGGATGAGAGAGAGAGAGAGAGAAGAAACGAATTTAATTTGTTTTAAAGTTACATCACAGGTCTAGCATAGCCTACCTGGAAGGGTTATGATGAGGGTGAGAGAGGAAAAAAAGAAATAAATTTAATTTGTTTAAAGGTTAATTCACAGGCCTAGCACCGGCCTACTACTTTAAGATGATTACTTCACAGACATATATCTTAGGGCCCCCGAGCAGCACCAGGTATATCAGCTGGTTTTACAATAAAAACAGAAACAAAAACTTGAACTTTTAAGAATTTTGCCAGTCTATTATCAATTTGTCATGAACTTTGAGATCCGTTTCTTTAAAGATTTGTATAAAAATGCATGAGCATTTTAGTGTACATTTCTCCTCATGTATGTATTTTATATGCCTAATAAGCATCATTTTTGCAAATCATTCCCTCCCCCCATTATTGTTATTTTTCCTAATATGTGTTGTTATTTTATTGTTATTTTTCCTAATATGTGTATTTTTGCACACATTTTTGAATGGAAAACTCCACTGAAAAAATAGGAGAAATGTACATTTTGAAGGATAGCTTAGTTTCAGTTTGCATGGTGGGTCAAAAGTGCTACATTAGGTAAATCCATATTAAAATGAAAACTGCATGAATTTCTCCCCCATTCCTAGTTCCAAACTGATCCTCTGACAGTACAACCTGACCCCTCCAGCCACTTAATCTAACTGCAGGGATTCTCCTCCCTTCTTGCAATAGCAAGGCATTTATATTCAGGGCGATGCTTGGGACCCATCATTATTTGGAAATGGTTCTAATTAACTTATTCTCCAGCTCCAAGATCATATTAAGTAAACAGAAACTAATTATGAGCCCGTTACGACAGAATTAATCTCACCCGTTTTGCGTAGAGCTCGCCTGTCTAGCAGACTAACTCACTCAGAGCAGGCAACAAAGATATCCCAGTAAAAATGACCCTCCTGCATAAACCTTCAAGGACAGGGTCACTTTTTCTTCCACTTCATTTTGAAAAGAATCACTTTGAATCCTGATGGCTTCATATTTCTTTGAAAAAGGCAATTTGTGAATTTTATAGTTCAGGGCTGGTAGTTCCTGCATGGAACTTCCTACTGATCTGTGGAGAGATGTTTCTACTTTACAAAGCATCAAACAATATTGTCATATTAACTGTAATACAAAAAGCCAAATCTGTTAAAAAAATATATATGTTTAAAAGAGAGAAAAATAAGTCTCTTTCACAAACTAATTTTAATCTCAGACATCATTTTATTCCCAATGGCTCAAAAACAACGTTCGGTCCCTAAGCAGCTGCATTATCAAAGAGCCTATCTACACATGCAGGATAAAACACTTTGAAAACGTTTTGAAAACTGTATATGTTTTCATAAATAAATAAATTTAGTCATAAATAAATAAATATGGAGTGTGTCCTTGGCCCCAACAGTACTCAAAACCATTTTAAACCGTTTTAAAGCAGTAATGTAGATAAGCTCAGTGTGAACACTGCGGGTCAAGCTATTAAAAGGTTATTTTTTTAAAAAAATTAACCCTCTCCACTCTTCGGTGTCAAATAGTGATAGTAAAAAAAAGGTCTCATTGGCACCAATAGGATCTTTTTCACTATTGCTATTTGGTGCATAAGAAGCCATCCCGATCTGGAAGGGAGCATACTACTTTTAAGTCAATGCACCTCCACCACCACCACAACCATACAGAACTGTATGCTGTGTATGTGGTATAGTAGTTTCACCCTGAGTTTTGTGTTTGCAGGCATGGAAATACAGATCGCAGGAACTCATAATGCATTCCTCAAGTAAAATTTTCATCTGATCCAGAAGAGATGTGGGGTCCTCCTATCCTGCTGTCTCCTACTCATCCATCACCCTATCTCTTAACCCCCTTCTGCACACCAACTTACTTTCCTTGCTGCTCCATTGGTTGCAGTAAAAGAGAGGAAAGGTGGAAGGGAGGGAGATTTCCCCCTGCCCCATAGTGTCGGATATGCTGACATCTGTCAGTGGTGCTGAGAAAACTTTATTTTCCAATGCTCCTGGTGCCAGAGCATTGTGCTGAAGCCAGAGGGGAACACGGGAGAAAAAGGCCTCCCTTTCTTCCTCCACTCTATCATCACCATTAGAAAATGAAGCCAGGTGAGTGTATAGGAGGGAGAAGGTGGGTGTTAGGAGGGGGGTTGTAGGCTCATCACACTGTTGGGTATACATCACACTTCAAATAGCTTCAATAGGGTCTATTTTGGCTCAGCATCACTTCATTCAACAAACTTGAAATTGGACTCAGAATTAACCAGCTATTTTCTGAAGATCAGAGAAAAGTTCAGGTTTTCCAAGCTCAACTGGGGCAGTTTGCCTGATCACTACATCTTTGCTATGTCCTCCTTTGTTGTGGACTATATATACAGTCTGATCTACACCCTTCAGCACATACGTGGAGCTTTTGCATGTGAAGGACTCCTCCCCATTCACTTCAGCAAAAGGGGTGTAAAAAAGGATGCACCTATGAACATTAGCCATCTACTGAGATTAGTACTACTGGTCTACCTTGAACGGTTCTTGTGGGAATTACTAAGGGGGTCATTGTTATTCATTACACAGCTCGGTGGCCTACAGAAATGAAACACAAGCACATCATTTTAAAAGATGAGATGGAACATGTGAAACATTTTGAGTATCAAAATGTTGAGTTGCTGTCAAGCTTTTTCATGGTAGTTGTGCCATTGTTCAGAAAAAGAACTTAAGCAAAATTTTGTGACGCTCATTCCTTGGCATGTTTCTTTTAACTTCTGATTTCTGAATCCATTGGCTGAGATTCTGGTCTGATTATTAAAGATAGAGTGTTCTATGAACATATTTCTCCATGTATGCATATAGAACAATTCTTCAAACACTCTAGAAAGTGTTCACACCTTATTTGGCACTCCAGGTGTTCCTCCTAGACAATTAAACACCAAGTGTGTGGCTGTATTCTGACAACACCTTAAGCAACTGAGGGGGAGGAAATAATTGTCAGTTGTGTTGCTTATTGTGTTGTGTGGAGGGTAACACGCCGCTCACAAACTACTGATGGTATGCTATTTCACCCAAATAAGCAACGGAGAGAAACAACTGGCTTGCAAGTGGTTTAGCTCAAAGCCAGTTGTTTAAAGGGTTGTGTGGAGGGGTGAGTGCGTTAATGGCATGTGGTGAGTGGGTTAAAACACAAGCCCATAGAGGCAGGTGGCAAGAGTGACCAAAGTGGTGGCTGCCACTCTGCTACAACTGGTGCAACTTGCAGAGGCTGCTGGGATAGAACTGGGAGGACTGAGGGAGGAGGGATGGTGGGGAGAGGGGCGGGGGCTGTGTCAGTCAAATGCCGGGTTGACTATTAGTCCACTCAACGCCAGCCCCAACCACCCACAGTTGTATAGGAACATGTTGTGTGGGGAGTACTCACAAAATAGCCACTGTGAGTTGGCTATTCAACACACCATTGACTAATGTGTTATCTGAATGCAGCCATTGTGTGTGTGTGTGTGTGTGTGTGAGTGTGTGTGTGTGTGTGCGTGAGAGAGAGAGAGAGAGAGAGAGAGAGAGAGAGAGAGAGAGTTCTCTTGTCTCACAAAGAAAAAAGGCTTCAGACATGGCAAAACACTTCCAGCTACTACTATAACACTCATGTCTTACAAGGAAAAAGGCGCACAGGGACAAACTATACAAATAAACAAAGGCAGTAGGAAAATGCTTCTCTCCCCTCCCCTCACAAAGGATAGCAATAAGACAGCTTTCATCTCCACTGATATCAAAAGTCATATTATATATTATCCTTTAAACATATTTTCCTGTTCAGTGATATTTATATAAACCAGTTTCGATTTATATTTATGTGTGTATTTCCATTCCATTTTCTTTTCTCATTAAAAAACGTCATACAAAATAGAAAGGGTGTAGGAAGGACAAGAGAAAGGCGGCATACTAAAGTTCCTCTGGACCCATGGGAGAGATTAAGGCTGCCACCCTATATCCACTTACCTGGGAGAGAGTGTTGGAAGTGTGGGTGCAACTCAGTGAGCTTCAAAGAGAAAAGAGACAGGCTGATATGTCTGCATGGGAAGGGAAGAGAGAGAGAGGACCTCCAAGCTTCTTAGACTGCCCTTTGATCTGTGCTGACCATCCCTCCCATGGTACACTGATACTCTCAGGGTTGCTGACCTCGCTCCCGACGTCCTTCTTCTGTATGCTCTTGCCTCTCAGAGAGGAGACATCTCTTTAGGTCTCTCTCCATCTTGAGTTGGGGAATTCTCCCACACTGCATGTATTTTAGGGCGACCAGATAAAATCCAGGTCAGGGGTCATGTAACTTTAACTGTTGTAGAGAAAAGGGAATTTCATCCAGTGCCATTTGTATGCAATTAGTTCCTGGTGTAACTCCCTCTTCATCACAACAGTTAAAGTTGCAGGCACTATACTAGAGTGACCATTTACAAAAGAAGGCAGGGCCCCTGCAACTTTAACTGTAGTGATGAAGAGGGAATTTCACCAGGAACTAATTGCATACAAATGACACTGGATGAAATTCCCTTTACTCTACAACTGTTAAAGTTACATGACCCCTGACCTGGATTTTATCTGGTCACCCTAATGTATTTCCTGCCATAAAATGCAAGCTTTCTTATTCCTTTGACCCAGTATCTCCATTGTGATTCATCCAGGGTAAAGTGTGCTCCTTCGGCCATGATTTCACACAGTCAGCCCTTTTCAGATTCTAGCTGTTTTGCTAAAACAGAAGGCACCATGGAAAGTGGAAGCCACTTCTAAGTGCGCGTGCATGGAATTGTGCCGTTGGGCATACATGTTGTTCTTTACAGTAAAATCAAAATGACTACTAGCTTTTCCAGGACTACTGGAATCTTGGTCTTCTGTCTAATGGTGCTGACCATGGAGAGTGATGGCAATTCAGTGATGGTGGTTGTGAGGCAGGAACAAGCTGAGCTCCACTTTTGCTTATTGAGCTCCATTTTGCACAGGATTCTATCAGATGAGTAAAACTTGACTTAGTCCCAGGATAGAAGAAGAGATGTGAAGCAAGACCTACTGAACTTTCTTCTGCAGGTTTTCTAGCATTGGTCCTTGCAGGGAAAGGGCATTCAACAAATTGGATAGATGAAGTTCTCTGTCAGTGAGAAGGCTTATTTTAATTATTGTTGCTATCTCTTTAATGAAAACTCTGTAAATGCTAACAAGAGATAAGATACAATATAACCATCAGACTGAAAACTTGTTCTTTACTAATCTTTCAATTAAACAATAATGGTTATGATTCAGGTCATTTCTAGGGGGATTATTTAAGGCCCGCGAGGTGGTGATGGCTGTTAATTAAGCCCTGCTGGTTATTAATCTCTAGAAATGGCCCTGCTTTGATATTTTTATTGATACTAATTAAGTACTGTTTACGCCAATAAAAGTTTTTTTTAAAAAAAAAAAGTTTAGAGAGCTTCTCTAAAATGGAATGTTAACTTTTGTTTTTCTCAAGAGCTCAGTCAGTATTTTGCCACTTGATGTGGCCAGGATAAGTAGTGCTCTGCCTGAGGTGAAAAGAAAATACTGTCCCATTTTATGGCCTCATTCAGAGGCTGTGGAGGGCAGAAAAAATTCTAAATAAAAAAATAGGCCTACGCTCCTACTTAATAATATATTTATTTTTTGTTTTAGCTCTCAAAACTCCTAAGGTGCTGTATCTATGCAGCAAACATCAAATGTGCATTGAAATTTCTCTTCAGGCAATGTTGGGTGACAACCCTACATCTATGTTACCTGAGTAGCAAGCATGCTACTTCTATGTAGTTTCAACCTAACTCACTTTGGTAACCTGAAGTGAGGAAATATGCAAGGGCTGAATAATGTGGGAAGGTGTTAACCACCTCAGGGCCACCAGCAGGTTTGGCCCTAACATTAGGCAGAGTGAGGCAACCTCCTTAGATATCAAATGCTGGGGGACAGTGGTGGCAGCCCTACAGCTCTCCCTCCTCAGCCCCTTGGCCAGTCTCCTCTTTTAGAGAACAAAGCTGTGTGTGCCCCACAGCCTGACCTTCAGCATGCTCCCCTCAGGTGTGGCAGAGGATGCTGTCTCATTGCCAGTGTTGAAGTAAGAGTCAATTTCCAGTCCAATCGGCTTTAATATGTGGAATGGAGAGGGGTTATCATCTTGTTCTTTGCCTCCGGCAGCAAAATGTGTTGGCCTGTTTTTTGCTTTCTACTAGTGACTAAAGGGTAGGGTGGGAGGTGTATAGACCTTATATAGGAACTTCACATATGATGACACTTTCCTTTCATTATGTCCTTTTTCTTAATGGAATGGAGTGGGATGACTTTACGAGGAAGTAGCTATACACCTGGATGTAGGATTGAAACCACTTTTTTTGTAATCCTCTTTTCCTTACATTAAATTGTACTATAGGGCTGAAATTGTTTGAGAGAGAATTGTGACCTCCTAAATCCATGACACTTACTGGTTCTGTAGGGGTTCAGTACCTATGTCATGTATAATTTCTAGATCTGCTTATACTATTCGTGAAGAACGAAATATTCTACTGAATAGTCTAATCAAAATGCTACCTTCAAAATTATCTGGATGTTTTGTCCAAAGTCACCTTGTGGAACAGCTGAAGGATATATGGAATCCCTCTGCGATATCTCGCTAGATTTTATTTTGTTTTGTTTTTTTAATTTATTCCCCAAAACTCCTCAGTAATTTCTAGTAAGTAATAACTGCCTCAACATTTTCCTTTAGGTAGAATCTGGGGATACTTCTTGCTCTTCTATAAATGTGCAGTTATATCATGGCAAGTACTCATGAAGTATAAAGGATAAGGTGAACCAAGGATCAACCTTACACACACACATATAGTGCTCAACCCTGGAACATGTTGATCAGCAATAATTAGGACAATGTCTCTGATCAATTACTGAGTAAATTCTGCAGACCATGAACTAGGACCAATCTACACCAAGCAGGATACGACACTTTGAAAACATTTTGAAAACTACCCATGCACATTTTGATTAGGAAGACTCTACTTCTGGGTTAATTGTTGTCTATGACTTCAAGTGTGTATCTATGGTGCGGTGTGTGTGCGCACACACACACACACATACAACACGGTGTTGGTCCCTTGCCCAGGTTTCAGATATGAAAGATCCAGTCTGTTTTGCCTTGCACAATATTGACAGAACGCTCTATATAAACTCACTATATACTAACCCCATCTCTGCACCTTTGATGCCAGATGCTTTGATGGCACATTAGCACCCCAGGTAACATAGTTAATTTAGTACTACTCTGCAGGGAGTGCTTTATGGTGTTTGCAATATCATCGGTAACTCCCAGAGCTTAAAATTGTTCAGGCTCTCAGATTACTCTGACATCTATACACCTCTAGAGTATTAATTGAGAGGGAACAAATGGGGGAAATTAATTTGAGCATTACATGTCGGCACTTGGGAGACTGAGCTGAAGAGGCTTTGGACTGGTAAGGCAAAATACGAGTTATACTTTATTTTGCAATCATTTATGGTCCATTGTTTAACATTTACTAAGTGAATAATGTTTAGATTAGGGTGACCAGATAAAATCCAGGTCAGGGCTCATGTAACTTTAACAGTTGTAGAGAAAAGGGGATTTCAGCCAGTGTCATTTGTATGCAATTAGTTCCTGGTGAAATTCCCTCTTCATCACAACAGTTAAAGGTGCATGCACTATACTAGAGTGACCATATACAGAAGAAGGCAGGGCCCCTGCAACTTTAACTGTTGTGATGAAGAGGGAATTTCACCAGGAACTAACTGCATCCAAATGACACTGGCTGAAATTCCCTTTTCTCTACAACTGTTAAAGTTACATAAGTCCTGACCTGGATTTTATCTGGTCACCCTAGTTTAGATTTCTTTCTTTTTTTTAATTTTGGTAAAAAAAAGATACTGCTCAGTGCCTAAGATAACAGTTGTCAATTGCTTTTAATAAAATCGGTGTTATTTTGTACAGACTTTGAGTAATTAACAACTTAGCACTTATTCATCAACATCTTGTGAAGAAGCCAGTGTGGGTGTAATAAGATTATTTAAAGGTTGCTTAAAGGGATCAAATAATACAAACATTACAATTTGCATCCAATGGGATGAAAAGCTTGTATGCAATGTTTCCTTGGCCTATGAAGCCTGATTCACATGTGCACATGCTATATTGGTGCATTGTGTTTATACGTACCACCAATGATCTTTTTCAGGGGAGGAAAGATGGAGGAATACTGAATCTAGCTTTTTGCTCACTATGCCCTCCCCCAAATACATGATCAGCAGTGGCATTTTTGCATATTAGTGGTTTTCTGAAATTGGTTGCTGTCTATAAAAGGGGTGACCAATATGTGGCCCTCCAGATGTTCTGCCTAAAACTCCCACCAATCCTAGCCACCATAGCCAATGGTGAGGGATCATGGGAGTTGTAGACTAAAACATCTGGAGGGTCACAAGCTGCCAATCACTGTTCCATAGCAATAGCAATAAATAATAGGAGAAATAAAGGAGGGAAATATATCATTAAAATGAGAACAAGATGCAAATACTTTGAAAAACAGAGACATCATTCCTTTGGTTGGTACAAAACATACAGGAAGAAGAGAAGAATATATTTGCTGGAGCAATAGAAGCGGATAACAATGGTGGTGAGAAAGTAGATTCAATGAGGAAGGGAACATTGAGAGTGTCTTGTTCAAGGATCCTCAAAATCTTCCTGGGAAGGGGGGCGATATTGGCTTGCAAAGAGGCCAAGTACCTCTAGATAGACCGCAAGTCCACAAGTCTAAGACTTCAAAGACTATTTTAGCTTTTAGCCATAGTAGGAACATGGACTAGTGTTGTTGATTAGTTAAGATGGTGTCACTGAACCAAGTATACTTATTGGAGTTCCCAGCATTTATACTTTATGAAGCATAAGATTGAAATATTAGATATTTCATTACATTGAGCAATTCTCACTAAACTTTTGGCTTCTGCCTAAAGTTAAATTATGGAGGTCAACACGATTTCATCAATGCACAACAAACACTGTCTAAAGTCAGGAGATGCTATAAAGCCATTTCCCCCTTGAATTATACACTTAATGAAGTGTGAAAATTGTGACATTTAATATCTTCAATGAAAGCTGCTTCAGGGAATGCTTCATCACTTCAGAACTGGTAGCTGGTAATTTGACTTTACCTGACTAAACCAACACTACCGTATAATTGCCAAGTTTTAGCATACTTTTGTCCAGAAACGATCATGTTTCTAGGAAAACAGTATATAATTTGAGAAGACAAAGTCTGACAGAGTCAACTTCCAGGTTGAATAAAAGGACTCCAAACCTGCCAAGAAAAGCAAGGAACTGATGTTAAAAGAGTCCACAAACTGTAATCCTAAAGCATACATTTAAATACGTAATAGTGTCATACTCGCACAGAGCTGAAAAATTATATGTATGGAGCTAAGTTGCTTTCACCAAGGTGATATTCAAGTCTCAGAAAGCAGGAAGCCAGATTTAGAAGCTCAATTTTGTTGTTTGTCTTTTTTCATGCATTTTTTTTTACAGTGCTTAAAACTTCATTTAAGGATCATCCAAGCACTGAACCCATTAAAAAGAATTGATCTTCTCATTCCTGCACTCAGTCACCTGGCTGTTATGGGTGGGTGGTCAGCAAGCCCTCCCAAAGCAGGAGTAATTGTCTTGATCAACTGTTCAACTGTAAGGGGAGGCAAGGAGGAAGTAATGAGGTAGAGATTGACTGAAGTTTTGGGGTTTGATGCCATCAATATGTTGGATGACATCCAACTCTATCTCTCCTTTCCATCTAAATCCAAGGAAGCTGTCCTGTTTCTAAACCAGTGCCTGATGTCAGTAATGGGCAGACTTATATGGGAGAAGGTGATCTTTCAGGTAGCCTGGTCTGAGCTGTATAGAGTAAGGAAGCTAGAGAAACTGAAGATGGACTAAAATGAGATTGGATTTCTACTCATCCATCCTGCAGAATCTGCTGCAGACCAGCCTCCCTAGGCCCCGCGAAGTCCAAGAAATTCTGTAACATGTTATATATATTCCCAAAATTTATGCGCGTTTCTGCTGAGACATATGCCATGCTGGAAAATATACAGAGGGAAAAGTCAAATGGAATGGGGGATGATACAGTAAATGTTACATACTAACATCAATGATGTAAATTGTTGCAAACAAGACAGAGGTGCTACTGATCACTGCTCTTCAACACTGTTCCTTGTGTTCAACCTCAGCAGTTGGGTTCAGAGAGTAGGAACTAGGGATGTGCACTGACCCCCCGGATCGGATCGGATAGCGGATCGGAATCGGACCTGGGGGGTCGGATCAGATTGGATCGGATCGGAGGATGGTCGGATCGGATCGGACCGGATGTCCGATCCAGATTGGCCGCCATTTTGAATGCTTTTTCCCATAGCCAAGTATTGTTTTACAAATATGCCTATAACTTTTTCATTTTTAAAGATAGAAGGATGAAACTTGGGCACATTATACACTGGTTAGGGACAGTTATCTGTGAGAAATTTCAGAAAGATTTGTGCATGTGTTTTGTGGCAATTAATTTTTTAATAAATACCCAGGAATGCCTATAACTTTGTCATTTTTAAAGTTACATACATGAAACTTTGCCACATTGTAGGTGGTACCTTGGGACCTATGTGTGTAAAATTTCAAAAACATAGGTGCTTGCCTTGTATGGCAATTAATTTTAAAAAAATGGGTAGTAGTGGGGTAAATACATTTACACCTCCCATTTTTTTTATTTTTAAAGATACAAACAGGAAACATGGGCACATTACAGGGAACACTTCACTTGATATGTGTGTAAAATTTCAGAATGATAGGTCCAGGCATGTGGTGGCAAGGTGTCTGCACACACCACTTTGAAGACTGTAGAAAATTTCTCCTGTAACGATCCTAGCGAGAGAGAGTGATCCTAGGCTCAGCTGTTCTGCTTGAGTAAAAAGTGAAAGTATCAAAGCAGACACGAGCCAAGTGCTACTTTGTTTCTCCTTTTGTAATGGATACTAGCTCAGTTGCAGCCAAGCGTGCAAGGATCAAAGAGATGAGAGAAAGTGTTTCCTTCTTCTTCCCGGGAGGCGGGAGGGTGCAATTGACAGCCCCAGCCTCTGTGGAAAAACGTTTATAACTTTTAATCTAAAAAATTCGTAGCCACCAAATGCCTGGACCCAGCTTTCTGAAATTTTACACACATATCAAGTAAAGTGTTCCCTGTAATGTGCCCATGTTTCCTGTTTGTATCTTTAAAAATAAAAAAATGGGAGGTGTAAATGTATTTACCCCACTACTACCCATTTTTCTAAAATTAATTGCCACACAAAACAAGCACCTATGTTTCTGAAATTTCACACACATAGGTCCCAAGGTACCACCTACAATGTGGCAAAGTTTCATGTATGTAACTTTAAAAATGACAAAGTTATAGGCATTCCTGGGTATTTATTAAAAAATTAATTGCCACAAAACACATACACCAATCTTTCTGAAATTTCTCACAGATAACTATCCCTAACCAGTCTACAATGTGCCCAAGTTTCCCGTTTATATCTTCAAAAATAAAAAAGTGGGAGGCATAACTGTATTTCTCAATGGGAAAGTGCTTTCCAATGATTTCCTATGGGCAAGTGCTTTCCAATGATTTCCTATGGGCAAGTACTGTCCAATGATTCCCTATGGGCAAGTACTGTCCAATGAATTCCTATGGGCAAGTGCTGTCCAATGAATCCCTCATTGTTTCAAAAATTAATTGCCACACAATACAAGCACCTACGTTTCTGAAATTTCACACACATAGGTCCCAAGGTACCGCTTACAATGTGGCAAAGTTTCATGTGTGTAACTTTACAAATGACAAAGTTATAGGCATTCCTGGGTATTTATTAAAAAATTAATTGCCACACAAGGCAAGCACCTATGTTTCTGAAATTTCACACACATAGGTCCCAAGGTACCACCTACAATGTGGCAAAGTTTCATGTGTGTAACTTTAAAAATGACAAAGTTATAGGTGTTTCTTTCCTCATTGTTTCAAAAATTAATTGCCACACAAGGAAAGCTCCAATGTTTCTGAATTTTCACACACATATCAAGGCAAGTGGTACCTGTAATGTGCCCAAGTTTCCTGTTTGTATCTTCAAAAATAAAAAAATGGGAGGCGTAAATGTATTTACCCCACTACTACCCATTTTTCTAAAAATTAATTGCCACACAAGACAAGCACCTACGTTTCTGAAATTTCACACATAGGTCCCAAGGTATCACCTACAATGTGGCAAAGTTTCATGTGTGTAACTTTAAAAATGACAAAGTTATAGGCATTCCTGGGTATTTATTAAAAAAAGAGTTGCCACAAAACGCATGCACCAATCTTTCTGAAATTTCTCACATATAACTGTCCCTAACCAGTGTATAATGTGCCCAAGTTTCATCCTTCTATCTTTAAAAATGAAAAAGTTATAGGCGTTTTTGTAAAACAATACTTGGCTATGGGAAAAAGCATTCAAAATGGCGTCCGATCCGGATCGGACCTCGTCGGATCGGATTGGATCGGATCGGAGGTTGATCGGATCGGATCGGATTGGATTTTCCCAATTTTGGGGCGGATCGGATTCGGATCGTGGATCGGATCCGATCCGATGCACACCCCTAGTAGGAACCATATACACAGCTCTGGTGTGTACAGGTGACAACTCAGCCAGTTATAGATATGCATGTAGGAGCTTGTTTCCATGCATGCATGCTTCCTAGCTGGATCCAGGCAATTTCACGTGATGTTTAGGGAGATGAAAATACTCTTTGTGGATTTTTTTTCCCAATCTGTGATGGCTCATTCATACACACTAGATGCGGTGTTCATGAAATCAGGAATATGCATGCATGAACCAATGTGATGATCTTTTTTTCTTTCTTTCTTTTTTTCTTTTTCAAAATTAGGAGATTATGAGACAAGAAAGCCAATAAGAATACTATTAGTAACATCTCCTCTTGGCTTTGGCTTATTTGAAATATTTACTTTGATAAGAGAAATACCAAGTGGAGCAGTGGTTCCAGGACTCGCAAGGTCGAACCCCCAGGGCTTTTTGAATTGCAGGGGTGATGACCAGGGATGTTGTGAGTGCCCAACTGGGTACAAGCAGCCACACCCAACGAGCAGGACAGGCAGCCACTGTTCCCCATGGTGAGCTGCCATTTGCACAAAATGGTAGTTTGCTATTGGGATGGGTGGCTGCCGGGCCTGCTCATTAGGTGTGTGGCTGATCTGTGAAAGACTCTGGGGGTGGGAAGCAGCAGCAGAGGCTTGGCAGGGACTGGACAGAGGTGAGTCAATCCATCTCCAATGATGACATCATCTGCCTTCCAGTCAGACTTCCCTCTGAGCTTAACTACAATCCTCAATGTAGCTGGAGGGCGATGTATTTCCCAAGCAACAATATATTGTGAGCTCTCACTGTTATACTGCTTAGTATTTGGTGACAGCTTGGACTTGAATGGGTAATTAACACCCATAAGGTTTACAGAAGTCTTATATAACAGGAACACACAGCTGCCTGCATTTTTGAACTCTCTTGCTGACATGGCTCTGGGGACCATCACAATTAGTATCTGTACTTCAAAATGTATCACTACACAACGGATCATGTAGACCACACTTCCAACACAAACATAAACACACTTCACCCTGTTGATATCAATGATCTTCAGCATGGGAGCTTTGCAGATTCCTATACAAAACGACCTCTTCCACACCTCTTGGACTATCTGCTAGATTTCACATTTCCCAATGTTGCAGCATAGTTCTCAGCACTTTGAAGCATCCTAAAATATGTATTTGAATACCATTTTGAGAGAAAACATCCCTTTAAATGCATATAGTATCAAAATATGCATTTAAATACATGATCTGAGAGCAAGTGTGCATTTAAATATATATTTTTGAAAAGAAAATATGCATTGAAATATGCATTAACATACTGTTTGGGGATGATTATTATTTTTCTTTTAAAGAAATCCTTGCCTTAAGCACTGCTGTGTTGGATTGTGGGCCAAGTCTTTCCTTTGGAAGAAAATCCCACTATTATAAATATGTGTATAAAATATTAGTATCGTTGGGCTGGTCCCCCCCCCCCCCGTCCCATATTTTTTAATCTTCTACCATTTACTTAGGAAAATGATTGTGGCTCTTTCTGGGGGAGGTCATCTTGGAAGGAGACAAAAAAAAAAGAAAGAAAGAAAGAAGAAATATTATTATTCCCTTTCTAAGAAACATGAACAAGGATGTGTGGTGTTCTTGCGGCAATGATTTAGCATTCACCACATTGCTGGTTGTAAAAATATTCACACAACAAAAGCCAGTAATTTCAGAGAGTTAGTACTCCTCCTGCGATGGCTAGAAAAATAGGTTCTTCCATGGGGCAGGTTTTTTCACACTTTAAGACAATGTGAGTATTCAGAGAAGAGAAAACACAAAGCTTTTGTGTACTGCATGGTTCCTTTGCAGGAATCCTGGAACCAGCTTGAATTTTAAACTCTGAATGGGGTCATGTGGATCAAAAACCAGTCTGATGTCTGTTCTAATTGGCAAAAAAGTCCCGAAGTGCTTTTTAGGAGGCATTACTTATTCATTTGTATCTCTAGATAAGAGTGCCCTAATTCAGTGACACATAGAGCTTGCAACCTTTGCATCAGTATGTGGGATCAGTGGTCCATCCATTCTGTTTCATTCCCTCTTGCTCAGACAGTCAAAGTTTGTGTATTCCACAAAAGTATCAGCAACAACAATTCTCTTCATAAGGATGAGTATAAAGAGTGACAATGGGAAAATATTCCTAGGCATTGGATCAATTGTCCATCCCACTCCACAAAATGGAGACCTGAAACAATACTTTGAGATTAAGTGTCAGAATTTTAGAAGAATTAACAAAGACTATCAAGTTCCTAACCAAACTGCAGGCCCCCTACAACCTGAGGACCCAGTTAGGACAGGCTTTATCTGTCTCCTTAATAGGAAAATCAACCCTCTCTCTAAGCTCAGATCAACCAAGTTGCTGATCCATGCCTATCATAGGCTGTTACTACTACTGGTAAGCCTGGGTGTGTGTGAATTGCTGCTCAAGCCCACTGATCAGTGGAGGAAAGCCTTTGGAGTTCAAAGCATCTCACTACCCAAATACCGTCCCATTGGCCACCAATGAGAAGTAGGTTAAATAACCATCTAAAAAGAATGATCTCTTACGACAGGCCTACCCAGATGAATTTTCAGTGTTTTTATTGGTATTTTATTGGTATTTTAATGATGTATTGGTTTTATGTGCTTTTAATCAGTTTTGTGTATTTTATGTTTGATGTTGTTCCCTGCCTCGATCCGGAGGGAGAGGCGGGTAATAAATAAATAATAATAATAATAATTATTATTATTATTATTGTCTTTTTCTTTTTTTTTAAGAGTGATCAGATGCTACCAGTTTTCCCTGCAAGCCCACCATTGCCCACCATTAATATTGGTATTTTCTGAATTGAGCTTCAGTTGGGCAGTTCATATCTCGCACACCACTTAACTGGGATCTGAAGGAAAGGACTATTATAACTGGCTGACATCAGTATACCAGTGATACTTAGATACAAATGGCCTCCCAGCAGCTTCATGTTAAAAGGCATAGGAGGCAAGATCACACTTATGGGGAACTCTTATGGGGTAGACAGTGCTTCCCCTCACACAGACAGCAGCAGTACCTCCTGCATCCTTCAACATGATAGGGAGGAATAGAATTACCAGACCACTTCCCTCTTATCTTAATACTTTCCAGATAACACAGATATTTGGTAGTAATGAAGGCTGCTGAGATGTTTTGTGGCAAATGCAATTTTACTTCCCTAACTGGGCCCAGATCTGGCCTGAATTTTTCCCCATTTAATAGCACACATTTGTCTGATGTGCTCTCTCTCTCTCTCAATGGCTGCATTCGGACAACACATTAGTCAATGGTGGGTTGAGTAGCCAACTCACAGTTGGTTATTTTGTGGGTATTCCCCACACGACATATTCCTACACAACTGTGGGTGGTTGGGGCTGGCGTAGAGTGGACTAATAGTCAACCCAGCATTTGACTGACACAGCCCCCGCCCCTCTCCCCACCCTCCCTCCTCCCTCAGTCCTCCCAGTTCTATCCCAGGAGCCTCTGCAAGTTGCACCAGTTGTAGCAGAGTGGCAGCCGCCGCTTTGGTCGCTCTTGCCGCCTGCCTCTATGGGCTTGTGTTTTAACCCATTCACCCCATGCCATTAACCCACTCACCCCTCCACACAACACTTTAAACAACTGGCTTTGAGCTAAACAACTTGCAAGCCAGTTGTTTATCTCAGTTGCTTATTTGGGCGGAATAGCATACCGTCAGTAGTTTGTGAGAGGCGTGTTACCCTACACACAACACAATAAGCAACACAACTGATGATTGTTTCCCTCCCCCAGTTGCTTAATGTGTTGTCCAAATGCAGCCCCTCTGTGTGTGTGTGTGTGTGTGTGTGTGTACTGTTCAACAAGGGTATTGCAGTTTGTTTTAAGCTATTCCTCAGTGTTCCTCATTCAAAAGCACACACTGGCTGAATTCGGATGACACAATGAGCAACTGGGGGTGGGAAACAATAATCAGTTGTACTGACTATCGTGTCGTCCAAATGCTTCCATAGTCAACTCAGTGCTGATCCTAATCCACACCATGGTTGATTATTTATTACCACATTGTGTGGGGAGTACCCACTAGATGAACAACTGTAAAGTTGATTATTACCCCACCATTGATTATCGTGTTGTCCGAATTCAGCCACTGAGTCACCATTTCCCCTTTCCAAAGAACAAGCTAAGCTATTGCATCTTGCCTCCATTTGAAAGCACAAACCTAAGCCGTATGATTCTGATCCAAATCATTGTTGCATGTTGTATTTGTAATTGTACAATGGCATGCTCCACATGACCACTGTTTCCCCCATGTATTCATCTTCCTTAATATTTTTTCATAGCCCTGCTGTCTTTTTGGGATAGAAATTCCCTTTTATGACTACACAGTTTCCATACAAGTGGGAAATCAGTGAAATTTACTTTTATCACCAATTCCCCGAACTTTTCACTAGGCAACTTTTCTGTGATATACTTACAGGTCCACAAGATGGCACCATGTCAAATAGCATGTGTTCACCACTGTTATGTAGCAGAGAGCTCTGCACTAACTTGTCGCATATGGGAGAATCAGGAGAGCACACTGAAGCCTGCATAGTTGCCATGACAGTAGTCTAACTTGAACATCAATAGCTTTGGTAGACACATGTATAGGCTTCAGAGATTTTCTGGTTCAGCACCAAGGACTATATTTTGATTTTCTACATGTATGGTGCTGCCAGTCAGCCTACATGCAAGATTTGCTGTGCTGACATGCAAGTGATCAGTTGCATCAAGTGCCACAGTAGCAGAAGGAAATGGTCCTCCTGCCTTTCTGCCAAAAAAGATGCTCAAGATAGGCATTTGCAGGGAGCCAGTTGCCAAGCACCTGGTGGACTACAATACCGTGCTGTCATGTGGTGGTTAAACTGAGACTTGGGAGACCTAGTTCTAGGCCCCACATTGGCAAGGAGCTCACTGTGTGACCTTGGGCTAGTAACTGACTTTCAGCCTAACCTTCTTCACAGGGTTGTTGTGAGGATAAAATGGAGAGAAGGAGATTGTGTATGTCACCTTGGACTCTGTGGGGGGAAAGGCAGAATATAAAATAAATAAGAACTAAATAATAGATTCTGGGCTGTGAACAGCTTACTGGATAACAGGTTGTGCAGGCGAGTTAGGTGAGTTTGCACAAGAATTCAGATTAAACAAAATTCTCAAGTATCCCTTGCATGTTGTAACCTAGGGATAGGCAAACTAGTGCCTTCCAGATATTTTGGCCTACAGCTCTCACCAGTCCCAGAAAACATGGATTATGGGAGTTGTAGTCTATACCATCTTGTTGCTTACCCCTAACTTCATACTCTGTTGCCTACAGTTCTAGCAAATAGTGCTGTGCACTGCTTCGGGCTGAATCCCCGAAACTGAGGCAAGGCCTGCCTCACATTGGTTCCAAGTCAGTTCGGGGTCAGCCTGAAGCACACATCGGCACCGAAGCTTCGGGGTGCCTTGGGCCACTTTGGAGCGGCACTGGGCCCTCCTTCCCACTGTCCCGGGAAAGATGGCGGTGAGTCCAATGGACTCACCTCCCTCTCCAGCTCTCCCACTCACCTGCTGCCTCATTGCCAGTCACCCTCATCGCCATGACTTGGAAATGCAGTGCTCAAGTGAGAACCAGGCCGCGATTTCAAGATATCGCAGGAGCTCAACAAGTAACGCGGCGGGTACTGGCAATGGTGGTGGCCGGTGATGATGGTGGCCGGCGGAGCTGGCAATGCAGTAGCAGGTGATGATGGCAGCCGGCAGCAGCCAGCAATGAGGGCAGCCGGCAGTGGTGGCTGGCAATGTGGATGCCGGCGATGAGGTAGCAGTTGAGTGGGGAGAGCCGGGACAGGGAGGTAAGTCCAATGGGCTCACTTCCAGTCTTGCTGCCATCTTTCCCGGATCCCTGCTGCGCAGCCAGCACTCAGGGACCTGCAAGGCTAAATCACCTGGGGAGGGGACTGAATCTTGCCTCAGCCTTGATACCGAAGCAAGGCAGGCAACCCCTGAAGTGTCCCAAGTCAAATTGGGGCTGTTTTGGGGGCTCCAAACGGTCCCCAAAGCAAATTGGGGAGCATGTACAGCCCTAGCAAATACGTGATTTGATAACTTCTCACCGAGAAGATGATGCTGGTTGTTTGTTTATTATCATAGTGCTTGGTATTTGAGATGTAGCTTGGGGTAGTTTTGGTACCATCCATTCATTCATGGCACTTTATGTAGTGGAAGAAATTCAATTCAGGGGTAACAAATATGCAGTGTTGTTTCTCTAAGAGGAAAATAGCAATCACAGCTTAAGGTGTGTTTAAGGATGTCAAGGTGATCCAGGGGACAGAATTCTGCTTCATGTATTTGCTACTTAACAGGCCATTTTGTGGTGGTGGTGGTGGGGAGACTCTAGTTATGGTGGCCACTACTGGACCACAGTTTGTGGCAGAACCATCCTTCATACAACGATGGTTCAATCACAGTCAAAAAGGACACCAGGTAGCAGGTGATGGGCAGGGGGGAAACCCACCTGAAGCCTTGGAGATCTTTGGCCAGTCAGTGTCAATAGCATGGGGCAAGATGGACTAATGGTCTGACTCAATAAAACACAGCTTTCTATGTTCCTATGTTTTATAAAATAGAAATAAAAGTAGTCTGTCTTGCAAAGGGACACTTGGGAAAGCAAATATGTTTGCAAACTGCTTTGCATATTAATGTGTTGTAAAATGATTAGCAATAATCCTTCCCAACTTATTTATGAGTTTAGAATGGCAGGAACATGAATAGTTGGGTGAACCATTTAAACTGGAACAGTGAACAAAGCAACATAGGAAAGTTTTTCTAAGATGCTGAGGAATACCAAGCAGTTTTTCTTTCGTGCTTATTTGAAGCAATAAAATAGAATAAAATAAAATAGGAAATATTATTTTAGTACTCCACATTCACATCATTTGGCTCCTGGATATTGTGCTTAGCTTGTCTGGGAAACTTATCATGTGAATTCAAAATGAGGACTTAGCTGCATTCATTCCTGCAAAGTCTTTGAGATTGCCAAAAAAACTTGTAATAAACCACCAACACTGATTTTATAGGCTTTAGTTTTAAAATTATGGTCATAGAATAGAATGTTTTTGTGTGTGTGTGTGTAATGTACAGTCATACTTGGAAGGCATACATATTCCATAAATAGTCCAATATGTAAAGTCACAGCCACATTTGCCTCCAGCTGACTGGGCCAATGCACAGCTGAGGTCTGCTGGAGCCATTTAAACCAATTACTGACATGTTTCGAGCGTATGTACCCTTCTGTCCTGCCTGATTATTTAATCAGGGCACATCACAGCCAGTCAATGAGTGAACAGTTGACATAAGGATGTAAGAAGAACTGTGCTGGATTATACCAAGGGTCAGCCTAATCCAGCATTCTGTACACACAGTAGCCAGCCAGATGTTTATGAGAAACACTCAGCAGGACATGTGTGCAATAGTGCCCTCCCAATCATGTTTCTCAGCAACTGGTATACAAAGGCATACTGCCTCCAATATTTACCATTTTCTAGTAACCATTGATATCCTTCTCCTTCCTGAATTTGCCTAATCCCATTTCAAAGCCATCCAAGTTGACCGGCCATAGGTATTATGTGAGTTCGACAAATATACAGATTGTATAGCAGGGGTGGGCAGAAGGTAGATCAAGAACTACTGTCAGATCTCCAGGTGATTTGCAGCAGAGGATCTCCCACTCACAATGGTTTAACAATAGCAATTTTAAAGTCTAAGTTATTGTGTTAGTAGTAGTCAGCGGTAGATGTAAATTTGTATTTGTGTATGCCAGTGATCCCAGTTTATAGCTCATGGAGTTCAGTAGATAACTGGCTCACAATTTTGCATATGGGTTCATTTGGTGGATCTGGAGGTTCTAGTAAAACCAAAGTAGATGCAGCAAGCCTGAAGTCTACACTCCCCTGTCATATAGCACTGACTTGCTATTAGGGGTGTGCATCGGATCGGATCCACGATCCGAATCCGATCCACCCCAAAATTGGAAGAAAATGATCCGATCCGATCTGACCAACACTCTGATCCGACCCAATCTCATCCGCCAAGGTCCAATCCGGATTGGAAAAAATCGGCGGATCGGATCTTTTTTAAACTGACTTTGGGCTTTGAAAAATAATGTGCCGTAACTTTTTTGTTTTAAGAGGTAGAAAGTTGAAACTCGCTGACATGGGATAGTACTTCTGTCCCCTCATGTGTTGAAAATTACAGAGAAATTGGTGCAAGACTTTAGTGGCAAACAAAGGTTTATTATTGTGTTTTACATGGGACTTACAGCCAAGAAAGAGAATATGCTGTGTAACTTTTTTGTTTTAAGAGGTATATAGTTGAAACTCACAGACATGGGATAGTATTTATGTCCCTTCATGTTTTGAAAATTACAGAGAAATTGGTGCAAGACTTTAGTGGCAAACAAAGGTTTAAACTTTATTATTTTAAACTTCCAGTAAGGGGGGGGGGAGGGTGTGTGTGTGTGTGTGTGTTTGACAGCTTGATCCACCAATTGTGCTTAGACTACATGACTGAATCACCCAATCCTGTTAAGACTTTCTTCAGCTTCCAATCGCAATGCTGGAGGAGGGCTTAGTAGAAAATCCAGTTTATTATCTGGCTTTTTCTTTTGGCTCTCTGTGGGGTGTATTGAGTTGGAGGTGAAGGAGTGTTTGTTTGGAGCTGGTGGAGAATGTATTTTGAATTTGGAGGCGTTTGAGGAGTTTCTGGTCTCTTTCTTCAGCTTTTCTTGTGCTCTCTCTCTCATTTTCTCTCTTGCCTTTCCTTTCTCTATTGTATAGCACATTTGTTTGTTAGTTTGTTAGTTTGTCTGTTTGTCTTAAAAATATCTGTAGTTTGTCTTTGGGAGTGAGTGTGTTTGTTTTTTTCTTTTTCTATCTCTGAAACCCCCCCCCAAAAAATAACAAAAAAAAATTTCTATGTTCTCTCTCTCTCTCTCTCTCTCTCTGTGTGTGTGTGTGTGTGTGTATGTGTGTGCTTGCTTGTGAGTGTGTGTGTGTTACTGGGCTGTGTAGCCTGCTGCTACATAGCAAACACAAACACTGTGGGCAAAGCACACATACTACTTATATAATAATTATATAATAATAATATAATAATGAAACATGGCACCCAAAGGGGGGCTGCTGCTAAGACAGCACTTGGGAGAGGCTGCTCTGGGCACGGCGCTGCTGCTGCTGCTGCTGGGACCAGCAGCAGGTAGGCTTCTTCCACACCCCCAGTTAAACTGAGGCGTCCTCCACTGGGGCAGCAGAAGCAGGCAGAGGCAACTCAAAGTAGTGCCTGCAGGGCACTCTTTGAACTATCTGGTGCTGGGAGCAGCAGTGGCCATGAAGAAGGAGGACTATCTCCAGGTCCTTCTTTGGTGGGTGAGCCTGTGAACCCGCTGATTGATCTTTTCCCAGACCTTGTGGGAGTCAGCGTGGTTCAGAGTGCGAAGGAGGACTCTGATGTGGGGCAAGAGGAAGAGCAAGCAACAGCAGAGCCTCGCTCTCCAGAATCTGTCCTCTCTTCCACTCATTCCCCTGCTCCTGAGGTGACACCGCAGAGTTAAGGCACCGGCGGGCCGTCTGTGTCACCCCAGAAGTGACAGACAAGCAAGGTGTGGGACCACTGAGGGGAGTGGATTCACGCTTTGCTGTCTGTCACCACTGCAAGATGGATGTGAGCAGGGGAAAAATGCCAGGCCACTTCACCAACAACAACCTCAGCTGCCACATGCAGAGGCACCACCAGTCTGTTTTGCTTGGGACCGAGGCAGGCACCTCGCAGCAGACTGGTGTTAGCAAGGGCAAGCAGAAGGCTCCTGCAAGTTCTGCCAGCTCTCGAACTCCCATCCCCAATAGGCTTCGCCAGGCCACCATGGAAGAGATGGGGTGGGGGAAGTATGGAGCCACAAGGTGGCATTTTCCAACACCCAACCAGATCACCAATTGCATCGGTGAGATGGTGGCGTTGGATGATCAGCCATTCAGCCTCGTCGAGAACGCAGGCTTCAAGAGGCTGATGGCTCTTGTGGTTCCATACTACAAGCCGCCGTGTCGCACCACCCTGAGCAGGCGTGTGGTGCCCTCCCTGTACCGGGCATGCAGGGAGTTAGTTCTGGGTCGTCTGTGCCAGGCAGAGGCACAGAAGGTGCACTTCACTTCGGACATCTGGTCCAGCGAAGGAGGAGTGCACGCTTACCTGTCCCTGATGGCTCACTGGTGGGGAGCCTCAGGGCAGGAAGCACCCAGGACTTCCGGGACTGGGAAGGAGGGCTGCTGCTGGGCCCTCCTTCATACTGCAGTCATGGACCAGTCCCACATGGCGGAGGAGATTACAGAGGCCATGAACCGCATGGTGGCAGGGTGGCTGGGTGGGCACCAGCACACCCGCGGTTACATGGTCACGGACGGGGGAGCCAACATGGTGAAGGCGGTGCGCGATGGCAGATTTGAAGGCATCTGCTGCATCGCGCACATCTTCAACCTGGTTGTGAGGGATGGCCTTGGAGGCAGCAAGGCCCCTCTCCCTCCCCCAATCCGTAATCTCCTAGAGAGCTGCAGGAAGGTGGCCGGGCATTTCCACCACAGCGTCAAGGGCAGTCGGTTGCTGCAGGAGAAGCAGCAGGAGCTGGGACTTCCACAGCACCGGCTAGTGCAGGATGTGGCAAGACGTTGGAACTCCACCTACCACATGCTCGAGCGTATGGTGGAGCAACAGCGTGTTGTCCACGAGATGTTCAGGGTCGGAGACATCGGCATCCAGGCCCCACTGTCCAGGCAGCAGTGGGAGGCCATGTCCCAGCTTCTGGTGGTCCTCAAGCCATTCCTTGAGGCCACCAAGACCCTGAGCAGCAGCACTGCCCTCCTCAGCCAGGTGATTCCCGTGGCCAGGCATCTCCAGTCACAGATGGGTGACTTTCTGGAGGCCTGGGATCCCGTCACTGGCAGGCGCTTCCTGCCAGAGGTCCGGGAAGTGGTGACAAGGCTGAGGGAAGGCCTATCCCACCGGGTCCAGCCTCTCTACAATGAGAGGCAGTACATGTTGGCCACCATGTGCAACCCGCTCATCAAGGATGGGTTGTGTGGGCAGAATTCCCAGGCAGGTTGGGTGGAAATGCTGGTGACGGACGTTCGGGCGGCCCAGGAAGCCAGGATTGTGCAGGCAGAGGCGGAGCCCACCGAAGCCCAGGCGATGAGTCCGCTGAGCACCACCAGCAGCGGCGGCAGCAGCACCACCACACCCAGCAGGGGGACAGGCCAGGGGTTTTGGGCAAAGGCCTTGCAGGCAGCGGTTGGGCATAGAGGCACCCAACCCAGCTGCCACCAGGATGACTCTGCAGCAGCAGTGCAGCGTTACCTGGAGGAGCAGATGGAGGACGGCTCCATCGAACCCCTGGCCTACTGGTCATCCTGGCGCCAGATGTGGCCTGATCTGGCATGGGTGGCCATGGATAGAATCAGCTGCCCACCGTCCAGCGTTCCAAGCGAGTGGGTGTTTTCCATGGCGGGCGACGTGGTCACACCCCACCGCTCTCGCTTGGACGCTGAGATTGTGGAGCAGCTGGTCTTCCTCAAGGTCAATCTGCCCCTGCTGGGATACCCCACCCTCATGCCCTCGGGGGAGTAATTGGCAGGCACCCCCCATCCATCCCACACCTTTTGGCAGGCTCTGGCAGGCCCTCAATTTTTTATTATTCTTTTTTGTTAATTTTATTTTCTTTAATTTACTGGCTGTGTTTACAGCTCAGTAACTCAACTCTGAACGAAGGATCCTGAAGGGATCTAGTTTCTTCTCCTAGCCTCTTATATTGAGGGGATGCACAAGCATCTCACACATTCTATGTTGTTTGACTTGAACCAATGTGCTTGCACATGTGCCTCTGAAATTAGCTTCAGATGACTCCCTCCGGGCCATCTGTAAGGTCCCACACTTCCATGTGCGTTTCTTCTTGTAAAAGACCATGTTATAGGCTCTGAACTTTGGATAAGAAGGCTTATTGCCAAGGAATGCATGCACCTCTGACTCTTAACGAAGGAACTGATAGGATTCCTCTTCCAGGCTCCTACATTGAGTGGATGACAAAGCAGCATCCTACACTGTTTCTGACTTTGTGTTTTGGACCTATGTGGCAGCCTTGCAGGGCTGTCACTGTGTGTTGTGTTTTTGGCTATATGATTGAAAAAACTGCCTGCCTGCCAGGTTGCCGCCATTGTAAAGTAGCCGGATCACATGGGCCGGACCTGGCACTCTGCCTGCCTGCCTCTGCCTGCCCACCTGCCAGGTTGCTGCCATTGTAAAGTAACCGGATCATGTGGGCCAGACCCACGGTTCTATTGCTTACTTGTGCAATGTGCAAGCGCCTGGCACTCTGCCTACCTGACTCTTCCTGGAGACACCTGTGCCACTGTGGCTTTGCCTGGAGGCACCCATGCCACACTGTGACTTTGCCTGGAGGCGCCCGACTGGAAGTGGTCCTCCTATCCACAGCGGCCGCACTACTAAGGTAAGTGTGTACAATCAACGCAGGGACACCTGAGAGTGTCCTGAAGTGGGGCAGTCTGAGAGCTGACCTCCCAGTAAGCAAGCATGCAGCCCCGTGTGCCTACTTGGGCGTGGGCACACGGGAACGGCCAGATGCCATTCCTGGGTGGGAGGGAGCCAGTTGTTAAAGTGTTATGTGTTATCTAATCTTTTTTTTCCCTTCTTCTTTTTCAGCCTATGGAACTCAGTGCCTCAGCGCACAGCAGACCCGGGAATCTAAACTGACCATCTGCCCAAAGACACGGCTGCTTGGAACTGGCCCTTTGATCCACGTTGCCCGCATGACTAAGGTAAGGGGCTGTCTGAGAGCTGACCTCCCAGTAAGCAAGCATGAAGCCCCGTGTGCCTACTTGGGCGTGGGCACATGGGATGCAACAGGAGAGTCCAGGTTGGGAGGGAGCTAGTTGTTCAAGTATTATGTGTTATCTAATCTTTACTTTCCCCTCTTCTTTTACAGCCTATGGAACTCTGTGCCACAGTGCCCAGGAGAGACGGGAATCCCATCTGCCCGTCACTTCCCGCCTGGAAGTGGCCCTCTCATCAATGATGATCTCATGACCAAGGTAAGGGGCTGTGTGCCAGCTTACTTCCCAGTAAGCAGGCAGCTCCGTGCGTCTAATGGTGAAGCGTGGGCAATCAGGACTGGTGGCAAAAGGCCAGTACTAGGTGCGAGCTAGTTGTTAAAGTATAAATGTCATCAATCTTGACTTTCCCATCTTCTTTTTCAGCCTATGGAACTCTGCGCCACAGCGTCCAGGGGAGACGGGAATCCAAACTGACCATCTCACCGTGACTGCCCGCCTGGAAGTGGCCCTCCTATCCATGTCGCCCGCATGACTAAGGTAAGGGGCTGTCTGAGAGCTGACCTCCCAGTAAGCAAGCATGAAGCCCCGTGTGCCTACTTGGGCGTGGGCACATGGGATGCAACAGGAGAGTCCAGGTTGGGAGAGAGCTAGTTGTTCAAGTATTATGTGTTATCTAATCTTTACTTTCCCCTCTTCTTTTGCAGCCTATGGAACTCTGTGCCACAGTGCCCAGGAGAGACGGGAATCCCATCTGCCCGTCACTTCCCGCCTGGAAGTGGCCCTCTCATCAATGATGATCTCATGACCAAGGTAAGGGGCTGTGTGCCAGCTTACTTCCCAGTAAGCAGGCAGCTCCGTGCGTCTAATGGTGAAGCGTGGGCAATCAGGACTGGTGGCAAAAGGCCAGTACTAGGTGCGAGCTAGTTGTTAAAGTATAAATGTCATCAATCTTGACTTTCCCATCTTCTTTTTCAGCCTATGGAACTCTGCGCCACAGCGTCCAGGGGAGACGGGAATCCAAACTGACCATCTCACCGTGACTGCCCGCCTGGAAGTGGCCCTCCTATCCATGTCGCCCGCATGACTAAGGTAAGGGGCTGTCTGAGAGCTGACCTCCCAGTAAGCAAGCATGAAGCCCCATGTGCCTACTTGGGCGTGGGCACATGGGATGCAACAGGAGAGTCCAGGTTGGGAGGGAGCTAGTTGTTCAAGTATTATGTGTTATCTAATCTTTACTTTCCCCTCTTCTTTTGCAGCCTATGGAACTCTGTGCCACAGTGCCCAGGAGAGACGGGAATCCCATCTGCCCGTCACTTCCCACCTGGAAGTGGCCCTCTCATCAATGATGATCTCATGACCAAGGTAAGGGGCTGTGTGCCAGCTTACTTCCCAGTAAGCAGGCAGCTCCGTGCGTCTAATGGTGAAGCGTGGGCAATCAGGACTGGTGGCAAAAGGCCAGTACTAGGTGCGAGCTAGTTGTTAAAGTATAAATGTCATCAATCTTGACTTTCCCATCTTCTTTTTCAGCCTATGGAACTCTGCGCCACAGCGTCCAGGGGAGACGGGAATCCAAACTGACCATCTCACCGTGACTGCCCGCCTGGAAGTGGCCCTCCTATCCATGTCGCCCGCATGACTAAGGTAAGGGGCTGTCTGAGAGCTGACCTCCCAGTAAGCAAGCATGCAGCCCCGTGTGCCTACTTAGGCGTGGGCACACGGGACTGCAACAGGACAATACTGGGTGGGAGGGAGCTAGTTGTTAAAGTATTCATATTTTATTTTCCCTTCTTCTTTTGCAGCCCATGGAACTCTGTGCCACAGTGCCCCGGACAGGAGAGATTTCTCCCGTTGAATGCCTGCCTGCCTGCCTTCTGCTGCTGCTGCTGCTACTGCTGCTGCCCGCTGCCTTCCAGATCCTAGCACCTGCGAGGAGAGCCCGTCACCCTCCTTGCACAAGCCAGCCATGGGACTCACCCACCCAGTCCCCAACGTTGCTGTTTGGACTTCGCCCATTGAATGTCTGCCTGCCTGCTGCTGCTGCTGCCCGCTGCCTTCCAGATCCTAGCACCTGCAATGAGAGCACGTCGCCCTCCTTGCACAAGCCAGCCTTGGGACTCGCCCACCCAGTCCCCAACGTTTGGACTTCGCCCATTGAATGCCTGCCTGCGTGCCTGGTGTTGCTGATGTCTGCCACATCCGACCAACAAGCCGAATGTAGCACGCCACTCCACTTGCTGATGCTAAGGTAGGCTGGGTGTTTCCCTCAAATATAATTCTACAGAGTCCCCAAAGTCCTATTACACTCCTGCCATGTATCTGTGAAACAGGGGTGAATGTGTGTGTACAGTGTGCTCCTGACGATAGTGGCATTTGTAAGGACAGCATCTAATGAGAGAGCACTTCGCAATGGTCTCCTTACTTCCAAGCCAGTTCCATTTCAGTGAGGGACATGCCCCTATGTCTGATAATAGGGGGCAGAGCAACTGAGACCTGTTTGTTCTGGGGACAGGATGTGCATTCAATGGGCAAACCCAACTTTCACTTCCATTTCAGTTAAACTGTGCCCATCTGTGAAATTTCTCCACATTAGACATACCACTTTGGTTCACATGTGTGATAAATTAATTTCAGAAGCATAGCTTCAAGCATGTAGTGGCAAGGTATTTTTGAAAAATGAGGAAGGGAACGCCTATAACTTTTTTAATTTAAAAGTTAGAAGTCTGAAAGTTGCTCACTTTGTAGTTATCTCTGTCAAAGATTTCAGAAAGTTAGGTCCAAGCATTTGGTGGCTACAGTTTTTTTGGATTAAAACTTACAACAACACAGAGCTTTGACAGATAAAAGAGGGGGGAGGGGGTGCAATGACAGCCCAAGCCTCTGTAGGAAAAAACTTTTTTAACTTTTAATCTAAAAAATTCGTACCCATCAAATGCCTGGACTTAACTTTCTGAAATTTCTGACAGATAACGACCCCTAACCCATCTACAAAGTGCCCAAGTTTCATCCTTCTATCTTTAAAAATGAAAAAGTTATAGGCGTTTCTTTCCTCATTGTTTCAAAAATACCTTGCCACTACATGCCTGGACCTAGCTTTCTGAAATTTCACACACATTTCAAGCAAAGTGTTACCTGTAATGTGCCCAAGCTTCCTGTTTGTATCTTTAAAAATAAAAAAGTTGAAGGCATAACTGTATTTACCCCACTACTACCCATTTTTCTAAAATTAATTGCCACACAAGGCAAGCACCTATGTTTCTGAAATTTCACACACATGAGTCCCAACATACCACCTGCAATGTAGCAAATTTTCATGTCTGGAACATAAAAAATGAAAAAGTTATAGGCATTCCTGGTTCTTTATTAAAAAATTAATTGCCACAAAATGCTTGCACCAATCTTTCTGAAATTTCTGACAGATAACTACCCCTAACCCATCTACAAAGTGCCCAAGTTTAATCCTTCTATCTTTCAAAATGGAAAAGTTATTGGCATTTTTGTAACACAATACTAAGCTATGGGGAAATGCATTCAAAATGGCGTCCGATCCGAAAATCGGATATCCGATTTTTGGATTGGAATCGGATCTGATCCGATCCAGCCAACCTCCGATCCGATCCAACCCCCTAGGTCCGATCCCAATCCGCTATCCGATCCGATCCGGTGGGTCAGTGCACATCCCTACTTGCTATACATCTTGGGACCCTGTTGTTACAGGAAGAAATAGAAGAACTTAATGTAGGACTGTTATTATTGGCAGCACTTCATTTGAGAATAACATTCAGTCACACACATATAAAACTCAGGCATCAGAAGTCAATGGAAGCCAGGGAGAATTAGTTTTAATTCCTAAAGCCTGTTTTGAATGAAATATGTGAAGCAACCAACCATAAAAGACAGTGGCTGAATTTGGATGACACATTAAGCAACTGGGGGGGAACAATAGTCAGTTGTATTGACTATCATGTCGTCCGAATGCTGCCATAGTCAACTCAGCGCTGATCCTAATCCACACCACAGTTGATTATTTATTACCATGTGGTGTGGGGAGTACCCCCTAGATGAACAACTGTAAAGTTGATGATTACCCCACCATTGACTATTGTGTTGTCCAAATTCAGCCATTGTCTCTGAGTCCATGCAGAGTGCACCATCAGCTTGCAACATGCCTTGAATTAGGAGGATTGCCAGAAAGATGAATTCTAGGCAGGCAATGAAAGCCCAGACCCCTTTTATCTGTAATATCACACTATGCAATGAATGACATAGTAAAAGAATTGGTGAAAATCTTGTCTTCTTTGTTTATGAATCAGGAATTTTAAGAAAATGCATCAAAATTATTTCCAGAATAGAGCTTACACCTGACATTTCCACTTAAAGTACAGATAATCTTTGGCAACGCAGCTGCAATATTACAGCTAGTAATTGCCTAGTAAACATTAGCACTAGTAATAAAATTTCCGTAAGCACACATAGCTTCTGTAAACATTGGACAATGGTATTATTGACTATTTAATTTAAAACCAAGATGATGGTCCTAATACCTACATTATAAAATTGGCATTTCCTTCCTTGTGGCTATGGAGACAGGGAAACAAATGACGTTATTTTTCTTCTCCAAACACCTCTTATTTTCCTACCATAAGGTGCTTCTTTCAGTGATATGCTCTCACTTAGACAATAATGAGATGATGAAGTGATAAATGCTCCTCAGCAAAATTGAAAGATGACTTAAAAAAATGGAATGTGACACGCGCAAATAGCAACATCGACTCCTCTGCTGCCCAAACCATCAACTACTGACCTTGAAGTCTTCTCATGAATGTTCCATTTCAGAAAATAGATACCTATTGAATTTAAACTGAATTAAACTGAATGTTGATGACTCAAATGCAATTGAGATGCCCACCAAATGGTAAGCAATGTTGAAAGCTGGCTGATCTTATCAGTGGGGGTATGGCAAAGCGGAGAGGTGGAAAAAAACAATGCCAGGAAAAATTTAGGAGAGTCGATGGAGGACTGCTGAGATTTTAACAAACTCTTAAAAAGCCTGAGCTTTTCCCAAGAATTCTCTGAAAATTTACATGGCAACCCTATTTTACTGCCAAACTAACTGACTTTCATCCATCTCAATGTTATCCTGTTGCAGGACAAGTCTCCAAGATATTCAGTTGGTTAGGTTGGTGTATGTAACATGATGTATCCCCCTTTCTTACTTCATTGGTTGGTCATGATGGGGGGGGGGGGGAGGCAGCAACCAAGTTCCTCCCCTTCAGTACTGAAAATGTGAAACCAAGTTCTAGTGATGCAGACTGAAATTGGGGATTGATTTCTACTCAAGCAGACTCCTGGGTCCCCTCTACAAGATTTCGCTTTGACGCACGGTTGCCCGATTATGCGCATTTATGGATAAGCGCATTTACTCCTAATACCTATACACGAGAGGTGGTGAAGCGCATTATGGGCTGTATGAAACACGCTTTAAAGTTGTTTACATGCGGAGAATTGTATGTTTACATGGCCATAAGGTGCTTTAATTCCCGCGGTAAATTTTAAGTCACTATTTAACGTGCATTTGATAATGCGCATAAGCAGAGATAAAAAGCGCCTCAACCCCCCCGATTTGCGCTCCGCTCTTATAGAGGTAAAATCTGTAATGTGCCTTGAAAGAGCTTTAAATCGCTGATTTAGGACCCTGCTCTTCCCAAAGGTCTCCACAATCCAGGACCTCAGCCCCTAACATGTGTAAGGCAGTAGGAAAAGTGACATGGATGCTTGGGAGGCTCATCCCTGTTTCTCTCTCACACATGATATTAGTTGCATGGGAAAGAGATTGACTGAATATGGCTTAGAACTTTGGGGGCATCCTGTGAAATTAATTGGCAGAAGATCCAGACAGATTGAAGAAAGTTCTTCTGTACAGAATGCGTATCTAACTTAAGATATTCATAGTAATATGATGTAGATATAATGGTTGCAAGTTTGGCTTGAGAAGGGAATTGCACCTATTCATGGGGAATATTATGCCACTGAATGCTGGTTTCTCTGTGGCAAGGTAAAGGGAAGGGAATTGCCATCACAATAGGAATAGAGGGACCTTCAGTTGGAATTTTGCTCAGTTTCTCAACCATAAGTTGTTTCATCTCAGTTCTGCATCAACTCACACTTTTAAAAAAAGTCTGCATGAATATTCTTATGCATTTCCATGCACATTTCTACTAGTATATGCATAATTTTGTCCAACATACCATGTTTGCCAGCAATTTTCCTTAGTATAATACTTTTTTTATTAATATACACACTTTACCCTAATATACAGATTGAAATTGATTTCTTGAAAGGACAGCGGCACTACAAATTTACAGATATTGAAGTACAACAATGTTGCTGATTGAATTGGTTCAGGAGGTGGAAATTAGGTAACGTAACATTGAAATGTGAAGTGAAGGAATTTCTACCCTATCCATACGTCTTTCCTATGCCCTCTGTTGGGTTTCCCAGAAGTACCTGGTTAACCACTGTTGGAGACTGTATGCTAGAATAGATGGACCTTTGTTCTGATACATCAGGCATCTTACCCTCCCTTTCTATTTTGGATACAAACTCAAAGCAAGTTTCACCTTTTTTAAAATTCTGGAGGAAAAAAAAGTCAGATGCATCCACAATTACAGCTAGAAACTGCCTATTTCATAGGTCTGATGGAACACAAATGTCACACCCACTGGGCTTTTAGCAGCTGAAAGGGGCCATTGCTACAATTTACCAATGGACGGGGTGGGAATAAAACAATTTGAGCTTTGATGATGGTTATGACAGACTGTCAAAAGGTTTCTCTGCCTGGCAGAAGCAACCTTGTAGATTTGGGTGTGCTAAGACAGCTTGCATATATGCCTGCTTGCTACCTACCCATTCAGCCTGTAAAACTGCAAATAAACCCACTTTAAAAATAAAATAAAATGGAAAGCTCAGGGGAGGGATGATAGAGAGCCCATGATTTGCATGAAGAAACCACCAAATTAAGTTCCTGGCATCTCCAGTCAAAGGATGTGAGGTAGAAGATATAGGAAACAACTCTGCCCCTTCCCCTGGAGAGCAGTTGCCAATCACAGCAAGCCACCCTCCCCCCAACCCGGTGTCCTCTGGATGCTTTGTACTACAGCTCCCAGCATTCCTGACCATTCCTGACCACTGATCATGCTGACTGGGACTGACTGGAGTTGAAGTCCAAATATCTAGTCCAGGATTGTCTAGTGCGGCAACAAGTTGGGGAAGGCCGTACTAGACAATCCTGGACTACGTGGAAAAATATGAATGTTTGATATAGGCAGCTTTCTATGTTTACTATGCCTCCAGTAGTTTCCTCCAAAGAAGCTGTATAAAGCTGCACTGGAAGTTTCTGCCACCATTGTTCAAGGAAATGCGAAGCAATCTTATACTTCTTGTTGTTGTTTTTAGAATGTCACTGGCCTCCTAAAGCTCTTGTGTCAATTTTTCTGCCATAGGGTTTAGAAATGGTAAGTTTATCAGACATTTCTGGAGGGGAAGGTTTCCATGAAAGAAAACTCACTGCTTGAACTATTTATTAGGGGTGTGCATCGGATCGGATCCGATCCACGATCCGAATCCGATCCGACCCAAAATCGGGAAAATCCGATCCGATCCGATCCGATCCGGACAACCTCCGATCCGATCCGATCCGATCCGATGAGGTCCGATCCGGATCGGACGCCATTTTGAATGCTTTTTCCCATAGCCAAGTATTGTTTTACAAAAACGCCTATAACTTTTTCATTTTTAAAGATAGAAGGATGAAACTTGGGCACATTGTAGACTGGTTAGGGGTAGTTATCTGTGAGAAATTTCAGAAAGATTGGTGGATGCATTTTGTGGCAATTAATTTTTTAATAAATACCCAGGAATGCCTATAACTTTGTCATTTTTAAAGTTACACACATGAAACTATGACAAAGTTATAGGTGTTTCTTTCCTCATTGTTTCAAAAATTAATTGCCACACAAGGAAAGCTCCAATGTTTCTGAAATTTCACACACATATCAAGGCAAGTGGTACCTGTAATGTGCCCAAGTTTCCTGTTTGTATCTTCAAAAATAAAAAAATGGGAGGCGTAACTGTATTTACCCCACTACTACCCATTTTTCTAAAAATTAATTGCCACACAAGACAAGCACCTACGTTTCTGAAATTTCACACACATAGGTCCCAAGGTACCCCCTACAATGTGGCAAAGTTTCATGTGTGTAACTTTAAAAATGACAAAGTTATAGGCATTCCTGGGTATTTATTAAAAAATTAATTGCCACAAAATGCATGCACCAATCTTTCTGAAATTTCTCACGGATAACTACCCCTAACCAGTCTACAATGTGCCCAAGTTTCATCCTTCTATCTTTAAAAATGAAAAAGTTATAGGCGTTTTTGTAAAACAATACTTGGCTATGGGAAAAAGCATTCAAAATGGCGTCCGATCCGGATCGGACATCTGGTCCGATCCGATCCGACCAGCCTCCGATCCGATCCGATCCGATCCGACCCCCCAGGTCCGATTCCGATCCGCTATCCGATCCGATCCGGGGGGTCAGTGCACATCCCTACTATTTATCTTATCTCTGTGAACAGCCCTGCCTCATTGCAACACAGACTCCTTTCTCTGTCTGCACATGTCCAATACTGCTCTAATCATGGCCCAAAGTGGAACCTTCAGAATCTCTTTCAATTGTAGTGACTTTTAGCATCAAACCGTTTCCAAGTGGTCGCATCAGGTTTGAATGAACTCCGGAGGCACAAACAGTTGCTCGTTGTATCTGGCTAGTAATAATGAAATGTGAGAAGGAAGCTCTCTTATACATGCCTAGTTGTCATAGGCAGTGAAAAATTGTGGGAGACAACATTAGCCTATCTAAGCAGAGCCCTGTGTCTAAACAGAAATGCACTGAATTGTGTGCATATTGTTGTCTTGGTGAATGATCTAAGTATACATAATGGAATTGTCACTGAACTTTCACCTAAAACATAATTTGGAGTGAATTTTGGGGCTCCTCTTCAGCTGAAGCATTTGTCACAGAAGGCTTAGAGGAAACAGCAGTCAGGAAGCTAGATAAAAACTTAATTGTCTCTCTTCAACAAGAAAAGAACAACTGTTAGAAGAAATGTCCAAATGAAGATGATAGTATCCAGGGAGGAAAACGCTTGAAAAACCTTACTGAGATATAAATAGGCTAAACAAAACTTCAAGAATAAGACTGCTGGAAATAATCGTTTATAGGGGTAAACAAACAAACAAACAAACAGGAGAGCAAATCAGGCCAGGCTTCTAACAGAATGAAACCACCACCACTACTACAGAACTTGTTGAACATACGAGTCTTTTTACACACAAGAAACAGAGGCCAAAAGGTATTGGGCTCCACCTGGCTGCTAGGCAATATTCTCCTCCATGAATGAGGCTGACCATTTACACCTGCAATTTTGCACAATTGGATTTTTTAAATCAGACATTCCTGTTCACAAATGCACATTTGCACAATCCTCCCGCCCAAGTTTTTTTAAAAAATAATCAGTCCACAAGTCTGCAGAATCCATGCAAATTGGACAATGCTAGTCTGCTGTGGAATTTGTGTGCAGGCTGGATTCAAAGGAATCCAAAGGCATTTGAATTGATTGAGGATTTCTCCAACATCCCTACCCTGATACATAGGATCTTCTGGGAAAGCAGGGTTGTCTGGGGTTAGCATTGAGGGCATTTCCCTCTCTGTCATTTCCTCTTGTTCATGGCTTCATCCCTCAAACCTTGGGGCTCTGACCCTGGAGTGGAGACTTCTAAGAGGAGATATGCCATAGTGAGGATTTGGAATTCTCCACAGTGATTGAAAAATAGGGATAGAGGGGCTGAAAATTTTCATGTGTCTTATCAAAACTCTTCTTTGTTTTCCTTTCAGTTCATTAATGTTTTTTTTTTCCCAACAAGGAACTTCCCAATTTTCCTCAAAACATTGATTTGGGTGGGCAACTGTAAAATCCAATTCACAGTCTCCTCAGGAGTTACCAGATTCCATGCTACAAAACAAATCCTCATGGCCCAACACACAACACACAACTTGTCCAAATCTTAAACAAGAAATGCAAACTTTTTTTCTTATTGAATACATTTCCATTTCACTACAATGTAATTGATATTTAATGGTGCAATCCCATTGATGTTTAGACTGAAGTCCTATGTGTCTCAGTATCCTCCAGCCAACATGGCGGGCTGAAGAATGGTGAACATTGCAGGACTTCTTTCTGTATAAGCATCCAAAGGAATATGTCCTAAAGGAATTAAAAGACACATTCCCACCTTTATCTACATTTTCCCATGTTGCATGGGATCCAGGATAAATCTGGGATTCAGTGTTGGAGTAACAATGTAGCCACTGGCAAGGACTTTTCCTATAAAGCGACCAATCTATTTCATGGGGCTGTTGAGAAGACAGAGAGGAAACATGTAGAAATGCCTTATATGCTAACATGCTACATAAATAAACAGTGTTTACTGTGAACCGTGGATGCTAAAAATATTTATTATATTCCTTTAAAAAATGGGATTCCCAAGTGTTCAGGTCTAGCAACATTAAAGTGAAGCTGGCAAACCAATTAGTCATATAATCATGTTTTTCAGCAAACATCAAAATATTATCTGAAGGAAGGCAAAGGTTTAGACTCATTTAATGGAGGTAATAAATGTATTTTAAGTCAGAAAAGAAAGTGTATTGTTTATTTAAAAAAAAACAAAAACCCAAAACCGGAATAATAGCAGAGCTTACCAAAGCTAAGCAAGACTGATTGTTTATTTATTTATTTATTTAGAGGCAGCTCATAAATGGCAGCTAACAAGATATAAACCAATCAATAAAATATCTAGCAAAGCCATAGAACATAAATGAAAGCCATATAACAACACTTTAAAAAATCGAATAAAAAAGCATTGGTGCAGTCTCAATAATATATCCATGTAACCTGGGAAAATTAAATAAGAGATTGATCCTATGGCTCTCCAGAAGATGTCTGGGGAGCCATAGGATCCTGTTGACCTTCTTCACTGTGACCATACAAAGAACTAAGACCACAGAGGAGGAGATCCTCCCAGCCACCACAGAAAGGTCTATGGCAGCTCCTCTTCCACGTTGACTGTTGCAGCCTCAAGAAAAGATGGGGAGGGTAGAAGGTGCATTCTGGTGGATGGGGTGGAGAATGGAGGGGAGAAGACATGATCTGCCAGATCCACAGTCCTTTCCATTCTCAGCCCTGCCCCCATGAAGATAGGAAAGCTAGACTAGCTCTGGGTCTGTCTATGGCCATTTCTACACCAGGCTTTTGGCCTGGTACCAGCCCCGGCTGGTCCCTGTGCATCATGTGAATGCACAGGGACTCCCGGGGGTGGGGAGGCAGGCACAGAATTAGCCAGGGATAAGGGATCCCTGACAAATCCTGATTGTTCTGCAGTCCCAGCTTCCCGAGACCATGGGAGATGTGGCTGCCCGTCCCGGCTGCTGCGAGTAAGCATGGCAGCAGAAATGGGCACGGAGCTGCACCGCATGGCTCCATGCCCATCAGGGGAGGGAGTGGCACCAGTTTTACTACCCCGGGAGGGCAGGGAGGGGCGTGGGGCTCCGATCGCACACTGTTTTGTTTTGTTTTTTAAAAAATCAACTTACTGGAGCGCATGGGTGCTCTTGCGCAAGGCTCGGGGTCCAGGGGAAAACAAAATGGCAGGCGCAACAAGCATGTCGCACCCAGGAGGAGGTGGACCTTCCACTTCCTCTATGAAGACTGAAGACTACAATCCCAGAAGCAGGTATTTCCAGGATCACCCTTCCATCCCTCTACACCCCATGGTATAGTAAGGGCCTACCTCTCGAAATGCATTTAGGGAGAAACAAGCCTAAAAATCATCTGTCATTTCTCTGACCCTGCCAGACAAGGGTTTGGATAGACCTGATCCAAGCCCAATGTCTATTGAGCATTAGTTCTTTAAGATCGTGCTCCAATCTCCTGAAATGGTCACTAGTGCAAGATGGTCTACCTAAAGGTCACAAAAACTAGTCCACAGTGGGTCTTTTGAACCCCAGTAAGGAAGAAGTACTATAATGAAGACATCACAACCAAAAATGCCCTGCATGCAAGGCTGACACTTGAGACAAAGCATTATCTGAAAACCATGGTGCATGGGGATGACCGTACTAGAGGAGGGTTTTCCTTAACTACCATAAATTGAAGCTATTTAGCAAGGGTTAAAGTCATCACTTTAATTTACAGCCATAAATAACTGGGAGCCAGCTCAGCTGTTTCAGCACAGGTGAGATGTCATAGTTCAAAAACATTCACATATTTCCCATTTTGAACCATTTTCCAGAAGAGAAATATTTGGATTCTTTTCTACTGCTCCCTTCTCTGAGAAGTAGATTTCTTCCTCAAATTTCAACCCTAGAACAATCAGAGAACCATGTGATCATTATTTTATAACTCTAAAGATTTTTTTTTAAAGGAAAAAAAGAATTGAACTTCCTTAGGTGCAAAAATGTGCATAAAAGGTAATACCGAGACTGTTATTCCTTATATCCCTAAAACAACCAAGGGAATTTTATGAAGCAGATACTGCAGTTTATTATGAATGTGAATTTTTTAAACCTATAATAACTGAGGAGTTTGGGACTGTAGTCTTCTTTTAATTTACATGCCATGCCTTGTCCTTCAATTTTTGAGTGCTCATAAACGAAAGCTTTCTCTTCTTACTCTGAGTAGAACAAATTTTAACACACTGAGCTATATCTATACTAGGGGTGTGCACACCAAAAAATATCATCGTTAATCATTATCACCATTTCAGACCAAAAAAAATATTGTCTTCATTCATATTGTAGGTGAACCGTATTGTCTTCACGATAATTATCGTGAAAAAATGATATTTTTGCAGCCCTATTTTTAAAGACAAAAATGCCTATAACTTTTGTATTTTAAAATAATAAGCACTGTGAAACTTGGTCACAGTGCTTATGGGGTATGCCTAAGTATGTGTATGAAATTTGAGATCGATCCCTCCAACCCTCAATTTTATATGATTTTTTTAAAGATCGCTTCCGTTCTGACAGGTCTGAATGAACACACGTGGCGAGCTGTCATTCTGATCTGTCAGAACTGAACCGATCTTTAATAAATTCATATAAAATCAAGAGTTGGAGGGATCGATCTCAAATTTGGCACATATGTGTAGTAGTTGTAGAGAAAAGGGAATTTCAGTTAAAGTTGCAGGGGCCCTGCCTTCTTTTGTATCTGGTCACTCTAGTATAGCTCCTGCAACTTTAACTGTTGTGATGAAGAGGGAATTTCACCAGGAACTAATTGCATACAAACAACACTGGCTGAAATTCCCATTTCTCTACAACTGTTAAAGTTGCATGAGCCCTGTCCTCCTTTCCATATGGTAAGCCTAGTCAGATTGCCAGAGGGATCAGGAAACCAGACAAAAGAGCAATGAGAGAGAGAGAGAGAGAGAGAGAGAGAGAGAGAGAGAGAGAGAGAAAGAGTGCCGGGGCAGGGGGAGAAAATGGGAGGTGGAGCACCCAGGATTGTGGGAGAGGGTATCTTGCCCAGGGCCCCTCAACCCTGGCAGTACCACTGGCCATCATATTAATATTAAATCAAATATTATGTGAGGATGTAATCCTATACACACTTAACTTGCAGTAAATCTTATTTAACTCAGTGGGACTTACTCTGAATAGACATCTACAGAGTTGCATTGCACAGTGCCTTCACTCAAGCTGGATTGTGCCCAGGGTGTGTATACATTTAAAACTGTTCACTTCGTGAAGTTTTTTTCCATGTACAATTATGTTTTAGTGTTGCATTTATTATATAGAATATATGTGCACATTTGAATGTGCCATGAAAACAAAGTTATAATGGAGCGACTTTATAGCTCCTCTTATGATCCCTAATCTTCCTTAGAGTAATTTGCTCTCCCTTCCATTAACTTCAAACATTGCCACTAAAATCAGATTTTTAAAAATGAGTTAGCCCAGTGTGGTCTGCCCAACATTTAGATTAAACAAGGCACACACACACAAAATGCAAAACTTTGCCAAACCTTTAAACTGTTTGCTGTGTAGATTAAAAACCATGAACTTCATCACTTGTTATATCAACTTAATGCCCCTCTTCTGAGTGTTATGATCTCCAGTTCTACTTTGTTTTCCTTAGACCTAATTGTTTAGTACTTAGAGGGTTATACTATCTTTTTTTTAATTTATAAATCACACCATGAAGTCAAAAGAGGAAATGAGAGCAAAGGGAAGCACTCTTATAAATAGAATGCACTTTATACAAATTATACAGAATTATGCTATTCTGTAAAAACTATGCCAAATGACATAGTGGTGTCTTGGAACGTTGTACAATTCAGAATTGTTTCTCTAAAAGAGCATATTTAAGGTGGAAAATTGCCAGGACCATGAGCTTCCCTGTCTCTGAACTGACCCTTTGGCCAGGAGAGCTAACTCAAGAAGTGAGGTTCAACTGGAGTTGGCTTGGTTGTACTCCCATTGAAAATGCAAGTTCTTCTAAACAGATTGATTCTGGATTCCTAGATATTGGTTATGGTCAGACGTGCCTTTGCTCACCTAAGACTGGTGTGCCGACTATGACACATCCCTTAGTTACTTTTAGAACAGCAATGGGAGTTGAATGCACCCCCCAAAGGGTGAAAATAAAGGGTCGATTTGTTCCTGGAGTATATTAAATCAATTATCAGGTGCAAATGGCAAGAGAAACTCTGAGTGCACAGTGAATTAATATCTCTGGATGCATCAGTGAACCTTGGGTGTAAACAGATGTTGCAAGGATAGGGAATATTGCCTAGCAGCTAGGTGGAGCTATGGATGTTGGGGAAAAAACACAATGGAAACAAATTAGTTCAGATTTTTTTATGAATCAAACCTATATATTCTTCAGCAAACTGCCTTCTTCCCTGTCAGGTGGTTTTGTTGGATTTGCAGAACTGTCAGAAATTTCAGAAAGTTTAGTTTAAAAGTTACAAAAGTCAATTGCACCCTGCTCCCCCGCCTCCCCCTCCCTCTTTTATCTGTCAAAACTCTGTGTTGTTGAAACTTTTAATCTAAAAAAAATCATAGCCACCAAATGCCTGGACCTATCATTCTGAAATTTCTGACAGACAACTACCCCTAACCCATCTACAAAGTGAGCAACTTTCAGACTTCTAACTTTTAAAATAAAAAAAGTTATAGGTGTTTCTTTCCTCATTGTTTCAAAAATACCTTGCCACTACATGCCTGGACCTAGCTTTCTGAAATTTCACACACATATCAAGCACAGTGGTACCTGTAATGTGCCCAAGTTTCCTGTTTGTATCTTTAAAAATAAAAAAGTGGGAGGCGTAACTGTATTTACCCCACTACTACCCATTTTTCTAAAATTAATTGCCACACAAGGCAAGAACCTACATTTCTGAAATTTCACACACATAGGTCGCAATGTACCACCTACAATGTGGCAAAGTTTCATTTGTGGAACTTTAAAAATGTAAAAGTTATAGGCATTCCTGGTTATTTATTAAAAAATTAATTGCCACAAAATGCATGCACCAATCTTTCTGAAATTTCTGACAGATAACTACCCCTAACCCATCTACAAAGTGCCCAAGTTTCATCCTTCTATCTTTAAAAATGAAAAAGTTATCAGCGTTTTTGTAACACAGTACTAGGCTATGGGGAAATGCATTCAAAATGGCGTCCGATCCGAAAATTGGATATCCGATTTTTGGATTGGAATCGGATCTGATCCGATCCAGCCAACCTCCAATCTGATCCAATCCGATCTGACCCCCCAGGTCCGATTCCGATCCGCTATCCGATCTGATCCGGGGGCGTCAGTGCACATCCCTAGTTTTAAGTATGACTGCTTTCTGGATGATAGTGTGGATGTATTTTGGTAGGCCTAGTTTCTGAAGGTTTTCTGTATAGCTTTTTGATGTGATACCGGTGACTGAGGTGACTAACGGAATAATTGTGACCTTTTCCTGATGCCATAGTTCTTTGACTTCCATGGCTAGTGGTGTATATTTGTCTCCCTTTTCTTCTTCCTTTTCAACAACATTTTTGTCATTCAGTATTGCTATGTTGATGAAGTACGTATGTTTTTCTTTTTTGTCTATGACCGTTACGTCTGGTCAGTTGCAAGGTATTGTCTTGTCGATATGAATTGTTCTGTCCCAGTATTTTCCAAGATTATTTCAGGTGACTATGTATAGTATGGTGTAGATTGTTTGACGAAGTTGAATTTGATGGCCAGTTGTTGGTGAATTATTTTGGCAGCTGTATTGTGTCTGTCTGTATAGTCCATTCCTGCCAGAGTTTTACATCATCCTGTTATGTGGTCTTTTGTTTCTTGGAACTGATGGCATTTCCTGCATAGGTCTGTTGTTATGCTATTATCTTTTATGATGTATTTTGGTAGTTCTTGGTGGCTATATTATTATTATTATTATTATTATTATTATTGAATTCTTATTGTTGCAGTTTTGATTTGCTTATTTATTTATGACTCAGTATAAAAGAGTACTTCTGGTAAATGAGTACTCAGAAACTACAGTTGATCCAGAATGCAATGGCCAGATTGTTAGTAGGAACAGTTTATAAGAAGAATGTGAAAAGATGAAAAGCTGCATTGGCTTTTCATCTGTTTCCATGAACAATTCAAAGTGTGGGTGATGACCTCAGCTGTGAATGTTTAGGACTGGAATATTGTATCTGAAGGTCCCTCTTTTCCAATACTAGTCTATGTACCTACTGAAATCATCTTCAGAGACCTTCCTATTTGTCCCAATGTCCCCAGAAATATGATTAGTTGGCAGTGCGGAGAGGGCCTCTTTTTGTGGCTGTGCTTAGGCCTCCTTCCTGAGGAAGATTGATTTTGTATTCTCTGTAGTGGCCTTTTGGAACTTAGTAAGAACCTTCCTGTTGTGGAAAGGTGGGGCATAAATGTTTTAAACAAACAATTGGTTTCATTTGAGATTTGCATCTTTCCAATGGGAAATATGCCCACTCCAAATGAAAATTCAACTTATGCGCATCCTCATAAGTGGAAATGTGACCGTTCCATTTCAAGACAGATGGAGACATGCAGAGGCAGGAAGCATTTGTGCTTCTTGTTCTCCCCACATTTGCACCAAACACAAATCTATTCTAAATCAGTAGGTATGGAGAACAGATAGTGTTCTTGTTGAAATGGACATATATGCTAAGGACACATGTGTACCTGGAGAAAGTCAAGAGATGCACTCAGGACCAAACAAATGCTTTGGCAGAGAACCAGATCTGGGAATCCTGGTTTCCGACAACCATCTGAAAAGCAATGTGGGGAGGTATGATTTGAACTGCAGAAGAGACAGTCGGAAAGGGATGCTTCACCCTTCCCGCCCATGCTACTTCTCATATCCCTCAGCTGCTTTTCTCCCAGCTGTAATAAATATGCATCTGTGAACAGAGTTAGGAAAAAGTGGCTGGAATAGAGAGACATTAGGGGAGAAGCAGCATGGAGGGGAAGGATTTAGCAGCCCTTTCATGGCTACTTCTTTTCCATTGGAGAAGCCTTACATTAGGCTGACCATATGAAAAGGAGGACAGGGCTCATGTAACTTTAACAGTTGCAGAGAAAAGGGAATTTCAGCCGGCATCATTTGTATGCAATTAGTTCTTGGTGATATTCCCTCTTCATCACAACAGTTAAAGGTGCAGGCACTATACTAGCATGACCATATACAAAAGAAGGCAGGGCCCCTGCAACTTTAACAGTTGTGATGAAGAGGGAATTTCACCAGGAACTACTTGCATACAAATGACACTGGCTGAAATTCCCTTTTCTCTACAACTGTTAAAGTTACATGAGCCCTGACCTGGATTTTATCTGGTCAGCCTACTTACATACTCCTGGCAAACTCAGGATCTGAAAGGCAGGTTTCCCTCCCAATCACACGAGTTCAAAGAGGCTTATTCCCAAGTGTGTGTGTGTATGACATTGTACTTAGAATTACTTAGGGCAGTATCCTATGGGGCTGTTGTGCAAGTGGCCCCTCCCACCAATTCTATTGTGCAAGCGGGACCAACCGCTTGCTCAATGGAGATTCAACGTTTTCTATAGGAAGCTTCAAAAGGAACAGAAATGCTCATTTCTAGATCGGGGCAGTTTGGCGGAGCTCTCTTATGATGTTTCTGCCCGTTTCCAGTTGGTCCCGGAAGAGCTAAATCTTCATTGCATGTGGTGGATTTCGAATGCAGAAGGAAATAAACAGGCATACACAGAATCAGCTGGGGCACAGCACCCCATTGAATGCTGCTCTTAATTTGTAATTATGTACTTAGAATACCAACTACTAGTTATATAGAATTATAAATACACACTCCCCATACATTCCTGCTGTGGGTTTCTTGAGGTGCAGAATTCTGCAGAGCTTTGCAATTAGGGATGGGTGAGGAATGTTTATGCAAGAATATCCAATACGCCACTCCTGAGACTGAACATGGAATGGGACACATCTCACTAACCAAATCCATCTTTTTCTGGATTGTGTTGGCTTTGTGGTGAAGGGAATACACACAAAACATACAAACGTTTGAAAAAGGGTACACAAAACTGCTTTTCTCAATGGGAAAAATGTGTACACTGGATAAATGGATACAAATAATGAGTACATTTAGAAAAAAATGTGCATGGACATACATATGGATTTCGGGGGGAGGAAGCTCGTCATCTGATGTGGACCAAGTCAGAACGAGCTTGGGAGTGGAAAAATGAGAACCTCAAGGTGATTGAACTTGACAGATTCACTACCCCTGTTTGCAATACAATGCAGTGGGGAAGATCACTATAATGGAAGATTTGCCTCCCTGTGTACCTTTCAATTTCTGATAAACATAATAAGCTTTTGGGAGATGACGGAGGTGCACTCAAGCTCCTTGCTGGGAGTGTCTAATGATCTATATTGAAACCAGGTTTTCCAATAAAAGAGCTGGTTAAGAATCTCTAGATCATCCCTAGTGTTCTTCTTGCTCTTTCTAGTGGGGGTACATAAGTATGTCTTGTTATATTTACAGCATCACATTTTAAGATTAATGAGGGACACTTTGTTCCAAACTATTTCTTTTAACTTGTGGGAATTGTGGCTCTTCTCACTCTAATTATTCTCTAGGCACCAAATTAATTACAAAAAAAACAGCCACCATCAGGAGACATTTAATTAACAAGCCAACGTGAGGAATCATGTAAACCATATTAACTACAGAGAAGGATAGCTGATTACTGAATAAAACACTAGGATTACATTTATTGGACAACTGATTAAAAGACTGCAGTTAGGTTAGAGAAGAGCATGCCACTAGAGAGAATATCAGGGGTACCTGTTTGAATCAAACTGGAAAATCTGTTGATTTGGTATCTGTTTCCGATATTCTGTCTCTCAGCTCACAAGCTGTGTGAATCTCATCAGATCAGTTCCATTAGACCTGGGCCAGATCAACACCAAGCAGGATACAACACTTTGAAAACGGTTTGAAAACGGTATATGTAATGTGTCCTGAGCCTGAACAGTTGTCAAGACCGTTATAAACTGTTATAAAGCAGAAGTGTAGATCCTGCCCTGCTTTAGTTTCTGCAACTGTATCATACTATTACGGAATTGGGACAAACCAAATGATAATAATCTAAAACAGTGGTTTCCCAACTACAGTCTAGAAAAATCCAGAGCCCTTGGAAGTAGGGATGTGCACTGGAACGGACCCGATCCACGATCCGAGTCCAGTCCAGTGGGAAATTGGATAAATTATCCGATTTCCGATCCGACAGCTGGATCGGCCGATCCAATCTGAACCGGTCCGAAAAGGCCAGCGGGCGCCCGCCAATGAAAGTGGACAGTGGGGGGGGGAGGAGGGGGCGGGAGGAGGGGGGCCCTTACCTTCCCGGCCCGTCCGCTCCTATCCGGCGCCGGCGGCTACTACCAGCGGGCTCCGCGGCCTACTCCAGGGTGGCGTGCCGGGTGATGTCATCACCCGGCGCGCTACTCTAGAGCAGGCCGCAGAGCCCGCTGGTAGTAGCCGCCGGCGCCGGACAGGAGCGGACAGGCCGGGAAGGTAAGCAGTGGTGGGGAAGGGGGCTTACCCCCTCCCCCGGAGCTGTCCGCTTCTATCCGCGGGCGCCTGCGGATGGAAGTGGACGGCCCCGGGGGGGGAGGGAGCGTGGGGGAGGGGGCTTACCTGCTGGGGCCGTCCACAGCCGACGGCCCCAGGGGGGGAGGGAGTTAGGCCCCCCCTCACCCACCCGCCGCCATTTTTTCCTCATAGACTTGCATTGCAATGCAAGTCTATGGGGGAAAAAATGGCGGCCGATCCAAAAATTTCCGATTTTTGGATCGGGATCGTACTCGATCCGGTCCGGGGGGGCTCCGATTTTGTCCGAACCGATCCGTGACAAAATTGGAGGTCCCGATCCGGGTCCCGATCCGATCCGGGGGGTCCGTGCACACCCCTACTTGGAAGGCTCCTCAGTGAGCAAATCAGAATTGGCAGGCATGATTTCCGAAGTGATAGCTGGCCAATATGGAGCTGCAAAGAAGTATGCTCTATGGTTAAGGATGTATGAGAATTTTGTTTCAGTTCCTTAAACATCAGAAGTTGTCCTGTTCACATCCGTAGGCAAACATATTTTGGAAGTGAAACTCACACGTTCCTGAACTTGAGTTCATATTTGCAAAATGCATTCATTAGGGAAAAAAATTGCACTTTAAAAATGCTCATTTTGATTAGAGGGGAAAAAAAGCATCTTCATGGTTTGCTCAATGTGGGGGGGAGTAGACTTTTGGGTGCACACTTTTAAAAAAAATGTGCACCCAGATGTGCCCTTTTCCTGTTTGAATAACAAAAGCTTGCAAATGGGAATGGGAAGGAGGCAGAGCAAGCTTTGAAGTGTAACTTGGAAAACCTCATTGACCTTAAGCCTTGCTGATTCTTCCATCCCTGTCCTGGGACAATAATGAGGCACACTGTTCCTGGCGAGTGTCTTGGAACATTACCCAGAATCCACTGCACTGCACAGAATGTACATGCTAAGGCAAATAAATGTAAAAAGTGAGAAAGTTGGAAAAACATTGATCTAATCCAATCTTTGGTATTTCAATATTTTAAATTACTTCAATTATTTCCAGAGGATGTAGAAAGGTTCCTTTGAGAAGTGCATCAAAACTTTTGCCTCTTCAACCTTTGTTCCCCTTGGTCAATGAAGGATAGTCTGGAAGTGATTGGGTAACCCATGCTAATCATCACATATAAGATCTTGTGGTAGGGTGAGATACCAGCTAGGGACGGGCGAAGGAGCAACATTTGAGCTTGCCAAGATTCTCCAAACATCAGCTCACAGTTTGTCTCTCTTTGATTCCCACTCACATTTGTGATTGCTGAAATTGCATGAATGGGGAAATTCTACAAATGAACAGCTATCAAACATGAAAGAGGTGTAAAAATCCCCAAAGTTGTGCAAATTTCCCCCATAGCTAAAGCAGGGCTGATTTCAAAATTTCTGCAAATTTGGACATTTGTGCAAATCAAAGGGGGAAAGTTGCACTTGCTCAATAATTTGCAAACATTTTCAGTGGAAACATTCTTCGCTCATGTTTATATTTGGGTTTGCAGGAAGGGTATGCACACATGTTTTGCAAGCAGAAATGAAATTCCTGTACGTTCCTAACACCAGCCCCCTTGAAGCAAATTGTAGTATGCATGTCTTAAAAGATCTCTTTACACATTTGACTTAAACAATTTGAAAACATTTCTAACCTTCCATATTTGGACAAGGTGACAGTATGGGTAACGGCAAAGCAATTCCAGGATTCCTTGGATAAAAGCAATGTGTGTGTCTGTCCCCACCACCACCATGTTTCAAGTTAATGAATACAAAGACCCTAGGATGATTGACTTAGACACCAGATACCTTGGGGCTCCTTGTACTTGAGTGGCTACACCACTTCTCTCTAATACACAATTATGACTTGTAACCACCATCTTATCCCCTCTCTGGTTGCTGCTCCGGTACCTGGATCATCTATCTCCAGTAAAGGAAGCGTTTAGACTTTCTCATCAAAATCTCCCCCTTTTAAAGTTAACTGTCGATTTCACTTGGGTGTTTTATCCATCTTCCAACTTTGGAAAATAACAGTGATGATTTATCAACTAGTGTCAATTGGAAGACAAGCAGGGTACACCACTTCTATCTGGAAAAAAGGATCCATGACCTGAGCATATACATGCACTAAGCTAAACCCCAGCCTTAGACACTTAGGTTCCCTGGCTCAAAGTAGACCCAGATTCCCTCTTCCTAATTTCAACCTCCCTGTAGATCTGCCCTGGCATTCCATCCAGCTCTGGGGGTCTCAGTCTGCCTGGGACTTACTCTTCATCCTCTCCCATTAGGGATGTGTAGATTTGGTTAAATTGGTTCCATCTGTGTTTCACAGGTTGTCAGGTATCTTTTGTTCCATTGTGCACTTATTGTGGATGGAGAAGGGAGCACGGAATAAAGACACAACACAAGGACTGAGATTGAACTAGGGCCTCTTTATTTAAATAACTGGGTATATGCATCCCTCCCTGGATCTGCACGTGAAAATGCGGGAATTGTTGTCCTTAACTCAGGCCTTTCCAAAGCAAGGGGTCGGGAAAAGCTGGCTCCTTGCTTATGTGTGACACTTTAAAAGTGTGGGGAAACCACCCTGGCTCACCCCCGCTTAATGCCATAAGACACCGAGTAGGTGAGTCAGGAGGATTTCCAAAGGCATACCATATCCTGACACGTGAGCCACATAGCCCCCTAGGAGTAGGTGGTCATGGCTCCAGCTGAAGAATCTTCCTCTGAGGAGGAAGAAGTTTCAGAGACTGCAGCTTCACCCATACCCCAGGACTTACCAGAGGAGGAGGAAGGGCAGGGAGGTTCCTCAAAAAAGCCCCAGGAAAGCCACCCTCTTCCACCCCGTCTCCAACGAGGAAGGTTCTGGGCCTGAAGAGCTTCGTCTTTTAACTCCCCAGCAGAGGCGGCGTCTGAAGCGTGCGGAGCAAATCCGTCCAACAAGACGGAGTATGAGATTGCAGAAACACAGCACAGCAGATGCAAGCCTTAAATGAGATTGCTTAAGGAATATGGAACAGCTGGGGAAGGGGCGAGGACAAGCTCAGGCAAGACATAAAAGGCTCAAAGGGGGAAGCAGTGGTTTTGTTGGGAACAACCGACGTAATCGGCTCCTAGCATTCCTGCCTGCTTCCGGCTCATAGACTGTGGATTGAATACCCGGCTTGACTTTGGATTGTGGACCTTGGACTTCCTGAATATCTGGCTTGACCCTTGGCTTTGGCAATTGGACTTTGTGGACTTTCTGGCTTGACCCTGGACTCTGGACCCTGGACTTGTGATATATCTGCCTAGCCCCTGACTACCTTGGACCCTGAGCTGGGAATCTTGGACTTTACTGTCTTACTCCGTAAGTTTGGCACTCCATGCAGGCTTGGGGTTAATCTCTTGAATAAAAACAAAACAGTCAAGTTTGCTGGCGTTCTTCCGGACCTTCCGTAGATAAGGGGTTTGATTGGCTGGTTTCCCAGACAGAAATCTGGTGAAATACGAAACAGGTCGCCAAAATGCGCCAGAGGGTTCACTGTGATGTTTTACTGTTTAGAAATGAGAATGTGTTACAAAAGTTATTATTTGCAGTTGCAAATCTGGGTGAGTATAGAATGAGTGGTAAGTGAGTGCTGATTGGCTAGTTGTTTGGAGTGCCTGGATTGGTGGAGCGTGGGAGAGTGGGAAGAGCTGGGAAGCGAATGGGACAGAGAGCTGACAGGGGGTTGTTTGGGGATGAAATGAGGAGGGGGTTGATTGTGGGTTGAGCAGAGAGAAAGAAAGAGTATCTGGTGAGGTGTTTTGATTGATTGATATTGAGAGGAAACAAGTTTGCTAAGAAACATTTTGAAAGATAGAAGCATTATACTTGAAACCAATAAGCTTGCTGTGCACGCAATATACTTTGTGTTACTAAAACTTGTTAATTTCACCCAACTGGTGTGGTCATTTAAGGTGTACCTGAGGAAGGTACTGGTGGCAGCGGGAACCTAGATGCTTGTCTGAGGCTAGGTTGCTGGGCTGTAGAGCTGTGGGGCCTCAGAGTGAAGGCGGGACAGGGGCAGCAGCAGCAAGGGGCTAGGATAAGGTATCACACTCACCATCCCTATTCTAAATATAGCCAATTCCCAGATATCCCTGCCACAAATCAACCTAGTAATCATTCACCCTTCCTCATAAAGCTTCCAGTATGAAGTAGGCAAAAAAACGATCCCGGAGGATGGAAAATTCCTACTCAGCCTCCCCTCCAAAGGAGGCGACTGGCTAATCCCATTCTAGAGCTGGGAGGGAGGGTGGGAGTCGGAAACGAAAGAGGCTGACTTGCCTGCGTGGGCTGCCTTTATAGCACATGGCACTACATGTGAGTAGACTTCCTTCCTCCCCCTCCCCATCCACAATGACCGGCATCCGGCCCAAGCCATTAAGGCTGGACATTACCGGATTGGATGGAATCAGGTTTTTTTTGGCACAACAATGTTGTTCATTTGTACTAATGAGCATTTCGGCAAGGGTGCATTTATGCAAATCCCCACCCTAACCCTAACCCAAATCCCCATTTTTTTTTAAAAAAAATAAAAGTCTTCAGAAGTGCAGAATCTGCACAATGCAGAAAAGACCAGCCTGCTGTGAAATCTGCAGACATCCAGTCTCATTACAGATTTCTCCACCATCCTTATCTCCCATACAGTCCTCTTGTATGATCCAGTACCAACTATCAAAACACTGTAAATCCCCCCCAATGGATTTTGTCCCCCCAATGGAATCTGAAATGGTGCCCCTGGTGGTCATTTATTTTATCTCTTGATGCCACACAGAATTATTTGTGTCCTTCTTTTTATGCAGCTAAGGTTGCTTGGCTGTGGATCACACCACAGCACAGATTTTGTGTCGGTGGCTCTTTCTTTTTCTTTTTGAACAGCTTATCCTCTACCGGATTGCTCTGATTTCCTTGCACAAACTTTTTTTAAAAAATGGATGGCTTTGTTGACATTTAATGAATTTTGGCTCTCATACATTTTCAACACCTTTTGCCAAGCCAAAAAAAAAAAAAAAAGGAAGAGAGGGAAAAATGATCTCACAGTCTCCTAAGCTTGCACTGCACTTGCCATATGGTGAGCACAAATGTTTCGAAAGCAGCAAATGTTCTGTCAGGAGTTCTCCGAGATGTTTTGATTGGATTGCCGTATTATCTCAACATGCCTGCCAAAGGAAAGCACCCTGTACAATGAAAAGTGTGCTGGATTAGCACACTGGAAGGACACTGAAACATGTAATGACAAGTTACCTGTCAATGGAAGATATGCTGAATAGGTTATGATACATTCTTGGGCACACTTGTTTTGTGATATCCTCTGTGAAAAGGGGGGGGGGGCTCATACTGTTGCAGCCCTGGTAACCTTGTGTCCTTGAAGATGCAAGCCATAGCTAAATGCTCTGGAATACCAGTACAGGAAACAATAGTTTCTCAAGCAGACATTTTCTGTGGAAAGATTTAGTTAACTGGAATCTATGTTAAACTTTGGAGCTGGACCTCCCCTGCCCCCCGAGAGCTGAAGTCAGATTAAAAGTGGAGTTTCAGGTGTGTATGCACACTTTCATAATAATAATAATAATAATAATAATAATAATTTATTTATTTATTACCTGCCTCTCCCTCCAGATCGAGGCAGGGAATAACATCAAATATAAAATACACAAAACTGATTAAAAGCACATAAAACCAATACATCATTAAAATACCAATAAAATACCAATAAAAACACTCAAAATTCATCCGGGTAGGCCGGCCGGAAGTCTTTATAGCTCTTTTCATCTGTGGTTTAACTAGATGTTACAAGTTTTGTCATTTAAAAACTCAATTTACAAAGGAAATATATATGCACACCATGGAAAGTGAATTGTCATTCCCTCAAACCACTTTAAGCTCCTTTCAAGATCGTTTTGTTTCCTGCCTCTAAAGTTATCACCAAATGCGCCAAAAGAAATTGTGAAGTATGTGTGACTATTCCTGTTCCTACAAAACTTTAGGTTTTGAATGTGCAGGAGGGGCACCTTAGCAAGTTTTAAAAGGAACAGCAACGTAGCTTCAGGACAATGCACCTAGCATATTTCTCTTACTAATCATAATCTCTAGTGTAAAAAGATAAAGTGGGAGGAACATCTAGGATACTAAGCAACTAAAATGCCTAGGATACTAAGCAACTAACTAACTAAGTAAATAATTGTTACCACAATGAATTATAATATTTAAGACCTGAAATTTGAGATTTAGTCCTAAACTCTTCTTTCCAGTACAGCAGGGGTGGGAAACTTTTGGCCCTGTCAAATTTTGGCCTACAACTCCCATCTTGCCTCATCATTGACTTTGCATGCCTAGGTCTGATGTGATTTGTAGGCCAAAGCATCCATCACTTACCCACCTGGCACTAGACCTCTCTGTGCTTAAATACCACCTGCTCTTGAGATTAATTCCTTAGGTTGATGGGCTACTGAACCTTGGTTGTCATGGGCTCTACCTTCTTTGTTCAAAATGCTTGGAGACATTCTTATTCACAATGGCCTTTTAGAGGATTCAGTGTGGATCTTTCAAGTATTGTTTCTTTTTCATTTGTACCCCTCCCACTTTTGAGAGGTAAGGATGAATTGGCATTGGATAATAAAGATGGAGGAGAAGGTTAAAGGGGCGAGTTGCAACATCCAAACCAAACCAAATGGAAGATCATGAGAGAAGGCCCTTGATCTCTAGGGAGTTCTCTCTACCCATACCATACAAAGTATCTAGCAAGGCTCTGTATGGGGCATGGGTATGGGGACATGTCTACTTTAGCCTCATCCACTTTGACAATTCTTCTACTCTTAGAATGCCTCAAAACGCACCTTAGGTCTTCAGACCAGTTGTTCTCACTATCTAAATCCACCTGTTGCTGCCAGCTGTTATAAGATGAGAATCCTTAGGCCCATTCTTTAATTTTTAATGCAAGTTTTCAAAGAAGTCCACATAACTTCTAGGGAAAGTTTCTGAGAAAAAGAAACATAAAAGGAGTGTAGATTCCCCCCTGACTTTTTAATTCAATTATATCATAAAAGCTCACTATGTACTTCAAAAATAAATTAACTCAAGATGTTACTCTACTCTCCATCTGCTGCATTGCCTTAAATGTATTTCATGTGCTCCCACATTACTTTAAGTGATTTTTCCATCAAAATCCACAAACTCTTTCTTTTGCAGGAAGGAAAAAAGGTGGGAGGCAGTACCTCTTCTGGTAACATTTTGTTGTTTTCAGAAATTACCTCATAAAGTGTGTATGTGTGTATGACTATATTTATATTGTTGTTCTCTCATGAGAAAGTAAACTTTGCTACTGTGTGCATTTACCGTCTAGATTTTTCTTTTAATTAGTTTGTTTTTTTAAAAATGTATTTAGGAACACCTTCATTTTTAGTTTTTTATTTACAACAAGAGAATCTTTTCAGCAGAAAATTTCAGTCAAGTGGCAGCAACATCTCATTTTTCCACACCAACTTGTCCAATGTAGAAAGAGGGTGAGTGTTTTTGCATGAGCCAATGTTACCTTACCCAAACAGGATTGGGGAAAGGAACAATAACCAGAAACAAGTATAAAGAGACCCTGATTAAGTGTTGTATTTGAGATTTATTCCCACTATCGCTTTTTATCAAACGTGCATAGAACATTGCAAATAGAAATTTGATCTATCCCCTTACATAACATCAAGCACAATACTTTTCAACCGAACCTGTTCAGATGTTAAGCGATCTTAATGGTTCACTTGTGCATGTTGATTTCGCCACATTTCTTTGATCGTTGGTAGCTCCATTGAAAGGTGTTTGTCTGAGGTGATTTGGAGGTATGAAAGACTGGTTCTTAGTATTATATCTGTGACAGATGAAAGTCTTTGTTTCATGTTGGAGTTACCAATGAAAAAGCTAGCGTGATAATCAGCACCACTCTTGGGTTTTATTTTTTTTGGGGGGGGGGGGCTTGAAGACGACCCTCCTCAATTCCCCCTTTCTCAGTAAGTCTGTCTTCTCACTTCCATTCCCACCAGCTGCTATTGCTTCTCATCTTCTTTCTCATCGTTGCCACCACTGATCATTGCCAGCAAGCAACATCTACCATTCCTCCTTCTCACGACCACTGTTGTCTGAGACAGAGCGAAAGAAAGGTGAACAAGGAGGTTGCAATGGTAAAGAGGAAGAGCAACTCAGGGGGGCTTTTCTCAGTTGGCACCCCATGGAGTGTGAGCAGGGGACTAACCAAGTTGACCCTTGATGCTGGCCCTGTTGATAGTCAACAAGTCAAAACAAGGAGAGTGGCCCTCACTTATAGCTAAGCACCCAAAAGTGGATTCACTAATAACACATAGGAGCATTCAAGCCTGTAATATCTAATGTGAAGTACTCAATGCTGAACACACTTAAAGACTCACATTGAGGGGTCTAAATATTTTTAATAACAGTTCCTACCAACTTTAAGCATGTAGGTATAACCCCTCAACGCACTGTTAGTACTGTAAATGTATGAGCTACAAAGCGATGCAATCACATATATAAGTTTACAAACATGTGTAAACTGCAGAGCAATGCACCTACATATATAAGTATACAAAATACAGTGTAATAGGATATAGAAAATGTAAACAATTTCTTAAACGGTAATTTCCGGATTGTACTACACCGTTTCGTACTTCATCAGTAAAATCACGTCTTCAATGTGTTTTCTCGACAATCTCCACCTTCGTGTTACTGATTAGTTTCACAGGTAGCCAGACATTCTTTCACACAAGATTGAATGGCATCAAGCCTGTTTATTCTGTAGCCAAGATTGTTTGGTATTTTGTCAATGGACTATTTAAGACTGTTTAGTCAATCTTAAAATTCACAATAAAATTGATTAAAAATCTTAAAAACATCAACAACAATGACATCTGCAGTGGGTATTTGGATAATGCGGCATAAAAAGTGGGAGATAACGCTAGAAAAGTGGTATGTGGAATGTGTAATGCATTACCAGTGCATTTCAATATTGATAATAATAATAATAAAAAAGCAATAGTGTAGTGCTAGCAAGGTTATGCAACCTTTCTTCTGAATATAAAGGTTTGATTGCTGTTGCTGGCAGCTGTAGAAATAGCTCAAGGAATATTGTCCGACCCAGTGAAAAGACATAAGTATAGATAGGCATGTCATGGGCAACTGACTCAATCTGGGAGTCTGGCAGACTCCCGTGTCTGTGCCCTCCAGGGCGGTTCTTTAGACCATGGTGCCTTCACGGGCCCATTCTTCGAATCCCCCCCACAGCTCAGTAACCACTTGGCAGCTCATCTGGAGCCTCCATTGTTGCACACAGAAAAGTCCCACTTAGACAAGATTAAGGCATGAACAGAGCATTCATCCGGTGGTCACCAAGCTGCAAAGAAGCTCACAAGGTACCATAAGTGAGAGCAGAGGGCAGCAGCAGCTTGGTGGGCGTCCAACAGAACTGGATGCAGGTAAGTCCATCTATCCCTTAGTATAGATGAGTAGAACTTCTTCTTTGCACCACTCTTTCATGACATCATAAAGGTCAACAAATCAAGGGGGAGAACCAAAGTTCAGTGGTAGAGCACCTGCTTTGAATGCAGAAGAGCCCAGGTTTAATTCCAGTTATCTCCAGGTAATGCTAGGAAAGAATCCTGCTTAAAACCCTGGACAGTTTCTGCCAGTTCATTGTCAACAATATTGGGCTACATGGATCAATGATGTGGCTCTCCATGAAGCAGCTTCCTATGCTCCTGTGTACCTAAATATCTCCAACGGGCCCCTTTCTTGACCAATAAGGAAGACTTCTGGAAGACTTAACAGAAATATCGGTTTGAAACTTTGTAAATTCTCTCAATAAATGAGCTTCTTCCATTTTAATAATTCAGTGTCATTTGTTTAACAGGAGCACTGTGTCCATTAATGATTAATTGCACACCTACCTCATCCCTGCCTAATTATATGGAGAACACTCCCCCTCCAATCCCCCCCCCCGGGAGGGGGCATTTTCTTTCTCTATTTGATTATTCTTCAACTCAACACAGCCGGTCACAGGTGGTGTTGCCCTCATGTCCTGCTTGTTGGTTTCTCGTGGGCAGTGTGTATGATGATTATATGAACAGAATACTGAACTAGATTGACTCTTGGTCTGATCCAGCATGGCTCTTCGTATGTTCTTAAGTCAGGGATAATAGTCTAGATGTGATGCTATTTCAAAGCTATGCAGGCAAAGCAGCTTTTCCTACATGTTGTCATTAATAATTTGGTCATAAAGGCAACTTCAGCAAATCAGGCATCACAAAAGAAACATTTTGATGCCCTTTCGCAATGCAACCCTTAAAACAATGCTGAAAAAGTTTTTTTGGGTTTGTTTTGTTTTGTTTCACAATCCTGATTGAAGTTTTCATAAAATGCACTCCTCTTTGGCTTAGACTTAGAACAGATGCATAGCCTATTATTATTATTATTATTATTATTATTATTATTATTATTATAGCAGTAAAAGTGGAACCGTTGACAATTCTGCTAGCTTCTCATACAACAAGTCTGTCCCTCTCCAAAACAAGAAGCAAAGGGTTAGGTGCCTAACTGGAGGAAATTTCCCCCAGAAGGGAAAACATATGGATGCCTGTATGTCCCCACACAAGGGGCAAATAGCAGCCTCGGAGGTGATTTATACTGGGAACATAACATAGGTCAAAAGGTTACTCCTGTTTTGATCCAGTTTGGGCCCTCCCGTGGGTTTTTATCGTAGAGAGAGGAAAGATCAAACATCCAGCCACAGATCTCCTGTGTTCCATCTATGTGGACCCTGAGTCAGCATTTAAAGCAAGAATGACCAAGCCACAGGCTCCACCTGTCCCACGTCATCTTTGGCAGGCTCCACCGAAGGCTTTCCTGCTCAGATCTGAGCTTTCAAAAGCCTTGCCTGCTTGGATGGGGAGGGGGCAACCCCTGTCCGCTCAAACAGGGTGGGGAAAACACTTCGAGAGCAGGATTTGGCCAGATTCATGCTTTCATAATGTGTCCTTCTGTGTGTGTATGTGAATAGATGGTTTATGTGGTGTGTGTGTGTGTGTGTGAGAGAGAGAGAGAGAGAGAGAGAGGATGGCATGTATGAGCATGAATGAATTCTGTGTATTTGTCTGTGTATATGAGAAAAAGAGAAAGAAAGAGAGAATGGCTGAATTTGGACGACACAATAGGCAACTGGGGGGTGGGGGGGAAACAATCGTCAGTTGTTTTGACTATCATGTCGTCCGAATGCTGCCATAGTCAACTCAGCACTGATCCTAATCCACACCACAGTTGATTATTTATTACCATGTTGTGTGGGGAGTACCCCCTAGATGAACGACTGTAAAGTTGATTATTACCCCACCATTGACTATTGTGTTGTCCGAATGCAGCCACAGAGTGTTATGTGTAGTGTGAAGTGAATGGGTGTGAAGTGAAGTGTGTGAATGGATGGTCGATATGTCTTTGTGTGTGAGAGAGAATGGAAGGTGTAAGTGGACTCTCTGTGTGCGTATAAATAGAATGTGTGTATGAATGGATTGATGGTATGTGCATGAATGAAGGTAGTGTGTGTGTGTGTGTGTGTGTGTGTGTGTGAGAGAGAGAGAGAGAGAGAGAACATGTGTGTGGTGTGTGTGAATGAATGGTGTATGTGGGGGGGTGAATGAATATATATATGCAAATCGATGTCTGTGTGAGACAGAGGGGGTGATGACCTTTACGATCATCATCACTCCATACTGATTCTCCTTTAAGATAGGTTAGAGAAAAAGAGAGAGATAAACTGGGTGGTGACTGTCTTCCGAGTGAGAGGGTAAGAGATTGGCTTAGTTGCTGATGGCTACTGGCTCTGGTCCTGCCCACTGCGAACATACAGCCCCTGTTGAAATTCCCCCAAAGAAATGAGACCCTTAAAGGGAAAAGAGTTGCCCGCTCCTGTTCGAAGGGATGCTAAGATTGAAGAGGAACAATGGGTGATGTCTCCCTCTAAAAAAGACAATGTGTGGCAGATGTTACGACTAGTGCTGTATTTGGACAAATGCTACCTAAAATAGTCCTCAGGAACATCCTGAAATTATATCTATTCCTCTCTGAATAGGTGTTGGAGGGACTGGGAAGAGAGACCTAGCCGCTTTATGCATTCAGGATATAACATACTTCAAATTATTGTCAATGATCAGCATTCATGATCAATCAAATCAATGCTTTAATAAACCATTATCATTATTTGCAGTGGAAATTAGGGGTGTGCATCGGATCGGATCCGATCCACGATCCGAATCCGATCCGACCCAAAATCGGGAAAATCCGATCCGATCCGATCCGGACAACCTCCGATCCGATCCGATCCGATCCGATGAGGTCCGATCCGGATCGGACGCCATTTTGAATGCTTTTTCCCATAGCCAAGTATTGTTTTACAAAAACGCCTATAACGTTTTCATTTTTAAAGATAGAAGGATGAAACTTGGGCACATTGTAGACTGGTTAGGGGTAGTTATCTGTGAGAAGTTTCAGAAAGATTGGTGCATGCATTTTGTGGCAATTAATTTTTTAATAAATACCCAGGAATGCCTATAACTTTGTCATTTTTAAAGTTACACACATGAAACTTTGCCACATTGTAGGGGGTACCTTGGGACCTATGTGTGTGAAATTTCAGAAACGTAGGTGCTTGTCTTGTGTGGCAATTAATTTTTAGAAAAATGGGTAGTAGTGGGGTAAATACAGTTACGCCTCCCATTTTTTTATTTTTGAAGATACAAACAGGAAACTTGGGCACATTACAGGTACCACTTGCCTTGATATGTGTGTGAAATTTCAGAAACATTGGAGCTTTCCTTGTGTGGCAATTAATTTTTGAAACAATGAGGAAAGAAACACCTATAACTTTGTCATTTTTAAAGTTACACACATGAAACTTTGCCACATTGTAGGTGGTACCTTGGGACCCATGTGTGTGAAATTTCGGAAACGTAGGTGCTTGCCTTGTGTGGCAATTAATTTTTTAATAAATACCCAGGAATGCCTATAACTTTGTCATTTTTAAAGTTACACACATGAAACTTTGCCACATTGTAGGCGGTACCTTGGGACCTATGCGTGTGAAATTTCGGAAACGTAGGTGCTTGCCTTGTGTGGCAATTAATTTTAGAAAAATGGGTAGTGGTGGGGTAAATACAGTTACGCCTCCCACTTTTTTATTTTTGAAGATACAAACAGGAAACATGGGCACATTACAGGTACCACTTGGCTTGATATGTGTGTAAAATTTCAGACAGCTGGGTCCAGGCATGTGGTGGCAAGGTATTTTTGAAACAATGAGGAAAGAAACGCCTATAACTTTTTTATTTTAAAAGTTAGAAGTCTGAACATTGCTCACTTTGTAGATGGGTTAGGGGTAGATATGTGTCAGAAATTTCAGAATTATAGGTCCAGGCATTTGATGGCTATGGAATTTTTAAATTACATGTTTCAAAAAAATTTCTACAGAGGCCAGGTCTTCCCCTCCCGCTTCCCGCGAAGAAAAGGAAACACTCTCTCGTCTCGATCCCTTTGATCCTTGCTAGTAGTATCCATTACAGGGCTCGTGTTTCCTTTCCTACTTTCACTTTTCAAGCAGAACGGCTGAGCCTAGCTGAGTTTTGCAGCCATGCGTGCAAGGAAGGATCACTCTGGTCTCGATCCCTTTGATCCTTGGTAGTATCCATTACAGGGCTCGTGTCTGCTTTCACTTTGTACTCAAGCAGACACGAGCCCTGTAATGGATACTACCAAGGATCAAAGGGATCGAGACCAGAGTGATCCTTCCTTGCACGCATGGCTGCAAAACTCAGCTAGGCTCAGCCGTTCTGCTTGAAAAGTGAAAGTAGGAAAGGAAACACGAGCCCTGTAATGGATACTACTAGCAAGGATCAAAGGGATCGAGACGAGAGAGTGTTTCCTTTTCTTCGCGGGAAGCGGGAGGGGAAGACCTGGCCTCTGTAGAAATTTTTTTGAAACATGTAATTTAAAAATTCCATAGCCATCAAATGCCTGGACCTATAATTCTGAAATTTCTGACACATATCTACCCCTAACCCATCTACAAAGTGAGCAATGTTCAGACTTCTAACTTTTAAAATAAAAAAGTTATAGGCGTTTCTTTCCTCATTGTTTCAAAAATACCTTGCCACCACATGCCTGGACCCAGCTGTCTGAAATTTTACACACATATCAAGCCAAGTGGTACCTGTAATGTGCCCATGTTTCCTGTTTGTATCTTCAAAAATAAAAAAGTGGGAGGCGTAACTGTATTTACCCCACCACTACCCATTTTTCTAAAATTAATTGCCACACAAGGCAAGCACCTACGTTTCCGAAATTTCACACGCATAGGTCCCAAGGTACCGCCTACAATGTGGCAAAGTTTCATGTGTGTAACTTTAAAAATGACAAAGTTATAGGCATTCCTGGGTATTTATTAAAAAATTAATTGCCACACAAGGCAAGCACCTACGTTTCCGAAATTTCACACACATGGGTCCCAAAGTACCACCTACAATGTGGCAAAGTTTCATGTGTGTAACTTTAAAAATGACAAAGTTATAGGTGTTTCTTTCCTCATTGTTTCAAAAATTAATTGCCACACAAGGAAAGCTCCAATGTTTCTGAAATTTCACACACATATCAAGGCAAGTGGTACCTGTAATGTGCCCAAGTTTCCTGTTTGTATCTTCAAAAATAAAAAATGGGAGGCGTAACTGTATTTACCCCACTACTACCCATTTTTCTAAAAATTAATTGCCACACAAGACAAGCACCTACGTTTCTGAAATTTCACACACATAGGTCACAAGGTACCCCCTACAATGTGGCAAAGTTTCATGTGTGTAACTTTAAAAATGACAAAGTTATAGGCATTCCTGGGTATTTATTAAAAAATTAATTGCCACAAAATGCATGCACCAATCTTTCTGAAATTTCTCACAGATAACTACCCCTAACCAGTCTACAATGTGCCCAAGTTTCATCCTTCTATCTTTAAAAATGAAAAAGTTATAGGCGTTTTTGTAAAACAATACTTGGCTATGGGAAAAAGCATTCAAAATGGCGTCCGATCCGGATCGGACATCTGGTCCGATCCGATCCGACCAGCCTCCGATCCGATCCGATCCGACCCCCCAGGTCCGATTCCGATCCGCTATCCGATCCGATCCGGGGGGTCAGTGCACATCCCTAGTGGAAATGGCTAGAATATCCCATCCCTTCTTTAGGAAAGCAGAAGGAAGCTTGATCCTATACAGAGCTAGCTGTGCCCAGTAAGTCAACTGTCCTGAACGGACCTACCCTGCCTAGGATTGGGCTGTCATTTTGTTTTAATATGGCCGTTGTCATGTGCAAATATGCACAGGTGAGTAATAGTTCATAGACAGCTCAACGTAACAAGCAATAATGGATATGACAGGAGTAATTCATACAACAAGCAATTCACACAACAATTCACACAATTCACAGCCAGGCTCAAGTAGGTAACAATCCAGCTGGGATAGCCATGGTGATGAGAAATGGCCAACAATAGGCAAACTGATTGCGGATAGAGAGAGAAGCCAGGAAATAATGACATGGACACTAAAGCTTGGGGTTAACTAGGGCCTCTTTATTTAAATTGGGTAACTCACCCCTCTCTGGATCTGAGAGTGCAGGAATCCAAACACATCTGTCTCCAGGTGACTAGCCTGCATAAAGGGTGAGCCACTCGCCCAAGCCAGGAGTTGGATGAACCCGGCTCCTACCTTAAGCTACACGTGTGTGCTTGGGCGGAAACCACCCCGTGTCATCCCTTCCAGGAGCCACAGAACTCCTAGTAGATAAGACAGGGCTGTTCCTAAAGGCAAGCCATATCCTGGGTCGAGAGCCACACAGTCCCCGAGGACCAGGCCTCAGAACCTGCCAACGAGTGCCCAACGAGTGCTCACCAACCTCACCTGATATCCTAAGATTCCTGCACACCCCTGCCAAAGGAAGGCATTAAGTCTCTGCTTTAGTGCCCTACCCTCCACCAGCCCAGGATAAAATCCAGCAGGCCCGCATGCAGATCTATTCAATCTACAGGCATCCCCTTCCTCACGCCACTGGTGTCAAGGAAGCCTGTTTGACCAAATAACATAAGTGTCCAGCCATTATCTCCACATTGAGGTCAAAATCTGCCCTTGCCTGCAGTATCAGGGCTTTCCCTTTAAGAAGCCCCAAATCATTTTCCCCCAGGTGAATCACCAACACCTGCAGTGGGACATCAACCACACCAGACCCAAACAACTTATGGAAGAGCTGCCCCCACAGCATGCCATGCCTGCCAGCCCACTGGATGGAGGCTCCATGGCCAAGCCCCAACTGTGTGCCTGCTGCCCGAGTTGCTCTGCAGCTGACCCAAAGGACCATACTATGTCCACAGATGAGGACCTGCAGGGGCTCAGCTCTCCTCCAATGATCTGTCAAAATAGAACATAACCATAAACCTATCAACTGTAACAAGGAAGTACTTGCGAATATAGGCCCGAAAGGCCCCAGACCGCCATCTCCCAATAGCTTGTATGCTAGTGTTATCCAACCCTGCTTCTACCGCCGTTGATGTTGCCCCTATCCTGAAGGAATGTGTACCAAACCGGTGATGCCCAAGGCCCAAGGCATTAAGAGCCTTCTTGGCAATTGACCAAAATTGGTACTTTGTCTGAGGCTGCTGATCCAAATGACAAAATAGGAACCCAGCCCCAGCCCCACGCAGGGATCAAGTAGGTAGTCATATCCCTTACTGGGCAGATCTCTACCTTGGGTGCCCAGGCAAGATTTACTGAAGTACCCCGCCGCTGTTGATCAGTCATAGACAACCTTAGGTGCAAGGTTACATTGTCTGTCCGAGACTGGATGTCAGATCTGGAACAGGCCAAAATTTCCCCAATCCTAAATGCCCCCAAAAATATAGTGAGCACTGCTGCGTGGAACAGCTTTTGCTCGTAGTTGGAGAAACAAAGAGCCATCCACTGTTCTCCTAGCCCTAACAAAATCTCTGGGGTTATGGGTCGACACCGGTCCGGCAAGTGGGGGGGGGGGAATCCTAAGCCAACTCTCTAATACCTTCCTAATGCAGAAATCCGTCATGTTATTCGCAAACCTGTTTAACTTGGCCATGAATGACAAACCTGCCAATTTTCCTCGCATGGTGCATGAGGACAGCCCCTTCCAATGTAAATTCACATAAAATTCCAGCAGGTGGTCAACTGGAATTAGCCAGATGGCTGCAAGGCCCTTCTCCGCCCGAAAAACACCAAACTCCCTACCTGCTCTTTTGTAGGATGCACGCATGTTGCGGACTATTGAATTCATCATGGCTTCCATCACCTCACCTCTCCATGATCCCAAAGCCCCAGGGGCATTTGATCAGGGTGCCACCTGGTCAAAGGGGCCAACCGCCGGAACCTAAACATCCGGTTATGCAACAAAGCATCTACGATTCCATTATCCAGCCCCGGTACATGGTGGGCATAAAAGGTCAGGTTAAAGTTCAAACATCGACTAGTTAAAGCCCTGATGAGACCCATCACCCAGGGATTCTTTGATGTAAGGGAATTTATTACATGAACCGTGGCTAAGTTGTTGCCCCAAAAGTGCACTGCTGAATTAGAGAACAACTCAGCCCAAAGCCAGACTGCCACTACAATTGGAAAAAAGTTCCAAAAAGGTGAGGTCTTTACTAATTTCTGATTCCCTCCAATGCTGGGGCCACTGATGGGCACACCAGTGATCCCTGAAAATGACGCCGAAACCATATGTGACCAAAGCATCAGAATGAACCTGGAGCTGTGCCTCCAATTCCTGCCTCCAGAATGATACTCCATTGTATTTTTATTTATTTATTCCATTTATATAACGCCCCATAGCCGAAGCTCTCTGGGCGGTTTACAAAAATTGCTCCAGAAACTTACCCCAAACCTCTAGGTCTGCTCTTATTTCTGCTGACATTCATATGCAATGGAGGGGGTGTCGAGCCCCCTTCATGACATCACAGAGGCATCAAATGAATTCCCTCCCTGGTGCTATTACCCTACAGGTGAAATTAAGATGGCCTACAAGCTCCTGAAGCTGTTGTAAGGTAATCTTATACTGGGAAAGGCCCTGGGAAATTAAACTCCTAAGTATCTCTGATTTATCCATTGGGAGGCTACAGCATTGAGATACAGAATCCAGCTGTATGCCCCAAAAGGACAAAACTGTTGCTGGACCTTCAGTTTTTTCCCCCAGCATGGGGAACACCCAATTCTGCCACTGGTGATTCAAATTCAGACATGTGCAACAGGATTGTTGTGCATTTCCTGGACTCACAAACAAAAAATCACAAGGTAATGAATCAAGTTGAAGGAACCAGTGCAACATCTCCAATCCCACTCCAAAAAGGTGCTAAACCTCTCAAAACATGAACAAGAAATAGAGCACTCCATTGGGAGGGACCAATCCACATAGAAGTGTCCCTGGAAGGCAAAGCCTAGGAGGTTGAAATCGTCTGGGTGCACTGGAAGAAGGTGAAATGCCAACTTAATGTCACACTTCCCCATTAGTGCCCCCCTTCCACAGCATAGTGCCCTGTACAAAGTTCATGTGGAATAAAATTATTTACTGATCTCCCACATGGGTGGGACAGATTATGGATTAGCCGATGTTCACCCAGTACCTTCTTAGGGACTATAACCAGGGGTGACACCCTCAGGTGGGGCATTGGGGGATTTACAAAAGGGCCCACAAGATGGCCGGCCTTAATTTCATTATTAATTTTCTCGGAAACCACTATTTCTAAGCCAGAGATGGAGGCCTGATTCTTTGCAATATAAGGAACACGTACACCCTGAAAGGGGATTATAAAACCAAATGAAAACCCATTAAACAAGAATACAGCATCACACCTGTTAGGGTGCTCCTCCAGAAGTGTCCCAAGCTTGTCCAATTTAATTGGACTGGGGCCCTTTTGAAGGAGGACCCGGGGGAGGTGGTTTACGTCCTGGTTGGTTGTCTTTGGGGCCTATGTTCTCTAAGGCGAGGACATCCCTGGAATGGATGTGGGCCACCACATAAGGAACTTTCATGCCTGTATTTGCAATAGCCTCACTGCCACTCCTGCTTCTCAATCCACTGCCGCTCCTTCTTCAGCTGGAACGAAAGAGGCCGGTAAGCCCCCGTGGCCTGCCTTTATAAGCAAACCCCGCCCTTCTCCCACATTTGCTTACACATGCCAACATGCACATGTGTCGCCCATTCCTCCCTTTCCCTTGCCCACAACAGACTGCCACCGCCCTAGCAGTGCCGGCAGGGTGGGAGAAGGTCTCATGTGAAGCAGTCTTCACACTAGGGATGTGTATCGTATTGTTAAAATGTATGATAACGATACGATAGGGTCGTTATCGTGCATGTGTTTAACGATGATGATACGATAGAAAAACCTACGATAATAATCGGAGACGATAATTTTCAGACTATTTTATCATTTTATCGGACTGCCATATAAATATGCCTATAACTTCTGTATTTTAAAAGTTAGAGGCTTGAAACTTGGTCACAGTGCTTATGGGGTATGCCTAAGTATGTGTATGAAATTTGAAATTGATCTCTCCAACCCTCGATTTTATATGAATTTTTTAAAGATCATTTCTGTACTGACAGGTCTGAATGAACGCACGTGGCGAGCTGTCATTCTGATCTGTCAGAACTGAAATGATCTTTAATAAATTCATATAAAATCGAGGGTTGGAGGGATCGATCTCAAATTTCATGCACATACTTAGACATACCCAATAAGCATTGTGACCAAGTTTCAAGCCTGTAACTTTTAAAATGCAGAAATTATAGACATTTTTTTCTTTTAAAACAGGGCTGCAAAAATATCATTTTTTCACGATAATTATCGTGAAGACGATACGGTTCACCTACAATATGAATGAAGGCGATAATTTTTTTGGTTTGAACTGACAATAACGATAAACGACAATATTTTTTGGCGTGCACACCCCCACTTCCCACTTCTTGCTGGATCCTTTTACATGAAAGAGTTGCTGCTTAACAGACAGCTTGTCAGATGAATCTGGTGATGACTGCCACCAATTGCCAATTTGTGGCTCCTTATTTTAGACACCGCAATGTATAAAATATCTAAAGGTGGGAAGCTACAGAGAATGTTTAAAGTGTGTTGGTCTCATTACTGCCCTTATTACTGAGGCATACCTGGTGAGAGAATTGTAGCAGTCGTCCCACCATTTCCATCCAGAATTCTCTCAGTCCCAAACATATCTTTCAAGACATGTTGATTGGCTTCCAGAGCTACAAAACCTGCCAACATTCCTTTTAGTATTGCCAGGCGAATGAGTGAGGAACAGGCTTTGACATGTTTGACATGCTTTAACTTTCAAAATGTTGCTGCCAACTTTCCTTGCATTGAAGAAGAAAAAAAAAGGGGGAGGGAGACAGAATTGGCACTTACATCCTTGCCTTTTCCTGTAGTGAAGAGGACAATATTTCAAGGAGAATATATGTGTATGAGCAGACCTTTCATTTTGTTTTGCTACTTGTGTGATATTCTTTGAAAGCACATCTGCACTACAGGCTTAAGCTCGTGCCCATGTCATCCACTCCTTCCGAGCAGCTTTGGGAATGAACAGTTCTGTGAGGTGGGGACTGGAGCACTATTGGCATTCTCAGCACCCTTGACAAATTGCAAGTCCCAGCATCAAGTGCATCACAACCTCTCCAAACTGAAGGTCCCAGAATCAACTACATCACACCATTTCCAAATTAAACATCCCAGCATCCATTGTATCAAGCAGTGACTTTATCAAATATTGCCAAAATTAACATTTCAGTTCATTTCGAGTGTGTACATATGGGGTGTATTTCATACAAACACACACACCGTTTAGCTTATTTTCAGGGCTGGGGAGAAATTGTTTTGGGCAATGGGTTCCTCTTACTTTTTTTTAACTGTAGCCAATATGTGTGCGGTAGTTTTAGGGCTGACGACAGCAGGAAAAGAACAAATAACATTCCCTTCCTCTGTGTTAATGGAATGATGCTTATGAGGCATGCAAGCCCTATTCAGGTATTAGGCCTATTCGTGTCCAAAGTAGGTGTGGCAGGAACCCAGTGCAATCAGGAACCTTTGCGCAACCAGGAACCCAATTCAATCAGGGTTAATGATTGCAGGGAGGATTCTAAACATTTTCAGCTGACCATGCTTAGAATCTCCCTTCAGACCTCCTCCTCCTCCTCCTCCTCCACACTTTCCTTGAACGTGAGAGGGTAAGGTTGTAGTGGGATTCCATTCAGGGACATTCTTAGGAGAGGACTAAATGACCAGAGCTCCTTTCCCAACCTTTCTGTCACTCCAACTACTGGTAAAACTGCTTTCTTTCCTAACCTGCAACACTGTTTACAGTTTAAACTGAACATCCCTGAAACTAAATGAAATGGCCTTCCCAAATTTGCCACCTGAAACGTTTCACTTTAAAATGGCCTATAAGCTTTCTAAGCTCCAGTTTTGACAAATCAGCAGGTATGATATTAAAGGAGGCACTGTAACAAAGTGCCTCCTTTGTTAAGCCTGAACTGGAAAAAAAGCATTCCACCATTTTAAAGGGATAATCTAACATTCATGAAATCGAAAATGTTTCACCAATCTTTCTGAAATTTACATGTGCCAGAAAGAAATGTTGGTTTTACATAACCTGAAAATTTCAAGAAGATTGGTGAAAGAAACCACCCGTTTGTTATCAAGCATGGTGCTATATGCGAGATCTGTGTGAGAGAAAAGTACTGGGCAGACCCTCTATTTGGTAAGGATATAGAACAATGTTCCCCCCCCCTCTTGCTTCCCTCCAGATGTTTGAGATTACAAGTCCCAGCATTCCTGACCATGGGACATACTGACTTGCAAGGATGGGAGATGTAGTCCAACACTTTTGGAGGGCACCAGGTTGGGGAAGGGCTGCTCTATACAAAAAAAAGAGAAGTAGGTGGCCCTATGTTATTCGTCATCAGTTTTCAACAACCCCACAGTCACCTCTGCATATCATATTCTCCATCCTGTCCTCATGGTTTATCTGCTTTGGGAGAATGAGAATTTCACTTGCATTTTCTGCCTTCTCAGTGACGATGTGGCGTTAAGGCTTGTGAGCCTTAACTCCCAATTTCCCTGCTTTTTGGTGCTTGGTTGAAAACTGTAGAGCCTTAACGTTTTGTAAACCATAGGTTTTTTGTTTAATGAATACATATTATGGACTGTTACAGGGAGGATGCTTGGAATCATTCAATGTGGAATTGCCTGCCATTCAGTGAACCATTCATGTGTCACATGGATGGGGTGCTTTTCTTCACATCAAGATCAGGCTTGAGGCAGGATGGTAGTGCCCAATCTACATGGCGAGCCACAGTAAAGCTCACCATGGGACATTAGGGAGAATGAGTCAAACAGGATATCATGCTGACAATACAATGTAAATTAGTCCTGTCTTATTGCTGGGCTTGAACTCACCTCCTGGAATTGTAGTCCACGTGTGGGAAGAAAGTAGATCTTCAGATGGTTTGGACTTCATCTTCCAGCATTCTTAACCATTGCCCATGCTGGCAGGGGCTTCTGGGACTAAATTCCAAACATCTAAAGATCTAGGTTCTTTCCATCCCTGTTGTAGGCTACTGAGATAGCCTTGCATTGGTTGATATGTTGTGGACATAGTAATAATCCTAAAAAAGGGTGCCTGAATTCTTGGGAGAGTATTCAGGTGTATTTCTTCCTTTCTGCTTATCAGATGCTTCTGTTTGTACATGACCTAAGATGTCAGAGAAATCCACAATGAATTCAAATTAATTCAGATTTTGATGAAATGCTTGGACACCTCAATGGTGGTTTGAAGGAACTGGGAATAAATCTTAATGAAGGGGGTGGACATATATATATGCATACATTAACAGCCATGTGAGGATCCAATTGGATGTTGAAAATGAATCACAGCTTAAACTTGGATTCATTCTGAAGCAAGAAAAAATTAGTGTTGTGCAAATCTGCAAAACTGAAGCTCTTCGAAGTTCTCGGTATTCCATCTTGAAGCTCATTCTAACTCAAGTCTGTATGAGATTACAAATCTGTGCATACTTCCATGCGTATTTTTCCAAATGTTCACATCAGCTGTGCACATCTTTGAAATATACATATTCTTCTCCCATTGATTAAATCACATTTGTGCACATTTTTCAAAAGTACACAATTTTTGCATGCACATTTTTTCCCAAATGTACACATGCTGTCAAATGTGATTCACATTGCAAGCTTGGAGATGTACAGACTCTGACGGAAGATTGTATTGAAGTCCTTGTTCATTTCAGAAGTTACGAATTCGGTAAAATCCTGATGAAAAATGAACTAAAACAAATTTCTTACACATGCGTATCAAACATTTCTAGGTCCTAGAATCCTTCTTGCCACGCAGACCTACATATCATAACACAACCCCCCATCCTGTTTCTCAAATGTACTAAGACAGAGTGGGGGGGGGAGGGAGGGACGGAAGAAGAAGAAGAAAAAGAAGAAGAAGAAGAAGAAGAAGAAGAAGAAGAAGAAGAAGAACAACAACAACAACAACAACAACTCATAGAAAGAGTTGAGTCTCAGCATCAGATCCTGGAACTGCTCAGATACCAGCAATGAGGGGCCTAGAAACCAAAGGAACAATATTTGCTATGGGCAGCTTCCAATGTTACTGGCTCCTGCATATGTGAGTAGTGGTTTCCAAAACCTGAAGCCTGGGAATCTACAGTTGCTGTGAGCCTAACTTGCCACCCCTTCAGCTCTACAAAATAGCTCAGATTTGTATTGGCTGAGGCACGACGAGTCACATTTTGAACTGAAATTGTCCAGGATGTGGGCAGTCATCAGAAATGCCATGTCCAAGCTTCTACAATCTCGGGCTCACTGTACCTTGTCATCACCAAATGTCAAAGCAGATGGGCATTTCGATATCTCCCTGCTTGTTTAATATATATGAATGAAAGCTCCCTTCAACAAGTAAGGGGAAAAAAGTGCTGCCAACTTTCCTTGCATCCAAAACAAGGGAGCATATGTTCTATCTGTGTTGGCATGATTTCATGTGTTGGCATGATTTTAACCTTCCCACAATTTAACCTTCCCACAATATAAAACTGGCATCTATTGATCTAGTTTTGGGGTCAAATGTACCCCAAGGAAGCCACAAAAACAGAATATATCTGAGATAATATAAAGAAAGAAAAAATGACGCCTTCACTGAGGATTTTTTTCTTTTTCAATAAAATAATATCATTGCAAAAAAAATGGAGTCAATAATAGAACACAAGGTAAAGTACATTACATCTACACTGATGGTATGTGGGGTCTAACTGTTTTTTTAAACAGAAAAAACTACTATGACATTAAAATACATAGCACATCATTATCATAGTTGCATAAGTATAACTAGGGAAGTTGCAAGAGTCTGCCCTGACCTCAAAGCCTGGCGAGCTTCCCCCAACTTGGACCCCCAAGCTGGTGTTTGGAGATCACATCCCGACTGCATGGCCTGATCTCCCCTTCTGAGCCTGCTGGTGGACTTTTGCATGCTTCCGCGATTATGCCCTTTCCCCCTGCTGCATTAATAGGACAATTAAAGACCCCATTGGTGTGGGGACAGAAATGCATGAATTCCTCAATCCTGGTGGCATAGTAGCTCTTCAGTTGAGATTTAGCCATGCCAAGTTGGAAGCAGATTGGGTCATGCCTTGATTTTTAGGATTTTTTCAAATTTCAAACTCAAAGCTCTTCTTTGGAGTCTAGGACCTTGGGTAGTACACACTTTTTTAAAAAAAAAAAATAAAGATAAAGTGATGAAACTTGGCAGCATGGTAACTCTTAAGTAGGGTTTCAGGTATGCCAAATTGGAAGCAGATCGGTTCATGCCTTGATTTTTAGGAATGTTTTTAAAGTCAAACTTTTTTTAAAAAAACCCTAAAAATAAAAGCATGAACCAATCTGCTTCCAACTTGGCATGGCTCAATTCTTGCACAGACTGCATTTTCATCCCTAAATAATTACTCAAAAGTAAGAGCCATTGAATTCCCTTGGTTTTTGAAAAGCAACATATTTGCTTATAGATAAGCTAGTCTTAGCACTCTATGTGTGCTATGAATGCCTGCTCTGTCTGTCCCTATAGTTTCCTGCAAGACCCAGCCAGGGCAGGGAAGTAAATTAAACCCAGGGGTGGAGGGTGGGATTCCATCAAGTTCATCTGAGACTGGGTGCTGTAGAACATGGACTTTCCATGAGTGTTGAGGCCGGATTTCTGGCAGACCCAGCCAGGCAACTTTATGGCCTGTTACACTCTCCATTTGGTAGCCTGCAGCAGCACCTGCCTCATAAAGCAAATGGTGACACAAGAACCATTATTATGGTCTGCTAACTTGTTTGTCTCTAGTGGTGTGTGGTCCAGATCACTTCAGAAGGGGGAATGGTGTTATGTGGTTGGAGTCAATTTAAATTATCTCCAGGGGTCCCTAACTCAGTGCCTCTGATCGCAAAGAGATTGAGACTTTCCCCCAACTCTGTTACTCTTGAAGTTACTAGGCCTGCTGAGAATAGATTTGATAACATAAGCAGGAAAACAATGAATACCCCTTTTAACTTGTTAACCCAATGAAAACATGCCACACAAGAAGTCTTAAGATATGAATGGTTTATAAAGAAAAGTAAATGCAAAAGAACATCAGATACAGAAGTGAAATCTGAAACATTACTGTTGTTGTTATATATATTTATTTGTATCCTGCCTTTTGCACAATGCTGTGCCTCAATGTGGCCTTACAAAATTAAAATATATACCGTTAAAGCCTATAAATTGAAATATACAAAAGTTAAAACTATAATTAAATATATTTCAATATTAAAACATTTAAAACATATAACGATTTAAAAGTCCAAGGTATAGACAGAAGTCCAGATTATTTGCCAAAGGCCTGCTGGAACAAAAAATGGTTTTGCCTGCCTCCAAAAACACATCCAGGAGGGAGCCAGTCTAGACTGCAACGATTAGAAAGAAAATACATGCGTACACTATGCAAAACACACGATGGGTTAACTGTTTCTAAACCTTATTAGAAAAACAGTGTGACTAGGCAGAAACCAATGTCATAGGCCCAGAAGCACTTTGAAAGGTTTCAACATTGTACTTAAAACTTACACCGGCCCAAACTAATTAAATGAAGTGTTTGAAGCTTTCAACTTTATAGCAGTATGGACCAAACTCTTAGAAAAAGGGAAAGGAACACTGTGTGTGTATGGGGTGGGGTGGGGTGGGTCGGTGGGGGTTTAAAAGGAATGTATAGCTACCTATTCCCAGGAGAGATCTGAAGACCAGGTTATCATGGATCCAGAGGAAGGCTGAAAGAGATCTGCGCTGAGTTCTACACCCTGGTTCACCAGGGAGCAAAAAAGCAAGCTGTCTTTGGGAAAAGATAGCCCAAAATACCATAAAATCCAAAGGAAAACATGTTCTAAAAGAGAAAAGAAAGCTCTTCTCTCAAAAGGGAGGCAAGAAGCAGGCTGAGTCATAAGCCAGGCCTGCTTATGAACTAAAGTTTCAGTCCCATTCAATTCGATAGCTTCCTTGTGGTGGGGTCGAAAACCAGGCTGCTTAGCGGTTAAACCAAAACCCAACAATCATAAGGAACAACTAAGAGGATTCATATGAACAAAAAGGTAAAGGTAGCATGAGCAAAAGTGTAGTACTTAATTAAATGTGTTTGCCCTACTTTTTAGCAGTGTACCAAGAGGCTTACAAACAGTTGTTAATTGTAGGACTATTGTGCTGCAAAAGAGAGGAAATTCTCAGTAACGGCTCTCACTCTCCTCCTGGCTAGAGGAAGCAGGCAACCATTTTATTTTCAACGTTTTAATCTAGCTGAGGCAGGAGGGAGGGGAAGAGCGAGACTACTAAGCATGTGTTGCACTATGCTTGAAGAAGGCCGCTGCATTCACTCTAACAGGATGCATAAATATTCATTCAAAATCAACCAAAGAGAATTTTTTTTGGGGGGGGGGAACTATTCCACATACTACAAGGAAGGAGGAGGAAGACACCACAACTGGATTACTGGGTAAGGACTTTTTTTTTTTTTACAAAAATCCAGGACATAAATAATCGCTAGTCATAGTTATCAGAATCATTCTGATTCAGAGAGGGTTTTTTTCCCCTACTATGAACTGCTCTCCTTCCCTCAATCTTTCACCGATCTTCTTGAAAATTTCAGGTTATGTAAAACTAACATTCCTTTCTGGCACACATAAATTTCCTGAAGATTGGTGAAACATTTTTTGATTTTATGAATGTTAGAATGACCCCCCCCCCAATTACCCCTTTAATGTGGTGGAATGTGCTTTTTCCTGTACCTTTTTAAATACACTTTCATTCAAACACTAAGCCCAGCCCAACATGACTATAAAAAGTGTAATGATAGCTAGTGTTTCTGATTAATAAAAAGCTTAAGTAAAATAAACCATGGGTAGGCCAAGTTGACTATTGCAACTTGCTGTATACAGGGCTTCCCTTGAAGCAAATCCAGCGTCTACAGGCTGTACAAAATGTAGCAGCCAAGTTGGGCAAGGGGCTTCTAAAGTGGTCTTCTATCACTTCGGTGCTTCAAGAGCTCCACTGGCTGCGAGAGTGCGCTACAAGGTTTTATTTAGGGATGTGTATCGTATCGTTAAAATGTACAATAACAATATGATAAGGTCATTATTGCGCATGCGTTTAACGATGACGATGTGATAGAAAAACCTACGATAATCATCAGAGACGATAATTTTCGGGCAATTTTATCGTTTTATCGGACTGCCATATAAATATACCTATAACTTCTGTATTTTAAAAGTTAGAGGCTTGAAACTTGGTCTCAGTGCTTATGGAGTATGTCGAAGTACGTGTATGAAATTTGAGATCGATCCCTCCAACCCTCGATTTTATATGAATTTATTAAAGATCGTTTCCGTTCTGACAGGTCTGAATGAACGCACGTAGCAAGCTGTCATTCTGATCTGTCAGAACGGAAACAATCTTTAATAAATTCATATAAAATCGAGGGTTGGAGGGATCGATCTCAAATTTGGCACATATGTGTAGCAACATTCTTGGGCCAGAAGTGCAATCTGGATTGAGCTGTGCTACATGAATGAATATGAATATAAATGAAGACAATATTCTTTTTGGTCCGAAATGACGATAATGATAAACGATATTTTTTGGCATGCACACCCCTAGTTTTATTACCTATGTATAAAGCCCTGCACTGCTTGGCAGACCCGCTCTCAAGGGCAGGGTGACCTGATCGTCCCCCATTGCAATTTGGAATGTGTGGGGGCCAGGGCTTTTTCCGCGGTTAACCCCCAATTATGGAACATTTTGCAACTGGAGAATAGACAGGCTCCCACCATCATTTGTTTTAAACTCCTCTGTAAGAAGTTCTTATTTCCACAAGAGTTTGGGGGAGGGGTGGTTTAAATTTTAATGTGGGTTGAGGGTTCTTAATCAAAATTGTTTTATGTATTATTGTAAAGTTCCACAATGTCAGAAATGGTGAGGTGGCACTATAAAGATGTTTTTAAATAATAATAAAAAATATAGAAATCCTCAAGGCAGTGAGTAAGAAAGTTGTCAGTCTTTTTTATTTGATTCCTTTAAAGGGTGCAGGTTTTCGTAAACAGCTAGTAAATCTGTTAAGCTCTTTTTGCTAAATGTATTGCACATTTTAAGTTGATTTAAATCAACTTCAAGTGCAATTTCCCCCCCCCCCCATGTGTTCTACAACTGCCAGGCAAAATCAGATAGTTTTTTACAAGTTATGAAATATTTTAAATATTACATATTTAAATAGATACACGTAATCAATCTACAGCACAATAGTAAATACGTTTACTGGGAAGTAAGCATAGCATTGACAACTTTATGTTTAAGAAAAAAGCCTTAGGCTGGAAGCATGCCTGCCATGAAGTAAGGGTCATTGGACATCTGGAGAAACATGCATATGAATGTGCTGGACATGTTGCTCAGTGGTCTATACTGTCCTCTAACAGATATCACCTCCATATCTAGCATTAGCAATGATGCATGGCAATTTCCTCATGTTAGAAAAAACAAGGTATATCTTTTTAAAACTAGCTATTTCAGGACACTGATCTGACCCATCAAAAACTAGTATTGTCAGCAATAATAATAATAATAATAATAATAAATTCCTGAGGTAACACTGAAAGCAAATGTGAAGGTTCTTTCTCAGCCAAAACATTAGAAGAATTTTGTGGGACATGATAGATAGATGGATAGATTAAGATAAAGCTGCTGAAATGTCTCATGTTAGTGCACATAATTTTCGGTTGTCAGCTACAATTAAATTTGAAAACGAATGAAGGGTTATCAAAAGAATTCACAGTGAAGCATAAGACTTTCAATTAGGGATGTGTGACAGAGCAAAACCTGAGCTCATCAAGGGTCTTTGAATTCCACTTCAAAGCTTGTTCTGCCTCATGTCCATGTTGGATAGTGAGCTTCGAGGTTTATTTCCCTGTGTGAAAATGTGTGTGTATATTCTAGCACATTTTTCCAGATGTATGCATCAAATTCTGTGGATTTTGAAACGTACACAGTTTGTTCTCTTTGTCTAAAGTTTCTTCACGCATATTTTTCAAATACATTTTTTATTGTTGTGCAAATTGCATCACAAGCTTGGACATGTATGGACTTCAGACCACAGATGATGTTTGGGTCCTTGTTCATTTCTGGAAGGTGCAAATTCGATGAATTCTGGTAAAAATTGAACTGAAACTATTTTCTCACCCATCCATACTTTTGATTTGTGTATTGAAATTCCTCAGGGGGAAAGGCAGAAGGTGGTGATCTTTATCAGCATCAGGTGAAACGTACCAAAGTCCAGGCCTAGATATAACCAGGTAAATCACATGCAGATAGAAATTCCTGTTCCCATGTAACATGCTAAAGCCAGCACATTTTGTGAAGTCAATCCAGTATCATCCAACTAGACTATTTTTACCATATGGAGCCAAATTTTTTTTTAATAATAATAATAATAATAATAATATCATCTATTTCTAACCCGCCTCTCCCTCTAGATCGAGACAGAGAACAACAATAAATATAAATTCAAAGACCATGATAGGATTGCATGAGGATCACTTCTTGTTTCTAATTTGGCTGTGCTAGCTTGTTTCCCATGCTGAAAAGAGCTTGGCTAGGAAGTAGTTTGAGCTAGTCTGAGCATAAGATGTTTAGGTCTAGGACCATAATTTAACCACATATTTCTCTCTTCAAGCTATTAGAACTAATGCAATTTTCTTCAAATATTTTCCAACAGAGCAGAAACTTGGAAAATTGCAACTTACTTTGACTCTAATTAGTACAGTAGAAGATATACCAAACTCATATGGCGTACAATTAATAATCCTAAACTTGCTTCCTCCATTGAAATTGATGGCATTAACTGACTCATAAGTGTGTTTAGAAATGAAAACAGAGAATTATGAATACATAATTTCTCATAATCCTTCTCTTTCATGACATATCACATTTTTCCTGTGACTCACTTTCATGCTATAAATCTAAAGCCTTTTTTTATTTCTCCTTCAGCTGAAATCCCTGCATTTAAATCTTCAGTCCCTACTTATCAACTTCCTAAGCATGGGTTTTATATTTTATATGCTTCAACTTTAGTGTGAATTGACGTACTATGTATTTCCACATGGATTTTGCCATAATTATACTTTATTTGATAAAAGCATGAATGCACTACCATCAATCATACAGCTTGTGAATCACACATGTATAATCCAGGGAATACATGTACATAATTAAGAATTGCACAAATTCACTCTCCTCATGGAAAGAGTAATGGAGAATATATACAGAATAAGAGAAACTGCAGCTAAGGATACAAGTTTGTGATTGGAACAACATGTGTTCAGTTATATCTGATAAACGTTTTTGTGACTTGATATTTGCTGTATCTATTGTTTAGAAGCCTTCAATGCTTATTGCAGATAGAAGGTGTACACTAATGACCTGTTCATTTGGTGAATGTTATTGCTAGTGCTGTGCTGAAAATGTCAACTATTCCATTTTTGGCATTTCGTGGGAGGAGGGGGAAATGAAAACTTCTGGGGCGAAAGAGGCTGGGAGAGGTGAACGTTTTGGAGAATTTTCTCCTTGGGGAGGGTGACAGGGTTTCCACATACCTTTTTAAATATAGCCAGTTGTTGAGGGGACTTCTTTCTTCCCTTTTATTTTTTAAGAACCCCCCCCCCCCCGGCATTTTCAGGAGCCCAGGAGTGCTTACTGGATGCTTATTGGAGAGGGAGAGGTCACGTGGTCTCCAAAAGGCATGCACTCACAACTGCTGGACTCATCCAAATGCTGGAGGAAGGGGATGTTATTGTTGTTTTTGAAAAACTAAAAATAGGAAGAAGGGCCCTCAGCAATCAGCTATACTTAAATAAGGTATGTGGAAACCCTGTCCCCCTCCCCTAGGAGAAAATTCTCCAAATTCCTCCCTCCCTGTGAAAGAGGCAGAAAAAAGCAATGCCTCTTTCATAGGGAGAGAGAAAGTTCATGACAATAGGGTGCAGGATTCAGCACAGCACTAGTCTGGAAGCACCTTGTTATGGCTATTCTTTGGTTCAAGGACAATATACAGTTCTAATAGAGAGAAACATGATTGGTGCAGAATAATCATAAAACAGTGGATGGGTGGATGAGTGACGTTTGAGATCATCAAGATTTACTGAACATCATCTTTCTGCTCATCTTGTACCCAATTCATGTTCACATTTCAATAGGAAACATGTGCAAATAGAGCAGTGATGGAACAGGAGATTTCTCCAAGTTTCTCCAAATTGGTATAACTTTCGTAATTTGTGCAGTCTTCCCCCATAGACTAAAGTAGGGCTGATTTTTTTTTTTTTTTTGGCAAATTAGGACATTTGCACAAATTGATCTGGGAATCCAAGACAAGATGAATGTGAGCCCATGTTCAACAATTTATGAATATGTTCAACAGACAAGTGCTCATGTTCATGTTCAGAGCTTCAAACGTGTTGTGTTTGCATGTTTTGCAAGCGAAACCGAAATTCTCATACATCCCTGCATAAACCCCTTTCCCCACTATAACTGGTCTAGTTCACACAGAGCCCAAGTACACAGATTTTTACATGTAGTAGGATATGTGAAGAAGCTATGGATTTAAGTGCCCTCCAATGCTGTGCATCTCTGTTTTGTGGTGCACGTATCATGTGAGCAGAGCTTACTTGCATAGGTTTTAATGAATGTAGCCTTGTGGTTGGCTAAGCATGAGCTTCAATCCTCCACCTCACTATATACAAAGCCCAAACAGAGATTCTGCACAGGAAGCAGAGCATTGTCTCAGTTACACAAAAGCAGTTGAAATTCACAACACAATAACAGAAGAGAAACTGACGTTGGGTATCTGCATGAAACCTCCTGAGATTCCCTGCTCTTTGTAAATAACAGTTATTGATTCCAAGATAACAGCCCTGAATAAACAACCTCTAACAACCCTTATTGTAAACAAGTCTTTTAGACCCTCATGTGTCATTAGAAACTGAGTCTATTAATCGAAGTGCTTTTCTACTTTGGATGATGTCCCTACTTTCTCTGTATTGGCACTCCTATTCCTGCCTTTTCATGTGCTTCATACTTTGGAGGCTAAACAAAAAAAACACCATGAGTATTTAGCTTTGTCTTCTTTTCGATCTTAAATATATAGACCCTATTTTGCCCATGTTTTTTTAACCTTCCTAAATGTTTTCAAGCATTCTGTTCTACCTTGGGTTAGGAATATTATTATTATTATTATTATTATTATTATTATTATTATTTACACTTATATACTGCCCCATAGCCGAAGCTCTCTGGGCGGTTTACACCTTGAATTTTCCAAATTTTGGTTGGAAAACTATAAATGCCTTCAGTTATCTGGTAGAATTGCAATGCATGGGGCTCCACATAGATTTTCATCGCCCAAATATAGATGGATCGCTCTTGAATGGAAAGAAGATGGGCATGACCCTGGGAGTAGGGATAGATGAATCTGTAAATATGGGTGTCATGAGAATCCAGTTGGGTCTCGAGGCTCGGTGATTTCTCACTGGCTCGGTCACCTGGATAGCAGCCCACATATCCCCATGCTTGCACTACTCAGCATGCACTGAGTAAGGAAAGCACAAAGATCCCCTCTTGTCCACGAGCTGCCATTTTGCATCAGTATGGCAGCTCAGCTATTTATGCAAATCACCATTTACATGAAATAGCAGCTGTAAATAAGCCTATTTCCACTAAATCACAGGCACGAATTGTCTATTAGACTACACCTGTAATTTTGCATAAATGGGTTATGTACAGCCACCATATATGCAAATGACAATTTACATAAATAGCTGAGCCACCATACTTATGCAAAATGGCAGCTCCTGGGATGGGGGGGATGGCACTCACTGATCACCAGGTGCTCATGGGCCATGCTGTCTGCGGAATACGGTTGGGTGGCTGATGGGGGGGGGATCTGGTGAGTGGTGTGCAAGATGGGCTCTGGTGAATTCACCCAACCCTATCTGTTAATTTGGGTTTCTCTCCATTTCTCATTTTTCCAATCTTAGGTTTGATTCCTCACAACTTTTGAGTGTTTTTTTTTAAAAAATGTTCACATAAAACTGTATACATTTTGTGTGTATTTCTCCTAATACATGCATTTTTGAATGAAATTGTGTTTAATACACAATTTTTGCAAGTATTTTTTTCTAATATAAATGTATTTAATATACACATTTGCACTCTTCCCTGATTTACAAAATTTTGTATGCATTGTTTTGGCTGGAGAATTCCACTGCAGAATTCAGAGAAGCACACATTTCAAGGGATGACTGGCTTCTCGTATTGGCTCAAACGTGCGGAAATAGCCAAGAACACTATAATTTCTCCCCCATCCCTAACCGGGAGGATAAATTGATATCTACCATAACATTTGCAAATACCACTGAGTGGAAATATCTCATTTTGTACATGCATTCTTGGGAAATCCTGAAGAGCAAAGAGGAAGCATGCATCTACAATTGCCACTACAGTTCCCAAAGGGCTTATGAACAACCAAGCCAGTAAGTCTATAAACACCAGTTGCTGGGTAACATGAGTCATAGGGTGCTGTTGCAACTGTCTCCTGCTTCTGGGTTCCTCATTGGCAGCTGATTGGCCACAGTGTTCCTGGTCGATAGTTGGTTGGCCACTGTATGAACAGAGTGCTGGACTACATGGACCCTTGTTCTGATCCAACATGGCTCTTCTTATGTTCTTAAAATCTCCTCCGACTGCCAAGAAGCATTTAGGAAATCATGTAAATAAAATTCCTAAGACTCCACCACAGCCCTGGTCATCTCAGAAGGCAGAACTCCTGGACACCCTGAGATATCTGCTTGATGACAGACATTCTCCTCTTCACAGATGGATGTTTTTAGTTACATTTGTGGTGTTTTTTTATTATTATTTCAAGAACCCAAAACAAACACTACACAAAATGCAGTTTCTCACTAAGCTTGGGAGTTTTGAAGAGAGTAGCTCTTCAGATTGGCCGTCCCTCAGTGCAATACTCTGCAGCACAGTGTAGGGCAATAAGCTCTGTGTGGTTTGGGCTGCTACCCATCAGCCAACTCAGGTGACTTCCCCCTCCATCAAATAATGGATCCTTCAAGCGACCTTCAAATTTCCCCTCAGACCTTCCTTTCCACATGAGGCCTCTCTTTCTCTGAGGGCATGGAGAGGGGTCATGATGTGAAAGAAGGAGGGCATGGAATTTCTTCTCATCCCTTTCATCACAGCTATCCTCATGCAGATCCTGGAGAAGAGTCTCTAACAGCATGATTCCTAGCAAGGTGAGTTAATCAGAACAACCCATGTTTAAGATACATTAAAACATTTGAGCTGAAGCTGTGGTTTAATATGTAGATCAAAGAGTAGAATTCAGAGGAAGACAGTCTAAAAATCTAAGGTTGAAACATAAAATAAGTCATTCAGTTAACATTGCTAAGGGCATTTAATTAGGGGAAACATCAAGGTGGGAATATATATGTAAAAAAAAAAAAGTGTGCTCCATCAGTATTTAATATGGGAGAGGTATGTTCTCTACATCCCAAGGACCACACAAGGAAATTCAAGAGCTGTGAATAAAAAAGAAGAAAACAGTTGACACTCCTCAAAATTAATAATAATAATAATAATAATAATACAATGGCTTAACACTTTCCTGTTGGGCAGATATTCTCAGTGAGGGAGGATCTGGGGTTCTGCTTCCATCAAATCCAAAGCCCTGTTGGGCTTGAACAACCTGGGTAAAATGTGTACATGGAGGCCTTCCCCCCCCTTTCCCCTTGTTTTTGGCCTTTTGGTTTTCCCTCCCATTGGCTTCAGGGATGACCCAATTCCATGGGCATGTTTGCAGGACAAGATGGTAGATCCAGACCTCCTTCTCTTTCCACAGACCACTTGAGAGGGAGATCTGCTATATCCTATGACTTTTGGGACATCCTCCCAGAGACCATAGGGCTGCAGCCTAAACCAATGAGACTTCAACATGTTAAACTGTAGTTGGGCAGTGCCCACTATGATTAGTTTTGCCATGCCACATTTGCAAGTGCACACACACACACACACACACAGGGCCAGCCCTAGGCATCAAACGGATGAATTAAATTTCTATTGAGTCAAGTCATTGCTCTACCTTGTCAAGTAGTGTCCATTGTCTTCGCAGAGAAAGGTACTTCCCAGTCCTGCTGCCTTTTATCTGCAGATCCTAGTAACATGAGGCCCTTAGCATATAAAATATGTGCTGTCACTAAGCTATGGCCTCTGTCCTTGAGGCATCCCCAATGTATCTCTGAGCCCCTTCATCTTCACCTTGCCCTGATAGTCATATTTATGGAAGGCTATCAGAACCCATGATCGTGCCTCTTTCTCTCCATATTTTATGGCAACATCAGAATGAATGCAACACTAAGATCAATGACATTTATGTTGGTTTTCCAGCTATCTAACATATCTCTGTTGTACAGAACAATCAAGACAACAGGAGATGCAATGGATATTGACATTAATACCTTTTGCTGTAATCTCACTGGTATAAATAGAGAAGCAACATACATGATGTCCGAATAGACATAGATAGGAAATTCAGTGGTGCTACATTCTCCACTGAAATTGAAAAATTAGATTGGGGGTGGTAATATTTCAAACTGTTCCAGAAGTACCAATCCAGTTCGTCCCATCCAAATGGAGCCATGCGTAGTTTGGACTCCTTCCCTATTCTATACAGATATTAAACATGAAACCCAATGATGCCATACCCACCTTCTAGCTGGATACTCAAACACTTGCAAAAGTTAGTCTTTCTGAACAAACCTGAAGGTGATGTTCTTAACTTTTCAATCTCTAAACAGCTTGGGATCCAGGTTACCATAAGGAGCTCCCGCTTCCTCATGTAACTGCCCAAACTTTAAGAATATCTTCATAGGGTCTTCTACAGGTACACCCCGCCTTTAGAGGTGAGTAGGTATAGTGAGATAGGGACTTTTCAGTTGTAGCACCTGCCTCCACAATGCCCTCCTCAGGGAGGCTTGCCTGATTCTGAGTTTGATGCCATTTAGTTTCAATTGCCAGTTAATTAGCCCAGACAGTGTAGATCTCTGAAGTTTCCATGGATGTCTGAGATCATGGGGTAGAAAAGCAAATCATACCATGAAAATAAAGGGGCATGTTTTGCCCATCCCTAACTTGAAGGCCATTGTAAACATCATTGATAATAGTGCATGACAGCTGTATTTGGAAATTCCTCCACATGTAGAGTTCATGGGCAAGGGAAGAAATATGAATGAGTCTATGCCCTCTCCCATCTTCACACACTATGTTGACTTTGCTCCCCAATGTGCACACATTGGGGGTCAAAATATGTGTTAAAGATGGTTCCATTTTTTTTATTAGGTCTCCCTGTGCAGGGGGGTGGAGATTTAATCTTTTTTTACTAGCCAAAGGAGGAAGCCTGAAATGGCCATTGTTGATAACATTGTGGCTAAGGAATAAAAATAGAACCCTCCTCCAACTGTAAAAATAAATGAATAACTACTTAAAGGTGAGTATTAATAAGATGACCCTGTCCAGATGGGCTGGGCTAGTGTGGAACATCTGGCATGGGGCAGAAGGCATGGCCCTACTCCATTCTCTCTGCTTTAGCTCTGCATGGGGAGGGGCATCCAATTTTGCCTGACATGAATCACCAATTAGTGATATATCCAATTTTGGACTATGCACAATAACCTTTTCCTGGAGTCCTGCATCCCCCTCCAAAGCCTGTCCATCAAATCTTTCTGAAATTGAACTCAATTTGAGGGAAATAACAAATAAATATACTATATGAAGAACATATTGAATTTATATTACTAATTTAATTTCCCAGGGAATATTTATAGGAAAAAGATCCTGGAGTTTTGCAACTTCCCTATATACCACTGTGCTACTAAGACCAATATCCTCCCATTTGGGCTTTCCTAAATCAGATCAACGATCTCATGCTGTGTCCCTTCACTGGTGGCTGTCAACGTAGTTGTTGAACAAATACTGATCAGAAAAATAAATGTAAAAATCCACTATTGACTTAATGGCCAATGAACTAAACTAACCAAAGGGGGGGGGGGTTAAGGGAAAACCAATTAGATTTATAAAATCACAACATGCAATTTGCTTTTTTTCTCCCCCCAGTCAAGCCTATGTTTTAATAATACATTAAACAGAGATGTTCTTTTTATGATATGTAGAGAATAATAGATGGCTTTAGTGCTTCACATTTCCCTGCACTTTGCAACAGCCAAAGATATCTAAACATTGGTTCGCTGTAGAACTGAATCTGTGATAAAGCAGACAATTGGGATTGTTGAAACGGTGATGAATAGAAGAAATGTATTATTCACAAGCAGAAGGAGGATTTTCTTAGGAGGCAGCCCAAACAAAACATAAGCTTTTGCATTCAGAAAAAGAAGAGCGACACACGCAATGCTCAGATAAATATTTATACTTCATTCCTATCATTGCCAACTCTCTGATGAAATTAAAGTACAGTGCAATTTATCACATAGTCTTTCTTAATTAAAACATCTGTTCTGCTTCCCAGAGAATCCATGAATGATTCATCGGTTGCATATAATGCGTATTTATATATTTGTTCCCTTTTTTTGAGTCAATATTATGCAGTGGGTATGATGATATTTGCATTTGTAAAAAATAATGAAAATCCATATTGATGCAGTAAAATGGGAGAGTTTGGGTAAAGATAAAAATGAGAATATATCTCTATCACTAGAGGTTAATTATGGCACAATAGTTTTCGCTTATACCAGTGGCTCTCAAATGTTTTCTTTCCATGGACAACTACAATATTATTGGGGGCTATGGCAGACCACCTAAATGAACCTTTTGGTCTACAAATCAAAGTATATACTTAACATTTATTTAAATAACATTTCCTCTTTGGCATCAAACCCAGCACCATACTATGGAAATCATGGTCTCTAGGCAAGGCTGGTTGGAAGAGACCCTTTAAATGAGAATTTTAAGGGGGGAAATAGTAGGGCTGTGCACTATGTCTGGTCAAATCCCCGAATATGAGCCAAGGCAGGCCAATTCGGCCCACCTTGGTCTGAATCCAAGATGGTACTGGGTTGGCCCAAGGTGCTGTTAGGCTGAAACAGATCAAAGCCTCGGGTTGCCTTGGGCTGATTCAGGGCAGTGCTGGGCCACTCCCCCCCCCCAACTGAGTGGTTGCCTGGTTAAGCCAGCGCAAGGCCGACCGTGAGTCCATTGGACTCACCAAACTCACCTCCCTCTCCTTCCCCACACTCCTTGCCATCCTTGGTCACCTCTCACTGCCACCACTGCCACCGGGACTTACCTTTAAATTGTGTCCTCCTCCCTGAGAGCTGAGCCATGATTTAAAAGTATCACGGGGGCTTGCTGTTTTCAATATATCTATGACCACAAACTATGGTGGCTGGAAAGGTGAAACGACCCTTTATGGCCACCGTAGTTTATGGACATAGATATATTAAAAACAGAGAGCCCTGTGATAAATTTAAATCAGGAGGAAGACATAATGCAAAGGTAAGTCCCATTGGCAGCAGCTCTAGGCAGCAGCTCTGGAGTTTGGGATGGGGGTGATGGGGGCAGGGGCAGGGGCAAGGGGGCTGTGAGCAGGGAGTCACAAGTCCAATGGACTCCCAGTTGGCCTTGTGCCTGGCTTTCCTGGGTGCTGGATGTGTGGCTGGCACCCAGAGGTTGCAAATCTTGCTTTGGTGCTAAGGCAAGTGTCCCCTGAAGTGCTCCGAATCAAACTGGGGCCTTTTTGGAGGCCTCCAAGGTGAGTTGGGGGTGCTGTCCACAGCCCTAGAAAATTGTAGATTGCACCAGCACCAAATTGAAAATTTACTTTATTTGATAATTTGGGCTTGGTTAAATGGCCTTGATCTCCATCACTGGGGCGGGGGGAGAAATAAATAAAATGCAGGGACTAGCACAGATATTATTGAATGTTTACATGCACCATCAAAATAGAGTTCACAGATCACCAGCAGTCCACATATCACACTTTGAGAACCTCTGGCACGTATGCCATATACACCATACCCAATGGCTTAGCTCAAACAGCATTTGTCAGAGATGTCAGTTGTTGCAGGTGGTTTTAGGAATGTGCAGATTTTGTTAAATCTCATCTCTTTTTCTTTTTTCTTTTTTGCAGATTATCACGCATATTTCATTCCACTATCGGCTCATTGACAGAATTAGATTTCTTTTTAGGGGTGCATGAGAATTTCACCCCACATTAGTGCAAGTGTACATTTGTACAAATCCCCCCAAAGTAAAACAACAACACTGACAACAAACAAAACAAAAACTCAAAGTCTGCAGAATCAGCGCAACTCAGAAAAAGCCAGTCCACTGTGGAATCCACAGGTCAGATTCATTGAAATCCAAACACATTTGAATCCATTGCAGATTTCTTCAACATCATTCATAATCCTAGACTAACAGCTGCTGAACATGTTTTTCTTTGACTTGTTGATACGTGAAATGGAAACATTAGATATGAAAAGTTCTCTTGGAACAGACAGATTGACTAGAATCTTTCCAATATAGCTTCAGGCAAATTCAGTGCTATTTACAGCTATGATTTTGCACAAATCACAATTTGCACAAATAAAATAAAACACCCAATGAAGATCCTGGTTTCAGGAACTAACCTGCAGCTCAGCTGACAAATGCTGGGGGTGCTGCAGGGATCTGTTGGGCCCCAAAAGGCCAGATTTCCACATGATGGATAACTCTATGTGGCTGTGACAGTCAGTTCTGGCTAAAAGGGTAATAGTTTAGAGGTCAAATTTTTAGCTCCACAGAAAGTCAGAGGAAGAGAGAGAAACAAGGATGATCAGGGGTCTGGACACAAAGCCCTATGAGGGGAGACTGAAAGAACTGGGCATGTTTAGCCTTGAGAAGAGAAGATTGAGGGGAGACCTGATAGCACTCTTCAAATGCTTGAAAGGTTGTCACACAGAGGAGGGCCAGGATCTCTTCTCAATCATCCCAGAGTGCAGGATACCGAATAATGGGCTCAAGTTACAGGAAGCCAGATTCCGGCTGGACATCAGGAAAAAAACTTCCTGACTGTTAGAGCAGTATTACAATGGAACCAATTCTGTTCTGTGATTCTATGAAATGTTGTAATACAGGAAACAGAAACTTAGTCTGCAAAACTGAAGAAGAAAATACCGTCTTGAATGGTTGGAGTTGGGATGAGGGGGAGAGAAAATGATTTTAGAAGATAAAAGCATAAGACAGAGAAGTAGAGGGCCAGAGAGAAATAAATAAATAAAATAAATGTTCCCACTCTCAACTGTGTTAATGGAAACCAGGTGTTAAAAAGGCATCCCCCAAGTGGCTTCCTATGGAAGTTCAGTGGTTATTTTCCCTGGGCTTAATCACTTGATTATTACATCTATAGTTTTGTTGTCCTCTGTGCCTGTTCTGTGTTTTGTTTCTTTGGGATCTTGCCACTGCAGTGGGAAGGGAATCCATTTTCACCCGCATGAAACCATGGACGCAGAGCTTCTTAGTGAATGGATGATAAGTCTTCTTTGGCTACACTTTCCTTGGTGGCTTTTATAATCTGCTACTGTAGGTTACTGCTAGGTGAATGGGTCCTTCTGGGGTAGTATAGCCTCTTGCATTGCCAATGAATGGTTGCGCTGTGCGCTCAGAAAACTCAACTGCTTTTAGAGATGTTGTTTTTTGCTTTGTTTTTTGTTCCCTTGTTTTATTTTGGGGAAATGGTTGAGGAGCTTTTTAAAGATTGAACCTTGTTTCAATTCCAGGCAAACAAATACTTGCATTCTGAACATGGTGAAAGAGCAGATCATTCTGTATATTGTTTTATACCAGCTATGCTCCATGGACACTTGAAGTTGTTTGTATGTGTATGTTTGTGTATTGATTCTGAAGACAAAACAAAACAGGATAACTTGGAAATTGAATTTCTGGAGTCTGTCCTAAAGTTCCATTTCAAATTGAATCCTCCCCTGGAGTCTGGGTTTTCAGCTCACATTGGTTCCAGGGTTCCTCCGTCTCATCCTAAGGTTGAATGAGAAATTTGTTTCAGGATCAGAATTAACCCAGCTCATACCTTCTAGACCAAACATGGACTTGGAAGGAATCTGTGGTCAAAGGCCATACATTTTCCAGTTTGCAATGTGATTCTGGGACAACTAAATGTGTCCTACAGGATGTGTACATTAAAGTGCAAGAAAAAAATGTGCACATTTGAAAAATTCACACAAACCCACTCTAATAAATGGGAGAAGACAGTGTGTATTTCAAAAATGCACACAATTGATGCATATATTTTGAAAAAAATATGCATGGAAATATGGACAGATTTTCATGTGAAAAGAGCCAAACAAAGTTTGCAATCTGATATGAACATGAGTTGGAACAAGCTTCGAGAAGAAACTTGAAGAACTTTGGAGAGCTTTGGAATTGCTGATTCACACAACCTTGCATACTTTCCACAGGGTGGCTTGTTAACCATGCAGTGAAGCTTGTTAACCACTCTGAACAACCCACCCAAAAACAATGAGTTCTCAAGGTGGCTTGTTTGAGAAAAAAAGCCATTTTGCCTGGTTAACTAGCCACACTGCCACAAAAAATGTCTTGGGTTCATCAACATGTTAACTAGGCTGACCAGATAAAATCCAGGTCAGGGCTCATGTAACTTTAACAGTTGCAGAGAAAAGGGAATTTCAGCCTGCATCATTTGTATGCAATTAGTACCTGGTGAAATCACCTCTTCATCAAAGCAATTAAAGTTGCATGCACTATACTAGAGTGACCAGATACAAAAGAGGGCAGGGCCGCTGCAGCTTTAACTGTTGTAATGAAGAGGGAATTCCACCAGGTACGAATGGCATACAAATGACCCTGGCTTAAATTCCCTCTTCTCTACAACTGTTAAAGTTACATGAGCCCTGTCCTCCTTTTCATATGGTCAGCCTATGTTAACCCATGGTTCAATGACAAACAAACAAAAACTACAGTTCAACAACAACCCACACTCAACCACTGAATGTGGGTTAGCATGTTGTGTAGGCTGACCGTACGAAAAGGAGGACAGGTCTCATGTAACTTTAACAGTTGTAGAGAAAAGAGAATTTCAGCCAGTGTCATTTGTATGCAGTTAGTTCCTGGTGAAATTCCCTCTTCATCACAACAGTTAAAGTTGCAGGCACTATACTAGAGTGATGAAGAGGGAATTCCACCAGGAACTAATTGCATACAAATGACACCAGCTGAAATTCCCTTTTCTCTACAACTGTTAAAGTTATATGAGCCCTGTCCTCCTTTTCATATGGTCAGCCTAATGTTGTGCAAACCCAATCAATATGTTAGCTATGTATTCACATAGCTAACTTGTTTGTGCTTTTAAATTCTATCCTGACTTAAATCCCCGGAACAGGCAGACAAGAATTCCATACAAATAAATTAAAAAAGTATATGACACTTAGTAGCTTTGATTGGTATTAACTGCTGATTATACCTGGCCAAGTCTGAATGATTAACCCAGATATCTGAAGTTGGTACACTCCCCACCACCCGCAAAAAGATGTAGAAAAGATTCCAGAATAAAACTTGCAGATTTCTGTTGCTCTATTAATGTTTATTTGTTTGTTTGCTTGTTTAAAAGGAAATCCAAATACATTTAATTAGATGAAGAATTCTAAAGAGGCAATTTTTATAAGCAAGAACATTTGTCCCATGAAAAGCAAAGAGGTGTCTGATTTGTTTGTCTAGTTTTTACTGCCTATGTCTATAGCACAGTAGTTTCCACCTATCCTCCAATGGCATCTAAAAGCTAGACACATCTTTCAGAGATAAGGATCTATAAATTAAGTGGCTCATGTTTTACAACGAAAGTAGCAATGCCTCAGCATAGCAAAGATGGGACTGAGTAATACTGCAAAACCATTTTCTCCATTGTACTGCCTGAAAGCAGCACTAAATAGACCAATAAAACATCACATATTTGATTAAATCAACAGCTTGTGAGCGCAATGGGTTTTAGCTCCAGCAGTATGAGTCATACAAGATCCTGGTATAACTTAATATAATTGACTTTAACCAAAATATATGGAAGCCAGTGCCATATTTTATTTGCAACAGACTTAGATGCTTTGAGATTGTGGCCACTATGCTAAGAAGAGGATATGGATTCACATCACAATTCTAATAGCTCACAGGATTCATTGTACCATGACGTCTGAACTTTCTTCTATGCAGAAATCAGGAAATGTGATTGATTGGTGAGAACGTGGCATGCTGTGTTATCACATGAAAAGGGGGAGAAAGCCTCTGCATTCAAATAAGTGACTGGGATTAGAATGTCATTGTTATTCAAAAAATTATGCCAAAAACGTAAAGGTCAAATTCACTTTTGAGAACTTGCCTGTAGCAGCCACTTGCAAGGGGGAAAAAATCCCCCTTTACGAGCAGAATGAATATAAGGTCTACTCTACTGCTCACTCCAAGATGTCTGGAGGTGTCTCTTAATCCCCAGCTCCTGGAGTCCAATGAAAATATGTCAGTTAAAAGGGCACTCAGTCAGATTTTGGCAGCACACAAGCTTGGGAGCTATGTTACCTAACAGACTAGTGTATCTAGTTATTTGTATTGTTTTGGCAACAATATGTTTATTTATTTATTATTTATTTATTGCATTTGTATACCGCTCCATGGCCGAAGCTCTCTGGGCAGTTTACAATAAGATTAAAACACTTAAAAACAATATACAAAAATTAAAACTGCAAAAACATACAATACACACATATATTTAAAACCACTATAATAACTTAAAAAGCTATGAGCCAAAACAAAAACAGAACAAACAAACAAACAAAAACCAGACCCAGGCTCATCAGATATTGCTAAATGCCTGAGAGCAGGGAAAAGTCTTGACCTAGCACTGAAAAGAGAACACTGTTGGCGCCAGGCGGGCCTCGTCAGGGAGATTGGTCCACGATTGGGGGCCACCACAGAGAAGGCCCTAAGAGATTGATGCTTTAGAGCATGGATGGCTCTCCGGACATTTTGACCTACAACTCCCATGCCCCACTCACCACTGGCTATGCTTGCTAGGGGTGATGGGCCAAAACATCTGGAGGGAAAGGTTAAAAGGGGATGTGCCACTGGATGGGGAGGGGAGGCAATAGGGATGTTGCCGGTACTTGACTGAGTCCAGGAGTCCAATGGACTCCCTCACTTGCCCGCCGGACCTAGTTGAGTACCCATGGAGCATTTATGGATCAGGTCATTCATCTCCCCTCTATACCCTCACATTAAAGCTGAAACAAATTAGCTTCCAACCATTCTCCTTTGAGTTCTCCTCAGTGAATTTTCATGTTAAATACTCTCTCAATACACTTCGGCAAATATTTGGTAAATATTCACCAGGCAATTGATCTATGTAGCTTGTATCAGATTATGCTTGATATTGGTGGCCCACCAAGCTGTGTGGGCCTGGAGTAGAGAGGAATGACAAGGGGAAGCTTATATTCTGCAATTTTCAAATGAATGGAGCCACAGTTGTGGCTCCAATAGATAAAGTGGTCAGTAAAATAAAGGTTGCATAAGGTTAAAAGGGTGTACTAAGAGACTGGAGGCATGGTCCTTAAGTGAAGCTATTTGTGTAGATGGGTTATCGTAGATAGGAACCTTGGCATTCCTTAGAACATTATGAGGGAGTCCTTAATGATAAAATCAGTAATGACAGACAAGCCCTGCTCAGGTGTTCTGTACCAGAATAGAGCAAATATGAGCAGAGAAGGAGCCCTCCAACCCCACCCCTCTCCTTCATGACATTGTTTGCCCTCTACTAACAGAGGGTGACTCTCTGAAGAGGAGAGCCTCCTTTATTTATGGATGCTCTGCCTGGGTGTCAGAAAGCAGCTTTTCTGCCTGTTCTGACTCATGTGGAGAGCCACCAGGTCATATGTTCACCCTGTTCAGCTACAGTTCCCTTGAATAAGGCTGCCATCTTCCCTAAAAGGCAGTTTTCCTGCCTCTACCAATATTCCACAGCAATAGACAGCCACATGAGGGCATTGGGTATGTTCTAGGGCACGTAGGCATTACATTACACCTCATGAACTGAGTAGATCGATGTTGGAGAAATCCACCAAGGATTGCTATGAGTCTGACCTCTGGATGCCACATTGCACCAGCTTTTGCCATGACACACAGCTTCCACAGCCTTGTGGACTGGTTTATCACATTGGGGGGGGGGGAATTAGAACTAATGCACATTCACAGCCACGCACAAATTAGCACAAGTAGAATGGAATTATTGTTTGAAAACTGTCAGGTTTTGCTAGCTGACCAAGGCTGAATGATGAGGACGGCCATAACTCTCATGCAGATAAACCCGGCAATAAACCCATCAAGGCCAGGGGAGGAGGGAGGGCAAGGCAAAAGAAAGCTGTATGCCAGGCTTGGGACTTTACCAGTTCCATGAAGCAAATGCACAGAAGCCAAGTAGAGTCCTTTTCCAGTCCAGGGTCCAAAATCCAAGGAAGTCCAGGGATACAGGTAAAGACAAGGCTCAGGGTCTAGGATCAGGCTGAGGAGAGCCATCGTGTCGATGTGACGTTGCGCTGGGCGGTGGAATTCCAGCAGCTTTTATCTCCAGCGTCCTGGAGCAGCTGCTGGGAATTAGTCCCCAGTCTTCTGGAAGGCTTTTATACGGGCCAACACTCATCTCCATTGCACTTTTACATTAAGCCTCCCTCGCTCAAAAAGGGGTCAATGGAACGTGGTCCTCTGAACCTGACAGAGGGGCTTTGGCAGGGCATTGAACATTATCTAGAGGTGAGGACTCTGGAGCTGCTTCTGTGCTAGGACCCTCACCCAGATCTGCAACCTGCCAATTTTCTTCATCCGCAGAAAAGCCCGAGGGGGCATGGCAAACACCCCCACACCCCCTTGATTCCGTCAATAAGCAGATGATGGGATGAAAGACACCTGACAATATGTGAAATATAGATGGTGTGGATTTAACAAAATCCATACACCCCTAATCGTGTAGGCACCTTACAGCATGACCCAGAAACCTCTGTAACACCAGTGGGCAGAGTTTGTTTGACAGATGGACGGTTATAGTTCCCTGAATGGGGAAAGATGGAAAACAACTGAATTATGGTATTAGAGGATTGAGTAACACTACACTGAAACAAGATAGGGAGGAGGGGAAAGCCAGCATAAATATGCTAAAAGACTTGTGACAGCAAATATAGAGTTTTAGACATTAAATTCTTTTCATGTAACATCCAGTTTAAAAATAAATAACCATCAGGGGGGAAGGCTGGGCTTTGATGGTGCTGATCGATAGAATCCGGGCAGCAGACTGAGCAAGGTGTAAAGCTCACCTGGTCACAGACAATCTTCCACACTATGTTGAGGTGAACTCTATCTTTATTTAAATTATAAGTAATTCTTTCTACATTTGCATCTTAATGTATAAATCAGCACAGTTATGGAAATTGGTGTCCTCTTTGACCCCCGTTTCTTGGTGATACATTTCTTTTTTTCCTTTTTTCCTTTCTTTTTTTGGTGATTCATAAGTGGCCATCATACCTGGAGGATTGGTTAGCCTCCTCCCCCACCTCCATTTCGCTGGGGCTGCAGAAAAAGGGCTACGAGGTGCTGGCAGGCCACAATACATGGCTAATGGAGTGTGTTCACCTTGTTGGAACACAAGTTGTGTTGAACATCCCTACTACATTTACCATGTAACATTAAAAAAAAAAAAAGAATACTTCTCCATAAAGTATGGCTATTGCATAATTTGGTCGCCATGATCACTCCTGCTAATGATGCAAGCTTGTTACTGCTTACACTATGACTTTGTACTGAACATGATTCAGATTATGGGGACATCACAGGATCTTTCACCAGGTGAACTGCAGGTGCTGCTATACCACCAGGAAAGGTATATTTTGGGCACAGATGAGAATGTACATAGAAAATGTGTGCCAAGTACTTCATATTGTATATTATTTTTATATTGTATTTCATGTCATTCTTATGTAAACCATTTAGAGGTCATATGACAACAAGTGGTATATAAGTAGATCAAGTAAACATCAAGAACAACACATGCTGTCTGGCACTTGTCTGACACATATGTGAGTGGAGGCCTGATCCTAACTAGTGCTGAAGTGAAATAGTTGATTTTTTTCATTTCGCTTTTTAAAAAAAGTAAAAACAATGAAGCAATTGTGAATGCAACTGAGTGGCTTGTGTAAGCATTCTTTCTATGACAATTTGATCCACTTCCAGTAATGAAGTTCCAATTCATCATCCCTGAAAGCTATCATGCTCCTTCTGAAGGCCTTTGAAATTATGCTTTGTCAGGATGAGGTCTCATTTGAGGGGCATTGTGGGTAAAAACAGTAAAAAATGGTACCCTCACTTGCCAGCGGGGTGTCAATTTTTTTCTGTTTACCACCATATTTTTTTACCCACAATGTTTCTCAAATGATATCATGTCCTGATGAAGCATCGTTTCTGAAGCATTGAGAGAGGACATTTGCAGAGATGCAAAATCGGAGTTTCACAACTGCAAGTAGGAATGTACAGATTTTATTTTAAAAAATTCATCTGCTTTTCATGGATTGTCAAGTGACTTTCGCTCTGTTGTCCACTTACTGGCACAATTGGATGCCCCCCCACCTCATTTCCTAAATTTGCACAAATTCACATTTGCGCAAATTCACACTCCTCCACAAATGTGCAAATCTAACCCAAATGCATATTTTCATGCTCTAGGAAATAGGAGAAATGTGCATTTTGACTGGGTTTTTTATTTTACATATTTTTCTATGACTAAATTTGTGTAAAATTCCAGAAAGTTCAAAGAAAAAAAAAAAGTAAAGAAAAAAAAAAGAACTGGTCTGCAAGTCCACAGAATCAGGAAAATCCAGTCAGTTGCAGAATCCACAGGTTGAATTCTTGGAAATCTAAACTAATTTGATTCTGTTACAGATTTCTTCAACATCCCTAGCTCTAAGTGGCACTGGATCGATTTGCTACACAAAGAATGTGCACAATCCATTATCTCTGTGATAAAGATAACAAACACACACCGGGGGAATTTCTCCTGGGCTCAGAAAACTTGGCCCAGAATGTCATCTCTACTTCAGAATGGCCTGCAAAACTCTGGGGCATTTTTGGTACCACTTTAGATCCTGTTCGGATCATCACTTGCTTACATATCCAAGATAGGGATGTGCATACAAGCAAACCCCGACTTCTTCACAATTCTCCAGATTCCATCTTGAAGCTCATTATGCTTCATATCTCTATCAGATAGTGATCTTCACTTTTTATTTCTTTTCATATGAATATTTGTACATATTTTTGTTTTGTTTTTAATGTATGCATCACTTGTATGCCTCTTTGAAATGTACATATTATTACCCCATTGATTAACGTATGTTTGTGCACATGTTTCAAAGGGAAGCTCGGAGGTTGGCAACAAGGGAGAGGGCCTTCTCTGTGGTGGCCCCCCAATTGTGGAACGATCTCCCTGACGAGGCCCACCTGGTGCCAAAATTGTTATCTTTTCGGCGCCAGGTCAAGACTTTCCTCTTCTCTTAGGCATTTAGCAATATCTGATGAGCCTGGGTTTGTTTTGTTTTTAGGTTTATAGCTTTTTAAAGTTATTACAGTGGTTTTAAATGTATGTGTATATTATGTGCATATTGTATGTTTTTGCAGTTTTAATTTTTGTATATTGTTTTTAATTGTTTTAATCTTATGTAAACCGCCCACAGAGCTTCGGCTGTGGGGCGGTATACAAATGTAATAAAATGAAATAATAAAATAAATGCACAATTTTCAAATGTATGCATGCTTTTGAATGCATGATTTTTGGTCTGCAATCACACTGCAGGCCCAAAAACAGAATGACGTCAACAGCATATTGTGTTCAAGTCTGTATTCATTTGGAAAGGGGCAAACTGGATAAATCCTGATCAAAAATGAACTGAAATAGATTTTTCATACATCCCTAATTAGAGGGGCAAGCATCCAAGAAGGCATATGTCAATATTGTCCTGCAGTTCCCATCTAAGTTTGGATCTAAATGAGTAACAATTGCAATGCTTGGAGTTGTAGACCAATGCATCTGGGGAGCATTAGGTTGGGGGAGGCTGGTTTAGAGACTTGTACTTTTTGATGTTTATCACCAGCATTCCCATATTTATGCCATGATATGTTATGTGACTATCAGTGTTGTACACTGTTTGTTTTTAATATGACCTTATATTCTTACTAGACATTCTGGATTTGTTTTGTTCCTTTGCTTTGAAAGATCATGTTATTTATGCTGATCAGTAGATTTATACAAACTCTTGGAAATGTTTTTTTTTTAATGGCTATCAGTACTTTACATATATTTATGCACTTGTGACACTTATATTCTACCGTTTGAAAAGGTCAGTGTGACTTATTATTATTATTATTATTATTATTATTATTATTATTTGCATTTATATACCGCATCATAGCTGAAGCTCTCGGGGCGGTTTACAAAAATTAAAAACATTGAACATTAAAAAAACGATGTACAAAATTTAAAAAGCATAAAAAAAATAAAACCGATTATAAATACAATGTCCATTTAAAACAACTATTCTTGTTCAAACAACAATGGCAACACCCTCAACATATGCTGTTAAATGCCTGGGAGAAGAGAAAAGTCTTGATTTGAAAAAGAGACCATATCCGGGAATGCAATTGTGCTCCAGCAAAATGTAAGTACGAAAAGCAAAACAAAAGACCCACGCTTGCTCCCCCCCCTCGATGTCCCTGGACTCCCCCCATCCCAGCTCCTTCCCTCTGCTGACCCCAACTACTCACAGGGAGGAGGGAGGAAGCCGGGATGGACACCCACACCACCCATGGTCCTTGGGATTGTCCCGGGATTGTGGGTAAAATCGGGTTAACTGAGGTCTTGTTATCCCATGAAAATGGAGGGGTCATCCCTGCCATCATTTGGATGCACAGGGATGACCCAGGGATGACCCTGGGGAAAAAGGCCAGTGTAGACATGGCCTGTGACATAAAAGCGGAAAAAGATTTTCAGGAAGCACCCACTACCCCCTTGGAGACCACAGATCTCAAGTCATCTTGAATTCCAAGCATATGGCTCAGTAGATGAGGAATTTAGTTGCCATTTTTCAGTACTGCCATTCTCTATATCTATGCAACATGTAAGGCTGCCAACTTTGCAATTGGCTGCTAACTATGCCTTGATATACCGACATCAGCACATGGTGTGCCGTGAAAAGCTTCAATTGCCAAGCCGTGCATGCCAAGCAATTCTTAAAGATTAAAAAAAAAAAAACAGCAGCTGGATCCAGAGTTAGTCATGCTTAGAGTAGACCAGTTGAAATCAATGGGTCTTAAATTAGTCATGACTTTGTGAAGTCCCACTGATTTCAGTGGGTCGATTCAAAGTATGTCTAAATCTGATCCAACACTCAGCTTTCCCCACCTAAAGTCTGATCAGTTAGTAAGCCCAATAACAACTTGCCAACCCCACTCTGCCATTGCTACAGAAACTCAGCCCATCTTGTCTTTCTTATTCTGACTAAGGGCGAGGAGAAAACTTGCACAAAAATTATTCCAGGCTGAAAATAGTTGGTTCCCTTGTAATCAGCAGGCACCTCTGTGTTGTTTTGTGAAGACTTCAGCACTCAGCAGATCTGTAAAAATCACCGCATCGTTTTCTTAAGCAAGCAAGAATCTGAAGCTGTGCTTTGTGCTCACTTTACACAGTGGGATTTCGCTCGGGCTCCTATGAGACAGTCATCTTAGGCCCATCACATGCATTATTCAAAAACACACCAGTCTCTGCTAATAAGCCAATCAGAACAAAGCCATTCCTCTGCCAATGCAGTAGCTTGGAGTTGCATTGGGATTTATTGTTTGTTTATTTATTTATTTTTTTGGGGGGGAGGACAGATTATACTGTAGAAACTCTAGCTCCACCAAATAATTCACAAACTGAATCTGCCTCAGCAGATGAAAACCCTGGCACAAAGTTACATACTGTGAACCAGCTTGGGTGAAAATGGAAATGCCGTTTACAGCACCATTCACATGACAACAGGTGGAAGAATTCAAAGACGGAACAATACTAACGGAGAGAGTTTATGGCGTTTACAGGAGCCCGGTCAAATATCAGGATTATGATGCCTGCTACAAACTGAAGGGATGGGTTGATCTGCCAGTTTCACTTCCTTCCACATCCTAATTTTTTATTTACCTCCCAAATATGAACTTCATGAATTTTGTTACATTCTTATGAAACATTTAAAGAAATAACAAATGGGTGTTGCTTCTGGTTTTATTGTTGGCCTTTATTGTTGGTTTTTATTGTTATTTTATTGTGTTTATGTCTTTATTGCTTTTGATATTTTACCTGGGTTTTTATGTATTTTATTGCTGTAAGCCACCTTGGGAGGGGTTCTTCCCTGAAAGGCAGCCAAGAAATGTTTTAAATTAATTAATTTTTATACTGTCTTTCTGGGAAAAAAAAGGTGGGTTTATTCCTCAGAAAAATAAAATAAATAAATAAATCAGAAAGCGCAAATCAAAAATAAATAAATATGTAGTATATTAAAAAAACGCCTCTAAAACAATAACAATTTAAAAAGCCAAATCAAAAGACGTGTCATGACCTCCTTCCTGAATGCAGAGTGTGAAGAGTCATAACCCCAAAGGGAGTGTTTCCTGAGCTTGTGCTTTCCTTTGTAAAGAGGGTGTCTTCAAAAAGCCTCTTCTCCTAACTTAATATCTCAGCAGGTTCATACCGAGATAGGTAGCCCCTCATATAGGCTTTGCACTTTGGTGCAGGCTTTGCACTTTGGTCTCGCTCCAAGGGGTAATATGCTCACAGCCAGCTTGGATAACTTTTGTCCTGGGGAAATGACTGGGGAAATGACTTCTCATACTCTGTTGGGGAGACCCAGAGTACAATCAGTGTGACAGAGAACTGCTTTGTCAGTTAAAGAGTGATGTGAACTTTCTTTGCATATATATTCTGCATCCATTTTCTATCAATAAACGGTCATCTTTTTGCACAATTGCCTTTGTTTCATCATGGTAATCAAAAGAATCTAATTTGACTGGGACCTGACCCCAAATCAATAGAGGCCCCCCCTATGTATGTTTGTGGGGGGGGGAGGGGCACCATCCCACATTGCTGCTGAAACATCTAAGGGCCCAACATCATGTGTGCAGGACCAGTCACTAAGCTAGTGATGATGACTGGGTCAAAAGAACCCACATGATTTGTCCCACTAATGTGTTATGCAGCTTTTAACCATTATAGCATGACAGTGGAATGAATACATGGAGATGTGGCTTCCACACCATGGTTGAACATGTGCAGTGTGTGTGACCTGGAAGCTCAGATCGAAAATTCAGATGTATGAGATGATCTGTAGCCCATGGCTGTGATACACGCAGAGGTCTTCCCCCCCTCCCTTATTATTACACCATGCGTTCTAGGATGAAGCCTTGGTATTGGAAAATAGGCACTGGGGCTGAAGCTTGTTGAGTCCTAGTGCAAATTAAAACCCAAGTGTATCTGGTTTATGGTCTTTTTAATGGGAAAAATACATGATGCCTGGAGAGAGTGAATTCAACTATACCTGGCATCTAAGTAAGTTCTCCTAGTTTCTGAACATCAGCCTGGAAAAATAAATATACATGTAATGAAAGACAATTTTCTGTGCCCACCTGCATCCATTCTGGTGGGATTTACCTATTTACTAGGTGACGTTTACATAAATCTTGTTTTATTCCACTTCCTAGATTTGCCTGTGAAAAATGTGAAATCTGCACTTCTCAGACTCACAAATGAAATCACACATGACAAAGATGCAGAGCTTTTGGTATGGGAACCTGAATCCGAACACTATATTTCTATCCTTTGCTGACTGTAGAATTTATATTGAAGGGGAAAATTTGTAATGGAGTTTTGCATAGTTCTCAGTTTCTTGAACAATGGTTTTATCTTATATTCACATTCTCTCTCTCTCTCTGTCTGTCTCTGGCTCAATTCGGACAACACGCTGAGCCTCAGTTGTTGAATGAACAACTGACGGTTGTTGAAAAAGGTGGTGATCTACAGACAACACGCTGCAGAAGGCGCTGCAAGGAATCGGCTACCACCCCGGTTGCAAATTGCCTACTCGGCTCTGACTGACAGCTCGGCCGCCATTTTCCCCGCCTACCAAACCCCGTTAGTCCTCCAGCAGGTATCCCAGAAGGCACTGCGGCCAAAAACCATGGGCGCCGCCATTGAAGCCGATGCAGGACACACCTCCCAAACCCCATTGGCTGCCTTAGTCAGTGGGTGGAACTCAGCAGCCTCGGGCAAAGAGGCAGCCAGGAGGGACAGCAGCACCAATACAACAGTCGCACCACATCCCAGCGCTGCAATTCTAATGTTGGCACCCACACCCCAGCCCCCAACCCCCCCCACCTCCCTCCTAGAGCATCTTCCACACACACAGGAAAGAAGGCGAGAGTGGGGTGGCATAGAAAACTCATCAACTTAACAGTCTTTTAGAATTTAAGAAAGCCATAAAGACTGTTCTCTTCCGGCAGGCATATCCAGTGGAATTTTAGAATGTTTTAAGGATGTTTTTAGGATGTTTTAGGATTTTTATGCAGTTTTAATAATATGTGTCATGTTTTAATCAGTTTTATGTATTTTATCATGTTGTTGTTCCCCGCCTCGATCCAGACAGAGAGGCGGGTAAGAAATAAATTGTTGTTATTATTATTATTATTATTATTATTATTATTATTATTATTTATTCAGCAGGGAGACCAGACATGGGCAATAAGGCACATGGGCACCACTATGCCAGGGCAGAACCTACAGAAAGAACAGTCGCCCCAGGGAAGGGAGGAGGCGGCTGGAAGGCACAGCGGTGGAGAGGGGACGGCCTAGGCCACACCCCCAGGGAGCCAAGCACGGAACATGCCAAGGGGATGAGGTGGAGAGGGGTGGCATGCCAGGGAGGGATGCCAGTCAACAGATGGAACTCCACAGCTGATGCTCACAGGGAGTGGGGGTAGCACAGCCAGATCCAGGCACCGATGCATTCACACACCCGGGACGCCTCCGCATGGGTGCGACACTCCCCAACGGGATTCTCAGGGCCCGGCAATGGCTCGCTGTCCAGCCATGTTGGGTGGATAAGGGGGGGGGGCTCTCTGGTCGCTGCTTCCCCTGCCCTTGTCCTTCTGGGTGATGTGAGGGTGGAAGTGGCGGTGCAGTGGGGGTCTACTTTGGATGGGGTGTTGTTCCCCTCTTGGTGTGGGGGGGCTGCCTCTTGCTCCAGGGCACCTGGGGTTGTTGTTTATTCCATCTCCCCCTCCCCCCTTTGCTGTAGTGCCCTTCTGGTGCACTTCCCTGTCCGTTTGGGTAGCTGACTGGGCACCCTGCAGGAGCTGGCCCTTGTTGAGCTCCGTGCCGGCTGCCTGGTGGGGGAGGCAGGCGTCTTGGTTGCTATGGGGGCGAAGCTGGGTCTCTGTTGCGAGCTGAGTCCTCGAGATATCCCTAATTGTGTTGTCCTGCCCTCCTTGTACAGTATAATTGCTGTGGGGGATGGGGGCAGAATGCTGAAGGACCTTTGTTCAGAATAATAATAATAATAAATATAATTTATTTCTTACTTGCCTCTCCCACCGGACAGAAAGAATGCTTCCACAAGCCACTCAGTTGCATTTCCAGACAAGAAATACAAATACCCTACTGACTTGCAATGATGGGAGTTGTAGTCCAACACCTTTGGAAGGCACCAGGTTGGGGAAGGGCTGCTCTACACACACAAAAGTGGAGTAGATGGCTCTAAGTTGTCCGTCATCAGTTTTCCACAACCCCACAGTCACCTCTGCATATCATATTCTTCATCCTGTCCTCATGGTTCATCTGCTTTGGGAATATGAGAATTTTCCTGCTTTTTGGTGCTTGGTTGAAAACCATAGAGCCTTAACATTTTTTTTGTAAACCATAAGTTTTGTGTTTAATGATATATAATATATTTACGAAGTGAAATGAAATTCTCACCCATCCATAATGGGTGGAACCAGTTAGGGTATTAAACCACCATTTGACATTTATTTCATCACAGGCCAAGAGTCTTGAACCAAAACTAGTGATACTGTGGTTATTTAGAAGCTCCCTGGTTTGATTGCTCATGCTTTGAAGGGAGGAGAGAAGAGGCCAAAGGCTGAGGTGTAGCTTGGCTTCTCAAGCAGAGATATGATCATCCAATCCAGCTCAATCTGGTATTGTAAGTTGAACAGCTCATGAAATGATTATGGCTTGACCAGCATACTAGGAAGGGGTTTTTTTTGTTTGTTTTCATTTTTTTATGTTTGTCATTTTTTTCATTAATTTCCTTTATGTCTGGATCCATGCCAAGGGGATTGAAGGTTATTGACTGTGTCCTCTGGAATGCAGGGACAGAATCCAGCCAATCAGCTGCTAAGTCACCTCTGTGTGCCTCCCCTACTGGCCTTTCCAAACCTGGTGCTCTCCAATTGTGCTGGACTACAACCCCCATCATCCCCAAGGTAATGGGAGTTGTAGTCTGATACCCCTGAAGAGCACCAGCTTGGGGACGGGTGGTGTAGGTAGTAAATTATTTGCTAAGATATTTGTGGAGATGCAACAAGGCACCCAGGAAATTTGAAACTTTGGGCAGTTCTCCAATTTTCCTCTCAGCTGTGGCCAGGCCTGTATAGACCTGAGGAATCTCCCCAGCCTTTGAAAGAAGGAGCTATGTATGAGAAATTTGTTTCAGTTCATTTTTGATTGGGCTTTACCCAGTTTGCACCTTCCAGGTCAAACATGGATGCAATCTGCCATCTAAGTCTGTACCTTTCTGAACATGCAATGTGCTTCGCGCCCCCTCCCAAGGTTTGACAGCATGCATACCTTTGAAAAAACTGCATAAAATGCATAGTTTTGAAAAATGCACATGAATGTGCTTTAATTAATGGGAGAAGAATGCACACATTTCAAAGATACACAGAATTGCTGCGTACATTTGGGGGGAAATGCATAGAAATACAGATTTTCATTCAACCCCTCCCCCCCCCCCCACAAAACCTGATATGGACTCAAGTTGGAACAAGCTCAAGATGAAATCAGGACAACTTCAGTTAGCTCACATTTCGCTGATTCACCCATCCCTTCACAGTCCCACAGTAGCTCCAAAGGGTTGCGCTCAGGCAAGCTTCCTCAGCCATGGTCAGATTACAGCCATGTGCAACCCAACTTGAATCCAGACCTGGGATGAGCATACTCCAATCTAGGTTCCATTAGACCAGTTGCTGGTCAAATCCTCTGTGACAAATTAGCATACTAGGCAACTATATTATGACAATTCCTAATAGGGGTGTGCAATGGATCGGGTACCATCTACGATCTGGATCCGATCCAGGGGAAATCAGATAAAATTATCCGATGTGATCACCTGCCCCTGGATCAGCCAATCCAATCCAATCTGATCCGAAAAGGACCCGATCTGGATTGGATTGGAGGATCAGACCCCCTCCCGCCCTCGTGGTTCTAACCTGCCCGGGCCATCTGCTGCCATCTGCTGGTGCCCGCGGGTGCCAGCGGACGGCCCCAGGAGGTAAGAACCGTGAGGGGGAGGAGGGAGGGGGGCCCAGGGGAGGAGGGAGGGGGGCCCACTTACCTGCCGTGGCATCCTCTTCTTTCACCTGCCGGAGATCTACTGAGAACTAGGCTTCGCAGCCTAGTTCTCAGTAGATCTCCAGCAGATGAAGGAATAGGATGCCCCGCCAGGTAAGGAGGACCGCGAGGGGGGGCTTACCTCCCAGGGCCATCGCCATCCACTGCCGCCCGGCAGCAGCGGATGGCAGTGGACGAGCCCAGCAGGTAAGGAGGACTGTGAGGGGGAGGAGGGAGGGGGGAGGGGGCCCCACTTACCTGCCAGGGCATCTTCTTCCTTCACCTGCCTGAGATCTACTGAGAACTAGGCTTCGCGGCCTAGTTCTCAGTAGATCTACAGCAGGTGAAGGAAGAGGATGCCCCAGCAGGTAAGGAGGAGTGGGGGGGGCTTACCTGCCGGGCCCGTCCGCTGCCATCCACTGCCACCCGGCAGCAGACAGCCCCGGCAGGTAAGGAGGACCGCTTACCTGCGGACGGCAGTGGACGGCCCTGGGAGGTAACCGCGGGGGGAGGGGAGGGACAGGCCGCCATTTTTCCCCATAGACTTGCATTGGGGGAAAGCTTTCTTTTCCCCAATGCAAGTCTATGGGGAAAATAAAAATGGCGGCTGATCCAAAAATCGGATGTCCGATTTTTGGATCGGGATCAGGCCCGATCCGGTCTGGGGGGCCTCCGATTTTGTCCGATCTGATCCAGGACAAAATTGGAGGTCCCTGCACATCCCTAATTCCTAACTCAATCACTTCCCCATCATGAAGTTTATTTTATAAGTGAGTGTATTTTTAGATAGCAGTTTCTCAATGGGGATTATTCATCCTGACTTGGTGTTATGAACATTGAAACTCAAATATTCTCCTGAGTATTAGATTCAGTACTTTTTGCCTGCCAGCTTTTCCTCCCTCCTTCATTTTTCACAACTCTAAAAGACAAATAGGCCTTCCATCTTGAAAAAGGTCATAAGACTGGGTTTGGTTATATGGAATTTGTACAGTAAGGCTGCACATAATAGTACGCCATAACATATATGCAGGTAATGTGGTTTGAAGTTTTGACAACTAAACAGCATGGTTGCCTTTCCAAAAACAACATCCAGAGAGGTTTAAGGATCACCCTAAATGAATCAATGGCATGTGCTTATTTAGTTCCACTCTGATTTTACCGTCTCTGCCTAATTGATAAACAGATTTCCAGGACCGTGTTAATGCTGCAAATAAATTCGGTGGCAGGGCTTAAAATGCCTGCTGTAAAATAGGTGCTTCAGTTGCATCTGTGGTATTTTAGGGCTCTTTGTAGCCTCATGCTCAGACCAGATAAAAACAACAGTGGCATCTTATAAGAGAGTCCACATTCCTCTCTTGTAAGATGCCGCTACACTAGTGTAGAGAAAGCCTACTTGAGTATCTCTTTCCATTATCATTGCTCACTAAGTTAGAGGGCATTTTTGTCCATATTTGATCAATCTGTCGGCAAAGCAATATTTCTTATCACTCCTGCATTTTCTGACACTCAGTAACTATCTGTGGCCATACATGGAGAGACATAAGAAGAGCCCTACTAGGGAAGACCAAAGCTTCATCTAGTCCAGCACCCTGTTTTCCACAGTAACGGCCAGATGCATCTGGAAAGCCTACAAACAGGAAATGAAGGCAATAGCCCTATCCCATTCTTGCTCTCCAGCAACAGGTACTCAACAAGTAACATTTAGCTATATCTAATAGCCATGAGGCTACCCATCATTACTCGTAATATACAAGGAGCCACTACTGAAATTAGTCAGTTGCAGATAATCTCTGATATGTAATACTACCAGCAGATCTCAGCAAATAATCTGATACGTAACAACAGCATTGATACCCATATATACATGAGCACTGGAGTTCCTGAAGGCCTTTTCTGCGATGGCCTTCCATCTCTGGAATGCCTTGTCCCAGGGAGAAGATATTCCAGGGAGAAGCCAGAAGCATTAAATAGGTGGTGTTAATTAATGCTTCGGTCACTTTTACATTTTGGCAGGTAGGTGTGGGCATCTGGAGCGTCATAGGGTAGGTGAGCATTCACAGGCACTGTTTCGGTGATTGGTAATGCCTGAAAGGCCCCAGCTGTGAGTTTTACAGCCTCAGCCAGTGGGATAAGGGTTACCTTTAAGGCCAACCTTCCTCATCTACTCGGAGCTGTACGGCGCGAGGGGCGGTGAAAATCGGAAGGCCTTCCTACCCCAAAAGGGGCAGTCTGAGTTGTGGCAAACTGGGAAGCGCCACTTCACAGACGGTGAATGGCTCGCCCTGAAATATTTAGGATGCCTGCATAGGTTAACCCACTCTGCAGATCTTTAATAAAGTGGCCCTGTTTAAAATCCACTTCTGTGTGTCGCCTCGTATTTCTCTGCCCTCCATTAACCGCAAATACATTTTCATTTCAATTTGCTATTGGGTGATTTTATTGCACTGTGTTTTAATAATGGTTCTTGTCTGCTGCTGTTATGTTACTATTATTTATTTATTTATTTATTTATTTCAACATTTGTGCACCATTTCATATCTAGACAGATTGCAGAGCAGTGAGCAAATAGAGATAAAATGATACAAAGATAAAATGAATAAAACGATTATGTTATTATTATTATTATTATTTTTAAAAACAGAGTGTCGACTTAATGTAGTTGCTTAATTTTTAGAGTTTAAATAGCTTGTCATTGTATTGGGCAGTATCCAACAGAGTGCAAACATTAATTTAAATATTGTTGAACAAGCATGAACTACTTTAGGACAATGCCATGTGTGTTAGCTGGCACACCGATTTCCTGAGGAACCATTTTTGTATAATGGATCAATACATTTTTGGACTTACCTTGGGAGCATGCATATGGGGCTGTCATGATGACTTAACTTCCTAAACTTCAAAATGCACAACTACACCTCTTAGGGATCCTCCCATAAACTTTTAAGGATCCTTAGGTTTCCCTGGAATACAGGAGCAAACTACCATGACCCTGTTCAGACCGTGGTGAACAGCTCAAAATGCTTAAGCCATGGTGGTTAAGCATTTTGTGCTAAACATTACAGCTTAGCATATGGTGTGAACCATTACTTAGTGTGTTGTGTGAACATTCCTAACCATGGTGGCTACATAACCACAGCTTAAGCATGCTCACAACCATTTGCTTCAAAAGGGCTAGCGACCTCACCATGGCTTAGCGTATTGTCTGAGCAGGCCCACTGTGATCAGATCTTTCCACTGTGTTTGTTTTACTTTAAAAGCTGATGTGGGGAGGGAAGGGGTCCATAAGGTCCTGTTAATCATGTGCTGGGGGGCTACAGGTAACGGTGTTATACCTGTACAGATTGCAGATCTCTCATACCACATGTAGTCTGAGTAGTAGTTTTGAAAGCACAGGAGTAAGCCAGAGGCCTGTCGTACAGTACGCCACAGACGCACATGAAGAACGCACATTTTGGGCTCCAAAGCTCTGATGATCCATTTGCATGATGATTGGCAACAAGAGAATGGACAAACACGGAGCACAAAAGAAACCATGAGACAGGGCTTGTCAGCGTAATAAATGGTAGTTTCGGTGCTCCTGCTGTTCCCTTTTCTCGATGTTCTTGGAAGCCTCAGAGAAGAGTTTGACAGAGGGATTTGAGGAATAACAATGGAAAAGCCCTGCCAATATTTACAGGAACACCTGCCATGCCAGGTAGGTGGCACTCAGCCAAGGAAGAATACGCTTCTGCCTAACTTTCCTGCAATGGGATATAGTTCTGTAAATTCCCCATGCAACTATAGGCAACTATATATATGAAAGATAGAAAGACTAACAACAGAGTATTAAAAAGCTATATTTTAAGCTAAACGTTTTGGCTTCCAAATGTATATGAGGAGTGGCCGCTTGGAATAGTGCGGTGCCGAAAATTTCTCCCAAGGAAAATTTCGACCATTCTCATTCGATTTGATAGAAAAGAAATTGCTTTCAAAAAGAAATTCTAAGGAGAAGACATTTCGGAGAACTTCTCATGGGTTTGGTTCAGGGTTCTTGTGCTTTCCTTACTTATGAGATGACTGAGGAGTGTGTGTGAGCATCCTTTTCTTTCATTATACAGTCACCTCTCTGACTGTAGCCTCCTTGGCTCCCCACACTTCCTGCCCAGGGAAAGACATACATTTATTCCTCCCTAGGGCCTTCTCAGATCAGGGAGTGCAGGCAACCTGGGAGACTGTAGAGCAATGGTGAGATGCGTAATAGAAAGAAAAATATTGGCAGTACCCTCAGACAGCTAATACTGATTAGTGAAGGTCAAAATCTCTACCAATACACATTCAAAATGAATTACAAACTGCCCCAAGAATGAGGCAGAAAAATGGAAGCCCCATTCATGGGGAAATAAAACCCTCATTTTCAGAATTTTCTCCACATTTTCTTCACCATTATATTTGTGCTGGCTCCATTCCCTCCCCTCAATGCCCTGGAGTGATGCAAGATATATGGGGCACTGTAGAAGATGCAAAACGGGGGCCAGGCTGCCAACACAGTTGTTGCTGTTGCCACTTGGCAGTGGCAGTGCAAAACAAACAAACAATAATAATAATAATAATAATAATAATGGTAATAATAATTTTATTTATTTATTACCCGCCTCTCCCTCCGGATCGAGGCGGGGAACATCATCAAACATAAAATACACAAAACTGATTAAAAGCACATAAAACCAATACATCATTAAAATACCAATAAAACACCAATAATAAAATAAAAGCCCTTAGGGAAAAAAAGAAGATGCTGTTCTATTATCCTTGTTAATGGCGGTTCCTACCTGTGAGAAATTATGGGAGTATTTCTCCTCCCCATGGAGGAGCTCTAGTTTGGAATGCCTGGAGATGAACATTCATTAGGAAAAACAACACCAAATTAAGGCCATTTGGACGAAGAGTTCTGAGTCTATAGATCCCAATCTGTGTAAATTGTTAGTTAAGGTTGCACTTAAACAAGATATTGCAGCCCAGAGTCATGTCATAGTAAATCAACATGTTGCAGTACCTGAGGTTACCTCCAAGAAACAGCTTCTTTCAAGAGAACAGTTACCGATAAAATGTATTGCATTAGAGAATTGTTAACATGCACATCTACTAACGTGGTGTATTTAATTGAATGTTTAGCTTAAAATACATTGTTAAATACGCTGTTGTTAATATTTTTATCTTTCGTATATTTTTTATTTTAAGGCTGACTGCATCCACAGTAGATCCAGAGCCTTCTTTCTTATTGCTTTGCTGTTGGCACTTTACATCAATCCCCATCTCTCTCTCTCTCTCTCTCTCTCTCTCTCTCTCATCTACCTATTAAGTGGAAAATATGTGTGTGTCACATATGTCCGAAAAGGTTTACCCATTTCCAGACGACTTAGAAACTTGACACGGTGACACGGTGATAGGTCTGGCTGTACAATGTTCCAGAAAAAATATAAAAACACGAATTTTGGGGGTTTAAGTATTTTTAAATAATTTAAATAATTTAATAAAACCAACTCCCAACATGCCTTGGGCAGAACTCCCAGAATGCCTTGGGCAGAAGGCCAGACTTACTGGCCTTTGGCAGCCATTATTGTTATTTATTATTATTATTACTCCATTTACATACCGCCCCATAGCCAAAGCTCTCTGGGTGGTTTACAAAAATTAAAAGATTGAACATTAAAAAGTCAATATACAAAATTTAAAAATATAAAACATAAAACAGCTGATATTTAAAACAGTTTAAACTTTTAAGCCTGGCCACAAAATCACTTAAAACCTCAACTTAAGCTGTTAAAATGCCTGGGAGGAAAGAAAAGTTTTGACCTGGCACCAAAAAGATAACAATATTGGTGCCAGGCAGGCCTCATCGGGGAGATCATTCCATAATTGGGGGGCCACCACAGAGAAGGCCCTCTCCCTTGTTGCCATCCTCCGAGCTTCCCTTGAAATAGGCATCCAGAGGAGGACCTTTGATGTTGAGTGTAGTGAACGGGTAGGTTCATGTCAGGAAAGGTGTTCCATCAGGTATTGTGGTCCCAAGCCATGTATAGTTAAAGTTATAGTTAAAACCAGCACCTTGAATCGGGCTCAGAAACATACAGGCAGCCAATGCAAGAGGGCCAGAATCGGTCTTATATGTTCGAACCATCTGGTCCCTGTTACCAATCTGGCTGTTGCATTTAGCACAAGCTGCAGCTTCCAAACTGTCTTCAAAGGCAGCCCCACGTAGAGCGCATTGCAGTAATCTAACTTGGAGGTTCCCAGAGCATGGACAACTGAAGCCACGTTATCCCTGTCCAGATGGGGCATAGCTGGGCCACCAGCCGAAGTTGGTAGAAGGCACTCCGTGCCACCGCAGCCGCATGATGCTCAAGTGACAGAGATGGTTCTAGGAGAACCCCCAAGCTATGAACCTGCTCCTTCAGGGGGAGTGCAACCCCATCCAGAACAGGTTGAACACCCTCCATCTGGTCAGAGGAATCCCCCACTAACAGCATATTAATCTTGTCTGGATTGAGTTTCAGTTTATTAGCTCTCATCCAGTCCATTGTTGCAGCCAAGCATCGGTTCAACACATCCATAGCCTCAGCTGATGAAGATGAAAAGGAGATGTAGAGTTGTGTGTCATCAGTGAACCAATGACAACACACTCCAAAACTCTGGATGACTGCACCCAACAGTTCCATGTAGATGTTGAACAACATGGGGACAAGACTGACCCCTGAGGAACCCCATTCTGGAGAATCCACGGGGCCGAGAAATGCCCCCCAAGCACCACCTTCTCAAGCCGACTTGTCATGTAGGAATGGAGCCACTGCAATGCAGTGCCTCCCACTCCCAACTCAGCCAGTCGTCCCAGAAGGATACCATGATCAATGGTATCGAAAGCCGCTGAGAGATCAAGGAGAATCAACAGAGTCACACTCCCCCATCCTTCTCCCGACATAGGTCATCATACAGGGCGAACAAGGCTGTTTCCGTGCCAAAACCAAGCCTGAAACCCGACTAAAATGGATCCAGATAATCAGTCTCATCCAAGAATGTCTGGAGCTGGCCAGCAACCACCCGCTCAAGGACCTTGCCCAGGAATGGAACATTTGCCACCAGCCTGTAAGTATTAAGATTTTCTGGGTCCAGGCAAGCTTTCTTCAGGAGTGGTATCACTACTGCCTCTTTCAGATGGTCTGGGATCACTCCCTCTCATAGAGAGGCATTAATAATCACTTCCCTGGCCCAGCCGGCTGTCCCATCCCTGCTAGCTTTTATAAGCCAAGAGGGGCAAGGATCCAATACAGAGGTGGTTGCATGAACCCGCCCAAGCACCCTGTCCACACCTCGAGCTGTGCCAACTGAAACTCATCCAAGAAAACAGGACAAACCTGTGCTTTGGATACTTCACTAGATTCACCTGCTATAACACTGGAGTCTAAGTCCTGGTGGATGCCAAAGATTTTATCCTGGAAGTGCCTAGCAAATACATTACAGTGGGCCTCAGATGGTTCTACCGTATCCTTGGGGATAGCATGTAGAAGCCCCCGGAGAACTCTGCAAAGCTCCGCTGGGTGGCAAATTGATGATTTAATAGTGGCAGCAAAGTATTGTTTTTTTGCTGCTCTCACTTCCCCTGAATACAGCCTACCATAGGCACTCACCAGTGTTTGATTGCATCCACCAGGAGTTCGTCTCCATCTGTACTCAAGCCATCTCCTATTTTGTTTCCTCACTCTCAGCTCCGGGGAATTATATATATATATATATATATATATATATATATATGAGAGAAAAATTAAGGGGGGTTATATTAAATTGATTATTTTAAAATCTCTGCATAATCTCTCTCCCAACCCCATCCCCTTGAGAGGAAAAGCTATTGGAATCAAACTGATTCTTTCAACAATTTTAGAAGAGTATAAGGAAATCCACAGTTGTATTTCAAGGGGAGAGGAATACCAGACAGGGAGGAGTTAAGAACTCTTCCATGACTTGTGTTTTAATAGCTAATCACACCCTTCTGTTGCCACAGCTATGTGGCACCAATTGGGGTTCAACCTGTGCAGTGCCTACTAGAATATTTGGTGCTTCCCAGGAAATTAAACGAGACTCATATAGCTTGGCATGTTGTGGTATATCATTGGGGCCTACCTGCTTTTAAATTGGAACCATTTTACACTGCCTCGGTAAAACAGCCCCACCCCCGTCTGTATGAATTCAGGATGTTTGCACCATGTCAATGACGCTTCCAATATTTCACCTGGAGACACTGATGGATAGCTTGTTGTGTGATTTAGAATTCTTCTCACAAAACATCTCATGCTTATTTAATGAAATTAATGACCTTCATTTTGATGTGCCAAACATAAGGCTGTTTATCCTCATAAAAAGCAGCATCTTACTTTGCGCCATAAAAAGTATACCATAAATGGATGTGTGTCACAGTATGCCTACCACCGTATAGAATGCATAGAAAATATATGCATTATCTGCATATATAAAACAATATTCGATTCTGCCTTCATGCACATGTAACCTGCAAATAAATGCCTACGAAGCATATCCTGCCCCGGGATTTAATGTACAGGTAAAAATTCACATGGAATATATTGCTAGCTAGATATTTATATGGGACAGATCTCATCCTCTATTTGAAGGGTTGTCCAGTCCAAGGGGTCATCTACACCTAAAGGTGTAGAGGGAGGAAGGAGGGAGGATCGTGAACTTACCTGCTTCTAAGATCCTCCCCCAGGGTCCCAGAAGGCAAGAAGGACATCACGGCCACCATTTTGTTTTTACAGGAGAGGAGTCGCGTGTGACGGAAAAGGCCAATGACACTTGTAAATGTTGCTTGCTCTTCAGCCTCTGTCCATTTTAAAGTATGAACCCTATTTTTTTAAGTGCCTTGTTAGAAGTTATATGCCAAGTAGGGATAGACATTAGATGGTTGTTGTTTTAAAAGATAAGCCACTGAATTGCAGTCTTTTACATGCTAATTAAACCCAGCGTAAATGGAAATAACCAGTGAACATGCTTTATGGGAATGCCTTTTGTCGTTCTCAGTGGCATAAGACTATTACGCTTGGCATGTCAAACCTATCATTAACGAACACCCTTTTTGTAATTGCCTTTGTTTGAACACTTCTTTGAAGCGCTGGATATGCATATCTTCCAGTGTGCTTGTTACTATGAGATTAGAATGCAGGAAAGCAATCATGTGCATTCATGCTCAACCTAACAGAGCAGTTTCCAGATGGAGGAGTTTTTGCAATACAAATGTCTTAACCCCCCCCACTCCAAATAATAACAACACAAGACTAGAGTAAACAGACTAATCCTTGTGAACAAAGAACAGTCCTCGAAATCTTTTTCATCAGAACCAGGGCTAACTTCTACGCATTACCAGTAGTTTCAGGACTTCACATGAAGTTCAGCTGTACTATGGAAAGCAAGATATCCCATCAGAACAATCTGCTCTGGGAGTATCCCTCTAGGTACGAGAATCTAATTTTCATTCCTTTTATTTTAAACCATAAATTGCCCCCATTTGCATCCCCGAATGTGAACACGACTGCATTTTTCAAGTAATGCTAACATATTCCTGAGCTTGCGATTGCAAAATTTGCTCCATAGAAAAATGCACACTTTCAAAAAGTGAATTTTGAAAAAGACTGTCAAGCTTTAGTCAATGAAGGAAAAGCATGCATTTTGGAGCACATTTTAAGAAAATGTGCAGGCATCCAAATGTGCATTTCTCTTATTTGTACATCAACAAAATCTTGCATTTGGGAACGGGAACTTGGAGAACCTCAATAAGCTCAACTTTCACTGCTTCTCCCATCGTTATTTCTGGGAATTTGAATTAACTACCCCTGAGATTTGTTTCTTGTAAATGGCAGCAATATTTGGAGGTCCATTTGCGGCTTTTTGAAGTTTTAATCCTCTGCATCCTTACCTATTTACACATCACATTCTTAGCGTATACCTAAGTCTTAAGAGTACAGTATACCTAAAATGTCCGATCACTGGATGTGTAAACTCTTGTAAGTACACTTTCAATTCCTTTGTTCACTTAACTGATGAAAATACAGAACGGTTCTGGGATCCTTAACGTATAAATGCTGTATCACAAGGATAACAGACACCCATGAGTCAGTAAATGTCCTGCAAGTGCTAAACTATATGGTACATTATGGGCACAATGCTACGCATGTTGAGCTGGAAAGAAAACCCTACAATTCCCAGCATTCCCCAGGCAGCATGGCTGGCTGGGAAACACTGAGAGCTGTAGGACTTCATTTCTTTCTAAATATGCATAGGATTGCACCCTAATTGAGCGATCACAATGCCAAATTGGGACCGCAGGTGGGGCAGATTTGGCTTTTGGGCCGGAGTTTCCTCACCCCTGATCTATACACGTATTTGCATGAGAACTGTATTGGAACAGGTGGACATCAGCCTTTGCGCAACATCATGCTGGTGTAAAATAGATCCCAAGTTGAGAACTGATCATTGTAAATGATCCGGGGCTATTTCTTACAAATATCTCACCCCAATAAAATGACAAACAGCTACCAAGGAATGAATGAGCTGGATGAAACAGTGCCCTAATTCTTACAAGAGGCATCATCGACATGAAGAAAACTCATGCTTATGGGCTTCTGAACGTTGCTGTAAGTCCAAACCTTGACTTTTAAGACTCAGGCTACTGATCTGAAATTGCTCTCATGCCCTCAGCCCCGGTCCCTTGTGACATACCCACCTTGACGACTGTGTGTTGGATGTCACATTTGCATTATAGGCTAATGCTCAGGTGTCAGCATACATAGGTTCCCCAACCCAGTAACCTCTTATGCACCTCTTATTTTGTGATGTATAGATCATATGGCTAGTGCTTACTTACTTATGTATGCTGGCCTCTGCACATGTAGGTCCCTCTGTAAACATGATGTTGGGCCAAGCAAGCTGAGGCAAAGCAACTATAGTTTCACATCAAACAATTGGATGAGTTGTATCCACACACACACCAGCATGCATAGGCTGACCATATGAAAAGGAGGACAGGGCTCATGTAACTTTAACAGTTGTAGAGAAAAGGGAATTTCAGCCAGTGTCATTTGTATGCAATTAGTTCCTGGTGAAATTCCCTCTTCATCACAACAGTTAAAGTTGCAGGGGTCCTGCCCTGCCCAGGAACTAATTGCATACAAATGACACTGGCTGAAATTCCCTTTTCTCTACAACTCTTAAAGTTACATGAGCCCTTTCCTCCTTTTCATATGGTCAGCATAAGCATGCATATCCAATCTAGAACTTTTTTGTTAATAGAAATTATATTGACTTACACTGTTTTCTTCCTTGGAGCCAAATTAGAACTATTGCTATATTTTCAATAAGTGATACATGCATTAGAGTAGATTTTAAAGTTTAATTTGGTTGGAAGTAGAATTTCTGTAAGGCATGCATGAATGATAATGTTGGTTGGCATGTAAGCAAATGTCGATTTATAGTTTAGATTCTGCTTAAAACCAAGCATGGTGTCCTATATAATTGCAGGATTTTGCCATTATTTGAATGTACCTTTGCAAGAGATTCATTGCTAAAGGTCCTTGGGCAGTTACCTTTTATTCCAGTGAGATTTGCTTAGGAGACTTTTCCAGCGGTACCTGCCATAAACACTCTTGTAATATGTTAGGCTGCAATCATATGTTCTGGAACTCTCTTCCCAGGAAAGCTAGATTGGCTCCCACCTTGATTTGCTTTTGGCGGCTGAACCTCCGTCTATGCCTAGGTTTCTGAAAATTGATCTGTATTTTAAACGTTCTAAATGTTTTAACATTGAAACATATTTAATTCCATTTTTTACTTTTGTATATTGCTATGTATAGGTTTTAACTGTATATGTTTTAATTTTGTAAGGCCACCTTGAGACCCAGCATTGGGCAAAAGGCGGGAGACAAAATATAATCATCATCATCATCATCCCACTTACCTGGGAGCATGTCCCACTGAACACAATAAGAATTTCTTCTGAGTAGGCTTGTCTAGGATTGCACTAATATATTAATAGCATCCCCTGACCCTGTGAGAATGCAATGTTAGGGCTCTGAAATCCATGGATTCTTGTGCCTGAAAATTCAAAGTTGGTAAATGTGCAGAAAAAAAGTGCAAAAGGAACACAGTCAATAAACAGCACTCTCTGCAAAAAAAAAAAAAAGTGCTTCCTGTTTCAGCTCTTGCAGCTCCAAAGGGTATGAGAAAGTATGGACAAAAATGTTTCAGGGAATGGACAGAGGAGCATTTGTCTCCTAAGGTGGGCTACTCTGCTAGACAAGTGATGAGAGGTCTGAGAAGCAGAATTGCCAGGGGTTGCTCCGTCCAGCTACTGAAGGGTTTTCTTAAACAGCTCCAAGCAATCTCATGTGAAAAATGTTCCACACAAAATGGCTTCCATCAATGCTGGCTAGACTGTGTTGGCTGATGGCCATGGCATCAATTGCATATTGATCTCCTTCAGAGAATCCAGTTCCACTGGGATTTCATTATGTGGGCCTATTTCACAAACCAGCAGATTAACTTCTGAAGTATCCCTGGGCTGTAACATACAAGAATCAAACAGAGAACCTGTAAGTTCTATTGTGTTAACTGCAGTGGTTCGATTGTCTGACTAGGACTGGAAAGACCCAGGTTCAAATCCCTACTCAGCCACGAATCTCATTTGGTTAGGGTGACCAGATAAAATCCAGGTCAGGGCTCATGTAACTTTAACAGTTGTAGAGCAAAGGGAATTTCAGCCAGTGTCATTTGTATGCAATTAGTTCCTGTTGATATTCCCTCTTCATCACACCAGTTAAAGTTGCAGGGGCCCTGCCTTCTTTTGTATATGGTCACTCTAGTATAGTGCATGCACCTTTAACTGTTGTGATGAAGAGGGAATTCCACCAGGAACTAATTGCATACAAATGACACTGGCTGAAATTCCCTTTGCTCTACAACTGTTAAAGTTACATGAGCCCTGACCTGGATTTTATCTGGTCAGCCTACATTTGGTGACCTCAGACCAGTCACTGCTTCTCAGTCTAACCAACTTCATGGGGTTGATGTGCAGATAAAATGGGTGGGTACCAGGTACATCCCTTTGAGTTTATTGTAGGAATTTGTAGGTGGAAAATAAATGGATTCCACTAGCCTTGCTGAGTCACTTTTCCAAGACTGATTCCCCCATGCCTGGCATAAAATTTAGATTTATTTTCATGGTGGAGAACCAATACTGTGGTTAGGAACCATGTGAGCAGCTCCTTTCAATAAATACTTTCCCCATCTTTGCATAAGCTGCAGACACAGATGGGATAACATTTAAAGGGCCTCTGAGGCTGGATTTTTTTTTGGGGGGGGGGTGTTTGGCAATATTGTACAAGGCAGAGATGGTGAACCTCTTTCAGCCTGAGGGGCAAATTCCATTTCAAAGAAGGTCTCAGGACCCTATTCCAGTGGTGTGGCCAAGGAGTGGGTTCAAATGCACCAGAAATACACACATATATTGTAGCGTAAAGCTCTTACTGCCAGTAACTAAGTTCAGAATGATTCAGCAACATTTGTCTCCTAATGGCAAAATAAATAAATACATATGTATAAGCAAAATGTTTTCCCCATCTCTAAGTTAAGTGTCGGACAGCAGTAAGCCAAGGATGCATTTCTGAGACCTTTGCATTTAAAAATAATAAAAAAGAAGCCAATTTTTTGCAGCAAACACTCGGTTTATTATGTCCTAATAAAAAGACCTCATTCGTAGGATCATAAAGAACAGTAAGGAAACATTATTAGCCATAATTAACCAAGGAGATTGCAATGGTTCTATTATCTTAATAAGATCGGACTTTAATAGCAAGTGGTAGCCAATATGGAATTTGAGGTGCAGATACATACAGTAGAAAGTACCTCGATAAATCTATAAAGTGTGCCCTATGCATACATCTGGTAGTAGACAATCCAGTAGGGGGTATTATCTTCATATAATGATTCATTTATATGTGAGTAGTCCTCTCATGCCACATAAAAATGGCTCAGAAGGTAATATACACAAGTCACACTCTCCAGTTGCAACTTAGGATATAGCACAGAGACAAGTAAGGGTTAGATAGCAGAACTAGAAAACAATCATTTTTTTAAAAAATATTTTTATGCAACCCCACCCCCCCACCCAAAGAGGGGAGGAAATAATATATCAAATCATATCTTTAAAACAAATTAAAGTAGTGTATTTTCTCTCTCCAGGCACTCTTCCTTCAGGCCCAGGATGGTGAGCCACTTCCAGATGATGGCTGCCAAAGCCTGATAAATCTTCCCTCCCACCCAAGGAATGCTGGGAGTTGTAGGCATAAGCCTAGGTTTCTGAATAATGTGTTAATCTTTGAACACTGTCTGAGATGTGGTGTATGACAACTGGAGAGCGGGCCACCTTAGTTGTGGCACCCTGCATATGGATTACTTTGTCCCAGGCAGGGTTGCCTAGTGACTGCATTAATGGCTTTTAATTGCCAAGCGATTTAAAAAAATATTCAAAGCCTTTTAACTTGATGAGTTTTTAATGTTGCATTTTCATTTTCTGTCATAACTAAACCGCAACACTCCAAGACAGATGCAAGAATTACTGAATAAACTACATGATTTTTTTTGTAAAAGCCTGACTTTACTATTGAAACAGGAGAGTGGATGGAGGAATGACTGATAGCTGAGGCAAGAATGGAATGGTGGGCAGGAAAGTCAGTTAGAAGGAGGACAAAGACAGTTAGCGAGAGGTCAGAAAAGTCGGGGCTGAGTTAGGACGGAGAGATAGTGACGTGGTTTGCACATAATGACCTGGTTTGCTAACCCATGCTTTATTGAAAGTCAGCCACTCTACATGCTAGTACTACACCTCCCAGCATGCCTTCGGTGGCCCACAAGTGCCCATATCCTGTGAGAGGCGCTTCCCTCCTCTCATGGCCAATGCTGCTCATCGATAGAGGAGGAGTATTGCGAAGGAGGGGAAGTAAGCTGCTGTCAGTGGACAAGCCCAGCTGCAGCCAAGTCCTGCCAGGACTGCCACAGCTTGCACTTCTTGCCCACTAAGTGCTCCATCAGGAACCTGTACTGAAGGGTCAGGGCCGGCCCACCTACTTGCCCCCTTCATTGAGCTGATTTCTGGGCATGCACAGAGTGCTTCCCTTTCTTCCCTCCCTCCTTCCCTCTTCAGGGTGAAAGCTGCAGGTGCGCTTCCCCCAGTTTCTGAGAAAACAGCAATATCAGGATGGGGTGCCTTTGAGCATGTCCAGAGTTCAGCCTCTCAAAGATACGCTGTTGTATCTAGTTATGATTTTAAAACCACACATGGCAGGTGGGAGGAGGCACCGCAAATGGATGCAGCCCATTTATGTGGGTTGTTTCCTTTTATGTGGAATTGGGTTGACTGCTCGAGACTGTCCTTAGGAATCACAATGGCTGCCAAAGGCCAGCAAGTTTGGCCTCCGACCTAAGGCATGCTGGGAGTTGTAGGTATAAACCTAGATTTTTATTAAATTCTTTAAAAATACTTTAAACCCCAAAAATCATTTTTTTCAGATTTTTTTCTGATCCATGTACATGAAGACCTATCTGGGTGAAGAGTATTAAGGCAGTACCATATGTGGAAGTAGGTCATATGTGATGCACACATACTTTCTGCTTTACAGGTAGAGATGTGTCACACAAATGTGTATATTCAGTAAAATTGCATTAAAATACATTTATTCCATGAAATGCAGAGAAAAATGTATACAAATTTTCATGCATTTTTTTTAATCTCAAAGTTTAGATGAACTGGAGTTAAAATTGGAAAAATGAGAAACAAAGAAACTGAAACCGACAGATATATTCATCCTTCCCTCTGTTTGTGAGCAATACTTTTTCTTACAACATCAGCAGTTATTTATGTTTCATCTTACATGTTTCCTGAATTGATCTTCTACAGTATATATTGAATTCAGAGAAATTAACAACGAATAGTCATCACTGGTATCCACATATCTGTCACTGTATCATTCATTTTCCTATAGTTTCTCACATAACTTCTAAATTCAAACTTTATAAGGAAAAAAAATGTTGTACATTTTAGCTTACATATTTACTACTCATTGGTTGTTCCATTTAGATATTTCTCCCATCTATAATGTTCTTACTCTGTCATGTTATCTCCATCAAACATCGACTCCATCTCTTCTATAACAGATGCCATTAAGTTTATCAACATTGAATTATATTTTCTGATGAAATGTAATGATTTTATAATGAAATACAGGTTGCAAAATCATGTTTTTTCTTTCATTGGGGAATTCGGAAACTTCAAATCCAGTAAAATACACACATCAAAACAACAATAATTTTGCAATGGTTTCAGCATAGCGAAAGTGCTTGGCTGGGAATTGTTAGCATTGGTTATATTTTTCTTCTTTTGCTCATTGTACCATATTGTTGCTTTGCCTCATTAGCTGTTCATAATTCTCTTGTCCTCTGAATTGAAAAACACAGCCAAAAATAGCTATCAAAATGTACTTGCATTCCTGGGCCAGATAGTTAAGATTTCCCTTTTGAGGGAAATGAATTAAATACAATAAAATGTTTTGTCACAAGAAAGAAGCTCTTGGAACTATACATCCCTGAGCAGGGACTCTTCAGCCTGAGAACTGAACATTGGAACTGTTGGTAGAAAGAGGTATTCTGGGAAAAAAATAATATGGTCATCTGATTAGAACTGTGAGGAACATATATTGACTTTGCAAGGGCGATCTAGTGACCCGAAATGCACCCAACCTTGAAATTTGCAAAAATGTATCTACTGAAATTCCTAAATTGCATGCTGAGCAATGTAGTGTAATGTGAGCAAACAGCCAATGAGCAGCAATAAATAAACAATATAAATAGTTCCTGTAAGGGTGGTTCTCCACTCCCTCAGAGAAGGCATCCAGCTGTATCTCTGCACTTGGCCTCATGTGCTTTCACTAAGCTTCTGTTGGTCATGGTTAATTCTTCTATGTCTTTGTTTCTTGGCAGAATTGCTCATCTCAAACTTGGAGAATTTCTCCATTCTGAAGTGTGATCCATCCCCAACACTGAGGATGCTTTTTTAAAACTTTTGCTGAAAATTCATAAGCACTTTGAGCACATCCCACCTATGCATCTATACACATTTTTGCAAGCTGTTTTCCTACCATAATGGATATCTGACAATTATTTTCTTGAAGATATGTTGTCCAATATATACATATTTGGGTAGGAGAACTCCACTGCAACGTTCAGACAAAGTGCAAATTTTGAAGGATAACTGAATTTCAGTTCGCATAGTTGTGCGAAATGACTTAGGTTTGCGTGAAAATGTGAACGGAATGCATTTCTCCTCCATCCCTAGGTTTGGGTGAAGGGTTAGTGACTGTTCTAGAATGACCTACATGGCTAAGTGGGCCTCTCCTGGCAGCTATGTACACAAGATTATAGGCGTTCATGCCTGCAATGTTGCATACATAGCCCTTTTAAGGCCACCATTTATGCAAATGGGATATTTATAGTCAAGACTGAGCCATCCATTCTAACAAGTGGGCACCCATGCACTTGCCTGGCTTGGTGGGCCCTGAGTCAGACAAACTCTAGAGTCTGCAAATTGGCATCCAGGGGGCTGAGACGGCAACTAAATACTTGATTACTGACCTGTATTGGCAACCCAAGTGGGCCACATGAAAACAGCCAACTTGTTATGCCTTATGGCAAAGTTGACTCTGAGTGGATTAATTTCCTCAAAGTGTAGGGTGGTCATTTATGGATCACCCACTAAAAGGACACAATGTGACACTGATTTACATCAAATTTGCAGATGCAAATTTATAGGTATACATGCACATTTAGAAATCGTGACTTTACTTCAAGCAGAAAGACAATACATCTCACCATAATGTGGAAGACTGTAACCAGGTGGCCTGTGCGCCTTGCTCTGTCTGCTGTCCGGGTGCTGCTGCTGGATGACTTCAAGGCCCAGCTCTTCCTTCTGATGGTGCTTTATACTGGCCTTGGACTGGACAGCCCTTCAAATAGAGTGTATTTTAAAAACAACTCTCTGGCATGCCTTCAAATACAAAACTGGACTTTGGGGCATCCTATCAAAGGCACATTAATTTATTATAGGCCTTCACAAACGTGTGGCCAATCAAGTTGAATGGAGCTCATCACTCTATAGCTGCTTGACAGGTACTTGAACCTCCACCCCTCCTTTTTATAGCCCCAGACATGCAGCAAAACTAGGGGATTTGTTGGGATGAGAATTATTGTTATTCAATGAGACTCTCATAGGTAGGGATGTGCATGCCCAAAAATATCGTATTTTATGGTTATCAGAATTTTGGATCAAAATAATTATCATCTCCAATAATACTGTAGGTTAATCGTATCATCTTCACGGTAATTATCAGTAATCCGATATTTAATTTGCAGCCCCATTGTGCCCTATAGAGCTAATTTTTTGAAAAACAAATGCCTAAAACTTCTGTATTTTTAAAGTTACAGGCTTGAAACTTGGTCATAGTGCTTATGGGGTATGCCTAAGTATGTGTATGAAATTTGAGATCGATCCCTCCAACCCTCGATTTTATATGAATTTATTAAAGAACGTTTAAGTTCTGACAGGTCAAAAGTTGCACGATACAGGGGTGGAGGGATTGATCTGAAATTTGGCACATATGTGTAGCAACATGTGCTAGGCATGTGTATGAAATTTGAGAGTGATCCCTCCAACCCTTGAGTTTATATGATTTTTTAAAAAGATCCTGCAACTTTTTGACAGTTCTGAATGAACGTACGTGGTGAGCTGTCATTCTGACCTGTCAAAACTTAAATGATCTTTAATAAATTCATATAAAATCGAGGGTTGGAGGGATCGATCTCAAATTTCATACACATACTTAGGCATACCCCATAAGCATTGTGACCAAGTTTCAAGCCTCTAACTTTTAAAATACAGAAGTTATAGGTTTTTTATATAGCAGTCCAATAATCCGATATAATAGGGCTGAAAATTATCGGATCGGATATTTATCGGAGGTTTTTCTATCGTACCGTTATCATTAAATGCATGCACGATAAAGAGCATATTGTATCATTATCATACATTTTAACGATACAATATACATCCCTACTCATAGGCCACCAGTCATGGCTGGTGGTGTGTTAGGCTTGGTGGGTCACCCATTATGAAGCCCTTCTTTATACTTAACCTAATGAGATTTTCCGAATCCACCTGTCTTAATGGCAAGCAGTGTGGCATTGATGAGGAACTACCTATGCTGATTCCTAATCTATGCAACTGTGTAATGTGTGTCTGGAAGCTTAAAAGACTTACAAATGCTTTGTTATTTGTTCCTCTTGTGGGACTGCTGGTTTTTTTTTCCCTCCATAAAGGGGTGCCTTCAAAGGAACTGAAGGGATCTGAAGGCTTGGTGAGATGGCCTGGTGGTAGACATTCACTTTGATCTTCTTTATTCAGGAGAAATTAATCAAGAGGACATGTCACAAATGTGCCCATGTGGATATGTGGATACTCACAGAGCTATGATGGTTCATCACAAATAAAGTTTTGTGGTAGATCACAGGTGCAGAGTAAGGATGCTGAAACATTTCATTTTGTCCACATGTTTAAGCAAAACTAACTTGATTTGTACTTCCCAGACTCATGGATTGCAACACAGTTATACTTTGATTTTCACATTATTCAGGATTCCATGATACAATTCTCAGCTCATGTAACATACCAAATTGCATATAAAATATATTTAGGAAAAATACATTTTAAGATAAATGCATACGAAATGCATAGGTTAGGATACAATACGTCTCAAAATGTGTAGTTTGTGTAATACCTTTTCACATTTAAATGTGAATTTTCATAAGTGCGTGTGTGTGTGAATATATATATATATATATATATATATATTGTTGTTGTTTTAAAAAACTCACACATTGATGCAGAAATGGGATGGATTAGAGTCATGCATGGACATATGTCAAACTTACTCAGACAGGAATCAGGCTGATCCATCCCCAGTATATTGTGGCACGTTTATTCTGCATCAGTTCCAAGCATGCTGGGGCAGAGGTGTGCATGGGAGCAAGCCTTGTGTAAAATGACCGTTCCAAGAGCATCCAACTGGGTCTGGGAGGCTAGTTGGATACCCTAGCTGCAAGTGCAGACCACCACTGAGTGCTTGGGAGGCTTCAGGAAACACCCGGCAGCCGCGCTCATCCGCTCACAAAATTCCGCCTTCTGCATTAATGACGGCCAGTATTGGCACAAAAGGGAGAAGTATGCAATTTCTGGAGCCTCCGGAAACTGCTCATCCCCCCTTTAACATTAAAGGCTGCTACCCTTAATGCAACAAGTGGGAAATGCACAATTTCTGGAAGCTCGGGAAATCATGCATTCCCTTCTGTGCCTATAGGGGCTTTAGGAAATGGCAGCGCTGGAAATGGTGTGCTTCCCCCTTTTACACCAATGCCGGCCACCATTAACATGGAAGGGGGAAGTGCGTGATTTCATGAATGGCTGCAGGCAGCTGCCGAGCACTTGCTGAGGCTTCAGAAAAGCCTTGCACAGCTTGGAGAGCACTCACGGATGGCAGCAGTGATGGGGCAAGAGCCCCCAGAACCTGGCACAGGGGGAATTCGTACATCTCTATAATGAGCCTCCAAACAGGTGGCGTGACTTACCCAGCAATATTATTAAAACAAAGAAAAGACCCGGTAAAGGAGGGTTGAAGTAGGGTAGGGATGCATGAGGAATTTGTTTCAGCTCATTTTTTATCAGCATTCGCCCAATTTGCACCTCCCAGAGAGAATACAGACTCGGACACAACCTGCAGTCACATTTCCAAGCTTGCAATGTGATTTGAAGACTGAAAAATGTGCATGAAAAAAAAAAAGTGTACTTCTGAAACATGTGCACAAATATGCTTTAATCAATGGGAGAAGAAGGCATACATTTCCAAGGCGCAGACAACTGATCCATAATTTGAAGAAGGGGGGGGGGAAACATGCATGGATTTTCATGTGGGGAAAAAAACAGCCCACAAACTGATATAGTCTTGAGTTGGGATGGAATTCTGAGACCTTGAGGTTTGCTGATTCCCACATCCATAAAGTATGGTAGGAAGGACAATGTCTACAAAGGGGAGACCCAAATCTTTTATTGATGGTTTTTGGATGACTAAAACAACTATACTTTTAATTCCTTGTTTAGACAGACTAGGCTGACCATATGAAAAGGAGGTCAGGGCTCATGTAACTTTAACAGTTGTAGAGAAAAGGGAATTTCAGCCAGTGTCATTTGTATGCAATTCGTGCCTGGTGAAATTCCCTCTTCATTACAACAGTTAAAGCTGCAGGGGCCCTGCCCTCTTTTGTATCTGGTCACTCTAGTATAGTGCCTGCAACTTTAACTATTGTGATGAAGAGAGGATTTCACCAGGTACTAATTGCTAGGGGTGTGCATGGACCCCCCGGATCGGATCGGGACCCGGATCAGGACCTCCAATTTTGTCCTGGATCAGATCGGACAAAATCGGAGGGCCCCCGGACTGGATCGGGCCCGATCCCGATCCAAAAATCGGACATTCGATTTTTGGATCAGCTGCCATTTTTGTTTTCCTTATAGACTTGCATTGGAGGAAAGAAAGCTTTCCCCAATGCAAGTCTATGGGGAAAAAATGGCAGCGGGTGGGTGAGGGGGGCCCTAATTCCCCCCTCCCCCCTTGCGGTTCTTATCTCCCGGGGCTGTCCGCTGTGGACGGCCCTGGCAGGTAAGCCCGCTCCCCCTCCCCCTGCTTACCTGCTGGGGCCTTCCGCTCCCCTCTGCCACTGGCTGCTACTGCGAGCAGGCTTCACGGCCTGCTCCTGAGTAGCGCGCCAGGTGATGACATCACCTGGCGTGCTACCTAGGGGCAGGCCGCGAAGCCTGCTCACAGTAGCGGCCAGCAGCGGAGGGGAGCGGACGTCCCCGGAAGGTAAGTGGGCCCCCCTCCCCCCTCCCCCTGCTTACCTGCCGGGGCAGCCACTTCCCTCCGGTGGCGCCACTGGAGGGAAGCAGCCGCCTTGGTAGGTAAGCCCCCTGCCTCCATTGTCCGCTTCCATCGGCGGGTGCCAGCTGGCGCCCACCGATGGAAGCATACTGCCCCTCCAGGGAAGCCCCCCCCACTGCCCGCTTCCATCAGCAGATGCCCACCGATCCTCCGATCCATTCTGATCTGGATCATGTCCTTTCCGGATCAGATCGGATTGGATCGGACGATCCAGCGGGGGGATCGGAAATTGGATAATTGTATCCAATTTCCCCTGGATCGGATCCGGATCGTGGATCAGACCCGATCTAGTGCACACCCCTACTAATTGCATACAAATGACGCCGGCTGAAATTCCCTTTTCTCTGCAACTGTTAAAGTTAAATGAGCCCTGTCCTCCTTTTCATTTGGTCAGCCTAAGACAGACAGTGTTTCATTGATGACTTTCATATAAATCTACTCCTATAATTCCTTGGTTAAAACTATCAGGAAGGGTTGCACCTTTTCATTGTACCTCTGACACTGGAGAATGTTGGGACCTCAGTTGAGATCCCAGGTATGTTTTAGGGGAATGAAGTGGGCAAGTTCCTTTCACATATTTCAGATAAAGATTCTATGTCTACGAGAACTCACTCTATTAATTTTTTACCATCTATCAGTCCTCTTCAGCCCAATCATACAGCTGTTTAATGTTATGAAATAAGGTTGTCATGGAAAGTTAAGCAAGCCACCTTTCACTTTGGCTGAAAATATCTTGTTAAATGTTGATTAGCAGCTCCAGGGCACCTCATCTGTTCATCACAGTGAAGGCTTTCTGCTGGCAGACTGTTTCTCAGAGAGTTGTGGGAGTCGAGAGGCATGGGTTCTAAGAGATGTGAACAAGTCCTTTGAACCTTTAATAGGCTGACCATATGAAAAGGAGGACAGGGCTGCTGTATTTTTAACAGTTGTAGAGAAAAGGGAATTTCAGCAGGTATCATTTGTATGCCTGCAGCACCTGGTGAAATTTCCTCTTCATCACAACAGTTAAAGCTACAGGAGGCCTGCCCTCTTTTGTATCTGGTCACTGTAGTATAGCTCTTGCAGCTTTAACTGTTGTGATGAAGAGGGAATTTCATCAGGTGCTGCAGGCATACAAATGACATCCGTTCAATACAACTGTTAAAGATACAGGAGCCCTGTCCTTCTTTCCATAGGGTCACCCTATCATTAGGTAGCCAGGTGGAGAAAGGGGGAAAGGGTTCCTGCACCTTTAACAGTTGTGTAGAAGAGGGCACTTCAGTAAACTAAACCAGCTCAAATTTGCTCTTGCAAGTGGAGAATGAAGCATGGAATAAAGACACAGACACCAGAGCTTCGGCAAAACTAGGGCCTCTTTATTTAAACAACCAGGGAGATTCAGCCCCTTCCTGGATCTTCATGTGAAAAGTGTGGGAATGTGTATGTCCTTATCTCAGGCAACTTGCCTGCCCTTATGGGAGAGCCACTCTCCTAAGCCAGGAGTCGGATAAAACTGGCCCCTCTCTTATGTGGCACTTTGAAAGTGTGGTGAGACCACCCCACATCACCCTCACTCAAAGCCACAAAACTCTGAGTAGATGAGGCCGGAGGATCTCCAAAGGGATACCATATCCTGATACGGGAGCTGTAAAACTAGTGGGGAGCAGACCTCCAGGTACGCCAACCACCAAAAGGTTCCAGAGTGGTCACCATCCCTATTCTGCTAAGCAAATTCCCACACATCCTGCCAACAAATCAATCTATTTGTCCACCCTCCTAGTAAAACCATCAGTATGGAATAGGCAAAAACCTTCCTATCATTTATGGGGAGGAAATATTCCTACTCAACCCACCCCCAAAGGGAGTGATTGGCTAAGTCCCTTACTGGAAGAAAGGAGGGAGCGCGGGAGGGAGGGTGGGAGCCAAAAATAAAACAGAGAGGCTGATGGGCAGGTGGGGAGCCAAAAATAAAACAGAGAGGCTGATGGGCAGGCGGGGACAGCCTTTGTAGGCTCAGCCCCACCCTTACCTCATGTGGCCCACATGTGCCTACACGTGAGGCCTTTATTGCCTCCTCCCCACCAGCAACAACCACTCTTCCCACTCAAGCCATGCCGGCTGAGCAGGAGAATGGATTTCTCAGCAACTATTTAAGGAGCCCTTCTTTTTTTGCAGCTGGCCACCATAAACTTTGGGGGATGATTAGTCTAGAATAGGAAAGATTGATGCCCTTTATTTCATTTTCACTTGCAGATTCCACCTTTAAATTACTCTACACATCTCCAGCTGGGGTGTATTACATTTTACTAGTATTTCTGAAACTCTTTTACCTAATTTCCTGCTCTAGAAGGGATGTCTGAATTCTCCATGAATTTTGTTTTAGACAAGATTCAGTGGGATCTCTGTTTGTATGTCTGTGTCAGGGTTGCCACAGTCCTATACACATTTGCTCGGAAGTAACTTCATCTCCCTTGGGATCATATTCTAGTCCGCACTTGGCCATGAAAGTCACTAGGTGACTTTGGGCCAGTCACAGACTCTCATCCTAACCTACTTCAGAGGGTTGTTCTGAAGATAAAAGGGAAAGGAGGAGGATCATGTCAGCTGCCTTTGGTTCTTTGCAGGAGGAAAAAGGAGACCCTACCCAAAAATAATCATGACAACAATTTGGAGAAAATTCTGCAAAATGTCCTATCATTTCTAGGAGGGGGGAGGTAAACAAAAAATCACAAATTCTGAGAATTTTTTCAAAATAATATTTTTATTGTAAAATATCAACAAAACACAAACTCACTAAGAAAAGAAAAATGTATCTACTTAGATTTTAATATATCAGTTTCAATATATGTATATTAAGTGTGTGTGTGTGTGTGTGTGTGTATGAAAATACAGCTTTCTAAGAATTACAAATAAACTTCAATGAAGGCAGATCAAATATCCGCATATGTATCCACTCACAAGTGACATCTATATACAACCTGTTCAAATGTTAAAATCATTGTTAGGTCGTCAATCCATTGCATTATAGAAGGTGAGCGTTTAAAGTGGTAATCCATTGATTAGGCAAAAAGGGATAGTCCAGTTCCTACTCCGTTCCTGCTTAACATCCGGTGTATCGTACTTATTCAGTGATAAGAACATGGATCACGGGTCGATAAAATTGATCAGCTTCAAGAAGTACATCCAATAGTGAAGGAGCCTCTGGAACTGTAAAGGCAGCAGGGCCAAACCTAGATTCTAACACATATTGCAATTGCAAACAGGCAAATCACGTGATGAGAAATTTTGGCTCAGATGTAATTGTCATTTTTCAGAGTTCAGCACCTTCCTCAGGTTTATTGTGGATACATCTAGTTTCTAATGCAGGTGCTGATAAAACCACTTCATTCCTGCAAGCCTTGTAGTGGGTGTTTGGGGGGAGCAGTGCGGTGTCAAGTTACACAACATCTCTTTAATAAGGATTTGTCAGCTAATTGCTGGAGGTGTAATACAGCTAATGCTTCATTTAATCATGTATTTCCATAATGCCAATAGTTGCCCATTCTCTGAGTGTATTAGGATCCTTTTGGGTGCTGTTTTTAAGCTTACCTTATCATTGTAAGGTGACAGAGGCCATTTATACACCAGGTTTTTGGCCTGGTATCATCCCTGGCTGGTCCCTATGCATTCACATGACACATAGGGATTTCCAGGGATGGGGGGGATGGGGACGGGTATTCCCCAGTATAACAAATCCCTGGGGAAACCCGAATCTTCCTGCGGTTCTGGGAATGGCCCGAGACAGCGGGAGATGTGGCCACTCGTCCCGGCTGCTGCCGCGCTTACTTGCGAGTAAGCGCAGCAGCAGAAATGGGCATAGAGGCACACTACGCGGCTCTGTGCCCATCAAGGGAGGGGGAGCCCCCACCGATTTTGCATGCAACGTTTTTGCCCACTTACCTTCAGCGGTGGAGCGCAAGAACGCTCTTCCCGAGGTCTGGGGGGGTGGGAAATGTCGGCCGCAACAGCGCAACGGCCCAGGAGGAAGCCGGGACATCACACCCATGATGTGTATAAAGAGCGACGATCCCGGAAGCAGGTACTTCCGGGATCGCCCTCCCTCTACACCTCTATGGTGTAGAAAGGGCCTAAGGGTACTGTGAGTATTTTCCCCTTGTGTGCTGTGTGTATTTTTTTCTTCCTACAATACATCCTCAGCCATCCATACGTCCCAATCTCAAAAAGCCCATGAGAGATGTTAGCATAGACTGCTGGAGAGATTACTCTACAATTTATGGCAGCCCTCTCATTCACACACCCCTTGGCCACTACATAATTAAGGGAAACACAGTAACTCCCACACTCCATGAGATTTCATTTAGATTTTCTTTGCCTTGGTGTGTGTATGCGTGGAAGCAATTCCTTTTCTATCAAATTGAATGAAAATGCTTGGGGAAAGTGGGGCATATGTTTTTTGGCACACAACAGAATTTTTGCCTGATGTTTTGCTGTTGGCTACACAGGAGCTCTGTCAGGGAACCATAACCTGGCACTAAAGACAGAGGCACAATTCACATGGTTGATTAGACATGAACGTTTTATTCAAGACCTCCCTTCACTGAGAGTGAGTGGGCAGATATTCACCCAGACATGGCTCCTGTCCCTTTAAAACCTCAGGGACACTTGAAAGCCATTTTACGCAAGCTGTACTGAGGGAAAGGAGAGGAGGGAGAAGAAAGGATATTTCCATAGCTCTGCTGAAAAACCTGTTTGTTTTGGGTCTTTCCTCTTTCTTCCTTTTTACCTGTGTGTTGTGTCTTTTTAAATGGTAAACCTGTGAGCAGGGGCTAACATGTTTTACTAATTATATGTAAGCTACTCTGGCAACCGTTTGGCTGAGAAGTAGGATAAAAAAATACTTCTGTTACATAAATTAAATAAAGACAATGTCACCACAGTGGCTGAATTTGGATGACACAATAAGCAACTGGAGGGGGGGCAATTGTCAGTTGTATTGACTATCGTGTCGTCCATATGCTGCCATAGTCAACTCAGCGCTGATCCTCATCCACACCACAGTTGATTATTTATTATCATGTTGTGTGGGGAGTACCCCCAGATGAATAACTGTAAAGTTGATTATTACCTCACCATTGACTATTGTGTTGTCCGAATTTACCCACCTCTGTCCCTGTCTGCAGTAGCAAGCAGGTCTCTGTTTTTGTTCCATAGCAAGCAGGAAAAGAGGGTTGGGTAAAGGAATGAGTTGGCTAACAGGGCAGGATGTACATAGTTGCATCTTCTCTCAGTATTTTTTCATTTTTCTGGGAGCATCCAGGCTCTTATCTCCAGGTGAACCATCTTCCCTCCTTCAAGAACAGCAACTGACTCTTCAAAATAAGACTTCATAAATAGAAGGAAACATTTGAAGGGGCCCCACTGTGGAGTTGTAGTCAGTGGTGAGATGATTAGCAAAGAATACTGGTAGAACAGCAACCTCTGCAAAGTTAAAAGGGTTGTAGCATTTTAAGGTATTCCTTTAAGAGTCCCAATGTTCATAGATTACTGCTGGGCTTCTCTCACATGGTCTTGCCAGGTATTTTGTTTTAACACATCCCTAAAATATTGACTACAGAGAGTGGATCAAAGCAGGCTTGGTATTCACTTTGTTTTGAATTATATCCCAAAGTTCAGATGCTGTCTTTGAAGCTCAATAGGTGTTGAGTTTGGCGCTGGAAATTAAAATGGAAACCTCAAGAGAGGCAGCTCTTGGGAGACTTCCAGTACCTTATTGTATTCTTCCTTCTTCCTTTTTTATTTTTTCCTTTGCAAAGGTGGAAATAATAACATAGGCTTTTCCTCCCTTGTGTTATCGGTGTTTTCGAGGGCTTGGGGGAAATCCAAGTTGAACACAACCTTATTAAAATGTAAACAGAGTGCAAGAAAAATGGAAGTTCCTGAAGAAATTAGATTTAAAAACAACAGCAACAGTTGGATGTTTGGATCTACTATTTGAACTCAGCTGGAACAGACAGCACTTTGGGAATCTCTTTTATTTATTTACCTGCAGCACTTATTGGCTCAATTCGGACAACACAATAGTCAATGGTGGGGTAATAATCATCTAGGGTTTACTCCCCACACAACATGGTAATAAATAATCAACTGTGGGGTGGATTAGGATCAGCGCTGAGTTGACTATGGCAGCATTCAGACGACACGATAATCAATACAACTGACGATTGTTTCCCCCACACCAGTTGTTTATTGTGTCGTCCGAATTGAGCCAATGTGTCATGGTCTATTACTAGCCAGGTAAAGCTTGTGTAAAAAAAAGTAAGTTTTCTGAAGGCATTTAAAACACACTACATTTTCTGCTGGTTGAAGGAAGACGATGTTCTAGGCGATAGCCACCACTACTGACACAGCCCACTTTTGTGGTGTTACATGAGGCCGTTTTGAAGGTCTTCTTGCTCACCCACCCACCCACCCAAGGAAGGAACAAGTAGGGATGTACGGATGTTATAAAATCTGATCCATCTGTGTGTCACAGATTGTCAGTGCCTTTCATTCCGTCATCTGCTCATTGGCTGAATTAGATTCCCTCCCAATTCCCCAAATTTGCACAAGTTTGCACTTGTGATAATGCACAGATCACCCCCAAATACACAAATCACCCCATGTGCATTGTCGTACACTAACCTATGAGGGAAATGCACATTTTGGGCAAGTGTTTTTTTATTATTATTGTTATTTTACGTATTTGTCCATGACCTAAAATTGTATAAAATTCCAGAAGTTGTGCAATTCCCCCGTTGCATCAATGGCAACCACCATTGATGCAGGAAGGGGAAGTGCATGATTTTGGCACATGGGAGGTCAACCACTGGGTGCTTGCTGAGGTCTCGCGAGCCTCTTCTGAGGGCTCGTGCGGCACAGCAAGTGGGGGTGGGTGGCTGCAGTGGGAAGGCTGAGGTGAGCGCAGGTGAGTTTGCCCACCACTAGCTGTGAAATAGATAGGTCAGGTTCATAGAAATCTTAACTCAATTGATTCCATTGCACGTTTCCCTGACATCCAGCTTTGAAATCTCTCCACTGGCTGCCAATTAGTTTCCCTGCAAAGTATAAAGTGTTGGTTATTACCTTTAAAGCCGTACATAGTTTGGGTCCAGGTTACCTGTGGGATCGCCTTCTCCCATACAATCTGCCCTGCACGCTCAGGTCCTCTGGGAAGAATTTACTACATTCAACAAAAAACAAGTTGACAACCATTACCCAGAGGCCCTTGTCTTCTGCCGCTCCCAGATTGTGGAATGGCCTGCCGGGAGAGATCCGCCAACTCACTAGTCTTCAAGAATTTAAAAGAGCTATAAAGACTGATCTCTTCCGGCAGGCCTACACAGATGAATTTTAAGTGTTTTATTGGTGTTTTACTGGTATTTTAATGATGTATTGGTTTTATGTGCTTTTAATCAGTTTGTGTATTTTATGATTGATGTTGTTCCCCGCCTCGATCTGGAGGGAGAGGCGGAGAATAAATTTATTATTATTATTATTATTATTATTATTATCATCATCATCATCATCATCCCTAGGCACAAGGCAGCATTTGGGGGTTTAAGGTCATACAATGTGATTAGCCATGATTAGAATATGCAATTCTTCTCTTGAAATATACAAGGATCACATGCAACTACCCTCTACCTGTGTGTGTGTGTGTGTGTGTGTGTGTGTGTGTGTGTGTGTGTGTGTTTATAAACAAACAAACAAAGCCAAAGTGTTGAAGCAGTCAGGGTGCAGAACTTCAGGCTCAGGGGACAAATTGAGCCCACCTGGGCTCCCGATACGGCTCTCCAGAATTGTCCAGTCAGCCATGCTCCTTTCCCCTGGCCCCACCCCTTTCCCTGACCACCAGTAATTTGGTGGTTTCCCAGCTTTTGTGTCGTTTTCTCCCCATGCAAAAAGGCTGAAATGCCTCCCCTACTGGCAGCAAGCGCTTTAAGCTAAAATGTGCTACCACTTTGCCCCATTCCCCTTTTATCATTAGCCCCGACCTCCACTGGAACTCAGTCCCCAAGAACTTTGAAACTGAATTTGGACCTCGGGCTGAAAGAGGTGCAACACCCCTGCAACAACTAGGGTTGTCGGGAGCATCTGACCGAGTCCGCCATTAACGCAGCGAGGGGAAATGCACAATTTCTGGCGCCTCTGGGAGCTGTGCACTTCCCCCGCTGTGTTAACGGTGGCCACAAGTAATGCGGCAAGCCTCGGTGGAGGCTCACATGGGCCCAGCTCGTGGGGATGGGCAGCACCAGCGGTGGGGTGAACACTCGCTAGCTTTGCTCATCCCTACCAATCAGGAGTAGTTGGGGAAATGGCACTTCTACAGCTAATCTGGAAACACCCTCCAAAGTTCTTATGCAGCCTGCTGAGGGTGGTTCTCTAATCCTTACTGTTGCACTGGGATGGGAAGTGGGGTGCCAAGCTGGTCCATAAAGAAACAGAGTGAAAGGTGGGGCTCACATTATTACCTCACATGTCCTTCTTCTTTATGCAGGGCAGTCAGGAAGCCTGTGGCCTTATCACTTGGCCATGCTGGAGGCGGTGGTGAGAGTTGGGAGTACCACATCATCTGGAGGGCCACGGGTCCCCCACCCTTGCTGAACCCAAATCACACACCTTCAACAGAAGCAGGACCAGCAATTCTCTCTGCTTCTGGGTCATTATGGTCTGTATTTGTGGGGTTTCTGGGCAGGGAAGAACTGTGATCAGATCTAATATTTATTTGCCTTCCTCATAATTTTAAAGGATTAGTATTTTTCTCATGAATTTTATTTTCTGTCATTTCTGTCTTTGTTCTCGTATATTATTTTCCACTAATACAGTATTTTCTCTGGTAATTTCCAGATTCCATTACTTATGCCTAATCAGTGTGTGAATCTGCACAACTAGCACAGACGTGTTTGCTGCAGTCAGATTGAAGGCTGTCTGCTCCACTGTGTAGTGTGTCTCATGCTAGGGTGTGAGTGCACTGGTATTCATTGGAACCCAACAGAGATGAGCAGTGTTCAAATTTGGTGACTATGAGCCATCCCTAGTGTAAGTAGAAGTCACACAAAATGGCAGGAACTAAACAAGAATCCAAAGCAGAATGTTCAGCCTGGCTGACAAAGTCAGTGATAAGGATTACGTCTATGAACTCTGCAATCTTGCTTCAGGGCCTATTCATTAAACAAAAAAAACTCTACAGTTTACAAAACAACGTTAAGGCTCTGCAGTTTTCAACCAAGCAGCCCTTCCCCAACCTGGTGCCCTGCAAAGGTGTTGGAACACAACTCCCATCATTGCAGTCATTATGTCCCATGGTCAGGAATGCAGGGACTTGTCATCTCAAACATCTGGAGGGCAGCAGGATGGTTCTATATCCTTACCAAATACAGGGTCTGCCCAATACTTTTCTCTCACACACACCTCGAATATAGCAGCACGATTGATAACAAAAGGGTCACTATTCGTTATCGATCTAGAACCAGAGTATGTGCCAGGCACTTTCAACCTTTGGTCCATATCCTGCCCTACAAAGAACCAATTATTTTCCTTAAAAAGTGCTTATACAAAATATACTGTTCACTCCCCACAATCCCTCCGCAGTACACCATCTCATCAAAGCAACAGAGGAGCAGAAAAGGTTTAGTTTGGCTGTCTTGAACTCCTTTCAGATAAGATTAGTTTGTCATCCTATACCACTTGGGAGGAAGCCTAGTGTGTTTCAGATATGTTCTCAGACTAAACATTCATCATTTTTTGTTCTCTAATGTTAAATAATTGTCTCTAGCATTGTTCTTTAAGAACACACCGATTCTGACTTTCGCTAACAGTTACATCAGTGGTGGAATAGAACACCCTAATTGTAACTTCTATTCTATGTTGTTGTTGTTTTAATTTCTTGTATCAAGTGTTTTAACTATGATTCTATATTTAAAATCTGTGTATCTTTTAACAACCTTTTTAGCCTGTTGTATAATGAATTAATGATTGTGTTTTTATGGTTTTAACAATGACTGTTATTGTTCCTAGTGGGTCTGTGACCGCATAATAAATTGATGATGATGATGATGATGATGATGATGATGAACAGGGTCTTTTCGGCTGTGGCCCAAGACCCTGAAGAGTTAGAGGGAGAGGCGGGTTAGAGGGAGTTAGAGGGAGAGGTGGGTTAGAGGGAGTTAGAGGGAGAGGCGGATTAGAAATAAATATATCATCAAATATATTATTATTAGCTTTGATAGGAGGAATATCAGTGCACTTCCTTGCTGAGGTTTAGGAGGCTTAATAAAGCCCAACTTTTAAAAGTCCTCTTTTGAGAATTCATTTGTTCTTTCCTCTTGTTTTGCTGCTCTTCAGTTGTTCTAACAAGTTAGATTTTGTGGTTATTGATTTCATGCATTTTTTATTTGAATTATTTTGAGAATGGTGAGGTATTAAAATCTATAGCACTTTGCCTTGAGCAGTCAGAGAGTTTGAAAAGAAATGTTTCTAATAAGTAAGAAGCAGATTCCCTCCCCCATGCCCCCCAAAATATTGTGGTCATGGACTAAGGTTAGCACCAAGTGAAAATACCTCCAGTTCACAGGTCTTTAGCAGCCACTGAAAACAGAGCAATATTGGAGCCTGCTTGACAGCAGCTCCTGGGGAATTCCACAGGAAGGGAGCCAATACCAGAAAGGTTGTACTTTAAATGGACTCTAAATAGGTACGCTTGAGAAATTCATTTCAGTCTGGTTTTGATCAGGAAATTACACAGTTCACACCGTCTGGACTGAACATAAACTCGGATGCAATCTGTAGTCAAAATCTGTACATTTCTAAACATGCAATGTGATTTGTGGACCCAGGAAAATGTGTTTGACGGCATGCATGCATTTGAAAATGCACTTGAAAACTGTATACTTTTGAAACATGTGCACAAATACGCTTTAATCAATGGGAGAAGAATGCATGAGTTTCAAGAATGCGCACAACTGATGCATACATTTGGAAAATCAAGCACAAAAATATGAGCTTCAAGATGGAATCTGGAGACCTTTGGCAGGCTTACGTTTTCTTGATTCACACATCCCAGGCCTCAGGCCCAAAAGGATTCACCACAAGTGCCTCATCCAATTATCTAAGTGCCCAGGTAGGTTGATAAGGGAGAAAACGTTCTCTCAAGGACAATCATTTAGGTTCTTGCAAGTAATGTTATGAATCAGTAGCTCAAGTCCTATGGAAATCAATCCTAAATCTATTGTTAATAACTAGTACTAAAAAAAGGCTGGAGATGTTCTTCAAAGGATATCTTAGAAGTAGGTGAGATGTGATGCCTGTGGGATGCTCTGTGATATCAATGCATCTGGTAAGCTCTAGAGGAGAGATTAGTCAATCAAATATTCTTGTCGAGTAAAAGTTTTGGACAGAATATTCCTTACATCAAGCATGATTAATCAGTAATAGTAATACTAATGACGATGATGGCGATGATGAAAACAAGATTCAAGCATTCAGAGTGGTTCACATCAGTAAAATGAATTAGGATTATCCCTGTATTGAGACTGAGAAAGACAGAAGGCTAACCCACACCTCCAGGCATTTCCGCACGGAAAAGGGATGCTCCCGAATGTTCCCTGCTTCTGGGGTCGGCACTCACAGGGCACACAGCTGTGATGTGTACCACAATTTCAGGAGTGTCATTGCAGGAGAATGTGTGCCCCACTATGCCGCTTGCGCATGTGGATAGGCAGAAGCGGGTGGTGCAGATGATGGGGCTATATGGCAGAGATTCTTTTTAATGACTCATGAGGGATGCGCACGATTGCAGACATGCAGCAACACATGGAGCAGGATAGGACCTCCACTGAATATGCACTCTCGCACAAAGATACGTTTGTATTTTTTTAAAAAACCAAACACACTTGGTGGTAAAACATGCCGATACCCATCCAAAACATGTGGTGGAAATGGCAGACAGCTCCACTTCCGCACACCCCCAATACCCATGCACACACCCCTTAAAGCTGATTGGCTGTTCGCTGAGCCCGGAACCCACAGTGCGCAGCAATGACTTCGCAAATGGGGAGGCACACTGCAAACGCTCTTTGGAATGGAAGCGAGAGAACCGGAAAAACCACGACAAAAGCAATCAGGGATATTCCTGGGAAAATGAGAGGTGTGGGAGCAATTGAACATCATGTGTCCCATTAATGATGACTGGGATACAATCCTGCAATAAACACCTGGTACAGACTCCCCCAGAGGTTTGCTAAAGGCTTTCTAGTGAATTTGTGGCAGAGGTGAAATCCAAGCTCCCCAATTTACTGTTCAATCTCTGGCTCAATTCGGACGACACGATAGTCAATGGTGGGGTAATAATCGACTTTACAGTTGTTCATCTAGGGGGTACTCCCCACACAACATGGTAATAAATAATCAACTGTGGTGTGGATTAGGATCAGCGCTGAGTTGACTATGGCAGCATTCGGACGACACAGTAGTCAAAACAACTGACCATTTTCCCCCCACCTCAGTTGTTTATTGTGTCGTCCGAATTGAGCCTCTGAGTCAGCACATCACACACCAACTCTTTCTAACCCACAGGGTGACTTTTGCCCCCGAACCAAATTGATCAACTCCCCTCAGAGTCCCTGCTGAATTTTCATCAGGTGCTATTAAGATTCTGTCCACAGCTTTGCTCAACAAGCACCAAAAACGTTGTCAAGCCTGTGACTAGCCTGTGAATATACATGATGTAGTGCCAGAGGGAGCATACTCCAGAGCTGTGAAGCATTTGCTCCTTGATGCCCCCAGCTTCATTAGAGAGTTTGGCCACACGTGAGTGGGTTGATTGGTGTAGCAAAGTCTCAAGCCTTAAGCTGCTCTTTGGACTGGTCTGGTCTCAAGTGGGCTTTCAGTAAACAGTATTGCATTTATTATAAAGTGTAGACTATTGTATTACGTATACAAAACAAGACATGCATGAAATTTTTCTTCATAATATTACTGAGTTTTGAAATATGTGTTTACAAAAAAACACATTTATTTAATGGAATAAGGGGCAGGGATGACATACACCAGGCCTAGGACTTTGCCCTATATTCCGCCATTCTTAGCTCATCTCCCATCACACCTTGATTTGATCCAAAATGTGATTTGTACAACCGCTAGGACTAGCCTATATCACCATGTTGCTCCCACCTTTAAAACACCGCTTCGCCTCTTAGTAAACACCATTTTGAAGCCAAGATTTTCATTAGAAGCTTATATATTTTTAAAAAAACTCTCTTTTTAATCTTAAACATCCTGTTTATCTCCAAGACCTATTGCTACTATACATCACCAGCTGTTCACTAAGATAAGCAAGCAGCTGCAAGGGGATCTGATATGCCCACCATATAGATTGAAGTCCTTGGGGCTCTAAGCTTTGATAGGCACTGTTTGACATCAGTTCCCATCTGAGGCATTGACTTACACTTTCAATTCTCAATTTAAAGTGTATTTTATTTGTTTGTTTGTTGTTTATAGTTCTTTTTTTCAGGTGCTTTGTGACTACAGATTTTTTAAATCAATAAATAAACACACGATCAATTATGGAATAAATAGCCCATTTACATTAGCAAACTAAGGAAGCTGAAAAGTTATAGTACCGTAGGGTACTGTTGTGCTTTGACCTTGTTTTACAAAATGCTCTAATGATCCCATTTTCTGTCTACTTTATTGCTGCAGCTCTGCATAGTTGTTTTAAATGGAAGCTAAATGAAATCATACGCCTGTTTCATGTGTGGTTTCCCTAGAGCTGTGATAGTATCCACTGTGGAGATCTTCATTCTGCTGTACTGCAAGGTCCCTAGAGAATGTCTCTTCTCCATCATTCTAGCTGATAAGCATCCTCTATGGGCTTTATTATCATACATGCTTTAGATGAATGGCAGCCAGTTCCACATCAGTGCCTGTGGAAGCTTGTGCCCCTTGGGGTTGCAGAAACTGCCCACCATTCATCATTCCATAATGAAGTGAGCATTGCCTAGTAGTCAGAGATTCCCTGAGTTGCAGCAGATGCACTCCAATGGAATCAGGTGATCGATTGGAGGAGGAAATGTAATTTCAAGAAATTCTTCTTCTACACAGAGAGTGGCAGAGATTGTTGGATTCTATAAGGTCAGGGAGTAGAACCGATAGCAAAAGCTTCCTCTGTGCTCATGTGGCTAATCATAGCAGTTTTGATGGTTTAGGGTTTCAGCATGGGTAGAGAAGGACTGTGAGAAAGTCCCTACTGCTGTCACTGCATCCATGTTGCTCTGCTAATGATTCCTCCTTTTCATCTGGTCTTCAGCTACCTTGCTTCCTTTGGCACAACAGCACCCGCGAAGGGGAAACTATGGCATAATTACACACAAATCAATAGGGAAACAATGATTAATTGAAGACTTCCTGGCTTTTGATGGCGTGTTGAGAAGGATGGAGGGAAGAGACCGCACACACCATCACAAGGCAAGTTCATATTTCAGCTTGGTAAGTGGAGATATGGTCAATCCCGATAAAGTTGAACCCAAATGGTCTCAGGCTGAAACCTTTTTCCTCAAAAGGACGCCAGTGAGCAATATACCTTTCTGTCCTTCAATAAATATTTCTGAGAACAGGCCTTTGACCCCTGCTATGTTTTTAATCCCTCCCACTGAAATTTCTCTCCTCAACTAACCAAAGCTGAAATGACCATTCTGCTGATGTAATCAAACAAGTAATTTTATTTACATTGCAAATGCATTTCCAGGAAGTCAAGGATGAGATGAGAGTTCAGAATAGCATTTTTTTTAAAAATAATTTTTATTAATTTCAACATAATAACAACATAAATACATACATAATCCTCAACAATCCCCCCCGTGCACCCCCGTCCCATGAGACCTCCTCTTAATCATTCTTCATCTATCCAGAAATTTATCGACTCTTTTGAAGGTTTTTGTCCCTTCCCCGATCTTAATACATGTTCCAAAAGGGGACTCCATATTTCCCCAAAGTCGTTTTTACTGGACATTCCCCTCTTTAACTTCATTTTACAAGTCAGCATATCATTCAAAGCCATATCCCATACTTCTTTATACCATTCTTCTATTGTATAGCTTCCTTGTCCTTTCCAATTTTTTGCAATCATTAATCTAACAGGTGTCAGGAGGTTGTTTACCAATTCTCTCTTATTTTTATCCTCTTCCCCTCTATCCCATATTGCTAGTAGAGCAAGCTTTGGGTTTAATTCCACTTTACTTCCAATTATTTCACTTATTTCTTTAAAAACCCTCTCCCAAAATTTTTGTACATATTCACAGCTCCACCACATATGAAAATAGGTTCCAACCTCCTGACCCCCCCTCCAACAATTTTTAGATATTTTTTTATCTATCTGGTGAAATCTAACAGGTGTTAGATACCATCTCCACAGTATCTTATAAAAATTCTCCTTAATTCTGATCGATAACAATTTTAACATTCTTGCATTCCACAACCTCTCCCAGTTATATTCCTTAATTTCTCCCTTTACATAATCTTCCCAAACCTTTTTTATTGCTTTAAGTGAATCTTGAATTTCCTCCTCTATCAATAATTTATATATCTCACTAGTCAATCCTTTCTTAGTTTTCTTTTCTTCTTTCCTTCCTTTTGACTCAATTAAATCTTCAAATCTTGTATTATTTCTACATTCTTTATTTTTCAGTTTCCATTCCTGAGTCCATTTCCCTAATTGTATACATTTAAACCATACTAACTTTTGACCTATTAATATCTCTTTAATTTGGTCATTATCCTTCATATTTTCCATCCACTTCCTTAACTTAATTATTTCCTGATCTTTCAATTTCGCTTCTATCTCCACTTTTAATACCCTTGGGAAATTCTCCACTACTACCACTGGGGCAAGTGGTGAATCTCCTGGTATCAACTTTCCCCTAAATTTCTCCCAGATCTCCGCTATATTTCTCAACAAAGGGTTGTCCAGTCCCTTTAAATCTCTCTTTTGAATTTTTTTTAAAAAAATATTTTTCAATTTATAGTCTATTTCCCCAGCTTGCGTTTCCAGCCACTCCAGATCTTCCTCCCCTAAAATACAGTTTATAACATATCTTAACTGATTAGCAATATAGTAATACTTAATATTTGGAAGTCCTAAACCTCCTTTCTTTTGAGCCTTATACCATAGCCCTTTATTAATCCTAGCTTTCTTATCCCCATTACAATATGCATTAATCATATTCTGCCAACTTTTCAACTCTACATCTGATATTCTAATTGGTAACATTCTAAACAAAAAATTAATCTTAGGTAAAATCTTCATTTTAATAATTGCTATTCTACCAAACCAAGAATGTTTTAGTTTCTTATATACTTCTAATTTCTCCCCTACTTGTTTTTTTAAAGCTACCAAGTTAAGTTCCTCTAGCCTATCTAAGTCATTATCAATATTAATTCCTAAATAACGTACTATATTTTTAAGTCTAAGACCCAACTTAACCTTACCTTCTTCCAGCTCATCCTTATTATAATTAAATAACATCATTTCTGACTTCCCCCAATTTACTTTTAATCCTGTAATTTCTCCAAATTCTCTTAAATGCTTCTTAATCACCTCTGCGCTCCCCAGGGGATCTTCTACTGTCAGTAATGTGTCATCCGCAAACATGTTCATTTTAATCTTCTCCTTTCTTCCTATCCCCTTCACTCTTTCATCTTCCCTTATTGCATTTGCCAAAATTTCTATTACTATTGCAAATAAGATCGGTGAAAGAGGACATCCTTGCCTAGTTCCTCGGGCTAGTGTAATCTGTTGCGTTAACCCATCATTAACCATTATTTCAGCTTTATTGTTTTTATACAACTTATCCATCACTCCCATAAATTTATCTCCAAACCCAAATGTTTTTAATATTACTTTAAGTGCTGGCCATTCCACGCAATCAAAGGCTTTGAATATATCCAATGCTAATAAGCCTGCTTTTAAATTCTTTTTTTTTATAATATTAATTATATTTAATACTCTTCCCATTAAATTAGGCATTTGCCTACCCGGAATAAATCCACACTGGTCTTTTTTAATATATTTAAAAATAAATGTAGCCATTCTTTTTGCCATTACTGCTGTAAAAATGTTTGAATCTTGATTTATTAAGGAAATTGGTCTATATGATGCGGGGTCCGTTAAATCCTTACCTGGTTTCGGAATTAATATAATCAGGGAATGATCCCATGATGGCGGGGTCTTCCCCCCTTCTATTATATTATTAAATAATTTCTTTAATCTTGGTATTAACATTTCTTTAAAAAGCTTATAATATTCCGACCCCAAACCATCCGTCCCCGGAGATTTCCCTCCTTTTAATTTATCAATAACTCCCTCTATCTCTTTTTCAGTAACTAAACCTTCCATGTAATCCCTATCCTGCTTCTGCAATTTTATTTTCCAATTCCTCTCTACATATTCCAATACCTTATCTTGTGGCCCCGAACCTGACGTATATAATTCACTATAAAATTCCTGAAATATATTTAATTTATCTTTCATTAAGTTACAACTATTCCCTGACTTATCCCTTATTGTCCCTATCATATTCTTAGCCTTTTCCAACTGGGTGGATCTAGCCAGCATCTTCGAATTTCTATTGCTATATTCAAAAAAATCTCTTTTTAAATATAACAAATTTTTTGGACTTGTTCTAGTTCTTCTTTCTCTAATTCCTTTTTCTTAGCTTGAATTTGGGCAATTAGGTGTTTATCTTTTGTCTCCCTTAACTTTTCTTCCAAACTCCTTACCTCCTCTTCAATCTTTTTATTTTGAGCTTCCTGTTGTTTTTTTAAAGTGCACCTTTCCCTAATACAGATCCCTCTTACCACAGCTTTCATTGTATCCCATAATATGTCTTGTCGATTATTCTCTTTTTCATTAATCTCCCAAGTTTCCTGCATTTCTTTCTTTATTTTCTCCACTATGTATTTTTTATTCAACAACCTTACATCCAGTCTCCATCTCTTTGCTTGTCTATAGTCTTTCTTGATTTCCATGTCCATTATCATTAATGCGTGATCAGTAACCTTAATAACTCCAATGTCACAATCTATGATTTTAGGTAGCATATTTTTGGATACAAATATGTAATCAATCCTTGAATAACTCTTAAATCTCGGTGAGTAGAAGGTATATTTCCTTTCTTCCCCTCTTAATACTCTCCACACATCCATTAATTCTTTCCCTTCCATTAATTTGCTTAACTCCGTCTTCCCCTCCCTCTTACTATCTTTTAATACGTTATCCCTATCTTTCCCTTTATCTAGTACCATATTAAAGTCTCCTGCCATCACAATATGTTTTTTACCCACCTCTCCCAACACATTAAATACTTCATCAAAAAAATCTATTTGTTTCCCATTTGGTGCATATACATTCATTAACACATATTCCTCCTCTCCCAACTTGCAAAACATAATAATAAACCTTCCATTTTTATCTTTCTTTACACTTTGAATATTTATACCACATGTCTTTGAAATTATTATTGCCACCCCTCTCGATTTAGAGGTTCCATATGACTTCTCATAAACACCCACATCCCTCATTCGAAGCTCATTAACAACCTCTTTGGCCTGATGAGTTTCCTGCAAAAAAATTATATCTATTTTTTTATTCTTTAATAACATTTCAATCCTCTTTCTTTTTATTGCCGTTCCTAGCCCTTTAACATTCAATGTAGCCAATCTCAATTTATTTTCCATCTCTCTTTTTCACACAAATCTTTAAGTTGGTCTCCCTCTGTGTAACACTTACCCTCCCCTCCCTAACCCTCCCCCCCACATTCACCCCCATCTTCACCCCCCTCCTCACCAGCTTCCTGGGCATTGGTCCCAATTTATCTTAGAACTCTTAGGGGGGGGGAACACGGCCCAACATTCCGGAATAAAGTCTACCCTCCCCTCCGTGCCTCTTCTTTCCCCTTATCCCTCTTACGATATATGTCAACGTCTATTCGTTACTCCCTCCTACAGCGCCTTCATCTTGCTTCGCTCCTCCATCCACTGTGGCATCCATTATGCCCAACTTCTCCAATAGCTCCACTCCTTGCTCACAGGATGTTATTCTTTGTTGCTTCCCTTTCCACATAAATCTCAAAAAGACTGGGTATCCCCAGCTATAAGAGATCAATCTCATCTTCAATGCCCCTGTACAAATTCTAATGCTTTTCCTCCACTGCACCGTCTGGGGGCATAGATCCTGGAAAACCTCGATTGGTGTTGCTTGAAGCATTGGCTGACCTTGACGTCTAATTGCTTGCATTAATTTTTCTTTTTTGTAGTAGTTAGCAAATTTCACAATAATATGTCTTGGGAGCGTTCCTGTCTTTCTATACCCCACCCTATGAGCCCTCTCAATATCTTGCATTCCCCAATCTTCCTGTGGTTCTAGCTGTTTGACCCATGCCAAAATTAATTCTCTTAAGCTATTAAGGGTCTCCCCTTCTTGCTCCCCAAAAGATATTATCCGAATATTTGCTCTCCGATCCCTGTCCTCCATCGCTATAAGGCGTAAATCCTGTTGCATCAGCTGCTCCTCTTGCTTCTTGTATAGAACCTTTAGTTCTCCAGTTTCTTCCTGCAAAACTCCAACCTCTTTCACCACCTGTTGAAGGCCTGCCAAAAGCTGCTGTTGTGACTCTGTAATTCTTTTTGCTAGTCTGTCCTCTTGCTTCACTAATGCCTGCTCCATTTTTTGTTCCTGCTTTGCCATGGCCATATCCAGCATCTTTTGGATTTTCTGAGTCAGCTCATCTGTTGGGTCTGCCTGACTCCCTGTGGTTGTTTTAGAAATTGCACCTGGCATAGTTCCAGCCTTGTCGCTGGTATTTCCGGCATGACTGGGGGAGATCTTCTTTGTCTTTTCAGAAGCTTTATCCGGCATGTTGCCAGTCTGAACTAATCTATAGCTCCTATCAGACGGCCGATCTCCTGTAGGTCGACTCCAAGAAAATATTTTCTTCTTGCTCATAAGTCGCCCACTCAATCTTGGCCGCCCTCTTTCCGAGCCTGTCCGGTAAGCACACAGCCACTTCTAGCCAGGGATCAAAAGTCTCTTTCTCATAAATCTTCAGCTCAATCACTCCCTCTGGCTCCTCCGTCTCCCAATCAGCCTTTTTATCACTTATAAATCCATTAATTGTTCTCCTTAATTGCTTTCCAAGGCTGTCGGAGTTAAGTTTCGTTTCCTCTCGCCGGACACACTTCGCCCGCTCCTCCCCGCTATGCAGCTAACAAATCTTTGCTTAAAAGTCTCTTTCCAAATATTAGCTGTTGTTCTGTCCTCTCTGCAGTCTGTTCAATCAGCAACAATCATAAATCCTTTATTTACCTTCACCAGACATATATCAGCGCTGCCGGTCCGGTCCTCCTCCCTTCTGTCGAGCCGGTTATAAAGCCATAAATCTCTTTCCAGCTGCAATCTCGTTTAGCAAGCTTTAGCAGGCTTCCCTCTCTCCATAGCAGGCTTTTGAGTAGCAATCCACTCTTTTAGGATAGGGAATTTATAATTAAATCACTGCTTCTTTCGGAGAGCAAAGGAGTTGCGACTCTATTCCATGTCTTGCTAAGCCACGCCCCCGTTCAGAATAGCATTGAATAATACAATAAAACTGAGTTAAAACTAGGGGGTGTGGATCGGATCGGATCCGATCCACGATCCAAATCCGATCCACCCCAAAATTGGGAAAATCCAATCCGATCCGATCCGATCAACCTCCGATCCGATCCGATCAACCTCCGATCTGATCCGATCAACCTCCAATCCGATCCGATCAACCTCTGATCCAATCCGATCAACCTCCGATCCGATCCGATCCGCCAAGGTCCGATCTGGATCGGACACCATTTTGAATGCTTTTTCCCATAGCCAAGTATTGTTTTACAAAAATGCCTATAACTTTTTAAAGATAGAAGGATGAAACATGGGCACATTGTAGACTGGTTAGGGATAGTTATCTGTGAGAAATTTCAGAAAGATTGGTGCATGCGTTTTGTGGCAATTAATTTTTTAATAAATACCCAGGAATACCTATAACTTTGTCATTTTTAAAGTTACACACATGAGACTTTGCCACATTGTAGGTGGTACCTTGGGTCCTATGTGTGTGAAATTTCAAAAACGTAGGTGCTTGCCTTGTATGGCAATTAATTTTAGAAAAATGGGTAGTAGTGGGGTAAATACAGTTACGCCTCCCATTTTTTTTATTTTTAAAGATACAAACAGGAAACATGGGCACATTACAGGGAACACTTCGCTTGATATGTGTGTAAAATTTCAGAAAGCTGGGTCCAGGCATGTGGTGGCAAGGTATTTTTGAAACAATGAGGAAAGAAACGCCTATAACTTTTTTATTTTAAAAGTTAGAAGTCTGAAAGTTGCTCACTTTGTAGATGGGTTAGGGGTAGATATGTGTCAGAAATTTCAGAATTATAGGTCCAGGCATTTGATGGCTATGGAATTGTTAGATTAAAAGTTTCAAAAGTTTTTCCACAGAGGCTTGGTTTTCCCCGTCTCCAACTCCCGCCTCCTGCGAAGAAAAAGGAAACACTCTCTCTCGATCTCTTTGATCCTTGCATGCATGGCTGCAACTGAGCTAGTATCCATTACAAAAGGAGAAACAAAGTAACTACATTAAAGCACTTGGCTCGTGTCTGCTTTGAAACTTTCACTTTTTACTCAAGCAGAACGGCTGAGCCTAGGATCACTCTCTCTCGATCGCTAGGATCGTTACAGGAGAAATTTTCTACAGTTTTCAAAGTGGTGTGTGCAGACACCTTGCCACCACATACCTGGACCCAGCTTTCTGAAATTTTACACACATATCAAGCGAAGTGTTCCCTCTAATGTGCCCATGTTTCCTGTTTGTATCTTTAAAAATAAAAAAATGGGAGGCGTAACTGTATTTACCCCACTACTACCCATTTTTCTAAAATTAATTGCCATACAAGGCAAGCACCTACGTTTTTAAAATTTCACACACATAGGTCCCAAGGTACCACCTACAATGTGGCAAAGTTTCATGTGTGTAACTTTAAAAATGACAAAGTTATAGGCATTCCTGGGTATTTATTAAAAAATTAATTGCCACAAAACGCATGCACCAATCTTTCTGAAATTTCTCACAGATAACTATCCCTAACCAATCTACAATGTGCCCAAGTTTCCTGTTTGTATCTTCAAAAATAAAAAAAGTGGGAGGCATAACTGTATTTCTCAATGGGAAAGTGCAATGCAATGATTCCCTATGGGCAAGTGCTTTCCAATGATTCCCTATGGGCAAGTACTGTCCAATGATTCCCTATGGGCAAGTACTGTCCAATGAATCCCTATGGGCAAGTGCTGTCCAATGAATCCCTCATTGTTTCAAAAATTAATTGCCACACCAGGCAAGCACCAATGTTTCTGAAATTTCACACACATATCAAGCCAAGTGGTACCTGTAATGTGCCCAAGTTTCCTGTTTGTAGCTTCAAAAATAAAAAAGTGGGAGGCGTAACTGTATTTACCCCACTACTACCCATTTTTCTAAAATTAATTGCCACACAAGGCAAGCACCTATGTTTCTGAAATTTCACACACATAGGTCCCAAGGTACCACCTACAATGTGGCAAAGTTTCATGTGTGTAACTTTAAAAATGACAAAGTTATAGGTGTTTCTTTCCTCATTGTTTCAAAAATTAATGACCACACAAGGCAAGCTCCAATGTTTCTGAAATTTCACACACATATCAAGCCAAGTGGTACCTGTAATGTGCCCATGTTTCCTGTTTGTATCTTTAAAAATAAAAAAGGGAGGCGTAACTGTATTTACCCCACTACTACCCATTTTTCTAAAATTAATTGCCACACAAGACAAGCACCTACGTTTCTGAAATTTCACACACATAGGTCCCAAGATACCACCTACAATGTGGCAAAGTTTCATGTGTGTAACTTTAAAAATGACAAAGTTATAGGCATTCCTGGGTATTTATTAAACATTTAATTGCCACAAAACGCATGCACTAATCTTTCTGAAATTTCTCACAGATAACTATCCCTAACCAGTCTACAATGTGCCCATGTTTCATCCTTCTATCTTTAAAAATGAAAAAGTTATAGGCATTTTTGTAAAACAATACTTTTTTGGTATAATTTTTATTAATTTTTCAACAAAACAAAACAAACATACATAATATATAAACAAACTAACTCCCTCGACTACCCCCGTGCACCCCCCCCCGAGACCTACTCACATTCATCCATCATCCTTCCAGAATTTTAATGATTCCTTTGAAGGCAATTGTCCCTTTCCCGATCTTAAAACATATTCCAAAAAGGGAGTCCATATATCTCCAAAATCACTCTTACTGGACATTCCCCTCATTATTTTCATTTTACATGTCAACATATCATTCAATGCAATATCCGTAAAACAATACTTGGCTTTGGGAAAAAGCATTCAAAATGGTGTCCGATCCGGATCGGACATCCGGTCCGATCCGATCCGACCATCCTCCGATCCGATCCGATCTGACCCCCCAAGTCCGATTCCGATCCGCTATCCGATCCGATCCGGGGGGTCAGTGCACATCCCTAGTTAAAACCCTCTTGGCTTGCACAGATGTCCCCCCCCCCCAAAAAAAAGGTATTGTTCTACCTCCCAGGTTTGGTACCAGTGGGATCTTCCAGACTTTGCATTTCGCAGTATGAAAAAGGCCTACTTTTTCATACTGTGTGAAAATCTTATGCTTTGATACATCAGTTTGAATTAATGGTGAAAGCTGTAACAATGCAGGTAGGTTTTTTTCTCCCCTCCCGCGATTCGCTTGCTGTATCTCTAGGGTCCTTCCCATTCTGCTTCTTGTCAAGACATTTTGGCTTCATTGTGGTGTTAACTAAATTCTTCCTGCAGCTCTGTTGCAAAGACAACTGAATGATTTGGCAAGTTGTAATAGCAGCCGAGAAAACAATAGAAGTTTCTAAATCAGCGGCTTTGCAAATACGTCATCATAATAAACACAATAGCCTGAGTGAAAAACACCTCGTAACGAAGCAATACATAATAGGTTTAATTCTCCTTGGAGATGCTTGCTTTTTAATCCCATGAAACCTTGGTCTACTTGTGTTTGTAGCTGAAAAAGCTATGCATCTAATAAGCTTTAAGGAATAAATGACTTTTTTGTAGCCTCAAGCTACTTATGATACCTGAAGAATTAATAACAGTGTTGGAACAGGTCAGCTGAAACGCTGCCAGCTTTCTTGAACACCAGGCATAGCATTTATAAAATGCCGTCCCTCCCACTCTAGTGAGGTTATATTGTGTCTGGTGATAATGATGGTTGTTAAGTGCTAGCAAAACGGGGTGATGATGAAGACACTCAACCAGAAATATAGCTAATGGCAAACAGTAGGAGAACTGTGTATTAAAATGCCTCTTTCATTAGCAAAGAAACACCAAGCACTCTAAGAAAGCAATTTCTGAAGTCAAAAATAGTTGGCACTGGTCAAAGAGCTTGGGCACATGTTAAAGGATAGCAGTAAAGTGACTTTATGGTGGGCAAATCACAGGGGATTGTAAACGTTCACATAGCCGTAACTTTCTGGGGTGCAACAGCAACGCAGACTTTCCAGGTGGAGTCATTGGCATTTCTCTGCCCTTAGATACCTCTGAAGAGGCAGAATGCTAATTAGACTGCCAATCAATAAATCCTCCAATTATGCAAACAAAGAGGAATCCAATCAGGCTTGTAACGATGGAAAGGAACCCGGGGTTGCTGCCCTCTTCTACCTAGCTGGATGTGCTGTTGTGGGAGGATCCTACTCCAAGATAAAAAAGAGCTCCATTACAGTTGCCAATTTTTGTAATAGCATTCAGACTGCACAACTGATGGACAATAAAGGCCTTAGTAAAAGAAAAGTGAGCTGCACTTATATACCATCAAACTCAATGGGGCTAAAATATAACTTCGGGATACATCCAATGTTGCATGAGCAAATTTTCACTTCCTCTCTCCTCCCCTTGCATCTCTCATAAACATCCTAAAACTTCTCCAGACGAGATTTGGGGATGCACAGGGGGCTGGGGGGGGGGGGAGGGGAGTCCATTGTGCCAGAATTTTAGATTAACACATTTGGTTGCAATACTAACATAAATGGAATTAGAGTTCGAATCAGAGGACTCGAAAACAGCCAATTGCTTTCAAATAACCTAGCTGCAAACTTTTTCAAATTGCTAGACAGTTAGTTCTTCTTATTTTAAGTCTATGCTTTGCCAAAAATGGTATATGCCCAAAATTATACCCTCCACATGTCCTAGACTATAACTCCCATCAGCTCAAGCCAACAAGGTCAGAGATGGTGGGGACAGTATTTCAAAACATATGGAAGGCACCACATTGGGGAAGGCTGCTGTAGGGAAATATGTTTTTTCCCCTTCTTGGTCACAGCTAGGGATGTGGAAATCAGCAAAATCTGAACTCATCCAGGTTCTCCAAATTTCAGCTCCAAGCTTGTTTTGACACATGTTCATATCAGATTTCAATCCTTGGTGTTGCTTTTTTTTTTCTCCTCCTTGAGTGAAAATACAATCTTGAAATCTATGGATTCTTCTCCCATTAAATAAAGCATATTCGTGTGCATTCCCCCCACCACACATGCAAAAAAAAAGCATTCATTTTGATGCAGATTTTTTAAACTCTTTTTTTCTTTGGTCCACAAATCACATTGTGAGCTACATAGACTCCAACTTCAATTGCATTTGAGTCAGTGTTCATGTCTATTGTTATTGTATTTATTATCCCAAGGTGGCTTATATGTAGGGTGACCAGATTTTGGAACCCCAAATCCCAGTCCAAAATGGCCACCCAATCTGGCCACCCAAAGGGGGCAGGCGGGCCCACCGCCCAAATAAACATAAAATATTTTTTTTGAAATAAAAGGTCACCCGCCATGTGGCCAAGAAGCAGATCTGAAACCCCCCCGCCACCCCCCCACCCGAAACAAACCCCATCACCACCAAGTCACCCCCCCAAAAAAACACAGCGAGGGGGGAGGGGGCTTACCTGCTGGGGCAGTCTGCAGGCGCCCGCGGGTGCAAGCAGATGGCAGCGAATGGTCCTGGCAGGTAAGAAGCGCGATGGGGGAGGCGGGAGGTGAGAGGCAGGAGGCAGGAGGCGGGAGGCAGGAGGCGGGAGGTGGGAGGGCCCCCCCACTTACCTGCCGGGGCAGCCGCTTCCCTCTGGTGCTCAAATCTACTGAGAAACAGGCTTCGCAGGCTGTCCTTCAGTAGCACATTGGGTGATGACATCATCACCTAGCGCGCTACTGAAGGACAGGGCAGAAAGCCTGTTTCTCAGTAGATTCGAGCACTGGAGGGAAGCAGACGTCCTGACAGGTGGTGGTGGGGGGTCCCCCCACCCGAAACCCCACTACCAAGCCACCCATCCCCCCAAAAACCCAGGCTGGACCTACTGGGTCTGCCGCTCTCTGCCGACGCTCTCCGACGCTGCCGCGTGACCCCCCGCAGCTCCGGATTGCCCCTGCCGTCCCCCGGTCGGCCTGGATCAGCCCAGATTTTCCGGTTAGGACCGGGAAACCCCGGGCAAACTGGTCACCCTACTTACATGGTCCTCTTCCTCTCCAGTTTTATCCTCACAACAAACCTGTGAGGTAGGGTAGGCTGAGAGTCAGTGACTGGTCCAAAGTCATCCAGTCAGCTTCTTGGCCAAGTGGGGATTATAACCCAGATATCCTGAGTCCAAGTCCAATGCTACAGTGCCTCTCAACTGAGTCTTAGAGGTATATTCTAATTAAAACAATGGCAACAAAAACAAAACCCTGAAACAAAATTCTCACCCATCCCTTGACCTAGCTCGCTTGCTTCGGCTCCCCCGAGAGAACATCTGTGGCTGTGGGGGGAGGGATTCTTAATCTGATGATATATCCTTACTGTCTAATTCCTAGGCAACAAGGACCATGATAAATATCCTGGTAATCTTGAGGTCAGACTGTTGCAATGTGCTTTATTGTGAGACTGCCTTTGAAAGTGTTCAGAAGCTGTTAAGAAGCTTTGAAGTTGGTCAAGTATGGAGCAGCAAGGACCAAAGACTCATACTAACTGAAAAGAAGGTAATATACCTGTTCTCAGAGAACTACACTGATCACCAGTTAGTTCCTAGGCCCAGTCCAAAGTGCTGGAGTTAACCTTGAAAGCACTAAATTGCAAGATATCAAAAATAATAGGTCCTCCCATATGTCTCCCCCATCACCTGCGATCTTCACGAGAGGTGGTGCTGCCAGATCCAGTGGTTACCCGATCCAGGCCTTTCTCAGTAGTAACACCTTCCCAGTGGAACTCCTTAGTCAGAGTGGCTTGCCTGTTGAGTTTAGCTGGAATGACGGTTGAGTTCTTCTTACTTAGCTTGGCACAGTGGTAAAATTACAGTGACAGAAGTTGGAGGACCAAGGATAGAAGTTGGACTTGGAGTGTTTTTAACAAAATTGCAGTTGCCTAATAAATTCTTTGCATGCTCTGAGACAATAATATTTTTATGACGTATGTTGTTTTTAATTGTTTTAATCCTATGTAAACCACCCAGAGAGCTTTGTCTATGGGGCGGTATACAAATGTAACAAATAAATAAATAAATATAAATAAACTTAGTCCTTGGTTTTAATGTTATTTGTAAGCATAAGGATTTTTAAAAGGATTTTTACAAGCCGCTGTGAGAATCTTTCATGGTTACAGACTAGGACATAAATTTTAGAAATAAATAAGATAATATTAATAGGTGTGTGTGTGTGTGTGTGTGTTTTACAAACAAACTAAAATATGGTGTGGACTGCAATATGTTGTCCTAACATTTGTAGTTCTTTTCTAAAACAATAAACAATTGGTATATGAACTCAAAATTATATTCCTCCTTGACATTCAATTATTTCACATAAGAAATGGCCATAGATATGAAGATGATGCTTGTCCTAGATAAAGGATCTTCATAAGCTGGGTCACTTTCTTTCTTTTCAAGATTTCAGAGTGACTGATCCTTCTTGACACCATTAAATTAAAAGTAAAAAATCCTTAGAGGTGTTCTTAAGAGTTTACCTGAGTCTTTACAATTCATTTCCTGGACATGTAACTTGCTTTTGGTTTGTATTGGGGGGGGGGGGAATGTTCCTTCATTGGGCAATCCCACCTATGGGGTTTCTTATTTTGAGCAAATGCTTATATTTCTCAGCCTAAGCAACTCACTGCAACTATAACTTAGAGTTCCACAAGCTGACACTATTCCACTGCTACCAATTTTATTAGAATACCTTAAAGCCTTCTTGTAGCTGGTATAAGTGGGTCAGGTGTGAGATGGGCACCAACACTAGATACAAGTGAATTATTAAACAAGTTAATTTATAAAGGGAGCAATCCTATGGCCACTAGACACTTTCTAGAAGGCCATAGGATTATTCGGTTTCTGGGAACCGAGTTCAGAACTACGGCTCTAACCTCAGAGCCCAGAAATTGCTCTCCCCATCTCCTCAAAACTGGTGCAGTTCTCAACTCACTGGCTGTGTCTCAATGCTCGGAAATGGAGCATGGATAGGGTGAAAAGGAGGGCAGTCACGGGGGCAGAGAGGGGAGGACACTGTGGAAGCTGCTTCCTATCTGATCTCCACGCCCTTCCTCTCCCCCTCCCTCAAGCCACACCTAGACAGGCAAAATCACAGGGTGGGTGGTGCACGGAGGAGAGGATCCCCTCCATGCTCTTGCTGCCCTGCATGCGATAATTGGCAGCCTCTGATTTCAGAGGCTGGCAACTATCCAGATAGGATTGTGCCCTAAATGGATATTTTGCATATAAAGGAATACTAATATTTCCTTTTTGGATTTGAAAAGATGCTTACTCACAATTCTTAAGGACTCAAATTCTTAAGGGCACTAATCACTGCTACAATCCTCTTATTGACTTCTTTTTCCTCAGGCCGAATTACCTAAACCCCTACCTCATGCAAACACACCCACAACCAGGTCCAGCTCTAGAATAGGCACTCACTGAATCTCACTATGCCCCTTAATACAAAACTGCCCCCGATTGAAATCTGAGGGAGATCACCCCAAGTTAGATTACTGCAATGAACCCCTAACGTCCAAGTTAGATTACTGCAATGCACTCTACGTGGGGCTGCCTTTGAAGGTGGTTCGGAAGCTGCAGCTTGTGCAAAATGCAGCGACCAGATTGATAACCGGAACCAGTAGGTTCGAACATATAAGACCTACTCTGGCCCGCTTGCATTGGCTGCCTGTATGTTTCCGAGCCTGATTCAAGGTGCTGGTTTTAACCTATAAATGGCTTGGGACCACAATACCTGATGGAACGCCTTTCCCAACATGAACCTACCCGAACACTAGGTTCAACATCTAAGGCCCTCCTCCGAGTGCCTCCTCCGAGGGAAGCTCGGAGGTCGGCAACAAGAGAGAGGGCCTTCTCTGTGGTGGCCCCCCAATTGTGGAACGATCTCCCCGATGAGGCCCGCCTGGCGCCAACATTGTTATCTTTTCGGCGCCAGGTCAAGACTTTCCTCTTCTCTCAGGCATTTGGCATTTGTTTTGTTTTGTTTTTTGTAGCTTTTTAGAAGTGTTCGAGTGGTTTCAAATATACAGATTGTGTGTACGTTGTATGTTTTTGCTCTTTTAATTTTTGTATATTGTTTTTAATTGTTTTTAATCCCATGTAAACTGCCCAGAGAGCTTCGGCTATGGGGCGGTATACAAATGTAATAAATAAATAAATAAGTGAGGAACTTCATGCTTGCATTGAAGATATCATCACTGCTTGTATTGTTAGGGATGGCGCAGGTGTCTGGTTGAGGCTTGAGGTGATTCCTAGCTGGCTTGGCCCCATGGACAAGAGTCTGCAAATCCCCACACTTGCCCAACATGGCATGGGCCAAGTCGGGCAAATGCAGTGGTCCCCATTAGTCCATTCAACTGCAAAATGGCTGCTAGGGCTTTTCTATAAAGAGCTATTTTGCACAAATACCCGTCATAAAGAGGCCCATTTATGCAAGCATACATGGTCTATTTAGATGATTTACACTGTAATTTTGCAGCTGCCATTTGTGCACAATGCCTCCTTATGGAAGAGGCTGAGCTGCTATTTTACACAAAAATGTTTACGTGGCTCAGCTAGCGAGCAGGAAGCCGCATGCCACTCACTGGGAACCTGCAGACCACCCGGCAGCTCAACGTGTGGATTGAGCAGAGTTGCGGGGGGGGGGGGGAGGTTGGCAATTGGTGCACGGCACAGATGGAGGGGGTAAAGTTTGCCTATCCCTATGTATTGTGCAAACTCTTTTGTCTTCCCCCATGTTTCCAGGTAGAAATCTGGATGTTGGGTAGAATATGGTCGAAAAGGTAAGACTAGGGTGACCAGATAAAATGCATGTAACTTTAACAGTTGTCGAGAAAAGGGAATTTCAGCCAGTGTCATTTGTATGCAATTCGTTCCTGGTGAAATTCCCTCTTCATTCATCACAATAGTTAAAGTTGCAGGGGCCCTGCCTTCGTTTGTATATGGTCACTCTAGTATAGTGCCTGCACCTTTAACTGTTGTGATGAAGAGGGAATTTCACCAGGAACTAACTGCATACAAATGGCACCTGCTGAAATTCCCTTTTCTCTACAACTGTTAAAGTTACATAAGCCCTGACCTGGATTTTATCTGGTCAGCCTAGGTAAGACAGGAAGAGATGGAGGAAGTTTAGTATAACAGGTGCCAAAGCATGGCCTTTTAAGAAATCTCAAGCACATATTAGCTCAAGGAGAAATGGTAGGAAAACAGCAGATGACTGACAGGCCTTTGCTAGATATTTCATCTATTAGACAAAACATTTATACCATCTTATGAAATGTGCTATTAATTTAATACTCAAAATTAAAAAAAAATCTGATTGGCCCAATGCCGGAATGGTTAAGATATTAAAATTGCAATATTTGAAATGGGATTTTTACAACAACATGTGGAAAATTCTTTGATCCTTGGCTTTGGGATTTTGACCTTCTTAGTTTGCATTTGATCTTGGGCAATAAACCCACTGGCTAAATAGCTGACCTCAGCATAGCCAGCAAAGCAAAAGCTTCACTGACTTTAATGGACATTAGATATGTGTTATAGATCCCAAAAAGGATTTTTTTAAATGTAATACCATTTTTAATTATTTGTTCTAACCTGCTTTGGAAGCTAATATTTGTGGAAAGGCATAATATAGCCTGTGATCCTGTATACATTTATCTAGGAGTAAGCCCCATTGAATGCTATGTAACTCATTTTTGAGTAGACATGGAGAGGTTTATGCTGTTAGATAAATAAATATGTTCCGTTATCTACATCTGATCACAAAAGGAATTGAATTCAACGATTCAACAACTTGCCCGTTTAAGACCAGAGTTAAGGCCATCTCAGATTGGCTCCACAAGGGCAGGAAATTGCCTTGATGGATCTCCACCTCAATCAGAAGTGATTTCAACGAAACAGAGTTACACTGCTCTGTGCGATTGGGAATCCTGATTACATAAAGTTCTTGATAGTGCAGAGGAGCAATGCTGTGCTCAGCAAAACAGCTTTGCAATTCCACTTCAGGCTTTCCCTGTCAACGTGGGGGCAATCAAGGATGGAGGGTATGGGGCTGGGGTGCACAGCACCCCTCATGCTTAGCAGTTTTGAACACTGCTTTTCCAATGTTCAAAGTCATATCGAGGACCTCCACAGATACATGAAGATCTCCGAGATAGGCTGACCCTATGAAAAGGAGCTCATGTAACTTTAACAGTTGTAGAGAAAAGGGAATTTCAGCCAGTGTCATTTGTATACAATTAGTTCCTGGTGAAATTCCCTCTTCATCACAACAGTTAAAGGGGAAGGCACTATACTAGAGTGACCATATACAAAAGAAGGCAGGGCCCCTGCAACTTTAACTGTGGTGATGAAGAGGGAATTTCACCAGGAACTAATTGCATACAAATGACAACTAGCTACTCAAAATTGAATGCAGGTGGCCTGATATAGATTGGGTTCTTAGAGTGTATTGGGAGTCAGATTTTTTTTACACCCTTTTGTGCCCCATCCATTATGCTCCCTATCCAGAGCTCACACACACAGCAGCGCCTCCAATTTATATTGCAACTGGATCACTTTGTAGCAATGTAAACCAGGGGCTGATCCAGTTCAGGACCAAAGCAGGTGGCAAAAGACTGAAGCTCCCTACCCACTGTGCTAGGGTCCCAATCTGTGTAGTACCAGTTCGTTTGACCCTGAGTAGTCACATTCCAGAACTAAATAAATAGCATTTCACATAGAACCTACTAGGTTCACTCTGCAACACATAATTCCTCTGTAAACGCAGGAGTACTGGCATCATTCTAGCTTCGGAATGAAACTGAGCATGCACTGTATTACCTTGATAATAGGCTGACCATCTGAAAAGGAGGACAGGGCTCATGTAACTTTAACAGTTGTAGAGAAAAGGGAATCTCAGCCAGTGTCATTTGTATGCAACTAGTTCCTGGTGAAATTCCCTCTTCATCGCAACAGTTAAAGTTGCAGGCACTATACTAGAGTGACCATATACAAAAGAAGGCAGGGCCCCTGCAACTTTAACTGTTGTGATGAAGAGGGAATTTCACCAGGAACTAACTGCATACAAATGACCCTGGCTGAAATTCCCTTTGCTCTACAACTGTTAAAGTTACAGGAGCCCTGTCCTCCTTTTCATATGGTCAGCCTACTTGATAACCTTTGAACCGCTGCTCGGAATTTCTTCAAACCAATGAAAGATTGCCTTCTTCAACAAAGGTCATCAGCGGTTTTCACCAAAATTTTAAAGATAGGTATGATATGCCTGTTTAAAAATTATAGTAAAGAGGGTAAAAGTGTCAGTATCCAGCACTTTTTTTTTTCTCTGTGTGGCTATGGCTATTTTTATTGGATTGTTTTGAAATCTGGCACAATCGTAAATCTCATCAAGTAGATCACAGATGTGAAGTCTCCATTTATCGACTAAGCAGGTGTCATTTTATAAGAAATTTTAAAAGCCATTCTAATAGTGGAAGCATCTTTTTTTTCCTGTGATTCACCTTAACTCAAGGGTCAATTGGCAGAATTAGAGCCAAATTTGGAATTTGGATTTTGGATTTAAGGGGGAGGGAATCAAGTATGGAAGAAACCAAAACTGATAGATTTGTCTGTCCAGGCTCAAGCTTTGAGTACTTAGTTTTTAAACATCTGTCTTAGATGCTCCATGTGTTTAACCATATTATGCTGTGCTTAATTGGGGTTGCCACATTTTTCTCCGAGAGGCTCCTCATCTTTAACAGCTATATGGAAGACAGATACTACGATGGAAATAGCTGTAGTTACTGAATGTGGCCAAGGTAGATGAGTGATAATTGAGTTTAAATTGAGTTTAGAAAAGTCTTTACCAAAATTCACAATTTTATTCATATCTGGGATGAAAAAAACATGGGATTAAAATATTCTGAAGGTGGGAGAAAAAGAAACTGACGTTTTCATCCATCCCTACTACTGAAGAGGGCTTTGAGTCATTGAGAATCCTAGTTAGCTCTCTAAGCTAGGCTCCATCCTCAAGGCAAGAAAGTCATGTCTCATATTCCAGAGTAGCTGAGACATTACACAGGGCAGTTTGCACCTTAGCAACCAAGGGTAAATGAGCCGATCTGCAAGAGCCATGCCACGTTTTTCAAATTACGAGGCGTGCAGAGCTCCTTGAAATAACAATTGTGTATTGCATATGCCTTTCATCCCTTTCTGTGCTGATCTCTCTCTTATTCAAGAGATTCTCTTGATTTAGAAGTCTGAGCTGTAAATCTGCAGCCTTGACAGAAACCTATTCATAAAGCATGGGGATTTTTTGCCATACATTTTGGAGGAAAGTCAATGTTGCAAAGTGAAGTGTAAAATTATTCCTGTCTCTATGTTATTTTTGAGTCATATATCTCTGCCTTTTATGAACAGCCGGCATATTTGGAAGAATTATGTCTGAGTCATAAATCCCTATTTGCTGAGGACATGACTAATAGGTGTCTTTAACACAGTAAAATGATATTACTGTCTTATCTTGCATATTTTTTTTAACCTCTGAAGCACTCGCAGGACAAAATGAAATTCAAACAGCTTGACAAGTCTTAATACATATTCTGTCTGAAAAACACCAGTCACATCTCTCCTTTTCCAGTCCATTGGGTCCTGTAAACGGATACTATAATTTATCTATAAGGGCTTCCAAAATTTATTCTTTCAATATTTAGCAAGCCACATTGGCTTGGTTGCTTTTGGGCTGTTAAAAGTGAAAAAAAACATGGAATGATCGGAACAAAGATGTACGTTTGGCTGGAAAGAAACAGGACACACACAGCCAATCTTTTCCCAATGGTGTAGTAGGGCCAAGGCTTACAGGGATGCAGTACCAGCACTGTTTTATTAGCAGGAATGTTGACACCATCTGCCACACGAGATGGACGGACTCCATTCTCGCTGGGCACTCCCTGAGCCTCCACTACCGCCCACCCTGCCGTGTGAACCACTGGAGTGCCTGATGAGCACCAAGAGACAGCCTGTCCCTTTCGCGAGCCACCATTTTGTGTCAAAACGGAGGTTCAGGGTTCTCCTGTAATGTTGTATAAATGCCCCATGGCCGCCAGTTTTATGCAAAATGGTGACTCGCTAAAGGAATGGGCACCCTCCAGGCACTCATGGACTGCATGGGGCTTGCAGAATGGGTAAGTGATGGCAGCTCGATAAGCGGAGTCTGGAGGCCAATCAGGGAGAGGACTCCCACAATATCCCTATCTGCCACCCCCTTCAGAGCTTCCTGTTCCCCCTGAGCTAAGCTGCAATCAGCTTGAGTAGTGGGTGGGGGGTTAATTTTTCCAGCAACGATACATTATTGCTTTGTTCCACTCCAAAATATGTTCCTTGAAAATATTTTGGAGTAGTTCGGACTAGAATTGGCAACTAAGATCCATTGGCTTTACAAAAGACCTGCTGCTAACGGAGATAAAACTGCTAGAGCCTTTTGGTTGAAATGGATCCACACATATGGATCCATGTTCGGACAAATGTGGCTCTGGGAATTCCCATGATGAGTGCCAGTACTTCAAACTTTACCACTATACCACTGGCTTTATCCCAGGGGTGCATGATCTTTTCAGCTGGGTTGGGGACCACATAGGCAGGGCTATGCAGAGGGGGGCCAGTGGGCCCATGGTTTTGAGGGGGCACTCCGACGAGGAGGTCCTCCCCTAGCTTATGCTACTGCTTCCATAGCATAAGCAGCCCATCAAGAAGTGAGGAGCCCGCCTTGTGGAAACGGAGCAGGAGCCGTCCGTCGTGAATACCATGGTCAGTCTACAAGCTACAGAGGGCTATGCCGCAAGTGGGGTGGGGATATTTGTGCCTAAGTTGTGATGGTTGTCCTTACTGCGTCTCTTTCCTCCATCTCCTCCGTAGCATATACTCTCTGGAGTGGAGGATGAGGTAATGATGATGATAGTTATTGATGATAATAATGATGATGATACCGTGAGGGTGATGATGATGGTAATGTTTGATAATGATGAAGGACTGTTCTCTTGTTGTTGCTTCTATTTGTACAGCAACTAAAAATAAATGTTAATTTCTGATTCAACGCTGAGGTGTTGTAGAACAGGTTTAATATGAAGGTGTTATGTAGAACGGCCATGTTAGTGGGCATTAAAAAAACATTAAAAATACTTAATGAGCAGTTTGAAATGGGGGGGGGACACTTTCCATCTGGCCTGGGCATATTGCCAGCTCTGGACACATATATGCACATGTATGTGAATGCACACTCGGATGCCTGCACAACAAGAAACACTCACGTCCACAGAAATAGCAGCGATCCTGATACAGGCCATTCTTTCTTCACTGGTAGCAGCAGTGATCTGTATGGGGTTCTCTGGGGGAAGGGAGTGGAGAGTGATACAATTGTCAGGCGGTGTCTGGCAGTGGGTGGGGTGGGGGTCAAGAATCCCATATAGGGCTGCTTGTAAGGCTGGGGGGGTATGTTTCCCCTGGGCTACAGGTTGGGAACTGTTCTTTACCCCTGCAGGAAGTATCATTGCCCCAATAAGTTCACTGTGACTTACTCCTGAGTAAGTATCCCAAGGATCATTGCCTATAGGACAAAGATGGGTGATTCTGTTAGTTTTGCTTTCTCTTGAATTCATTTTTTTAATAAATAAATAAATAAATCTCAAGTTCTTTCACTCCCTAATGGAAAGAATGTTGCAAATTTTGGTAAATCCTTACCCAAAAAATAACTGAAATGAAATCCTCACTCATCGCCACCAGTGTCATGATTCCAAGCCCTCCCACTAAGATGTGAGAAAACAAAGAGGTCTACTGTGGAATCCACAACAGCCTTATTTAGGAAATAGACACCTATTCACACCTGAAGGAAATGTGAATGCTAGGAGCTATCTTCTAAACTTAATTAGCCTAATAAAGCATGGCAGTTGCCTATCAACTAAATGGACAGTTTCCTGCCATACTGACAGGCTTTTGTTGGAACCCTCCTTCAGGGAAGGTCTTCAAGCTATAACTTCTGCCATTTGGGTAGTCTGGTGGACTGCCTCCCACCTCTTCTCAACACCGCCCACTTGACCCTGTGGTGGACTCTGAGATCTGTCAATTCTGATGCTCCCTCATGCTACAACAAAGTCCCTGGGGAGAGGGGGGAGAGGGAGAAGATGATCTCTTAGCTCCCAGGAAAATTCCTCCTTGACTCTTGGAGAGTCTGGAGAGTCTTGGAGAATTTCCTCCTTGCTTTCTGAGTCCGATTCTGAATCCATACCAGGGAGACCAGGACTCATCCTGGCAACCAGCCAAATTCAATAGATACAGCTATTCCCAACATGCACTGTGATATTTAACGTATGCAAAAGTTTGTTTACAGGAGAACTCTCATCTGAACTTACATGACTGAGTGTATTATTATCCAAGGAAATAACTAATTCGCCTAGGGTAAGTTCACCCATCACTACTCTTTTATGTTTGTAGAGAGGAGATAGGCTGGGAGTTATCTCTATGGTTACACACACAACCTCTTATGGGGTAAAGATTAGTAGTAAAGATGAGCATTTGAAGAAGGGGCTGGATTTCTGCTTTTCCAAAAGGAAAGCTACCCTCGCAACAAGAAATGTGAATGTGATGTGTACTAGTGAGATATGACATGTCAAACAGAATTCCCCGTTCCTGGTGTGGAAGATAATCTGGTTTTATGTATAATTTTCAAGGTTTGTGTTTATTTTATTTTATTGTTCTTTCTTGGGCTTGTCAAGAAAGTGGCAAGTGGCAAGTGTGACAGTCTTTGCTTTTGAAATGCACATTCATCATTCTCCTCTTCAGATGAAGCTTGCTCAAGGCTATTTAGACGAAACACCCATGAACACACACACACACACAGAGAGAGAGAGAGAGAGAGAGAAAGAGAGAGAGTTTATAAAGTTACTGTTCATACTCCATGATGAAATACTGCAATGTAGACGTGCTGAACATTACACGTTCAAAACAACAGCAAAAAACTGAAATGACAGCAGTTACTGCCTCCGGCCTTATCAAGCCAAGGCTTGAAAAAAGAGATTTCACCCTCATGTTATGGGACTGTCATTTTCAGATGTAAACGACTAACAAATATTACATTTCCTCACAGGCACCGATAATTACATGGGGAATTTCATGCGTGGAATCCCCTTGAGAAATATCACTAGTCTTATGAAAACTCTCTTGGCTTCCCTCAAAATTAGTTCCCTTTAAAGCAGGAAAAAAAAAAGAATAATATCCAACTTCATTATAGGATTTTGATTTCTGGAATTCAGTGGGCAACACAACACAAAAGTAAGGACCTCAGAATTGCTAGTCATGCAAGTGGGCCTGGGTTCAATTCCCTATTCCCTGAAGAGACTTTTAAAATGTGAATTTTCAAAGAGTGATTTTTAAAATTATTTTGAAGTAAAAGCTTTAAATATGCACACTTCTTAAAATTAGCATTTTCCCATTTCGGTCAATGGAGAAAAAGTACATTTTCCCATTCGAATGAACTGAAAAATAGGTCGCAAATGAGAACGGGAGCAAGTTTTGAAATGAAGTTCAGAGAATTTCGGCACGCTCCAACATCCCTGGTTTTCCCATCCCTAGAACGGGGTAGATCCTTTACATACGTACACTGCACCAGTTCACCAGGGTTGAACGGAGTGAGAGTCTTTAGTTGAGAAGCTCGGCCATAGCATCTTTGTAGCACTGCCTGCTTAAATGTAGTGTACACCAAAGCAGGCTAGAAAGGTGGGCATTTCATTTCCCAGTCCTAAGCTGTTTGGAAGTCCCAATGGCTTCAAACCCACTTGGTGCCTTGGGATTTGAGCAACAGGGACACTGCAGGTGCCAGCCTTTTAGGTTCCAGTGTCCTGGTGCCGTTGGCAGTGGGCTTCCACACTTCACCTCCTGCCCCCACGTTTTTGTTCACACTCTAGGCAAAGAAAAGCGAGGAGGGGAGTCTGCATTGGCTATAAAGCTGCCTGTGCAGGTAGGTAGCAAAGTATTGACAGCAGAGACTTCCTGAAGGTTTCAGGATTCCATACAAGCATCCAGACAGGTATGCATGGGTTGATAGAACCTTAAATCAGTGTGCAGCATGATGGTGCAGGTGAAGCTCCCAAAAGTATGAAGTGGGGAAGTGGTTTAGCCTTTTGACACGCACCCATCCCTGCTTTGCAGATATCACCATTAGGGATTGTACCAAAGGAAGGTCCAGGTGTATTCAGGTTGACCCACAATCTTTCCTACCCTAGGGCTCCATAGGTCATAGAATCATAGAATAGTAGAGTTGGAAGGGGCCTATAAGGCCATTGAGTCCAATCCCTTGCTCAATGCAGGAATCTACCTTAAAGCATACCTGACAGATGGCTGTCCAGCTGCATCTTGAAAGCCTCTTAATGTCGAAGAGCCCACAACCTCCCTAGGCAATTGGTTCTATTTTCTTACAGCTCTAACAGTCAGGAAGCTTTTTTTCTGATGTCCAGATGGAATCTGGCTTCCTGTAACTTTAGCCCATTATTCCGTGCCCTGTACTTGGAGATGATTGAGAAGACATCCTGGCCCTCCACTGTGTGACCACCTTTCAAGTACTTGAAGAGTATTATCATGTCTCCCCTCAGTCTTCTCTTCTCAAGACTAAACATGCCCAGTTCTTTCAGTCTCTCCTCATAGGGCTTTTTTTCCAGATCCCTGATCCAACTTGTTGCCCTCCTCTGAACCCCCTCTAGCTTTTCTGCATCCTTCTTGAAATGTTGTGCCCAGAACTGGATGCAGTACTCAAGATGAAGCCTAACCAGTAGCGATGTGCATGGCCAGAAATATCAGAATCAGAATCGGATCAGAATTTCCGATATTAAAAATATCAGATTCGATTATATCAGGGTGTACCCGTATTTGATCGGGTCTGATATCCGATAAATATCGGAAGTTCCGAAACGATTGCGGACCGCCATTTCAGTTGTTTTCCCCATAGGCTTGCATTGGGGAAAGAAAGCTTTTCCCCAATGCAAGTCTATGGCGAAAACACTGGGTCGGCACTCCCTCCCTCCCCACCACCACTCACGCTCCTTACCTGCCTCCATCACCGCCACCATCCTGCACTGCCATCCGCTGGCTCCGTAGTACTGATAAATAGGCTTTCCGGCCTGTTCCTTAGTACAGAGAGGTGCTGAGTTATGAGGTCATCACTTAGCGCATCTCTGTACTGAGGAACAGGTTGGAAAGCCTGTTTATCAGTACTACGGACCAAGCAGGCAACAGAGGGGAAAGCCGCAGGTAAGGAGCACGAGTGGGGGAGGGAGGGATCCCCCTTACCTGCAGCCTTCCCCGCTGCCATCTGACGATGCCCACTTGGTCCGTAGTTAAAGCTGTAGGAGCCCTGCCCTCTTTTGTATCGGATCATTCTAGTATAGCTCCTTTTCAATACAACTGTTAAAGATACAGGAGCCCTGTCCTCCTTTTCATATGGTCACTCTAAAAATAGCATTTACTGTTTACTTTTTTCTTTTTTTGCAGCCGGTCAATGATGGCAGACTGGGTGAGCTATTTTGTTTGAGGAAGTCATGGACATAGTCATGTGGCATGTGGCAAGGGAGCACTGATGGGCAATTGTGATGTTCAATAAGCCTTGCATCTGCTGCCCATCACCTCAATGATGCTGACCTGCTGAGGACGTTTTGTTCCAGGTAAAGTGCTATGGAGATAAAGCCCTGCCCACAAGATGCCTGATGTCCTGCTCAACTTTTGAAATATTTAGCTTGGCATTTTTGGAATGGCCCCTAGGGATGGTTGGGGTCCTCTTCTGTAGGCCATTCCCTAATTTGCTGGCATAGCAGGCACCACACAATGCAATTTTTTGCAAAATTGTCTGAGTATTTGGGGATTCTGACAGTGGTTGAAAAAGTGAGGGACCTTCCGGCTATCATCACAGGGGTGAAGGATCCTTTTTGTCCCAAGGGCTGAAATAGTTGCAGTCCAGTATGGCAGGGCCCAGGGGCCACATGTGTGTATTGTGCTGGGCCAGATCTCAAAGTAGTCAGGGCCACTTGCTGCTATCTGTTCCTCTCAATGTGATTGCTACAAACACATTGATATATTGTCCTTCCCCCACTGTGATGAGGCTTTTAAACGCCTCTATTGGTACCATTGGGGACTTTTTAAAAAGTCTGATTGCATTGGGAAAGGGTTATTCCTTCAAGGGGCATTGCAACCCTCCCCAGCAGGCACCCCCTATGCACCCCACACTTTGCAATTGGGCCTAAAAAGATCTCCTATTGGTATGAATGCAAGCTTTGAATTATTGTGGATATTGCTAAATATCAAATATTAAAATGAACGATTGAAATAGATGTTATCATTGCATGTCAAATGCAGAGACAAAATGTTCAGCTGATATCGGGTATTAAATAAAAGAACACTGGGTGTCAGATCCAGGCAAAAAATATCCCTTAAATCTACAGAAAATGTTTGACTAGCAAATATCAACCGATCACAAGGGAAGGTTGTGAAAATAATGTTTGGAAACAAACTGGTTTCGTCTGTATTAGCGGCTTCCATGACTAAACCTTGTTGAAAAAGAGTTTGTAGTTTTCATCTGCTTGTTCAAACTGGCCCCTACTTCTAAAACCAATTAATGGCAGTAGTCACTGTGATAAGATGTAATTAATGCCAGTAGTCAATGTGATAAGACCTTCAAGCTGGGATTTGTCTGAGGGCACAAATCCATTCTCCATAGGTTAGTGAACTCATATATAAGACAGTAACAACCCTCAGTTTCAGCCAGTTGGACTACAAGCAAGTTTTGAACCTAGCTGTCTGTAGCTCATTATCAGTCCCCTGAACCTTTCAGTCCCTCAGTTAAAGAGGTTTCTTCTTCTGACTTCAAAAAAACAAACACAAAACTGAGCTGTCTGTCACAAATCAAAGCAGCAAAGGAGCTCATGGGAACTTATGGCCACAGGCCTTTAAACAATCCCAACAAAAAGCTATCTGGAATAGCCTCATGGAAGAAGGCGATATGGAAGTGAAATTATGGTTTTTGAAATAAAACTACTTAGAACTTTGGTGATATTCTTTTTCAGGACCCCTTGTGTAAATGGTTGTTGATTCAATTATTACTACATAATTTCAGCACAGTTTGTTTTGCTGCCTTATCTGATGTTTAACTGCTGCAGCTTTACAGTTACAAGGTTTGCAATATTTTAACCTGTTTTCTATTATTATTATTATTATTATTATTATTATTATTATTGCTTTTGGTCTACTTTTATATTTGTATTGTGAGCTGCTTTGCATTGTATTTGTATCTTACTCTTACACATAAGATACAAATATTGTGACTCAAAGTAGAAAATAAAGAGGCAGACACAAGTGCTCAGGTGAACTTGGACCACTTTTATTTAACCTGGATAGAAATCACCCAGGATCTGCAAAATGTAGGTGCGGGAAACTTACCGTAAGGGCCCTGCAGGCAACTAGCCAGTCTTTATGAGTGAGCTGACCCTGCCTACAGAGAGGGGCAGATACCGTCTCTCACCTCTTGCCTTAAGCCACACTTGAGAGGTGTGTAAGAGACGTGTCCCTGGCTCACCTGCATCCAATGCCCCCAAACTCTGGGCAGGTGAGGCTGGTTAGCCACAAGTCAATCCATATTCTGCCCATGGGTCCCACAGCCCTGAAAGGCAGGCCTTGGGACCATCACCATAACATCGCCTTCGGGTGCTCACAAAATCTTGCTGACCTGCTAAATTCTTGTGCCTTCCTGCCAAGTGGCCAATCAACCAAATTAACCCGCCTCCACTACTTATACTCAACCCCCAAACACAACATAGAGTAGGCAAAGAAACAAAGCAAAACATGGACGAAAGGTCAATATGCAAACAGGTCAAACATCCCTATTCAGTCCCACGTAAAGAAGTGACCGGCTAATCTTGCACTGAGTTCAGGGTGGGTGAGAGAGAGTTTGGAAGAAAAAGAACCTTAGCGAGGGGTGGAAGCAGCTTATATGAGCCTGGCTTTGACCCTGTTATGCTGTGTAGAGAGTGGCAGGTCAGTGTCCTGTTGTTGTTAAGGAAATTTCCCTAATCCTCGAGTTGAAGCATCACCAGGAACAGGCAAAGTCCGATCCAACAGGTTTATTCAATACAACGTACGCAGGAGAGAGATGTGGCACATGGGTCGTACCAAAGCTCTCTGAATCACAAAGGCAAAACTGTTTCATTTTATCTTTGTTTCAGGCTTTGATGTCCCATACCACTCACCCCCTCCCTCCTGTGATGGGCTACATGTCAATAAATGTTTCAACTAAACTATTTCCTAAACCATAATAAAACAATATCCCGGGCATTTGACGCCTCAATGTAATTTATTGCATCCTGATAACCTTCGATTACTGATACTTGGTGGTGTTTGGTTTCATCTAATGGGCAGCATTTCTTGGGAAGGAACTGAAAATGTTTACATTTTAGGTGCCATCTTGTCTGTAAGAATGTGTTTGAGGGCCGTTGAGTCATGTTTAATTTACAAAACCATTTGGGGGATGAGCTTGTGAGACTTGTTATCAGGAAAGGATGTTTTAGAGTATGGAGTTCTGTGTTCTTTCTTTGAAATGCTAGAATGTGAGGTGTGTGAACTTTAGCCTGGTATAGTGTTAAGTGTCTCTGCTTCCTCTTGAAACGTTTCTTTGAGGCTTGAGGGAAACCAGAGTTCAGATTTTTGATTTTATATCAATGCCCAGATCAAAAATCCTTATCAATGTCAGTGTCCCACAACTTCACCTTGATGCCACAAAATGCGTCCCCCATGTTAGCTGCTCTGGCCAGAGTGAGGAATGGGAATAAGGTAACATAAGCCATTTATACATGCATGTGTAATGTGTGTAAAGGGCAAGAGCCAAATCTGATTGGCTACGGAGTGTTGAGACATCATTTATTTCACTGCAAGAGCTCTGATTGGTGAGATTGGCCATGTGATTAACCCGGGGAAGAGGAAGACGTATCAGCCAGGAAATGGGGAAACGAGTGATAGGAGACTATGATGCTTAACAGAATTTTTAAAAACCTGAACATTCACACAGCATTCACTTTTGTGGAAGGAGGGATATCTCTACCCCACCAAACATGCTAGTCTATATTGTAAATTGTGAATAATCTGTATAGCAATAGCTTTTAATAGAAGTTCATGTGGAGCTTATTGCTACTAACCAACTTATGAAAGTTTGAGAAGAAAAAAGTAGCTTTGCAAGCTTGGACATAGAAGCATTCCCCCACACACACACATACATTCCGAGTATATTTCACATGTAATTTGCCTTTGATCTCTCAGGGAAAGAGAAAACTGAGTTTGTGAAAAGGTAAAAGCAAACCACATTAGTTACACCAGGGCTGGAGAAAGACTATCCAAAAATAGCCCCTTCAGGAATATATTGCAACTTCTTGCCTGTCCATCACAGCTTTACTCTTTACTGAAAATAGATGTTACTACGACTTGTTAGCACTGTGGAGCCAACAGAGCCATTGTTAAATGACATAGATTTTTTTCCTTTACGGAGCCTCTTTACAACATTGGCTATACATATACTATGAACTTATAATGTTTTCATACCAGTTTAACTGCCATGGCTTTGCTGCAAAGTACCTTGGGAATTGTAACAGAGGAGGATTCTTTGTTTGAGATCCTTCTCTCCCCTCACAGAACTATTGTTACAAAGGAATTCCTGTTAAACCATTTTTATACTACATTTATCTATCCATCCACACACGTGTGTGCGCACACTCACACACATAGAATAGACAGTGTTTGCCCCTGGGAAAAACTATTAGACTGAGGTTCAAGTGCAGCTGGGAGTGCCTCAAGTATTAATATAGCTGAAGTTTGGAATTGGGGTGTTCAAAACTTGAACTTCCCCAGCCACAGCTCTAGGGCTAATTAAGGCCAGGAAGAAACTTCTCCAAAGTTTAGGCTCAGCTCATAATTAGCTCAGCCTTGGCCCCAGCACCAGGCATCCTCACTATTGCCTTTTTCCTATTCCTGCTGAAACATATACGAAGGACTGCTGCTGTAAACTTGATGAATAGCAACAGTCTTGTGATTAAGGCCCTTTCTACACCTCCCAGCATTCTGGGATGGAGGGGGGAGGCCCTCATGATATCCTAAGTAAGCAGGCACCAGGCGGGACGGGCACCCACGCCTCCTGCGGTCTCGGGACATTCCCGGGACCACTGGAAGTATCGGGTTTTCCCAGGGATTCTTTATCACTGGGAAATCCCATGCCCGTCCCCTGCCACTGGGAGTCCCTGTGCATCATTTGGAGCACCCAGGAACGATCCCACGAGAAAGGCCAGTGTGGAAACGGCCTGACAAGACTCCAGAGAAAGATATCATTTTGGTCTACCATCAAAACAGTTATAATTCTGGGATTTAGTCAAACAAAAGATCTATTCAGACAGCATCTCCAAGATATTGAACGACAGAAGAATTTGGCCAATGTAAGGAAATTCTGTCCATGGTATAATCACTTTTCACAGATCTATGCCATCTTGGTAATGCCATATCCCTCTTGCACATTTATACCTCGTGGAACACACAATTACACTTGTTGCGGTATATTGAATGATGTGGAATAAACAGCAGAAAGCAGTACATGGAATGTGTAATGTGCCCCAAGAGTTGTCAAAGCACTTTAATATCATTATAAAGCAGTAGTGTAGATTTAGTGTCGTGACTCTGGCTAACTCTCTAAGCTTCTGCTCACGACTTTAGGCACACTGATACACAACAATAACTGTGAGATTTCTTTTATTGTAAATCACATGGAATTCAAAGCATGACGGTTTCATTTCTGCAATCACACACTTGAAGCTGAATACGGACCACACAGCTTTCAGGTAGAACGGCTTAATGAGAACAGCACTCACTCAGGGGTAGACATTTAGAGATTAACCCTAGTCCTTAGAGGGCAGGAGCGGCCACACTGCACTGGAATCCTCTGGAACATAGGGACACTCACAGAAAGCCTCCAGACAGAAGGTAAGACTATCTTGAACTAAATCAGACTCAGCCTGTCAGGGAACGCTGAGCAGATCACCGAAGCAAGACGTCAGGAACTGAACCTCTTCGACCTAGGGAGCCTTCCCAATTCACGTAGCTTTAGCTCTGAGGAAGGTCCTCTCACAGGTCCCAAACACACAGAATTGTAGAACAGCAACAATCAGCTTCTGCCTCCCTCTGCCCGTAACTTTGGCTCCATGGAGGGAGACAGCAGGCTATAGAACACGAATCCAGAACAGTAATCACAAGTCCAAATCTATGAAAAGCCACAGTGCACTTTTCATGGCATAGTTCGTAGAAGTTCCAAGTCTAAACAGCAACAGAACATGTACAGAGTGCCTCATACAATTCTAAATCAGATAGAAACTCACAACAGCAGAGAAGCACACAAGCAGCAAGAGGTTTGACGAGATAATTCCTAGCAAAGGAATTACTCTCAGGACAAAGGTAATATAGTGTGGAGGCTGGGCAATTCTAAGCTACTTTGATAGACAGGGCTTCAGGCCTGTAATCTAAACTCACGTGCCAACAGGGCGGCACGGTTCAACCTCTTCTGATGACGCCACAGTGTGAGGAAGATAGCCCTCACCTTTGCAAAACATAGTTTAATTCCCAGAGAACTTTCAAGGCCTTCGGCCTACCATTTGAGATAAGCACATAACAGAGAAGCAGAGATACATTTTCTCATGACAAATTGCCAAGTCTTCAGTCTACAATTCACAGGGCCAGCCCTGTGAATTGTCTACGAAGCACCTGACACCCAACATCTAGCCTGTCTCTTTGACACACCACCATCTTATTTGCAAAGCATAACTGTTTTAAAATAAAGTCAAGCTTTTAGTAATGTAGGACTGAATATACTGCCATCAGCTGTACTTGAGGGCCTATTTAAAAGAATTGCCCCAAAACCCATGCCCGGCCATGCCTGGGCGTGGGGGGGGCAGTTGCGGGTGGGGGTGAGGAGGCGAGGCGTGGTGGTAGCCTATTGGCTACATTCATATGGTGCCACGCGAGGGAGGGGGTCTGCAGCTATATAAGCAGGCTGCAGGCCACACTCTCCCTCTTCGGAACTCTGCTCCCGCCTGCCCTCCCTTGTTGGCAGTACGGGCTTCGCTGGTTGTCTGTTTGGAGACCGAGTAGGAATTTTTTGCACACAATCTAATTTGGTTGTGTGTTTTTTCACCTACTCCATACTGTAAGACAGGTTGGGTGTATTAAATAGGTTGATTTGCATAATTGGTCACAATTCACTGGCAGTTAGTTGCGGGCATCTAGAGTGGGGAGATATTGGTGAGCATTCTCAGGCACCATTGTGGTGAGGGGTAGAGTCTGAAGCCCAAGGTTGGGAGCCGTGCGGCACCAGCTGGAAGGTTAAGGCTTACCCCTGAGGCTAACGTTACTCACCTGCTCGGAGCCGTGTGGCACGAAGGTGGTGACATCGGAAGGCCTCCCTACCCAAATGGGGGAGCCCCAGGAGTGGCGAAATGGCAGGCGTCACTCCCTGGGGTAAGAATGGCTCGCCCGTTCCTAGGATGGCTCTGGATGAAGCCATAACTGAGATGCCCGCTTAGGTTATCCCCTTTTGCAGATCTTGTTTAATAAATTGTGGCCCATGTTTAAAATCCAAATATCTTGTCTTGTCTCTTTATTTCACCGTACACTTCCGCAACCCTATTGCAAAATCATGTATGCCCATGTGTTGATGGCAGGATTAAAACAATAGCTCAGTAGTAATTATTCCATTACTGTTATCTATTCCAGGGCGATCAGTTATTGCATTCTGTGTCTTTTCTTCTCACAGATCAAAATAAGCTGGTGACAGCAAAGTGTACAATTTTTGTTTAGCAGGTGCTATTAAAAAAAGACCTATCATTTTATTTATGTCTTAATTTTGTACAGTTCCTTCATGTGATCAGAAGTTTTTTTGGGGAGGGGCTGTTTTTTGTTTGTTTTACATGAAAAGGATTTTGTATTAATTTTGGCATTTGTGCTTGATGTGAGTTTTTGGAATGTAACCTGAGTAACTTCATTCCATTGAAATCCTGCTTTTATCCTTTGTACATTATATTTTAAATGCTAAGTCCTGCGGCTGATGCAAATAAGGGGATCTGATCTGTTCCAGAAGTTCTAGGTAATTAAAATTCTTATAGATCCTGGTGCTTGGGATACTATGACCACATGAAGGGGCTCATCAAAGCTTCAGCTGAATCCCTTTTCACCATTGCTGAAGCTACCCCCCATGTAATTTGGGAGGGGGGCAAGGGGCAAAGGTAGGCTGACCATATGAAAAGGAGGACAGGGCTCATGTAACTTTAACAGTTGTAAAGAAAAGGGAATTTCAGAAAGTGTCATTTGTATGCAATTAGTTCCTGGTGAAATTCCCTCTTCATCACAACAGTTAAAGTTGCAGGGGCCCTGCCTTCTTTCGTATCTGGTCACTCTACTATAGTGCCTGCACCTTTAACTGTTATGATGAAGAGGGAATATCACCAGGAACTAATTGCATACAGATGACACTGGCTGAAATTCCCTTTTCTCTACAACTGTTAAAGTTACATGAGCCCTGTCCTCCTTTTCATATGGTCAGCTTAGCAAAGGCTCATGAAGAAACTGAGGTGAGGAAGCCTTTCTCAGTGCTGAGCAGGGAAATTGTCTTCTCTCCAATCAGCTGTTTATTAAAGATAAGAGTAGTTCCCTGCCTGGGAGATGGGTCCTTGGGAAGAAGTTAGCAGGCTGTATGGAAACCCCAGTGGTCCATGTCCAGCCTGCAAGCTGGTTACCCATAGTTACTCTAAAACTTGCCATATTCCCCATTCGGTGTTGGGATTCATTGGGGAATTACTTTGGGAAACCATCCAACTGTAAGTCCATGGGAGAGCATGCAAAAGATTTCTGGTTCAATCAATGGCATCTCTAATGGGCTGGGAAAGAATCCTGTTTAAAAGCTGACAGTAGGGATGGGAAAAGAAGCAATTTTCATGATTGCTGAGATCATCTAAAAACCACAGCCCTATTCAGGCATTAGATTAAGCATGTTGTTTGAATGAATACATGAGGATAGGGATGGGCAAACTCAAATGGAACATTCACACCTTCACCCTTGCATCCTTGGTGCCTTTAAGGCTGCCATTGATGCAGGAAGGGGTGCAATTTAGGTGTGTAGGCAGGTGGCTGCCAAGCACTCACTGGGGCCCTGTGACTGCTCAGGCAGGGGTCTATGCTCATGTCAGGAGCGCCCAACTGGGTCTGGGGGTGGTGCACACATGGGGGTCCGCTGGACTCCCAGACCCATTCAGGTTCTCACGGCATCCCTACACAAGGAGGGGGGGGTGCACTAACCCCATCCCCCTCCATTGTCATTCTTGTCATGCTGGCAGGGACTATCTGAAGAGGAGATCCATGGGGACTCTCCACATGATCCAGGATGATGATTTCTATAGCTACCAATAGCTGAAGCTGTTGGGAGGTACAGGTATTCCCAAGCTGAAATACAGCATAAAATTTAAACTATACAACATTTTAAATAATTGAAACAGCTAAAAACAATTTCAATAAAATACTAGGCCTATCCAGACATCTGGCATACATGCCCCACCCTAAGACATTAAATGTCTGGGAGCAGAAGACAGGACCCAGTGTTCAAGAGTGCATGGCTCCACCCACTCCATGGATAGAGGAGGCTCTCAGCTTCAGGCAGTTGCTCTCCACATGTTCAGTGTGACAAGAGGGAACTCTGTGTGGATTCTAGCCTTGGAACTTCCTCTTGAACAAAGCAATATGCCTAGTCTGTCTGATTGATGTGGAATAAACAGCAGAAAGTAGTACAAATCTTAAATGTCAAACATCTCAGAACATTTTAAACATTAAGAGAGAGAGAGAGAGAGAGAGAGGTTCTACTTACATTATTGTTTTCTAAAAAAAAAGTCTTCACCATTAATACATTTTAAAAATATCTATCAAAAATGGACAACTTTAGATCACATTGCATCTCCTGAAGGCAGTAGAGTGAAGAACGCCAGTAACTGAAAAGAAAATCTGATGAACAAAATAACAAGCAAAGTGATCACATTAAAGTAATCATTTGCAGTTAAATACATAGTATTATAGAAAAGTGAAACCTAAATGCATTGTCTATTTCCAGCCTTCCCCTATATAGTAACTCATTTTCTGGAAGTAATCAGTCACTGTAGCAATTTGTTTCCTTAAAATACCGAACGCCACCTCTCCAAGTGAAAAACCAAAGTAAAAGCTTTAGACAGTTAGGGCATAATGGTCAGAAAGAAATGCCCTGCCATTGTCAGATCTGAACAACTGTCCACATGCATTATAGTAGGGGTGTGCACGGACCCCCCGGATCGGATCGGGACCCGGATCGGGACCTCCAATTTTGTCCCGGACCGGTTCGGACAAAATCGGAGGCCCCCCGGACCGGATCGAGTCCGATCCCGACCCAAAAATCGTACATTTTTGGATCGGCCGCCATTTTTTTCCCCATAGACTTGCATTGCATTGCAAGTCTATGAGGAAAAAATGGCGGCGGGTGGGTAAGGGGGGGCCTAACTCCCTCCCCCCCGGGGCCGTCCGCTGTGGACGGCCCCGGCAGGTAAACCCCCTCCCCCGCGCTCCCTACCCCCCCTGGGGCCGCCCGCTTCCATCCGCTGGCACCCGCGGGCGCCAGCGGATAGAAGCGGACGGCTCCGGGGGGGGGGTAAGCCCCCTTCCCCGCCACTGCTTACCTTCTCGGCCCGTCCGGCGCCGGCGGCTACTACCAGCGGGCTCCGCGGCCTACTCTCGAGTAGCGCGCCGGGTGATGACATCACCCGGCGCGCCACCCTGGAGCAGGCCGAGGAGCCTGCTGGTAGTAGTAGGCGCCGGCGCCGGACGGGAGCCGCCGGGCCGGGCAGGTAAGGGCCCCCCTCCCCCCTCCCCCCTCCGCGCGCCCCCTCCTCCCCTCCACGCACCCCCTCCTTAACTTCCCGGCCCGGCGGCTCCCGTCCGGCGCCGGCGCCTACTACTTCCAGCAGGCTCCGCGGCCTGCTCTAGAGTAGCGCGCCGGGTGATGACATCACCCGGCACGCCACCCTAGAGCAGGCCGCGGAGCCTGCTGGGAGTAGTAGGCGCCGGCGCCGGACAGGAGCCGCCGGGCCGGGCAGGTAAGGGCCCCCCTCCCCCCTCCCCCCTCCGCGCGCCCCTCCTCCCCTCCACGCACCCCCTCCTTACCTTCCCGGCCCGGCGGCTCCCGTCCGGCGCCGGCGCCTACTACTTCCAGCAGGCTCCGCGGCCCGCTCTAGAGTAGCGCGCCAGGTGATGACATCACCCGGCGCGCCACCCTAGAGCAGGCCGCGGAGCCTGCTGGGAGTAGTAGGCGCCGGCGCCGGACGGGAGCCGCCGGGCCGGGCAGGTAAGGTCCCCCCTCCCCCCTCCCCCCTCCGCGCGCCCCTCCTCCCCTCCACGCACCCCCTCCTTACCTTCCCGGCCCGGCGGCTCCCGTCCGGCGCCGGCGCCTACTACTTCCAGCAGGCTCCGCGGCCTGCTCTAGAGTAGCGCGCCGGGTGATGACATCACCCGGCGCGCCACCCTAGAGCAGGCCGCGGAGCCTGCTGGGAGTAGTAGGCGCCGGCGCCGGACGGGAGCCGCCGGGCCGGGCAGGTAAGGGCCCCCCTCCCCCCTCCCCCCTCCGCGCGCCCCCTCCTCCCCTCCACGCACCCCCTCCTTACCTTCCCGGCCCGGCGGCTCCCGTCCGGCGCCGGCGCCTACTACTTCCAGCAGGCTCCGCGGCCTGCTCTAGAGTAGCGCGCCGGGTGATGACATCACCCGGCGCGCCACCCTAGAGCAGGCCGCGGAGCCTGCTGGGAGTAGTAGGCGCCGGCGCCGGACGGGAGCCGCCGGGCCGGGCAGGTAAGGGCCCCCCTCCCCCCTCCCCCCTCCGCGTGCCCCCTCCTCCCCTCCACGCACCCCCTCCTTACCTTCCCGGCCCGGCGGCTCCCGTCCGGCGCCGGTGCCTACTACTTCCAGCAGGCTCCGCGGCCTGCTCTAGAGTAGCGCGCCGGGTGATGACATCACCCGGCGCGCCACCCTAGAGCAGGCCGCGGAGCCTGCTAGTAGTAGTAGGCGCCGGCGCCGGACGGGAGCCACCGGGCCGAGAAGGTAAGTGCCCCCCTCCTCCCCCCCCCGCTGTCCAGTTTCATCGGCGGGTGCCCGCTGGCGCCCGCCAATGGAAGCGGCGGTGGGCGCCAGTGGGCGCCCGCCGATCCGCCGATCCGCCGAACCTGTTCGGAGCTTTTTCGGACCGGTTCGGATTGGATCGGCCGATCCAGCTGCGGGATCGGAAATCGGATAATTTATCCGATTTCCCACTGGACCGGACTCGGATCGTGGATCGGGTCCGATCCAGTGCACATCCCTACATTATAGACCCTTTAAAGCATCAATTATGGACCTCTGCTGGAAGCATGATGGTATACTTAGAACCCTTTAATAATAGAATGACATCTATTGTATAGGGGGGAAATCATCCCTTCAGGATGCCAAATAATTATTGACTATTGTTAGTCTATAAGATAGGAACTACTGCTGTCTTCCTTCATGATAACCCTATTCTGTAATGTTGTCATATTCATGCACTGTCTTGGATACAGCTTAATAAGCAATGATTAGACCATACATTTCCCCCCCAGACATTTGCACCTAATGTGTGCTTAAAAAATAATTGAAAAAAGAAGTTAAGGATGTGCGTATAAAATGAAATTTAATACAGATAAATTTAAATTATTAATATTTTCAAAGAACACACTTATGCATATACAAATAAAGTAATAAAATAAAAACAGTGCTCATTAGACTTTGGCCATGTGCATTTCGACTTAGTGGCCCAATCACTAAAAGTATATAGAAAAACATTTGTTAGTGCCTAAGATAGAAGCAAAGGGATTTTATCTTTTTATCTTTTTCCTGTTTATATAACACTGTTTTTATTCTATTACTTTATCTGTATATGCAGAAGAGTGTTCTTTGAAAATATTAATAATTTAATTTTATCTGTATTAAATTTCATTTTATATGCACATCCTTAACTTCTTTTTTCCAATTGTTTGTTTTTATTTAAGGTTAGCACCTTGTTATCTGTGCTTAAAAAATAAAACACACGAGAAAAGCTCCTGGATGTTAGGAGAACCCCACAGCTTGGCTCACAACTGCAAGCCAAGCTGTGTGGGTAGCAGGGATCTGTCGGGCAGGTGTGAAAATGACAGACATCCCTACTCAAACCCTGATTTGGCACTTTGGAAATGGCTAAGATCAATTCAGAGTCCATAGGCTTTGACTTGGAATCAAATCGGAGTCGAGATTCTAAAAACTGAAGCATTGTGAAGACATTGGCTCAGTTCGGACGACACAATAAACAACTGGTGTGGGGGAAACAATCATCAGTTGTTTTGACTATTGTGTCATCCGAATGCTGCCATAGTCAACTCAGCGCTGATCCTCATCCACACCACAGTTGATTATTTATTACCATGTTGTGTGGGGAGTGCCCCCTAGGGTTAGTGTGAGAGTTAGGGTTAGTCAACCCACCATTGACTATCGTGTCGTCCGAATTGAGCCAGTGTCTATTATGGGAAATCCAAAAATAACTCTACATTTTTTTAAAAAAAATCTTTGTCAGAATTAGATAATAATTGCAGGTGTAGTAGCTGCTGAGGAGGGGATCTTGCCTGCCGCATGTCAGAAATATTGATGCAGGTGGCTTTGTGCTAAATACCTTTATATTTTGATTTTTTTAAAAAATGTCAGTGACTTTTGTATTTATCAGCACATTTGGATGGCATTTGCAGGAATAGTTGCCCACATTTCAGAATGTGAGTTGGAGCCAAGAACTCTCTTCCATGGATGGTAGTTCTTCCTGATTTCTGGAGACACCCCATTTCCCCCATGCCACACCCCATCCCATTAAACAGAGTCCCTCTATCTTACTATATAGCACTTTCAAAGGGCTGTCATAGAGATAAGGGAAGGGAAGTCCATTTCTACCACCTCAATTGCACTTGCCTAAAACTGGATCCAACCCCAGGTATTTTATTTCTATAGCTTTCTTGGCCCCAAATTTGGATTCATATAGTATATTTTCCCCTATCAATAATGGGTTAAAATGGCCATCGTTGGCAATTGTTCCTTAGTAAAGAATTGAAATCAGACAGTTGTATGTCTGCCAGGACACACAGAGGACAGATATAACTTAAAATGCTCTTTTTATTTTTTAAAAGGAGTTGGAGATTGTGATATAAATCTGATCTTAAAAGTAAATATACCTTGAAATGTTGGATGTGGATAAGTGGCAATGGGAAATTGAAACAACTGTATAATTTTATTACCTTGCAAGCAGCTATTATGCTTTTGCTAAGAAGGATATAACTAGAGGAGATTTCTCTTTGCTTAGGCAATACAACATCTGCATAAATGTATAATTGACTTTTACATCTTCAAATGGTTATGTTGTCATGTCATGGGTGAGTGAATCCATTGGTGTGGATATTGTGCTATGTATAGTATATGTAGGGATAAAGGAGAAATCTGAATTGGATTCATATGACTTTGGATTTCTATGAATCCAACCCGCGGATTCTGCAGAAAACCAGTATCTTCCAAGTTATGGTGGATTCTGTGGACTTGCGGACCTGTTTTTTATTTGTTTGTTTGTTTGTTTTTACTTTCCAGAATTATATGCAAATTTAATTGTACAAAAAAAAGTTGTACAAAGTTTACTGAAAAATATACAAATATATCCACCTTCAGAATCAACACAATGACAACAACCTTCACCATGCCTTATACCTCTCTCACCTTTCTTCAGCCTCCACTACATAGGACTCCTTTTTCATTTATGATATACTGAGCTAAGAAAAATACACAAAATGTCACAAGGGATTTTTATTGGGAAAATTGCATGAGAGGGGGTTAAAGGGTTCAGTTCCCCCCAGCCACCCATAGTACTAAGTCCCAATTCAAACCGAGGATTGCAGGGCTGCTATTAATACTTCGTTAAAAAAATATGGAATATCTTATTCACAGATTTCCTGCATCACATATAAAGATATGAAACGGGGAATCTGGGAGGAAACCAGGAAAAAATGAGATTTTTAAAATTTTCCAAAAATCCCTGAAAACCCCCAGTAAAAAAGTTTTTGTTCAGTCCCTCCCACCCACCTGGTTTTTACCATTTTTTTCCAGGCCTCAACATTTCTACGTAGTTTGGACCTGAATCATAAAGCGTCAACTAATCAAGATATGAGAAATCCAAATAAACAATCCCTGTGCATCCTATTTTTTTAAGTCTATTTCTCCATGATGCTGGGTAAAGGCCTTCACGTGACCTTACGCTATGTGAATGGTTGGCAGTGTTCACTGCATGCCTCCTGCCCTATTTGCAGCACATATTTTCATACCTCATTCACATGATGGACAGGAAATATAATTTCAGTGGGCTCTCCGGATTTATTTGGCTTGGTCGCAGCATGTAGGGTTTTCTGAACCCCAAGCACATTGACTCACTGAAGCTATTACTGACGAGCAGATATTGGAATGTTACAGAAACATGTGCTAATGGCTCTGACAGGAGTCTGGTTTGGGTTGGCAAAAGACTTGTGCTGTCAAACTTAGTGACAATGATGGCTGAGGATGCAGCACATTAGCACACGTTGCGGTACATTTTTGACAACCAATTATTATAGCCATGATCCTACAAACTCAAAGAATGCATGTATAGACTAATGTGGAACAGGCTGTTCACAAATGGTTGGAAAGCCAAGCCTAATAACACTCTAAAATTTTATGATCCCAGGATCTGTTCCCTGTTCCCCCCCCCCCCCTATTTACATTTATACTATGGTTTATGCCAAAGACTTTGAGCAGGATGGACCCTTGTGGCAACCTGAATGCCACCTTATAAGTTTATCACTCCAGAAAGGACCAGACCCACCATAACACTGCTTCTAGTCCCATCCCAGGAAAGCCTCCCAGGAGAACAGTATAATCCATAAAATCCAAATCCATTTAGAAGTCCAGGAGAACTACAAGTTTTGCACACCATTCCCTGGTGTAGGGGATCTGCCAGAGTGACTAGGGTGTTGTCCATCTAGAACCATTTGGATGCCAGATTGGAATAGATCCAAATAATCAGTGTCATCCAAAAACCCCAAGGCTTGAGAAGGTCTGATCTGCTCCAATAACTTTCTCTAAATGGGCAAAAAAGACACTGGGCAAAAGTTGTTCAAAATCACAATAATCAAAACACAGTTTCTTCTGTAAAGGGCAAACTACCAACTCTCTCAAGGCAATAGAAACTACAACCTCCTTCAAACAGGTATTAACTAGTGCTGTACCAAAAATTCACCCACAAAACTTTCAACCATTCTCATTCAATTTTAATATCTCTTTCAAAAAGAAATTAAAAGGAGAAGACATTTCAGAGCAATTCTCAGGGGTTTGGTTAAGAGTTCTTATGCTTACCTTCCTTATGGGATGGCTGAGGAGTGGGTTTGAGTGTCCTGTCTTTCATTGTACAGTCATCTCTCGGACAGCCTTTCGCCTCCTTGACTTCCCGACCCCCTGCCCAGCAGTGGTGGCTGCATTCCCTTCCCCATCCCATGCCATGGGGTATTGTGGGAGTTGCAAAATGGGGGCCAGGCTGGCAACTCAGTGATGATGATGCCGATTGAAGTGGCAGTGCAGAAAACTCCCAAATCCACAGGGAAAAAAAAGAAAGAAACTTGCTGCTGTTTTAATTTTTGTCAGTGGGTGGTTTTATTTGAATTTCAAAACTGGCTTTAATTGGCTTTGGTAAACCACCTTGGGAGTGATTTGTCATGAAAGACAGCATATAATTACTTTAAATAAACAAAATCAAGCAAAGATTTGGTGGGCATCATTTATGTTTCTTCACAAAAAAAAATTAACCAATCCTATTGTCTTTCATATATAATATCTAGCAGTGTATAAAATTTAGGGTGCAATCTATGCATGTTAGAAAGCATGCTGGGAGTTGTAGGACATCTTTTTGTCTAAAAATGCATAGGATAGCACTCTAAGGGCACAATCCTATTGGATCTACGCTTATACTCACATGTGTCCAGACTTGGAGGTTTACAAGTATCCAAAGCAGGGAGATGTGCCATGTCTCCCACTTTGCAATATAGCTAGATGGCTGTTTTTGCCCATCTAGCTGAGGCATCTGGGAGGTGGAGGGGCTGCCCCTCCCTGCTCACTGCCATGCCTCCTTTCCCTCCTCTGCGAGCTCATGTTTAAGAGATCGTAGAGACAGACCGTGGTTTTCTCGGTGCCAGCTGCAAGGGGCCAGGAGAGGGGAGCTTAGACTCCTGGATCCAAGGTTGGAGCCCTGTCTGTTCTACATAACATCTTAATGTTAAAATCACTGAAATGAAGAACAACATATCTGAAATTAACTTCACTTACTCCTACTTTTGTAGCTTTTGCTGCACTTTGAAGCTTTTGCTATATTGTCCCCTTCCCTCAAATATCTTTTCTGACTGTATCTTCATTCCGCTGCAAACTGCTGTTGCTTTTAACAGGGCTTGCTGCTGGCTGGTTGGCTGGCTGTTTTATTTTTAAATTTAATTTTTTTAAAAAAATCCTTGTGTATGATTGTCACAAGTTTCTCTACTGTAACATTAGGGTGGGTGTTATGGGCAACAGACACTACTTCGCCCATTCACACTTCTCACTTATATACATTAGCTTCTCAAGGATTGCGTGTTGACACTACTTCCCACATACAGATTTTGAAATCCTGTCTTCTTCATGCACAAACACGTGACTCTGAGACCCTTTTTCTAATGCCCTGTGTTGCCTGCTAGCACCGTAGGGCTAAGTTACAACAGGTGACTCTGGGTTGTCTGTGCAGCCTCTGTTGTCTCTCTCTGTAAGGGTGCCTCTACAAGAGGCATTTAAAGCTCTTTCAAGGCGCATTAAAAAAATTACCTCTACAAGAACGGAGTGCAAATCGGGCATAGAGGCGCGTTATCTCCCCAGTTATGCGCATTATCTAGTGCACGTTAAATCGTGAGTTTTATTTTGCTCCGTCCGTTAAAGCGCATTTTGACTGTGTGAATAAGCACTTATGCGCATTAACTACTTGTAAAGCGCATTTTGGACATCTGTTAATGCGCTTTGCCGCCTCTCGCCGCCTCACATGCAGAGGGATTAGGCGTAAATGCGCTTCTGTGATTATGCGCATAATCGCCTAACCAGGCGCAAAAGCGAATCCTTGTAGAGGGGACCTAAGTCATTGCAGCCAAACCAAAGCCTCCAGCCTCAAATAATCTCCCTCCCTCTCTCTCTCTCTCTCTCTGCCAAAGTCTCCCAATGGTCCAGCCTGGCTGCACACTTGTGGCCAGGGGTATTGCTTATTGTTTGCTCATGTCTGGTGACTCTTACTTTAAAAAACTCCACTGCCAGCTGCCCCCTCCTCCTCTCCTCCTGCACACCTGCTCAACTCTGATGCACTCTTAAAACACTCTGGGTGGCAAGCCAACCTATCAGGGTGAAGCTACAGGTGAATCTGGGTTGCCTTCAGCCTCTCTCTGCCTTATGCCAATGAGCCGACATCTCCAGCTTCCAGCCTCAAACAATCCCCCCCTCTCTCTGCCAAAGTCTCCCAACAGTCCAGCCAGGCTGTGCGCTTGTACCCTGTGGCTGGGTGTAGGGTGCCAGCATATTGGTTGGTCACATCTGGTGACTCTTGTTTAAATAAAAACCTCTGCCGCCAGCCACCTCTGTCTGCACCAACACTGAGATGCTCTTAAAAAGCTCTGTGTGGCACACCAGCCTCTCAGGGCTAAGCTACAGCTGTCTCTGAGTTGTAACTCTGACCCTTTCCACACCATAGGGGTGGAGAAGGCGGGAAGTGGGCAAACCCAGAAGTAACCACTTCCAGGTTTGGCGCGCTCAAGCTGCTTCACAAATGTGATGGCCTGGGCTTCTCCCTGTCCGTTGCAACTCATAGTGCCCATTTTTTGTTTTTTGAATGGAGGAGAGCGCACAAGTGCTCTTGAGCAAAAGGTGAGTCCTTTAAAAAAACCAAACCATGGCCCCCACCCCTTCCTACCCTCCTGGGGGTGGCAAAACTGCTGCCGCCCCCTCTCCTGACAGCCTCGGAGCCACGCGATGTGGCTCCATGGCCATCGGTGCAGCCGCGCTTACTCATGAGTAACTGTGACTGCACTGGGGCAAGTGGTCACATTCTTCCACGATCCCTGGTAGTTCCCAGGACCATGGATGAATCAGGATTTTTCTGGTCCCTGAGAACCAGAAAAAATTCCATGTCCATCCCCCCAACCCCGCTGCTCCTTGTGTGTCATATGGACCCACAGGGAGCAGCCAGGTGTGGTGTGGAAAGGGACTCTGTTTGAAAGTGATGCCAGCCAAAGCCTCCAACCAGCCAACACCTGCACCAACACTTGATTCTGAGACGCTCTTGAAAGGCTCTGTGTGGTATGCCAGCCTCTGAGGGTTCAGCTACAGTTATCTCTGAGTTGTGTCTTCAGTCTAACTCTATCTTTAAGAGATATGCCGGCCAGCCCAAGCCACAAATCTATCTATTTATCTCCGACACACACTTCAAACGTTCTGCATTGCATGCCAGCAGTGCAGACAGAGCCTAGCTCACAAGTGGACAAAGTGAAATGGAAGGGAAGGGGCAGCAAAGCAAAGCAACAGCATGCCAGGTTCCAACATCCACAGCAAGAGGGCATCCACAAAGATGAGAGCCTCTCTCTCGACTGGCACCTCACTGTTGGTCGTGAGAGTTTTTCTCTAAGGATGACCCTTCATCGCCCATGATGTGGAACTCTGAGAAAAGGCCTCTGGCCTGTTCTGTTTTGCTCTGTGGGCTGCTTTGACTGACCCTCCTTTCCCACATTTTGATCTGTGGATGCGTTGCCTCTGCTGAGCTCCAGGTGCCTGATTGCCCACCAAATCTGCAACAGGAAAGGTGCCCTGCTTGCCCAGCACTTCTTAGCTAAAAACTTGAGATTCCCTTGATGCCAAGGGCTGAAAATTCTCAAGGTGCAAGACCCTAAAGAGGAGGTTTGACAACCTGAGTATGAAGGATATGGCTCCAGTGGTTTTTTTAAAAAAAATAATTTTAAAATCTGAAACTTTATAAAATTCTTAAAAATTAATGTATGAACAGATCTGCTTCAAAGTTGGCAAGGATAAAGCCCTACCTGAGATCTATCATGGTGCCAGGATTTATTTCTTTATCTTTAAAAATGACAGTTTTAAATATATATATATATATTAAAACCTCAAACTTTTTAAAAATATCCCTAAAACTCAGTGGATGAACAGATTTGCTTCAAACTTTGCAAGGCTAAAGCTCTATCTGAGAACTATCATGGTGCCAAATTTCTTTACCTTTAAAAATGACCACTTTTTAATATATATATATTTTAAAACCTCAATTTTTTTTTAAAAAAATCCTAAAGATCAACAGATGAACGGATCTGCTTCAAATTTGGCATGGCTAAAGCCCTTCCTTAAGGCTATCATGGTGCCAAGTTTCATCTCTTTTATTTAAAAATGGCAGACCTGTAAGTGTTTTTAATTCTCATTAAAGTAGAGCTGACCTTTGGCTGGGGAGATTGGGGAAAATCCGGATTTTTTGTCAAATTTCATAATTTCCCCTCTTCCAGGATTTGTTACTAAGAATCCTGACAAATCTCGGTTTTTACTGTCATGTGGTCACCCTAAGAGAGAGAGTCTGAAGCAGGATTATTAGATGAGAAGAGTGTTTGATTGAGAGATTGAGACAAGATTTTAGAGTCTAGATGAAATAAGGAAGTTTTTTAAAGTAGAAGAGTCCTGACTGGAACCATTAAGCATTGAAACTTTGTAACCGATACGCAATTGAACTGAAGTAACCATTAAGCTTGTTGTCACACAATTTCTTATTAATAAATTCTTGTTAATTCCATCTCCTGGTGTGGTCTATGGGTGTACCTGAGAAGGTACTGGTGGCAGCGGAACAAAGGAGTTACCTGGAGGCCAGGTTGCTGGGCTGTGGTGCTGAGGGGCCTAAATAGTAAAGGCGAGACAGGGGCTGCAGCAGCAAGAGGTCAAGGATAACCTCACAATTCTTACTTTTCCAGTTTGTTGCATATGCAACCTTGGGGTATGTGTGTTTCTGTGTATGTGTGCAATGTTTGGAGGTCAATCCTGTTTGGCCAGTTATAGGCACTTTTAGAGCTCGCAGCAGCCTTTGCCCTGCAATGCTCTCGTCCTAGTTTCAAAGGTTCCAGCTGGTCTTCTTTGCTCTGTTGGGGATTCTCTTCAAGCCAGGAAAAAGGGGGGCAGGTTTGATTTCAAACAAGGGGTTAAGGTTACTTTTCCCTCCTCCTTCCCCCCCAGCACAACTCATACAATTTCAAATGCAAGCTCTGTGTGTGTGTGTGTCTTATTTTGAGGGAGGGTAGCAGAAGGGGAATCCTCAGTACCTATTGGCTAGGCTCTATCAGCTGCAGTTTAGCTGAAGCTCAAGCTGCTAAAGAGCTGTATTGATCTGAAGGGTAAATGTGTAGAGAGAGCCAGAGAGAGAGAGAGAGAGAGGAGGAGGAGAGAGAGGGAGGGAGAGGGAGAGAGAAAGAAAGAAAGAAATTCAGTCATTTCTGAGAAGAGAGACTACCTCTGCCAAAAAGAAAGTGATTTCAACCTGGCTGCCTTCCTTGTCGTATCTTTGGTGAACGAAAAAGAGGACGCCTGAGAAAGCAGTTTGTTACTACAGTGGAGTAGAGACAACGCTTTCCTTTAGTAAAAGCTGCTGTTGCATATTACTGCCACTGCCGCTGCTGGTCCTCTGACTGCTGCAGTTTCATACATCAGGTAAGCAGCCTTCCTTTTGAAGAAAATACAAAACCATGATGATTAAATACAGCCGGCTTGCTTCTGCATCCTAAGATGCTGGATCTGGTGAGATGCAGGATTTGTTGAACGCTGCATCACTTGATGGTGAGGGGGAAGGGGGGGAGAGCCTGCAACCTGGAGGAAAAGGCATCTGTTTGTTGCTGGAGATGGTTGTCCCACACACAGTGAAAGGGGGGGGGAAACTTGAATAAGTTCTCAAGAAAGTGGATAAGTCTTCAGTATGCGGAATGTATTGATGTGAAAATGAAGAAAGGGGTGGCAAGGTAGCAGCTCCCTTGCAAAAGTGCAGGTGGTAAAATAGCAAAGGGTACTTTCCCCTCTTCCTGTGGCTAAGAAATGCACAGGTATGGTTATTGATTGTTTGACTTTTTCGGGTAGACCCAGAGATCGGTGGTTACAAATATTAAGAAATGCAGCTATCAGTGAGATTTTACCCATTTTCTTCATTGTTCATGAATAAGGTTCAATGCTGAACTTGTGTTAGAGAAGATTTCAAATCTGATACAATTTTGATGATTTTTTATAAAAAAATTGATGGCAGGTGGTTGTGGGCTGAAAAACTGACCTTTTAAAAGAGGGGGGGGGTGGATGCTCATCTCTTTATGCTCAAAAGAAAAATACCCCAAAGCAACTTTTTCCCCAGTGAACCTATTACCTGTTGTTTTGCCAGGTTAAGTAGATTACCGGTCACATTTCCAAGCAAAGATCTAATTCAGCAGTGGCAAATAAGGTATCTCAGTGCAAGCCCTGAGATGTGATTGCTAACTTCTTTTCTAAATTATCTCGCCCAAATGTATCATGTGGGGATAAGTGAAGCACACACAATTCTTAAATAAGCATTTCAATGAACTATTTGGCACTTCATTGTAAACATTCCTAGAAGCCTCATCATTTGGATGTGAGACATTGGGGTGGGGGCAGAGACATCATTTGCTTTCTCTCTCTAGATATATAATCCCCCAAATTAGAAATGTGAGTCATAGTTCCGTGACTTTGATAGCTTGGTTTTCAGTTCTTTTTTTTTTAATCAGGGGCATACATCTTTCCTAAGATAAAGTGTTTCCTACAGTGAAAGTGTAGGTTACCAATGGATTTTTGTTTCTATGTTCTGTGATCTTTTGCGATCATGCATTGTAAAACATATCCATGGGGTGCTTATGAGGAAAATGGGCACTGCTGTAGTGCTGGATGAAAACCAAAAAAGCTATTTGAATTTCCTTTCCTCTACAGTTTTCCGCTTTCAGTGTGATTAACAAAAGCGTAGCAATCATACTGAGCAGGTGTTAATGGCAAGCAATGCATTTTAGAATGTACACAGCCCTACATGTAAGACAAAATATTATTAATGTTAAGTGCAACACATGGAATCAAGGTGTTTAGAATTCAGTCATATCATTCATGAACTGGTCAGGAGGGCTTTATTTCTTCCCCCATTACAACTTGATTAGACATTTCAGTGGTTGCCGTGGTCTGTCAAAAGGGTTTTTCAGGAGTTTTACAAATATGTCCCCAGAAAGCGAAACCAGATGGTTATACCACCAAAGTCATAAGCAGTTAATTGCAGAACTGATTTGTAGCCCTCTGGAACATAGCAGCACCTAAACTACAGAGCCTATGTCTTAACTGGGCAAACTACTTGCTTTATGCTCGCCTGTAGTGAAACCAAAGGGTCTGTTTTGGAAAGGGTACAGTAATGTATTCACTGTTCTCCATAAGAAGACAAATCATGTTTTGTATGGAAAGCTACACCAGAAGAGAATCTATTTTATCTCTTCCCGTCCCACTGCTCCTACCACACAAGGATAATTTCATGGCAAATTTTGCTCCCCCTTTCTTGTCGTGGTTGTTCGGTATTTGGATCCGTTTGCAAAATAGCTGCTGTTTGTGCCAGGCCTGTGACATTCCCTCTCTGTTTTGTTGGGCTCTACAGCAGCTGGAGACTGTACCATTTCCCACAGCTTATGTTCTATTCTCCACAGCAGAAGGAAGTTTTGCTCAACAAGAATGCAGAGGTCCTGTTAGCCCATCCACTTTCACCACCGCAAAGCTAACTCTATGCGCTCATTCACGATGACCATTTGTTCTATCTGCATAATACACAGGTGACTGATGTCAGTCTTTTCTCATTTGTCACCAGCATCCTGGACAGGGCTGTCATTTTCTTGCCAACATTAAAAAAAAACAAGGACCTTCCTAAAAATCAACAGCACAAAATAATTTTCAAGCCAGTTCATAGTTAGAAGAAATCTCAAAATTTGAAGTCCAAACAGCCAGGTAATATTGTGTTTTATTCAAACAACAGTTAAGTGTCTTGCACTGGTCATCAGCACTGCAGTCCCAATAGCATTTACTCAAAAGGGTCTGACATTACTTCAGGGGAGTGGGAGTCACTCCATGTACGAACCCGTCAACATCAGAAATCTGGGAGGAGCTAGTGACATCAACCTCACCTCCTCCAGAAATGTGTGCAACACCAATGGAAGGTGGATCCACATTGCGGATCCTTCTGCATGACCTGGAGCTTGAGGTCTTCTTTATTAGATGTACTCCCTAGTTGTGTGGCTGCTACCACCTCCACGGTTGCAGCGTTACTCCAATACCAAGTCCATAATGAGAATTTATTTACAGTATTAGACTTGCTTGGGCCTTACTGTATTAGCACTATGTTACATTTGCCACTGAAGAATTTACCCAGCTTGGGTAGGTTTCCCCTCGAAGCAGCAATGTCTGGGCATGGTAACCCTATCACTTCTCTGATTCTTACCTAATCTGGAACAACAGATAAATAGATCTTTTACAAGAACATCGGATGGACATCGAAAAAATGGCCTGTTCCTTTTAGCTTTCTTAAGAATCAGCCTCCCATCTAGGCCACTTTATATGTCCAATGATGTCATCAAGTGCACATCCCTTGATGTTCAGCCCCAGCGCTTGCATCCTGTTTCTCCCACTCAGTGTACATCAGATCCTCTCTGTTACTCCTTTCCAGCTACAATATGTAGCACAAAGTGTGGATGCTGGCACAGATTTTATAGAGAACATTGGACCCATTCACATGATGGGTAATGCTCTCTGGCATATGAAAGAGCTTAAATGCCCTAGGAAAGACCTGAGCCAATTTTAACATTTTTGAAACTATTTTGGAAGCCTGGGAATATTCAGCCTGATATCCAAAATGCCCTCCAAACAGATTCACCCACCCCTAAATAAATCCAGTTTCTGGAATGCCAAATTCTGAATTCTAATGTATCTGTGGTCAAGACAATTCATCCACCAGTGACCAACATGATCATGGTCTTGTACACGTGTACTTGGAAGGACTTGTACATGTGTACTCAGAATTTGACATGTTTTAAACTGAATTCAGTTTCAAGTCTGCCCACCTAAGGAAGATCACTGCTACAGTATGAAAAAGAATTCACAAATGTTATCCTGATAAACTTTGCAAAATAAATTCCTGCAGGCTTGGTTGTCTTTAATTCCACTTTTCAGACAATGGAACAGACACACAGAGATGATAGCTAGACACAAAGATCTCTGACCTAAGATTTGTATCCATATTTTCATAGTTCATTTTATAGCCAGTTATACTTTAAATAGCTTTTCAAAACCATGAAATTGGTGGCTGGAAACCTCTGGCACACCAGAGGTTGTTGGACTACAACTCCCATCATAACATAGAATCATAGAGTTGGAAAGGGCCTATAACGCCATGGAGTCCAACCCCCTGCTCACTGCAGAAATCAACCTTAAAGCATACCTGACATATGGTTGTCCAGCTGCCTCTTAAATGCCTCTAGTGTGGGAGAGCCCATGACCTCCCTGGGTCATTGGTTCCATTGTCATACTGCTCTAACAGTCAGGAAGTTTTTCCTGATGTCCAGCTGTAATCTGGCTTCATCCTTAACCACTGGCTATTGTGGCTGGGGATGATGGAGGTTTGAGTCCAACAACATCTGGAAGGCCACAATTTCCCCATCCCTCCTCTAGCTTTAAGACTATTTCTCTTGTGAAATATTATTGCTTGCTGCTATCGATCTCCAGATTTATTTATTTATTTATTTATTTATTTATTTTATTCCATTTATATACCGCCCCATAGCCGAAGCTCTCTGGGCGGTTTACAAAAATTAAAAACATTGAACAATTAAAACACCAATATACAAATTTTAAAAGCATAAAGCATAAAAACAAGTTAAAATTACAATATCCTTCTGGGTCAAAGCACAACAACAACACAAAAACACACACACACACAAATTGATCTTTTACCTCTCATTGCTTACCTGGGTGGTAATACTCAAGCTGTACTTTTTTTTCAAGAAGTAACTCACAGTGAAGTAAGCACAGTAATCTCAAGCTAATATATGAAAACAAATCAATGTGATGCAACAAATGAGGGGGCAATGTTAAGTATGAAAATATATTTGCTTTTAAGGGTTGTATTACCACATTTATCAGTAAGGGTTATCCCAGTTAAAAAGCTTCCTGTTATTCTATTTCCACAGAGGGGAATCAAAGTTGTTGAGCTGGTATTGGAGCCTAGTTCTCCATTCCCAATTCATCCGTTACCAGTGTGGGAGACATTTCCCTCTGGCTGGATCCCATTCCACCCTGGTAATATTCAAATTATGAAAGATGGGTGGGTTACAATTGATGTTCCCAAGTTGGTATGTTACACTTTCCTATGCCTAGTAGTGCTGACATAGGACTTCCAATATGATCCAACCAGTCCATTTGGGACTATTAGAACAGCCTGCAGCGTGGGTGCCAGCCCAAGGAAAACAGGTGTCTGCCAATCCCCTTGTTTTTACAGTCCTTCATAAGCAACAAAAACTAGAAATATATTTAGATTCTAGTGGGCTGTTGTTAGGGTGACCAGATAAAATCCAGGTCAGGGCTCATGTAAATTTAACAATTGTAGAGAAAAAGAAATTTCAGCCAGTGTCATTTGTATGCAATTAGTTCCTGGTGAAATTCCCTCTTCATCACAACTGTTAAAGTTGCAGGGGGCCTGCCTTCTTTTGTATATGGTCACTCTAGTATAGTGCCTGCACCTTTAACTGTTGTGATGAAGAGGGAATTTCACCAGGAACTAATTGCATACAAATGACACTGGCTGAAATTCCCTTTTCTCTACAACTGTTAAAGTTACATGAGCCCTGACCTGGATTTTATCTGGTCAGCCTTCTGTTGTACATGGTTGGTGGGCTGTGTTTTGCTTGGTAGGACACAAAGTTGTACAGGCCCAGTTTACTGTGAGTCTGTTCAGACAATACACTAAGCCATGGTGGTTAAGCATTTTGAGCTAAAGGTTATGGCTTAGCATGTCATGTGAATCATGACTTAGCATGTCGTGTGAACCATTCCTAACCATGGTGGTTACATAACCACAGTTTAAACATGCTCACTAACCCTTTGCTGCAAAAGGGTTAGTGGCCTAACCATGGCTTGGTGTGGTGTCTGAGCAGGCCCAATGTGTGTTAAGATGAGAAGGTATGACAACGCAACACCCACCCACAACTGCACCCATGAATATCAATCTGGTAACGTCCCAGGTTCTATAGTTTAGAAATGGGATAGTTAGTCATATGCATGGGCCATTCAAAGTGTTTGCCTACATTACAAGCTTCTAAACCACTGATTTGTAAAAGTACTTGGAGACGTCTTGAGTATGAAAGTTTCTGTTTGTCTTTTATGCTGTAAATGGCTCATAAAAGCACTTCCTCTTTCTTTTAAGTGTATGTATACCTACACACAGTTCAGCACTCACACATACACTTAAACGGGTGACATTTTGATGAGACATTTTTAAAGAAGAGTGGAGTTTTCTTTCATATCGCACCACTCATACACAAGGTATTGCAAAGCGGTTTGCCATGCACATGAGTTACTGTATGTACCAGCAAAAGAGACTGCATAGACAAACGTTACTAAGGAGGAATACTAGGCTGACCATATGAAAAGGAGGGCAGGGCTCATGTAACTTTAACAGTTGTAGAGAAAAGGGAATTTCAGCCAGTGACATTTGTATGCAATTAGTTCCTGGTGAAATTCCCTCTTCATCATAACAGTTAAAGTTGCAGGCACTATACTAGAGTGACCCTATACAAAAGAAGGCAGGGCCCCTGCAACTTTAACTGTTGTGATGAAGGGGGAATTTCACCAGGAACTAATTGCATACAAATGACACCGGCTGAAATTCCCTTTTCTCTACAACTGGCAAAGTTACATGAGCCCTGACCTGGATTTTATCTGGTCACCGTACCATCCTACAGTGGCATTGTAACGACATGATAATTTAGCAGAGAACTAGGCTTTGCCGTAGTACATACTATTTTTTTGGAAGGCGCATTAAAACCCACTGTCCAAAGAACTTGGGAGTTGGGTGTACTCTGTGTATTTTCTTCTACAATGTCACAGGAGGGTGGAAGGGACATTTGTGTATGTGTGCAATTTCCTGATATGCTTTTTGTGCTGTTCTTAGCTCTCCAGTGCTGGTTGATAGAAAGTAAAATGTAGCTGCTTTAGAAGAGGGCTGTAAGTTACTCAATCAGTCTTTCCCTTGTCTTGAGAGTATGAACGTGGTTGTTATGTCACAACCCAGACACCAGACACGGCCCTTTCAATCTCATGCCAAGGTAGAAGACAAGGCAGCCAGGTTGACCACGCTACCCCCAATTGAGACAGCAAAAACAATGGCAGTATATGTATCGATGGGGGCTCAGAGAACCATGAGGTTGGGGGGATTGTCATGGCAACACTTTGCAGGAGCTTTGCCATTTTTAATCAGATGTAACTTCTAACAATGTAACAACTACCAGTCAGCAATATTCCTTCTCTCAAGGGAATTTCCAGAAAGTCAGTTTTCAGAGCTGGCCTCAAGAGCAGGCATGGTTGTGCCCCTGCTGAGGCCCTGCACCCCAGCCAAGGCCCACTGACAAGAACACCCTGGAGCTATTCCTCCATTTCACCACTGCAATCTACTTTTCCCTAGCCTCTCAAGAGTGGTAGTAAGACGGAGCAGCAGCAGATAACACTGCCTCCCTGCTCACTGGCTCTGCCTGTCAAGCAAGCACGTGGTAGCAATGATGAAGATAAGAAGCTATAGCAGCTTCTGGTGGTGAGAAGGTAGACTCATTGAGGGGGGGGCATTGAAGGTGTCTTGCCCAAGCGCCATCAAAAACCTGCAGCTGGCACTGTCTGTTGGAACGTCATGGCTTGGAAGGCAGGGACTGAAGCAGCCAGAGAGACAAGGGAAAGAGATTTTCAACTTTTAATGTAATTAATTAATTTTAAACTTTTTCCTACCACCCTTCAATTAAAAATTTCCAGAGCAAATTACTATGGGCCAAATCACAATGAAATAACAGTAATCAGAAATGCATCCGTTGACAACAGCAGGAAAAGGTGCTTCTAAAAACAAGCACAGCAGATATGAAAACAATGCCATGAAATTAGGAAAAGAAGGCACTTGCCTGACACTCAAAGGCCGTACCACAGGCACCAGGTGAACCTCCCCAGATGAGACATTTCTACAAGTGGGACACCTCAACCAACAAGGCCTGGTCAATGCTTGCCTTACCTCAGATGGAGTGGTCATTTGGAGGACAACCTCCAAAGCAGATATTGGCATACAGGCTGGTTGAGGTGAGAAAGACATCGCTCCAAGAATCACAATCCCAAGCTGTGTTGGACCTTTCAGTTGTACTCAGAAATGGTCTGGAAGCCAGTGGAACTGTGTAAGCACTGTTGAGATGTTTTCTCAGCATCTGGTCCCTCTCAAACATCTGGCAGCTGTATTTTGAACTAACTGCAGTTTCCAGGCAGTCTTCAAAGGCAGCCCCTTGTACAACAGGTTGCAATAGTCTAACTTTGAACTTCCATGAGGCTTGTCATTTAATGAATATTTGTGACAGGATAAAGAAACGGGGGTAGAAAATTATGAGTAGAATGATCAGTATTAATCTTTAAATTACGCTTTTTGATATCTTAGGAAATGCATGTGTTAAAGCAACTTAGGAGGTATGGGCTAAATATGAAGATAGGATCACACCAGGCTTATTATCACTGCTTAGATGAACAAATAAATAAGATAGATATCTTAGGGGATATTGCTTCATGGGAAGAAAGAAAGATATGTTCCCAGGCCGAACAAGGCTGTTCCAATATTTTCAGACAAGACGTTCAATTTAAACACTTTTAAGGAAATATGGTCCACTTAGTGAGTTATTACAGTTTGAAATACTTTCTCAAGTCCCATCTGGTAAAGGCCTAATAGCAAAAGTTTATGCAGTTGTAAAATATATACAAATTACAGGCACATCAAGATATTAGAAAGAAATGGGAAAAAGATTTAGGTATGTTTTTTTCATCAGGGGTTTGGCAGTAGATATGGGAAAGAAACTTAAGAGCAATGAATTTAAAGCAAAATATGTTTGAAATATTGCATCAATAGTACTTAACTCCATATAATAGATAGATTAGATTAGATTAGATAGATAGATAGATAGATAGATAGATAGATAGATAGATAGATAGATAGATGATAGATAGAAACATGATAGATGCTGAAGGTGTGGACAATTAAAAGTAGTCTGTTTCCATATATTCTGGGCATGTGAAAAAAATCAAGCCATACTGCTGTAGCATTTTACTATAGGATAGTTCAGACAACACACTAGTTGAGTGTGGATTCTTGTTAAACCATGGGTTGTTTAACTGTAGTTTAGTGTGCTGCCTTGAATGTCCACCGGGTGGCTTGTAAACCATGCAGTTGGCTTGTTAACTACCCTGGACAACCCAATAACAATCCATGGGTTCCCAAGGTGGCTGATGGGATTATTGTTGGATTTTTTGTTTCGTTTGTTTGTTTTGTTTTAGAATTTTGGACATTGTCACAGTGACTGACTATTATACTGGTGCAAGAGAAAATCGCTTATTGGAAAATAAGTTAGTTGAAAAATGGTAACATTTGTTGCATTCTGGAATGATAACGTTCAAGATAATGTTTGTCGGCGTCTGTTTATTCATTAATATGAAATGGGATGTTTGGATATATTTCAGAAGGACTTTTAATTCATTTTGTATATTTGCAAAATTATAATAAACTTCTGTTTAATAAAAGAATAAGCTAACGTGGAGATTCCAAGAGCATGGAGTACAAGTATGTCTAGGAGGGTTGGCAGTTGGCATACTGGGCTTAACAGATAGCAGGTGTTCATTTGGAGTATTGCTAACTAACTTGATTTTGGCTCAGTTTTGGTTCCTAATCTAAATACCAACCACTAGGAATGCAAGCTTTAATCGATTTAAGCAGTAGCTTGATGTAATTAGTACATTAACTAAGGTTTCAGTCAATTAACTCATGGTGGCCAATTTTACTCAGCCATTTTTTTCTTGGTGGGTTGTAAGTCAGGGCCATTTTGTTGCTCTGAGGCAAATTTAGTTGTGGAGTGGAGGTAGGTAATAAAGAGACAAGACACAAGAAATGAGTTTAAATAAGGGCCACATTTATTTAAAGATCTGCAAAGGGAGTCCTATTGGGGCATCCAGTATAGACCTGTCCACAGGCCCCTTTATATCTCCGAATTGGGCAAGCCATTCTTGCCCTGTGAGTAGGCACTGTTACTTTGCCTCCCCACGGGTTGCCCCTATCAGGGTAGGGAGATCTTCCGGTGTCCCCTCCCCCTAGGCTGCAGGGCTCTAGGTAGGTGAGGAGGGTTGGCCTCAAAGGTAACCCTTATCTCCCAAGCTAGGCCATGGGGCTCAAAGCTGGGAGCCTCAGGTATTACCAGTCACCAGAACAATGCCTGTGAATGCTCACCAATATTCATTTTCCCTCTGGATTCCCCTTCCTATCCGCCAGATTAAAATGTGACCAAGTTAACGATTAGCCAAATAACCTATTTATCTACACCCTGCCTGTCTTACAGTGTGGAATAGACAAAAAAACCTCATGGCCAATTCAGACTATGAGTAAAAAATTCCTACTCGGCCTTAATAGGCAACCAGCGAACCCACACTGCCTACAGGGAGGGAGGAAGGGAGCCGCGAAGACAAAGAGGAGGAGGAGGGGGTGTCTTGTGCTTAAATGGCCTTGCTACCCCTCCCCTCCTTGTGGCACCATATCCCGCTTGTCCAATTGGGAGCGGGCACGTCTCTTTCCTCCTCCACCGCAAAAGCCTCCCCCCCCCCGCCCAGACCCTGGGCTGGGCGTGGCTGAATGGCCCTTGAGGTACATTCAATAATAGAGAATGAAAAATAAAATCTTAAAGATAACTTGTCCTTGTAACAATGATTGTGTTAGTGGTTTTGATTATCTGAAAAAGGCATCTGTCTTAATGCATTGGCAATATGCACATTTATTTTCAGAGTAATCGATTGATTAATTAATCAAGAGGGGGAAGATGAATCATTTAAAATTATGCAGCTAGGTGACCGCTTGCTGTCCACAGCTAGTTTTTTTTTTTAGTTAAAGCAATTAGTTGGCACAGTTATCAGCATTAATATATTCTGCCTTTGAGATGGTTACAATTCATTAGTGTGTGCAGTGATCTTTCTGTAAATATGACAAACCAATATACACAGTTTCACATAAAGTTATCTGGAGTAATATAAACTTTGTAGCTGCTCTTTTCATGCCTCATGTAAATTCCACAGTGTTTCTGTCACCGCACCGCACCCAATCTGTTTTGTTTCTGTGGAAGAATGTGCATTCACCTGTACTGACTACTTCTATGATAAAATGCATGGCTACAATTAAATACAGCCCATGAGCCACATCCTTCTTGTCTAATTATGGGACTTCTGCTATCATTTGCTTCTTGTGGTCTCCTCTTTAGAACTCATACTCTGTCCACACACACACACCTTCAAAAGGCTTGGCTGGTGGCAACCGGTAATGATAATAATTATGGGACACTCTAACCAGAAACTCCCAGTTGGTGCCCATTCTTTTAGCCTTAGGTAGCAAATTAAAAACAGCCCTATTCTCTGATGCCTTCGACATGTTTAATTTCTGCATTGCTGTTCTCTGTTTTTTTTACTGTTTCTGGTTTTACAGCTGTCTTACTGGGGGGGGGGGGGTTGGTTGTTTGTCTTTTGTTTTAATTGATGATTTTAATTTTTGCTGTTAGCCTTCATTGGCTGAGAGGTGGGCTAAAATGGTTAAATAAATAAATACTGTAATTCAAATGCTTCGTATGGGGTTGCAATATCTGGATTTACTATGGTAGAATTGTAGATTCAGGGGAATTTTTTTGACCACCTAGTTCTGGTTTGTAAGTAAGAATTTCAGGTAGGATTTATTATTATTATTATTATTATTATTATTATTATTAACTGGAAGATAGTTTTATTCTCTCTCTCTTCTCTAGGCCTATTAATATTAACCTATTCAATTAACTCATTAATAAAGATAGTTGTTCTCACATGGACAAATTTATGGAAGAGAGGTCATGACTATGAAAAGACAAATGCAGCCACCTTTCTGCCCCAAAATGAGAAAGAAATACCTATGCTAAGTTCAGGCAAACCACAGGGCATCGCTACTGCATCTTGCTCTACCTGAAAGATTCTCAAGCAATCTCTCTGGCCACTGTAGAAGACAGATCATTGGACTAGCTAGAATCTTTCAGCCTATCTACACTACTGCTTTAAAACGGTTTAAAATAGTTTATAACAGTTTTGAGAACTGTTAGGGCCCAGGACAAACTCCATATAGTTTTCAAACAAAAAAAAATCATAGTGTTTTATCCTGCATGTGTAGATAGGCTCATAGTCTGATTTTAAGGCAATTTTTATGTTCTTCAGTATGTGTAGGGACGGCGGCATGCAAATGTTTTTGTGGCCCGTTGCCTTTTGTGACATCTTTTCGAGGCAAGTCTAGAAAAAAACTAGCCCTAAGGCAGATTCCTTCACACACCGGGTCATCCATCATCAGAACAGTATGCCATAAACAAACAAACAAACAAACAAACAAACAAACAGGAAAGAAAACCAAGAAACATAATGCTGTCTGAGCTATCTGAACCTGCAAAACCCTAATCTAATTTTGTTATGTAGTATACGTAAAGAAAACAATCCAAATGACTCAAGGGGATGAACCAAGGGAATGCAATATTAGAAGTATTATTGTTCCTGATACTTCGAGGACTGTCTTAAGTGCCCCACATACAGTATTTCAGTAATCTTACAGCAAGGTAACCAAAATAGCCTAAAGTTACTCAAATACGTAGGATCATAGCTGAGATTAGAGTTTCTAGATCAAAGTTTGTATGCTGGGTGGCATACAAATCATTTTTACTTCCAGGGATGGCTTATATCAGTGGAATGGGGAGGGGTGACCCCCTCTCCCTCAATTCCCCCCACCCTTCTATCTGAAGAAGTTTAGGGGACCTTTATTTTGAGGATAAAGCTATCAATGGCTACTAGTCCTGATCTGCTCCCTCCAGTATCAGATGCAGTGTGCTTATGTACACCAATTGCTGGGGAACATGGGTTGCACTCATGGCCTGCTTATGGGTTTCCCACTGGCAGCTGATTGGCCACGGTGTGAACAGAATGCTGGAGTAGGTGGACCCTTGGTCTGATCCAGCCTCAGGGCTCTTCTTATGTTCTTCTTATGACCTCCACCCACCCAAAGCAGATGTTGTGATGGTGAGGGGGTCATAGAGCAAAGGGGAATAGAGGAAGGCACATTCACCAGTGCCCAAGCCAAAGTCTTCCCACACAACATTGGGTTTTTCCCATTATTATTTGTATTGTTTTGAGTTTTGATTTTGGATTAAAATAGGGTGACCAGATTTTGGAAACCAAAATCCCGGTCCCCCCCCCCGCCACCCCCCCACCCAAAACAACCCCTCCACCAAGCCACCCACCCCCCAAAAACACCAGCCTGGACCTACCAGGTTCTCTTCCTCCGCCGCCCCCGCCGGGTCAGCCACCACCCCCAGGTCCCCCGCCACTGCCGGATCTTCCTCCTCCTCCGCTGGATCCCCCGCAACCGGGTCTCCCGCCCCCGCCACCAGGTCAGCCTCCAGGTCCTCCGCTGCCTCCAGGTCCTCCGCTGCCACCAGGTCCTCCACCGCCGGGCTTGTAAGGCCAGAGGCCGCGCGGAAGAGACGGGAGAGAGCCGGATCCGGAAGTGATGTAATCGGCCCTCTCCCGCCTCTTCCGCATGGCCTCTGGCCTCCTTGGGGCTCGTTGCCCGGCGTGCTACTGAGGGACAGGCCGCGAAGCCTGTTTCTCAGTAGATTCAAGCACCAGAGGGAAGTGGACGCCCCTGCAGGTAAGGAGCGCGATGCGCGATGCGGGGCACTTACCTGCTGGGGCGGCCGCTTCCCGGGCTCCTCCTCTGCCACCACCACCGGGTCTACCGCCGCTCAGCGCCGCTTGCTGCCACCGCCGCGTGACCCCCCGCCACCCCGGTTTGCTCCCGCCGCCCCCCGGTTGGCCCGGATCGCCCCAAGTTTCCTGGTTAGGCCTGGGAAACCTCGGGCGATCTGGTCAACCTAGTTAAAATGGGATGTGTGATCTCTTTCTATACGTGTGTGTGTGTGGGTGTATCTATCTATCATCTCTGACTTAATAGTGCAATGCTGGAACAAATAGATGTGGAGGATATATCTTAACAGCAGGAACACTATTAAACAGTTTCCTCCCCTTCCCCAGCCATTGCTGGGAACATACACCCTCCTGGGCACCAGATAGCACAAAATACAACAAGGCCAAGCAGTCATTCACACAGAACATCATGAGCATATAATTTAGTGTGCTCTCTTGAATGATGTAAGCTGGCCTGGGAGCATTTCAGACTATCCTGAAAATAATGTGGCTGGAATGCCATTGCTTTGTGAGTGACCTATAACTGCCCTAGATCAGGCGCTGGCATTTGAAATCTACTCTGCGTGTTGTTGTGTGGACTATTCTCCTGATGCTTCCCCCTTCAGCCTACAGCTTGGATATCAGCTTGACCCACCTGTGTGGAAATATCAGTATTCCTGGCACAGACAGTCTGGCCCTAAGGCTGAAATCAATTGCCTCCAAGGAAATGTGTTTAAGGTTATTATGTTTTCCTCTCTAGATTTTTTTCCTTCTCTGACATCTGTGTGGACATGTGTGAAACGCGCACACATGCACACAAAAGAAACATTATTATTATTATTATTATTATTATTATTATTATTTAAAAATCCCTCAACATTCCTCCAGAGATTTTCTCTGCACTCTTTTAAGAAGTTCAACTAAAATGAACGAATGAGTACAAAAAAAATATACATTTCAGGCAAACCATGTGGTAACCCATCTGCAACTGCATGTACATTTGTCAGTAAAAAGCAATATTTCAAGTGGGTATCGGTTTTCGAACTCAAAACCAAACGAACAAACAACCTCCTGGGAATGTCAAAGAAAGCAAAACAGGTCCAATAAGGCTGGCCAAATTTCTCAGGTGGATTTGGGGCATCTTGAAGTTATGTCAATGGATTTTACCTCAGTGAAAGTCAACTAGAAATTGAAGGTCTCTCTTGAGGTGAAATATCTGAGAGGCTTCGACGGCTAGCCAAGAAGAATTTTGGTAAGACTGGGTAAAATCTCAGGGTGACTCTGGCTAAGACTTTCTTAGGCCCTTTCTACACCATGGGGTGCAGAGGGAGGGAGGGAGGGAGGGAGGGAGGGAGGGAGGGAGGGAGGGAGGGAGGGCGATCCCGGAATTACCTACTTCCGGGATCGTCGCCTTCAATTCAGACCATTGGTGTGAAATCACAGGTTACTCCCAGGTCATGGCACGTCGCTCCCACCATTTTGTTTTTTGTCTTTTATCCAGGAAGAGCACAGGAGCAAACAGTAAGTCATTTTTTAAAAACTGTGTGTCATTGGGGGCCCCCACTCCTCTCCCTGCCCTCCCGGGGCGGCGAAACTAGTGCCACCTCTCCCATGACAGGCATAGAGCCGTGCCGTGTGGCTCTGTGCCCATTTGTGCTGCCACACTTACTCACGAGTAAGTGGAGCAGCACACGGGACAGACGGACACATCTTCCACGGTCACGGGAAGTTCCTGGGACTGCAGAAGTTTTGGGATTTTCCAGGGATCCCGTGGCTGGCTGCCCCTGCCCCCAGGAATCCCTGTGCGTCGTTTGGACTCACAGGGACCAGCCGGGGGGCATCCCAGGCCACAAGCCTGGTGTAGAAATGGCCTCAGTTATAATTAGGGACAGCATGAGAGTTTGGCTGAGCCTGGCTCAGATTTGAATCCTGGGAAACTGAAAGGCCTGAGTCCAAATCAGACACGAGCCTTTCAACCTCTTCCAAGTGCTCAGAATCTGGCTGCTATGGAAAGGAGTTCCCATGCCTTCCTCTACCACCCTCCCGCCAACAGTGATGTAGTGGCAAATCTTGAAGTGCAAGAGCTGCTCATGACAGCCCCCACAGCCATGTCCCCAAGGGGCGTCCAAAAATGCAGGCAGCTGTGTTGGGTCATATCAACAAACCCATTCTAGCCATTTCAACTCCATCAGGACCAGCTCTTTTGTAGAACTAATGGGTCTTAATTGCCCATTTTAGACCAAGTCATCCCCAAATACTTTGCATTATAACAGGACACAAGATATTGTCGCTGGGAAAATTAATTTTCCACCAGCTATTGTGAGTACTGCAGCGAAGCTCAGAGGAAACAGAGAAGTCTGGAGGTGGCATAAAACATCAGCATCCCTGCTGATAAAATAGTGGTAATGCTGCGTCCCTGGCTCCGTTATGTCACTGCCGACCACCAGTCCAAAGCAATCCCCGGCACTCCCCAATCAACTTCCAGAGTAAATTGCATCCAGCATTGTTCTTTGTAATGATAGATATAGACCCTGTTCAGATGGCACACTAAGCCATGGTGGTTAAGCATTTTGAGCTAAAGGTTACGGCTTAGTGTGTGTCATGTGAACCATGAATTAGAGTATGGTGTGAACCATTCCTAACCATAGTGGCTACATAACCATGGTTTAGACATTCTCACTAACCATTTGCTGCAAAAGGGTTTTAGTAGTGCTTTCTTAGCCTACAGAAGACAGAGGCCTACTCGCTGTGATTAAAGCTTTATTCAGCACGAGACAAGACCTGCTGAGTTTACTGAGGCTCCTCCCCCATGGCCACTGAACAGGCCCATAGAAGGGGAAGAAATGGAGGAAGTGGGGTCTCCCTTTTGCCACTCTCATCTTCTCATCACCAAGGCTGCTCCTGTTCTGCTAAAAAGGTAAAGACAGGGGAAGCAGGGCCGGCCCTGCCATTAGACACAGTGGCTGAATTCGGACGACACAATAAGCAACTGGGGGGGGGGGAACAATCGTCAGTTGTATTGACTATCATGTCATCTGAATGTTGCCATAGTCAACTCAGTGCTGATCCTAATCCACACCACAGTTGATCATTTATTACCATGTTGTGTGGGGAGTGCCCCCTAGATGAACAACTGTAAAGTTGATTATTACCCCACCATTGGCTATCGTGTTGTCCAAATTCAGCCACTGAGTACTGCCTTCAGATGCAGTGAAGGATGCTGATTGCCAATGCTGAAGAAAAAATTGAACTGCCAATCCATTTGGCTTTTTGACATGCCATTTTTGTCACCGCGGGCAGCCAAATGTCCTGGGCCATCACTGAAGGGAAGGGGGCATGTTTGGGTGCTGGGGGTTGCCGGGATGGCTTTGGGATGGTAGAAGATTGGCAGGCATGGGGTAACGCCACTGTGCTGTGATTGTCTTGGGAACTTTTCTGGGTTTCCCCTGGGTGGTGAACTTGAAGGGGAAACAAGGAGTCAAATCGAAACCACCATGGAAGATTTTCACAACCCTGCTTAGCGTCACTGTTTATCCAAGTTTTCCAATTGATCTTTCAAGATGAAAACAAATTGTCTAACACAGGAAGCAGAAAAATAAGTTTTGACTGAAATGTCAGCTTGGGTTAATTCACCAGAGACCAATCCCCTCCTTTTAAAACGTAATGTTTAGCTTCCTCACAGTTCAATGTCCCCCCCCCCAAAAAAAAGATTCCTACAGTACCCCAATTAACATAAAGCCTAAGGATGTGCTGAAGACTGGGAGGAAATCTTTGAAAGGTTCCCCATAATTGGTCCTGAGATTCAGGCCTGTTATCGTAACTGAACAGAGAAGAATCAGCACTAACACCTGGACTCATGTCTATGCAAAATCCGGAGTTCCTAAAGCAGCAATTAAATGGCTTAATCTTAAAACCCTCCTAGGTTCAATTCAGAAGATCTGCACTGAAGGGCAGTGCTAATTCTTCATGAATTGCTGCTTCACATTAGCTGATGCTGTTTTAATTTCCATACCATCCCCGGCAGGCTCTCCTCTGAGCTCTTTGCGAGGCTTTGAAACTTTTTTTCTCCCAGTGCCTTTCTTATTTGTCCTTTTAACAAACCCGAATGATAAATATTTGCACTTAGAAGCACAGCCTTCTCTCTCACCCCCACCTCCTTCTCCGTGTGTGTGTGTGTGTATTGATTTTTTCCCGCCGCATTCCTTGCAAAAATATTCTCCTGCATACGTTCATTGCCATCTCTTCATTCCTCTCTCAATTGACTTCTTTTGCCCTCGGTGATGTCCTCACAAAGCCACATCTGATTGGCTACATGATACTGTGATGCCATTTGCTCACTGCATGATCCCCGATGCAGGAAAATGCACCATGAACAACAGGAAGTGGGGCGAAACAATGACCGTGAACAGGATAGCATGAGAGTGAGGAGTGAATATTCCACACACTCAGGGTGTTTTTCTAGGAGATATTTGTACCCCTCAGAAATATTTTTTTCAACTGGATTATATTTGGCACTTCCTGACATACATGTAACACCATTAATGTGTGAGCTCGAAAAGCAGTAAAACTAAATCAACCATGTATAGTCAGCTGTGCCAAGAGTTCTTGCATCCTCTCCCCCTGGCTTATGTTTTCAGCTCTATGTTTTAATGGAATATAAGTCCTTGGAGCATTAACAAATTTGGGGAGCTTTTAAATCAACTGTAACCTATTCATTCAGAGGGCTGTTCTGGTAATGCAGTGGCTCACCAAGGTTAATGTCGGATCATGGCACAATACGATTTGCAGAGTGCTATTTCGCCCATTCTATCCTCCGTCCCAGTGTTTGCATGGGATAGGTTATCACATCTGAATAATGAGACAAGCCCTTCCTCATTCCCGGAGATAGCCGGTGATTACCGGAAAGCTCAGCAAGCTGGACCAGGAGGTTGCAAACATTGTGGGCTGTGGATAAATTATTATGCCTCAGTCGGAGGATGATAAAAGCAAGCCAGGGTCAGGTTTCTCAGTGACTGTGTGACATCTGCCTCCCGTGGCTCCACTTGGCCATCTGGATGAACAGACGGCCGGGATGTTAGTAGAAATGAGACCTCTGACTCCTTATCTGTTTTAGCTACCAGCTTCTTCTTTTTTCCCCCAGTGGGGAAGGTTAGCTGACCTGACCTGCTCTGGCAGATTATTTACACTGAAAGCTGCCCATATTCCCCCCCCCCTTTCCTCCACCGAAGGCCACACACAGACTGCATGCAAACCCCATCAATTTGCTTCTTTGAAAGCAGACTGATGGCTTCCAAAGGTTTTTGCACTGAATGCAGATTCCACATCAGGCATCTAGAGGAAGGGAGTGGAGGCCATGTTGTTTTCTACCTGCAAACATGATTCTATGGTTAACACCGGCATTTCCTTTCTCAGTCCTGCCAGCCTTTGTTCACTCTGCTGGGGTTGCTGCAAAGAGGCACAATCATTCCAAAAGAAACTGAGCTAAGCAACATTTGGAATGCATTTGAATGTTTGCAGGGTGTCTCCCGTACCACCCAATAGCCAGAGCTATCTGGGCAGTTTATTTGTCTCATCAACTCGTCTATTTATTTGTACGCCACTTTTCCACACAAAAAATATGCCCAAAGCGGCTCACAGCCTAACAAGTGAAGAGCAGTAAATATAATCTACATCGATGTATCAAATGAGCAGCAGTAAATATAACAATTTTAAAAAGAATACAACAGAAAACATTACAGATAACTATCACGTCAGCATACATATTGAATACAAATACAAATAAACTCATCTAATCTAACAGTTGAGTGCTAAACAGGAGAGAGAATAAAGCATAACACAGAAATATATACCACTCCCTACAATGATGAGTAAATCTCCATTCCACAGAGGCAACATTGGTTTCTTCATAATTAGCCTACCAACACTGGCCGGCAGCCACACCTCTCACTGGTGGCAGCCTTCCTCTCAGCTCTCACCTGGGCTTCCTCTCACAGTCTCTTCCTTATCTCTCACTTGGGCAGGTAAAGGTTGTCATTCTTTGAAGTCCCGCAATAGTTTAAACACTGCTCAGTCTCTTTCCACCAAGGACCTGTTTCAGCATTAGACTTCAAGCAGCAGACTTTATTAGGGTCTAAGGTGCCGGGGTGAGCAAGACAGAAGTGCTCAATCTTTTTATGTATACTTATTTGTTACATTATGATTTTGGGATGCTTGATACTGTCCAGTTAGTGCTTCCAAACATAGCACAAAGTGGCTCATCACCGTCAGGTCTTCACACTTCATTAAGGAAAATACCACCAATGACATGGTTTTGAAGCTTTGCATTCCCAAGAAACACCCTTCTCACCACTTGGTCTGCTGAGGAATCACAGCCCATTGGCTATGGAATCCTTGCCTATTGCTTTATTTAGATTTTTGAGCCTGCAGACAGCATCTTGCGATTTTAATATTGCTTCATACTAGGGCCATACCAAATAGACAGTGACCAGTTTGCAGCCATCTCACCATCTCAAAATGTTGTGTTTTCAATTGTCTATTTCAGGCAGGAGGTAAAACTCTTCCAGGAAGACTGGAGCCATTTTGTTCCGATAGACCTGTTCTAACCACTGAAGTGGATTTTGAGAAATTCAAATGGGTGGCCACCAGGAAATAAAATGGCTGCCACCCTTGCCACTCATTGGTGACCGCTATTATAGTAGAGAGCTGTTCAATAGACACAGGAAAACACACAAGTCTACAGAGTAGGCAATTTTTCCCTCCAACAGCCCTTTTATTTGATAGGTGCAGTATTAAATACCCTTTCAAAGAGAAGGCAATGACTGAAGCCGACTTGTCAAAAACTATAAAGTCAGAAGAAGTCATTCCACACAAGCATTTTTAAGTCTGAAATACTAGGAAATACTTTCTGAAATTTTCTACATGAGGCATTTATTGTTCACTCATCAGTCCTCACTCACAGTTGTTTATGGATTCTATTAATTATTATGTTATTATTTATTTTATTTCTATACTGTTCAATAGCTGAAGCTCTCTGGGTGATTGACAATGAAGTTGTGCCTCTCCAGTTTCAGTTCTGTTTGTTTTACTTCTGTTTTGTTTTGTTTTTAATTAGGAATGTCTTATTCAAAATATCTAACAGGTGTCTCATATCTTCACCAGATCTTCACCAACCCTCGATTTTATATGAATTTATTAAACATTGTTTAAGTTCTGACAGGTCAAAAGTTGCACAATCTTTCAAAACTTCATATAAAATACAGGGGTGGAGGGATTGATCTGAAATTTGGCACATATGTGTAAGAACATGTGCTAGACATGTGTATGAAATTTGAGATCGATCCCTCCAACCCTCGATTTTATATGAATTTATTAAAGATCGTGCAACTTTTTGACAGGTCTGAATGAATGCACATGGCGAGCTGTCATTCTGACCTGTCAGAACTTAAATGATCTTTAATAAATTCATATAAAATTAAGGGTTGGTGGGATCGATCTCAAATTTCATACACATACTTAGGCGTACCCCATAAGCCCTGTGACCAAGTTTAAAGCCTGTAACTTTGAAAATACAGAAGTTATAGGTTTATTTATAGGGCAGTCCGATAATCCGATATAATCGGGCTGAAAATTATCATCTCCGATGATTATCGTAGGAAGTGTATCGTTAAAGTTAATCATATGCACAATAAAGAGCATATCGTATTGTTATTGTACATTTTAACAATACAATACACATCCCCAACTGTCATTAGAAGAAATAAACCTTCAGATTTTCTGAAGAACATTTCTGATTTGGACCCAAGAAGAATCAGGTGTTCTCTGCAGTGGACTGAGATGATTTGACCTACTTCCTGAGATCTCAAAGCAGGATCCAAAGTGAATCTTGTCTTTTGTGGACCTGTGTAGCTTCATATAACTGTTCCACTTATACATGTCAAACCTGACCTTTTCTCCTCAGAGGAGGTTCCAGAGTTAATAGTTCAGGAAGAAAATTTGGTCATTGAAAGGCATCACAAGGCTTCCATTTCACCAGAAACTAATTCCCCAGAAAGATCCCAGAGTTCATCCCCCCGTGTCTAGAAGATAATGCCTTGCCATCTTCAGAATTTGGCCATGAGGACGCTTGCATGCTGCAGCCCCTCCAATATTGTCACAGCTTGAGGTTGCTAAAACTAGGGGACTTTAAGAGACTAGGACCAGATCTAAACCAAGCAGATTATAACACCATGAAAGTGGTTTAAAAATGGTTTATGGAATGTGTCATGGGCCCCAACAGTTGTCAGTGCATTATAAAGCAGTTGTGTAGATCCTGCCAAAGTCTTAGTCAGTGTAGAGGTGGAACAAACCAGCCTAAATATAGCCAAACCCTTACTTAAGGTTCTGTCTTGATCTGGTTCCTGCTGGAGCAGAATACACACATCCTTGTCTGGCCTCCAGCCGCAGCCCCACTTGGAGCTTTCTGTGGTGCTGAATTCTTCCTATTTTGCTTCCCTAAGAAACCTGATCTAAGCTGATTCCTAATAAAGATCTGGCCCAGAGCAGAACACTGCAACCCAGGCTAGAGTGCAGAGCAAAAGCAGAACCCACAGCCTGAAACAGTACAGCAGCACATTCCCCATGCAGTTGCCCATTGCAAGATAAGATTGGTAAGCTGTCTTTTGTCTTTCATTATTGACTTCCTTATCAATAAACCCCTGGTAAGTGTCTGCAAACCCCAGCATTGTCTAGGGACATAGCTTGAACATATTTTTGGTGTTTGTAAGAGAACATCAAGCATTTCCAGTTAATACAGACCACAGCTAAAATATGTTAGCACTGGGAAACAGATTCATTAGGGTTCTTTACTCACAAGATTTATGGTCTAGTGAGTTACAAAAGAAAAATTTAAAGCAAGTCTTTTTGTTACCAAACCAGACAAGTAGCAGATAAAACAGAGAGAGAGAGAGACCATAAGCACTCTGTATTTCAGAGAGAATTAGTTTGGCCACCGTTTCCAAAAAAGAAAAAAAAAACTCCCATCAGTTTCTATCATGGGCAAAAGATCTGTGGATTACAGGATACAAGGGTTTGTTCTGGAGGGGGGGAAAGTCTTACAATTTAAAAATCCAAACTGGAAGAAAACAAGCCTTCTACCTGTTAATGGGGTTGTTTAACTGTCCATGTCGCAAGGCAATGACAAACGGGACCCGAGTAAGATAAGAAGTGCGATGCCAAAGAGCCAATACTATTTAAAATGTGTTTCTTTCAATACATCGGTCAATAAAGAAGCTTAGCTCCCACACCTTGTAGATAAAAATTTCTTGGCTGACAAAATCAAAACCTGGAAAAAGCCGTAAGATGAAATCATGTGGTGGCCATTGTGAGGGCATAACCGAAAAGAGGGATGTGGGCAGTAGGAAATGACTGAAGCATTTCATTAAATTGTGAGCATTGGCCTCATTAGCATTGTAATTCTGGACCAATTTTAAAGCTGTCTTCAACACTCATTAACCCAGCTGCATTCTAAAATGCACTTACTGCGAAAATGGAAGAAAGGAACTGCTTTAGAAACATTTGCTATATAATTACTTCAAAAAAGTTTTGCACACTTCATTTGGCTGAGGGCTTTGACAATGCTCTGTTCTTGGAAGACCCTCAACGTTGTCATCACTGACTTGCATGAATCATTTGAAGCCCATGTCTCTTAGGCAGTCATCTCTGCCAGCCATGCCAGGCTTTGATTCAGTTTTGTGTATCAACAGATGCCGATGGCATTATGGACCGACTTAAGTATCTCAGGGGGTGCCTTCAATGCCATTTTGGCCACTTGTTCCCTCAGAACCCCACGGCATTGCAGCTGAGGGGTGGGAGGAAGCACGGTCTTTCCGCAGCCATTTGGCTAATTGAGCCCACCCCCTGCCCAAAGCCCAGCCTTTCTATGCTTCCTGCAGCCAACCTGTGACCTTGATCTCCCCCCAGAACACCCCCAGCCTCAACCCAAGCGAGGTCACCACCGACAGACAGAGGAAACACGGTGTTGACCTTGGAGTAAAAGAAAAAGTCATGGTGAAGCATCAACTTTTTAAAAGAGCAGTTTTGGGGAAAAGGCCTGGGGTGGCTGCAGGTTGGCAGCTGTGTTGTATAAATTGTGCAGTGCCACTGTTCAGCTACCATGGGGTATGTGGGGTGTCTAGGCAGCCCTTCAGATGCCAAAGCCAGGCATTAGTCCTAGAGTGCTGCTGGGAGGAGCAGACTGGGCCAGGGCTATGGCTGAAGGGCAGGGATGGGTAAACTCTGGGGGCAGCATTGTCCCCATGGAACCCACCAGGGGCTGCACCCCCACCCCACCAAAATCGCCGGCACCACAAATGGCAGCGCCACAGTGGCAGCACAACCAGGTGGTGATTTTCCAGGAAAACAAGGAACGTGCGCATTTGCCCTGTTTGCAAGCAGAATCGTACCCAGAGGAGGCTTCCAGGATGGTCATTCTGCTTGCCAACAAGGTGTGTACTCCCTGAGCACCTTATTTGCTTGCCCACTCCCTGCTTGATTTGCTGCCACGGCAAATGCAATGGCAGCGGTGGCAAAGACAGAGGGTTGCAAAAATGGCCGTGTAGACACGCATCACGCTCACCTCCACGTATAAGAGGAGGGGCTTGCAAAGGCACATCCCCTTAAAAAATATTGCCTGCCCATTTCCTGGATTGTTTCAATTTGCTTTCTTCCCTTTAAGATTAGTCTACTTTAGGAAATGAGAGCTCGTAAGAAACAGTGATTCGACCCAGTCATTTAACGAGAAATGGTTTCATGAAATGTCTACCTCAGTCATTTTCAGCTTGTTGATTCAAAGGCACATTTGCTTGGGAGGAAATCCCATTGAACTCAACGAGACTTTCTTCTGATTAGACATGGGCATGATTTCACTGTTAATTTCTGATTCCATCCTCCCCCTTCAAAAGTAAAGTGTAGGACATCTTGGGTCTGCTTTCAAATGAGGCATGCTTGGGTTTTTGAAAGGCATTTTATTTGTTTTCAGTGTTTCACCCCCAAAAGTGGATGAATCGAAAGAACTTACTTCGATGTGAGATGAACCACTTCAAGATGATTGTTGTCACTTCAAGCCTAGATAAAATATCTATAGGTAGCGTTTTAACTAATTAGTCACTAATAAGTAAATCTATTCCTAGTTTGACCATGAGTGTAAGACGGACATTTTTAAAATTTATATATTAAGTTTATTTGTTTAATGAGTTAAAGGCTTAAACATATTTTAGGGATTTTGCAATTTTGCATTGATGGCCTTATACTCACCCTGGACTGTACCATTAATGCCTCCTCATCTAAACCCCAACTTCTTATGGGTTGGGTTACGCAGGTGCATACATGCTCAATTACTGATACAAATGCTAATACCAGGGACAGACAGATCTGTAAATGTCAGTTTCCTCACTTTTCCCATTTTTTCTAATCATCTCAAACTTTGAGAATTTCTCCAATCTTAAATTCCGTTCATCTCAAACTTTGCTTTTTTTGGGGGGGGGGTTTAAATGTTTACTTGAAAACACATAGGCATTTTAGTTACATTTATCCCACTGCAACATTATATGCAGGGTTGCCTGATATACAAGCATAAAATACAAATATTTTATGCAAGCAACTTCCTTACATAATACATTTTTGACAGTTATCTTCCTGAATATATACATTTTAATGCATCTTTTGACTGGAGAACTCCATTGCAAAATTCAGAGAAGGGTAAATATCAAAGGATTACTAAACTTCAATTTGCACAGTGATTTGAAAATGTGAAATTAGGTAAGCTCACACAAATGCAAACTCAATATATTTCTCCCCCATCCCTCGCTGATATAAATTCTGATCTAAACCAAAGATCACCAACTTCTTGGAGGCAACTCTGCTGTCTAGACAACAATCTGTGGATTGAAAGTATTACCTCACAAACTGGTCCTCTCACAAGTGGCCAAGATCTATGGTTCAGTAAGGGCTTTGCTGTTATAGAGGACAGACACTCTGACTGAGAGCCGATCTACACGCTAGGTTTTTAATGTTTTATAAGGGTTATGAAAACTGTTTGGGCCACATGATGCACTCCCTTGAACGTTGTATACCCAAGGTTTTTTAAAACTCACTTCAGCTATATACAACGGTTTCACTTTTAATAAATCGTTTTAAGTAAAATAATGTGCCCTTCCTTACCGTTTGTGATTCATGGGGGCAGTGCTTCGTTTACCGGTGCCCAAATGCTTAGCAGTTGATTGGTGGGGAAGAAAGCGGGGCTAAGGAGGAAGTGGGCGAGTGAACTACAACACCCACAATGCTTAGCCCTATACTCATTGAAAGAGGAAGTGGTCAACTGAACTACAATGGCCACAATGCTTTGCCCTAAACTCATTGTAAAAACAAAACAGAAAGAGATGGGGCAGAAGAGTGTGTGACCTCACACACCACTTTAAAGACTGAAGAATTTTTCTCCTGTAACGTGAGTACTCAGTAATGTGGCCTAAGACGTTTAGAACGCACCTATTTGGAACGTTTTAAAATACTATTTAAAACGTTCCAAGGGACTGTGTAGATAGGCTCACAGTAGTATATACAGATACGTATATTTTAGGAAGCTGTCTTACACCAAGTTAGACTAACTGTTTAGGGGTGGGTATATCGACAAGACCCAAGCTCCCTGAAGTTCTCTGGCTTTCATCTCAGGGATCATTTCAACTCCTGTCTGTATCAGATTGAGAGGGTTTTGGGGTCATGTGTAGGGTGACCATATGGAAAGGAGGACAGGGCTCCTGTATCTTGACCAGATGCAAAAGAGGCCAGGACTCCTGTAGCTTTACCTGTTGTGATGAAGAGGGAATTCCACCAGGTGCTGCATGCATACAAACTAGGGGTGTGCATCGGATCGGATCCGATCCACGATCCGAATCCGATCCGACCCAAAATCGGGAAAATCCGATCCGATCCGATCCGATCCGACCAACCTCCGATCCGATCCGATCCGATCCGATGAGGTCCGATCCGGATCGGACGCCATTTTGAATGCTTTTTCCCATAGCCAAGTATTGTTTTACAAAAACGCCTATAACTTTTTCATTTTTAAAGATAGAAGGATGAAACTTGGGGACATTGTAGACTGGTTAGGGATAGTTATCTGTGAGAAATTTCAGAAAGATTGGTGCATGCGTTTTGTGGCAATTAATTTTTTAATAAATACCCAGGAATGCTTATAACTTTGTCATTTTTAAAGTTACAAACATGAAACTTTGCCACATTGTAGGAGGTACCTTGGGACCTATGTGTGTGAAATTTCAGAAACATAGGTGCTTGCCTTGTGTGGCAATTAATTTTAGAAAAATGGGTAGTAGTGGGGTAAATACAGTTACGCCTCCCATTTTTTTATTTTTTAAGATACAAACAGGAAACTTGGGCACATTACAGATACCACTTGCCTTGATATGTGAGTGAAATTTCAGAAACATTGGAGCTTGCCTTGTGTGGCAATTAAGTTTTGAAACAATGAGGAAAGAAACACCTATAACTTTGTCATTTTTAAAGTTACACACATGAAACTTTGCCACATTGTAGGTGGTACCTTGGGACCTATGTGTGTAAAATTTCAGAAACATAGGTGCTTGCCTTGTGTGGCAATTAATTTTAGAAAAATGGGTAGTAGTGGGGTAAATACAGTTACGCCTCCCATTTTTTTAGTTTTGAAGATACAAACAGGAAACTTGGGCACATTACAGGGAACACTTCACTTGATATGTGTGTAAAATTTCAGAAACATTGGTGCTTGCCTGGTGTGGCAATTAATTTTTGAAACAATGAGGGATTCATTGGACAGCACTTACCCATAAGGATTCATTGGACAGTACTTTCCCATAGGGAATCATTGCATTGCACTTTCCCATAGGGAATCATTGCATTGCACTTTCCCACTGAGAAATACAGTTATGCCTCCCACATTTTTATTTTTGAAGATACAAACAGGAAACTTGGGCACATTGTAGACTGGTTAGGGATAGTTATCTGTGAGAAATTTCAGAAAGATTGGTGCATGCGTTTTGTGGCAATTAATTTTTTAATAAATACCCAGGAATGCCTATAACTTTGTCATTTTTAAAGTTACACACATGAAACTTTGCCACATTGTAGGAGGTACCTTGGGACCTATGTGTGCTAAATTTCAAAAACGTAGGTGCTTGCCTTGTATGGCAATTAATTTTAGAAAAATGGGTAGTAGTGGGGTAAATACAGTTACGCCTCCCATTTTTTTATTTTTTAAGATACAAACAGGAAACATGGGCACATTACAGGGAACACTTCACTTGATAGGTGTGTAAAATTTCCGAAAGCTGGGTCCAGGCATGTGGTGGCAATTAATTTTTGAAACAATGAGGAAAGAAACGCCTATAACTTTTTTATTTTAAAAGTTAGAAGTCTGAACATTGCTCACTTTGTAGATGGGTTAGGGGTAGATATGTGTCAGAAATTTCAGAATGATAGGTCCAGGCATTTGATGGCTATGGAATTTTTAGATTAAATGTTTCAAAAAATGTTCCACAGAGGCCAGGTCTTCCTTTCCTCCCCCTCCCGCTTCCCGCGAAGAAAAGGAAACACTGTCTCGTCTCGATCCCTTTGATCCTTGCTAGTATCCATTACAGGGCTCGTGTCTGCTTTCCTACTTTCACTTTTTTACTCAAGCAGACACGAGCCCTGTAATGGATACTAGCAAGGATCAAAGGGATCGAGACGAGACAGTGTTGCCTTTTCTTCGCGGGAAGCGGGAGGGGGAGGAAAGGAAGACCTGGCCTCTGTAGAAATTTTTTTGAAACATGTAATTTAAAAATTCCATAGCCATCAAATGCCTGGACCTATCATTCTGAAATTTCTGACACATATCTACCCCTAACCCATCTACAAAGTGAGCAATGTTCAGACTTCTAACTTTTAAAATAAAAAAGTTATAGGCGTTTCTTTCCTCATTGTTTCAAAAATTAATTGCCACCACATGCCTGGACCCAGCTGTCTGAAATTTTACACACCTATCAAGTGAAGTGTTCCCTGTAATGTGCCCATGTTTCCTGTTTGTATCTTAAAAAATAAAAAAATGGGAGGCGTAACTGTATTTACCCCACTACTACCCATTTTTCTAAAATTAATTGCCATACAAGGCAAGCACCTACGTTTTTGAAATTTCACACACATAGGTCCCAAGGTACCACCTACAATGTGGCAAAGTTTCATGTGTGTAACTTTACAAATGACAAAGTTATAGGCATTCCTGGGTATTTATTAAAAAATTAATTGCCACACAAGGCAAGCACCTACGTTTCCGAAATTTCATACACATGGGTCCCAAGGTACCACCTACAATATGGCAAAGTTTCATGTGTGTAACTTTAAAAATGACGAAGTTATAGGTGTTTCTTTCCTCATTGTTTCAAAAATTAATTGCCACACAAGGAAAGCTCCAATGTTTCTGAAATTTCACTCACATATCAAGGCAAGTGGTACCTGTAATGTGCCCAAGTTTCCTGTTTGTATCTTAAAAAATAAAAAAATGGGAGGCGTAACTGTATTTACCCCACTACTACCCATTTTTCTAAAATTAATTGCCACACAAGGCAAGCACCTATGTTTCTGAAATTTCACACACATAGGTCCCAAGGTACCTCCTACAATGTGGCAAAGTTTCATGTTTGTAACTTTAAAAATGACAAAGTTATAAGCATTCCTGGGTATTTATTAAAAAATTAATTGCCACAAAACGCATGCACCAATCTTTCTGAAATTTCTCACAGATAACTATCCCTAACCAGTCTACAATGTCCCCAAGTTTCATCCTTCTATCTTTAAAAATGAAAAAGTTATAGGCGTTTTTGTAAAACAATACTTGGCTATGGGAAAAAGCATTCAAAATGGCGTCCGATCCGGATCGGACATCTGGTCCGATCCGATCCGACCAGCCTCCGATCCGATCCGATCCGATCCGACCCCCCAGGTCCGATTCCGATCCGCTATCCGATCCGATCCGGGGGGTCAGTGCACATCCCTAATACAAACAACACCTGCTGAAATTCCCTTTTCTATACAACTGTTAAAGATACAGGAGTCCTTTCCATATGGTCACTCTAGTTTTGTGCATGAAAATCCCTTTATATTTTCATGCATATTTTCCCAAAGTTATGCATCAGTTGTGAAATTCTTTGAAATGTTATTCATTCTCCTCCCATGGATTAAACTGGACTTTTGAAAGATGTGCGCAAGTACTCATTTTTCATACACGTTTTTCAAATATATGCATGCTGTTGAATGCATTTTTTTAGTCCACAAATCACATTGCAAACTCAAAAATGATCAGACTTCAAATACGGACTGCATCCGGGTCTGTGTTTGGTCTGGAAGGCGTGAACAGGTTTGAATCCCCCAAAAAAACATGAACTGAAAGGAATTTTTCATTTACCCCGTCCCTCCACACGTTAGATTTCTCCTCAGCTCCTCCTTCCATTGCAGATCAACAAAGTGGTGTCTTCAGTTGCTGGGTAGGAAATAGTATGTGTTGATCCCTCTTCTGAGACAGCAACAACAGTCCCTAAAGCAAAGCAAATTTCTCATACATACCTAGAAGTATTGTGTATTCTGACTGGCTGCAGGTTTCCAGAGTCTTAAGCCCTACCCCTACCCCTTCCTTGATCCTTTTTAATTAGGAATGAAGGGAATTAATCCTAGGTCCTGCCACATGGAGAACCATATTGCAGCTCTGAATTATGGCTCCCCCAGCTTGAAAACATTGGCTCTTGCTGCTGACTGAAACTCTAAGCCAGGGGTCCCCAACCTGATAGGTGCAGGTAGCATTTTGGAAAAAAAGGGTCATGGCTGCTATCACAAAATGGCTGGGACCATGTAGGGCTCAGAGGCATTCTGAGGAAAGGAACTTAAGATGGCAGTTGGCTGCAAGCCAGGTGTTTCACTTTGTAATTGCCTGAAACACATACTAGTGAACAGATCAAATCTGGCTTTGCAATAGGTTGGAATTTCCTTTAAGTTTGATACAGAGAAGCCTTCAAGCAAACATACTCAGCTGTGACACTTGGACACAATGTCCCCCGCCATCTGGCACCCATAGACACAGCCCCGCCACGATCCACATCTATAGCCCTTTGAGGGAGGGTTCTATCCTTTCCATCCCCCTTAGATGAAGCTGCCACGCAGCAGAGGGAGGAGAGGGGGCAGTTCTATAGCTTTGCCTACCAATATTGCCAGTTTCAAACTGTGCTTGTTCTCCCCCCCCCTTTTTTTTCACATTTTAACATGGCTTTTTTTTTTTGTCTTTCAGATATACGGTGCTTGATTATTATTATTATTATTATTATTATTTTTTAAAAAGTCTAAAAACACGAAAAACACGAATGCTGTATAATTCAAAACTGCTCACTGCAGTGCTGAATCATGATGAGGTTTGATTGGAATTGATGAAATGATATTGAATCAGTCAATCTTTTTTTTAAAAAAAATGATTTACCACCTTTTTGGTTCAAAATGGCAGTCAAAATTTTTCACTATTCCTAAAGCCCTCCAGATAGAGGTAGAATCCTAAAAGTTTCATAACAATTGGATATATGGTGTTTGAGGCCATTGAGGCCACAGAAACAAATCCTTCCTTTAATTTATATCAATATATAAAATGGAAGGGCCTCGGGACCTTGGTGAAGGTATCTATGGGTACGTTGGGGCCACAGCTTGATGAAAGTTTGGCAGGACTTCCCAAGGCCGGATCAAACTGGTACAAGCAGACATGAGGTGATCCCTGATCTAAATCTTAATTGTCTTTAATAGAGAACTCTGCACACTGCCATGTATTTGTACTGCTGACATGGTGACCGCAGGTCCCTGAAAATCTCTTAGCAAGATATCTGGCTTTTTTATTTTCCATCCAACCTGGAGGTCATTATTAGCTAGTTAGTGCTCTTTGATTATCTGACAGGTGGCTATAAACCTTGACGAATGTCCCCTGCCAGCAAAGCAAAATGTGAGCTCCTTCCCTTAAAAAAGTTTGTGAATCCTAATAACATAGATTCTTTGATTGATGCATACTCTGCCATTTAATTACAGGAATAAATGAGGACGAGGAAATTTGTCACTTCCCCATTTATTATCCCATAATTAGACTGCAACTAATCAGGCCCTCTGATTGGCTAAAGGGATATTAGAGGTAGTTTACTGTAGCTCGCCACTGCAACAAGATTAAGGGGAAGTATAAATTATCATAAAATCCCAGCAGCACAAGAAAAAAACTTTAGTTTTGTTGGCACACACACACACACACACACACACAAAGAGAGAGAGAGAGAGAGAGAGAACAGTCCTGCAACTTCAGTCTGTCAGGTGACCAAGTTATGGCAGCAAATGAAATGTTTCTCCTGTACAATGACAAGAGTACTTTTTCAGGATCTAATGTTTATGCATGTGCTATTTTGGATTGCAGCATAGATCAATACTACAGTGGAGAGCAAAGCATTTATCTTGGTTTTGGCTTGGATATAATGCGTTCTGCATACTTTGCTTAACATCAAAACACAGTAAATAGATGAAATGGATGATGATAATGCCACATCTCCGGGGTCATTACATCTTAATCATTGCATCTTAATGCTGAGTGCAAAATTTTAATTAAATATTAAAATCGATTAGATCGTGCCAGTCTGGCTTGGCCGGAGTGCCAGCTTTTCTTTGATGAAGGCCAGTGGCTGGTTATAGATGCTAATTTTTAAGTGCTATGAAGGGTGTTGAAAGATGTATGAATGATAGCTCCACTGTAGTTGATCACCATGTCCATGCCTTTTTTTAAAAAAATTCTGCCTGGATAGGGCCTTAGCTCAAACAGATTTTGCAAGGTTTGTAGTTCTTCCAAGATCTGCAAAATCTCTCCAGGTTTGGCCAGAGAAAAATATTAATGTGTCTCTCACCAGAAGGGAAATGTCCATCATCCTTCTTCTGGTTAAGTCCCAGAAGTGTAGGGCAGGAAGTGCATGCTATTTCCTTTTCTTCTTTTGCCACTTCTATAGAGCTTCCAAAGTGGCCCTCAGAAAAGGCAATATGTAGGGGTGACTAGCTGACCATATTTTGGAAACCAAAAAAGAGAACAACAGGGCTGCCCCCCAAGAGGGCATGCCCACCAACATGTCCAGCCCCCCAAGGGAGCGTGCCCACCCAAACATGGCCTTGTTTTTCTCAGTTTCAGGGGTCAGGGTGGGGCAAAAACCTGTAATAACCTACAGGGCAAATTTACACATACAGCGGCACAGAATTTCACCCATTCCCACCCCACTGAGAAGCCCAGTAGCATTTATTCCTCCCTCATTTGAAACAAATGGGAACAGCGCTACATCATGATATTCCTGGACCATTATTGAGTGGGAGGGGATAGCTGGCTGTTCCCATTGATCCAGTGGTAAAGCCAGGTGTAGGGGGAGAAGAAACTGTTTTTCTTCTAAAGAATGTGGCCAACACAGAACAGTGTGTGGAGTAATGCAGAGTAGCTAAGATGGGAGTCCGTTTCTAGGTATTGCACATTTGTAATATAATTAAATACATTTTTAAAAAACTTTTCCTTCAGGTCTGTATAGCATGGATGGGTATGTTTTCCCTAAATCAGTATTCATGTTGTAGTTCTAGCTCCTGAAGAAGGATCATATCTGAAATGATTGTAGCCAAGCTTATTAAAGAAGAATTCGTTAAAGAAAACATTTTTTTCATAAGCACCAGAACTTGTCTCTCTTTTTTGCGTCAGTTTATTAACATGACCTGTTGACATTTTAATAGCCAGTGCAAGTGAAGCTATGTACTTCAGGGCCTAGCAGGTGGAGAAAAACCTCTGGACACGTGGAACGGGGGTTCAGATAGTGATCCCAAATGTGAGAATAGAGGTTGTAGATACGTATGTCCCTATTTCCAATAGCAAAATGTTGATAGGTATTAATTGCAGCAGGTCAGTCATATATCTCAATATAAGGCAGAGGCAGTGGAATCAAAACAATGTGGCTTCTCTGGTGAGTTCATAATAGGGATGAAGGGGAGATTCATACAGTTCTCAGTTTAATGCAAACTGACCTAATTTTGCACTTTTGAACCAATATGTGAATTGAAACCCACTTCTCTCAAAATTCCAGCGGTGTTGCAATATATGCATTCAAAATGTGTATATTGAGGGGGGGTGGGAAACAAGTTTAAATATGCATTAACTATTACGTTAGGAAAACCACTTGCAAACGTGTGCACGTGAGAGTAATGTACGCACAACAATTCACATATTAGCAAAAAACATTAAAAATCCTTATTTAAGGGAAAATACTTGCAAAAATATGTATCTTAGGCAAAATTGCATACAAAAATGCACGCATTAGGAGGAATGTGCTAAAAAAAATGTGCACACTTTTTCATGAAACCCACTCAACAGAAACCTCTGAAAATTACCTCAAAGTTCATAACAAACCACACTGAAGACTGGAAAAACTGAAAAACTGAGAGGAACTGATGAAATTTTAACTAGATGACACAGAGGCTTTTTGGGCACTATAGCATACACAGAATTTCAGCAAATGAGACGTTTCCTGCTGCTTATCTGCATGGCAAGAAATATTATCTTCTGAATTACTGTGGGATCAGGCTAAGATATTTAATAGCACAGGTGCAGCACTAGGGGGTTGTGGTGGAGGGACTTAAGGAAGGCCCGTTTCACTATTCTTTTTCAATTGAACTGCCATTGAAAACATCTGTATGGCGTTTAGAGACACGCTTCTCCTTTCTTGCTCCACTTCTTGTAAATGAAACAGGTAAGGATTCTGAAGACATTGTTGCAGGGAAGATTCAGAGAGGAGAATCTAGTTTCCCAGCAGAAATGTGGTTCAGGAAAAAGCAAAACCAAAAAAAAAAAGCAAAACCCAGCAATGTTTTAGTCCATGTGACTATAACCAGTCTGTGGTATTGATATGCAGCTGCAAGCTGTTTTGCTCCTAGCTGCAGTTGCTAGAGAACCCGGCAGCCTATCGCCATCCCAGCTGTCTGCCAATTATACATTCCCCGTATTATTCCCCCAACCCAAAATGCACTTATGCAACATTATCCTTTACTGATCGCCCCATACCTATTTTCTTTGCCAGTTTTACATAGTTTAGCAGCAGTCTTTGTTATTATATGTATGGTTCCTCTGCCACAAACATCGGGGGGTGGGGGGAAGAGACTCTATCTACACTGCTTTTTAATAGAAACAAACAAACATATTTTGCACTCTGGATGCCGTTCTGAACTTTGGAGTACTGTCAAACATGAAACTCTCAGGATGTAATCCTCGGCGGCTATACTGGGGAGCATGTCCCCTGGAAGTCAAAAGCATTTACATCTACATAAACATGGTTAGGGTCACGCTGTCAGTTTATTGCCTGCTAATAATAAATCATTGTTAATAGAGGGTGGGATTTGGACTGGGCTGTCAGGAGATAGATTTCTGATTGAACTATGAAGATCGGTAGATTACTTTGAGCCTGTCACTATTTATTGCCCTAACCGAACCGAACTGAACCAGGGTTGTTAAGGAGATAACATCATGGTGGCAGGGGAACCTTTATGATGCTCTGAATGCCTTGGATTTAAGTTGGGATATAAATACTGTAAATTATAAGTTAAGTGGTTAAAATGCCAATGCATAGCAGCGTCTGCACCCTCCCCCCCCATCTCAGTATGGATAAGTAGTGTTGGGAATAGTTATAATCGACTAAATTCTTAGAACACACATACACACACACATTATGTTATAAGGCTATTTTCTGCTATATATTTCATAAAAGTTGTTATCCACATTGATCACTTAATCCAGTAATTTTTTTTTTAAAAAAAAAAGAGCCGTGCCTTTGACACGCTTACCTAGAGCACATTCCTGAAGGATTGCCACTCTTAACATTAGCGACTGCAGTCCCTAGCAGTGGGGGCTGGTGGCTCCGATTTTGGCACATTTGTGAATCCATTTTGGGCTTCAGTCAGAACCTGCCAGAACTCTACATGAACTATCCATGGTGCTGAAAATTATTTGGGGATAGATAACTCCTTTAAAGTTCTGGTAGGTTCCGACTTGAAACCCAGAATGGATTCACAGCCCCACCAAAATCAGCGACACCAGCTTCTACTTTCCTTGTCCCCAAGGCGTAGCACTAATTGTTCTACATCCACTGGAAACCATTTAGTCACTTGTATCCCAGGGTTTGGGAATTCCTTTCAGCAGCACTGGCTGGCTCCCAATGTCTCTAGGATCTCAGTGTGTCTGGTTATTATGGTTCTTAGTCCCTCCCTCCTGTTGCCACACCTTGTTGGGTCCTCCTGGCTATGTATAGGAAATGCCAGCAGGAACTAAGGAAGCCGGGACTTGCAATTATTGAGAAAAATTCCATAAAGGGTGGCACATGCCTCTCTTTCTCTTAAACTGCAAGCCGAAGTGCTTTGTTTATAAGCAGTCTCTTGGCCCAGGTTGACAGCTCACTGTTCCAAATTTTGCTTGTCCTGTTCTAACCTGCTTCTGATATTTTCCAGAAACTCTCACAAGCTCTAGAAACTCCATAGATATGGGGCAATAAGTTTTCATACCCTTCCACAAGCATTGTCTACAATGGTAATGGGTTTGCAGTCCAGACCAGACCTGTCAAGGTCCCTTCCATGTCCTGGACCCCTTGAGCAACTCTTTAAGGGTCTCTTGCCTAGTTAAGAGTCCCACCTTCATTCTTTTTACCTTCCCCTTCCCAGTAATGTGGGGTTTAGGCTGTAGATGTGGGGTGAGTGGTACTCCAGAGACTTGTGGTTTAACAGAATATTTTCTAGTAAATGAAAACAAACGAATTGCACTTAAAAGTATTTAGTCAGTACAGCTGAGTGTTACAAAAGCATTAAAAGAAGATAAATTTTAAACACAACTTCTTTTACCCTATCTGCATGTAGGCTTCTCCCAGCTTCTTCTTTCTGCTTCTTCCTCATGCTCTTGGTTTTTCTGCTCTCTCTGGCTGTCTGGCTTCCTTCTCTCTTTTTATACCTTCTCCTCCCAAAACAAAAAGTATTGTTTCAACCTTGAAGAAATGAAACTTAGCTGGAGAAATGAAACTACTTTTCTCGGGGAGACCCCCTCCGAACAGAAAACCTCAAACCTCTAAGGCCCAAGGTTTTTACTTTGCTTCTGGAAGCTTCAAATCTTCACAGAACCAGTTTTGATCTCAGGGCCCAGATAAAGCATCCCTTTCCCCTACCCCATGCTTGGGCCCTGGGCACGTCTCCTGAGGGATCACGACATGTAATCTGAAAGGCAAAGGGGAGACACCCCACCAGATGTGCTTCCTAAATGATATCCACATAGGCAAGCTGCTGGTATTTCTCAGTGTAGATTTCATTTCGACTTCATTTTATTTCAATATAAAATAAACTTCGCAGACATTCTCCCAATAAATTTGATTAAAGATGCCACTAATAAAAATTAATAATATTTCAGAAGTCAACACTTGCAAGGATTATAGTTAAAAAGCCATTATAAATGTATTGTATGGCAGTTTATTGTGAAGTTGATAGTCTCTCTCTCTCTTTCTTTCTGATACAATGCTTCCTGAAATTTATTGAGCTATAAGACTTGAAAATACACAAAAATGAAACTGGTAATCACAGTATACCTAATGGCTATAAATGCATTAGATAAAATCCATTTACTACACTACTTAATTAGTTGCCAATCATATTCACAACTGGATAAAATTGGTATTTTGTTTTCTTTGTTGTCCATTTTGAAATTCAAGAATGCAATTAATTGGGAAGGCAAACATCCAGTTGTTTGCTAAGCCCTGCCATAATGGTGTGCAAACATATACAGGGCATTTTGATAAGTTTTTTTTTCTGCAATCTGCGGATTGATAAACACCAATTTCATACTGAGGATGCAGTTATCTCCTTACAAAAAAACTTCACTTAGGGCAAATTGTAATAGACAAAAGTAACAATTTTGCCTTATCTGTAAAGTTTCTGGAGAGGTATTTGATTTCACAGAACCCCACAGCTTACATTAAGTTTGCAAATCTATTTCCAATTAGTTTGGAGTTAATGCCATTGAAATCAAAGGGACTTACTTCTGAGTAGATTCTATATATAACTACTTCTCTGGACAGGATTGTGCTGTAACATCTTGCAGTCAAATCTATAGATAGATGATAGATAGATAGATAGATAGATAGATAGATAGATAGATAGATAGATTTGACTGCAAGAAGATAAGTTACAACACAATCCCATCCAGAGAAGTGGGTATAGCAAGGATGGGGAATGTGTGGTCTGCAACTCCCATAATCTCACACCATTGGCTATGCTAGCTAGGGATAATGGGAGTTGCAGTACAACAACATCTAGAGGCCACATATTCCCTACCCCTGGGGTATAGGATTGCAGCCAGCACATGCAATAATAATTAATTTACTCTGATCTTTGTCTTAATATGCAGGTGTCCCTTATTCTCCAACAAGTTATGAAATTCATTTTATGAATCTATAGATGCTCTGATGGACCAATTGATCACAGATTGCTATTGTGCTGGACTTTTCTAGGAACAATACTTATATTTCCTAGTCTAACCTGTCCATAAAAAAAATAAACCAAGAACAAAAACAGGAATATCTGCTGGCCTATGCTGAACACCTCCACTCTCACCAGCTTCAGCTGCCTGCAAAGCTCCTGCTATCTTCAGTGACCTTGCCCATTCTCCCTTGAGGCTGCTTATCCCTAGAACACTCTCCCAGAACTCCTACCATGAGCTGCTTCACTCTTTCTTGAAGTATCTCTTTAAAACCCACATTGTTTTGCAAAGTCCAAAAAAGTGATGTTTTAAGCACACATTTAATCATATTTAACCCATGTTAAGAGCGTAAGAAGAGCCATGCTGGATCAAAGACCTATCTAGTCCACGATTCTGTTCACATAGTGAACAAACGGATGCCTATGGGAAGCCTATGGTAGAACATGAAGGCAAGAGCATCCTTCAGTTGCTGTTTCCAGTGACTGGTATTCAGAGGAATGCGCCTTCTGGTTCTGGTGGTTTTATGTAGCCATCTTGACTAGTAGCCACTAATGGCCTTGTTCTGGTAGTCTTGGTTCATATCCTCACACTCCTCTGTTGTTACACTTTGTTAACCTTTTTTCTGTCTTTTTTAAAAAATTGATTCTAAGCACCCTGAGGTAGATTTTTTTGCTTTTGTTTCCCTGTACATCATATACATTGACGAAGTTATAATTGTAAATAGAGCTGTGCACAACCAGCCTCTCAAAATTCTCCACTCTATTTGTGGGTAGGGAAATTGAAGGGACAATTTCACCCAATTTCTCCAGGGAGAGGAGAAATTCTCCAACAATTTCTCACAGGTAGGCATCACCATTAGCAAGGGTTGTAGAACAGCTTCTTTCCTTTTCCCTAAGGTTTTATTTTATTTTATTTTATTGCACTGCCATTGTAAATGGCAACAGCATCAACCGTGTTAGCAGCCTGGCCCCCATTTTGCATCCTCCACAATGCCCCATATTCCTAGCATCACTCCAGGGAATTGAGGGGAGAGAATACAGCCACCACAAAAATAATGGTGAAGAAAATATCGAGAATATTTTGAAAAAAGTGTTGTTTTATTTCTAGGCAGTAAGAAAAGAAAAATCTCAGGAATTTCCTGAAAGTCTTCTTTCCCCATGAATGGGGCATCCATTTTTTGCCTCATTCTCAGGGCAGTCTATAATTTATTTTGAATGTGTGTTGGTGGTGTTTTTGACCTTAACTAATCACTGTGAGGTGGCTGAGGGTTATATATATATATATATATATATATATACCTATTATACATCTCACCATTGTTCTATAGTCTCCCAGGCTACCTGCACTTCCTGATATGAACAGGTCCTGGGGGAGGAATAATTCATGATGTCTTCCCCTGTGCAGGAAGTGCAAGAAGCCAAGGAATCTACAGGCTGTCAGAGAGATGACTGTACAATGAAAGACAGGACACTCTAACACACTATTCAATTATCCCATTAATAAAGAAAGCACAAGAACCCTGAACCAAACCCATGAGAATTTCTCTGAAATTACTTCTCCTTTGAATTCCTTTTCAAAAACAATTTCTTTTTCTATCAAATTTGAAAGAGAAAGGTCAATTTTTTTGTGAGAGAGAAATGTTCAGCACAGCACTAATTATAAAGGTTCTCACCCTCTCCTCCACAACCATCACGTTGAAGCTTGTACCCAGGCACACAATCTTCTTTTTTTGTATGTTTCACCCATGTGAGGTGTAACATTCATGATGGAACTTGATGTTGTAGCCATCCCACATTGAAAATGCAGGTGTGACTAAGAACTTGTCCTAAGGGGTTAAACCAGGAGTGGGAGAAGTTTATGTATTACAAGCAACTGGCTTTTCCAAGGTCATGTTGTCCCTGACCAAACTATGACAAGAGAGAGTGAATTCATGGCTTCTCTGTCATATTGGCTTTTCATTTCCCTTTTCTCTGGTATTTCCTGTCCTTTCTTGCAATGCAGCAGCTTTGATTCCAGCTCCAAACAACAAACAAACAAATAAATAAGATTAAGACAATTATCAGAATCAATTTCAAAACTGTGGCTGTGCCCCCCCCTCCACCTAGACCATTTTAATTGGCTTTTTCAAATCTCAGCTAATGTGCCACTTATCCTTTCAGGCTTTTGGTGGCCTCCCTATTTACATCTCTATCACCTCATGCAGCAGATCTCCCATTGGAGTGAAGAGCATCTATTTGGCAAACAAACGCAATGTGATGGCTTAGTAGAACTAGCTAGGAGAGGCTCGAAAGAACTTGCTGGATGATTTCCCCAGTTGTAGGATATATTAAAAAGGGACTATGAATAGAGAAAAGCAGACAAAGATTCAGCTTGAAGTTGTCCCATTTGTTTGACAACAGCAAGTCTGGATAGGTGACTATAGTAATTGCCTGACTGGCTCATAATAGCAAAGTCCCGGGTGGTATAAATAGATTTGTTTGCCTCTGTTTTCTATGGTGCTTTGTATAATCATACCTGTGAAACAGGTTCCCTCTCCCTCCTCCCCACATGCCATACTTAAATTCCATTCAAATACATGTTACCGTATCTTGATTCCTATAGAAATCTATAACTCTCCCTTTTAGCACTTTCACTCTAGTTGGAGTGGCTTCCAACAGTTAAAATATTATCTATCATCTATCTATCTATCTATCTATCTATCTATCTATCTATCTATCTATCTAATAATAATAATAATATATTTATTTATCACCCGCCTCTCCCAACGGATCGAGGCGGGGAACAACACCAAACACAAAATACAAAAACTGATTAAGAGCAGATAAAACCAGTACATCATTAAAACACCAATAAAACACCAATAAAACACTTTAAAATTCATCTGGGTAGGCCTGCCGGAAGAGATAAGTCTTTATAGATCTTTTAAATTCCGGAAGACTAGTGAGTTGGCGAATCTCTCCCGGCAGGTCATTCCATAATCTGGGAGCGGCAGAAGAGAAGGTCCTCTGGGTAACGGTTGTCAGTCTAGTTCTTGTTCTAGTTATCTATCTATCTATCTATCATCTATCCCTGTTCATTGTTTACTGATGTGATATTGCCTCTGTTCAGATGACATGCTAAGCCACAGTGATTAAGTATTTTGAGCTAAATATTATGGGTTAACTTGTCACGTGAACTATGACTTAGCATGCTGTGTGAACCATTCTTAACCTTTGTGGCTCCATAACTACAGTTTAAACACACTCACTAACCATCACTGCAAAAGGGTTAGCAACCTACCGATGACTTAGTATGTCATCTGAATAGGCCCATTCTCCTGTAGAGGGAGAAACTAGGGCTCAAAAGGTTTCCTGTTCCATGGGCACTTGAAGCTCACATTAAAAGCTGTAATGTTTGATGGAGTCAAATCAAGAAAGGCCCTGTTGGATACTGACCTAAACCACCAAATGTGTATAACCAATAATGTTTTCTATTAATGCTTGGACAACTTGTACATACCCAAGTGGAATTATTCATAATTTTATGATATAAAATTTATAAATAGGTAATGTGGGGGAGTAGCAATTTATTGAACCTACCCCAACAAGGTTTACATCAATGGTGGCCAATCTGTGGCCCTGCAGATGCTTTTACCTACAATTCCCATCAGCCTTAGCCAGTGGTGAGGGATCATGAGAGTTGTAGGCCAAAATATATGAATTGTCCACCCCTGATCTATATGAACTCTGAGTTTCAACTGGCTCTCACTAAAGCTTACTTAGACAGCCACTAAGATCTCACATCTTGGTTACCAATAGTAGCATATGAAAAGAGCATTTCCATCAGTGCAAATAAGCATAAATATGTGTCAAATGGCTGAGTAATGTATTGATTGTAGGGCAGTCATTAAATCAGCACATTTGTCATGAAATAATGTAAGATCCCTACCAGTATTCCTTGGTGGATGTTGCTGGGCTCAGAATTTGAAATGTAATGCTGTCACTCTAAAAACTGAGAAATAATCTTTATCAGAAAACTTGTTGTCAGTTTTTTTTATCTCTCTCTCTGTCTAGGGGGACAATTCTGATTTTCCATGGTCCTGGATTGAGTTTCGAGCCTCCACAGGTACTGGAGGCTCTTCTGTTCAGACTCTTGCTTTCCACACACCCATGGTGATAGATGTGATAATAGCAAGAGCAGGTCTGGAGCACTCCTCTCCTTGCGCGTTCATTCAACATGGAAGAATGAACTCCTGAAGAGGTCTTCAGTGTTCAGGACAAACTGAACTTTGTCCTGGAGACTGGAACTTTAAGAATGGAAAAATGAGAAACTGAGATAAACTGAAAAGGAGAATAATCAAGGATAAAGCCCCCCTTATACTCCATTTTCAGATGAATATGTGTAAAGTAAGTGCTTTCTGTGCCCAGTGACTGCTCTTGTGTATGACGAACCTAAGTCTATGCTTTGCATCCTTAGAAGCCATTCTTTCTTGGCCTAATCTTCCTTCTCAGCCTATGTAGCTGAATTAGGTAATGCAGGCTATTCTAATGATCTCTGTTCTCTAAGGCAGGAAAGTCTAGACACAATCCGTCCTCCTGACCCATGCTGAAACATTGCAGAACCAGACAAATGTACACTGTATTGCCAACGGGCTTTCAAGAAGGACTTTCCTCACCAAACTAAGCTCTGGATGTTCAGTGAGCACAGTGTCTAAAATCTGCTTAAATGCCCTGCTAAACTCCAGGCTTCTGTGGCTTGTCTTTATCATCACACAGGGATTGGTCTTATTTCTTGCATTACCCACCAAATACAAAAAAAAAACACTAACGTAATTTTGGTGCAGAAAACCCATACATTTTCTTTGCCTATTGCAGATATGTGATACAGTTAAATTGTTCCTGAAATATGAATTTCAAAGATATGAATTTCTAGCACTGCTGTCCAGCTCTGGCAACAACGTGGTAAGCGGGTTTCTATTGTCAGCCTCAGTGCCTAATTTTAGGTGCCAAAGTTGGAAAACTGCTCCCCCCCCCACCCGTGATTCATCAAGTTTGTGTTTTTTTAAAAAAAGCCTGCTGACAGCTTGATGGCACTTTGAAAGATGTATGTTTCGAAAAATTAATCAATTCTTTCACACCGAGGCGCAAGAATGAAAGAAATTATATTTTAAAACTGTTTACTCCTTCATAAGGACATTCATCGCAATGAGAGCAGCAGTACATTTGCTGGAGACGGCTGCTCGTGAATTGGAACCAACCAGGTCATACTTAGTTGGGGTCTGAGAGACGTGACCATAGGCCAATAATACAGCAGAGCTAATATACCACTAATCAGGCCGGCAAACATGCATGCCTCTAGGCTGAAGAGGGATTTGTTTCTCCTTCTTTTTCAGAACAAATCATTGTTTTTTTTCTTAGATTGAATTGAACATGAAGAAGGAGAGGGGAATCGATAGTAATTTAATTTTCAAATGAACTTCAAATACTAACCACCATCAATAAGACAGTTGAATACTCTGTGGAATGAAGAAACAGTGTTGTGTATGTTCTGAGCAACGATGGGGCTCCTAAAAGAAGATCTAAGTGCTTCCAGCTTTCATCATGAAATCAGCAGTAGTCAATCTATACTGCAAAAATGGTCCATCTCTAAGGACCTCAGAGGTATACAGCAGGATTGCTTCCCTTGCTGCACTCCTGTAGATGTCAAAGGGGATTCCCTGTAAGTGACAAATGTAGTGTTTGTGTTCTTGCATAGATCAAACACACTTCAAGATCACTGTGGGCAAACAGTATTCCCCTGTGGCACTGTGTTGTCTCAGTAGGGAATCTTGTTTAGTGTTATATTTAGCAAAGCACTACACATTTAAAAAAAGAAAAATCCTAAACACCATGTAAGTGATGTTAACCGTCTGTCTCAATGCTTACTTGCCATATCCTTTTGCTTCCCAATAGCACCACAAGGAAAAAAAAACCCTACATATTTAGCAGCAAACACGGCATTGGCACATGCTGTGTTTATTGCCAAATGTGCATGAGGGATGAAGTATCAGCTTTTCTGCATGCCTTTTTTTCCCCTTGAAACTCATGGCCCTGAATGCTTTTTTGCCTGTGCACAGGAAAAGCATGTGGGAACATGTGCAAATAATGAAATGGGGCTGAGGAGCAGGAGGTGTTGTAATGAACAGGAGTGGGCAGGGGAAGGGTTAAGCATATCCCTCCTGACCAGTGCATCTCCACTGTACATGTCCTCCTTGTCCCCAAGTTTTCAACCAAATGGATAGTACAGTGGTAACCCATGAGTAGTATAAATGTCCTCTGTTGTTCCTAGCTTCCATTCCAGTGCTGGTGTTCCAGACTCACTGGAAATGGGAAAAACAGACCATTTGATCACTGCATTGTAATAGTCTGTTTTACCAATGACCACTTCAATTTCCTGCAGGTCAGCACCATGGGACGATGGAAAACAGCATACCACTGCAGGGTGGGCTTTTATAGCCTAGCCCGCCCACCCCGTGCCAGCCTATACACATGCAGCACGCGTACAGGCTTAATTCGCTCTCCTCTCCCCGCCTGCAAAAACTGACCCTCCCTAAGCCGTTCTGGCTAGGCAGGGATCGGGCTTCTGAATTTGAAATCACCAACTAAACTCCCCCTGTCGCTCACACATTGAGCATGAACATGGTCACCTGAGCCAGTGGAGATTCCATAGGAGCTAGAATCCCTGATCCCATGGATGTCTACAAATGTAGGGGTCTATAGATGTAGGGTTCCCCTTCTCAGTTATCCATCCTTGATGCATGGATGTTGGGAGGTGGGGACCTGCATGACCTCAGGGGCAGCAACAGTGGTATAACCCAGCAGTCCCTTTCAGCATGTGGACCCCCTTAACACAATTTGGTTGGATCACATAGCTGCTTAGCATGCTTCTGAAAGGGGTGAGTGTTGCTGGTATGGTACATAAGTTCACATTCTGATTTTACCACATGGGTGAAGATTTAGATCACGTCTGCAGAATGAATGACCCACCTAACCAAGCACAATTTACCAGCTCTGTGTTTCTGGGCTTCTACCCCTCCAGGCTGGCAACAAAACCAGGATGTCTAATAAGTCCCAGAAGAGTGGTGTTCTGCCATACTTGGTTAGTGTGTTGCATTTGGCATGGTTGATTGCAACTAATGAAGGCCTGGTGTAGCGAATTGTGTAGGAACAGCCACAGAAGTTGCAGCAACCAAACAACTCCAGTACTGTATAAACAAGGCAAGAGTCATAACTCACTTTTGCTAGATTGTACCCATCACTTTTACAGTTTACAGATTCAGCCGCACATCACTGAATATCTCACTGTAAAATGAGAATGAAATGAGAGATTCATGAGGTGCTATAAGGGATTGTGCCATTTCACACTGCAACTGAGTGGGTGATTCCTACATTTTTGAATGCTCCACTACCTCAAAAACCCAATGACAGCAGAAAATGAAAGAATAAACACAGGACTGGCAATCTGCTTTTCTTTGGGGATGGATTTATTTCTCTTTGTGAGCAGGGAACATTTTAAAATGGCACCCCTCTATAATCAATGTGGTGTCTATCGTGTGTGTGTGTGTGTGTGTGTATAATGGCATCCCCACCTGCAGTCTTAAACTGAATAATCTACTACACTACCTGAGGATCTTACCACCTCATTCTGCTTCAGTTGTAGCCCAGAGCCTATTGATTGCTCATCAAGAGATGAGATACTAAGCAATGCACATATGAATCAGCCCTAAATTCTGCCTTTATGAGAGCAGATGTTACTACACCTGAAAGGCAAATGCTTGGACTTTTATGTAGTCTGCCAAGAATAACATGATAAGAATACAGATAGGGAAAGCATCGCCTTAGCAAAAAGAAAAGAAAAGAAAAGAAACCAGTGACATTCAAAGAGCGTTGTATAAATGTCAAGGCAGAGACATTTGCAAGAAAGGGTTCTTGTTTGAACAATTTTAAATCGGTTTTTTTTTATTATTTGATGGGATTTCCTCTCCAATTAAAACAGCATCAAATGATTATTAATGCAACAGTTGCATATGACCATATGATGTCTAGGAATCATAGGAGAAATAAATTTCCTCACATTGTTCAACCTCGTCCTAGACGTTTGGCTTATATTTACTTCACCATGAAAGTTTATCCATTTTGTTTAGAAATATACTTTTCAAATGTGAATTTTTTTCCTACATATGTACATTAAGCTGTAATGATACAACCTAGCCGTATGAAACTAATTTGAAATGAACAGGAACAGTAGGCTCCATTTTGCAAGACAAAAATTTCAGTCCTGGGTTTAAATGGCTTCATCAACCAGAAGACATTTTGCATGAGGACATGGCTATTCATGGCATTTGTGAGACATAATAATAATAATAATAATAATAACAATTTATTTCTTACCCGCCTCTCCGTCTGGATCGAGGCGGGGAACAATGACACATATTATTAAAACTGCATAAAATCCTAAAAACATCCTAAAAACATCCTTAAAACATTCTAAAATTCCACTGGATATGCCTGCCGGAAGAGAACAGTCTTTATGGCTTTCTTAAATTCTAAAAGACTGTTAAGTTGACGAGTCTCAAGTTAATATCTGATGACCTAGGGATGGAAGAGAAATTTGTTTGGTTCTAATTTTAATGCAAGCTTTCCGAATTTCACATTTTGAAACCAATACAGTGGCTGGAACTCAGTTCTCTTTCAAAAATCAAACTTCTCTAAAAATTGCAATTTCTTTAACGCTTGCAATTCTCCAATCAAAAATTAATTTAAAAATATGTATCTTAAGGAAGCATGCACACAACAGTGTGTATATTGGTGAAAATAATGTTTTAAAAGCAATATATTAGGAAAATTGCAAAAATGTGTATATTAGGCTATTTGTACAAAATGTGTTTATGTACAGAAATTGCTGTATCAGGAAAATGCGCACAAAAATGAATATGACTTTTAATGGAAACTTAAAAAAAAAAATTCTCAAAGTTCTGGCCAAACCAAATGTAAGAGTGGAAAAACTCTCAAAGTTTGGGATGGACTGAAAGTAAGATTGGAAAAATGAGAAAATGTAATTGACAGATTTGTCAATTTCTAAGCAAAACATAGCCTAGCCACCAACATAAATTACACCAACTTACAACATAAAAAACAACAATTGAAATAACTGCACATCACAACCAAAATGAAACAAAAATATTTTCAGACTCTTGGGGGAAAGAATTTCATAAATGAGGTGCCACCACCAAGAAGTCATTGGTCTCCATGGACATGGCCACCACTACCTGGAAATCACTTAGTGGTTAAGAACTGTACTAACACAATCACAGAAGGCAGTACTATTGCTTTATTCCTGAAGGCCCCACTTCATAGAGGGGATTCTATATGGGGAGTGGCTATAGCTCAGATGTACAATACATACCTGAGTTCAGCCATCTTGAGTAACAGAGCTAGAAAAGATCCTTCCTCTGAGATTTGAGAGGGCTGCTGCTAGTTAGAGGACAATACTGGGCTAAGTGGAACATTGCTCTGGAGGCGTTGAGGCACTGAGGTAGCATTACATGCTCCTTACACAAATACCTACGCTACAGATTTAGAATTATTTTGAATGGGGTCTTGTGTTTTTAAGCTATTCCCAGCTTTGCTGATATCTGTTATGCTTATATGCTACTTTTCTCCACAGATTATGTAGTGTTCCCCCAGAGGTCTCCACTTCAAGTGTTCGTCTGTCCTTTGGGAAGCTCTGTAGCTCTGTAGCTCAAAGGTAGAGCCCAGGTGCTTGGTGCAATCCCTGGCTACTCTGGATAGGGCTGGGAAACACTCCCATCTGAAACACCTAGACATTTGCTGCCCATTGTTCTAGACAGCACTCCATCAATGGTCTGTTTTGGTACAAGGCAGCTTCATATATTCATTTGACAGTTGCTTTAGCTTTGCAATTGTAAATCTGACAGTGAAGCTGGTAGAAAGAAGGGGAACTGAGGGCTTTGGAAGAAAAGGGAGTTGAGGAGAAGCAGAGGCTCAATAGTATGAAGCTCATGCTATATATACAGAAAGCCCCAGGTTCAATCCCTGCATCACCGTTTAAAGTATCAAGGAGCATGCTGGAAAATACCCCTACCTGGGGATGAATGAAATATCCCCACCTGGGGATGAATGAGAAATTTGTTACATTACATTTCACTCCAAACTTGCCAAATTCACATTTTCCAAACCTAAACATGAACTGGGATGGAGTTAGGTATCAAAATGCAGACTTTCCCCACCTTTGTAGTGTGGGTTTTTTTCCCCCTTAAAAAAAAAAAACCTAAATAAAATAAAATACAAAAAGGTTCACATTTGAATAATTGCATGCACAAAGACACCTTGAGTAAAACCCAGTCTGAGTCCTAGTTAGAGTAGACCCACTGAAATGAATAGTAGGGATGTGCACTGGATCGGACCCGATCCACGATCCGAGTCCGGTCCAGTGGGAAATCGGATAAATTATCCGATTTCCGATCCAACAGCTGGATCGGCCGATCCAGTCCGAACCGATCCGAAAAGGCTCCGAACCGGTTCGGCGGATCGGCGGATCAGCGGGCGCCCACTGGCACCCACCGCCGCTTCCATTGGCGGGCGCCAGTGGGCGCCCGCCGATGAAAGTGGACAGCAGGGGGGCGGAGGGGAGGAGGGGGGCGCTTACCTTTGAGGGACGTCTGCTCCCGTCCGGCGCCGGCGGCTACTACCAGCGGGCTCCGCGGCCTGCTCCAGGGTGGCGCGCCGGGTGATGACATCACCCGGCACGCTACTCTAGAGCAGGCCGCGGAGCCCGCTGGTAGTAGCTGCCAGCGCCGGACGGGAGCGGACGGCCTGGAAAGATAAGCAGGGGGCGCACGGAGGGGAGGAGGGGGCACGCGGAGGGGAGGAGGGGGGCCCTTACCTTTCCAGGCCGTCCGCTCCCGTCCGGCGCCAGCGGCTACTACCAGCGGGCTCCACGGCCTGCTCCAGGGTGGCGCGCCGGGTGATCACCCGGCGCGCTACTCTAGAGCAGGCCGCAAAGCCCGCTGGCAGTAGCCGCCAGCGCCGGACGGGAGCGGGCGTCCCTAAAAGGTAAGCAGTGGCGGGGAAGGGGACTTACCCCCCCCCCGGAGCCATCTGCTTCTATTCGCGGGCGCCCGCGGGCGCCCGCAAATGGAAGCGGACGGCCCCAGGGGGGGTAGGGGCGCGGGGGAGGGGGCTTACCTTCCAGGGCCATCCACAGCGGACGGCCCCGGGGGGGAAGGAGTTAGGCCCCCCCTCACCCACCCGCCGCCATTTTTTCTTCATAGACTTGCATTGCAATGCAAGTCTATGGGGGGGGGGGGGGGGAAATGGCGGCCGATCCAAAAATTTCCGATTTTTGGATCGGGATCGGACTCGATCTGGTCCAGGGGGCCTCCGATTTTGTCCGAACCGATCCATGACAAAATTGGAGGTCCCGATCCGGGTTCCGATCCGATCCGGGGGATCCGTGCACACCCCTAATGAATAGGCCTTACGTTAGCCATGACTAAGGCCAGATCTACACATTGGCTGGTTTCGCACAACATATTACGTAGAGTGACCATCTGAAAAGGAGGACAGAGCTCATGTAACTTTAACAGTTGTAGAGAAAAGGGAATTTCAGCCAGTGTCATTTGTATGCAATTAGTTCCTGGTGATATTCCCTCTTCATCACAACAGTTAAAGTTGCAGGCACTATACTAGAGTGACCATATACAAAAGAAGGCAGGGCCCCTGCAACTTTAACTGTTGTGATGAAGAGGGAATTTCACCAGGAACTAATTGCATACAAATGACACTGGCTGAAATTCCCTTTTCTCTACAACTGTTAAAGTTACATGAGTGTGGCAGGAATTTGAGTCCCCCAGGGAGGCCTATGACTCCCTCTTATGAGAAAGGGGTCATTTATTGTTACAGATCTCTTATGAGAAAGATCTTTACTCTAATTCTCTATAATGCTTTGATACAGTAACTGGCCTAAATGTAGACTAGGAATGAATAACTTTAAGATGGGGAAGGGACCTCCCATAGATCAGTGACTTCCCTCCCAATAACTTCAAAGGAGTTATACTCATGCAAGCAACTAAACTCAGTTACAGTGGAGTCCAAAGATACTCACGTATTTTTGTACAGAATCACCTTTGTACCAGGGGAAAGTTTACAACAATACAGGGTAGCACATAGGAATGATGTAATTTGTCTCTAAGTCAAAACAGAGAAAGGCGCCACATATGAATGATGGAGGTCAAGATAAACTAAAACAATACAGAATGCATATAGTTGCTAGTGGACCAAAGTTCATTATGATGAGGCTCAACACATCTAGCTAGTACATTGCTGGTTCTATCTTACAGGAGAACAGATACATGTTTTTATTAGAAGCATGAAATCAATATTAGTTTCTCAATCATTTAAATGTTGTTATCACTAGCTATTGTTATGATCATACCTGAAATATTCCCGCAACCATGAGCCCTGTCCTCCTTTTCATATGGTCAGCCTATAGGCAACCGGGGGGGGGGGGAAGCAACCATCAGTTGTGTTGCTTATTGTGTCGTGTGGAGGGTTACACACCACACACACATAACGGATGGTATGCTATGGCGCCCAATTCAGCAATGGAGAGAAACAACGGGCTTGCAAGTTGTTTAGCTGGAAGCCTGTTGTTTAAAGTGTTGTCCTCTCTCCGTGGACTATTCCGTGTGGGAATAAAGTTCTACCGGCTGGAGCAGCCAAAAACCCCTGGCGCCGGCAGAACTTGCAGTGCATGCTGGGATATGGCTGGAGGATTGAGTGAGGGGAAGGAGGAGACGCTGCAACCAAGATGGACGCCAGAACTTTCAGCTGCTCAAGGAATGGAGTTGCAGCACGTCATGTGGAGAGTACCGCCTACCTAACACATGGTCAGTGTGCTATTTCCCCCTCCATTGCCTAATGTGCCGTGTGAAACCAGCCATTGTGTCATACCGATACAACCCCATCATAGGAAAGCTATAGTCCTCTTGCACAATTATATCTCGTAGCACACACAGACATCTGTTGCAATATTTTGGATGATACGGAATAAAAAGCAGCAAATGACACTAGAAAAGCAGTATATGGAATGTCTAATGAGCCCCAACAGTTATCAGTGCACTTCGATACAGATACATTAATTTTCATGGGTCTACTCTAAGCACGACTGAATCTGAATCCAACCCTTGAAAAATGATGCACACAAAAATGTGTATGTTTATAAACTAAATCATACAAAAATGCATAAACTTTGGGGGAAAAAATGCACATAAAAACTTAGGGATTGTCATGTGGACTAATGCACTCCAATACAGAAATGGGACAAAATGAACATAGTGAAATTGAGCTTGACAGATTTGTCCATCCCTACCTCTGCCTTCTGTGAGTTAGAGCACATTTTATTGGGCTTGATGCATGAATAGTCTGATTCCATATAATGAATGTAAGAAAATGTACATTTGATATTAAATGATCTGTAGATTTAGCATTAAAAAATCATGTGGAGTTGCAAGACTTACTGTTTCCCACCCATTTTAGTTATAGGAATGAAATGACTCTTTTCATAGATACATAAAATGATAACGTATTTTCAGTGGCTTTTCCTGCTTTATCTCTGTTACAGGGCTCTTGGAAAAATCTGGATCTTTCCCCATGTTGTGCAACCATCATTTAGTGTGGCATTGCCACGCTTAGCTAATTTATCAATATTGTGATCCCCATTCTTCCAGCCTCCATTGCAGCCTCTTTCTTAGGAGCTCCATCTTTCTGCAGATCCCTGTGATTAATGAACCAATTGTAGCTATTCTTATAAAGCACATTGTTGCACCAGGGCATATGGCATGAAAGGTCAGGAGTAGCTGTACCATAACATTGATTAAAGTGCTGAAAATGAGATATGGACAGAGAGATGCCTCCCTCCGAAAATCAAGAGAACAGAAGGGGCTCATTTAGCGATCCTTCTTGACTCTTGTCACAGAGCCTCTCGTTAACCCTTTAATTCCTGAACTAAGGCCATGTGGATTAATCCTGTCAAATCCCAGTTGGTATTTTTTTCCCCTGAGCACTCAGAGAAATGGAAACCATCTATGTGACTTGATAATCCATTGGAAATCAAATTCTTCTAGAGAATTTGTCTGAGGTCAGATCTACACCAAGCAGAATATTGCACTATGAAAGTGGTATATAAAAGGCAGGAGCCACCCCAAGCAGGATATAGCGGTATATGGTATGTGTCAATAGACCCCAACAGTTATCAGTGCACTTCAATACCGCCATAAAGCAGTAGTGTGGCTCCTGTCTTTTACGTACCGCTTTCATATTGCTATATCCTGCTTCGTGTAGATGTGGCCTGAGTTTGACTCTTCATCTTCCATCTTGAATTTTGCTTTAGGTGAAATTGAGAAATAACTCTAGTTCGGACAACTACCTTTCTTAGCTCCAATATAAGTACAGGAAGCAGTCATTATTTTCTATATTAGCAAGTAAATCAGACCTGATTTACACAAGATGCAGAGCCTGCTAGAAGGCATTACCAGTGCAGGATTCTGAGTACTCCAGCATCTCATGTACAGGGTTTTCACCTATATGGTGGCCAGTATGCATGTGCTCAGCTATACCAGTACAGCTTCTATCTGGGTTATGGGTCACTGGCATGCACATACTACATGCATAGCAGCCTGTGCGCATTGAAGAGACATTGAAGTACGGTGCTGGGCCACATCGGACGTAGGTAACTGCTTTCCATGCACTGAGTGTCTCATTTCAATTGGCTCTTGACTTCTGCTATACGCAGGGCAAGCTACTTAGAAAGGTTTCATTTGTACTGCCTTCTGAAGGCATGACCTTGCTTGTTTCACTTGCTTAAGACATTCACTCTTTGTTAACAATATCATTAGAGAGCCCTCAGCAGAAAAATGTCTTAACCCATCACTTTGCCAGACTGCCCGGACTCTTAATTACATCACAAAGTCACTAGATAGATGCATTCTTGGTCAAAATCGGTGGCGTCACTCTATAAGAAAGGCTTCACACAAAGAATCCATTCTTCTCCCACCTCCTATCACTGCACTGAAGAGATCTTGATTTTTGCTTTGCACTTCATGAGGTGCCCTGGAGTTACCACGAAATTGTGCTGAAAGCAGAAGGTTGAGGGATGAAAATGTATCAACTTCAAGGACCCAACTTCATTGCCTCCTCAGTCTCGCAGCTCCCATAGTAACACATCCTAGTGTGGCCTGGGATATGCTACTACCTCTCAAGCAAACGTGTCTCACCAGTGTTGTGGGGACAAAACAAGGACACTTCACGTACACCGCTAAGACCTTTGGAGGATAAATGTTAATGAATGTTATTAAAAATCGCATGCAAGCCCCACTGAATTAAGCAGAAGGGATTGTATCCAATGGTGGCTTTGCCTTAGCAGAAAGTACTTCCACTCACATGTCAAGGCCCCCACAGACTTCCACCTTCCTTGTGCAGCCTACCACACCATGGGCCTGTTCAGACAACACACTAAACCATGGTTAGGCTGCTAACCCTTTTGCAGCAAATGGTCAGTGACCATGTTCAAACCATGGTTATGTAGCCACCATGGTTAGGAATGGTTCACACAACATGCTAAGTCATGGTTCACACAACATGCTAAGCAATAATGTTTAGCTCAAAATGCTTAACCATCATGGTATAGTGTATTGTCTAAACAGGGTCCATATCTCAAATTGTTCCAGAAAGTTCCCCAATCCTTAAAAGGAGCTCTGAGAGATACTTAAGTGGGTAGAGGGATGTAAGAAAGTGATCTGACAGACTTGGCAGTGGCCTGAGGAAATGTCTATCAAGGGGCAGAGCCCAATGAACATAGATATTCAGACACTAACACATAACCAATGTAATAGGAAATTTGTCTGGGTCCAAATGGACTTGGGAGGAGAGAGATAAAGTAGGCTAACCATCTGAAAAGGAGGTCAGGGCTCCTGTAACTTTAACAGTTGTAGAGAAAAGGGAATTACATCCAGTGTCATTTGTATGCAATTAGTTCCTGGTGAAATTCCCTCTTCATCACAGCAGTTAAAGGTGCAGGGGCCCTGCCTTCTTTTGTATATGGTCACTGCAGTATAATGCCTGCAACTTTAACAGTTGTGATGAAGAGGGAATTTCACCAGGGACTAATTGCATACAAATGACACTGGATGAAATTCCCTCTTCATCACAACTGTTAAAATTACAGGAGCCCTGACCTGGATTTAATCTGGTCACCCTACTCTCTCGCTCTCTCCTGAGCTTTGCAGAAATTCCAAATGCTTTAACAGTTGTAGAGAAAAGGGAATTTCAGCCAGTGTCATTTGTATGCATTAGTTCCTGATGAAATTCCCTCTTCATCACAACAGTTAAAGTTGCAGGCACTATACTAGAGTGACCATATACAAAAGAAGGCAGGGCCTCTGCAACTTTAACTGTTGTGATGAAGAGGGAATTTCACCAGAGACTAATTGCATACAAATGACACTGGCTGAAATTCCCTTTTCTCTACAACTGTTAAAGTTACAGGAGCCCTGTCCTCCTTTTCATATGGTCAGCCTAGATAAAGAGAAAGTAAGGCGTTTTTTTCTAAAATAAAATAAAAATCACAAAAAACTCTTCCCGCACATGAATGATGGTTTTAGTTCACGTGCATCACTGATTTAAATTTTAAAAATGTAACTTTATTGCAGCATAAGGCATTTGTTAAATACAATTGATTAAAATGATTATGTCGGTACAGGCAAGTGAAAAGTCATCTTTAATGTGAGTATTTTCAGAATCAAACAAACGTGGTGAACCAGTTCGATGCTTACTTCTTACAAGGGATTTCGAGCAAATGGAGCAAAGCAGAGTAGCGGATATATTTTGGTTCTTTTTCCTTCCCTCTTCTGCACAAGGGGAAAAATTTATATATATATATATATATATATATATATATATATATATTGCTTGTACAAGTTTGCAATGAAGATGTTCTTTTTAAGGCTGCTTTGGTACCGTACTGTGAAATGCCAAGATCTGCTGGGGAGGAGTGCAGAGCACAAGCTGTTGCATATGGAGCAGATGGCTGGAACTCAGCTAATAAACAAGCATTAACCTGGTACCTGTTGGTGCATCTGGATATCAGTCCATAAGAGGCTGCAGCTGGTAGCGGAATAAAAAATAATTATAAGCATAAGTCTGAAGAGAAAGGCGAGGGGGGGGAATACAGAGAGGCGAGTAAGGTGACACTTAAAATATTAGAGCTTTGTGTATTTCAGTTTTCAGATCAGAAATGATCTTATCAACCAGGGAGGCTTTGGGTTGTTGTGGTTGTTGTTTTCTTTTCTTTTACCAAAAGAGGAATCAATATGGATGCTGAAAAGTTAAAATAAAAATTCAGTGCTGAAAAGGGGGGGGGCAACAGCAATAACTACCAGAGAGTGTATCCGGATGAACTGGTTTGCTGCATGAGTTGGGTGGGGATAGGATAGTTTGGATTGCTGGATCTGAGATCATAGTCAGAGCCAGGAATCCAAGCCCCCTGGTCCCTCCCACTTTCAGCCAGCATGGAGAGAACTGTGCTGGCTGCCTCTCCAAGGTTACAAGGTAACCCCAGAGAAGAGGGAAATGGGGCGTGCCATTGTGCAGGGAAGCGAAGGGACTGGGGAGACCAGTTTATGATGCCATCCCAACCTCCTTCCTTCCCGCTCCACAGAGCCTAGCTGGAATGGGTGAAATAGCCTGTCTAGTCAAAATGGCACCTTCAATGCACCTCCTGCTCTGCATTGGATGGCCACAAGTCTCTGAGTTCAAAGACTTACAGCCATCCCAATAGGATTGTACTCTAAGCCTTTTATGAAGTGCGCATTCCAAAGGATAAGCTGAGTTCCTGCCCTTAACCGGGAGTGATGCATTGTGGGGGTGAGCAGGCTGGCAGCAAAGTGAGAAAGGCTGTTAAAGAGTGGTGGTACAGCCACCCCAGCAGCACAGCCCCAGCAGCAGCATCTCCTTCCCAGGAGGGGACTGCTGAGCCAATCAGTATGATGATGGGCTGGGGCCAAAGAGGCAGACCCAGCAGAGAGTGATCTCTCCTTTGTTCTGCCTCCAGCTCAACCTGAGGCTCCCAAAGGCAGACCTCCCATGTGGCTCCAGGATTGCAGTTGCTGACTTCCCCATCCACCCACTCCCGGTAGTAAGATGTCTTGCAGTGGCAGAAGTAGTTGCCAGTTAATGGGGCTGGGAAGGAATTTTATCTGCACACCAATTGCCAAAGACGGTGCAGGGTTTTTGCCTTCCCCATTGCAAGATTCATTCCATTGTAAATAAGTTGATCCAGACCATCAGTAAATTCTTTGTGGATGCTTCATTTGATAACATTTGTCACAACTTCATTTGATAACATTTGTCACATGATAATCATTGGGCCGGATCCACTGGCAAGGGGGAGTGAGATTGGGCTCCTTGCTCCCCCATGGTGTGGATTCCCATAAGGGGTCTTGGGAACGTGGCACCAAGACCAGAGCAGCAAGGGGGCTGCAAGCTGGCCACATCCGTGGTGGTGGCAAGGAGTTCACATTAGCAGTCTGCACTGTAGTGTGACCCTGGCCCTTCCAACCCCCACCGGTGCTCCTGGCATGTGGGCCAGAAGAATCAGCCAGCAGGCGGACTGGCCAATTACAGGATCCATGCCTTATGCCACCGCATAATTCTAGTGAGTCAATAAAAGTTGTAGCCAATTTATTATCCAAGCTATGCCTGTGTTCGTGTCCCTTCACTAGCTAGCCCCTTCACTAGCGCTGCCCACCCAACTGGGTTTCAGTTTACATATTGATTCAAACGTGGAAGTTTGCATTAAAATGTGAACTGAGTGAATTTTGGTTCTCTCCCTACTTTTTTGCCCTTGCTTCTTTCCAATCTTTCCAGTCCTACTGGGAGATGGGTAACAAGCAATGAGTATGACTGGATCATTTAGTCAGGCTGCCTCTACAAGAGGCATTTAAAGCTCTTTCAAGGTGCATTGAAAAATTTACCTCTACAGGAACGGAGCGCAAATCGGGCATAGAGGCGCTTTTTATCTCCGATTATGCGCATTATCGAATGTGTTAAATAGTGAGTTTTATCTTGCTCTGGCCGTTAAAGCGCATTTTGACTATGTGAACAAGCGATTATCCGAATTAACTAATTGTAAAGCACATTTGAAACAACCGGTAAGGTCACCTGTTGAGTGCTCAATTACCTCCTGCATACAAGCATTCACGATAAAGCGCTTCCGAGAAGATGCGCATAATCAGAGGAACAGGCGTCAAATGGAATCCATCTAGAGGGGGTCTCAGTCTTGGTGCAGATGTTACACAGTCATACATGAGGTTTCCTGTTGTATCTTCTAAATTGTACAAGTGAAATGTATCCCCAATTTTAAACTGAGATATTTTTTTTTAAAAAAAAAAAACCTGCTGCAGCTGTCAGATATTTGGGAAACACTGAAGAAGGAACTTTCATGGGACTGACTGAGGTAGGGAATGGAATCAGAGATAGTGCTCCAACCTTGAAACTGGGAATTGGAGCTCCACCCATGTTGGTGTGGAAAGGTTGCTCTTAAAGGTTGGGATCTTGCCTTCAGAGAGTGGAAGAAGGGAGCGTTTTAGTGGGTGGGAAGGAGAGGAAACTGGCGAGGCCAGGATATGAGTTATCCTCCTTCCCTCCCCCTCTGAAAGCCCATCTAGCAAAAATTGTGGCCCGAGTATGGGAAAATATTCCGCTGCCTTATCTCTTGCAATATATATTCTCATGAAGCAAAAGACACCAGTAAAAGTGACGTAGTGCTTGCAATTAGCTATGTTATTATTTATCTGTCCCAGTTCTGCTATCAGGAGACACTGTTTCTATGAGTCCTTTCAAGCAGCAATAACGTGGGATGCAGTAGACTACAAAGAAGCTGGTAACGGGGTAAATTTAGCTGTGTGCAAAATGAGAGTGGAATATATGAAAAAGAAGGGAACTTGTGAATTTCCAGTGTTCTTGAGCTTAACTAGTGGTGCAATAACACTTTGGTGGCAGAAAAACAAGAAAAGAAAGTCAAACTCGCAAAAACTTTTTGACAGCACTACAGATAACAGGCCGAAAAACAAAATCAGAATGAAACATTCCCCCACTTTTCCACTGCATATAATTTGGGGGACGTGAGACAGAGAAATAAAGTAACTTATTTAAGAGAGCAAACATTGCACAAAATGACACAGAGCTGAGCCAGGCTAATTGACTGTGAAATGATTTCCCAAATACTGTGTTGTGACATCCTGTCTCCTTGATGGGGTTATGAAGAATACAATCAGAAACACAGTCTTGTCACTGAGATGGTGGCAAAAAGAAAAGAAAAATCAGGAGCATTACGGAACAGCGTTTTTTTGGTAGAAAACTTGGATCCGTATTTGGAATATATGAGATGGAATGCATTCTCTTGAGTTTAGATGAAGGAATGTAGATTACTACCTTGGCTTGTTGGGTTGTGTTGGTCATAGTGCAAGCCTTAGATATCTTACATATGGTTATGAATGGAGTGAAAAGCCAAAATAAAACCTCATGTTCATGCATTTGTTAAATGGCACGAAACAATGTAAGTTAGAGGTATTTTTTTTTTAAAAAAATCCAGAATTGGGCTGCTGTTAGAGATGCACCTGGGGTTGGATCCAGGATCTGCCTTCTCTAAGAGGAAGGGCTCCATTTGTAGAACGTCCCACCACATGATTTTTGGGAATCCCTCTCCCCTCTACACCACAGTTCAGCCCATTCAGCAGGATCTTCTAACTCTCTTGTGTAGCATTTCCAGGGGGCTGGAGAAGCTCCTGTGGGGAAGAGGGGACAGGGAAGTCCACTTCCACCAGACATTTTTACTCACGCTTAAATCTGAATCCAACCCCAGACACTCAACCATTTAAATTTTGAGGTTAAAAATAAAGTGGGTTTTGTTGTTTTTTTTTGTGGAGGGGAGAGAAAACATGTCCTGAAAACCCTTTATATTTTCCTTTTTTGGAGTCTGAACTGTGCTATCTGCTGCTGCCATGATATGAGGTTCTGTCACGAGTTTTATAGCGGTTAATCAAGGAGCATGCCATGAATATCAAAATGTCACAGTGCTATGTAGCCAATCAGATTTGGTTATGTAGTATCCAAGCACCAGTGAAGTGACGTGGATGATGCCACCAATTGCCTTCCTTCTGCATGGGTGCAAATTTTCATACCCTTTCATTATACTCCCTGAAATCATGAGAAAAGGGGGAGGGGTTCAACAGGACTAGGCTGATCATATGAAAAGGAGGACAGGGCTCATGTAACTTTAACAGTTGTAGAGAAAAGGGAATTTCAGCCAGTGTCATTTGTATGCAATTAATTCCTGGTGAAATTCCCTCTTCATCACAACAGTTAAAGTTGCAGGGACCCTGCCTTCTTTTGTATATGGGCACTCTAGTATAGCTCCTGCAACTTTAACTGTTGTGTTGAAGAGGGAATTTCACCAGGAACTAATTGCATACAAATGACCCTGGCTGAAATTCCCTTTTCTCTACAACTGTTAAAGTTACATGAGCCCTGTCCTCCTTTTCATATGGTCAGCCTAAACAGGACTGAAACTGTTTGTGAAAAATGCCCTCCTTTCAGGTTTAGTTGCTGCATTTATTTTGGTTATGTTCTGCTCCCTTTCATAGCAACAACTGCTATCATGGATTTGCATCTCTGAGTCTCTGCCGTACTGTGCTGTTCTTTCAATAACAACAACACACACTTTCACATGAAAATAAGGTCAACAACAAACATCTACTTGTAAGAACAAGCCATAATGAGTGGGTTTGTTTATTCACAGGGAGGCCATTTGAGAAAAGGACTCACTTTTTTCTAACCAACACATCAGTATATTGCAGATAGGAAATGTCTTTGAGCCTAGAGTACTTAGTTTAGGAATTGAGAATGCATCTCTTATATGGAATGCGACCCTTCCTGTTTTTGGTTTCCCCTCCCACCACCCACCACCCCAATCTCCACACTTTTAAAATTCACATTGAGAACTTACAAGGAATCATGCATGTACAGTGGAGGGAGAGATACATTATTAGGAAAATAATAGGGGGGGAATGGATTATCTGAAGGAACGCCTCCTCCCGTATGTACCTGCCCAGATCCTAAAATCATCCTTAGGGGTCCTTCTCCGTGAGCCCCTGCCAAAGGAAGTGAGGCAGGTGGCTACCAGGAGGAGGGCCTTCTCTGCTGTGGCACCCCAGCTGTGGAATGAGCTCCCTAGAGAGGTTCGCCTGGCACCTACATTATGCTCTTTTAGACGCCAGGTGAAGACCTTTTTATTTTCTCAGTCTTTTAACAGTTTACCAGTTTAATTATAAACTTTGCTGTTTTAAATCTCTATTTTAAATTGGTATTAATGTTTGCATTGCTGCTTGGTTTTATCCTCCTTGTGTTCTTATATTGTGTTTTTATACAGTTGTTGTTTTATATTTTGAATGGTTTGAATGCCTTTAATTTTTGTAAACCGCCCAGAGAACTTTGGCTAGTAGGTGGTATAAAAGTTCAATAAATAAATAAATAAATAAATAAATAAGATATCAATAAAACCATTGTAGTAGCTAACAGCTTATACTACTGCCTATGCCTGGAATCCACAGACTTGGAGGCTAAAATCCTGAACACACTTACTAGGGAGCAAGCTGTTCTAATCTGTGGCTGCCTCTACAAGAGACGTTTAAAGCTCTTTGAAGTCTCATTAAAATTTTTACCTCTACAAGAACGGAGCGCAAATCGGGCTTAGAGGTGTGTTTTCTCTCCGATTATGCGCATTATTGAATGCGCGTTAAATAGCGAGTTTTATTTTGCTCCAGACGTTAAAGCGCATTTTGACTATGTGAACAAGCGATTCTCCGCATTAACTACTTGTAAAGTGCATTTGAAACAACCGGTAAGGTCACCAGTTGAGTGCTCAATTACCTCCTGCATACACGCATTTACGATAAAGCGCTTCAGCGATTATGCGCATAATCGGCTAACCAGGCGTCAAACGGAATCCATCTAGAGGAGGTCTGTTTTCAGCAGCTATCCACGAGGCAAAGGAGCCCAGTGGTTGCTAGGGATGAACGAATCTTTCAAGTTCAATTTTGCTCATTTTCTCATTTTTCCAAAGTTAAGTCCATTCCATCCAATTTCCACATCGGTTTGCAAATTTTCTTTTTAAAGTCTGCCTGAAAAATTTGTATGCAGTTTGGTGCACCTTTCTCAAAATCCATGCATATTTCTACATCTGTTTCAAAGTATATGTAGGTCTTCTGATCAAGTATGTACACCAGTCTAGCATGTAACAAAATATAGAATTATCCAGTTTCTGAATTCTTGCTTATGTATAGCACCATGTGATGAAACTTTATTTTCTCACACAATCTAATTATAAGGGAGGCTCTGTGACAAATACCATTTCCCATTGTGTTATACCATTCTGTCACAGGAAATGGCCTTAGCCCTTTAAGAAAAACATAATCCTCAGCTTTACAAGATTCCAAATTCCAGTTACTTTAATGAGTTCCCGAGATATTTTCCAAACAGAAGCAGTCTTGCCTCAAAAGGGAAGGGAAAATGTGTCCACACCACATATTTACTCTCCCCAGTAGGACTACCCAAACTAGCGAACAACCCAGTTGTACCAAGCAATCCTTAATTTCTTCACTCCTTCTAACAGGTCAAGTAAACAGTCCTTGTTTTCCTTCCTTCCTTCTTTCTTCTCCGCATAAATGTCTCCTTTCTTGGGTCAGGATTGGTTCTCAGTGATTGAAGCCACCTGACTCCCCACCTCAACTTAAACCCCAACTCAGCAGTCTGGGAAATATCCTGCTGTTGCTTGGGCCAATGTGGAGTCAGTCCACTTCAGCTCAGTACCAAATCTGTGACAAGGTTTGGAAAACCAAGGCTTTGCACTTCATGTTGACTTATTATGGGATTTTTTTAAAAAAAAAGCTGTGACCTTTTTCTCTCCAAAAGAGAACATACCAATCTCCCTATGCTTCTTGTAGACCATAGTTCTAAAACTTACAGGTACTCTAGAGGTGTAGAGGTGCAGGAGTTCATGGGGAAGGGGAACCCTCTCACTTCGGGGAAAGCGTGATTTGCTTTCCTGTCACTTCACCCCCTTTCCCTGATAGTTTTTGAACAAATTGGTATAATGCATAGGCCATAGAGGTGTCCCCAGGCAAGGAATCAGCAAAGTTTCAGAATTAAAGGAACTGGGGTTAGGGAATTTGATTCTTGAAATCCAGTTTAAGGATTTTTCATAATGAAGTGTTCTGGCTGGTATTGGAAGAATGGTCTCATCCTTGCCTTCCCTAAAAGCACAGTGACGGGAGCCCATAGTAAAAACAACACACATCAAAACAAACAAAAAATACCTTTCTCTTCCCCCCACCTTTAAGACTCCCCCTAGCAATTTCTCCAAGGATAGAGTGGAGGGAGAAAATACCTTGGGGAAATTATGTATTTCCCCCCACTGTGGTAATGACAGCCACTATTACCAAAGCGGGGAGGGGGAGAGAGACAAAGGGCATGCACAGGTCAGGTGAGTTCCACCCAGACCTGAACCCCCTTTGTTATCAAAGCAGCCATGGGGTAAAAATCTGCCCCATGTGCCCGGCCCTCTCTCGGGCCCAGACGGATTTTGGCCCCATTGCTAGAACCACACTCCCTCCCTCCTCCTGCAGCATTTAGTGAAACTAAACCAAAAACCATTGTTTTGAGACATAAAAACTGCACGATTCTGCTTGGGATTCAAACTTGGTCAGCTTTAATGCACAAGGCCCTTCTCTTAGCAATACCCAATATTTTCTGTATTCAAATGAAACAGTGATATACTATCATACTATCTCATTTCAGTCGGTAAATCCTTTTCCCCCATTCCTTTTGATCTCTATCATCTTAAGGAATTGTCACCATCAAAATGTGATTTGAAATAACCCTGTTTTGTATTTTTATATTCCACATAAGTTGCTCAAAACTGGCCAAACATCTAGTTATCTCAAAGCTTCATTGCATTTTTTGCAACGAAGTCTACTTATTTGGATATTCTGAAGCTGCTTGGGCAGGTGCCTTTTATTCCATTATATATCTAAAGAAGAACCTATCTCTGGCATGCAGATAATAAATCCTACTGAAATTTACCTTTCCCAAGTGGTGAAAGCACACCACAAATATTCTTGCAACAATTGCATATGGCTGATAGAAAATGGAAGGTAAAAGTGGTTCTTTTTGTGCCAAAGTATTTTCTTTTTTATATACTTTCCCCACATATTCATTAAACTATTACATAGCAGAATAGGCTTTGCTTTTACCTTGAATGTATCCTTTTCCTCTGCTGGGATCCAATATTTGACTAGACTACAAACACCAAATTATTCACTATTGCAAGTGAAATTACTTTCCTAAGAATCCCATCACTGGTACAAAGAGGTCAGCAATATTTTATATAATTTGAGGCTGCTAGTCCATTATTCAGCTGGAAACTCAAGCCCTTTAGTTTTGTAGGAACACAAGGCATTGCCTTATGACAGGTTGAACTTTTGCTGTATAGCCCAGAATTATCTCCTGTAATTGGACGCGGCTCCCCAGGGCCTCAGCTGTATCCTTGCACCTGACCTTTTTGGCACAAACGGTTAGGCATTGTGGAGGGAGCGAAAATGCATTCTTACACTTGGATGGTATAGCTTGTTGTGAGGACAAAATGAAATGTGTGTGTGGGGGGGGGAGTGCTACCCAACTCCTTGAAGAAATGGGGGGATATTATGTCGTAAATAAATAAATATGGTGGCACCACAGGTTTTGCATAGTGTTTCTGCTAAAGTTGCCACTGAAATGTGAGGGAAAGATAAATGTGAAGTTAATTTGGGGGTTCTCCCTCAAGTGAAACTAGTAACATTTCTCAGGAAACCCCCCTCCCCAGGATGTCGGAGGATTTTGCCCACCTAAGTGATATTTGAAGATCCTCCCTCGGGACAACTGTCCAATGGAAACCAAAACAGTTCAGCAATACTAGCGAAGGGCACTATCCTATGTATGTTTAGACAGAAAGAAGTTTTGCAACTCCCAGCATTCCCAAGCTGCCACGCTAGTTGGGAAATCTCAGAGCTTTAGGCTTCTTTTCTGTCTAAACATGCATGGGATTGCACCTTTAATTTCTCAGGGATGGGAGGAGGATATTTGTCTGCTTTAGTTTTGCACAAATTTTTGAATGCCAACATTGGGTGCTTGATTTAGAGTTCAAAGAGAGAGTACTCCACTCTCACATGTAGTCCAACTATAGGTTGCTATGTTGTATATATAATCCATTTTCCCCCAGGTAACATCCTGTTCACACAAAGTGCCTCTCTGGGTTACCAATGGTTGTCTGGGGACATTTTGTAAACAAACCAAAGCATTCTGCTTTTGTCACTACACCGCGGCATCACAATGCAATGGAGCATGCTTTATTGGTCAATTAATACATTTGTGTGAGTGTGGTTTCACTGTGTGACCAAGTGCTTTTAGCTAACAGAAGTATATATTAATGGCGCAATAAACCATACTCTGGAGCATACTAATGCTATTAAACAAAGGTTCTTTAAGCTTCAGTTGGTCTATTAAAATGTATTTTTAAAACAGTCTGTAAGCTTCAGATAATTTATTGTGAATATTTCAACTGATTTTTCTATTATATTTTTTTAAAAATTAAACTCTCACCACTTTCACTACCATGCCAACTTGCAATTGACTACTTGCTGTTTAAACAAGTTGGAATGCATGTCTTTCCTGCTCTAATGACCTTCACTCATTTATTAAAAATAAATCAATAAATTATTAGAATTGGTACTAGATTGCTGAGATTGTCTTTAGGCAGTTGTCAAGGGGGAGCAGGGTGTCATCCCAGCACCAATCATGTAGGGCAGACTGTTGCCATCCCCCCCCCACACACACATATTTCATTGCTGTTCCTACCCCTCACTCTAGTCTGCCTAAATCGGGGTGAGGGACATTTCCAGACCCTGTGGCTCATTTGGCAGGGAATAGTGGGTTTGGCATCCAAGCCATCCAAGCCCTCAGCCTATACCTGCCAGCCAATCTTCACTTCAACTCAAGTGGTCAGGGCAGTGTGGACAGAACACTATCTGTTCCATGATATAGGAATCCAGTACAGCCTAGGTTCCAAATTTGTATACCAGCCTATATCTGAAACAGATTCCAGAGTGGTGAACATAAGAATTAAAAAAGTAAAAGATACAAAAATTAAATCACTATTATTATACAAAAAAACAACAACAACAGAATGCCCATAAAACCCTTGATATAAGTCAAGGAATGCTTCCTGGAATAAGACTGTTTTCAGGAAGCACCAACAGGAGCACAGTGATGGCGCCTACCTGACCTCCAAAGTCAGAGAGATAAAAAAAAAAAAAGAGGGGCCACGACACTAAAGGCTCTTCTCCTGGTGGACTGCAGTCGTGCTATAAGTCTTTGTGGAACTACCAGGAGCATGCCCTCTGATGACCTCAGTGACCAGGCAAGTTGGTAACAAAGAATGTGGTCTCTCAAGTATCCTGATCCCAAGTTGCTTAGGGCATTGTACACTAGTACCAGAATGTTAAATGTGGTCTGGTAGAAAATAGGCAGCCAGTGCAGTTCCCTCAGCAAAGGAGTTACATGCTGAAAAGAGATGGCTCCTGACAACAGCTGAGCTGCTGTGTTCTGCACTACCTCTAAATTCTGGAGCAGTTTTAAGGGCAGTCCCATAATAGAGTGCATTGCAGTAATCCAGTCTTTAGGTTACTAACACCTGTACTGAAGAAGAATATAAAGGAAAAAATAGGAGAAAGGTCATGAATATGTACAATAAAGAAAATTAAAATGGCTTACTGGTCTACCTAAACCTATGGTGATCAGTCTGAGGTATGAATGTCACAATCCATAGGAACAATAGACTTATGCTGTCTAACCAGGTGGGTCGTCAATGATGAGAGGCTATCCACTAAAGGGGTAAGCTGATGGGGTTATGTGTGAAACTCCTAGATGTGAGCCTCACGTAGGCAAGGAACATCTGTAAAAAGAGGTGATCAACTCCAGGAATCACCTTGATAAGATGAGAAGTAAGAAGGATGGGCTGATGGTTTATTCCCAGAAAAAAATGTGTGGGTTTGAAGGAGACTTCTAATAATAATAATAATAATAATAACAATTTATTTCTTACCCGCCTCTCCGTCTGGATCGAGGCAGGGAACAACAACATGATAAAATACATAAAACTGATTAAAACATGACACATGTCTTTTTCTTCTGGACAAGAGTACCATGATCTTTAAATCTATAGTATTTCTGGTTGTCTTTGAGCCATTCCATACCTTCTTTCTGGACAAGATAAAGTCAACGCACACAGCTCCACTGAAGTTAAAATCTAAGCAGTGTTTCTTTAATGGTCCTGGAAATACATCCCATGAAAGGATGGGGAATTTAAATTCATCTGCCCTTTAGTTCAGGCTTTAAAAAGATCTCAGGATTTCATGGTAGTCAGACGTCTGGAGATGCTGCCTTTGCAATTGCCCTTTAATGTGTGTGTGTGTTTCTTTGCAGAAAGCTAATTCAGGAACTGCATGTCACCTTCCTAAGTAAAACCATAACTTTAGAAATAAAAGTCGCCTTGCCGTATCTGAAATGCTAATGACGGCAGCGGGCAGACTTCAAAGCATAGCCACCTAGGTTCAAATGTCCACCAGCTGTAGCAGTTCACAGGCAGAAAACCTGCTCGAAGGCTAGACTTCACCAGAGAAGGCAAATTATCTCCCTCTGAAGTGCTACAGCCAGGTAGGAAGGCCGCGTTCCCTTTGAAGTTTGGCGACTACTAACGGTTCTCAAGCAACTGGACTTCAAAGGGAAAGGCTGGATTCCTCTTCCCTTTTTGGGGCTTCTGTGTTCCATAGAATATATAACTATAACATTTTAAATGGTAGATTTTTTTTAAAAAAAATCTATAAAAAGTTTATATACTGGATACACTACTAGTGGTTATTTGTTTTGTTTTTGGAGTGCTGAATCATGTGCGTCAGATTGCCTGTATATCGATATATGTTAAATGTAGAACTAGTGAGCTGGCCAGAAATAATAAGATAGGTGCTCCTCAGGAATAATTGAAACACAGGGGGACATTACCCTGCTCTTCCTAAACAATACCCCTATTTTGAAATCATCTGTGCTAGTAAAGCACATGTGCTATTTCATTGTCAGTACATAATTTAAACACATTTAGTGAGTTGACTTCTGTTGAATTAGAGCCGGGTCTCACAAATTGTTTGCCATACAGAGGCCTCCAGATAGCTTCTTCTGGCATGATGGACTGCTGCACACAATAGGTTATACCCAGACTATGTTAGGGCAAAGTAGGTTCCGCTGAAACCAATGGGGCTTAAGTCATGACTAATGCTCCATTGATTTCAATGGAACCTATGTGGCCCTAACAGAGTCTGGTTTCAACCCAATGTGTTTGCCTTGTGGAGGCAGCTACTATAGAAATAATAAAAAGGGGGTTGTACTCAGTGGCTGCTTCAGGGGATTCAACACTTACTTGTAGCGTTTGGTGGTTCTTTGGATTTGATTGTAGTTCTAATTCAAAGGAATATCCTTTAAGAATATAAGCACAATGGAAGAAGAGCCATCCCTAATCACACTAAAGGCCTATCTAGTCCAGCAATCAGCGACCTATGGGAAGGCTACAAGCACAACATGAATGCAGCCACATCCTTCTACTCATGTTCCCTAGCAATTTGTATTCAGATCAGAACCATACCTGCTCCATTTAAACTGGAGGTGTGTTTGGGGGGATATTTTTCTTGCCTCCGTAGGAAAAAAAAAAAGAGTTGTGGGTTGTTGTTATATTGGTTTTGGTTTTTTGCCAGAAAGCACACCCACCTCACATCATGGTAGCCACATTTGTGAATCAGACCATGTTGGTATTTGAATGTGCTGAGGCGGATTGTCAGACTGCTGGCCAGCAAAGGTACAATTTTTTCACACATTGGCTGTATTCGGACAACACATTAAGCAACTGAGGGTGGGGGGAAAACAATCATCAGTTGTGTGGCTTATTGTGTTGTTTGGAGGGTAACACGTCGCTCACAAACTACTGACGGTATGCTATTCCGCCCAAATAAGCAACTGAGAGAAACAACTGGCTTGCAAGTTGTTTAGCTTGAAGCCAGTTGTTTAAAGTGTTGTGTGGAGGGGTGAGTGGGTTAATGGCGTGTGGTGAGTGGGTGAAAACACAAGCCCATAGAGGCAGGTGGCAAGAGCGACCAAAGTGGCGGCTGCCACTCTGCTACAACTGGTGCAACTTGCAGAGGCTGCTGCGATAGAACTGGGAGGACTAAGGAGGAGAGAGGGTGGGGAGAAGGGTGGAGGCTGTGTCAGTCAAATGCTGGGTTGACTATCAGTCCACTCAACGGCAGCCCCAACCATCCACAGTTGTGTAGGAATATGTTGTGTGGGGAGTACCCACAAAATAACCAACCGTGAGTTGGCTACTCAACCCACCATTGACTAATATGTTGTCTGAATGCAGCCATTGAGTTTTGCACTCGGTCATAAATTTCTGCTTTTCAGATAGCCAGGATCAATATGTGAAAGTTAGAAAGAGGATTAGAATTCAGTAATGAGAGAAAAACTACCTTGGAGTACACATGTTTCTCTCCTGGAATGAAACATCAGAAGATTCAAACCACTGAGGCCATTCTGGTTCTATGAGCTCTGATTGTACAAGGGACTGTCTGATCAAGAATAAATTCCCTGTTCACTTCAGTGGTGGAGTTGTCCCTCATGTGTATCCTTTTGGGTCTTCCTGAAAGAATAAGAACTGTGTCTGCACATCAATCTCTAGACTGGAGTTAGCATGTGGGGATTGCTCAAATAGGGACAGCTGAGACTTCCGCTTCAGCTTTGTTTTGATAAGAATTTACTAAAATTCAAAAGGTTCTCCATATTTAGGACCAAAAATAACCTGAGACTAAAAATAAAATAAAATGAAGCTGGGGTTTAAAGTGAAATCAACAGATGTGCCCATCCTAACCCAGGGCTTTGCTCTTAAAAGTCTGGGTTCGTATCCCTTCATCTTCAACCATATGTGTGCTGAATTAAGGTTGCCACTTCTTTTTTCAGGCAGGCTCTTCATCTTTAACAGCTATGTGGCAGACATGTTAACCTTGCCCCTCTCCACGTTGCAAATAGCTACACCCATTGAGTTTGACTGGAGCAGCTGGTTGAGACTTTTATTTTAGTTTGTCCTTGTTAAGAATTTACTAGATCCCACAAAGTTTATATTCAGGAGAGAAAGAACTTGATACTTTGAAAATGGGAATGCAGGAGAAAGTAAAACTGACAGATTCACCTGTCCCTATTCTCAGATGCTGTGGGTATCTTCGAGGATGTATGGATTGTGTTTTACAGATAAACATACTATTTCAGTGTTTAGCCTAGCCTACTCTCATCAATGTGGATAATAATTCTCAAAACAACCGGCACAAGCAGCACAAATTGGTATGCACAAATCATGCAAACTACACTAGATACTTCTCCAAGCAAAGAAGGGTTTATATAGTATCTCATTACTGGCGATGATCAAAACATTCCTATCAAAGCCAGAGCTTCACAGTCTTTGCTCGGACCCCTTGCAAAGCATTCAATTTCCCTCGGCAACAATAAGAATAAACTAAATCTCACTAGAACCCTTGCAGTCCTGAATAAAGGATGAAAATAAGGATGCCATGCATAATCCTAGATAATGTATTTTCTCCAAAACTTATTTCCCCAACTGCAATTCACCAAAAATGCGGGAGAAGCAGGGTGGAAAATACTGAGTCACTGCTCTACAATTATTGCAAGGTATCAACAGAGCCATGGACTGTGTAAAACAGCAGCAGCAGCAACAACAACAACAGCAACAACTCTATTCTCAGGTCCCATGCATACAATGTGCTTTCAAGGAAAGCAGCTCACAAAAGCAGTCGAGGTGGATGATTGGCAGCATAGTGTGGATGTAATGTTGCAACTTTCCATTTCATGGGAGAGGAGACCCTCTCTGTTTTGCTCTACCCTTACACAGTTCTGATGCAAGTAAGGATGCCATTCACATGAACATTCCCCCCCTCCTGCTCATAAACCTACTTTGGATCATCAGCACTTGCTCTCAGAGGAACACTTCTAGACAGCACAAGAGCAGCTCAACCCCAGATGACACAGTGCCTCCACATCTGAGAAAGTACAAAGAAACGTAGCACCTACTGTGAAGGAACAATGGATAAGTAAGCATCATCATATTTCTTTCTCATATTACCCTTTTCTGAGACAGCTTCTTTAGACAGACAGCTTTTTATACAAGGCTAGAAAGCAGTAGTTTTCCCCTTTCTTATTGAGCTTAACTTCTTCCTGTCTATATGGCACAATAGAGAAAAATCAAGTAAAAGCAGTCTGCTTGAAGAGCGTAGGGAAGTTTAAATGTGCAGTTGGATGGAAGAATAAGTGGATGAGGCAATTTTCATTGAGCCATCCTCAAAATTTTGGGAAGGATCCAACGGTGGACTGCCACGATCACTATTGATGTTGTGCTAGTGGAACCTGACACTTCACAACATCAATAGTACTTGCTGGCATGTCAGGTTTCCTGAGAAATCCATTGTGCTAGCAAGCACTATTGATGTTCCACAAGCATTGGTTTCCACGAGGTGAAAGTCAATAATACTAGCAGTAGTGCATTTCTGGATCCTTCCCATTATTTCCTACCCTTTCTTCCATGGTCCCCTCTACAAGATTTCGCTTTGACACCCGGTTGCCCGATTATGCACATATACAGATAAGCGCATTTACTCCTAATACCTATTCACGGAGGCGGTGAAGCGCATTACGGGCTGTAGGAAATGCACTTTAAAGTTGTTTACAAGCGGTGAATCGCATGTTTACATGGCCATAAGGCACTTCAACTCCCGTGGTAAATTAAAACTTGCTATTTAACGCGCATGCGAAGATGCGAATAATCGGAGGTAAAAAGCGCCTCAACCCCCGATTTGCGCTGCGCTCTTGTAGAAGTATAATTTGTAACGTGCCTTGAAAGAGCTTTAAATCACTCTTGTAGAGGCACCCCATGATAGAAGTCACAGTTCCATCGGGTTCCAGGCAAATTTCCCTTCCAGCACCAACCAGGCCCACATGCTTAGCTTCAGCAAGATTGCTGTGACATGTGCCTTCAAACCATGTCCTGGGGCCCATCATTAAAATATTGTAGTTCTACCAGCTTCTCAACAAATTAGATGGAATTATTTCATTCTCTGCTTAACAGACCACTTCATGTAGCATGTATCACAGTCCATGACTGGGGTGCAAAAAACTGTTTCTGATTGCACAATGGGACTTCAGAGGCTCCTCTTCTGGAGATAGTTCTATGTGCAGACCAACAAGCCACTTCTGAAACACAAGGAGATCTTCAAGAGTTCTCTCATGTAACATAAGAAGCTACTGTTATAATAGGAAATGGGGGGAGCACAGTCCTGGAACCTTGGCAAACATGTGGATTTTATATGTGTGCCTTACTGTTTGGATATTAGAAATCTCTATGTCTTGAGCCATGTTCTGGCTGGTGATCTTAGACACAAGATTGCCTGTAATAAATGAGGCTGGGGCAAAGCTTGCTGGGAGATATGAACTAATGCAAAGCAGAAAGACCAGTAAGTGGGAATGGAGGAGAATTGCCTGGGACTAGACAGTGATGTGGTTATATAAGATTTAGTTTTGCATAAAGATGTTGTTGAGCTTTGTATGTAAGGCTTTATAGGTTAAAACCAGCACCTTGAATCGGGCTCGGAAACGTACAGGCAGCCAATGCAAGCAGGCCAGTATCGGTCTTATATGTTTGAACCTTCTGGTCCCAGTTACCAATATGGCTGCTGCATTTTGCACAAGCTGCAGCTTTTGAACCGTCTTCAAAGGCAGCCCCACGTAGAGCGCATTGCAGTAATCTAACTTGGAGGTTACCGGAGCATGGACAACTGAAGCCAGGTTATCCCTGTCCAGATAGGGCCATAGCTGGGCCACCAACCGAAGTTGGTAGAACGCACTCCATGCCACCGAGGCCGCCTGATGCTCAAGTGACAGAGATGGTTCTAGGATAACTCCCAAGCTACGAACCCGCTCCTTCAAGGGGAGTGCAACCCCATCCAGAACAGGTTGAAGACCCTCCAACTGGTCAGAAGAACCCCACACACACACACACTAACAGCATCTCAGTCTTGTCTGGATTGAGTTTCAGTTTATTAGAACTTGTCCAGTCCATTGTTGCAGCCAGGCACTGGTTCAGCACATCCACAGCCTCACCTGATGAAGATGAAAAGGAGCTGTATGTCATGCATGACAACGCACTCCAAAACTCCAGATGACTCCACCCAATGGTTTCATGTAGATATTGAACAACATGGGGGACAAGACTGACCCCTGCGGAACCCCATACTGGAGAATCCACGGGGCCAAACAGTGTCCCCCAAGCACCACCTTCTGAAGCTGACCTGCCAAGTAGGAGCAGAACCACTGCAATGCAGTGCCTCCCACTCCCAACTCAGACAGTCGTCCCAGAAGGATACCATGGTCGATGGTATCGAAAGCCGCTGAGAGATCAAAGAGAATCAACAGAGTCACACTCCCCCTGTCCCTCTCCTGACATAGGTCATCATACAGGGCAGCCAAGGCTGTTTCTGTGCCAAAACCAGGCCTGAGACCCGACTGAAATGGATTGCAAACCCCACCATCTTTTCTGGTTTAGATTTTAATCTGTGTTGAAGAAAAACTCCTTCTTCCCTTCCAGCCAACTCTGATGGTGTCTCCTACATCCCCAGTGGCAGAGAGGGAGGAATAGATTCTCTTCTTTCTCTTCCTCCTTTCCCTCTTCCAGTCCCCCCTCTTTGCTCTAGTGCCTGGAATGCTGGTAAGTGCAGTGTTCCAGCTGGGCCCGATAACATCAGGTTCTTCTGGGTAAACTACATTTCCCAGTTTTCCAAGCACTATGGATGGTGAAGAAAGTGTGGAAATGAGCCAGAGAAAAGGGCAGGTGGTGGAGGAGGAAGAGGAAGGAGGCCTAGCACACCATCCATACAGTCTTCCACAATAAGGAGTTAAATTACTCTGGCTATGTCCACACCAGCCGTATATTCCAGAATATCAAAGTCATCTCTACCGTGCCCATGACAACACAACTGATCCCACTGTGATCTCGGGTCAACCCCTCAGTTATTCAGGCATATCGCTGACTGGATTTGTCGCAGCTTTTTCGGCTCTCTTGGAACAATCCTGAAGTCTGCGGCAAGTGTGCCCACCCCCCCTTCGCGAAGCTGTTGCTGTTTGGCGTGAGCTCCTGGCTCAGCAAACAGCCAACCCTCTGTCAGGGGTGTCTGCTTGGGCATTGCCGTGTTTCATCGCTGAGTGTTTTTTTAAAAACAAACAAACAAACACATCTCTGTGCAACAGCACATTGTCGACACAGTACGTATCCCCTTGTGTTGCTGTGTGTCTGCGCTGGTGCACATCTCAGGAGTTGTTTTTTGAAAGATCCTGTGCCCCATAGCCATCTGCCTAGTCCTGCCCACTTCTGCCGATACACATTCAGAACCGCCATAACGGGCCACACGTTTTCCCGCAATGGCTCTCCTTTACTTGCGGGAAACGTTGGTGCATGATCCATGAGCACTGATCATGGAAGCAGGGGACCAGCGTGATCATCCCTCCTTCCCTTGCAAAAAGGGTTGTAGGTGTAGATTAGCCCTCTGTTGTCTTTTAGCCACACCATTCCTATTATGCTGTGCGTGGTCATTTTACTCGAGAGGTTCCACTAAGGCCATTGAGATCAATCAGACCCCTCCTGAAGTGAAGGGGAGGGAAGGTAAACTCTGCAACTCCAAGGCATTTACCCCGTCATAAAAATGCTTGGTGATTATGTTGATGAACTGTTAAGGGAACAATTTGGGAGGAGTTAAGTCAACCATCTGGGAGGTTTTTGAGTTGAGACCCCATGCAAGTTGACTTATGTATTACATATACCTCACATACCATCTCTTCAGTTGTACACCTAAACTACACACACGAATGCTTATTTCATATTGTTTTACATTAATCTGGAGTCCATGCCAAATATAGTGATTTAATTGGGGTCCACCTGCCCGCAATATCAAACTAATGAAGTGCTTTTTTACAAGAATGGGAGGCTCTAAATGTGAGGGGGGAAACATAATGTTAGAAGCAACCCTTGACTTGGTCTGGCCCTGAAAATGCGTATTGATTTCCTTTTCCTTGTCACAATATTGACACATTTCCCTTTCTAGCGGTGATTGAGACATATAAAACCTGGAGGGGGAGAGAGAAAGACTCTGTGTTTGCTGAGCATACACTCGTTACACAAGCCTCAGCTACTTAAGGTGCTAATGGAATATGTCAAACAAATGCCAGATCACTGGTGATGTCAACACATTGGATTGTCATTGCTGCGCTGAATTGTACTTCACTCTAGTCTGGGCCATTGATGGAAAATGAAATTGCATCATGGCGCTGAGACATCATTACTTCAGTGAAATCAGGGTTATATAGCAGTGGCTTGTAGTGAATGTCAAGTAGTGTATAAAACAGAGTGGTTTATAAGCTTAGGGTTCCCCAGATGAACTTTCTAGCTGTCAGGAGACGTTGTTTTTGAGCTGTCAAGAATCTTGCGTTGAACTAGCATTTCGTAATGCTAAAGTTGTTTATCAAAAACTCTGAGTCATTAATCCTTCCTGGAAGCCACATAATTAAAATTGGAGACGGTATCATTTTGGATCAGGATTGGAATTTTATACATGATGTCCCCATGCAAAGCTCCCTTGTATTCCTTCAAACCCAGCTTGCTTATAAAAGAAAGGCTATTGCCAAGTAAATTGGCCGCTAGTGCTATCAGCATCCTGCAGTGTTTTTGTTAATTATCTTGCCATAGTTGTCTGATTCAGATAACAATCTTTCCAAAAGACGAGACAGATTTAAAGAGGCAGAATTAATGAAAATTGATTTGTGCAGCCTGTCATGGCAAGATCTGTTGGGAGACCCCTCCTCCCCACCATGAGCCACATTGATGTAATTCATGGCACAGGTAGGGTTCCCCACTGTGGCATGCTAATTATGGCGCCTGAACAGGATGTGTCTGCTGTGATTGACAGCTGATCGCATGAACAGGTCTTCAGAATTGCGTTCATTTGCAAAGTATCCAGGGGGGACATCGATCCAACTACTTGGGAGGCTACGGGAAAGAAAATCGGGAAACAGAAATGGAGATAAGGAATGTTTTGTTTCAGGGGCATGCCTGGATCTCATACAAACAAAGTGTGCATATAGTGGTTAATGTCAATGTTGATAGCAGAAAATATCATTCCCAGAATTCCAGCTATTTGTCTTGGCTGTGTGTGTGAAAACTAACAGCAAGTACAAGAGAAATGTTTGAAAGGTAGGTGCTCCCAGGCTCTGGAACTCCTTGCCAAGAGAGGCCAGACTAGTTCCATCTTTGTTGGCTTTCCACTGGCAGGAAACAATTGTTTGTCTGATTCAACTGCCAAAGTAGATTTTAAAATTATATTTTATTGATTTTAAAAAAAATGATTTAATTATAACTTTTGTATTTTATCTCACATTTCTTTGTTAGCCACCTTGAGCACTACTTGTAGTGGAAAGGCGGGATACTGTTAATAAATAAGGGGGTTTAGAAGTCCACATGGCAATATTGTTGGAATTATATTGGCTTTGGTTTCGCACTAAACATGCTATTTTTGACTCACCTGCATATCTCAGAAAATGCCTCTTTCCATATGAATCTGCCCATTTGTTAACATGTATTTCAATTTTCCCTGTTTCCCAGGGAGAGTCTGGCCGGGTTCGCACATCACTTTAAACCATGCTGGCTTCTAAGCTATGCACAGTAGCTTATAACCTACCGGAGCCCCACACGATTGGGCAAATAAGCTATTGTGCGTGGTTCATTTTCCCCACCTTCACCCCTCCTTCCTCTACAGTCCTCCCACTGAACAGGTGGTAGCAGTGAACCCTTGAAAGTTTGCAGGATTGGGACAAAACATGATACACAGCTTCACCCGGGGAGGGGGCACCTGATGATCTGTCAAAACTTTGCAAGATTACACTCAGAGGAATGAAAACTCTAGGTGCACCAGAAAAGAGGTGGTGCAAATAAACCCTTGGAAGGTGCAGGATACACAGCTTCCCCTAGGGGAGGAGATGCCCAATGATCTATGAAAGCCCTGCTAATTCATAGTAGCACAATAGCACTAAATCATAATTGTGCACTTTTTATTTTTGCTTTCCACCATTGTGCAGTAGCGCTGTTTTACTGCTTTGCAACTGTGCAGTGAACCACAGTACGTATCAGGCAACTGGCGCTATATAATGCTGCTTTTTTTCATTTTGGCTTTGCACTACTTCAGTGTTTCAGGGGTGGGTTAGAGTTTTTCTCATTGGTTACCTGTAACTGGAGCAGAGTGGTAGATTTCACCCCTCTTGCTGAGGGACTCTGTAGGTGCCCTTAAAACTACTCTTTAAGCCACCAGATGAAGTGTAAGCCACCATGGTCTAACTAAACCTCACTGCAGGCCATGGCTTATCAGGGTGTCTTACTGTGGCTTAAGAAGTGCTCCTAGATGACACAATAAGCCATGGTTTATTGTGACACGCGAGCCCAGTCTCTCTTGTGCACTGAAGACAAGATTCAGTTCTGAATCTTTGGAAAGAAGTTATATTTGACTTTTGGTGCTTCACCTGTTCCATCCTGGATCCGATTCAGAACTTTGTTTCAAAAATCCAAACCTTTCTGTCTCCCCTTTGACTAACGTAGAGGAATCAACAAATGGCTATAACTTTTTTACTTGTTGACAAACATAGGCAAAATTTGCAGGCACCGTAGCCTGTTCAGAGGGCCTGAAGCCTGCCATATTTCAAACAAATAAGTGCTGAGGTTTTCCTGCAAATAGTAGGCTGATCATATGAAAAGGAGGACAGGGCTCATGTAACTTTAACAGTTGTAGAGAAAAGGGAATTTCAGCCAGGGTCATTTGTATGCAATTAGTTCCTGGTGAAATTCCCTCTTCATCACAGCAGTTAAAGTTGCAGGCACTATACTAGAGTGACCAGATACAAAAGAAGGCAGGGCCCCTGCAACTTTAACTGTTGTGATAAAGAGGGAATTTCACCAGGAACTAATTGCATACAAATGACACTGGCTGAAATTCCCTTTTCTCTACAACTGTTAAAGTTACATGAGCCCTGTCCTCCTTTTCATATGGTCAGCCTACAAATAGCCTTTAAATTTTCTAGGTAAAATTGTCCCAGTGATGGTGTCTGTGGGGTACAGTCTGTAGCCACCTACTGGCTAAAGAATGAGCCTCCGGTGAAATAGTTAAATATAGGTTTAGAAAGAAATATGTTCCTGTTGGTCTTTTGTGCTGCATTTTTGCTGATTGGCCTCTGACAAAGTGATTGTAAAACTTACTATGATCTTGTACACAAAGTACATTGAGCACTTCAGGAAAAAAGTGCTATATAAATATGAGTACTATTAGGAAAAGAGTATACAAATTAAGGCAGGAGCCAATGAGTACAATAATATGGGGGGGGGGGCTGGATTAAGATCTCCCTGTAATTAACCAAATAGCTTGAATGATTAAGACTGAGAGACCCATAGATTGTTTTTCCATCACCATCTTGCATGTGTCAGACCTGCTCCTCATATGATGAACTCAGAATTACAGCCACAGAAAAAGCCTGAAAGAAGAGAGCAGGGTTATCATTTGTGACCAAGAAGCCAGCTCATGTTGGTCTTTAAGATGAGATGACTGACTGGCCATACGTGAAAAGCAATTAATCTTCAGTTTCTTTAAGAGACATGAGCATGGCAGAATGAACAACTTCTTCCATCACAGCGTTGCACCAAGGGGAAGAATGCTTTGCACCAAAGGGAAGATAGATATTCTATAGTTAAATAACTGCTCTCAGAAGGAGAAAGGCAGAATAAAGAAACAGAATACACTCTACAGCTTTCTTTTTAGAGATAAAGTGACTTTCCCCCTTCTATTATATGTGAGTTTGCTTTGTCCTGCATTCAACTCCTCCTGAATTCTATTTCAACTAGGAAAAGTTCTAATCATTAATTTCAGAACTAAAACATGTGTCGTTTTCTTCTGGTTTGGGTTCCTTCATTCCCCCTCCCAGTGCCTCATACACACATGGATTGAAGACTTCAAATAAAGTAACTGGGATGTGATGGCACATTGTGATTCTTGTTATGGTGTTTTACTGAAGTGCCCGTACACCACACAAAAAGAAACTTGATACATCCATTTGTGCAATCACACCGAAATTGTTGAGTCTGTGTATGTGCAATATTTTATCAATGGATCCAGAGCCTTCTAGATGTTGTTTAACTCCCATGAGTTCCAACCAGTATGGGCAACACTCAGGGATCATGGACAGTAGTACCTATGTGTAAGTCCCACTGGATTCAATGGGACTTAATCTAAGATGTAATCATTCATGTACATAATTGCACTGTGAAAAATGAACAGTTAGAGGATTGTGAATGGATCCCTTTCACTTCAGGAACTACACTAGTTAATTCTAAACTACAATTTGGATGATGAGAACTTCAGAAGGATTCTTCTTCTTCTTCTTCTTCTTCTTCTTCTTCTTATTATTATTATTATTACATCTCTTGCTTGCACATGGTGGTTTTTCTAGACAGACATGACGGGCTGTGCCAAGTCATGCTGTCTTTTACAGATTCAGGAATTTCCTGACAATTGAGCATACTTTAATGCCTGCTTTCTGGATGTAGGTGTGGATGCATTTTGGTAGGCCCAGTTTCTGAAGATTTTCTGCATAGTTTTTTTTGATGTGATGTTGGTGAGTGATGTGACTAATGGAATAATTGTGACCTTTTCCTGTTGCCATAGTTCTTTGACTTCTGGAACTCCTTTCCCAGGGAAGGCTCCCTCCTTGACGCATTTCCAGAGGTGTACAAAAACTTTCTTATTCTGACAGGCCTTTGGAGATTAATGTGGACCCCTTATTATGTTTTAGGAGTTTTAACTTTTAATTTCAATATGTATTTTATGTGTTCTTCATTTATACACATGGTGTAAAAGATGGGAATGGTGCGACTGCATTTCTGTAGGCAATTGGGAAATAGAAAATGCTCAGCAGATAAGAAGAAAATATTTTAAATGTACTCTGCTGAAACAACATTTATTGTGAGGGATAAAAACTATTGCCTATACCAGTGGTTTCCAGACTTTCTGCCCTCCTCCAGGGAAACTTCCCCACATCAGTTTGTCTGCAACCAATGCCCTGCACATCGCGAAGGATCCTGGAGCATATTCTAGATTAAAATGGGTTCAAGGGAGCTTGTAAAGTGCAAAGTTCAGATGGAGCTACCATTAAATGAACTTTAATAAAAATTTGATCAAATAGCTAATGCATACTACGAAGTATAAAAATCAATTAAAAATATTTATATTGCAAACCATATGAAAGCATACCAAAATGGAAACTGGATAGTCCACAACCATAATGAACTTACTTGTTTCTGATAATCATATAGTAGGCTATACTAGTAGACATCCATGCATCCTAGATGCATTTCAACCCCAAGAGCCTCTGTCAGTGGGACAAACACTAAAAAAATGTTAAGTTAATTGTCTAATTCAGATCAGAAAATCATTCTTGCATAGCTCATCTGTTTTTTCTGTTTCAATCTGTTTATGGATGCTTCAAAAGAGGAAGGGAGATGTAGCATTCCTTCCTATCTCATCACTGATAATGTATAACTGAAGAATCCAACCCAAAACAAAACATGAATGAAATTAGGGATGGGTGAGCTTGGCCAGAGCCCTCCCTGTGAGTGCTCACATCTCCCGTTCTCATGGTTCACTCCAATGAGCATGCTTTCCCAGTATGGATGCTCACCTGAGCACTTGCAGGCCCTCACAAGCACTTGGGGGATGGGTCTGTGTTCATGTCAAGAATGCCCAACTGGGTCTGGGGGGGCCAGTCACAGGGGGGTTCTGCATGTGAAGAATCTATACACATCTCTTAAACCCCACCATTTCCCCACATGAACTGAGTGTGTACCCTAAAACACATATAACATTCTGCTTTATCTGTATACTAGTTGATATGCCTAGCGTTGCTGAGGTCCATCGATAATGTTTATAATATTTATTTGATAAATAATAAATTTATCTGTATCTTATTCACCTTTAGGGTGGTTGGTGTTTTTTAGTTTGGTTGAGTTCGTAAATTGTTTTGTTAGAATAAATGGAAAATTGTGTTAATAAGACCTGTATTTTAAATTAGAGCTTTGTGATAAACCACATTTTTTGTTTTACCTGAAATGCCTACACCTCCCATCATGCTTTTGCTTCAGCAGCAATCTAAGCTTCAAAAACAATCAGGACACACAACACCCTTTCTACCAGATAAAAAACATGCAAACCTAAGAATATGTTTTCAAAATATAACCAGCATTGCCCAGATATCTGAATAACATTTAGTAGGGAAGCGGATCTCAGTGGATGTGGGGAACTGTTGTATGAATGTGCTACGAACTTATTATTATGAAAAAAAGGAAAGCAGCCAGGACACAGAATACTTTATTGGCATAATTTACTATATAATATCTACATTTTGGCAGGTGACTTGGGTGTTTTATCTGACATACCTGTGTACTGAAGACACACCATGACACTCTTTATTTTTTTAGTTCAATAGTCAATCCACCACCTTATGGTGCTGGTGGCATTATGCCACTGCTATGGAGCCACATAGAGGATAAAGCAATTTTCAATATCTCCTGTTGAAGCAATTTTATTTATGGAATGTCCTGAAGGAATAATAGCAATTTGTACTGGTCATGACCATGAGTCATAGCTTGGTGGCAAAAGAAGACTCTTGGGAGTTCCAACCAAGGCATGCTAGGAGTTCTAAGGAATAAGATTTGTATTTTTATTAAATTCTTTAAAAATATTTTAAACCCAAAATTTCATGTTTTTAGATTTTTCTGGTACATTATACAGCCAGACCTTTCAGTATGCCAACTGTCAAGTTTCTACCCAGCATTGCTTGCCCCCCCTAAGATATATGTCTGCAACATAATCATCTTAAAGTAGCAGGGTAGTGCTAGGCCTATGAGTTAACCTTGAAACAAATTAAATTCATTCCTTTTTTCCCTCTCTTACCCTCATGACAACAAGGCAGGCAACTCTTTTCTCTCTCCAGGCACTCTCCCTTCAGGCCCAGGATGGTGAGCCACTTCCAGATAATGGCTGCCAAAGCCTGATAAATCTTCCATCCCACCCAAGGCATGCTGGGAGTTGTAGGCATAAGCCTAGGTCCCTGAATAATGTGTTAAGATTTGAACATTGCCAGGGGTGTGGTGGAAGACAACTGGAAAGCAGGTCATCTTAGCTGGGGCACCATGTTTAAGGATTTCTTCTTTTACCAGACAGGCTTGCCTAGTGATTGCATTAATGACTTTTAATTGCCAAGTGCATTTTTTTTTTAAAAAAAATACTAATTCCAAGGCCTTTTAACTTGATGAGATTTTTTATGCTACGGGTTTCCCCCCTGTTATAACTAAACCAAAACATTCCATGATGGATGCAAGAATTACTGACTAAAGTTTATGATTTTTATGTAAAAGCCAGACTTTACTATTGAAACAGAAGACTGAATGGAGGGATGACTGATAGCTGAGGCTAGAATGGAATGGTGGGCAGGGTGAGTGATAGTTGGGGAAAGTCGCTGAGAAGGAGAACAAAGACAGCTAGTGAGAGGTCAGGAAAGTGGGGGCTGAGAGATAGTGACGTGGCTTACACATACTGACATGGTTTGCTAATCCATGATCTATTTAAATTCAGCCACTCTACATGCCAGTACTACACCTCCCAGCATGCCTTTGGCAGCCCACAGGTGCCCACGTCCTGTGAGAGACGCTTCCCTCCTCTCATGGCCGATGCTGCTCATCGATAGAGGATTGAGGAGGAGTATTGCGAAGGAGGGGAAGTAAGCTGCTGTCAGTGGACATGCCCAGCTGCAGCCAAGTCCTGCCAGGACTGCCACAGCCTGCACTTCTTGCCCACTAAGTGCTCCATCAGGAACCTGTACTGAAGGGTCAGGGCTGGCCCACCTACTTGCCCCCTTCATTGAGCTGATTTCTGGGCATGCACAGAGTGTTTCCCTTTCCTCCCTCCCTCCCTCCTTCCTTCTTCAGGGTGAAAGCTGTGTGTGCGCTTCCCCCAGTTTCTGAGAAAACAGCGATATCAGGATGGGGTGCCTTTGAGCATGTCCAGAGTTCAGCCTCTCAAAGACATGCTGTTGTATCTAGTAATGGTTTTAAAACCACACATGACAGGTGGGAAGAGGCACCGCAAATGGATGCAGCCCATTTATGTGGGTTGTTTCCTTTTATGTGGAATTGGGTTGACTGCTCGAGACTGACCTTAGGAATCACAATGGCTGCCAAAGGCCAGTAAGTCTGGCTGCGACCCAAGGCATGCTGAGAGTTCCGCCCAAGGCATGCTAGGAGTTGTAGGCATAAACCTAGGTTTTTATTAAATTCTTTAAAGAATATTTTAAACCCCCAAAATCATGTTTTTAGATTTTTTTCTGATCCATGTACATGAAGACCTGTCTGGGTGAACAGTATTAAGGCAGTATCATATGTGGACGTGGATAAACATTTCCGGACATACGTGATGCACACATACTTCCCGCTTTATAGGTAGAGATTACATGTGAAGATTTAGTAGTGATGGCAATACTGCCTTCCAGGGAACTTTGGCCACCATGACTTAGCATCTCATTGAGAAACTTCTGATTAGTCCCCAAGAAACTATAAGTCTCCTTGGAACACAGTTTGAAAACTGCCCTCCTATGCACACACATCTTAATCCATATGCTAAACTCTTATTCACTCGTTGAGGGCCACAGGCTTACCACTTGTTCATTTATGGAGGTGGTGGGACATTCATCTCATGAAGTGGTCATTCCACTTGGTAAACATTTCCGCATGTTATGGTGGTTGCATGGAGCAGCCACCACAAAAAGCTGTTTCAGTTAGCTTGGGGATGCCCTGACCGAAGTCTGCTGTGTTTTTGTTTTTTCATGATGACCTAGATGTCAAAATGAGTGTTTAGAACAAAACAGGCATCTGTTTAGCTACTGAAGTTGCTTCCCATTAAATTGCTTTATATTTCTAGATAATCTGTTATATAGCCTACTGTAAATTCAGCTTGCCTTCTACAAGCTACATTTCTGGCTGCTACTGGAAATCCCTCCTGGGCTGATTCAAATGTGTGAAGTGACAATGAAACCCCCGGTCCAACATTCAGTCCTGTGGGAGGCTTGGTTTACTCTGTGCTTGAGTGCCGTATTCATGTCCTGGGTTTTGCAAATCTCTGACTTCCAGATTTTTCTAGTAATCAGGGTGACTTAGATTTACATGTGTATCAAATTTCAGCTTTCTGAATGGTGTGTAAAAGATTGTTGCAGCTGTCCCCAACCTCATGCCACCCCCCCCCCCCCAAATTTTGGACTCCAAGTCCTTTGAGCGCCATCCTGCTTGGCCAATAGTTAAGGATAATGAAAATTGTAGTACAAAACATGCAGGGGGGAATAGAACAGTTTTCAAACTATTTTCAAAGTGTCATATCCTGCTTGGTGTAGATCTAACCTAGATCCCCAGATGTTTAGCCTGGAGAAGAGAAGATTGAGGGGAGACATGATTGCACTCTTCAATAGGCTGACCAGATAAAATCCAGGTCAGGGCTCCTGTAACTTTAACAGTTGTAGAGAAAAGGGAATTTCAGCCAGGGTCATTTGTATGCAATTAGTTCCTGGTGATATTTCCTCTTCATCACAACAGTTAAAGGTGCAGGGGCCCTGCCTTCTTTTGTATCTGGTCACTCTAGTATAGTGCCTGCACCTAACTGTTGTGATGAAGAGGGAATATCACCAGGAACCAATTGCATACAAATGACACTGGCTGAAATTCCCTTTTCTCTACAACTGTTCAAGTTACAGGAACCCTGACCTGAATTTTATCTGGTCACCCTACTCTTCAAATACTTGAAAGGTTGTCACACAAAGGAGGGCCAGGATCTCTTCTCGATCATCCCAGAATGCAGGACACAGAATAATGGGCTCAAGTTACAAGAAGCCAGATTCCGTCTGGACATCAGGAAAAATGTCCTGACTGTTAGAGCAGTACGACATTGAAACCAATGACCTAGGGAGGTGGTGGGCTCTCCCACATTAGAGGCATTCAAGAGGCAGCTGGACAACCATCTGTCAGGGATGCTTTAAGGTAGATTCCTGCATTGAGCAGGGGGTTGGACTAGATGGCCTTATAGGCCCCTTCCAACTCTACTATTCTATGATGTTTTGGGCTTCGGTCCCCAGCACTCCTGTCCATTGGCTATGCTGGCAAGGGTTTCAGGGAATTGATGTCCAAAACATTTGGAAAGCTACCTTCTGCCAACTCCTGTCTGTGAACACCATATTTCTCCATTCTAATGTGTGAGTCAGTGAGTTCTATGTGACTTTCTATAAATAACAAGGACTTTACTTCATTCATGCAATGAGGCTCATAATACTTCTTGACATTTTGTAGTATGTTCCTTTATTGAGACACACTTGTTTCCCAGAGAGAACAATTTGACCAGGATGCCTTTAGGCCATATTCTATATATGGGCAGCTGCTCATTCTGTGGGCCACACACCTGCACAGCATTCCAGTCTGAGTCTGTGTCCTAAGATATCACCATGGCATCTTGAGCTCCCTTTAAACAGATTTTTCCCAGTTTCCCTAGTTAATGAAGAAGCAAGGTGACCTGATACTCTCCCCACCACCTTTATTGTTTTGTTATGAAACTTAGACTGGAAATAATTGACATACTTCGAAATGTCTCTAAAGACTAATTAGCAATGGGGAGTCATGAATTAAATCAGCCTAGGTTGAATTAAATGCCTGCTCCAGGAGGAACTGAACTGAAACGAAACAAAGTTTTTGAATATCAGATGGGTTAGTATTGCAGCTGGATCCACCGTGGAGACTCAGCTAACTCTAGAGGTTTTGTTCTTTGATTTTTAAACAAATGAGGATGATAATAACACACATTTTTAATTAAATCTAAAATCTTCCTCAAAATTCGTTACAGTTGAATTATATTAATGGGACTTACAACCTGACCCTAAGTAGGCTTACTCAGAGGGAAGTACCATTGCATTCAAAGAACCCCACTGTGTAATAAATGTATTTATGATTTCAAACCTAGTTATACATAAATGTCCTTGCAGTACACTTTCCTGGCCAGAAATACCAACATTCACCTAGTTTTCTCCGAAGTAGTCCCATAGTCCCTCCATGAAATTGCAGCCATATTACTAAGTATTGAGTTTTGAAGCAAAGCTAAGTGTGATGAAAGACAGAGAATAGTCAAGGACAACTGAGTCGTATAAATGACAGGAAAATCTGCAGAAAATAAATGGCAGGTTTCTGAGCATTAGAGGTCACATTTGAAGGTTAATAGAACCTTTACACAACCATAATTTGAAGTTTGGATCCTGTTTATGGAATTCTTATCTAAGGATAGAAATAGCCCCAACGTGATATGAAATGAGTCAGGGAAAAATGTCATCATCACTCGGCGTGGCTCTGTACTGACGAACAGGCCAGAAAGCCTGTTTAGCAGAAGTATGGGGTGGTGGTGGCAGCGGGGAAGGCCGCAGGTAAAAAGCACAAGTGGGGGAGGGGAGGGAAGGGAAGGGAAGGGAGGGGTCCCCAGGGGTCCCCACTTACCTGTGGCCTTCCCCGCTGCCCTCCACTGCCCTCCTCTACTTCCGGAAGCAGCGGAGGGTAGCGGAGGGCAGTGGGGAAGGCCGCAGGTAAGGAGGGCAAGGGGGGGAGGGGGGAGTCTCCACTTACCTGCAGCCTTCCCCGCTGCTGTCCGCTGCCCTCCGCTGCTTCTGGACTACTGAGAACTAAGCTTTGCTGCCTAGTTCTCAGTAGACTGACAACACTCCGAGTGATGTCATCACCTGGCGCGTCGTCGCTCTACTGAGAACTAAGCTGCAAAGCCTAGTTCTCAGTAGTCCAGAAGCAGTGGAGGGCAGCAGATGGCAGCGGGGAAGGCCACAGGTAAGGTGCGCGAGTGGGGGGGGAAAGGGAGGAACGGCCCTAAAATGGTGGTCCGAATATCTGATATGTCCAATGGTTATCGGACATATGGATTTTGGATCCGATCAAATAGGGCCTCCTTAGGAATGTATCGTTATCGTTAATCAGATGTCTGATAACAACCTTATCGGTTCGTTATCGGACATCGGAACAATGATACACATCCCTAGTGAGAGCACATGTATGATAGAAAAAAAATGTATGGAATAAGAGCCTGAGATATGTCTCATGGGGAAAAGTTCAGGAAAGGGATGTTTTTTTCTTCCCTCAGCAAGATTAATTAGGGGGCTAGAGAGTGCAAAGTCAGCTTTTAATAGCCACTATTTGCTTACCTGGCTTGATTCGGCTGTGAGCTGCATAATTTTTAAAAAAAAAAAAATAAACAAAAGGATACAGTACTTTATCAGACAAATTGGGGGTGGATGTAGGCAGTGTTAGTAACAACATCCCCCACACAACAAGTGTAGTGAAGATTGATTGAGATAAATGATGATATACACTTTTCTAATACGTTTGCAGTTTTCTACAACATAATATTTAGGTCATAGTACAACACATGGTGTAATTTATTGATTGTCTTTTCAGGTAGACGACAGACTCATGGTTAGAACTTTCTCATGGGTAGGTTGAGGACAGGTGCTCTATGGAGAGAAGGGGAAGAGTAATACTTTGAAGAACAGCGGCCCAAAGTAGGGTATGTCAAGTACAAGTGTGGAGGCTTTCCAAAGTGGATCAGTTTTGTTTGTGGGAGTGGGGAAGACATGTATCAAATGGAAAGTCATTTGTCAGTGGAGGTGAAATATATCTGCTTGGGTATATCATGCAACTCCAAATGTAGGGGTGTGTATATTGGAGGTGTAGCGTTTCTAAATACTGTTTGTTGAATATGTAGATATTGCTTCAAAGGTGATGAGAATAATGCAAGGGGAACCGGATGTCCAACAGTGTGGATGAAAGATAAGGTGAGGATCTTCCTATGGAAATCTGTGTGTATTAGCAGGGAGGAAAAAGCAAACATGGATGACAATTGGAGCTACAGCTGTTTCAACACCTTTTCTAAAAGAGGGAATAAATATGTAGATGATTTTAATTGCATTCTTTAATTGAATGATTTGGACAGCTTAATTGTATGTTATTATTTTACATAAGCCACTTTGGGGATCCTTCTGGGCTAGAAGACAGGATAACGATTAAGTAAATCAAAATAGAACAAGATTTCCCCTAAAAGAAAATGTCATCACCACTAGGTAAGCATAGCAACAGTAATTCTGAAACTGCCCTCGTTTGGACTTTGGGAGGAAGTTCTATAACTGAGATTAGTCACTGACAACAACTCTCTTCAATGCCCTGGTTCGGGGCAGGCAGATAGCAAATGTTCAGATGTTTTGGGCTTCAGCTTCCTGCATTCCTGACTACTGGTCATTCTGGCTGAAGCTGATGAGCGTTGAGGTCGAACAAATTTGGAGATCTACCTTCTGCTCACCCATGACCTAGTTGACTGAAGTTGATGTAATTATGGAATTATTTAGGAGGATGCTTCGGTGGATCTCAGACGTCCTAAAAGGGGCACAATGGAAGAATATTACTTGAACCCACAACCCTGGATCCCCAGTGAACTGGAGCACCTGTGTTTTAGATCATGAACAGTTGGGTCAAGAAAGATCTCCCTTTATGATATGTGCATTCCCATTTCCCAGTAACAAGGCATGATGGGAACCAGTTGCATCTAGGTTATGAAGTGTCAGGAAATTCTGGATTTGCATGCAGCTCTGCCATGTGGTAAAGCACAGAATTTCAGGTGGCAGTTTCTCAGTGAACTTTCTTCAGGCCCGGGAGAGGCTTTCACTATCCAGGTAAGCCATTGGATCTCCCTGGAAAGGAAGGAGTATGGGATGTCTTCCTTTTCTTGTTCAACCTTGCTAGAGCAACAAGATCTGCTGTGTTCCTGTATTTTATTTTATTTTTTGGTTATTTTTTTTTCTGACCTGTTCCTCCATCCTGCCACCTGGTTTCTCCTTTGGGCTTGACTTGTTCCTCAGCCCTGGCTTTCTGCCTTGCTTCTCAACCCCACCTTCTGGTTTGGCCTGTGGTTCTGCATTGCTCTTTGGTCCTGGCTACTGGACTGCCCAACAACTCCCGGTTCTCAGCTTCTGGCTAACCTCAGTCTGTTGCCTATAGCCCAGCCCTGACAAAAGAGTATAAACAGCTGTCAACCAGGCTGAAAGCTAGACCAAAACCAGGCTAAAGGAAGTTGTACTTTAAGATCCAAAGAGAGGACCTGATGGATTTCCTCAATGACAGTTTGCCCACAATGAGGTAATGCAGTTGTTTTGTGAGTTCTGCATCAACCAGTGATACCAGAATGGCCTACTGGAAGGGATGGGCATCTCCCTCAGGCTCATCAAGGTTCTCATTCCTCTCCCCCGCAACATGAAATTCATCCTGTCCTAGTTCTGTATGAGCTCCCCTCCCCCAACCACCGATGCATACATATTTTTGTAGGCCTTTTTCAAAAGCTTGATCTTTTGTGCATATGCATCCATTGACTCAAGCATAGTCGTGCGCAATTCAGGAAGGTGTGCCACTTTCTTTGAACATTTTTCAAATGTGTGAAATACTTATTTTTCTTTTTGCGTCATGGAATGCATTGCAAACATGGAAAGGTATCAATTTCCAAATGCAAATTGCCTTTGGGCCCACATCTGGAAGATATAAACTGGGTAAATGTGTAAAAAAACAAACAAACACCCACCCCTCAATGGAGCACAATTTCCACTCTTCCCTACCTATTGGCATTGCCTTCCTAGGGAAGTAAATTGTGCTGTAGTGAGAATGCCCCTCAATAATTCCTATATCTGTTAAGCAGTCCTGATGGGAAAGGGAGCTGGTGTGTAATCCACAAGACTGCCAGTTCCAGCCAAATAGAACCTAATCCTATTTGCTTGCTTGATACTGAAATTAAACCCAAACTTGGATAGGTTAGGAGGAAAATATGCTTTTAGAGCAATGGGTTTATATAAATAGAATATATTTTAATTTCCATTTGAACATAACTAGTTATCTGCGGGCCTTGCTGAAACCATTCTCCATCCCGAAAATGTTGTCAATCGCATATTAATAAAAGAGAGTTAATTTAAGACTTCTTTAAAGCTTTGATGTTTAAAAACTGTGACTCAGGAGGGAGTTTTTTAATGAAGGTCATAGAAATAAAGTTATCTCTTTGTCGTGTGTGATCTTGGCGCAGGAATATCTGTTTAAGGCTCAACTTGTCTTAACCTTACCTCTCTTTCTCAGGAATAGCAGAAAACCAATATTTTATGCTGTGTTTGAATTGTATGTGATCGGGGCAGGATAATTTTGATGAAATGCAAAGTAAATGTTACTGTGGTAAAATACAATAGGTATTTTGTATAGAAAATGAGTTGGTCTTTTGATTTCAGAGGGAGGGGTTTAGGGCTAGGGCTAGGGCTAGGGCTAGGGTTGGTTTCTTGGTGCAGAATAAAATCCTTCCCCTTCCCAAGAAAAAAACAATGTGCCCCAAGAAAAAAATCCATTTTCTAATGTACCCTGAAGTCACATGTTCAAATGGAATAAGTAGTTGCATCCTAAGAGGATTTCTGTTGATGTAAACATGATGAAATCAATGCATCATTCTGACACAAATACTCTGAAACATTAGGTTTAGAGCAGGGGTGGGCAACCCCCAGATATATCTTTCTTGGTACTTGCCAAGGTGCCCTATACTCCCACCTTAAAAATAAATAAATCCCACAGCTGGGATTGCTGTGAAATAGGTTTTGTTGAACTGTGAATTCAAAGGAGTTTGTTAGTGTGTTGGAGTTCAGCTCCCACCTCTGCCTTGTATTCAGACTTTTAGGCAGGTTACTTGACCTTTGCCACACCTCCCATGACAGCCATTTTGTGGCAGTGCCCAGGGCAGTTCTTGAAATTGCAAAATGTGCCCACAGGCCCCAAAAGGTTGCCTCACCCTGATCTATAGCATAGAGCCAAACTCATCCATGTTGCAACTAAAGACCCAAGACTCATCACAATCTCCCTGTGTTACATAAGTCTATTTGCTTCAATCAGGAACACTGATTCAATGAAGACCTGGGTGATGGAAGGGCAGGGTATGGTCAGTGCTACGGATTGCAGCCAAGTCAGGGTGAAGTGTAAGTGTGGAAAAGGCCATCTGTGAAAGACTATTGGGGGATTGAACCCTATACCACTATATCCCAGTATAGCAAGAGAAGGATTGTCATAAATTCAGGACTTGTTCTCTTCCTAGAAGAGTCTGGCATTATTATAGTTAATTAATTATATCTGCATGGGCATCCAGTGAGAGCCACGAGCTGTGAGTTGCTCAAATGTGTGGCTGGGAATATTTATGGAAACTGCAATTTGCACAAAACAGCAGCCATAAACAGCATAATTTGCATAAAAATGCAGGCATAAAGGACAATTTATGCTTGTAATTTTACGCAAATGGCATTATTTATGGCCATGATTTTGTGCAAATTCTGATTTCCGTAAATGTACCAAGACATGAATTTGTGGAAATTGGGATTAGCACAAATAATAATACTAAAAATCTTTGTAAACAATCCAGAGAGCTTCAGCTCTGGGGCGGTATAGAAATGTAATCAATAGCAATGTAATAATAATAATAATAATAACAATAATAATAATTTTTATTACTGAATTTTAACCTTGTGACTATATTTTTATTGTTATTATATTGCATTGTATGGAACAGGCTATAACCTGCGATTGGTTGCCTAAAGAATAAAGTGAAATAATAATGATGCAGGAAACCCGGAGCTTGCCCAATTTGGCACATACCAAGTTGAACCAGCTCAATGATCCATAATCCGGTGTCCAAGGGGACTGAGCAGGAAAAAAATATGCTCGGCTGTACCTGCCCCCCCCCAATGAATTCCTCCGACATCCATACTGCTAATCTGTTCCAAGGTTTGTGCCATGATTGACCTAATGTGAAAGAGGCACATAGAGCCCAGCAGAGGTTGATTATTATTATTATTATTATTATTATTATTATTATTATTATTTTGCATTCAGCACATGTAATATTTAATATTTATCTATTTAAAGTGTTTTTATCCTGCCTATTCAGCCAAGGCTCCAGGACCACCTTACATGCAAACAACAAAACAGGCGTTCTCAGTCCACAGGCTTATCATCGAAAAGGGCATGACATTTGATTATGGACTGGAGATTCCCAAAAAGAAAAAGAGAAGAAAAAATAAAGAGAAAGAAGGGGGAAAAAAGGATTGAAGCTGGAATATATTTCTTGTTGGGATTTAAGGGATGTTTAGCTGGAGAGAAATTGTGGAAGCTTAAATGTATACATATAACAATAGAATAAGCTTAATGATACTTTAAAAAGATGATTGGAAGATGGTATGGAAAAAGGGAGGAAGGGGAGTGGGCTGGGAAAAAATAATTATGCTAATAATGAAAGAAAAGATAATATCTATGTGTAAATCTTTTATAAACTGAGTGGTCTATCTGTGAATTCAACTGATAAGAAAAGTCCTACTTAAAAGAAAGAGGAAAAATTGATGCAAAAACTTTTTAGTGGGGTGGGGGGGATTTTTGCTAATTGCTTTTGTGCAGGAGAAAATAGGGTTATACATTTTTGTGGTGGAGAAAATTGGGAGTCCATTTCAATGTTGTATGTTTTTGTTCGTTTTTCATGTTTTTCATGTTTGTTTGTTTTTAAGTCTATTAGTGTTCAGAAACAATAAAAAAAATTAATCCAAAAAAAAAAAAACCCATGACAGGCAAGGAAAGATGGGTGGGAAGGGAAGGGAAGAGGAATGAATAAATAGCATTTCCATAGGGCTGGTGGAAGGGTCTTGCTTCCCCTCTCATCTCCCTCTGTTAATAGTAAATAGAACTATGTTTGGATGTGTGGAAGCAAGACGGGGATGCGATCCTGCACCCGCCAAACTTTCAATGTACAAAACTTACTGAAAGCATGAATTAGAGGGGACAGGACCTCTAGAAGATTTTGCTTTGAAAAGTTTGGGGCAGTGGATAGAATTGCTGGGTTATGGTTCTGCCCACATTTCAGAATAGATTATGGAATCTAGAAATAAGTGTCTACTGATTGACTTTCTGAATACATCACTGATGCCACGTCATCCCAATACTTTAAGAAGTACTTGCATGTCTAGAACATTAGGCCCAAGTACACATTCCAGCAGCAGGGGAGATCCACAGCCCAGATTTGTTGGCAGAGGGGAGAATAAGGTGAGTGTAAAGGTAAAGCCTATCACAGGACCGTAATGGCAAGGTCCTCTTTTTGATCAGCTCAAGTGGGTAAGCATAGAACCTAGGAACAGTTATAGTAGTTGGATAGTACCATATGACCTGCTCTGGCCCATTGACGCTGCTCTCTATTGTCCGGAGTTCGATCCTGCGCACAAGCTAAATTCTCACCTAATCTCTTGGTCTCTGCATCCTATCTGGCTGGGGTCTCCAATGTGGTGCCTGCAAACACCAGGCAGGTATCTAACAGGCCACATATCCCCTCCTCATTTTTTTGCATTTATTGGTTTTTAAATAGTTTTTTTTAAAAAAACTGACATGCTGAAAAGCAAGGTGCTGTCTTCCAGTGCCATTTTTATTTGGATTCAAAAACTGGCTTTGTGTTTTGGAGTTTAGACCCCTCACCTCAGCCTTATCCTTAGGCTCATGGGCAAATTACTTTTCTTTGCCTTTTGGGAAAGGAGTGTTTTGTGACTGCCCATGCCCACCATGGCAGCCATTTTATGAACGGGCAACCCCCTCTCATGGCCACCATTTTGTGAAAGCATACACAGCCAGCTCTCAAAATTCCAAATGGGCCCGCTGACACCCCCCCCCCCAAAGGTTGGGGACTCAAAGCCTGAAATCTCTCCCATTTGCCCAAACAAATGTTTATCCAAACAGAGCTGAACTTAGACAAATATTCCAGGCTTTGGTCATAGGGAGGGAGAGCCTTAATACTTCGCATAACGTTGTGTGCTGTAGAGAAATTCTAAGCCGGCTTCTGTTAAGAGAGGCTCCTCCTCTGATATTTTGGTAAGCCCCACTTGTTTTGAGGTTTGTATTTTCAAGTGCAAGATAAGCTCAAGTATTCAAAAGCTACATCTGTTCAAAGCTTACAGATGGTCTTTTGTGTTATCTCTAGCTTCCGTATAATTATGTGCGACACTGCATTTCTTTGGGAGGTGTTGCTGAGTAGAGATACATTATAATTGAACTTGAATCTGTGCATGCTCCATAGGGCTTTCCACAATGGCTATAATGAATTCTTCAGTTTACACATTGAAACCTCTCGAGCAAAGATTAGATTTGTAGGCATTAGGCAGTGTACTTATTGCTACAATATTCCCAGCTAGGTGGGGGAAAAGAGGTTATTTTTATCATTTTATTTTTTTTAAAAAAGCTGCAGACATCTCTTTTTTTCTCTATCCCCTTCGCCCCTGCCCAACCTTTGGAAAAAAAAAACTCTCTAAAGAGCAAACGATAACATTTTGTTAATTGAGTCATCCAGCAGAAAATTACATTAGTGCTATCTAATTTATAAATTATACACAATAGGTATGATGATGTCTTTTACTGGGACAATAAGCATTTGTTGGTCCAATAAAAGCTTTCCCTTGCCTATTAAGTACCTTATTCTCTGGAAACAAAATGATGCCAACTGCTTACACCTGTTTCCCTTTATCAAAAGATGTGACAGAAAGCAGGATTACAGTGGCTTAGATATATACATGCTCCTCCTTGAGGTGAGGAGAGGAGAGGAGAAGGCCTCAATCGTTTAGCATAACGAAGCACAGAACATTTTGAAGCCTAAATCCCTTTCCCACAAAATGCCTCTTCTTTTGTGTGCTAAAGGGATAGGTAAATCTGCAGTTTCACGTTCTCCAATATATCAAGAAATTCTTTCTCTCCCAAACATGAAGAACTTTGTGAATTTTGGTAAATTCTTGTACATAAAAATGAACTGAAATTAAATTCTTACCCCTCTGCACCTGCTATTCTAAACACAGAGAGTACCATGACAGACATGCCTCCCATAGAGCTGTTAAAGATGAGGTGACTGTCTGGAAAAAAAAATGGTGGCAACCCTAAGTCAGCACTAACATGGTTGAATATGCAGGGATTCAAACCTAGACAATTAAGGGCAAAGCACTCAAAGCCCTGGGCCTAGTTTTCGTTTCTCCCACATTCCGTTTTTTCCCCTCAAGTTTTGTCCCAAATATGGAGAACTTTCCAATTGTTGGTAAATTCTTATCAAAACTGAACTGATACAAATTTCTAAACCACCCCTTGTGTGCCGTGTTGTTACCTGGGCCAATGGCTTTCAACTTTTCTTTCCTTCAGGACAGCATTTCTACTATGGATGGGGATGGGGTTAGAATTCCAAACATGGCTGCTCACCTGGGGCGATTGTTCAAATTCTTGCTTCTATTCACAGGCCCTCGAGCATCCTCCTCCTCCCCTTTTTCCATAGGCAAACAAAACTTTACCGGTGACAGAAGCAGACACACACACATGTCCATGTAGAACGTTCAAGAAGTCCAACCAGTTTGGGGGATGAATGAGAAGTTGTTCCCCAGTCCTTGCATTGATCTCTCTGCTGAGGAATCCTTTAATCTAGCAGAGAAGTTCAGTGCACTGCCCAGAGGACTAGCACATTTTCTAGCACCTGGAACTCTCCAGATGTTTTAGACTTCAACTCTCAGCATCCCTAGCCAGCATGGCCGATTGTCAGGAATTCCGGGAGTTGTAATCCAAAATATCTGCAGGGTTCCAGGGTACAGTCTGTCCTTGCAAAGTGTCATTCACAGGACTGTGGCACACTATGTTACCTTAAGAGTGTCTTAAAAGATCCAGCATTCTCCTGTGGCTATATAGTACATGGGAAGATTGGCAGATTGCTACTTCTGTCCATGTACCTTTCAAAGAACCACCAGATCTGCTGCATCTTACAGCCCCTCAGATGCTGTCTAGGAGTCATAGGATTACTCTCTGGGCTGCAGTCCTATGAGCCTTTACTATGGGGTGAGTCCCATTCTATCGGTAGTCATCAGAAATAACATGCAGAGGATTGCACTGTTAGACGAATCAGAATGAAAAAAGTTAACAGAATTTAATAAGGTTTTGGATATGGGTCAGGAAGCATGCTGGAATTTGTTGTGGATGAGTCATAGATATCATGAGATGAAGGAGGAGGAGGAGGAGGAGAAGGAGGAGGAGGAGGAGGAAAAATACCAACAATGGTGGGTTTATTATTTTGGCAACTCTATTTAGGAGGGTGGGTATTCACTTTTCTATTGAATAAATAAAAGGTTCCCAGAGGGACTCATAGGCCATATCCTACACCAAGCAGGATATGACACTTTGAAAACAGTTTGAAAACTGTATATGGAGTGTGTCCTGGGCCCCAACAGTTGACACTACCAGTATAAACTGTTTTAAAGTAGTAGTGTAGATCCTGCCTGAGTCACTACAGTGAAATCTTACTCATAATAATATGAACAAAGCAGGAGCTCTCTTTTACACAAGCTACAGTCTTCAATGGGTAAGTGGTATGAACAGTGAGCAATAGTTCAGACGAAGGCCCTACTGCATATCTTATAATATAATTTAAAATATATTGAATTTGTGAGGTCCGCAGGATGAATACTGTGAAAAACATCACATTCTTTCCACTTGGTTATTTCTTTGTACTGCACAGCACGGGTCACCTGACTCCTTTGTAGCCATGCAATTAGGTCCTAACTGTTCAACATTTATCTAAATAGTTAATTGCCACAATGAGTAACGATGCAGAAATGACTTCTGTTGCCTGTCTTCCAAATCAGAATCACAGAAATGTGGATTGAAAAGGCTGGTCTTCTGTCCCTGCAGGCTAGATTCCCCTTGACAACAGCAGGAGATTGCCACATAGGGAAATGAATTGGTTATTCCTTATTAGTCTCCCCCTCCCCCCAGAAGCTTTTGGGTAGGTTTTGTGCAAAATGTGTAGCCACAGGTTATTAGGAACATAGGAAACTGCATTATATCAAGTCAGAATATTTGTCCATCTAACCTGATATCATTTATTATGACCAGCTGCAGCTCCACTCAGGAAGAGTTCCTGCACTACTACTACTACTACTACTAATAATAACAATAATATATTATTTATTTCTTACCCGCCGCTCTCTCTGGATCGAGGCAAGGAACAACATCAAAAACAAATGATATAAAATACATAAAACTGATTGAAAACATATAAAAACTGATTGAAAACATATAAAAACATTGTTAAAATACCAATAAAACTCTACTACCTTTAGGGTTTCCAGCTGGGTGCCTGGGGTAACCAATGTGCCTGCAGACATCCCTGACTCACCTAATTTTTATTTTATTATATATATTTTTTAAAAAAATAGAAGTTAAAAACATTCACTGGGAGGACGGCATGCTACAAGTGAAGGGCTCCTCTCCAGCACCATCTTTGTTGGGGTTCAAAAGAGTCGGTTTGGGTTTTGGGCATTCAAACCCCACCTGTGTTTTGTACTTGGGGAATTTTCTTTCAGCCTCACTGCTTCATCTTCTGGGAAATGAGTATTTTGTGTCTGACCATGCTCACCATTACAGCCACTTTATGAATGGGCAGCCACATACCATGGCAGCCTTTTTGTGAGAGGTTCCATGACACTCACAACATCCCAAATCTGCCTTCTGACCCAAGAAGGTTGGTGATCCATGCACTACCTGATCCATTGAACTGGAGCCATCAGGGATTGAATCAGAGGCTTTTTGCATGTACACCTTCTGCTCTGCAACTCAACTATGCTCCATCCCCAAAAGGTAGTTTTATCAGCTTTATGAATACAATCAATCCTTTTGCTATTACCTATTGGACTACTTAAACCTTTCCCTCCTTCTGTATATTTCATTTAAATTCCCTCCAGTTGCTTTTCAACTAATTGGGGTGGACCACATGAACCACCACTGGGAGAATAGCAGAAGGGATTATTTATTTAATGTGAAGCTGAGCAGCCCTTTCGTAGCTTTAAGGGTAAACAATGATTATATATGATATTTAAATTCTGTTGACCACACAAAGTAAGGCTATTGGTTTAATGTGCTTGTTTGGCATTCCTATCTGCTGCCTCGATCAATATTTCCTTATGTCTCCCCATAATGTGTAGTTTGGATCTGAGCAGTGAAATATTGAACTAAAATTTGATATCCGTGTTCATGATTCTACATTTTCTCATCTCATCAACCATATGTGGCTTTTGAGTCAGGCTAGAAAAGGTGCAAACACATATTATGATGTAATATTTGCCTTGAAGGTGAAAGTATTGGGATGGAGGTTAGTGTGCATGTTCAGGACATGATTCTCTGTATCAAGTTTGAACACCAGCTTGCATGCATTTCCAATGGGTATGGGGAAAATGAAAAAAACACAGTTCAATGCACTCCCTAACTGTGCAGTTCACCAGAACAGTATAGCTGGAAAAATGTGTCATGCTAATTGTGTTAGCATTTCTCATGGCCCCCACCTTTCCTGCTGTGGGACAAGAACACCACTTATCCTCTCATGTCTGGGAGACATGGATCTGCAGCACCTTCATATCTCCCCATAACGTGTAATTTGGGTCTGAAGTGATACAGCTCTGAATCAGACTTACCACCTCATCTACTGTTTGGGAGAAATATACCCAAGTTGTAGTTTGTGCCTAGAGGCCAGAAAATGCTTCTGGCAATTTTGTTTTTTTAAAGGATTCTTCCTTCCCAATTAGGAAAATGCTGAGGGACATTTGATAGTAGTTACTGCACCACCCACTCCAATTGTGAAGAAACATTTGCTTCAGAGGAACATCTGTTGTGTGGGACGGAAGCACAAGGAAGCCATTGGCAGCAGCTATTCGTTGCTCCTAGGAGGAAAATGGAAGGAAAATTTGTTTCAAAGGCGTAAGTGTTAATAAATCGCATCAAAGTGATCAGACACGTCTAATACTAATTTTTGTGCTGCTTGAGGCAACCTGCATATCATAAAGTGAGAGCCTTTGGGCCTCATTTGTGTCTGGTTTTAATGCCTTTCCTCCTCCAGTCATGGTGTACAAAGTATTTACAACTGCAAAGTTCAATAGAGACATGAAGGCAGCATAATACTAGAAACATTAATAACCTCTAGGTTTTTTTATTCAGCAAACAGGTGTTAATACATTGATATTTTGTTTTGAATAATCTTACCTATCAGTCTCTCTCTCTCTCTCTCCCTCCCCTCCTCCTCCTCCTCTCTGTATACATCTGTTGCAAATAAATATCTGAATATCTAATTAATTAATAAGAATTAATCTCACTGGGTTCAAAGGGACTTGCCCCCAAGTAAACATGCATGGTGCTTCAGCTGTTGTTATCTACCCGGAAGTAAATACCATTGATTTCAATGGGACTTACTCCCAAGTAAGTGCATCTGTCAGCAATCCAATGCACACTTACGTGGCAGTAGGAAAGGACTATTTGAACCAGTAGGACTTCATTCCCTATTATTATTATTATTATTATTATTATTCTCCTCTCACTCCTGGCAATTTTTCCAGATGGACACGATGGGCTTTGCCAAGTCATGTAGTCTTTTACTATTCAGTAATTTCCTGACTATTGAACATTTTTTAGGTAAGACTGTTTTCTGGATGTTGGTGTGGATGTATTCTGGTAGAGCCCCAATTTCCTGCATCTGACTTGCATAAATATATGCTACAGGTTACAACAGATCTGAACAACTGGTATCCCAACAAGCCTAACCCAGCTCCTCGGACATGTGGAATCCACAGTCCAATTGGGCGAAGGATGGTATTTGCGGGTGGGGGGGCAAGGAGTCTTGGGTGGGATGCTCCGATTGGGGCATCCGGGTGGTGTCACTGGGCGGGGCTATGGACGAGCGGCTTGAATTGCCACCTAACGGTCCAGCCCGCCCTCTTTGTTCGGCGCAGCTCCCTCCCTCCCCTCCCTGTAGACAGTATGGGCTAGCCAGTCGTCATTAGGAGGCCAAGTAGGAATTTTTTACTCTTACCCTAATTTGGTTAGGAGTTTTTTCGCCTACTTCGTACTGTAAGACAGCGGGGGAGTATTAAATAGGTGGATTTGCACTAATTTGGTCACTTCAATTTGGTAGGTGCGGGCATCCTTAGGGGCGTTTTCAACTGGTGAACATTCTCAGGAACCGTTGAGGTAAAGGGTAATACCTGACGCCCACATCTGGGAGCCCCGCGGCACCAGATCATGGGAATAAGGTTTACCTTTGAGGCCAACTCTACTCACACGCTCGGAGCACTGCGGCACGGGTGTTGTGACAAAGGAAGGCCTCCCAACCCCAAATGGGGTATGACCAAGGGGTGGCGAACGTGGGATGCCACCCGGAGGTCAGAGAATGGTTCACCCATTCCTAAGATTTGGCCTGGAAGAGGCCAAGAGAGGATGCCCGCATAGGTCTTATCCCTTACTGCAGATCTTGAATAAAAGTGGCCCATTTTATACCCAACTTTCTTGTTTCGACTCTTTATTTTGCACCCTACACTCCGCAAGTATTGTAGGCTGACCATCTGAAAAGGAGGACAGGGCTCATATAACTTTAACAGTTGTAGAGAAAAGGGAATTTCAATCAGTGTCATTTGTATGCAATTAGTTCCTGGTGAAATTCCCTCTTCATCACAACAGTTAAAGTTGCAGGGGCCCTGCCTTCTTTTGTATATGGTCACTCTAGTATAGTGCCTACACCTTTAACAGTTGTGATGAAGAGGGAATTTCACCAGGAACTAATTGCATACAAATGATCCTGGCTGAAACTCCCTTTTCTCTACAACTGTTAAAGTTACGTGAGCCCTGTCCTCCTTTTCAGATGGTCAGCCTATGTATTGTTACTAGTGCTCGCAAACCCTCCTAGTGCCATTTCTATGCAATTAGTCCCTGGTGATATTTCCTCTTCATCACAACAGTTAAAGGTGCAGGCACTATACTAGAATGACCCTATACAAAAGAAGGCAGGGCCCCTGCAACTTTAACTGGTGTGATGAAGGGGGAATTTCACCAGGAACTAATTGCATACAAATGACCCTGGCTGAAATTCCCTTTTCTCAACAACTGTTAAAGTTACATGAGCCCTGACCTGGATTTTATCTCGTCACCCTATATATGTAAGATTTGCTCTTAAAAAAACTTTTGAGTTTCATTCTTCCGAAGTGCTTAATCGCATTTCACTTCACACTTTCTTATATCTTTTGCACATTTAGTACCCAAGAACACGTCGGTTTAATCTGACCACCAATGTACGATGTCATTGCTGGTCGTGGTTTTTTAAGCCCATCAGTAGCCATTGGACTTTTGGTTAATTAAGATTATCATGCTGTCAGGCAAAGAGCATGCCCAGCGAAGAGATTTTTTTTAAAAAAACAGCATGCTCTCAGACCAGGGGTTTTCACTCCTTATTCCAAAACTCTGTATGGAACTTTGTAGTCATTCAGCCATTCATTTTTAATAGGATGGCAATGGGAAATCTCTTTCACATTAAAATATATAGCCAAACAGGGTACTATACTGCAGGAATGTCTAACTTCTTTAGCCTGATGAGGCAGGATCCTCAATGGCCAATCTGTCTGGGGGACTGAGCCCTCCACTTAACTGGCCGTGAAGTCAACACTCACGTATATATGTTCCATTGAGCTTGGTTGCACAAGCAGTAGAACCATGCCAGTGCTAAATGAGAAGCCATCCCTGAAGTCTTTAAGATAAAGCAGGGGACTGCGGTATCCTTTCATTTTATGTTGGGAGGGGCTACTGGATACATTGAAAGCTTGGCCTGGCCAACATAGCTCCCTGATCAAAGAGTGGTGATAAACAAAAACCAGACACTTACAACATTTCAGAGAGCCACAACAATCAGGATGGAATTGATCTAGAAGACAGAACTGGATATGGGAAGATACAAGCACATTAGACCTCTACCATGGACTCCCTTGATGTCTCCAGGGAAATTGCTAGCTCTGATTATAGAGCAGGAACACAGAACCTCAGATCCAGGGACAAAACGTGGCCTTCCTGAGGTCCAAACCTGGCCCTTTAAGGTTCCACAGTGGGCCACACCCCTTCTCTGGCTCCACCCTTTTTCCCAACCACTGATCATTGGTTGGTCTCCTGGCTCTTGTGCAATTCCCCCCCCCAATTCTTAAATCCCCCTTCTAAGGCTTAGTTACCAGCAGTAATTTTTAAAGCTAAAATAGGTGGGTAGTTTTGGTATTTTGACCAAAGCCTTGGGATTTCTATTCCGATCCTCCTGTCTCCAGGCCTAAAGTGCAGCACCGGAGAGCTTCTCTGAAAATGAATTCAGCCCTCAGTTTGAAAGAAGTTCAACACCCTGCTATAGAGGAAATCATGGGCTGGTTGTAAAGGTGGATACTACTTTCAAGTGCCTTATAAATGCCAAGAGTAGTAGAATAATTCATGGCTTCCTGAAGTGGAACATGGCAGCAGTCTTAGAGGATGTGGAGAATTTATTTGGGAGACAAGAATGCTAAGAACACACACATGGTGAGCTACAGTTTGCAGCAGTACAAAAGCAACATGGAGTGACAAGGAGAAGTATTTTTGGGTAATCTCCATTAATCTCATCTAGCTAAGTGTACTGTGTGGGATGTACGAATCTGTCAATTTCAGTTACTATCCATTTTTCACTTTTCTGATCTTAAGTGCATTTGCAAAACAAAATGTTAGGTCCACATGAAAATTCATATGCATTTAATGTACATTTCTCCTAATATGTACGTTTTTGTGCCCAGTTTTGCCTAACATATGCAATTTTTACCAAAACAAATATTGCTTAGTATCCCATTCCCTCACAGTGCCAGCACTAGTGACGTTGTGCTAACATAAACCAATGCTACTGAAACATCATTAATGCTTGTCAGGCAAAAGGGACAGGCAGTGATTTGCTACCAAATTTCAGCTCCATGATTCGCCAGTGAAATTTGGTGGTTAATTGCCCTCCCTTTCCCTAGTTCTAGTTCTAGTTCTAAAGTAGTACTGGATACTGTCCGATTGGATTTTTCTTCGTATGTTTTTTGATTGGAGACCCGCATTGCAAATTTTTTTAAAAAAATGTGAATATCAAAGTATAACTCAATTTGGGATCAGGAACTTAGAATTAAGTAGATTCCTGTTGAAATGCAAAGTGAATACATTTCTTCCCCCTCATCAGCTTCTGTGGTGGATTTTAACTCATGCCACAAACTAGCACTGGTGTCCCTGGGTTGTTGGGGATGCCCCAGATCAGTATTTTCTACATCAAACAGGTTGTTGGTCCAGTTGACCTACAATCCCCCCTCTAATTCTATGATTGTAAGACTTCCACCCTTTCTACCCCATCTATAAAATGGGAGCAGTGCCCTACCTCCCAGAGCAGTTGGAAAGACAATCAGGTTTAGGGATTGTAATAAAGTGCTAAACCAATTTAAAGTGTTATGTTTTGCTTTCTGGAGCAAAGCATGTGGAAATGGGAAGGTAATGTGCAGTTAAACAATGTAAAATTTGCACGTCATGAATCTTAGATGCTCTTTTTAAAAGATTGCAAATCTGGCAATCTATCCCCCTATCACTAAAAATCTACTTTCAGATCTGAGGTGGTTTGGGTGCACCTTATTTTAATTTTTCAGAAAAGAATGTGGTGCTTTAATTGCTTAGCCCAAACATAGCCTTGAATATATGCTTTGCATTTCATTTTTCTTACAAAGAAGAACTCAGCTATCTAGAATTCAATATTTGCGTCTACTTTTCTGCCCATGGGGAAAGGATATGTAAATCAGTTAGCCAGGATTAACCTCAAATTAGGAGGAAGCTAATTAAAAATGTAGTGTTTCCTGTGGAGAAAAATCTGTTTTCCAAGTTTCCACATTTATTCTTATGTGTAAACTTCCTTTTTAAAAAATGACTGAAAGAAAAGCACAATATGACCAATTTGTGTTTTAAAAACAAAAACAAAACGAAGTCTGATTATCATTATTTTTTTTACCTGAATATTAAAATAAATATTTAAGTACCTCTACATTTTTTACTTCATGGTAAATAAAAAAAAATATGCCTGTTTAAAATTAAATAGGCATCGAGGGAAAATATCAATGCAATTAAATAATTTATTTTCTATATTGAATGAATATTTGGTATTCTATATTGAATGAATATTTGGCATCAGTTACAAACCTTCAGCTACATTTCATATATGTCCCCACTAAATCAGCACAATTTGTGACCTATAAAGCCAAACACAGCCCACAAACTCTATTTTGGCTTCATTTGTTTTGCAGTTCTCGGCAGCCAACAAAAACAGAAATTTTATTGGGTCCCAGGCAGGCCATTGTATATGGCTGGTGAGCAGTCTTTTGCTCTGGAGTATCATTTGGGGAGACTCACTCTGTTACCTGCATTTCAGATTGCAGGTGATTATTCCACATGAGCCCCTTTACCTCTAGTTATTGTGAGATTCAAAATAAAAGAAGAATGTCCAGCCTGCTCCTCACAAATTTCACTGGTCATATGGAAACCCTTCACTGCCCCTCCAAATTCCTCGGATATTTTCTTCGATATTTTAATCTAACTTTACTTCAGAATTTTAGTTCTCCAATGGTCAATTTTTTTAAAAAAAAAATCAATTAAAAGAATCCCATAAAAAGGGGGAGGGGAACCTGCAGCTCTCCAGATGTTGCTGGACTGGGGCTTCTGGGAGTTGGAGTTTAAGAACATGTGGAGGTTCCCCATCAGATGAATTATCCTGTCAAATCCGTCCTCTCATATGCACTTAAGAAGGGATTACTGAGATAGTTTTACTGGCTGAGGCAGAACAGCAAAGGGTGCCCCCTCCATTCATAGTACATAGGGCCCAAGGCAGGTCAGTTGGTGTTTTTAGGCAGAAAATCCCAGAACTGCCCCTCCCCCTCCCTGGCTGTAAAAATAAAATGATAATACATTAAATAATTAGTGATTTGCAACCCTTCCATGATGCCCGAAATCAGACGCCTCATTCTACCTCATGATAGGGCCTGCCTTGCCCCCCTGCTCTGCCAGTGTCCTTCCAGCACATGCAGAACTCTATAAGTGCATATGTGTGTGGAAAGGAAGGGCTCCTGCATAGTCCCCTAAGGGCAGGAAAATAGACAGACACGTTATGAGCTGGACGGTATCACATAAAAAAATGGATGTTAGGGTCAAGCTGCTATGCTACTACCCAGCTTTGCCAAAAGTAAGTTTGGGTTATCAGGATGCCAACTTGGGGGTAGGTGGCCTTAAACCTTTTGCCCCCACTGTGATCTCAGTCTGGTTCAGGTCCCCACACCTGCAAATTGCATTTTAAAAAAGGACCACTTTGCTTTAATGGCAGCTACTTTTTCCTGAGCAAAATGCTATGCAGGTATCTCTGATCCAAATGATGACTACATAAGGTTGAGGGGATAACCCCCCTCCACTCCCCCATCCTATGGCCCCAATTTATTTATTTAAAACATTCTTAGATGCCATTCAGGGCAGAAACTCTTATAAGGCAGCTTACAACAATAAAATGCATGAAAACAGTTAAAACAGTAAAAACAATAAAAACATAAATACAATAAAATAGCAATTAAAAACAATAACAGCCAACAATAACAGCCAACAATAAAAACCAGCAAGAATAACCATTGTGATAGCAGCAATAAAAGGCCACAGTAAAATGAAATGTTTCCAAGGCCTTCTTGAAAAGCCTGCAAGGATTGTGCATGGCGGACCTCTGATGGGAATTTGTTCCAAAGGTGTGGGGCCACTGCAGAGAAGGCCCTCTCCATTTGGGACCCCTGTGCTTACTTCTGATTATGAAAAAAAGATGTTGGAAGACCTAAAGACCTAAACCCTTCCTAGAGTTGGAAGACCTAAAGACGGTAGTGCACGCGCTGGTAACTTCGAGGCTCGACTTCTGCAATGTGCTGTACATAGGGCTACCTTTGTGCCTAGTCCGGAAACTTCAACTTGTTCAAATTTGGCAGCCAGGTTGGTCACCGGTACACCTAGGGGTGACCACATTACACCAGTTTTAAAATCACTTCACTGGCTGCCGGTCAGTTTCCGGGCAAAGTATAAAGTGTTGGTTATTACCTTTAAAGCCCTACATGGTTTGGGCCCAGGCTACCTACGGGATCGCCTTCTCCCGTACAATCCGCCCCGCACTCTTAGGTCCTCTGGGAAGAACGTACTCAAGCGAGTGTTACCCAGAGGACCTTCTCTTCCATGGCTCCCAGACTATGGAATGGTCTGCTGGAGGAGGTTAGACAAATTAGCAGTCTTCATGAATTTAAGAGAGTCATGAAGACTGTTCTCTTCCGGCAGGCCTATCCGGATGAATTTTAAAATGTTTTAATGATGTGTTTTCTCTTGTTTTAAATTTTTTTAAACTTTGTGATGTTTGTATTTTGCATTGTGTTCCCCGCCTCGATCTGTAGGGAGAGGCGGGTTATAAATAATAATAATAATAATAATAATAATAATAATAATAATGTAGAGGCATGTATTAAAAAGCAATGGGTAGCCTGTCTCTTAGTGATCCCATAAACCATGGGTGGGCAACTTGTAGCCATCCAAATGTTTTGGCTTGCAGCTCCCATCAGCCCTAGCTAGCACAGCCAATAGTAAGGGATGATGGACATTGTAAGCCAAAACATTTGGAGAGCTACAAGCTGCTCACCCCTGTCTTAAATTGAAAATTGGATTTTTTTTAAAAAAAACACACACACACACAAAACAAGGATGTTCAAAACAAAATCTCATTATAAAATTCTGAATGCACTGCAGAACTCATAATGGGCAGTCTCAAGGAGTGTCCCCAATCCCCATCACAATATTGCTTAAGGCATCAGTCTCTTATAGTGGAGAGAAATTCAATTTGGGGAGTGAAAACTCAACCCATTTTTCTTGTTTGGCCCTCTGGATTTTGTTCTGTTTCCTCCCTCCTGGCATTGACTTAATCTGTAGTGAGTTGAGCCAACATATGGATTCCATGTTTAATTTGTTTAAATGATAGCAATTTGAACGATTTGGGGAAGGGATCTTGAAATTTGCACAACTTGCCAATTTCATTTTTCACTTCCCTAAGGGAAAGGGGTGAGTGGGAAATTGGCAAGGCCTTCCACAAGAACTGCTGGTCTAAACAAAGTAGTGTGTGGAGAGGATGAAACTGACAAGGATATTTACAAGAGAAGAATATGCCTCTGCAGATCTACAAAGCAGACAGCTGGACTTGCAATCGTGTGCACTCGTGCAAGATCACCAATATATTTTTTTTAAAAAACCTATGACACTATTTGCATATATTTCAAAATCTTCACTCCCTCCCTCACTCCCCAAAATCACATAAATTTCCATTTGTGCAAATGGCAGAATCCAGGGGAAAAAAGGTGCAAAATTTATCCGAATCAGAGAAAAAAAATCCGTTAAAAAAAATCCAGCACACTTGCCAGAATCAAAATGCCGTGGAATCCTGTCAAGCTTAAATGTAATGGAATTCTCAGCGTCAAACATCCCTACTGTATATGGTTATTTCACAAGCAACAGAACCTGGAGAAATATGCACTGATGTTGAAAGCAGATGATAACTTTTGCTTAAATTTCATGATCTTCTTGTCTGTGTGTGAAACAAAAGGGCTTGAGGGCAGGAAGTGTTGCTTCTGTTCTTCTGCAGCAAGTAATTAAAACAATGAGCTGTATGAAATATTCTTATTTCAATTGCTTCAGGGGTATTTTGGCAGATGTGAGTGCCTTGGTGGTGGTGAAGGTTGACATGCTTAAGAGGACCACTTTCTTTTATTTCTTTTTTTTAATTTCTTTTTTGTATAAGGTGTTTGGTATTGTTAACAATTCCTTCATTTATTCAAACCAAATTGAAACACGTAGGGTTTTTTCTACACAAGGCTTTTATTGTTCACTCATGATTGGTCCCTCACACTTTTTTGTGGGTCCTTTACATGATGTCATAAACCCCTGGGACTCCTCCCATGGTTTCTGGCCATTATTGAGGCTTTATTCCAATGTGCAAAATGCAGTAAGAGATTTTTTTACCATGCTTTGAAGCATAACAAATGTCTGGTGAATTTCTGGAATCCGTCTATATCACAGCTATACCAAAGTGTCATTTAGTTGCCAAATTCTTATATCTTACTACTTTGTATAGAGTACAACTGGTGGGTTCTTAATTGATCAATTGTTTACAGCTGTTGATGCAAATTTTAAATTTTGTATGCTCTTTTATGGTCTATAGACTACAATAAAGTAAAGGCTGCATAATGAAACATATAGAACTTGCCCAGATAGAAGCCACTTATAAAGAAACCAATCTTAATCCCGCAAGGAATCCAGAAGCAAACCCCGGTAAGGAATTTATCCTTATGTATAGAAGCCCATAGCCTCCCCTACCTTTGGAATATTATCTTAATAAAAGTATGCTTTGTCCTGTATCTGTGGTGTTGAGCAAGCATAAAATTGGGCCCTATTGAGTTGACAAGGGCTATTTCTCAACCATCTTTCCCATCTTGGACTCAACTGTTTATTTTGACAATTTTGGGGGGATGTGAGGCAAAATACTTTTAGATGGAATTGAATCAGACTGACTACCTTTCCCCCCCTTCCTCCAGAATCCCCTGTTCTGGGATGGTTTTTGATAGGGATGTGCATGGTCCAAAAAATAGGATCGGAATCAGAATAGGAATCGTTGTTGCAGATCGGATTGGATCGGATCGGAGGTATTTCGGATCGGAATGGATCCGATTCCGATCCAAAAATCGGATATCCGATTTTCGGGTCGGATGCCTTTTAGTCCCTTTAGGCTTGATTTTGGAGGGGGAAAAGCATGTATCTTTGGTATTTTTAAGACAGAATCATGAAACTTTATACAAGTGCAGATGGGATGTTGCCAGTCACGTGCTCAGAATTGCAGACACAGGGGTGCAGGCGTTATTTGTAAGTAAGTCTTCAAAAGTCACTTTTCACCAGTCATCTGTTCCTTTTTCAATTTACTCCTGGGTTTTTGGCATGTAAGAATGTAGACCATGTCTCCAGTTGGGGAGCACACTGAAGGGCTGTACATGCATAGCTCTACCCCCTTTTGCAGACACAGGGGCACGGTTTAACTGAAATGGAATTGTGAAAAATGGGTTTGCCCATTGCATGCAAATGGCAAAGTGCTTTCATTAGATCCCATCCCCAGAAACTGAACTCAAACTTGGGGAGCGTACAGAAGGGCTGAATGTTGCTGTGCCCCCTTTTCACAGACACGGGCATGTCACTTACTGAAATGGAACTGTTAAAATGGCTTGTGCTGGTAAGTAAGACCATTGCAATGCAAAGTGTTCTCTCATTAGATCCTGTCCCCATGAACACCACACTAATGTGAGGAGCGCACAGAAGGGGTGTACATTCACCCCCATTTCACAGACACAGGTGCACAGTTTAACTTGAATGGCAGGCATTTTATTGAACTTTGGGGACTCTGTGGACTTCTCCTTGAGGGAGAAACCAAAGTCCCTTAGCTTAAGCAAGTGGAGCGGCATGCTCCAAACTCCACCAAACTCCAATATCAATTCCAGCTCCAAACCACACTCCTCCCACTCCAACTAACTAAACCCCACAGAGAACCAAAAGGGAAAGAATGAGAATATATACTGGGTTTCTACTAAGCCCTCCGTCAGCATTGCGATTGGAGGCTGCAGGAAGTCTTTAACAGGATTGGGTGATGCATTGATGTAGTGTAAAGCACAATTGGTGGATCAAGCTGTCAACCACTCACACAGCCTCCCCCCCTTTAAGAAAGTTTTAAATAATAAACCACTCATTGCCACTAAAGTCTTGCACCAATTTCTCTGGAATTTTTCACACATGACTAGACACATCCAATCTCCTATGCCAGGGAATTTCAACTTTCTACCTCTTAAAATAAAAAAGTTACTGCACATTATTTTTCTAAGTCCACTGTCAGTTTAAAACGCCATAAAATGGAGGTCCAATCCTCTGATTTTTCCGATCCAGATTGGGTCCCTTCAGATTGGATTGGATTGGATAGTTCATAGGATCGGAATCAGAATCATTTCATTTTATCCAATTTTGGCGGGATCAGATCCGGATCATGGTTTTTGAATTCTAAAAAAAATCAAAATGGCTACCACCAGAAAAAATTGGCTACCTCCTTTAGCACTCACAGGGAGAAATCATTACAGTGAACGGCAAATACACACACACACAGCCCTACTACTATTACTGCAAAATGCATACAATCATAAATGCGACAGCAACCCAAGCTTATACACATTCTGCTTGCAAAGTGTGTATAGAATTTTGGCCTAAGCAATCAAAGCTGCTGAGTGCTAACATGTTTGCACTGATCTTGCTTCTGTGCATCTAACAACCCTCAAATGTGCAGAAATTCAGAAGCTTGAGCTTGGATAGAAATGGGGCTCATGCTGACCCTACCATTCTCCAGAGCGAGAAGCAGCTGGCAGGCAGGCAGCTGATTTGGGGTGTCATTATAGGGAGAAAATCACCATTTAATTTATGATTGTTGTATTTTACTGCCAGGGAGGGAGCAGCATTTAATAGATTCTCTGCCTTGATTGCCAACATAACTTGGCTGGCATGGGGTACTATGACTTGGGGAGGGTACAATGTTCAATGTTCTGTCTCAGGCAGCGAAATGTCTTGGGCTGGTGCTACTCCCTACCATGTTTTACACTGCAGAGTTAATTTCTAATGGATACGTATTCACCTAGGGATGCCCGTCACTGGGAAACCAGGTTCGTTTTTGTCTCAGTGGAGTTCCGTGGGGTGTGTGACTTGCTTTTCATCTGTGAGTCAAGCTGTGGGCTATTTCTGGAACTCTAGGAACTTTTTTTGCACTTTTTGGGTGGGGGGGAGGGTCTACAATCTGTGGGATTTTCTGAGCAATCTGCTCAAATTACTGGCAAATTTGCACAAATTACTGGCAAATTTGCACAAATTACTGGCAAATTTGCACAGATTGTTGACAAATTTATGCAAATTACACAAATTCAGCTGTAATTTGCACTCATTTCTCAGAAATAGGAACAATTTGCAACCCACCACCCCAGTCAAAACTACACAAAATTCCCAGAAAGTCTGCAGACTGGCCCGACTTGCTGCAGAGTCAGGTATTGCAGCAGGAACCAACACAAAGACCAAGGGGCTGAGCCTAGGAAAACCTGTTGAGTTCCATCTCCCAAACAGAATCCTCCAACATCCCTCCTGCAGTTAGCTAAAATGCACTGAGATGAACTGTTTCCAGAACTTCTTGGGCTGACTCACTCTCCTGGCACACTTTATATTGGTAAAGAAATGAGGATCTTACTCTAGCTATCAGACAGTGAGATCTCCAGAGCACTTGCTGCACCAAACACTATATGAACAAAGGAATGAAGATCTTGCCTCAGATATTGTTAGATAGATTGAGTCCATTATTGGAGGAGAGTCTTGAAAAGGAGAAAAGAGGGCAGAGAGGTTATTCCAAGCCGTCTACTTAGGAATAGTGATCTATCCCATTTCAACTTCAGAAGTGAACTGAAGAGAATAACAGGCTTCACAGTGGATGAATTTTTCTTTTAATTTCCGATGAGTGGAGCAAATGTCATCAGTTAACTCTTTAAATTGCTCCGCAAGCTCTAGTCTAACTGTTCGTAGGTGTAAATAGACATTCAAGGATTGATTTCCTTTGCGCCTGGCAGGCATCTTTCCCAAAGCCTCCAGGATCTCACCTAATAACTTTTATTAATTCATATTTTGAAAGGTGAGGTGTTTGCCAGTTGGCCAGCAACAAATGAAAATACTACCAAATCATGTTAATATAACATATATTCACTTTATTGTGGTTTCGATTTTTCCTTTTTGTTTGCTTTTAATATATGGTCTGTTTTCTGCATTTGATTTTGTTGTAAACAGAGTTCAGTCATATTGTTTGGAATCATGTAATGACTGAGGAATGGATGGTAACTGGCTGGTGCAATTTGAGATCCACCAAATGCTGCCTATCAGCTGTGTAAATGGGTCATTTCTTTGCTGTCCCAAAGATTTCTCTAGCCCATGGTGGACTATTATGTTCAGAAGTCCACTCTAGGTTTACTTAAGGTTTCTAACATACTACAATTTGGGGCTGTTCCAACCCAGGTCTTATTTATCCAGGTGGTTCTGAAAGATTCTGTTTAAGTACTTGTTGAAACAAAACTGTAATCAGTTTAGACTAGTTCCGCATTTTCCCGAGTTCCTGGAGAATTTTACACAGACCGATGACTGTACATGGGTGGAAGGCTGCATTTGGTATGGTAGATCACAACTTATGCCGGCCCAATGTCTGTTTTACATATTTTGAAAATGTAGTATGCAGATTGTGTATTTCAAATATTGAAAGCACATCACATGGATTATCCCAGTAATCCTTACAACAGTTTTTTCAATGTAGACCATTGTGGATGACCCAGTCAGGCCACCTATAGTTAAGGTTGGGAATACCATTTTTCACATTTTTCCCATAGGGACAAAAAGTCAATTTTGAGGGCATAGCTAAGCTCCCCCTTGTCCAGTCTGCCCCAATTTTTGCACATATGTAATTTGTCAGTGGATTAGCTAGGTTTGGTGCATACCAAAATTTATAATGGGATGTTATAGGGGAAAAAGTATTCACACATACCCATTTAGGGACTCATGGATGGAAGCATAGAGGTGTGCAGAGTGGGTTTGCCCACTCCAAAATCCGGGGCGGAGAACCACCGAGTGGGTTCTCCGCTCTGAAATTCAGGGCAGCTCCCTTGCTCTGCCCTGGCAGATTAATGGTAGGAGAAACCGTTTCATTTTCAGATAACCATTATCGCCTATGGAAATTGACCAAAATGCTTACAGCTTTTAAAGATAAAGAGATGAAACGTGGCACAATGTTAGCTCTTAAGTAGGGCTTTAGACATGCCAATATTGAAGTAGTTCGCTTCATCCCATGGTTTTTAGGAATTTTGTTTTAAAAAATCCTCTCAAACCATTCCCCCATACACACACACACACACACACACACAATAATGCACAAAGTGTGAGTCTGATGTTCGTCTAAGGAGTAAGGAACTTGAGGACTGGAATACACAACATGAAGAACTATAGCACACACACAAAAACCAAAGAAAACCAGAGACGCACAAAGACCATGCAAACAAACAACAACACTCAGCAAGCAGAAGCAATCTCTCTGACTCCCCATCCCCCTTCCTAAGACAGTGAACACCAGCACACAGATAAGAGAATTAAAGTTTTTAGTGGGGGGGGGGGCAATAAGAACACCCACACACTCACACTATACGTTTTTTACTCTGCATGGTTTTTCACTCTGGTTGTGTTTTATATTGTATCTTTATATCGTGTTTTTATACTGTTTTGTTGATGGTTTTAATTTTTGTGAAGCGCCCAGAGAGCTTCAGCTATTTGCCCCTTCCCCGTTCTTAATACATATTCCAAAAATGGGCTCCATATATCTCCAAAATCATTCTTTCTGGACATTCCCCTCTTTATTTTCATTTTACACGCTAGCTTATCATTAAGTGCCATGTCCCATATTTCTTTATACCATTCTTCTATGGTATATATCCCTTGCCCTTTCCAGTTTTTAGCAATCATTATTCTGACGGGAGCCAGGAGGTTGTTTATAAATTCTCTCTTGTTTATATTCTCATTTCTTTTATCCCATATTGCTAGTAGAGCCAGCTTTGGGCTTAATTCCAGTTTACTTCCAATTATTTCACTTATTTCTTTGAACACCCTTTCCCAATTTTTTTGTACATGTTCACAGCTCCACCACATATGAAAATAAATTCCAACCTCCTGACACCCCCTCCAACAATTCTTGGACACTTTTTTTATCTATCTGATGAAATCTTACCGGCGTTAAATACCATCTCCATACTGTCTTATAATAATTCTCCTTAATTCTAATCGACAAAAGCTTTAACATTCTTGCATCCCACATCCTCCCCCAGTCATGTTCATTAATTTGTTCCTTTAAATCATCTTCCCAAAACATTTTAAGAGTGTGAAAATTGAGGGGGGGGGGAAGAATGAAAAGGCATGACTCAACACCTTTCTCCTGATGGATAGTGTCCAAATAAGCCAGGCTGTGAGAGAAGGGGTCACTTAACAGAAAGATCAAAATCCAGCAAGATCAGTCAAGGATTGAGGGAGATATGAGCTTCCAAAAAGCAAACAAAACACCACCCACTCAATTGCTTGTATTGAGGGAAGTTGGTTGCAGGCTTTGGAATGTCCATGCTTTGCCGTGCGTTGAGGGGGATGGGATTCAAAGGAGCCTCTGGAGCCCTATGGCAGAGCAGCTTGATCCAGTTCAATCAGTCAAGGTTTAAGGCAGGGTGAGGGAATTAAAGTGGCTGTGCCACATCCTTGAAGAAGGGTGTTTGATTCTTGCCTTATTTTTAATTTCTTTTTATTGGCTTTTATTGGAGAGCTGATGGATGGAACCCACCCTCTTTCATGAAGCAACTGGAATGAGGCTCCCTGCATTCAAACAGCTGTGATGTTGCAAAATTGGGAGATCGGTATGGTTGTCTTGGGAACCAGGATGCATTCTCTGCCCACTTGCCTCTCCACAACACCCAAACATGTCCTTTGAAGCCTCCCCGCCATGTCATGGGAGCTTTGAGGTGTGTGAGGATGTTCTCAAAATTGACCCTCGCATCTTTGGGCTCAGCTCCAGCTGTGATTTCTTGAGAAATGTAGACTTGCTGCAGAAACAACCATTGTGGATGCTGTGAAACCGTTAGCAAATATATGAGTGCTATATTGTATGATGAACTTGTTCTGTTTAACACAGCTGTGTGATGAAGAAGTTAAAGGGCTTGCAAAGATTACAGAGACATTTGGAAACTCTAGTTATAAATTATTCCTTTCACTTCTGATCATGAAAGGACTTAAAAAGAAAATAGCAGAAGAATTAGAGTATAGATTCAAAAAATAGTGTCCCTTTGGCTTGTCTTTATAGCCCTGGCCAAATAGAAGAGCAGCATACAGGAAGAGTTATGAGAAGCTGGAGGAGGGGGCAGGGAGAACTCTTTCTAGTGACTGCATTGCAAAACATAGAATTACAGGGTGCAAAGTGAGTCAAAAGTCGTGAGTCAAAAGTCGTGAGTCAAAAGTCGTGAGTCAAAAGTCGTGAGTCAAAAGTCGTGAGTCAAAAGTCAGAAAACAGCTGTCCAATGCTAACAAAGTTCCCTTTAAATTATGGCTGTTATTAATCTCATCAGTATACATGACAGAGTACCACAAGCAAAAAAGAGAGAGGAGGGGCTATTATTACATGCTAGTGAAGAAATAATTTAAATAAATTTGAAACATAAGCACACAGAAAGCGAACTGCACAGGCACAAGGTTCAGAAATAAAAACGGAACACTGGAGAAATTCTCGTGAATTCTAGACAAAACAGATCTTACTTTAGGGCGCAATCCTATGCATGTTTTGGCAGGGGAAAAGAGTCCTACAACTCCCAGCATTTCCCAACTAGTTATACTGACTGAAGAATGCTGGGAGTTCATCACTAGCAGCAATGTCTTGTTTTCATTTTTGATCTATCATAGGCATGGCAGGGAGGGGAACTCCCCTAGCAGCCATGCTAGGGTCCCAATCCAGATTGGGGTCCTGCATCTGTTCTAGAGTAAAAATGCAAAAAGAAAGATGAAGTTCATAGATAACGTTAAGAGTGAGACTTGATTTGACCCTTTGTTCCACCTCAGAAAGGATCCCAGAGCCCTGTTCAGGGGGTTTGTCCAGTCCTCACTCAATTAGGACCATGTGAGTGGAGAGTAGGGGAGTAGGGTTTCCCAGGACTACCACCCTCCATGCATTGGAGGGCAAAGATCTGCAATGGGGAAACTCCTCTAAGTTTGTAAGCTCCTCATCCAGTTCAGAAAGCTGCATGATTAAGATTCGAAAGGCCAGAACAACATAAATCTGTGTCTCGCAGCTACATCATCTCTTCATTTTTATTCTACAATAGGTACAAAAGCTCAGTTCAGGTCTTAAAAGCCCACCTACCCCCCATGATAGGGTCCCAATTGAAATTGGAGCATATTCTAGAGGGGGAAGTAAAGGGGGGAAAAAGATGTAGCTGCTGGGCAAATCTTTAAAGCAATGTCTGTTTTGGCCTTAAATAGCATGGACAGCCTACACATAGAGGGCAGCAAGGCCCGGTGATGGTGATGCAGCAGTGAGTTCATTTCAGCTCTCTCCCAACATATGAATGCTTCAAAGGCTGAGGAAGGGTTGGGGGATTTGGAATGCCACAATCTACTGAAAATGTTGAGGAGAATATCAGAAGTATCAGGCTGTCTCTACAAGAGAGGTTTAAAGCTCTTTCAAGGCGCGTTATCTCTCTGATTATGCGCATTATCAAACGCGCGTTAAATCGCGAGTTTTATTTTGCTCCGGCCGTTAAAGCGCATTTTGACTATGTGAACAAGCGCTTATGCGCATTAACTACTTGTAAAGCGCATTTTGGTCATCCGTTAATGCACTTCGCCGCCTCTCGCCGCCTCTCGTGCAGAGGGATTAGGTGTAAATGCGCTTCAGCGATTATGCACATAATCGCCTAACCGGCCGCAAAAGCAAATCCTTGTAGACTGGGTTTCATAGGAACATAGGAAGCTTCCTTACACTGAGTCAAGACCGTTGGTCCATCCAGCCTTGTACCATTGGCACTGACTGGCAGCTGCTCTCCAGGGTTTCAGGCAGCATTCTTTCCTAGCCCTATCTGGAGAAGAAGGGGATTGAACTGGGGATGTTCTACATGCAGAGCAGCTGCTCTGCCACTGAACTACGATCCCTCCTTGATCTAAACCCTAGTTCAGACTGAGAAGTTCAGTACTACTTGCACTGTCCGGCAGCAGCATTCTGGGACATTCCCATCCCTTCTGCTTGACATCCTTTAATTATAGATTGCACGAACCATGAAGCCATTAGGGGAGGACTTTGCAGTTGTTATCCAGGGCAACAGTAGCAATGGGGATCAGAAAAACAGCTAGTTAGGGGCCCTCACCACAGAATGAGTAGGAACTCACCACCCCAAATGCAATTTGTCTGGTTTACCATGTTTTGAAGTAAAGTAGTACCCATTACTATCTAAAGAGGAGAGGGAGTCCCTGAAAGGTTATTGTCCAAGATCTCAAATGACGTAACTACACCACTGAGCAGGGATTGAACCTGAGATCACTTGTACATGCAGAACATGTGCCTACCTCTGAGCCCCTCCTATTCCAACAGAGAATGTTTTCAGTTCATATTGTACTTTACAGACAATGTTCCATTCCTCAGCAGAGGAGGAAACCCTTTGCTAATTGAAGTTTATCTCAGACTCATTTGAAAGTAAGCTTTCCACATTCAGAAGGATTTTGATGAACTAAAATAGGCTGTTCTTCCTTGCAGAGGCTGCTTGCTAATTTGATTAAGGTCGTGTATTGAGAAACAACCAGTCTGTTATAATATCCCTGTATTCCTCTTTTGTATGACTAATATTTTAATAACTAAATGAGCCTTCCCCCTCATTCATAAAAGCCCAGCAGATAGAGTCAAGTTGGATAAATAGTCCTGAAATTTACCCTTATTAGTGTTCTACAGACTATTCATGTTGCTGGATAATGGATATCAAGGCACATGTCAAAATTATTTGTGCTTAAAAATAAACACTGAATCACTCTTTCCATTAGGTTTTCTACAATAAAGATTATCCAGCAGCAAGTAATATATATATTCTCTGCAATGAGTGAAAAACAAAACCAACCAACACAGAACAGAACAGCAAGAATAAAACAGAATTCTCACTTGGGATTGGAACTGTATAGATTTGTGTGTGACATATAGGATCTGTCCCCCAAATAGCATGTAGAATATTATCAGTGATACATAGTTTAAAAATTTATTCTATGTCACAAAAAGAGAGGATCAATAACCTACACATTTTTTGTAACACTTCTAATAACGATTACTTTTGGAACTTACATACAACATGTCTGTTTGTTGTTCAGAATAGGGCTGGAGGTAGGGAGAGACAACCTGTCAAGGTAGTGCACTTAGGTAATTTTAGACTGTGGACTTAATAGTATTGTGGAGGGAAGCTCTTTAAATGGTAATGTGTATTATAAGGTGAGCAGATAAAATCCAGGTCAGGGCTCATGTAACTTTAACAGTTGTAGAGAAAAGGGAATTTCAGCCAGTGTCATTTGTATGCAATTAGTTCCTGGTGCTATTCCCTCTTCATCACAACAGTTAAAGGTGCAGGCACTATACTAGAGTGACCATATACAAAAGGAAGCTTCCAAATACCATGATGCTAACCCCAAATTTCTTAGAACTTTGCTGCCCCCCAAACACAGCTGATTTTTTTCTTCTGTCTCAGGTGAAGATCCCCCCACCCCCAATGAGTGGGTGGGAATTTTCAACCTAGCTTGATTAAAAAGTTCTCTCTGTGAGATACTAGTCCAGATTTCAGCAGAACTTTTTTAAAAAATGATTCCCTTGAGTACAGATTAATTGTAGAATCAAAGGCACTAAAATAAATAATCTAAAACTAGTATTTAAGAAGAGTAACACAGTTGCATTAAAGCGTAACCAATACAATGCCAGCTCTGTTCAGACATTCAAAGTAGGGAGAGTGGATGTTGGGAAGGGAGACCACCACACACACAAGCCTACATGCATAGTTTATGTCCTACAGGATTTAGGAATATCAAGCGCATGAAAATCTGACCCTCTTTGGGCTTGGAGGATGTCCGTAGCACACTTGACTTGACCTGCATTTGTGAGCTAAATCATGGGTTTTCCCCAAATTTTTTCATCTTTGCCGTAATTTCCACAAATACATATTTGCACAATTTACGGTTACAAATTGCGGCCAAAATTTATGTAACTTGAACAATTTGCAGTCACACTTTGTGCAATTTGCATAAATTATGCAAATTCAAAAACACTGCAGTTGAGCCAGGCCAGCTAGCAGAAGATGGAATAAATCCATGGGGACAAGCTGATGAAAGCTCATAGAGCTCCATCCCCACAACCGAATTCCTCCAACTTCGCTAATGGGGATGTGTATAGTCCAGTGAATGTACTGTAAGCAGTTCTAGTAAATGTGACCTGCTACCATTCACTCACCACATGGAAAGAAAAGTGAGACAGAGTTCCTGCAACAGGTGGGTGTTGGTGAAGTGATAGAGTGCATGCTTAGCATTCAAAAGGTCTCCGGTTCAATCTCTGGCATTTCTGGGAAGGGCTGGGAAAGACCTGGGGAGCCTATAGGGGTAAAGGTGCCCATGGCCTACTCTCTTCACATCCACTAGGATGTTTATTATATTTCTGGGGTTTTTTTTAAAAAAAAAATCAGCTGGGAGGCTGGAACGCTGCAAAGAAAGGGCTGCCCTCCTGCTCCATCTTAATTTGGGTGACTTTATGTTTTGGTGCTCAGCCACCCCCTGCCTTGTACTTAACATATTAGAGAAATTACTTTTCTTTTGGCTTAACCAGTTTGCTTTCAGAGAAATGAATGTTTTATGACCGTCCAAGGCTACCACAGCAGCCATTATATGAATTAGCAAGCCCACCCATCACAGCCATTTTGTGAGAGCACCCATCACACTATCAAAATTCCAAATATGTTCACGGGAACACCCACTCTAAATAATGCTGAGCTAGATGGACCACTCAACACCAGGACACTTCCTATGCAGGCATGTACAGATTGTATAAAACCCATTCTGGTTGTGTTTTGTGGATTATGTAGTGTCATTTGTTCTAGAATCTGTACACAGATGGATTCGATTAATTTCCCATTATGTGGCGGGGGGAAATGCAAATAATTCCATAAGAAGGGTCACAACAATTTACATAATTTAAGGTAGTTCACAACATTTAACATATTGTCCCCTCATTCCATTTGACTTTCCCTCTCGAATATTTTCCAGCACGGCATATGTCTCAGCAGAAACTTGTATAGTTTGCTGTGAATGAATTTGCATAAATTTCAGGAAAGTGAAAAAAAAATTACATTTGTATCCCACGTTTTAACCCTCTGGAGGTCCCCAAAGCAGCAAGATACCCCCTTTGCCAACCTAAATTTACAAGAGTTGACTAATGTTTCTCCTCCCTCTGTCATAATTTGACTTGAAAATTGAATCTTCTCAAATGTTGGACCAGGCCTAGGAATGCTCTACCACCCCAAGACATTTTGTGGCCTGAAGCAGAGCAGACCCACATTCAGACAACAATCCCTGCCTTGAAGCAGTTAGTTGTAGTAATGTAGTAATTACCCAGTGCCTTCTTTTTGACAACAGGCCTAGAGAGATGTAACATGGAAGAAAGAAGGTGTGGCTTATATCCAACTATATCTAGTTTATTTATTTATTTATTTATTTATTACATTTGTATACCGCCCCATAGCCGAAGCTCTCTGGGCGGTAGTGATATCTCTACGGCAGGGAATTGCAAATGCCTCTTATAGCTTATGAGCCATTTATTCAATTTCTGAAGTCATTGCTAAATTTGATAGTTTAACAACAAAGCCTTAACCCTGGGAGCCCCCTGCCCTTTCATCCAATCACTATGGAGGCATTTCCCTGTCTATATTGGCAGCTCTGTTGACATGGCCTTCCTCACTCCCTAATTGTCCATAATTCCTTCCCTTATTTTTCCTATTAAAGTTGGAATGTTAAAAGTGGTTCAATAGCTTAGGCACTTCAGAATCTTCAGTAATTTAATCTCCTTCCACACTTCTCCTTTTCAAATGAATTTAGCCTCTTGAAAGCTGAGGCATGAAGAGCCTGTCATTCTGACGGCCCCCATTCGGAACAAGCGGAATGCCGCTGTGAGCATTTCAGAGCCATGACAAAATGATACGAGAGCACTTGGGGGTGGAGGAAGGAGAAGAAAGTAGTTCACCCATGACACCCCTTCAATGCTTAAGCTTCTGTGTGAAACCTGCCTGAAAGGCCATCAGTATAATAATGTAGGGGATATGTGAGGTTTGTAAATACTTGTATCTTTTTATTAAAAAGAAAAAAGAAGTTCCAGCCCAGTGACAGTTGCTTAGTATGCATGCCCTGTGGCCCAAATTGTGTCTGGGCAGCCTGTAATCCACTAAGGAAAACTCAGTCAGTATCCCATGTGTGGTGTAGCCTAGCCGATACTTGACGAGCTTCATGTTTTTCTAGTTCTGGGAAGGCGGCAAAACCAGGTGGCTTATTGGACTCTAGCAGGCCACCTTACATGGTTGAGATGTCAAAGCTGGCTGAGTGAGTTACAGGATGTGCCGGCCAGCCCAATTCGGAAGCATAGCACTTACAGATTTCTGAGGTAGCAGCAGGTTTGCTCAATGGATTTGTATGGAGTAGGACAGTGGCATGGTGGTACCTGTGGCCACCAGGCATGTTTTGTGGCTGCATCTATGGCCATAGCTATATGTCAGTGTAGGATCTTGACATATGTGAGCAGTTACACACACACAGTCCATGTCATACAAACTCCTTGTTCACGGGGGGGGGGGGGGAACTATTAAAATTCAAAGAGCAGATGAATGGTCTTAGAGAACTGGGTAGGGAGAATATCTGAATACTTCAGAGCCACAAATGCTATGTAAACATAAGAAGCTGCCTTATGCTGTCAGACCAGTAGTCCATCTGCAGTGGCTTGTGTTGGTTCTCCAGGGTGGAAGACTGAGCTCTTTCCTGAGAAATGCAACCGAAGCTACTTTTAACAGGAGATTCCAAGGACTGAACCTGGAAACCTCTCCAGGCTATGCATGTACTCTCCCTACTAGTGAACTACGTTCCTCCTCCTCAGTCATGTTATATTCACTTGCTGAAGATCTATCAGACGCCTCTAGTCTATATATAAAGTTCAGTGTATAACAGAAACAAAACAGAGAAGTTTCTGCCTTGAGGGATGGTAGAGGTAAGGTAACAAATGGAGACTGGATAGCAAAGAATGAACCTGGGAAATGGACTTACATGTACTAAAGCAGGGATGGGCAATGTGCAACCTGTGGGCTACATGTACTCTCTGCCACTTCCTCAGTGTGGCCCCTACTGACCCCTAGTAAACCCCCATAATGCCAAAATTCATCACCTGTCATGTACCTGTGATGCTCTGTTCTGTGTGTGGAAGTCAACTAAGGCAAAATATTGAGGCTCATCCCTTTTTGCTCTTCCCTTCCAGTGACCTTTTCTGCTACCAGCAGGTAGAAATCTCCCATGCACCTACCCGACCACTCTCTGGCTGCCTCCACTAAACCAGCCTTAAAACTGCTTGAGTCTCAAGTGTCCACTTTTATGTAGTGTGAGGGTTGGCTTTTCGATGTGGGTTGAGTAATCTATCCAGAAAGGCGACTACAAAGTTCAAACAACAATGTTTAAAAAATTATGCCGGGGGGTGGGGTAGTTAATAGGAAATCATTATCTCCAAACAGATATAGACACACAACACACAAAAATCCATATGAACAAAAGGATAATAAAATAACAAGGGATAAATGCCTCCAGCTATCCTGTCTACACTGTGTCTCCATTATCCAAGTATCTCCCACCAGCAATATCTTACTGTCTAAGGTCCAGTATTCTCTTCCAATCCTCCAGATCCAGCAGCACTCCCTACCTTTAGGACTCTGAGCTTTTTCAGTTATTCCCCCCCCCCCCCCCGATCCTTCTCTCTCTTCTTTCTTTGTTTCTTCTTTGGAAACTGCCCTTCTCCACAGACTTTTATATCCTCACACCCTGTTCCTTTCCCCCTCAAACTAATCAAGAGGGTAGTTCCTTGTTCAACTTTGTCCTAAATTTCGATCCCTGAGTCCTTCCTCTGACCTTCCATTGCTTGCTGCAAACCCTCCTTTCTTTTTTCCTCTATGCAGATTTCATAACTCTTAAACCTCCTTATTGTCTCTGACCATCTGTTGAACCTCCTGCCCAATTACTTTCCTCTTACTCTGCTGACTTTATGGTGCCATGAGCCACCTGCAAACCCTTGGCTTCTTGAGCACCCATCCTGATTCCAATTGTCATTAACTAAACTTTTGACCTTTTGGCTGGTACTGACCAGTGACCAGCATACATACACAAAGGATTTAACCCCATAATATCCAAACCAAACTATATACACAAATGTAAGTCTCAAGGGCATGCTGTTTGATGTTTTAAGGCAGAAAGGTGAGGGTTTGGTATGAGTTTAGGAGAGTGAAAATGAGTTTGGGGGATCAGAAAAAAGTGGGACCTCTATGAGAGTAGTTATGTGAAGGGTCACCTTCACCCTGAGAACATCAGAGGCCCTGCTTATGTGCCTGCTTGTCAAAGACTGTCTGACATGAGGGATAACACCCTTGCGGACACCATTTCCAATTGATATCCACCAGGACCCATCATTAAAGGCCTTCAAATGGGTCTTAAAGACTTACCTGATTACACAGGCCTATACTGAAGTTTGGACTTTATTGAGTATTGTGGTGTATATGTGCTATTTGCTTTTAAATGTTACTTGTTCTATTATTATTTTAAACATTGTTTTATGGTGTCCCGTGATTTTAAAAATGTGTTGTATGCTGCCTTTGGGAGTGGGGCAGGGTTATATGAAAAGTCAGGTTATAAATCTTTAGACAGACAGATGGATAGATTCCTACATTTTTAAACACTGCAAAGAAGGTTCTTGTGTGGCTTGAGAATGTAAGCCGGGCTTTCCCTGTAGCAAAGACTGTAATCAACTAGGTAAATGCACCAATTCCAATTAATAACTGTTTCCGAATCCTACAATCTTTTGTTGTCTACATAGGATCCTTACATATGAGGGGAGATCTGGGTAGTTTGTGCTTTTTTCATACCTGCACCATTGCTTTACAAATAAATTTGTGCATCATCTTCCAGTTCAGTGTGTTTTGTGTTGTTGTTTTCATATACTCCTTTGGTAGAACACATTCTTCCTGTCTCCCACCCAGCAGGAAAGGTGCAGCAAGGAAAACCCACAAGAAAACCCACAGCCTGCTACTCCCAGAGACATCTGAAATCACATTCCTTGTCCCTTCCAATCATGTCTTAAATTGTCTTCCTTTTCCATTTCCTCCTGGGTAGTGGAACCAAGTTAGCTTTAGAAATAAGTCTCCCATTTTTTTTTCCAGTGGCAAAGGTAATTACTCATGGAAATAGCTGTGAATTCCCCCCCCCCTTGCTCGCGATTCCACCACCTCCGTTTCTCATCAAAACACCAACCATCTGTCGGACAACAATTGGTAAAAAGGCAAGTTTGAGACAGTTCTCTGAGAAATTGATGCTGGCACGTTCTGCGGCTGTCAATGCCATTGATTTGAGAAAGGTTTTCTTTTTGAGTGAAAGACAAGAGGAGCCAAGGATACAGAACGTGCATATTTGTGCTGTCAATCATCCATTCTCTCTCGGCTTTCTGAAGTATGCTAGGAATTGTGTCTCACATTGTCTCTGCAAATTTATGCCAGGTTCAGTCATATTTCGTTTACGAATCACATAATGGAAGGAAATCATAGTAGTCATTCTGCCCAATCCCCCAAGGGAGAGCCAGGCATGCACAGCTGATGTGGATGTGCATTGTGATGCTCACCATATTCTTTCAACCTCATGGATACATCTGATGATGATGAAAGTGAGTGTTCTTGCATGTAGCAAAACAAGGCTAGAACAGAGTAATAGCCAGTAGGGAGGTCCATATTCAATCCTACAAATAGAATTGGATCTGGGTTCAGGCCTTGGTCTGGACAAAAACATTCTTGGTGGATGACCTATACTGGGAACTCGACAGGGAGACTGCATCCCTGTTCATTTTGCTGGGACTCTCGCCAGGATTCAATTCCATGGCATCCCTCTGAAACGTTTGGCTAATATAGGACTTGAGCCCTATGGCCATTGACTTATACTAGGGGTGCAGAACCTCAGGTTTTGGGGCCACATCTGGCCCACCAGGGTTCTCCAGAGGGCCATGCCCCTTCCCCTGGCCCCACTGCTTTCCCCAAATTGTCAATGCTTCCATGGTTTCCTGACTTTTGTACAACTTTTTTTCATTCTTAAACATTGCAATGCCTCTCAAAAGACTTAGTTTCAGGCAGCAAGAGCTTTTAAACCAAAATATACTGTTATTTTGTGACATTTGGCGCTGCCCCTTTTGACTTTGGCCCTGCCCACTACTGAAATGTAGCCCCTGAGATCTTTTATGAAATTGAATTTGGCCATCAGGCTGAAAGAGGTTCTTCACCCCTGCCTTATGGGGTTTCTCAAGGCTCTCTGTTGTTCCTGATGCTTTTTAGCATCCAGAGGACAAATTAAAGATGATCTTCTCTCATATGAATCTACCTGTAATTTGTACTATTCATCAGAGACCGTGTCTGGTGTCCCACCAGAAAGGAGAGGCTTGGTTGGTGGATACATGGGACAGGATCTTTTCTATAGCAGCATCCTGTCTCTGGAATTCCTTCCCAAGGGGTGAGGTTTGCTCTACTTGTACTCAGTATTTGAAAGTAGGAAATGACACTGTTTCACCAGGCCTTGGGTGGATTTTAATACTGTTCTGGCTTGGATTAAATAATATTTTCTCCCTTATTTTATTCTGTAAGTAGAATTTAATGATGTTTTAAATTGTACCTTGCTCTAAAGGTACTGGTGGGTTGAAAAGTGATTTATAAATACTTTTAATGATTAAATAAATAATAGTCTTCCTTTCCTTTTCCTCCTGAGTTGAAAATTGCACTTAACTTTGGAAATAACTTCCCCCACCTGCTTCCCAGTGGTACAATGGATCTGTGCCAATGAATGGGCAGGAATACACAAATAGAATCATGCTTGGTTCCAAATTACTGGGGATGGGTTTAGCTCCCATTCCAATGGTCTTTCTCAGTGCATCCCTTCCCTTTCTCACATGTAAGTGAATGGTTGTGAATTATCCCTATGGAGAAAATTAAAGCTGAGATGAGAGACGATTTCATTCGGTCCACATTTTTAAGCAAACCAACCTAATTCACAGTTCCCAGACAAATATGCAGATCGGAACGAAAATATCCGTTGGATTATGCACTTCTCTGGATTTTGCAATTCAGTGCTCAACTCAAAAATGCACACAAAATATGTATATTGGGAATTGGTACATACATAAATGCATATATTAGGGGACATTGTGTACAATCTGAAAGATCTGTAGAAAAAAAGAAAGGGAAAGATCTGTACAAAGATGTGTATTAGGAAAATTTGCATACAAGCTGCACATATTAAAGTTGCATATGGAAATAAATGTAAATTCCCATGCATTTAATTTTTTTTTAATCACAGAATGATGAATTTTTGATTGAATACATGCAAAACAGACATGGACTGATTTGTCCATACTTAGCAGATAGGAGGTGGGTAAAAATTTCTCAGCATCCCTGACGCTATGTGGCTTCTTTACTCTCACTGACAGGGTTCCTGAAGTCATAGAATCATAGAATCATAGAATAGTTGAGCTGGAAGGGGCCTATAAGGCCATCAAGCCCAAATGCAGGAATCCACATTAAAGCATACCTGACAGGTAGCTGTTCAGCTGCATCTTGAATGCCTCTAGTGTGGGAGAGCCCACTACCTCCCTAGGCAATTGGTGCCATTGTCACACTGCTCTGATAGTCAATATGTTTTTCCCAATGTTCAGCCAGAATCTGGCTTCTTGTAACTTGTCCATTATTCCGTGCCATGCACTCTGGGATAAGTGAGAAGAGATCCTGGCCCTCCTCTGTGTGACAACCTTTCAAGTCCTTGAAGAGTGATGTCATGTCTCCCCTTGGTCTTCTCTTCTCAATACTAAGCATGCCAAGTTCTTCCAGCCTTTCCTCTTAGGGCTTTGTTTCCAGATCCCTGATCGTCCTTGTTGTCCTCCTCTGGACCCCCTCCAGTTTGTCTGCATCCTTCTCGAAGTGTTGCGTGCAGAACAGAATTTATGCAATGTATTTCTTACTTAGGCACGCTGTACCTCCGTGGGGATTTTCTCACCATATCATGAGCACATGGCTAGGTATCAAGAACTGTCACATACAATTGGCTTTCAAATTCAGGAGGATCTCTTGATGTGGGGATTTGATGAGCATTAAAGATCTAGAAGTACGATACTGGATAATGCAGCTGTGCATGAATATTATTTTCTTGAAAAATCTAGGTCTCGCTTAAAACAAAGTGGAGGAAGAAATGTTATGCACTGAGTCCCATTTACATGATGTCACCTTGAATATTTTCTTCCTGACGGTTTAATATAATCTACTTTGCAATTTCATACAGGAGAAATTGCAATACCAGAAATGGATCACTCTAAGAGTTTTTATCAACATATTCTCCCCGAAGGAAAACTCTTCCCCTGAAGCATTAGATTGAGTGAGTCTGGTGATCAGTAGTTTTAGAAATTAATAGAGACAATAGAATATGGGTCATTAACTTTCATTGGCCTTAGTCTTAATGTGCGATCAAACCTGAATCTCTGCCGAGATTGTGAGTGACGCATACAGGAAACAGACACAATTTCCGTCCTTCCACTCTCCTTTGCTTGGGTAGTGCTTTGGTTATGAGGTGAAATGATGAAGTGACTTCTTTATGTTCTGGGATGGCCAGATAGAAAGATATTATGCACACTGGAAGGACGTGTCCACCGCTCATTTAGATGGAGTTGATGGCACTTGGATTTCCCTGGGTTGCTGTTGTCGTTGTTTTCTCCTCCAGTGGTTTGCATAGCTGAATGCACTGCCATGAAGCTTTGAGAGTCACAAGCTCAGATCAATTGCCGCGAACATGGTGAGACCTCTTTATTGTGAGTATCAGGACCTCTTGTTCAAAGCTGAGGCTTGTAGAGGAACCGCTGCCCAATGGTGGGAGAAGGAGTGTGGAATCTCTTAAAACCACGGGAGGGTGGTGACTTCAATGGCAATGGGGCTGTGAAATCCTCTCTGGGTTCCAGTCAAAACTGGAGTCTCCAAGATGCTAAAACTATTTTGAGGGGGTTCAGCACCATAATCAGCACCTTGGATAGCTCCTTTAGAGTTCTTACTGAAACCCAGAGCAGATTCACAGTCCTGCTGCCATTGGAGCCACCGATCTCCACTGCTTAAAACCTAGCAATCAGTGTGTTCAGGGGCCAGCCACAGTGGTGAGTTATCATTCAAATAAGGAGTTTGGGTGGTAGTAACCATGTATTCTAATCAGGTTCCCAATTGCAGAGCTTGAAACCAAGCTAATATGAGCACGCCCTCCCCAACCTGGTGCCCTTCAGATATTTCAGATGTGAACTCCCAAAATCCCCAGCCATCATGGTCCATGGGATTGTGGTCCAGCATATCTGGAGGGCAGCTGGTTTCAAAAGGCTGATTTAGAGTGTTGTTCCAATATGTATAATACCAACTCAACAAATGTTTCTTTTCAGCCCAGTTCTCATCACTTGTGAAGGTCTTTACAGTGGAGAGTTCTCCTGAATCATCTTCCTGAAATCATCCAGGAAGAGAGTTGGCTAGAATAAGAGCAATGTGATTCACTCATAGGTCAGCTCAGGTCTTGCATGGCAGCATCATGTGTCCTTTTTATAGAAAACAACTCTAGGGCAATTGTTCCTGATGCATATCGATTAGTGCTGGAATCAAAGGATGCACAGCAAAGGAAGAAATTGGCACTGTGGCCTACAGACACAAGCACACACGCACCCCCTTCTTAACTGAGGCAAAGTTGTGCTATGTAGTCTTAAAGGAAGTACCCACCTCTTTTAAGGTTTGCTTCTCTATTTTTGAGTTTTTCAAACTAATTGTTTATCTTTTGAAGTAGGGCTAACTGAAAATCACCTCTCGAAGTTTTAAGAGCATAAGAGAAGCCATGCTGGATCAGACCAAGGTTCCATCAAGTCCAGCACTCCGTTCACACAGTGGCCAATCAGCTGTTGACCAGGAACCTCCAAGCAGGACACAACTGCAAGGGCACCCTTCCACCCATGTTCCCCAGCAAGTGGTGTACATAGGCTTACTGCCTCTGCTACGGGAGATAGCATATAGCTATCAGGACTAGCAGACAATGATAGCCTTCTCCTCCAAGAAAAGTTTTTCCACTCAGGGTCAAAGTTTTAGATGTTGCTATTGTTGGCGTCAGAAACCTTTTCTGATCTCCTGCAAACCACTACTGGTAAATTCCAATCAAAGATCTACTGGTAGATTCAAATCTACCTTCTGCCCATCACTGTAATATATAATGGATGTGTAGAAGAACATGTTCATTAGGAACATAGACAGCCAACTTATGCCAAGTTAGATTACATAGCCATAACATGTATCCATGTAGCATAATATTGTCTGGTCTGACTGACAGCAGCTCCCCAGAGCCTTAGGCAGATGTTGCTACCTTATGCTCATTTAACCAGTGGGGGCTAGTGGCTCTAATTTTGGTGAGGCTGTGATTCCTTCTTGGTTGTGGTCAGAACCAGGCAGAACTCTCAACAAGCTATGCATGTTGCTAATACCCACAAAATATGTTCAGAACCTTGGAAAATGGCACTAGAGCTGAGTGAATCAGCAAAACTTGACCTCATCAAAGTCCTCTGAATTCCATCTCAAAGCTCATTCAAACTCAAGTCCATATTCGATTGCAAACTTTTTGTTTTCTTTTCACATGAGAATCCTTGTGAATTTTTGTGTGGGGTTTTCCCAAATGTTTGCATCAATTGTGTGTATTCTTCTTCAAGAACGAAAAAATACACATTTTTTCATGCACATTTTTGAAATGTACACATGCTGTGTAATGTATTTTGTGGGGAGGTTGCTCATCACATTGCAAGCTCAGAAATATACAGACTTGTCTGTAGATTGCATTTGACTCTGTGTTCAGTCCAGAAGCTGCGAATTAGGTAAATCCTGATTTTAAAAATGAACTGTAAACAAATTTCTCAAATATCCCTAAATGGTGAATTGCAGAAGTGACTCCAAGCAAAAAATATGCCAAGTTTCAGAAGGATAGGTGCAGGATATAGGGAGCCATGATGACTGAAGATTAGTTTAAGGCTTTTTATTCCCCCATAGTGAAGCCTGGTGGGATTGATGAATTTCCATCTCATGGTAACTTCATTGCCCTCCCCCAAAGCACAGTGATTGGACGGCCCGTGATAAAATGTTCCATATGAGTAAAAGTGGATCATTCAGTCATTCAACAATCGCCCACCCCGCCCCACCTCAGTGTTTAGAGAAACAAAAGTATTTTTGGGGACACACTCTCTGCCGCTCTGAAGCTGAGCTGGGTTTGAAATCTTGTGCAGAGTCCAGATTCAGTTCTGGTCACTTCATAGGGAATCCCACTTTTCCTTGGGAAGCAACAGAAATACTCCAAAGGAGCATGATTCAGCTCAGGCCTCAGCTTTCATCCAAATTGAATGCATATCCCTGGTGAATATCCTTCAGCATTATGGTATTAGGTCTATCACTTAAGAGGGGGACACTTATTAGGTCTTTGTGTGGGTGTTGTTATTTTTCTTTGCAGTTGTTGTAATATATATTACACAAAACTGTATGCTCATTAAGTTTGCAATATAAAATGAGTTAGTGGAGCAGCCTCCTCTTCAGCTTCTGAAATTGCATACAGTGTGATTATAGCTTTGGATAGTAAGTTTCACTTCCGTTTATGAATCTTTACAAGAGTGTCTGTCTCTTACAGCTCCCTTGGCTCTCTCTGTACATGTCTCCAGTGCACTTTTCAGCTCAAGGCATATCTATATCCTGTACTTCTAGGGTACTTTTTTGTTGTTCTTCTGGGCACTTTACTCAGCAGTAGCCCTTCCCCACCCCACACACTGGTGTGTGTGTGTGTGGGGGGGAAACATTTGGGGCAGAATCCAGAATCCAATTTAAACCAGATTTTAACAGCATTTGTATATAAAAAGCTGAAGATCTGCAGACAACTCCTTTCAAGGGTTAGCAAGTAGCTCCATGAAACAAAGATCATATTCATGGCACATCATACAAAATAACCATTGCCTGATTAAGTGTAAAATATTTATTAATATAAGAAAAGCAGCCTTGTGGCATTTGGAGAGTTTCGTATAAATCACTAACAAACAAACAAACACACACACACACACACACACACACGCGCGACTTAAATATGACTAATGTGCCTAAATGTGACAGAGTATAACTATAAATGGAAGAAATTCAAATGTGATAAAGGATCCCTTGACAATGGACATTTATTTCCAGGTTTCAAACAGAAGGTCAGACTAATCCCCAAGTCATGGCTGTGCTGGAGCAACGGAAGGTTGCTCCTGCATTACAAGAGCTATACCACTCTATTAACTTGAGCCAGATTTACACCAAGCAAGATATAGTGGTATGAAAGTGGTATATAAAAGGCAGGAGCCACACTACTGCTTTATAGCGGTATTGAAGTTCACTGATAACTGTTGGGGCCCTTTGACACATACCATATACCACTACATCCTGCTTGGTGTGGCTCCTGCCTTTTAGATTCCACTTTCATACCGCTATATCCTGCTTGGTGTAGATCTGGTCTTGCATCATATGAGCTGTCATAGGTATTTGTGGCAAGGATGGTCTGAAATCCCCCTCTTTTCTGTTCATGAACATATTTAGGTGGTTAGTTTTTTTTCATCACACAAGTCGGGGTATTTACCCCCAGAAGCAGCTATTCAATTGGGTTTCTAGAATTGTTTTTCATATCAGGTCCAATCCAAACACAAAATTTAATTGTTCGTTTTCAAGGCCCGGCGACTCTTTACAGAAATACAAGTTGTTAAGAAAAAAGATGTAAAATATTTTTCAAGGGGTGCAGAGAGAAGTGGATGCAGTGTGCTTGGCTTCACTTTAAAAGTGCTGATAACTGACCATCTTGCTATGCAAGAGAGTTCAGGTGTGTTGCTCAGATGTGCTCCCCAAACTGGTTTTGAGGGCCTTGGGCAAGACCACCTGAATGGCCCCCCTCTCTTAGTGAGTGTGTGTTACTAGCTGCTATTGCTCATCATCCTCTTTCTCAGCATGGCTACGTGTTGCTTTCATAACAGAGAGCCAATGAGCAAGTAGGCAGTGGCATCTACTGCTCCTCCTTCTCACCACCACCACCACTGTCTGGGCCAGAGCAAGAAGCAGGTGAAGAAGAAGAAGAAGAAGAAGAAGAAGGAGGAGGAGGAGGAGGAGGAGGAGGAGGAGGAGGAGGAGGAGGAGGAGGAAGAAGAAGAAGAAGAAGAAGAAGAAGAAGAAGAAGAAGAAGAAGAAGAGACTCTTGGCAGTGGTGTGAGCCCTCAGTAAGTGCCTGACCATGCCTATATTTGAAGCCAGCCATATCCCCAAACTTGTGTCTGATCCACAATGAACTGATTTGACTGTAATACTAAAGCATAGTTCAACATTATAAGAAGGTGCCTAGCCTCTCCCCACGCCCCATCCTGGCTCACATATTCTCCTTCCTCCTCCAGTTATGAACTTTCTGTTTTCATTTTTTTTATTATTAGGTACAGCTTTAGTGTCATCCAAACTAGACAGTCTTAACTATTGTTGATGGAAGCAGCAACGTTTCAAACCATAGCTTATGAAACCGGCTTGTTTTCACTACTGGTCTTTAAAATTAACCACAATGGAGGGTTCAGATGACACGCGGTCCTGTGGTTGATCTAAAATAGAAGCAGAAGCTTCTGAGCCCCTCCATAAATCCATGGCAGAGAGAAACAGGGCGGGCACATGAGCCTGGGGCTTGCTACAACTTTCTCTGTTGCTGTGAAACCAGCCGGGAGAGTTGTAAAGCTCACACAAATCACTCCCCAATGGCCCAACAAGTCACATGAAGTCCCTGATCTCAACTGGTTTTTGCTCTGCTCCTAGATTTTTGCAGGGGAAGGGTGCTATTTGCGGATGGCTTGCACTTTACTCTTCTGCCATTACCAAAACAGTTATAACTGCCACTAACATGGATGTAGGAGGAGGGCAGTTCCATCAAGCCCCTTCTTCTGAGTCTGCTAAATGTCATCAGTCCTGGCCTCTTGACTTGGACACTGTTATGTGCTCCAATCCTGAACTGGAGGGGTCTGGTGGCTGCTTTCAAGGAGGGCTTGTTCTTGCTCCACTGCCAGATGGTAGCACCACCTGATAACTCCAGAGGTTCTCTTGTCCTCTGCTGTAGACATCAGGCATAGAGAGACCAGGTCTGTTGGTTTGTTCTGTGGTGGAAGATCTACATATGCAAGTCCCCCTTCAGCGAGATGGAACCTTGCTCAAACTGTTTAGTAAGTTGCCTCGAGAATGCCTGAACGATAGGAAGGTGGGATATAAATCTGTTAAACCTCAGGCCATCAGACAAATCCAGGCTGCCCGGGGTCCCAATAAAGCCCTCTGGGGTTCACCAGAAGGCCACACCCTTTTCCATGGCCCCTTCTCCTGAATGCTGTTAATTTGATGGTTTACTAGTTTTTGCAGTTTTTTCCCCTTACTAGAAGGTTGAAATGCCTCCCTGAAGGCTTAGTTACAGCATGAAAATCAAAATATGATGATATTTTCAGTGTTTTTGGTATTTCCCTCCATTCCTTTTGCCTTTGACCATGCCTACCATGCATGTGGCCTCCACAAGCTTCCCTAAAATAGATTTTAACCTTCAGGCCAAAAGAGATTTGGCATACCTATATTAAAAGATAACAACAATGGTTCACATATAATGTACATCTACAACATCTATGGAGAGTAATGCAATGTCATAGTCTAAACTGTGGTTCTTGCCTCTCACCTAAAAGCCCACACCTCTAATTATTGATAGAGATACTTTAATGGGAAATGCTTAGAAACATTCTTACTGTACAGTAGGAAGCTCTACAAGTGAATGCCGACAAATGGTGCCAGCTAAGGAAATGAGATGCCAGCTTGGCTGGGGCAAACCTCACAGAGGATTGAAGGACAGGAGGAAGTGGCTAAGGACCATGAAATGATTCCATTAACACCCTTCTTATCATTTCAGTATCACTTCTTTTTCCCTTGCAGTGATTATTTAAATGTATTGGGTTCTGAGAAATGAACAACTCTGCTGTTATTATTGGCCAATTAACATAATCCAATCAATAATCATGAACCAAAAGTTCAGTCTTTTGTTTTGTTCTTAAGCCCATTTTGTCACTTCTGCTATTTCATGAGATTTTTGCCCTAAAAAAAAGCATGTGTCAGAAGTCATAATTATACACTCTCTTTTCCCCCCCCCTCTCTCTTTCTCTTTCTGTCTCTCAGTTTTTCTTCCCTCTCTTTGAATGATTGCTTCTTGACTGGGATTAGCTCCGTTACAATTACCCTCTTGTCATCCTCTTGAAGGAAAAGAAATACTCTCATCCCTAATGGAAAATTTGCAGTAAACTCTTTACCAGTTTGTTGTCATAATAAATAGAAGTGTGCATGTGTAAATGTACAGTTGATTTGAACCATTGTTTGAAGAGTTTACGGACATGATCCTGTTGATGTGAGGATAAGAAGAAATGTCAAGTGCCTCATAGTTCTGTTCCTGTGTCTTTCTGGATGGATGCATTTTTACAGTACAACAGTATCAGAAGTGTAGCAAAATTCTCGGTACACTTGGCCAGATGATCCATGTGAACTGTGTTCCATCCAGGTGAGGAAACTCACCCTGGAATACGTACATTGTTTTGGATTACTATCTCAGTCACAACAGAATTTTCATGCCACTTCCCCATACCCCTTCAGTACTTCTTCACTTTCACATTTTTGGTATCTAAAAGTTTAACAGTGCACTCATGGTTACAGCTTGGAACCAGCCTACCTAAAATATCACCTTCTCCCATACAGGCCTCTTCAGGACCCATCTTCACAAGCACAGAAGCACTGCATATTGTTGCTATTCCCTGAATTATGCTGAAATTGGCTATGCTCTGTCAGTGTTTCATGCCCCTAAAAATGGCTTTTCAGTACCGGAAAGAAAACATACTTCTGGGTGTGTGAGAGAGTGGCTCAGTTCGGACGACATATTAAGCAACGGAGGGGTAAATAACATACTGACCGTGCGTTAGGCAGGAGGAGCTCCACAGACGACATGCTGCAGCCGGCGCTGCTCGGAACCGGCAAACGCCCCGGCTGCTACGAACTTGTGGTGGCCATTTTGGTTGCAGCCTCTCCTCCGTGTGTCCCCCAGCCATATCCCAGCATGTCTGTGAGAACTTGATAGAGAAAGGGTGAGGACTTGCAGAAGGGTCGCCCAGATTGAACCATCATCGTGGTAGGTTGAGCAATACTGACCTTTTTGGGCAGGGACCTTGCTGAAAGGCCAGAAGCTGCTACCTGTCTAGTGGCCTGGAGCAGGCCTACACCTCCCTTTTTAAGCTGATGCAAAGGTGAGGAGTCTTTGCTAGGAACATCTGGTCTGCATTCCCAAAACCTCTCCCTGTTTGGATCCAACATTGTATAGGTTTCTGAACGTACTCTGCACATGCACCCTCCTAAGTGGAACTTTGGATTACTAACAACTTGTCATGAAAAGTATTGTGAAGCTTTTCTTAGACTTGAACTCTCATTTGCTGTGGATTGTGTGTCTTTGTTTGTCGTCAGCTCAGTGAACTGGCAGACTGGATTTGATCTATGACTATTGGACTTTCCTCTGCCTGGACTCATGAGGCAAGGAGTTGCCCAGGCAAAAGCAGTGGCATGGAGTGCCTTGCATCTGAGGGTTTCCCTTTCCCTAGGATCTTGTTTAAGCTTTGACCACATCACCTGGAGTTGCCAATGTATGATGCGAGGTTGGACTAGATCTCTTAGGGTGGTTTGTTAGGTATATACTTCTACATATACTTACCTGAACCCTGAGATCATAATCTATAGCCCTTCTCTGAAGGTTTCCACCTAGTGAGATATGGCAGGTGGCTACAACAGAGAAAGCCTTTCAATAGTGGTACCTTTTCCCCCCACATCATATTATGCTTGTACATTGTTTTCACTGAATTGATTTTATTCCTTTGCCCTGTTTTTAATTGATTTATTGATGCAAACATTAATTGCCTTTGTCCTCTGTCCTAAAGTGATTTGTGATTTTTATAATCGTGTTTGTTTTGGCTTTATTTCGTTGTTTGATCATCATTTTATTTGTTTTAAGCTCAGTAAGCCACCAAAAGAACTTTGGTTATAAGGCAGCCAATAAATTGTATGGATGGATGGATGAATGAATAAATCCATTGTTCAGTGGCACCATGCATCCTTTGCCTGCATCCCTGGCATCTCAGGCTAGAAAGATCTGCGATAAAAAATGATGGGATTCTATCCTTTGCACGGAATCTTAGAGCCAAAAGTTATGCTACTGACCTAGTGTGTAGCTTTGAGTTGTCTTTTCATTTACACCAGTGTAAGTGTGTGTGGCCCCAATTCGGATCAGGGCCACTGATCCAGGAGAGGAGGATTAAGCCTTCCCCCATGGTTTGTTCCCAAATCCCCCCATGGGGGATCAACAAAAGAAAATGGTGTCAATGGAGGGTTTCCCCCCTTTTTGTAACACCCCTTCCCCGGGCATTTTTGGAAAGAAATCATGGAAGCAGTGTGAATCCTCCTCTCTCAGAGCACAGTGGTCCAAACCTAAATCAGGGCCACACATGCTTACACCAGAGTAAAACAACAACGCAGGTAACATTGAACTGCATGCTATGGAATTAGTATCACATGTATTTTGGCTCTTAGAGAATTGCTGTCAGTCAATGGAGGCATTAGTGCCCTAGATGGGCCCATGTTCCTACTTGGCATAATCCTGCTAGGGACCCATGTTCTCATTCGTATCACCCTGTCAGGGATGGGTGACAATTTCATTTGGTTCATTTTTTTTTCATAACTTGCCAAAATTTGTCAATTTCTCCGCAAATGGGATGGAAAGAACATAAGATGATGATAATGATGATGATGATGATTAAAAAATGAATGTGAGGGAAAGCAAAAGTGACAGATCCATCCATCCGTACAAGTAGCATCGTGAAATCCTATTCCTTCACTTTTAGATTCTGCATCAAGCAGTAGGTGGTCTAATTAAAATAAAGGCAAAGACACAGCTCCGTGTACGCTCTTCCAGTTTTCCTTTCACATTATTAGGGTGATGGCGTTCTTAAGGAAAGAAATTGACTTCACTGCCAATTATGTGCGTGGTTAAAGCTATGTAAAATTGACTGTCACTACAAGGGATGTTTTCTGATAGCTTTTCACATGCATGTGAAAACAACATTAGCCTTAGTTACTTCTCTTTATTGCCTCTCCGCTCTTCCATCTTTTTCCCACATTAGATTGTGATGTAACAAAAGTTCCTGCTTAAACTTATTTAACAGCGTTGACTGAAATAACCCCAACTCTCTTCTGGGCTGATTTAGCTACAGGTCACCTATTCCAGCATGGAGATCATTCATCATCAGCCCGAAGCTACATGCATTAGGATGAATTTTCGGCACAGAAAGATAGGAAATATGAACCACTCCTTGGAAGAGCTGTTGCTATCAGATTAGCTCTGATTCTCTACAGAAGCACCACATTACCCTGAAGTAATAATTATAATACATTAGTAGAGGTTTAATTTTCAATAAGTGCTGTCTGTTTAAGTGATAGGGATCTCACCACGGCTCCGAGAACAATAGATCTCAGAAGAAATCTGCATGGAATTAAAAGATGGATCATTAAAAAGAAAGCATTATTGTTAGTAAATGGGAACAATACAATGCTCTGCAACTTTCCCTGTGGCTATTTTTATGGACAAACCTCAGTTTACAAAACTGATGGATAGGCACTGAGAATATTGCAATTTATCTATTGGTAAACATTGGAATTCTTCATCTAGAATTCATCTGGTGCTCTATACCTGGCTCTACACATAAAACATGAGATGACAGAATGGACAAGTAGGTGCTGCATGCCAGACAATCATGCCCTTTTCAAGGATATTCCATTCCATCCCCTTCCCTGTTTTTCACACACACCCTTCCAACAGTAGTCATAATTCTTTGATCACTGAGCATGTTCATTGATCTTTCGGCTATTTTTTGTTTAAAATTAACTTTTTTTCTAAAGATTTTTTTTTTTGTACTTCTGCAAAATACTCCTCTACCCTTCCCAATCCTGCTGACACCTGCCTCTTGCATATGAATGCTGCCATTTTGGCTACCTGAGAATCCACACTCAGAAAGTGAACTTACTATTAGGATGGCTTCATATAAAACTGGGCATGGGGGCATGGGGGGTGTAACTTCTAAACGCCGCTTTTGCGGGAGGGGACACAACTCCCTACAAGCAGAAGGGATCAAAGTAGGTGTGATGTTTCAAGTTTCTGTAACTAGGATGAGGAGGGGCAGCTTGCAATCACCTCAGAGGCAAACAAAACAATATTTACTTTACTGATGAGTGTTTGGTGAATAGTAGCATGAATAGTAGCATGAATATTTATTTATTTATTTATTACATTTGTATACCGCCCCATAGCTGAAGCTCTCTGGGCAGTTTACATAGGATTAAAAACAATTAAAAACAATATACAAAAATTAAAACAGCAAAAACATACAACATACAACATACAACATGAAGAAAACAATTAACAGAACTATGAAGCAAATATATTCAACTCCCTTTTGAAATATATTCAACAGTTCACTGGGAAGATCAGTGCTCTTGTTGCTGGCCAACAACAGTTGCTTTTCCCAGTTCTTTAGTCCTTGGTTGCGTGGGCCTGTACTGAGGTACAGTCTTCACTGAGCTTCTTCACCCCATTGCTGGTTTCTCCATCCTTTTTTCTCTTTATTCTCCTCCTTCCCCCACTTTCTGCCTCTTCCTGTTCTCTCCTCCAACTCCCTTCCCCTTGAACAGATGTTTTGCTCTTCCCTCACTCCATTCCATGCCCCTCCCACTTTACCCAGCCAACATTCCCAAGGTCCTTAGGGAAAGGCATTACATTGGGAGAGGATCTGGCCTAAATCTTCCCTCCACTAATGTACTAGTGAGAAGCATGTTAAAACGGCGTCTCCCATCTGCAGTTGGAAAAAGGTACCGTTCATTCTGCCCCCTCATTCTGATGAAAATGTAGAACTGGCCAGTGTAAAGGCTGTCAGTGTAGTGTCATGGACACAGTGCCAAATTTGTATTGCGGAGTCATAGGTTCAAATCTCCACTCATCTCTGAAATGTACTGGATCATCATTGACTAGTCGTCAGCCTTATCTACCCCATGGGGTTATTGGAAGTATAAAATGGTACGGTCCTGCCTGCCTTGGAGGATGGAGCAGTTGGGGATAATAAATTCCCCAACTGATGCAGCGATGGTTCTCAGCTGCTGGGATCTGTGAATGATTCATGTGTGAATGGAAGTGGAGCAAATGAGGAGTGTGATGATAGAATGGCATTCAGCAGCAAAGGATTCCCAATTGCCTGTGATTTGCAGACTAGGGGCAGGATCTACACTACTGCTTTAAAATAGTTTATAATGGTATTGGCAACTGTTGGGGCCCAGGACACACTCCATATGCAGTTTTCAAACTGTTTTCAAACTGTTTTATCCTGCTGGATGTAGATCTGGCTACGGTTGCAGCCTGCAGAAGGAGAAGCAATGGACAGGAAGTAGTTAGATTTCCTCCACAACCATTCCCAAGCACTTGACCCAGAAACTCGGAGCCAGGTGAGAAAAATGCCTACAAAAGAAATGGGTTCAAATGGCTGCTTCTCCTCCTAGTATAGTACTCTCCCCACTTTACACATTGCAGGCAAATGTCAGATTTGGAATCCCATGCTTGCTGACTGTCAAGTGTAACATGTGTAAGACATGCCTGTAATGTGTACATTTTCCCTGCCTGCCTGTGATTCGGTGTGATTCATTTAATATTTATATTTATTTTTATAGAAGTGTTATTCTATTCTTGCAAATGAAAGAATGGGACCCATACACCCTTTTAACAAATTACTTTTGTAGAAAGATGGTTCTCTCTGGCAAAGGATCTTTCAGTCTGAGGTTACCAAGGACACCCACCCTTCCATGTTCTAGACGTTAGCTCATTCAGTTTGCTGATAAATCTCCGTTCAAAATTAATATGAGACAACCACAAGCCAAAAACAGATCAGTGAATTTTTTGTGAGTCTCCATGTGTACAGGATTAAAAGCAGGCTTCAAACTTTAATGCAAGCACATCTATGGTTTCACATATTTAGAAGCTAGCATATCTTCCAGTTAGATGTGTAGATACTGCTGAGTTCTAGTATAAGGATCTTTTGATAATACTGTTTAGTAGGGCTGTGCATCGGATCGGGTCCGATCCATGATCTGAAGCCAATCCAACCGAAATCGGATAAAATCTCATCCGAACCGGTCCAGAAGGTCCCGATCTGGTTCGGATAAAATCGGAGGATTGGACCTCCTCCTCCCCCTCACACTCCTTACCTGCTGGGGCCATCCGCTGCCATCCGCTGCCCCCTTCTACTGAGAAATAGGCTTTGCAGCCTGCCTCTCAGTAGCATGCCGAATGATGACATGTTTCTCAGTAGAAGGGGGCAGCGGATGGCAGCGAACGGCCCCGGCAGGTAAAGAGGAGTGTGAGGGGGGAGGAGGGGAGGGGCCCCCACTTACCTGCCGGGGCGGCCGCTTCCCTCAGGTGCTCTACTGAGAACTAGGCCACGAAGCCTACTTCTCAGTAGATTCGAGCACCTGAGAAAAGTGGCTGCCCCAGCAGGTAAGGAGGAGTGAGAAGGGGAGGGGGCTTACCTGCCAGGGCCATCCACTTCCATCCACTGGCGCCTGTGGGTGGCAGCAGATGGAAGCAGACGGGCCCAGCAGGTAAGGAGGAGAGTGAAGGGGGAGGGGGCTTACCTGCTGGGCCGTCCATAGCAGACAGCCCTGGCAGGTAAGAAGCATGAGGTGGGGAGGTACAGGGAGGGGGGAGTTAGGCCCCCACTCACCCCCCCCATTTTCCCCATACACTTGCATTGGGGGAAAGCTTTCTTTCCCTGAATGCAAGCCTATGGCAAAAATGGAGGCTGATCCGAAAATCGGACCTCTGATTTTCATATCGGGATCCGATCCAATCCAAGGGACCTCTGATTTTGTCCTGGCCAATCCAGGACAATCTCAGAGGTCCCGATCTGGGTCCCGATCCAATCTGGGGAGGCAGCGTACATCCCTACTGTATAGATGGATATCCCCCCAAATCCAGACAAGGAAAAAAAATGACCTGTGTATATTGGAAATATTAGACAATCCGATAGGATGAAACACTTTTGTTAAAAGTAAGGATTGAGGTAAAAAAAAAAAATACAACTAAGAACTTTTGCAGATCTTTAATACATATATTCCTGCAGTTCGTAGCTCTGATTCTAAACTCTTTGGAGCTGTTGAAATGAAAAGGTCCTCTTTCAGTTAAAGACCAAATTGGCATGAATGCATCCCAGTAAGGTGCTCTGAATTTGGTACACAGCAGGATATTTTTTGAATCATTCAGCACACAATGACTTGAGCAAGATTTTATTCTTAAGAATGGTAATGTAGAGGCATTTTTTTTAAAAAAGGTTAAGATTCTAGAATAATCGGTGCACATTTCATCATTTTATGAGAAAGATGACTTGATCTATTTCTTCTTAACACTGTAGGTGGAAAATGTTATTTTCATCATTTTAAATGCAAGTAGCCCAGCCAGTGACATTTCCTCCACACACACACACAAAGAAAACCCAAGAGGAAAGCAGTCAACCATGCATTTGACTATCAAAGTCACCATAACCCTTGAATATGCATTGCTAAGTGATGGCTAAACTCCAAACTCCCAATTCTGCCTGCTGGCAGTTTGTATGGAGACCAGGGGCTTGTCTATATGTTCTAAATAATCTGTCATGGCTGCAAAGTTGCACCCCATCATTTCAATGACTCACCCACCAACTCACAGCCATGTCGGGCTTTTCCCCACAAAACTGTGTGTTTTTCCAAGCGTCAATTTACTGCACCTTTCCCCATTGTACCGATGTAACCACTGTCGTTTCTTCATCTGTCAGAGGTGACTTCAGTTCGAGTTTAGAAAGTGGGCACACCAAGGGTGGGTTTGGGGGAATCAGCTAATAAAACAGTGTCATATAGACATGCATGCCCCAGCAAATGGAGTGGTTCATTCACTTCAAGGGAAGCCTTTCTGTGCCTTGAACATCAGTGATCGTGTCCTTTCTAAGTGCCTACTGAGCCGGCTAGACTACTGAATCAGGAACGCATGATCCAGCTTAAATTATAGCCCTGTGCAGGTGTTTACCTACAATGTGAATCAGGTGAAAGTGCATACGCCCCACCCCAAAGCAACCCCATGCTTCTGACTCATAGACCTTTGTACACTGACCATGAAAGTCTGTATAGGAGCTTGTGTAAGCATGTAAGCAAGTGTAAAGTGATGCAAAAAACCCAACTTCAAGCATAACTTGATGGGATCTGAGCTAGCAGTGACCAACTAAGAAAGGGATCTTGGGGATGTGGTGGACAGGCTCGATGAAAATGTCAACCCAGTGTGCAGCTGCAGTGGAAAAGGCAAACTCCATGTTAGGTAAAATTAGAAAAGGAATTCAAAATAAAACTGCCAATATCATGCTGTCTCTTTATACACATTTATAGTGCAACCACACTTGGAATACTGTGTATAGTTCTGGTCACCATAATTAAAATAATAAAAAAAAGATATTGTAGATCTGGGAAAAGTACAGAAAAGGGCAACTAAAATGATCAAGGGGCTGGAGCATCTCCCCTATAAGGGAAGGTTACATCAGCTGGGAATGTTTAGCTTGGAAAAAAGGAGGCTAAGGGGACACCTGATAGAGGTGTACAAAATCATGCATGTTGTGGAGAATGTGGAGAGGGGGACATTTTTCTCCATCTCTCAAAGTTCTAGAACCTGGGGTGATCCCATGAAGCTGATAAGTGGGAGATCTGGGACAGATAAAAGGAAGTAGTTCTTCACACACCACATAGTTAAACTAGAGAAATCACTAGCACAAGATGTAGTGATGGCCACTCTGGCATCACTACCCTCAGTGACGCTATTCTCGACTTCTCTTTCACTGCCACCACCCTCTTCTTTTTTAAAAGAGGGAACTATAAACCTTCTTATGATTTATTTTTGTGTGTGAGTGTTTAGTGTGGGTGTATATCACCAATCTACAGCAACAAAGGAGACTGAGAAAGTGTGATTAAAATAACAAAACAATATTGAAAACTTTAGTTATAAAGAAAAAAGATATTTAAATACACCTTATGTTTAATGTTACTAAAATAAAAACACCTCCCTCCATCTCCCAGGTGGTACCCACCCCAAGAACGATAGCCCAATTCCCTAATCCTACCCTGATAAAAACCCATCCTTCTCCTCCCACAGCCTCTCAACTCCCTCTCCTTTATCCTCTCTCCCTCTCCACTCCAAATGAAACAACCAATCAGACAACAACATTCAAGCAGCTCAACATGCCTCCCCCTACTTACCATTGCCTGTCATAAAAAAAATTGGCCAAAGCAAATCAAGTCCTGAACCAAACTTTCAAAATTATATACATATAAACAGCAAAATAAAATACCATTTCGGCACAGCCACCAATTTGAATGGCTTTAAAAGGGGGTTAGATAAATTCATGGATAGCTATGTGCTATCTCCAGTAGCAGAGGCAGTAAGCCTATGTAGACCAGTTGCTAGGACACACGGGTGGGAAGATGCTATTCCACTCATGCTCTTCTTGGGGCTTCCTGGTCAACAACTGATTGGCCACTGTGTGAACAGAATGCTGGACTAGATGGATCCTAAGTCAGAGCCAGCATGGGTCCTCTTATGGTTCTTATGTTCAGCTGAATATGCTTACACAGCTCCTGAGATCAGGAACCCTGATAAAGCTATGTTCCCAATCCTGAAAGCTGTTTCTGAGCTGTTTATGAGCTGGTTGTGCTTATAAGTAGGGGTGTGAACGGGAGGAAAAATTGGATCGGAATTGGAAACAGAACTGGAAGTGATGCCTTGGATTGGATCGGATAGGATGTCCAATTTTCGGATCAGACACCATTTTAGGTGTTTTCACCATAGGCTTGCATTGGGGGAAAGAAAGCTTTCCCCCAATGCAAGCCTATGTGGAAAACATGGGGGCGGGTGAGTGGGGACCTAACTCCCCCCCTCCCTGTCCCTCCCCCCACTCACGCTCCTTACCTGCCGGGGCCATCCGCTGCCGCCCACTGCCGCCCGCTGCCGCCCGCTGCCGCCCGCTGCCGCCCGCTGTCGGCCGCTGGTCCCTTCGACTGAGAAACAGGTTTCATGGCCTGCCTCTCAGTAGAGCACTGGCTGACGTCATCAACAAGCGCTCTACTGAGAGGCAGGCCACAAAGCCTGTTTCTCAGTAGAAGGGACCAGCGGGCGGCAGCGGATGACCCCGGCAGGTAAATGGGGACCTCCCCCTCCCCCCCACTCTTGCCCTTTACCTGCTGGGGCCGTTCGCTGCTGCCCACTGGTCCCTTCTACTGAGAAACAGGCTTCGTGGCCTGCTTCTCAGTAGAGTGCTGGGTGACGTCAACACCCGCCACTCTACTGAGAGGCAGGCCGTGAAAGCTTTCTTTCCCCTAATGCAAGCCTATGCCAAAAACACAAAAAATGGAGGTCCGATTTTCCAATTTTTCCCGATTAAAATCGGGGGGGGGGGGGAGAAATCGGATTGGAAAAAATCGGACCTCCATTTTTTGAAATCGGAATAGTTTCCTTTCATTCCGATTTCGGCTGGATCAGATCCAGATCGTGGATCAGATCGGATCCGCTGCACATCCCTAATGTCTATACTCTGCTTTTTTTTCCTGGAGTCATCCCTGGGTTGTCGCTGTGAGTCCAAATGTTGCACAGGGGATCCCAGGGGCAGGCATGGACAAGCCCTCTATTTTCCCAGGATAATTCCCGTTATCCCAGTTTTCCCTGCCATCCCAGGACCATCCTGAGGACCATGGGAGGTGTGTCGCATGCTCCTGGGACCTGAAGCAGGCACAGAACCATGCAGGGTTGCTCCGTGCCCATGGGGTGGAGTTGGTAACAATGTCATCATCTCCAGGATGGCGGGAGGGGGTTGGGGCGTGTGTGTATTTGTTTGTTTTTTACCTTTTTGTTTGCGGATCAAGACCACATGGCTCCTTTTCTATATAAAAAAATGGCAGCCACAACATCCCTCTTCCCTTCTGGGAGGTTGCACTGCCGTCTAAACCATAAGGGAGGATTGCAGAAGCAGGTAAGTCCGCGATCCTCCCCCCCTCTCTCTCTACACCCTTAGGTGCAGAAAGGGCCCAACTGTCACTGCTGGGGATATCAGAGGGAGATGGCCCTTCCACTGTGCCCTTGACTTGATAAATTTTGCAACTCAAGGCACAATCCTACGTTTCGACAGAAAAAAAGTCCTACGTCTTCCAGCAGGCCGCAGCCAGCTGGTATAGGATTTCACCCTTAAGAATCTAGTGCCTGAATTTGCTTTTTTTCTTCTCAGTCCCCATTCCTTTTGGGTCATATCTTTTAAATTGTAAGCCTGTGGGTCTTATGTCTTATTTTTATAAGCTGCCTCGGGAGCCATTTTTGGCTCAAAGGTGGGGAAAAACTGCTAGGAATAAATAATCATATGGATGAAGAAAGCGGACCTTCAAGTTAGTTGCCTCCAAAGCCACATTGGTACAACGTTATCTCTGTGCAGAATGTTTTTAGGGATGTTTTGCAGTTTAAAAGCATAAGACTGAAGTCTATAAAAGCCGGCTCAGCTTTTCTTGACATAAATAGATTTAGTTGGGGTGTGGCCTGAAGTTCATAACAGCTTTCCTCAAGGCCTCAGTTTGAGACAAAGGTTTTCTTGCTGATCCAATTCCTATTTATTCTTTCCTCAGTATGTATGTCACTGACTACTGTAAGAGATATAGGTCTGGCCCCTCGTATTTTTTATTTAGATCTGTATCTGACACCTTGACTTTAAATCTATCAAGCTGAAAAATAAGAAAAACCTTCACCTATGCACATTCGTGAGAAATATAAATCAAACTGCAAACCTGGCAGGATTAAGAAAATATTAATCTCTTTACACAGTAATGGAATCACATTGGATTTCATAAATCAATACTTGGGCAAACCTAAAGTACAGAGTTGAGCAACTGCCTCATACATAACGCACACATTACAGCATACTAGTAAATATATACTGGTAAGGGGGGGATACACCTTAAACTGTCAAGAGGGAAATCAAATGAATGCACCAAATTCAGGAGCGACAGAAACAGAACTTTGCTGAAGAATAGTATAACCCTGCTGGTTAGTCTATGATAGGGTGACCAGATAACATCCAGGTCAGGGCTCATGTAACTTTAACAGTTGTAGAGAAAAGGGAATTTCAGCCAGTGTCATTTGTATGCAATTAGTTCCTGGTGAAATCCCCTCTTCATCACAACAGTTAAAGTTGCAGGGGCCCTGCCTTCTTTGGTATATGGTCACTCTAGTATAGTGCCTGCAACTTTAACTGTTGTGATGAAGAGGGAATTTCACCAGGGATTAATTGCATACAAATGACACTGGCTGAAACTCCCTTTTCTTTACAACTGTTAAAGTTACATGAGCCCTGACCTGGATTTTATCTGGTCACCCTAGTCTAGGAAAGCAGTTGGCTAAAAATGAAATTAAAAAGGGTTTGTGGCATGTGTGGGGTGGGATAGAAGAGAAGGCTAGCGGAACAAGACAGTAGCCTCCATTTACTAGAATCCATTTTATTTTTCAATGTATAAAGCATCAAGAAAAAGCAAGAAGGTATTAAAATCTATGACTAAGAGAGAGAAAGAGAGATGTATAAAACAGGAATACAGATCTCAACCTTGTAAACAGCAGCTTCTTAAACATTTAGTGCCAAAACCATTTTAACAAACTGTTTCAAGCAACGTAATTATGCACCCTGATGAGCCTTCTGAGAAAAAAAAATATCCACAATACTGATGCCGCTACTGAGGAGGATGTTTTTGGGTACTTGCCGAACAGGCTCCCCATGGACCTTCAACAAGGGGTTCAAAGATGGTGAACTATACCAGGGTTGGGGAACTAGTGCTCCTTCAGTTGTTGGGCTTCAGCTCTCATCAACCAGTCATCATGGCCAATAGTCAGGGATTGCAGGATTGTACCCACAATATCTGGAGATCAACTCGTTCCTCATTTCTGATTTATAAACCAATAGGAAGCCCATATGACTACTATTTCCATCAGATGCCCAAAAAACTTTGAAAAGGATTTCATGTATGTAATAATCATAATAAACCCCTTCTCTGCATACTCCAGATGCTTACACTAAAGAAGAACCAGTATTTTGCCTGGGGGATTTTGTACCAACCTTCTTACTTGGTAGCCTCTCACTTCTTTGACCTTCACAACGCCCTTGCAGGATAGATCCAAAAGTCCTTCCTCCAACCACAGGAAACAGAAGACCTATGTAGGTGCTCAAGACACCTACATAGGTGATGTTTGCCTGCATCATGAACAGATGAAAAGTAGGCATTGGACATATGTGACCATGCATGCACCACCCCCAAGCATCCCTGACTATCTCTTGGAACTTTGTCTTGGGCACATGAAGCCCCTGTATAAGGGCTTATAAGTAGGGATGTGCAGCGGATCGGGTCTGATCCACGATCTGGACCTGATCCGGGCGAAATCAGATATAATTATCCAATCCCGATCAACTGGATCATCCAATCTGATCTGAACTGAAAGGACCCGATCCAGATCAGAAAAAATCAGAGGATCGGACCTCCTCCCCCCACTCACACTCCTTATCTGTTCTCTCCTCGCTGCCATCTGCTGCCACCTAGTGCTTCTGTACTACTTTGAAAAAGGCCTTGCAGCCTGTTCCACAATAGAGCGCCGGCATGCCGGATGACATCATCACTCGGCGTACCCTCGCTGTACTGTGGAACAGGCTGCAAGGTCTGTTTCTCAGTAGTACTAAAGCAACGGGCGGCAGCGAGGAGGCAGCAGGTAAGGATCGTGAGTGGGGGGAGGGGGGAGGGAGGGGGAAGTTCCCCGTTACCTGCCAGCATCCTGCGCTGCTGTCCGATGCTTCCGTACTACTGAGAAACAGGCCACAAGGTCTGCTTATCAGTAGTACGGAAGCAGCGGATGGCAGCGCGGGACGCCGGCAGGTAAGGAGCGTGAGTGGGGGGAGGGAGAGGGAGAGGGAGGTCCCCACTTACCTGCCGAGGCCATCTACTGCTGTCCGCTGCCGCCCGCTGGTCCCTTCTACTGAGAAACAGGCTTCGTGGCCTACCTCTCAGTAGCATGCCGGATGATGACAAACAAAAAAAACAAAAATGTATGGGATTGTGTATGCATATTTCTTTCTTTCTTTCTTTCTTTTTTTCTTTTATTAAAACATAGAGTCCTTTCAAGTCAGCTTCCCGCAATCCATAAAGCATAAAACATCAAAAACATGGCATTTCAAAACCTGGGCCAGATCTACACCTTGTGTCAAATCATTATGAATGCGGAATAAAATGCAGAATATAACACTATGGAAGTGGTATATGGGATGTGGATTGTGCCCCAACAGTTATCAGTGCACTTCAATACCACTATAAAGCAGTAGTGTAAATCTAACCCTGAATAAGAACCGGCAGGTGAAACTACAATACAATTATTAATATCCCTTAACCGTTAAAGTTTAAATCATTCCCATTCAGCAGCCCAATAAACCAATTCAGGAGGAAGCCTGTAAGAACAGAGACGTTTCTAAAGCCTACAAGGAAGGCAGCACATTCCATAGATGTGGGAATACTGCAGAAAAGCAAAAACCTCTTCCTCATGTCTGCCAACCTATTTGTTCTCAGGTGTGGTTATGTGAGTAAGGCTTCGGAAGATGGCCTCAGAGTGTGGACAATCAGGCAACTTGCCATTTTTTTTTATTAAAGCATTTGTATCCCTACATTATTGAGATCTCATGGTGGCACACAGATGAAACCAATTTAAACAGTATCAAACAATAAACAGTTATAAATATATTAAACCATTGACAAACTAATACCAGTATTTTATTTTATTTTTAAAAGCAATAAAACAAATAAAACTGTGCAGCTTAGGCAACTTTGACCCTCAAAGGCTTTGATAAAAAGCCACATTTTAACTTGGTGCTAGAACGAAACCAGCATCTGCTCCAGCTGGGCCTCTCAGGAGAGGACATTCCACAACAGGGGTGCCACAACAGATAAGGCCCTCCATCAAGCCTGGCTACAGCTTCAGCCAAGGACCTCCCTCCACTTCTGCTACCAAGGCCATGTCTACTAAGGGTGTGCACGGGAGGAAAAATCGTATCAGAATCAGAATTGGGACCTCAGATTTTGGTGTAGATCAGATCAGACAAAATTGGAGGTCCTGCGGATCAGATCGGATCCGATACTGATACTATAAGAAAATACAGATCATGTGGAAACAGAATGGAATGAGCTTGACTTCTAAAATGAACAATCTCAGCAAAATCAAGATTAATAATTCTATTCATCCTTCTCTACAATTATATAGAAAGAGGAGATAGGGTAAGTTCTTAATAGCAAAAGTGTTGCCTGGCTAAGAAGTGCAAAACTCCCTTACTGAAATCCCCACCCCCCCACTCCATGCACATATTCTCCTCAGCACATTTCTATGCCAGAAGTGTACTCAGTTCTGAGAAAATCATTTGGAGAGATAGCCGGCAAAGATGAGATCAGGGAGCAGGAGGAAAGATCCTGCATTCCTCCTCAACCACCCACCCATCCTTTGGTTTAAAATGAGTCCCACCCCCTTTTTCTACATGATTGAGGCAGGTCCACTTTCAAATATGGATCTGATGCTGTCAAATCCAGCTTGGCTTCCAGGCATGTATTTGATTGTATGTAATAAACTGAAATAAACAGAACATTTCTTTGAAGGGAACATTCCCACTTTTTGTTTTCTCATTTGACCTTGATGCAAATTTGAGACTAATCCACATTTTAACATGTGGATCTGATGCTGTCAAATCCAGCTTGGCTTTGAGGCATGTATTTGGCTGTATGTAACGCACGGAAAACAACAGAACATTGCTTTGACTGGATCATGGCCACATTTCATTTTATAAGTTGACCTTGAATCAAATCTGTGACTAATATACTAGCCCAAAATTAGGGGATAGGACTTTCTCAATTTCATATACAAAATGCTTCACTTTTCTTCTTTTTTTAAAACCAGATTGATTGCATTTTGCAGGAAAATCTGGGTAACCAGGACAAACCCAGGACTTACCTTTTACATCTGCCTGTGTTTTGACTCCAGTAATACTTTTATACCTTCAATAGTGGCAACTAACACATTATATTAAAGGAGAGAAGTTAGTGTCTCCTTTGTTAAGGCCCATCAGTTTGTTTGTTTGTTTATTTTTAAAGTATTCCACCATGTAAAATGGTAATTGAGCATGGGGTGAGTCGTACTAACCGTGATAAAATAAAATAAATTGATCAATCGTTCCAACATTTTCATGTGCCCAGAAACATTCATTTTGAATACCTTGAAAATTCCAGGACAATTGGTGAAACTTTGATGGGGAAAGAGCAGTCTAAACATAAAAAGCAAAAGACTCCCTCTGTCAACAGTGACTCTGAAAATGTTGTCGAACATTTTGTTTTGGGGGGGGGGGGGGAACGCTTCCTGAAAAGACCAGAAGGTTTTAGCTGAAACAATTATGGCTTTCTATCCTTCTTGTATTTAAGTTGGCGGGAAATTATTTCTTCCTGGAGTTTCATTTCATTTCATTTATTTATTTTTTAAAAAGCTTTTTTTTTTACAAGTAATGATAGTGAATGGGACTAACCATTAGCATTGGTATGCTCACTAGCATGTTCTCTCTTCCCATTACAGCTGATTTAGAATGTTGTGGGAGGGGAGGGGGCACCATTTACCTCATATTTTTAGCAGCTGAGAATGAGAAAGAGAAGATGAACGCTGTTTGGCAGGTTGATGATGCGGCTGAATCTGCTGGGAAAGATGGGGCGGTGGGGAGGACCTCCTGATTCTGCTGGTAAGCCAGCACATGAGGGGAGGGGGTCTCTCCTCACACTCTGATTTCCCAGCAGATTTGACCCCATGCCTGCTGAAGAGTCCGCTAAAAGGGACTTGGTAAGAGCTAGGAGGACTCCTTGGCTGAATTCGGACAACACAATAGTAAATGGTGGGGTAATAATCAACTTTACAGTTGTTCATCTAGGGGGTACTCCTCACACAACATGGTAATAAATAATCAACTGTGGTGTGGATTAGGATCAGCACTGAGTTGACTATGGCAGCATTCAGATGACACGATAGTCAATACAACTGACGATTGTTCCCCCCCCCCCAGTTGCTTATTGTGTCGTCCGAATTCAGCCCATGAGTTCTACTGAAAGAAGTATGGTCCAGTGAGTCTCGAGTAATAGAGAGTGATAAAGCAAGGGGCACTTCAGTAACATTCAGGAAATGCAGGCAGAAATTCAACTGGGAAACAGTTCAATCCCTGCATGAGATGTTTGTGATTAGGCAGGGGAATATCTTCCTGTATTGTTCTGGTCCTGATCCACATTGCCCCCACCCCATGACTACAATTTTCATTCCCCAAAAGTGGTCCATTTATTTAGCGTCCTTACTTGTGTGCAGAGACAGACAAACAAATCAATTAATTTCAGTTTACCCGCTTTTGTCTAAGCGGGTAAGTGTACAGTGTGAAGGGTATGTAGACTGCATAACTGAAAGGCAATATATGTTAACGTATTACAGCTAGTTACTGATAACAACAAATTATATACATGTCTACTCAGAAGTAAGTTACATTGAACTCAATGGATATAGGGTAGCTGCCGTATTATCTTTCTTTCTTTCTTTCTTTTCTTAAGGAATATATAAACTACAAAAGGGAGAATTTAAATCAGTTATTTAATTTTGTCATTTTTCTGGATGACTTAAATTGCCTATTTAAACTGCTTTGATTTAAATTGGTCTAACCTGTTCTTCCATTCTGTATTACCTACAATGAAAAAAAGGTTATTAATATAGACATATAAATGCTAATTATTATTTTCTAATCTCTTTCTGTCCCTCTAATTGATTTTCTTGCACATTCTTTGTCCATTTCTCTTATAACTCTATTCACCTGTCTCTTCCCTCAGACATCTATTTCTCCAATCTCCTCAAATTAATTTTTTACACAACTATTTTTCTTTTCCCTTTTGTCTCTTTATTTTGATTTTTACATTATCTTCCATCCCACACTATCTATTATGCATTTTTTTGGTATTTTTATGTACTTTCCCCTTCTGAATGGAGAGAGAGAGAGAGAGAGAGAGAGGAAAAAAGAGGGAAAGATGAACAGAAAGTAGAGGGAAGTGAGAAGAGGAAAAAAGCAAAAACAGGCAGAGTGTATGCAAGAAGGGAAAAAAAGAGAGGAATGTATTGAACTGGGTTAAAAACTGGGATAGCCACAGTTTATTTGTGATCTTTGCCACTTTGGATATGCTCAGTCCTAAATCCATTTGATTTCATCCCATTTCCACATTAATCTGTGATTTTAAAACAAATGTACCCCCAAAAGAAATCTATATTTGAATAGTTTAAATACATGATTGAAATTTATTTTCTCTCAAAATATGCATTGTCAGAAGTATTTTGATCCATCTCTTGTTACAGATCATTTGAGGGACTACAAAATCTCAGTGAATAACTAAATTATGACCCACACAGTAGTCCAGGAGGTAGGGATCAGGTCCATTCATATCAGAATTCAAAAAGACCATATTTCTCAAGCATCGCTTGTAAAAAATCAATCCGATGCCTGGAAAAGTATAAGAGCACTACTTTAGCAAAACATAATATTTACAGAATTGACTTTGAAAGTGGGGTGGATAGATTCGTGTATGTAGTGCGTCTGGTTTGCTTCTAACTTAGGCAACTGCATAGTGCCAGGCAGGCAGCATGGTAAAAGAGTATTTTATTCATTGTGTTGGAGAAAGAGGGCCTGGGCGTAGGGTGAAGAAACTGTTGATATTTGGAACTGACGTCATCTAAATTAGGAACGGGTTAGAATTTCGTTTCAGTTGAGCTTTGATAACAATTTCCTAAAATTCTCAAAGTCTTTCTAATTTTGAACAAAATAAATGAGATATTTTTATTTTTATTTTTTTAAAAAAGTGTACGTGGGAGAAACCAAAACAGGCCCCTTATCTTTAACAGGTATAAGGTAAGCAATAGGGGTGTGCACGCCAAAAAATATCGTCGTTTCTCATTATCGTCATTTCGAACCCAAAAAAAATATTGTCTTCGTTCATATTGTAGGTGAACCAGATCGTCTTCACAATAATAATCGTGAAAAAATGATATTTTTGCAGCCCTATTTTTAAAGAAAAAATGCCTATAACTTCTGTATTTTAAAAGTTAGAGGCTTGAAACTTGGTCATAGTGCTTATGGGGTATGCCTAAGTATGTGTATGAAATTTGAGACCGATCTGTCCAATCCTCGATTTTATATGAATTTTTTAAAGATCGTTTCAATTCTGACAGATCAGAATGACAGCTCGCCAGGTGTGTTCAATCAGAGCTGTTAGAATGGAAATGATCTTTAAAAAATTCATATAAACTCAAGGGTTGGAGGGATCGATCTAAAATCTCATACACATACTTAGGCATACCTCATAAGCACTGTGACCAAGTTCCAAGCCTCTAACTTTTAAAATACAGAAGTTATAGGTATATTTATATGGCAGTTCAATAAAATGATAAATTCACCCCAAAATTATCGTCTCCGATGATTATCGTAGATTTTTCTATTGTATCGGCACCGTTAAACACATGCACGATAACGACCTTATCATATTATCGTACGTTTTAACAATACGATACATATCCCTAGTAAGCAGCTACGTCTTAAGTCCTCTCCATGCTGGTAATTCCTGTACCAACTGAATTTGACTGGTGCAGATGGGTGAGAATTTCATTTCATTTCTGAGGAAAATTCATCATTTTTTTTTTCATAGTCTGGAAAGAACGAGTTGTTTTTTTTAAAAAAAATGAATGCTGGAGTGTCATCCATCCCTAATCTAAATGGACACATTTAACCCTACCTCCCTGAACAAGAGCCGAGGATAAGAGAGGACAAAGGCAGGATTTCAGAACCAGAGAGGAGCCCCAAATGGTGAATTCAGAAGTGCTGAAAGTCCTTACTGGCAGGCCGGCAGGCCTTTCTCAGTGGCCCTCAACTTGTTTGCTGGTATCCAACAAGAGCTGCTTTCCTAGCAGCTATTTCAGCTACCTGCAGTCATGGAACCCCAAACTGTGAAACATCTTCATCCACCACCTGATGTGGATGAGCAGATCTCACTGTTCAAATGGAAAGCACTCTGGACAGTTGTGGGTCTCACACAGTCACCTGCCAGTGTATGATGAGTGTGGCACTGGACAACGGTGGCTCAGGTAGGTTGACCTAGATGAGCAGGACTAATGGAGCAAGGAAGTCTTCTGTGAGTCCCAGCTGCAGAACAGAATAACAATGGGTCTAAGGAGGTGAGCTGAAGGAAGGTTAGGACTGAGTGTGGGGACAAGTGCAGGCAGATTGGGAAATGTGCACAGTTCTGAATATTTGCTAACGGCCCTGAAGCAAAAGGTCACTACTGAACACTCATTGAGACACAAATTACACACTTGAATCAAGACCCTAGCATGAGTACGGGGGGTTAAATCTCTCCACTGATTTGGATCGTGCTCCTGCAAATTGCAATTTTTTAAAAAAAGGATCCATGGAAGCAATTTGATGGGAACTTTTCCATCTATGCGAATAGCAGGTTTAAAATGCCTGGTCTGGATTGGGGCGAAGAATTAAAGCCCCCCTTCCCCACACTTACTTTTGAGGAAGAAAAAAGCACTGGTGATGAAGCTGCTTGCTAAATATGGAAGGTAATATGCTCCACATGGACTTACGGCCCGACTGGAATCCACCAGAAGAGCCTTCAGTGTGGTGGCTCCTTCTTATGGAACTCCCTGCTGCTGGAGGTCAGATAGGCGCCAACATTGTGTTGTTTTTGGTGACTCCTGAAAACAGCTCTTTTCCAAGAAGCCTTCTTGGTTCACCAGCCTTGCACTCTGTTTTTTTAAAAAAATAAGATTATTATCATGTTGTATTCTTTTTATCTTTCGTTCATTTCATCTCTTGTTGTTTACCTCTCTGGAATCTGTCCAGATCTGGAGCAGTATACAAATGCTGCAAATAGATAAATAAACATCTGATCCCAAGCATCAATGCAGCACTTGGAACCATGCCACCCATGTTCTCCTGATGATACCTAGGTAAGGGGATATAGTGAATTGTGATGAATAGAAACTGGAGATCCACAGACATCATCAGCGCTGTGATTGTGGCACTCATGTAACTAAGGATATAATAATAATGTGATTGGTTAACATCCTTCTTCCTCCACACTTCCTAGTGCAAAAGAATTGCTGCTAATGATGTACAAAAATGCAAGTCAAGTGCTCAATAAATCAAAATAATGTTTGCATTTTATGGGTTCATCTTCACTAGATAGTCATTTCTTTCTATCCAATTAAGCTGAAATTTGCTCTTTTCTTGCTCGGTTCTGTGCAGGAAGGGAGGAAGTAGTTGAACAGGCCACAGCAATTGTTACCAGTAGTCCATGTTCCAAAATTCTCAGAAAAGCTAATTTAACCTCTTTCTTTCTGCCATGTATCAAACTTTCTCTGTTAGTCCTGATATCAAGTCATCAGAATACTTTGACATTCTCTCCAGATTCTTCAGATGATCCTTGAAGAATAATTTCCAAAATTGCTTAGAAATGGGATGGACACACCCAATTCTACCTGATCAGAGAAATTCTAGACAGGTTCAAGTCTCAAGTTCCTGGGTCTGACTCCCAAACCAAAAGAGCTTACTTGCACTTTCTGCTGAAATAGGCTGACCATATGAAAAGGAGGACAGAGCTCATGTAACTTTAACAGTTGTAGAGAAAAGGGAATTTCAGACGGTGTCATTTGTATGCAATTACTTCCTGGTGAAATTCCCTCTTCATCATGACAGTTAAAGTTGCAGGGGCCCTACCTTCTTTTGTATACGGTCACACTAGTATAGTGCCTGCACCTTTAACTGTTGTGATGAAGAAGGAATTTCACCAGGTACTAATTGCATACAAATGACACTGGCTGAAATTCCCTTTCTCTACAACTGTTAAAGTTACATGAGCCCTGTCCTCCTTTTCATGGTCACCCTGGCTGAAACAAACAGAAGGATCAGTGTCCTGTTATGGCTAGGGTGACCATATGGAAGGAAGGACAGGGCTCCTGTATCTTTAACAGTTGCATAGAAAAGGGAATTTCAGCTCGTGTCCTTTGTAGGCATGCAGCACCTGGTGAAATTCCCTCTTCATCACAAGAGTTAAAGCTGCAGGAGGATAGCTAGACAGACTGGATACAAAAGAAGGCAGGGGAAGGATGTGATCATGTTGGGCAGAAGGATGTGATCATGCCAGGCAGAAAGACGTGATGGATGCAATCATGCCAGGCAGAAGGAGGCTGATCGTGCTGGGCAGAAGGATGCAATCACACCAGGTGAGCTCCCACTGGGATGGAGGCGATGGCACTGGCAGCAGCTGATCATGTTGAGGGGCAGGCAATGGCGGTGGTGCAGACAGGTATGCCTGTCATAAGTTGGCCCTTTCCCTCAGGCTTTCCCCTATGAACTGGCAAACTGACAAGACACTCATTTCGGTGAGACTTCATTTATTGACGAAATCACACGGTCATAAAGCATAACGGTTACATTTTTCATACAACACCATTTAAAGCAGAGGACGGTCAGAAAGCTTTAGGCTCTACTCTTAATGGTTCCATTTTTCAACACCCACTTAACGCTGAATGATAGAACACTTTAAGCCCTTTTCTTGATACAAGCTTTCCAGACAAGCACTGGGGGAAGGTAGGGTTAGGCATAGCCATTATCCTATCTGAACTTCTCCAGACGCCGCATACGCTAGCTCTTCAGATGGACTTGGCCAGAGCCCAAACAAAATCCCAGGGAAGGGAAGAGCTGCATGCACAGGGCCTCTTTGAAGATGGGCAGAGAGAAGGAACATGCACCAGCCAAAACCCAGCCTGCCAAAATGCTGAGCTGACCCTGGTAAGCAAGATCATAGGGAAAGAACTTCTCAGGCCTAGGAAACTCCCCTGCATGTCTCCGGGGAAGCTCTCTCGTAGGCTACACACACAATCCAGAGCAAATGCAAGACCAAGTCCATGAAAAGCCTCAGAGCACTTTCCATGGCACAATCCTTAGAAATTCAGAGTACAAATAGCTAATGAGCAAGCATGTGCAGAGTGCTTCCAAAATCTCCAAACAGGTAGAATCCAAACACGAGGGGTTTCAGGCCAAGTGTCGAAAGGTGGTCTCCAGCAAGGCTTTTTCCAGCCTTGCTCCCCTTTCTTATAGACTGGAGGCCTAGCTTATTCAAAGCCACTTGACAGACAGGTCCTCAGACTTGTAAACCAAACCCATGTGCCAACAGGGCAGCACTGTTCAACCTCCTTTTGATGATGCTACAATGTGAGCGACAGCTTGTAAGAGAGCCCCCCACCTTTCCACCAAATCCAGGTCCCCAAGGAAACCTTTTCCCTCTGCAAGGCCACAGCAGGGAGTGCAGCCAGCAACTCCTGTGGGAAACAGAGACAGAGATAAGCTCACAGAGAAACAAACTTTATTTATTTATTTATTGCATTTTTATACCGCCCTATAGCCGAAGCTCTCTGGGCGGTTCACAAAAATTAAAACCATGAAATCATTTTAAAAATATAAAACAAACCACAATCTAAAAACACAAAATAACATACAATATACACAAAATAACATACTTTCTTAAAACAAGCCCAAATTCTTCAACTTTCAATCCACAAAGCCTCTGGCCTTGTGGCACACATGAACATGCCCTCTGTTCCTGGACCCCGGTAAGTCCAGCCCTCCCAGGCAGTGCATGCTGGGGGTTGTAGGCTGTACTGGGGCCTACAGATGTGCGAAGAAATGGTGGATCCATCATAAAATGTTGAATCCCACCATAAAATAGCCTCCGAGCCTCGAATTTGAATGTCCGAAGTCATTTATGTGTCTAAGTAAATAACTAGTTGGCAAGAACAGCAGCATCTTCAGATAAGCTTCCAACCCCTACCCAAATTTATTTGGGGAGATGTTTAGATTCTAGGAGTCCTAATGGACTTATGAAAATGTATATTAAAGAGAAGGGCTTCCTCCTCCTCCTCGTCTTTCTTTTTGTGAGGAGAAGTTGTCAACCTTGTACACTTCTGCTACTTATATTAAAGGGATTGTTCCTCCTTTCACCTTGTCCCACCTAGTTTCCATATCCTGAAACCCTGCTATTTTTCTTTGCTTCCAGTAGTTTCTGTCCTTGAGGCTTCTGGGGTCATTGATTGTTAACATGACGTGCCATTTTTCAGATAGACCTATTTGGAACAGCAACTGAATTCATTGGGATTTGTTCCCAGATAAAGATTGTAGCATTAGACTACTTTCTGAATATAAACAGAGTTACACACACACACACCCCTAACAACAGTTAGGAAAATTTCAAAGGTTACCTGTGTGGTGCAAGGCCATCTATTTACACTTGGAATTTTAGCTGAGGTGAAATCTGGTGACAACTTAGGCCCTTTCTTCACTGAAGGGTGTAGAGGAAGGGAGGGGGATGATTCCGGACTTACCAGCTTCCGAGATCGTCGCTCTGCATCCAAACAGGAAGAGTGACATCCTGGAAGGAAACAGGGGTGTTGTGCCCACTGTTTCTTTCTTTTTAAAAAAAATTAAGCAGGGAGCACAATTGCGCTCCAGTGAAAAAGGTAAGTGAGGAAAAAAAATCTCTCCCAAAATTGGGCCCCTAACCCCCCGTCCCTGCCATCTCAGGGGCGGCAAAATTGCTGCTACCCAGTCCCCTGATGGGCTCGGAGCCGTGCCATGCGGCTCCATGCCCATTTCTGGTGCCGCGCTTACTCACGAGTCAGCAGGCACCAGGTGGGACAGCTGCCCACCTGGGAAAAGCTTTCTTTTCCCCTGGGAAAATCTGTGTCCATTCTCTCTGCCCCCGAGAGTCCCTGTGTGTCATTTGGATGCATAGGGAGCACCCAGGGATGCTCCCGGGGGAAACGGCTGGTGTAGAAACAGCCTCAGTGATGCCTAAAACCGGAACCTTTGCTAGATCTCCTCTGAGGCCTTATACACAAAACCCCCCTGAGACCCTCCCCTGAAATCTTCCAGCCATATGATCCTGATAGGTTCTCCATATTTGCTTCAAGTTTTCTTTCAGACAAAATTTTGTGACATCACTAATGAAAAGATGGTAGGAACTAAGGAAATTTACCTGGCTGGTTCCTTGATGTCCTTCTGCCAGAAAGTTTTTTTTAAAAAAAACCCTCGTGAGTGGCCAAATAGACTGGTCTGTTGACTACTTTCTTTGTTTGGTTGCTTTACCTTTGCTGCCGCTATTGGCATCAACTTTTTTTTCCTAATTTTCTATTACTGTGTACTGTTGGGTTGGTATGTTATAGTTTTGAATATGATTCCTAAGGAAGTGCAGCTCTGTAGATGAAGGGCTCGAAACCGAAACCCTCTGACCACAGACAGACCTCTGAGCCTGTTTATGTACTGCACTTTGCTGGGAACAGGGCCTGAGAGGCCTTTCGATCTAGTGGACCCTCAGCCTCTCCTCTCTTTGTTCTGCCCAACATCTTGCCCCTCATCCCTTCTCCAACCTCCTCCTGAGGTTGAAGCTCTGACTTCAGGTGATGAGCCACCATGAAGCTTTCTGTGGCAGCTGGGAGGAGCTTAGAAGAGAAGGGGAGATCCATGATCTCCTCCTCTGAGGCTGGAGGAAGGGATCTGTAGCATCCAATGGTCATGAGGTTGCTCTGTAATTGTTTTAGAATGATTTACATATGTTTTTTAACATTTAAAATTCAACAAGGCTCTGCTGACCTGGCATACCAGAGTGATACAAGCAAATCAGACTTTGGGATAATTTAGCTTTTGGTCATCCCTTAGTTATAGAGTTGTGGGAAGCAGATTGTGGAGCGAAGGACGAGAAATAATGAGGCGACACAAGAATTGGGATATAAACAAGGGCCACTTTATTTTTACAGATAACAAAGGGGGGAGGTAATCCTAAGCGGGCATTTTAGCATGGCCAGCCAGGCCATTGAAGGGGTCGGGCGAGACATTCACAGCCCTGGAAGTGGCGCCTGCGCTCTCGCCACCCCCCAAGCTTCCCCAATCTGAGGTGGGGGACCTTCCGGTGTCGTCTCCACTCGCGCCGCAGGGCTCCGAGTAGACAAGAAGGGTTGGCCCCAAAGGTAAGCCTTATCCCCCCAACTGATGCCGCAGGGCTCTCAGTGGTTGGCCTTCAGGCGTTACCCATCACCTAACAGTGCCTGTGAATGCTCACCATTAAAAAACATAAAAAATGCCCGCTCCTACCGCCCAACGTAGTGACCAGATAGCCAATTAACCTAATTAACACCCATCCTGCTTTTGCAGTGTGAAGTAGGTGAAAAAAAACTCACAACCAAGTTAGATTGTGAGCAAAAAATTCCTACTTGGCCTCAAAAGTGACGACCAGCGAACCCACACTGACAACAGGGGAGGGCGGGAGGGAGCTGCGGAACAAACTGTGGAGGTGAGGAGGGGTCCCTGGACTTAAATAGCTGTAGACCCCTCCCATCTCCAGTGGCACCACCCTGGCCCAGCAAATAGCGGGCCAAAACGTCACCTCTCCCCATCCTCGCCCGCAACCACCTCTCCCCACCCAGCGAGCCGGGTAAGGAAAGGCCAATGCCAGACTAGATTGGTCTGATCCAGCAAGGCTATTATGTTTATTCAAAATAATGTATGTTCATGCTTGCTATTGTATCTCCTCTATTAGATTAACTTGAAACTGTTCTGGCCACTTAAAAAAACTCACTGATATTAAGAATGTTCTGTAGAAATAGTTTACACACTGTTATCGAATGGTAATGCTTCTGTTGTTGATGTTCCCAAATTTCTCAATGGAGCGAAGGGATAAGTAATCAAACTCATTTCTATTTTGACCAGATTTAATTACAATTCTTGAAAACAAATACACTGATCCTTTTTTCTTTTTTTCCTTTTTAACAGTGAAACCTAATTGCTCGGGCAGTAATGATTACAGAGTATTATGAAGAAGAGAAATCATTGTAAAGTCTAATTTGCATTGAGTCACTCAAGCATCTTAACAACTAAGGATCCTTATCTAAGAAAGTGATGTGTGTGTGTGTGTAATTGCCCTTTGCTCAACAACACTACCATCAAATTGGAAGGTAGAGTTTACTGTGAAAGAAATGCAGCTGCCAATAAAGTCATAGATCATATGTGTGTATGTGTGTGTGTGTGTGTGTTTTAGGGGTGTATACTGATAAGATTTGGTTTGGAACCTGATACAGCTTAGATCCACTTCAACTTGGGTCCAAATCCAAATATTCATTCCTCCCATTGACCATCACTGGGAATGAACAAATGACTATGTATGTCAAAACTGAAAGGAAATTGCAGTCATACTAATTACATACTAATAAATGAGGGGGTTGTGCCTACCAAATCTCAGATAAATAGTGCAGAGGTTTTATGCTGTGCACTGTTAAAAATGCACCTTTGTACTTTAGCACTTTAAAAAAAGTGCTAAAACTTTTATTATTATTATTTCTTGGCAGAAATGGATAAAATATGCAGTTATAGTTGTCTCTTCTGAGGGGATCAACCTGCCAAGTTTGAGAGAAATAGGTGGATGGACCTTTTATTCAAGAGAAGCATTTGCATTTTGTGGGAGTTCCAAAAACGTGTATGCTTATTCCCTATGTATTTTGTGAGCAACAGTTTTGGCAATGATACACAATACAGAGATGGCCCTATTGCTCTTATCCAGTTTCTGTTAATTACTCCATCTATTGGGGTTCTCTACATCCTGATCTTGGGCTTTCTTTATCTCTGTTTTCTATTCTCATCTTGCTATCAGAGTGGTGTCTATATGGCCTATTTATTTACTCCACCATGGCTGCACAGTGGCACTGCGTTGTTTATATGATGCAGCCGCGTATCACAGCCACATCAGGCTTTCCCCTCCGAAACGGCGCTTTTTCGTGATGCTGTTTTACCGTGACTTTTTCAGTTGCCCCAACGTCACCACATTGTTTCTTCTGCCTGTCACTGGTGGCTTCACTTTGGATTAGGAAAGTGGATGTATCTAGGGGCAGTTCCCAGTGCAGGGTAGGCGCAGGAACGCAAGGCACGGGGCAGAAGACGGGCTGAGAAGCCAAGTAATGGCCACTATGGACCTATTACAGTCTGGGGAACACAAGTAAGGGCAGTTGTGATGTCTAATGCATCAATTCAGTGAACTGTAGCAGCACAGATGTGCTTCTACAGGCTTTCAAAGTTGCACAGCGTTCCAAGAAAACAACAAAAAAAAGTTTTTTCACCACTTTCAGTCTGCTGACTATGGCACTATGTTTTTTCCTCTCCAGATAGTCCGCATTTAGTCCTGCCATTTAAACATATTGATGCCACCTCGAGCAGTGACGCCGTGGGTTTTTATTTGGGGGGGATCAGGATTCAAAGCAGCACACATTTATTTAACATTAGCTACAGTTTTATGCATATAAAAATGCTGAACTGAACACTTTCCCCTGTAGCTAATAGCATTTCTTCCTTAGCTGCTATTTCAGTTTGGATTTCAAACTGAACTTGAGGTCTGTCTTCCTCCTTTATCAGCTCCTTCCCTGTCCTCATGTCTGTTATGTCAAAATCGTTCTGGATTCCTCTAAGTTTGGATAAATTGGTCTGTTTCTGGTCTATGTGCTTTGCATGTGTTCAAGAAGAAGACCATTCTGTTTGATTCCTACTCAGTCGGCATTTTTAAAATGCATGCACACACCTGCAAAACCTCACATTGATTTTCATACGTAACTTTCCCTAATATTGACATTTTTTGTATGGAACTTCCCTTATACACAGTTTTGGTATGCAATTTTTCAGCTGGAGGTTGTTTCACAAAATTCAGAGACATGCACAGTCCAAAGAATATCTGTGTTCCCACCTGCATTTCAGTCTAAGAACAGTAAATTAGGTCAAATCACCTAAAAATGTGGACCAAACCAAATCCTCCTCCATCCCTGAATTCCTCTGTATTCCCTTCTTTTTATTTGTGCCACTGTGAAATCCAGCTGTTATCATAGGTTATCTCTTCTGTCCCATCTCAATTACTGCCCTACATTCTCCTCCTCTTTTAAGATTTCCTAATTCCCATTTCCAAACTCTTTCTTAGGTTCTGAAATCTGCCACCTGGCTTGCTCATTTCTGCTTCCACAAATGTCTCCTCTTTCTGCTCATCACTATTTTCCAATCAAATGCTTACAATCCTTCACTTATGGTCTATTCTTTCCACTTCCCTAATCTCTCTCTCTCTCTGTCTCTCATTTGTGAGCTTGTAAACAGGGCCTGCCTTTGTTTTAATTTATGTAGAGCACTTAGTTTTCTTGAAGCACTGCATCAAAACATTATTAACTAAACACAACAGTAGACGTTGAGAGTAGATTTTCCTTTCTCTCCACTGCATAAACTGAAGAAGGACAATGAAAGGAGAAGGTTTCCCCATTTGTATATTGTCAATTATAGCACATTTTGCTCCAACTGGGCTTAGCTGCATTATTTCTCACAAGTGAGATGGGCATTGATTTTTCCTAGCTTCAGAACATATTGAAGAGCACTTGGTTCTTTTGAAAAATGTGTTTTCAATGATTTTACTACATTTAATAACTCCAATTCAAGCTTAGTAGTCTATTAATCATAGAATCATAGAATAGTAGAGTTGGAAGGGGACTATAAAACCATTGAGTCCAATCCCCTTCTCAATGCTGGAATCTACATTAAAGTATTTGTGACAGAGGACTGTCCAGCTGCATCTTGAATTCCTCTAGTGTGGGAGAGCCCACGACCACCCTAGGTAATTGGTTCCATTGTCATACTGCTCTAACAGTCAGGACATTTTTCTCGATGTCCAGTCGGAATCTGGCTTCCTGTAACTTGAGTCCATTATTCTGTGTCCTGTACTCTGGGATGATCGAGAAGAGATCCTGGTCCTCCTCTGTGTGACAACCTTTCAAGTGTTTGGAGTGCTATCATGTCTCCCCTCAATTTTCTCTTCTCCAGGCTCAACATTTCAATTGGAGATAGGGACTTCAAAAAAAGCCTTAGTCCACCCAGGTCATACACCCTTGCTGCAACGGGATTATCCTCATTGAGATGCCCTGCCACAAGATTCAAGTATAATATGTTGGCTTTTTTATTATTTACTTGGTGATTTTATATTATTTGTATGCCATCCTGAGAGTGGTAAAACTGAAAGGGAGCAGGGCATACATTTTAAAATAAACAAATGGTTTTAATTTAATGTATGGCCAAGAGCTGTGGTGAGAGATAGTGAGAGATAGTGGATAAGGTGTTGGATTTGAACTGGGAGACTAGAGTTTAAATTTCTGCTGAACCATAAAGTTCACTTGGGGACCTTGGACTAGTCTCTTACCTCATCCTAACTTACCCCACTGGGTGATTGTTGTGAGGATAAAATTGGACGAAGACCATAGCTACTGCCCTGAGCATTCTGACGATGCATGCAAATGAGATGTGTAATATGAATGTGAGTTTCCATATTGTTTTGGAGACTTACTGGCACCTTAGGGGCACAATTGGCATCTCATACAAGAAGCCAGGAGACTGTGCAAGTTTGGGGGATCTTGGAGGAGAAGATGGGGTGGAGGGCAACAGAGCCAGAATGATCTGTCCACCCCACCACCCAATAGTCTCCCTTTATGAGCTAGTCAGGGCTGGGTGATAACAGGTGTTAAGCCATCTCAATATTTCCCCCCCACATCCCCCAATTTACTGGCCATTGAGAAGGAAAGCAGTCAAGATTATTGCATGGTGACCAGAATTTTAGGCCAGAGTGGATCCATGCCTTCTGAGGTTGTGTGGTTTGGAGAAAAATAACCCATACTGTGTACTTTCTCAGCTCCCACATTTGCATTAAAAAAAAATCCAGAAGTCCAGGGCGGGGGGTGGGGAGTGGGGTGGAAAGTGAGAGAGAGTTTATGTTTAGAACATTCTCTATTTAGCCACAACTTCAGCTAAATTTAAATATAACATTTCCAAGACATCTTATTAAACAAATAAATCGGTTCTGGGCTTCCAGGGGCTTTTGCTCCCCTTGGTCTAATGGAGAGGAACAGTTGGATTTCCAATTACACAACCAGCAGCACAAGAATTACAGACATCCATAGAAACAAAACAAAGAAGACAAAGCAGAAAACACAGATACAAAAAAAAGCGCCCTGAGCCCCAGAGGAACATAAGCAACAACTCGACACCATTGCCATGTTTTCAGTACTACTTTTCAGCCACACTACTTTGAGTACAAACTTTCTGTATGCATGCTACTAATTAATGAGATTAAGCTGTCCTCTGCCGCATTGCGTTTTAGTATTCCCATTGGCAAAAGTTCCATTTTAATAATTGTTTACATGTTTGCTTTTAAGTCTAAACTGTTTTGTTATTTTATCTTGAATTCTCTTAAGGAAACTTTCTTTCTTTCTTTCTTTCTTTCTCCCAAGTACACATGCAAATGAGTTAAGAGTTTGCAAATAAAACTTTTGTAGTTCTATAATGTTTTGAGCCTGGGAGAGTTCATATTGAAAATGTCATCTCCTTATTTTCTGTGCATTAGATTATAATAATGTCATTTACATTTAATGTTCACTGTAACAAATGGGAAAGTTGCCACTGGAGGCACACAGAGTAAAACCTAATGTAATTCTTACTTAGAATAGACCCTCTGACATTAATGGGACTTCAGTAAATCAAGACAAACATAAGCCCCATTCATTTCAGTGTGTCTACTCTAAGGAGGTAGATTTTACACATGATGTGAGAAACATGAAATATTGATAACCCAACATATTCCTATAGTGGGCCAGTCATATGTTTCTAAGAAACACAAAAGCAAGACATGAAGGCAGCAACATATCTCCGTTTCTCCCCAATAACTTATATTCCAAAGTGTACTGCCTCTGAACATAGGGGTTCCAATTAATTTTCAGGGCTAAGAGTCAATGATAGACCTATCCGCCAAGAATTCATCTAATCCCCTTTAAAGCCACCCAAAACAGGGGATGCAGCCTCACCACATCTTGTGACAGTGAATTCTTTATGTTAATAATGCTTTGTGAGGAGCAGTACTTCTCTCTTGCTTCTTCGGAATCTACTGTCAACTAATTGAATTATGTGGCTCTGAGTTCTAGTTGGCAAAAATATCCGTTTATGTTCTCCACAGCATTCATAATTGCATACATCTCCATCCCGTCCTTCCGAAGTCATCTTCTTTTCTAAATTAAAAAACCCCAGACTCTTTAGCCTGTTCTCATAGGGAAAGCATTCCAAACTCTTTGATTGTTGGTTGCTTTCTTTGACCTAATGCCATTATTTTTGATATACACAGCATTCCAAATGCAGCCGAGCCATCCATTTATATGAAGGCATATGGATAGTTAGCATTTTTATGTTTGTTCCTTTCCTAACATCACCTAGCTTGTGTAGGTGAAACAGCCCCAAGTGGAATCAAGCAATCCATATGAATATGTCCACAAACATATTCTCATCTCCCATTATCTGTATACAATTTCACTTCACTGTTATGTCCTGTGCTGGCTGCAACAGACTGTGAGTGAAAGGGCCAACAAAAAACTCAAGACATCAAAACAGGCAAATGTTCAAACACACAGGTTTCAGTCTGATGGAGTTCAAGCTAAGGCAGAAATGATCAATACAGGGGGCAAAAGTCAAAGCACGGGCAAACAGTCGGGCTAAGGCAGCCAAGATAGCAGGCAGAGGTCAAAATACAGTTAGACAGTCAGATTCATTATACTGTCCAGAAGCAGTGTCAAGCAGAAACCCAAGGGTCAGTAGCATGGAGCATCAATCACTCGGCAAGGTGTAGAAGACACTGGGACTGAAAGAATGGAATTGCTTCCAGCACTGGCTAGGCAAACACTAAAGGTGTTTATCACAAAGCCTGCTGAGCCCCACCCAGGTCTCAGCTGCAGTACACTGAGGAGTCACTGGCTGAATTCAAACATGCAGATTAAGCAACTGGGGGGGGGGGACAATTGTCAGTTGTGTTGCTTATTGTGTTGTGTGGAGGGTAACACACCGCTCACAAACTACTGATGGTATGCTATTCCACCCAAATAAGCAACTGAGAGAAACAACTGGCTTGCAATTGTTTAGCTCGAAGCCAGTAGTTTAAAGTATTGTGTGGAAGGGTGAATGTGTTAATGGTGTGTGGTGAGTGGGTTAAAACACAAGCCCATAGAGGCAGGTGGCACGAGCGACCAAAGCAGCGGCTTCCACTCTGCTACAACTGGTGCAACTTGCAGAGGCTACTGGGATAGAACTGGGAGGACTGAGGGAGGAGGGAGGGTGGGGAGAGGGGCGGGGGCTGTGTCATTCAAATGGTGGGTTGACAACCACCCACAGTTGTGTAGGAATATGTTGTGTGGGGAGTACCCGCAAAATAACCAACTGTGAGTTGGCTACTCAACCCACCATTGACTAACGTGTTGTCTGAATTCAGCCACTTTATTCTGAGGAGTCCTTTGCAAATGAGCACTCCTTCTCACAGGGGCCCTATTGGCCTGCCACTTGAGGTGATGATGCTCCCTGGAGGTCAGGGTGTTGCTCAGCCTCTGTCTCAGAGGCAGAGTCTCCTCCCCATGACAGGGATGCACCTGCAGCCTTAGCCCCTGAGGTCCCAGGCTCTTTCTGGTCTGGGACAGTCACTGATCTGGGGTGCTCTTAGTTTCTGGAAGCACTGGCTTTTCCTCTGAGGAGGATTCCTCCAGTGGGGGCATGACAGATGCTAGGTGACTTGTCAAGTAGTTCATTCTGGACTAGGCCTTCTCATTGCTGTCAAATTGGTGTGATTTACTGGTGTCACTGGACCTCAGCGACGTGCCCTGAACATTGTGCTTTCCAACCCTTGACTTTCCCTTGGGTTCTTACACTAACCTCTCATTTTTGATCCAGCTACCTTAGTGTTTGTGTTTATGTTTTCAAAGTGTCCTTGGCTGAAAGTCCTTGCTCAAAATCATTCTCAAGAGTCACATACATTTAAGGATGGGGGAGAAATGTAATCACTTTACCAACTCAGTTATCCTTTGAAATTTGAACTTCTCAGAATTGTGTAATGGAGTCCTCCAATTAAAAAAAGGCATATAGAATGTACATATTAGAAGAAAGTATACACAAAATAGCTTTGGTTATGGGGTGCTATAAAATGTAACAAATAAATGTATATATTAATGTAAATAACTTAAAATGCAATATATTAGGAAAATATGAAGGACCTTTTTAGTTGTGGCACCCCAGTTGTGGAATGCTCTCCCCAGAGAGGCTTTCCTGACACCTATGTTGTAGTCTTTCTGTTGCCAGATGAATAACTTTTTATTAGGGCTGTGCACAGACCCCCTGATCCGATCCAGATCCCAATCTGTCAGGTCCGGATTGGGCCCGATCCAACTCAGATTGGATCGGGCCTGATCTGACTCAGTTCAGGATCCGGATCCAATCCGGATCCATGCACAGCACTCCCCCCTCTCCCTCCCTCCCTCCCTCCCTCCCCCATCACCCTGCTTACTTTCTGCCTCCTCCGCATAGTCCTCGGCATCGCCTTCCCTCCTCAATGTCGGCTACTACTTTCCTACATGCGTCAGGTGGTGACATCACCCGACGTGAGCGGGAAAGCGGCGTCCAACATCAAGGAGGGAGGGCGATGCCGAGGACTATGAGGAGGAGGCAGAAGGTAAGCAGGGCTATTGGGGGGGAGGGAGAGAGTGGGAGGAGGGAGAGAGGGCTCTGCATGGATCCGGATTGTGGATCTGATCCAGCCCAATCCAGGCCTGATCCGGTCCAGATCTGGATCTGGGAGGCCTGAATCAGCCCAATCCGTTTCAGATTCGGGATCCAGATATGTGCACAGCCCTACTTTTTATTCTACCAGGCATTTTAGTTCTTCAGTTTTTATTGTATTTTTAGATATTTATACTGCTGCTTTTTTTTCTTTTACTTTGGTTTTATATTGTAGTTTTATACTTTCAAAAGTTATATACTGTGCTATGGAAGGTTGATGTATTTTATGCTTTTAACTGCCCCAAAAGCTTCAGCTATTGGGCAGTATATAAATGTAATTAATTAATTAATACAACTTTAAAATGTATTAGGAAATCTGACTGCAAAAATGTATATATTAGACAAACTGCATACAGTAATGCAAAGAATTAGGAGAAATTAGGAGACTTTTCATGCACACATTTTTATATAGAGATAGATAGATAGAGATAGAGATATCCTTCAAGTTCTGGGTGAATTGAATTTAAGATTGAAAAAGGCAAGAGAGAAATGGAGAGAAACCACAATGACAGATATGTCCATCCTTACATGCAGTTCACACATCTTTAGGCTTCAAGCAACCCCTTTAGCTATTGCATATAGATTTTAGCATATGGATCACTGTCCAGACACCCTCCACTATTTTGCTGAATTCCATTAGATCAAATGTTTTAATTATTACCATCCACTCAGTGGACAATCAGGGAACAGATGCTGTTGTTTCATTACTAAAGTTAAGTAAGTCTCAAAATGGCTAGTGCTGGATGAGAAGCCACCTAGGGACCCATTTGAGCTTTTCTGGAATAACCCACAAGGAGAGTAGGATGAAAGTGAAATAAATACATTTTTAAAAAGGGCAGGAATAATCCCAAGAATATGAACAACAAGTGTATTCTATCATGGAGGGGGATATGGATCCCTCTAAAAGTTTTCGATAGAAACCCATTCATACTTTATTGCTTCTCCCAAATCAGAAGAATAAAATGAGAAATGTTGAGTACAATTGAAGGCTGTGGATTTTCAGTGCACTGGCACAAAGTTAAATTACATATTTCCCTTAACTGTGGCTGTCATAAAGCGTACAGGCAGTGTGATGCCTCATAATGAGGATGTGACAATACGGTAGATTTTTCCTCTTTTTCTTTGGTAGCTGTTGTGACTCCCAACAGTTTGATGTCCATACGTGGGCATACAACATGCATAGTTTCCAAAAGCAAAGCAGATCATTAAATTGCTTGTTTCTTTCGTTCCAGTTTATGTACTTAACTGGTATTTTTGGGGCATTAATCAAGGGTGATAATAGTCCAATTGAGTCAAAATTAAAGGGTCTTACTTTTATTCCCTTTATACTTTTATTCCGCTTATAAATCAATTTTACTATAAAGGTTGTTGTCTCCCCGTTATGTTTAGAAAGTTGATCTGACCTCTGTTGCCTAACAAATCCATATAACAATGAATCACCTTCCCTTAATGATGCTGCACCAAAGTAATATGGCAGGCTTGGATTACAGATATTGGGAATAAAAATTTTCACTGTATAACTTTCACTGTATAGTTTACGTTTCTTCCCTTTGTTTAATGCACTCAGAAATCTGTTTTTTTTATTATTTTGTGTACCTATGAATGGACATTTACAATGTATCCTCATCAGGGTGATTTCCCAAGTGCCATTTCCTCCAAATATCCTGATAATTTTGAGCCAGCAATGAATAAGGAAAGCTCCAGTTAGATTAAGACAAGTTTGTGCATACGTGTTGACTGAAACATACCCAGACTGTCATTATTTTTAGAAGGGCAAAAAGAAGTCCATCCGCAGTTAGGAAATGCCATTTATTTACTTGACACTACCTTTTTCCAGATCATTACTAATTATAAATAACTTTGAGGTCCCTCTCAACCACATCACCCCTCTGAAGTGATCTCTTCACTGAAGCTTTCTTAATTAGTTTTTATACCATAGCAAGCTTGTTGGCCCTTGAAAGGTACCAAGAATTTGGATAATGTTACAGAAATCGATGATAATTAACACACAGGGGAATTTTAGAGGGTTTGATTTCAATTATCTTTTTATGAAAAAGAAATCTCATAAAATCCTGAAACTTCCTGTTAATTATATCAACCTTTACTTCACTAACATCTGCAAACTGAAAATCATCCATTAGTTTAGACAACTTATAATTTATTATTATTATTATTTTCTAAATCCATGCACTTGGGGATATATTGCTTCCCATTATTATACATTCGTTACAGGGGTCCTGTCAAATCAAGGAGCTGCAAGTGTTGTCCTTTAAGCTTGGCAGAACACAGCACTATAGCTACGTTGAGCTGGGATTTGGTGGCCTATTCCTAGGGCTGGAGTTGAATATTCATAGAGTTTGAAATTTTTCACATCGAAATTTGTACTCTCAACCAGGCACAGCTTGCCATTGGTTCCCCATGATCTCCAGCAAGGGTCTTTCCCAGCCTTGCTATTTGAAATCCTTTTAGCCAACAATATTAGGGTTTAAACTTGAAATATTCTGCCTGCAAAGCAGGTGCTCACCATGAACCTACAGCCCTCCCCGCTCAGGCTCACTCAACAGCCTTGAGAACTCCCTTGTACTGGCCTATACTGGGTTATATAGACATACAGATATTTAAAGGAAATGCAAAACTGGTCTCTTTATTCCTATAGATCTATGCCCCTGTACATATACATACAACTGGGACTCCAGTACACATCTGAATTACTGTTCCCTATACAAGTGATTGGGGGATAGCTCACTGGGAAGGGGAACAGGAGAGAGATGTAGGATCAAAAATTCCCACTTCTAGACAATGACACACTTGTAGGAGGAATCTTTTCCTTCTTTGTATCTGGTTGGATATATGATGGGGTTTGTTTCAGACCATTCCCCTCAAAACCTAGCTACCAATGAGGCCAACGCAATCATAACCCTTTCTCCCAAAGCAGCCATTTCCAGGTGGGTGAAGCTAGGGATGTCTGGCATCAGAAAATCTGGCCCTTTGGGGGGCTGACACATCCCTACTGCCCACCCGGCTCGGCTTCCATTCACAAGTCAAGCTGCATTTCCCCTCCCCCCAATCTGAAAAAGTTTTTTTGTTTGTTTTTCTTCTTCTCCTCGTAAATAAAAAGTTGCACCAATATGCAAATTATGGCCAGAATTTGAACGAACAATAGAAACTGCAGCCTCAGTTTGTGCAGCTTTCTATTTATGAGAGGGGGGGGGGAGGAAAATCCGCTAGCTTGCCCAACTTTATGCAGATTGAATCAGAGTCCTAGGGGCCAAGGCGTAGAAAGCCCAGCCTATCTCCACCACCCAGACTGATTCGTCTGAAATCCCTAGCTGAGGCAAATCTTTTCAGCTGCTGGCCTGTACTCTTACAGGTGAGTGTGGCTTCCAGCAGTGTGGTGGGAGGGATATAGGGAAGCCCTTAATGAAATCCAGAAACTCCACTTCTTGACTATGTAGGTATGGAGGCCATCAGAAAAGGGAACCTCCCCATTCCTTCTTTTAGTATGAAACTTTGAGTGCAGGTGGTTATCATCACCATTCCCAAGGCCGCGCCCACAAGGAGAGTTGCCCTATGCAGGCAACTGTGTCAATCTTAGGAACGTGTGAATCATTATTATTATTATTATTATTATTATTATTATTATTAATTATTACACTTATATACCGCCCCAGAGCCGAAGCTCTCTGGGTGGTATATAAATCCTGAGCTTGCTGAACTTCTCCAAATTTCATCTCAAAGTCAGGGCCGTGCAGAGCTGGTAATATGCCCAGGCCAGATGGGAAGGGTGTGCCCCCCCATTTCAAACTCCTCATTAAGTATTTTTTTTAATCAGTGCCACTGATTCAGTGGTAAATACATATATGAAGTAGAACGATGTATAAAAAAGGTAATGGGAAGCACTTTTATTCAAGATGTAAGACATCCCTTCTTCCCATTCAGAATTTCACGACTGACGGCTTCTGCGTTGTTTCCGCGGCGGGCTCCTCGCTTCTCGATGGGCTGCTTACGCTACAGAAGCAGTAGCAAGAGCTGGGGGGGGGACCTCCTTGTCAGAGTGCCCCCTCAAAATTGTGGGATCTGGGCCAACAGGCCCCACTCCCCCCCCCCCAGTCTGCATGGCCCTGCTGAAAGCTCATGCTGACTCGAGTCCTTACGAGACTGTGAGCCTTGTTTCTCTCTTTCTGTATGAAGCTCTGCATGGATTTCCACGCACATTTTCCCCCAATGCATGCATCAGTTGTGCGCCTTTGAAATGCACACATTCCTTTCCCATTGAGTAAAGCTTCTTTTGTGCACATTTTTCAAGGGTACAGATTTTTCATGCACTTTTTGTCAACTACACGCATGTTGTCGAACACATTTTTTGGGCTCTGCAAATCACATAGCAAGTTTGGAAATGTATGGACTTCGACTGCAGATTGTGTCAGAGTCTGTGTTTGGTCTGGAAGGTGCAAACTAGGGACTAGAGAACTGGCGGGGCATTTCAACCAGGAACAAGCTAGTGTTGCTGGGGAAATGTATCCCCCCCCCTCCCAAGCTATTCTGAAGACTGCAGCAGGGGATTCTGGAAGGGGGTGGCAGATGACATCAGCATCCCTGCTAATAAAAAAATCTAAGTGCTGCACTCTTGCAAGCCCTGCCTCCACAACGTCCATTTGCTTGAACACCCATTGACAGAGACATTCCTGGAAACTGCCTTCTCACTGCAGCTAATTGCCTATTAATCAAACTTCCATTAACCCCTTTGTTCCAGGAAAAAAAGAGACAGAGCGCCAGTCTTCCGCCTCGCATCAGCCTTCCCTTTGCATGGCAGAAACGTGGGGTCTATAACCATATCGTTTTGCCCCGTAGGAAACCCAGCTCCTTTTCATTTTCTCCCCAAAGCACTCCTGACTCCAAAGCACCCATAAGCAGTTGCAATTGGGAAAGGGGAAGCATTCTAGTAATCTCACGAGCAAACAAAGGGCAGGGGAGGAGATGAGCCACCGCAAGCCTCTTTAATGAGAAAATGCTTTTTTAATCATGAGATGGTCATGCGAGAGGAGCTGCAATTTGGGCCACTTTGATACCCGCGCAAGGCAATTTATTCTGATTTATTTTCTTGCTAGGAAATAGAAGAGCCTGCACTTGGTGCCACGGCAGTAATTTGAAGCTAGAATTTGCTAGAAAGACCCCGTCTCTCTTGCTTTCCCCTTCTGTTGATTCCAGGTAATCTGATGTTGAATGAAGCGTCCAATGATGGAAGGAGATTAGAGAGAAACATTACTGCAGGTTAATGAATGAAGCAATAGCCTTTTCCATGGGAGCGCTATTTCTGTTAACACTCTCATTGTCATAGGGTGTGTGTAAGAGGTTTGACACCAGAAAGATAAGAGCAGTGCAAAATGTTGCAGCATGGAGTGCTCCTCTTCGGGATTGCAGCCAGCCGTGCCCTCTTCCAGGACGTTCCATTCCACTCCCCCTTCTCTTCGGTTTTCCACTCTCCACTCTGTGTCCACAGAGCATGCTCAGCCCTCATTAAGCTGTATTTGGGTATGGATATTCCAGAAAAGAGGGGTCAGGGTTCTTTTGGTACTTCTGCAAACAATCCTCAGGATTCCCCAAACATGCTGTTGCCTCCTTATGATATCTTCCTGGCTATGTTTTTATGACATGGGTATCAACACAGCACACAATGCCTGAGTGCACAATTAGAGGTAGTATGTGAATTGTTTAAAAAGCAAGCTGCCATGCCTCAGAATCTGAGCCATAAGCCAAGTTTAAATCTTCACCATAGGCATTAACAGGGCTAGCTCTACTATTAGACAGAGCACGGCGGCCACCTTATGTGTGCCTTTGAAAGACAGTGTGAGCCAAAGCAAGATGCTGTCTATTTCCCATGATGCATAAAGAATGTGTGTGTGTGTGTGTATATATATATATATATATATATAGCCCCACACGATCTACTGATCAGGCAGGTAGTATCAGGCTGGAGTTGCAGGATCTTGGATAACTCTAACCACACAACATACCCCAACAGTCTAGAGCTCAACTGAACCCACTTGGGGCAGATTATGGTTGGTTCACACATAATGCTAACCTGCCTTGGGGCACATTCAGGAGTGTCCCACATGGGATTAGCATGTCGTGTGGGGAGTATTTTCCCTTCCCATGATTGGTAAAGTACCCACCCTGGGTACCCACCTTCTGCAGCAGGGGAAAGGGCCCTGGGGTGGCTTGCTGTGTTGTGTGATGGGCGTACCGAAGTTAAATCCAGCTGCTGCATGGAGAAATAGAACATCCAGAACTTCTGGTTATGGTCTAGCTGGCCATGGTGATCTCTATGGTAGAGATTGCCTAGGGACTGCTGGAGCAGCCGGCATGAGCCTTTTCTCACTCCAGCGGCTGCCAGGATGCACGGCTGCCATGGCAGGAGAATTGCCAACAGTCCACACTGTGGGGTGGGTAAGTTACCCTGCCCACGTTGCATGGTTTGCTGGTCATGTGGTGGAAGTCATTTGTTGTGGGTTTGCTACCCCTCCTCTCCCCATTCTCCATCCATGGTCATCTGAATAGAGCCTTTGTCTGCTAGGCTTTGGCCTTTTCCTGCAGGGTGGAGAGCCTAAAAAAGTTAGGTCTATGACCTGAAGCCTAGCATATCATCATTTCTCAGGCAAACCCCACTGTGTAAATTACCCCCACTGGTGAGTAAGCACCAGTGGAGCCTTTCATCTCTGATGTAGAGAAGGACAGTCACTTGGTGGAGTGGGTTTAAGAGATGCTGTCTTTCAGGCTGCCAGCTTTAGAGGACTCTGACTCAAGCCACTCCTAGCTCACAAGCTCAAGCTCAGTATTGGGCCCTGGACAGACTTCAGCCCCCACCCAACTCTGGGAATTAAAAGGCCTGGAAAGATAAGGTAGCCTCTTTATCAACTCCAGCTTCAAGGGTATCAAGCTGGTCAAATTCCAAGCCTACTAAGACCTCAGAACACTAGGGCATATGAGAGCAGATAAGCAGAGATGAGTACAATCCCTTACCCTTAAACTGGCAATTGGATCCCTTATCCTGCAACTGGCAAAGTTCTACTATTTCCGCCTTCTTTGATCATTATAAAACATGTTTTCTTTCATAAACAGTGTGTAGTTTTCTCTTGAATGATGAATAATGTAAGACTTCCCACAAGCTACTTCAACAACCCATCAAGTTCCTTCGACCTAATGAACACACTTATTATTTATATTGAATAATGACGGTTCTATTTTGTTAGAAATAATTACTGTTAAATAAAACATACAGCCGTCTTGCCGTCTAATTGAAAGTGAGCTTGTGGTGGGCTGTGACATTGCCTTTAGGAAATTTTCATAAATGGAAGTACACAGTAGCTCATTGTTGAGAGAAATAGTTGCCAAAAGCTATGGCCTTCTCCAAGTGGCAATACTAATTGGGGCAAAAAGTTAACACGATCCATATGGCCTGTGAAAGCCACCCCATTGATGTCCAGAGCAATAAATATATAAACGTGTATTCTAGTCACTGGTTTAGTTTTATTTACATGTTCCAAATGTAATTTTAGGGGTGGGGGTGGGGTCATACTGATGAAAAACCCCGTAGTCGATGAGGACCTGTGTTAGTCAATATAGAGTGTTTTTTTCCTCTTCGATTGCCAGAAGTAATAAAATCTGACATGGAATCCAGATTCCACTCACTCTCTTAATGAGGTATCTTGCAATCCCAAAGGGAGCTGGCATCTGAGAGATGACAAACACCATAATAACTCCAGACGAATGACAAGTCTGTTTACCAGCCATTTGTCGTGCTGTATAATTACTGACTTCAGAACACATCACACCCAATTCCCTTGAGAATAAGGAGACTCTCGATTCAGAACAGTCTCATTTCCAAGCTGCAGTTTTGGTATGCATCTTTCTTTCTCTCTCTCTCTTCCCCTCTCTTCTCTAACTTCATCCCTTCATATTTGATCCCCTTGGCTTCTTCAGCTCTAAGGTTTGTGAACTGATCTTTTGCATATTTACCCAGAACTAGTCCCACGAAGCTCTGCGGGCCACGCTCCCAAGTAAGTGTGCACAGGATTGCAACCTTGGGAATTTGCGAGATTTGTCTCTTCCTTTTGCAGATATTTCTAATCTCCCCCACCCCATGTTGGCATTGTGTGTTTGGGACATGTGGGTAGGGGTAGGGGACAGGCAGATACCTCAATACAGATCTGAACCAGTGTTTTGCTTAGCGTATATATTATCTGCAATTGCCTAACAACAACGCATTATGCTCCTCATTCAAAATCTCAGACATCTCTATCAGGAGCATGATGCAGATCAGAAAAAAAGTTGCCTACACAGTTGGCTGAATTGCACAACAGCTCATGGATCCTATCACAGGTCTGACATCAGAACTCTCAAACATGCGCTCTTTGGGACACTTATCGACAATAGTATGTATATATGTATATATGTATGTGTGTGTGTGTGTGTTTGCTCACATCAAAAGCAAGAAAAGGACTTTTTATGGAATTTTTATCATCATTTCATACATTCCCCCCCAACTTGGGAGGGAGGTGTCTAAAAACTGCTGCAGGCACACATGAGCCTAGCTGACAAGATGCCCTGGTGTTCTAGAGACAAGTGCTGAAAGAGGGATTTCCTTTGCCATTATTTTATTTCTCCCTGTCTGTCTGTCATTTTGGCTATGTACAAGGTTGTGCAATATTTCCTTAATTGATGAGCCATTCTGACAAGGCAGCACTGTTTCACAGAGAAATATTTTCCCAGTTAATGTCAGCAATGTTACAAGGTACGGATTCCAGCAAATGAGCAGTTTAGTTGGAGGCTTGCAGGAACCATGATCATCTGTCATTGCCTGAGGACTCATTCCCATTTTATAGTAAAGCATTTTCTAAGTTTTGGTAGCATCTTATAGGAATATAGGGTGTTGTGTCTTCCATTATGTTGGATATGTGAATACTCAATGCAGGATGCACACTGTCAGGCTTTTATCCTGTATGCCTTATTTATTTATTTTATTTATTTAACTATATTTATGAATCCCTTGTATTATTATTATTATTATTATTATTATTATTATTATTATTATTATTATTTTAAAAAACTGTAAACCACCCAGAGAGCTTCAGCTATGGGGTGGTATATAAATGTAATAAATAAATAAATTTCTAAGCTATATTATTATTAATCTCTTTTCTCACTCGAGGCGTTTTTTTCTAGACGGACAAGACAGGCTTTGCCAGGCCATGCTGTCTTTTAATCATTCAGCAATTTCCTGACAATTGAGCATGTTTTAAGTATGACTGCTTTCTGGATGTTGGTGTGGATGTATTTTGGTAGTCCCAGTTTCTGGAGGTTTTCTGTGTAGTTTTTTGATGTCATGCCGGTGACTGATGTGACTAACAGGATCATTGTAGCCTTTTCCTGTTTCTATAGTTCTTTGACTTCCATGGCCATTGTTGTTGTTGTTATTGTTATTTCTATACTATCCAATAGTAGAAGTTCTCTGGCTGGTTCACAGTAATTCACAAAAAAATCCAAACAACAACATTATACATACTTAGATAATAAAACATTATGATAAGACATAGACTAAAAATGTTTAACGTACAACATTTAAAACAATTTAAACAGCTAAAAACAAATTTCAATAATAAACCTGACAGCTGGCATTAAGTGCTCCATCATATGCCACTAAATGTCTGGGAGTAAAGGTCAGTTAGTATTAAATATGACAGTGTTGGCGCCTGACGGACCTCAATGGAGACTTAATTCCATAATGGGGGGGCACCACTGAGAAAACCCACTCTCTTGTTGCCATCTTCTGACTCTTTCTTGGAGGAGACATTTGGAGGAAGGCCTCAGATGTTGATCGAGGTGGGGAACAACAACAATATAAAACACAAGAATCACAAAACAGTTAAAAAAATTAAAAATAAGAAAAAATACATCATTAAAAACATCTTAAAATTCATCTGGATAGGCCTGCCGGAATACCATAAAGCCTTGCACGGCTTGGGACAACAATACCTGACGGAACACCTCTCCTGACATGAATTTATCTGTACATTATGCTCAACATCTAAGATCCTCCTCCGGGTGCCTACTCTGAAGGAAGCAACAAGGGAGAGGGCCTTCTCTGTGGTGGCCCCCTGATTATGGAACGATCTCCTCGATGAAGCCCACCTGGCGCCAACATTATCTTTTTGGCGCCAGGTTAAGACTTTTCTTTTCTCACAAGTATTTAATAGCTTGTGATGAGTTTTTAACTGAGTTTTTGACCTGGCTGAGAGTTTTAAATTGTTTTAAATTTTAACTGGTTTTTTTTTAATGTTTTTATAGTTTAAAATTTTGTATATTGATTTGTAATGTTCATTCTTTTATTCTTTGTAAAACCACCCAGAGAGCTTCGACCATGGGGCGGTATATACATGTAATAAATAAATAAATAAATAATAAATCATTTGGGAATTATTTTGATACATTTGACCAGGTGGGACCCCAACAAACCATACTTTGAGAAGTTGTGAAGTTCAGGAGTGGAAGGAGGTCGGTGGAGTTGAATAAGGGACAGATTAGCGGAATCTATTCTCCACCATTTTCTCCACCATTAAAAGCCAACATAAGCAGTGCAGTCTTACTGCATGTTTCAATGAGCAGGGCTATTGACCTCATCTGCCACCCTTAGAATTCCTTGTTCAATCTCAGCTTAGTCTAATCAATCCTTGTATTAGATGAGGTTAGGGGAAGAATGAATTTTCTCAGCAACAATATATAGCTGTGACCAATTCCTGACAAACAGGTTCATCTAATGGCTGGCAATGTATAGAAATGTAATATAAATACATAGCAATAAATTGTAATGCAAAGCACTTAGGGATGGCCTGGCCTTGAATGGACAAATAAGATACATCAATAATAATAATAATAATAATATATTTATTTATTTATTTATAACCCGCCTCTCCCTCCAGATCAAGGCGGGGGACAACAACAAATATAAAACACAAGAACCACAAAATAGATGAAATACTAAAACAAATAAAAACTAATACATCATTAAAAACATCTTAAAATTCAAATGGGTAGGCCTGCCAGAAGAGATCAGTCTTCCCAGCTCTCTTAAATTCATGAAGACTGCTAATTTGTCAAATTTCCTCTGGCAGGCCATTCCACAGACTGGGAGCGGCAGAAGTGAAGGTCCTCTGGGTAACACTCGTCAGCCTAGTTCTGGCTGATTGGAGTAAGTTCTTCCTAGAGGACCAGAGTATGCAGGGCGGCTTATACAGGAGAAGGTGATCCCGCAGGTAACCTGGACCCAAATCATGTAGGGCTTTAAAGGTAATGACTAACACTTTATACTTCACCCGGAAACTGATTGGTAGCCAGTGAAGTGATTTTAAAATTGATGTAATGTGGTCACCCCTAGGTGTACCAACCTGGCTGCCATATTTTGAACTAGTTGAAGTTTCCGGACTAGGAACAAAGGTAGCCCTATGTACAGCACATTGCAGAAGTCGAGCCTCGAAGTTACCAGTGAGTGCACTACCATCTGTAGGTCTTCCAACTCTAGGAAGGGGCGCAGCTGGCGTATCAGCCGAAGCTGATAGTAGGCACTCCTGGCCGTCGCACCTATCTGGGCTGTCATTTGGAGCGATGGATCCAGAAGTATCCCCAAGCTGCGAACACAGTCTTTCAGGGGGGGTGTAACCCCATCCAGAACTGGTTGACACACTTCCAAACCCGGGTTGTGGCCTTTGTCAGCAAGCACCGCCGTCTTGTCTGGATTCAGCTTCAGTTTGTTTTTCCTCATCCAGCCCATTACTTTGTAAAAGACCTGCTCCTAGTAGAGATGAAAACTGCTTGGATTGGTGTCTTGCTATGAATCAACAGAGCTGTCTGCATTATTGGCCTTTCTTTGTGGGTGTGGCTACAAGGAGCACCTGTACTTAAAAATTCACCACTACACGGCAGACTATCATAGAGCAAAAAGGGAAAAGACAGCCTCTGAGATATATTGGGCTCAAATCACTACAGCCTTGATAATGTGGTGCAACATTGAATTCTTTCACTTCCTCCCTTTCCCTTTCCATTTGGTTTACTAGTTGTATAGATTTGAATTATGTGGATTGCTTTTGAAGACTGAGCTTGCTGTAACCTCACACTACACACACACACACATTGTTAGTTGCAGAAAACAGTGACATATTTGTTTAGTAAGCATTCAAATTGAGGTGCTACCTTTCATTCTTAGACTGTCAGCATCTTTCTTGACACTCACCATATTTCAGATATTTGTCAGGATTATAAATGAGGGCGAAGTATTTCATCTTTTTCTCTTCTACTCAGCCCCAAAACAATGAGGTGGGGGAAGAGAGGCAGAAGTAAAACTTTATTTTATTTCAGTTTTTTCCCCCTCTCCATTGGCTGCCTTCACAAACTGTGTCACATCTAAAACATACTGACTTCAGTGCCTGAGATCAAGCTTTAAGGATGACACTAATATAGATTCTGAACCATGATACGTTACTGAGATACACAGCATGGCTACTCCTAGGCTTGTTGTAATCAGTGAGGTGTATTGAGAGTGAATTCAGCAGAATTGGAACTGGCCAAATTCCAAAGTCAAGACCAAGCTACCTGATGTTTTTTAAAAAATATATGATCCACAGTTGGTGGGCAGAAGTTGGGCAGGACAGGGCAGGGGTGAGATGGGAAGAAGGTACATCTCCAGATGTTTTGGACTTCAACTCTCAGAAGCCCCTGTCAGCATGGTGAATGGTCAGGAATGCTGGGAATTGAAGTCTTATACATTTGGAAATCTTCTTCCTGCCCACCCTGGTCAAGCAGTAGTCAAGCAGGGATGGGCAATTTAAGAACAGCTCATGGTATCTAAGGGAGTAAGATATCTGGATTCCATTAATAGCATCCTCAGTTTGAGATTCCTGGCACCTTACAGTGTAAAAGATTTTCATTACTACAGAGAATCTTTGCCAGAAATGAAAGGTGTTAAGCTTTTGTAAATGTTCTAAGCAAATGCTTTCAAAACTTGAGTGTACAGATGCTTGGAAATACTTAAAGGCAAGTACCCGCCTTAACCACTTCCTCCCTCTTCTACTGTCTCCCATTTCCCTTGCCCCAAGGGAATAAAATTTACCTTTGGAGAGGTTGAAGGCAGCGGAGAAGGTTGTGAGTACTCTCAGAAACTCAGTGGAGCATCATTACCCAACAGGGACTGAGATTGGGACTACACATCCCAGAATTCCCAGCATTCCCATGAAGGAGAAGCACCTGAGGCTCAAATGCTCTCAGCACCCCTATTCATGACTGAGGTACTTTTGATTCTACTTTTGAGTTCAAAGCTTTTACCATTAGTCACTATGCTTGGCCAGCTCCCTTCTCTATGAGAAATGTGTCTCTATCGGATTAGAGATGACATCCAAATTTGATATGAACCTTCCTGAAGAGTAATGAGGGAAGCCAAATTAATGTTGATGGATTCAGTAAAAAATTCTCTGAGGGTTTCTGCAAGCCTCTATGATGTCATCAGATTACACCTGTAGTGAAATCTTAAACTATTTCTAAGAATAAAAACAGATTTTGAAGGAAACCACCATAACTTTCATGAGATTAGTGAAATTTATCAAGCAGGACAATGGGGAAGGAATGGTTTGCATTGAACACTGGGTAGGAAATTCCATTTAAAAAATAAATGTGCCTCCGTTCAGTAACAGTGGCAGATGAACAAACACAATTTTTGAATGGGTGAACTGACTTCATTTGAAAACATTGTGTTTGAGGGGATTTGAGGGGAATATGAGAGTTATGTCTGCGGTATTATATTCATGATTGCTCCTTCACACACGCATATCATTGTTTGACGTTGCAGTCAGGGTGATGAACATACACATCTGAAGAACCCCTCTGTGGAATAAGGTGCTATGATGTGTTAGTTATTTATAGGATGTCAAAACTAGCGTACCTCTTCTTGGGAAGGGAACAGTCAGTGCAAATGAAAAAGAGAGAAGGAGAGCTTTAATTCATAAGACCCTCTAGGCAAAATACACTTTGGTGGCATTTCAACCACTGTCACTAAGTAAATGTTTTCTCTCTCAGTCTCCCAAGCAGGGAGGCTTTGCCATCCTGCATCAGAGAGTTAGTCATCATATCTAGTGTCTTGCTTCAGGCAATAGCCACTACAAGCTTTTTCAGATGAAAGTGCAAATAAGACATTAGTCATCTAGCCAGTTGACTGGAGATTATGGGGTTGGTTCTAAGCTGAGGTCTTCTGTCAATCATTTTGCTGCCTGGTGCATAGATGTGAAGATCCTGTTGCTATCACTGCCTGGCCTATGAAACTCTTAAGGAATTATATACTGTTGTACTAAACATGAATCCTGAGAAGTATATCCCACGGAGAACAGAACATGATGTTCTGCCCAACTCAGTGCTGCTGCTGAAAATGGCACCCACATGTCAACTTCCCCCTCTCTTCCCTGCGAGATCATTTAGTCCATGATGTGACAACATGTTATTATGTGTTTCCCTGTCCCATGTGTAGTGTTGGTGTGATATGACGTCACACTATGGGGCAGAGGAGGAGAACCTGGTGCGGAAATCTTGGATGTTCCTGCGTTGTAGATAGTATCTAGTTTTACACTTATTCCCTACGAAGTGTGCTTCTGATCTCAGCCTTAGTTAATTAAGGTTCTGCCTTTGAACTGATTAATCAATTGCATTTCAGTACACACATATTATGAGAAGGCTTTTGGAGATGGGAAGGAGGTGTGAGGTCACTTTCAGTTTAATAACACATTGTTCAAAGAAAAGGCTAGCTTTTTAATTGTTTCTTTTTTCATTCTCTCTGATGGAAGCATATCAGCATCAAAATAACTTCAAAAATTCAAATAAACAGGCCTTAACAACCCGCCCACCCTGATTAGCATTGTTCCTCACCAGGTAATCCACAGAACTTTCACTAAATCAATCTACTATATCAACCAATTAAAGCTCACAGTTCTAATACTTTAAAAAAAAATAAAGAATTTAACTTTTGCTGATTGTTCTGAAGGCAGGATAGGGATGGCAAGAAAAACCTCAATGGCTTTGATATCAGTACATGGTGGAACTTAATCCTGCAATGACCCTGCCCTTGTGTGATCATTCTGTATGAATAAATGTCTTGAAAAAAATGACTTGCCATAATGCTGCTGTTGGGGACAGGGGAAAGCATAGTGGGTAGACCTGTTGAGCTGGACACTACAAGGAAGAGTCCAGAACATTGGCTGCACCATGTCTCTCATAACATCTGCATCTGCCCTTACAGAGTTATTAGCATTCTCTAACCCATGGGTGGAGAGAAGGTAGATCTGGGCAGGATCTACACTACTGCTTTAAAATGGTTTATAACGGTAGTGACAACTGTTGGGGCCCAGGACACACTCCATATACAGTTTTCAAACCATTTTCAAAGTGTCATATCCTGCTTGGGGTAGATTGGTCCCTGGATGTACTGGGAGATCTCTGGATGGTCTCAAGTAAATCAGCAAGGATCAATTGTTTTGCCGCAACAAAATGACTATCCTCCCACCCTAAATTATACTGCTGAAATGGAAAAAAAAAAAAGCTTGGGATAACCAGGCATGTTTTTGTGTGTGGAAAGACTCAACCCCGTTCAGTTCTGGTACTCAGAACAAATTCCTGGACTCCGAAGTCTTTATTTTAAGTATATGTCTTTTGTACCAAACTCTGATTGATGGATCTTGGGATCCTGGTGGAAAAACAAAGTAGATCCTGCAAGCCTGAAGTCCACCACCCCTGCTCTAACCCACTATGTTCTTCTGAACTGCTGTGCAACAAAGCTTTCGAAATCAACAGCATACATCTGTGTGCAGAATATGTCAAAAATAACGTAAAGCAGCTCTTGAACATTCTAAATACATTCAGCTATGCTGGCTATCTTTGCTTTATCAAGCTTTTTTTAAAAAAACACCTGACATTCTGACAAATGAAAGGCTTATTTCTGCTGTATTTTTTTCATTTATGAGATTATTCTTTTGGAAGATGACTATGCTTTGTATTTATCAGAGGTCATTCTCAGGAAGATCATAACGTTTGAAATTTTGGCATCCTAATCTCTGTAAAAAGACTGGGTTGGCTGCCATTGCAGAACTGCACATCCAAGAAAAGACGTTTTAAAACTGCAAGTGTGTGTGTGTGTGTGTGTGTTTCAAAAATGCAGTTCAACATTTATGGTTACTGCCTCTGAACAATTGCAAATGTATATCTGATCCCTCTGTAGTTGTGGGCAAGTAGTCATGTGTAACCACACATAGCCCTGGATATGCTTCAGGGTGGTTGCTGGGGTGGTGGTGGTGATATCTTTGCATGAAATTATTCTAAGTTCAATTATGTTAAAAGGATCAGGAAGTAGGTGACATGAGCATTTCCTCTTGAGACCTTTGAGAGCTGGTGCAAGTCATAGTAGATCATTCTCAGCTAGAAAGACAGATAGTCAAACCTTCCTATGTTTTATGACCTAATCCCTATTTCTATTCATATCCAAAGGCGCATTCACCCAATTCAACAGGACTAGGGTAAAAGCTGCACGCAAATGGACTCTCAAAATTCCCCATCTGTCAGGGCCTAGTTTCAGCACTGGAGTGGTTGGGTGACCAGATTTTGGAAACCAAAATCCCGGTCCCTCCCCTGCCACCCCCCTACCCAAAACAACCCCCCCACCAAGCCCCCCTCAAAACACCAGCCTGGACCTACCGAGTTCTCTTCCTCCGCCGCCCACGTCTGGTCTTCCGCTGCCGCCCACGCCAGGTCAGCTGCTGCCCCCAGGTCCCCCGATCACTTCTGGATCCGGCCCTCTCCCATCTCTTCAGCGCGGCCTCTGGCCTCACGAGCCCAGCAGCGGCGGCGAAGGACCTGGCGGTGGTGGAGGACCCGGCGGCGGCGGCGGCAGAGCCCGGGAAGTGGCCGCCCCAGCAGGTAAGTGCCCCCCCTCGTGCCTCGGTCTCCGGAGGGAAGCAGACGCCCCTGCAGGTAAGGAGCGTGAGGCACAAGGGGGGGCACTTACCTGCTAGGGCGGCTGCTTCCCGGGCTCCTCCGCTGCCACCGCCGCCGGGTCTACCGCCGCTCGTCGCCGCTCACTGCCACCACCGCGTGACCCCCCGCCACCCCGGTTTTCCCCCGCTGCCCCCCGGTTGGCCCAGATTGGCCTAGGTTTCCCGGTTAGGACCGGGAAACCCCGGGCAATCTAGACACCCTAGGAGTGGCCCCTGTAGTATATAGCTAAGATTTAATCAGAAGTAGTCTGGAAGGGTGTAGACCTATTCAGCCTGTGGGATGTCAGAGTCTGTGAATTTATCTCTGTCAGCATTTGCAGAGCAGAGGGGAGTTGCTGTACTCCCTGTGTCCACCTGCTAGCTCGGCCTTGGCAGAGAAGCTCTCCATGAGATCCTGATACAGGAACGGTGGAGTTTGCAGAAGGGTCACCCAGGTTGAAATGTCATTGCTGGAGGGCTGAGCAGTGATGCCCTGTTTGCACAGGGGCCTTGCTTAAAGGCCAGAGGCCCTTGTCTATCAAGGGATCTTGAGAAGGTATCTTACATGGGGTGACCAGATAAAATCCAGGTCAGGGCTCATGTAACTTTAACAGTTATAGAGAAAAGGGAATTTCAGCCAGTATGCAATTAGTTCCTGGTGAAATTCCCTCTTCACCACAACAGTTAAAGTTGCAGGGGCCCTGCCTTCTTTTGTATATGGTCACTCTAGTATAGTGCATGCACCTTTAACTGTTGTGATGAAGAGGGAATATCACCTGGAACTAACTGCATACAAATTACACTGGCTGAAATTCCCTTTTCTCTACAACTGTTAAAGTTACATGAGCCCTGACCTGGATTTTATCTGGTCACCCTAATCTTACAGTCCCAACTTCCCTCTTAAGCTGATGCAAAGGCGAGGACCCTTTGCTAGGAACATCTCATCTGCATTGCCCGAAGCCTGCTCTGCTTGGACCCATCATCGTCTGGGCCTCTGGAGACACTCTGCACATAGATTCTCCAAATTGGAACTTTGAATTGCTAAGGACTTGCCATGAAAAGTATTGTGAGGCTTTTCATAGACTTGAACTCTTGTTTGCTATGTATTGTTTGTCTTTGTTTATTGTCAGCTCAGTATACTGGCAGACTCGGTTTGATATATGACTTTTGGACTTTCCTCTGCCTGGATTCAGGTGGTGTGGAGTTGCCAGTGTGAACGTAGTGTTACAGGCCTACTTGCACCTGTGGGTTTACCCTTCCTTTGGTCTTGATAGGCCTCAACCAGGTAGCCTGGAGTTTCACCAAATTTCTTCATCATGCGGAGAAATTCTCAAACGTTTCTCACAGGTAGGGCTCACGATTGGTAGGGGGTGTAGTGCAGCTTTTTCCATTTTTTTAAAAGGGATGTTGATTTGTTTGGACTGTTACTGCATGTAGAAATAATATAACTGTGTTGGCAGTCTGAGCCTCATTTTGCATCAACCTCAGTGCAGGTGGAAATGTACAGTGTGATGTCCAGCTCCAGGGAAGAGGTGGAGCTAGCACTGAACTAAAACCTGACTTCAAATTTTCTAAAAGTTTTCTTCCCCTGTAAAATAGGTTTTCAATGTCCTGCCTCATTCTCAGGTTGTTTTATAATTATTTTGTGATGTTCTTGAGCATAATTCAATCACTACGTCTGCCTTCAGTTTGCAGAATGGCAGAAGTTGGTATCCTCTCTCATGGCTTTCCACTGCATGGTCAAGACATTTTTATAGCAGTGAAACATCCTCTTACCTTGCCTACCAGATTTCTTTAATGGTTTCAGATAGTCCATGAACATCATTTATCTGTACCTTGTCATATTTCAATACTAGAGTAACCTTTTCTGATGTTCAAGTCATCAATTTTCCTCCTTTTCACTTCATGAAGAAGCGCCTCCTCTCCAGAATTTGAAGAGTAGGGAGGCAGTCCCCCTTCAGTTGAAGTCCCCTTCATCTATGGGAGAGGACATCCCCCTTCAGCTGTTGTCTTTATTCTGGAAGTGGAGGCAGCATTAAACCTCATTAGCTGTGTTTCGATGAATTTGTTGGAAGTGCAGAAGAGATACTCAGAACAAGGTAATTGGGCGGGGGAAGGGGGTAACACCATATGGCAAAGTGTATAAGTGAGCAATTCCTATGCAGGGTTCTTTATTGTGGTGCTCTCTGTTCTGGCCAGCATGGCTGATCTCTTGTTATGAAGCTTTGACAATTGACAGCAGAATTTTGAGCCAAGATTTCCAACATAGTCTTTCATTGCTGAAGTGGACTAATATTGTACACTTCATTGTATACTTCATTTGCTAGATATGGCAGTGTGCTTTCTGCAAGGAAATAAAGATTATGAAAATAAGAGGAATTCAGCTTCATTTTGTCCCATTTGCTGTTCATGCCAATTATGCAATTATAATCAGACAGCTAATAAATAGCTAGAGCTGAAACCATTGCTCGATTAAATGTGACTAAGTCTAATTAATACTTAAACATGACTGCAATCATTGATACAAATTTACTGTTTTGCCTGGTTATAGAGAAGTTGAGTAGCAACAAACACGGGATATGTTATTGTTGATGTCAGCACATATTACAATATAGAATTTAACTCTTCTGAGGACACAGCTGGAACATCTCTAGTCTTGAAATAACAAGCTAGCTAGGATATAACTGTTGAAAGCAATTGCTGTTCTTAAGAATTGGGTCAGACCAAAATTCAGTCTAGTCCATATCGTGTTTCCAACATTGGCCAGGCAGATGCCTCTGGAAAGACCATGGACCATTTATATTCATCTTTCCCCTTCTGAAAAGAATACTTCAGCCACACTCAATATCATAGAATCTAGGGTAGGGCTATTGCCATAGGGAATTGAAAAGGGTAACATCATCACAAAATGATGTTCGCCTTGTAGAGAGAGTTTTGGGGTTGGGTCTCATCGATATGCTGATGATGCCCAGCTCTAGCTCTCCTTCTCAACAGATGCCAAGGAGGCTGTGGAAATCCTGAACCAGTGCCTAAATGTAGTGAAGGCTTGGACGTGGTGAGGGATTTGGGTGTTGCATTTTATGGCTTTAATTGTGCACTGCCCAGAGAGCTTCGGCTGATGCCAGTAGAAAATGTACATAATAATACTAAAGTAATACTGAGGCTCAACCTCAGCAGGGGAATTGGAAAACTTGTCTTTAGCAACAACCACCTGGCAAACACAAGGGGCAATTCAGCCATCTCATATCAATTTGAGCATGACAAGGGGACTACTTTACTACCTGAATAATCTGTAGGCAGAGTTAATTACCCTACGACTAGTATCTCTCTCAGGGCGCCACTTGTGATAATCATTTCTACAGTGGACCAAAATATATCCAGGACATGCCTAGATGAAATATTATGTTGCTTCTCTGTGGTTGCCCCCCAATTGTGGAACGATCTCCCTGACAAGGCCCATCTGGCGCCAACATTGTTATCTTTTCGGCGCGAGGTCAAGACTTTCCTCTTCTCTCAGGCATTTAGCAATATCTGATGAGCCTGGGTTTGTTTTGTTTTTAGGCTTATAGCTTTTTAAAGTTATTATAGTGGTTTTAAATGTGTGTGTGTATATTGTATGTTTTTGCTGTTTTAATTTTTGTATATTGTTTTCAATTGTTTTAATCTTATGTGAACCGCCCGGAGAGCTTCGGCTATGGGGCGGTATACAAATGTAATAAAATAAATAAAATCAATAATGTTTGGGTGGTAGAGGCATGATAGGGATTACATGACTGTGTGACTAACATCTTTGCTTCAGTGGTAGAGGTTCACAGTCAAACGTTCGCCCCACTATTGTTACATCCCATTATTTAACCTGACTTGTGGACTGCATGTAATGTTTACAAGTAATGCAGTGAGAAGGTCCAAGTGTTCCCTGATAGCAGGCATCATCAGTACATCTAAAAGTCCCCTTATGTTCTACCAAGAAATGGATCTAGGGTAAGCCTATGATGATAGGAATTTGGGAAGGGCCATAGTTTAGTGACAGACTACATAGTTTGCACACAGAAGGTCCAGGGTTCAATCCCTGGCATCTCCGGGTAGGGCTGCCTAAAGCCCCTGTCTAAAACCATGGAAAGTTGCTGTCAATTAATATAGTTAATACTGGGCTATAGAGACCAATGGTCAGACTTCATTTAAGGAAGCTCCCTTTGAACTAGCTCAGTGCTCACTCACTTCTATTGGACAAAGTAAATCATCTCCAATTTGGCAAATGGATGAGAAAGGACCAAGACCTGGGCCAGGTCTACACCAAGCAGGATATAACACCTTCAAAGCAGTTTGAATATGGTATATGGTATGTGCCCTGGGCCCCAGCAGTTGCCAATGCTCTTATAAACTGTTATAAAGCAGTAGTGTAGACCCTGAATTCCAGACTCTAGAGTTCACTGGGATTAAGTGGCATGCTTAGCCTTACCACCCCAATGGTCTTCCTGAGTGTATCCTTTGACCGTCTGCTGTCCATTCATTTGAGAAAAGTAAGGTGTTGGAATTGTGAACACTGCAGTGGAAGATAAAACTTGCTCACTTCTCAAGACGTGGGGTGGATCTACACTGCTGCTTTAAAGTGCTTTAAAGCACTTTATAACAGTAGTGACAACTGTTTTGGAGTGTGTCCTGAGCCCCAACAGTTATCACTACTGTTATAAAGTGCTTTAAAGTGGTTTATAACAGGAGTGTAGATCCTGCCGTGGTTCATCCTCCTTAAGGGGATATGTTCCCATAGCTGGTGATACATTGACCCCTTTCCCCTGAATCCCTGCAACGTATGTCCTACCTAGGCAGACACGGACACATTGCCCATCATAGTAACAGGCATTGTTGTAGTTACACAGAGAGGAGCTCAGTGTGTGTGTGTGTGTTTGTGTGTGAATGAGAGAGAGAGAGAGAGGGGGGGTGTCTGTCTTTTTAAAATGACAGATCTTGCTCAACACATCTGTTTGTCTGAATTTGCCGCTTAGCCATCCCCTTTGTTCACAGTACTGTCAGCTGCCACACAGCACTCCATTATTGCCTGCCTACCAATGCTTTTCTGTGCTACATCAATATGATCTTCTTCAACGTCAGCTTCTTACAACCCTGCGTGTAATTCTCCTGGTCTTTATGCACCACTGTATTAGGCAGCAGGAGTTTGCTTTGCATACCAATGAATAAGGGACATGTCATCCACTTATTTTAAGCTGAGGCGGGTCACCTCGCCTGCTATATTTAGGTTGCACCACAACCATAAAACAAGCCTTTGTCATGTCTTCATTTCACAGATGGTGTCAGTCACAAAATTCTATCTTCTCCCCCCCACCCCACAACCCCAACCCCATTTTGTCACATCCTGCAAGAGCGATTCTCATTTACTTGATTCACATAAAGTGCAGCAGGTTAAAATCCTTCTTGTTTATTTCTCCCAGGAACCTGCTGCTTTAAAGGGGAATATAAGATTCATAGAAACTTTCTGTTGCTGTCTGCCTTCTGTTCTTTGAAACCTCTTTCTGCAAGATATGGAAACAAAAATGCAGACTATGTTAAGTTCCTTGCGGTGACATTGTTTTAGTAATGAGCAATTCAGAATATTCCAGGCTGCAATCTGTTTTCTTCCCTTCATCTGATTCTCTCCCCGTTTTACTCGAGACAAAATGTAGAGATCATTACCATATTTTCTGATGCAGTGCCTGGTTTGATAGAGCTGTGAGTTCTCTGACAGATGTGCAACATAACATGTCAAACATTTGCTTTATGGCTGCAGCATAGCCCACTAATAGCAGCCTAGATTAGTATATAATTGAAAAGAGATTAACCTGTATATTATTCCAAGGAAGGAGAAAATTAACGTCATGCCCCAATGGCCCCTATTCTAGGAGAGGCTTAAAATAAGCTTGACACAGCCTACCAGGCATTTATAGCAGCCCACCAGGGACTACATCAATCCTGGCATCAGCAAATATTTAGGCAGTATGAGGGTCCCAACCCCAGCAGGGTCTATTTTAATGGATTAAAATTTGATGTTTGAGCTCAGTTCATTTCTAAAGGAATGGTCAGCCTTGAGGGTGACTCAGGAAGACCCCTGTGTTCAGCCTGCCTTGCAAGAGAGGTTTAGAGCTAGTGAACTTAAAGGGGGCAACATTGTCTTAAGGCAACCCCCCACTTTGAGTGTTTTTAATATGTGTACCCAGGAAAAACATTCTGAGCAGTCTTGAGTGACTACTATGAATCTCTGAGCAAGGATGGTTTCACCCCAAGCAGGAACAATGCTGTGGCCATTATAGAATCTAAGTTAGATTCTGACCTAGGCCAGATCTCCACTTTGGCTCAATTCATTAGGATCCTATCACGGTAACAGTATATCCCTGTCGAGAATTTATACTTCGTAGGGCACATGATGAACATTTGTAAAGGTATTTTGGATAATGCAGAATAAAAGCAAGAAATAATAATATTTTCGCACCCCTTTTTCTTGGTGGTGGGGAGGTATCATGGGGAAACAATGTCTGCCAAAAGGTATAAAACTGTACAAAAGAGGCAAAGGTAGGTTTTTCTCTGCAATGGTTACAGCAAAACCAGAACACTGAAAATTTGGTGCAGTGCTTATGTAGCCCAGTAATGTCTATTCAAATTGATAGTGGTAGGCTGACCATATGAAAAGGAGGACAGGGCTCATGTAACTTTTAACTAGGGTGACCAGATTTTGAGGATCAAAATCCCGGACCCCCACCACCACCCCACCCACCCAAAACAACCCCCCCACTGCACGCCCGCGCCGCCCCGCACCCCGCCCCGCGCCCCCCCGCATGCTTCGCGCCGCCGCCCGCCCCGCCCCGCCCCCCCGCGCAGCCCGCCCCCGTGCTGCCCGCCCCCGCGCCCCTTACCGGCTGGGGCGTCTGCTTCCCTCCGGTGCTCGGAATCTACTGAGAAACAGGCTTCTTGGCCTGACTCTCAGTAGCGCGCCGGGTGATGACGTCATCACCCGGCGCGCTACTGAGGGACAGGCCGCGCAGCCTGTTTCTCAGTAGATTCTGAGCACCGGAGGGAAGCAGATGCCCCAGCAGGTAAGTGCCTTGCGCCACCACCTGCCCCGCGCAGGCCGCCCACCCCCCCACACCGTGCCCCCCCCCCCACCCGTGCCGCCCCCCCGCTGCATGCATACAAATGACGACACCTGCTGAAATTCCCTTTTCAATACAACTGTCCTCCTTTTCATATGGTCACCCTGATTAAACACTAAACACATTGAACTCTAAAACTGAGCTCAGAATAACAATGGAAATAGGTCCCCAAATCCTTGATATAAATAACGGTGATGGTAGGCAAGCAATTAGTGTCCCTCAACTGACAGAAGGCATCCAACAACAGGATGGGAATGGTGTACAGTAATTTTTCACCATCTGCACCCCCCATGCCATCTACTGCATCATTCCAAAGGGTCCCCCAATGATCCTGAGGAGATTTTTGTGGGGTGTGGGGAGCAGTAGTGGAATGGGGAGGTAGATGGAATCCCCCCTGTTCTGCCAGTGGATGTCTTCATCAGTGGGGGGTGGGGGCATGGACAACCATTGGACACTAAATAATAATAATAATAATAATAATAATAATAATAATTTAATAATACTAATCCTACTACTACTGCTAATCATAATCATATATGAAGTTGTTACAATTTTCCTAAAAATAAAAACTGATTGGGCGTAACTGGGTTTTTTTGCTTTTTGTTTTTTTGTTTTGAGAGAGGGTATCCCATAATGAAGGTGCATCAGTACTGAAAAGGCACTTTCGGACCTCAGAAAAGACTGCTTCTGAAACAATGACTTCCCTCATTCATTGGGGTGGGGGTGTCACACGGAAGAAGAAAGTGCTCACTGTTCCAGTTTACATTGGTTCAAGAAAAGCGATGGACCTAAGCAAGGCTGGCTACAATGCAGATCCCACTGAAATCTCCATGCGTTTTAGCTGTTGGTCATGGTATACAATGAAGGTATAAGTTTGCCTTTTTAAGTGTCAGAATGGAAAACTGGCATAACGGGATGAGAAATTCAAAAGGGAAAGTTATCAAGCATGCTCTGAGCCGAGAAATATTTTTTTTCAACATCACACAACTCTGACTCGTGAATAATAAAGTTCTTGCCAAATCAGCACACACCAGCAAAACTCAAGAGATCTGATATTTCACACATTTAGCCCAGATAACTGGAGGGTACATACATCTGTACCCTATGCAGAGCCAACTATTATTCCCTACTTACCTGGGACTCAGGCAAAGCCCCCCCTCCCGCATTCTTTTAGCATAGGCTTCATATTGATAGATCCCTGCTCCACCACTTTGGATGTCTTTATACCTCCATTTCTTTTACAAAGCTCCCAATCATGCACTGCACTTTCAAAACTCCGCTTGCCAATGTAAATCCCTACACAGCCCACACATTGCTTCTGTCATCATGGTAACCATTTCTCAAGCACACTCTTGTCCTCCTGACAGATCTCTTCCAGACCTAGAGGGGAAAGATGACTCTTGGAGTTGGGAAGTAAAATGCTGACTCTCCATTGTTGAGGGAAGGAGACGTTAAATGAGCAGCTTGTCTAAATAAATGGCCAGATTTGGTCTCCTAAATCTAGGCAGCTGCTGGAAGAGCGGATGAACTGGCAAAGATGCAACTAATTAGGCCATGTCGGTCTGGATAGCTTGAGGCAATATGATTAGAAATGACATTGCAATTTCCAAACAAGGCATATATTCACTCTCCATTTGACTATAATTATTTTTACACTTCTTACCATCCTTGCTGTGGTTTTCAAGCTGTGCTTCAGGGGACCCCAAGGGCTTGTTTTATTGATTACTATCTAACTTGTCTTCTGTCAAGGTGGCATACATAAAACTCCCCAGTAGTCTCCCGTCCAGACACTGACATTCAGCAGTTTCGCCCTTTGGTGGTGGTGGTGGTGGAATGGGTAACTGGCCCATTGCTCACACATGGAAGGGGTCATATCCCCACTGACATATAGTGCACTCCAACTGAGAAGGTTAAAGAATGAACATTCATCCCTGGGCCTCTTGGGATCTTCAATAGGTCCTATAGTTGATGCATCATGCGCCTGTCTTTCAGACCATGTCCTGGGATTCCAGGTTCCTTTAAACGTTCCTAAAGGACAGCTTGCTCATAATTTCTCATCTTTCTCTGCAATGCACAGCTGCAGGGAAATGCTGAATGGGTCATAGGTTGTGTTGTTGGTTCAGATGGAAAAATAGTGTGGCCCAAAGGTCTGGCTAATAACATCCAATGTAAGTGGTGTGTGGACTAAAAATCCCCCAGAATCCTTTCCATGGTGTTGAGGTTTGTCATCAAATCTGGAATGGGTTCCCTGGAGAGAGAACGCACACATAAAACCACTGGCCTGAACATGCTCAACCATTTAACTTGTATTGTTAAATCTTCTTGTAAATGGTTGGAGTGTGTTGGTTGGATCAGTCCGCAGTAGCTGACTGCAAATCTGGACATGGGAGGCCATGCCAGACAGTGGAAAATTGAGCATTCAAGGAGCATGCTCATGCAAGTAGGAGATGTTACATTGAAAAATGAAAAAGTGCCTACATTTTCTTGAAATCTGCTTCTCAAAAATCTGCTGACTCTGTGAATAATACTAATTTGCATCATTATGTGATAGCCATTATAAATTCAATTACTAATAGATATACATAGCCTCAATGGTGGTATGAGCTAAGTCTGCTTGCTATAATTGTACATGACCTGTGTTACAATCACTGACGTAATTTTCTGTCTACCTGCCAGAAGTAGTAAACTTTGGCATGCTCTGTGGATACTTAGTATTCTCTTTTACAGCTAGGGCAGGGAATCAAAATAGATAGGTCTGTTCACAGGAATGGTGCTGGCTTTGTCAGCAGATGTTTGACTTGATTCACTTACATAAATATTAGGGGTGTGCATGGGCCCAAAAAATCGGATCGGAATTGGAATCGGAACCAATGCCTTGGAATGGATCGGATCAGAGGAATCCCAGTTCGGAGCCGATTTCAATCAAAAAATCGGATGTCCGATTTTCAGATCGGATGCCATTTTAGGTGTTTTCGCCATAGGCTTAACATGGGGGCCATAGGCTTAACATGGGGGCAGGTGAGTGGGGACCTAACTCCCCCTCCCTCCTCCCTGTCCCTCCCCCCCACTCACGCTCCTTACCTGCCGGGGCGCCCGCTTCTGCCCGCTGCTATCTGCTGTTCCAATCTACTGAGAAACAGGCTTTGCAGCCTAGTTCTCAGTAGAGTGCCAGGTGATGACTGGCGCTCTACTGAGAACTAGGCCACGAAGCCTGTTTTTCAGTAGATTGGAACAGCAGACAGCAGCGGATGGCAGCGGACGGCAGCGGGCACCCTGGCAGGTAAGTGGGGCCCTGTCCCTCCCCCCCCACTCACGCTCCTTACCTGCTGCCTCCTCGCTGCCGTCCACTGCTGCCCGCTACTTCCGTACTACTGGGAAACAGGCCTTGTGGCCTGTTCCACAGTAAAGCGAGGGTGCGCTGAGTGATGCTGTCACCCGTCACACCGTCGCTCTATTGCTTGTTTCTCAGTAGTACAGAAGTAGCGGGCAGCAGTGGATGGCAGCAAGGAGGCAGCAAGGAAGGCGCGCGAGTGGGGGGAAGGGGGAGGAGGTCCGATCCTCTGATCTTTTCCCATCTGGATCAGGTCCTTTCGGATAAGATCGGATTAGATGAGACGATCCAGCTGTGAGGACCAGAATTGGATAATTTTATCCAATTTCGCCTGGATTGGGTCCGGATTGTGGATAGGACCCGATCCGCTGCATTGCTTATCTTGCTTCTGTCTCCCAGACCAATGTCTTGTTATAATGTAAACTCACATTTAGAGAAATGTGTGTGTGTGTGTGTGTGTGTGTGCGTGTATGGAGAGAAAGTGAGATCTGGAGAGATGGTGTAGGTTAGTAGGCCAAAGCTGCAATCCTCTACACACTTAACTCTGAGTAAGTCCCATTAAATTCAGTTAGATTTATTTCTGAATAGCATGTATAGGATTGTACCCTTAGAGTGGGAGTTGTGAGTCACAAAGGCCATGGTTTAAATCTTACCTCAAGTGTTAATCCACTGTATGGTCTGAAGCAACACCACCTCTCAGCCTTACTGCAATAAAGGAATAATACTGACCTACCCTGTAAGAAGGTTGTAATAATTACTGGGTTCCACCTAGGATGCTCTGGCTGGTAGGAACTGGGGAAACAATTTTTGCCAATTTCTCTGTTCTTCTGCAGCCACCACCCATGCTATTCTGGAGGGTCCCTCAACCCTCTGGAGCAGATTTTTCAGGGAGTGTCATGGACAAAAGGGTAGAATTGGCAAAAGCAAACTCCTTCCCCATTTCTCCAAAGAAATAGGGATTCAAAGAAGTTTAGTCCTCTCCAATCTAAACCTCTGCTTACTACACCACACTTCCGCTATCCCTTTGCAATGAATGTACCTATATAAACCTCTAGAAAAAGTGCCTCTATTCTATATAGCTGCCTCTTTTGTGTAATAGGTTTGCTAATCTGTTTGCTAATTCTATAAACTCACTTGAAGGATTTTAGTTTCATTTCCCTTCATATATTATGTCCTCATGAACATGTTCAGAACTCGACTCTTCTTGTACATAGGGTAAATAATTAAATTATATTTGTGTGTGAATGAACTGCCATAATTGTAGCATTTTTCAACTTTAAATCCACAAGTATTTGATGCATGGTTTCCTCCTCAGTCAGAAAAGAATATGTCTGAGTTATTTCAATTTCCTTTTCAGGTAGTTTTGGAAATTGAAATGTGTATTCTTGTGCCACCTGTGTGCTATTTTTCTCATTTTGCTGAAGTTCCCTGTGTAAATCCTGCACCTTTTTTATTATCTCATGGTCCTATAGCCACCCAGTTTTAAAACTGGTTCTATAGCCAGCCGGTTTTTAAGCCATTGCTCAAATCAGGATAGTCTAAGGAGAGAGTGACAATTTGAATTCCTGTTTAAAGATTGTGGTGGGGATGAGTTCTCGTTAAGTTTCCATTGTTCCTTTGGAAAATAAAATAATCAATATGAGAGAGAGAGAGAGAGAGAGAGAGAGAGGAGGAGGAGGAGGAGGAACCGTGAGCGGAAGAAGGTGACTTTGGTCAGAATTCCCGAAGAGACTAAAACATGTGGCAGCAGGTGGGGGTTACTATGAAATTTTACAAAGGCACAATTCTGCTCAAAATGTGTTCTCAAAAACAAAACAGAAGAGGCCAATCCACTGGAATCTGACCATTTGATTCTCTCTATGAGACAAAGTGGTGTGTTCTAAAATGGCTGGGTTTGCTAATCTGTGCAGGTGGGGATGGCAATCGCCTGTTTTAAATAATCATATAATAGTGTAACACACATCTGGACTAGCAATGCTGAGGATAATACTAAAGATGCAAGTTAAAAGGGGGATACTTCTTATTAAGGGTTCTTGGTGTTGTTGTCAGAGAATTGGAAAATTCTGGATGAAGATTCAATAGGCTTTAATGGAAATAGTAGGTGTTAGAGCAACGCATGATAGTGGAGATCTTATTACCATGCGTGTGTAAAACTGGTAGCATTTCAAGTAGAAGATTATTATATAATTCTGTAGCCAAGATCACTGTTGCTTTCTGTCTATGGTTATCCAAAGTATGGGAAATGCCCAACTAAAGCTATTAATAGGAATGCTAACCTATCTCATACATTTCAGTTATGGATTATTGAAACATACAAACAAAAGGTATTTTGGCACAATCTATTCATTTTCAATCTCATAGATACCAAATGGAGAGATTCAATCTCATGTTTAATTCTCTCCAGATAAAAAAACAATGGGATTTTCAAAATTCTCTTCTGTTCCTACCATTTCTTCCTACAGGGATTAACTAAGGGCTAATCTACACCTGCAGGCATTTCGGCACAGAAGGGGGATGCTTCCGAATGTTCCCCACTTCCGCAATTGGCACTCATAGGGCTCATAGCACTGATGTGTCCCACAATTTCAGAAGTGCGTTTGCGGGGGCATGTGTGTCCCATTATGCTGCTTGCGCATGTGGATCGGCAGAAGTGGGCGGTACTGGGCAGATGATGTGGCTACGGAGCAGATATATATATATATATATATATATATTAATGACTGCAAATGTTTTCAGAATGGAAGCGAGAGAGACGGAAAAGCAGTCAGGGATATTCCGGGAAAACTGAGAGGTGGAGCCGAGATCACTACAGGAGCAGGTGAATATCATGTGCCCCGTTAGAGATGACTGCAATACACTCCTACAATACTCCCCCTAAGTGTATACTACTGAGATAGCAAGTTCATTCATGACTGAAATCAATTTTCCCCAATTGATTCTGTCCAGATATACAACTCCCATCATAGCAAGCCACGCTGGTACAACCAGAATGTAATCAGGTGTATGTAAACATGGTGTGTTCTGAATAGAGCTTTGCACAGTTTGGTAGATCGTGGAGTGTATTCTGGCAGACTCTTGAGTTATGGTTGACTGACTTTGTGTATCGTATATTGTCCTACTGGAAAACTCCATTTGACTAGCTGGACTTGCTGGATGGCAATTCTAAATGACACATCTCCCACCAAATATTAAATCCATCATCCAGTAGGGACTATGGCCAGTGTGTTTCTGCATGCATCACATAACACAAAAATGATCCTATGGTCTAGAGTTGCTGTCAAGTCAACCTGTACATGCTCTTAAATTTAGACATTGTTTTAGTGGCTGTTCTTCCAAATCTCAGCACACACCTGCTTTTCCCCAGCTATATAGCATGTTTTGTTATAACAATAGGGGATTCCTTCAATCCAGGACACTCTGGAATGGAGGTTCTGAATTTCTTATGATGGCTGCCATTTGTAATATTGCATTGGACCAATCTCGCTGTATTTCACACAATTTTCATTGTGGGGTGATTGATTACAAAAAAATAATCTTGAGATGGCAGAAAATTGATTGTGTAAGAATATGCCCTTACTCCACTCACTTAAGGGAGACATGCTTAGAGTAGATTGATGGCAGCTGACAGCATGGTATATACCTAAATGTTGTTTTACCCATTAGAGATAAATGAGTAAGGCATTTATAGCTGCCCTGATGCTGACCTCCCAACAGCTCATTTAAATACTCTATGAAGTGCAAAACATATGTCTTTGTCTCTCCTCCGCAATTCCAAAAAGCCTATATAAAATAGGACTTTATTTACTGCACCATCCTGGCAGTAAGCAGAAAAAGGCTGTCTGTACATTGCAGTCTATGGTGCAATTGAAGAGAATCCAAAAACAACACATGAATAGATTACGGCTAACCTTTAGCTAGCTACCAAGCTAATATTGTCAAACCTTACTTTCACCGGGACCTATAAAAGACTGTGGGGTAAACAATTGAAAAACCCCTTTGCTGTCTGGAAAACTCATGCCCATGGGGAAAGAAAGAACTGCATTTTTAAAAGGATCTTGATATGCAAAATGTTACCTTCTAGCTCCTGGTAAAAACTGACAGTAAAAATTGCATGCTGGCTTACTTGCTTGGGATTCATGCATACAGGCTGATGCATTCTATGGCTAAGCCTCAATAGAAATTGATTTTCAACAGCTGTTATCCTCCACTAGTTATATTTCTGCTAAAAGCCCACTGATACAAACCATGCGGTCGGTTGGAAATTAATTGCTTTTATACCAGTGTCCATCTAAGCCCACCCAATACTGAGGAAATGTGTTTCAGCTAGGAAGTCAATCACCCTGTTCTAGTCAACAACTCATTCTTCCTTTTTGGAAAACCACATCTCGGCAAACAGCAAAATGCTTAATGCTGTTACTTTTGAGGTAGTTCAATGTGCCAGAAAACTAACAGTACACCTGCCTTGGTTTTAGCAATTGCTCAGCCTCTTGCCACAGGCTGGCTGGACGAGACAGCAGTGAAAGATTCTGATGGACCTCACACTATGGCCTGGTTCAAATAATCATGAACAAGTACAGTGAGCCTCAAGCTTGCATGTTCCCTTTCCCCTCTCATCCCCTTCACATGTAAAAGGACACTGAAAGATGACTTTAGAACAAAGTGCAATTCTGCATCATATATGAGCTCAACGACTTGTGGAGTTTTTCCCCCTGAATCAAATTAATTAACAGGACATCAAACCATGGTTTGAGCCTAGTTTATTTAAACTACTTTGGTTAGAACAAATCCCATTTTCCCTGAGTTCATACACAGGAAAGAGCAGGAGAGGGGCAGGGGAAACGCAAAAGGCAAATATGAAAATTTTTAAAAAACCATGCGCGATCAGCCCCCCACCTCCCTCCCTGCCCTCCCAGGGGTGGCAAAAGTGGTGCCACCCCCTCCTCTGCTGGGCACAGAGCAACACAGTGCAGACCGTGCCCAATTCGTGGCAGCTCTTGCTTGTGAGCCCGGGATGGGTGGGGACACATTCTTCCACGGTCCCAGGGACTGTGGAAGAATCGGGATTTTTCTGTTTTCTATTTTCCCAGGAAAATCCCGTGCCTGCCCCATCCCCCACCCCCGGTACCTCCTGTGCATCATGCGGACTCACAGGGAGCAGCCGGGGTTCATCCCAGGAGAAAAGCCTGGTGTGGAAAGGGCCTAAGAGTGCAGCAATTTATCTATGGCAGCAAGGAAGGGGGCAGCAGGTTCTCCAAGAGGCCCAATGGAGCAATTTCTCCCACCATGAGTAGCATTACTAGTCCCCTAATCCTGGGTGGGGAAATTATGCCCCCTTGGTCACCAAATTTTGGAGACAGGTGTGCTCCCCTCCCACCCCAATTACACCCTTTTTACTCATGGGAAAGGAAAGGTCACACAGATTTGACCTCTCCAAGTTGTTGGGGTGGGGGGCGGGGAGAAAAAAGGACGGTAGAGAAGGCAGGTTCAAACTAACAGGTGCCTAGAGAACCTTTTAATAGATGGGTGCATGAATCAATGATGATGTTTGTGTAGAAGGAACCAGTTATGAAAGTTGGGGGTATTCAGGGACCCTATTTTAATGGACACAATTTCTTGTCTACCCATTGTAAAATTTAGATATCTTTTCTCCTTCTTGTTTTATGTGTTTTCAAACAGAATCATTATGAGAACAAGGAGTTGGTGGCTTTTCACCCCCACGTGACTACTGCCCACGCCATAAATTCCAAATAATTTATCTTCTTGCCATCGATCAGGAGGCTTTCCCATTGCCTTTTCCTTGTTCAACAGAAATGTTCTGTCTTGCTTTATCTTTCCTTTCTTATTCATACATGTGCTTCAGAGATTTAGGTCTCCCAAGCACGCTGCGTTCCTGGATGTTACTGATGTTGATGACCCATATCTCACGAACAGGAAAGCTAATTAAATGCGCACAAGCACCCTGCAAATGGATAGGAGTGCGTTGTTAACATTATGCTGTGAGACATAAGCGCTGGTCTGTCACTTCCTATAACTGAAATAACCAGACGTTGAGGGTTTCTGAAATCAGAGCTGGTTCCTGTATGTTGCTGAAGGCTGGAAACTGCCACCATGTTCCCCACCCGTCCCTCTCTTTCCCCTCCATGAAGTCTTGTAGGATTTATCTTGTGTCATGTTCTGCATTTCTTCCAGTCCTGTTCCACCTCTGAGAAGCAGGGAACACTGAACATCTCAATGTTACAACGTGAAATACATCCCAGCAGATTTTGTTGAAGAGGGGAGGAGAAAACGAGAGTCATGCTGGCTGTTCTCAGGGGAAGCCATGTACTAAGTTACAGCAGAGGCCTAGTTCCCTGAAAATAGATTGTAAAACAACCATTTCTGTCAAAGATGGGGAACCATGTAGACAAATGGTTCCCCACTGGGAGGGGACCAGATATTCCATATAAAAGACCTAGTGCATTTGGGAGAAGACTGGGTGTGAGGAAGGAAGTAGGGTGAGACTTCAACTCATTTGGCCTCACCAGGAGAGAACAGCTGGTCTGTTCACCCCGTTCCTAATCTTCCTGGCTCCCCCTCTGAGTATAAGGAGTCATAGAGCTCCTTCCTCAGTTTTTCCTGTACCATTTTTATTCGTTCCTTTTCCTTGCTGATGAATAGGCCTCATTCTGGTTTGAGGGAATAATCCACAGTGAAAGAGTATGTTGCTCTCCTGAGCAAATGTACAGGGGAAAATAGATGCTATTATATCTACTCCAGGGTTGGTGCTTCCCCTGTGACACCACTCTGCTCAGCCCTCCTCATCCCCTCTCTCTTCTCATGGACACTCTTCCTGCATTTGGGGGGCCTTGGCAAAGTTAGGAGGACAGGGCTCATGTAACTTTAACAGTTGTAGAGAGAAGGGAATTTCAGCCAGTGTCATTTGTATGCAGTTAGTTCCTGGTGAAATTCCCTCTTCATCACAACAGTTAAAGCTGCAGGCACACTATACTGGAGTGACCATATACAAAAGAGGGCAGGGCCCCTGCAACTTTAACTGTTGTGATGAAGAGGGAATTTCACCAGGAACTAATTGCATACAAATGACACTGGCTGAAATTCCCTTTTCTCTACAACTGTTAAAGTTACATGAGCCCTGTCCTCCTTTTCATATGGTCAGCCTAGGCAAAGTGGGTCTGCCTACTGAACCCATACTCTAGCTTAGAATTGTTTTCCTTAACATCTACATTTATGATTCCCCCCCCCACTGCCTGTAAGATGATGTCCTACAGTTCAGAAATAGTTTTTCCACTTCATCTATTCTTTGCGCGAACTAGACTTCAATAGCTTCTATAGTTTGGTTATGTGGGGATGCCCTCATTTCAAAATCCCATTGTTCTAATTATAAAAATATCAAAATTGCTGCTCCATTTTATAAATCTCAATGGAGATTGATTAAGGGAAATTTGCTTCTGTTGCCATTCAGGTCCTTCAAGGGTAGGTTCAAATTAAGCCCTCTTTCCTTCTATAATTAACATGCTCAGAAAGGCATACACCACATAAAGTGGTGCATTGTAGTTGAGTTAAAGAGTGTTGCCCAGTATAACGATAAAGGTGACAAAGAGCCAATCTACACGCTAGGTTTTAAACATTTTATAAGGGTTATGAAAACTCTTTGGGCCACATGACGCACTCCCTTGAACGTTGTATACCTGAGGTTTTTTAAAACTCACTTCAGCTATATACAACGGTTTCACTTTTAATAAATCGTTTTAAGTAAAATAATCTGTCCTTCCTTACCGCTTGTGATTCATGGGGGCAGTGCTTCCTTTACTGGTGCCCAAATGCTTAGCAGTTGATTGGTGGGGAAGAAAGAGGGGCTAAGGAGGAAGTGGGCGAGTGAACTACAACACCCACAATATTTAGCCCTATACTCATTGAAAGCTAGGGAATGAAAGGGGAACTAAGAAGAAAGTGGGCGAGTGAACTACAGCGCCCACAATGCCTTGCCCTAAACTCATTGTAAAAACAAAACAGAAAGAGATGGGGCAGAAGAGTGTGTGACCACACACACCGCTTTAAAGACTGAAGAATTTTTCTCCTGTAACATGAGTACTCAGTAATGTGGCCTAAGACGTTCTACAACGCACCTATTTGGAACGTTTTAAAATACTATTTAAAACGTTCCAAGGGACTGTGTAGATAGGCTCAAAGTTTGCAGATTGTCTTCATCAGATTTCACACTGTTTCCATAACGTGTCCTTTTCCAGAGCAAAAAGTCTTTCCGGGCATAGGTTAAGGTTATTGGCAGATGTTTGATGTACTAAAAATGCAAAATGGGCATCTAAATGACCAGTACAACTCTCATCATGACAACTAAGCACATCTGCTCACCCTTCAAGTAAAAGTGTCTCTCAGTCTGAGATGAGCAGCAGCCAGGTGACACATAATGCACTGTGACTGGCAAGTACCCTTTGTTCAGAATGATTTTTGGAACTATTATGTAGATAGAGACACAAGAAGTGCAGGTGAATCAAAAATAATAGGAATATGCTGCTAATTGTTTGGTGGGGAGGGGGAAACCACACTCTAAAATATTTCTTTCCTTTCAAAAAGAGAGTTCCTCTTCTATCAATACTTCCCTGTGCCAAGGGAGATCCCACAGTCCTTTTATGGGAAAGTTTTTGAAGCACAAATGTCTGGGTAGGAACAGAAGGACGTTTTCCACCACTGCCACCACTTACGCTATTGATGTACCTAAGTCCGCCCCAAGACATATTCAACAAATAGCATCCCCCACACAAACACACAGTCATAAAAGTCCCTTCCAACTCTACAGGCCCCTTCCAACTCTATTATTCTATGTTAGGGTGACCAGATAAAATGCAGGTCAGGGCTCATGTACTTTAACAGTTGTAGAGAAAAGGGAATTTCAGCCAGGGTCATTTGTATGCAGTTAGTTCCTGCTGAAATTCCCTCTTCATCACAACTGTTAAAGGTGCAGGCACTATACTAGAGTGACCATATACAAAAGAAGGCAGGGCCCCTGCAACTTTAACAGTTGTGATGAAGAGGGAATTTCACCAGGAACTAATTGCATACAAGTGACACTGGCTGAAATGCCTTTTTCTCTACAACTGTTAAAGTTACATGAGCCATGACCTGGATTTTATCTGGTCAGCCTATTCTATGTTTCTATTTTGTCAGGGCTGCTTTAAGGTGGATTTCTGCATTGAGCAGGGGGTTGGACTTGATGACCTTGTAGGCCCCTTCCAACTCTATTATGATTCTGTGATTCTTGCCTCCCCCCCTATTCCTCCCCCGTCCTCCATTCCCAGTCCAAAATATCAGGCTTTGAACACGATAGTACAACTATAGATTATACATTGCGAAAAGTGTGTGAAGGGGGGGAAGATCATGAAAAACCCAGCAGGGCAGGGAGGCTACAGGTAATTAATTGCAATGGTGTGGAAGAGACTACTAATCATGGGGAAAAAAACACACACACACAGGGCTACTAGAAACTACAAATTCTGAGAACCAAGCATGTTGGAACAATTGTACAAACAATAGATTGCATATTCAAAAATTAACAACAGCGGTCTGTTGTTGTTACTTTTACTATTACATTGCCATGATTGGTTTGCTATTGATTTTTTTGTTCCTAATGAACATCTTGCTGTAGCAGCACATGCAGTTCAACTACTTGCAGCCTGCCTTCTTGCTCTCTCCTTGTGATACTGGCAACTGCTCTGCAGAAATGCATACTGCCTCTGCCCTCCCTCTTGTTGGCTACATGCAGGCCGGGATCCTGAGCACAGTCTGGTTCAAGAAACCCTGTGGTGGGTCCACAGATAAGAGTCTGGGCGTCTGTAACTGCTATGTGTGCATTATCTCAAAATGCTACATTCATGTAAGAACTCTCTTTACATATCGTATAAAAATTCTACATGCTAGAAGGACATATATAGTTTCACAATGAATTTTATTAATTCCACCCTGGATATAAAGTATTCCTAATTCAACAATTTGTTGAATGCACTGAATAATGCAATCATTAATAGACGTGAAACTAGTAGTGTTAATGACTGTTCAATACACAACACTTTCGTTATATCCACAAAAATGAGTATTCTAAAGAGTTGGACACATAGAGGAACTTGTTAAACAAATAATGATTAGCATGTCGAATACACAAAGTGATGTGTCCACAATCAATACACATACACAAACGGTAATACCGATTTGTCCTAAACCGTTTCTGACTCCTTCCTCAGTGGCTAGGTATCTGATCTTCAGTAACACTCATGAATAATAATTTAACAATGATGATTTAACAAAAGGTTTTGAAAGAACTCGATGTCCAAATATTAGAATACAACATAACACTGTTGAATGTCCTTTAATCCACACTTCATTTGGCGTGACAATATTAGAATACAGCGTTAACAGTGTTGAATATCCTTTAATCCACACTTCATTTGGACCGCCTCTTCGCGTTTTTGTTGCTACACAGTCTGGTTCAAGCACACTCGGATGGGCAGCCAGAGGGGAGAGCTGTCATCCAGGGGGAAATAAATAATAATAATGATAAACCCCTGTGGTGCTTGATGAGACAGGAGAGAACCGACCATCCAGGTTCCTCCCTCACTTGAGCAGGAGCGGCAGGGAGCGGCAAGAGAAGTGGGCGGTGCAGATGAAATAAATTCCATCTTGACTCAGCTCATCTTGACTGGAAGGCAGTGACCCGGCACCAACTATTTCTGCCAAGGCAATGCAAGACGATTCTAGGTAGGTGGGCAGGAGCCAAGCCAACCTGTCAAGGTAGGCAAGCTGAGTGCAAAAGTTGTAGTGGGTGGCCAGCAGGCCCCAACCTAACACACGTACACACACACACACACACAAGGCAAGCAACAACCACGCCACAGCAAGGCAATGCAGATGGCCAAGCAGGAGATGACCTGACCCAAACGGGAGTACAATGCCATGGCTGAGGCAGGCGAGCCCAAAATGCGGGTGGCTGCAGGGTTGGGTAGGGCTGCTGAGAGAGTGGCGAGACCCTTCCCGATCGAACTAAGCAAGCAGCAGCGCCGCCGCACCAACACAAACCAAAGGAAGAAGTGGCCATGGTGGGGGCTGGAAGGCAGGGGGCACCATCCGCTGCCTGTTTTGTTCCGCCACCTGACTTGTTTGCTTCAGTCTGCTACTAATAGGAACAGCCCTGGATGGACTACCAGTGTAAACAGCCTCCAGCACCACACAGAGCATTTGTGCTTTTTATGCTTGCGTCAATGGGGACTTTTAAAACCACCATTGTTGCGGGGGGGGGGGGGGAGAGAGTGCAAAATTTATAGAGGCTCATTGCATCAACGTTAGCTGCTATTAATGCAGGGAGGGAGAAGTGCTCAGTTTTGTTGCATGGACGAACAGCTGCCGAGCACTCAGGTGGGGATCTGGGCTCATGTTAGGAGTGCCCCAACTGGGTCAGGGGTCAGATGCAGGGGGCGGCAGCAGGACTCCCGGACCCAGTCAGGCATTCACAGCATCCCTAACTGCTGTGGTCTCTTATGTTCATGGTATGTCAATAGTGTAAGTGAAGTGGCACCGTTGGTTACTACCTGAAGGCTACTATGTCCAACCCCCATATCCCAATTCCACACCAGTCAGCCATTTACAGATCATCCCTTTGGCTGAAACTATGCATTTAGAAAGTCCACATAATATAGATTTCCTGGGACTGACTGCTTAAGAATCCATTTTACCTTCCCAGTATGGCACCTGTTGAAAATCCGCTGCTGTGTGGTTGGGAGCTATACATTGCAGCGGTAACGTGTGCAAGTACAAATCATTAAACATTGCCTAGATCCCATAGTTACTTCCCATGCCAACATTATGCCTCTTTCTGGACTCTTGGAATTACGATCAAAAGAAACCATGCAATCTGGTCATGCATTACTGCTATAATCAGGGAGCCAAAAACAAACTGGAAATTGTTTTGATATGTCTAAGAGAATTTGTAAAATGAAGTAGGCATTGGGAATACATTTCATGAAAATATGTGTTGATAGTATACCCATGTTTGTTTAAAAATGTATATAATAGTGTATTGAATTTCATTGGGCTCTAGAACAATAAAATGCATAGGGCTTTAGAACAATAAAAATTAACGTGTATACTGTATTTTTGAGTCAATTAAATTGTTTTGCATAAGCATAAATGCCTCTTTTTATGTCTTATTGGAACATCATGGGGCATTGTAAGAAAAGGTTTCAGTTGTGTTTCCTATTGTTTAGTATTTCCTGTGCCATGCTGTGTAAGTGATGATTTTACTTGATGAAATCTCTTATCTGATATTAACACTTAACAAATGTGCTGCTGTGTGTGTTCTGTGGATTTCATTAAATGTATCCAATGACAAATCGTACACTTGAAAATGCCATGGAAATAGATTTATATAGCAACACTTTGGGCTCTGATGTGTTTTCCCATCAGCAGTGGGTAGCTATCCCATTTTAGAAATGCATCTCTGCTTTGCCTGTTCCGTGGCAGGTGAAATACTGGATGTATTAGCTTATTTGTTTTGCAGGCCCTTGAGATAAGAATAAGATAGATTGGCCTGGCTCATGTAAAACTGCATAGTGGGGAAAGGGGAAAGAGTAACCAAGAAATACTGGAAATGTAGTCTTTTCTCCTCAGAGTACAATGCTAACAGAAGTTATAGTTGCTTCAGGACACTGTTCATAGGGCGTTCACCTAGCCAACTGAGTTTCTCTATATATACCCAATTGAACTCTGAGATCTTTCAAAGAGGCCTACTTGGTCATCCCTCAACTAACAATGTGTTGCCAGGTAATGGCATGAAAGCAGGGCTTCTCGGTAGTGGCACCCACCCTCTAGAATGCTCTTCCATATGTGGTCCAAGAGGTGGAACCTGGGATGTGCTTTAAAAGTTTCTTGAGGAGTATTTGTTTACTCTTACTTCTCCTGACCTGACACTACTCTGTTCTTGTTATAATGTTTTAAATGAATTTATTATTTTATGTTGTTTTACGTAGTTTTTTTAAAATGTATTATTTATTTAGAGATCTTAGGATATCAAGCAGTATAAAAATTGTTTCAATCAATAATACCTGGAGGGAAACTACCCTCAACCTGACTAAGGGAGAAGGAAAGGGGATGAGAGAATTTTCTACAAAAAGAGGGAAACAGCAATTACAGAAACAATGTCTAGCCTAATTCTGCTAGTTTCAAAATAGCTGCCTTTCCTTTGTGTATATACTGCTATGACTGATTTAACTGGAGGTAGTCTTCAAATGGCCTAGTTCTATTTGAAAGTAGGGATGGCACAGGACTCTGGGAAGTGGGTGGAGCCAGGCGGACTCCCACACAGGCTTCTTGGCCTCCCAGACTCCAGTCTGTGGACAGCTATGCTTGCCTTTCTGCATGCCTAGTTGGATAAGCGTGGTAGTCTCCGCTGGTCCGCCAAGCCGCCATTTTGCAAAAACTGGTGGCTTAGTGATAGATAACTTTATTTGCATATGGCCAATGGCCTTTACAATTTTACACATCAAAACATCCATACCACCCTCCTCCCACTATACCCCAGGCATTCTCCATTCTGGGCTCTAAGTAACAGGCACTCCCGCCTATTTGGCTATTATGTTAACTCATCCCCTTTACACTCTATACCGTTTTGTAACAGAAAATTTTGGCGGGTTTTTAGAGCTGCTAATGCGAAATTGGCCACCAATCTTGAGTTTGCTGCATTATAGTCTGCTAGTAGGTCCAGGATGAGGTCCTTTGGTGTCAGACCCCTTCTTTCCTTCAGGAGCTCTTTTAAAAAACGCTCCCTCGCTCCTTGATATAGAGGGCAGTTCAACAGATAATGGGCTAAGTCTTCAACCTTCTCCGACCCACAAATACAAATGCGTTGCCCAAATGGTTTCCCTTTATACTTTCCCTCCAAGTATTCCGTCGGCATTGTTTGGAACCGAAGGGCAGTGAATGCTTTCCTCAACATCGGGAATGTTAAATCCTGCAAATAATGTGCCCGATATTGTTCCCCCTTTAATTGGCTAAACCATGGTGACTGGTTTGTACATTACCAAGGGTATCAACCTCAAAAATTCTATTTCTAATATCCATGTTATCACCCGCTAGCAGGTCTCGGTCCTCCGTGAAGTAGAGTTGCGACAACTCCCTCCAACTTCGGGCCCACCCTCCTTTCACAGACTGCTCAGCGAAACATAGTCTAGGTAAACTATTTTCATCCCTACTTATTAGGTTTTTCCCATATAGAATAATTTTCTTATGTATTCTAGCCTTAATGGAGGGGAGATCCACTTCCATCTTTAAGAGGGCAGACGGCACCCCAACAGGAAGTACCAATAGCTCTTTCAGGACTTTGTTTTGTATTGTCTCCATAGCTGTTGCAAACCCCACTCCCCACAGCTCAGCCCCATAGAGTAATTGCGGGAGAACTTTAGCAACATATAGCTTCAGTGTGGGAGCTACTCTTGAGGGTGGCTTAGTGTTTTTGTGCAACATTACAGGCATAAATAGACCTTTATGGTCTCCATTTATACAACATTACACTTACAAAATCCCTGAGCTGCCCTTTTTCGCAAAAGGGAGGATCAGTGAGAGATTGAGTGGGATCATGTGGCACAGCGAAAAGGGGCAGGCAACTGGTGGGGGTTCAGTGAGCAGCACACAACGTGCATCATGGGCAGAGGTGAATCCATCCATCCCTATTTGAAGGACAAGATAAAAGCCCATGTTAAACTACAGTATCACTGACTGTAGGTGGTGTGAGCTTAGAGAGCAGCTTCTGCTCTTCAGACCAGGTCACTGGCTTTGAAATCCTCAGTTATAACGCAAAACCTCCCCCTCGCTGAATAGGAGGGGGATTCTAGGGCAGGAAAAGGTGGCACCTTTGGGTATTGCCAGTTAACTTCCGTCATGCTTAGGAGGCTTCCCATGTACCAATTGAATGTTCTGCTTTGCTTCTGTCACAGTGAGAGCTTACTGTTGTTGGGTCCTGGTGAGTCCTGGGTTAGAGGGTATCAACTATGGATTTGGTTCACACTGAGGTCTCGGGCAAGTCAGGTTCAATTGGATTCTGACCAAGAAGAAGTCAGGTTTCCAAGGGAGTCAAGAACAGGATAGCATCACAGAGATCTCTTCATCACAACAGTTAAAGGTGCAGGCACTATACTAGAGTGACCCTATACAAAAGAAGGCAGGGCCCCTGCAAATTTAACTGTTGTGATGAAGAGGGAATTTTACCAGGAACTAATTGCATACAAATGGCACCGTCTGAAATCCCCTTTTCTCTACAACTGTTAAACTTACATGAGCCCTGACCTGGATTTTATCTGGTCACCCTACTTTAGACGCAGCAGAAGGCTGAAGCTTGAGGTGTCTTCCAAAGAGCCCAAAGCAGCATGGACAGATAACACCTTGGTCACAGAAGCGTTGTGAGAATCATGGGCTTCTGCCCCCCTCCCACTTTTGCTGATGCCTCTAAATGAAATAAAGATGTCCCTACTTATACCTCAACACTGGTATCCACCTCTTTCTTCTCAATGACTAGAGAAGCTAGTACCAAATCCTTTGTGCCCTGGCTGCAAATCACTGTTTTTCTTAGTTTCAGACACCATTTAACCATTTATTTGAAATACATTCCATTGCAGCAGCTGTCTCTTTTTTCACATAATGCCTGAGGATAAGGGCGTGCAAAACACATTTAGGGCTTTTAAGTGCTTGCTCCCCCCTCCCTTTGGCTAGGTTAATAGCATGAACTTCAAGACATGTTTTTTTAGTGCTTAGCTCAGCTTGGAGTTCACTGAAGTGGAGAAAATGTCTGTAAAATGCAATTGAATTAAATGAATTTAAAAGAGTTTTTGTAAATTGGTTGTTTGTGAGTTTTGCAAATATAAGCGTTTACGAAACCTGCCTCTTCATTTCTGCCGTGTTTTCTCTTTTGCCTGTCCATGCTCTGAGCTCCACGCAAATAGACCACGGAGTGACTCAGATATTCTTGCTTTTCCAGACATCTTCGGCACATGCAGTGGTCTTGCCCTCCCTACCAAATGAATGTCACACATTCTGGCAGCCAGCTAGTGCGTGCAAGTTGGCATTTGACATACACAAATGCGTGTGTAATATTGCTGGTTGTGCATCAGTTTCAGCTCCATTTGGGCGCCTTTCCTTGACGCATGAATGTATCCACAAAGCACATACATAATATGGGAAGAGCTCAAGAGCAACATAGAGCATTCTGGAAAGTGGTGCCAGCTGATTGAATTGCCATGAGCATTTGTATTAGAGCTGTGCAGAAGCGGCATCTCAAAATTCTCCACCCTATTTGTGGGCAGAGAAATTGGGGAGACCATTTCATCAAATCTCTCCCGCGGGGAGGAGAAATTCTCCAACAATATCTCACAGGTAGGCATCACCATTGGCAAGGGTGGAAGAACAGCTTCTTTTTTCCTATGGTTTTTTTTATTTTGTTTGCACTGCCGCTACATCAACTGTATCGGTTAGCCTGGCCCCTATTTTGCATCCTCCACAATGGCCCATATACCTAACATCACTCCAAGGCATTGAGGAGAGGGAATGCAGCCGTTACAAAAATAACGGTAAAGAAAACGTTGAGGAAATTCTGAAAAAATGTCCTTTTATTTCTAGGGAGTAAAAAAAGAAAAATATATATCTATCAGAAATTTCCTGAACCTTCTTTTCTCCCAATGAAAGGGGCTTCCCTTTTTCTACCTCATTCTCAGGGCAAGTTGTAATTTATTTTGAATGTGTGTTGGTGGTATGTTTGACCTTACCTAATCACTGTGAGGTGGCTGCGGGTACTCTCTGTATTTTTCTTTCTATTACACATCTAACCATTGCTCTATAGTCTCCTAGGCTGCCTGCACTTCCTGATCTGAAAATGCCCTAAGGGAAGAATAAATGGATGATGCCTTCCCCTGGGCGGGAAGTGCAGGAAGCCAAGAAGGCTGCAGGCCGTCAGCGAGATGATCGTATAATGAAAGAAAAGGATGCTCACGCACACTCCTCAGTCATCTCATAAGTAAGGTGAGCACAAGAACCCTGAACCAAACCCATGAGAATTTCTTCGAAATTTCTTGGTCTCTAAATCATTTTTCGAATGCAACTTCTTTTCTATCCAATCGAATGAGAATGGTCAAATTCTTTGTGGGAGAAATTCTTGGCACAGCACTAAGTTGTATTTCCATTGAGAATAATTTAATGCTCGCAGGCACCGCCTGCACATCCTGATATGCATTTGGATGCACATTTAGCCTTTGTTTTCCCTTGCCTAGCTTGCACAATAATTTGCATATCCAGGAGCACTCCCTCACCCCCCCCCCAAAAAAAAAAGTCAATTGGGCAGATTTGGATATAAGAAAGATTCAGGAAGATTACTATTTATTTATTTAATTTGTACCTTGCCTGTCTTCCAATAGATGGCACTCAAGGCAGCTCACAAAACCAATCAGCATGTATGTGGACGCCCGCCAGCACAATAAGCTGTAGAGGTCCTGAGACCACCTTGGCTAGTTCAGGAAGGGAGACTGTTGAGCACTCAAGTGGGCAGTATCCATGTTCTGCCCTGAACACCCACATTCAGCTATTCGAAATTGGAAGACTGCAGGATTTGTTGGGGAGAAAATAGGATTCGGCTCTGTTTGTTGATAAAGCAGTTCATTATTACATTCCCCATTGTGGCAGTGGTAGCATATGTGCAATGCCCTGAGGATCCCCCAACTGCAGCTTTAAACAAAGGTTTATTTGTCACATTTCTTACCAAAAGCAGATTATTATCTTATTTCCCATTGAGCCAATTGAGGGATGTGTCTTACTGAATGATTTAACGGGCTGCAATATGCATTGGTAATTCCTACGGGTAGAATGAATTCTACAACTGCAGTTTGTGAATTAGCCAGTGGATGGATGAGGGATGTACTCTTTAACACAGGCATTCACACAGGTGCACACACACGCACACACAAAATCATTAGAATAGAAAAATAACTCCAGGGAGAGATTGCTTGCTTTTGAATCCAACTTAGCATCCCTAAGTGAAACATAATCTACCTTTACTTCCATATTTCAGGAATCCAGTGGGATTTACTTCTCAGTAAACATGCACTTGATTAAGTTGCACTGCGTTATATCGAAGGAGACCCAGGTGTAACACCAGGATTGCTACAGCTAACATGATGGCTACATAAAGTAGTATGTTGTTCTCAAACCAGGACAGTGTAAAGGGATTTACTCACTGGCTCAATTCGGATGACACAATAAGCAACTGGGGGGGGGAAACCAATCGTCAGTTGTATTGACTATCGTGTCATCCGAATGCTGCCATAGTCAACTCAGCGCTGATCCTAATCCACACCACGGTTGATTATTTATTACCATGTTGTGTGGGGAGTACCCCCTAGATGAACAACTGTAAAGTTGATTATTACCCCACCATTGACTATCGTGTCATCCGAATTGAGCCACTGTGTGATAAGCAGGACCATCTCCAGAGGGTGGCAAGAGTAGGAATTTGAAGGGGGGGCAACACTGTCCAGGGTAGCTACAAAAACATTGCCCCAAAGAGGAAATGCATCACCAAAAAGGAAATCAAAAAGGGATGCAGATTTGTATAACTTTTGCATAAGCTAATTTACAAGTATAGGTGCAATTTTCAAAATGATTATATAATTATATGTAACTAGCTGATATGCCCGGCGTTGCTTGGATTTGTGGATGATGTTTATGACATTCATTTGATAAATAATAAATTTCTCTGCAACTTATTCATCTTTAGGTTGGTTGGTTGTTGTTTTTTAGTTTGGTTGAATTAGTAAATTGTTTTGTTAGAATAAATGGAAAATTGTGTTAATAAGAGCTGCATTTTAAATTAGAGCGTTGTGATGAGCCACATTTTTTGTTTTACCTGAAATGTCTACACCTCACATCATGCCTTGGCTGGAGCAGCCATCTAAACTTCAAAAACAATCAGGACACACAACACCCTTTCTAACAGCTAAAAATATCCAAACCTAAAATATGTTTTCAAAATAGACCCGGCATTGCCCAGATATCTGAATAACATGTAGTAGGGAAGTGGACCTCAGTGGACATGAGGAACTGTTGTATGCATGTGCTCTGAAGTTATTATTATGAAAAAAAGGAAAGCAGCCAGAATATTTTATTGGCATAATTTACTATATAATATCTACATTTAACTGGTTTTGGCAGACAGCCAGGATGGCCAAGGCCATTGGTGACTTGGCTCTTTTATTTGACATAAAAAATACTTAAAATCCAAAATTTAATGTTTTTAGATTTTTCTGGTACATTGTACAGCCAGACCTATCAGCATGCCAGATTCAAGTTTCTACCCGGCATTGCTCACAAATATATGTTTGTGAAATAATCATCCTAAAGTAGCAGGCTCGTGCTAGACCTATTCCTCTCTCTCACCTTCATGACACCCCTTCAAGGTAGGGCAGTCCTAGGCCTGTGAGGTCACTTTAAAACAAATTAAATTAATTTCTTTCCCCCCACCCTCTCTCTCACACCTTCAAGGCATAGCCAGGGCTGCCTTGAAGATGTTGCCATAATTTCCCTTGTCCCCACAGAAAACAAAATCTGCAACTCCCAGCATGCTTTTTCCTGTAGTGCCTGACTTGCAAAATGGGAGTCCTGCTGCTGAAGCTCATGGGAAGTGAAGTCTAGATGAGCCAGTCGACATTACCCCATGCAATTAGTACACATAGGCAGGCCTTGAGGGAGCTGGCTAGCTGACTGATGGTTAGCTTGGTTGCCATTGGCAGCCTCCTCCCTTCCTGCTCTTGATGGGGCCTAGCAACGGAGGCAGCTGGCACCAGGTGCTCTCCCTTCAGGCTCAGGAGGGTGAGCCATTACCAGATAATGGTTGCCAAAGCCTGATAAGTCTTCTGTCCTGCCTAAAGCATGCTGGGAGTTGTAGGCATAAGCCTAGGTCCCTGAATAATGTGTTAATCTTTGAACACCATCTGAGATGTGGTGAGAGAGCAGACCTTCTTAATTGTGGCACCCTGCTTGTGAATTTCTTTTTCCCAGGCAGACTAGCCTAGTGACTGCATTAATGACTTTTAAGTGCCAAGTGAGTTGTTTAATAATAATAATAATAATAATAATAATATATTTCCAAGGCCTTTTAACTTGATGATTTTTATGCTGCATTTTTCCCTGTCATAACTAAACCACAACATTCCAAGACAGATGCAAGAATTACTGGATAAAGTTTATGGTTTTTATGTAAAAGCCTGACTATACCATTGAGACAGAAGGGTGAATGGAGGATTGACTGATATAGCTGAGGCTAGAATGGAATCGTGGGCAGGGTTAGTGGCAGTTGGAGAAAGTCAGGTAGAAGGACAACAAAGCCAGTTAGTGAGAGGTCAGGGAAGTGGGAGTTGAGTTAGGATTGAGAGATAGTGACCTGGTTTGCTCACTCATACTTTATTTTAAATCAGCCACTCTACATTCCAATACTACACCTCCCAGCATTCCTTTGGCATCCCGCAGGTGTCCGCATCCTCTGAGATAACCTCTAGTTGCCAGTGCTGCTCCTCGATAGAGTGTCAAGGAGTAGCATCGCCAAGGTGGGGAGGTAAGCGGCTATCAGTGGATGCACCCAGCTCCGTCCAATCCTGCTGGGATTGCCTTGGCCTGTGCTTCTCACCCACCAAGTGCTACAACAGGAGCCTGTACTGAAGGGCCAGGGCTGGGCCGGGCACTCCCCCCCCCCTTTGTTGGGCCTGTTTCTGGACATGCACAGAGTGCCTCCCCTTCCTCCCATTTAAGGCCAAAGCCTACACACTTGCTTCCAACAGATTCTGAGAAAACAGCGATATCAGGACAGAGTTGTATCTAGTCACATTCCAAAATCACGCAGAGTGTGGGAGGAGGCACCGTAAATGGATGCAGCCCATTTATGTGGGTTGTTTCCTTTTATGTGGAATTGGGTTGACTGCTCGAGACCAACCTTAGGAGTCGGGGTTGTGAAAGACACGCAGCAGCCACCAACCTGTGCACTCACAATGGCCACCAAAGGCCAGTAAGTCTGACCTCCTGCCCTGGGCATGCTGGGAGTTCCGCTCAAGTCATGCTAGTAGTTGTAGATGTAAACCTAGGTTTTTATTAAGTCCTTTAAAAATACTAAAAAAACCCAAAATGTTTTTTTTAGATTTTTTCTGGTGCATTGTACAGCCAGACCTATCACCGTGTCAAATTTCAAGTTTCTATCTCATCTGGAAGCGGGTAAACGTTTCCGGACATACATGACACACACATACTTTCTGCTTTATAGGTAGATATTATAATTAATTTAGGAATACAATAAATCTCACCCTAGACTGGAGAAGACTGTGACTGGGTGCTTCGTGTGCCTGCTCAATCTGCTGTTCAGGTGCTCACCGCTGATGGGCAACTTTAAGGCCCAGCTCTTCCTTCTGATGATCTTTATCTGTATTCTGGACTTGGACTGCATCACCTTTCGAACACAGGACATCTTCAAAGAGAGAGTGTCCTCTCATAGCTCTTCAAACAGGGAACTGTCAGAAAGTTTTCCGGACTTTTTGCACTTTTTTTTTTTTGCAGTGCAAGTTCCACAATTTGCAGACATCACTAGTTCCAGTGATGGATGGGGCCCTAAGGCAAAAGGAGAGTGCGTGAAAATACAAGAAATACCAGGATATTGTATTTTAAAGCTCTTACTGCTGATAACTACGTCAGGGAAAGGGATAATATATAAGTAATAAATAAAAGCCAGGAAATCACTAAAGAGTTGGTGATTGGAGGAAAGGGGGTGGGGCCATCTGGAGAATCTTAGAGGGTTCCACTGGAGCACCAGGAGGGCCAGATGGTGCCCCTGGACCTGAGGTTCTGCACCCCTGAGTTAAGTGATGTGTGATAAGACAGATGAGAGAGCATCCGTTGTCAAACTATATGGGGATTCATTTGTTATGCATTCCTGTTAAATTGCCTTTGCGTCCACCATATGGTTTGATGGAGCAGAACGACCCTTATTGAGTACTCTTCACATTTGTGCTCACACATTTGTGTGTTAGTTCTGAAAGGCTGCAACTGACATGAATGCTTTCAGGGTCTGCCCAACACACACAGGCACACACACACACAAGTTTGACCTGACCAGCAGCAATAATAAATAGCACAGTGGAGGACACAAAGAAATCATCTACCCTCTTGATGCCTGCACTTCTACTGTGGTCTCAGTCCAAAAGGTTGAAAGTATTGCTGCGTTTGAATGGATGTTGGAAAGAAATTTAGAATCAGTCTTGTTTGTTTTGGGAAATTAGAAGTTGACTGGAAGATTGTGGTGCCGAATTTGGAAATCACAGTTCAATTCTTTGCATGGTGATTTCCATGATGTTGAGCCATAACCAGATTTCAAACATACATTTGGTGCTATGACTGCCATGGAGGTGAGCACAAGACAATTGGATTTGCAATCGTCTTCTGTGGGCAAGAGTTCCTTGAAAATCATCTCTTGATGTAATTGGAACTCATCCTTCCATTCAGAGCTACTACCTTCTGCCACAACTCCTTAAACTTAGGAACTCTATCTCAGTGATCACAAATATTTGAGCCATATGCTGTGCTTTCTGCTCATCTAACTTTCATTTGCAAGGTTAGGACTACAGAAAAGCAGAAACATAAGGCACACAGTCCTTTTTGTTCTACATACTGCCCATTCTTCCATTCAGGCATAAGTCATGTTCGTGGTCTAGAGACGTTATTAACCAGTTTAAAACTGTTATAAACTGTTTTAAAGCAGTAGTGTAGATGAGCTCTTAGTTGTAGTTTTCTTGTTCTATTCAGCGTGGGGACACACAGTCAGAAGAAACAGGCATGAACGCCAGCCTGCCTGAGAAATTTTGCGAGCCTTAGCAAAATTATTTCTGCTTGCTTTGGTGGGAGCAAATGGGAGGAAACAAAGCCCAGTGTCAGAAGAAGACAATCCCAGGTTCAGTCCCCGATACCCCCAGGTAGGGTGGAAAAAGCCCAAAGAGCCACTGCCAGTTGATGTTGACAGTACTGGGTTAGATGTACTAATGGTCTGATGCAGTATAAAATAGAATATTCCTATATTCCTCTCTCTCTGTCCCTTTCTCTCTCCCTCACCTGTATTTTTGCCGCTCCTAGTGATGGTGGCAGCAGCAGATCATTTTTTTTTCTTGGCAGCCAGAAGCTGATGACCACCATTTTCCCACCCACTGGAGTGCCCATTAGGGATGTGTATCGTATCATTAAAATGTCCGATAACTATACAATATGCTCTTTATCATGCATATAATTAACAATAACGATACGATACAACTTCCTACGATAATCATCGGAGACGATAATTTTCAGCCCAATTATATCGGATTATCGGACTGCCATATAAATAAACCTATAACGTCTGTATTTTCAAAGTTAGAGGCTTGAAACTTGGTCACAGGTCTTATGGGGTATGCCTAAGTATGTGTATGAAATTTGAGATTGATCCCTCCAACCCTCGATTTTATATGAATTTATTAAAGATTGTTTAAGTTCTGACAGGTCAGAATGACAGCTCACCACATGCGTTCATTCAGACCTGTCAAAAAGTTGCAGGATCTTTAATAAATTCATATAAAATCGAGGGTTGGAGGGATCGATCTCAACTTTCATACTTAGGCATACCCCATAAGCATTGTGACCAAGTTTCAAGCCTGTAACTTTGAAAATACAGAAGTTATAGGCATTTTTTCTATAAAATTCAGCTTTATAGGGCACAATGGGGCTGCAAATTAAATATTGTATTTCCGATAATTATGATGAAGACAATACGGTTCACCTACAATATTATCGGAGATGATCATTTTTTTGGTCCGAAATTACGATAACGATAAAATACGATATTTTTGGGCGTGCACATCCCTAGTGCCCATAGAAGCAGAAAGAATATGGAGAGGGCTTCTAGGAGGGGGAAATGGCAGCTGTTAGCCAGAGGCCAAGTGTTCCCCTACCATACAAGGTGACAAAAATAAAATGGCTAAAGCAGAGCGGGGAATGAGAGGGAGGAGAAATTGCCAGTGTTCACCACCACACTAAGTCCCCCCCCCACATTATTTCTGTCAAAATGGTGGTCCCAAGGGGAGGCAACATCCTCCCCTGGATGCATCACCTGTAAAATGGTTGGCACTGAGGGAGGAGGGGTTTTTGTCTCAACCTTTATTTTTGTAAATCAACATTTAAACTGCTTTTCCCGACTCCAGCAAGGGAGATCATGCTTGTTCGACTTCCATTGAACTTGCAATGCTAATCAGGGTACAAACCACATCCATGGCTTTTAATTGTTTTGACCAAGTAGTTATCTGTGGCTAGAGCTGGATGGGGCTCGAACATGGATGAAACTGATTAAGGATTCAGCATCAAATAATGAAGTGTGCCAACTTTCCATGATCCAACCAGAAAATGTAGTGTCTCTAATCATTGGTGTGCTTCTTTCCTCATACGAAAGCATCAGAATTGGAAACAAAACAGGAAAATGAGGTCTTTTCTCTGTGTGGGTATGGTTTTTGTTTTCAATTTTGCCTTAATTTATGTCCCTTAATCGTATAATCCTTCCTCGCTGCCTCCTGCAATAAGTCTAGAATCTTGAAAGTGTGTTATTGTTTTGCTGTATCTCATTAGCACAGATTTGCACAGAAAGGGATTGCCACAAACCTGTGTGCTGATACGTTGATTGGCAGCCAGTTGAACTGAATTTGGTAGAGCCTTTTGGAATAATAAGAAGTGTTCAGAATCAGGCACAAAAGAAATGATGAGCTGATAATTGGCGCATCCTAGCAATCTCTTGGCCCATGCATCTACTCTACAGTAAACATGAAAAAGATGTAGCTGCTGGATACAGAGCTAAAGTAATGTCTGTTTGGGCCCTTACCATGACAAAATGCATTATAGCTTCATCGCTATGACAACAACCCCTGTGTATCCTCACTAGTGCAAGAACTGTAGCCAATTGAGCTACAGTTGTTGCTACCCTCCATCTCACTTGGGCCGTTTCTACACCATAGGGGTGTAGAGGGAGGGAGGGAGGGAGGGAGGGCGATTTTGGAAGTACCTAATACACACCATTGGTGCACAGGGAGGAGGGAGGGCGATCCCAGGCAAACAGCCTGGTGTAGAAACGGCCTAGAAATCCAAAGGAATCAAGCAATATGATGGCTTTTTTTTTTTAGTTTCTAACAAGGCTTGCAACAGCAGTCTTGCCTGACACAAGGATTAATTGCTGCTAACTTACCCACTATCCCTTCCAAGAACAAAAAAAAAATCACACCTCCTGCTGCAAGCAAACAATGGAATTAGGCACTTGAACTGCGTTTTTTTTTCCCTGTCAAACAGCATAATGTTCCACCTGGCAGTGCAGCTGGTACAGGGCATTGGCAACTTGCCAACACATCTTATTTTCATATACTTGTCTTGCACTTCAGCGAAGAAAAAAACAACACCATACGGGTGGAAAAGCAACAATGAGGGTCTCTTTAATGAAATTCGACTTGTTAGGGTAACGTGTATATCTTTATAAAGTTCAGCCCACTACTGATAAATGGCCCACGATGAATTTTGATATGGAATATGTTGGTTTTGCTTGTCTGATAGCCATGTTTCTGCAAATTTTGAATTTCTACTCTGCGGTTATGTGAAATTACACTGGGGTGGGGCGGTAAGATGAAGAAAAATGTAAGTGAAGTGGGTTGTACCTTCTGAAGATGAAAGTGGGTTGGCACCACCTCCAACCTCCTACATGGAAAGCCCAGCAAATGTATAGCACACTGCATATAATTCAGTTGTTGATGGTGGTGATCACATGTGATTGTATTTTACTGGGGGAGGTGAAACAGCAAAGAAAGACCCCCTGCTTTCTTTCAGTAAGTGTTTGGTGCTGCACACCGTTTTAACTCTGCTTTAGACTGTAGCTCCAGTTGCCAACTAGCCTGGCCCGCTAGTCTGACTTTAATGGCAGAAATCATAACATGAACATCTTCACAGCATGGAGATAAACCTTGTCCCCTGCTAATGCCTAAACATCACACTGCTGTTAAAGGCATGGCTGAAGAGGGTAACCAACTGTCAGGATTTTTCCGGATTTATCCTGTTTTTTGTTCTATCCTGGGCGTCAGGAGGGATTTTCTGTTATTTTCTATAATGTCCTGGAATGACACACATTCCCCTTTAAGTTTGCCATTAATGTGGTGATGGGAGGGGGGGGGGGAATGAAGCACTTTCCAAAGGCCCCTATTGGAGCAGTGGGGGGCAGGAATGGCATGCTTTCCCCTCCTCCTCTCCAATCGGGGCCCTTCAGGCCCCAATTGGAGTGAAGGAGGGGAAAGTGTGCTTTCTGGGGGCTCCCAAAAGCCTGTCATTCACAACTGCCATGCTAATGGCAACTGCCATTAGTGTGGTGGTGGTGGGGAATGATACGATTTCCAGATGCCCCGGAAAGCGTGCTCTCCACCCTCTGCCGCCCTGCCCCCCAGGTCCACTGGATGTCCTCTTTTTTGGTTTCCCAAATATGGTCACCCTAAATGGTTTCAAAGTTGGCAGATGCAGTTGTAATACTACTACACACACAACCATATGGCACGTCTATTTGAACTTTTTTAGGCTGTCTAATCCTGGACTTCAGATTCCTTGGCAAAACAGGCATGAAGTTGGTGGTTATGAGGAGCCATTATTGGCCTTGCTCACCCAGCACTGAAATGTATTTTTATTCTCTCCCCACTCTTATTTTGAAAAAGAAAAAGAATATATATATATATATATATATATATATTACAAAATTACAATTTGTGTTCCAGTAAGACAGCTTTCCCTAACCTGGTACACTCTAAATGTTTTTGGACTGCAATTCCCATCAGCCCCAGCCACTATGGCCAAAACCATCTACAAAAACCATCTTAACCTGACCAGACATCCTGTCCGGCAACTGAATCATATCGAGTGTGTGTACCTGAGTCTGAAGACCAGGGATAGACTAGGGATTCTGTTAGTGTACCAGCCACCCCGCTGCCTATCAGACTCCCTGGCCGAGCTCACGGAACTGGTCTCGGAGCTGGTGTTGGATTCGCCCAGGCTCTTGGTCCTGGGCGACTTCAACATCCCATTCGAGGCTGGTTTGTCAGGTGGAGCTCGGGAGTTCATGGCATCCATGACAAACATGGGCCTATCCCAATTGGTCTCTGGACCCACACATTCAGCAGGTCACACCCTCGATGCTGTTTTCAGTTCCGAACAGACAGATCTGTGGGCGGAGGTACTGAATACCTCCGAATTGTCATGGACAGACCATTTTCTGGTCAGAGTTAGTATCACGGCTACCACCCGTCCCTGCAGGGGTGGCGGACCAATTAAGATGGTCCGCCCTCGAAGGCTGATGGATCCTTCTGGATTCCAGAAAGCCTTGGAGGGTTCCATGGCTGGTATCGTCGACGATCCTGTAGAAGCCCTGGTCAATAGATGGAATCAAGACCTAACTAGGGCTATCGACACGATCGCCCCCAAACGTCCTCTCCGGCCCGCTTCTAATAGGGCGCCCTGGTATACAGAAGACCTCAGGGAGTTGAAGCAGAAAGGACGACGACTGGAGCGCCGATGGCGGAAAACTCAACTTATATCTGACAAGACACGACATAGAGAACATCTTCGTTTCTATGGAGTGGCAATACGTGCAGCGAAGAAAGCTTTCTTCTCTGCACGCATTGCGTCTGCGAATTCACATCCAGCAGAACTGTTCAGGGTGGTGAGGGGTCTAACTCAGGCTCCTTCTCCCCTGAATCCGATTTTAGAGCCTTCGGCAGTTCGCTGTGATGCCTTTAACGATCATTTCTCAGATAAAATCTCTCGGATAAGAGCCGACTTAGACGCCATTGTTATAGCAGAGGTTGACAGTGGAGTGTCCAGTGACTCCGTGAGTAGGATTACACTTGATCAGTTTCAGTTAGTGAGTACCGAGGATATGGACAAGGTACTTGGATGTGTGAGGAAGACAACTTGCCCTCTCAATCCTTGTCCTTCCTGGCTGGTCGTCCAGGGAGGAGATGCAGTTAGATCACATCTACAGCATATCATTAATGCATCTCTCAGGGAGGGGAGCTTTCCATCATGTTTAAAAGAGGCGGTGGTAAGGCCGCTTCTAAAAAAGCCCTCCCTGGATCCCCTGGACCTTAATAACTACAGGCCTGTATCAAATCTTCCGTTTTTGGGCAAGGTGATCGAGAGGGCAGTTGCTCTTCAACTCCAGGTAGTCTTGGATGACACTGATTTTCTAGACCCATTTCAAACCGGCTTCAGGGCGGGATACGGAGTTGAGACCGCTTTGGTCGCCTTAGTGGATGATCTACGCCTTAGTGTCGACAGGGGGAGTGTGTCCCTGCTGGTACTTCTGGACCTCTCAGCGGCTTTCGATACCATCGACCATGGTATCTTTCTGGAGCGCCTGGGGGAATTGGGAATCGGGGGCACTGTGCTTCAGTGGTTCCGATCCTATCTCTCGGGCAGGTTCCAGATGGTGATGCTTGGGGATAGCTGCTCTTCAAAAAAGGAGCTGCTATGTGGTGTACCACAAGGTGCCATCCTTTCTCCAATGCTGTTTAACATTTACATGAAACCGCTGGGAGAGATCATCCGGAGGCATGGGGCGGGGTGCTATCAATACGCTGATGACACCCAAATATATTTCTCTATGCCTTCGACAACATCGTCAGCTAAGGATAGTGTGTCTCCTCTGAATGAATGCTTGGAGGCGGTAATGGGCTGGATGAGGAAAAACAAACTGAAACTGAATCCAGACAAGATGGAGGTGCTTGCTGTTAAAGGCCCCAACCTGGGTCTGGAGGTGTGTCAACCAGTTCTGGATGGGGTTACACCCCCCCTGAAAGATTGTGTTCGCAGCTTGGGGGTACTCTTGGATCCGTCGCTCCAGATGACAGCTCAGATTGATGCGACGGCCAGGAGTGCCTACTATCAGCTTCGGCTGATACGCCAGCTGCGCCCCTTCCTAGAGTTGGAAGACCTAAAGACGGTAGTGCACGCGCTGGTAACTTCAAGGCTCGATTTCTGCAATGCGCTGTACATAGGGCTACCTTTGTGCCTAGTCCGGAAACTTCAACTTGTTCAAAATATGGCAGCCAGGTTGGTCACCGGTACACCTAGGGGTGATCACATTACACCAGTTTTAAAATCGCTTCATTGGCTGCCAATTAGTTTCCGGGCGAAGTATAAAGTGTTGGTTATTACCTTTAAAGCCCTACATGGTTTGGGTCCAGGGTACCTGCGGGATCGCCTTCTCCCATACAATCCGCCCCGCACACTTAGGTCCTCTGGGAAGAACTTACTCAAGCCAGCCAGAACTAGGCTGGCGAGTGTTACCCAGAGGACCTTTTCTTCCATCGCTCCCAGACTGTGGAATGGTCTGTCAGAGGAGGTTAGACAAATTGACAGTCTTCATGAATTTAAGAGAGTCATGAAGACTGTCCTCTTCCGACAGGCCTATCCAGATGAATTTTAGGATATTTTTAATGTTGTGTTGTTCTCTTGTTTTTAAAATTTTTAACTGTTGTGAATTTTTGTGTTTATATTGTTGTTGTTCCCTGCCTCGATCCGGAGGGAGAGGCGGGTTACAAATAAATATTTGTAACCTGGCATGTTTCACAGAGACCTGGCTGGGAGATGACAGTGGCCCGACATGGGTCCAGGCCCTCCCAGCTGGGTACTGTGTCAGTGAGCAGGTGAGGGAAAGTGGGCGGGGGGGCGGAGTAGCTGTGGTTTACAAGGATAATCTTAACCTGACCAGACTTCCTGTCCGTGAATTGAATCACATCGAGTGTGTGTACCTGAGTCTGAAGACCAGGGATAGACTAGGGATTCTGTTAGTGTACCGGCCACCCCGCTGCCTATCAGACTCCCTGGCCGAGCTCACGGAACTGGTCTCGGAGCTGGTGTTGGATTTGCCCAGGCTTTTGGTCCTGGGCGACTTCAACATCCCATTCGCGACCAGTTTGTCAGGTGCAGCTCGGGAGTTCATGGCATCCATGACAAACATGGGCCTATCCCAATTGGTCTCTGGACCTACACATTCAGCAGGTCACACTCTCGATGCTGTTTTCAGTTCCGAACAGACAGATCTGTGGGCGGAGGTGCTAAATACCTCCGTGTTGTCATGGACAGACCATTTTCTGGTCAGGGTTAGTATCACGGCTACCACCCGCCCCTGCAGGGGTGGCGGACCGATTAAGATGGTCCGCCCTCGAAGGCTGATGGATCCTCTTGGATTCCAGAAAGCCTTAGAGGGTTCTATGGCTGGTATCATCGACGATCCTGTAGAAGCCCTGGTTAACAGTTGGAATCAAGATCTAACTAGGGCTATCGACACGATCGCCCCCAAACGTCCTCTCCGACCCGCTCCTAATCGGGCACCTTGGTATACTGAAGAACTCAGGGAGTTGAAGCGGGAAGGACGACGACTGGAGCGACGATGGCGGAAAACTCGACTTGTATCTGACAAGACACGACATAGAGAACATCTTCGTTCCTATGGAGTGGCAATACGTGCAGCGAAGAAAGCTTTCTTCTCTGCACGCATTGCGTCTGCGAATTCGCGTCCAGCAGAACTGTTCAGGGTGGTGAGGGGTCTAACTCAGGCACCTTCCCCCCCGAACCCGATTTTACAGCCTTCGGCAGTTCGCTGTGATGCCTTTAATGACCATTTCACAGATAAAATCTCTCGGATAAGAGCCGACTTAGACGCCATCATTATAGCAGAGGCTGACAATGGAGTGTCCAGTAACTCCGCGAGTGGAATTACACTGGATCAGTTTCAGTTGGTGAGTACTGAGGACGTGGACAAGCTGCTTGGACAAGTGAGGACGACGACTTGCCCTCTCGATCCCTGTCCTTCTTGGCTTGTTGTCCAGGGAGGAGATGCAGTTCGATCACATCTACAATGTATTATTAATGCATCTCTCAGGGAGGGGAGTTTTCCAACATGTTTAAAAGAGGCAGTAGTACGGCCGCTTCTAAAAAAGCCCTCCCTGGACCCTCTGGACCTTAATAACTACAGGCCAGTATCAAATCTTCCATTTTTGGGCAAGGTGATCGAGAGGGCTGTTGCCTCCCAACTCCAAGCAGTTTTGGATGATACAGATTTTCTAGACCCATTTCAAACCGGCTTCAGGGCAGGATACGGAGTTGAGACTGCTATGGTCGCCTTAGTGGATGATCTATGCCTGAGTATTGACAGGGGGAGTGTGTCCCTGTTGGTACTCCTGGACCTCTCAGCAGCTTTCGATACCATCGACCATGGTATTCTTCTGGAACGCCTGAGGGGATTGGGAATCGGGGGCACTGTGCTTCAGTGGTTCCGGTCCTATCTCTCGGGCAGGTTCCAGATGGTAATGCTTGGGGATAGCTGCTCTTCAAAGAAGGAGCTGCTATGTGGTGTACCACAAGGTGCCATCCTTTCCCCAATGCTGTTTAACATTTATATGAAACCGCTGGGAGAGATCATCCGGAGGCATGGGGCGGGGTGCTATCAGTACGCTGATGACACCCAAATATATTTCTCTGTGCCTTCGACAACATCGTCAGCTAAGGATAGTGTGTCTCCTCTGAATGAATGTTTGGAGGCGGTAATGGGCTGGATGAGGAAAAACAAACTGAAGCTGAATCCAGACAAGACGGAGGTGCTTGCTGTCAAAGGCCACAACCTGGGTTTGGAGGTGTGTCAACCAGTTCTGGATGGGGTTACACCCCCCCTGAAAGACTGTGTTCGCAGCTTGGGGGTACTCCTGGATCCGTCGCTCCAAATGACAGCCCAGATAGATGCGACGGCCAGGAGTGCCTACTATCAGCTTCGGCTGATACGCCAGCTGCGCCCCTTCCTAGAGTTGGAAGACCTAAAGATGGTAGTGCACTCACTGGTAACTTCGAGGCTCGACTTCTGCAATGCGCTGTACATAGGGCTACCTTTGTGCCTAGTCCGGAAACTTCAATTAGTTCAAAATATGGCAGCCAGGTTGGTCACCGGTACACCTAGGGGTGACCACATAACACCAATCTTAAAATCACTCCACTGGCTGCCCATTAGTTTCCGGGCGACGTATAAAGTGTTGGTTATTATCTTTAAAGCCCTACATGGTTTGGGTCCAGGTTACCTGCGGGATCGCCTCCTCCCGTATAATCCGCCCCGCACACTCAGGTCCTCTGGGAAGAATTTACTCCAGTCAGCCAGAACTAGGCTGACGAGTGTTACCCAGAGGACCTTCTCTTCTGCCGCTCCCAGGCTGTGGAATGGCCTGCCGGAGGAGATTCGACAAATTAGCAGTCTTCTGGAATTTAAGAAAGCCGTGAAGACTGTTCTCTTCCGGCAGGCCTATCCAGTTTAATTTTAAGATGTTTTTAATAATGTATTTGTTTTTATCTGTTTTAACGGTTTATCTATTTTATTGTTTTATATTTATATTTGGTGTTGTTCCCCGCCTCGATCTAGATGGAGAGGCGGGTTAGAAATGAAATAAATAATAATAATAATAATAATTATTAATGGGCAGGGCTGACTGGCATTGTAGTCTAAGACATCCAGAAGGCACCAGACTGGGGGAGGCTGCTTGAGGTCCATTTCTCTAACACTTGTTCCACCATCTCGCTCCGTGGGTTCCACTGTAACTGTACTCCCATGGTGATGATCTCTCTAGCGACTCTTCCATAACTGTAGGAAAATTTGCTGATATTCCAGCATTGAGAATAGATCATTGTAGAAGCTAGAAGACCAACTTGGGACCAGGATACCTTCTCCCTTACCAACCTGCCCATTCACTGAGATCATCAGAGTATGCTCCTGGTGTTTCCACATCAACCTATGGCTTGATTGGAGTCCACCAGGAGAAGGACCTTCAGCATGGCGGATTCCTTTCTTTTGAATTCCCTGCCCGTGAAGATCAGGCAGGCATCAATACTGTGTTGCTTCCTGTGCTTCCTGAAAGCAGCTCTGTTCCAGGAAGCATTCCTTAACTGACAGCCATGTTTTTTATTGACATTCTGTTTTATAGAAGTACAATTTTAATGCGGTGTTTTAATCTTTTTAGTTTTGCATTGTTGTACTTCTTATGGTCACTGCTCTGGAATCTGTTTTAAATATTATGGAGTGGTCTTTATTTACAAATTTTGTAAATAAATAAAATAGTAAATAAGATTTAGAGCAACTGATCTAGAGGGGTGTTGAGAATGATCTCAAGCATTATTTTAAGGACACACAAGCAGATCTGATCTGATAACAGCCCACATACCTGAGATCAGTAAGTATGAGTATAGTTACAGAAACCCCCCCCCCCCAAGATGAATACAATGGCAGAATTCGGACAACACAATAGTCAATGGTGGGGTAATAATCAACTTTACAGTTGTTCATCTAGGGGGTACTCCCCACATGACATGGTAATAAATAATCAACTGTGGAGTGGATTAGGATCAGCGCTGAGTTGACTATGGCAGCATTCGGACAACACGATAGTCAATACAACTGACGATTGTTTCCCCACCCCCAGTTGCTTATTGTGTCGTCCGAATTCAGCCACTCTGTGATACTACTTCTGACTAGGTAGTCAATCTGTCCTTTGCCCAAGCTAACTGTTTCCCCTCCCCTCTGCTATCTCCCATCCCCCTGTCTCTGATTATCACTTGTTTTGGGGTACCTGCCCCAGTAAACCTGTGTCAACGCTGGTGCAAGACATGGTGTCTCCCTGTTAGCACTGACATTTTTTTTTAAAAAAAATCACCTTGCTGCATCATTCTTGCCTTTACCTGTCACCCTTCATGATGCCACCAAAAGCAGGTTGCTTCACCCTGCTGCATAAATTTACTAAAACCCAGAAAGTTCATATTTGGGAGAGAAAATCTGAAAGTGGTTTTTTTTTTAATGAATATGGGGAAAAAGCAGAACTAACAGATTTGCTATAAAGGCTGCAATTTCACATGTGGGTCGTCTTGAAGTGGCTACTGTTACCGTTGGCTATATGTTTCCTCCAGTATTGGAGGCTGTATGTACACAACCGGGAGGGTGCTACTGTACTCACCCCTACTTGTGGGTCTCCCACAGGTAGCTGGATGGGACGTCTCTTCTTATGTTCTTAAGTCCTTCTGACTATATATTATGGGACTAGATATTAGTTTTTTCTAATACCCTTCTAACTTTAAGAATAAATACTATCTCCCTTATTAAATCAGTACAGGGCAGACTACCGTAGACTAACTGAAATACAACAGGCAGCACACAAGAATATGTAATTGTATGGAGATAGGGGAACCTGGTTATTGATATCTGTGGTGAAAAGGAGTGTTGAAAAAAACTGTCCCTCTGTTATTCCCTGTGAAAAGATGGGAGGATGTGACCTCCTTCCTAGTTCATAAGCTGCTGTAACAGAAGCCTCTGCCCCCACTTCTGTTAGGGCAGACTTCCCAACCCATTTCTCTCTAAAAGTTATGGACTACAACTCCCATAATCCCTGTAAATTGCCCACGGTGGCTGGGGCTCATGGGAATTGAAGCCCCAAATATCTGGAGAGCATCAGGTTGGGGAAGGCTGCATTAAGACATATGAGTACTAAATTCACTATTGTGCCAAGGAGACACATATCTGTCATTCCTTAAAGCACAGGTGGGCAAAAAAAGGGGGGGTCTCCAGCCATTTGGGACTTCAACTCTAAGAAGCCTCTGCATGCTGGGAACTATACTCCCAAACATCGTGAGATCTACTTTCTGCCCACCCCGCCTTAAAGTATATGAGGGAAAGGCAAGCTAAGCGATCTTTTGTGTATAACTAGCTATCTGCTTGCAAAATGTCATTCTGCGTTAGCTATTTTGACAGAAGAAAATTAGTAACTTAACTGTAGCGTGTAACATGGTTTGCTGACTTGTCATCTGAGTATGCCATACTTAATTTAATTCCTGCCTTCCAGGCATCTATGGCGGTAGCCCTTTGATCTTCCCTGATCTTTCTTTGTGGCAAGGTAATAATTCACTTTGATTTTAGGCTGTATTTTTTCCCCTATTACAGGGGTTAATGTGCTGGGGATTTGAGTTTTAATGGACATGTCATTGGAGCATAGGTTTCAGCAAGACAACTCCGTCCCTACTAGCTGGAAACACAGGGGTAAGATCAACTCTGACATTAGGGCCCTGATAGTCTAAGCGTCCATTTACCGGAGTACACAGTTGTAGTCACTACTGTGGATTAGATTAGAACTGTGACTCCAGCATGCCCTGAAAGAGGGGAGTTCCTGTTGTTTGCCGCACACATTCTAATTACATTGACACATACTGAGGCAGAAACGAAGGGACTCTAGCTAGAGCTGCGGCCGACTTGGTCAGAAAAATGATTTTAAGATATGTTTTCTTTAAATTTCCCCTTTCAAGTTCTTCCCGAACTATTGGAAAATTTCATACACACATCCCATTCCTCCCTGGAAAATATGCAGTTAAATGGCTTCTCCACATCTTCAGCTCACAAATAGGGGTCGGGGGTTGGGGGCAATGGTGGACTTAGTTTGAATATTGTCAGTATTATTTTATTATGGGGTACATTTTGATGAGGAGTGTGACCTGCCATGGCTTCGAGATGGTGACAGGTCAGTTATATGACGCAGCCGCCATTTTGAAGCCATCCAGGGGCAAACCCCCGATGCTCCAGTTTTAAAAATTTGGGCACTTCCCTGACTTTTTTTTATGTGGAGTGAGGTGACGATGGCATCTGCCATCTGTCGCCTTGCTTCTGAGCTGTGTCGGAGGCGTGCCACAGACGATGGCATCCTCTGATTGGTCCCATCGGCTGGACAGGAAAGGGGGTGGACCAGCAAGAGGAATGGTCGCTGGACCACCTCCCCGTGCAGACCATCGTTTTAAAAAAATAAAATAAAAAGTTGAGAAAGAAATTAAGAACTGGGGCAGGGAATGAGCGCCCCATTCCTCCCCCCTTTTTTATCTGTAAATGTGAAGCTTCCCATTTACAAATAAATGGAGGGGAAACCAACTCCAAAAAGGCTGCCCTCTCCCCACCTGATACATGTCCCTTGGTGGTGCAGGGGGAAGGCCACGGGAGGGGGGACACCTGGAAGCCAAGGTGAGGGGATGCAGGGCTAGCTGGGCAAAACTTTCCCCAGTTGCCGCTGCTGCTGCCGGGATTTCCAAGGCAGGAGAGCTCTTATTGGATGTCAAACGTTTACATTTAATATATACTGTTTAACTAGTGTCTATTTCACCTTTAGTTGTTCTCCACCATTATTTTTTCTTTTCAGACTTTTGGGGAGAGATTTGTTTTGTGTGTGTAGTTTTGGAGTTCTGAGGCAGGAGAGGCAGGTCCGGGTGCCACGCGTCCCTCTCTTCTGCCCCCTCTGGCTGCTGGGACTGGGGGGAGACTGCGGAGAGGTGGTGGTTCATCTCTGTGCCACGTTAAAATAAAAAAGGGGTGAGGAGCCAACTTCCCGCATTTGTTTTGGTAGGGGAAAGAACTAAAAGAAAAGAAAAATTGAATGGGAGGAGGCGGATGCTCCCCGGCACCCATGCAATGGCACTCATGGGCTCGGGTGCATGGCTGCAGCAGTGGTGGCTCCTTCCAACAAATGCCAAATTGTACTCCTTGTCATGTAGATAATGGGAAGGAGCACCAATGTTGGAGCTCAAGGCCTCCTACCGCCAAGACAGGGCCATGGTCTTAGCCCCTACGACTTCCAGTTCTCCTTTCTCCAGCTCTGCTTTGTCCATTCCTTCCCTCCATCCACCAGTATGACTGGACTGACAATATAGTGGTGTCATTCATGCACCGGGTCAAACATTTCTCAGAAGAGAATTGCCATGGGAAGAAGTGGAGAGAAGGTCAGCTATCAGTATGGGAATTTAGTAGGAGGGTGTCAGGGCTACTAAGGGGGCTGCAGTCGAGGCCTTAGAGGGTTGTATGCAACCTGCGGGCTGCAGGTTGCACACCCCTGTTTTAAAAGAATCTTGATTGGAATGAAGTTTTGCAATGGCTGTTGTAAATAGACATGAAGCTACTTGGTGTCTTGCTCTTTGGCCATTTGAGGTCTAGTCATGAAAGCTAATGACATATTTTATAGTTTTAAGCATTTTCCTAAATGTTAATTTTGATATAAAAATAGGCAGTCTACCAAATCTTGCATGATAGTCTCTCCGATAAACCTTGCTGGTGGTATCCAGCAAGGCAAGTCTGATGTCATTTTTGTCTTGTACCAGTTCAGCTTCTTCTTAACCTCTGTAAGGCAGTTCCCCAGGACCTACATACACTCCGATCTAAGAGCAAGAGTCAAGCTGGGAAATTCACATCCTCTTGAACTGTTGGCACGTTTTGAACATTTGCAAACATTGTAATTACACATTTCATTTATGTTTCGGCTCTGGTTCGTATGTCCCCGCCAATTCCAGTATGTTCACTGAACATGCAATGGGACACATGCAGCCTCACAACATGAAGAATGTCTGGTGCGACTGGAACATCAGTAGATGTCTCAATTCCTGGAGGAGAAGGCTACCAATGGCCACTAGTCCTGATGGCCATGTGCTACCTTCAGCATCATAGACAATAAGCCTGTATACACCAGTTGCTGGGAACATGGGCAGGAGGGTGCTGTTGCACCCATGTGCGGCTTGTGGGTTCCTGGTCAACAGTTGGTTGGCCACAGTGTGAACAGAGTGCTGGACTAGATGGACCCTCGGTCTGATCCAGCACGGCTCTTCTTATATTCTTAATGTAGCTGGAATAACTATTGGTTAGAAAACTATGTTCCCAGTAGTTATCAGTCTAGAGGGTTCATACTGCCTTCCAACTGCAACAGCTGATACAACCACCTTCTGTGGCCCTGTTCAGAAGACACCTGAAACCATGGTGGCTAAGGGTTTCTTGTTAACAAAAAAAGCCTTAACCACCATGGTTTAAGGTGTCTTCTGAACAGGGCCTGTGCCTGAGTTGCTCTCTGAAGCCTAACTCACTAGATGTGAGCATACAGAGATGTGTCATGTGTAATTCCAGCCTCAATCCACGAGGTTTCTAATTGAAAACCTGAATTCCTTGCACACAACCTAGAAAACATGTGACTCCACACTCCTTATTAAAACACGCGTGTGTGCACCCCCCACCCCCCACCCCCCCCACACCGAGAAGAATTTATGTTTTTCTTCAGACCTAAAATTTATTTCAAAAGATTTGATGTTTCTGTTGTTGCACCTCAATGATGTCTTCCATTATGAATAATGCATTTATTTGTTTGTTAGGTTGGCAGAACTTTTCATCAAGAGGCTGTTCTGTAGTGACAGATCATCTTTGCTTCAGGGCTATTTGCCAATAAGCCCCCCACCCAATAAGTGACTTGTTAGAAAAGAAACACAGATGTTAGAGATAGGACAGAAATTACCACATTAAGTTTACCTCCTGCCCCGGGCAGGAAAAATAGCAGGCATTATAATACTACATTTCAGCCTGGAGAAAAAGCCAAGGGGAATTAATTAGTCCATCATCGAGTGATGTTCATGGGTGTTCTGGTTAGATAACATGTTACCAATTTTATAAGCCACCAGATAAATGTTAATAAAGCTGCTGGACTGCTGTGACATGTTTTATGGTTTGGAGATGTGGACAATATTTTTCTGTAGACCAGGATTAATACACAGAAAATGAATGATTTCCATTAGTGACAACTGCCTAAGGCTTTCAGAAATGGGGAGATTTAAAAAAATGCAAATGAACAGGCTATTTCTTTCGAAGAGTGTGATTTCCCACCCTTCTTTCACACTGGAAGCATCTCAGGAAAACAACTGAACAGAAACAACATGGCCCATTAGATCTCATGCCATTCTCTTTCTGAAAGAGAACCAGGGAAGTACATTCATCCTCACTAAAAAGGAGGAACACTCGGAGTACAGCTTCACAAGATGTTCTTCTTAGACTATGGGAGGGATCATATGGGAGAAAGTACAAAGAGCCGAGGGAACATCTGCTAAATGTGATTTGCAATGGTATTGGTTACCAATGCATTAATACATCTAAGTTGTTATTATAATAATTATTATATTTCCAAAGTTATATACAACCTATAAAGTGCAATGCTATAATTAGTTGAAAAGAAAGAAAGCAATCCTATGGGATCTAGAGAGCATCTGAAGGCCCATAGGATGCAACAGATCTACTCCTCTGAAGCTAGAGAGAAAGCTTCCACCTTGGATGAGAAGATGCAAAGAGGTGGCACAGATACTGGACTTTTGTCACCAGTATGCATACCATTAATACCTCATTGATTGGAAGGGCTCCTGGCCAAAGGAGCATTCTTGGGAAGATGCCAGGGATGTTCACTACTCTGGTGCTTTGATCAGTGGTATTTGGGGAAGCCAAGAGTCTCAATCTTGGGGGGAGGGGAACTATGGGGGGAAATAGTGTCATGCCTCCCAGAAGACTCCTCGACGGAAGAGCTGAAGGACTAGGAACTATCTGCCACCAACAATGCCCAGTATCTGCCAGTACAGCAGGAGGAGCCTAGGTCCTCATGTATGACTACTATGAGGGAATCACCCATAGAGGACAAGGGCTCTGCCGCAGAGATGGAGATAGAGAACCCCCCCCCCCAGGCCTTCAGAAGAGGCATTGCCTGAAGAGGCAGGAACTCAGAAGAAGTGCTAGACTCAGCCAGAAGCCTCCTTGTGAGTAAAGGTCTACTCATATATAGGAGGTCTTTTTCAGCTGCAGCCACTAACTGCTCACAGCTGAGGTTTGGGTGTGGCTTTGATAGATGCTGTATAAAAACAGCAGTAGCAGTAGCAGGCTAGGACAGCTGCTGAAAACAATGTTGAAGAGACTTTTCCAAAACTTGTTTCTTTTGCCTTAACTGACTCCTGGTGTATTTATGTACTAAATTTAGACTCTCTTTTTGCCTGTTCATGTATGCTATGCTGCTTTGGAACCTTGTCTATGACCTGGGCTGTTGAAAGTTTGCTTGATCCCTGTTTGCCCTATCTGCTTTGGAATCCTTGGGTCCTTCAACTTACAGCTGCTAGGCTCAGACTTGGGAAATGTGGCACCTTTCCCATTGAAATCAATGAGAGATAAAATGCCTCTGGGAGCCATAAGGATGATGCCCAATCCAGGGCCTGACATGGCAATACATGGGTTCAGATCCCAAAGATCTGAACCCATGCACCACTGTAATGTCCCACTTTGGGACCTATCACTGCCTACCACCATTGGGAGCACTGTCTCTTGGACATCAGGAAAAGCTTTCTGACTGTTAGAGCAGTATGGAAATGGACCCAATTAGCTAGGGAGGTTGTGAGCTCTCCCACAGTAGAGGCATTCAAGATGCAGCTGGACAACCATATGTCAGGTATTCTTTAAGGTGGATTCCTGTATTGAGCAGGGGGTTGCACTGGATGGCTTCATAAGCCCTTTTCAACTCTACTATTCTAGGATTCTATATTGGCTGAGATTTCTGTTGCAGTTTTTACCTGTCAAGATACTTACGATTGTTCTGGAAATCTACTGCTGCTATATCCCCTTTTAAACTATTAGTGGTGCAAGTGTATACATGTCTACTCAGAAGTGAGTTTTATTGACAACAATGGGGCTTACACAAATGCAAGTGTGTATTGGCTTACATCCTACAACTTTTTAAATTAAATATACTCTCTTCACAAGCTGTTTCATGTTATGGGGAGCACTCGAAGGTGGTAAACAGTGTCAATACAACAAGAACTAAGTGCAAATATATGTTTATTGTGTGCGTGTGAAAATCTCTCATTTTAGTCTTCTTGAAGTGTAAATATAGTTGCAAATACACTCAGTGATGGGTCATAAGATCTTTCCTAGCCTAAACTAACAGGCAAATGATAATAACACAATCTCAAACAAAGCATTTCTCAGGCAGAACAATATTTTCTGCTTGGATTCAGTGATTTCTTTATGAATATAAATAATATAATATCAGCCTGTTATCAAAACCTTCGAATTCTATCTTTATGAAATACATTAAGAAGAAAAGAAAAGCAATATTGTCTGCTCCCTTTCTATTGTAAATGGTATCCATTAGAAAGGTTGGGGGAGGCAAAGCACATGATTAATTCAAACTCAACTGTTGACATATCTTAATACAAAATGATCCTTATGGGTGATACATCACACGCATCTCAGATTAAGGTCAGTGTAGAAACTTTCAATAAACTGAGCAGCTTTTACAAGGAAAGGTGAGTAGCTATGAGAATGCGAACTCTTAGGCTGCATCTAGACATAATTGGAGTCACCTGGCTGCTCCCCAAAGCACAGTCGTAATGTGCAACCAGTTGTACAATAGAAAAAATTGGCCGAGTTCTACTAGCACTATTTCTCCTTTGTATGCGTAAAGCCTGGTTGGTGACCGCCGTAATAAAGTTGATGATTATATCTGTGGAATGGCACTGTTGGATATGACCCTGTGAGTCTCCCAACCCTCCTCCACTTCATTGGCTACTATTTACAGGCATGGGGAAATTCTTAGTGCATTGACATCATGGCATATATGTTTCCCAAGACATCACTGAAGGGGAGGTAGAGGCTCAAGGATGCATTTCTGGTGGTTGATCAAATGACAACCACAAGCAGTGTGGTGTAGTGGTTAAAGTGTCAGTCTAGGACTGTGAAGATCCAAATTTATTTATGTATTTCAAGTATTGTTTATCCTGCTTTTTATCAAATTCAGATTTCAGAGTAGTGTACAATTGATCAAGAACATCAATACAATAACCTAAGAAGAGGCGACAAATAATCCCTTCTGTATCATTTTTGTGGTTTTGATGGTCTATAAACAGGGGGCTCCAATCTCAGTCCTCCCTCTATCTTAGCTTTGCTGGCCAGAAAAAGGCAGAGTGGGAGGAATGGCAGAACCTTTTATAGCTTCAAATTCCTCCATGGGAGACAAAGAGGCTTGCTGATGTGGCATATTCACTTCTGTCGTCCCCTCCCCTCCAATGAAGGCCGGTGGCTCTGATTTTGGTGGGATTTGTAAATCCATTCGGGTGTTTAATCAGAACCAGACAGAACTCTAAAGTAGTTATCCAAGGTTTTGAGCCCTGTCCCCAAGATAGGTTCAGCACCTTGGATAGCTACCAACCTCCACAGGTCCCCTCTGCCTCCATTGGTATTCTCTGATCTAAGAAAGGTGCCTGCCAAGATTAGAGGTTACAGGGAATGAAAAGAAAAACCAGAAGAATGGGGGAGGCATTGGTTCCCCCCCCCCACCCCGAGGGTCATTTTTGTATTTTTTTTCCTGAAAAATGAATATGAAATATTATGAAATATTTTCTTTTAGAATTATGAAATGTTATGAAATATTTTCTTTTAGAATTTCAGACAAGGCATTTATATATTGTTACTAAAGCCTTTACTCCCCGCAAATGGTTTCTACAAACTATGTAATGAGACTTTTATAGAAGGACTAGAGATGTAAAATGTCTGAAATAATGAAACCATGGAAGGAAATAGTTTTTTTATCTTCTCTGTAAGATGCCTAGCATAGTCACAACTTGCATTCCTTATTTAAAATTATCGATGCAATGTATCTTTTACTAATGGACATTAAGAAATGCTCCAAGTCATGTTTAGTTTCCCAACGTGTGAGTAGAGTCACAATATGATATGGAAGAAAATGTGCATTCCTGACAATTTCTTTTTTTATTTTTTTTCTAGAATCCTCTGCTTCTGGGCATGTTCTGGTTAGATGCTGGAGCAGTCAATTAATGTAGTTCTAATCTAAAACCCATTTGTGAAAAAGACAATCACTGTAGGTTATTCTGACACTATTACTAGATGTGATGTAATACCATGTGGTTACCCCACCTATGTTTCTTAAAAAAAAAAAAAAAACCTCTGAGGGTCGGGTCTATAGAATTCACTGCCACATTTTTAATAGAGTTCTCAATTGGACCTCACCACCAGGGAATGCTGCCTCGGCTATGAAACATTTTAACTGCTGCCATTAGGGGAAAAAAATATCAAGTTCCTCCACAAAAGGAACTCAGTAGCTGGTCCCTATGGCATAGTCATGGAATTGATACCACCACTAGAGCCCACCTTTCAAAATGAAGAAAAAAATAAGATGTTCATTAACAGAAATGATTTACAGAAGTGAATAACATGTCACTCTTCAAATAATACATTGTCATGGACAACACATGCAGCCCTCTGCTGAACCGACACTGAACTTGCAGTACACATCTTTTAAAGCAAAATTGTGTTGCCCGAATCATCCCAGGAGTATGATTTTGCTTTAAAACAATGTGTGAAATCTCCATGTACCTTGTGGTCCCGGGGCAAGAGAATTGGCCCCTTTACTCCCAGAAATTGTCCACCTGTGTCCCAGGCACAGACAATACTCCCAGACAATCTTTATCTTATCCTAGACAATCTTTGTCTTATACTAACAACAATCATGTAGGCTAAAATAATAAAAAATCCTCTTTTAGAGATGAGGTAATGGAGACTGAGAAATATAGTAACTTATCAATGCTGCCAAACTAGTTGCGTTACCTACCCAGGGAGGGGTTATATGTTCCCCTTTTGAGTCTAGACTGATTTCAAGGGAACAAAACTGACTATCAAATAGCAATATACCTTATTATTTCCTTTCTTGTGAAATAATTTGTTTGTTAGCCCCATGCTTTTTGGAGATTATTAAAAACCACCAGAGTACATTGCTGAATAGTATCGTTCATACCGAATAGCCAACTCAAATACTAATTGCCAAAACCACAGATACCTATTTCACAGCCATACTTTATTCTAGTCATGATGTGGAAGAAATCTAGTTCTGATTTTACAGGATGCCCAGGTGTTATAGCCTTTCATATGTTTCAGGTTGAAAACTGGATCATTCATTACAAGACCAAGCAATTTACTCCAGTTTTATCATTGCAAATGAAATTGGTCATTAGACCACAGATGGCGGTGAGCTTTTTTTAAAAAAAAAATGCTCATTTATGTCACTAAAATTCCTAATAATAGTGTTTCAGATCGGTTATGCAAAATGATAAATAAATGGTTATTTCTAATAAATAAATTCTACTTGGGGCTATTAGCAGAAGGAATACAAAATCTATATTAATGAAGGGCTCTGCTATGGACTGATTACAGGTGATTGCATGCATTAGCTATTTTTTTTAATACCAATATTCGTAGAGTCATCTGAAAGCTAACAAAAATGATTTTCAAATATAAAAAAAGAATTGCTAGTTACGTTTTATATGCGCTGCACTTTCAACATTATAATTCTGATCCTTTGTCATCAGAGAACCAGTGTCTTGCCATTTTTTCCACATTAATCTGCATTTTAAAAATGGTATGGAAATTTGCATTGAAATATGTACATAAATATTTTTAAACCTTCTTTCAAAATACATATTTGGGTACATATTTTGAGCTGAGATTAAAAAAAATGCAGGAAGTGCAAAAGAATATTTGTGGTGTGCATAAGCTGTTGGATAACTAACTATATATTAGACCAGAAGGGGCAGATTAGGTCAGTCCATTTTGAAATTCATGAAGAACTAATTCCTGAAATTTGGGTGATTCTCCTTTCTCAAGCATCCACTTGTACCCCATCCCACATTGTTCAAGAGGGCATCCAGACCCACTGGGGAGGATGGGGGGGGGGCAAGGTGACTGCAGGAAATTGGGTACATGAAGGATTCCTTCTCTGAACGGCCTTAGTATAGCTCCAACTTCTTTTAATTTTCTTCTGTGTTCACTTTTTCATGTGTTATGTTATACGTTCTCTCTACATGGGGCAGTGGTCTCAACCTTTTGGGATTGATCAGCACATTTGAAATTTTGAGAGAGCATTGTGGGCCCTCTCACAAAATGGCTGCTGTGGGAGTTGCCCATTCATGAAATGATTGCCTTGGTGGGCGTGGCTAGTTACAAAACACTCATTTCCCATATGGCAACTGGTGAGACGGAGAAACGTAATGTGCCCAAGAACCTAAGTACAAGTCAGAGGTCTGATTTCCAAAGCACAGAACCACTCTTCTGAACCTAAACATAGGACCAATCTACACCAAGCAGGATGCAACACTTTGAAAACGTTTTGAAAAACTGTATATGGAGTGTGTCCTGGGCCCCAACAGTTGTCACTACTGTTATAAACTGTTTTAAACCATTTTAAAGCAGTAATGTGGATCCTGCCATAGATGTGCTAGAGGGCAGCACTTCAGTTTGCAGTATGTCAGCCTTCCAGTTAAACAAAGTAGTTTTTAAAGAGTCTTAAGAAATGAAATAAACATCAGGAGGGGCTTGAAGTCTGGCAGCTACCAAGACAGACGAGTACAATTGCATGATGATTTTGTATTTCTCTTTGTTAGGCTGTGCTATGATTGTTAAATATTAGTAGATTTAATGTTTCTGCCCTTTCCACTTGCTTCTGCAACTGCTAGCTTTGTGTTGCATTAATGGGCAGCAGCATTAGATACTGCCACAGTCTGTATATTGTGGGATGTTTAGTTTTTTTGTATGGCTGTTTACATTTTGTTATAATTTGTAACTGTTAGTGATTTTTTTCTGAGAACATTGCATTATTTAGGCTGACCATATGAAAAGGAGGACAGGGCTCATGTAACTTTAACAGTTGTAGAGAAAAGGGAATTTCAGCCAGTGTCATTTGTATGCAATTAGTTCCTGGTGAAATCCCCTCTTCATCATGACAGTTAAAGGTTCAGGGGCCCTGCTTTCTTTTGTATATGGTCACTCTAGTATAGTGCCTGCAACTCTAACAGTTGTGATGAAGAGGGGATTTCACCAGGAACTAATTGCATACAAATGACACTGGCTGAAATTCCCTTTTCTCTACAACTGTTAAAGTTACATGAGCCCTGTCCTCCTTTTCATATGGTCAGCCTACATTATTATTATTATTATTATTATTGTTATTGTTGTTGTTTTCCAAATGGGGTGTGTCTATAGCCAGATCTACACTTTGAGAACAGTTTGAAAACTGTAGATGGAGTGTGTCCTGAGCCCCAACAGTTGTCACTACTGTCATAAACCATTTTAAAGCAGTAGTGTGTAGATCCTGCGTTAATCAACTGAGGTGATCATGTTGCCAATTGTGCTGTTACAATTGTGATGAGGCCAACCCTGCCCAAATCAGGATACAGGTTTAAACTGGTTTAACAGTAATTGAAATATAGTTCCCAAGTAACTGAAGTATATGTTTGTAGTATAGATACAGATCTCTGTAGAGAAAAAAAAATCTCATTGCTCCAAAACCAGGGTCAGATCTACACCAAGCAGGATAGAATACTTGAAAACAGTATATGGAATGTGTCCTGAACCTGAACAGTTGTTGAAAGCATTATAAAGCAATAGTGTAGATCCTGCCTAGGTTGTGTCTTTTATACACTTGAGAGTACTTTGAATATTGAGTGCATTGTTTAAGTTCTACATCTGTGGTGGATAATAAATATCCTGAACAGTGATTGGAAAAAAGCTTCTTGGCTAGATTGAGAATAGTCTCCATCAGGATGAGGCTTCTGGGCAAGCATTAATGCACCTGACTCACATGTGGCTGCTGTTACCACATTTGTATCCCATCCTTCCTCCAAGGAGGTAACAGTCGCATATAGGGAAATAACCCTGTGGTGGATTAGGTCAATGGATAGGATGAATGATCTTATAGCCACTTTTACCCCATAGTTTGGGGTTAGTCTTTACTCAACAGCTGGCATCAGTTAGGCCCTTGGAGAATTCCTTTTGAGCACTCAGGAGAGGGTTTTTTAGAGGATTCAGTAGGGATGCTCAAAAGTCCAACTGATTTTTGTTCAAGAGATACTAACTACCCCATGATCACCCAGTGGGCTTTATTGCTGAGTGAGGAATTGGAACCAGCTCTCCCTAGTCCAAATCAAGACTCTATCAGCTTCACACACTAGTATATACATACATGCATGTCTCTTTTTTCAATCTGATCAGTTCAGAAATGTATGGTTGAATTTAACTTTCACCACTCTAGGATACAGTTACATTTGCATCCGCCAACTCACTAGTCTTCAAGAATGTAAAAGAGCTATAAAGACTGATCTCTTCCAGCAGGCCTACCCAGATGAATTTTAGGTGTTTTATTGGTGTTTTACTGGTATTTTGATGATGTATTGGTTTTATGTGCTTTTAATCAGTTTGTGTATTTTATGCTTGATGTTGTTCCCCGCCACAATCCGGACGGAGAGGCGGGTAATAAATAAATTTATTATTATTATTATTATTATTATTATTATTAAACATGGGAGAAAATATGGTACGGTTTCAGATTAAGGTGAGACTTCTTTGTTGTTGTTTTAAATTGTGAGCTGAAATCACCTTTCCTGACAGAACGCTAAACGTTCAGTCTTTGCTGTATTTACTACAGCTGAAATATTATTGTAACTAGTCTAATTTGTATCCCTCTTTACTATTAAAGGTCCTTCACAATGACTCTCATATGATGACACCATAGCAGATATGGTGAATAATATCACATTCACTTTTACGCTTCAGTATGTGACAAATTCCACTCCAATTTCACTGGCTATATCTCTCATTCTGCAGTATTCATACATTAGAAATGAGTTTGAGTTGATTCTCTACAATGAATAACTAGGCCCAAAAATAACTAGTGCTAAACCCAATAAACATCAGTTTAATTAACATTTTTCTTCCACTTAAATTATGCTCCTTAGTTTTGTTAAATAAAATAAATTGGAGGTCACTGCAAATAACTTGTGGGGGGGGGGGCTACGGTAATCATTTTTGTATGTTTGTTTTGTTTTTGTTTAGTCTGCTTAATGATGTGCAAATTTTAGAAGCCGTCACTGCACTGCTAGTAGTATCGTACCATTTTATGGAGGTCGATGAGAAATAATTGCAGTCCTTCCCAGAAAGTTTCTCGTGAGGTAGTCACACTGATCTCTAACAGGAATATGTGGAGCTTGCCTAAAGAAGTTTGCCAGTCTGACTGAAACTTTCCTTTCCTTGAAATTACAGTGTAAATGACCTCTAACATAAGGCCAAAAGTGCTTGCTGGTGCGTTGGGTTTTCCTGGAAAACCTAGAGGTGATTTAGTGCAACATAATTTCTCTTAGCAATAGTGCCGCATTGGATACAGCCCATGATGTTTCTCTGAACATAAGAAGGCTTGCTATATTCTTTTTCATGTATCCCTATAGCCTTATGTTAGTCCAAGGCTATGTACTAACATCTTACACATGATTCCATTCTTAGAATGGGTGATGACAGTGATACAGTCTGTAACTCTTACTAGAGATGAATCAGCCTGTCATAAATTCATTCTGTCCTATTTCTTCATTTAAAAAAAAAATCAGAATTTTTTTAAATATGTTATTTAACAATTTTTTAACATTGTCTCACAAAATAAACATTTCTAAAGCTATTTCTCTCAAAGTATGCTTTTCCAACCATATTATATCTGAAAATATGCATTTCCGAACTTATGTAGAGCTGAGAGCTGCTTCCCAAGATTTGGGAAGGGTAATGGCATTCCAATCCACACATTAGTCTCGGAGGTCTTGATCAGCTTAGTTCGCATCAATATGTGGCCTGAAGAAAATTCTCAGCCATCCCTAATTGTTATCCAGGCAGAAGACTGTGCAGGTTTTCATACTAATTGTGCAATTATTCCAGCTCTTTTATGAGGCTGTCCTTTAAAGTTAATTCATTGCATTCTTATTTTCTTACATGCTGGGATGAAAGGCATTTAACATAAAATAGTGCCAACCACCAGAGATTATCACGGCCTGCATGATGCTTTTTTGCAGTGTTCAGAGGCTAGGTGTGTTGAGTATTCCATTCTATTGCATGAATTCTTACCTGCTGGCCAATTTAGTTCCAAAGAAGCCCATTCGCTTCTGTACAATGCCCATCAAAATACCAAGTTCCAAAGAAAATATATAGTTCAGAAAACCTGCAATTTCCCTCACCTGGACCTGCACTGTCTTTGTCCTTTCAGTAGCCTTGGGGCAGAAATTCACCAGGTGTGTCCGCTGCCCTCATGGGCGCAGGCAGATCTTTGTCCCAACTTTATTTATTAATTGCATTTCTAAGCCACCCAATAGCCGAAGCTCTCTGGGCAGTTTACAAAAATTAAAACCATGACAGCCATTCAAAATATAAAAACAACAGTATAATAACTTAGTATAAAACACAATATAAGAACACAATCAGGATAAAACTGAGCATCAATGCAGAAATTAATGCAAATTTAAATACAAATTTAAAACAGCAAAGTTTTTTTTTAGTTTTTTTTTTTTTTTACAGGAATCTACTCATTGATGAAAATACATTTCATTGGTTATCTTCTCTTTGGTCCCTGGAGCAGGTGGAGAGTCTTAAATGTATTGATTTTCATATGCAAGATGCGGCCAGTTGCAGATTGAAGAAAGCTTTGCTATTAAACAACCCATCAGCATGGATTCCTCACAGATTTCTTGCTCATTGAAATACCAAAAATTGCTAGTTTTTAATACTCCACTGTGCTGTTTTCAATAAGCCCTTTTGTATTTGTTTTCACAGATTGCCATTACCAATTTCTTTTTATGACTTTGGGGTGTGAGGGGTTAAAACTGCTAAGAACTTGGAGGATGTGGAATCATATTTACAGGTAAGGAAAAAAAGTTAAATATTGTCTAAGGTCAAGTGACCGATGTTAAGTGTTCCCAAAATGTTTTTGCTCACCTGGTGGGATTAAAGATTCCCCCACTTTCAACACCAGGCCTCTTGCCCTGTGCCACACCAAAACATTTAAACAAACAAAAAAAGTTTCCCATTTTCAAAATGGATTTGTCATGTGGCATGTGGTTGGGAGGGGTTTCAAAGCTTCTTCAGTCATGGTCCTGGATGCATTTTCTTTGGATCCTATGGATAGCATCCTTCATATGCCTGGAGTTGGGATTTTGCTCTGGATCATGTTCTCCTCACCTAGTGTAAATGACATCTTGCGGGAGCCAACAATGCTCAGGCTATTTGCTCAATATTCATGCCCTTTCCCACTCCCCATGTGGGTCAGAAGGTCACAACGATCAGGTTAACAGCATGTATAGTCAAATGCATGACCGATTGCCTCACACAGGATGCCAATTTAGAGGTGGACAAATCTCCCATTTGCACTAACTTCCACATTTGAATTTTTAAAATCTCACCCGCTTTCCATCCTGTTCATAAAGAAATGTGCAAGTGTTGGTCAATGAAACAGACAAAATGCTCAGTCTTCCCTAGAGGCCATCCATATGGCGCTACACATCAAATCTCCAGTAGTGCTCACTGGATGAAGGATGTTACTCGGGCCCAAAGGTCTGAACTAGGGTGTTCGGAGTAAAAGAAAATTACAAAGCCAACAGTATTGGAACTATATGAGCGATCAATTCCTATGTGAAACAGGCTTACAGATTTTTCTTGGCTGCTTAGTCTATTTTTTTCCAGACCGTATTATGGATGCGGAGCTTGGAGGAAATATGTTTCCATTTAGAGGAAGTTCCTAAAGGGTCAGAAATTCATTTATAAACGCATGAAGCTGACAGCTATTGGGTCAGACCTTTAGTTCATTCAGCCTGGCAATATGTACTCTGACTGAGAATGGCTGTCTCGATTCCCAGGCGGTGATCTTCCGTAGCCTTGCCACTCGAGGTCCATTTAACTGGAAACCCCGGGGATTGATTCCGGGAACATGTCCACACAAAGCATGCTCTCTGTCTCTGAGCTATGGCTCTCCCCTGGGAGTTCTCTCCTGGTACATTTGTTGTTGTAATTACAAGGTACTGTGTTTTCTTTTGTTCCCCAAATGGGATGCATCTCACTTCAAAGGCATACCTCAAAGTTTCTGAGGGAGTAGAAGGCAGTCCCCGTGTTCCTTAACAGTGTGCTGCTTTTCTACTTGAATTGTCACTAACACGATCCAATTGTAAGGTGACTTGTGCTTATTTGTGTGGGGGCGACAATGGGGTGCAGGAACTGTTGACAATGTTCCATCTGCTCTTTCTTTAGAGTCTGCAGAAAGAAGGGTTCATTAGAACAGCTGTGTTTGCCATTTGTGCAATGGCAGTGGCCTTTCACTGTGAGATTAAAGTCAAAACAAATGTGTTGTCTGAGGGATCATGGTCAAAAGCATAACTATTGGGTCTGTTAAATGAGTTGTAATGGAAGGCAAGATGAAAACACAACACTGCAGTTGCGGACGGAGCGAGATAATAAAGAGACGAGACACAGAAAATGGGTTTAAACAAGGGCCACATTTTATTTAAAGATCTGCAAAGGGAATCCTCTGGGGCATCCAGTATAGGCCTATCCACAGGCCTCTACTTTTCCCCCGAATCGGGCGAGCCATTCTTGCCCCATGAGTAGGCGCTGTTACTTCACCTCCCCACGGGCTGCCCCTATCAGGGTAGGGAGACCTTCCGGTGTCACCTCCCCCCAGGCCGCATGGCTCTGGGTAGGTGAGGAGGGTTGGCCTCAAAGGTAACCCTTATCTCCCAAGCTAGGCCGCGGGGCTCAAAGCTGGGAGCCTCAGGTATTACCAGTCACCGCAACAGTGACTGTGAATGCTCACCAATATTCAAACCCCTCTGGATGCCCCTTCCTATCCACCAGATTCAAAATGAGACCAAGTTATGGAATTAGCCAAATTGCCTATTTAACTACACCCTGACCCATCTCACAGTGTGGAGTAGGCGAAAAAACTCATGGCCAATTCAGAACATGAGTAAAACAATCCTACTCGGCCCCCATAGGCAACCAGTGAACCCACACTGAGTACAGGGAGGGAGGGAGCCACATGAAGAAAGAGGAGGAAGGGGAGGGTGGCTTGTGTTCTTATAGCCTTCCACCCCAACCCTCCAAGTGGCACTATATCCCGCTCACCAATCCAGAACAGGCACATCTCTTCTCTCCACCCACCTCCCTGCACAAGCCTTCCCACGCCCAGGCCAAGGCCGGGTGTGGCAGAATGGCACTTCTGCAACACTGTAACTCTGTATTCGGTGCAATACAGGATTGCCCCTGAAAGAGGCATCCCTGTGTCAGGCACTCTTTATTTACTCACTATTACATTATATTATATTCCTCTTGCAGGGAACCCATGGTCCTCCTCCCCTCCATTTTTATCCTCACAACAGCCCTGTAAGGTAGACTACGCCCAAAGCCACCCAGTGAGTTTTATGGCTGTGTGAGAACTAGTACCTAGATCTCTTGAGTCTCAACTCAACACTCTAACCACTATACCACACTGGCTCTTTACCCCAAATAGGAGACATGGCATTTATCATCTTGTCATTATGCTGCAGCTTTTCTCGCCCATGCTTAACAACATTGGGGGGGGGGGCTACTGCAGAGGCAATGAACTGTGCAATGCGGTAATGTTACAATGTGGACTTGGGCGTTCCTGCACATTACAGGGGAGAGAGTAATAAACTGACTCAGGGTTGACAGTTTTGGCAGCATTTCCATGTCATCTCTAATTTGTACTTCTGCCCTCACATGCAAAAGAAGGCCTCTTCTCGTTGATTCCCCACTTGATTAGGAACCGAGCGCACAGGGACCAGGTGTCATTGAGCATCTGAATACACATCCACATTAGGATGCACATCCAGTTGCAACTTAATCCCCTTTTGCAATGCACAATGTCAATCTTTCACTGCAGATTCTAATCTTCATTTCCCCTCCTTCATTGTCTTGAGCTTCAAATTAAAATTCAGGGCAATTTCTGTAGCCTCTTCTAGAATCAGTCAGTAAAAAAATAAATAATAATAATTTCAATTACATGTTTTACATCATATTGATACAGAACAGAGTATGTAGTAGTGCAAGGTTGGAAGGGGTCTCTTTCGCTGCAGCTGCATAGTTGTTGTATCTATAGGGCCTCTGATAGATTTTAATATTGTTTTGCTCTGTTTTAAAGAAGTTTTTTTCCCCTGCCCACTGTTATTGTGTGTTGTGGTTTTAATATCTTATTGTACTGCTGTTTAAAATTTACCGTGCTTTGAGGGCCCTGGTGGAGAAATGAGATTCATAAATACATTTGCAATCCTATGCATGTTTAGACAGAAAACAGTCCTACAATTCCAACGCTGGCTGGGGAATAGTGGAAGTTGTAGGACTTTTTTTTCCAGTCTAAACATGCATAGGATTGCACCCTTCATAAATTATAACTTCACAGTACTAATTGGACTTCTAATTGCTGCTCCTTCTTCAGAGCGATTTAAATGGCACTCCGTCTAAGCAACTGATGAGTTCCATATCTGCTTAGCCGGGTCCATTTCCTGGACCCCAGTTGCATAGCTTTAACCTATATTAAACAGTGCTGTGCCATCTAGCCTGGTTTTTTTTTTTAAAAAAAAAAAAAACAGGTAGACGGCTCAAAATCCTGGGCACAGGATTTTAACATTGTAGGGAATGTGTGGCTTTGTTAATGTGTTGAAGGGATGGGGCATTTAAAAAATACTAGTGCAAGAGTTCATTGCATTCCAAGATCAATAACCATATACTTTTGGAGGCTGGATAGCAATATATGTGTCATATACTTGGTGCATGCATAGTTCCCCATTCCTGATAATAGACAGTTTACTGTGGTGACATGCGAGTTGGGTATGGGGGGGATCAACAGGTCTATGCTTTCCCAGCCTTGTTGCCCTACTGATGTTTTGGATTTTAACTCCCATCAGCCCCAGCAAGCATGCCCAATGAGGGATGTTGGGAATTGTAGTTCAAAACTTCTGGAAGATACCAGGTTGGGGAAGGCTGCTTTATGTATTGATGGTATACTCATGTAAGGCTGCAGGCCATGATGATGATGATAATGATGATGATGATGATGAATTGCATTTGAAAGACAAACTACATTGACTCTGGTTGTTACACTATGGCTGAATTCGGACGACATATTAGGCAATGGAGGGGGAAATAGCGTACTCCCCGTGCGTTAGGCAGGCGGTGCTCCCCAAACGACATGCTGCAGCCGGCGCTGCTCGGCACTGGCAAACGCACCGGTTGCTAAGAACGGAGAGCGGCCATTTTGGTTGCAGCATCTCCTCCCTCCCCCTCCCTCAGTCCCCCAGTCGCATCCCAGCATGCACCGTGAGTTCTGCCGGCTGTATAGAGCGGCCGGAATAGTCCACGGAAACGGGGGGGCCTCAATTCGGACAACATTTTAAACAATGGGGCTTCAGGCTAAACAACGTGCAAGCCCGTTGTTTCCCTCTGTTGTTTAAATTGCCCGATTAGCATAGTGTCAGTTGTGTGTGTGTGGTGTGTTACTCCCCACACGACATGATAAGCAACACAACTGATGATTGTTCCCCCCCTCCTCCGTTGCCTAATATGTCGTCCGAATTCAGCCTATGTTTTGTGGTAACAACTATTATGCACTGTTGACTCTAGTTGCTATACTATGTTTTGTGATAACAATAGAAATTCAGTGTGATAGATTACTAATTTGAGATACGGCAATACGATGAAGAGCGGATACATCTTGTACATCAGGCAAATCTTGCTTAACTTTTAATTACCCTATCAGCAAGTAAGATCGCTAGGTGTGTTCCAAAACAATAGAAGTCAGTGTTTTCAGCTGTGTGTTCTTCTTCTTGAGCTTGTGCAGCTGCTATTACAGTCATCTTGCTTCCAAGTTCGCATGACAAGTGATCATCCAGGGCATCGTAACGCCACTCACTCTGGCAGATATCGCTCCCCAAGACTCCAAAACACACACACACACACACACACACACACACAACTTAATAGCCAAACAGAAAAGTAAAGTCCCTCCCTTACAATCTGGGGGTTGCTGCAGGAAGCATGAGGAAGCGGCTTTGTTGTAGGACAACAATCCACAATTTACTTTACAGAAGTCTCTGTAATTTAAGTGGCAGGCTGAACAACTACACGGTTGTAGATGCTCTTGGGGTGGTGGGGGGGGGAGAAGCATACCAAGAGCCTCATAAATCACGGGGAGGATTAAAAGCAATGAACATTTATCTTCTTAACCCTGTAAAGCAATGCTACAGAGCCAAGGATTACAACTAGCTGTGCATGTAATCTCTGGGGATAAAAAGTGTCAAGCCTTACTTGGGTTTTCTGCTTTGCTTTTTAATTTCTCATTCTTTATTTATTTATTTTTACCCCCATGAAAACAATATTTATCTCAATTAGCAATGATGCATTCCTGTTGGGGAAAAGGAAGAAAGACTATTAGAGATGTATTTATTTAACACACAATGACACTTTAAGGCTCAAACTTGATGTGATGTTAATTGAGCATCCAGTGTTAAAAATGATGGCATTTTGTTGTCTAGCTCTCCGTTGCCTTCCGTAACATTTAGTAGGACTTACCCACGTTGTGGCATCATGGTATTCCATGTTTCTCTGTTATGGTGCTCCTACATAACTAAGGTCTGTGTAAAAGCCTCTGCCCGTATGATTCAACAATGTGCTGAGCCTACCATTCAAGCACCATGTCTCCTATGGTGCTGAGAAGCCATTTTGTATGATAACCACTCTTAAAGGAAGCAGGTGGGCGAAAGCCTGATTGGCAGAGGAGCAAACATGGAGGTGGAAACCACACATCCCATGTTGTATGTAAAGGAGGTATAAGAAGTGAGGGGGGTCGCCTCAGAGATTAGTAGTAGTACAGAGAAGAAATTTCTGGCTATTAAATTATTTTGTCCACCCACCATTTTGTTTTTAGCTTTTTGTGTTGATGAAGAGCCCATGGAGATGAGCATTTTACCTCCTCTCTCCTAATCTATTCCTCATTGACAGTTGACATGTGGCAAAATTCTTGCTACCCTGGCAAGCTAATACAAACATCCAAACTACCCTGGGATGAGAGAGCTCAACATGATCTAGTTTGGTCATCAGTGATAGTGACTAGGATCGTATGAGAATTTCATTTTTGTTCACAAATTATGCAAACATGGTCCATTCGCAATCCTAAGGTGAGCAGGAGCACTTCCCCCTTCCCCGAGAAATGTTCACAAATTCCCGATGGCAAAATTTGCTCTCTGGTGGTATTCCTTTCTCATTAGGGATGGGAGAATCAGAGTGGCTCAAGGTCATTGAGGTTCTCTGTATCCCACTTCAAAAGACATTCTGCGTAGTTCCCTTTTTTAAAAAAAAATTGTGGGGGGGACAGGAGAAGAATGCATTTGGGCACTCCCTTTTTTCAAGCGTGCATCCACATTGTCTAACGCATGAAACTGCGTAGTCCCCCCCCCCCGACAATGCATTTTAAAAGTGCACATATTTTTAATGTGAATGCAATTCCAAGCTTAGGAATATGTGAGCTTTGCCCCCCCAAATGACCTCGTGTTTACATGCAAGGAGTTCTAATGTTTAACAAACTGAAATGAAATTCTTGTACATCCCTGATCCCAAGCGCTCCACATACGTTATCTGATATGAAATCATTGGATCATTCACAGCTGCATTTGGTCCAAGATCCTGGGAGGCAGCTGTCATGATGTACACAGTTTCACTTGAGTCCTTAAAAAAAGATGGTTGTTTGTGCAGATGGTTCAGCTATAAATAACCAGTCTTTTTCGTGTGACTTTCGGAAGAACGTAGAGGACTGTGAGTTGGAACTGATCACACATTTGCTCAGCATACCAAGGTTAAATCTGGCAGCTAATTGGCAAAGTAATTGGCAAGCTTTGTGACTGTATTGCTAATACCTAGAAAGAAGCAGAAATTCGCAAAGTTATATTCAACACGGGAAGATCATCAATTAATGGACAAAATGTACTGAGGACTGGGCATTGTTTGTTCACTAGCGGAGTGCTAAGTACAATAATCATATTCATTTGTTTGGTTTGGTTTACTGTAGGCTTTGCACAGGCATTACTTTTTGAGTAATAAAAATAGCCATTTATAATTGGGGACCAGACGTATAAAACCCCTTTAGGTCAGACATAAACTGCCAGTAAATTCAGATCTGTAGACAAGTCTGCAGGAGTGGAAAACTAGAAACTAAAGCTGGAGTTTTTTTTTAAAAAAAAGCTCTTGCATTTATTTATTTAGTTGCCAAGAAGTTAGCATTCTTATAGTGATTTCTCGGGATCAATCTCTTCCCCACTCCCGCCCGGCACGCACAAATTTTGTTCAGGAGGTGGTTCTCCTCTCTGGCTGTCAGAATTGGTGTCAGAAAAACATTTAAAAAAAAAAAAAAAAAAGGTGCACCATCTGTGTGTGTAGCCCCCACCCCACACCTGTGTTCCTAATTAGCTCTGTTTAGATCCAGCCATTCTTCACAATGCTATTCTGGTCTACACTCACTTTATACTAGACCAAGTGGTAATCTGAACTATTTGGCAGTTCCGGAATGTGCTAATTAGCACAGGTTTGGGCATACAGGAGTACCACTCAGGTGTGCACTGTTCTGAAGAAGCCCCCCCGCCCCCCGCTTTGTTGTGGCATTCCCTCTTGTGCAAGAGAACAGCCAACTGCATAGCACAACTCTGGAAAGGGAATCAGAAACAATAAGTCTGATTCTATACCACAGCTAGGGTCATGGCTCTTCTGCTGCCGTCCAGGGTTTTCTGGGAGTTATTTTGTGGCGTGAAAAACAACAGAAGAACCAGGAGATGCACAGGAGGATTGCTGCGTCATCAAAATGACCCGCGAAGATCCGTGAGTGGCCAGTTGCGAGCGCGCGATAAAATGCTTGTCTGAAGATGCTCTAACACTGTGCAAGTGGTATACGGAATGTGTAATGCGCCCCAACAGTTATCACTGTGCTTCAATAACACTATAAAGCAGTAGTGTCGATCGAGCTCTGGTGTCCCATCAATTCTTGTTTTGCCACAAAGTTGAACCTCTTTCAGGCTGGAGAGCCAAATTCAATTTCGGAATGTGTAAGAAATTTGTTTCAGTTTGTTTTTGATCAGGACGTATCCCATTTGTACCACTTGGGCCAAACCGGGCACAAATGCAATCTGTGGCTATTAAGATTTGGGCACGAGTTGAAATAGGAAGCCTCCAGTTCAGTCTGGGCTGAAACAGGGTCTTGACTGAATCTTGTGGTAGGTGTACACCCTTTGTCGGAATCGTACCTTTGCGTACCATAATACAGTCACTTCAGTTTCTGAAACAGTGCTCTTCTAGATTCTAATATTGGAAATTCAAGCAAGAGAACAAAGTTATATTATGCTGCATAAGTCAACACCCAGTCAGGCAAATATGAGTTTATGCAAATCGCCATATGTCTTGTGAAACAGGCTCTAACTAATAATATTTCACTGTCTTCTACTTTTGTACCACATAAAAGTCAACAAGCCCATCTGATCGCTATTTGGTGTCATTGCGTATGTAAAATGAAATGGAAGCGTTCAGCTCAGGTCCTAATGTCTGAAAGGGTTCCTCAAAGGTTATGATCAACAGTAACACTAATTGGCTTCTTCACTGATTCATCATTGTGCGTTTTTTAAAATGTGCTTTTTAAAAATGTGTATGTAAGAAGGTGCTTCGATTTGGAGGATTAAAGAATGCAACATCGTCCTCTGATACAGCAGGTTGAAAGTGTTTATATCTTTCTCTGCATTAGCAGAAGTGAAATTGTAATATAGATCCATCTTCTCCGGTATTCCAACTTGGTTTGAATTATGCTTTAGTATATGCAGTTAGCCCTGAGGGCAAAATGTTCTTCATTCATAGATATTAGGTATATCATGGGGGAGCATGTAACCCCCTCCTGCAGTTGAAAATGGTAGACTCCAGGAGTAGTTTATCACTTCATCTGCTGCTTGTGTGAACTGGCTCTCTGTATCAGCCTGCCAGCTAATAAGGAGAATTTTACTCCTTTTTGTTTGGAGATGTGTGGTTAAGAGCTCAATCCTACCAGAATGACGCTCTTTAGATGGAGGACTCTGAGTTCGGTGTCCCCTGCTCATCCAAAGCCCCACCAAGCAAGTTCCAAGAACCACATCTTGTCTCTCCCCTTACCTTCCATTCCCGGTCCACCAGCATAGGAAAATTCCCTGAGGAGGGGGATTTCCACTTGGATCCCCCTAAATCCTAGCTGTGTCTACAGCCTGGCAGGGATCCACACCTCCCAAGGACCATAGTATTGCTCTGTTAAGTGTAGTGAAATAGATGGTCATCTGTAACTACTCTCTGTCTTTATTGCCTTTGCAATGTGGGCTGAGATAATACAACCTGCTCCTGTATCTGACCCACAGATTTTGCATCACACTGGTTTTTCTCCTGTTGGGCAGAGTCCATGGACTTGTGGACCAATTGTATGCAAAGTTAAAGCCTTGTCCCTGCAGCTTTAACTGTTGTGATGAAGAGGGAATTTCATCAGGTGCTGCATGCATACAAACGACTACGGATGTGCATGCCCCCCCCCCCGGATCGGATTGGGATTGGAACTGGAACCGAGGCCTTGGGTCAGATCAGATCAGGTCGGAGGCTTCCTGGTTTGGTTCAGACCCAATTCCGATCCGAAAATCGGATGTCCGATTTTCGGATCAGCCGCCATTTTAGCTGTTTTCGCCATAGGCTTACATTGGGGGAAAGAAAGCTTTCCCCAATGCAAACCTATGGTGAAAACATGGGGTCAGGTGAGTGGGGGCCTAACTCCCCCCTCCCTGTCCCTCCCCCCCACTCGCGCTCCTTACCTGCCGGGGTGCCTGCTGCCGTCCACTGGTCCAATCTACTGAGAAACAGGCTTTGCAACCTGCCTCTCAGTAGTGCGCCTGTTTCTCAGAAGATTCGCACACCGGAGGGAAGCGGCCGCCCCAGCAGGTAAGTGGGGAGGCCCTCCTGCCTCCTGCCCCTCACGCTCCTTACCTGCTGGGGCTGTCCGCTGCCATCTACTGCCACCCGCGGGTGGCAGCGGAAGGCCCCAGCAGCTAAGTCCCCTCCCGCCCCACACACTCCTTACCTGCCCGGCAGGAAAGGAGCGGGAGGGGCGGGAGGAGGTCTGATCCTCCAATCTTATCCGAACCAGATCAGGTCCTTCCAGACCGGTTCGTATCAGACCGGATGATCCAGATGCGGGGATCGGAAATCGGATAATTGTATCCGATTTCCCAAGGATCGGGTCTGGATCGTGGATCGGACCCGATCCGGTGCACACCCCTACAAATGACACCTGCTGAAATTCCCTTATCTACACATCTGTTAAAGATACAGATGCCCTGTCCTACTTTTCATATGTTCACCCTACAAAAACAGACCAAAAGGATTTAACAAAACTAGGGTGACCATATTTGGGAAACCAAAAAAGAGGACACCCAGTATGTGTATGTGGGGAGGGGGGAACGCACTTTCTAGGGCCTCCAGAAAGCATGTCAGCCCTCCTCCATTAGTGTAGTGAGGTGAAGTGAGGTGCTTTCTGGAGGCTCCAGAAAGCATGTCATTCCCTCCCTCCCTTGCCCCAATTCGGGCCTTTTTCTATAATGTCCGGGAATGACACACTTTCCCTTTTATGGCCCCAGTTGGAGCAGTGGAGGGAATGATGTGCCTTCAGGAAATACATCATTCCCCACCACATGAATGGTGGCCTTAAAGGGGAAAGCCTATCATTTCCAGACATTATTGAAAATTATTGGAAATCCTCCCCGACACTCAGGACAGAACAAAATCCAGGACAAATCCAGGAAAATCCTGACAGTTGGTCACCCTAATTTACAAAGCCTGTGCAATCCTTCCTGGGTGTTACCTCCACTGAACATTGTGACACATCTGGATAAACACACACAGGATTGCACTGTAAATGGATTAACGCGGGAAGATTGTGTTAAGAAGTATGCTTTAATCTACATGAACGTGCATATAGTAATCCAAGAGTACACATGAGGGATCATTTGGCATTGAATGCTGGGCACTTAGGAAAACCTGATACCCCAAAAGCTGAGAGAGCCAGAAACCACAGACAAGATCCTTGAAAACAATTCTTTGTTTTGTGAAAGAAGGATTTTAAATGAATTAAAATCATACATCAGGGGAATTAGAATCATACATACATTGAGAAGGCTAAAAGATAACACACATTTAAAACCTGGTAGTAAAGCTTGGAACAATGAGATGCATAGAAAATTGTGTGTGTGTGTGTGTGTTTTCAAAATGATATGTTGAAAGTGTGGTACCTTAAAGAAGACCATTTTCACTTGTAGCCTGGGTTGTGTGGAGAAGGGGTAAGACTGAAGGGAAGAAAAAGACAATAAAGAGTGTAGGGATTAATTATAACAATGCAAAATTTACCTCTCTATATCTGCTAGCTTTTGAAGTGATGAAAGCTCAGTTGTGCTCCTAGACTAAGAGAAAATAGAAAATAGGAAGGCGATTTCTCTTCCATGCAGCAAGTATGAGGTGTGTTCCTGGATGGAAAGAATCCTTTTTTCCTCAAATCCAGAGATTTGGGTTGCTCTTTTTATCCTTTCTCTCAAGATGTAATAATTAAAATGAAAACAAAACAAGGTCTCACTTTGAGATTGCTCACCAGATGTTGGGAAATGGATTTTTCAGGTGTCAGACATTTGGAAAAGAAAGAAGACAATGACTTTTATTCTACTTGCGATGTGAGGAAAAGGGTACGGAGTTGATGGGTAATATAGTTGACTTTCACAGGTTCATGTGAGAAAGGTAGTGAACGGGTTTACGTCTTTTAAAAAAGGGCTTCACTACGCTATCAAAGGGAATCACACAGGCATGTCTACCTACCCAATATTGGGGTTTTAGGGCCTCATAGCTTCAAAAGTACTGCATACTAAACGGCAAATAATTTTCCCTTCCATCTGGATTAAGCACAAATATTAGAAATCTGCATAAAATATTTCTTGATTTAATCTCTGGCTCTCATCCTAAAGCAAGATTTGAAATTTGCAAGTGTAAATACAGAGTGATAAAGAAACGTAATGGGCTGGCCAAAAAAGTTGTCTGCAAGAGGTATGCAGTTCTGCTTGGAACTGCATACCTGAAGATCGTAATGAAACCTCCTACTCTGTGTTTCTCCAAGAGCAAGGAAACCAGTCCAATTCCAGATACAGGCACCTTTTCCCCCAAAACTGCAGGATTTGGGGGATGCACTGTAACAATACATAGAAACAAAATAAGAACATAAGAAGAGCTATGATGGATTAGACCAAGGGTCCATCTAGCCCAGCACTCCGTTCGTACAGTGGTCAACCGGGACTCACAAGCAACATCACCCTCCCACCCATGTTTTCCAGCAACTGGTGTACATAGGCTTATAAGTGTGTGTGTGTTAAAACCTAACCTCCCAATTTTTATTTTAGATAAAACAAGAGGTTTCAGCCTTCCTCTTTCCTTTGTAAGAAGGAACTTACTAGCCATGTATATAAGGCTACATTCAACATGTTCTGACTGTGGCTGAAGTAATTCAAACAAAATTGCCTTATAACAAAAGCATATCAAATCACAGTGTTAACATTTAACAAGATTTGACATAAGTCTAATATAGAGAAGTAGCAAATCCGACAGCTAAGTAAGTCTTCAAACAAATCCTGACATCCACCATTGTCAACCTCCCCACCCCTTCCAGTTGTTCAGCAAACAATAAGAGCTTGAAGTCAGAAAAGCTTCAAATCACTTCAGAGTGGTTTAGAAAAGATTGTTCGAGGGGAGGCTATACCTGGGTTCTTTTGAAATCTAATGCCTATACTCATCATAACAATATCACTTCGTGCTTTTTTCCCGCATGTAAGTATTAGGAAGGCCAATTTCTTTTCTTTTCTTTTGGCGGGGTGGGTAGAATGTGTTGGCTTCATGCAACTGAGTTGGCGGCCCAAGGTACAAGCTGGTTATGCTTATGAAGAAGATGTTTGAAATGTGTAGGGCTCAATATTTCTATGCATCTGGAGGCTTCTTCCCTTTGTCTACTCAGCATCATCACCTGGCAATCAAGGGGCAGTGACCCAACTTAGGGACAGATTTAAGGGCATGTGGCCCATCTACCTGGTGTATCTGGTTTAGGAGACGATTGTCATAGGCTACCTGTTCAGCGCATCTACCCAAAAACTGAAATGAAAAGTATGAACATTTCATCTCATTAATTGATGTGCCAATATTTGTGTATCACTTATATCAAAGAAATTTCAAAGTGATGTAGAAAGGACAAGATTACCTTCCTGGGAATGCCTTTTGAAAAAGGTATGTTTTAATAGGCACCAAAAACCCATAAGGTGGCTGTCTAATTTGTAACAGTAGAGAATTCCAGAGAAGGTGCTATGACACCAAAGGCCCTAACTGAGATATGGTGGAATGATCCTCCAAATCTTTGGTACCATCATGACAGTATCTTCTGATAAGTACAGCAACAGAGAAGGCTGTTAGGGAACCAGGCAAAGTAACTTGTTCCTCAGTTGTTTAGAGTTTGGACATCAAGTACCAGAACCATAAACCATAAATCATATAGATAAGCCTGGGCAGTTCCCTCTGCAGTTGTACATCCTGCAGCTAACAACCCATTCCTATTACCAACCTGGTGGTGGCATTTTGCACCTTCATTTGACTTCACTTGTGCGGTAGAAATTCACCTTTATCAATAAAAAGGTTGCTTTACCAAACCAAAGTTTGCTTTGAAATAAAGCTTGCCCTGTTTTTCACCCTGTGTTGCTAAGGCAAAAGGGGAATGTTGAATGTGCATGATCAGCTTTCTCTCAGGGCTAAAAATAGGGTGCAAAGGGAAATTTCTGGTCTGCCACTTCTCAACTTTGAGACATGTGAAGGATGGGGGCCAAAGGGAGATACAGAATGTATACATCAGCTACTTCCTATGCTGGTGGGTTTTTTTTGCTGTTTTAATTTTTGTATATTGTTTTTAATTGTTTTTAATCCTATGTAAACCACCCAGAGAGCTTCGGCTATGGGGCGGTATACAAATGTAATAAATAAATAAATAAATAACCAGGCAACAGGCTATCTCATGCTTAAAAGATTGTAAACTTTGTGAATGGACAGCTGACCTCTGCTGTAATTATGCATGACACTGTAGAAATCTCTTGGCCGGTATGCTTAGAGACTCCATTGGAATGTAGTGTTTTCTGTGTTCTTGAATAAAGCAATTGGCAAGCGAGCACTACCTGAGTCGTGTCCAATCTCTTGACCATGTAAAGAATTCCCTGACACTTGTAGAGCTGGTGACACTACCCTGCCTAGCTTGCATTTTGTTTATGTTATGCTTAACATAACAGGAGTGCCTACTATCAGCTTTGGATGATACGCCAGCTATCTGGTCACTCTAGTATAGTGCCTGCACCTTTAACTGTTGTGCTGAAGAGGGAATATCACCAGGAACTAATTGCATACAAATGACACTGGCTGAAATTCCCTTTTTTCTACAACTGTTAAAGTTACATGAGCCCTGTCCTCCTTTTCATATGGTCAGCCTATCATATGGTTATACTTCAAACTTATGGCTGCCATATAGCAACCTGCTCAGCACCTATTTCCTAGGGACACAGTTGTGCAGGAACCAGCAGCTGGTTGTGACTGTGAATATTAGCAAATAAGAGTCTCCACAAAGTCTGCAGATCATTTTTATGAAAAAGTCAGAGACCACATTTTGTTCTCTTCACCCGTAATCCTCCAGTTTTTTTTAAAGTATGCCATTACCTTAAGATCAAAGTGATTTTACTGACACATCTGAAAAGCCCAAACAGCCCTTTGTTGTAACATGGTAACCTATTCCACACTTTTGTATACACATTTCCATGCATAAATACCAGCATGGATTGATTTGAAAAATGATGTAGTGCTATGGAAAATTATTCATACATCTGAGACCTTGGGATCATTTATATTGTAAAAATTCTTCAGTGCTAACTAAGGGAGAAGCAGGCAGCCCTGGAGGCTGAGTGATGGTGTGTGTGTGTGTTCGTATTAACCATATAAGCACACAAAACAATTTTTGTTCTGCTTCTGTTTATTTGATGTATTTTTATGCTGCTTCACAGCCAAAGGGGCTCCCAGAGAGACTTGCATATAATCAATTAAATAAAGCAATCCCTGCCTGCCCACACAGAATCTAAAAGGACATGATACACAAGGAAAGAGGAGCAGGGAGGGAAGAGGGGTGAATAATTCTTTTAACCGGTTTGGTGGAATGTCCCTGCTTCCTTCTTATTTATTTGCTTCATTTATTACATTTCTAAGATGCCCAATAGCTGAAGCTCTCATCTCCTCTGTACAGGAGAAGCCTTAATGAGGGAGGCCTCCTTCCAATAATTAATTGGTGCAATTGTTAGAATAATTAATTGGTGAAATACACAGGTGGAAAATAATGTGTGTTTATTGAATACAGCCTTAACACCTGTACTATTTTCTTTCCACAGACAACAAGGCCCCAGTCAGCTTTTTAGTGTTTGTTAAACCCATATGTTTTGTTCAATCTACTCTCCATTTTCTCCTGTCCCTAGCTGGACATAACAATGTTCCGGGACTTTTAATGACTGTTATACTTCTGTTCTTGAATGAAACGAAAGAAGAAGGGAAGACACCAATAACAGGGAGACAAGTTGAGATGTTATCTCAAAGGTGCAGTACAATGAATGTTTAATGGCCCAACTCCTTTCCAGGATATCTTCCTCAAGGACACTTAAATGGCAACATTGTGTCTTCAACCATGCTCTGGAGCTCAAACGGTTGTTGTGCACCTTTGAGACTACATCTCCCTTCCACTCTTATCCTTGAGACAGATGAATAAAGGGACAGAGTGCTGGGACCATAGCCATAATCCAGTACTACTGATGCACACATACAGTAGACAACTTGGTTGTCACAGAGTGGGTTGAACAGCCCTGGCGACAGAGCTGTGCGAGGGAAATGGCAACTTGGATTGTCAGGGTGTAATGGCTGGAAAAGGTATGACTGCACTCAAGCCAATGTCTGCTAGCAAATGGCCGCTGTAACTGGCTATATACAGGTCAGAGGTAAACAGTATGGTGGAAAACAATACATGTGAGCAGCTGCAGCAAAAAGATTGACATATGCTATAGGGAAATGCATTCCAAACAGTGCCCTCATTGGCCAAGTCCCTCCCAAAGACAGCATCTGATTGGTTCTGATTGCTGCTACCTAAAAATGTAGTTTTTAAAAAAATCTTTACAAATTGTGTATGGGGCCCCCACTCAGCTGGCTCGATGCTATGGAGCTTTGCCAGAAGGGCTGGCCAAGCTGGATCAAGAAGGCAGCTATTCACATCCCCACCACAACGACCAGGTTAATAATAACATTATTAATGGAGGAGTGTGCAGGCAGGCAGGTGGAAGGCTTTGGCAGGCGGATGGGGGTGCTGCTTTACTGAGTGGTCAGGCAGCAGGGTGCATGGCGGTGACAGGGAGGGACCAGTTGGCAGCACTGGCCCACTACAATCTGGTGCTGGCCCTGAAAGCAGCTTCACGGTTTACTGAAACGTATGGCTGAAACGTATATATGCAGATTCCAACACCAGCCAATATAAAATTAATTGGTAGTTCTGTACAAAATGAGGATCTGACAGGCTGTTCAACAACACATATATTTTGAAGCCATCATTATATATAATGAGGGAAAGAGAGAGAGAGCAATAAAAGTCTCCAATGGTTTTGGGAGCTCAGGACATGTATTCATATCAATTTATGGGCTGTATATCTTTAATCTATTTGTGTTCCTGTGTGTATGGCTTTTCAGATAGGACTAGTCATTGTACTTTAAAAAAAAACACATAATGCCCATGACAAGCTGTATTTTTTACCAGAAGCATTAAGGAGTTCTATAACATTTTATATAATATCTAATTTTTTCTTCCATAAAGCTTTATTGCTATTTTTATAGGACATAATATGTACTCAATGGACCATAGCAGGCAGAATACCCATAATAGTCCATCACAAAAATGCCTATTTAAATAATTTGTAAAAGTGCATAATGCACAATAATTGAAAGTCTATCAACCCTAATTCTGGCACTATTTTGCTGATTTACACAGGGAAAATGGATAGGGCCACCAGCCTCAATAGTAAGAATTGCTGATGTAAGTATGAGTTTGTCTGATCTAAAAGCTTCAAGGCATTTTTTTACAAGTGTGTTTGCATTAATTTGCATTCAGAAATCAATTTATAATTACAAAATAAAGGAGTATCAAAACTTAACACAATAAAAATTAAAGTCACCCATTACAATACTTTAATTTAATATCAACTATGTTTTAACCTTGCACCTTCCAGCAGCATTTCTCTGTGCTACTAATTTAGGGAACTACTCTTATGCAATATGTCTTCATTGTACATTTAAAATGGGATGTCAATGGGGTGCGGTTGGATCAGTCTAAATCTGGTTTGTGTCACTTTCTCATAACTGCTAATGTAGATTACGCTGAGCTAGACTAAACTACTCTAGCGCAATGCCAATAGCTTAGTGGTGCACTGATTCCCCCCACACCCAGGAACTAGCCATGCCAGTTAGCATCATTAGCATTGGGCTAGAGTAGTTTATGCTAGCACAACATAATTTATGTTAGCAGGTGTGCAACTCTGGATTCTGCCCTTGGGGTTTATTAGTAATTACTTCATTAGCTACATGCTAGCAGGAAAATGTTATGATTTGGAGTCTTGTCTTATTGTTTTCTAAGACTAAAAATGACCAACTATGAAGCATATGGACACAGCTTAAAAGCATCCTATGGAGTGTGCCATGTGCAAACTGAGCTGGCCACCTGTAGGCTCTGGCTGTGTGGTGGGATGAGCATGCGTCTCGTTGCATCTTCATCAAACGATAGCCTGCACCAGCCTTCCTCGACCCCAAGCTGGTGTCCTCCAGACGTGTTGGACTTTACTTCTCATCAACCCCACCCTGCATGGTCAATGGTGAGGAATGTTAGAAGTTGTAGCCCAAAATTTCTGGAAGGTACTAGGCTGGGGAATGTTGGCCTGCATCAGTTATCATGGCATGGTCCTGGCCTGGGATCAATCCATTAAAGGTGTTGGACATCTGACTGAATTTAAATGAAAAGTTGGAAGTATATGCCATTATAACATAGAACTTAACTTAGTTTCAGTGGCATCTTTGGCTGCTGAATTGATTTTTTTAACTTTTTTTTTTTTTAGTTATGGGGGGAAATCACAGAAATGTACATAACTGGAAGCAACACTATACCAAAGAAAGAAGGGGGAGCTATTATGAAATTGAAATCTTCACACACACACACACATCACTGTGATGTGATGGGTTGGATGGGATCCAGATTTAGAGTATATCCATCGAAATCAATAAGACTGAAGTGACAGAGTCTGGATTGAATATAATGAGACTTTCTTCCAAGGCAACTTGCATAGGATTACGCTGCCAGTCTCCCTTTTCCCCACAGGCATGTGAAAAAAACACAATGTTCTTGAGAACATGTGGAGGGCTTTCTCTTACTACTGCACAAAGCTAGCATCAAAAACAAAAAAAACAAAAACAAAAAGAGTATGGAAGCAACCTCCAGGGCAAATGTTATTACTTCCTCCAATAGTACCACTATTTTAACATAGTTATGAAATATATGCCAGTAGTTTGCTTAAAGGTTCCTGATGCTATTGTCGACAGAAGATCGCAGTTCCCATGTGTGTGCTAGAAGGGACACTGTTGGCAGGGGTCAGTAGGGATGTATAAGACATTTGTTTCAGTTCATTTTTGATCAAGATTTACCCAGTTCTAACTTTCTAGATCAAACACGGGCCCAGATGCAAACTGCATTTGAAGTCCAAACATTTCCGAGCTTGCAGTGTGATTTGTGGGCACCCAAAACAGCATGCGCACACTTGAAAAATGGGCACATAACCCTTTAATCAATGGGAAACGAATGTGCACATTTCAAAGATGTGCACAAGTGATGCATACATTTTGAAAATGCGAATGAAACTACATTTGCATTGTCATGCAAAAAAACACCAGAAAACAAAGCTCGCAATCTGATAAGGAATTGGGTCAGAACAAAGTTCAAAGTTCAGAGAGCTTCGGCTATGGGGCGGTATATAAATGTAATAAATAATAATAATAATAATAATAATAATAATAATAATAAATAATTAGGGGAACTTTGGCAAGTTTGAGTTTGGTAATTTGCATAGCCCTAGGGGTCTTTGGTGGGTCCCCAACACTGTCTAGCCCCTGGCAAGTGCCTGACTCTGCCCACTCATGATACTAGCTGCGTACATATCCCAGGTTTGATAAGACAACCTTAGCTCACTGAGAGCTACAATCGCAACTACTAATTGAACTATTTTCCACTGGAAATTTGCCGAAAAGCATTTGGCAGTTTCCTCTTCCCAAACTGTGGCTCTACCAGTAATTGTTTGCTGTTTCATGCTGCTAGCACTTAACGGATGTGAGTTCAGCTGTTGCATTATCAGCTTGAGTCCCAGATATTGAACAATGATGCAGATGTTATTAATCAAAACCCATGATCTGTTGGATACACAGCGGAATGAAAATTCAGCACGGTTCTTCTTGGAAGCGTGCACAGAGTTAATGTTCACAATAGAACAAAGCAAATCCATCCCCCTTCATGCCATTACACAGAATTCCCCAGTCTTGCTAACGTGGGATTGTCCCATTTAGGGGTAAAATCTTTAAGCAGGGATTTAGACCTGTGCATGTATGCATGCATGTCCTATGTTTGCCTTGTATTAATAGTAGCATATAAAAGATTACAGAGAAAGCAATATGTTAAATAGGATTTACTGTTTTCTTGTCTGCCTACACTGTTTTTCTGCTTATTAACTTCTGTAACATTGCAAGTTTCAGAGGTCATTTCAGTTTGACACCACTTGGGGCCAACCCTGTATTTTTCAAAGATCATGATTGTTATTTTTTGTACTGATATCTGGCCCTGTTTTGGAAGAACTCACAAGAGCTTAGAACAGAGCAGCTTGAAAAAGGGCCAAGGTGCTCCATCATCCAACGGTTGAAAAGACCAGACCAACATCAGAAGTACATCATCTGCCTTCAGACCATTTTTTAGTCCATGATCTCAATGCAATAAACCAAGCATGCAACTAGATTTCATTGGCCCAGTTCATCCATCACAATACCCCCTTTTAATTGTGGGTTGTTGTGGACAGAGAAGGAAGTTCAGAAAATAATGATACACCAGAGCTTGGGATAACTAAAGCCTCTTTATTTAATTGGGTAATTCACCCCTCCCTGGATCTGCATGTGAGAATGCAGGAATCTAATTAATCCTTTCTCCAGGCAACTAGCCTGCATTATGGTCAATCCACTTGGCCAAGCCAGGAATCTGGCAAAACCTTTCTTGAGCTACACTTGTGTGCTTGGGGGGAACCCCCCTGTGTCACCTCACCTATTGCTGCACAACTCCGAGTAGGTGAGACAGAGAGGTCCCCAAAGGCAAGACATATATCATCAGTCAAGATCCTCACAGCCCATTGAGGATCCGGCCTCAGAACTTGCCAATCACCATAAGATGTCAACAAGTTGTCACCAAACCCCTTCTGATGTACAAACATTCCCGCACAACCTGCCATTGGAGGATGCCAAGACTTAGCTTTGGCACCTTACCCCTACCTGCCCAGGATGAAAATCTCACAGGCCCACATGCAGATCCTGCAGGAAAATATAATTACTTGCAATAGACGGGTGAATCCATCTGCCCTATAATGTTCCTGTCCGGATAGCAATTTTTATTTTATTTTTATGGTGGATCACACATCCCTGCCAATCCTCAGAGTTAGACTAATTTACCTATTGGCTTTTGTCATTGTTTTATTTAAACTAAGGACTTCCCCACCCTCAGGCCTCTGGCACTGAGGGAACATGTTTGATCACACAGTATAAATATCTGGCCATCCAGATATCCTCCAGGTCTGCCCCAGCTGTAAAGTCAGGGACTTCTGCTCCAGGAACCCTATCCCTCTCAGGTGGGCACCACACCTGTGGTGGGGCAAAACCAACCAGACTGGACTGTAAATGGAGGAGATGCCATCACTGCATGTCATGCCTGCCACCCCAGTGGATGGAGGCCAACTGACCAAGCATGACTCTGTGCCAACAGTTGCTCACGTTGGTCTGTGGCTGGCCTAGATGCCATGCCGTGTCTGCAGATGAAGACCCCCCAAGGGCTGTGGTCTCCTCCACCAATCAGCCAAAGGAACACAATTATCAACATTTAATCTACAGTAACTGCACCCATCCTCCTTTCAGAATGTATGCTTATGCATGCCCAAGACTGCCATCTCACTATGGCGCAGAGCTTGGCATCCCCCAACCCTGCTGCAGCAGCGGTGGCCCAATTCTGACTGGGTGCCCAAATGGAACAGTTCCATAGGTCCAATGTCTGAAGGGGCTTCTTAGCTTCCATCAAAATGGAACCGGGTAAGAGGCCGCCCCTTCCTGTGATAAAGTAGCAGCCCATGTTCTTTCCGCCATAGGGCGAAGTAGAGTCAACACTTCAAATGTACATATAGCCACACCTGAGGCCACAGTGAACATTACCATGACATTTCTAGCCAGGTTCCATAAGCCTGCTGCCTGAAAGGGCTTCTTGGCTACTGTATTAAAGAGTAGCCAAGAAGAGCAGCCCCTTCCTATGATAAAAGAGAAACCCAAGTTCTTTTCCCTGGAGTCCTTCACTCGAGGCCACCACCAGCGTTACCATGATGCCTCAGCCCCTCTGGCCCAGTGCAGGACTGCTCTGTGATTGCCTGAGCATCAGAAAATTGAAAAGTCCACCAACACCCTCAGACAATCCTACCTGCCCTTCCAGCATCCTTCAAACATGGAAAGATGCCATGCTGCCTGCAAACTTATTTCCCATGAAAGCAAAGGATGGGCTGGCTAGCTTACCTCCTAAGGTTCATGTGGAGAGCCCCCCTGTGGTGTAGTATCACCCAGAATTCCAGAAGCTAGTAGACTAGGATGGGCCATAAGGCCTGAAGCTCCTCTCTCAGGTCTGAGAGTCAAGCTGAATTCCCAACCTGCTAACTGGTAGAATGCTTGTGTGCCAGGGGATCACAGGTCACATGGCTTCTGTCACTCGCCTCTCCCAGATCCTAAGATCTGTAGGATCTTAGTACTGTCCAACTGCAAGGGCTAACTTCAGGAACCTGGATATCTGGCTGTGTGACAAGGTGTGGCCAACTTCATTATCCAGCCCAGGAATATGGCAGGCAAAATTGGGATTAATTGAGGGCAACCAGGACTCATGGCCCTGACTAACCCCATTTCCAAGGTTTCTTAGTTGACAAAGAATTAACTACATGAACAATGGCCAACTGTCAGGCCAAGATGAACAGTGGGTAATAAGAAACTTGGTCCTAAGCCTGGTTATTACTGCAAAAGGAAAGAGCTCCAGGTAAGCCAAATCTCAATATATCCAAGCTTCTATCCCAGGCCAAGGCCTAAATGTGTATGCAGTGATGAGGGAGACTTGAGTCCATCATGGCATCATACAGATTTCTGATAAAGGCCTGACCCAGTGCTAACTCCCTACAAGGATTAAGTATGCTCACTGGGGGGGGGGGGTATTCTTAGTGACCAAACCAGTGGTAACACTGTAAGATGTGCAAAGGGGGATATAGGAATGGACCAGCCTATTCATCCTTAACTTGGTCCTTGTCCTGGTGCTCCATGCAGGGATGGAGGCCTGGTTCCAAGCCAAGCAGGGGGCACTGGGCCCTTCGAGAAGGGCTCTAAACTGTGGAGGGCCCATTGAGCAAAGAATGTGTCCCCCTATATGGGCAATCTGGCAGAAGTAAGGGTCAAGCCTCAACTTAATTGGGCTGGGGCTCTTTAGACAAATGGAGCCAGGTTATCTAACTTACACTCTGAATGTGGTTCCCTGGGGCTCTGTCCCCTTAACATGGGAGCAACCTGAGGATAGATGGAGGGTGCAGCATATGGAACCCACGAGCCCGACATTGCACAGGTTCCTGATGCAAGCACCCCAAGAGTTCAACTGCCAGAAAGGCAGGTGGTGAAAGCCTGCACTGGCTGAGGATCAGCTGAGCAGGACAGGATGAGGCCACTGTTGGTGCACTTTCCTGTGATTGGCCAGGCAGGCATCACGAACTGACACCAGGCTCTGCCCCCTTCACGTCCCACTTTAATGTAGAATTGAAAGCTACCTTGCAGCTAAAGACCCATCATACCCCAGACAGGCAGGCACAAGGTATTCTGAATAACACCTGGTACTTGGCAAGCACTATCCCTCTGTCCAGGTGCTTTTGCTGGGCTATACCTATAACTTACTTAGCCAGCAAGCCAATTTGCCCAAGACACCTTGACCTTTGTCCTCTTTACTCTTCTCCAGTTCCCAAACCTTGTCCATATCCTTGTGTTCATCCACCCTAAAAGTATGGGAAATACACCCACGTATTCCCCTTCAAATCTTCCCTTTGGTGGCAGGCAGCAAGTGATTGATACAAGCATTGAAAAGCCGGGCACTGGCAGCAGGGCACCTCCATTGGGCACTCTACCAGTAGGGAGGCAGACCATTCATCCACCAGTCACTGATGTCAATACTAAACAGCAGTGGCTCTCCAAGATCTAGGCAGATTCCTTTCCTCGCTATACCCAGATGAGCCGAGGGATGAACCTAGAACCTTCTGCATACAAAGCATGGGCTCCATAAGCAAAGCTGCCTTCTTCCCCCTTGGCCACTGGCTCACGAGGCAATAAATGGCCCCCAGGCAAACCGCTGCCCCACCCTGCAAAGGCCAGGATGGAGCCAGAAAAAACGGGCAGAATACAGAACCTGCGAGAGACCTGAAGGAGAGGTAGTTTCACCAAATGGGGTGGGGAAGCAATGAGTTCAAAACCTATGAAAACCTGCCTCCAGCCCTATTCCTCTTCAGCCACTCAACCATGCTCCCTCTCCCAAGAATGATGGGGGGGGGGGGGGTAAAAACAAACAAACAAATGGCAGGGGCACAGCCACTATCCCTATCCGAATCAGTTGTGCTGTCGTACCCACCCATACGCTAGGCCATGCTGGGGCCTAAGAATAGAGACTCACCCACACGGCAATGAGGCCCGAGCTGCCGCAGGTGGCATGCGGGCCTCCCAAGTAGGCCGATCTGCAAGCCTAGCACACTGTGAATGCCCAGGCCACCTGTGGGAAGGAGCCCACCGCACAGCGTGGAGATAGAAAGGACCCCCACCAAACCATGAGTCCATCATGGAGGGCTGAAGCCAGGACCCAACCCCACCGGACGCTGAGCCGGGGTTGCTGGCTGGGCCAGCAGGAAAACAGATTCCTCCTCACTGCCTGTGAGAAGTTCCTCCCCAACAAGGATGAAGGCCAAGGCCAAGGCAGAGCCACAGACAAGAGAGCTCACCTACCTGAGTCCGCTGCCTTGTACCTCCCCTCCCCAGGATCCGCCGGGGATGCCAAGGCCACACCAGCCTGCCCCATGCACCAATGCATGAAGTGCCGAGTGGCCAGGCAAGCCAGCCGGTCAGGGAGAGGAAACCCGCTGGACAGCCAGCTGAAGAATCGGCCGCAGGGCCATCAGGATCGGGATCCGCTCCCAGCTCCTGAGGACAACTTGGCTGATGCATGAGGCCTGAGCACCTCCGCAGCTGCAGCACCTGTTCAAGGGGCACCGGAGCCCTGTGCCTAGAGCAGAGGGGAGGGGGGATGTGAACTACTCCAGAATCAGGTGCCCCATTCTTCTGAAGCAATGCCACCTCCACTGCTGATTGGTAAGCAGCCAGAAAGCGAAAGAAGCTGGTGAGCACGGGGATCATGCCTTTATAGGCCTGCCCCAATACCATGCTGAATAAAGGCGCATGCAGTGTTATTTCTTCCTCCTCCCTGACCGCAAATGCCTCTTCCTGCCCAAGTCGTGCCGACAGGGCAGGACTAGAGCTTGCGCACAAGGCAGCATGGCAGCACATGCTGCCCAATCTGCTAAACAAACCACATACCTTCCATCCATGTTGAGCATAACGTGCAGTGGCGTAGTGGTAAATGTTGTAGTGCAGGTGCTCATCATGACAGTCCCCAAAGTCGTACCCCAAGTTGAGTCCAAAAAAAGTCAAGAAACTGTTTTGGTTCTTCTCAACAAACCCATTGTAGTAGTTTCCATCTCCTCTCGGAGCTCATTTGTAAAGGTAATGGATCTAAATTTTCCACTCTGGATCAAACCTCCCCAAAATACTTTGCTTTACAACATGGAATAATATATTATTCCTGGTAAACTTCATTTCCCCTAGAAACAGGGATATTTCCCGGCCCGTGGGGAAAATAGAAGAAGCCTAGCCAGGGAAAAGAAGCCTGATATTTAAACAAAATTAAACAATCCAAAACAGGCAACGGTGTATGGATGTTGGTATCCCTTCTATGCCTATACCTTGGCTTGTTGTTGAGAGTGAGCGTCAGGAAGGCATAATCGGGAGGGATTTGCTCAAGCCTCTCTTGCTATCCCCATGACAGGCGAGGAGGTAAAAGATTCTTCATCTTCATGTAGGAAAAGTGGCTGATATGCATCATAATGTGGGATGTGCTAGGGGCTGGTTTTAGCATCCAACTGGCAATCCATAATGTGAGAGTAGGCCACATGATGAGGTGAGAAAGGAATAATCGTAATAGGAGAGTATGTGAATGCAAGTCTCCACCACCACCTTTGGCTTAGGTTTTTGTTATGTTTTTAAAGTAGGAACAATTTGGAGAGAAATATAAATAATATAATCCCTAAAAATGATGATATTATTATTATTATTATTATTATTATTATTATTATTAATCTCTTTCTCGCTCATGGTGGTTTTTCTAGACACACATGATGGGCTTTGCCAAGTCAAGCTGTCTTTTACAGATTCAGGAACTTCCTGACAATTGAGCATGTTTTAAGTATGACTGCTGTCTGGATGTTGGTGTGGATGTCTTTTGGCAGGCCCACTTCCTAAAGGTTTTCTGAGTGATTTTTTGATGTGATGTGATCACTGAGGTGACTAACGGAATAATTGTGACCTTTTCCTGTTGCCATGGTTCTTTGACTAACCATGGCCAGTGGTGTATATTTGTCTCTCTTCTTCCTTTCCAACAACATTTTTGTCATTCGGTATTGCTATGTCGATGAGATATGTGTTTTTCTTTTTTTGTCTATGCCTGTTATGTCTGGTTGGTTGCAGGGTATTGTCTTGTCAGTATGAATTGTTCTGTCCCAGTATATTTTATGATCTGCATTTCCAAGGTTGTTTCGGGTGAGTATGTATAGTATGATGTAAATTGTTTGATCAGGTTGAATTTGATGGCCAGTTGTTGGTGAATTATTTTTGCAGCTGTATTGTGTCTGTCTGTATAGTCCATTCCTGCCAGAACTTTACATCCTCCTGTTATGTGGTCTATTGTTTCTTGGAACTGATGGCATTTCCTGCATAGGTCTGTTGTTACACTGTTATCTTTTATGATGTATTTTTGGTAGTTCTTGGTGGCTATAACTTGAACCTGTATAGCTATTAGGAATCCTTCTGGTTCTGGAAATAGCTCACCCTTCCTGAGCCATTCGTACGATTGTTCTTTGTTTATTCGTGAGTTCTGTATGATGTTGTAGCGCTTCCCATGGAGCGCTTTTTGTACCCATTTTTCTTTTTTCTCTGCGAGTGTGAGTGGTCATGTTTGGTCTTCGTTTTGTAGTGCTAGGTTGAGTGGGGTGTAATTTTTATCGGCTGTCACTATGGCATTATGAATGGGGGTGTTTTTGGTGTGGAAGACTTCTCTGAGTGGTTTTATCTGTTGTTGTTGTTATTATTATTGTTATTATTATTGTTATCATTATTATTACAATTGGAAGGCACCTTACAATTCTTAAGGAAGTTGTTTGATCTGGGTCAGAACTAGCATGAAGTTGTGACAAAAGCTATTTCTACTTGTTTTATGGAATAACTAAGTAGTTTTTCTGTCTTCTCCAGTTTGTGCATACAAAGGCTTTTGTGGCTCAAAATCAGCTTTTTCTTCTTCATTTCAGGTATCTGTTAATTAGCCTTGATGAATAGATGATTAGAAGTCTCCATCTTGCCACAATTTAACTCAATTGTGCCATAGATCCTCAGCAATCCTTTCTTCTTCCCATCTTTAGGACATGTTCCACAGAGTTTCAACACCTTGGCTTGTCAGTGTCAAATGTGAGACATGCCATGGCTTTGAAGAATGACTCAAAAATACAATGCCCAGGGCTACTAGCAGAGGTGAAATGGATGCTCCTATTAGAAGCAGCACAGTGAAAAATCTATGTGGTACCCAGACTGATAATATTCTTCGCCTTCACTCAGAGAGAGCTGAAGTTCAGCAATAACTGAGCACAGATAAGGGCCGGGGCATGGGGGAGGTACATCTTTGTGAAGAGACAGTTCATGGTAGTCCACTTGAAAGACCATATGCTGTAATATACTATTGGGAAAATAGAGATGTAAAATTCACTCAAACACAGAGTTATAGTGAAATGCGTTGGAGCTGATTTTTACTTGCTGTGAACTGACACCCCTCTCCTTTCCTTTCCTTTCATTCATAGTTTCAGTTTTATATCCCATAGGTAATTGACGGGGGGGGGGGGGCGGGAAATAACCTCTAAACACAACATATGGTTTCAATTCCCTCAAATGATTGTCAGTTGGGAATCAATGTTATTTCTAAGTAACGTTGGCTTGTTGCAACATTGCTTGCCATCATATTCAGACCAAACATCCCACCTAGGGATGGGGGAGAAATTTGATCTGATTTTCTAATCTGGAAACATGATGTGAACCAAAACTCAGTTATTCTTTGAAAATTGTAGCTCTCCAAATTTTGCAATGGAGTTCTCCAATCAAAAATACATTCAAAATAATCATAAAAATGCATTGTTTTAGGAAAATTGCTTGCAAACAAATGCATATGCATGTATTACAAGAAACGTGAACAAAAGTACTTACAAATTGTCATACAAACATTTTTTTTTAAAAAAAGTCAAACTTTGGGACAAATCAAACATAAGATGGAAAAATTCTCAAATTTTGAGATGAACTGAATATAAGATTGGAAATATGAGAAACTGAGAGAAACTGAAATTGAGAGATGTGTCTACCTCTACTCCTATCCTAATAAATTTTGTTAGGCGTTTCCCTAGGGCCAGGTTATCTGAAGGAATGCCTCCTCCCATATGTACTGCCCGGACCCTAAGATCATCCCCAGGGGTCCTTCTCGGTGAGCCCTTGCCAAAGGAAGTGAGGCAGGTGGTCACCAGGAGGAGAGCCTTCTCTGCTATGGCACCCCGGCTGTGGAATGAGCTCCCCAGAGAGGTTTGCCTGGCGCCTACTTTGCACTCCTTTCATTGCCAGGTGAAGGCCTTTTTATTCTCCCAGCATTTAAACTGCTAAATTAACCCAATTTTAACCCTTGCTGTTTTAAATTTGTATTTCAGTCTGTATTAATCTTTGCTGCTTGGTTTTATCCTGGTTGTGTTTTCTATATTGTATGTTATTTTGTGTTTTTAGATTGTTGTCTGTTTTATATTTCTTAAAATGATTTCATGGTTTTAATGTTTGTGAACCGCCCAGAGAGTTTCGGCTATAGGGCAATATAACAATGCAATGCAATCAATCAATCAATCAAACATTTCTTGGATGCTTTGATTGTGCAGGTCCTTCCTAGTTCATCTCATATTTCATTTTAGCAATGGACATTAAGAAATTCTGTTACTCTTTCCAGAACTCTTTTAGCATCCCTTGAAATGCTTTAAGACATTTTCCAGAGTAGAAACATGAATATTAGGCAGGATTCAGTGGTGACTCTAGACCAATTAGTTTAGCTGTCACCTACAATCTACTACAGATTAGAAGCACATACACACATTCATTTTAGTAAGCTTAAGCAAGCCTGACTCCATGGTATACCATGACTATCATATTTAACCCTCCTCCAATCAGGTGGGGATGCAAAGGTTCCCAAGCACCTTTCTATCCCCACCTGTATAAATTCTTAGGTTTTCCCTTCCTTATGGTGCCACCTAAGCAGGGCAGTTTGCCTGCTATGTGTGTTAGCCTACACACACACACAATCTCACAGCAACTTGGGAGTGTTTCCTCATAATGCAAAGAGTGAGGAGCTAGTTAGGAGCTGCTCGTTTTCTGTAGGCACTAGAGAAGAGTCGAAGGACTACTCCTTGAAGTCAAGGGGCAGTGGAACCTCCTAGTTAATATAATATAAGATTTAAGGCCATGGGCCCCACTTTAGAAGGACTAAAACTGGTTCCGGGGCTTCCTTGGAGTCACTGTCATTGGAAGGGTCAGGATCTGAGGGCTTCTGGACCTGGCCTATGACACCTCGACCAGCATGGTTGTGTTAATAGCATGGACACACATTCCCCCAGCCATGGCATAAAATCATATGGCAGGGAAGCTGCTCCCAAGGCGCTTACTATTCTGTGTGTGTGTGTGTGTGTGTGTGTGTGTGAGAGAGAGAGAGAGAGAGAGAGAGAAGTAGGCCAGTGCAAGAATGAGAACAGGATGATTCATTTAGAAAGCACCATTTCTTCCTGGGATACCAGTCAATACGTGATGAAAAATGATTATAGCAGTGAAGAAAAGGGGGCATTATTAGGTAGAAGTGTCATTTAATCATAGGCCATTAAGTGTTATGTGCTTTATTACCTTAATTGATAAGGCATTACACATTGCACTTAGGGTGAGCTCCTTCCAATTACCACTGAGAGTTTCCAGGTTTTTTTTTAAAGCCTCTATCTTCTGAATATTTCACTCCACCATTTCTTTTAAATGCCCTTATAAATTCTACATTTATGTTCCTGCTTTATGTTTCCATCTAAAAATGCTGGCTTAAAATGATAAATTGTCACTATGAGATACAAACTCATAAAGATTCTGGGTATTCTGACCTTCCTTTCTTAAGCCCATTTTGCATTAAGTAACCATCCCTCCAGGCAATGGCTATTTCCCCACTGTGTCAATATTGCACCTGAACTTATAGGTGGAAATGGAAAGGAATGGAACCACATTGCAAGGATTGTGTGGAACACCCACCCAATTTTTTTTTTTTACTTCAGTCTTTCTGTTTCTGGTTTGTTTTTGTCTAAGAAGGAGTCCCCATACTTACTTCAAATTTCACTTTAGATGAAATTTGGTGATGACCTATAGACCTGCAGATTCCCCCTGGAAAATATTCATTAGACTTTGCAACACTCTTTTGGTTTTCTTCAAAATTCCTCAGATGTTTGCTTGGTGTCAGATCTATGAACCAAACCATCCTGTTGCGATACGGATTGGGTGGATCAGTGTTATAACTGCTTTAAAGGCTTAGTCTCATGACCCCTTCAGTATTTAGCTGCTCACTGGTTACTCAGCATGCATACTCAGCATCCCAGGCTCATACATCCATATCTGAGGGGTACAGAGTGCTTTGTGTATCCCTCCTCCTTTTTTAGCATGACTTAACTTTTAGCACCCTGCCATCTTTTAGCACTATCACAGACAGACACAATTGTGCCTTTGGCCTCCTCTACAAGAATTCGGCTTTACGCCTGGTTAGCTGATTATGCGCATATTCGCAGAAGCGCTTTATCGTAAATGCTTGTATGCAGGAGGTAATTAAGCACTCAACGGGTTACCTTACCGGTTGTTTCAAATGCGCTTTACAAGTAGTTAATGCGGAGAATCGCTTGTTCACATAGTCAAAATGTGTTTTAACGGCCGGAGCAAAATAAAAGTCGCTATTTAACGCGCATTCGATAATGCGCATAATCGGATGTTTAAAGCGCCTCTACGCCCGATTTGCGCTCCATTGTTGTAGAGGTAAATTTTTTAATGCGCCTTGAAAGAGTTTTAAATGCCTCTTGTAGAGGCAGCCTACGTGACATAGGAATAAAAGCACATGCTCAAAATTTCCTCCTCCCCCCACCCCAGCAGCCACCATTTATGAGGGTGGTGAGTGTTTCCTCAATGTTGTGGGTTGCCGTTTTAAAGTGAGAAAGGAAAGGTATACATTGAATGAATGAATTGTAGTTTTCTATTTTTTTTTTTTTTAAAAAAAGGGATGGATAACTCCACAACACATCATATTCAGAACTTTATTACAAAATGATGTGATTTCGATGGCAATCTGGGTAGTATCAGGTGAAGCAATGACAAGCATGTGCCAGGCCATGTACAAGATCCATTTGACCGACTTCTCTGCAGGTCATTTTGATAAATGTGGATTGGTCCTCTGGACTATGAGTTATCCCACCCTTTAGTAATAACTTCCAGAGCAGCTAGCAGTCATCCATCTCTAACAGGGCTGGCCTCACCATTAGAATGCAGCAGTTGCCTCAGGCAACAGAAGATGGGTTATGTGGGGAGGGTAGCAGTCATAGCCCCCTTGTCATTCCCTTCTGTCAGAGGACAGAGTATTCTCATGCTATGCCTGCATCCCCCCTCCCCAAGGTAGCCTGATGTACCTCAAGTGAGGTAGAAGATACTGCCCTATCCCCACCTTATCTAGGTGGAAATGTGGGAGGGCCATTTCCATCTTCGCCTCAGGCAGCAATATACCTGAGCCTGGCTGTGATTTCTATAATGAAAGATTTGGCGGAGATGTCAAGGTCGCCTGAAAATCGCATCCTTTAACCTTGAAGTTCTTTGTGCTACGGAAAGGAACGAGTGTAGCACATACATGAAAACGTGGGAATGGACAGAGAGATGCGAGGGGGTGACTATAGCTTATCAGACAGAAGTGTCAATGCCATGTCTTTGGCTACAGGAAAGAATTATTTCTCTTAGGCAATTAGGTTTTGCTTTCTAACGTGGAGCCTGAATGGTCAGCACAAGTCTGATGGTCCGGATGATTCTGGAAGTTCCTCTCCACCCCATTTCCTGTTAGTGGTTGTACAGCCATCAGGATATGGTCAACATTTTCTTGCCTTGCCGTTTTCTTGCGTTTCTTCCCTGCCACTCTGTACTGGTGGAACCCTATATTGGCACCCTGTACTCCGTGGGATAAACTGTCATGGAATGGTAGAACTGCTTCATTGCAATTGGCTAGATTTGGTGCTGAACCACAGAATTAGATAGAACACATTTCATCTTGCTGGACTATGGCTGCTCCAAACTGCAGGTCAAGGATCACATGACTAAATGATCTCCCATAGTAAGAGAGAATAAAATACACTACCCCAGGTGCATAAAAGACTAGCATTGTCACAGGGACAGCCGGAAGACAGAATACAGTTTCATTTAACAATTCAGCCCGAGCCTTGTAATTTAAAACTGTTTCTGACTTCTTTTGATTTAACTGACAGTACCGTGTTTTATTATCGCATCATTTTTATAGAGAGCTTTGAGAGCCTCTGGGCTAAAAAGTGGTATAAAAAGTTTTAATTACCTCTTTGCTTGCAGGGATAAATTCCAGAGTGAAGTATCAAATTATGTTTATTCAGTTGGATATGTAAGATCATTCTGTTGAGAGACTCTTAAAATTGTTCCACCTCAAATAGGATTAAAGTCAAAGTTGTTTCCTCAGGAGAAGATCTGAGAGTACTTTCCCCTCTGGCTCTTCCTCACAGCCACTACTGTGTTTGTTTCTCTACAGTGGGTATTATATAAAAAGTTGCCACATAAAAAGGAACCTTCAAAGCTGAGTCCATATGGGAGCATGGCATTGTTGTGACTTTTTCATATTGGAGTTTTTGTGATGATGATGATGATGATGATGATGATGATGATGATTTAAATAACATATAACAAAAACCAGTGCTTGCCACTCAGTTTAACCCTGTATGACACCCTGCTGGGTATGAATTAAGAAGATCACTGAAGAGACAGTAAATACTTTTTTCTTATATTTCTTTTGATTTTAGCTCATATATTTTAGCTCTCCCTTTTTTTTGCCCCTGGCAGGCATAATCCTTACATTCCCGCTTCAAATATTTGGTTTAATAAAGCTTGAGAAATGGCAAGGTTGGAGGAAATGGCAAGCTTGAAAAAACAATAAAGAAAAATCCATTAATGTATTTTGAGATGTGATTTGGTCCCCTTATTAAATATGTAGAGTCTAGCAATGAAAAAGAGCTATATAGTTAATATTTCACACGTACCACTGCAACATATTTTGACACACAAATCATATGGGGACTTAAAGTTCTTCTGATTAAAAGATCATCAGGCTCATGAGTTGTGAAAGCCTCATGCCCTGAACACAGAGAACAGGGTTGACACCTCATTGTGACTCAGATACCATTTCTGAGAGCCAAGATGGTGTAGTGGTTAAAGACTAGGACTGGGGAGACCCAAGTTCAAATCCCCACATGCCCAAGAATCTCACTAGTTGACCATAGGCCAGTTGCTCTCTATCACTCTGATCTATCTCACAGGAGGGTTGTGAAGATAGAATTGGTGTGAGGAACTTGAGGCACTTGGAGGAAAGTTAGGATGTAAATATAGTTAACAAATTAAATAAGGAGGCAGCTAAGGTTGTTCACACTCATTCACTTTGTCTTTGTGGGCCTGTCTTCCCCACTCTTCCCCACGTGCTATGAGATCTTCTCGTCACAGCCCATGAAGGTGGGGGCCACCAATAGATGGCAGGCTTATCACAAGCCTATGGTGTTCCCTATATCTGGCCAAAATGCTTTTTCTCTAGAGCTGAGCTGAAATTTCTCAGAAAAGTTTTTTAAAAAAAAAGAATTTGTGGGAATGTGCCTTCGTAGGCCTCCTTACCCCACCCCTCAAAAAAGAGGGCAATTTTGCAGAGTATTTCCCAAATATTCTCTGTTGACACACTTGCAATGGTGAGTTCCCACAGCCACCCCACAAGAAGCTGAAGGAGAATTTCTCCCCAATCACCTGGAGAATATTTGGCAAAATCTCCACCCACCTGTTCCATTTCGCCACCCATTTTCACTGAGCTGTTCTGCGTCACGGAGAGTGCAGCTGGGATTGTGTTGCTCAAGGAAGATTCAGAATAGAGGTGGTGACTAAATTTGCAGTCCTAAAACACATAACAGTATAGAGCAAGGCAGGATCTACACTACCACTTTATAACGGCATTGAAGTGCACTGACAAATGTTGGGGCCCAGGACACGTTCCATATAGCATTTTCAAACCACTTTCATAGTGTTATATTCTGCTTGGTGAAGATCTGGCCCAGGACACACAAAATTCAGTGAAACCTACTTGAGAGTAGGGATGGATGAATTTCTCAATTTTGGTTACTCTCAGTTTTAATTTTCCTCGTCTTTCATTCCGAGCATGCCAAACGTTGAGAATTTTTCTGCCCTTCAAACTCTGAGAACAAATTTTTTAGCGTCACATTTTCTTTTGCATAGTTCTCCCAATACATGCAATTACTTCCTGACTGTTACAGCAGTATGACAATGGAACCAATTACCAAGGGAGGGCCTGGTCTCTCCCACATTAGCGGCATTCAAGAGGCAGCTGAACAATCATCTGTCAGGTTTGCTTTAAGGTGGATTCCTGTATTGAACAGGGGGTTGGACTCAATGGCCTTATAGGCCCCTTCCAATTCTACTATTCTATGATTCTATAGGGTTAGGCTGGGAGCCCCATGCTCCAAAACAACACCTCACCCATTAATAAACCAGGGGACCTTGGGCAAGTGGCCACTGTCCCATCCTCAGCCACGCATGCAATATGGAGTCATGGTACCGATCTTCCTTACTGAACTATTGTAATCATTATTGAGGATATTGTATGATAGTTACTTCAAAACGTGAAGTGCACTGTTAAATGCTAAATATCCTTATCAAATTCAGGAAAGACCGCCATGTTTATTTATTTATTTTGCTGGCAAACTTAATTTAACTTTTAACACAGCCTCACATGATGATTTGTGGAGGTAAAGTTTTTTTGTTGTTATGAGCACAGGACCCAGGTCAGGGAGAAGGAAAGGCTGAAACTGTAAAGTAGGGATATCCGGATTTTGTGAAATCCATCTCACGTGTGTTTCGTTCTGGTGTCCTTTCACAAACAGATTCAACTTTTCCCCAGTTTGCAGGAAAATACATAAATAATTCTGTAAGAAAGTTTACAACGATTTGCATAAGTTATGCTAGTACATAACATTTAGTGTATTGTCCCCCATTCATTCAACTTTCCCCTGCATATATTTTCCAGCATGGTATATGTATCAGGAAAAACTTGCATATTTTCCTGTAAATAAAGTTTAGTACGTTTTGGGAAAATAAAATAAATCCAAAATCCCACTGACTCTGTGTGGCCTGAGGAGGCTGGTCCACAATGGATCCTTAGAAATGTGAACTCATTTAAGTCCAACTCTAATTTTTGCAGCATCCCTCCTGTGGATGAATCAGTCCTGTGTAGCCGTTGGGACCCATGCTAAAGGAAGTGCAAATTAACGCAAAACAAAACAACACAAAATCTAAACCATTGATATATTTCACACCATTTAGAGAACAAACAACACAATCAGCAGCCTAGGACTAGGTAGTTGCTGTTCGACTTCGTTGGTTCAAGCTGCAGGTGGAAATTGGATGTTTGAACATTCCCTCAAGGAAAGAAAAAAAAGTACACCTCCCCGTACGTTCAAAGCAAGAAAATCTTGACTGGGGGGGATGCCTCAGGAATTTGATCTTTGTGAAGTCTGAAACGAACGCATTTGATTTGTATGTCTCACACTTCACATGAGGATTTTGCCGTTCTCCAAATATTTTCAGCAGTTTCAACATGCCAAAACATATTTTCAAATGCATCTTTTGAAAGGGAAAAAAATATGTATTTAAGTTTGGGCTGGGCCAATGTTGTCAGCTTAGGCTTTTTTCAGAAATTCATGAGCATAGGGGTGAAAAGAAAAGAGCCCCTAAAAGTAGAGGGGGGGGGAATTTAGAAAACAAATAAAAATGGTGGGTGAGTTTGGTTACCCTTACTTAGATGAAATGGCCAAGGGGATTGTTTAACTGTGTGTTTGTTTGTTTGTTTCACTTGGCAATGGTCTTTGCAGCCTTCTATTATGTTTCATATTGGAATTATCATAGAGCCAACACTATTTCAGCTCATATCACATGGTTTCAGTGGCAATTCTGTCCCAGCTTCCAGGAAACACAGCAGAGGGCCGCAAAGTCGCTCACACAGATTTTCTGAGGAGCTGGAATGTTTTTTTGAAAGTAAAACAAAACTAGGCTGACCATCTGAAAAGGAGGACAGGGCACATGTAACTTTTAACAGTTGGAGAGAAAAGGGAATTCCAGCCAGTGTCATTTGTATGCAATTAGTCCCTGGTGAAATTCCCTCTTCATCACAGCAGTTAAAGTTGCAGGCACTATACTAGAGTGACCATATACAAAAGAAGGCAGGGCCCCTGCAACTTTGACTGGGGTGATGAAGAGGGAATTTCACCAGGAACTAATTGCATACAAATGACACTGGCTGAAATTCCCTTTTCTCTACAACTGTTAAAGTTACATGAGCCCTGTCCTCCTTTTCATATAGTCAGCCTAAACAAAACAAACAACAAAGGTGCACAACCTGAAATTTTCTCTGAATTTCTTCTGCTCTTCCCCCCACTATCCCACCAACCAGCAGAAAATGTCCTCACCCACACATCTTTGTCGATAATGAATGGATTCCCTCTGAAAGTGGAAGATGTTCAGGACGCTTCTAATTTAAGTCCAAGTTATCATGTGGTTTTAAAGCAAAAAAATAAAATAAAATAAAATTTCAGATTAATGCAGAAACGGGAGAGATGAGACTTATAGGTGAACACATGCAAAATTGACACTTTTTTTTTGTTTTGTAAATTGAAGGGGAATGGTTCTCCCCCTCCTCGAATTTTACTGGGGGGCAGTTTCGCCCCCAAACCATTACATTTCTACCCACACCGTTAGAATTATTTGCAGACCTCTTGTTAAAAGTTAATACAGTTGTAGACCTAGATTCACCCAACATTTTGTGTCTGCCTCATCATTTATAGGGGATTTGGTCACAAAAGAGGAACTATCATTTGGCTTGGGGGAATGCTATAGTTTACTGACATACAAAATTAGAAGGGGGAAACCCTAAGGAGGGGAAAACACCCAAAACAACTCAATAAAGATTGATCTTGTGCAGTGGCTATGGAGGGGGGGGGAATAGAATGGGCTATCCTAGAAGAGGGCATGGATGGCTGGCTAGAACCTTTTGTGACAGGTCACAATTATTTTGTAGCAGGTCCCACATTCCAAACACCATTCTGCATATTATAAATATTATTTATTTATTTATTTTAAATGTATTATTTTTATATCCCGCCTTCCTTCCTCCAAGTCACCCAAGGCAGCTTACATAATCCTACTCCTCTTCATTTTATCTTCACAACAGCCCTGTCAGGTAGGTTAGGCTGTGAGACAGTGACAGGCCCAAAGTCACCCAGTGAGTTTCACGAACCCAGACCTTCTGAGTCCCGCTCTAGCTACTACACCACAACGGCTCTCTTAATTTCCCATTGCATTATCTTTCTGTCACCATACTGCTCTGCCATATATATATATATATATATGCCATTTTATTTTGTTTTTTTAAAAAAAACTTCTGAACACATCTTCCAGGTGCTTGAAAAGCATTAAGCCTCACACACAGCTTTCCAAAACAAATAGTGGCACACGCAGTAAGCAATCTAAAGGATCTTGTATGTTTTCTGTATAATTAGCGTACTGTAAAAAGGTTAACATTTCTTAAAAATTAACTTGGTGGTGGATGACTAGAAAAGAGATTTCAAGTCAGAGCTTTATGGGACATAAAGTTTGTAGCTTCGTTTACCCCACCGGTTACTCATTCACCAGGCATTTAAATGGCCGAGAGCTGCTGTGAATATGGGTTACGGTGAAGGGGTTCACAAGCATATTAAAATGTCTTCAGATTTTAATAGGTTTATTAAATATAAAGGAAGAAAATGCTTTATGCCGGTTTTGTGCCTCTTGTCAACTCTTCTGCCTTCCTGTGTGCTGCCTTCATACATGCCTGCATTACTTCCCGACCTACAGAAACCTTCCTGGTCCTCTTGAAATTTTCTTCAGCCCTTGCTTTGGGCCTTATGACCTTTGCCCACAATGTGGAGAATTTGTTCACAATGTGAAGACTTTCCCTCAGTGCTAGTGAGTGGTGATGACCACCCTTCATTACATCTTCAGGGCATCTCACATAGGAATGTGTAGAACCCCCTGCCTTGAAATAGCCCTCTAGTTTTCTTGAAACTGTTTAAAGTCACCTCACAAGTCCTAGGGGTTTTACTTGAACCTTTGAATTCACATTGGAATTTCCCTTTAGGATTAATTCACTGGTGCCTCCATGTTTTCATCTTTTAAACTAGTGCCACGGCTACGTAACTGCTAGATGCTGCGGTGAGGGAATTGGTTGGTAGCAAACTAACATTTCATAGGCTGAAAGCATCCACTGGGCCTCCAACTGAACAGTGCTGATTTACGCTGATTCAGGGAGCTGCAAGTGCCCCATAAATTATCTACGTGATGAATGTGCATTATTGCAGCTTTCCAGCTTTCTTCACATCTCTTTATTTTGCACAACTTTCTTTCTCTAACTCACAAAAATGATAACTCTGCCTGTAGAAGCCATAAGGCAGGGTATTGAACCTCAGGCCCAGGGGATAAATCCAGCCCTTCTGGTATCCCAATTTGGTCCTCTGGCATTTCCCACATGGCCAAAACCTGACCTCACCAGGTGGTCCCCACTTGTTTCCCTGACCCCAATCAGCTGTTGAATAGATTTTTCTCCATGCTAAATGGTGGAAATGCATCTTCTAAGGGTTAGTTACCAGTAGTAAGAAGTTGAAACTAAAATATGATGGTGTTTTGGGTATTTTGGCCCTGCCCCTTTTTGCTTTTGGCTCCACCCCTTGCCTTTGGCCACACCCACCACTGGAATGCAGCCACCGAGAGCTTCTCTGGAATTGAATTCAGCCCATCGGCTGAAATATGGACTTACGTTGAAGGTGAAGGGAATTCCAAAGAGCCAGTCTTGTTTTATCAGAAAGCAAACTCAGCACAATTTAGTATTCTGTTCAATGTTTTTAGTGCTTTTTAAAGAGCAGAGTTAAGTAGGGGTGTGCATGCCAAAAAATATCATCGTTTATTGTTATCGTCATTTCGGACCAATAAAAAATATTGTCTTCATTCATATCGTGGGTGAACCATATCGTCTTCACGACAATTATCGTGAAAAAATGATATTTTTTGCAGTCCTTTTTTTAAAGGAAAAAATGCCTATAACTTCTGTATTTTAAAAGTTAGAGGCTTGAAACTTGGTCACAGTGCTTATGGGGTATGCCTAAGTATGTGTATGAAATCTGAGATTGATCCCTCCAACCCTTGATTTTATATGATTTTTTAAAGATCATTTCCGTTCTGACAGGTCTGAATGAACGCACAAAGTGAGCTGTCATTCTGATCTGTCAGAACTAAAACGATCTTTAATACATTCATTCAAAATCGAGGGTTGGAAGGATCGATCTCAAATTTGGCACATATGTGTCTTTCTTGTATGTAGACTTCATACGGCACATTATGGATACCAAGTGTCAAATTATTGCCCCACAGGTGTCAGTTTTATAAGCAGTCAAATTTTGAGGCTTATAATGGTGGAACCTTTCTTCTTCTTCTTCTTCTTCTTCTTCTTGTGACTCACCTTAACTAAAAGGGCACTCATGTGCCACATTAATAGCCACAAAACATCATCACTTATTTGGTTGAGAAGTCCTCTCGACTATTAGGAAAACAATTTATGTTCCATAGGAACACAGAGGACGATGGTGAAACCTATGCAAGACCTGTTTTTACAGGATGGTATTCTTCCACACAATCTAAAAACAGAATTGTACAGTGAACTAGTACATGAACGGTTGCACTATGATGTTTTCAATTCAAGGGGATTGATGTCTCCAGTGGAATGTTCTCTTCCCACTATAATATAATGGATTCCTGTAATCTACAGTTTGTGCCTTTGGGAAAAAAAGTTTTCCACGGTATTCTTTTATTTTCATATTCGCTTGGGAGCAATAGTTATCAGTGTCACAACCCTTAAGCCATATTGCCATACCATACTGTCTTCCCCCAGACAGAACCCTCTGTGACAGATGAAAGCCTGAATTTAATAATGCTGGCATTTATATTGTGTGGCCCACATGAACATATGAACTATGAGAAATGCATAATGTGTAATATACCATTCATTGAAGGTAGCCTGGGATTCAAACACTGTCTGGCTATTTATAAAGGATGACAATGGGTAGAGGTGAATGTTGTTAAAAGATATTAAAATCCACAGCATCTGAATTTACAAAAGTATGTTCATCACAATTAGGTGGACATAAAAGGGTCATAAATTAGTGTATACTGGATCCACATGACAGATTAAAACAACACGAACAACACAGAGGATTACTTCCGCAAGTAATTCCCATCAACAGATGGAAATGTATTTTGGGAACAGTTCATGCATGTGATCTCTCCGTCAGTTCTGTGATCTTCAGCTGGGATTCAGTTAATGGGATCATCAAGAAACATATTTCATGTTGGAGCCATTCACAGAGCATGCTTTCATGTATATTCAGTGAAGGGAATCACTTCTGGGAATCAGCTTCACATTTCCCCTGAGAGTAAATAAAATAACTGATCATCCGTGAGAACTATTTTTCTTACAGTATCCTGCTTGCTTGTCTCTCTCCTATTTGTCATCTTAGCTCAAAATCCAGATAGCACTTCCAGCTTCAGAGAAAGCCCTCCTTCCTTCAGAGTGCCTTTGGCATTTTGATAGGCAGGGGTGGGACAGATAAAGAATCTAATTCAATTTGCTGAGGCACAGTTTAACATCAGGTGATAATTAAAGCAATAAAGTTAATGATCTTGATTGTATTCTGGCGAAGACACTGGCTGAATGCGGACAACACGATAGTCAATGGTGGGGTAATAATGAACTTTACAGTTGTTCATCTAGGGGGTACTCCCCACACAACATGGTAATAAATAATCAACTGTGGTGTGGATTAGGAACAGCGCTGAGTTGACTATGGCAGCATTCGGATGACACGATAGTCAATACAACTGACGATTGTTCCCCCCCCCCCCAGTTGCTTATTGTGTTGTCCGAATTCAGCCACTGTAAAATGAAGCAAACCAATGCATAGATATACTCCTGGTAATCCAAACAGTAGAGATGGGTGAATCTGTCAATCTCAATCTCATCATCTTGTTTTCTCACTGGAAAGCGCCTTCTGACTTGGGTCCACATTGGATTGTGAGCTTTTCTCCTCCCCTGAATAATGTGTACGTATTTCCATGTTCATTTTTTCTAACTATATTCATTATGTGTATGCACTTCTAAAATATATGCATTCCACCCCATCCATCGTGAGACTAGTGGTTTTGTGCACTTTTTCAAATGTATGTATTCTTTATGCACACATTCCTTGCCTGCATTTTTGTATGCATCCACTCCACCCCCATTGGTAAGCCGTTTAAATATATGGGTTTCATTAGCAAGATGCATTCTGTGTATGAATGGGGGAGAAGTTTGTTTGGTTCACATTTTAATGTGAATCTGATAAGAATACTTAGCATTTATACAGTGAACTTCAAGTGTTCAAAACAACTATCATACATTTTACAACAGCTCTGTAAGGAAGATCAGTATCAATCCTCCATATTGCAGTTGGGTGCCTGTGAGTGAGTGAATGGCTGTTTGGCCAAGGCCATCTAGTTCATTAATGGATGAGGTGAGATTTGGCACATGGGCCTCCTAGCCCAATCCTCTGCATGTTGACTCTCATTAGGGATGGGAGAGACATTGGTTTAATTCACATTTTGATGTGAACATACCGAATTTCACATGTTTGAACTATACAATTGAAACTCAGTTGTCCACTGAAATTTGCACGTCTCCAAATTTTGAAGTGGAGTTCTCCAATCAAAAAATGTGCATATACTAGGAGAAAGTGCACACAAATGTGTACATTTGTGAAAACAATATTCAAAAGGGCATTTATTGGGGAAAGTGCTTGCACAAATGTGTATATTAGGCAAAATGGTATGCAAAATACCATCCTTTGAGAGACATAGAAATGAATATAAGTATTCATGCAAATTTTGGGACACATTGAACTCAAGATTTTGAAAATGGAAAACTGACAGAAAGTGACATTCATCCATTCCTAATTCTGTTCCATACTCACTCTTGGGAGGTGTGAATTAAATCTCTTCACATAAAAGAGCAAATTTAATCAATTTCTCACCCACCCCTTTCCTTATCCCAAAGACGTGGAGGGAGAGTGACAGAAAATCTGCCATGAATTTGTATTAAAGGACAGCAACTTATCATTTAGGGTGCAATCATGTTATGCCTTTGATGCTCATAAACTTCCAAGCACAGAGGCTTATGGACATCCAGTTCAGAGCAGGAGGAATGGCTGCAGTTTCTGCCTTCGCCGTTCCTTCCGCTCTGCACTTGTGGGGTGTTCTGGAAGGAGAGGGAAGGAGGCTGGAGAGGCCTGGGAATACTGCATAACCTAGCCCTTCCTCTAACTGCCCACAGGAATGCCCCCTTTACTCCTCCCCAAGGTCAGATTCCCAACCTCATAGAGGCAGCCAGTGCGGTTCTTTCTGTATCAGCTGCAAGGGGGAAGGGGAGCTTGGATTCCTGGATCCAAGGTTGGAGCTCTGTCTCCGACCCTGGATCCAAGAATCCTAAGCATCTTACAACCCACCCCAGAAGCTGTCTCAGGCCCATAGGATTGCTCCCTTATTTAGTTATTCATATTACAACCACCATGAGGGGCATCATTTGTATTTGCTGCCTCTGGCACCAAGGTGTCTTTAACCATCTCTGAATGTTGAAAAATGAAGATTTCAGGGTGGAGCATTTCATTTGCAGCTTTAGATTAAAAATAATAATAATAAGTCTAAACAGGAAAAGCCCAAATTTCTTTAAAACCATTCTTCCAATTTTCATGTCACCTCAGATAATGTAATCCTCCTGAAGAGTATGGGTTGAATACACTTAGTTATATTTATGGGAGACCAATTGAACCCAATGGGACTTAAGTTCATGACTAAATTATTTTCCATTGATTTCAGTGGGTCTACTCTAAATATGACAAAGTATGATTCCTGTGCAGACAGTTAAGGTGCAATACAAGTGGGGGGGGGGGATAAACTGAGGGATTCAAAGGAATAATTCAAAAGGGGGAATTTCTGAGGGCACAAAAGTCTTACTATAAAAGTCTTATTAAAATAGTTTTAATCCATATTAATGATTTTATTAATTATCTTAATCCTTAATAAAGAGATTACATAGCATTGATTTACAGCATATATGATTTGCCATCTTCACATCTGACATCCTCAAGGAACTCTAAGAAGCGATGTTGATTCTTCTTTCTCCACACTTGTTAGAAGGTCAGAATTTCACATTTGAATTCTTTATAAGCTCTTGGATAGATACGATCTGGACTCAGTGGCTGAATTCGGACAATATGATAGTCAATGGTGGGTAATAATCAACTTGACAGTTGTTCATCTAGGGGATACTGCCCACACAACATGGTAATAAATAATCAACCGTGGTGTGGCTTAGGATCAGCACTGAGTTTACTATGGCAGCATTCGGACGACACAATAGTCAATACAACTGATGATTGTTTTCCACCCCCAGTTGCTTATTGTGTCATCCGAATTCAGTCAGTGTATATATAGTTTGTTGCTGTTAATGCTATTGGCAGTTTATTCCTCAAAATCATTCTTGCATCCCTACTTCTCTTATTTATTTATTTATTTTTATTTATTTTTATTACATTTCTAGCCAAAGCTATTTATTTATTTATTACATTTCTTTTGCACAAGTTTGTTTTTAATTGTTTTTGTTGTTTTCCTCGTTTGGAAAGACTTCCATTTTCTGAAGAACTACTTTTCTCTAAAAGCTCCCTTGGGACTGCTTGCTAGCCATATTGATGATATCTTGGACTTTGTGGTGGCTATTGTGACTTGTGGTATACATTGTAGCTGAGCCTCTAGTTATTGTGCTTTTGAGTAACACCCAAGAATTCTGGAAAGTTTTTGCCTCCTTGGTTTTCCCTTTCCATTTCATTTACTAGTCTTGCTGCTCTTATTTCAAAAGTGGGTAGCCCCACGTCGAGGAACCTTACTTTCCCCAGTTCTGTGGAATAATTTACCAGAGCCATGTCCCTCTCTCCTGGCCTGCACGAAAAATAATATGCAAAGTACATTTATTCAAGTGTGTTTTTCTTGGCAAATTAATTCAAGATTGCTTTGCTAAGCAAATAGGTTTCTTTTGCTATTTTCACTGAGTTGACTGTATCTGGTATTATGACTTTAAGGTTTAATTTTAATAGTTTTAGTGAATTGTTTTATTATCAATTGTTAGCTGCCTTGAGCACTTGGGGAAGTGTCCCGTAATTAAAATATGAATAAGTATATGTATATTTCCTATCAAAGTATCACCATACCATGAAAATTGAGCCCTGCTAAATTTCTGCACAACAGGCTGTACATGGCCAATAAATCATTGATAATATTATAACGTTAAATATGACAGGAGAGGCTGGGTGTGTATTTTTGATTTTCTTTCTTCATTTTATTTTCAATATTATCTTCCATGGATGTGGTTCCATCTTTACTGTCATAAGATTGGATTCTTCAGGCCATAAAACATTATGTATTATCCCATTCATTCGCTGTGTTGAATTCTTTAGAGAAATGGTACTGTGAGATAGAAGATGACTTGGCCTCTAAATAATAATAAAAGAAACTGACACAGAGTTCCATCACACCAGCCTGGTGTGTGGATTTGCAGCATGGTACTCACATGATGCCATGCCTGCCCTGCTGGCACCCCGCCTCTTCCCCAGCCTTTCCTAGAATGCTGAAAGTCTGGATTATTTTCCCTAAGTGCATTTAACATGCCTTAAGTCTCTGTGTAGTTTTAAAGGAACTGGGGGCTTGAATGGATTGCATCAGATCCTGGCAGGGAAACACAATCTCTCACAGCAGCCGGCTCCAAGCCTCAATATAAAACTCAAACCTTGTATCCCAGGCTTCAAAGCCTTTTTTTTAAAAAAAAAAAAATCATACAACGCCTGAATCTCTGCAGAGACAGGATTCTACTCCCTCTATGCCCCCAAACAGCCAGGCTAAAGGGTCGTTCCATTTTTGCCTGGGAGTAAGGTGGTCTGGTTGAAGAACTCATCTGCCAGGACCTGACTGGTGGGAGAAAGAGAAGGGGAGGGGTGGAGTGGAGCTGAAGAGCTAACGAGTGAAGGAGCAAAGGTGCAAAAGAGCAGCTATTCAGGTGAAAGGGATCATAAGCTTGATGCGATTTTGCCTCAGAGGTAAAAAAAAATGCGGAGGCAAACCCGGGGGGGGGGGATTAGATGTGATGGAGGTTTAAAGCTGCTGCATGGATCACAAATAGTTACTATGCACCTGGGATAGTGGAGAGTATTGTGTTTAATTAATTAATTAATTAATTTCTAACCCGCCTTTCCATCCAGATCGAGGCAGGGAACAACAATAAATATAAACATAAAAATCATAAAATGGATAAACCATCAAAACAGATAAAAACAAATACATTATTGAAAACATCTTAAAATTCAACTGGGTAGGACTGCTGGAAGAGAGCAGTCTTCATGGCTCTCTTAAATTCATGAAGACTGCTAATTTGTTGACTCTCCTCTGGCAGGCCATTCCACAGTCTGGGAGCAGCAGGAGAGAAGGTCCTCTGGGTTAAAATAAAAGTCAATTCCCAATTTGTACTTTTTTAAAAACAACAACAACAATCATCTAACTTTATCATTGTATATTCAGAACCCCCATTTTTATGGCCACACTTCCAAAACAATAACAACAGCAATGTTTTAAAAAAACCAGCAATGTGCATGTTCGAAGACAGTGAAATTGTAGCAGGATTTGAAATACCACTGAACAGAGACCCCTAAACTCCGAAACATCCTTGTAATAAACAACAGGCAATATAATCAATAACAGTAACAGATATAGGCATAAAAAGGGATTATTCATTTTGTATTCGACTGAAATCTTAAGAAATGCTGAGCGTGCTTGTGATTTGTTTTGTTTTTTCTTTCCATTGTGTTCAAAATCCTCTGAGGTCATTACCTGCCCAAAGGATGAGTGCCAAGCAGGGCAGCTTTCCCTCTGTGATAAGTGCTTGCCTTTGAAATGTGGTACCACAACAGGCAGTTCCTTTCTTTAAATGAGAGCTAGACTTATGCACCACCTGGTGGTTGAGAAAGAATGTGATGGTGCAAGACTCTTCAGCCCTGAACTAAACAGAACACTAAAAGCCTGTTTGCTTCCATTGTTTCCTGCCTCTGCTGCACTTTGTGGGTGGCGGTGGTTGTTTTAAAAAAGCTGCCTCCTCCTCCTCCTCCTCCTTCACGTGGTCCCAGCCAATGAGGGATCACATAGAGAATGTGATATCACAGTGCAACACAGGCAATCACACTTGGCTAACCTGCAAAACCACGGAGGGCAAATGGCTCTATTAAGAGTAAGGGCAGTGCTACTTGAATAACTGAAATAGCTGATTGCAGGCAATTGCAGGCATTGATTGCCCTCACACTGTAACAGGATGTACTTCCATCCCCTTTCAGCATAATCCCTGGGGGGAGGGGGAATCACTGAGTGGTGATACCATTCAGAACTATCAAAAATGTTTGCAAAAGCATCTCCTTTCAACTCAGACTTTCACCCATTACTTTTCTCCAACTTTGATCTCTCCAACATTTTAGCCTCCAGAGAGAGAGAGAGTATATACTGAGCAGTGATTCATGTGATTATTTTATATTCCGTGGAACCATTCTCAACTAAGGTCATCATTGGCAGTATATAGTATGTGTCATTCCCCTAGTGCAAATTATTATTATTATTATTATTATTATTATTATTATCAAATGATGTTGACTAATACAAACTAGGTTCTAATCTGAAGTAGGAGCAAGAGGAGAATCCAACTAAAGTTACATTTGTGCAAATGCAATTGAGCATGAGGTTGCACAACTTGTGCAATTTGGTTGTGTGTTATGATTGCGCAACCCGTTGTGAAATAGGTTGTGCATCACACTTGTTCAGTCAGCACAACCAGTTGTGCAATCGGTTACACAATGGGCTGTGCAAATGCTCGTGTGGTGCAAAGGTTCAGTGGAGCTCCGCTAGCACTGAGTTTGTGGGCTGACACCATTGGATACTGCCCCAGGGTTCTCATCTTACACCTCATCTTTAAAGGTAAACCCAACCCAACCTGAAAGTTCTTTAACCCTCTAAGAGTTACTGATACCCCCAATATATATATATATATATATATATATATATATATATATATCAGAAGCTCATGTGAAGGGGGAGATTTCAGCCCAGCCTTAGGAATAGTAGATGATCAATAGTAAGTGAAGTTTAAGGAACTGAAAGGGAGGCCCTGCATAGCAGGCATGGGCCACCTATGAAATGAATTTATTTGCCTGTTTCATTCATGCCTCTTATGGAAGGGGAATATTTGGCTAGCATATTAAATGTGTATCTGGCACACAGACTCTATGACACTATTGCAATAAATAGTGTAAGAAATAGGAGATGAGGCTAGGAAGTTTCTTTGATGATGATCTGAAAAATCTATGGGGAATGTATTTGAAGGTGGTAAGAACACAGCTTGTAATCAATAATGTCTAAATTATGCCATGGCCTTTTTATTGCCTGTCTGCGTTTCCTGGGTAAATTAAATGTGCTGCAGGAACTGACTCCATTTTCTCTTTATTGGTGCTGGACATGCATTCCTCCGACATGAGGTTCTTTATTATCAAGGTGTGAGTTTTACATGGAAGTCAGAGAAAGCCAGCTTAGAAACGTTTGAGAGGAATATCTTAATGCATCTGGTACTGGTTTGTGAAATATATCCTAATGTCAGGTGCATTGCTGATTCATTTGTTATTAAAAATAAAAATAGAACACCTGGAGGGTTGAGGGGGGATGATGCCTTTTAATTCACAGCATGACACCTGATATGCCCTCACATTCTCTGCTTGAGATGTCAGACTGTTTCCAAATAAGGATACAAAACTACTTTATAACCTGCATTCAGATTTCCCCCTCTAGTAAAGTATTGGGAGAGTAGCTGGGAAGAACTATGTTAAATTATCGAATGCTGAGTACATTTACGGTATGTATTGTATGCAAAACATACAATTTTAGCTAATCTTGGTTCAGATAAGAGGCATATAAACCTTGCATACTGTGTCTCTAAAAAATTAAGTGCTTGTCAAACTGGTATTCTTTGGAAATGAAGGAGCTTGGTACATGCAATCTTTCTGTTCATCTTCAATCAGAAGGCCATTACAGATGATTGGTTCAAACATGATGTTGTATGTTCTATTAACCACAGTTAGGCAACCAAGAGTATCACCCAGGCTCACAATTTCTTCCTCCTCCGTCCTAATATCTTTGCTCTGCTTGAATAGAGATCTCCCTCTTTCCATTTTTGGAGCTAACCATGGTTAACATTGCATTTTCATTGGTATTATCAATAACCATTCAAAGCTCCAAACCACTTTGCAAACATGTTTAGAAAGGAGTTTGAAAAAATTGGTGTGTGTTTTTACCAAAACCTGGGATACAGATGTAAGACTAACTATGGATGGGATGGGATCCTGCCACCTTTGGGGGCTATACAAGGGGTGGCCAAGGGCTGCATGAGCCACAGAGCGGTAGGTTGTGCCCCCCTGATTTACAAGGACCTAATACTGAGAAGGATAGACAGGAATATTTGAGAGCATTACACATCTTTAATTATATAATAAATAAATATTTTCTGAAGTGAACAAATAACTCACCTTTTCACTGTGTAACTTGATGGGATGACAGGGATTTAAAACATAATTTCATACTTGTTTGTTTGTGAAGGCTTTCTATAATCTGCTTACACTTTTCTATATAATCAGAGGATGTAAATACAACTATGTGGTAGTGTTCAGGTACGCTTCTACTTCTTGCCAGAGAACATGCAATGTTGGATTTATACTTTATGTGATTTGGATACTTGTTTAAGCATGATTCTTATTTGTCTCAAATAACTTAATGTTTTACTTGTCATTCTTTCTAAAGGTCCTTCATTGATTTTAGGTATACAAAAATAAGAATATTAAGATTTATAATGCAAGACAGCAAAAAAGCTGAATTGGTAGAGTTTGTTTAACCTTAAAAAAGGTTAACAGTGCAATCCCATATGCATTTACTCGGACATAAGCCTCACTGCAGGCAAAAAGGGGAAATAATGAGACAAGACAACTGTATATGATATCTAATACGGACCACATTTAGTAAAAATCTGCAAAGGGAAACTGGGCGGGCCCTAATCTACGCCAGCCACTAGCTAGGCATTTTATATCGGGCGAAGCATTCTATGACTGGCAAGTGGCATCAGACAATCGCCAGACCCAGGCCATACCCCTTTTGGGGAGGGTAGACTTAGGGTGACCACATTTGGGAAACCAAAAAAGAGGACCCTCAGTGGGGTGGGGGTGGGAAAGTGGCTTTCCGGGGCCTCTGGAAAGCATGTCATTCACCCCACTGCTTTAAAGGCCCCAATTGGAGTGGAGGAGGGGAAAATGTGTCATTCCCACCCTCCACTGCTCCAATCGGGTCCTTTTCTATAATGTCCAGGAATGACATACTTTCCCCTGTAAGGTCCTGATTGGAGCAGTGGGAGGGAAATAACCCACCTCCAGAAAGCTCGTCATTCCCTCCAACCATGCTAATGTGGCCTTAAAGGGGAAAGCTTGTCTTTCCAGGACATTATAGAAAATTACAGAAAATCCCCCCTGACACCCAGGATAGAACAAAAACCAGGACAAATCCGGGGAAATCCTGACAGTTGGTCACCCTAGGTAGACTGACCCATGCCACTCACCCCCCGGGCCGCACAACACCGGTTGGAGTGACGAGAGTCAGCCTAACAGGTGGCCTTATCCCCCCACTAGGGCCTCGGAACCTTCAATGGAAGGCCTCAGGTATTACCTGTCACCAAACAACAGTGCCACAGAATGGTCACCATCCCTCTCCTCTAAGTGTGCCCTCCCCTACCAGCCTAAGCCAAATGTCACCAAATTAACCAAGATCAGAATATTATCATTCCTAAGACACTCTCTTCTCACTTACAATGTGAAGTAGGCAAAAAGTCACATACCCCAGGCCAATCAGACTATGTGCCAAAAATTCCTACTCGGCCCCCAAAAGGGCGACCAGGTAAAACCCACACTGCATACAGGGAGGGAGGGAGGGAGCCACGTTTCGAAGAGCCTGGAGGGCTGGGTGCAGCTGCCTTATATACGCATAGCCACCCAGCCCCCAGCTCAGTGGCGCCAAATCTGCCCCAATGGGGAGAGAGCATGTCTCTTCTCCCCCCGTCCACAACTACCTCCCCGTGGCCAGTGCCAGGACGTGGTGGAAGGGCATTTATATTCAATGGAACTTAGTCCCAGGTAGGTATGTGTAGGGATGACAGTGTAGAATAAACTTACTTGAGACATAAAGTGAAACTTTATGCAGTTTCTTTGATTCATGAACATTCCCCAAATCCATATTACTGCAATACATTTATTAGGCCAATTCAAAGGTCTCACAATACTGTGCAAGCTTTCATATTCTCTTGAATTATTCATCAGACAAGATGCTAAAGCAACTAAAAGTTTGGAGGGGGGAGGGAAGGATAACTGCCTGGTATTCAAGCCATGGAGTCTGGATTTCGTTACAGTCTTAATGGATGGTGGGATTAGACTGCTGATATTCATGCTGGGTCTGCTCAGAAAACACACTGAAGCCATGGTTTGGCCGCTAACCCCTTTGCAGCAAATGGTTAGTGAGTGTGTTTAACCCATGGTTATGTAGCCATCATTGTTAGGAATGGTTCACACGACATGCTAATCCACAGTTCACACAGTATGCTAATCCATAATGTTTAGCTCAAAAGGCTTAACCACAGTGGCTTAGCGTGTTGTCTGAACAGGCCATTAAGATGTATCATCACTGAGATGATTCCATGTTGTGTCTGGGATCTTTCCAAGGGTTGGTGAAAAGAAGAAACAAATAAACAACATCCATTTTTGAAAACATTAAATCCAGCTGTTACTCAGAACCACCACCATTCTTAGGCAAAATGTTCCTTGGTAGAGAAGTAGAGAGAAACTAGACTATGGCTCAGTTCGGACGACACATTAGGCAACGGAGGAGGGGAGGAAAAAATGTTAGTTGTGTTGCTTATTGTGTTGTCTGGAGGGCAGCACACAACGCATACACAACTGACAGTACGTTAATCAGGCACTTTAAACAATGGAGCAAAACAACGGGCTTGCACATTGTTTAGTCCAAAGCCCCGTTGTTTAAAGTGTCGTCCGAATTCAGCCCCCCTCTCTCCATGGACTATTCCGTTTCGGAATAGAGTTCTGCTGCCTAGAGCAGCCAAAAAACCCCAGCCGCTCTATGCAGCCTGCAGAACTCACGGTGCATGCTTGCTGAGATATGGCTGGGGGACACACGGAGGAGAAGCTGCAACCAAAATGGTCGCCGCAAGTTCATTGCAGCTGGGGTGTTTGCTGGTTCCAAGCAGCGCCAGCTGCAGTGTGTCATCTGTGGAGCTCCTCCTGCCTAACGCACAGTCAGTATGTTATTTACCCCTCCATTGCTTAATATGTCGTCTGAACTGAGCCAATATCTATCTATCTATCTATCTATCTATCTATCTATCTATCTATCTATCTATCTGTGATAATTTTAGATGGCAGGAAAAAGTGGTGGGAAAAGAACCTAATTCTGTCATTTGAAAAAAAAAATTGGCTAATATGGCTACCTTCACTTTTTGTTTAACCTATGAAATATAGTCAAAGCAGGATATACAATTGCACAGAATCTAGAGAATGATCAAATGTGTATGGTTTTGTTCCACATGCATGAAGAATTCCAACACATGTTTGAGTCAATAATATCATCAACCATTTAAGCCACGGAGGTATAAGTGATTAATACAATTTAAGGTCTTGTGTTATATGCTTTATCCTTCAATTTGCAAGTGCATTCTATTACTCTGACCTTAGTTGCAGGTTTACAGACACACATGCGCTCAGCAATCACAGAAACACCAGAACTGTAAACAGAGGCAGATTATGGCGGATTATTCTAGATTACAGGAGAGAAGTTAACTGAAGAACACTAACAAAGAGAGGGCTTTATACTACCACAGATATTTCCCGAAAGAAAGATGATGCCATGGAATTTTCATGACTCCTGGGGGCTGACTTGATGGGTTGTCCCCATGCTAAGTAGCGAGTGTGGGGTTCGCATCAAAGGAATAGTTGCCACCATCCTATGCACCTTGGCTTTCCCAACCAAGCATCCTTCTCCCCACCCTGGAGAAGCATGGAGGTATTCCAGCAGCCATTTGTCTCACTGACCTTCCCCCTCCCCCCTTTCCAGGCAGATGGTGACCGGTCAGGGGTTGCCATCTGCCCAGCCACGCCTCCAGCATGGCGACAGATGGCAGATGTGCCATTGTCACCTCACTGCAGAGAAAAAAGTCAGGGTAAGTTCCCTACTTTTTTTATTTTGGAGCTTCGGCGGAAAGCCCTGGGATGGCTCAACAGTGGTTTCTGTATCATAGAAACAACCCAGTGCCACTATGGAGCCACCCCTGGCTTTTCCCCACATATAGAATTTGAAGAATGTGTCTCCAAAATCAAAGCCATCTTGCTTTTGTGAAGGAAATGAAAAGTCATATATGGGGACAAACAACTTGCTAGAATTGTGTGCAAATGGCTTCTTGAAATTATCCACTTAATTTGTGGGCAGAAAAATTTGGGAGTGGGGGACTCATAACACTGAATTTCTCTGGCAAACGTTTCCACGAGTGAGTTGGCAGTCTGACCACTATTTTACATTCTCCACAATGGCTCAGACATAGCATTGTTCATGGACATTGTGTGGCGAGGGGATGACAGCTACCATCCAAAACTGGTGGAGCATATTTGTAGAAAATTCTGCCATGTTTACTTCTTTTCTGAGGGGGGGTGGTGGTGAAAAAAACCACCCAGGTATTTTCTCAGAAAAGAAAATATTTTCTAAGAAATGTCTCCTCAGCTCCAGCTGATACTTTATACACAAGCACACCTCACAAATGGAATTAAAGGAGCAGACACTATCATGCTGACTTTTCTGGCAGCTGGAGACATTTGGAAATCATGAGAGTCTAGCCTACTTATAGACTGAAAGAGGTCTATTTCGGGATTGGCTTCACTAAAGATAGGACGCTCATATTAGGAAACATACTGCATTTTCTGCTGTCTGGTTATGGCTAGGGATGTGCACGGGACCTCCGACGTTGTCCTGAATTGGTTCGGACAAAATCAGAGGTCCATCGGATCGGACCCGATCCCGATCCAAAAATTGGACGTCCGATTTTTGGATCGGCTGCCATTTTTGGTGTTTTCACCATAGGCTTGCATTGGGGGAAAGAAAGCTTTCCCCCAATGCAAGCCTATATGGAAAACATGCCGGTGGGTGGGTGAGTGGGGGCCTAACTCCCCCCTCCCTGTCGCTCCCCCCCACTCATGCTCCTTACCTGCTGGGGCCGTCCGCTGCTCCGATCTACTGAGAAACAGGCTTCGCAGCCTGCCTATCAGTGGTGCACCAGGTGAGGACGTCATCACCCAGCGTGCCACTGAGAGGTAGGCCGCGAAGCCTGTTTCTCAGTAGAAGGGACAAGTGGACGGAAGCGGGTGCCCTGGCAGATAAGTGGGGCCCTCATCCTCCTGCCCCCTCGTGCTCCTTACCTGCCGGGGCACCCGCTTCTGTCTGCTGCTCCGATCTACTGAGAAACAGGCTTCGCGGCCTGCTTCTCAATAGTGCGCCGGGTGATCATCACCCGGCACACTATTGAGAGGCAGGCCACGAAGCCTGTTTTTCAGTAGAAGGGGGCAGCAGACGGCAGCAGACGGCCCCAGCAGGTAAGGAGCACGAGGGGGAGGAGGGGGATTACCTGCCGGGGCCATCTGCTGCCATCCGCTGTCACCCGCGGGTAACAGCGGACGGCATCGGACGGTCCCAGATGGCCCCAGTGGGTAAGGAGCGTGAGGGGGAGGAGGAGGTCCGATCCTCCAATCTTCTCTGAACCGGATCAGGTCCTTTCGGACTGGTTTGGATCAGATTGGACAATCCAGAAGCCGGGATCGGAATTGGATAATTTTATCCGATTTTGGTCGGATCGGCTCCGGATCGTGGATCGGACCCGATCCGATACACATCCCTAGTTATGGCTATACCCACATTGGTCATTCACCCCCTGAAGGACTTTTAACTAGCAAAATAATAAAATGTACTATCTTTTTGGCATGTTCCTTTAGAATCCCAAAGCAGTCTTTTTTCTTAGACAGTGTACTGCTTTTATCAGATGTATGCTGAAGGAGAGTTTATGCCATTATAATTTCTCAAGTTACTGTTCTTGGTTTACAGATACCTTTCAATGCAATTGAAAGGTATCTGTAAACCAAGATCTGTAAAACACTCATCTTGTGTCATCAGATGAGTATTTTATCATATGCTCGTTACTGCCTACTTACGGATGTTTGCAGGTCCTTTTAATGACAAAGTCTGCCTGCTGTTCCTTCTGGCCTTCTTTCCATCACATCCTGGACCCTGTAAATCCATTTAAACAAACAAAAAAAAAGTGCTGCCATTTCCTGCTTTGTGCAGGAAAAATGGCACAATAAAAACTGCCACTCAATGGGCCTTGTGGTCATGGTGTACTTCCTCTTTCTTCCCCTGTGTGAAGAAAGAGGAAATATTGTGGGACAGAAGTGAGGGGGGGGGAGTGATGGTCAGGAAACACGATTTTCCACCATCTGATGATGCTCACAGAGAAACACAAACATGTTCAGACCTCCCCTCCCCCAAACACTGAGAAAGGTGACTACACATACTAATAGGCACCAAATGTTTTTGACTAGAGCCATGACTCCTGTCATGACCCAGGACTCTGGCAGTGACACGGGCTCTAAGTTTAAAGAACCAGTGGTGCCAACAGAGGAAACTTCAGGCACCACTACAAAGCCTGAGACCTCTGAGCCTAAGCTGCCACAGTCCTCTGAGTCTGAGCTTCCCAGTATTCCCTGAGACTGAGTTGCCAGAGACCCTGAACCTGACACCTAGCTCCAGCTCTGTAGCAGCAGCCACTTTCCATGGAGCCAATGTGCCAATAGTGGCAGCACACCAAGCAAGAACTCTTAGAGAGATGGAGTGTTAGGCTGCAGGACAGGCTTCCATTTTGTAGGCAAAGGCAGAGTCTGGGACTGTAGCAATGAAGGCCTCGGTTTGGTCTCAGACCTTGTCTGAGCAAGTTGCTCGCTAGGAGATCTCCTGCGCACTGCAACTTCCAGCCTGCCATGTCTAATGTGGATGCTGCCTTGTACTGAGCCTTAGGCACCTCTGCTCAGACCAGAACAAGACATAAAGACACAGAGAGAAGATAGTGGTGGAGATGAATGTGGTGCTACATTCTTTGGAAATAATGTGTGGACATTTTTACTTGTTTTCCCAATAAATCAGAAGTGCTTTCTTTTCCTTTATCTGTTTTATTAATACATGCTTTCCCCTTGCTGTTTCTTTTTTCCTTTTTTTATTTATTATTAAAGCAGAAGATATAAAGTGGTTTATTTTTTCAGCTTCCCCACTGGCACCAGAGAACTGATTCCTTTTTCTCTGCTAGAGCCCTTCTAGGAAACATTATTATCTTTAATCCCACTCAAAATACCATTAGCAGCCTAAACTAATATTTTTAGCAATTTATCACTGGCTAGGGAGAACTATTGAACAGTGCATTCATATCTTTTAAATATGAGTCTCTCTGGTCATGGATCTCAGGGGGTAGGAGCTTATGTCAGATTTAAGAGATTTTGTTTCACATTTCTAATTGTTAAGACGTTGCAACCACGAGGAGAGGGGGGAAAGAGGAAATAATTTCCCATCTCTCTTATCAGTTCTATTGTACTATTGACACCGAGCAAGGTATAGAGACAACAGTAGGAGGGGGAATCTCATGAGAAGTGATTCCGGGAGCTGCAAGAGGAAGCGGAATTGGCAAAGGTCATCTCCATGTCCTTTCCCTCCAGTGGATTCTGTGAATGGAAAGAAGCCTTTCATTTGCAGAATTGCTAATTTGGATCCAACCCAGTCATTCTGGTAGGCCACTAAGTAGTTGCAGAGTGGACACCTTAAATGTATTTAGTACACGAGGCAATAATATTACAGAGTTAGGCCTAATCTACACTAGGCTGACCAGATAAAATCCAGGTCAGGGCTCATGTAACTTTAACAGTTGTAGAGAAAAGGGAATTTCAGCCAGGGCCATTTGTATGCAATTAGTTCCTGGTGAAATTCCCTCTTCATCAGAACTGTTAAAGTTGCAGGGACTATACTAGAGTGGCCATGTACAAAAGAAGGCAGGGCCCCTGCAACTTTAACTGTTGTGCTGAAGAGGGAATTTCACCAGGAACTAATTGCATACAAATGACACTGGCTGAAATTACCTTTTCTCTACAACTGTTAAAGCTACATGAGCCCTGACCTGGATTTTATCTGGTCACCCTAATCTACACCAAGCAGAATATTGCACCATGAAAGTGGTATGAAAGAGGTATATAAAAGGCAGGAGCCACACTACTGCTTTATAGTGGCATTGAATTGCGGGGGGATGAAGGGGGAAATAAAGAGACTAGACACGTATATATATATATATATATGGTGTAAATGATGGGCCACATTTATTAATGATCTGCAAAGGGAGACTGGGCGGGCCCTATTCTACCCCAGCAACTATGCCAGGGGTGGTATAGGGCGAAAACATTCTATGTCTGTTGAGTGACATCTTGCGATCGCCACCCCCAGGCCATACCCCTTTTGGGGAGGGGAGGGCTTCTCGTATCGCTCCCCCCCGGGCCACTCAACACCGGGCGAAGCAAGTTGAGTTGGCCTCACAGGTCAGCCCTATCCCCTCACTGGGGCCGCACGACCCTTAGTGGAAGGCCTCAAACATGACCTGTCACCTGAACGGTGCCACAGAATGCTCACCATCCCTTTCCTAATCATGCCCACCCCCCCACTTGCCTGAAATTAGTGACCAAATTAACCTGTAAGCGAAATATAAATCTTTCCTAAGACACTCTCTCCAGACTTACAGTGTGAAATAGGCGAAAAAACCCATAGGCCAGGCCAATCAGCCTATGGGCCAAAATTCCTACTTGGTCCCCTAACAGGCGACCAGATGAACCCACACTGCATACTGGGAGGGAGGGAGCCGCGAAAAGAAGAGGCAGGAAAATGGGTGCAGTGGCCTAATATAGGCTCATCCGCCTCACCCCGGCATCTGGTGCCACCATGCTCCCACCAATGGGGAGAAGGCAAGTCTCTCTCTTTCCCCCCCGCACCCGCAACTGCCTCCCCACACCCACGTGTCGGGTCACGGGGGAAGGGCCTGCGCACTGACAACTGTTGGGGCCCATTGACACCTTCCATATACTGCTTTCATGCCACTATATCCTGCTTGGTGTGGTGCCTGCCTTTTATTTAGCGCTTTCATAGTGCCATGGCCTGCTTGGTATAGATTTGGCAGTAGTTACTCTAATTTGGTCCTTTTATGTTGTCACATAGGCTAGAAAATAGGGGAAATTCTATGTAAAGCGCCAGCTCTGCCCAGACCACTAAGAAGCATTTCCTACCGAGAGGCCTTGTTTTTGCTTTTTTGCAACTTCTTATCTACCTGGCGCCTTCAAAAGCATTTTCTCTTCCCAATGGAACATCAGTGTTTGCCATAGGAGGCATTCATAAGAAAAGATAGGCTCTTTTGATATCGAGCTTTATTTTCAAATTACTTACCGGTTATCTTTTCTCAAGTCTTTTCTGCTTTCATTCCTCCATCAATTTATTCAGACGTTTCAGTCTGAATCTTTCTTCAAGCAATTCTAGCCCCCCTTTCTTCTTAAACAAGACACCCCCCCAAAAGGTGCCTCTTCTATGAAGCAATATACCCTTTTAACCCTTAGAGAGACCATGAAAATGGAGACCAGCAGCATTGCAAAGTAAAGAGTCACATTTCCTTTTGGAGATTTCAGTATACTTCAGAGGAAGCACAGTATTTAAGAAGAAGAAGGAGGAGGAGGAGGAGGAGGAGGAAAAGTCCCATGCCTGTATATCATCATCCCAATCTAGCTTTTAAGCGACCTCTCTTATCAACGGCCTGCACTACCGCAGGATGAAATTTGCAAGGCTTCCAACAAGAGCCCCTGGCTTACACAGCACCACTGTGATATCCATTAAAGCTGCACAGCTGTCCCCCGTTAGAAGCAAGATTGGCAAAATTAAAGCTGGCCATTGCTGCAGAAGAGAAAAGCATGATTTATGTTTTTGAGTCACCTTGTGCTTCCTGAACCCCTGGAAGGGAATACAAGAATTAGAGGGGATATTACTAACAGCATATCTGCACAGTAGCTTTCTGCATTCTGGTGCTCCACCGTGCTCTGGGGATAATACAGCTAGGACTAGGGATGTATGAGAACTTTGTTAATGTTTCTAAATCACGCGACATGCTGTGATTGCAAGTCCAAATACATCTTCTTCAAAGATTCCTGCAAATTCTAGAACTTGTGCAAACACTTGAAAAATGCATTTTTAAAGTGCATTCTTATTAGGGATGTGCACTGGATCGGACCCGATCCACGATCCGAGTCCGGTCCAGTGGGAAATCGGATAAATTATCCGATTTCCGATCCCGCAGCTGGATCGGCCGATCCAATCCGAACCGGTCCGAAAAGGCTCCGAACCGGTTCGGCGGATCGGCGGATCGGCGGATCGGCGGGCGCCCACTGGCGCCCACTGACGGCCACAGCGGGGGGGGGAGGAGGGGGGCGCTTACCTTCTCGGCCCGTCCGCTCCCGTCCGGCACTAGCAGCTACTACCAGCGGGCTCCGCGGCCTGCTCTAGGGTGGCGCGCCGGCTGCTGGTAGTAGTAGGCGCCGGACGGGAGCCGCCGGGCCGGGAAGGTAAGCAGGGGGTGAGTGGAGGGGAGGAGGGGGCGCGCGGAGGGGGAGGGGGGCCCTTACCTTCCCGGCCCGGCGGCTCCCGTCCGGCGCCGGCGCCTACTACTACCAGCAGGCTCCGCGGCCTGCTCTAGGGTGGCGCGCCGGGTGATGTCATCACCCGGCGCGCTACTCGAGAGCAGGCCGCGGAGCCTGCTGGTAGTAGTAGGCGCCGGCGCCGGACGGGAGCCGCCGGGCCGGGAAGGTAAGCAGGGGGTGTGTGGAGGGGAGGAGGGGGCGCGCGGAGGGGGGAGGGGGGCCCTTACCTTCCCGGCCCGGCGGCTCCCGTCCGGCGCCGGCGCCTACTACTACCAGCAGGCTCTGCGGCCTACTCCAGGGTGGCGCGCCGGGTGATGTCATCACCCGGCGCGCTACTCGAGAGTAGGCCGCGGAGCCCGCTGGTAGTAGCCGCCGGCGCCAGACGGGAGCGGACGGGCCAAGAAGGTAAGCAGTGGCGGGGAAGGGGGCTTACCCCCCCCCGGAGCCGTCCGCTTCTATCCGCTGGCGCCTGCGGGCGCCAGCGGATGGAAGCGGGCGGCCCCAGTGGGGGTAGGGAGCGCGGGGGAGGGGGCTTACCTGCCGAGGCCGTCCACAGCGGACGGCCCCGGGGGGGGAGGGAGTTAGGCCCCCCTCACCCACCCGCCGCCATTTTTTCCTCATAGACTTGCATTGCAAGTCTATGGGGGAAAAAATGGCGGCCGATCCAAAAATTTACGATTTTTGGGTCGGGATCGGACTCGATCCGGTCCGGGGGGCCTCCGATTTTGTCCGAACCGGTCCGGGACAAAATTGGAGATCCCGATCCGGGTCCCGATCCGATCCGGGGGGTCCGTGCACACCCCTAATTCTTATCCTTTATGTTGGGTGTGCTTTTTTGGCATTTTTTTTTCTATTTGAAATGCACACTTTTCCTATTTGATCAAAATGAATAAAAATGTACCAAGCAGCTGTAGGAAACAACATAAGACTTAGGGATGTATGAATTGTGTAAAATCTGTTCCGACTTTGTTTCATGGATTTTTATGCACCTTTAGTTTTGTCATCCACTCATCGATAGAATTGGGGGGGGGGGTAGTTTCCAAATTTGTGCAAATTTGCACATGCAAAAATGTGCAAATTTCCCCCCAAATATTTGAATTACCCCAAAATGTGCATTTTAAGATTCTGTGAATTTTTCTATGACAAAATTTACGCAAAATTCCTGAAGGTTAGAAAAATTGTCCACAAGTCCATGGAATCTGCCTGACGGTGAAAGCTAGTCCACTGTATCTGTTGTGGATTTCTCTGACGTCCCTAGCGAGACATGTTTCAAATTGGTTTTCAGAGAATCTAGGTGATTTTGAAAATTGCTTGTTCACCCATCCCTATTTCTGACTCTAGAATAAAAATGTATGGCACATGCAGTTCAGTCTCAAAAAGGATTTTGTGTTGCCCGTGCCCAGTGGGATTTCAAATTGTCCCTTTTGATGGAAATCACTGCCCCTTATGAATTATGGCATGTGTTAAAGACATTTCGGAAAGATGCTCAAGGTCAGGCTTTGTGTGAATAGTTATGGGCTACCAAGACTGCCTCTGTACACACATATTTAGTGACAGGGACCATATATGATCCTGGTCACTTCAGGGTATCTGTGTAGCAGCATAGCTCTGCGCCATGTGTGGAGCTCAGATTGCAGCAGCTAGGGATGTATGAGAGGTCTGTTCCCTTGGCCTTTATTTTTTCTTTCTTTTAGATTTCTCTAATCCTCATCACCTGGACATGGGTATGGAAATCTGTATATTATTATTATTATTATTATTATTATCATTATTATTATTATTTATATCCCACCGTTTCCCCAGGGCTGGGACTCCAAGCAGTTTACAAGATTAAAACATGTACAATTAAAACATATAAATATAAGTTTAAAAAAGTTAAAATTGAATTAAACCTATAATAAAATTTAAAAAAATAAAAAAATTAAAAGCAGTAACAACACCATACATTAACACAAGTCCAGAGTATTTCCAAAAGCCTGCTGGAATAAACAAGTTTTTTTTCCTTCCTCCGGAATTGTAGCACAGAGGGAGCCTGACTGACCTCTCTAGGAAGGGAGTTCCAGAGCCTTGGAGCAGCCATGGAAAAGGCCCTCTCCCACGTACCCATCAGGCGTGCCTGGGATGTTGATGGGACTGAGAGAAGGGCCTCCCCAGAAGATCTCAGAACATGAGCAGGCTCATATGGGAGAATATGGGCTCTTTCAGATAACCTAGATCCGAGCTGTATAGGGGTTTATAAGTGATAACCAGCACTTTGAATTGTGCTCAGAAACAGACTGGAAGCCAGTGGAGCTGTTGTAACAAGGGGGTTGCGTGCTCCCTATAACCAGCTCCGGTCAACAATCTGGCTGCATCTCTTTGAATCAGCTGAAGTTTTCGAACACTCTTCAAAGGCAGCCCATGTAGAGCATGTTACAGTAATCCAAACGGGATGTCACTAAGGCATGTGCCACTGTAGCCAGGTCTGACATCTTTTATGGACTTGCAATGCATTCGACAGAACAGAAAAAATGTGTCTGATGAAAGGAACACATCTGAAGAGTGTTCAAAGAAAAATGTGCACAGACATGTTTTACTCCATGTGGCATGGCACAGTCTTGGAAGGTGGCACATGGGGTGCATCCATGAAACCAGACCCGCTCATCACTAGCATCAGCTTTCCATACTAGCATCGCCCAAGGTTCTAGGAAGAGTGGCACTCTAAAGAGTCCGAACTATTCTCATGTTACCTTTTCATGCAAGAAGAAGTCATGGTTCAGTAGCTCTCATGTCAAAAGAGTAATGTAAGAAGGAGAGCTGACTGTGATATTTGGATGGCCTTGCTAACAGGGTACTTCCAGGTGAGCCTGAATTCCATAATGGGGCATGGGAGAGAAAATGGCCTATGCAAGGTAAATTTGTATAGATAGAACTAGTTATTTTATTTTGTCTTGGAGTGAAAGTTAAGAGCTAAGAGGCCAAAGGCTGCATGAAGAGGTGAGTTTTGTGAGGGTCCTTGAGTCTGGGTCATGCTGTGTAATGCTCTAGGGATGTATGAAAAGTTTGTTTTGATTCACTTATCCAAACTCAAATTTGCCCCATTTGCAACTCTGAACACAAACAGGAACACAATTTTGGGGAAAAGCTCACACATCGCTGAATTTGAGTTTTCAAAATATGTACTTTAGAAAAAATGTGTATTAATATATATATATATATATATATATATATATATGCATCTTCACTGTTTATAACAAGAAAGTGCACAATTGGGTGTCCAGTTTCAAAAAATGCGTACCAAAATGAAATGCACTTTTCTTATTTGAAAAGAAAAGCAGATCATAACTGAAAACAGGAGTGAGGCAGTCCGAACTTCAAGGCAGAACTCAGAAAATCATGGTGAGCATAAGCATCTCTGTTTTTCCATCCCTTCTATGATCTGCATGGGTCTGTGACCAAACCTCTCTCTGCCAACCATACAAGCTAAGCACAAGATTCCTTTCTGTTTCCTGTGATGATGGCAATATAAATTGCTGTGAGAAGTGTGGAGCTCTTGATCTCTGCATGGTTTAGATCACAGCACCAAAAAGAAGCCCTCTTCTGGGCAATATTGGTACTCAGAAGTCTTTTACTCATACTTCACAAACATGCTGAAGCCATATTCTTGTCCTTGACAGTGGGCAGCAGTGTGTGTGCATGTGGCCATTTCGAATATTCAACACCCTGCCACAGCTTGTCATGCCATGTGAACCTGGAGACCACGAGTTATGTGAGGGTTAAACAACCCTCACGTAACCCAGGTCTGTTGGTGGGTCATGTGAGGTTTGTTTAACCATTGCATAACCCATGGTCCCCAGGTTCACATGATACAACAAGCTACGGCTGGGTGTTGAATATGCAAATCCTGCCCAGCATATGCCCACCACAGCTTAAACATCCCAAGGTGGGCTGCTTTGGTCACCCAAAACAGTCCGATGTGTAGTGTTCAGTGGAGGAATTGGCATTTGCGGTTGGACTGGATAGGAGATGGGCATGCAAAGGACAGCATGCAGATGGCGCAGGAGCTTAGAGAGACATTTCAAACTACCCTGCCTCTGCCCAACTGAATTTTCAGTGACACCCACCTTCCTGACGTAGGGTAGGATTCTGGAAGGATGCTACTGGTCTGAGTTGGAATTTTCTTTGCGTTTGGATAGTTGCTATGAAACCACCAGTGCAATTGGTTAGTATTATTATTATTATTAATAATAATAATAATAATAATAATAATATATTTAGTTATTTATAACCCGCCTCTCCCTCCGGATCGAGGCGGGGAACAACAATAAATATAAACACAAGAACCACAAAGTAGATAAAATATTAAAACAAATAAAAACTAATACGTCATTAAAAACAACTTAAAATTCAACTGGGTAGGCCTGCCAGAAGAGATCAGTCTTCACTGCTCTCTTAAATTCATGAAGACTGCTAATTTGTCGAATCTCCTCCGGCAGGCCATTCCACAGTCCGGGAGCGGCACAAGAGAAGGTCCTCTGGGTAACACTCGTCAGCCTGGTTCTAGCTGATTGGAGTAAATTCTTCCCAGAGGACCTGAGTGTGCATGGCGGATAGTAGATAGTGATAGCACCATTAATTAGGGAGGGACCATTCACAATTGTGCTGGGCAGTGTCAGTAAAACACACACGGGGTGAATTATCAGTGAGCACCTTTAAGATGAAAGGGATTTTAAGATGAAAGGGAGTTCTCAGGACCTGCCACTTTCTGTTGCAGACCTCAGGACGGGGAAAGGAAACCCCTTTGGGGCCAAAATGGCCCACACACACTTACAGTTGAGAACTGGAAGATTTGGGAAACAGCAGTGCATCCCTCCAACCCTTTCAGGTGTAGTCAGAGAGTGGCGGCAGATGTTGATTGTTTCTGAGCTTGGGCCCTTTATTTTTTTAAAAAAAAACTTATTAGGGCCTGCACAGCTATCACTGTTGCAAATTTCTTGCTCCTCTTAAAAATCCATGTAGACATGGCTCTAGTTCTACCCAATTTTCCAATCATACCTTGCCTCTCAATTTCTGGGTATGGTCTCAAGCTACCATAAAAAAATAAATAAAAGCAAGACTGTCTCCTGTCTGTAAAAAAGAGTTCTCTTTTCCTTTAGCCACAGCTGGGAGGAAGGGAGATGTACTGCTCTAGATGATAAAGAAATCAATCAGAATGAAATTTGCTCTTTGTTTTGTATCCAGACAGAGAATCGCTAACATTTTCCTAATGGTTTGCTATATGAGTTTCAAAAAATCAGATTAAAACGTGGCCCTCCTGCCAGCCTTGGCAGCTGAAATGAGATTAGAAGGCTTGCAGGAGATTTTTGAAATGGAGTCAGTTTTGGCCACAGCTATAAGGGCTTTATGAAGCTGAAGTTGGTGTTTTTTAATATGGAGCAACTGAAAAGTACATGGAATTGTGTTGGTCTCTGCTTCCAAACAAACCTGTCCATTATTGATTTTCTTCAACATTTGTGATCAACACCCTGACAATGCCTTCAAGTCTCTCCCGACTCTGCTCTGCTACAAACTACCATCACAAAGCTATCAAAGAAGTCTCATTCAGTCCAAGGTGATTTATTCTGAAGAACTCCAGTCTTGGGGCATGATCCACGGTGCTGCACTGCTGCAATATGCCCTGCCTGCAGGGCAAGTTCAAGCAGCTGAACACCGGCAAACGTCAAGCATTCTTGAAAATAAAGCTATTGCTTAACAGCTACCAAAGTTGTCGCACCTGATTGTTGCAGTTCCCAACCACAACTGGGGGCTGCGCCCATCAGTCTCCGTTACAGCAGTGCATGCCCAGGAGATATCCCCTCTCCCAGGTAAACCTGGGGTTTGCCAAGGCTAGGGATGCATGAGATTTTCTTTCTTGCTTGGAAAACTTGCTAGCATGCCCTGCACAAAGCTCCAAATGTGAGCGCAAGCACGTGTCCACTGAAAACGTTCGCAAGTTGCCCAAGGTGCGCTGGCATTCATCTCATTCCTGATTCCCATTTGATTTGCACAAATTTCCTAACATTCACAAATTTCCACTGTAGATCGAATCAGCCTCGCTGTAGACGATGGAGGAAATTTGCACGCCTTTGGAAATTTGCGCACCTTTGGAATGATTTGTGGAAATCTCCCATTTGATCACAGCTCAATTTGAGTAAGTTTCCACTTCGCACAGCAGGCAGCGATTGCAGACATGAACGGGAATTGGACATGAGACAAGGGGTGAAATGGTGCTTGGAGAATCCTAGTGAACTTGAACATTGCTCATTCACCCATCCCTAGCCAAGGCTTTAATACCAGGTCTGGCAAACGGTAGTGATGGCACAGGTTTGGTGGTGGTGGGGGGGGTACATCCTCAGATCTTTTATTTATATCTTTGAGTTATTTCTTGACCACCTTTCTCAGAACCTCTGATGCAGCATACAAAAAGGTAAAATAATAATAATAAAAATCAGATAACAACTTCATAAAACAACAAAAGCAATATTGCACATTACAACTGCTGAGCTCCAATTTGGAGAAAGGGAATTTGCATGAGAAGAAAGAAACACCATATTGAGTCATCAAAGGATAACCGACCATAACAATTTCACACAGCATTATTATACAGTGATAAGTGGAGTCACATGAATCCCAGGAAAAGTCAAAGCTGTATTGATCAAACTGCTTCTTATTTCATTTTGCGAGAAAACTTCACTTTCTAGGATGATTAAAATGAATGAGCAAATTTTGAATGCGGACCTCTTCTTTTTCTCTGAAATGCCTCAGTGGTTGTCAAATATGGATGGACTCTTGTGAAACAAAACAAATACTAATGTTTTAACATTCCTTCCGATAGTAAATCTATGTAAACTTAGCCATCTGTCATTTCTTTGATAGAAGTCACCAGAGACAGTTTAATATCCACTATTTTGCAAGTGATCCATTAAGCTCAGCCTTCATGATGACTCTTGAGATTGAGTTCATTTTTATCGTAGCTATTTACTCATTCAAATCTTTTTCTTTTTCCTTTCCTTTGCTGGGAATTCAGTCCAGTATGGATATTTGCATGCACCAAAAAGCTAACCTTGACAAGGTTGAGATGTTATCTGTTTTGCTCTCCAATGTCTCCATCTGTGAAGTGCCCATACATTCTTTGATTTTCCTTCAGAATATGATCAGTACATATAAAAAAACCTGCTACTTCAGAGAGAAAATAAGGGAAAATGGAAACCAAATGAACATAAGGAGCACTATGTAGCCACAGTTAAGCACTTTTAAGCCTCCATTTCAATGGGAGCAGGAAGCATATCTTAAGTCAGCCCCATTGAAATGAGCAGAACTTAGATGTGCTTAACTTTAATTGGATTGTGTAGTATTTTATTTTATTTATTAACTTAGAGAAAAAGTGGGGAACCAGTGAACTCAAGGCTTTCCCTTATTTTGGACTTTGAACATCCCTGTGAGGTAGGTAAGGGGAGAGATAGTGATGGCTGAATGTTACCCAATGAGATTCATGGCTGAGTAGGAATCCAAGCGCTATGTTATGTTTTTAATTTCATTTTTAATACATTTGTTTTTTGTGCTGTGTTTTCATTATGCTCTTGTTAATCTAGATTTTATTGTTGGCCACCTTCAAGACCATTTTTTTGGTGGAATGCAGGGATAGAAATTAAAGAAAGAAAGAAAGAAAGAAAGAAAGAAAGAAAGAAATAGAAACACTATTATTCTGCAAATCTACATATGTTTAATTTTTATACTTCATTGCTCAAGCTGGCACCATAGTAAGTGCACTAAAAATAGAGTCCAAAGGTGGCTTTGACTCTGCAAATCAATATATCAGCATCATTTCCATGGAGAACAAAGGAAGCTTGTGGAACCATACATCTCAATTCACAGGGGAAAAAAACTATGGACACACTGACAAACTTATTAAGTCTGGTTCCCTTTGTCCATACATCTTCCTTTCTGTCAGCAGGTGATTACAGCTGATGGAAGTGGGAGAGATGGACTCCACACATATAGCTAGTCTGGGAAAAATAAGATTTGGTGGACCTGTTCAGAAGACACCTTAACCCCTGCTGGTTAAGGCTTTTGGTTAAGCAGCAGGGTTCAAGGTGTCTTTTGCGATGTATTTTGCTAAACCCTGCTCACTCACTAACAGCATTTGGACCATTTACAGCAGGTTTAGTGAATCTACCTGTGGCTTAGAGTGTTGTGTATGACAGCATGGCTTGTGGTTAGTGCTAACCCCCGAGAACCACAGTTTCACTAACCACAGAACCTGAAATGCCGGCTGAACAGGCCCAATTTGTTAGTTATGTAGAAAAATGTAACCATTGAAGCAAGCAAAAGAACTTGTCTAAGGAAGGAAGAGAAAGCCATCCTTGTTGTGTTCTTGGGATCTCTTGTGGTGATAGATGGCTCGATATAAACTCTGGATGGGTGGGTAGATGATGGTGCTCATTATTAATTCGTACTTGCAGGGCAATTAAGGATATTAAATACTAAATGCTGCTCTTGTGCAAGGCCCTTTGAGATTAATGGGAGCTGGCACTTGTTTGGCTGTGTCCAAGTGTTAAAAGTACTGCTGCATCAGAACCCATACGATCCAGATTGCAATCTAAAATGGCAGAGATTTAATTTGGACAGCTACACAAATTGTGTACTTCACATTCATGATGACGTTGTCAACTAAAGCAGGAGCTATTTTCTTTCTTCCCACTAGGGACTTGCAGCGGCACCACTTATATATATTTTCTGCTGTAATGCTTCCTGTTGGCACATACATCAACTTAACCCTGAATACTCAGATGGAGGGAGAAAGTATTTTTAGTTCACCTCTATCCCTTAACATAAGAAGGTCAACTTGTGGTCTCTTCCATTACATCTGTAGGCTTCAAATGGCTCAGCTACAATGTAAAGGGGAAATGATGCTTGCAGAAAAGTGTGCCAGAGAACAATAAATACATAAAATGAAAAACATATCCATTCTGTTATTGGCATATAAGAAGGAAATAAGTATTGTTGTCGAGATTTTTTGCAGTTTACTCCAGGGATAATCTGTATACAAAAAGAAATGATGCACAGTAATTACTGCTCCTAGGGTGACCATATGGAAAGGAGGACAGGGCTCCTGTATCTTTAAAAGTATAGAAAAGGGGATTTCAGCAGGTGTCATTTGAATGCATGCAGCACCAGGTGAAATTCCCTCTTTATCACATCAGTTAAAGCTGCAGGAGCCCTGTCCTCTTGACCAGCTGAAAAAGAGGGCAAGGCTCCTGCAACATTAACTCTTGTGATGAAGAGGGAATTTCACCAGGCGTTGCATGCATACAAATGACACCTGCTGAAATTCCCTTTTCTATGCAACTGTTAAAAATACAGGAGCCCTGTCCTCCTTTCCATATGGTCAGCCTATCCTAGCCCCAGTTCATATGCTATCTGTTCCTGTACATGGTAGAAGAGCAGGACAAGTGGATGGTAGATTCTGACAACCCAATTTGCTAAGCCAAATTCTGACTCACACTATTTCTTATTCTTCTATCTCAAAAAGAGGAGCCAGATTATATGGGCCTGGTGTCTGTACTATCATATATTGGATATGGACTATGAAGTGCTTAGTTCATGTGCAATTACATATGTGGTGCGTGTGTGTACATGTGCGTGTATCTTCTGGGTAACATATGATCTGGAACAAGGGAATTTGATGTGTACTAATTCATCCCATGCCCAGCTCTTTTCATATTGGGAAATGGATCTACAGTTCCTCTCACCAATTTTGCATGGTACTACTTCAGTAACCACAACAGTTCCCATGTGCAAAAGGTAGAGCTGTCATTCTGACTGTGTAGCAACGATCCCACAAGTCATTTCTCCAGCTAGTAAATTGTGAGGATGGTGATCTACAACTCGGGTATGATTTCACGTGAGATGGGCTGCAGGAGCAGTGCTTGATCCTATTTTGGAGAGAGAATGGAAAAGAGGGAGGGAGAAAGGGGTGTGGGTGGGTGTGTATCCCCATGTGAAAGAGAGGGGGAGGAGGAGAAATGGTAGAAAAGAGTAGGAAATGGTAGGAAATGATAGGTGGAAAAAATGAAAAGGTTGATCCAGCGTAGGGTTCAAGGTAGGTTCTGAATATGAACAAATTTAAAGACTACTTCCACTGAGTGTAACACATGGAGAAACACTTCCAGATGCATAATGTTTCTTCTTACTGTATGTGGAAGGGGATTACTGCACTGTGGCCAATACAGGGGTCAACTGTTTTCGCCAGTGATTCAACTTGTCATTAGGTAACTTATGTGGTTGTAGTTTTGATGCAGCTCATTCCTACCCCTTTCCTAACTTCTTCTTCTTCTTCTTCTTCTTCTTCTTCTTCTTCTTCTTCCTCTTCCTCCTCTTCCTCCTCCTCCTCCTCTTCCTCCTCCTCCTCCTCCTCCTCCTCCTCCTCCTCCTCCTCTTCTTCTTCTTCTTCTTCTTCTTCTTCTTCTTCTTCTTCTTCTTCTTTCTTATCTGCCTCTCCCTCCGGATCAAGGTGGGGAACAACGTCAATGTAAAAAATATAAAATACATAAACTAATGAAAACATATAAAATTAATACATCATTAAAATCAACAAAGTCTTAAAATCAGACTGGGTAGGAAGAGATCAGTCTTCATAGCTCTCTTAAATTCTTGAAGACTGGTAAGTGGGCGGATCTCTCCCAGCAGGTGTTTCCACGTTCTGGGAGCGGAAGAAGAGATGGTTCTCAAGGTAGCTGTCATGACTTTTGATGATCCTTTGGCAATAGTCCATACGTTGATATTTGGCATATTGTTTCATGATGACTGAATGATTCAAATGATCAGAAGACACCGTGTAATTTCTTGGAAGCTTACCATATGATGATTGTCATTTCTAATGCCTCACCATGCAATTAGGTTCAGTGTTACCATCCCACAGCCTGCAGAGTCCAGACAGGTGTGTGTGTGTGTGTGTGTGTAGTAGTAGTAGTAGTAGTTATGCTTGCCTTAAACATGTGAACAGAAGTTGTAGATCATAGAATCATAGAATAGTAGAGTTGGAAGGGACCTATAAGGCCATTGAGTCCAACCTCCTGCTCAATCTACCTTAAAGCATCCCTGACAGATGGTTGTCCAGCTGCATCTTGAATGCCTCTAATGTGGGAGAGCCCACCACCTCCCTAGGTCATTGGTTCCATTGTCGTATTGCTCTAATAGTCAGGAAGTTTTTTTTTCCTGAAGTCCAGTTGGAATCTGGCTTCCTGTAACTTCTATCCTTATGTGATACTTGTACACTATATGATACACATTTAATAGACTTTCATATGATGCTGTAATATCTAACGTCTTTGTGATGACATTACTCAGGATGTGCAAAATCTTCTATTTTATTTTTGCAGCAATTTCCACATTATCAAAAGTGATGTTTTGTGTTTGGAGCCTAGTGTTATTGTCCATTCTTCCCCAGGGACACTCCCCTCCTCTATAAACCGAATTTCTCATGAATTTATACACATCCTCGACAAAATATTAAATAAAAGACTACTCTATGTGATAATGATGGTTTAATTGTGCATTGTTCAACCAATTAAAATACTGTCCAATATACTATTGCTCATATAATTCCCCATTCAAATTTGTCACTGATTTGGTAGTGTTGTGTGTGTGTGTATATATATATATATTCCAACTGCTTAACTGTTTTAAAGGGTACTGCCTGTTGGTCTAGCTCTGTAGGCCTTACTTAAATGTGAAATGTATTCTGGAACATGACACCAACTAGGGGTGTGCATGCCAAAAAATATCATTTTTTATTGTTATCGTCATTTTAGATCAAAAAAAAATATCGTCTTCATTCATATCGTAGGTGATTTGTATCATCTTCACGATAATTATCATTAAAAAAAATTATTTTTGGCACAAAGAAAACAATACCTATAACTTCTGTATTTTAAAAGTTAGAGGCTTGAAACTTGGTCACAATGCTTCTGGGATATGCCTAAGTATGTGTATGAAATTTGAGATTGATCCCTCCAACCCTCGATTTTATATATATTTTTTTAAAGATCATTTCCGTTCTGACAGGTCTGGCGAGCTGTCATTCTGATCTGTCAGAACGGAAACTATCTTTAATAAATTCATATAAAATCGAAGGGTGGAGGGATCGATCTCAAATTTCATACACATACTTAGGCATACCCCAGATGCACTGTGACCAAGTTTCAAGCCCCTAACTTTTAAAATACAGAAGTTATAGGTATATTTATATGGCAGTCCGATAAAACGATAAAGTCACCTGAAAATTATCGTCTCCGATGATTATCATAGGTTTTTCTATTGTATCATCATCGTTAAAAACATGCGCAATAAAGACCTAATCGTATTGTTATCGTACATTTTAACGATACGATACACATCCCTAACACCAATCTCATAAAAAAAAAAAAAAAAAATTACAAGCCTATGCTTCTATATTCAGTACTGTTATCCACCTTTAAATATTCCATTTTCATTCCCAGAAATTAAAATCACCGATCACCGGTGGTGCTGTCGAAATTCAGTTCTTGCAGCAGGAAGTGATTGGCAGTCATGTTTTCTCTTCCCAATGGAAGACCACAGTGCTACCTATTAAAAAAATAAAAATAAAGAATTACTGGTGTTATGCTTATGTATATTTATGTACATTTTATGCAAATGTAATTGATTAATTGACTAAAATTCACATGGTTAATTTACTGATAATTCTTAAGTGAGTGACAGCTCCAATCATAATATTGGAGGTAAGTCACTCTATTAAAAGAAGAAGAAGAAGAAGAAGAAGAAGAAGAAGAAGAAGAAGCAGCTTTCATCATATTTTTTGCTCATCAGACTATCAGCTCTCTGTCATCTCATTAAGGTTTGACTACAACTCATAATTGGAAAGAATTCCCATATCGCAGTGGTAGATTCCTTTTAAAACCAACATCTAAAACTGTTTCCTAATGTTGCCCTCTTCATTCATCCATTTGCAAATATTTTTAGCTAAAGAATGGCATTTTTTGTTAACTAAGCATACAGAATTTGGGGGAGAGATCAACACAAATTGCAGATGGAAATAACCTCCTCTAAAGATCCATGGGAGGGGGGGGGGAAACAATGTTTACTGTGGTTGTGATTGGCTCAGAGTCCAGCAGGCCTAATGGGAAAAAATGTGTGGTTGCAGAAGCCAACTAATTAATAATAACAATAATAATAATAATAATAATAATAATAATAATAATAATTTATTTCTTACCCGCCTCTCCGTTTGGATCGAGGTGGGGAACAACGATATAATAAAATACATGAAACTGATTAAAACATAACACACATTAATAAAACTGCATTAAAACATCCTAAAAACTTCCTTAAAACTTCCTAAAAACATTCTAAAATTCCACTGGATATGCCCACCGGAAGAGAACAGTCTTTATGGCTTTCTTAAATTCCAAAAGACTGTTAAGTTGACGAGTCGCAGGTCATTCCACAGTCTGGGAGTGGTAGAAAAGAAGGTCCTCTGGGCAACGGTTGTCAGCCTAGTCTTGTCCGATTGTAGTAATGTAGTTAAATAGCCTTTCACTTTTGCTAGTAATAAGAACATGGAACAATATATTTCAATTGAATCCAGGGTTGAATGCAATGCCTTTTTTAATTCATCCAATAATAATAATAATTATTATTATTATTATTATTTATTTCTAACCCGCCTCTCCCTCTGGATCGAGGTGGGGAACAACAATAAATATAAATACAAAGGCCATAAAATAGATAAAATATTAAAACAAATAAAACTAATACATTATTAAAAACATCTTAAAATTCAACTGGGTAGGCCTGCCAGAAGAGATCAGTCTTCACTGCTCTCTTAAATTCATGAAGACTGCTAATTTGTTGAATCTCCTCCGGCAGGCTATTCCACAGTCTGAGAGTGGCAGAAGAGAAGGTCCTCTGGGTAACACTCATCAGCCTAGTTCTGGCTAATTAAAGTAAATTTTTCCCAGAGGACCTGAGTTTGCGAGGCAGATTATATGGGAGAAGGCAATCCTGCAGGTAACCTGGACCCAAACCATGCAGGGCTTTAAACGTATTAACCAACACTTTATACTTTGCCCGGAAACTAATTGGCAGTCAATAGAGTGATTTTAAGACTGGTATAATGTGGTCAACTCTAAGTGTACCGGTGACCAACCTGGCTGCCATATTTTGAACTAGATCTGAATATTCATTTTGTTGAATACTAAACTTCTGTAAACACTATGTGAATCTGTGAAGTTTCATCTAATTTACACTGCTTTTCAAATGTTATTTTAAATTTTATAAATCAAAGATACAGATCCTAAAATAATAATTTAAAAAAGCACTCTCTGTGGTATTATGATAAGAAAGACCCTACTGGAAAAAAAAAAACACCTGTTGACCATTTTGGGCTCGCTCCCAGTAGCCAGTGAAGCAGTAGTCCACGTTTGGTGTTACCTTCGGTGCCCTCAGAAGCCAGTGCCAGTAAGGGCTGAAAGATACTTAGAGAATGTAATTTCCTGTTGCTTTAAAGGTAGATATAATTGCTTGATGTTTCAAAGCCAAGAACTGTATGAAATATATCCTAATGATGGTTTCCTGTCAGTTGATTAGGATAGGGGGGCAGAGCATACAAATAAGTGATTCTTAGTTACTCCATATTTGCATGCTTCAGGTACTCACAGAGAGAATTTTAATATTTACCAGCTGCTTACAAGGAGGCAGCCATAACCACAGCCATTTCAGCACTGCAGCGGCCCTTTTTCAAGCCACTGAAATGACTCAAATGGCAGGAACGATTGCTGTATAAAGCAGCTGGCTAATTTTTCACCATGTGGCCATGTACCCTCATCTTATACAAACACCGCTGTGTATAAAGTAGCCCAGAGTTTGGGAACAAATGAACGTCTCTTATTATAACTGTGTCTTCCTCTGTGACAATTGAACTTCCTCATTGGTTATCCCTCATTTCCCTAAAAATGGCATTGGCTTTTCCCTCATTCCTTAATGGATGTCAGTGTGAAAGAAAGATATTAAAATATGTCATTGCTATCATTTCTTTCAGAGCAGTTTTATGATATGGGCTCTGAGGTCCGCTACCCAGTGTGTTTAAAGTGCTTTTTTATTTTTTTGTAGTTCTGGTGCTGGATCTGGAATCTGCCTTCTGGGAGAAGAAGGGACTTTCTGTTTGTATAAGGTCCCTCCCCCCCATTTTGGGGGGGGATTCGCCCTCCTGCACACACACACATCATCTTACCCCCATTCACCAGGGTCTCCTAGCTCTCGGTCTCAGGTTGCAGTAATTTACTCATGATTTGCTCTGCCAGGAGCATGTCACTGTTCTTTTAAATATGCAACCTCTGAACAGCTTGGCCAACGGTTGCTTCATGACATCTGAAACGGGGCTCTTTGGGTTAATCATGGTTTAGGCAATGAAAAGTTAACCTACAATTAGTTGTTAAGTTAACTTTGAGTTGTTTAACCTTCAATCCACCCATAGTGTCTGGGTTTGGATGTCATAGAGCGACCACAGATTGAGCTGGTCAGAGGCTGCATATTCAAAATGGCAGCAGCACACATGTTTAACCCATTATTTGCTGCCATTACATCTAAGCAGGTTCAATGTGTAGCATTTTCTGGGGGCTGGAGGGGTTAAATTGGGAAGGAAAGAGTGGGGAAGTCCACTCCTGCCAGTGCAGTTGAGCCGTGACAAAGTATACTTTGTAATATGTCAAATGTTTTGTCTTCAGTGTTGTTTAAACTCAATAGTTCTCTACTATAATGCAGTTTACTATGTTGGCATGCTTAGTTTTACCAGCTAAGAGAAACTAGTTTGGATCATCTTCGCTTTTGGCTCAACACAGAATATTAGCTAGAATTCAAAGAGCTAGTCATGGAGTTCAGCCCAAGTGACCAGCTCTTTCTTGACATCACTGCCCAACACAGAGAGAAGCTCCTGAAATTCAAGGATCCTCTGGAGCAGTATCCAATAAAACATAAAGGGGCTGCAACTGGAAATTAAATTCCAAAATTCCCATATGAGCATGTAAGCTCTGCAGGTGTGTCCATAGTACTCTTCAGGTACATGGCTATTTTCCTTTACATTTATACTTTTGATCTTAGGTGCCCTAAAAACCTTGAACCCAGGGGTTCTTTTATTTTCCTGAACGTTGCTTTCCAAAAGTTGGAGCTTGGACTATAGAAAGTTTTCACACACCACATAATAACTCACGGCGTTATGTGCATGGTTTCCACTTCTTGATCTGCAAGGGTGAGCAACACCTGTCTTTCTCTTCAGCAAAAAATAATCAAAATGTTGTCATTGATGAGTTCCAGATTTAGATAGGGAATGTTGCATAGAAATGTAGAATGGCTAATGCATTGTCTCTGAGTGTAAACAGGAATTAAACTTTGACATATTGAGCATGCTAATCATTATTCAAAACGGCATTGTCATAGTAATGCAGTTGGAAAGGGCTAGAAAAAAGAGAGGTCCATCTACCATTAAAGTGGTTATTGATTGAAGGTTAATGTTGTGTGTCTAAGAGATCACTCTGCATCCTACTGATAATCAAATAAGTGCAGAATTGAATGACTGGCTAAACTGCATGGGTGGGTGTCCATTGGATTCAGTAGAGGATATCAGCATTGATTGTTTAAAGAAATATCCACAGAGTCTAAAAGGTTTTGACTCTTCAGCCCTCAAAGCTACCGGTTGACTGGAAACAATCATATGCATACCAAATGGAAAATCCAATTTGCCCACATGGGCTCATTTTCAAGCTGTGCTGCTACTTCTTATTAACATTTGAACATTTGATCTTCTTTCTGTCTCTTGTTTTGGTTGTTACAAAATAGAGGGTCATGCTATCATGTTCCATCAGCCTGGTTCATGGAGAAGAACAGAACGTGAGAAGAGAACTGCTGGACCAGATCAAAGGCCTGTCTAGTTCAATTTCCTATTTCTCACAGTGGTCAAGCAGATGCCTGTGGGGACCTCAAAGCACTTCTAAGGAGCTTTGAGGAAAAAATCTAGAGAACCTCAACAATGGGGAAGATGCAGTGTTTTAGCTCATTGAGGTTCTTTAAATTCTTCCTCGAAACTCAATTCTCCTTGTTCACATTCCCAAATCCTAGTGTGTGGTTTTTTGTTTCATTTTTTTTCTTTTTCAGATCAGGAAAAATGTGTGTTTTTCACATGTTCACCCATCTCTAATTCAAAGGAATATTGCTTTTCATCCTAGAAGCTCATTATGTCAGAATGAATAACCAGAATTTGTTGAATGTTTATGCTCAAATATGAATGCTAACAATCCCAGATGAACTGCCTGAATGTCACACACACACACATAAGATATTTGTACATAACACCAATCATTGTTCACAGTCTTAATTGAGTGATTCTCAGTAATCAGTGTATGTTTACATTCAGATGCTCTGACCTTCCTTTCTTCTAATGAAGTTTTGAGGAGGAGATTGGAAACTTTTGCTTCCAGTTTTAATTAACTGCAGTTTAGTGTTATGTCTGAACCTGGAGAAACTGTGGTTAATCCAAACTACAGCTTACTGAAACAAGTCAACTTCAAACCATAGTTTATCAATTTGGCTTGTTTTAACAAACCATAATTAAGATTAACATCTGTTTAGGAATTGGATATAATGCTAAACTCCAGTTAATTGAAAATAGAAACATAGCTTCCAACCTTGCAGCCACATTGGAGGAGGAGGTAGGTGGTGTGCACAAGCCTAAGGCTAGTGCATGTAACACTAAACCATAATTTAGCATGAGGTCCAAGTAGACCTTTATCGGTCAATATTCCCATGTGAATGTCAACATTCACCAAATTTCAGATATTCATCATAACATGCATAAACTATGTAGGCAGGCTTTTTAATAGAGTCTGTCCTAATTTGGACTGTTGTCAGTGATCTCCAATACTACTACTACTACTAATAATAATAATAATAATAATAAACCTAGCACTACAAAATGAAGACCAAACATGACCACTCACACTCACAGAGAAAAAAGAAAAATGGGAACAGAAAGCACTCCACGGGAAGCACTACAACATAATATATAACCCATGAATAAACAAAGAACAATCATACAAATGGCTCAGGAAGGGTGAGCTATTTCCAGAAACTGAAGGATTCCAAATAGCTATACTGGATCAAGTTATAGCAACCAAGAACTACCAAAAATACATCATAAAAGATAACAGTGTAATAACAGACCTATGCAGGAAATGCCATCAGTTCCAAGAAACAATAGACCATATAACAGGAGGATGTAAAATTCTGGCAGGAATGGACTATACAGACAGACACAATACAGCTGCAAAAATAATTCACGAACTACTGGCCATCAAATTCAACCTTATCAAACAACCTACACCATACTATACATATTCACCCAAAACAATCCTGGAAAATGCAGATGATAAAATATACTGGGACAGAACAATTCATACCGGCAAGACAATACCTTGCAACTGACCAGACATAAAGTTGATAGACAAAACAGAAAAACACACTTACCTCATTGACACTGCAATACCAAATGACAATCATGTTGTTGAAAAGGAAGAAGAGAGACAAATATACACCACTGGTCATGGAAGTCAAAGCACTATGGCATCAGGAATAGGTCACAATTATTCCGTTAGTCACCTCAGTCACTGGCATCATATCAAAAACTATATTAAAAACCTTCAGAAACTGGGCCTACCAAAATACATCCACAACATCCAGAAAGCAGCCATATTGAAAATTGACAGGAAATTCCTGATTCTGTAAAAGACAGCATGATTTGGCAAAGCCTGTCATGTCCGTTTAGAAAAACCGTCACAAGCGAGAAAGAAATATAATAATAATAATAATAATAACAATAACAATATAGGCAAAACCTACATTAAACCAAAAACTAGAGATACCTAAAACTCAACTAACTACAGACCCATAACATGCCTTCCAACACTCTACAAAATTATAACTGCCACAATCACACAGAAAATTGAAGCACATCTCACCCAACATAATATACTCACATAAGAACAAAAAGGATATAAAAAGAAGAGCAGAGGATGCAAAGAAAATTTAATAATAGACAGTATCATCATGAAGCAAACAGAAAAGCAGGAGGGGAAAAACCTCCAAACCTGCTACATAGATTATAAAAAGGCTTTCGACTCCATCCCACTTAGTTGGCTGAAAAAAGTACTGGAAATATACAAAGTACATCCATCGATCCAAAACTTTCTGACAAGAATCATGGAGACATGGAGAACGACAATACACCTAACAACAGACAAGGACCATGTACAGACAGAAAAAAAAATATCAAACGTGGCATATTCCAAGGTGACGTATTCAGCACCCTATGGTTTTGCCTGTGTCTGAGATAAAAGGAAGATCATAATCTTGTGCATTGTCTCTTCTGTTCTCTATGACTGACAAAGAAAATCAACAGCTTTTCCGCTTCCCTTCAGATTGTGTCCTAGATGGAGCCCAATCCCATATTGAAATGATCAACCTCATACATCTCACCCTTTAAAAATTCTATTCTCGCTTGAAAACTGCTTTGTGTGTAATTCACACAGCACACAATCCTATGCCTGTTTATGAGGGTTTTCCTCATAGGATTAAAGCTTGATAATACAATCATATGCATGTCTCCTCAGGAGCAGGGATGGAGGTATCATCCACTTCTGTCCATGTCAATTTTGTACGTGTTCATAAGTTCATTCCATCCCGTTTCTGTATTAATTCACTTTTTAAAAAATCTTCACAAACAATTGCATTTATATTTTTCTTGCAATAATTACATTGTTAAGAGTTCAATTCTATGCATATTTAGACAGAAACAGTCTCTCAACGCCATGGCTGAATTGGGAAATGCTAAGAATTGTAAGACTTTTTTTTGTCTAAACATGCATAGGATTGCACCCTTCATGTTACTGAACACAGCAGCACTTACTGCTGAGTAGGGATACTTGAGGTATTTGTTGTTTGAGAATTCTGATGTGAGCTGGCAGACCTGCGCCTTTTGGGCTAACGTGCAGATTTGAATAAAGATATACTTCAGATTTTGCAGATTTCTAAATTCCATGACATAAATCTCGGCACGAAAACATCAACAGCATGTGTATACTCATGTGTATTTTAGGATAAAATGCATTTAGGACGCAGTCCAATGGGATGTGCCCTGGATACTGATGAGCTTTCTAACTTGGTGGCTTGTGAGTTTCCAGTGCGGAGCGGGAGGTCCCTCATGCCGTCTGCTCTGCATTTTAGCTAGATGGATGATTTCACCTGTCTAGTGGAAGCTTTCAGGAAGTGGAGGGGGAAGGAAGGAGGCTGGGGGTGGCTGGGAATACCTCATAGTCCCGCCTCCCCAGCCTCCTCTCCTACCAGCCCCATGGGAGCACCCCTTTAACCCTCTATGAGCTCACATTTGTGAGCTTGTAGCAGCAGCCAGCACAGTACTTTCCATTCTTGCTGCGAGGGGGCAGAGGAGGGGGTGGAGAGTGCAGTTTTTTGGCTCTGAGGTCAGAGCCCCGTCTCTGAGCTCAGAGCCAGGAAATTGAAATATTCAATGTCCCCCAGACACTGTCTAGGGGGGCATAGGATTGCTCCCCCCTGGACATAATCCTATGCCTTTTTAGACAGAAAGACGTCCTTCGTGCCGATTGTGGAATGCTGGGAGTTGCGAAACTTTTCCCTGTTCTGAAAGGCTGAAATGCCTCTCTGAAAGCTTAATTACTGGCAGTAAGAGCTTTAAACTACAATATGCTGGCATTTTTAAAAAAATATTTTTTCTCCAACCCCTTTTGCCTTTAGTCTCACCCGCAACTGAAATGTGGCCCTCAAGACATTCTCTGAAATCCCTCAGAGTGAAAGGGGCTCAACACTCCTGCTTTAGCAGTATCCCTGTTTAGTTTAGAGCTAGCCACAGACAGAAATGATCAGCCAGCGCATAATAAGTGCCTGCACCCCACAGCAAAAGCCAATATGCACACTATTAGCTTTCTCACTTCAGTCTCTTGGCAGGTATATCAGAGATTTCTAATCTGTCTAATCTGAATTGCTTTAGCTTCGTACATTTTGATGAGTTTAATATTTAGTGTTCTATAAATTACCCCGGATAACAATTAGCCTGTCTGAAACAAAGAGTCAATTTCCATTTTTATGCTAATGTCATCTTCTTTGAAAAAGGTGCCGAAGACAATCAACAAGCCAACAGTTAAAATGTTTTAATGTGTTTTAATGACAGCTCTTTTATGTTTATGGTTTAAAATTTTGTATATTGTCTTCTTAATGTTCAATCTTTTTAATTTTTGTAAACCGCCCAGAGAGCTTCGGCTATGTGGAGGTATATAAGTGTAATAAATAAATAAATAAATAATGATACATAGTGCAAGACCTGGGCATATATGTCGCTCATATCACATAGATCAAACACCACTGTAGGGAATGTAGAAGAAGACCTTTAATTGAATGTAAACATCCCAACCTAAAGAAAAAGTGAAAAAAGAAAGTTATATTTTTCATTTGAATAACAGAATAGAAATCAAAGTAATGTATATATCAATTGGTGCAGGCAATCTCTTTTTCTCCGCATATATGAACATTCCTTTCGGCGGCTCATCATTTCACTCTTTGACTTCCAAAATCTTACCTCTTACTGTGCAATCCTGTGCATATCAACTTAGAAGTTAGCCCCATTTAATTCAATGGGTTTATTCCCAAGACTGTAGGCATAGGAATTAGGTTGCATGGTTACTTGGGAATGCATCCCATAGAACGCAATAGGCCTTATGTCTGAGCAGGCATGCATATGATTGTACTGTTAGGGTACAGTTTCCCCTAAAGACAATATTAGAGCTTTCCTGTCACTGTCTCCACATTTTAACATGTATATCCTACTTAGAGCCAAAGCTGTCAAAGCAGCAGACTAAGATGTGAAGAAATATACTAAAACCAGCAGCAACTACAAATAAAATAACTCACCCAATTTCATGTTTCCTTTTTTGCTGATAAAGTGTCTCCCAGTTTTCTGTCATTTTCTGTTGCAAGTGCAACTAGTGCTGTGCCAAAAAATTCTCCCACAAAAATAATCAGCCGGTCTCATTTAATTTAAAGAAAAGAAATTGCTTTCGAGGGGGGGGAGGGAAATTCAAAGGAGAAGAAATTTAACAGAAATTCTCATGGATTTGGTCCAGGGTTCTTGTGCTTGCTTTACTTATGAGAAGACTGAGGAGTTTGTGTGAGTGTCTTGTCTTTCATTACATATCTGACATCCTGCAGACTCCTTGGCTTTCCCACATTTACCGCCCAGGGCAAGACATTGGAAATTTACTCCTCCTATAGGGCCTTTTCAGACCTGGAAGTACAGGCAGTCTGGGAGGCTGCAGAGCAGTGGTAGATAAGAAATAGAAAGAAAAATATAGACAGTACCCTCAGCCACCTCATAGTGATTAGTTAAGGTCAAAACCACCACCAATACACATACAAAAGAAATTATAAGAGTGAGGCAGAAAAATGGAAGCCCATTGGGAAAGTAAACTTTCAGGAAATTCCTGAGATTTTTTCTTTTTTTTTTACCCTCTAGAAATAAAAGGACACTGTCCAGAATTTTCTCCACATTTCCTTCACCATTTTTTTTTTTTGTGGTGGCTGCATTCCTTCCCCTCAATTCCCTGGAGTGATGCTAGGAATATGGGGCATTGTGGAGGATGCAAAATGGGGGCCAGGCTGCCAACACAGTTGCTGCTATTGCCGCTTGGCAGTGGGAGTGCAGAGAAACCAAAAACCCATAGGAAAAGAAAGAAAGGAAGGAAGAAACTGTTCTACGACTCTTGCCAATGGTGATGCCTACCTGTGAGAAATTGCTGGAGAAATTCTCCTCCCCCTGGAGAAATTCGGTGAATTTCTTTATTGTCGCTGTCCTTGGATTCCTTTGCCGATATGGTCATTTAATCCTATTGGCTGTGGCTGGTGGCAAGCCTCATGATTATGTTGATAACACTATGTTGAATTACATGGGCTGCCATTCAGATTAAGCAGTGCTGTGGGCAAATGAAGCCAAGGACAATGATTGTGAAGAAGAGGAAGGAATAGGGGTTCAACCAGGCTTGGAAATGGTTCCTGTCCTTCTTCTGATTCTGATTCATGATGTCATAGCCTAATATGTGTCACAGTACAATGGCAGGATGAAGCCCCTGTTTTATTTTTATTATTTTAAATGACACCAAAACTAGGCTGACCATATGAAAAGGAGGACAGGGCTCATGTAACTTTAACAACTGTAGAGAAAGGGGCATTTCAGCCGGCGTCATTTGTATGCAATTAGTTCCTGGTGAAATTCCCTCTTCGTCACAACTGTTAAAGTTGCAGGGCCCCTGCCTTCTTTTGTATCTGGCCACTCTAGTATAGTGTCTGCACCTTTAACAGTTGTGATGAAGAGGGAATTTCACCAGGAACTAATTGCATACAAATGATGCTGGCTGAAATGCCCTTTTCTCTGCAACTGTTAAAGTTACAGGAGCCCTGTCCTCCTTTTCATATGGTCAGCCTAACCAAAACTGCACATAAGAGAAAGAAACCGCTTTGAACAGGCGCCAAAGAGTGCATGACAAAGTAACGAAACAGATTTCTTTGTGGGGGGAATCCTCTGAAACACCCCTGAAAATGTTATTGTGGGGAGAAATGGTTCAGCCTTAGTTTCTGATAACATTTCAAAGGTAGTCTCAAAATGGAAATGTTCTAGCCAGCGAACAGGTGCCTGCCACAAGGCTATTTTTTTTTACATTTTCTTGGCATTAATGCCATCCTCATCTGGTTAGAGACAAGGGAAATTTAATACATGTTTTATGTTTCCAAGTCTCAAACGATGGGGTGGCACCTCATCCTTGAAATTTCCTCCCATGAAATGTCCACATAAATGCACACACTGATGTAATTCCAGGCCAGACAAATATGTAATTATTTTCCCGGCATCTTTAACACTCATTTTTATGCTGCCTAGTTTTAACTCTTTGATGTTTTATGCTACAGTGTCCGTAGGTGTTTAATTTGCTGCTTTATTTTTTAAATTTAATTCTTTTATTGAATGCATGTAAGCCAAACTGGAATTACAAGGTATTAAAGGACCGAATGTAAATTGTTTATCTAAACGAATAAAGCTGGTAAACTATGCATACATTCTAGGGCTGTATGAGAATTTTGTTTCCATCTGCAAATCATCCAGATATGCCCTGTTTGCAACCCTGAACATGAATGTGAACAGGAGTGCAATGCTTTGAAAAATATTCACACATTTCCAAACTTGTAATTGTGTTAAGCAAAGCACTTTTTTAAAAAAAGTGCACTTTGAAATGCACATTTTTAATAAAATATATGTTTTCACACTTTAGTCAATTGGGGCAGGGAGTGTGCACATTTGAAAAATGGGCACATAAATGACCCCTATTCCTGTTCAATATGTGCGTCTTTCCTGTTCGAACGCTCAAGAAAACAGTCACAAACGAAAATGGGAGTGAGTCACAGCCTGAGCTATGAAGTGAAATTCAGGGAATTTCAGCAAGCTTGAACATTCCTGGCTCTTCTATTCTTGCCCAGTTCAGTGTTACAGATGTAGATGACAAGAAAACGTCATGACAGCAGTGTTCAATTCTGAGGATGGGATTAAATGGAGTATTGAGGGGTGTAGGATTCTGCCAAAAGAAAATACATGGGCACCTTCTTTCAATAAATGCAACACAATGTAATCTTAATTCTCTCCTTTGGATAAGGAGATATGAATGTGTTGCAGTCTTGTGATTTTGTCCTTACTGGATCATTTAAGAACAGTATTAAGACAATATCAATCCAGTGTCCATCAAAATAATGTTGACATGCGATACAAAGTCATTGATTTACTTTGCCAGGATATTAACTCATAAGGATTTGCAAATCAGCAACACCTAAGCCCATTGAGGTATCAGATTAAGAGCTTTGGCATGTTGTTTGTTTGTTTTTTTTCCTTTTCATATGAAAATCTGTACTTTTTTCTCCATTTTTCAAAAAGTGCACTTCAATTGTGCACATTTTTGAAATATTCACATTTTCTTCCATTCATTTGCTTTAAAGTAGGGCTGTGTACAGCCCCCCCCCCCCCCCGGCTCACTTCAGGGAGCATTTCAGAGCCTCCAAAAGGGCCCTGTTTTGACTTGGGGCACTTCAGGGGGTGCCCGCCTTGTATCAACGCCAAAGGCAAAACGAGATTCCCCTCCCCTGAAGTGACTCGGCCTTACACGTTCCTTGTGCTGACTGTCAGCTGGAACCCAGGAAAGCTGGGCACAAGGCTGCCTGGGAATCCATGGGACTACTGATTCCCCATTCCCTGCTCACAGACCACTCATCCCCTCTTCCGAACCCCCTCACCACCTCCCCCATAACCTACTGCAGGGACTTATCCGTAAGTCATATCCTCCTCCCAGAGTGCTGAGCTATGATTTAAAGTGAAGATCATGGCAGCTCTCTGTTCTTATTATATCTATGGCCACAAACTACAGCAGCCATAAAGAGGAATAGTCCTTTATGTGACAAATGAAAACAAAGATCCTTTGGACTAACATGGGACTTTTAAATGAAGGGAATGGAGAAAGGAAGATGTCTGGACAACGGATACTTTATATAGAACAGGATGCAGAAGCATTGACAAAGGACTGGGAAAGTAACAGCTAACAGCCAGATTATTGAATATGAAAGGTTGGAAGAACTCTGGAGCAGAGTTGTTATTTTTATTTTTAAATTATTATGTATTGCTTATATATTAATCTTTATCCAGTTCATTTTGTGGGGATGGGAGTCTGTTGTTGTGCTTATTATTTTTGGATACATTTTGAAATATAGATTGGTTATCCTTTGTCTGTAAAAAAATAAAAATAAACACTTTATAAATTGAAAAAAAAATGAAATGAATATAAAGTATTAATTTCCTTTGTTGTACAGCAGTAAGTCATCATAACTAGCAAAGGATCCAATATTTGTGGGGTGGGAAAACCCTTAAACCTAAGCACTGATAATTTCTGCCTTTAACAAATAAAATTGGGTGGGGGGTGGGGGTGGAATCCAGTTAAAGCTATATTCATGAAAAGTTTTGTCGTACTCTTTCTATATACAAAGCAGCCAGAGTGGGGCTTGAGGACACATCTTCACAAAGCAGTAATTTGTTCCAGTCTGCTAAATCCAGCTTCTCTTCCTTTCCTGAACAGTTAATAGAAGTGATTACTGTTTCACAAAAAGAACTCCATGTACACAGCTCTGTCAGACAGAGGGAAACTGTGTACACAGAATCTGAGTGTTGCATGGATTAGGCATGGGACCAGAGCAGATTTAGGGAAGCTAGTCGTTGTCAGCCAAATCCTCTCAGAGTTATATATATATATATATATATATATTCATTTAAACTTGGCTCTACTGCCATATATTTATTCCATGCTGAGTACCCATCATAATCAGGAACCCCAAGCATAGAGGTTTTAACGTAGAAGTCTTCCATCCGTGCATTTTAAACACAATGATACGTACAGCGTTCATTACTCAAGGTATTGTAGTCTATAATATATCAAGCTAGGGGCCTAGTCATTACTTTTATTCATGAGATTCATTTTACTTGTAGCAAATGATGTGGCTGTTCTGGTAGTATGAATCAAATATATACTTTAGAACATAAAAGTACTGTTCTTCTGACAGTACTTTCACTGTGCTCCTGACCACAGTTTCTGACACTGCATGAAATAACCAGGGATTTAAGGTAGGCTGACCATATGAAAAGGAGGACAGGGCTCATGTAACTTTAAGAGTTGTAGAGAAAAGGGAATTTCAGCCAGTGTCGTTTGTATGCAATTAGTTCCTGGTGAAATTCCCTCTTCATCACAACAGTTAAAGTTGCAGGGGCCATGCCTTATTTTGTATCTGGTCACTCTAGTATAGTGCCTGCAACTTTAACTGTTGTGATGAAGAGGGAATTTCACCAGGAACTAATTGCATACAAATGACACTGGCTGAAATTCCCTTTTCTCTACAACTCTTAAAGTTACATGAGCCCTGTCCTCCTTTTCATATGGTCAGCCTATTTAAGCAGCAGATGTTTGTTAAGGGCCAGTCTGCACACTTGAAGGCAAGCAAAGTTTGGGTAGGGTGACCAGATGGCTCGGGGTTTCCCGGTCCTAACCGGGAAACCTGGGGCGAACTGGCCCAACCGGGGGGCGGTGGGGGCAAACCGGGGTGGCGGGGGGTCACGTGGCGGTGGCAGCAAGCGAGGAGCGGCGGTAGACCCGGCGGCGGTGGCGGCGGAGGAGCCCGGGAAGTGGCCACCCCAGCAGGTAAGTGCCCTCCCTCGCGCCTCACGCTCCTTACCCGCAGGGGCGTCTGCTTCCCTCCGGTGCTCGAATCTACTGAGAAACAGGCTTCGCGGCCTGTCCCTCAGTAGCGTGCCGGGTGATGACGTCATCACTTGGCGCGATACTGAGAGACAGGCCGCGAAGCCTGTTTCTCAGTAGATTCGAACACCGGAGGGAAGCGGACGCCCCTGCGGGTAAGGAGCACGAGGCGCGGGGTGCGGGGCACTTACCTGCTGGGGCGGCCGGGTCCACCGCCGCCGGGTCCTCCACTGCTGCTGCCGGGCTCGTGAGGCCAGAGGCCGCGCGGAAGGGACGGGTGAGGGCCGGATCCGGAAGTGACATAATCACTGGGGAAAGCTTTGGACCAGAGGTGGCTAGTAGCTCCAATTTTGGTGGGGTTGTGAATCTATTCTGGGTTTCAGACAGAGCCAGTCACTACTCAGAAGGAGCTGTCAAAGTCCTAAACCTATTTTGGGCATGGGGTTCAGCACTTGGACTAACTCTCTTAGAAATCCTGTTCTTACTGAAACTCAGAATGGATTCACATCCCCACCAAAATTGGAGCTACTAGCCACCTCTGGTCCAAAGCTTTCCCCAGTCCACCCCGGAATGGCCCCTTATTGCTGTTACCATGAGTTATTGGTGAATCTTCGAGGTCTAATTCTATACACTTCATCCATTTCCTATCTCTGAGTCTGCGTCTTGTCGGTTCTGCGTGGACTTCTTTTTTTAAAAAAAAAAATGGGCATGAATCTATATGGATTTCTTTTGCATTTTTTTAAAAAAAGAAAATGGACATTTCTGTGCAACTCTTCAAATCGTACGCATTTCATATACAGCTACCCATTAGCTAAAGCAGGTTTGTGCACATTTTTAAAATGTGCTGTATTTCTCTTTGCACACTTTTCCAAGATGTGCGTGTAATCAGACACACTGTTTCTGTTCCACAGAATGCATTAAGTCCATGTCTGTTTTTAGATGATGTGGAATGGAGAAACTCGTAATAAAAATTAAAGGGAACAAATTTCTTACATATCCCTAGTTATTGCCTTTGCAGCAGTAAGGGCAGTGGGGCAGTGGAGGGTTCTGTATACGCAATGGGGCTGCAAACAAAGTCAGACCTCTTTTTTGGCTCGTGAATCTCATTCTCCTTGTATAGAGAGGGTGATCCACTAGAATCTATGGCCCAGGGACCATAGGTCCATCTGTCTTTCTTTTTTTAATGTAATTGCCCAGTATAGTAATATTCATCAATATTAGGTAAACCTAATCTTTCCTTTTTGGAGTTGCATTAGCATTTCTTTACTTAATGTACCTAGAATATTTCTCTAACTGCAGATGTGTCAACATTACTTTTTTACATCCTTCAGGTTTGGCTACAGGAATGCATAATGCTGATATATATAAATGTCTTTGGTAGAAAATACATTTTCATCAAAACTATTCTGCCTAAGCAAGAGAAAAAAAATCCCTATGTCCATTTAACTAATTCCTTCTTTAATTCCTCCTCTAGAAGTCCATAGTTAACCTCAGAAAAGCTCTCACAAATCAAGAGTTCCCTTGATCCCCAGATATCTGATTGGTGTGCTTGGAAATTCATGCTCATAAGTTCTCACATTTAGGCATTTTGAAGGCCAAGCCCAGAATCCCTTACAATCCCTTACCCACCCCTTACACCCCTTACAATTTCCACCTTGCTGTACTAATGAGGCTATGGCGAAGCTACTGGATACAGGGGACACAAGTCTCCAGTGCCTGAGTGTAGCATAAAAGAAATGGACATAACTTTGAAGCTTAAAACAGCCCCATGGGCCCTTGGCAGGTATAAACCTGGCGATAAATTGACAAGCAACTTCGTTTGCCCTCAGGCTGTCTTTAAAATGATTTGGCAGGGGTGGGAGGAGGCAGCCATTTAAATGATTGCCGTTAGTTTAAATTCCAGCTGTGATTCTGTGTCATGTGTGCATACACCTCCTGCCCACGGTACGCAAGATGGATGTAAGCCCTCTGGCTACACTGTTTTCACAGCAAGTCATGCATGCTTCTCCAATCCCCAATACAAACTAATTTATTTTGTAGCAGAGATACCTAGAGAAATGATTAAATGGGATACCCATAAATAAGCATACAAACCAGCGAGAGAATTATGTTACCTTGGGAGCGTTGATTCATTCTTTCATATATATTCCTGTCGCGATATCATCCCCATGAAGAGAATGCCAGGGTTTTACGGGCAACCTGGCTGTGAAAAGGGAAGGTGAAATAAAATCTCATAGAATCATAGAATAGTAGGGTTGGAAGGGGCCTATAAGGGCATCGAGTCCAACCCCCTGCTCAGTGCAGGAATCTCAAACTTGTATGCAATATAATGAAATGATGCAAATTTAAGACAGTGTGTTTTTGTAAGGAAAAGTAGAATGGATCTATGTTCCCACCAATGTTGGCTTGGATTTGCATGATCTGTGATCTGTTTACATATATTATAGAAATCCCCTACGACCCACACAAGTTATCTAATACTAACTGGCAGGCTAATAGATAGATATAGATATAGGTGTGGGGGGGCGTGCTTGCATGTGTGAGGCCTATAGTAAATTGAAAGGAGGCTCTACAGATGTGAAAAAATGAAGCCAGCATAAACCAGCTCAAACTGAGTTGTCTTTCTCTTAATTTCTAAATGTATGCCATTATATTGCAGTCAAAACTGTGCAGCTGAATAAATATTTGAATTGTTATTACGGCTGCTGCTATTACTTAAAATGCTTAAGGAGTTCGATCCTTGGGAATTTTTTTTTTTAAAAAAATTATTGTTATTATTTTAAAAAGGGACCTGATCTATGGGTGCCTCTACAAGAGTGATTTAAAGCTCTTTCAAGGCGCATTACCATATTTACCTCAACAAGAGCAGAACACAAATCAGGGGTTCAGGCGCGTTTTATCTCTGATTATTCACATTTTCGAATGTGCGTTAAATAGCAACTTTTAATTTACCACGGGAGTTAAAGCGCCTTATGGCCATGTAAACATGTGATTCTCTGCATGTAAACAACTTTAAAGCGCATTTCATACAGCCCATAATGCGCTTCACCGCCTCTCATGAATAGGTATTAGGAGTAAATGTGGTTATCCGTATATGTCATAATTGGGCAACCGGACGCCAAAGCGAAATCTTGTAGAGGGGACCTATATCTCTCTGACTAATTTGAAGGTCTGAAGTTAGCTATCAAGATTTTTCACTTCTCCAAATATTGTGTACAGTACTCAGCTTTTTAAATGCAGATACATACTTTGAGTGAAAATGCACATTTAAATGCATATTCTGAGATGATTTTTGTGAGGGATGTGGGGGAGAAGATTTATACAGAAGATAATGGAATTAAAGGTGAAAGCATGTTTTTCCTACCCCCTACTAGTTCTAGTAACAGCAGTGGTAACAATATCAACAACTATTTGTTTAAATCAGGCATGGTTAGGCAACCAATCTCCAGATGTTTTGGATGTCAGCTCCTAGCATTCTTGACCATTGACCATGCTGGCAGGGGTTTCTGGGAGTACAGCCCTACCATTAGGCAGAGTGAGGAAACTCCCTCATGTGGCATTTGCTGGTGGCAACAGCCGCAACGCCATGGCCATTCCTCCTGACCTCCCAAGCTATTCCCTTGTGTTGAAGGACAGATCCATGTGTGTGCTACATGCTTTCCCCCCTCCCCAAAACTAGCCTGCTGCCCTCATGCCAGTGTTGAAATAAACTTCAACTCCCAGGCCAACTTGCTTCAGGCAGCAAACATCTTGGGCCAGCCCTGAGATAAAAAGATGAGATGTATTTATTGTTCTATACCTCCAAGTGAAAATTATTTGGTTGTTGTTTGTGGCTTTCAAGCCCATGCATCTATATATTGTGGTTGGTTATTGTTAACAATAATACTAGATCGATACTGAAATTGGAGATTTCAGTATCAATACTAGTACATTTCACTAAATGTACAGTGCCTTCTACAACATTCAGGGGTTTTATTTGTAAACACTGATATCTATTAAAATGGTCAAGCGTTACAAGAGGTTGTAAGGGTTCAGACGTAAGCTGTGACTAAAAAAAATAGCAGTGTCAATATTTCACAGTTGACATAAATTTGATAGTTTACCTCTCTGTATGGTTGCGGAAGAGTTTCGAGATATTCGCCTTTTTCTAGCTATACATCTGTTTTAATTAGATGCAAATGATATGGATGGTTTTATAAAGATAAACATTTTGGGGGAAGAAGAAAGAATGTAGAACTCATTTGGAGTTCTGCAACAGAATGTATTTAGGGGGTGGCGCAGCCGAAGACTCATTTTGTAATTCTTAGAGAGCAAACCTGTGCCCCTTAGACAGCATCTGGGAGGTCTTCGTTTTGTTCGATTCCTGGGATCCAAGATCAGAACCAGAGCTCCAACTTCAGAGACCAGAAGCTGTACTCTCTGCTGTCAGGGAATAGTTTCAGCACTGCAGCAGCCCCTGTAGTTTATAGCTAAGATTTAATTAGACGTGGACTGGAAGTGTTTGGGCCTCTGCGTCCTGTGGGATGTCAGAATCTATGCAAATCTGTGCAAATCTGTCAGTGTTCGCAGAGCAGGGGGAAGTCACTCCATAGACTACTTCAAATTAAATCTTAGCTACAAACTACGAGACACACTACAGTGGTGAAACTATTTCCTGACACCCGCCCCCAAGTTGCTAGTGCATTTTTTCCCATGACAGCAACATCTCCACACCCAGAAATGGAGCACAGATATGGGGTAACGGGGGGCAGTCCCAGGGGCAGGGAGGGGAGAAGACTGTGGAAGCTGCTTCACACAGCTTCCTATCGGATCTCCAGGTTTCTTCTCCCCCCTCCCCAAAGCTGCAGCTAGATGGACGAATTTGCCTGTCTAGGCAACATGTAGGGTGGCTGAAACACAGAGAAGATCTTCTCTGTGCTCCAGTTGCCCTGCATAGGATAGTTGGCAACCTCCATTTTTGGAGGCTGGCAACTATCTGGATATGATTGCACTCTTAATCTATGAAATGTATCAATGCACTTACTAACTGGTGACCATTTGCTATGAATGCCAATCAGTGAGAACACTTTATAATATCCATTTTAAGAAGTAGGGGGCATGAAACTTAACCAAGGTGTTCAATATATGGGCAATACACAATAATACGGTTGATTTAGAAACTAACAAACAAGAATATGATTCTCTTAACAAGAAACAAAACTGGGATGGCTACTCTCCATTCCTGAAAAAATCTAGGACAGCCGTACATGTTTTTCCGTAATTCCGCTCTATGCTGACTCAGGAACCTGGGATTTTCAGCCAAGGCGAGAAACAAATCTGAGTCCTTTGCGGTTTCAGAAATCGAAACAATCATTTCTTTTCTCTTCCAGCATGCATTGCTAAATGTACTCAGATAACTGCTACACCTACCAATGACTACTTAATTCAGTGTGCAAATCTCTGTCTTGAGACCGGGTCTAAAACTGTAGACCTCATGCCCACAATATCTAGCCAAATCTATTATTTCTGAGAGGTAGTGTGCCTATGTACACCAATTGCTGGGGAATATGAAGGCACCCATGTTGTACTTTTGGGTTTCCCACAGGCAGCTGGTTGGCCAATGCATGACCATAATGCTGGACTAGATGGACCTTTGGTTCTTATGTTTTCACCATTTTGCCTATGAAGAGGTCTCAAGAACTCAGAAGCTTGCACACCTTTGTTGGATTTTGGCTGGTCCGAATAAATCTTTTGATCTATTGCTCATCTATGGATTTTAAATGAGTGCGTTTTTTTCTTCATGGGCCAACACTGCTATCTTTGTTGGGGTTTTTTATGTACCGAGAATTGGATGCTCCATTGCTTCATACATGTTTGATTCCAGCTCTTCTACCTCTTTGAACCAACTCATCATTCGGCAGTAGATATGACCTGAGTTGCAAGGCAAGTCGAAAAATAGGGGGGGAAATAAGGTTTTTTTATAATTATTTTAGGGGAAAAGGTACAGACTTACTCACAAATTCAGCTATGATTGGTATTTGAACCTTATGGAGGATCAAATTAATATTGTATTCCAGAAACATTATGTTACAGTATCTAGATTCATTGCATATTATTCCCCTAGGCACAAAGAAAACAAAAAACTCTGTGTATGCTCACCATTGCTCTTTATTATCCAGAGTGTGAGCTGGGGTAAGGTGGGAGGGAAGAACAGTGAATGAAGAGAGAAATACAGCACTGAATTATGGCTTCATATCTTAGAGTGTCTGTTATGTACTACATACAGAATTTCATTTGCATCCTTTATGAATATATTTATTGTGCCGAGAGCTGATTGCCCAAGTTTTCTAAGTCTTTTGAGGCACTTAGTCAGAGCTTTCCAAAGTTTGCAAGCATATTGCTTCTGACAGTCAGGAGAACATTAATTACCCCGTATACATTAAAAATGAGCTTTATGACGTGTGTGCTTTTCCAGTGTACATATTTCCGCAATTGGTGTAATTACTTTGTAATTTCAGAAGATGCACATGTGGTGCCTAATTCAATTTAGCAGGATGCCATTATGTTCCCCCCGCAACACATATCATAAACATTGACGCATTTTGATAGTTGAGCCACAACAAGCTGCTGGATCTCCTAACCATACTGGCGGGGGCTTGTGAAACATGGTGCCTGCCACACGATGATTTCCTTCTTATCACAGAGGAAATTGACTATGCTTACTACTTTGTCTAAAGTAGAAAATATGTAAATGACTAGCGAGCATGGCTTCCACAAGAATATCAAATGCAAAGAGTAGTGTGAGTGTATTCCCTTCCCGCTCCTGTCACTCTAGTCTCTCTCTGGTACTTTCTGCTTGGACTTCCAATCAAAGATGGTGGCAACCTGTTCTAGCCTTCCATCTCGGCTAGTTGTTTATCAGATCTGACAGGTGGTGATGGCAGAATCACTTTCCTGTAATTCTGCACCAATTTCCTGAAGGTTTAAATGCACAAGCCACTTAAAACATTAGAACTCACAGATGCCTTCATTGATTTGAGGTTCACTGACCTCTGACTAAGTACCAATGTGAGTGCTGTTTTCTCCTCTTTAACATATATATCCTATAACCCATGAAAGAATGGCAGATTGATGGGAAAATTATTTGTACATACAAATTTAAAATCTTTCTGCGCGTTTTAGAGTATTATCTGACCAATGTGCAAGCCCCTCTACAGCAAGATTGTTTCTGTACATTGACCAAGCTGACTTAATGCAAAGCCCCACCACCTGTGACTTTAAAAAGTAACCCCTTGTTTTAGCATTTGAAGAGTCAACTGGAACGAAGCTTTGTCAACTGTAAGCATTAGGGTTTGTTATGCTTTTGCTGTCTATCCTGGTATTTCTTGAGATCTGCTCAGTGTAAATGGGTATTACAGTTTAGCATTAGAAGCCCCACATGCAGAGTAGGAGACAAAGGCCCAGTTTATAAAATTACCAGACTGTCAAACATTCTTCTGGGTGTGTAGCTCTCCGCCATGCATCTTCCATAACTTGCACCTTGTGGGCTTGGCTTCAAATACAACTATATGTGCATTGGCCCAATTCATGTAATCATCCATCCCCTCTTTTTGTGGGGGAAGGATCAAAGCAAGTGGGCAGTGCTGGGTCTGGTTTTTGAGGGCCCTTGAGCAGTATCCCCTTCCCTCAGTGAGCTTTCCTTCTCACTGCCATTGTTACCACTTGCTGCTGCTCCTCCTCCTCCTCCTCCTCCTCCTCATTGCTACCACTTCCTTACTCAACAGGGAGAGAGCCAGTGAGCAAGTAGGCATCTGCTCCTCCTCCTTCTCACCATTGTTTGGACCAGAGCAAAGGACTGGTGAACAAGCAGGTTGCAATGATGAAAAGAAGGAGCAACTCCAGTAGGCTTTTATCAATGGGCCCCTGGTGGGGTGTGGGCCCTCAGCAAGTGCCAAACCATGTGTACCTTTGGCACCATCCCTGGAAGTGGGCAATTATTTGAATGGGGCCCTTGTATCACTTGTGCTAGCCTTCTTTCTCTAGGCTGTTTTATGAAAGGGGGTGTACTCTTCCTGGCTCCACAAGCCACAAGTCTCCCCCAGAACTGGTCTTTCTGGGACTTCTCAGAGAACTCCTAGAAAGATGCCAAACTTTCCCCAAGAATTCTTCTAGAAAACTCTGATCAACCAAGCTACTTACTAGACAAGCCAGAATGGAATCTACCCATCACATATTTCTGTATATTCAGCACCACCTAAACCAAATAACATTGCATACATATGTGAATGCAAGTATTTCCAGTCCAGCTGCATTAGTTCGTTTGATGTAACTCTGTAGGGTAAAATATATGAACTTTAGGTCCTTCAGCTTATTTCCTTTCAATGGATTAATGTATTTTCATCCTGCATTTTAATAATTGACTTGAATATCATTGAGTTCAGTGTGAGCATACTTTGGTTGAATATTGCACACCGCAACATGGACTGTATTTCCAGGAATTGCACGGTTAAATACCAATTCTCTTGGTAAAAATAATTCAGAATTAAAGCACGTTTCATGTATGACTGGCCTTGAGAAAATCAAACTGCAAGTTGCATTAATCTTGGATGTCAGCTCTGTTCAACCTTAAGAAAAGTGACTACCTGAAGGGAAGGGGGGGAAATTGCACAGAGGGTGAGAAAAGACTCCACACTATGAAGTTGGCTCACAACTGGAAAGACTGGCATTGAATTATAATTTGATACTGGCTCTTATTAAATTCTAGATGCTATTGACTTCCTATTGGTTATGCACAAAGACTTCACATAAGGAAAGAAGAGAGAGAAAAAGTAATGCCATTTAGGAATGGTGGATTTTGATAGGCATCTCTTTCGAACTGTTAAACAATTAAACCATTAATGCTCGAATGCATATGTAATACTATTTCAGTGTATACTGTTTGTCATCTGTAGTGATTCAAAGCCAGATCGTTAAACGGCATGACTTTGCCAGCTTTTTTATAATTGATTGGTCAAATATTGCAAAGAGAGGCGATCGGCAAATCTCCACCCCCACTCCAAATGCAGGCCTGCAGAATCTGAGACCCACCAAGTCTAATGAACTAGAACAGCCATGTCGGGTAGCCTCGACTTGTTTTGGAATGAGGTTGGCAATTACAAGCACTTTCTGGAAAAAAAAATATTATTTTCTTGGAGTTGTAAATTAACTCACAGTGCTGCCTGCACTGCATCAGAGTGCCTTAAACTTTCTGTTACTTTTGTTCCGAACCCTGGACAGTAATAGCTGTTGAAAGAAAGGGGGGAGGAATAACAGCAGCAACAACAACACACTTCCAATAATGATTTTGTAAGGCTCCAGATAACTTTGGGCAAAGCACAGAAAGTTCTTTCCTTCCATGAGTCTCAGCATTAAACACATCTGCTGTAATCTGCATTTAACAACAGCTAGGGGCATAACATTCACTCTGTATTGCATCCAAATATTAGGAGCTGGGCCAATTTGGTTTTGGAACCAGACACAGCGTTCGGTAGCATCACTAATAGTGGTCCACAAAGGACTTGTTGCTCCTGCTGGTCTCAGGTGCAAGGCAAGCCACAACAAATGACTGCCCCACATAGTGACAGCCCTATGTAAAGTGCATTTCATTAGCCTAATCAGGAGGTACCCAGAACATCCGAGTAACTCAGGCAACCTCTGTCACAACTGGAGTCTCAGTATAAACTAAGCTCAAAAAGCACTGCTCGCTCCACTCCAGGGAGGATTCCTGGGAGCTCATCCCTGGTTATACTCATGGGTCCTTCATTTTCTGAGCATCAAACCATACTGCTTAGGCTCTGGCATCTGACTCTCCAAAATTTTACAATAGTGGTTGCATGTCTCTGCTCTGCATTTTTACATATGTTGTTTGTTTGTTTGCTTGTTTTTGTGCAGTGAAATAACAACACAGACACCAGAGCTTGGGATAAGTTTGGCCTCTTTATTTAATTGGGTAATTCTTTTCTTTAGTCAATCCAATTTTATTGAATATAACCGCAGGTTTTTACAATCTTGGAACAACCCCTCCCTGGATCTGTATGTGAGAGTGCAGGAATCGAAGTAATTCTTTCTCCAGGTAACTAGCCTGCATTATGGGCGAGCCACTCAGCCAAGCCAGGAGTCAGGTAAAACCTACCTCCTTTCTTGAGCTACACTTCCACCCCATATCACCTCTGCCTGGTGCGGCACAACTCTGAAGAGGTAGAGAGAGGTCCCCAAAGGCAAGACATATATCTTGACTCAAGAGCTGCACAAACCCTGAGGAGCAGGCCTTAGAACTTGCCAATCACCATAAAGTGCCAACGATTGGTCACCAAAACTCTTCTGATTTCCTAAGATTCCCACACAACCCTGCCAATTGCAAACAACCTATTTTATTTACCCACCCTCGACTAAGTTAAATTCCAGTATGGAGTAGGCAAAAAAAACCCTGTACACCAGAGCCGATGCGTGGCAGGTAAAATTCCTACTCAGACCCCCCCCCCCAAAGGGAGCAACTGGCTAATCCCATACTAGCTATAGGGTGGGAGGGTGGGAACCAGAAAGTAAAAGAGGTCGGAAAGCATGGGAGCATGCTTTTATAGGTTTGCCCCACCCACACTTCATGCTGTACATCTTTCCTCCTCCTCCTTGCCCGCACATGCCTCCTCCTGCTCAGGTTGTGCCAACAGGTGGGAATAGGGCTTGTTTGCTTTTGTTTTTTTCCAAAGTAGTTTTGTTCAGGGTTGATGTAAATTAACAACAACAAACAAAAAATGTCTGTTTTGTTTTATTTCAAGTGAATGCTGTTAACATGGATTCTTTGCTCTGTTTTCCTTAAGACTGACCCCCTTCTTGAGCATCCCTGGGCACTCATTTGGTTAACAGGCTGTGCAAAATGATTCTACTGGGGCTTAGACATTATCGTAGATTAGCGTTTTGTGATTTCAATGGCTTGGCAGGTCTGCATTTTTGGGTATGGGTTTTGTTTCTTTCTTTGAAGAGTTAAACTGGTTACATTGAAGAAGAAGAAGAATTTTCCTTTATTAATTGCACTAAATGCCAGGTTTATTTAGCCTCTTTCTTTCTCTCTGTGACAATAGTCTGAGAACTATTTCATACATCACGTTATCCACCTTGGAGAATTGTGCGTGTCTTTTCACAGAGAACATGGTAATGTTTTGGAGAAAAGTCATGTGAACGAAAACAGATAATAATCAGGTGCCCAGGAGTCTTGGAGTGCTTCTAGATGGAGGGTTCCTTTTGCTAACAATTAAAAGCCTTTGTGCCGCTTTTCCATCTGTTCTTCCTTAATGGATATTTTTTTCTAGTTATGAAAACAAAAGAAAACACAGAATTAGCAATGGGAAAATACAGAAGGGCTACAAATTGAAAATGGCAATGTCATGTTCCTCCCATAAAATTCGGTGAATGGTACAGTGTGATTGTACAATAAAAGGCTCATCTGGAAGCACCTTTGGCTAATCACTATTTCTGGGCATCTTTAACACAATTTTAGATACGCCCTCCGCCCGGCACATGTACACATTACACACACAACAGTACTTAGTTCTACTGGGTAAATGCACATTGGACAAATGTGAATTTATCTTTTGTGTAATATGTGAAGTATTTGGGGGTGGCTTGCTCTTGAACAGGCAATAAAGACCCATCATCTTTCAAAAGACATGTTCCTCATGGAGATGAACATTTCTAGAGTTGGTTTGTTGACCCTGAAGTAATGTTTCTCACTTGTGCTGGAAAAAGAAACTCCTGGAAAACCTTGAGTTGGTGGTCTTATGTTGTGTCCCTCTCCTTCTCATGGAATATCAGGTTTTTCCAGGCAAAGTCCAAGATGTTGACAACTGTCTGTTGATCTTCCTGGATTGGGTTTAATGATAACTGTCATTCCTGCTGGTGTATGTGTGCATTTTTGGACTCTTCTTCGAGGCATGGCCATGGGGACTGTCATCATGAATGCCAGCGCTTCAGAATGTACCACTGATTAAGAAGGAAGAAGTGTGTCAGACTGCTCAGCTAGGATTGCATGGGAATGCTTCTCCACATGTGGACTAGGCATAGGGCCACCTCCGACAAACGTCCAGATTTCCTTGAACAAGCCTGATTATGTCGATGCATTTGAATCAGGCTTCTCGTGCTGGGTTTTTGGGACTGTTGTCCCAGTTGATGACCTAAACTTGTTATTGGACAATGGAGGGTGTCTCTGTTCCTTCTGCAGGGCCTCACAGTAGCTTTCAGTGTAATTGACCAGGTTAGTAACCTGTGAGACTTCAGGTTCTTTGTCTTGCATCTCTCATCATTGCGGCTCTACTGGCTAGGATTGATGTGAGCTGCAGGCCAAAACATTGGGAGGGTCAAGTTCACCACCACTGCCATTGACCAGACTATCCTTCTGAGTCACCTGGATGGGATGGGATTGGAAGGCACTGTGTTGAGTTAGCTTCACTCCTTCCTGGAGGCCAAATCCAAAAAGTGGCCCTTAGGCTTTTTTGACACCTTATATTTTGTGCTATGGAATGCTTCAAGGTTACGTTTTGTTATCTGTGCTGTTTTATATCTACATGAAATTGCTGGGAGAAGTCACATGTAGTTTTGGAGTATTATGATCAATATGTGGATTACCACCTAATCTTGCTTCTACATTACATCTGATTCCAGGGAGCACTGAAGGCTCTGAATCAGTATTTGGGGTGTGTAATGGGCTGGGCAGAAGCTAACTTAGATTCAATCCAGACAAGAAGTGTTATTGTTTAGTAGGAGAGCTAATCTGTGATCAGGAGTGCATCCTGTTTTGGGTGAGGTAGCACTCCCTCAAAAGAGCCAGATTCACAGTTTGGGCCTACTCCTGGACCCAATCTTACTCTTGGGTCCAGAGGTAAATGATTCCAGAGAATTTCATTTGGTCTGCATTTTAAATCAAACTCACCCAATTCACAATTCCCAGAGTGTGAATCCTTCAGATTCTCCAGTTTTCCCCACTTCTTCATTTTTTTGTTATGCAGTTCTCAGCTAATAAATAAATAAATAAATAAATGCAAGTGTACAAAAATATATATTTAAAGGGAAATGCATATAATTCTCCCCCCACCCCCCAGTGTAACATCTCATTCCATTGTTAACTCTTCAATCAAGAAAAATGTTATTCTTTGCATAGTTTTATTAGCTGGTGGTGTTATCAGCTGTAACAAGGCGAACCACAGTTTTCTGAACTCGGATCTTGGCAGCGGAAAAAACGTGTTTCATCTAGCACTTATTAAATTAAGTTCAACAGAATAGGATCACATCACTGCTGAAAAGGTTGAATGGGGGTGTCATCTTCTTTCTTAAAATAAAGTTCAAGTGTTAATGTCTTCTTCTCAGGAGTGCCTAACGTATGAAGCCAAATCAGACAAACTGCAAAGAAAAATTATATAGACGGGGAGAAAGGGGAAATGAAGGGAGATGGAGACTGAGAGAGAAAGAGTGCATGGGGATGAATGCTAAATTGAAAAGCAGCACTTGTAATAAATGAGAGCGTGTATAACAGGGATAGGGAATGTATGGCCCTCCAGATGCTGTTGGTCTGCAACATAATCTCTCACCATTGGTTATGGTGGCTAGGGCTGATGGTGCCATGCCCCTGCTGGAGGAATCCTCTGCTGAGGAGGAGCTAGAGCTCCCAGAGACAGGCAATGCCAAGGAGCCACACATGCTAGGAGATCTGAGGAGCCTGCACCCCTAGAGGTAATCTAGTCTATCCCTGTAGGAGGAGGGGAGTTCCACCAGTAAGGCACAGGTGGACAACCACCTACCCCTTGAAAGTGTCACTGCCTCAAGAGGCAGGTCAATAGGGCTCGTCTGAGAAGGACTGCTTGATAACAAGGGAGGATTTCTAGGGGAGCTTAGTAGGACTTTTGCCAGAGGACCTGTGATGCACTGCAGCTGAGCCCTGAGTGGGGCTCAGAAAGCTCTGGCTATATAAGCCTTCAGGTTTAGCCTAGCCAGAGCTGGAGCAACATTGCTTATTAGCTTCTGGATTTTGCCTTGTGATTGACCTTCTGTGCTACTGATACTTGGTCTCCCATTTGACTCTGTTCCTGAACTGTGAATCTAGACCCCTCCTGCCTTTGTCTGATCCCATACTGGAATGGAGTTTTGTGATTGACTATTTGCCTGCTTTGTTGCCTTGCCTTTTGGATTGCCCCACAATTGCCTTCAATGCTGCCAGACCAGTTGGCTTTTGTACATGAAATGGAGGGTGGGAAAGGTCGTGAGCTGGCCCGAACCACAACAAAAGGCCCTCCCATTTGTTTCTGTCAGATGTACATTTGCAGCAGGCAACTGAAGGGCTTTTTTTACTTGAAGCAAGGTCACCACGGTCCTTCCACCCTGTGACCTTGCTTTGGCCTCCAACTAGGGACATTCCTGGGTGGATGGCAACCTCTGAAAGGTTGCCGGAAGCCAGACAGAGGGTGGGACGGATGACCTAAATGGTCGCCAAAAAGTCCATGCTCTATTCTGCCGTGGGGATTTCCCAGTACCACCACGCAGCAGCAAAACTACAGGGTTTTCTCAGAAGGAGCAGCAAAGCAGCACCATGAACACAACCACCAGGAAGCCCTGAGCTGTAGGTTTCAATGAATGGGCAGGTTGATACGGGAAATGGCACTACATGTAGAAATGCTTCTTCTGAGAGAAAAGACACTTTAAAGTATGAATTTAATAGGTGTTTAATGTGGAGATTCTGTGCAGTCTTTTTTTAAAGTATATATTGCAGATTAATGCATTAACAGATGGAATAAGACATAGGAGTGAACACATGTAAAAATGATATAGATTTTTTCAAAAAGACTGATTCACACATCCCTACCTTGTCATACATGTTCTACTATCTGCTGCTTCAGTATGATGCACACCAATAATGTTCTTGGGACCATCATCGCTGATGTGGTGGTTTGTGACATCAGCCATTAAAAATCAAGCCACTGAGAACAAAGCCAGCTCCTAACAGTAGAGCCCTACCCTGGACTCTTTCTCTTGGTCACACGAAGTGTGACAGACAGACAGACAGACAGACACACACACACACATATATATATATATATGTGTGTGTGTGTGTGTGTGTGTTCACAGTGGTCTGTCACACTTCATGTGACCAAGACAAAGACTGGAAAAACAGCTAGGATGTGTCCACTTAAAGAAAATTGCTCTATCTGTATTGTTTGTTCTTCATTTTCCCTATGATTTCCTTCCTTGGAGTCCATTATTGCTTTGATTTATACACCTGTTTTCATTCATTTACTGTTCTTTCGTCTGTTGCCTCCTTTTTGCTGGGGGAGGGGCGAGTCAGTTTAATAGACTGATGGTGAAAATAATTACAAGAGCTCTAATTGGTAATATATAATCCCACTTTTGTTGTACCAATACACTATGTTGCAATTATAATCTCTCCTCTACGGGGAGGAGAAAATACCATTAGTTGAAGCGAAATGTAATAGAGTCGATAATGATGTATTATATTATACAGAGTACTGTGGTCAAAGCACATTTTGATGCAGTCGTCATAATAAGGTATAATATAGGAAATGAGCAGAGGACTAGAAATTAAGCATAACAATTCTCCTGTGGTGTTCTGAGAGATATTTGGTGAATTGCTTGACCTTTCTCTGTCTACGTTTACCATCTGGTAGAGTCAATATATCACTCTCATAATTTACAAAAGGTTCATGATATCTCTAAATCACATTGACATCATTAGATACAAGTGAGTGAGAAAATGACATTTCTGTTCTGTGACAAAAATGGTAAATCTTCCAAATTCCTCTTTTGGGATGAACAGTGACTCTTACATACACAAATGGCAGAGGAATTGCCCTTTGTTATCTATTGATAGTTTCAACTGCTCTGGGCCCCACCGGTCTTCCTTAGGACCTTTTTTAAAAAAAGGAAGTTTTAGGCTTACAAAGCGAGCAGGGTTCAAGCCTCAATGGGTCTGGATTCCAGGTGTGAGGGTGGGATTTGGGGAGCTATCTGTCTGTCCAAAGGAGCTAACTATGGCTGGTTCAAACAACATGCTAAGCCATTTTAGTTGCTAACTATTTTGTAGTAAATGGTTTGTGAGTGTGTTTAAAACGTGGTTATGTAGCTGCCATGGTCAGGAGTGGTTCACATGCCACACTAAATCATGGTTCACACAAACGCAAAGCCATAATGTTTAGCTCAAAATGCTTAACCACTGTGGCTTAGTGTGTCATCTGAACAGGGTCTATGGGTTCTATAGTCTTGAGCAGTTCTGCCTGCAAAGCTGATGGCAGAAACTCAGCCAGCCTCTACAACAGGAATTGTCAACTTGTGGCCTCCAGACGTTTTGGCCTACAACTCCCATCAGCCCTAGCCAGCCTGGCCAATGTTGAAGGATCATGGTACTTGCAGGCCAAAATGTTTGGAAAATTGTGGCCTGCCAAAACATTTGGAGGGCCACAATTTTCTCACCTCTGGTCCAGAGACTGGCCACTGTGATCCAATGGATTTGATACATACATAATACAGATCCCTAGTATGGACAATGATGTTCTTAATGTTATTGTTCTGCTGCCAGAACTTGTCAGCTATTGGGGTCCTGGGATATGTTTCGTATTGTAAGGAATGGCCCAGGTATTCATTTTTCTACTGCTAAATTCATTCTGTGTCATTTCTGCGTTGGATTGTGATTTTATTTTTAATCCATATGAACGTGTATAAGTATTTTCATATGTGTTTTTCAAAAGATACATTTTTCTGAACATTTTTGCAAATGGTTTTCCATTAAATAAAGCATTATTGTGGGCATTATTCTAAATAAGCATTTTTTGTTGTATGCACTATTTCAAATGTATGCATATTTATGCAGGTTTGGGAAGTGTGAAATGGTAAGTGAACTCTGAGATGCAAACTAAACAAATTTCTCACCCATCCTTCCCTAAATACTGCAACACGCTTGCCAAATAGCAGGTATGAACTCAGTTCATATTTCCCACCATGACAATTTATGGGTCAGAGAAAGCTGTTCATTTTTTGGAATAAAGCCACTTTATCGCCAAGAGCTATCAAAGCTATCACTTTGATAGGATTTGACCTGGATTCTTGGCTGGACAGAGGATATCCAAGCTCTTTCCAATGATCATCATGATTGCAAACCACAATGTGGGAGAACTATATAGAATACATAGCTATCATTGCAGAATGTAAACATTGAAATTAGTGCTGTGCCCAAAATTTCTCTTGTGAAAATTTTGCCTATTCTCATTCAATTTGATAGAAAAGAAATTGCTTTTGAAAGAAATTCTCCACGAATACGCATTCAAAACACCACAAATACACATTCAAAAGAAATGAGAAACTGCCCTGAGAATGAGGCACAAAAATGGAAGCCCCTTTCATGAGGAAAGAAAACTTTCAGGAAATTCCTGAGATTTTTCTTTTCTTACATTCTAGAAATAAAAGGATGCTTTTCAGAATTTTCTCCACATTTTCTTCACCATTTTTTTTAGGGGGGCTGCATTCCCTCTCCTCAATGCCCTGAGGTGATGCAGGTATATGAGGCAATGTGGAGGATGCAAAATGGAGGCCAGGCTGCCAACACAGTCGATGTAGTTGCCACTTGCAGTGGCAGTGCAGAAAAACCAAAAACCTTTAGGAAAATCAGAAAGAAGCTGTTTTACCACCCTTGCCGATGGTGATGCCTACCTGTGAGAAATTGCTGGAGAATTTCTCCTCCCCCTGGAGAAATTTGGTGAAATTGTTCCCCCCCCCCATTTCTCTACCCATAAACAGGGTGGAGAATTTTGAGAGGCCACTTCTGCACATCTCAAATTGAAATGAAATCAAACCAGATTGTGGGAGTTGGCAGACATACAGTCCATACTTCAGTGTTACATCAAAACGAAATATTACAGAACAACCCTATGGCCCATATATATCATCTTAGGTGCCATAGAATGATGTGCCACCGAGGTCATAGACAGAGGCTAGATCTACACCAAGTAGGATATGACACTGTGAAAATGGTTTGAAAACTGCATATGGCGTGTGTCCTGGGCCCCAACGGTTATCACTACTGTTTAGGGTGACCAACTGTCAGGATTTTCCCGGATTTGTCCTGGTTTTTGTTCTATCCTGGGTGTCAGGGGGGAATTTTTTGTAATTGTCTATATGTCCTGGAATGACATGCTTTCCCCTTTAAGGCCGCCATTAGTGTGGTGGGGGGATGATGTGCTTTCCGGAGGCCCCTATTGGAGCAATGTGGGGGAGGAGGAATGACATGATTTCCCCTTCAGCTCTCCAATTGGGGCCCTTAAGGCCCCGATTCAAGTGGAGGAGGGGAACGGGTACTTCCTGGGGCCTCAGGAAAGCATGTCATTCATGCACTCATTGCAGCTGCCTATAGCTTGGCGGGGGGAAATGAAACCCTTTCCGGAGCACCTGGAAAGCACGGTTTCCCGCCCCCACCCCACTGGGTGTCCTCCTTTTTGTTTCCCCACATATGGTCACCCTACTACTGTTATAAACAGTTTTTAAGCAGTAGTGTAGATCCTGCCAGTGTCTGACCTCAGAGGAGGAAATCTGATTTTGGAACTGTCCTTCTTCCCCAGCCCCTTCCAGCCATTGGGGAAAGCTGCATGGCAGCTCCTCACTCAAGACCAGAGCTCCGACCTTGGGAAGCAGAGAGGGGATGAGGGGACATTCTGGTGGACCAGAGAGAAGAGATTGAGGATCCATTGTTTCCTCAGCATCCTGTCAGCTAGACAAAATCAGAGGCCCATCTAGCAAAGACAACCTTTTAAAGGATAGGGGAGGAGAAATCTTCTCCGTAGCTCCTCCTGCCCTGCCAGCAACAGCCCAGCAGTACATAGGTTTCTTAGATGCTTCCAATCTCAGAGGCTTCCATCATCTAGGCATCTGGACAGTAGAATTGTGACCTTAATATGGCATATCCAGTGCAATGTATCATTTCACCAGAAACACTATCTAATGAAACTATAGAATGCATGCAATAAAATAGATTTATAATATCCATTTTAAAGTTCATTTTGTCAATTTGTAAAAAGCACACATACACCCACTCCCACACCCACAAGATGTATGTTGGGATCCTAGTGAGGTATAATAAACACATATCACTGGATGTTGAGGCTTTTTACTGTCATTCTACAGTATTTTGAAACGTGAAATAGAAATCATTCTTACCCAGTGACAGTTACAATGAGAAAAGATAATAGAAAAGGTCACTGGAGAATTTTCCATTACTGTATCTCCACTTCTTTTGGATTGATTCAGTATCAAATGAGCAGCCGTATGAAAACTCTGTGAAAACAAAGATGGCTGAATTACAAGGACAACAAGAAAGTTTATGCAGGAAAATTCATAATCCCATCTAAGTCAAAGAGAGAAAAATATTATTTGTTAGACAAAGTATTAGAGGCTTGGCATTGGGTTGGAAATTTTTTTAAAAGTTCTGTGGCTGTGATGGGTGTAATACTTTATTTTTCAGTAAAATTGTATTGTGTGTTGTGAGGGAGGCATTTCCTTTTGTGCAAGGTGAACATTAGAAAGTTGCACATGTGGACTGGAAGCTAGAGAAAGCATCACCCAAGTTCAGGTGATACCTTTTATTGAACCAGTGCAAAACAAACATGAGGCACACTCCAGCCAAAGATAAGCGGTAATGGGACCCATTGATTTCAACAGGAGATTTCGCGTTTTTCAATACAAGACATTTATCATGCATTCATTCCCTACTCATGGTTGTTTATGGGTTCTTTAGATGACATCATGACCCTCCAGATTTGTTTCTGTGTCTAAAGAGCACCTTTAGTGCAGTTTTGAATTGTAAAAATGAAAGAAAGCACTTTTTAAATTTGTGTATTTGTGCTATTATGCTATATCGCAGTGCCACCTAGAAGCTATGTACTGGAAAAGCAGGACAGGATCTCAATTCTGTGATGAAATCAAAAGTATATAGAGTAGGTTAACACACAGCCAGTTAACAGCCTCATATAGAAAAGTTCTTCAATACTTTCACAGTTCACAATCTGCACTGCCTTAATAGTATGAGAGCAGATGACAAAATCTTAAACAGCCTTTGCTTAGCCAACATCTCGACATGAATGTTGCCTTGAGGACCATTTGGTGGAAAGCTGGGATACAATACAAATCTAAGAAATAAATGCACTGGGAGGAGGGGTTAGGCTAGAAATAAGAAGTGGGACTTGCAACATAACCAGCTAGCCACACCCAATCTCAGGATAGTCTTTACCATCCTCCACTCCATTTTTCAGTTATCCCCACCTTCAAGCTTAAATGAGCATTTTGTGCCCGCTGAGTATGCTTAGTCTCTATTGAGCTGTTTTGGGGACTTCCCCTCCCCCTTAGGAATTTCCCCCCTAAATAATTGTGTATGTTTGCAAATTAGTGCTGTGCCAAAATTTCTTCCACCAAAAAATTGACCATTCTCATTCAAACTGATAGAAAAGAAATTGCTTTCAAAAATAAATTCATAGATTTATTTTTTGGGGAGGAATTCTCATGGGTTCAGTTCAAGGTTCTTGTGCTTACTTTACTTATGCAATGATTGAGGAGTGTGTGTGAGTCTCCTGTCTGTCATTGTACCGTCAATCTCTCTGACAACTCGTAGCCTCCTTGGCTTCCTGCACTTCCCACCCAAGAGAAGACATCATAAATGTATTCCTTCCATAGAGTAGGGTGACCAGACTCCAGGTCAGGGCTCATGTAACTTTAACAGTGTCATTGGTATGCAATTAGTTCCTGGTGAAATTCCCTCTTCATCACGACAGTTAAAGTTGCAGGGGCCCTGCCTTCTTTTGGATATGGTCACTCTAGTGAATTGCATGCACCCTCCCAGAGAGCCTTTTCAGATCAGGAAGTGCAGGCAGCCTGGGAGTCTGTAGAGTAGAGTAGAGTCTGTAGAGTCTGTAGAGTAGAGTCTGTAGAGTAGTAGTGAGACATGTAATAGAAAGGAAATACAGACAGCACCCTCAGCCACCTGATAATTAATGATTAGGTAAGGTCAAAAACACCACCAGCACACATTCAACATAAATTATACAATGCCCTGAGAATGAAGCAGAAAAATGGAAGCCCGTTTCATGGGGAAAGAAAACTTTCAGTAAATTCCTTAGATTTTTCTTTTCCGACATTCTAGAAATAAAAGAACACTTTTCAGAATTTTCGCCACATTTTCTTCACCATAATTTTTTTTGTGGTGGCTGCATTCCCTCCCCTCAATGCCCTGAGGTGATCGTAGGTATATGGAGGATGCAAAATGGGAACCAGGCTGCCACCAAAGTTCATGCAGTTGCCGCCTGCAGTGGCAGTTCAAAAACCCACAAAACCCTTAGGGAAAAAGAAAGAAAAAAGCTGTTCAACAACCCTTGCCTACCTGTGAAAAATTGATGGAGAATTTCTCCTCCCCCTGCAGAAATTTTGTGAAATCCCCCCCCCCATTTCTCTATCTTTTATAAACCGCCCAGACTACTTCAGCCATGGGACAGTATAGAAATGTAATAAACAACAACACAAGTCACTGGCATCTCATCAAAAAACTATACCGAAAACCTCCAGAAACTGGGCCCACCAGAATACATCCACACCAACATCCATAAAGCAGTCATAATTAAAACATGCTCAATTGTCAGGAAATTCCTGAATCTGTAAAAGACAGCGTGACTTGCCAAAGCCCGTCAAGCCCCTCTAGAAAAACCGTCACGAGTGAGACAGACAGCAATATGGTTGCGGAGCGAAGGATGAGAAATAACGAGGCGACACCAGCGTTGGGATTTAAACAAGGGCCACTTTATTTATTTACAAATAAGCAGAAAAGGGGGAGGAGAACCTAAGCGGGCATTTTGCCATGGCCAGCCAGGCCATTAAAGGGATCGGGCGAGGCATTCACAGCCCGGGAAGTGGCGCCTGTACTTTCGCCGCTCCCCAAGCTTCCCCAATCTGGGGTGGAGGGCCTTCCGGTGTCGTCTCCCCTCGTGCTGCAGGGCTCTGAGTAGACGAGAAGGGTTGGCCCCAAAGGTAAGCCTTATCCCCTCAACTGATGCCGCAGGGCTCTCAGTGGTTGGCCCTCAGGCATTACCAATCACTTCAACCATGCCTGTGAATGCTCACCATTAACAAAAACATAAAAATGCCCGCTCCTACCGCCACAGGGGGAGACAAGCCTTAGCTTAGTCTCCCACTCCCACTCCCCCTGAAAGAATTGCTCTTTTGTATCCCTTCCTGAATGTCTGCGAGGAATAAATCATTACCAGGCTGAGACAGGTGTACCCCGTCGCGCCTATACAGCTCCCTCCGAGAACGGCAGATATTAGGGTGTTTAATGCTAAAGTCCCCGTGCTGTGCCCGGGCTTTAAAGATCTCCGTATTGACCAGTTTCTGCACCTTCTCAATAGCAATGGGGTCACTGGACACCCTCCAGTGTAGCCGGGGCAGAATGCAGGACCAAATGATCCGTATGCTGGGCCAGCACTTGCGTATGTGCTGAAAATCAGCCAAAGCTTGCAAAATGAGGGCCTTGCCCTTCATTAAACCCAAGTTGCTCCCCCCTAAATAAATAAGCAGAACCTGTGGGGGGAGCCAAGCAGAGTAAAGCTGCAGCAAGGTGGGGATGAGATTATCCCACCGCATACCACATTTTCCAAGCCAGCGAATGACAGCGAGTTGACCCAAGCCGAGCTGCAATCCAAAGCTGGACTTGGCTGCATGCTTGCTGGCCCAAAAGACCATGCTGTGGCCGCATGGAGACCCGCACGGGTGCCGTAGCCACTGGCCGATCTAAAACAAACATGAAGATGTTAGCCACCTGCCTTACATCCATTAGCGAGCCAGAGGCCTCACGTATGTCTTGAACGCGGTAGAACGCCATCTACCTAGAGCCTGTATTTGCGAAGGGGAAAACCCTAGGGCTGCGGCCGTGGATGCTGCCCCGATGCAAGAAGAGTGTGTGCCAAACATTGCTGCGTGCAGGCCCAATCCATCCAGAGCCTTCCTTGCTATTGCCCAGAATTGGTATTTGGTAAAGGGGGGTGAGGTCCTGGTGACAAAACAAGAGACCTGCAGGGTCTCCACGCAAAGCCATGAAAGTAGCCAATACCCGTATCGGGCATAATTCCGCATTAGCAGCATGGAATAGGGTGACCAAACGTCCCCTGCCCTTCTGGTCCATTTTGGAGCGACGTAAGAGTAAGCAAGCCTTCCCGTTCTCTACATGAAGATCGGACCGTAGCAATGCCCCAGCGGAGATGTCCTTTTTAGATGAGGCTAAAACCTCAGAAATGCGGAATACCCCGAAAGGTTGTTAGTGCTGCTGCATGAAATAAGCCGGACTCGAATTGCGAGAGGCACGGAAACGGCCACTGAGCATGTAACCCTAGAAAAATATCCGGGGATATTGGCAGCCTAACATCCTTGGCATGGGAAGCTACCCTTGCCCAACCGTTAATAGCATTACGAACACGGAAGTCTGCCCTACTATCCTCCAGGCCATGAGCCTTAGCTATAAATGCCAAGACTGCTAACTTAAATGAAATATTACGGGCGGACAAACCCTGATGTTTGGAACTTACTCAAAATCGCTGCACGTGTTCAACGGGAATGGGCCATAAAAACTGGAGATGATTGGCCAATCGAAAGGCCCGAAATTCCCTACCTGCATTCTGATAGGCTGTCCTGGTGCTAAGCGCCAAGGACTGCCATATAGCCTGTTCTGTCTCTTCCTTCTAATCAGCCAGAGGCATGGAGGCATGCTCTCCGGCCATGGAAGGGCCCATGGCGCCAATTCGTGAAACCTCTGCACCTGATGTCGAGACAGAGAATCTGCTATATCATTGGTCAGACCTGGGACATACTTTGCTTGAAATAAAACGTTACGTTTTAAACAATGTAAAATAAAGACTCAGATCAGGTTCATGATGTGAGGATTACCAGAGGAAAGGGAATTTCACCACCTGCCCGGTAGCCTGGTTGTCACACCAGAACAACCCATGGAGTTAGCCAGATCATCTGCCCATAAATGTGCTGCTACTACTAATGGGAACAACTCCAGGAGGGTGAGGTCCCTGCATGTGCCATCGGAATGCCATGCCTCAGGCCATTGTTCTGCACACCATCTCTCTCCCCGAATAATGCCAAAGCCCCATGAACCTGAAGCCTCCGAGTGAACCTGTAAATCTGCCTTCACTACCCACTCTCGCCTCCAAAAGGATATTCCCTTGAAATGCTCCAGGAAATCCATCCAGACTGAGATGTCAGCCCGCATGTCCATAGTGATCCGTGTCCCGTGATGTGGTTTACGCAAGCCCGCCATTGCCAAGCACAGATGCCATACAAAGGCACGCCCTGGGGCGATGACCCTAGCAGCAAAATTTAGGTGGCCCAGCAATTCCTGTAACTGCCACCGCGAAACTTCTTCAGCAGTCAAAAATTTGACAGTTTAGTCCGTAAAGTGTTTAGCGTGTCCCTCGGCAAACGGCAGCATTGAAAATTGGAATCCAATTCAATACCCAAAAATTTTAAGCACTGCAGATGGGCCTTTGTTTTAAATCACCTGGCATCTTTTTGGGCACTATTCCCTATGGGGATACGCAGAAGTGTGGGATCGGGGGGGTGGGGTGCAAAAGGTCCCGACACCCTTCCGGCCTGCACCTCCTTCCCCATTCTTTCCTAACAATGTCTTCCATCAAACTGATGGATTTTTGATTCCCAGCCAATATACTGCGTCTAATGCCTTGAAAAGGTATGCAAAATCTCTCCTGAAAACCTGCAGTAAGGTATAGAGCATCGCGCCGCTTAGGGAACAATGCTAACAACCGGTTGAGGGGCTCAAGTTTGACCGGACTGGGCCCCTTTAGAAGGAGGTTGCTGTCCGCCGGGCGTCTGGTGCCCTGACCTTCCTTAGCAGGCCATTTTCCGCTATTGTTCTTGAAACAATTTGTGGCTGCATGATGTCCGTCACAAATTTGGCATTCATGTCTAAACTTACAGGGGTTACGACTGACAGTTCCTTTGTTAAAAACCCAACCGAGCAGGCGGTGCTGACGTACCCCTTAGAGGTGGACGTGGGCTGTTGTTTGGCCAAGATATGGCCACTATCCGCCCTTTCGCCAAAGCCTGGTCTTTTCCTTGTCAGTGTTCTCGTGTTCACAAAACAGCAAGGAGAATATATCGACATATTCCCCCTTGCAGATTTTTTCCCTGGTCGCAGGGAGCAAATGGTACCCTAATGGTGCAGACGTGCTTCCTGTAGGAATAGAGTCGTATGCTGCATCAGCATAAGGATCCTTAACCTCTTGAGTGGAATTGTGCCCTGCTGTGCAAGCGGGGCCCTGCCAAACACTCGCAGAAGCCAGTGTAGCATCTATAACCACAGGCAGCTGTGATAAACCCTCTTGAAGCGGGCTCCCAAACGTATTCTGCTGCGGGGGCCCCCTAGAACTTGCAGCTACGAGATCGGCCTGTTGTAAGTTAGCCGCCGCCGCAGGTGGTGTTGCCGGGGAAGCCAGGGCTCACGTAGGTGTAAATGTTTGTGCTGTGATTCCCATCTGATGTCCCCTACCTGTAAACCATGGTCCCTTCCACAAGGATTCGCTTTTGCGCCCGGTTAGGCGATTATGCACATCATCGCTGAAGCGCATTTACACCTAATACCTCTGCACGAGAGGCGGCGAGAAGCAGCGAAGCGCATTAACGGATGTCCAAAATGCGCTTTCCAAGTAGTTAATGCACATAAGCGCTTGTTCACATAGGCAAAATGTGCTTTAACGGCCGGAGCAAAATAAAACTCGCATTTGATAATGCGCATAATCTGAGAAATAATGCGCCTCAACGCCCAATTTGCGCTCCGTTCTTGTAGAGGTAAATTTTTTAAAGCGCCTTGAAAGAGCTTTAAACCTCTATTGTAGAGGCAGCCCTAGGCATCAAACCCCACTGTGCGGGGATCGTTCCAGCTGCTTGAAATAATGGTGTGGTGTGATGCATCTGCAGCTCACCTTGTAATGTGGACCAATTCCCTGGACGGGGGTGGTATGCTGAAGAGCAGGCTCAGATGTTGAACGGCCCCTGGCTCTGTGGTGGATGGGGTGGATATAAGGATGGCACTTGCATCGGTTTCCAACACTTCACTGGTAGTACTGCCTGTTGATTCTTCCACCACCTTTAACCGAGCTGAAAGAACATCCCATAAGTCATCCATTCTTTTCTTACACATTTGCCTGCGCACAGCCTGCATGTGTGGTGAGTGCGGGATAGGGTTAGCAGGGAGACCTTTTTTCTTCTTCAATGCTTGCAATCTGGCAACAATATTAGAAACCTGAGGGTCTAATTCTTCATCAGAAGAAGAATTTTCAGTAGGCCTACTCCGTTTAGATGATTGTGCAGGAGCCTTCCCTTTACCCTTTCTCCCGCAAATTCCTTTTTTGGGAGGCATGTTATAATAAAACAATGTCTACTACTAAGGCAATGCCAGTAAATTAGCAGAGGTATAACCACTCCAGATATTACTATATTAATCTTAAAATGTAGCAGTTGCCAAAACGGACACAGAGCTGCTTGTCAAGAATATGATCAATGAACAAAGCTGTAGATACCAAAAGGGGGGGGTGCGGTGGGTGTAAGTATTTATGTCCACCTGCTGCTATTTGAGACAATTAACCCCGCTCCCCAAATTGGAAATACCACAAATTCAGGGGGGTAAAATAGCCCAGTAATGGGATTCCCTCCCTTCCACTACTACCTTGGTATTATTAAATATGCAGTGCAAGTGAACCTGAATCTGGGCTCCCAGCTACTCGCCCACCCCCGTATACCCAGAACCTGTTGGCCCGAAGGCCCTGTAGGAGATGGGGCATGAGTGTGCTGATGGCCGCTGCCGCCCTGATCCGTACACTGCCCTCTTGATGCCAGACGCCCTGCCAATTAAAGTTGTGGCTGCCGAAACGCGTCTTGCCGCCACAATTCCTCCCTCCACAGCCTCCTCTGCCGGCGCTTGATCCGGCTCAGCCGAGGCCTCGCTGTTGCTGCACCCTGGCCGCCGCCTAACTCCTCCGCTGCTGCCACGCCGCCCTATCTGGGGTCCTCCGCCGCTCAGCTGGCTGCCTCCCAGCCGCTCAGCTTTGCAGAGGCAACCCCCCCGCTGCCGGCTCTCCTGTTGCTAGGCGCCCAGCCGCTTGCAACTTCAGCCGCCGAACGTCTTCCCCAGCCTGTCTTCCCCTGGCCAAGCTGGGACTGCCTCAGCCGAGGCCTCATTGCCGGGGCGACCAGGCAGCCACCGAGGTCTTCTGCTGCAGCAGCAGTGAGCTTGCTGGCTCTTCCGCCGCTCCACGGATCGTCGCCCCACCGCCCGGCTTCAGCCGAAGCCAAGTGAAGTCACTGGCTGCAATTGCAGCCAAAGTCTCCTGCTCCTCTGGAGGTCTTCACCTGCTGGGACGGCTGCTCGCCGGGCTCCCCCGACGCCTTTTGCCTCCGCGCTGTTCGACCGCCGCCGGGTAAGCCTCCTCCTCCTTTTTCTAGCCGCCGCCAGGCTAATCAGCCGCTGCTTCTGCCCCGCCGCCGAGGCTCCTCAGAGGTCGCTTCCTTCCCGCCGCTGCTGCTGCCTCTTCCTTGCTCCTTCTTTCAGCTCTTTTGCTGCTAGCTGCGCAGCAACAGTGGAGATGCGGAGGGGTCCTGGGCCTTAAATAGCCCTAAACCCCTCCTCTCACCAGTGGCACCATCCCAGGCCAGCCAGTGGCTGCCCCCCACATCACCTCTCCCCATCCTCGCCCGCAACCACCTCTCCCCACCCCAGCGAGCAGGGTGAAGAAAGGCTTTTGTGCAAGGATTACCTTTGGGGATCTGATTGGCTGCTGTGTAGGAGTGCTAGGGATCAATGAGAAATTTGGTTCAGCTGATTAATTTTTTTACCCCATTTTATCCAGTTTTCACCTCTTCCTTATGGGCAGAGAGACCCAAACACAATCTGTGGTCAAAATCTGTACTTTTCCAACTTTGCAATTTCTGAAGCAGAAAAAAGAAAGAAAGAAAAATGCATTAAAGTGAGTTACATTTTGTAATGAAGAGGAATTGGTCCTGGTGAGGGGTGCACTTGGTGTATAGAGAATGGAAAAGAATGGTATAATTGTAGTTATGAGTTTTGAGTTAAAAATATATATATATTTTAAAAAATGAGTTTATTTATTTGTATACCGCCCCATAGCCGAAGCTCTCTGGGCAGTTTACATAGGATTAAAAACAATTAAAAACAATATACAAAAATTAAAACAGCAAAAACATACAACATACACACAATCTGTACATTTAAAACTGCTACAACACTTCAAAAAGCTACAAAAAAACAAACAAAACAAACAAAACAAAAACAAAACAAAACAAACCCAGGCTCCTCAGATATTGCCAAATGCCTGAGAGAAGAGGAAAGTCTTGACCTGGCGCCGAAAAGATAACAATGTTGGCGCCAGACGGGCCTCGTCAGGGAGATCGTTCCACAATTAGGGGGCCACCACAGAGAAGGCCCTCTCTCTTGTTGCCGACCTCCGAGCTTCCCTCAGAGGAGGCACTCGGAGGAGGGCCTTAGATGTTGAACGTAGTGTTCAGGTAGATTCATGTCGGGAAAGGCGTTCCATTAGGTATTGTGGTCCCAAATCGTGTAAGGCTTTATAGGTTAAAACCAGCACCTTGAACCGGGCTCGGAAACATACAGGCAGCCAATGCAAGTGGGCCAGAGTAGGTCTTATATGTTCGAACCTACTGGTTCCAGTTATCAATCTGGCCACTGCATTGTGCACAAGCTGCAGCTTCCGAACCGTCTTCAAAGGCAGACCCACGTAGAGCACATTGCAGTAATCTAACTTGGAGGTTACCAGAGCATGGACAACTGAAGCCAGGTTATCCCTGTCCAGATAGGGACGTAGCTGGGCCACCAACCGAAGTTGGTAGAAGGCACTCCATGCCACTGAGGCCACCTGTGCCTCAAGTGACAGAGATGGTTCTAGAAGAACCCCCAAGCTACGAACCCGCTCCTTCAAGGGGAGTGCAACCCCATCCAGAACAGGTTGGACACCCTCCATCCGGTCAGCAGAACCATCCACTAACAGCATCTCAGTCTTGTCTGGATTGAGTTTCAGTTTATTAGCCCTCATCCAGTCCATTGTCGCAGCCAGGCACTGGTTCAGCACATCCACAGCCTCACCTGATGAAGATGAAAAGGAGAAATAGAGCTGCGTGTCATCAGCGTACTGATGACAACGCACTCCAAAACTCCAGATGACTGCACTCAACGGTTTCATGTAGATGTTGAACAGCATGAGGGACAAAACTGACCCCTGCAGAACCCCATACTGGAGAATCCACGGGGCCGAGCAATGTTCCCCAAGCACCACCTTCTGGAGCCGACTCCCCAAGTAGGAGCGGAACCACTGCAATGCAGTACCTCCCACTCCCAACTCAGCCAGTTGTCCCAGAAGGATACCATGGTCGATGGTATCGAAAGCCGCTGAGAGATCAAGGAGAATCAACAGAGTCAAACTTCCCCTGCCCCTCTCCTGACATAGGTCATCATACAGGGTGACCAAGGCTGTTTCCGTACCAAAACCAGGCCTGAAACCCAGCTGAAATGGATCCAGATAATCAGTCTCATCCAAGAGTGCCTGGAGCTGGCTCGCAACCACCCGCTCCAGGACCTTGCCCAGGAATGGAGCATTTGCTACTGGCCTGTAATTATTAAGATTTTCAGGGTCCAGGGAAGATTTCTTTAGGAGTGGTCTCATAGGCTGACCATATGAAAAGGAGGACAGGGCTCCTGTAACTTTAACAGTTGTAGAGAAAAGGGAATTTCAGCCAGTGCCATTTGTATGCAATTAGTTCCTGGTGAAATTTCCTCTTCATCACAACAGTTAAAGTTGCAGGGGCCCTGCCTTCTTTTGTATCTGGTCACTCTAGTATAGTGCCTTCAAATTTAACTGTTATGATGAAAAGGGAATTTCACCAGGAACTAATTGCATACAAATGACACTGACTGAAATTCCCTTTTCTCTACAACTGTTAAAGTTACAGGAGTCCTGTCCTCCTTTTCATATGGTCAGCCTAGGTCTCACTGCCGTCTCTTTCAGGAGGCCTGGGAGCACTCCCTCTTGCAAAGAGGCATTAATCACTTCCCTGGCCCAGCCAGTTGTTCCATCCCTGCTAGCTTTTATTAGCCAAGAGGGGCAAGGATCCAATATGGAAGTGGTTGCACGAACCTGTCCAAGCACCTTGTCAACGTCCTTGAGCTGCACCAACTGAAACTCATCCAAGAAAACAGGACAAGCCTGTGCTCTGGATACCTGACTAGATTCACCTGCTATAACACTGGAGTCTAAGTCCTGACGGATGCCAGAGATTTTATTTTGGAAGTGCCCAGCAAATGTATTACAGTGGGCCTCAGATGGTTCTAGCATGTCCTTGGGGCCAGCATGTAAAAGCCCCCAGACAACTCTGAAAAGCTCCGCTGGGCGGCAAGTTGGTGATTGAATAGTGGCAGCAAAGTATTGTTTTTTTGCTGCCCTCACTGCCCCTGAATACAGCTTACCATAAGCACTTACCAGTGTTTGATTGCATCCATCAGGAGTTCATCTCCATCTGCCCTCAAGCCATCTCCTGTTTTGTTCATCACTCTCAGCTCTGGGGTATACCACGGAGCTGTATGAGCTCTACACAGGAGAGGGTGCTCAGGAGCAATCGTGTCAACTGCCCGGGTCATTTCTGCATACATTTGAACAATGTGCACAGACATGTTTTATTCAATGGGGGAAATTGTGTACATTTGAAAAGGAACACAATTCACATGTGTATTTTTTCATGCAAACAGAAAACAGCCACCACCAAAGCTCACAACCTGATACATTAGAACATGTTTTGAGATGGAATTTGGTGAACCTAGACAAGCTCAAGTTTTGCTGAATCTCAGATCCCCAATGAATGTTGTTTGTCTCCACTGATGCTCTTCTTGTATATTTTCCAATAAAGCAAACTATTACAAAAACATTGAGGTCCCCAGTGCTCTCTCGTGCAAAGAAAACTAAACCTAGCTAGGGCTGCCCCTGGGACTTCTCACCTCTCTAGTAAGTGGGGAGCTCACAACAGAAGCATAGATTAGAATCTCCCAAATCCCATCCGGAGCGTTAGAGGGTGAAGAGGTTTTGCTTTTTTGACAGATTAATCATTAACAGCATTCAGAACTTTATTTTATTTGTTTACTTGGCGGATGGGAAACAGTGCCACGGTGTGATTTATAATGTCATCGGCCGCGCTGTCTCCATTTCTTTCTCATCTGTATTCTTCGAGGATCCTATAAACATGGGCTGTCAGCCAGTTCATCCTGTCAGTTTTCCACATCTCTTCCTCCCCCATCCCTGTCTTTTACTTATGATGTCCCCCACACACAAGAATTCTGCATACTGCAACCTCAGTACGGTTCTCATCATCATCTTGTCTCGTTCATCACAGTGACACCAAACACTGCACAACTTCTTGGGGGGGGGGGGAAATCAGGGATATGAAAGGGAAAAGAGAAATAAACAACTTCCCAAACAGAAGCAGCTGTGCTACGAGAAACGGTGGGAGGTAAGATTGGAGCCAATTTCTCTGCCAGCAGCTGTGTTGAGCGTAAAGTACTTGATGGGCAAGGCCTAAGCATTTTGAGTTCGAGGGCTGTGGAGGGGTAAAATCTTGGTGTTTCTTGAATTCTTTCCTAGAATGAAAGATTAACTGAGGGACTGGTAAACAATAGCTAGGTGAAGAAAAAGAAAAGAAAAAGGGAGGAGGGAATGGCAATGTGATTTCATCCCCAACAAAAGAACCTGTATTAAATCAGAGCTGTTTATATTCATGAAAAGTATCATAGAGTGTTGATTTGTACCCCAAATAGAAGTGTTATTTAGTCATGAAGTAATGTGTGAGGTAGTGTCAAAGGTAGCCATACTTCCTGAAAAGATACATGGGTTACAACTTTCCTTATTTACCAGGGACAGTTCAATTTTCTGAATGTTTAAGGAATTTCGTCTTTTGTGAATTCCGGTATGAAATGACCTGTTTCACGCCTCTCAGGCTAATGTTCAGAATGGTACTAAGCTTTCCGCAGGATTCTGCGCTTCTCACAAACATTGCGATGTCGTTCTTGGCAGTTTACATGAAGCAATTTAAATATGCCATTTTGAGGGGAAACTCACATTAAAATATGTATTTTGAGAGTGTGAATGGAATTATGCAATAGTGACAACATACCAGAAATAAGCAGAATATCCCACCCTTACTCTTCGCTGGTAAAGCAGCCCCCCTCCCCAATTTTGCCTTTTGATGAGATGTTAGGATGCATTTTTATAAATAAAATCTGTGAACATATATCCACTAGAGTTCTTTAGCATTCACACTACTTCTCTAGGTCTCAGGGAGTTAAAAGATAAGGGAAGAGGGAATATCCATAAAGGTAAATAGATTCACGTGGACTAGTGTGCTTCCTCACTTCCACCAATGATCTACAACTGCCTATTAAAATAGTAAATACTGCTTAAATTGCAGTCATATGTATTTGAATTGGAGCTTTTCTATAAGTAAAAGCTCCCGATCCATCAAGAAATTATGCATTCTATTAAACATCCACATGTTTATGTCTAAAAAAGAAGTCTAGTAATATATGCTACTTCAGAAATCTTTGCAAGACTGGCTTTTCCACAAGACGTGTGTACAATGTCCAGTCAGCAGAACAGAACCAATGCAATGCACAATAATTAACGAGATGTGCTCAGGTAGTGAAACTAGTGTTGCAAGTATATACAAAAGGTTCATTTGTGAGATAATGGAGAGTGCGGTGATATGAGAAAGAGTAGAAGACCATTAGAATAATCACTTGGAACAGGATCACTACTTGAATATTGCTTTCATGTTCACAGTATTACAGGTTTCAATTTTTTTAATAATACGAATTCCACGAAAGGGGAAAGAGACCTCTGCATCCCTGACAAATTCTTGAGCTGTTGCCAGGTTATAAGCTGTGGAGAATTTCAAAGAAGCCCAGCAGAGGGAGCAGGGTAGTCATTCTCCATATAGAGTTGTCCAGCGTAACTTGACCATATTCTACAGCACAATTTATTCTGGTCAGTGGTGGTGGTGGTAATGGTAATGGTTTTTCTGGCTCTGTGCCTTTTATTGTAGTATTACAAGAAATGCAATAGTAGGGGCGAGGTGAAGAGGGGAGGGCATAATTGGAAATGGGTTTACTTTGGTGTGGTGATATTTTAATGATAGCAATTTGAATGGTCAGCACTGATTTGGTGATCTCATTTGAATCCATTATGGTGTGGATTTCTCTGACATCTTTCATTCAACTGAACATCATGTATAGGTTGCCAGTAATGTTGAAGCTGAACTTCACATGCAGGTTGGCAGTTAGGCTTAAGGACTTTGAACACCCCAATCTACAATTATGTATCATCTGAAAACAGCTTTGATTGTTGTGACAATATTCAATCTACATGTTTATTTTCATACACCTCATAAGAAGAGTGTCCTTAGCCAAATGGTTGATTTGTGTTCATCTTGGAATCATTGTTTAGAGATAGTTCTTTGTGGAAGGAGAATGATCAGGGATGTAGCCATTTAAATGCAGAAAGTGTTTTACTGGGGGTTTGGGGTATGTATGCATTTGTTTGGCCTCATGACAAAGCTGAGACACAGTTCACTATTTAAATCAGCACATGATAGAGCTATAAAAACAACGTTACAAGCTACATAACAATTACCTAAAGTTGAATTGTTTTCTATTCTTGTACCGTGCCTTGAGAACTTTTGTTATACGGTGGGTTAGGAATATTTTAGGGGCACAGTCCTATGCCCCCTGGCTGCTCATAAACCTCTGAATGTAAACATCCTGGCTACTGGTAAGCATCCAAGCCCTGTTTCTGAACTTGGATCCAGAAACTGAAATATCCTATGCCTCCTGATTCTGTGTAGGGTTCATAGGATTGCTCACTAAGTAAATGATTAAAAAAAACCAAGAGAAATGGCATGCAAAATCAGTAGCATGGTGTTTTCTTTTCAGAAGTCCAACTCTTCCAAGCACCTGGCAAAACAATAATATTTTCATCCACCTTCCAAAAACCTTAATAGAAAGAGTTTGCTGCAAATCCTTAGGAAGTTGTTTGGCAAGGAGGGCACCATCACAGAAGGGGGCCTTGCTCCTAGTAGCAATCAGCAATATAACTTGAACAAGTCATCGTTCAAGAGACTTTGTACATGGCTGGATGTGTGTGTGTCATTTTTTTTTAATCAGGATTTACCCAGTTTATACCTTCTGTACCAAACACGGACTTGGACGCAATCTGTAATCAAAGTCTGTACATTTCCAATGCATACTTTTGAAAAATGCACACAATTATCTTTTAATCGATGGGAAAAGAATGTGTACATTTCAGAGATGTGCATAACTAATGTGTAGATTTGGAAAGATATGCAGAAAATACACATGGATTTTCATGCTGAAAGAAACAAATCTTGCACGATCTTCAAGATGGAATTTGGGGGACTTTGGTAAGCTCAAGTTTTGCTGATTCGAATATCCTTACTGGGGGTACATAGAAGAGGAGGAACTCCCTGTGATATTATGTGTCCAGGTTTTTGAGGGCCTTAAAGGTCAGAACCAGCTTTTTAAATTCTGTCCAAAAACTAATTGGCAACTAGCAGAGATCCTTCAATGTCCTTGTAATGTGCTCCCTGCAGGCGACTTGAGTTAACACTCTGCCTTCTGGACCACATGAATTTTCTCAAGTCTTCAGGCGCAGCTCAGTATAGAACAGTCTGAAGTAAACAAGTCTACTGTACCCATTCTGTTCAGCTGACTCTGATTCCAGTTTTCCCAAGTACTCGGAGTTTAGATCAAATATGACCAGATTAGGGATGTGTGAGAAATTTAAGTTCAGTTTTCATTAAACTGGAAATCCACAAAGTTTTCCAAATTTAGGACAAAAAGAACTTCCTCTCATATAAAAAAAAATGATATCAGAGAAACCAGAACTAGGGATGGATGGACTCACCCACGTCTGACTTGTCAGATGCCTGCCCCTGCTGCCCACTCCTGCTCATACCGCCGCACAAGCTTCTTTGAGGCCTAGCGAATGTCAGACGACATTGCGAGCCTGTCCGCCCTCATTGTGCGCAACAATGGACGCTCCGGAAATTTTGTATTTCCCTTATTCCATAATTGGTGGCCATAAAGGCCCCATTTATGCAAGATTAAAGGCATGAATGCTCTACATCCAGTGAGCTGAGTCTGGCTGGGGCAGACTCAACAGAGTCCGTCAGACTACTGGTCCCAGTTGGGCACCCATGCCATCCCTAACCAAAACTAAAACTGATAGATCCATTCATTTAGGCCCAGGTCTTTGATTGCCACCTCTTTTTTTTTCTGACAACGTCCTCATCTTTAAGGTCCAACATGGTCCACTCAGTGCTGGAAACATGGTCCATTCAATGCTGTAACTGTTGAATTTGGCTGGTGCAGAGTGGTGAGAATTTAGTTTCAGTTCGTATTTATTTATTTATAACATTTATATACTGCTCCATATCTAAAACATGTTTTGGAGTGTTGAATATAAGAGGTAAAACAGTAAAAAAAAAATTAAAAAAACCCCACCATATTAAAATTATACGTTTAAAAAACAGAATGCCGATAAAAACTGTGGTTGGTCAGTTAAGGAATGCTTCCTGGAATAGAGCTGTTTTCAGGAGATGCTGGAAGCAGTGACCAGGCAAGTTGGTAAGGGAGAAAACTCTCTCTCTCTCAGGTATCCTGGTCCCAAGTTGTTTCAGACTTTGTACACTAGTACCAAAACCTTAAACCTGGGCAGGATCTACAGTATACCTTTATAATGGTTTATAATAGTATTGACAACTGTTGGGGCCCATGACACATTCCATATACTATTTTCAAACCACTTTCAAAGAGTTATATCCTGCCTGGTGTAGATGTGGCCCTGGCTGACTAGTGAATAGACAACCAGTACAGTTCCCACAGCGAAGATGTGATAAAAGGGGGCGGATATGACAACAGCTGAGCACTAGCTCCAAGTTCTTTAAGGGCAGCCCCATATAGAGTGTATTGCAGTAATCAAGTCTTGAGGTTGCTAGTGCCTGCACCACTGTGGCCAAGCCATCCCTGTCCAGGAGTGGCCGTCCTTGGTGAACCAGCCAAAGCTGGTCAAAGGCACTCTGAGCCGCCATTGCCACTTGGGCTTCCGGTGACAGTGATGCATCTAAGAGTATCTCTAAACTACAGGCTTAATCTTTCAGAGGTAGTGCAACCCTATCCAGAACAGGCAATGAACCTGTCTCCCAGATATGGGAACCAGTCACTCACAGGGCTTCTGTCTTGCCAGGATTTTTGAAAAGTTCATCATACTTGGTGAAAAAGGACGTGAGATATATTTTTTTAAAAAAATGATTGTGAGAAAAAGCAAAACCGACAGATTCATCCAACCCTAGACCGGATTCCATGTTTTTAATTAGTGACCAAACAAACCAGTGTTCACTTATTACATGTGGCAGAAAGAACAGAAGGCATCACTCCCTCTCTGCAGACCTCTATCCTGGGGAGTTGCCCTCATGCTGAGAAAATGAGTTGACTGCAAGAGTCATCTCAGGCCTGACCCTGGTGGATAGGAAAGTGAACAATCATCATCTCAAAAACCCTTGACATAACACACCTCTGTAAAAGAACTGATGATAACAGGGAATTGTGTAGTTCAGGCAGTGGTGTGCAGGCCATGGATTTCTAGATGATTAAGCAAAGCATGAGGAAAATAAGATGGTTTGAAACTGTTAAGATGCCTCTTGTGGAGGTTCTATCTAGGGATGTGGAAATCAGCAAAACCCGAGCTTATCAAGATTCTTCAAGCTTGGTCCAACTAATGTATGTATCAGATGAGGGGTTTTGTTTGTTTTTTTCTTTTTCTTTTTGCATAAAAATCACAAAGTACTTCAATATGAACTTGGGCACACATTGAAAAAGCACCCGATCTCCTACTATTGACTAAAAGCATTTTTGTTCACACTTTTAGTTTTGGAAAAAAAATCACATTTTTCATGTATCTTCAAAAGCATCACCCCCCACTTTGCAAATACCACCCCAAACTTATGAATGTGTGAGCTTTGACTGCAGATAGTGCTTGCACTTGAGCTCAGGTTTGGGAGGTGTGAATGGGATAAATTCTGGTCATAAACAAACTCAAATAAATTTCTCAGATGTCCCTGGCATCCCAACACAATTCTTTAGCTTATTCACCAGGGCAGGGGAATTCTTTGAATTCAACTTCACTTTTGAAATGTCAAATTTGCCACCATTTTGGTGAAAGACAGTGGCTGAATTCGGACAACACGATAGTCAATGGTGGGGTAATAATCAACTTTACAGTTGTTCATCTAGGGGGTACTCCCCACACAACATGGTTATAAATAATCAAATGTGATGTGGATTAGGATCAGCATTGAGTTGACTATGGCAGCATTTGGATGCCATGATAGTGAATACAACTGACAATTGTTTTCCCCTCCCCAGTTGCTTATTGTGTCGTCCGAATTCAGCCAGTTTTTCACGACCTTCTCTGTTTGTTTAATGTAGGGAATGACACAACCGCCTGAAAATCAGATATGCCACATTTGCAGAAGATGTGAAATCTGTACAGTAATGCCGTTTTAATGTACTGCATACGTATGTCTGGATTGTGAAGCTGGAGGGGAAGGTAGAGAAAGGATGGGAGGGATGTGTACAAATTGAACACATGGGGGATAAGATATTCAGAAATCAGACGGAACTAAGTCAAGCTGAGAATAAAACAAATTCTAGATTAATGCAAACAGCAGGAAACAACACAGAGTGTCTGCTGAGAATAATAATCAGCAATGTGAGTACATCAGAAAGGGGAAGTGTATTTAGTCTCAGACACGTTACTATCTGCTGTCAAGTATAAATACAGCATTGTGACTTCACAACACTCAGTGCTGTCTTGAGCCACTTCTTCTTATGTCTGGCCCTAATGTGAAATGATTCGTCGACTGCAGAGTAAGACAGGGAAGTGCATTAGAAAGGAAACTGAATTGTGAAGCAGGACACTTGAAAGGCACATCCATTATACCCCCTAGAAGAAGCGGGGAGTTACTCGTGGCACAATTAGACACTAAATGTGAGTGGCGCTATACTAACAGCAGAGGCTCTGTGTGTTGATAATCCCACTATTACACGGAAAGGGGAAACGTAGGAGGAGGAGAGAGAAGACCTAGTAAATGAAAAGTGGAATATATTGTTTAATAAACTGTCAAATAGACATCTTGATGAGATCAGTAGTAATAAAACAGAATGAATCGTGATACTGAAGCTGCCCACTTATTTGGGAATAAATTCAATATAATGCACTACACTCACGTAATAACTTAAGAGACCTGCTAGATCAGACTAAGAGAATTATATGTAGGAAATCTGACTGAAGATGCATAAGGTGATCCTGCTCAGTCCTCAAAAAGTTGAGAGATGAAAGGGACAACTATTAACACCCCTGGTTTAGACACATTGTGAACAATTAGAAATGCATATGAGATCCATGGAAGGCATACTGAACTTTTCCCTTGACACTACTCCAGGATCTACTTTACATGGCAAGCCAAACCACCATAACTTAATTTGGCCATGGGTGCTCTTGTAGAGTGAAGGGTGCCTGTGGGCACCCTTTTTTCATGGTACACATGGGCAACCCTGGTTTGCCATGTCAACATAATATTCATGTGGGTTTGTCCAAATGCTGCCATTTTCATAGGTTGGTCTGTTATCTGAACATATTTCAGCCCATTGACAAGATAGGCATGGGGGGGGGGAACCCAGTTGGTCTTACTAAACAAATCAAGAAAAGTTATTCATCGTTTGTTTTTTTCTCTGTGCTTTTTTCCCTTCCCTTTTCTTTTTTTAAAAAAAACACTCATCAGCTGTAAACAACGTCTGTTTAATTAGGCTGGCTTTTGCTTTACTGCCAAGTATTGAGCCAATAAGGATCATTGGTAACATCTATCAAGTGTTATTTGTTTTGTTCATTGTATTGGATACTACAGAAGTACATATATTTTAATTTACTGTGTTTTCTCCCAGTCTTTGGGGATGGAGCAGGCTAGAATCTGGATTGGGGGGAGTGAATGTGCAAGAGGGAGGCAGAGAGAAAGGCTGTATTGTCTGTGGGAAAAGGGTAATATGCATATAAGGGCCAGGGCATCTGAATGGTAGGTGGGTATGGAATATGAGCTGTATGACCTGAGGGTGGGGAGCAAATGATAGGGTAAACCTACATCCATGTTAGGGCCACTCATGAAAGTTTGTGGGTCTTTTAAATGACATTGTGAACAACCAGGACATCTCCCACAGCATCCGTTGGAAATTCCATATTGAAAATAACCCCTTTGAAAGTGGTAATAGCTGGGGGAAAGCTACTACTACATGGTGCTGTCTTAATGGAAGTGAACAGAATGTGTTTAGAAGGGAAGTATTCAATCCCAACCATGTGATCACCCCCTCTCTGTCCATGTAGTGCAGCCCAAAACAATCTTATCAAAAAGGCGGAAGCACAAACATCCTGGGTAAACAACGTGATTTCTCCTTAGTGTAAAGATGTCCTTATAGCTGTTACCAGTGGGTCAATTAACAGCTGAATTAATACACTACTGGAAAGGAAGCCTCAAGGCTATCTATTCACAGGGGCTGTATTGGGTTAAATCTAAATACTTCAGTTTAAATGCTTTCTGGATCACTGCCATGGTCTTCTTAATTTAGTTCCATAAATGGATGTGGTATCAGCAAACTAGCTCCTGCGAGTCCCTGCAATTTTACCACTTATACCTGATACTATGGCCATGCCTACACCATGCAGTTATCCCGGGATCAGCTCAAGAGCATCCCTGTGCATCCATGTGACACACAGGGGATCCCGGGGGCAACCAGGGATGGAGAGAGGCTTTCCTTGGGCTGCTTCTTGGTCCCACCGGTGAACTGTATAGCCAGCCGGCTGGCCAGCCATGCAGGCAACAGGCTGGAGCAAGAAACCGCAGGACCAAGGTGAATGCAGCCGGCTGCCCAAGCAAGCAGTCTGCGTGGGTGGGAGGGAGGCATGCAGGTGAGCAGCCTCTTCTGGGTCCCACCAGGTGCATTCACGTGGCTGTGGGACCAAGAAGCAGTGAGTGTGTCCAGTGGCTGCAGCCTGCTGGCTGCCCAACTAAGCAGTCTAGGTGGGTGGGAGCTGGCCAGGAGGCCTGTAGGAGCAGCCGCTTCTTGGTCCCGCTGGCTGCATGCAGGTAGCCAGCAGGACAAAGAAGCGGTGAGGGTGCCCACAGGCACAGCCAGCGCCGCTCTTCCCAAATTTTGCCCACAACTTCATGGAAGGAACGGCACTGGCATTAGGGGCTTGTACAATTTGGGAATATTCTCATACTAGACTATACTCCCTCCTCACATGCCACAAAGCCCCCTCTCCAGCACGAGGCTGCATCCCATGCACAGGAGGCATCTACTTCAGAGATGGCACACTGCCAGAAAGCAATGGGTTCCAGGCTCTTGAATGTTTCTACTCTCACCCAAAGGCATGATCCCATCCTGGATTGTGAACAGCCTGGCAACAAAGCCCATCTTTCGCATCACCAGAATGTGATGGAATGTTAAAGATGAATTTGTTTGCTTTTTTTTTTTTAAAAAAACTAGTTTTTGATGTGTATTTGTTTATACTTTACACAGTTTACCGCTATCCCTTTAACAATAATACGAGCTGAACACTCGTTTTGACAGCAAAAAAATAAAAGTCTGTGATGAATTAGAGAATAACCGTAGGCACTGCAGGCAGTGGAAAATTATCAGCTGAAATGGAAAGAATCAGACAAATAAACTTTGAGCAGATAATCAATGGGTTTTCTGAATGAAAGACACATAATATGAAATCCAATAACGGGAGATGAAAATATTACATTTTGTCAGGCTATTTCACAGCTTGTAACTTTATTAGTAATTGAATGTTATGAAGTATTGAACTTCTGAATTTGTATGCATAATGAATCATTGAATGGGCATACTTATTATTTATTAATATTAATAAAACACCTATTTTGTGTTTAATTGTACATACCACCTGCCTACTGGGTTATATGACCCAATGTGGAGTGTATAATCCTGTTTTTTTCAGTCTGAGGGCTGAATTCTATTTCAGAAAAGTGGTGGTGGGAGGGGGAAACTGGTTCGAAAGTGAAAATAACAGGACCAAATGACCAAAAATACCAGCATAGTCTATATAAAGCTCTTACTGCCAGTAACTAAGCTCTAGAAGGGGCAATTCAACCTTTTACAATGTGGGGGGGGGAATGCACTGAAGCCCAGAAAACCCCGAATAATTGGTTGTTGGGGAAAAGGGGTGGAGTCAGGGGAAGTGGAAGGGGGTATAGTCTTCTGGGAAATGGCCCTCTGTGTGCTGCACCCCTCCTGTAAAAGAAGTATTTCCATTTGAGATTGTAAGGAAACAAGCCCACATTAAGGTTATTTATGGGGCCAGATAAACCTGGGCAGGATCTACACTTTGAGCTGTCTGCATTCTTTGTGATAAGCTCGTGGGAAGATTCATCCTTGACTTTTGAAGAGTCTTGGAGAATCTCCTCCCTTGCTTCCTGTCTTGGCTGGTAAATTCTTGGTTCTTCTTCTTAATATGATTGATCCCCCGAAACCTCTTCCCTCACACTACGGAGAGCAAGCCTCATCCTGACAGCGAGGCTCGTGAGCGCTTGGCAACCACCCACCCTGACTTAAGCCCAATGCTATGCTAATGGCGGCCACATTTAACTCAGCGGGGAAATGCACACTTTCTCGAGGCATCGGAAAGTGGGCTCCCCCCCCACTCGCTGTACTGATGGGGGTCTTCAGGTCCCCATTAATGCAAGGGTACTGAGTCCAGGACTGATTCAGGGTATGGGGTATGGAAATGGGAGTCATCCCCCAGTGAGAAATGATTAGCTGTAGCCCTGCCAAAGCACACTTAAAAGACAATGTCATTTGTTAGTACCAAACTATATATGATGCTAAACACCTGCTGTTGTGTTTTAAAAAAATAAATAAATCTTAATCTGAGGGCACCAATGGAAGCTCTTCTCATGCAGCGCACATCAGCTGCGGGGGAGGGGTTGTTGGGACTGCAGTGGGGGAGGGTAGATTGAATCCCTCTCCCCATGCACAATGGTTCTTCCTCACCCCCCCCCCCCATACTTATCAGCAATTCAAAAAGAAAGCAGTGTTTAGTGGTATGTATCATTTGGACTTTCCAGAAGGCCAGAACAAAGTTGTTATGTCTCTTTAGCCACATTCAATAATTCTGGATAACTTTTGTTGTTGTTGTTATAACCGACAGAAGGGGCAGCATGCACTAAACTAATTTGTCTCAAATGTTGTAACCTTTCCTTACGAGGGAGTTGCTCCCAGTGCAGTTGGTTGTCCTTTTCTTCACCTTTTCCAGCCCTATAATATCATTTTTGAGGTGTGATGACCAGAACTGTACACAGTATGCCAAGAGTGGTCACACCTAGGCATGTCAAAGGAATCCAGTTTGAGTGTAGAGTTCAGCGAGCCATTGACAGTTTGGCCCTTGGTTTGCGCATCCCTGAGCTTGCCCAACTTGTCACATGTCAAGTTCTTTTAGAGTCCTTTGTGTCCAAAAACTGCTCACTCCTAACTCCAGATATTTTTTTTATAAGTGAACAAATTTAAAATGCATTAATTCCAGTATGGAACCATCATCAGGAGTCTCACTGCCTACATCCCTCCATTGTGAGAACCGCCCATTTATTCCTACACTCTGTTTTCTGTTAACCAGTTAACAATCCATAAGAGAACCTCTCTTCCTATCTCATGGCTGCTACGTTTGCTCAGGAGGCTGTGATGAGGCTGCTCGTCAAAAGCCTTCTATAAATTCAAGTAAAAATAAAAATCACCCCATCCACATTTTTTGACACAAAGTCCTCTAAAAGGCAAGCACAGTGCCAACTGTCCCAGGGATAGTGCTTACTTCTGAATGGATTAGTTTTACAAGTTATGCCCATGCATTCAGAAGGAAGCAACGTTGAGTGCGGTAGAGTTTATCCCTGGGAAAGTACGTCTAGAATTGCAGTCATGCCACTCACTTAAAGTAGCCTTGGAAGTAAGTAGTACAGACAATTCATAATTTTATTTCAGAAAACCAAAAGTGGCATCTTACTGGTGAAAGTTTATATTTCCCCAGATTTTGAGGGGTGTACCATAAAAATGCTGTTCAATATTTGAGCTCATGTAAGACCTCTCTCTCTAATTGTGTGAGTGAGTGAGTGAGTGTAAAAAGAATTAAAAATCTGAAAGGGGGAGAAACTGTCAAAGGCTGTGGAGTGAACCACTAGTTATAAGAAAATCGATCTAGACGGAGAGGCGGGTAAGAAATAAATTGTTATTATTATTATTATTATATTAAAATAAAAAATGATTTTTCATTATTTGTTTCCAACGGTGTCTGTCTGTCAGCCAGCAAAACAGACAGCCCTAGCAGAACAAATTCCCCCTTTCCCCTACAACCCTCCCACATCCCCCAAATCTGCTTGGGTGGTTGGAGAGTCATCTGGAGCAGATTTGAGGAGATATGGGGGGAGGAAGGGGGAGGAAATGAAAGGGAAATTCCATCACAGGAGCAGACATCCACCTACATGACATTGAATGTAGCCCCATGTGTTGGTTTATCAGTGTACATAATGTCTTAGTTATGTAACCTACATCCGTTTCATTAGACAATATCTGTGTTGATAAATGTATGTAACATTGAGCTTATCTACACACGCAGGACAAAACACTTTGAAAATGTTTTGAAAAATGTATATGAGTGTGTCCTGGGCCCCAACAGTTCTCAAAATTGTTATAAACCATTTTAAACCATTTTAACCCGTTTTAACCCGTTTTAAAGCAGTAGTGTAGATAGGCTCATTTTTGCAGTATTGTGTTGGAACCAAACTTCACAGCTTGCTTGTAGAAGCTAATAGTTGGCTACCAAGCCCAGCCATAATCTGTAGACTTCTGGGATATGCATGAGACCTGGAAGTAGGAGGAGAGTAACCCTTACAGTTCTTCTCTTCATGTACAAAGGGACCCTCTTTGAGCCATTCAAAGTGAAGGAGGCAGGGTTTTCAGTTTGATTTTTTGCTTCAGATACAACAATGGGTAAGGCAGAAATTCTAAACACATTAACTAGAGAGTAAATCACACTGAACTCAGTGGGACTTTCTTCTGAGTAACATACTGAGGCTCAAAATACAATATTCATTTATTTGTATGAGCCACAGGCCTTTGCATTTAAAACAAAATGTATAAAGAATAAAAGCAAGATTGTAATTGACCGGAGTTACCCAAGTTGCATTCTAAAAAATTTACATCAAGCACAAATGCCAGGATCAATAATACACAATCTTTTTTTTTTTACTTAAAATAGATAAATGAATAAGCTTCTCATCAATTGAAGTAACAGTGTGAATTAAGGCTCTGATAAAATGATAGATCTTATTTTAATAGCACCTACTAAAAAAAATAATCAGTCTTTGCTTGTCACCAGCTTATTTTGATCTGCAAGAAGAAAAGACACAAATGCAATAACTGACCACCCTGGAATAGATAAAAGCAATGGAATAATCACCTCTTTCCCCAAATCTCTGTAAAAAGTGCAAAACACGAATACATGAGCTACTGTTTCAACACTGCCATCTTCACATGGACATATAGCATATATGGTTTCCCAATAGGATTCTTCTAAATTGGCCCTCAAGTACAGATGATAGTATACATAGGATCAAGTTGCAGAGACCATTTTAAGAAATACACGTAATTCAACATGTAGAGTGCACGTCACAGTTTCTATGCTTCACTGCAGCCTTAATGCTTCTACAAACAAGGCTCTTTGCTCTTCTAATTTAATATGAGAATTTGAATTCAGGTGCTACACTTCGGAAGAGCAGCAAGCATCACTGTCTGTTATTCCCATAAATGACCAAGGTCAGACTAGGCTTCACATCCTTTGACGCCTTGATCCAAGACTGAAAGAGAGCAGGAAGCAGTAAAAGCTCTCCCTTTCCAAACACCGTATGCTCCCATATGAAAACAAGAGGATGTGTTACAATGCTAGACAGAACAAGCGGTTTATTTGCTCGGAGGGATAGACTATGATTCTGTAGCCACCTGCTTGCAGTGGGTTCCTTAGGCTGACTTCTGTATTCGACTACTAGCAACTAACAATTGTAAAGAAAAACTTGCATTTTTTTTTTAAAAAAAGAACCATAATTTTCCTATATGAAATAACATGCAAGCTATTTAAATCCGAAACAAGTATAAATTAGGGCATAGCAACCTCAATACCGTTTTTAAAGCGCTTTTGAGATAACCCTTTTATAAAGAAGTTGAAATTAAACTACAGAATATGCAATGGATTATATTCTCAATTTACTAAATCTTTAAAATTCTATTGCTTGAGACAGTAATAGGATAAGATGGCTTCTTCATCTATGGTTGTTCAGAATGTACTTTGTGGGATTTCTAAAACATCCATTGAATGCCAGTCAATGCTAAAGCACATTACTACTTACAGAATAGACTTAGCCTGCCTGAATGAATACACCCAGCTCCTGAGAAAGCTTGTAACATGTTACCAGTTTCAACTTAATAATGTGCAGAACTTATGTAATCATTTTGCAAAATTCCCTCCCCCCACATGCTATTTCAGATTTCTTTTCAGACTGTGTTTTCAAATGCATGTTCATTATTGCAACTAGGGATGTGCACTGACCCCCCGGATCGGATCGGATAGCGGATCGGAATCGGACCTGGGGGGTCGGATCGGATCGGATCGGATCGGAGGCTGGTCGGATCGGATCGGACCAGATGTCCGATCCGGATCGGACGCCATTTTGAATGCTTTTTCCCATAGCCAAGTATTGTTTTACAAAAACGCCTATAACTTTTTCATTTTTAAAGATAGAAGGATGAAACTTGGGCACATTGTAGACTGGTTAGGGGTAGTTATCTGTGAGAAATTTCAGAAAGATTGGTGCATGCATTTTGTGGCAATTAATTTTTTAATAAATACCCAGGAATGCCTATAACTTTGTCATTTTTAAAGTTACACACATGAAACTTTGCCACATTGTAGGGGGTACCTTGGGACCTATGTGTGTGAAATTTCAGAAACGTAGGTGCTTGTCTTGTGTGGCAATTAATTTTTAGAAAAATGGGTAGTAGTGGGGTAAATACAGTTACGCCTCCCATTTTTTTATTTTTGAAGATACAAACAGGAAACTTGGGCACATTACAGGTACCACTTGCCTTGATATGTGTGTGAAATTTCAGAAACATTGGAGCTTTCCTTGTGTGGCAATTAATTTTTGAAACAATGAGGAAAGAAACACCTATAACTTTGTCATTTTTAAAGTTACACACATGAAACTTTGCCACATTGTAGGTGGTACCTTGGGACCCATGTGTGTGAAATTTCGGAAACGTAGGTGCTTGCCTTGTGTGGCAATTAATTTTAGAAAAATGGGTAGTGGTGGGGTAAATACAGTTACGCCTCCCACTTTTTTATTTTTGAAGATACAAACAGGAAACATGGGCACATTACAGGTACCACTTGGCTTGATATGTGTGTAAAATTTCAGACAGCTGGGTCCAGGCATGTGGTGGCAAGGTATTTTTGAAACAATGAGGAAAGAAACGCCTATAACTTTTTTATTTTAAAAGTTAGAAGTCTGAACATTGCTCACTTTGTAGATGGGTTAGGGGTAGATATGTGTCAGAAATTTCAGAATGATAGGTCCAGGCATTTGATGGCTATGGAATTTTTAAATTACATGTTTCAAAAAAATTTCTACAGAGGCCAGGTCTTCCCCTCCCGCTTCCCGCGAAGAAAAGGAAACACTCTCTCGTCTCGATCCCTTTGAAGTTGCTAGTAGTATCCATTACAGGGCTCGTGTTTCCTTTCCTCCTTTCACTTTTCAAGCAGAACGGCTGAGCCTAGCTGAGTTTTGCAGCCATGCGTGCAAGGAAGGATCACTCTGGTCTCGATCCCTTTGATCCTTGGTAGTATCCATTACAGGGCTCGTGTCTGCTTTCACTTTGTACTCAAGCAGACACGAGCCCTGTAATGGATACTACCAAGGATCAAAGGGATCGAGACGAGAGAGTGTTTCCTTTTCTTCGCGGGAAGCGGGAGGGGAAGACCTGGCCTCTGTAGAAATTTTTTTGAAACATGTAATTTAAAAATTCCATAGCCATCAAATGCCTGGACCTATCATTCTGAAATTTCTGACACATATCTACCCCTAACCCATCTACAAAGTGAGCAATGTTCAGACTTCTAACTTTTAAAATAAAAAAGTTATAGGCGTTTCTTTCCTCATTGTTTCAAAAATACCTTGCCACCACATGCCTGGACCCAGCTGTCTGAAATTTTACACACATATCAAGCCAAGTGGTACCTGTAATGTGCCCATGTTTCCTGTTTGTATCTTCAAAAATAAAAAAGTGGGAGGCGTAACTGTATTTACCCCACCACTACCCATTTTTCTAAAATTAATTGCCACACAAGGCAAGCACCTACGTTTCCGAAATTTCACACACATAGGTCCCAAGGTACCGCCTACAATGTGGCAAAGTTTCATGTGTGTAACTTTAAAAATGACAAAGTTACAGGCATTCCTGGGTATTTATTAAAAAATTAATTGCCACACAAGGCAAGCACCTACGTTTCCGAAATTTCACACACATGGGTCCCAAGGTACCACCTACAATGTGGCAAAGTTTCATGTGTGTAACTTTAAAAATGACAAAGTTATAGGTGTTTCTTTCCTCATTGTTTCAAAAATTAATTGCCACACAAGGAAAGCTCCAATGTTTCTGAAATTTCACACACATATCAAGGCAAGTGGTACCTGTAATGTGCCCAAGTTTCCTGTTTGTATCTTCAAAAATAAAAAAATGGGAGGCGTAACTGTATTTACCCCACTACTACCCATTTTTCTAAAAATTAATTGCCACACAAGACAAGGACCTACGTTTCTGAAATTTCACACACATAGGTCCCAAGGTACCCCCTACAATGTGGCAAAGTTTCATGTGTGTAACTTTAAAAATGACAAAGTTATAGGCATTCCTGGGTATTTATTAAAAAATTAATTGCCACAAAATGCATGCACCAATCTTTCTGAAATTTCTCACAGATAACTACCCCTAACCAGTCTACAATGTGCCCAAGTTTCATCCTTCTATCTTTAAAAATGAAAAAGTTATAGGCGTTTTTGTAAAACAATACTTGGCTATGGGAAAAAGCATTCAAAATGGCGTCCGATCCGGATCGGACCTCATCGGATCGGATCGGACCGGATCGGAGGTTGTCCGGATCGGATCGGATCGGATCGGATTTTCCCGATTTTGGGTCGGATCGGATTCGGATCGTGGATCGGATCCGATCCGATGCACACCCCTAATTGCAACCTCTGTTATTGCAACCTAAAGCGATAAGTTATATGACTTCATCTGGCAATCTTGCATTATGCATTGGCAGGATGAAGAATAAAAACAACAAAGTACAGTTATTAAAATAATAGACTGTAGTGGTTGGATTATAGATGGATATAAACTTAAAGATGTCCAGACTACCCCATGATAAATCTTGCTCCTCTAAGAAGGATCTTTTTAATAGGCCTGTGCATCACTTCGGATCCAAATCCCAATTCCAAAGTGAATGGGGGTGATTTGGACCTCCCTAAAACAGTGAATCGGGGGAGGTCCAAATCGATCTGAATCAAATAGGTTTGGTCTGAATCAATTCAGATCAATTTGGTGATTTGGACGCCATTTTAAGTGTTCTTCCCCATAGTGTTGTATTGGGGGAAAATAAACACCTATAACTTTTTTATTTTTAAAGATAGAAACATTAAAGTTGGGGACCTTGCAGATGGCTTGGAGCTATGCATGTGTGACAAATTTCAGAATCATAGGTGCAGCCGTTTACTTGCTAGGAATTTTTAAAATTAATTTTACCTAAATGCTATAACTTTCTCATTTTTCAAGATACACACATGAAAGTTGGGGACCTCACAGAAGCGCTGTAAGTACTCATGTGTGGCAAATGTCAGATACAGAGCTGCAGGTGTTTACTCACAAGGATTTTTTTTTTAAAAAAGTTCATTTTGCCAATGCAGTAGCCAATGGGGCATAGGGTTGCATTGGGGGAAAGCAATACCTATAACTTTTTTATTGTTAAAGATAGAAACATGAAACATGTCAGACATTTGTACCTACAGCCCATCTGTGAGGTCCCCAACTTTCATGTGTGTATCTTGAAAAATGAGAAAGTTATAGCACTTTGGATTGCCTGGGAAATCACATATTTAAAAATTCCCTGCAAGTAAATGCCTGCACCTATGTTTCTGAAACTTGTTACACATGAGTACCTACAGCCCATCTGTGAGGTCCCCAATGTTTATGTGTGTATCTTGAAAAATGAGAAAGTTATAGGTGTTTATAGGAAAATAAGTCATCCGAACCTTGATTCGGAGGTCCGAATCTCACTTCGGATTCAGATCCGAATTGGGAGAGGTCCAAATCAACCCAAAATGAATTGAGCCCAATTTGGAAGTGACAGATCGGGATCCCAAGTGAATCGGGTGGTCTGTGCAAAGCCCTACGTTTTAACTAGTGCTGGGCCAAAATTTCAACCATTCCATTTTTGGCATTTCATGGGGTGTATGGGGTGGAAAAAAAACAGTAGAAAGAGGCTGGGAGAGGTGAGAATTTCAGAGAATTTTCTCCTTGGAGGGAAACAGGTTTTCCACATACCTTTTAAAATGTAGTCAGTTGTTGAGGGGTCTTCTTTCTTTTTATTGTTTTTTCAAACCACCACCACCATCATTTTCAGACGCCCAGGAGTATTTACTGGATGCTTATTGGAGAGGATGAGGTCACATGGTCTCCAATAGGCATTCACTGCTGGGCTCATCCAAATGCTGAGGGAAAGGGTGTTTAAAACACACACACCAAACAAACTAAAAAAAAATAGGAAGAAGCTCCCTCAGCAACCAGCTACACTTAAAAAGTTATATAGAAACCCTGGCCCTCTTCCCAAGGAGAAAATTCTCTGGATTCTCCTTCTCCCTGTGAAAGAGGCAGAAAAAATAATTCCTCTTTCACAGGGAGAGAGAAAGTTCCTGCAAAAAGGGGGCAGGTTATCCTGCCTGATAAAGATACTCCAAATTCGTATTTTTTTCTTTTTTAAAATGGAATGAATCTCCATGAGCCACTAATGGTGCCACAAGGTAATTTTTTAGACCCTGGAAGTAATGGTCTTAAGGAGGACACTTTTGATGGCCTTGTGTATTATTTCAGTGAAATAGCACACAACTAACAATTTTGTTCTCCCCACCTGCACCATTCCATGCTTTACAATTGTTTCTACATTCCTCATATGTTATAGAGCAAAATAAATAAATTCCTCTTTGTGCAAATTCTGGAAAGTTAGGAAAATGGTCCACAAGTCTGCAGAATCTGCCCAACTGGGGAAACATCAATTCTCTGCAAAATCCATGGGTGAGATTCATAAAAATCCCAACTCGTCTGATCCCATTGTGGAATTCTTTGACATCCCTATAGCACCATAATGTTACAGGAATAAAATGGAGTTTGCTTCCTCTGCCCTGAGGCTAAATACACATACTTGAGTATAAGCACCATTTTATTTTTTTTAAAAAAGGATTATCTATTTCAAAAGTAAAAATAACACCATGAAAGTCTCTGATTGTGTACATGGCTGATCAGCAGCCCCTTTACAATAAAATGTTTAAAAACAAAAGGAAGAAGAATGTGAGGATACTGTGTTAACCAGTCTCAGCCCCACTAGACCCAGATATGCCTATACCACCCCAGATGTTGATGTCAGGCTTCACCACCTGCCATTCTGTGAATGTCAATTTGGGGGCACCCTTGCCTTGAGCCCCAAGGTCTAGCTCTCTCCACACCACTGTGAGCAACTTTCTGCCACCACCTTCCCACAAAAGGTTGCCAACCTTATTGGAATTGTTTTACCTTCCTTTAAAATTGTTACGTTTCAGCAGAGGGAGGCCTTCTGAATTCAAAGGTTGCTGATGTTGAAATGAGATGGCAGGACCACATGTAATATTTGTCCTATTCAGGCATTCAATGTGGTTCAAAAGTAAACTCATGAGAAGAACCAGCACTGTAGCCCCGTCCCCTCTTCACACGTTTCTGTGGTGCTATGCTCATGTGATGGTCTGAACAGGATTGCCTCCTGTCTCCATGTGATCCAGGACACTGAAAAATAAGCATTCAAAATCACATGGAGAACCTCCACAGATACAGGAAGCTCTCCTCTTCAGACTGTCATCTTCCATGAATACAGGGCAATGGAAACATTCAAGGAGATTTTAGCCAGATTGATCGCTTGAATAGGGCAAGAATTTGCATTCCACTTCACTTACACTGTGGAATCTAGAAAAATGGGTATCTATTTCTAGGCCCCGTTTTTGTTACTTGCCTACAGGAACAGTGAGTCAAGTGATCAGTCCCTCAATGGGAAAATTTCAGTTATTGGCTATTCACCTGCCTCCGCCTCTTCAAATAACAGCAGCAGAAGCAAGTGGATGCCCTATCAATTTCCTTCAACGGTAATTAAGATGCGCATGAGAAGACGCCTGCCTGAAAAAAGGAGAAAGTATTTGTTATCTGTCACTGCATAACAGAAGCTAAACTGGAGGATTAATTCCCTTTTGTCTTCTACTCTTCTTCTTAATTGAGATCCCGTTCCCCCCACTTTTGAATATATATTCCCCAAATCAAAATTGACAACGGTCTGGTGGCTGAGGCAAATGGCGTTTTTAATTTTAAATCCTGCCAGTCCTGTATGAAATTATATCATTTTGCTTTAATGGTGTGATCCAAAATCAGTTTTTGATATGAACTGCATGACTACAATCTATGGCTTGTTGACATTTTCTATGGATAGTTATTGTCTTAGTAACAAAGGACAGGGCTTTGTCATTGCATTGGTTACCAATTTCTATAGGAGTTAATTAGGTATTAATATAATGAGGCATCATTTTATGCAGGTTTCCCTAAAGGCAATCAAGATAGATCATGATGGGGGGGGATGATGATGAATATATATATATATATATATATATATATATATATACGAAATGCAGCAATTATTAGCAAGGAAAAATCAATTTTCTCTGGTCTCCAGATATGCTGTTGCAATCATGCTTCTTGTTTAATTGATTTGAAGATTTATATTTGCTTGTCAAAACCAATGTTTGACCCCCAGACTGACAACAAAAAACATCCAACAAGTACAGATGACAATCTCATTCAGGGAAGTGTGATGTATGTATCCCACATGTAAATTTTCAGATGTGCAGATAGTGCATATATATCTAAACCAATGTTTTATTTGTTTTAAATGTTTTCTCTATTTTATGGTATTTGTATTAATATTTATTGTTGTTCCCCACCTCGATCCAGAGGGAGAGGTGGGTAAGAAATAAATAAATATTATTATTATTATTATTATTATTATTGGTAATAGGGAGTGCATGGCACATCAGTCCACACTACAATAAACCCAAGCAATGGCACATCCAGTTTGGAATTTTTTAAAGAAAAAAGATTAAACTAATCTAAATAGATAGATAGATAGATAGATAGATAGATAGATAGATATTGGATGTCTGATTGCTGGTTATTTATTATGGTCTGGAGTGACATATATTATTGGAGCCACAGTTGTGGCTCCAATAGATGAAGCAATCAGTAAAATAAAAGTTCTGTAAAGTCCAATGGAAATCAGGAGGATGGCTATTTTTAGGAAGATTGGTTAAAGATTGAGGGAGAAAGGGCAGTTAACAGGGGGAAAAAAGAAGGGGGGGAAAGCCCTCTGTCACACAAAAGTGTTTCTGAAAATGTGTTGGCAACCATTTGTGCCCATCGTTTCTAAAAAGACTATAGGCTCCATATTTTAACGATTGCTATTTTCTTATTCCTTTTCTATTGCAGTTTTTTTTCCTCCCCCCCCCAAATTAATTTACTTACTTTTAAAATAATTTTTATTTGCTAGCGAGGGCCTATGGGAGTTAATGGCGTGGCACTCGGAATGTTGTGTGTGTTATAACTGCTGCGTAGAATAAAAGCAGCAGCAGCAGTGAATTCCAGGGACCTCTCTGTGTGTGTGTGTGTGTGTGTGTGTGTGTGTGTACACGGACAAGCAATCCCCTCAGCGTGACCCACTTCTGTTTACTGGTCTGTGGTCCCAGCTATTCCCCTTCTTCATCTGCTCTCTCCTTTCGCTCTTCATCACAACAGTTAAAGGTGCAGGGACGCTGCCTTCTTCTGTATATGGCCACTCTAGTATAGTGCCTGCACCTTTAACTGTTGTGATGAAGAGGAAATTTCACCAGGAACTAATTGCATACAAATGACACTGGCTGAAATTCCCTTTTCTCTACAACTGTTAAAGTTACAGGAGCCCTGACCTGGATTTTATCTGGTCAGCCTACCCTTAATCATTTGTGTCACTAAGGTCCTCCCAATCTTGATTTGGGATTGAAAGACCCAGGAAAAGTATGGGTGCATGGAGGGTAAGTTGTAAGCAAGCACAATTTGTGACATTGCATGACTACATGACTGATCATGGGGTATGTTAGATAAGGCATCAACCTTAGCTTCTAATTTCCTGCCTTTGTGCAGTTTGGACCAAGGCAAAAAAAAACCCTTATTTTCTGGTCTATTAATATTTAGCTTGCTATTAGGCCTCCATTAGCTCATCACCCACCCTCCAGTGCTCCTCCATAATTCCCAGGCTCAGAGGGAGAATAAAGTAACCCATACTTTTCTCTGAAGTCCAAGCAAAGACCAACATGGTCATTGCTTTGAGGTCTGGGAGAGGGGGTCAGCATTCTACCTCTTGCCTGCTCCCTTTCATTGTTATGTTCTCCATTGGCTCCTAAAAGGCAGAAGGAGAGTGTTGACTTGGGCAAAGGGGAGAGGGATAGAATTGAGATCCATGAATGATACATACATGAAGCGGTGAGAAGGAGTTGCAGTCTGGAGTGGAGATGTTGAGTCTTCTTGCATATGTGTGCATGATCCACATGTTCAATAGATGGTGCCAGAGGCTATATAAGCTTTGGCCATCTGTTCCCCCCCCCTTTCCATTTCTGGGTCCTTTCTGCCCTCCCTATTTTCAATTCAAGCTTTGCTGGTTGCCATTGGGGGGTGACTGGGATTTTTTTGCTGGTCTCCTGATTGGCTGACTCCCCGCCCCCTCGTCTTCTCTGTACTGAAGTGACGATGGCACAAAAATTGTTTAATACATTTAGATGAATTTTGTCCCATTCCATTGTCAGGCATTTGTGAAAAAGGCAGGCGAGGAATAGAGTAGCTGAGCACCCCAAAGCACAATTATGGCAATCGATGACTTCCTATGCTTGCTGCTCAGGATTACAGGATCCATAGTGAAGATATGGATCACATCTGGGGGCTAACCCAACTCACCCCTTCAGTGTTATGGGGCTCTAGTGTGTGTGTGTATGTAACATGGGGATGCCTCCATTCTCACCTAGGGTGATGTAGCACTGGGAAGGGGCACATGTGGGCCTGCTAATCTATCAGCCCAAGTTGGGCTCACTCAAAACACCTACTAGGCTAGTTGCCTGATGAAATAGATATAATTTCCTGAATGCAGTTATTATTTTTGTAATAAGTGTGGCAGTGATGTAGCTAGGACTGGATCTCAAGGCCAAAGTCTGGTGCCCCACAACTGGGGTGGGGGATGACCACCTAGAGAGCAGCATCTGATAGAGTCATCTGTAAACAGGCCTTGCTTCAGCACCTGAGGCAGCATGGCCAACCAGAGCTACCCATGCTCAGTGTAGCATCTTTCCTCCCTAATACAAGTATATGGTAGTGTAAGGCTTATTTCTAGAGCACTATCAGACCAATTCTGTTCATTTTTGTTTTAAACTGAAGCTTGAGTAGTGTAGATGTGCAGAAAAAAATGAAACTTCAAAAATGTTCAAAGCTCGACCTGTGGGCCGCTCGGGAAGTGAGAAGGGATAGGGATGAGGCCAAGGGAGAGCCAGTGTGGTGTAGTAGCTAGAGTGTTGGATCGGGAGCTGGGAGATTTGGCTTCTAGTTCCCCCTCGGCCATGGAAGCTCACTGTGTGACTTTGGGCCAGTCACAGACTCTCAGCCCAACCTACCTCACAGGTTTGTTGTTGTGAGGATAAAACAGAGAGGAGAAGGATTTTACCCAATCATTTTCAGACTATTAGCCCATGTGATAACACAGGATTTACAGTTGTTGTTATCTTTATAGTCAGGGCATGGCTGAACGGGAACATAGTTACAAATGCTCATGTTAGTTTTTACTTTTAAAATATATTATCCTTTTCTACAACAAAATGGTGGTGTTACTTATGGGATTCACAGCTGAGGTAGAACACATAGCCATCTGAAGCCCCACCCCCACCCCAGAAAGACCAGGGTCCTAACTGCACCATTGAAATGTTGGCTAATTCAATCTGTTACTTCTGTCTTTCCTCTTTCTGTTCATCTCTGTCTGCAAAATGGTCTCTCTGAACAATGTGCGATGAGGCACAGAGGCTGATGGGGGGAAGAGAGGACATTTTAGTTGATGTACCTTATGATCCAGGTCTGTGCCTGCACATTGTTTAACTCAGAAAGGGGGAAAGGGTTTGTAGGGTTTTTTAGCCTCTGCTTATCAAGGTTGCTCTATACTCCAATTGACCTCCATAAGCTTTCGTTAGAGCTTGCAACTAGAGAAAACAATAATGAATTATGCATTCATTCTTGCAAAAACAATACTTTCCTCTTCTCCCTTATTTTTCTTCCCTCCTCTTTGTTTAATGATGAAAACAACACCCAGCCTTGTTCCCAAAGTGCTGAACTATTTAAATGTGAAATCTGTTTAATGCTGAAGTTTAATGCACTGCTGTGTATCTGCTGTTTTCTGGTGTACTACCCATATCATGAATGCAATAAATCATCATGCTATTGCTGATGAGTTGTAAATGTTCATGGTGTCATGGCAAAGAATTGTTTCCTGCATCGAACTGATGGCGGTGATTACTTGACAAGTTACCTCACAGTTTTTAAATGGGAGCCAAAGTGTCAAGTAATATCACAAAGAGGCGCCGGTGCTCCTGAAGTGATCGATAAGTTTTTAATTATAAATCAAATTTTAATTCAGTTGCTCTGTTCGCTCAAGTATAACTTATGAAATTTAAGGTATAAAATATTCATATGTGTAATAATTGAGTTTGTGGTGCTGGTAGGTCCCATTGCTCAGGAATGCAAAATGGTTTTCATATTTGAAATGGCAAGTTTGGTAAGTTGCACCCATGTTAGAAACCAGAGAGAGGGCTGCTAAGTGAGGGGAAACTGCAGGCAACTGAGGGTTTAACGGGACGACATGCCTCCTGTGTACTTCTACTCAGGGCCCATGGAATCGCTACACAGACAGATGGCGTCCTTCCATGGGGGATGAAAGAACCATATATTTCTTTCTCTGTCGCCATGATACTCACCACCAGGGTTTGATACACAGATAAGGAAAAAGGCAGGGCTGTATCAAATGCCACAATTCCATATCTCCCCTCACGTGTGAATCAAGTCAAGGAAGCATTGCACAGTGACCGGTAGGCTGACCATATGAAAAGGAGGACAGGGCTCATGTAACTTTAACAGTTGTAGAGAAAAGGGCATTTCAGCCAGTGTCATTTGTATGCAATTAGTTCCTGGTGAAATCCCCTCTTCATCACAACAGTTAAAGGTGCAGGGGCCCTGCCTTCTTTTGTATATGGTCACTCTAGTATAGTGCCTGCAACTTTAACAGTTGTGATGAAGAGGGAATATCACAAGGAACTAATTGCATACAAATGACACCAGCTGAAATTCCCTTTTCTCTACAACTGTTAAAAGTTACATGAGCCCTGTCCTCCTTTTCATATGGTCAGCCTAGTGACCGGGGAGTAGGGTCATGTTCCTGTTCCTGCTCCCAGTACCGGACACACTGCTAGCCTTGCTCCTTGACTTTCTGGAGTGAAGAAGCCTTTGTGGCGAGCAGTGGCTATACCTACTCTAACCTTCCATACTCACCAGTGAGGTGCCTGAGGCCCATTTTATGAGAAACTACTTTGATTTTGAAAGAACAAGTATCTAGCCTGCATTAACACAATGGAAGCATGCTGTAATTCCAACTAAAACCCCAGAAGCCAGAAGGGTGTTTGATTAAAATTCTGAATAGTTTCTGAGATACAACTTCAGTATCCTGCATGATTCCTTGCCCCTCGCCATGACTAGAATTGACAAGTAATTTTGCAAAATGGTTAAAAAAAATGCAGGATAACTTTTGCAAAATAAGAAGGCGTGTGTGTGTGTGTGTGTGTGTATATATATATATGTATATATATATATATATATATATACACATATATTTATATATATGTGTATATATATATATATATATATAAACATAATTTATACATCATTGAAGAATTTGGCTTTATATACATTAAGAGTTGACTCTATTGATTTCCAACGGGGTTTTCAGTGGAATTACTCACTAAAACCCTTCCCCACATGCTAAACTGCATGGGTATTATGCTACCATGAACAATCTAAGGGTATTTCACAAAGTCTTGTTAATTTCAGTATCCTCTGGGCTTTTGGAAAAGTAAATCTACAGCTTCTCTTTTGTTATGTTTTCCACGGCTCAGCTGCAAAGAAGGACCTTTATCAGTGACGAATAAAAGTGCCACACCCCATGTTTGGCTTACCTAGCTGTGGGTGGGGCATTGCGCTGGGAGTGGCAGAGAGAGAGAGACATGCATTGCCCCCCATTGGAGGAGGCAAGGTGTGCCACCGGCTGAGGGAGGGGAGTCTACAAGGTTTTATTAGCCATTGGGACCCCACCCTCTGCTTCTTTGGATCACAAGCTCCCTCCCTCCCCCATGGATGCAGTGTGGGCTTCTGCTGGTCATTCATTTGGGAGCTGAGTAGGAACATTTGGCTCCTAGTTTGATTGGCCTGGGCTAGGAGTCGTTTTGCCTACTTCATCCTGTAAGTGGGATGGGGGTGTCTTAGGCTAATTGGGAAGTTGGTTTTAATTCTTAGGTCAATTGGTCACAATTTTATGTTAGGCTGGTGGGGGTGAGTAGGATGAGGGACATCAGGGATGGTGTGCATTCTGAGGCACTGTGACGGTGACAAGAAATCCCCAAGGGCCTCCTGCTGAGGGTTTTGCATTCCCAGTGGGTGGATAAGGGTTACCTGTGAAGCCAACTCACCTCACCCACCCGGTGTTTTGAGGCCCGGGAGAAGGTGACACAGGAAGGCCTCCCCTCCCCAAAAGTTGCAGTCCTGTCGGTGACGATCTGACAGATGCCACCCGATAGGAATGGAATGTTTTCGTCCAATTTAAGCCTAGCTGGTTGCTGGCTGAGTTTAGTTGCCTGCCCAGTTAGTCCTTTGCAGATCTAATTGCATAAATGTGGCCCAATTTTACACCCTCTCTTTATTTACCCTCATGTACTCTCAAAGGCACCTCTTTCAAAATAGCTATATAGTCCAGAGTTATATGGCTAGCTTGGGTCTGAAAGGTGGCAGGCTTGCAAAACGATATGTGTGTGTTTGGCGGTGGGAGAGGCAGGAATGTGCCAGTAGGGTAGGACACCCTCCTCTTGTGAAATTCCATCACAGCCAGCCTAATCTTAGTATCCCAGTGCCTAAGGAATGGGGTGGCATCCTCACCCCTATCATTTCTGTTTCTATTGGTTAACCTGTGCTGGTACTTACAGGCATTAGGTTCTACTTCCATATCAAGTAATCAAGATTGGGGCTCCACAGAAAATGGGAGCTTAGCATCCTGCTGCCTACCCAGCTCCACACTGGGTGACATTACAAGAACCAGTGGAAACTGGTGACTCCAGTTTGAGTGGGTGAGTGGTTAGTTTGAGTGGGTGAGTGGGGGGTCACACATGATTATGCCATGAGCTTTCTGAGAGCCAAAATAAATGTTGTGTTAATTGTTTAGCATGTAGCTGAGGCTCGTCACACTTTTTACTCTTGTGTAAACATACATGGCCTCATTTCAGAAGAAATCACAGCACTCTTTCTCCCATTGGAATCCAAATTGGGGCTGTGGGCACTTATAGAAGAGTAAAAGATAAAACACACCTCAGCTATACACCACATAATGTGTAATGTGTGGTTTGGTTCTTAGGTGATAGCCTCCTTTCCTCTCACACAGATAAAATGAGTAGGTGGTAAACCAAGTTTGGAAGTTGGGACAGAAAGGCAATGTGACAGCCATGGCATGAACGATGGGCATGCTAGATAACTGACAGATTTACTGGATTTTCAGCATCAATACTGATGTAGCTACAAATGAGAGACATCTACCAGTGGTCCCCATTTAAACCTTGAAAAATGCTGTCCATTTAGTAATGATGTTCAGTGATTGGTGGTGATCCGTACGTGGTTATGACTGGAGAAATGATTTTGCCGATTACACTGTTCAATCTGAAATATGCTCTCTCTCAGTGATTTCAAAAACACATTTGCACAGTTTCTGAAAGGTTCATCAGACAGAGTTCCATCATTTAAGATTGCCTGGAATTGAATCCAATCCCTGTAGTAAATTGCATTTAAAGCTGACAATGTTACAGCTCCATAGAAAATAATGGGTGGCTACAGTGACCGTTTACCGATTGCTGGGTGACCTGGTCATCTGTTATTCTGCCTATTGGAAGGGAGTTCCTCCCCTATACTACAGTGGTGCAGGTGTGTTATATGCAGTGCCACGTTAACCACATACTGTTTTGGGGAAACTGGTGGATATGAGGAGTGGGTAGCTAAATTGGCTGTGCTTCTGTACTAGTATTGTTGATTGGTGGTACTTGTGGCTAGCCCTTCCTGCTTGCATAACTACTTTTTCTTCAGTCCCTCTACACTGTGTTTGCACCTGTGTTAAAATAACTATACTGGCTGCCTACTAGCTACCGAGCAAGTTCAAGGTTCTGTTGTTAAAATACAAGGCCCTAAACCACCTAGGACCAGAGTACCGAACTTACTGCCTTCCCCTATGTACCTCCAGCAGAACTTTTAAGACCTTCAGGTCTTGCTGGTCATTCTGTGGCCAATGGAACATTGTGTTAGAAATCATTCCCCTCCTTTGTCCGGGTTTGGAACTTGCATATAGATTAACAGTCCCTTGCATTCAGAACCATAGAGATCGCAACAGGGAAACCATGTTGATGGGATCTCATCACAGTAGTAGTGATTAGCTTTTAACTGTTCTAGAATTTCTTGGAGCCTGTAGCTCCTGACCATCAGTTATATGATTTCTAAAGTGTTTAACCATTCAGCTTTTGCCATGAGATTTCCTCCAATAAAGAAGGCTCACTGATTTAGGTGTCCCGTGTCAGTTTTCCAGAATGTCTGCTTGCCTTCTCGGGTAGTAGCCCCCATTCTCCCACGTGATTTGGGAGACAGAAAATGTGGTGCATTTTAAACATCTCCTGAAAATCCACCTGTTTGCCCAAGCTTTCCCTGACATGTTATTGATATCATGCTGTTGCTCAATTTGATAGTTTTCTATTGTTTCTATTGTTTTTTTCATTGTTTTTATTGTTTCTGTTACTTATTTATTTTTGTTGTAGCTGTATTTTTATGACATATAAAGGTGTAATGACTTTGTTATATCAAGCATTATACAAGTATTGTTAATAAATTAAAAAATCGGTATGCTTAGGGCCTTTTTTGGGTTCCACGGACTTTCAGCAAGAACCTGACTTGGGCTGCTTTTACAGGCCGAGCCATGGGGCTTTCCCTAAAATGAGGAAGCTTTTTTCCCTTTTTTAAAAAAACAATATGTAAATAGAAATGTGTGCAAATTATGCAAATTGCACACATTTTGTACATATTTCTATTTGCAATAATAATAATAATAATACTACAACAGAAAATGCAGATCAAGTTTCCTCAGCTCATGAGGAATTGAGCTGAAGTCTGGGGTACCAAGACAATGAAAGCTCAGTGAGCTCAGCCCCTGACAGATTCCTCCAATGTTCCTAGTTATGCCTATAGTGTTTTTATTGATAATAATTATCCACTATGAATAAGAAGTGTAGAAATAATACAAGATTTGAAGATTTAATTGAATCAAGAGGAAAGAAAGAAGTAATTAAAGCTAGAAAAGGTCTAACTAGCGAAATATATAAAATCCTGACAGAGGAAGCTGAATATAGAGATTCGCTTAAAATGATTTGGGAAGATGATTTAAAAGAACAAATTAATGAACATGACTGGGGGAAGATATGGGATGCAAGAATGTTAAAGCTTCTGTCGATTAGAATTAAGGAGAATTATTATAAAATAGTATGGAGATGGTATTTAACGCCGGTAAGATTTCATCAGATAGATAAAAAAGTGTCCAAGAATTGTTGGAGGGGATGTCAGGAGGTTGGAACTTATTTCCATATGTGGTGGAGCTGTAAACATGTACAAAAATTTTGGGAAAGGGTGTTTGAAGAAATAAGTCATATAATTGGAAGTAATTTGGAATTAAACCAAAGCTGGCTCTACTAGCAATATGGGAAAAAGGTATTGAGAATATAAATAAGAGAGAATTAATAAACAACCTCCTGGCTCCTGCCAGAATAATGATTGCTAAAAACTAGAAAGGGCAAGGGATATATACCATAGAAGAATGGTATAAAGAAATATGGGACATGGCACTTAATGATAAGCTAACGTGTAAAATGAAAATAAAGAGGGGAATGTCCAGTAAGAATGATTTTGGAGATATATGGAGTTTATTTTTGGAATATGTATTAAGAACGGGGAAGGGGCAAATGCCTTCAAAAGAGTCTTTACATTTTTGGAAAGAAGAATAATGTATAATTGAAGGTCTCCTGGGGGGAGGGGAGCACGGGGGTATGTGGTATGTATTGTATTTTATGTTGTTTAGGTTTATGTTGTATTATGTTATGTTGAAAAATAATAATAAAAAAATAATAATAAAAAAAGATAATAATTATCCACTTTTGAACGTGAACACAACTTCTGGAAACGGCAGTGTTGTGAGGGACATTTTCTCATGATTTGCGAACAGGGACAAAATTGTCATTCATCCCTATCCCTTCTCTGTAAAATATAAAGAATGCCATTGGCCTCAATTCTATTCTGCTTCGATTACACTGAACATGACAGCCTTTATAGACTTTGGCCTTTATTTTGCCATCTGTTATGTCTGGGGAGTCTCACAGAAGGTTTTGTCTGCCCCCACCCCACCTCTGCCTCCTGGCTCAGAGAAGCAGAGGGAAACAAAGTTTACAAACTTCTGAGCGATAACAATATCATCGTCGGGGTCTTCCCACTGTGAATCTCTTTATGAAGAAAATTCCACTCGGGGATACTAGTACCACCTGAGCATCTTTGTCACTGTCACCATTCATAGCCTTCCCAATTTGCTGGATATTCCCAACATCGCTACTGGATTTCTTGTAAATCAAAGCTGAGCAGTATTTGATTACCTCTCTGTGTAGCGGATGGCATTCCACAGCAGGAGATGCCGGGGAAAGCTTTATAGGATTTATTCGTCCTTTTGGTTTCTTGCCTGGCAGTTTATTTCTGGTATTAGTTCAGTAATAGGTGGGAGTTATATATTTTTTTCCTGTTCCTGTTGTTGTAGAGTTTTAAAAGGGGGGAGTTGCCTCAACTCCCAGAACTTGTCCAGCACAAGCTAGCAGAGCAATTCTCAGTTAGGACTGAAGGCCATTTCATACATTGTGTAAAGCCAAACCTGGGCTTGCTCATAAGATAATTATGAGCAGGAAACTGCAGCCAATCACAGTGATACATGCTCGTAAACAAGAAAATGATGATGATGATGATGATGATGATGATGATGATGATGATGGATAGTTAAGATATCTTAAGCATGCATCTAAACATTTTGTCTGTTGGACCTGGATTTAGTTATACTTTGAATAAACCCGTTGAAAGCAATGGGACTACTTAAGATTCAGTCTTGATCTTCTCGTTGTTGGAGCAATAAACAGACAACTCTGTCTGGTTGTCACCCACACTTGGAGCTTTTCATGGTGTTTATCTCTTATTGTTTTTTCTCTCCTGGTGCATCTGATTCTGCTAAAGATCATACCATTGCAGAAACTGGTGACCCCTTAGGGGTATCAGAGGAATCCATCGAGGTGGGGGTGAATTTTGCTAAACTTTCAGCAGCTCAGTCCCCTGGACTCTAGCTCATTTACCTGCAAGCTGGCCTAACTAAATCTATATTGAGTTGGACTGGCTCATGGGTTTTCAGAGTTTTTCTTTTTCTTAAATTGCATTTTATGCAAATTGCAGTTATAATTTGTGTAATTTTCACAACTCTTGGCTGTAATTTGTGCAAATTGTGCTTTTGATATGCTTAATTTGCACAAACTGCAGCCACAATTTGCACAGAATTAATGCCATGTGATAGAGTCAAATCTGAGCAATGCGATCTAGTCCATGCAAAGCAGTCCAGTCAAGGCAGGTAAAGTTTTGTTAAATAGCCTGAGTTCAGTCAAAAGAGGTGCATCAGGAACAGCCAGCCATGTAAAGTCAGAAGTCCTCTTGAGTAAAGCACAGCTGCAATGGGATCATGGATAGCTCATAGTGATCTTTGCTGGCTGAGCTCTCTCCTACTGGAAACATAAGATGTTGTCTCAGCAGGAAGCTGAAGCCAAATGAAGCCCTATGTATGCAGCCATGATCTGTAGTGTGGTTAGCTGGGAAATCTGACTGCTGTGTTAGAAGGCTGTCGCCTGATTCTGTAGTCTGACTTCTATGAGGTTGAGGAGATGGAGGTTCTACTGAGGGTTTCTCCTCTGACTGAGAGAATGATGAACAGACCAAACCTTCTGGCTAAGGAGGCCCTGAATAATGAACTGATGGTGTGATCCTCATCTTCATCAGAGTATTTTCCTGAACCCTTAAAAGGTTGAGGGTTGGGAGACATGACCAGCCACATTGGGTGAAGCTGAGGTCGACATGCAGCCCACAATGTGGGCTACAGGAACTCTGGAGATGGTCCATTTCTGAAGTTGCTGCCCACAAAACCAGTGCCTTTGTCAGGGTGAGGAGGTCCCATTTTCTCTCTTCCTGCCAAGAGAAGCATTCTGTCTCTGTCGCTCCCTCTGTGTCTCTCACACTCAAAGGGCTGTAAGGAGTGTGGTACAATCAGATGGGCATGTTTGTCACACTGGATTTTGGAAGCACCCTGCTACTGATTGCCTCAGGGGGTCTCAATCAACAGACACACACCATGGATTTTGCTATTCCACCCCCTTTTTTAGAACCATCATTTCTGCCCCTTTGTATTTTGTGCAAAACCAGAATGAAGAGCTTCTCCCACCCCCACCCCCACCCCCAAAAAAGAGAAATGCGAAAACTTTGTGTCAAGCACACCTTGTCCACCCTGGAGAGGGTAGTGTTCTACTTCTTAAAGTTGGAAGAATGGTCACGAATTGAGTCTGAAAAAATGGGAAAGCTAACCCGGGGGGGGGGGGGGAACTGGACTGCAGTACTTTGATGACCACACCATCATCATCATCTGGATACTCTGTAATAACAGAGTGAATGATGGATAACAATTCCAGAGACAAAGCAATCTTACAATCCTACTCCATCCTGTCACTCATTTCTGATGTATCCTACATATGCTCTTTCTGTTTTTTCCTCTTCATTTCTAGTTTTGTGGACTTTTGTGCTTTTATTTCATTTGCTCAAAATCTGTCTACAGTGGGTGCAGGGTGGGGTGGGGGAGAGACTAACTTGTTAGAATGCATTTACCTGGAGAATTATAGGCCATGGTGCTTTGGCCAGGATGATGGCTGGAGGCATTTGGCAAAGGCATCATTTTCAGTGGACTTTGGGCTGATTTCTTAGTTCTTCTTAGGATGAGCACTGCCAATTTCAGTTTATGATCAGCATGGAGCAGCTAATCTTTCTCAAGTGTAAAGGATGGCGCTGGACTGCAATATGCTTTATACTTTACTTCATGCCAGTTGGAATGATTGCTAGAAGCTCCTTTCTCTACAGCCATGGGCCTTAAAGAAGACAAAATGCAGCCAATGCATAGCTCTCCCCCGCCCCACAATTATCTCTTAGAAACACAGTAGAAAAAAACTACGAGAAGATGGAATGTCATGAGAGACCAATGGAGACTTTTGTCTCCAAGTCTAGACTAAGCTAAGAAAAATGGAGAGACACACAACATTGATGTGCATTGTGTCTCTCCATGTTCCTAAACCTAACTCAGAAAGACTTCCTGTTGTAGATGTAAGTGATTTTAAGAAGCATAACTTTGTTCTTTGAAATAATGCCTGTAGAAATGGTAGTGAGCAGGCAACACATTCAAAAACCAAACAAACCAAGAGTCTTGTGGCACCTTAAAGGCCAGAACGTGTATTCTGGCACGAGCTTTATCAGATGTATGAAGTTCAGTCCTAAATTGATAGCTGGATATACACATGGTGGGGCAGTAAAATGGAAAGGAATGTGGTCAGAGGAAGATGAACCGCCAAAAAGAATGGACAGGGACAAGTACACACAAGCAAAATCATTACAGTGAGTGATTATTAACAAAGCTGTGCTGGTGATAACACAAACATCCTGGCACGGGTGAGCTAATTAACATGAGCAGTGTGATAAAAACCCGTTGTCTTGATGATGTGAACTCTCGTCCATTCTGGTGTTTGGTTTTTTTTCTGCAATAGACTAAGATGGTGACCCCTCTGGAAATCGCTAAGTGGACATTAATCTGCTCCTCTCCAATTTAGCCTCACAATAATAACCCGGTGAGTTAGGTTGGTCTGAGAATCTATGAAAGTCACCCAGTGGGCTTCCATGGCCGAATGGGGGACTAGAAACTGGAACTCCCGACTCCCAGTCCAACACTTTAGCCACTACACCATGCCGAGAAAGTGAAACTAAAATCCTATTAGCCCAAAGCAGGTGTTTGCAGGGTAGCTGCAGTGGGGAATTGGGTCTATCAGTCTTCCCCAGCCTGCCCGTGGCAATGCTTCCCTTGCTGCCCCCTAACACTTGCACATTGGCTAGGGTCCTCTGAGCATAGAGTCCAACTTTCAAGTCTGTACACTTCAAAATGATACTATGTAGATCAGACCTGTGCATGTGAGTCTCTACATATGTATCCCCCTATAAATGTCAAGCTGATTTGAACAAGACAATATGACTGGGGTGGGTGGGGGGGTGGGGGGAGAATGTGCTGCCCATTAAGTGTAGCAGCTACACAGTTTGTAACATCATATGTGTGGAAGGCATCTGTATATACACAGAGAAGTGACAGAATAGCTTGCATATTGATGCCTACTCAAGCACCATCCATGAGTGAGTGGCTAGATAGTAGGCAGGCAGACAGAAAGAGGAAAATAGAGAGAGAGACTGAAATTTGAGTTCAGTATTTGAAGTTGACTGGTGTTGCCTTCTTGTAAAAGAGATGGAGTACATATTTGATAAACTTTTAAGCTCTGCTTGTTAAGGCCAGTTTAAATAATCTGCAGTATCAACAGACAAAGTTTTTCCTGGACTATACCACTTCAGGTTAAGGGGGTGTGAAGTTTGCATATCAGAATGCCATAGCATGACGTTGAAGAAAATATCTGGTTCAAATCTCACCTCTTCCATCTACTCAAGGGGCCTCAGGCAAACTACGACCTCTCATATTCTCACACATGCACACACACTCCTAGGGGTGGATGAACACGGCAGCACTTGACTCAATGGGTGCTCACCATGCTGCCACCACCCACCTCTGCTCACCGGGGTGCACGAGCCTCTTCTGAGGCTCGACTCGGCCTGGCTAGTGCTTGGCAGCTGCCGGCCGACACCAAAATCATGCAAATCCCCTTCCTGTGTCAATGGCAGCTGCCATTGACCCAATGGGGATACTGCACAGTTTTGGGAGCCTCCATAAATTGTGCACTTCCCCTTTCCTCACCAATGGCAGCCTGAAAGGCCCCACTGATGTAAGGGTAAACACAGGAGTGGAACATCCTGATAATACTGACTTACCTTGCAGGATGTTTGCAAGGACTGCCTAGAAAGCATACGTGAAGTGCTTTGAAAACTGATAAAATGCTTTTTCAAAAAATGCTAAGTATTATCATTATTGTGTCATGAAGAGTTCAGTGTTCAGACAAACAGTTCTTAACTATTGCCTTTCATGGGGTGAGCACCACCTGAGACCTGAATGGGTGCACTCCAGGAAAAGTTTTACCACGTCATTCCATATAGCATTCCTTAATATGACATCTTTTGTAGAAGATTGCTCCTTCAGCTTAATAACTTGGCAATACCCACACCTGCCCTTGCACCTGAATTGTGCCCCCCCTCAGGGTTAAAGACAAGTATTGTGAGGCTCCAACTGTGGTTCAGGCAACCTTAGGCCTGCTGGCAATTTAGCGGTCTTCAGGCACTTCAAGCCAAAGTACTAACAGCGCATCCCAGAATCTAGGGTGACCAGATAAAATCCAGGTCAGGGCTCATGTAACTTTAACAGTTGTAGAGAAAAGGGCATTTCAGCCAGTGTCATTTGTATGCAGTTAGTTCCTGGTGAAATTCCCTCTTCATCACAACAGTTAAAGTTGCAGGGGCCCTGCCTTCTTTTGAATATGGTCACTCTAGTATAGTGCCTGCACCTTTAACTGTTGTGATGAAGAGGGAATTTCACCAGGAACTAATTGCATACAAATGACACTGGCTGAAATTCCCTTATCTCTACAACGGTTAAAGTTACATGAGCCCTGACCTGGATTTTATCTGGTCACCCTACCAGAATCCTCCTAGCCCAGGGAATCACGTGATCCCAGAGAACCAGTTTCTGAGGAAGACCAACAGACAATCTCCCTGTGCCAATAACACTCTGCTACCAAGTGTGCCAGGTACTTCCCAGCTCTTGGATATGAGCACTTATCCACTTCAGAGTGATTTGCAAGGCCTTCTCTAGCTGTGTTTGCTGTGAGAAGAAGAGACGTCATTTCCTTCTTTGTCACTAAAGTAAAGGGCCTTCAAGAACTTTGAATGCAGCCTTGAGATATAAATGAAACCCGTGGAACAGACAAGCACTTCAGGGGAGGGACAATAACGGGCAAAAATCTTCATTTGTGTTCTGTTGGCACACTTCCCTTGATTTCCGTAAATGCATATCAATATTTGCAAGAAATTCCATTTTGGGGGCACAAAACTTGAATACGCATCAAGGACAACTCAAGAGGAGGTGTCTCCAGGGAAACATCATGACAAAGGAATAGATTGACTGAAGCAGAGGTATATTTGGAAGCATCTGTTGAGAGATTGTTGCTGAAACAGGAGATCAAAGAGCAGAAGATGAAAACAGCCTCCTGAGATTGCCCTCTTTTTGATGGTATTGTTTCTGCTGTGCTTGGAAAACACACACACCACAAAGTTATGTACGCACCAAACATGCACGTAAGCACCCACCTGACACTTTATTTAAAACATTCCTCTATCTTTCTGTACAATGCTAGGATAGCTTTAGCATCCCACAACAGCCTTGTCCAAGGCTATTGGTAACCTCTGTCTAACTAGGACTAAGTGGTATTTCTCTTTATTTTATGCTCTCCTGGGTTGTCCCCCCCTTTTCTTGCCTTTCCTTGCTTTCATAGAAGGACAACAGTTATTGTTGGTTTCCAACTTGTAGTAGAGAGAAGTAGGACTATTATTATTATTATTTTAAAAATTCCGAATATCTCCAGGGCGAAGGAGCTGCCTCATACCAAGTGAAAATGGTAGATCTGCTGTATCAGTAGTTTCTGTACTGACTGCAAGCAACTCTCTGGGGTTTCAGGAAGCATTCCCCACCCACACCCACACCCACTGCAGAGCTAGAGATGCTGGGGATTGAAGATGGGACCCTTGATAGGCCAGGAAATGTTCTACCACTGAGCTATAACCTTTCCTATGGGATGAAGACTCAATATTAGGGATGTAGGGATTTTGTAAAATCTGTTCCATCTTTGCTTTGTGGATTTTGTCGTTCGTTCCATCATCCAATCATTTCCGGAATCACATTCCCCCCACCCACCCCCACCATTTCCCAAATTTGCACTTGCAAAGATATACAATTTTTTCCCCAAAAAGTGCATTTTCATGCTTTAACCTAAGGGGGAAATGCTCGTTTGGGGCTGATTTATTATTGTTTTAAGTATTTTTCCACAATGAAATTAGTATAAAATTCCAGAAAGTTTTTTAAAAATAATAATAATAATAATAATAATAATAATAATAATAATAATAAACAGTATGTGGAATCCATGCAACTTGGGAAAAGCTGGTTTGCTTCAGAATCCGCAGGTCAGATTCATAGAAATCTGAACACACACAATTCCATTCCAGAAGTCTACCGCATCCTTACTCAGTATAAGGCAGCCTCCAACATTCCTGATGTTTTACTTTGCCACAAAGTTCCTTTTTTGGTTCTTTTTTTAAATTTTAAGCATAAAATTAAATAAGGTACAGCATTTTTCGTTCATCTTTTTTTCTCGCCCACACTTGCTTTCTCCCTAAAGACCGTTTTCTATTTTCTTTTACGGACGAATATGTCTGTTCCTCTGGAGCTGTTATATAAAAGTCCCTTCTAACTACTAAAGTCAAGCTGTGCCTCAGGCAGTGAGCACTACTTTTATGCAAGCGATTTTTACCCATTTTGAAAATGCATGGATGAACTAGATATGCTACACTTAGGTTCATGGGAAAGTACCTTATACCAAACTCTTGGTTCCTCTGTTCCAGTACTTTCTACATTGACTGTCAGTGGCTCTCTGGAGTTTCAAACAGGGAAGTTTCCCAGCCCTACCCAAAGATACTGGGGATTGAACCTGAAACAAAGGAGCATACTGCAAAGTGCTTCATCACACAAATCATAAATGTAAAAGCTATACATCTGCATGCAAAGCTATGGCCCACTGCATTGTACAGAGTGACAACAACCTGATTGATGGGCACATGTTCGCATTGCCACATGCATAAAATCCCTCAGTGGCTTATCTGGACTGGTGTAAGTGAAGTTGCTTGCCAGGAGATCAAGGACAGACAAAAAAAGATACTTCTTTGTAGGACACCTAAATAATTTATTGAATTCATAGCTACAAAATGTGGTGATGGGGGGCAGGGGGCTATTGCCATAGATGTCTCTAAAACCAGTGAGACAAATGGATGATATTGACAGAATTTGAATAAGAAATCAGTGTGCATGCATGGATCATATAGTACATTTCTTTGCTCCACGGCAGGGCCAATCTGGTGAACTATATTTTGTGGGATCCATATTGCACTGCTTCCATGACTAAACTACTCCCAGGAACAGTTGTTTAGCACAGGCTGGCTGCCGGCATATTGCCAGAAACAACACCATGTTTACTGTTTGTAGGCCTTCATTTTGTTACACCAAATTCCATCTGTGTGACTTGGAACTCTCCTTGATGGGACTTGTTTTTCATAATTCAATTACAAGCGCAGCATTCATTAATTAAAAGAGCCTCATAAATCATAATGAGGAAAATAACTCTAACCCTACTTAGGACATGAAAGTAGCTTAAATACAGTAGCATACTGCAAAGTGTCTAATTGCAAAAAAAAATCATAATTGTAAGAGCTTTACTTAATTTAGCTAGGAGTGGATACTATAACAACAATGGACCCATTAGCATTCCCCCAAGATTTAGTCAGAAAATATAATACAGTTTTATGCTGTCCAGTCATTGATCTGCTTATTAATATCCTACCCCCATAAATTTTTCCATGTTTAGTTGCAATCAGCTAGTAATTTAAATTCTTTCTGCCCTTCCACAGGGCTGTTGGGGAATGCTAGAATAGCAATAGCTGGAAGAAAACAGGCCTTTTTAAAAAAAAAGATGAGGCAAATTGTGGTAGGTATGCTTGTGAGCCTTCATCATCAACTTGTACATTTCTGTGCTCACCATTGACCACTAGTAATATGGGCCAGGGGTACAGAGATTCACAATATGATGATAGAGGATCTTATAAATGGGCTGAGCTTCCTTGCTGGTGCCTACTTTAGAGTGGTCCCAAGTAAGAGTACTGCAGAGTTTCAAAGGATAGCTGGAACAGTTTATGTGGAAGAGGAGCACTCAGATTTGGGGGAGAGGTGGGTGAATCACTTCCCCAGGGCTTTGTTGGGCAATTTGTATGTAAATGGCACACATCTAGAGGTATCTCCAGGCGAGAAACCTGAAATGTTTCAGAATGATAGGTGCAGGGTTTAGGGGATTGTGATTATTGAAAACCATTTCAAGGCATTATTCTCAATGAAGCCTGGTACTGTTGGAAGAATGTCCACCTCATCGTCCCATCTTTACATTCCCCCAAAGCACAGTGGGAAGAGAGTCCCTGGTCAAACATGCCCTATGATTAGAAGGTTGACCTCTCAGTTACTCAGCCCCCTCTTCCCCTCATCTATAGTTAGGGAAATGAAGCAAAATGAAGTTATTTTTGAAGACACGTTGTTTGCAGAATTACACGCAGGGCCCAGCTTCAGTTTTGGTCACTTTGAAGGGAAGCCCGCCTCACCACAGGAAGCACCGCAAATGTTTTAAAGGGTTATGATTTGGCTCAGGCTTTGGCTAAGTCCAATACACAGCAAGAATTAGTAATTGCAATAATGTGAGCCTGTGTTTGTTGGTGTGTATAAAGTCAATGGACTTAAGGTGCTTTACATTTCTCCCACAGTGAAGCCCCAGGAGTGAGTCCCAATATGTTCAATGGGGTTTATTCCCATTGAACATATTGGGATATAGGATTTCGGTCCTGGTTTCATTTGGGAGTACAGATGTACATCCCACATAAGGAACACTTTGAAGCCTACGGAACTTGCAATCAATTTGTTGAAGGGCAATTCAAATTACATACATGTACACATACTAAATTTGTTGAATTTGGAACAGAAAGAGAAAAAGGGGAAGAAACTATCAGAACAGCACAAACATAAAAGCCAATGACACACCAAACAAAGTGTTTATCAAGCCAATGGAGGGGGTGGGGAAGCTTATTTTCTTGGAATTCAGATGGCTTCTGTGGACTTGTTTTTTTATCATGATTCTTCCAAAATAATCATGTCTACAATAATTTCCAGCTTCAAGTCTTTTGTAAGAAGGAGGGGAAAAGGCAAGTATGCTACAGAGCTTGTCAGTGAAGTGAGCGTAAGTAAAAGCTACATGTGAAGCATTTCTGTGCCTCAGCACAATGCTGCACATTAGCACTTTTAACCTTGACTAGTCAAGCAAAGAAACAGGAGGTGGAATGTGGTGAATATATCCTCTTCTTGAGAGGAAGGCTGTACATTTCTGTGGCATGAAACGTTTTTGCACACCATGAAATGTAAGAATTAGAGGCCTGCAGGCAATGGTTCCTCTGATCATTTCTTACTGACTAGAGTTGGAATGAAATTTTGCACAGATCCAAAATTTCAGGCTTTGGGTTGTATCCAGAGCATGTCAAGTCCCATTCAAACCAATGTGAAAACGAATCAGTCATTGGGGCTGAGCACTCATCCCTCACCTCTCTACCTCTTGGATGCCCTGCCTCTTGAATGCCAGCCTCGGCACTTCATCTCTGGCTTGTATTATGCTGGAGTTCCATGGTATGTCCAAACTAGGGATTCCTGGCTTAATGTGAGCTAACAAGGCAGGATAAAAAGCCATGAAAAAGCATGAGAGGTGACAGGGAGGGGAGAGGCAGGAATGCCCTGTCCAAATGCTCTGAAGCAGGAAAAATCACCAGCACTTGGCCATACACACATCCTGCATTTTGATAGGTTCCACATGCTGATTTCAGCAAAGGCTAATACAATGTTCTGTCACTAGGGGCACTGTTTGTCTTTCCCCTATAAGGACATGATTTATAATGCCAAATCAAAAGCCCACCAATGTATTCCTATGCAGAACAGTTTCACCTTTTAAAAGACTAATTCACAATATGTGCACCATATTGTACTGCTTTCTGTGCACCATATTGTACTGCTTTCTGTCCATTTAGCTGTATATCACATTGGTAGTGATGTATCTGAATCTAATGTAAAAAAAAAATGTGTTCTAACATTACCAACAGTATCTTTGCCTTTGTACACACTTTTGATTCATATGCTCAGAAAGTGAATCTATCCATAATTTATTATTATGCAATCATCCGGGAGTAATTATTTTTGCTGCCTGAGTCTTGCTGTTCACCAGCTTCTGCTGTCCTGAGATAATAGGATTTATATCGCAAAGCTTGAAGCAATTTTCTGTGTTATGCTGTTGAAGTATCTAATTGCTCTAATTTTTCAGCCAGATAACCTCTTTATCCAGCATAATAAAGCAGGGACTCTGAGGTGGACAAACAGGCCACTTCCAGGAAGCCACTCAGACCTTTGGCTTAAGGCAGCTACTAGACCGCCTAAGCTTCTGTAGTTATAAGGACATTGCTGCATATATTTTAGTGCTGGACCGAAAATTTCGACCATTCCACTTTTGGCATGGGGGGAATGAAATTTCAGGTGAAAGAGGCTGGGAGAGGTGAGAATTTCAGAGAATTTTCTCCTTGGGGAGGGGACAGGGTTTTTTACATACCTTTTTAAATATAGCCAGTCATTGAGGGGTCTTCTTCCTTTCTTTTTGTTTTGTTTTTCAAAACACCCCCGGCATTTATAGGAGCCCAGTACTTCTTCCTGAGTGCTTATTGGAGAGGGTGAGGTCATGTTGTGTCCAATAGCATTCACTTAGAATTGCTGGGCTCCTCCAAATACCAAGTTAAGCAAGGAGTGTTTATTTTTTTAACTAAAAAAATGAGAAGAAGCCCTTTCAGCAACTGGCTACACCTAAAAAAATGTATTTTGAAACCTTGGCCCTCTCTTCAAGTAGAAAATTGCCTGAATTTCCCTCCCCACTCCCTGCAAAAGAGGCAGAAAACAACAATGCCTCTTTTGCAGGGAGAGAGAAAGTTTCCCAAAATAGGAGGCAGGATTCGGCCCAGCACTAATAAATTTATTCAGAACTAAGGGATCTCAGTGAAATGTACAATAGAATCAAATAAGTTCAGATTTCTATGAATCTGACCGGATTCTGCAGCGGACTGGCTTTTCCTGAGTCGTACTGATTCCATGGGCCACATTTTTGAAAATGTACTTGAATTTTATGCAAATATAGTCATAGAAAAATATGGTATAGGCTGAAAATGTACATTTCCCCCATAGATTAAAGCATGAAAGTGGCATTTTGGGGGAATTTGTACATTTTGGAGAGGATTTGTGCATTTGGAGGGAGGGTTGCACATTTTCTCAGTGTGAATTTGCGCAAATGTGAATATGTGTAAATTTGGAAACTGGAAAAAAAAACATCCAACTCTACCAATGAGTGGACAATGGAACAAAAGGCACCTGACAATCCATGAAAATGCAGATGGAACAGATTTTACAAAACCTAGAGTTAAGTCCCATTGAGTTTGCTTAGTCTAGTTCAATGGGAATTTCTCTCAAGGAAGCATGCATAGGATTTCACTGTACATTTTTTTTTAGGGCTACATGGAATAATTCCTTTGAAATTCTGTAAGCCATATAGGAATTCTTTTGGTTCCTTCAATACTCCTCTGATATTTCTCTTGGGCATGAATTGTAGCATTTTTGACCCATTCGCCTCCATGCAGGAGTCCTGTGAATGGAGGTCACCAGTTGTGTGGAAGTCCTTTACACATGTACAGCTATGCACACTTTCATGTGTTCAATTAAATGAGCAGATTCCAGAGGTGGCCAGAGGGATGTAAAAGCACTGCTCTCTAGGATAGGCTGACCAGTTAAAGTTGCAGGCACTATACTAGAGTGACCATATACAAAGGAAGGCAGGGCCCCTGCACCTTTAACTGTTGTGATGAAGAGGGAATTTCACCAGGAACTAATTACATACAAATGACACTAGCTGAAATTCCCTTTTCTCTACAACTGTTAAAGTTACATGAGCCCTGGCCTGGATTTTATCTGGTCACCCTACTCTAGGAGCATCAGTGCCTCAAGCAACAGGCCTGTAGGGCTCCTGTCAGAAGGAGTGCTTGCTTGCAAGGAAGCACTCCTCAGGAGTAACTCCTCATGAGTAGGGCTCTGGTCAAAGAGCTCTAATGTAGTGCAGCTGAGCTCTGGGTAGGTCTCAGCAGGCTTTAGTGTTAAAAGCCTTCTGTGGCTGCCTAGCCATTGCTGGAACAACACTAACTTTACTAGCTTCTACTGGCTTGTATTAGGTGTCCCCTTAATTTAACCCAAGCCTGATCTAGCCACAGTAGTACACAATCCTACTAAGCCCATTGAACACAATGAAATTTACTTCCAAGTAAGCATATTTGCGATAGCTCTATCAGTTTCTTTCTGAAAAAGTACCAGGGATGGGTGATGCAGCAAAACTCAAGCTTGTTGAGGTTCTCCAACTTCCATCTCAAAGCTTGTTCCACCTCTTGCCCATATAGGTTGGGCGTGATTCTCTTCAAATATTTAGGCATATTTTTGCACGTTTTTTTTATATACATCCATTGAGCACGTTTTTAAATGTACACATTTTCTCCAATTAATTAAAGTGTATGTGTACATTTTTAAAAAATGTGTGCATTTATTAAGCCCATTTTTTGTTGCATGAATCAAATTGCAGCCTCAGATCATAGATTGCATTTGTTTTTTGTTTATATTTCAGATCATTTGGCTGCCCATCTCCTAACTGGTTAAATGAGGAGAGATGGAATTAATTGGTTACTTGTATTCAGTTTATTCAAAATATTCCTCATCAGTCACCTCCCCTATCTTATGGGTCATGTTTTGCAATGATCACAATATATATACTATTAACTGTTCTGCCATTCGTAGTCATTTCTGGCATCCATTCTGATCAGTTTATAGTATTAAATTGTTTTATGAGATGGACATCAATGTCTGTGGTTATTAATATGGCATGCTGTTCAACTCCATTGTCATCAACGGCAGCTTGGCAAATAACTTCAGTGGGATGTAGATTGCTCCCTTGCTCAATACTGTATCCTTCCCTGGTAGTAAAGAAATGGGCCTATAGATTTTTCAGGACTGCTGGAATTGCTATCAGTATAATGATATGTAGGCAGAATAATTCAAAATTCATTAATAGAAATCTGTCAGCCTGACATGAACTGCTATACTTCAGCTGCCACATTTTTTCTAGTTCCCTACCTCAGTAACTGCACCAGTAGTATCTATTTTCTTTATATTCGTTACATTAATTTGTCGTCCTTATATTCCTTTGAGCCACTAGAGATCCATAAGATGAGAGTACAGGGATATTGGGAGGTTCAGGTGGCAACTTCAGAGAACCTGGCACCAATCTTACAACTGATTCAGACCAGGTGACACATTAAAAATGTTGGCTCATTTTCAGTAATGTTTCTCATCTGTGATGTCCTAATAATTAACCTTACTGTTTCAGCTTTATTACTGCCCTTAGGATTACCATATCATTTCCCAAAGAGCTCTTGCACTTTTGACAATTTCATGTCAAGTAGATGATCAGCAGAAGAAAAACAAATCTCTCACTGTAATTACCATAAATAGGAAATTTCCCCTTGGTACATTTATTTTTGTTACACAGATCTTAGGTACAGGAGGCCTGCCTGGAAAAAAAAAATGGCCACCCCATCCTGAATATCCATATACCATGTAGTTTCTGATGATGAAGTGGAACAGTGGGAATGTGAGGACATTGGGCCAGAGGCCCTATAAGCCGGCTCTACCCCAAGCCAAACCCTCTTCCATTGGTGGTCTGGAGTCCTTTACACCTACATTGTGATAGTGGTGTTGATAACACTGGTCACTTTGGGTCCAAGTGTTTTGTTTGTTTTTTACCTGCTCACCTGATGGTGTTTTGTTTTCTGTTTTGCTTACTCTGGACCAGGGTTGTTGAAGCTCAGCCCTTCAGGGCTAAACTATCTCTCCTGGGGTCTGAATCTGATCTTCCAGAATGCCCCAGATGACCACACCCCCTTTCTCCTGACCACTGATAGGGGGGTTCCACACATCCCTTGGGCCTTGCCCTCTTTTGCCTGCAGCCCCACACACTACTGGACTAGTAGTATCTCAGAAGGGTCACCTCAGCACCTAATGGGTTGGCCAGCAAACTAATACACCTCCAGGGCTGGTCAGGCTTACCCAGGTGAGGTGACATAGGAGGAAAGCTCTGGGAACAGGCTCACCCTTGGCCATATTATGCACTGCTGAGGTTTCTGTTGTTGTTGCTGCTGCTGCTGCTGCAGACCTCTGATCTCCATAATAAATGTGCTCTGAGTTAACTCCGCTCTCGAGACCTGCCTCTTCATTTCTGGTATGATTGCAAATCCTATATCCTTTGATCAATTTGGACTTTTTCAGATTTAGTATGTTCAGTATTAGAGATGAATTTGTGTCCCAACCCCTCAGTATGACCATTATTATTATTATTATTGTTAATTATTATTATTATTATTTACATTTATATACCGCCCCATAGCTGAAGCTCTCTGGGCGGTTTACAAAAATTAAAAGATTGAACACTAAAAAGACAATATACAAAATTTTAAACCATAAACATAAAACAGCTGACATTTAAAACATTTTAAACTTTTAAGCCTGGCCACAAAGTCAGTTAAAACCTCAACTTAAGCTGTTAAAATGCCTGGGAGAAAAGAAAAGTTTTGACCTGGCGCCGAAATGATAATAGTGTTAGCGCCAGGCGGGCCTCATCGGGGAGATCATTCCACAATTGGGGGGCCACCACAGAGAAGGCCCTGTCCCTTGTTGCCGTCCTCCGAGCGAAAGTAGTATTTTTTCAAACTACTCCACTCTTGTTATTGCTTTTGAGTTTAAAGAGATACCATGAGGGGAGTGGTTTGAGAAATACTATGTTAGTGATTACATAATGACAATAAGCTGGTTTGAGACCGAATATACCAGCTGAAGTAGTTTGTAACTCCACTTTTCCTCCGTTGCCAGTATGCGGCTCAGATTTTAACTGCCTCTTGTGTTGTAGTATAATAACAACTTTAATACAATGTTTGTATTCTGAGTTAAATTAATTCACCAGAGTGCAAGATGGGGAGTTGGTTCATTGCCTTGGCTTTTACATAGAGCTGCACACAAGTTCCCTCTCAAAATTCTCCACCCTCTTTGTGGGTAGAGAAATTGGGACAATTTCACCAAATTCCACTGAAATTTCCTTTTATTTCTCCTGGGGGAGGATAAATTCTCCAACAATTTATCACAGGTAGGAATCACCATTAGCAAGGGTGGTAGAACAGCTTCTTTCTCCCCCCCCCCCCCCCCCGGGTTTATTGCTACTGCAAGTGGCAACAGCATCCGCTGTGTTGGTGGTCTGGCCCCCATTTTGCATCCTCCACAATGCCCCATATACCTAGCATCATTCCAGGGCATTGAGGGGAGGGAATGGAACCACTACTCACAAAAAATAATGGTGAAGAAAATGTGGAGAAAATTCTGAAATGTGTCCTTTTACTTCTAGGAGGTAAGAAAAGAAGAATCTCAGGAAATTTCTGAAAGTTTTCTTTCCCCATGAAACGTGCTTTCATTTTTCTGCTCAGGGCAGTTTATAATTTATGTTGAATGTATGTTGGTGTATTATTATTATTATTATTATTATTATTTACATTTATATACCGCCCCATAGCCGAAGCTCTCTGGTGGTTTACAAAAATTTAAAACATTGAGCATTAAAAAACCGATGTACAAAATTTAAAACCATAAAAAGCATACAAACATATTATAAATGCAATATCATTTCAAAACAACTATTCTGGGTCAAACCACCACCATCACAACAAAACCCTCAACATACGCTGTTAAATGCCTGGGAGAAGAGGAAAGTCTTGACCTGGCGCCGAAAAGTTAACATTGTTGGTGCCAGGCGAGCCTTGTCGGGGAGATCATTCCATAATTGGGAGGCCACCACTGAAAAGGCCCTCTCCCATGTTGCCATCCTCCGAGCTTCCCTCAGAGTAGTAGGCAACCGGAGGAAGACCTTAGATGTGGATCATAGTGTACGGGTAGGTTAACTACTTAACTAATCACTATGAGGTGGCTGAAGTTACTGCCTATATTTTTCTTTCTATTACACAACTCACCATTGCTCTGCAGTCTCCCAGGTTGCCTGCACTTCCTGATCTGGGAAGGCCCTATAGGAGGAATAAATTCATGATGTCTTCCCAGGGGCAGGAAGTGCAGGCAGCCAAGGAGGCTGCAGGCTGCCAGAGAGATGACTGGACAATGAAGGACAGGAGAGACACACACACTCGTCCTCGGTCACCTCATAAGTAAAAATACAAGAACCCTGAATCAACGGAATGAGAATTTTCCCAAAATTTCTTCTCCTTTGAATTTCTTTTCAAAAGCAATTTATTTCGATCAAATTAAATTAGAGCAGCCAAATTTTTTGTAGGAGAATTTTTTGTAGGAGGCTGACCCTATGAAAAGGAGGACAGGGCTCCTGTAACTTTAACAGTTGTAGAGAAAAGGGAATTTCAGCCAGTGTTATTTGTATGCAATTAGTTCCTGGTGAAATTCCCTCTTCATCACAACAGTTAAAGTTGCAGGCACTATACTAGAGTGACCAGATACAAAAGAAGGCAGGGCCCCTGCAACTTTAACTGTTGTGGTGAAAAGGGAATTTCACCAGGAACTAATTGCATACAAATGACACTGGCTGAAATTCCCTTTTCTCTAAAACTATTAAAGTTACATGAGCCCTGTCCTCCTTTTCATATGGTCAGCCTACACAGCACTACTTCTACATGTTATCTAATGAAATGTGAACTGTGTTAGAGGCAATCAATTAGGACACGTACAGTGCATTCCTATGTATGTTCACTTATTTATTCATTTATTTATTTTATTCCATTTATATACCGCCCCATAGCTGAAACTCTCTGGGCGGTTTACAAAAATAAAAAACATTGAACAATTAAAACACCGATATACAAAATTTAAAAGCATAAAGCATAAAAACAAGTTAAAATTACAATATCCTTCTGGGTCAACACAACAACACAAAAACACAAAAACACAAAAAACCCTCATCATATGCAGTTAAATGCCTGGGAGAAGAGGAAAGTCTTGACCTGGTGCCGAAAAGATAACAATGTTGGCGCCAGGCAAGCCTCGTCAGGGAGTTGGAAGTAAGTTCAACTGTGTTCAGGGCTTAGTCCCAAGTAACACTACGTAGGATTGTAGCCCTAGACTTGATTCACTTTTGCTAAAACTCCCTATGCATTAAGTAGCAGTAAGTAGTGAAGCTTTTTTATCAGGAAGATACACCATAGATTTCCAAACAGTAAAAAAAAAAATATCTAAGAGATAAGAATGTTTCTCCAAACCAACTTGACCCATTGATGTTTGATCTACACCAAGCATGACTAACAGAACACTCCTGTATATGTTTACTTAGAAGTAAACCCCTCTGTTTCAATAGGGCTTACTCTAGGTAAGTGTGTCTGGGATTGCACCCTTTGTCTGGATCTCACCTATTCTCTTCTTATATTTTAATAATAATTTGGCAACGCAATCCTATTGTCCCTATGAAAGTGTCTCAGGAAACAGGATATTTTGGATTCCCTCTCTCAAGGCCATAAACACTCATACAACCATGGGTTGTGGGGGATCCCTCTTCCTGCCACCATAGAAACTTCATGTTGACCTCATCAAAGTCAAGACTTCCTAGCAGTCAGGGAAGACCAGAGTCCAGGATTCTCACTCCATCATTATCTACATCCACTGCTGGTAGATGAGCTAATTTAGCTCAAATATATATTTATTTCTATATTTCCAATTATATTTTTGTATAGAATTTGTGCAAGAGTTTCATTGTGTATTCTTCCCTTTGAGATATATTTGGGGGGTATACATGTTTAGGATTTAAAATACTGTGATATATTGTCTAATTTATATCTTTAAAAACTGGTTTTCTGATGTCTCTGTTGAAGGGTGACATTATAGGAGAAATGCATCAGGCCCAGGAAACTTTCTGGGATGCATCAATCAATTCCTCTTTTTGCAGCTGTTAAGGTCTGCATTGCCTTTTTGTTGATGCTTAACGCTTTTCCCCCACTTCCTTTTTCCTTTTTGACCAATGTTCGGGTCTTCTTTTTTAACATGAGTTAAAAGTGAACATTAGTTAGGCCCATAGAACGCAGTATCTAAGGATGCAAAGGAGGCCAAAATTGAAACAAACAAACAAACAAACAAAAAACAATTTCAGGATTGGGAGAATGAACATGTCACTGCTTGAATTCTGTACTTTTGATTTTGATAGAGAAATTTAACTGTTTTTGTGATTGTTTTTACCTACTTGAAGGAACATTTCTTGACTGATTGGATGAATAAGTAGAATTATTTCAACATTTTCTAAATCCTGCTGCAGCTTATGTGCCCTCTGTCATTTTTTTTTTTAGAGATTTATTTGATCCCCTGAACCAAATGTGGAAATTAACACAGGCCAGATCTACACCAAGGAGGATAGAACACTTTGAAAGTGGTTTGAAAATGGTGTATGGAAGGTGTCATGGCCCCCAACAGTTGTCAATACCATTATACACTGTTATAAAGCAGTAGTGTAGATCCAGCCACAGTTTGCAGTAGGAAATCTGTACGTGTCCAGGCTTGCGATGTGTTCACTGAAAAAATTAAATATGTGCTTGGTGATATGTGCACATTTGAAAAATACACAAAACCCACTGCATATATTTCAAAAAATTGCATAAACATGCTTTAGTCGATGGGCTATTATGCACCCATGAGTGCATCCATTTTGAAAATGCGCACAACAAATGCTTCTGGTTTCTTCCCCGCATTAAAAACAAATCTGTATGATACTGGCACGTAATGGACTTGAAGGTAGGAAACGGAAGGAGTCTATGATTGACGAGTCTGCTTATCCCTGTCTCAGACACTGTTGACTGCGACTGGGGGAAAAAATGGTTGGTTCTCATGTGTTGATTTCGATTGGAAAATATTGAAAGAACTTCCCATGTTACCCACAATGGACCTACACGCTTGTGGGTATTAAGGAGGATTTCAGTTATTGCAGCCTTTTACACTGCACCTTCCAAAATCCCCTCTTCTACCCAACTGTTAAAAGATACAAGAGCTCTCCCCTCTTTGCCATCTGGCTGCACTGTCTGCACTGTCTGTACACCAATAAAACTTTTCCCAATACAAGGATAATTCTGCCTAGCCCATATATTACCGCTACCTTGCCTGAATGTGATCGGCAAATGGCAAGCATGAATGTGAAATGAACGTGTTGGAGGATTCATTGTGGGTAGCTTTTGCCTCCTCCCATAGGAATGAATTTGCGTAAGAGAAAGGCAAAACTTCCACAATTGACAGAGCAATCTAATTTGAATTCATTAGGCCTGGTACATCTCCCCACAGCCCATCGACAGAGACTCTTTGTCTCTAAAACCTAAGCTGTCTGCCTTTTAGTTTCTTCTTTAGCAGCAACTAGCAGAAAACTCAGGGATTAAGCAGGTGACAATTTGAGTGGTTGGGAAATATTTCATCCACTCAATGAAATTCAACATGTCTGCTACTATTAAAAGCAGAGGTAAAAGTAGGAAGCCTGAGGACAGGTGTAGCTTTGTTCTCATTTCACCTACATCGGGGTGGGCAACACGTGGCTTGCAGGCTGCATGTGGCCCCATCAGCTTCCTGGGGCTGCCCCTGCCATGCCACTGAAATTTGTGGCAGCAGCAAAAAGAGGGCAGATTTGATGCCAAAATTGGCAGCAAACAGGTACAGAATGCTATGCTGTCCAAATTTAGCTTTTTTCCAAGCTTAATTTGGCTTGTCTGGATTTCCACAATTGTTGCCACTGAAAATTGTCAAATACAACTATTTTCTAGGGATGTGTATTGTATTGTTAAAATGTACAATAATGATACAATAGAATCATTATCGTACATGTGTTTAAAGATGACGATACGATAGAAAAACCTACAATAATCATCGGAGATGATAATTTTCGGGCAATTTTATCATTTTATTGGACTGCCATATAAATATACCTATCACTTCTGTATTTTAAAAGTTAGAGGCTTGAAACTTGTTCACAGTGCTTATGGGGTATGCCTAAGTATGTGTATGAAATTTGAGATCGATCCCCTCAAACCCTCATTTTTATATGAATTTATTAAAGCTTGGTTCCGTTCTGACAGGTCTGAATGAACTCATGTGGCAAGCTGTCATTCTGATCTGTCAGAATGGAAATGATCTTTAATAAATTCATATAAAATCAAGGGTTAGAGAGATCGATCTCAAATTTCATACACATACTTAGGCATACCCCATAAGGATTGTGACCAAGTTTCAAAACTGTAACTTTGAAAATACAGAAAGTGTAGGCATTTTTTCTTTAAAAATAGAGCTGCAAAAAATATCATTTTTTCACGATAATTATCGTGAAGACAATACGGTTCACCTACGATATGAATGAAGACGATAATTGTTTTGGTCCGAACTGACGTTAACAATATTTTCTGCAGGCTGGTGGCAACAGTACTGCCCATGGGGGGGGGGGGGTTCTTGGAGGCAAATATGGCCCTTGGATCTCCTGCAGTTGCCCATCCCTCACCTACATGTGGTGAAGGGCATTTACTAAATTTCTGCCTATTGGGCAGATCTTAATGGAACAGAGCCTCTAAGCATTTTTACACAATGCTTTTTTATTGCACAGTGATTGGTCACCTGTGGAAGTTTGTGAGCCTTTACATGAAGTTGCCAACTTCTGGGGCATCACCCACCCTTTCTGACCTTTATCCCATTTTCAAAATGATCAGAAATAATAATAATAATAATAATAATAATAATAATAATATATTTATTTATTACCCGCCTCTCCCTCCGGATCGAGGTGGGGAACAACATCATCATAAAACACACAAAACTGATTAAAAATACATAAAACCAATATATCATTAAAATACCAATAAAACACAAATAAAATACTTAAAATTCATCTGAGTAGGCCTGCCGGAAGAGCTCAGTCTTTATAGATCGTTTAAATTCCTGAAGACTGGTAAGTTCACGGATCTCTCCTGGCAGGTAGTTCCATAATCTGGGAGCAGCAGAGGAGAAGGTCCTCTTCTTCCCAGAGGACCTAAGCGTGTGGGGTGGATTGTATGGGAGAAGGCGATCCCACAGGTAACCTGGACCCAAACCATGTAGGGCTTTAAAGGTAATGACCAACACTTTGTACTTCGCCCGGAAACTAACTGGCAGCCAGTGGAGAGATTTCAAAGCTGGTGTAATATGGTCACCCCTAGGTGTACCAGTGACCAACCTGGCTGCCATATTTTGAACTAGTTGAAGTTTCTGGACTAGGCACAGAGGTAGCCCTATGTACAGCACATTGCAGAAGTCAAGTCTCAAAGTTACCAATGCGTGCACTACCGTCTTTAGGTCTTCCAACTCTAGGAAGGGGCGCAGCTGGCGTATCAGCTGAAGCTGATAGTAGGCACTCCTGGCCGTCGCATCTATCTGGGCTGTCATTTGGAGTGATGGATCCAGGAGCACCCCCAAGCTGCAAATACAGTCTTTCAGGGGGAGTGTAACCCCATCCAGAACTGGTTGACACACCTCCAACCCCAGGTTGTAGCCCTTGACAGTAAGCACCTCCGTCTTGTCTGGATTCAGCTTCAGTTTGTTTTTCCTCATCCAGCCCATTACCACCTCCAAGCATTCATTCAGAGGAGACACACTATCCTTAGCTGATGCTGTTGTCAGAGGCTAAAGAAATATATTTGGGTGTCATCAGCATACTGATAGCACCCCGCCCCATGCCTCCAGATGATCTCTCCCAGCGGTTTCATGTAGATGTTAAACAGTATTGGGGATAGGATGGCGCCTTGTGGTACACCACATAGCAGCTCCTTCTTTGAGGAGCAACTATCCCCAAGCATCACCATCTGGACCTACCCGAGAGGTAGGACCGGAACCACTGAAGCACAGTGCCCCCGAGTCCCAATCCCCCAGGCGTTCCAGAAGGATACCATGGTCGATGGTATCGAAAGCCACTGAGAGGTCCAGAAGTACCAGCAGGGACACACTCCCACTGTCAATACTCAAGCGTAGATCATCCACTAAGGCGACCATAGCAGTCTCAACTCCATATCTTGCCCTGAAGCCGGTTTGAAATGGGTCTAGAAAATCTGTATCATCCAAAACTGCTTGGAGTTGGAAGGCAACCGCCCTCTCGATCACCTTGCCCAGAAACGGAAGGTTCGATACTGGTCTGTAATTATTAAGGTCCAGGGGAGGGCTTTTTTAGAAGCGGCCGTACTACCGCTTCTAAAATATAGAAGTGGTAGTACGGCTATATGTGATATAAGGTATTAATCTGATATATCAATTGCGTGTAATGATGGCATTGCACTACAACAATAATACCATCTAGTGGCTGTAAAATGGAAACTATAGAACTGAATTGAGAAAGGAAGTCCTCAATTCAAAGCACATGTCTACCTGTGTAAAGAAACCAATCTTAATCCCACAAAGATTCCAGAAGCAGACAGCCCCAGTGAGGATGTAGGATTTCAGCCTCATGTGATGAACCCCTCCATCAGAAAAAAAAGGTGGTAATTGCTTCCGAGTATGAAGAGAGATGTAACAATTTAAGTGTGGTGGAAGTAATTTGAATGCAAAATTACTGTCCTGGAAACCTGGAATGTGTGTTCAAACCACACTTAAAACGTTACCACCTGTCTCCTTTTTAACACTGCAATCCTAAGCATGTTTAATCAGAAGTAGGTCCCACCAAGTTAGTGTGACTGCCTCACTAGCCTTTATTGGTTATGATGGAGGTAGTCTGTCTGAAACTGTATCCTCCTTGCAACCCAACATACACTCCATTTTAGAAGGCAGAGATGGGCATGTCATGATGTTGCTAGGTAACTGCCTTTTACTTCTTTTGGAAAGTGCAAAGTAGGTTTCTCAAAGTGGGAATAGTTTTTAAGAGTTACCACTGTGTTGTTGTTATTGTTGTTTTAAAGCCCCTGCTTCTTTGTCTCTAACAGCAGAGTGAAATGAAGAGGTTTAACAAGTGAACCACTTTGCTGACTGAATGTCTTTGCCTCAGTCTGCTAATAAGGCATGGTTGTGAAAAAGATAGGAACTTAGCTGCTAAAGTACTCTGAGTGTTGTTGTGACTAGAAAAGTGCTCCATGAGTTGTGGTATTGATGAAAGCATTTTTAACATTGATTGATTGATTGATTGATTTAGGAAAACCAAGACAGGGATGAACATCTAAAGCAGTAATCATTTTACATATCAGTGTAACTGGGTTTCACACTTCCAAGTAAATTTCTTTTATTTCACACTTCCAAGTAAATTTGTTTTGCTGTCTATGATTAGTAAAGTTCGCAGATGTAAGAGAAATTTGCAACGGAGTCAAATGAGTTCTGATTTCTATGAATCTTTCCTGTCGATTCCACAGCAGATTGGCTTTTCCTGAGTGACATGGATTCTTTTTCTGAATCATGTGGATTCTGTGGACTTGCAGGTTGGTTCTTCACTTTTTTGGGGGGGTTGCTAATGCATATTTGTGCATTTGCACTAATGCAACTCAGCACAAGTAGAACAAAATTCTGGTAAAATAGGGGAAAAAAACCACCACAATGCTGTCAATGAGAGGATGGGTGAATGAAAGACGCCTGACAATTCACAAAACACAGACAGTATGGATTTTACAAAATCTGTACATACCTAGCAGCAATACATATTTACAATATGTTCCTAAATGTGTACATTGGAATTATAATTAGCTCACTAATTTGGACTTCTTTTGTTCCTTGATTATCACTGAGCTAAAAGTTCTTAAATTTGTAAACACATTGTATTATCTATTAAGGTTGTACCTAAATAATTTGCTTTATTTAGGTACAAGCTACCATATGTTTGTGTTTTCCAGAAGTTCAGCCAAGAGATTCACTTTAGGCTTAACTTTCAACAGAGTCCTTATCACTCAGCCTAAATTGTTCGATATCGGAGTCATTTACCATAGTTGCAAACTAACACAAAACTATTGGCCCGTGAAAGAAGGGGTGGGGCTTGGTGATTGAATGCTTTGGCCTTCCAGCAGAGGAAGTCGGCCAACATGCTAACCCAAAGAAACCACTGCTCATTGTCCCTCATCTGAAATGAATCCCTGCCTATCGTGTATTATGGTATCAATTATACATCTGTGCACAGCATTTATAATTCAAGGGTTGTTCCATGTTAAGACTAGAGCTACAAATTTGTAGAATGTTTATAGCAAAGAGGCTCATTATATTTTCAGGTAGAAGGTTGCATGGGCAATTTTTTTACAAGCTGCTTTAAAACAGGTAAGCCCACAGGGATTACTGCCTCCTCAGTTAAAATTAAAGAGAAATTCATTACTTTACAGAAGTTAAGGGCAAAAGATTGCCTCTGAGGGCAAATATGTATGGTGTTAATATTTCTGTTGATCTTAAAATGAAATAATACAAACCAAAATGAATTCTGCTCTGTTCTCCCACCCTCTCCCTGTGTGTGTGTGCGCGTGTGTATGTGTTCTGTATTCCTGTAAACGTTTTGGTTTGGTTCTTTCAGATTTTCCTTTTCTCTCTGCCAGCATGTAGATATTTAGTGTCCAAATCTAATAATCAGATCCTTCCTTGTAGTGAATGCTAGAATGTATCCATGTTGTCATTGATAGCAAGGGGAGCATTTTCTTTTTTGCCGCTGGGTTAATTGCCTTTCTTAAGGTAAAAGTCAGCAGCAACATTTGTATATAGTGAACATGCTTGAACTGTGTAGCTCATACACAGGTATGAAGCATCCAGATGTTTTTAAACTCACGTTTTGACAATGATGCCGCATCAGGGACTGCAGAGTACCTTTATGAACTTCCACTATACCTGCCCATTACAGACAATGCTGAGCCACGAAAGATGGGTTGAGTAGTGACAGATCCATGTGGCAAGTTGGCAATGACAGCTGTAGGAATTCCATTTGCACCTGTTTCCCTGTGTAGTTCATTCATCTAGTGCTAGGCTGACCATATGAAAAGGAGGACAGGGCTCATGTTACTTTAACAGTGGTAGAGAGAAGGGAATTTCAGCCAGTGCCATTTGTATACAATTAGTTCCTGGTGAAATTCCCTTTTCATCACAACAGTTAAAGTTGCAGGGGCCCTGCCTTCTTTTGTATATGGTCACTCTAGTATAGTGCCTGCACCTTTAACTGTTGTGATGAAGAGAGAATTTCACCAGGAACTAATTGCATACAAATAGCATTGGCTGAAATTTCCTTTTCTCTACACTGTTAAAGTTACATGAGCCCTGACCTGGATTTTATCTGGTCAGTCACCCTACTGTATCTGCCAACATCAGAAGCCAATAGACAGCATTTGCTATTCTGCTTATGCCACCAGGCTTTACCAAGATACCAGTGTTTTTGAAACCAAAAGATGGCAAACCTGCTCAAGCTATGGGTGTTGTTTGGATGCTACTTTCAATTGTGGCACATGGTCCACCAATCAAATGGGACATCTGAATATATTATAAAAGACAAATTGAAATTAGTCAAAATTTATTGCAAATATTATTTTCAGAGAGAGTGTAGCGGAAGCATGGTGAATGGTGAGTTGCTGTAGTCCCAAATTTGCTCAGTCCCTTTATCTAGTTGAGAGGAGTCCGCTCCTTTTAATTCCATGCTCCTTTCTAATCGCGCCAAAACAGCATTAGACACCATCAGCTAGATTTTGTTAAATCCACTCCATCTGTGTTTTGCTGGTTGTCAGGTGTCTTTCATTCCATCGTTTGCTCATTGACAAAATCACATTTTTAGCCAAATATCATTCTACTTGGGCTAATTTGCGTTAGCACTCATGTGCACTTGCACTAAACCACTAATATGAAGTAGCACCCACCCAGCCACCCCAAATGTGTAAAACTGGTAAGATTCATTGAAATCCAAATTCATTGCAACCCTACTCTAAGTTACTGCTTACTAATCTTGGTTGTTTCTTTTCGTCGTCTTCCTTCCAACCATCTGGGTTCCAAAGCTGGCTGACCTGAAGCAATCCATGGACTTGAAGTCATTGGGTACAGAACAGGGATTGCTGACAACACTTATCTAAATTTGTTTCCCCCTCCCCAATAATTCCTATAGTTGTTTCTTCTGAGCAAGGCCTTCTAAATTCTCTAGGAATTTCTCTCCAGGATTAGGTATGGAAGTGATTTTTTGAGGTTCCCATTTCAATACAAGCCAGCTGAATTTGCACTCCACAGTTATCCTTTCGTTTTATGTCCTGCTCTGAATGTGATGCGGTGCCCAGTCGAGGAAATGTGTACTTAAAAATGCAGGCATTATGGGAGATAGTGTTCAAAAGTACTGCCACAATGTATATATTCGAGGAAGTGTGCACAAAAAAATATGGAGAAATGTTTTTGTGGACTTCTAAAAAAACATTTTTGAACTGATGCAGAAATTGGGTGGAATGAACATGTGTGTGTGTAAACATGAAAGAAGACTATACACATGCAAGGCATGTGTGTACCCTGGCGCGGAGGCGGAGCCAAGCCTATAAAGGCTCGCCCTGTGTGGCCATCCGGCCTCTTCTTTTCTGGCCCCTCCCTCCCTCCCTTTCAACTAGTATGGGATTAGCCAGTCGTCCTCTTTGTGGAGGAGGCTGAGTAGGATTTTTCCCTGGCATTAGTATGCAAAGGTTTCGCCTACTCCATACTGTATTTAATCTTTAAAATGGAGGATAAATAGGTGAATATAAATGATAGGCGGATGGTGCGGGAATTTTGGGGGGATGAGAATAGGAACGGTGAGCACTCTGGCACCTTTATGGTGGGGGCAAGTCAGAGGCCCTGCTCCTCAGGGGCTGTGCAGCTTCCGTGTCAGGATATGGCTTGCCTTTGGGGACCTATTTGACTCATCTACCCATTGCTGTGCAGCCCTGGGTATGGATGACGCAGTAGGTCTCACCAAACTCGCAAGTGTTGTGGGAATAGGGGGGCCGGTTCTACCGACCCCTGTGTTCAACGAGTGGTTCGTCCTGATTGGCAGGCTAGTTGCCTGAGATAAATAAGAGAGATTCCCGTACGTTCACGCTCAGATCCATGGAGGGGAGAATATCCATGTTAAATAAAGAGGCCCTAGTTTATCCCAAGCTCTGGTGTCTGTGTCTTATTTCTTGTGTTTTCTTCTCCACTCGCAATAGCGAAAGTGAAGCAGATATATCCATCCATGCCTGATATCTAGTAAAATCTAAGTCCACCTTGATTTTTCTTCCCGTCACCAACATCTTCAGTCCCTCCTCTGTTTTCTGGATGGAATAAATGCATTTCCCTTCCTTTTTAATACATGATGTTTTGCATTTGTTTCTGGGGCAAGAGCAATACTTATGGATATATCTCTAGTATGAACTGAAATAAACTTGATATAACCCTTGAAGGTTTCTGCAATGAATCCTGAGAATTGTAAGTTAATGTACTTCATTAGTGATTCCTAATTGAGTATACTGCTGAGCTGAATTTACCAGGTTATGCCATTAAAACAATTTCTCTCTGCAGAACAGAGACATAGAGATTTTCCTATAACTCAAAATTTTTCATCACCATTCAGTTACGTACTCCACCCAACCATCTTCTCACTCATTTTCTCTAGGGATAGCTAGGCTTCTCTGCTACTGGAGAAAATGAAAGAGGATTTCAATCAGTTCTTCTCTTGCTTCAAATTATGGCTGCATTCATTTCAATTTGACATTTGTTTTATTTCCTGACTGATCTGATTTGAATGCAATCACTCTAGAGCAGGGGCAAGTAAGGAACCAAAAATAGACATCTGGACCTCATCCTGTAGCAAGTTTCATATTCCTCTCCCTTCTTTTTTATGGTGCCCAAAACAAATATTTATTCCTCAGAAATGATGGGTTTGCTCCAGAAGCTTTCGAGAGCATGGGAGAGGAAGGGGTCATGGCTACATGGGAAGAAAATACCTTCAGCCCTAGCTGTACTGTTATTTTATGATACATAGGGTGCCTCTACAATAGAGGTTTAAAGCTCTTTCAAGGCTGATTAATTTTTTTTACCTCTACAAGAGAGGAGCGCAAATTGGGGGCTGAGGTGCTTTAAACTTCCGATTATGCGCATTATCGAATGTGCGTTAAACCGCGAGTTTTAATTTGCGGCGGCAGTTAAAGCGCCTTACCGCCGTGTAAACATGCGATTCTCTGCATGTCAACAAGTTTAAAGCACGTTTTGGTTGTCCCGTAATGCACTTCGCCACGTCTCGTACAGAGGTATTAGAAGTAAATGTGCTTCCGCGAATATGCGCATAATCGGGCAGCCAGGCGCCAAAGCGAATCCTTCTAGAGGGGGTCAGAAATGAGGTTGGAAGACATGTTCATACATCTGTATTGATCTTTCCTGACTTTAGCTGACATATTCCATTGACTCCTCAAAAATGTAATATTATGGAAGTTACAAATGTCCTCATGGTGTTATTCATTCTTACAATGGATGTTGTAGTATATCTTAAGCTACCCAATCTAGGGTTGTATGGAATCTTAGTTCTACTCAGGGTAGACCCATTGAAATGAATGGTAATTTAGTTAAACTATCATCGGATACATCTCTTATGGTCAAACTATTCATTCATTTTCATTTATTTATCTATTACATTTATATACCACCCAATAGCTGAAACTCTAGAGTAAGTGAACGTGGCCCAAATCCATTGGCATCATCGGAGGCTTTTTTAAAAAAAACAACCCTGCACAGGGGTGAAATTTCAGGAACCAAGTGATTGACGATGAAAGGTTTAAAGCATACCTTCCAGCACATGGTAACCTCAAGCTGGATCAGGGTTATGCACATTTACTCTAGAGCAAAAATAAAGTGAGGGGTCAACTGTACACTGTGTGATGTGTAGTAACATGCAGTTTGACCCCCCAGTTTCTTCACTTTCACTTTCCTTCTAATCAGCACCCTATATGCTAATTCCAAATTCAATTCTCCGAATGTCAAAAAGACACCATCCACACACATATTGGGGGGGGGGGTATTGGCAAACTTGGGGAAACCCCAAAGTTTGCATAATGACAACAACATAAAGAGAGAGGAAAATGGGGTGAGAGAATGGAATGAACTATCCAAGAACAGGACATGTCAGGCTGGTTGGAATCCTGAACAGGAATACTCCACACTACAACCTTTTGTTGCAGGCCCCATTTGTTTGATAGCTTACATTTAAAAAAAAGAAAGTAGGGAAAGCTGCATATGAATATAAACATGATTTTCTGTAGTTTTTTTTTTAATGCAGACTGATGCAGAACTGACACAAACTGTAAATAGAATGATCTGTCCGTTCCCTAGACCCCACAGAACTCCTGAATGTTATGCTGAATCTGAAGGTAATTTCATTCTGGATTTAAGTATGCTCACAGACAAGATTGAGCCTGTCAGATCTGATTTTATGTACTTTATTTCCCTCTCTACTCTCTATCAAATGTTATTTTCATAGGGCTGCTGTCGAGGCAGAGCAGTTGACGTCCAGTTGCCCAGAATGACCCAGGTTTTGACCTATGAAAGTGCTGCTAGCATTTTAAAATGGCAGTCTTGATTGTAAAGGAAAGCAGAGGCATGATCCGCTGACATGGATTAAGATTTGATCTGTGCTAAACGTAGCTCCATTTCTGCTGCTAGGGCTCCTTTCTGGAACATACAGATGTCGACTCGTGGTTCAGCTTCAGTTTTTATTCTCCCATGTCCCTCACCATTTGGTATGAAGCTTGGCCCCAAGATTTATAATGGGAAAAAATGCCTAACGAAAGACCAAAGGTGGATACAAATGAAAATCAAGGAGAAACTTGGATTCTAGGGATGTTCAGATTTCGTTAAAGCCCAGATTTTTTTAAGTTCTGTCTTTGTTTCCTGGATTGTCAGGCATCTTTTCTTCTGTTGTCAGCCACCCAGCCCCCAGCTCAGTGGCGCCAAAAATGCCCCAATGGGGAGAGAGCATGTCTCTACTCCCCCTGCCTGCAATTACCTCCCCGTGGCCAGTGCCAGGATGTGGGGGAAGGGCGTTTGCTATCTTTTCCCTAATATATGCGTTTTGAAGGAATTTGAGTTAGATAATTGTGTCATAGCTTTAGATAAATTGATTGTGTTAGTGCTTTGTGTATATGTACAGAATTTTATTAGAAACTAGTATTTCAGGAAGATTTCAAGCCACCTTCCATCTTGCCCCTTCTTTTAACACAAATGTAGCTCTGTTTGCTGCCTCTTTCCTGTTCCAGTTGTGATAGCTGTGAAATTGGCTAGTGGGAGAGAATCCAATATGTGAGAGATTTGGATGCTACAAAATCCAAGTGATCCAACAGTAATTGGCCACATGGGTAGAATTCTGAGATCTCCTGTGCTGCTTCGAAGATGCCAACTCATGTATATTTCCTGCAGTAGACATCTAAACCCCATTATCACCCCTACAGGTCTGATTTGTGGCTGTCGATTTATCTTCCTTTCAAACTAGTATTGGTAGGTGATGGAAAATGAATGAACAATTGCCTGAGGAGAAATAACTACCAGCCTCCCCGCTAAATGTTTAATTTGTCAAGGTTGGAGAGCATCATGTAGGGTATCTCTGTGTGAGCATTGAATGCCCCATCTGAATCACATATATCATTGTGAGATGTGTGTCTGTGTGTTTCCTTTCTCAACATGGAATGCAGAGTCATGGCAGAGATAAATGGAGGTCTCTTGGTACTCTGGTTTCTCTACATGTTGTGCTGAGTACTGCATGTGTATATAACTTGTTAATGAGAAACTGGCTTATACTTGTAGTTAAGATAACAATGTCCATGCATTCTAAGGAATAAGGATCTGCTGTTTCACATACTTTTCTTTATGGGTGTGTGTGTGTGTTTATTCTTCTAAACAAAACAGAGATTCTCCATTTGCTTCTCATATGCCTCTATGGCAAGATCTACACCAAGCAGGATATAAAACTTTGAAAACAGTTTGAAAATTGTATATGGAGTTTGTCATAGGCCCGAACAGTTGTCAGTACCGTTATAAACTATTTTAATGCAGTAGTGTAGATCCTGCCTTAGTGACTTGAAAACTTGACAGGCATAATCCAGTAAGTCTCCGTAAATATTTTGCTAAGACTGAAACTAATGGCAAACAAGGGTTTAAACCCTTCTAATACCTAAAACATTTCTTTCTCCCTCTCCTAGGCTTGTTGCAAGGAAAAGCAGGATATAAGTTGTTGTTGTTGTTGTTGTTGTTGTTGTTGTTGTTAATTGAGTAAATTATATGTTTTGTTTTAGCTTCTTCTAAATTATCTGATAACTATTTATTCACAAATAATGAAATAATGTGAACAAACGGGATGTACCATCATCATCATCATCATCATCATCATCATCATATTTTCTTTGGAGGCAGATGTAAAATACTTACTTCTTTGAGCTTCTTAGAGGAAAGGTAGGGTAAAATGTAGGGAATAAAATATTGAGTATTATATCATCCTGGGCAAGCAACATACCTCATGAGAGGCCTGAAGTAATACACCTTTAGAAGGACCTTGTTTTCAAATCCTATATTGTATGGTCCTTGCCATAAGCAAAACGCCTCCCAGTAATCCCATACTCAGAGTATTCATGTGAACTGCATGGCGTTCTGCGCCTGCATGGAGCCTGTCTTGGAAACTTCTATAGCTAAGGCAAACGTTTTTGGTGGGAACCCCTCCCCCACTGTCTACTGACTCTGTGTTCCCGCCTTTCTCCTCAGTTCCAAGAGACTGACTTGCTGGCCCCATAACTAGGAGAGAAACCGCTCGGTAGCAACAGTACATTTGCATCGACACCAAAGCGGGGATGGTGGGTGGGTTGTGTGAATGCACAGACGACCACTCGAAGAACTACGGTTACAGGTAAGCAACCTGCATTTCTTCTTCGTGATCTCTGTGCATCACACATATGGGCGATTAACAAGCTAAATTCCTGGTGGAGGGTAGGTGTAGATCAATGTTCCCTCACAAGACCATGAAATTGCTTGCCCCAAATTGCAGTTTGTCCTGGTACAATCAAGTGGTAGCATGTAATGAAGTTAAAGGACTTATACCAAATACAATCCCCTGCTAAAGATACGGACTTTGATGCACTGCATGGCAGTAGAATGCTGCGAACGTACTCAGGAGCAGCTATGGGCAAACATCAATGTTTGAGCTTACTGAGGTTTTCAAATTCTGTCTTGAAGGTTGTTTTGCCTCATTTGCATTCCCAAAACATGAACTCCTTTCTCATTTTCAGCGGAGAAAATGCACATTTTCAATCAGGAAAAAATGCACATTTTTAAAATTACATTTTTCCCAACTGAAAAAAAAAATGCACTTATAAAAATGCAGAGTTTCCCATTGAAAATGCACACTTCCTCCCATAGGCAGAAGTGTGCAAATGTGGGCTGGGGCATGTAGACACTTGCACAAGTATGCATATGCACACTTTCTGATTTGCGCACTTGTGCAAGCACACATTTTCAGATGTAAATGCAAGATTGGGGAATTGCAAAAAATTCTGAAAAGTTGTGTCCACGTGATTTTTTTTTTAAATAGGAATGAAATTCTTGTACATCCCTACTCAGTAGTTTCATGTGGTATTTTTAAACATATGCTGGAGTTGGAGGTTTGGGCCAGGAGACCTTGAGGAGCCTTCCAGTTCTGTGCTATCAGTCCAGAAAAGATGTGCATTATTCATTTGTTATAGCTTAGATTTTGAAAATCCATTGTTCTGAGAATTTGAACTCTGCAAGCCTCCTTTACTATTTCTGCAGTACAAATTTAGCCAGAAACCATTGGTATGAAGCCATGTGTGTATGTTGGAGAGAGCAGGAGATCAAATGAAAAGATTGGAAGGTTTTCAAAATGCACACATGCACACAGAATATTTTTGATGAGCAGGATAGAATGATTTCGGCATTTCTTGGTGGTACACCAATTCCAGGTAGGATAACATTCAAAGCTCTCTTTGAGTATCTCTGCTGTGTTGCCCATATGAAAAAAAATGATACAATGATTCTCCTTGTACATGCTCTAGCTTGTACAAAATGTCTTCTATCAATCTGATGTCACCCGTTGATCTGGTGTGATGATAATGTGCAAACTGCCTCTCCAGTGTTGAAGAGGTTCTAGCCATAATGAACAGGCTGGCAGATACATCCAACAGAGAGTTATGGGATCCAGCCAGGTGAGGAAAGCTGCTCTTACAGTGCACTTCTATACATGTGTGCTCAGATGTTAGTCCCAGTGGGACTTAGCCATGGGTCATTGGGTACAGGGTTGTGAGAAATGTATGAGAAATTCATTTCTGTTCATTTTTGTCCAGGTTTCACCCAGTTCACACTCTTTGGACTCGAGCACATTCCGTGGGTCAAATCCATACATTTCTGAGCTTGTGATGTGGTTTGTGGACTTCCAAATTGTGTTCAACAATATGTATACCTTTGAGAATCAAGCTTTAATCAATGGGAAAAGAATGAGTACATGTTAAAGGTATGCACAGTTGATCCATACATTTGGAAAAATACACACAGATTTCAATGCAAAAAGAAAACAGCAACAACACTCATAATCTTATGTAGACTTTAGCTAGAACTAGGGATGGGCGAAATTGGTGAGCGCTTACCTCACGGGTGCTTGCCCTGCTGCTGCTGCCGCCAATCCCTGTGAGCCAGGCTGCATGAGCCTCCACCAAGCTTTTACCCGAGTCTTAAATCTTTACTCTTATGTTAATAGGGCCTTTAAGCCCCCTTTGGCACGGGGGGGGGGACATGTACAATTTCTGGAGGCTCTGGAAATTGTGCATTTCCTCCATCCATGCTAATGATTGCTGTCATTAACACAGTGGGAGGGGGGCGATTTCTGGAGACTCACAGACCCAGTTGGATGCTCACAACCACCCTAGTCAGGACAAGCTTTGAGATGGAATTGAGAGAATCTTGGTGAGCTCAGGTTTGTTGATTCACCCATCCCTAGCCGTAATATGCTCTCAGTTCATGTGAAGTGAGTGAGTCCTAATTGGCCCGGATTATACTCTGTATGAATAAAATGCACACATTGGCTTAGTTCGGACGACACATTAGGCAACAGAAGAGGAGGGAAACAATCGTCAGTTGTGTTGCTTATTGTGTCGTCTGGAGGGCAGCACACAACGCACACACAACTGACAGTACGTTAATCAGGCACTTTAAACAACGGAGCAAAACAACGGGCTTGCACGTTGTTCAGCCCGAAGCCCCGTTGTTTAAAGTGTCGTCCGAATTCAGCCCCCCCTCTCTCCGTGGACTATTCCGTTTCCAAATAGAGTTCTGCTGCCACTCTATGCAGCCGGCAGTACTCACGGTGCATGCTGGGATATGGCTGGGGGACACACAGAGGAGAAGCTGCAACCAAAATGGCCACCGCAAGTTCCTTGCAGCCGGGGCGTTTGCCGGTTTCTGAGCAGCGCCGGCTGCAGTGTGTCGTCTGTGGAGCTCCTCCTGCCTTATGCACGGTCAGTATGTTATTTACCCCTCCGTTGCTTAATATGTCATCCGAACTGAGCCATTGAAGCATTTCCCAGAATCCATTGCAGCAGATAAATCAATGTGGAAGGATTCCCTGAAGGGAAAATGTTAGACTACACAACACGCAATACTTTCCCACTCATCGCCATACTAAAGTTCATGTCAACTCACCTGAATCAGTTACTGCCATAAATATGATTCAAAACTGACTCTGAAAAATAAAAGTAATATGGTCATCAGTCATCCTTGGTTTGAAATCAGTGGTGCTAAAGTGGGAATGAATCTGAAGTGATTTTCCTTTATCACTGCAAATGGCAGACTCAATTGGTTTGGAAAGGAATAAAGCAAATTGACTTGGGCCATGACCTTCTATGTCAAGTTAAAGACCAGAACAAATTTCTTAAAGGTTGAGTTATAAACCCCAGAAGGGCAGTTTTCTTTATTGCAAAATTGCTGATGCAACCTTAACCATAAGCGTGGGTGATTGGTGTAGCTATCATTTTGTTAAACAGCAGATATGTGAACAACTAATATATCTTGAATTACAAATGCTGAACAGAAGAAAAGTGGAATCAAATGCATCAGTGATGAGCAAGTAAGTAATTAATGCTAAGAGCTACAGATGGGCAAGAAATCTTCTACTGACTAACCGTGATGGGGGAAATATCTTGTATCAGTTGTTAAATCAATTAATTGGAATGTATATGGTATTTGCATTATAGTCATGCACTGCAATTTCTGAATGTGCAGGAAGTGGCTGTATACATATGCCGTCATTTGACTGCTTTCTGTCAATAGGGGGACATGTGATGTACTAGATGTGCAATTTGTTTCAGTTGCATTTATTACTGTTTTCTTCTAATCTAATTCAAAGTGGAACCTGAGCATTGTTTTTACTTTTGCATCATGGCTTGGTTGTTTGGTATATATTTTCACAGGTCTTTGTTCCAAGCTTCAGTACATTTTGTTTCTTTCTGTCTTTCCATGACCGACAGCCAAGGAACAAATAGTCTCTACTTCAGTTTCTTGCTTGTGTAAGCGATTGGATTACAACACCAGTTATTTCTTTACTGGTCACATCTACAGTTCATTACAAAAGCACAGTACCTGTTAGAAAGCATTAGGAATGTGAGGTAGCCGCTTTAGGCAGCAGATGCTGGGAAGTGGAAGCAAGGCGTTGGAACAACCAGTTGGCTTTTGAATATGAAGGGAAGGGGTGCCATCTTGTTCTTTGCCTCAAGCAGTGAAATGTCTTCGGTCAGCCATGATGTTAAAATAACTTGACCCATCAATTGAGTGTGGCAATGGACCAGATGAGAGCAAATAAGGCCAACCTAATGGGAAGCGGTATTGTTGGTGGAAATAGTACAGCCTCTCCTGAGTTCTAGCTTTCCCCTCTTACTAACTCTCTTATGCTGATAAATTCCGAATCCTTATATGTTAGGTAACTACTCAAGTTTGCTAGCTGCTGTTCAAGCAGTTATTGACGAGAAAGCTGAAGGGCATGTTTCCAAACCTCTGTTTTGTATAATCATTTGTAAGTTGTTGTTTTATTTGGGAGAAGTATTCTCAGATTGCTCACCTGATGCTTTCAAGATACAGATTACCATTTATTTTTAACATTTACATCCCATCTACTAACTGTCATTCTTGAGGTAGCTGATGTGTTGGCAGGAGATAATCCTGTGGATGGATAAATCTGTCCATTTACCTTTCTTCTGCATTCATATTTTTAAAAATCTCAAATTCTTTCTCTCCTGATTATGATGAGGTTTGTGAAATTTGGATAGCTACTTCTTGAAAATGAACTCGAACAAAATACTCACCCATCTACACCAACCAAATTCAGTCACTACAGTTCTTCCCAGTGGAGAGGACCATGATGTGCCTGCCTGCCAGAGAGCTGCTAAAGATGTGTAGCCTGTCAGAAAAAAAAAGAGGCGGCAATCCTAATTAAGCACTAGTGTACTGGAACACACAGAGATTTAACTCTAGAGTTTTAAGAGCAAAGCACTCAAAAACCTGGGCCTTTGATGGATGAATCTATCCATATCAGTTTCTCCTACATTCATTAAAAAAAAACTCCCAAAAAAGATCTCAAGTTATTTTGGTCCTGAATATGGAGAACATTGCAAATTCTGGTAAATTCTTATCAAAACAGAACTGACAGGAAATCCTCACCCATCCCTAGGTGATCTCAATGGGTATCAAATGTCAGAGTTCCGCAGTTCTGTGCTGTCTCTTCTTCCACATTTTTAATCGTTTTTCTGAGCCTGCAGTGCTCCTTCGATCTTCTGATCTTCATCTTACCTCTGCATTCCTTTCACGAGATATTCTAGTACAGAGGACAGCTAAACACTTCGTTTCAACTCGCTGACTCTGTGTCAATCCAACACTCAAAGGAATACGCTTACATAACCAAAGTTCCTCTCTTACAACTTGTGCTGATGATACATACACTGTAAGAAAACATAACTTGAAGTGTCTATCGATCTGGGATCTAGCCTAGTATCTTGATGTTTAATATTCGTATTCCCTGTGATTAGCTTCTTTTCCCCCTCTTTGTACTGCTGCCGTAGAGGGACTTTAAAGTTGAGGACATGTGGATTGGGGCATAAAGATTTAGAATGTGTATAACAAAGCCCTGACAACTTCTTTAATGAAAATGAGCCTCAGATGCTTGTGATCTTGAGTAGAAGATTGGTGAGGGTGATTCACAATCCATTTTCTTTAGCTCAGGATCCCTAACCCCCTCTCCACACACACGCACACGAATTGCCATCTCACCTGGAGGGCTCTAAATGTCTAATTATTCTTGTAAACCCACAAGAAGAAAAGCAGGTGAGGGTGATTTTTGAGCAGGAAAATATCTGAGGTGGAAAGAGTTAAATACTTCTCTCCCTGCTGCTAACCCCTTCAAAATCCATCTCCTGTGGCTGCTTTTAATTTTTTACCCTTGGGGAGTACATAGGGATAGGAGAATCGGGGATCCCCGAGCTCACTGAAATTTTCTGAATTTTACTTCAAAGCTCTATTCTCCCCTCTCTAGTGCTTGTTTGTGACTTGTCTCCCACCACCCCGGTTTCTTTGAATGGGGGAAAGTGAACATTTTTTTCAAAACTGTGCACTTTTCCCCAAATTGACTAAAGCATGAAAATGTGATTTTTTTTTTAAAAAAAAATGAATTCACAACTTCAAAATGCAAAATATAAATTGTGCATATTAAAAAGTCAGCATTTTTAAATGTGTGCACTTTCCCCCCAGTCAAGTGTGAAAATGTGAAAAATTAAAAGTGTGCCTTTTAAAAGCTGTGCATTTTTAAGGTGCACATTTTGCAAATGCAAGTTCAGGAATTTGTGAACATTTCCAGGCAACACATGTTCCTGTTTACATTCGGGCTTGAGAAGGGGGCATTTTCAAGTGAGTTGCAAACTGAACTGAAATTCTCATACATCCCTAATGTGAAGTTTCACTTAGTTATTGTCTTCAGGGACATCTGTACAAGGCTAGCTTGCTTAGGGGTGGACAACTTTCTGAGTTTCATTTCTTACACATTTGATTTTTTTTTAAAAAAAAATCTCAATGCCTATCCATCTCATTCATGCAAAAAAAATAATAATAATAATATGTGATTTTGTTAAAGTTCTCATTTTTTAAAAAAATGAACTGAAGGAAGTTCTCACCCATTCCCAAGTGTGGCATCCTCAGTTTGAATGAAGTACAACAGGACTAGCCAGGAGGTAGATCTGGATACTGCTAGATCTTTGGGTGACTTGCAGTAGATCACCAAGGATTTATGACTCCCAACTTTGTTGAGTGAGTGACAACGAAATGACTTGCCCATCATGATGCCACCTTAAATATATCATTGGATTATTATTATTATTTGTTAAAGAAAAATAGAGGGGGTTTAACCAGGAATGGATTTTTGGGTTGGAAGGACTATGAGGTCAAAACCAATTCCTGGACTCAGAATTGTTTCATTTTGGATACATTTCATTGCACCAGGCTCCTGTTCATGCATCTCTGGGCTCTAGTAAAACTCCTGCAAGCTTAAAGTCTGCTCACCTCTGATCTATGCACAAACAAACCCCTATGATTTGTTGTATGCAAGTTAATTGTACCCCTACAGTTGTTACAGGATAGTAATCCTGAATGCTTCATCCTCTTTAGCCTTCAAAAAAGTATTTAAGTATGCCTCCTGTGAGGGGTCCCCTTTAATTTATTTTGAGTTTATGTTGAGGGACTGCATCCATGTGTATATGTAAGTCTCTTATTTTGTCTTGGCTTCCATCATTGTGGAGTCATATGTACCATAAACGGTTGGCTTTCTCTGGGATGTTTCAAGTCATGATTTAGCCAAGTTAGCCCAAGTGTGTATGAAGAGGAACATATTTTCTAGGCCAGGGTCATCTTGAGGGAAGATTGTTGTACAAATGGCGCTGGTAATTAAAGTAACCCAACTCTTCGAATTGCCACACTGCAATTCAAAATGAAGAATGAAGGGAGCACTCCCATGCTCCTTGTGTGACCCAGATTAAATGCCATACTTGCAAAAATGGAAATCTATTGGATTATATTCTTAACATGTGCCTTAAATGTAAGCACCCCAAGCATGTGAGATATAATAGTGTTTCAGCTCCTTCACTTTTTCTGCCTATCAGATCACATGCCGATGTATTGAATATTGATACCATACTTGCCTAAAACCCACACACCACCTACTGAGCACAGGGTTGTTTTTTTAAGCCCTCAACCCTGAAGTAGAAATGAACATCATAAGTCACTGTTCTGATTTAAATGTTACCTTACAGTTTCATCAGCTTCACTGGAGCTGGTGCTTGAGGCAAGTCTGAAATGTTCTGCCGCCTCAGCAGGATATGGCTTGGTTTGCTCTCCAGTGCAAGTCTAATGAAGGATTAATAGCAGAGAGACTGTGAACACCAAGGGCCTTTTTCACCCCACTTTGATAGCTCTGCTGAGAATCTCAATGTCGGTGGCCATAATCCAACACAAGATCTAGTTTTGGGGTGTTTGTTTTTCAAGCCGAACTGAAATGATTTGACTTAAGCATGCACAACTCCAAAGATTTAGAGCAGGATACAGATAATAAATAATATATAAATAAACTGGGGTTTGGGCAATGTGCATCTTTGGATGTACACATATGCAAGCAGGTAAGCATTTTCCCCGGAGGAGTTATGGCATGATCATATGCAGATATGATATTATTTCAGGAATTAATAATGAAGGAAGACAGAGATGTGAGGTGGAAGTTTATACAAGGTATTTCCAGAAGGCCATGCCAAAGATTTAAATAAATGCTGGACCCAAACTACTGGGCAGAGTCCTCTAGAGGACTCTGATGGGTAACAGATGGAGTTTGGACAAAGTCTGGTGGGTTAAGGGAGGTGACAAGGAAGGACAAGGGCTGAACCTTACAATTCATAGGAGAAAATTGGCAGTTTATGGGCAGAACCAGGCAAGCATCTATCCTGGCAACTTGGCAGAACATGGTTTTATCAGCTGGGACAGTGAAATACTGGCCAGGTGGCAATCCTACAAGATCCTACAAGATCTATTTCCAGTACATAAATCCAGGATGCCTCTCACCCTTAGGAAAAATTGACACCCCCCCCCCATCAAAATGGCTTCTTATGGGGAAACCCTACCCCCAGGTTGAAGGCATCAGACAATTGCGGTGGTGGTGGCAGAAACAATGTCCTTGCAGCTGCAGTGAAACAGGATATTTGAACCCTTCGTCCTGCTGAATTCACGGAAGCCAGAACTGAGACTTCTTTCCTGGGTAGTATAAAACCATGCCTGATTCTACCAGTCCTCCTCCTCCTCCTCCTCCTCCTCCTCCTCCTCCTCCTCCTCTTCTTCTTCTAGCTGGGTCCTTTCTACAGCCTCAGGCTAGGGTGGGTGTGTCAGTCCATTTTCTCATTTCCTGTCAGCCCCTTTTCATGGAACTTCTATTTTGGGAATTGGCCAGTATTTACAGCAGTCATGCTCTCATACTATGTAGCATGGCTGTGTGAGTGGAAACTGTACAATGGCCAAAATGACTGCTGTCCCGAAATTGGAACACTAAATTTCTCTTGCTTCTCCTCATTTCATCACTGGGATTGGACATGGCTGCGTATTGTTTCGATGATGGAATTAATTGCATCTCCATTTTATGTGTGGACTTTTTCAGACTGTTCACAAATGTCAGAGCGACTCTCATCTCATTTTCCTCTGTCATGCACTCGCTCGGCATTTTCAGTCTTCCAGTACTGCTTTAGAATCCACTTTCTTTGTTCTTGACTCAAGTGTGCTGCCATCATTCACAATATCAGTAAAAAAAAATAGCTAATAAACTAAACAACTGTATCTGCTTATGGGCCTCACTCCCCTCACTCTCCACACCTGTCACCACCTGTCACTCTTCCCAACTGTCATTCTGACTCCACCCACACATCTTCTACTCACACATTCTCTCCCCCTCCCATCAACATTCTAAACAACTGTATACCTACTTTTGGGCCACCCTATATTCTTTTGCATTGCCCCACTAATATATGCATTTTTTTTGTGTTATTCTTTGCTTAATAAACACACTTTTTCTGTTTCTTCCCCCTTTTGTTCATAGAATTGCATCACAAAATTCTAAGAAATAGAAATGCCAAAGAATAAATGCATTCTGATTTGCATATTGGTTTGGGACATGGAAATTCATTACAGGTCATACCACAATGTAAGAAAGAATGTATCCCCCACCCCAGCCCTACTGTAGCCTTTGCTTTTAAATGTCATTAGAATGGCATTGGGACAAAGCCACGGGAACTGATTCTGTGGGAAGGCAACTACTGTCCCTGGTAAACAGAGGAGCAAGTATATTATTTGTCCCCAGGTAAGATAACGAAGCTGGAGGGAAGAGAAACAAAGAACATAAATTTATTTGCTGGAGACAATGTATTGGAAAATTAACAACATTGTTCTAGTGTAAAGGAAGGGCATGAATAAAACATGGCAATGCAAATGTTGACTCAAAATGCATAAGCATCAGAAAGGAAATATACAAAGCAGGAGACAGAAGTACAGAATTCCAAACATCTTGCTTGCCAGGTTTCTAGGAAATGTCAATATTACTGTTCAGTTTAACTTGCAGCGAAATTGATATCATTCAATGCTGCCGATGATAGAATGCTCATGAACATGAAGAAATTCATGGTTCATTTAGTGTTTTATATGGTATATTTTCAATCGAAAAGACTTTAGCAATACAAGTGGCATTTGAGTCGTCCCATATGTGGCCAAGCCTGCTTTTTATCAGCATACCATGGGACACCAGTTGGATAGGAATGAGCTAAGCCACAGTAATGTCTGTGTTACTGACATTCTCACTACATTACTGTAACATACCTGCTTTGTATGGGGCTGCCTTTCAATTGTTCTTTGAGAATGCAAGTAGGAATAGACAAATGTCTATTCCTTCAACTTTTGATCTGCTTGAAGCATAAGAGCCATCCCATTTCCTCATAGGTTCACACATTCCTTTGGTAAAAGGTCTGCATACAAATTCATATGCATTTGTATGTGCATTTCTCCCAGTCTATGCATTTTTGGGTGCTATTATTTCTGAATGTTTTTTTTAAAATGGAACTAGGGATGTATGAAAAAATCATTTCAGAATTTTTTTAATTATTTTTAAATCAGGATTTACACAGTGCATGCCTTCTGGACTGAACAGAAACTCAGATGCATCTGAGACTGACGTCCAAACATTTCTGACCTTGCAATGTGATTCATGGATGAAAAAAAAGAGTGTCCAACAGCTTGTGTACATTTGTCAAACATGTTCATGAAACAAATACATACTTCTGAAAAATGTGCACAAATACTCTTTACTCAATGGGAGAATAATGCATACGTTTCAAAGATGCACACAACTGATGCTGATGTTAGGGAAAATGTGCACTAAAATGTGCACAGATTTTCATCCGAAAAGAGAAAAACCAAGCTCACGACCTGAAATGGACTTGAGTCAGAATGAGCTCTGAGTTGGAATTCAGAGAACTTCAGCAAGCTTGGGTTTTGCTGATTCCCACATCCCAAAGAACAGTGTGAAATGCGAAGGATAATTGTGTTCCAGTTTGTACATTAGCTTGGGAACTGCAAATGAGGCTGGTTCATATTAAAATGTGAACTAAACAAATTTCTTCCCCGTCCCTAACCAAAAGTGATTCAAAATGTGACTGCCAAATTGTTGACTGGTGGACGGCAGGAAACAAATGATACTCCTAGTTAGTTTCTAGAGTCAATTCAAAGTGCTAGTTCTTTGATGTTTTCAGGCACGTATATAGTCCGGGTCCACTGTGAAACTTCCGTCATATTTTAAGATCTTCCTTGGAGGCCTTGATCCAGGTTCCACTGCTGGGGTTAGAGTGGAAGGATAACCTGGATAGTGGTTTCTTAGCAGTAGCACCAAGGTTATGGGACTCCCTTTAAGGGAAGGTTTGCTTTACCTTCTTATGCTGAATTTTTGGTTCCACGCAAAGCTGATGGTTTTTTAGAGAGCCTTTTTCAGCTGGAGGGTTGAATTCCATTTTGGAGAGCTCTTAGGGGGCTACGTAGGTGGGTGGAGCCAAAGGCAAAAATGGATGGTGTTGTGGACAAAAATGGGTGGGGCTGAAAAAACCCATTCATATTCTGGAAAAAAAAACCAGTTGCTACCTATTTATAGTAGGAAGCAGTATCTGCTGGACATGGCCTCTGCCTGCATCCAGCCTTGTCCTCAGTCCCATTCAGAACTGTTACAGTAAATAATCGGAGTCCAGTCCAAAGTTACAGGTTCTACAGATAGCCTTTATTGCTAGCAATGCCAGCCCAGGATAGCTCCACAGACTGGCCCCCCCTAATGGGTGAAGCAACTAGTTATACAGTTCAAACAAGCAGGAAACATGCATGTCACGTCACACAACAGAATGATGCGTGCGCAACCTAACGACATGGCAGCAGGTGTTTTTCTATATAAGGTCTGGAACGATCCGTTACTTCTTACTGGGTCAGGTCACATGGTCTGTGGTCTGTGGTCGGCCTGCATGCAGTGACAACAGCATAGGAGCTACTTATGAGAGAAACAAAGAGGAAAAGAATGGGGGGGTTAAAATCAAAATGGAGTCACTTTGGTCAAGCTAGCTGACTGGGGTCAGTTAGATGGGAATTCCCTTACATTCCCCCCTTTGGAACTCCTTTAATTACTAAGGAGTTCCACTATCTTCATCTGTCATAGGCACAGGGTGATAATCGCGCAAAGCCATTAGGTGGACAGCCGTGCGCCGGTCTGCTATCTGTTCCATCATTCCGCGGAAGCTCTGTAACAACAAGGGCATTAAACAGGGTGAGAGGATACAAACCAAGAGTTCTACAATAACCATCACTATTATCCCTTTTAATCTTCTCATCTATGTGAACCAGGATCTCAGTCTTTCTGCCTATTCAAATCTTTTCCAGGTTTGCATGGGAACATGAACAAGCTTAATCATTTTACTGGTGATCTTCAATAACTTTTCTATTATCATCAATATGCAAACAACAATTAGTGAGATTAAATTTTTCACACATACCGCCTTCAGTAGCAAGCAAGTAATTAAGAGCCAAGCGGTTCTGATACACAGCATTTCGCAGTTGGGTCTGGGTTTTGGATAGGACATTCAGTACTCTTGCAATTTCATTGGTTATTAGTTCTAGAACTGCTTGCAACCGTATGATTCTGTTAAGCATATAAATGGGGGTTCTGTACCCCGACATTCTATCTTGTGCCCAGGTGGCTGGGCCATAACACTGAACAATCCTCTCAGGGGGCCACTTATCATCTTTCCAGTCCCCAATTTTGACATTTGGGGATATACTGCGTTTGTTGTACGCTGGGTGGCCCAGACGCACACCTTCTGATAGGGGAACCAGAAAGAAAGAGGGGCGGATCTCTCCTAGGGTGCAAGTGCCTGCCCAGGGTTCAGGGAGTTCAGAATAAGCATACTGCTCGCAGATCCAGTACAATCCCCTTGGGGGCCGGCCAGTTGCCGGAACTCTGGGTGACGTTTATTCGGGACAGGAGAGCCATTCAGGGTGGTGAGTGACTGACAGGGGGTTTCTTCAATCTTAGGGGCTGATGGGTGTAGGCGCCGGAGGCACCACTGACTTACAACGGTGTTCCCCAACATCTACTGACTGTGAGGATTTGGCTCATTGGTTTCATTATGTGGTTGGCCAACATTTAACTCAGCTGCCTCTCATGGCAACTGGTCCCCCAATTGGGTACCTCTGCATACATAACAGTTACTGACATTGAGGGAGCTAACAACAGTCTCAGCAGAGGTGAAAAATTACTAGATTGCATCTCTGGGCGGTGCAGGGACTTAGAACTGGAACTTTGGTGAGGCGGGCATGTGGATTCCCTCGTGTTCTTTTTCTCACGTGGCCCATCATACACAATTCTAATAGGGACACTCATTGTAGTACTGTCCTCTGTTCATTAGAGTCTCTGACCTCGAGACTCCACTGGGCAGGGGCTTCTTTCGGGTTGAAACAGGTAATGGCACTGTCTTGTATGCAAGCGGAGTAAGTGATGTTCTGGAAAGTGCATGGTTGCACCTTACCCTTACACTGGAGCCTATTCTGAATTTAACAGTTTTAATACATGACTGACAGGGAGTGACATCACTTGAGGCAGGGACAAGGATTAATAGGAGTGTTAATACTAAGAGTCTTTCAGGAGTCTTCGGGCGGTGTCTACTTCCTCTATCCAGGATGGGAAGGGATGCAGCACCCCCAGTCACTTCGCTCCCACCCTAGGGAGGCTTCCAGTGACGTAGGCAGTTTTTTTCAGCGTCAATTTCAGTTGGTGTTGCTTGGTCCATTGATCTGCACTGGCGGCTGCTTTCACACGGCTCCAGTGGATCGAGACGGGGTTTCCTTCAACCTTTAAGGCAGTAGGAGTAGTCAGTAAGACTGTAGAGGGCCCTTCTTCTTTATAACTTTTGACATACACTTGGTCCCCGGGCTTGAACCCATGGACTGGAGTTGTTAAGCCAACTGGACCTTGCTCAGTGTACTGTTCCAATTCTAACACTGTCTGATTCAGTTCTTTGAGGACTCTGTTCAGCCCAATTTCTTCTCGCAGTGGTAGAGTTTCAACTGTACTGGGTAGTGGCGGGGGTCTTCCGTAGACTAGTTCATAAGGGGTCAGTCTATTGGCTCTTGGTGTACAGCGCATATGGAGCAAGGCAACAGGCAGCATGGGCATCCACTTCAACTTGGTTTCTGCACAGAGCTTCTGCAGCTGGAAACGTCTGTGCAGAGGCTGGCCAGGTCATCAATGTACATGGTTTTCTCGATGACGTGGCGGAGAGAAGGAACACATCTCTGGTGGGAGGAAGTGGTGGTAACCAACGCTGACAGGAAACTCTTCGTTGCAGCTTCTTTGACGGCTTGCTTGTGTGTACTCTGCAGTGAATAACAGCTACTTTTGCTGGTTTCCAAACAGCTTGGAGGAGCTTCTGAATTTCTGTTTTTTCTCTCTGCAGTCAAGAATCCTCGGTCTCGGTACTTGGAGAGTCAGGTATGCATATTTAGATTCAGTATAGATGGTGGCTTCTTTCTCTTTTGCCAATTCTAGGGTGGCTGTAAGGTTCTGCTTCTTCTGCTTTCTGGGCGAACGTGCCAGACGGCAGGGTCTGTGCTAGTAGGATTTCGTTTTCAGTGACTACTGCGTAGCCAGAGTATGTGGTTTCATTTTCGGACAAAACTGCTTCTATCTGTAAACAGGACGATGCTCTCAGAAACTGGAGTGTCTTTAAGATCAGGTCGGCTGGAATACACGGTTTTTATAATTTCCTGGCAATCGTGGACAGGAGCTTCAGGCAGAGGCATTAAGGTGGCAGGGTTCAGAGTGGCACAGTCCTTCACATGCACGTTTGGGTTTTCACACAGCAGAGCAGCATGAATTTCAAGCAGGACTTTCATTAAGTAGGAGGCAGTGACTTCAATGGTTTGGCCATATATGAGCTTTATGGCTTCAGTCAAGAGTAGGCATGTAGCGGCGATGCAGCGGAGACAGCCGGGCTATCCACGACTAACAGGATCGGTGTTCTTACTTAGGTAAGCAACAGGGCGGTTCCAGGAGCTTGTGTGCTGAGTTAGGATTCCAACGGCAGTTTTTTCTTGTTCACATACATACAAGTGGAAAGGCTTGGAAATGTCTGGTAGGGCCAGGGCTAGTCAGGGCAGTCTTCAAACCTCAGAGGCTTGAGAGGGCTTCTTCAGTTCACATTCGGGGACAAGACTCCGACTGATTACTTTTCAGGAGTTCATAGAGGGGCTGTGTTAAGGCTGCATAATTCAGGATTCAGATGCGACAATAGCCGGCCATGCCGAGGAAACTCTGAGTTCTTTTTTTGCTGTTGGGCTGTGGTACGCAGTTGATGGCTTGGGTTCGGCTGGAACCTCATGGATTTTCTGCATGTTCATCATTGTACGCCTGCCTTTCTTGATGGCATTAATAAATGCTTGCTGGTAATCACGCTGATGTCTGCGTCCTTCTGTGTCTAATCTTGGGGCATAGGCGGTGTTGCTCTGGTTGGGGTTGGGGATGCTTTCTCTCTGGCCCCGTTCTGTGGTTGCATTTTCGAGATTAGCCTGGGTCTCTAGTCTCTGTTCAGTTGTCAGGAGATATCCCATTAGTTGTTGGATATCAGTCCAGGTTGGATTATGGGCAGTTATTACATCCTCAATTATGTCTACAAACTTCTCGGGTTCTTCTTCTTAGGAGGGTCCGTGGTTCTTCCAGTTCAGGAGTTCAAGAGCTCAGTTCAATTCAGGCAGTTCAGTTCGGGAATTCAGTAGGAGAGGGGACGTAGGTCTGGTACGTGGACACATTCGTGGCAGGGTCGGTGACGGCAGGAACGATAGCGGAACTCTCACGGACAGGGAGAAATTTCGTTTCAGCTGTGTTAGCGGCTAAATTTCCGAGGTGGAGGCGGCTGGAGTGGCGGGGTCAGGAATTTTCGGGATTGGTTGGTTCTAGTAGGCGGGTCAGTTTCTTAACTCTCACATCAGGCAAAAGTGGGGTATTCAGGTGCAGAGGTGGCAGTTGACGGCTGGGCAGTGGAGTCTTGGGACATTGGAGAGGGAGCCAGGGTGTCTGGTCCGGACCTAGGGACGTCTGGGACATCAGGAGGTGGCGGTGGGGCGCAGTCTGGGACACGTAGGGTGGAGGTAGGTCATCTGTTCAGTTGTCTGTGGGTACAACGCCTTCAATCATGTCAGCAATTTTTCCTGGGTCTGTGGGCTCCTGGCAGCTTGTCTTGGGTTTGGTCTTTCTCTCTTTCTTGGCTTGATTCATCAGGATGAGGGCTGCATTTTCTGCCAACTTTCTTCAGTTCACGGAGGGGGATGTTTAGCTACTCTTAGCCATCCCTCTGTATATGGGATGTCTTCTGGGCTGAGGCCCCCCCCCCTATTATGGCCAGGTTGTAAACTTGGGAAATATAGGGCTCAGAGAAAATACCTTGGGGGGGCAGTCTACTAGGGGGCCTAGGGCTGGCCAGTCTCAATAACATTTAGCTTCTATATCATTTACATTACACTTGGTCAAGTCAAAGACTTCACTAAAATGTTTAATCATAAGATTCAGTGGGGTTGAAAAACCTCCCCCCATCCTTTCCTGTCTAAATCACAATATAATTCACCAGACAGACGGTACACAGAAGGGCAATCAGATTGACAGGGAACCGTCTGGCTATAGGAACTGGGGGAGCCAGACGGCTGACACAGAGGAACACAGTCTCTTCGCTGTCAGCCTACGCTGCCGGAAGTTCCAACGGTCAGCAATAGAAATCAGACAGTCATTCACACATCAAACATCCAGGACGACACCCGTCCTCCCAGACCTCCCAGTTCAGAGAAACAGAAACAGTTTACCGTTACGGGGAGATGATCAGGCCCCCCCTTCGACTCTACTGAGTCGGTCAGTACAGACAGAACGCGCGTTTCCAGTTACGAGGGTTGATCAGGCCCTCCTTCGACTCTACTGAGTCGGCTGATACAGGACAGAACAGGAAGTTTCCCCTTATACTTGCCTGATTCAGATGTCCCAGCGCTGGGTAGAAGGGTATCTGCACTGAACTTCCGCTCGGTCCGGTTTTGTTCCGCACTGTCCCCGGACCTGCCACAGAACCTGAATGGGCACCAGCTAAAGGCTGGAGGCGCGCTCCCAAGGAGGGCCACGGCCGACCGGGGGCCGCGGGGAACCAAGCAGAAGCGGGGGAAATCTCCCTGGTAGGCTTCTCCGATTATCGGGCGGGTCTCCCAGTGAGGGATGATTCCCGGCCAATGCACCAAAATGTTACAGTAAATAATCGGAGTCCAGTCCAAAGTTACAGGTTCTACAGATAGCCTTTATTGCTAGCAATGCCAGCCCAGGATAGCTCCACAGACTGGCCCCCCCTAATGGGTGAAGCAACTAGTTATACAGTTCAAACAAGCAGGAAACATGCATGTCACGTCACACAACAGAATGATGCGCGCGCAACCTAACGACATGGCAGCAGGTGTTTTTCTATATAAGGTCTGGAACGATCCGTTACTTCTTACTGGGTCAGGTCACATGGTCTGTGGTCTGTGGTCGGCCTGCATGCAGTGACAACAGCATAGGAGCTACTTATGAGAGAAACAAAGAGGAAAAGAATGGGGGGGTTAAAATCAAAATGGAGTCACTTTGGTCAAGCTAGCTGACTGGGGTCAGTTAGATGAGAATTCCCTTACAGAACCACAAGGCTTGGGCGCATAACTTTTTCTTTGCCTATGTGATGTAAGCCTCAACAATAGCTCAAAAATCCATCCTTTTACAGTCCCACTGAGCATCCCAATCCCTTTCCATTTCTACTTAGAAGTAGCACTTGACAAGATAACACTGTCAGAGACTCAAGCAGCAATCAAACCTGTGCATAACTGCTCAGAAGTAAGCCTTGGCAACAGCTTAAAAAACCACCCCAGTGAGCATCCCAACACCCCTTTACATTTCTGTTCACTAGCTGCGGTTCAGCCAATTGTGCAAGCCCTATCCAAGCAAGAAGCAAAGCCTATCCATGTCTACCAAGATGTAAGCCTGCATTACTTTACTGAGGATGCTGACAAGCCTGGAGATTTCAGGGAGAAATGGAATGGAGAGATAGAAGACCAACAGAAAACAACAGAGACTTCTGAACCAGCCACAAGTGCTCTGCAAGACCAAAAAAAAGAGGAAAGGACAGACAATGCTGGGACACATGGGAATAGTGATCAGGCAGTGAAGACAGGGGAAAGAAGATGAAGGAAACAAAGAACTCTGGAGGCTGCTGGACATGGGAGATTAAGCCTCTGGGCTGGAGGTTCTCCATTCCTGGCTTAGAGGCAGGACTGGCTCTACCATTATTTTATTTATTTCATATCACCTTTAAGGGTGATATTAGAATGAGGTGACCACCTGAGACAGGAGTTGCTGGAGAGCACACAGCAATGGTGAGGTGTTGGAGGACAGAGCCATCTGTGCTAGTCAATCTGTCCTACACCCCCTGAACTACTTTGTGGAGGGCACTGTCCCATCAGGAGAGTTGAAGTAAGATTCAACTGCCAGTCCATACAGGTTCTGTAAATGGCATGGCATGGGGTGGGTTCCATCTTCAGGAAGCAAAATGTCTTGGGCCAGCCTTGTTTAAAGGACAGATCAGTCAGGAAGCTAAGCAAGATATTTATATGTCTTAACCCAGAACAGCACAGCACCAGGAAACCCTGACTTCAGTCAAAACACTATGTCCAGTGTCATCTAATGACTAAGCAATATAATGCCAGATTCCACTCAGTAAGGAGGAATACACATAAACAGTGTTAAAGCATAGAGCCTGTTCAGACAGCATGCTAAGCCATGGTGAGGCCACTAATCCTTTTGCAGCAAATGGTTATTTAAACCATGTTTATGTAGCCAACATGGTTAAGAATGGTTCACATGACATGCTAAGCCACAACGTTTAGCTCAAAATGCTTACCACCATGGTTTAGTGTGTCATCTGAATAGGGTCATAAGCTACATGTACTTATATTCTGGCTGATCTGCAGTAATTTCTTAGTCCTTAGGTCCCTTCACCACAAAAATGCCTGCGGCCTGGAGCTTTCAGGAATCTCTGGTTTGTTCTTGGTTTGCTGTTCCCAATTAGTTGTTTTCATGCTGCTGAATCTAATTAGTTATCAGTTTCCTGGGGCATTCTGCTGTTTATTGTTTCTTTTTTAACTTTCGTCTTGATATGTTGTTTACTTTTTTAAAAAAATTGTTACCAGCTCATAGCTGTTTTGAATGGAATGTGTCCTGGGCCCGAACAGTTGTCAAGACTGTTATAAACCATTATAAAGCAGTAGTGTAGATCCTACCCAGGATGTAACTGCTATAGTAAATATAATAAATAAAGATGCCTAAATATTTGGCCAATATGGCAATGCGTGGAAAACATACAGTTGGGTTGCACATAGGCTGATATACAGTAACCCGGTTAATAGAATTTTTTGATAGTATATCTTTACTGCTTTTCCTTGAAATTTGGAAATAGAGGTTGCTAAAATACATATATAATGGAAAATTGAGCTATGGGAGTTCCACCTTCAAACATGTGAGCCAGACTCAAATTGCGGGAAAGGGGATTTGTAGTGACAGTCAAAATAAGTTATACCTGTGTGCGTGAAAGAGAGAGAGGGGAAAAAAGTGTGTGTGTGTGTGTGTGTGTGTGTGGGAGGGAGAGAGAGAGAGAGAGAAAGAGAGAGAGAGAGAGAGAGAGAGAGAGAGAGATCTAATATATTGATAATCCAGCTTTTACATTTCACTAGATTCAACAGCATTTGCTTAAAATTCTTCCATCCATAACAATTTATCTTATAGTTGCCTTAATTCTTCTGGCTGCAACATGCCCATAGTGTGGACTGTGGGCCTGACATGAAACAAGGGGAAGTAAACAGTCAGTTCAACTTCTTAAAGTGGGTAGGGGTCAGCATTGACAGACAGGCAAATAATTTGATTTATGGCAGGACCTTGCATAAATAATTGATGCTTCTTCAGGAACTGAATTCTGGGTACTCCCTCATAGCGTCACGGTTCATAATTCAATTTCCATCCAGGTGAACATTCCTTCAGTATATACCAGAAAGCTCACCGAAACCATCTCCCAGCAAAGTTTATTTCAAAGAAAATCAACCATAGAAACAAGGATATTTGAGAAGCTTAGAGGACAATTACATCCCCAGGCTATTTCCCCCCCTATTCCAGAGGTATTGCAAAGAATATAGAGGAGTCAGCAGTACATATGAAATGTTGCAGTGGGGGCTCCGATTTAAATCTATCTTATTTGAAGCACATGTAATATTTTCCACAAATAAGTCATTTAAATGTGGTGCTCCTGTTGGTATGTCACAAACAGTTGGGATTTGTATCCGTTAAATCCAGATGCCATGTGGGAGTCTCTCAGAAAGGCTTTTTCCCCCCTGTCAGCAATATTTATTTCCAGATTAAGTTTCTCTTCTGCTCCTGCTTCTTAACCTTAAAGGGCAGGTATATGGTCAAGAAAGAAACCCAGCAATTCTTCTTCTTTAGGTAAGAAATAGAGTCTGGTGATAGGAACGTATGGGGACTTTGTTTTTTATCGGAATTTACCCAGTTTACACCTCTTAGAACTCAATACGAACCCCATCACGATCTGTAGTTAAACTCTGTACATTCCCAAGCTTCAAATGTGATTCATGGAACAAAGGAAGATGTACTTGAAATGTGTGTAGAAAATTCATACATTTGACAAATGCATACAAATGCCTTAGTCAACGGGAGGAAAATGTGCGTAACTGATGCATACATTTAGAAAAAAAATGCACTACAATATACATGTATTTTGATGCTAAAACAAATACTATCTGATATGGACGTGATTCAGAATGAGCTCATGTTTTGCTTATCCACATATCCCTGCCTGGTGATTATTTAATTACCAGCTCTTCCAAAGTTTAGCAGCATGATTTCCTACATTATCTGGTGTGTTTGCATTTTAAAGGGAACCTTAGGCTGCAATCCTGTACCCACTTACTGGGGGATAACTCCAATTGAACTCAGTGGCACTTACTTCTGAGTAGACATGTACTGGAGTTAGGGTGACCATATGAAAAGGAGGACAGGGCTCATATAACTTTAACAGTTGTAGAGAAAAGGGAATTTCAGCCAGTGTTATTTGTATGCAATTAGTTCCTGGTGAAATTCCCTCTTCATCACAACAGTTAAAGTTGCAGGCACTATACTAGAGTGACCATATACAAAAGAAGGCAGGGCCCCTGCAACTTTAACAGTTATGATGAAGAGGGAAATTCACCAGGAACTAATTGCATACAAATGACACTGGCTGAAATTTCCTTTTCTCTACCACTGTTAAAGTTACATGAGCCCTGTCCTCCTTTTCATAGGGTCAGCCTACTGGAGTGCACGGTTAGCTAAGTAGCATTTCTGTGAAACTGAGAAAGGATGCCCACCTCACTTAAAGGAAAAAAAAATCTAGAGAACTGTCTGTCCTCAAGCCAGGAAGAAAACACAACAGCCTCTGATCTGGAGAGCTAAAATTCCATTTTACAGCTGGAAATAGAAACATTATTCTAAGTTGGGGAATTAATGCCCATAACAGCAGTCCAGGATGAGAACTGAGCCCATATGAGTGGTAGATGTCACCTATTTCACCATCCTTGTTTTGGTAAGGAGATATTATTTTTTCTTGTTTATCCCTTCCTCTGCTTTCTCCTCAGATCAGTTGATGCAATACAAGAAAACAGTGCAGCTCCCAGAGCAGTATCTCACATATGTAAGACTTATGTGCCTGATGAGCCTGGGTCTGTTTTTGTTTTTTAGGCTTAAGCTTTTTAAGTTATTATAATGGTTTTAAATTTATTTGTATATTGTATGTTTTGCAGGTTTAATTTTTGAATATTGTTTTTAAATGTTTTAATCTTATGTAAACTGCCCAGAGAGCTTCGGCTATGGGGTGGTATATAAATGCAACAAATAAAAATAAATGCATTAATGAAGGAGGTTTTCAGTAATTGTCCTCAGCATTTTCCTCCATTCTTTTTTCCTATAAACCTTGTAAACAATCTGAAAGTTAGGTGACTATTATTATACCCACTGTTGTGACCGTGCCTACGACACCCACATGGGTATGATAAATTTTAACTGGGAGTTTCGTAGCTCACCCTCTTTGCTAGGGATGGGGGATAAATTTATTCAGCTCATATTTGAATATGCATTCACCTAATTTTGCACTTCCAAACCACTACATGATCTAAATCTCAGTTATCTTTCAAAATCCACACTTTTCTGGATTTTGCAGTTGAGTTTTCCAATTTAATAAAAATCACTTTAAAAGCATCTTTGTTTGGGGGAATAACATTTTAAAATGCATTATATTCAGAAAGTTATTTGCAAAAAAAGTATATATTTTAAGAAGAAATATGCACAATAAGACTATGAATTTTCATGTGAACTTAAAACAACAACAATTTCAGTTTGGAGAATTTCTCCAAAGTGGAGAAATTCTCAAAAAGAGGGAGAAACTGAAATTGATATATATCTGTCCGCCTCTTCTCTTAACTAGCTAGAGGTGGCTCACTACATTTTGGTATCTGAAGCAGCAAATATAAATGACATTCCCCATGGTGTTGAAAATTATTATTTTATTTTATTTTAAAATGACCAGTTGCTGCCCTACAGAGTTAATGAGCTTGTATAGTTCAGTTGGTTGTGCATCAGAGTTCTCAGCTTGAGGAATAGGGTCCATGTTCCAGTTGAGGTGAATGACTCATGGAGGAAGGGAGGGCAAGGTGGGTTAAGCATCCAGGATGAACCAGAAAAAGGGGAGAAACGACTCAGGATGGTGTAGACAATTTTATTGTGAACAAGCCTGTTTTTAGCCATCACCTTGTACCAGCTCCAAGATATAGAAGTTAAGAGCAGGCTATGTGGGTGAATAGTATGCAAGGTATCAATTTGCAAGATACCAAATAACTTCTCTTCCTTCTCCAGCACTCACACACACACACACACACACACACACGCTCAACTATTAATGAATAGAAAATTCCTAATTCTCTATTGAGAATCAGTTGTGTTATTATGTTTGATGGATCTAGCGCGGGTCATATCTATTTGCATGGGATTGACGAGAGCTATGTTTACAAATGTCTATTGACAGGTGTTGCGCTCACTTCAGAGAATGACTGCTCAAGGATATCACTTTAATGAAGGCTGACCTAGTGAGTCTTACCACGGTCGAGTTGGGTTTGGCAATTATTTACACTTGGCAGCAATTGACGACTTGCTGTCCAAATTTAGTTTTCTAATGTTCTTCGGGTGGCTCATGTGGAATGTGCATGCTTTCCTGATTGCATATTTCATATCCCATAAAATATTTGCAAACACAAAGGTCTTTGAAGGTGGCAATTTTTAATCTAATCCAACTCTGAAGTTTGCTTAGGCTTCACTAATGCAGTGTTCAGCTGGGAAAGAAGGGAAGCAGAGTAATGACCTATATTGTTGTCATTACTTTTATTACTGCTGGGACAAAGAGTATTGATATTTTAAGTCCGTAACTGTCTGTGGAAAAGAAGAAGAAAAACACCATTCCATTGGGTCTAGGTTCCGAAAGAAGAGTATACAGTCACCTGAGATAAAGCAAAAGGACAAGTGTTTTGAACCAAAGCTAAATATAATTAATGTACAGTCTACGTGATATAAAATTAGTGGGCCTTGTCTTTAGAGAAAGATATTCCATGCTTAATGTACACTTCAGTGTGAGGCTAATTTTCAAAATGGCCAAGTAAAGGACACAATCCCTCCGCTCTTGTTCACAGGGACCTGGAAAGGAACAGAGTGCTGTATATTTCTATACGAAGCAACTGTAGATGAGATTATATGCATGCAATTGTGTGGCTTTTAAAAAAGTAAATCACAGGCATGGGTCCCCTGTTATGCACAAGACCCTGGCATGGGGGATCTTTAACTATTTGCCCTCCCCCATGCCTTCCATTTGCATTAGAAGAAAAGCTCCCATTCACACTAATGGCAACTATTCTTCCAGTGCAGATAGCAAATGCAGGAGCCAAAGGGTTGAAGCACCCCACCCCCCACCCCCGTCCCCCACACTATTTTTTAAAAGCTATTCATGGAATTGCTGATTTCTTGACCGGCATCTCATCAAGTTCAGCTCTTAGAGGGCCTTCCCATTATTGGTAAGGGGTGGATGCCATGCCATATGTATGTCTTGACCTGCTGTCCTTTCCTTGATGCTGCAACCGCCATCCAAACACTGGGGTGAAAGCTTTGATGTGTATGATCACCCTACATATGTAGAATAGGCTCTCCACTTCAGACCTTCTCCAATGCAAGGAGGGTGGCAGGACCAGGCAATGGGGATGTGGCACTGGGGTTAGGGGTAGTAATTGCCACTCCACTCCTCCCCTGGTACGATGGTAATGATGCGATGGATGAATGCCTGTATAGCAACATAAGCACCAAAAAGTGGGAAGATAAGTCCCTAGCCTGAAGGACCTAAAGTCTACATTTTCTCCACGGGGTAAGCAACAAACGGCAGAGAGGGAGAAAAGGCAGAGTTTCCTGATGATGTAAAGACTTCTACTTACATTCAAAAGACTTGATGTGGAACCCCGTTTCAGACCTTGCAAGTTTAGCCTGACAAGCACTGAACTGAGGGGCGCATACCCAGGGACATAGGGCCAGTGTGAACGGCCTCATCCCAGTACCCACTTTGAGCCCTCAACAGGCCTTGTGGGAGCTGCTTAAGAGAGAGAGGGGGGAGTTTTAGTAGGAGTATGCCAAGTTATTTTCCAGTCTTGATTTTTGGGTCAAAAATCTTAATTTAGGATTTGGCTGCACAGAGGCATAATTATTACCGATCAATGGAATTAATCAAGAAAGAGCAAGAGAGGACAATGCACATAAACATGTAAGACAGTTTTGTAGCAATGTTGGAAGAAGGTGACTTTTTTGACCATGGCACAAAATGTTCCTAAAAACATTGAACTGTTTTGGCTCACTGGTAGTGCTGAGACCAGCTGGTGCCGAATCTCTGAAGTCGAGAAAAGCCCATGGTTCCAGTTGGTCACCTCAAGGAAAATGTTTTATTAAACTTTGAAACTTATTTTCTCTCTTTTTTTAAAAAAAACATTTAAAATGTTGGAGGACTGCAGCTGGGAGCTGCAATTATAAGTCCACATTTAACTGGGACGTATATTCAATTGAACACAGTACGGTAGCAGCAGTTTCAAAGATATATATATATATATATATATATATATATATTGAATGGGGCTGTGAGCCTGTCAGAGAAGTTATGTTCTGATTAATAGTCTGGATGGGAAGCAGTTTGTTGCTGAATCTGCTTGTGTCCAGAGAGTTGGGGGTAGGATGGTGGGCTAGATAGACAGAAATTGTTAAGATGGTGCCGCCATGAATTTCCCCAAACTAATCAACAAAATGTTGATATTCTCTCTTACAGAAAATTGGCTATTTTGTTAGTCAGTGAACTTGAAAAGGGAGTTGGTTTAAAAAGTCCAACCCAGGAGTCCAAAGGAGAAATTGCATTTTGAGTTGACAGTGATAGACTGTAAGGGAGGGCAAAACTTTGTTGATACATTCCACAAAGTAATGGGAAGGCATTGCTTGCTTCATACTGATATTCTTTCCATAGTCAACACTTCTCTTAGCTTGCTATGTTTATTGTTTTGCCATAGATTTATGTCCACCAGCTAAAGCCCAGTCAATGAAAGTTCCATACTCTTGTATGAATTTAAATTAGTAGGGAGCAGGGGGATGTTGATTTTATTATATTCTTGGTGTGAGTTTTTAAATGTATTTGTTTTATTATTTTAACTGGGGTTTTATTGTGCTTTTCTTTCTTTCTTTCTTTTTTAACAATTGTTAGCAGCCCTGTACTCCATTTTCTTGGTGGAAAGTGGGAGTACAAATCAAGTAAATAAATAACTAGAAGACCACACATGTATTCCAACAATATGCATTAGGAACTTTAACCTTGAGTCGCAGTTAGGGATGTCCGCCGTTTACAAATCCATCTCTTTTCGGGCCCAATGGATTCCCACTGCCTGCCTGACTCAGCTTGCCTTCACAAGTTTTTTCCTGAAATCTGGGGGAAATAATCACTTTTTTCTTCCATAAATACAAATTAAGCTAATTACACAAACTGCTGCAGCAGTTTGCACAGCTGTCTGTTTACAACCCCCAACCCTGGAAGATCCACGAGCTGGCCGAGTGCAATGCAGATTGGGTTGGGCCAGCTCACAGGTAAGCAAACCGAGGTCTGGGGGAGCAGCTGATGAACCCTCAGTGAGCTCTGCCTCCCAAATGGATAACTCCTACATCCCTAGTCACAGTACATCATGATAGAATGGATGCTCCTGGTAAGGGGAATCACAATGAACCAAAGTCACAAGTCCTTAGATACATAGTTTATTGCAGAGGTAAGTGGACCAAATGCATGTGTGTTTTTTAGATGTGTGTATTTATGGTGTTTAGACTGGAACAGCAATGGTTTGGTGAAAACTCTAGAGGAAGTAAGAGCTGGAGAAGACTAAGTGAGAGAGAACATTCCATAAGGGAGCAAGGAAAGCTGAAAAGGGTGAACTAAGCAAAATAAGGGCAGATGGAGGAAGCCGCCGAGTGGTTCAGCCCGGCTTCTTTCTCAGCCTTGTCCTGGTGAGGCTTGTCCTGCTTCATTGTGTGTACATATGCTGCTCATGCTGACTTCTGAGAGTATTTGGGATGCTATTTGAAACTGCTGCTGGGTAGGGATGCTGCAGGCACTGTCTCCCCAATGTACAGCCCTCTCAAACTCAACCGGACACACCTGACTGGAGGGTGGACTTGAGCCTGAGGACCCTCAAGTGCTTGGACATGGGTCTGCCCTGGGAAAGTGTGCCATTCCCCCAGCCAAACAAATGGTGGCTGTCATCAGCATGGGTGAGAATTGTGCCCTTTCCATAGGCTCTGGAAAGCCCGCTTACCCCCCCACTCCAATTGAGACTTTAAAGGCCCTCTAACACAAGGTATGCCTTTAAGGCCCCTATTTGTGCAGTGGAAAGCAGGAAAGCGTGTCCAGGGAGGCTCCAGAAAGTGTGCACTCCCCCTGAGCCAATGGGAGCCTCAAAGGCTTTCTTAATGCACAATTTCTGGACCATACAGAAAACACATATTTCCCCCTTTCATGCCAATGGTGGCCACTATTAGCATGGGTAGAGGAAAAGGGCAGGCAGTTGTGAGGGTTCAGGGGGCATCGCGAGCCTTGCAAGCGCTCAGCAGGGGCTCATGCAGCCTGGTTTGTTGGGGCAGACTATGCGATCAGCAATGCAAGTGCTCACAGGGCAGACCCTGTCCGAGCTTGTAAAATCCTACTGCTGATTGATTAAATCCTTCTTCCTCCTGGGTAGACATCTGTCTCCTGCTAAACACGTTCACTTCTGTATAGACATGGTTCCTACTATAAATTGGTGACAATGATATTTTGGAAGAGGGTTAGATTTTCAGCCCTGCCCAGTACTGGAAGGCAACTCCTGAGAGATTTTCCACAACAGAATCTGGCCTTTGGGCCGAAAAAGTTTCACCACCTTTGCCTTACTGTTTATGAGAGCACTAGGGGTGTGCATCGGATCCGATCCACGATCCGAATCCGATCCGCCCCAAAATTGGGAAAATCCGATCCGATCCGATCTGATCAACCTCCGATCCGATCCGCCGAGGTCCGATCCGGATCGGACGCCATTTTGAATGCTTTTTCCCATAGCCAAGTATTGTTTTACAAAAACGCCGATCCGATCTGACCATCCTCCGATCCGATCCGATCCGACCCCCCAGGTCCGATTCCGATCCGCTATCCGATCTGATCCGGGGGGTCAGTGCACATCCCTAGAGAGCACTCTGGCCTTTAGATGACAAGTTGCAACTGGTTATCTAGAAATATCCAAGGAAAAGGTAATGATGAGAGTTTGCAGGCACTGACAAGAATTTGAGTTCTCCCCTCAGCTGCTTATGGTACAAAATTATTCAAAACAAAAATCCTAGGTCCTTCCCAAACTTCAGGAAGGTACAGCCACTGAGGAGGTTGAAGCAAAGAAGGGGAAAGTTTTTTGCTGGGGGAAAGACCACCATTGCTTGTTTTCCCAACAATCCCTTCTTCAAGGCTCAGTTGATGAAGGCTTTCCTAATACAAGGACAGGGAAACTGGGGAGAATGGTGGTACTGGGGTTTAATTTCCCCTCCGTGCTGGTTGGGTGCAGAAAGTTGCAGGGTGCACATTCTGGGTTAGGGGGAAGCAGAACCAACGGAACTGTGGGAATCCAATGGGCCCAAACAGGGCCAGATTCCCATGCAACGGACATGCCCTGTTATAAATTGCTATGGAATAGTATTGTGTACATAATCTATTCACTGCTTATGAAGAACATATAGTATGACTAACACTATCTCTGTATTGTGACAACAGACACAGATTAAACTCAGAACCTTTCACATATCCATGTGTAGTCCATGGAAACAATCAACAATGAAAGGAAATTATTTCAGATGTTCGTTTTCCTTTGAGTTATTTAACTGTATGATGCAAACCACAATTCTACTTCTGTCACTCAAGATAATGTGTTTGGGGTGAAGACAACAACACTTAAATACTTTGCCAGCATATTCCTCTCTTGTCGCTCCCCAGAGAAATGGCAGTAAAAGACTCAATGATTCCCTTTTAGACATGCAATTTTAAAGATTATAAAATAGATCTCCCTCTCTCTCTCTCTCTCTCTCTCTCTCTCTCTCTCTGTGTGTGTGTGTGTGTGTGTCAGATATAGAAGGGGAAGCTTGTTACATGTATATTGGAAACTGAACAAAGAGTGCAAGTAGCTGAATTCTGATGTAAAAGAAGTATACATTTTCAAAAGTGAAAGTTATAGTTTTATATTTGTGGTCAACCAAGAGCAACTTCTTAGAAGAGGCTACAGAGATAAGGGAAGTGTGAATTTGGAGAAATAAAGGTGGAATTCAGATGTGGCAACTTTTGACTTTAGGTTGCACCTCCCACGGACCTTGAACTAGGCTGACCATATGAAAAGGAGGACAGGGCTCATGTAACCTTAACAGTTGTAGAGAAACTGTTGCACGCGCTGGTAACTGGTGCACGCGCTGGTAACTTCGAAGCTCGACTTCTGCAATGCGCTGCGGGATCACCTTCTCCCATACAATCCGCCCCGCACGCTCAGGTCCTCTGGGAAGAACTTACTGCAGTCGGCCAAGACTAGGCTGACAACCGTTACCCAGAGGACCTTCTCTTCTGCCGCTCCCAGACTGTGGAATGACCTGCCGGAGGAGACTCGTCAACTTAACAGTCTTTTAGAATTTAAGAAAGCCATAAAGACTGTTCTCTTCCGGCAGGCATATCCAGTGGAATTTTAGAATGCTTTAAGGATGTTTTTAGGATGTTTTAGGATGTTTTATGCAGTTTTAATAATATGTGTCATGTTTTAATCAGTTTTATGTATTTTATCATGTTGTTGTTCCCCGCCTCGATCCAGACGGAGAGGCGGGTAAGAAATAAATTGTTATTATTATTATTATTATTATTATTATTGTTATTATCATTAAAAGGTAATTTCAGCCAGTGTCATTTGTATGCAATTAGTTCCTGGTGAAATTCCCTCTTCATCACAACACTTAAAGTTGCAGGAGCTATACTAGAGTGACCATATACAAAAGAAGGCAGGGCCCCTGCAACTTTAACTGTTGTGATGAAGAGGGAATTTCACCAGGAACTAATTGCATACAAATGACCCTGGCTGAAATTCCCTTTTCTCTACAACTGTTAAGGTGACATGAGCCCTGTCCTCCTTTTCATATGGTCAGCCTACCTTGAACTCTACCAACTCTACCAGCCAGTGCAAAATATTTCCTTGGGAAATGAGAGAGAAACATTATCTTAGAATTAAGGAGGGCGGTTGCTCTTGAACATATGTTCAGCCCAGGAATGTGTTTTCAGCAGCAGAAATGCCCTTCCTACCACGCTCGGCTTGTCTGGACGGGAGGGGGCAATTGCGGGTGGTAGTGAGGATGACACGTGGAGGCCTGCCATTGGCATCCTCCGTATGGTACCACTGGTTGGGGGAGGAGCTGTGGGCCTATTTATAGGGCTGCTGCAGCTCCTTCCCCACCTTCTTCCTTTGCAGCTCCCTCCCTCCCTTCCTGTAGACAGTGTGGGCTTGCTAGCTGCCTTTTTGGGGACCAAGTAGGATTTTTTTTACCTTCAAACTTGATTTGGGTTTTTTTTTCACCTACTTCACACTGTAAGACAATGGGGGAGAGCTAAATAGGCTAATTGGTTGAATCTGGTCACATTTAATTGGGGGCAGGTATGCGGGCATCAGGAGCAAGTACAGGTTTTGGTGAGCATTCTTAGGCACTGTTGTGGTGATTGGTGATACCTGAGGCCCCCACCTGGGAGTCCTGTGGCACCAGGTGTGGGGATAAGGGTTACCTCTGAGGCCAACCTTATTCACCCACTCTGAGTTGTGCAACCTGAAGGAAGGTGACATAGGAAGGCCTACCTACCCCAAATGGGGAATCCTGGGAGGTGTCGACGCACCAGCGACACCTACCAGGATATGAATGGCTCGCCCGATCCCAATTATGTCCAACACGTTGGCCAAAGTCAGGATGCCCGCTTAGGCCTCCATCTACCTTGATATGTTAAAAAATGTGGCCCTGTTTAAATCCAATTTATCGTGTCATCTCTTTATTCTCGCCATCTGTTCCCGTAATTGAGGTCACAATCCAGTCAGGCAAATCCACTCCTGATTTCTCACTCAATCCTTCCTCCCTCTTGGTAGCTTAATTTGGAAGGGGGGGAAATGTTTTGTTGCTGCTGCTGCTGCTGCTGCTAAACCATTGAGATTCAGAAATATTTGGAAAACAATATGCACAAAATACACCTTCATTTGAAAAAGCCCCAACACCCACAATCCAATATGGATATGTGATGGAATGAGGTTTGAGCTGGAATTCGGACACCCCTGATGAGCTCAGTCCAAGGATGTAAAACAGATGAACCAGCAGGCTTTCTGAGCCACAGTAAGAAAGGAAATAGTACCACATTGTTCTCATCATGGAGACACTAATGGGTACACACACACAATCTATCTCTATCAATCTATATGCACAAGGTGTGAGGCTTTTGTTTTCCTGCTGGCTGATTCGTCAATATGTCCGATATACCACTTAAAGATACATTGAAAGCTTCCATTTCTTCCTCTATATTAAATATGAATCTCTGAATACAGTCACTGTGTTGGTGGAATTCTGACGTTTCATAAGGGACATGACAACTAATGTGCAAAGTTGCATAGAAGAGCTAATTTTTGGAGTCATAATGATAATGTTTCTTTATTGCTGTGTTCTGCAAGGCAGGGCAGAGAAGGAAGAAGAGCCATTCTCTGCCCTCGAACTCTCTTTCAGCTGGTCAGTATTCTGCAGACATGGTGCCCATCATGCAGAGGCCCTTTCCCTTTTTTCTGTGTGAATTCGTCACACCTCCCATAATTGGGGGCTAGGTTGGCACCAGGGGTATATCCAGAAAATTGCTCTTGGTGGAACGTATGCTGGCACAGGTTGTTTTGCAAGCACTAAACCACAGGGGAGATGCTTGTGCGCAGTGTATCATACTACATCTAGCGATGTCAGAGAAATCCACAACGAAAATCAACAACATATCACCTTAAAGAAGAATATATGTTAAGATAAGTTAGTAAGGCTGTTTGCCTTCTCTCCACCCTCACATCTGAATGATGCTTGTATTATCTTCAAACCAGGAATTCCAATAATGATGATCACATCCTTACCCATACACACCCGGGTTCCCCTCTCTCTTGTGTTCTGAACATCATGGCAAAGTCTATGCTCCACCTTGGCCATCTTTACTGGGGGGGGGGGGGGGGGAGAAGTAGATGCTGCCTGAAACTGAGTTGAAGTTCAGCCAGCCAGCATTTTTCCTTTTTACCCCCTTTTGGTTAGGCTACACTTACACCACTGTCATGTGTGCCCCCCCCCCCAAGATGATAAGAGTGTACCTTGCCTTACCCCAATCTCTCCTCTTCCATCATGTATGCTCTCAAGTCTTGTTGCCACCACTCTCCTGCCCCTCTGATGCACCTCCTTGGGGAGCAACATGTCAAGGGGTGAACCACAGCATCGCAGGATCTGAACTGCAACTGGGATGCTGTGGTTCACTTTACCCAGGGATGGGCAAATGGGTGATGGTCAAGATCATCAGGATTCTCCAAACATCATCTTGCTGTTTGTCTTGTGCCTGACTCCTGTCTGAGTTTGCCATTGCTGCTTGCTCTGCACGAACGGGAGAGTTTTGTGCAAATCGAGCAGCTATTGAATGGGAGATTTGTGCAAACCATCTCCAAATTTGTGCTAATTTCCTCCATAAACTAAAGTGGCGCTGAATTGGGCTTGCTGAGAAAATTGGCACAAATTAGGACATTTGCACAAATCAAACGGAATTAGGAACGAGACAAACATATTTGACAATCTGCAAATACTAACTCTACCGCTTGTGAAAGAAAACTTAACATTTGGTAACTTCATTATCTGTTTTACCAGATAGTGAGATTTCACAACTTCATATTAAATATGTATTTAAACTGTTAGATATAAACTGGTACAGTAAGCAGGAAAGTTGTTCAGTTAAGAACATAAGAAAAGCCATGGTGGATAAGACCAAGGCTCCATCTAATCCAGCACTCTGTTCGAACGGTGGCCAGCCAACTGTCAGCCAGGGACCCACAAGGAGGACATGGCACAACAGCAGCTTCCCACCCATGTTCCCCAGCAACTGGTGTATACAGGCTTACTGCCTCTGATACTGAAGACAGCACATCACCATCAGGACTAATAGCCATTGATAGCCTTCTTCAGGAATTTTACAGCCATCCAAATTAGTGGCGATCACCACATCTCAATGGTAGTGAATTCCATAGTTTAACTATGTGCTGGGTGAAGAAATATTTCCTGTTATTTGTCCTGAATCTCCCATCAATCAGCTGCATGGGATGACCCCCAGTTCTAATATAACGGGAGAGGGAGTAAAATGTCTCCCTATCCACATTCTCCACACCATGCATAATTTTGTACACCTTTATCAGGTCTCCCCTTAGCCCTTTTTTTCCCCCAAGCTAAAAACTCGGAGGTTGGCAACAAGGGAGTGGGCCTTCTCTGTGGTGGCCCCCCAATTATGGAAAGATCTCCCCAATGATGCCCGCCTGCCTCCAACATTGTTATCTTTTCGGCGCCAGGTCAAGACTTTCCTCTTCTCTCAGGCATTTAGCAATATCTGATGAGCCTGGGTTTGTTTTATTTTTTAGGTTTATGTCTTTATAAAGTTATTACAGTGGTTTTAAACATATGTGTATATTGTATGTATATTGTATGTTTTTGCTGTTTTAAAGCTTTGTATATTGCTGGGATTGCCTTGTCCTGCACTTCTCACCCACCAAGTACTCCATCAGGAGCCTGTACTGAAGGGCCAGGGCTGGGCCAGGCACTTCCCTCCTTTGTCAGGTGTGTTTCTGGGCATGCACATAGTGCTTCCCTTCCCTCCCTCCCTCCCTCCCTCTTAAGGGTGAAAGCTGCATGTGCGTCTGCTGACCATGTGAAAAGGAGGACAGGGCTCATGTAACTTTAACAGTTGTAGAGAAAAGGGAATTTCAGCCAGTGTCATTTGTTTGCAATTAGTTCCTGGTGATATTCCCTCTTCATCACAACAGTTAAAGTTGCAGGCACTATACTAGAGTGACCATATACAAAAGAAGGCAGGGCCCCTGCAACTTTAACTGTTGTGATGAAGAGGGAATTTCACCAGGGACTAATTACATACAAATGACACTGGCTGAAGTTCCTTTTTCTCTACAACGGTTAAAGTTACATGAGCCCTGTCCTCCTTTTCAGATGGTCAGCCTACATGTGCGCTTCCCCCAGTTTTTGAGAAAACAGCGATATCAGGTAACCTTTTAGTTGTCAGAAGATGAACAATGAAAGGTATTTTACTTTATCTCTTTAAATACTCTTTGCCAAAGGATCCAGTCCCTTTTAAAGGTGATTTGTATCCACCTCGTGTTTCTTTTCACTTGTAGCTGGGGATGCATTTCTCCTCCAGTCAGTTGACTTGTAACAAGCATTCATTGACTTGTGGCCAACATTTGTCTTGAGTACCAGACATCAAAACATTTTATCTTTTTTGCAAGTAAACATTTTTGCTAGGGCGGGATTGGGAAGGATATAGGAAAGGCAATCTTTTTCTCGGAATGCTCAGCCCTATTGAACTCATGAGTTCTGCAGCATGCAAGGGAAGGGAGCAGATGATGGTTTTCCTTTGATTTCTTGCTGCATGCAGGTGATGCATTCTTGGAGTAGTAGGAACCATTTGCTTGTCTCTGAGTGTACCAACTATTCTGTCTTCCACTTGCAAGCATGTCCTCCTTGTCTTAATGAGTGGGTATGAGAAATGGGTTGGATGGATCACCATGGGTTGGGTAGTGTGGAGGAAAGGGAGAGCTTGCATTTGTTTTACTAATTTTCCAGACTTGCTTCTCTTGATGTCTCTGTGTGGATGCATGCATGTGCTTGCTGATAGTTAACTCTCTCAGGGGATTGGGGGCGTACTTCGTTGTACACATGAGAAAGAAGTGTCATGGTGCCATCTTCCCCAGAGGCACTTTAGTGACCGATGTGTGCAAAGAATCAGAGGTGCTTAAAAATCTTGTAATACCAGAGGACTCTTATGTGTGTTTACAACATTGCATTGATAATTCAGCAACAAATTTTCTAACTGTAACAGGATAGTTCAGCCGTCACAACTTCTGCAGTGAATGGCTTTTTCTACACAAGGCTGTTAATCCACTGCATCTACTTTCAGTTTCATCACAAAACTGAGATCCAACCACTACAAGGAGCATTTCTTTTCCTGCATTTCTGTTACATAATCTCTAGGTGGCACTATGGTACAGGAGAATAGCACAAATAAACAAGAAGAAATCACACTTTCTTTTGATGTCAGAAATAACGGCCCATTTTCCCTCCTCAAAAAATAAATAAATAACACCTCAGAGAAAGTGCTGGTCACACATGGAAGAGAAACTGGAGGGTCACAATGTCTTCTAAAGAACAACCATTAAGCAGGAAATGATGAGCACACTAGAAATGCCTCTTGTAGAAAACCTCAATATTGAGAGTAGAGAAAGTTTGGTGCAGCCCTATTTCTTAACCATGAATTTGAAATTGGCTTAAAATCCTAGTGAAAGCTGGCTTGCATTGACCATGATTCAAGAACGATGTGGACATAAACATTCACCATAACTAACTCTGGGGGAATTCTCATATCGGAGGGGTGTTCACTTTAGGTCTGCAGAACTTGAGAGAGAAATCTACACTTCACCATTGCCTGGCTGTTTTCACTCAATATGTGGCTAATGCAGAAACTATGTCGTTTTTGATAGGTGATTCTTTTCTTGACTGTGAATGTTAGGTTTTGTTTGATTCATCTGAGCACTAAATTGCATGACATTAGAATCTCTCTCACTCTCACTCTCTCTCTCTCTAATCCAGGCTGGTGTTTTATTTCAGCATATATTGGTGCACTACGGAAGCAATTGTTGGAGTAGTCTGTCCTGGGCAAAAAACGGTGAATCGGCAGAACAACCATGCCAAAATGGATTGATGAGAGCTTTCTAAATCACGTTTTATGCCTTGTGGCCACTTTGCCATAAGCACATCAGAATCTGGGCTGACAGATAGGAAATTAGTACCCAGCCACATGCCCAAATGTGGTGTGAGACAGTTGTCGGCATTTCCAAAACATGTCAGTGCAACAGCAGGGATAGAAAAACATGGTGGGCTGTTTTCCACATTTGTGAAAATTAACATGGCAGAAGGGACCAATTAAACTCACTGTTATTTTTCTGGAAGCTTAACATGGAGTGGATCCGTAGGAATAGCAAGCTCAAAGATACTGGTAATATAGCAATAGCTTCCCAAGTGAGGTTACCAATCCAACCCACTCAGTGGAATGTTTATTGCATGTAATGTCTGGTTTCCCTGTATGGGAATGCACATCCCATAGAAAATCAGAATTCATAAGTAGACAATTTGCTTTGGCCTGGGAATGCATATTGGGACACAGATGTGAATGTGGATCTGTATTGGGAACAGTTGCAGGAGGCTGTTTCTCTGCGTGGGGCTCTCATATGGGATCAAGGCAAACACGTGTAAATGATAAGAAGGAGGTGGTGTTTCGCAGGAGGTTAGTTGGCAAATCACTTTATTTCTCTAGGATTTGCTCATTGGAAGGACCTAAGCAGTGGATGACCTATACATGGGGCTCTTCCTCTCTCATGTTATGGTCCTCATTTTTAATGTTGTGCTGTGTTCTTTATTACCATATATAATAGAGCTACTGAGGCATTTAAGGGAATTGATTTTAATTTTATTGCCTCTAAATTCTCTGTAGTTAAGAGGACACTTTTGTGATTTTAAAATTTATTTTTATAGTCAGCAGGGCATATTTTTTTTTTAAAAAAAAAATAGTTACAACATAAATATTCCAGTGATAAGCAGATAACATTCAGAGAGAGGGAGGGAGGGAGGGAGAAGTAAAAGAACAAACAAGAACATAATAACTGCCCCTCCCCCCCAAAAAAGCAAGAAAATAGACAGTGGAGGAAAACGGTTAAGTGAGGTGGTTAGTTTAAATAAGTCTGCCATACTTTAGGCCAGGGATGGGGAAACTCTGACCATCCGGATGTTGTTGGACTCCAACGTCAGTGATAGTGGGAGGTGGTAGTACAAAACCATCTGGAGGGGCACAGATTCTCCATCCCTGATTTAGGGTGGGTGGATGGGGGGGGGGGGAAGGTTCAATCTAGAGATATGTGGAATCACCTCGGAAAATTGTGTGGATGTTAAGCTACACTTCATGTCCCTCAAAATTCCAATGGACGTTTTTTGTTTTGCTTTTCCTGAATAGGATCCTTGCAGCTTGGTGGGAAATTAGACTGGGGTTACACATGCGTGTTTGTCACTTGTGGCAGGCTAATAATAATAATAATAATAATAATTCTTACCCGCCTTTCCCTCTGGATCGAGGCGGGGGACAACACCAAATACAAAACACCATAAAATTCATATAACTGATTAAAAGCATATAAAACTAATACATTATTAAAAGGCATCTTAAAATGGGTAGGCCTGCCAGGAGAGATCAGTCTTTATGGCTTTGTTAAATTCCAGGAGACTGTTAAGTTGACGAATCTCTCCCAGCAGGCCATTCCACAGTGTGGGAGCGGCAGAAGAGAAGGTCCTCTGTGTAACAGTTGTCAGCCTAATTTTGGTTGACTGTAGTAAATTCTTCCCAGAGGACCTGAGCATGTGGGGTGGATTGTACGGGAGAAGGTGATCCCACAGGTAACCTGGACCCAAACCATGTAAGGCTTTAAAGGTAATAACCAACACTTTATACTCCGCCCAGAAACTAATTGGCAGCCAGTGAAGTGATTTTAAAGTATGAAAAACATGACCCCTGTGAAGTCTTCATTTTGTCTATGGGCAGGTGTATGTGTAGGTTTGTGGGTGCGCACCTTGATTGGTAGGTAGGATATATCAAAACTATGCCTGTTGGTCTTGCTCTCCCAGCATCTTCATGTTAATGTTTATTATTGCTTGTTTTCTTGCTTGATTTGATTTGTACCCCATCTTTCTAGCCCCTCCCGCCGCCAAAGCACTCAAGGCATCTAACACAAATAAAAACATCACAATTACTTATATATATATATATATTTGTATGGACTATTGTAATGCACTGTACATGGGCAGACCAACATAGTGTGTGTTACAGTGGTCCAAGTGGGATGTAACTAAGGCATGTGTGACTGTGTTCAGATCAGACGTCTCTAGGAATGGGTGCAGTTGGCACAGTAGCCTCATGTGTGTAGACTGACCAGATAAAATCCAGGTCAGGGCTCATGTAACTTTAACAGTTGTAGAGAAAAGGGGATTTCAGCCAGGGTTATTTGTATGCAATTTGTTCCTGGTGATATTCCCTCTTCATCACAACAGTTAAAGGTGCAGGCACTATACTAGAGTGACCAGATACAAAAGAAGGCAGGGCCCCTGCACCTTTAACAGTTGTGATGAAGAGGGAATTTCACCAGGAACTAATTGCATACAAATGACACCGGCTGAAATTCCCTTTTCTCTACAACTGTTAAAGTTACATGAGCCCTGACCTGGATTTTATCTGGTCACCCTACATGTGTGCACACTCCTGGCTACTGTCAAGACCTACATCTTCAGGCTCAGGACCAAGCCCAGGAGTATGCCCAAACTGTGAGCCTGAGGCCCCATCTGCAAAATTGAGGAGTACAGAGACTGCATACATTGGTGTATAATGTACATAAAACACCAAAAAACCAAAAGGTGGAGAGCATCCAACTCAGGGCAAAAAAAAAAAAAAAAGGAGAGAAGCAGGTTCTCAGAATGCTAAGTAAGATACATAGGCTCCTGTCCAAAAGAACCTAAAAACGTCGGGAACAGGGTCAGCAGGTAATTTGTCATGGGCATCATGGCGGTGGTGAGCAAAAGCAAAGCCAGCAGGGTAGGACAAGAGCCAGAGGCCACAGTGTATGGGTCATCCCTTTTGTCTTTCTTTTTCTGCCTCCCCTATTTCACTCTCTCCTTCTTCCTTTCCAAAGAGAGGGCTTCCAGGGAAAGGTCAGGCCACTCTGTGCAGTCTGAATGGATTGCATTCTATGAGCTGGATCCAATATTAGTCTAACTGAGCTCCAATTCATTTCAATGGGTCTGATCTAAACAGGACTTGCACTGGATACAACCTTATCTGTGTACATATAAAATGGTAGTGTATAGTAGGGGTGTGCACGGACCCCCCGGATCGGATCGGGACCCGGATCGGGACCTCCAATTTTGTCCCGGACCGGTTCGGACAAAATCGGAGGCCCCCCGGACCGGATCGAGTCCGATCCCGACCCAAAAATCGTACATTTTTGGATCGGCCGCCATTTTTTTCCCCATAGACTTGCATTGCAATGCAAGTCTATGAGGAAAAAATGGCGGCGGGTGGGTAAGGGGGGGCCTAACTCCCTCCCCCCCCCCCGGGGCCGTCCGCTGTGGACGGCCCCGGCAGGTAAACCCCCTCCCCCGCGCTCCCTACCCCCCCTGGGGCCGCCTGCTTCCATCCGCTGGCGCCCGCGGGCGCCAGCGGATAGAAGCGGACGGCTCCGGGGGGGGGTAAGCCCCCTTCCCCGCCACTTACCTTCTCGGCACGTCCGGCGCCGGCGGCTACTACCAGCGGGCTCCGCGGCCTACTCTCGAGTAGCGCGCCGGGTGATGACATCACCCGGCGCGCCACCCTGGAGCAGGCCGCGGAGCCTGCTGGTAGTAGTAGGCGCCGGCGCCGGACGGGAGCCGCCGGGCCGGGCAGGTAAGGGCCCCCCTCCCCCCTCCCCCCTCCGCGCGCCCCCTCCTCCCCTCCACGCACCCCCTCCTTACCTTTCCGGCCCGGCGGCTCCCGTCCGGCGCCGGCGCCTACTACTTCCAGCAGGCTCCGCGGCCTGCTCTAGAGTAGCGCGCCGGGTGATGACATCACCCGGCGCGCCATCCTAGAGCAGGCCGCGGAGCCTGCTGGGAGTAGTAGGCGCCGGCGCCGGACGGGAGCCGCCGGGCCGGAAAGGTAAGGGCCCCCCTCCCCCCTCCGCGCGCCCCCTCCTCCCCTCCACGCACCCCCTCCTTACCTTTCCGGCCCGGCGGCTCCCGTCCGGCGCCGGCGCCTACTACTTCCAGCAGGCTCCGCGGCCTGCTCTAGAGTAGCGCGCCGGGTGATGACATCACCCGGCGCGCCATCCTAGAGCAGGCCGCGGAGCCTGCTGGGAATAGTAGGCGCCGGCGCCGGACGGGAGCCACCGGGCCGAGAAGGTAAGTGCCCCCCTCCTCCCCCCCCCGCTGTCCACTTTCATCGGCGGGCGCCCGCTGGCGCCCGCCAATGGAAGCGGCGGTGGGCGCCAGTGGGCGCCCGCCGATCCGCCGATCCGCCGAACCGGTTCGGAGCTTTTTCGGACCGGTTCGGATTGGATCGGCCGATCCAGCTGCGGGATCGGAAATCGGATAATTTATCCGATTTCCCACTGGACCGGACTCGGATCGTGGATCGGGTCCGATCCAGTGCACATCCCTAGTGTATAGACATGTACTGTCCACAAGTTCATGATTCTACTGATATGTACCTCAAGCCCACTGTTCGAAGGTAGTCCATACTTTTTTTTCCCCATATGTAAATATTATACATTGGACTCTTTTATCTCTCCTGCATGGCCTAATAACAATTCTATCCTTTTAAATTAAATGTAATAGGCATTATAACATATGTGATTCTGCAATGGGGAACCATTAAACGAAAGTGGAAGAATCATTTCAAATCATGAAAGGCTGTGGCCCTGAAACTGCTTACTCAGAAGTAGTGCCCTTGAATACAAGATTAGGGCATAAAAAGGGGGTTATTTAAAAATAAAGAAGGTAAAGAAGGAAGAGGCAAGGTTCCCCTTTCATAATCTCTAAGTACCATTATGAATTATGTGTTCAAGCACCACCCAAATCTAACACAATTACCTTGCACTAAGAATATTTCACATATTTTTTTCTGTACCCATCTGGTTCTCTGCAATGCACAAAGTTGGGCAGGCAAGGAAATTAGATATAATCATTAGATATAATCATTGGTATAAGATAGCTTCTCTCCTATTGCTAATTTATCCATAGTGTATGGATGCATTTAATTTAGTCTGAAAATGAGGAGATTGCTTTTGGGAATGGCTAGGAGATTAAAATCTTTGTATTGTAATGGAATGGGTTGTGTTTGCACAATTTCCCATTATCATTACAGTGTGAGTGGGTTCATGTTGATCCATATTCTCAACTCATTACAACTTTTGTCACAAGAATATTATGTTTTCCCCATTTTCCTAGGGGGAAAAATAGGATGGATATGCTAATCTGTACATTACCATACAAAGAGGCAGCTAAAGCTGCTATTACTCCTTGAGCTGATTTGGTAGTGGACGAGGGTTAGTCCCACACTGGGAAGGAGACCAGTGCACGCTAGTATTCTTAGGAGTTCAACTAAGATTTCTAAGTATACATCTAACAATGTAACGTGTGAATGAAACAAACGTGCCTAATCAGTGCTGTAATGGTAACTTTTGAAGTGTACAAGTTCATCACGACAGCCCCATAGTAACACTCCAAGGAGAGTCCAAAAATGCAGTCAGCTGTGTTGATCCATCATATCCCAAGGAGCAGCTCATATCCCTGATCACAGGATATCTTTTTGAGCCTAGCACACCTCACAATGGAGTTATGTGCCAGACCTATCCACCAACTCCCCCCACCCCTAAATTCACAACGTTGGCAAATTATATATATATATATATATATATAGGCAGATGATGTCATTGCTCCTGGTGTGAAAATGCTTCTCCTGTGTTCATGCTTTGCTACATGACTGTATATGGTACAGACACACTCATTAGAGAGCCCGGATTCTCTGCTGCTCTGTGAAGAGCAGGAATGGGCAACGTGGGGTCTTCCAGGTTGTTTTGGCCTCCAACTCCTATCAGCCCTAGCCAGCATAGCCAATGGTGAGAAATGAAGGTGGTTGGAGGCCAAAACATCTGGAGGGACACAAATTGCACAACTCTGATGTAGAACATACACACAGTGGTAAATCCATTTTCTTCCTACGATGTAATATGTCATATGGACCTTAGAATACCATGTTTTCTTGAAAGATCATGATGTTTTAGGTCTCTTATGTGACTTGTAGAGAAATAATCAAGCACTCTGTTCAAGTAGAATGTCTGCCTCTATCAAAGCCTGCTGGTAAGGCTTGATCTCTTCTTTGTTTCTTCCCTGATGTGGGCTTGCTTGACAAAATGGATTTATTTCCCAAGATAACCGGGCAAGTTTATTTGTGAAGTCATCGTTGGGTGAACTGCCTGCTAACATTTCGTAATGTGTTGTGGGGGGGAGGGGACAAGAGAGACAGAGACAATGATAAAGGAAAAAAAGTATGTTGGGAAGCATTCAACATTTCCTTAGTTACTTTGCTAGGCAGCCTTCTGTACCTTTTCAGCAATTAGACTGCCATAAATTGAACAGGTGAAGTTTTACTCATTCATACAAAAAAAAGAAAGAAAGAAATGTACTTCATGCCTGTCCATATAGATTTTAAACGCACCAGCCATTTGCCAGTAAAAAGAAGGGAAGGAAAGGAAAAAAAGATAGGGACATTTCTGCCCAATCAGCTTGATAGGGAAAGAAGAAGAAAAAGGAAAGGCAAACCTTCTTATCAATTGTTAGGGCAAACCACAAAGGATAAGAGAGGTGAAATAGCTATGCATTAGGTTGGCTTGTGAGATATTTACAGTGTTGTTGGGATGTCGGTCTATCCATCTGTGGAAATGTCAAGACTTGCTTAAGATAGGTTTAGCAAAGAATAAGCAAGAGTTGTGAAGGAACAAGATCTCAGGCACTGGATCCCAGCAAAACTTTGGAGAACCCCCAGGTCAACGTAGACTTGGAAATGTGTGGGAAGTGCTTGCATTCTAAATCACAACCACAGTATGGATTTACAGAAAGACCTTATGGTCATTTTAATTTCAATCCCTTTCCAAATATAATACTCTCCATAAGTATTTTTGCAGTAGCAAAAAAAAAAAAAAAGGCAAGTGAAGGTGGTATGTTTTAGGGAAACATCCACAGTCAGACACAGAGCCTATCTGCACTACTGCTTTAAAACAGTTTATAACAGCTTTAAAATGGTTAATAACCGGTTTAAAACTGGCATAAACCGTTTTAAAGCAGAGTAGTGTAGATAGGTTCACACACACCCCACCACACAAAACCAAACAAAATCAAGCCAAAAATGTTATTTTAAGAATCTTTATACACAGCACTAGGTTTAGGTTTTTCGTTTTGCAAAAGATGTCCTCCACAAATTTACTGATTCAGAAATGGGCATCTCACAAACTTCTTCCCCCCAGTGACGGCTGATGCAAATAATTCAATTAGCAATCTCCCTGTCCTCCTACAGTGCTCCTTCCAGTTGATATTGAACAGAGATAAAACTAAACATGGAACATAATCCAAATTAATTTTAACAATTGTAATGAGTTACTACTTTTTTTTTAATTATAAAGCAATATATATATATTTTAAAAAATATGGGACATTGTTGAAGAATTCAATCTTTGTGAATTCTGATACAAATTAGGTTGACTCACACCAATGCACAGAATCGGACAAAATCCAGCAGTTCTTAGCTGAAAAAAAAGTATCAAAATGTATTTTGAGATGTGTCACTTTGAGAGAAAATGTGCTTAACAATTTGTGTTCCATATGTGGATTTAAATGTGGATTTCTGTGCAGGTTTAATTAATACATAAATCATAGATTGATGATGGAAATGGGATAGAGCAGACTCATGAGTAAATAGATGAAAAAGCGACATGGACCGGAAGTGGACTGGTTCATTCATCCCTAGACATGTTGCAGCCAAGTACTAAGCACATATAGGCTCAATTCGGACGACACAATAGTCAATGGTGGGTTGACTAACCCTAACCCTAGGGGGCACTCCCCACACAACATGGTAATAAATAATCAACTGTGGTGTGGATGAGGATCAGCGCTGAGTTGACTATGGCAGCATTTGGATGACACAATAGTCAAAACAACTGACGATTGTTTCCCCCACACCAGTTGTTTATTGTGTCGTCCGAATTGAGCCATATATTTCATTGATTTCATTGGGAAGTTCAGCACAACTTTCCCCTGTTGAAATCAATGGGTCTTAAAAGAGGATAGCTTTGGTTGGATTATGCCCTTGGCTGTAAAGCTTATAATGTTTATAGTGAAGTTGGAGTGATAGCACAGCTCTCTGCAGGAGTTGCTTTTGAAAAGTGTATTTGAACACAGCATTCCAAATCCAATCCAAGATGAGTTCTTGTATCATAGGCAGTTTAATAATTTCCTAAACTGTTTTAAAGAAATCTCATCCCAGGCACAATGAGGCCAGGCGTATATATTATTTATGCTGCCTTTTTTTTTCTTGAAGGGATTAATATTTCATGTATAATATTAATCATAAATAAGTAAATTTGTGTCTTTTATATCATTAATGAGGTGGGACAAATCTGCATCCAGGTGACTGCTGATGGATGTTATGCAAATGTCAGCCGGATGATGGGGTAATTTACTGCCCACCATTTTTGTTTGTTTGTGTAGATTTAATTATGCCATAAAAGCAGCATTCGGAATAATTATATATGCTATACTCTGGAAGAAGCCTGCACATGGAAATCTATGGAAACATTGACTGATTATGAGAATGACACTTTCATGTTGAGAGCCCAAAATAAGCTTGCATTCTTTGAAACGGTGGCATCAGCAACATTCTGATTGTATTAACAAACTTCAATTACGAAATGTGCTGAAACAGGGGTTTTATTTCAGGTGCAGAGGCCTCAGAACCAAGGAGCACTGTATATTGGCAGTTCTGTATTGAGCTGTAGCTAGATAGCTCTGTAACTGTGTGACTTGCACACCCGTTCAGGATAGGTTTCAAGCGTTGTTGAATTTGCATACCAGAGAATCATACATTTTCTTTAAAAAACTTTATGATTAGAGCCCCTGCTGGCAACTTCATATCTAAACCATTTAACCCCCCCCCCCCATGTTCTCCTTTGTTTCACTTGCACTAATACTATAACATTTTTCCCTTTGAGCTTATTTGGGGATTCCAAGTGATTCAGAGCTTACAGAAGCACAAGTGAGCATAGCCATTTGTGGGGCCTTGGCTCATGTCAGAGCTGCACTTCTGAACTCAGAGAAGGAGAGATGCCACCAGAATCTAACAATGGGGTGAAAATCCATCAGGGTGTGCGAGGGCAGCAGACCCCTCCACGTCCGGCCCTCATGGGCCCCAATGGGATGCACCCAGTGAATTATTGCCCCATCGCTGCCAAAGGACAAAAAGGATGCAGGTCCGGGTGGAACACATTTCCATCCTGACCTGCACACACATTGGCTGAATTCGGACGAAACAATAAGCAACTGGTGTGGGGGAGACAATCGTCAGTTGTATTGACTATTGTGTCGTCCGAATGCTGCCATAGTCAACTCAGCGCTGATCCTAATCCACACCACAGTTGATTATTTATTACCATGTTGTGTGGGGAGTACCCCCTAGAGGAACAACTGTAAAGTTGATTACCCCACCATTGACCACCGTGTTGTCCGAATGCAGCCACTTTGTCCTTTTCCATTAACGCAGTGGGGGGAAATGCGCAATTTCCCTAAGGCTGGCAAAATTGTATATTGTCTCCCTTCACTACAGTGGAGGGCAAAAACTACGCAATTTCCCCAGCTTTGGGGAAATTGTGTTTCTCTCCTCCTCCCATGCCAATGGGGGCCTTGAAGACTATATAAGCCGGACCTTTAAGGCCCCCATTGTCCAGGGGAAGGAAACATGTTCTCCCTGTGTCAATCATGGCTTAAAGACCTTTTTGGATTAGGAGGTCCTTTAAGGCCATGATTAGCACACACGGGTGGGGATAGGCAAAGCACACTTTCCAGGTTCTACGGAAAGTGCACAATTCCCTTGACGTGCCAATAGTGTGCCAGAGAAATTACACACTTTCTGGAGTGTGTTCATTGCTGAACACTCTATCCCCTACAGAATATAAAATTAAAAGAAAACAGAGTTATCTGACCCTTTCTAGACTTCTGGCAAGGCTCTTCAGATGTGGACACTAAGTTCAGAGCAGGTCCAGAAGCCCTCATCACTGTTCTCCCTAGATCTGATATCACAAACACAGATCACTGTTATTATTGATACGTGCTGTACTTTGGCCTAGACCTAGAAAGGCCTGCTGTCTCAGAAAGAAAGACATGCCTGTTTTTGTTTGACAGGTATGGAACTACACCCTATGGAAGTGTCTACTGCTCTGTGGAGACACTGCTTGTAAAAAATACAAAGTGGCTTCACCATCCAAGAACAGTGATCTTGCAATCCATGTCCAGCCTATCAAAGGAGTGGGCTCTCTCTTAAAATGGTTCAGCCTGCTGGATTATTTTCAGACAACCAGAGATACCTTGTAGAACAATCCAGGAAGCCCAGATTATTCACAGGATGGTGTGAGTTAGTTCACCAGTCTTTATGGAAAAGCCATTTTCCACAACCAGTGTATGCCAGTGAACTTACACTGAATTTAGTGATTGGGTTTTTTTTGAAGTGCCATTTTTGTTCATTAATTTATTTATAATTCTTGCATGCTGCTTGAACATAAGAGGTGAACTTATAAGTGTTAAGCAAGGATCTATCATGGGGTAACTGCAGCCTTTCCCTAATGTAAGATGGGGGGCAGAGGTCAACTATCATTAGGAAAAGGCTACTAAGATATAGCCCTTTGATGTTCAGCATACTAATTTGTAAAATGGAGGTACTATTTCATACTTCACTGCCTTGTACACAGTATTTAGCCCCCACTTGTATGAGAGCAGAAGGAAGTACTACCAGGTTTGATGGTATGAAAAAGGCCAGCAACTGGAGTTCCCCCAAGTCAAATTTGGATCTTGAGGAATACCAGCTGGCCCTACAGCTACCACCCCATTGGCAAAAGGTGGATGAGGGGCATGGTGGCTGTGGCAATGGGATTTGCTAGCCATCTGACTTGTGGGATAAGCCCCTGTATAACACTAGTTGCTGACCAGGGCGGCATGACTTTCCAGGCAGGTGTGAGCCATGCCACCTCCCTTTTAATAAATACATTAAGGAGGAATTGTGCTAAATCTTAAAATAGGTACCAAAATAATGGGGGCTGGATATTCTGATAAACAATGACCAGCAAACAGTATTCAAGAAGGTGACTCTGGACTTGGTAAGCAGAAGTGGTCTGTTTTGCCTTAGAACATTTGGTATTTTTGTCACCTTCCTTAAGTGTCCTCTGTTTAAAAATAGTGTTGATCACAACTATATTTAGCCTTCTATTTCATCTAGAACAGGTTGATGGTCTATTTTGAGTTGTTTATAATGACAAAAAAAAATCAATAACTGAACCTCTTTTCTTGTTGCAGCAATTGAATCATCAAGACAGGGTCATTAGGTTTATCAATCTTTTCTCTGCATTAAATAGAACTCAGCTCAGTGTTTAATTCTTATTTATGTCTTTCTTTCTTTAATCCAGTCAAACATGCCATCTTTATAAACCTAATCTACCGTAGTAGCCGGTGAGTTAAATTTGCTCAGTCGCTAGGGTATGGCATTTCCCAGACCTGAAACGGAAGACTCTGATAATCAGGGTTGTTTTCCACACTGGAATCCTGCCTTGCTCACCACTCCTATTCTGTGCCTTCAATTACTGGAGCCATTACACTGTGGTTGGTATGCGTACATTCATCATACCGCTATCTCTTTATCTATTATGACTGCTGAAAAGGGAAGAAAAGTGGACTTGTCATACTTACCAATTTGATGCATTCATCACATTCTATCAGGAGAGGAGAGCAGGAAGCCGTCAAATAACGCCGTAAAAATCCTGCCGTTCTGACTGCCAGTCGCATCATTCTTACAATTAAGAAATGCTCAGGTAAAAGCAATCAGATTGGCTGATGCAGATATCTGCCATGTCTAAGCGACTTGGGTGTGTTGCACAGATTCACTACTGACGTGGTTGTTAACTTTCAAACAACCGTATGACTGACAGGAACGATAAAAATGTTGGGCTCTCTAGGATGCTTAGACCCAAACCACAAGCCAGATCTAGGGGGCCTAGCCCAAAACACACATGGTTTATGTCAGGGGTAGTCTGACCATATGAAAAGGAGGACAGGGCTCCTGTAACTTTAACAGTTGTAGAGAAAAGGGAATTTCAGCCGGAATCATTTGTATGCAATTAGTTCCTGGTGAAATTTCCTCTTCATCACAACAGTTAAAGTTGCAGGGGCCCTGCCTTCTTTTGTATATGGTCACTCTAGTATAGTGCCTGCAACTTTAACAGTTGTGATGAAGAGGGAATTTCACCAGGAACTAATTGCATACAAATGGCACTGGCTGAAATTCCCTTTTCTCTACAACTGTTAAAGTAACAGGAGCCCTGTCCTCCTTTTCATATGGTCAGCCTAGTCAGGGGTGAGCAAAAGGTAGGTCCCCCAGATATTTTTGGACTTCAATTCCCAGAAGCCCCTGCCAGCATAGCCAATGGTTAGGAATGCTGGGAGTTGAACTCCAAAATATCTGGGGTCTACGCTCTGCCCACCCGGAGTTTAGGTTACAGGCTACTATTACTCTTGGTTTTTATTGATGGGGAACCATGGCTGATTAATAATGCTTTCTCAAGTAAAATCTTAGGATGATAAGGCCCAGGTCCGTCTATCAGCCCATATTAATGTTGTCCCCTCCTCTAGTTGTGCAGGAGTGTGCCAGATTGACTTAGCTATGGCTGATTCGACATTGTGGGGGACATGTACTGCGATGGATTGCTCTTGTGCAATCTGCTGCCACTTAATGGTCAGCAAAAAAATATTTCTCATTGTTAATAGAGAAAATTGACTGCAACATCCCGTGACCTCAGATTTATTTATTTATTTATTACATTTGTATACCGCCCCATAGCCGAAGCTCTCTGGGCGGTTTACATAGGATTAAAAACAATTAAAAACAATATACAAAAATTAAAACAGCAAAACATACAACATACACACAATCTGTACATTTAAAACCACTACAACATTTCAAAAAGCTACAAAAACAAAACAAAACAAATAAACCCAGGCTCCTCATATATTGCCAGATGCCTGAGAGAAGAGGAAAGTCTTGACCTGGCGCCGAAAAAATAACAATGTTGGCGCCAGGCGGGCCTCGTCAGGGAGATCGTTCCACAATAGGGGGGCCACCACAGAGAAGGCCCTCTCTCTTGTTGCCGACCTCTGAGCTTCCCTCAGAGTAGGCACTCGGAGGAGGGCCTTAGATGTTGAACCTAGTGTTCGGGTAGGTTCATGTCGGGAAAGGCGTTCCATCAGGTATTGTGGTCCCAAGCTGTGTAAGGCTTTATAGGTTAAAACCAGCACCTTGAATCGGGCTCAGAAACATACAGGCAGCCAATGCAAGCGGGCCAGAGTAGGTCTTATATGCTCAAACCTACTGGTTCCAGTTATCAATCTGGCCGCTGCATTTTGCACAAGCTGCAGCTTCTGAACCACCTTCAAAGGCAGCCCCACGTAGAGTGCATTGCAGTAATCTAACTTGGAGGTTACCAAAGCATGGACAACTGAAGCCAGGTTATCCCTGTCCAGATAGGGACGAAGCTGGGCCACCAACCGAAGTTGGTAGAAGGCACTCCGTGCCACCGAGGCTACCTGCGCCTCAAGTGACAGAGATGGTTCTAGGAGAACCCCCAAGCTACAAACCCGCTCCTTCAAGGGGAGTGCAACCCCATCCAGAACAGGTTGGACACCCTCCATCCGGTCAGTGGAACCACCCACTAATAGCGTCTCAGTCTTGTCTGGATTGAGTTTCAGTTTATTAGCCCTCATCCAGTCCATTGTCACAGCCAGGTACTGGTTCAGCACATCCTCAGCCTCACCTGATGTAGATGAAAAGGAGAAATAGAGCTGTGTGTCATCAGCGTACTGATGACAACGCACTCCAAAACTCCGGATGACTGCACTCAATGGTTTCATGTAGATGTTGAACAGCATGGGGGACAAAACTGACCCCTGCGGAACCCCATACTGGAGAATCCACGGGGCCGAGCAATGTTCCCCAAGAACCACCTTCTGGAGCCGACCCACCAAGTAGGAGCGGAACCACTGCAATGCAGTGCCTCCCACTCCCAACTCAGCCAGTCGTCCCACAAGGATACCATGGTCGATGGTATCGAAAGCTGCTGAGAGATCAAGGAGAATCAACAGAGTCACACTCCCCGTCTTTCTCCCGACATAGGTCATCATACAGGGTGACCAAACATGTTTCCGCACCAAAATCAGGCCTGAAACTTGACTGAAATGGATCCACATAATCGGTCTCATCCAAGAGTGCCTGGGGCTGGCTCGCAACCACCCGCTCCAGGACCTTGCCCAGGAATGGAACATTTGCTACTGGCTTGTAGTTATTAAGATTTTCAGGGTCCAGGGAAGATTTCTTTAAGAGTGGTCTCACTGCCGCCTCTTTCAGGAGGCCTGGGACCACTCCCTCTTGCAAAGAGGCATTAATCACTTCCCTGGCCCAGCCAGTTGTTCCATCCCTGCTAGCTTTTATTAGCCAAGAGGGGCAAGGATCCAATATGGAAGTGGTTGCACGAACCTGTCCAAGCACCTTGTCAACATCCTCGAGCTGCACCAACTGAAACTCATCCAAGAAAACAGGACAAGCCTGTGCTCTGGATACCTGACTAGATTCACCTGCTATAACACTAGAGTCTAAGTCCTGACGGATGCCAGAGATTTTATTTTGGAAGTGCCCAGCAAATGTATAACAGCAGGCCTCAGATTGTTCTAGCATGTCCTTGGGGCCAGCATGTAAAAGCCCCCGGACAACTCTGAAAAGCTCCGCTGGGCGGCAGGTTGATGATTGAATAGTGGCAGCAAAGTATTGTTTTTTTGCTGCCCTCACTGCCCCTGAATACAGCTTATCATAAGCACTTACCAGTGTTTGATTGCATCCATCAGGAGTTCGTCTCCATCTGCCCTCAAGCCGTCTCCTGTTTTGTTTCATCACTCTCAGCTCCGGGGTATACCATGGAGGCATTCGAGCTCTACACAGGAGAGGGTGCTCAGGAGCAATCGTGTCAACCTCCCGGGTCATTTCTACATTCCACAGATCAACCAGGGTTTTGACAGGAGAGCCAGCCCTATCAGCCGGAAAACTTCCCAGAGCCCTCTGGAAACCAGCTGGATCCATTAGCCTCCGGGGGAGGACCATCTTAATGGGTCCCCCACCCTTGCAGAGGGGAAAAGCCACTGTAAGTCTAAACCTCAGGAGGTGGTGATCTGACCATGGCAGAGGGGTTTATGTAAAGTCCCCCCTTTCTCCCCTAAAGATAAGAATCCCCCCAACTCCTGAAGATCACATTTTTTTTTTCTCAGGGGCTTTATTCCTGCCCCCTCCTCCAAAATTCCAGAAAAAGTCTTGGCTGAACATTTCAGGCCAGCAAGTTTTCTGTTCACTTTCCTGCACGTGATGAAAGATTGTTCATGTTACAATAAATGTCATTCTTCTGAGGTGTTGCTAAATGCTCTGTTGGATTTCTTTTTCTTTATTGTTTTCTGCAACAAAGAAACACTGTTTCTGTTTTAGAATACAGAACACTGAACCAGAGCATCATGCAAACACTGATGCCGTTTAAAAACACATTTTTTAAAAATTCATCTCTACTTTTCCCATGGCACATGTAGCCAACTAATCCAGTATAGACTTAGTATAAATCTTGCTTTTGTGCGAGAAACATAATTTTAAACCACATTTAATTTGGCTATGTAGGCTTGTGGCAAAAGAATGGGGGGGGGGGTGTTTTTGTTTTGTTTTTTTAAGTCATCCCAAAAATAACGTGCTGATTTTCTCAGTAGTAATCCCCATGAAAGAGAATGTGATTTACTTCTGAGGAGACATGTTTATCAGCACATTTTCAACTAGTTGTTCTTTGTGGCAAAGAAATAAAAACGACAAAGACTTTTAGGCTGACCATATGAAAAGGCGGACAGGGCTCATGTAACTTTAACAGTTGTAGAGAAAAGGGAATTTCAGCCGGCGTCATTTGCATGCAGTTAGTCCCTGGTGAAATCCCCTCTTCATCACAACAATTAAAGTTGCTGGTGCTATACTAGAGTGACCAGATACAAAAGAAGGCAGGGCCCCTGCAGCTTTAACTGTTGTGATGAAGAGGGAATTTCACCAGGTACAAATTGCATACAAATGACACTGGCTGAAATTCCCTTTTCTCTGCAACTGTTAGTTACATGTAGGCTGACCATGTGAAAAGGAGGACAGGGCTCATGTAACCTTAACAGTTGTAGAGAAAAAGGAGTTTCAGCCAGTGTCATTTGTATGCAATTAGTTCCTGGTGAAATTCCTTCTTCATCACAACAGTTAAAGTTGCAGGCACTATACTAGAGTGACCATATACAAAAGAAGGCAGGGCCCCTGCAACTTTAACAGTTGTGTTGTAGAGGGAATTCCACCAGGAACTAATTGCATACAAATTACACTGGCTGAAATTCCCTTTTCTCTGCAACTGTTAAAGTTACAAGAGCCCTGTCCTCCTTTTCATATGGTCAGCCTAGACAAAGAATAGAATCAGGAAGGCTTGAAAATAAAAGGTATTCCAAACTCCCCCCCCCAAAGGGCAGGTAGAGGGGAAGCAGTGTTGCAGGAATGGCTTTCCATCTTTCCATCTGGGAACATCAACAAGTTTCTTTCCTCCCCCCCCCCCCGGTTATTTGGTTTTTGGACATTCATTAAACTTTGCAGGTACGATTAGGCATGGAGATTTTTTAAAACTAAAAGTCATCCCAAAAGCAATATGCTGACTTTCCCAGAGGTAAGCCTCACTGAAGATAATGAGATTTACTTCTGAGCAGATATGGTTATCCATGCCAGCTAGTTATTCCTTGATGCAAAGAAATTAAAAAAAGGACAAAGGAGAGAATGTGTCTCATTCATTAAGCTTATTTGCAGGTTCAATGATGCTCGGGTACACATAAACAAACCAAGCAAAAAACAAACACCCTGATGGCCAATGGAGTCAACAGGAAAGGCTAAATCCTTCCATTCCTGTTGGGTCCACCCTTAGCTGACACAACTTCCCTTTCCTCTTCAGAGTGCTGAAGCTGTTCCTCCTCCTCCCCCAGAGAAGTACCACACATTTAGGACACGCTGAGTCCCAAAACACATGGAAGTCGTGGTAACTGGGAAATCCATCACAAAATGACTTTGCGAAAATCCAGTTCTGATACAGATTGGCGATAATGTCATGTGTCATGCCCATGGGTGAGGCAGAGTAGCATTGCAGTAAATTCCCTATTTAGATTGGGCTCTGGTAGCCTATTCACTCCCATGGAGAAGATAGTTCCATCCTTGCATCAAAATTACTGTGTCTGAAGCAAAAACTGAAGTGATTTTGGAATTTTCTTCTCAGGCGGAACATTTAAAGGAGTTTGAAGGGATTCCAAAAGACTTTCAATGAAACCCCACGGACAGACACAGATACAAATCCCTAGAGTTGAAATAGCCTTAGGATGCAGGACATTTTTCAGTGAGCCATCCTAATTTGCACATCGGGCTCAAACACAGATCCGAATTCTGTTCTCATTCTGATTGCTCACTTCTCTGAATTGTGCGATGCGATCCTCGACTCAAATAAATGCGCACAACAGCGCTCATTTTGTGGGAAATATACATAAAATTTACATGTCAGTGTTTTGTACAGTGGGTGGTTGCGTGTGTGTGTATCAGACGACGGGTCAGAACAGTCTTGCTTGGGCGTGGCTATGATCGAGTCAGGGTAAAGTCGCAGATCTTCTGTCCTCCTTAAAAAAGCTATGAATTAAGCACTAATTCCTTATCGTAAAGACTAATAAAAGGCATGAAATATTGTCTGGAACTGAATAATTGCTGAAGGCGATCTGGAAACGAGCGAGAGCTGGCCGGAGGTTGTTTACTGATTGCAGCAGTAAAAGTGAAAGTGACTACGTGACTACGGAGAAGGAGAGTCGCCATTAATGAGGTAATTTATGGACTTATAATAACACAGCTTGCTTGACTTAAAGGATTAACAGGCATTATATATAGACTGGAAGTGAACAATCTTTGAAGGGGGATTTGAGAGTAGCAAGAAATTGCTGATTGTTGGCTGTTCCGGCTGTTCCCTTTGTTCCGGCTGGATGCAAAAGGGGTCTAAGGAGCGAGACGCCATTAGTGGATTGATTTATGGACTATAATCGGCAGATAGCCTGTTTATGGCACACTTGGAGGGAGTTTGAGAAGAAGTTAAGTTAACTCCCAGTGAACTGAAGTATTGGCTGCAACGTAGAGACATAAGTGAGTGGCCTCCAGGCAGAAGAGGGAGGAGGGAATTTTATGAAGAAGCAGAGACGGCAGAAGCCCTCTATTCCCACCCCCGCCTGGGTAAGACCTGTAAGAGAGAGAGGATCAGATCGATTGTGGCATAGGCTGACCCGAGTGGAAATGCCGGACAAGCAGACTGGGAAAAAATCTCCCGTTAAGGGCTCTGTTTCTTCAGAGCCAGCTGCAATTCCGAAGATACCCAGAGGAGGGCAGCCAGACCCAATGGATGAATTAAAGGATGACATAAAAAACATGCTTATTGGATTGGAACAACGTTTGGCGAAGCACATTTCAGATACGCAGACCGAACTCATGGAGGGTTTAAAGCAAGTGGTGATGGATGTTGGAGTGCTCCAGGCAGATACTAAAGCTCTGGCGGGAGTTTGTAAGAAACAGGAAGTCCAGCTCTCTCAACATGAACTACGCCTTATCGCTCTTTGCTCTGTGGGTTGGGCCGTGTTCCCCCCCCCTGAAGAGTTCTAAAATAATTGGGACCAGAGCCCAGATGACTGGTGAGGAGGGGGGTAAAAATGGGTGTGTGTGGGGGGGGGAAGGGGGGTATGTGTATCACTGACCGAGACCAATTTAATGATGTGGCTGGAAGTAAGAAATGGAGAATAGATTGAGATGTGCAACTCTAAATGTTAAGGGGCTAGGAACGGTGGTTAAAAGACGACGAATTGAAACATTGTTGAAAAGAAAAAAAATAGATATAATCTTTTTACAGGAAACCCATCAGATAAAGGAGGGGGCTAATGAGTTAAGAATGAGGGAAGTTGGAGTTTATGAAAAGTCATTTGGTACTTCTAAAGCAAGAGGTGTGGCAATAATAATATCGAAGAAATGTGGTGTTAATATTCAAAATATAAAGAAAGATAAGAATGGAAGGATCCTTATAATTCACTGTACGTTGGAAGAGGAAGAATTTGTGCTGATAAATGTCTATGCTCCAAATGGGAAACAAATTGATTTTATTAAAGAAGTATTTAATATGGTGGGAGATTTAGGGAAAAAGAATATTGTGATGGCTGGAGATTTTAATATGGTACTAGATAAAGGGAAAGATAGAGATAATATAATAAGAGATAGTAGAGGAGAGGGTAAGACAGAATTAGCTAAATTAATGGAGAGGAAAGAATTAATGGATGTATGGAGAGTTGTAAAAGGGCAAGAAAGAAAATATACATTTTACTCACCTAGATTTAAGAGCTATTCAAGGATTGATTATATTTTTATATCAAAGAATATGGTACCTAAATTAATAGATTGTGATATTGGAGTAATAAAGATCACAGACCATGCTTTAATGATGATGGATATTAAGTTAAAGAAGGATTATAAACAAGCAAAGAGATGGAGAATGGACGGAAGAATTTTTAAAAATAAAAACATAGTTGATAAATTAAAAAAGGAATTGCAGGAAATATGGCAGATAAATGAAAAAGGAGTTAATTCGCAAGGATTATTATGGGATACGATGAAAGCAGTAATAAGAGGGATCTGTATTAGGGAAATGTCCACACTTAAAAAGCAACAGGAAGTACTTAATAAAAAGGTTGAAGAAGAGATAAGGAGTCTAGAGGAGAGACTGAGACAGTCAAAAGATAAGCGATTATATGCCCTAATTCAGGCTAAAAAAAAGGAATTGGAGAAAGAAGAAATAGAACAGGTCCAAAAGAATTTATTATATTTAAAGAGAGATTTTTTTGAATTTAGTAATAGAAATTCCAGATTGCTGGCTAGATCCACGCAGTCAGAGAAGGCTAAGAATATGATAGGGACAATAAGAGATAAGTTAGGGAATAGATGTAATGTAATGAAAGATAAATTAAGGATTTTTCAGGAATTTTATAAAGATTTATATACTTCAGAGGCGCTTTCACAAGAGAAGATTCGGGAATATGTAGAAAGGAATTGGAAAATAAGACTGGATGATCAAGATAGGGAGTGTATGGAAGCCTTGGTTACTGACAAAGAAATTGAGGGAATTATTGGAAAACTAAAAGGAGGTAAGTCTCCGGGGATTGATGGTCTGGGGCCGGAATTTTATAAAATATTTAAAGATATTTTAATACCAAGATTAAAAAAATTATTCAATAATATAATAGAAGGAGGAATGACCCCGCCATCGTGGGACCAGTCCCTGGTAGTATTAATACAGAAGCCAGGTAAGGACTTGACAGATCCAGCGTCATATAGACCAATATCTTTAATAAATCAGGATGCAAAAATATTTTCAGCAATTATGGCTAAAAGAATGGGTACATTTATATTTAAATATATTAAAAATGATCAATGCGGATTTATTTTAGGTAGGAAAATGCCGAATTTAATTGGGAGAGTTATAAATATAATAAATATTATAAAAAAAAGAAACTTAAAAGCAGGATTATTAGCTTTAGATATTTTCAAAGCCTTTGATTGCGTGGAATGGCCAGCGTTAAAAATAATATTAAAAACATTTGGGTTTGGACATAAATTTATGGGAGTGATAAATCAGATGTATAAAAATAATAAAGCGGAAATAATGGTTAATGATGGGTTAACGCAACAAATAATACTAGCCCGAGGAACTAGGCAAGGATGTCCACTTTCACCGATTTTATTTGCAATAGTTATAGAAATTTTAGCAAATGTAATTAGGGAAGATGAAATATTAAAGGGGATAGGGGGAAAAAATAAGATTAAAGTAAATATGTTTGCGGATGATACGTTATTGACAATAGAAGATCCCCTAGAAAGTGGGGAGATGATTCAGAAACATGTGAGGGAATTTGGGGAAATTACAGGATTACAAGTTAACTGGGGGAAGTCTGAAATGATGTTGTATAATTATAACAAGGAAGAGATGGAGAAATGTAAAGCTAAGTTAGGATTAAGATATAAAAATATAATACGATATTTAGGAGTTAATATAGATAAAGAATTAGAAAGAATAGAGGAACTTAATTTTGTAAGCTTAAGAAAAGAGGTAGGGGAGAAATTACAGATTTATAGAAAATTAAAACATTCTTGGTTTGGTAGAATAGCGGTTATTAAAATGAAGATATTACCTAAGGTTAATTTTTTGTTTAGAATGCTACCTATTAGAATTTCAGCAGCTGAGCTTAAAAATTGGCAAAATATGATTAATGCATATTGTAATGGGGATAAAAGAGCTAGGATAAATAAGGGGTTATGGTATAAGACTCAAAAGAAAGGAGGTTTAGGACTTCCTAATATTAAGAATTATTATATTGCTAATCAGTTAAGATATGTTATTCATGCTATTTTAGGGGAGCAAGATATGGATTGGCTGGAATCGCAAACAGTAGAGATAGAATGTAAATTGCGAAATATATTTTTTACCAAAATGCAGAAGAAAGAATGGAAGGTACTGGACAACCCATTATTGGAAAATATAATATCGATATGGAAGAAGTATAGGGGGAAGTTGATACCAGAAGATTCTCCGCTAGCCCCAGTTGTGGTAGTGGGAAACTTCCCAAGAGCATTAAAATCAGAGATGGAAGTGAGACTGAAAGAACAAGATATTCTTAAGCTAAGGAATTGGATGGGAAAGATGAAAGATAGTGAGCACATTAAAGAGTTGTTTAAAGGACAGAAGATAGCGTGGTTTAAGTCACTGCAACTGGTAAAATGGACAGAGGAATGGAGGAAAAAAAATAAGAAATGTAGAAATAATACCAGATTTGAAGATTTAATTGAACAAATAGAAAAAAAAGATGAAGCCAGAGCTAAAAAAGGACTCACTAGCGAGATATATAAAATTTTAATAGAGGGGGAATTTCAGGACTCACTTAACGTTATAAAAGAGGTATGGGAAGTAGATATTAGGGAAAAAATTAATGAAGATAATTGGGGGAGGATGTGGAATGTAAGAATGTTGAAATTATTGTCGATTAGAATTAAGGAGAATTATTATAAGACAGTTTGGAGATGGTATCTAACACCTGTAAGATTTCATCAGATTGATAAAAAAGTGTCTAAGAATTGTTGGAGGGGATGTCAGGAGGTTGGGACCTATTTTCATATGTGGTGGAGCTGTGAACAAATACAAAAATTCTGGGAAAAGGTTTTTAAAGAAATAAGTGATATAATTGGAAGTAAATTGGAATTAAACCCGAAGCTAGCTCTACTAGCAATATGGGATAGCAGTAATAAGCATATAATTAATAGAGAATTGGTAAACAACCTCCTGGCGCCCGTTAGAATAATGATTGCTAAAAATTGGAAAGGGCAACGAAGTTATAAAATAGAAGATTGGTATAAAGAAATTTGGGATATAGCATTGAATGATATGTTGACATGTAAAATGAAAATAATGAGGGGAATGTCCAGTAAGAGTGATTTTGGAGATATATGGAATCCCTTTTTGGAATATGTTTTAAGATCGGGAAAGGGACATTCGCCTTCAAAAGAATCATTAAAATTCTGGAAGGAAGATGAATGAATGGGAGTAGGTCTCGGGGGGGGGGTGCACGGGGGTAGTCGAGGGAGTTAGTTTGTTTATATATCATCATGTGTATGTTTGTTTGTTTTGTTGAAAAATGAATAAAAATTATACTAAAAAAAAAAGAACAGTCTTGCTTCAACACATGAAAAATGATCTGAACTGGAAATAAACAGCTTTGTCCATCTGTAGGATACACTGGCCAAAATTAGTTAATGTTGAAGTTCCCCCCTCAGTTTCCAAGAAATTTAGAGGGAACAGGGAAGTCAAAGCCCTTTAGTGGTGGTAGTATCACATCATTATGGATTTAGACTACCAGGATTTAAATTAAATAATGCTCAGCATTGATAGAGATGTCACTGGCATCTCGGGGTGGGATTCCAACAGACTCCCCTACATCCATCCATCCTGACCCAGTCAGGCATCTGCAGTGCATTTGTGGGCCTGAGGGTCGAGTGCCCATGTGGCCCGACGGGTACCCAGCAACCATCCATTCTTGAATGTACAATGGAGGCTCTGGAAATTGTGCATTTCCCCATTGCATAAATGGAACTGTAAAGGCCCCATTTATGCAAGAGTAAAGGCACGAACGCAAGAGGGGAAATTACGTAATTTCTGAAGCCTCCATTATTGTGCACAATGGCGGCTCCAGATAAGAGTGAACAGGCTTGTGACTTCATCGGACACTCACTGAGCCACAAAAGAAGCCCACGTGGTGGCGCTAACAGGTGAATGGCCATTGCGGCAGGGCAAACATCCAATGAATCAGACCTGGGCCAGTTCGCCCATCCCTAGCATTGAGGAAAAACAATATTTAGACGTCCTAATTTCTTAAGGCTAGCCCACACAAATGAAAAGTGTGTGTTTTCCCAATATGAATGTATTTGCTGATATATATTGTAACTTCATGGATGAATGTTTGTGTGATGCTGCTGACAAACGTAGCAAATGTCTATAATGGGAATTTTCATAAGTTGGGTACAGTTGCTCTGAAACTTTTACTTTGTTCATAATTAATAATGAGATGTATTTAATAATGAGCTTGTTTGGGAGTGTGCTGGGAACATCTCAGAAAATTCAGTCCAGCTCTAGCTCAAAATAAGGCTTGTTCAAGGGGCTGTATGCCCAAGCGCACAATCATGCAAAGAAAATAAGTGCAAACCTGCTTTTAATGATATAAAAGATAGCAAGTTGCAACTGGCCCTCTGCCTCCACATAAGAAGTACAGATGATTTAGTGATGGGATATTTTCTTTTTCACATCTTGATATTCAGGCTGTCATGCACTGAGAAATTCACTGATATCAGTGGGAATATTTTTTTCTGGCTGAGAACAATGTGTCAGGAGTACCATTGTTGAAAAGGAAGAGGGAATCCTCATTCTGTTTTGCAATTAAGGATGCTAGAATAACATTCGCTTGATTTGCATTCAGTTAATCAAATCTGGGGTTTAGTTAATATAGTCAGCGTGTACAATATAAGGAATGTCAAGTTTCCAGATCTTAGATATATATTTTTTTTCATTTTTTAAGGATTCTGCTTCTCTAAGGAACAAGGAATCTGTTAAAACATTGCAAAAGTGCACTTTAAACAAAATCAATGCATTATATTTTGCAGGATCAATTTTTGGAGGGTAATGCCCTGCTGACAGTACCTGTTTTATGACGATTGTGTTAAATTCTTCACTAGAGCTGCATCATTATATGCTGCAGCAGCTCCATAATTGTTCCATCTGCTTGGACATCTTATGATCTGACTCTTTTTCTTGCCCTCCCCCTCCCTCTGTTCAGCCTCAAGGAAAACACTTAACCTCTTTTCCTTTTTCCATGAGCTTCAGAATCAGTAAAACGTCAGTCCTAACAGGGACTAACTTGTAGTTAACACAGGGAGCTGCTTTGCGCTAGGGCTGGGGAAAAATTCATTCATTTCCCATTTTATTGTGATCATTTTATAATTCCAAACCAAAACTGAGATATCCTTTGAAATTTGCATTTTTTCTTAATTTTTTAATGGACGTCTCCAATCCAAAAAAATAAATTAAAAAATCTTAAAATAAACATTTCATTAGGAAACCTGCTCCTAACACACACACAAACACACACACACACATGCACGTGAAAAAATGCATACAAAAATGAATGTATTAAGAGAAATGTGTGCAAAACTGCTTATGGATTTCTATGCATATATATTTTTTAAAAAAAATCTCAAAGTTCAGGACAAATTGAACTTAAGACTGGAGAAATTCACAAAATTTGAGATGAACCAAACTTAAGACTTTTAAAAAAATTATAAACGGAGAGAAACTGAAATGGATGGATTTGCCCATCTCTATATTATATGGAGCCAGACCATTGGTCCATCTGGTTCAGTATTACCTGAGGGTGGATCTTTATGGTTTTAGACAGCAGTCTCCCCCAGACCTACCTGGAGATGTCAGGATTTGAACCTTTGCAAAGAATGGGCTGTAACGCTGCAATCCAGCCCTTCATAGTGTTCTTTCCACAGATAGCTCTGGTGTGCTCTGTAGTATTGGACTGGGAAGACATGGTTTGGAGCTCATCCACCCCGTCCAGTTTAGGCAGCCCTCTATGGCCCCCTCCACAAGGATGCGCTTTTGCGCCCGGTTCGGCGATTATGCGCATTATCGCTGACGCGCATTTACTCCTAATCCTTCTGCACGGGAGGCGGCGAGAGGCGGCGAAGCGCATTAATATATGTCCAAAAAGCGCTTTACAAGAAGTTAATGCGCATAATCGCTTGTTCACACGGGGAAAATGCACTTTAACGGACGGAGCAAAATAAAAGTCGCAATTTAACGCGCATTCGAAAATGCGCATTATCGGGGAGATAACGCGCCTGTACGCCCGTTTTGCGCTCCGCTGGTGTGGAGGTAAAATTTTTAATGAGCCTTCAAAGAGCTTTAAACGTCTCATGTGGAGGCACCCTATGTCTCGGCTTAACTTCAGCTCGTAGGGTTCTTCTGAGCATAAAATGGGATATATACTTCCTTGAGCTCTGGGGAGGAGGGGGTGAGATATACATATGGTAACAGCACATAGTGGAAGTCAAGAGCAATTCCTTAAAAGTCTCCACTGAAAAACAATATTTTGCAAGCAATAAGGAGCTTTAGCAAAGTACCACACTAAGGGTCAAACCAGACATTGTGCAGGAGATCCGCGATAAGCAGCCTCCAAGGGTTTTGTTGTGCTGTTTACCAACCCCACAGGGTTGCTATGAAGATTGGGTGTGGGAGCAATGCTACCCTGAGAGAGCATGTAAACCAGTTTAAATTCCAGATGAAGATGAAGAAGAAGAAGAAGAAGACTCTTTCTCTAGCTTCAGAAGAGCCAAGGGAACTGAAACATCTCAAAAGAACCCCCAAAAGTGATTTATAATCATATCATGAGTGCAGTCCCAGCTCACATATGTATATATGTGTGTCTTGGGAGGGGCAGTGAAGAACTTCCAAGCAAACACTTAAGCAATTTAGGGTGCAAGCCTATTCATGTTTAGACAGAAAAATGTCCTACAACTCCCAGCATGCCCCAGCCATCTGGGAGCATCTGGGGGGTTGTAAGACATTTTTCTGTCTAAACATGGATAGGCTTGCACCCTTTGTCTTAATAAATACATCTGATCTTAGCTGGTGTTAAGCTCCACATGAAGGATCAATTGTGTAGTAAGGGTGTGCTCCTTGATTTGGGGAAGCTATCAGGGGAAACTCCAGTGGCAGCAGTGGCCGGGAGTACTTTATACCAGTTTAGGTTGGTATGCGAACTGTGACCCAATCTGGAGAGGATGATCTTGCCTCAGTTATTTATGCTCTGGTGACATCCAGGCATGACTATTGTCCTGTGCACTATATGGGATTGCCTTTCAAGTTTGTTCAGAAACTTCAGCCGCTGAAGAATGCAGCGACATGGCTATCGGTGTGACCCAGGCAGTCTGCTCTTGTGACACTAATGCTGTATTGGTTGCCAGCATGTTTTCAAGTCCGATTTAAACCTTTAAGCCCTTAAATGGTTTGGGTCCAAGTTGCATGAAGGACTGCCTGCTCTCATACCAGCCTGGCTGCACTCTGAGGTCATCAATAGAGACCCTTCTCTGAAGTCATCAGTAGAGGCCCTTCTCTGAGGTCATCAATAGAGGCCCTCCTCACCAAAGGCACTTAGACTGTTGAATACAAGGGATGGGCCTTTTCAGTGATGGCCCTGCACCTCTGGAAACAGCTTCCGTCCTTTTTCACAGGTCTTCAGGAAGGCTCTGAAAAAAACACCACACTTTGTTTCGCTGGCCTTTTTATAATCTGTGCGGTGAAAGTCTTATTGCTGTTCTTTGTTTTTCATCATGTTATAATGTTTTATTATAGATTTATTTATTACTTATTAGCATTTATATGCTTTTGTGATGAAGAAGATGATGATGATGATGATGATGATGAAGATTGACACTACTTTGAATAGCTTCTACCCATAAAGGTGGTCTAAAAATAAACACACAATACATTTAGGGCTTTGTGTATTAAAAGCAAATGCTTTCAATTTTTCTCAGGAGGATGCAGAAAATCAGGGCAGGCTCTGGCGCAATGGTTTCACATTGCACCAAGACAGCAGAAACTAGTTTAAATTCCCGAGGCAACAAACATGTTTCAGAAAAGCAGGGCAGCCCTATAGGAATTAGGCAAAGGTTATCAGTATTGACATGTGTTGTAAAATATGATCTCTTGATTAATGTGGGCCGCATCATGTCATCTCAAGACTTGCATTGCATACAATATTACATGAAGCAGTTCATCATTTTTGGCAATATTCAGAGGCTGTCAGAAGGCATGCAAATGTTCTTGCAGGGGGGGGGGGGTTGCCAGGGCTTTAAAACCAACCAACCAACCAATCTGAGCATTATTTATTTACTTATTTATTTATTGCATTTTTATACCGCCCAATAGCCAAAGCTCTCTGGGTGGTTTACAAAATGTATTGTATTGGATTCAGACTTAGGGTGAAATATTATGCAAATTTAGGCAGAAAGTCCTGCGATCACCAGTATGCCCTAGCCAGCCATGCTGAGATTTGTAGGACTTTTTCTTTTCTGTCTAAGAATACATAGGATTGTGTCCTTAGACATGCTTAGAATAGGCCCATGGAAACCAAAGATACTTAAGATAGTCATGACTAACTTTAAGTCCCAAAGGCTGCAGTGAATCTAGACTTCAATGAGGATAGCTATGTCTGGATATGGCCAAATCAGTGTATTCACCTGGTTTCAGAAAATCCCTTTAATTAGGCTGACCATATGAAAAGGAGGACAGGGCTCATGTAACTTTAACAGTTGTAAAGAAAAGGGAATTTCAGCCAGTGTTATTTGTCTGCAATTAGTTCCTGGTGAAATTCCCTTTTCATCACAACAGTTAAAGTTGCAGGGGCCCTGCCTTCTTTTGTATATGGTCACTCTAGTATAGTGCCTGTGCCTTTAACTGTTGTGATGAAGAGGGAATATCACCAGGGACTATTTGCATACAAATGACTCCGGCTGAAATTCCCTTTTCTCTACAACTGTTAAAGTTACATGAGCCCTGTCCTCCTTTTCATATGGTCAGCCTACCTTTAATGCTCATTAGTATTTTGCAATGGATTTAAAACAAGTCTTCAGTTTAATTCTGCAGTTGTTTTTAAATCCAGCTGTTTTAGGAGCATCGGTTCACAAGGTGGTTTTCTTTAGAAAATAGATTTTTAATGGGTACTTTTATGTGTATCAGCTCATAGCAACAGGGCTGAACACAAGAATGTTTCAAGATAAAAATGGTGTTGAGGCAGCAGTGGGGGAGTTGAACAATGGCTCCAAGAGAGAATAGTCTAAATGAGTAAAAAGTAGGGATTTTTCCTCCCTGTCATGGATCTGCTTTGCACCCTTTCAAAAGCTGGTTTCTGCATTTGAATAGAAACCAGGTCATCAAAAGAACAACAGATTAGGATAGTGATGAGTCAGTGTTGAAAATCCAATATAAAGGTTTATATATATATATATATATATATATATATAATTTTTGTATCCCACCTATTAAGTTCTCGATCAGTCATAAATATTCTGATTTATAAACACTTGGGGGGGATCTGTGATCACATCCCGCCCCTTCATGAACTCCCCCACTGATGTCTCTTGGCTTATATTTTAACTAGCAATGCCAAGTCTTCCTCAACTCAAGCTAGTATTCAGTTTTCACTTCAAATTTTGGTTTAATCGTAGAGGAGCACCTTGGCCAATGCGAATTCTTTATTAGTTTTTTTTTTCTTTTTTTTTCTTTTTTTTTTTACACATTCATTTATTTCATTTCAAGGAGAAAACCGGATGTTGCAAAACTGGAATTTACAATTCTGAAGCCTCTTTCCCCTAAAAATTAGGGTGACCAGATTTTGGAAATCCAAATCCAGGTCCAAAATGGCCGCCCAAAGGGGGCGTGCAGCGCCCATGAGATTGTGTTGGGACTTCAAGTCCCATCATCCCCAGCAACATGCCCAAACCGCCCCAGTTGGTGTTGGACAACAACCCCCATCATCCTTGGGGATGATGGTATTTGAAGCCCTACACCATCTTTTAGAGCGGGGCATCAGGCTGCCCAAGGAGCAAAAAGCTTCCACCCCAGCGCTCGCTCGCTCGCTCGCCCTCCTCCCTGTTCAAAGCACTGCCGCGCCAAGCCCCTCGCGGGTGACACCCATCTGGGCTCATGTCGCTCATTCACTCGCTCGCGCTGCTGCTGCTGCTGCTGCTCTGTGTCGCCTCGCAGGAGGAAATGAGGGCGCCCAGCTCAGGTGTCCCGTCCCCCCCCCCCAATCCAGCCCTGGAGCCGGCGCACTTGGGGCACCACCGAGGAAACTTCCTCCTGGGCAGGCGAGGCAGGCAGGCGCCCCTCCTCGGCATACTTCCTCTGGCCCCTCCTCCAGACGATCAGGGGCTTCTTCTAGACCAGCGCGACCACACAGGCCGCAACTTCCAGCCCTTCCTCCAGGCCGAGCTGAGCAGTTTCTAGTCCTGTGCGGTCACGCTGGCCTAGAAGAAGCCCCAGATTGCCCGGGGGAGGGGCTGGAGGAAGTGTGCTGAGAAGGGGCACCCGCCTGCCTCGCCCGCCCAGGGGGAAATTTCCTTGGTGCCGCCCCAAGCGCGCCAGCTCCAGGGCTGGTTTGGGGGGGACGATGCGGAGCAGCAGCAGCACGAGCGACAAGAGCCCAGGTGGGTGTCGCCCACAAGGGGCTTGGCGCGGCGGTGCTTTGAACAGGGAGGAGGGGGAGTGAGCGAGTGCTGTGGTGGAAGCTTTTTGCTCCTTGGGCAGCCTGATGCCCTGCTCTAAAAGATGGTGTAGGGCTCCAGATCGAGCCGACTGTTTCCCCGGAGGTTTGCCCCCGGGGCCTGGTCGGCCCGGATCGCCCCAGTTTTCTCGGTTAGAACCTGGAAACCCCTGGCGATCTGGTCACCCTACTAAAAATACTCTAGAGGAGTTGCTCTGAAACTTCCCTGAGTTTCTAAATTCTGTTCTCATTAGGAGCCACTCTAAAATGCATGACTGAGAATTAGAATAAATGTACGTCTTCAATGTTTTTTTTTCTAAATTATTTGTTTCATTTTGGAGGGGCTTGGAGCTAAAACGGCATGACAAAAGTCCACCTAAAGTGGGATTACAACACCCTTCTGTGCTTATAACATCTGGGGTAGAGTGTTTGTTTGTTTGTTTTTATTACCTCTTACAGGTGAGAAATGCACTGAACAGAAGAGAGACAGAATTAGCCCCTCTTAACAAGGAACGAGAGATTTGAAATCTTGAGATGGATAGAGCTCAGAGGTTTGTGGTGCGTCTAGTGGTGAAGCACAGCACACAAAAAAACTTATTTCTTTAGACACATCTCTTAATCATTAGACAGTTCACACCTTGAATTAAAACAGCAGTAACCAGTAATGAAGCACAGGGATCACTAAAAAATTACATTGTAAACTAAAATAAAAAGGCAATACAATCCTATTCAAAAGAGCAGCGAGAACTAGTTTTTGTTGAGAGAGAGAGAGAGAGAGAGAGAGAGCACAACAACATCTTCAGCTGGCATCCAAAGTCCCATCAGGGAGAGTGCTTTACAAATGGACCACAACTGAGAAAAGTGCCACAACAGACAAGGCCCTGCAGCCCAACTAACTTCAAAAGATGGCAGCCAGAGGCAAAACCTTTTAACTTCTTAACACTTCTTCTACTTTACTACTTCTTCACACAGTGCATAGTTAATCTATGGAATTCACTACTACAAGATGTAGTAATAGCCACCAATTTGGATGGTTTTAAAAGGGGGTTAGATAAATTCTTGGAGAAGGCTGTCAATAGCTACTAGTCCTGATGGCTGTATACTAACTCCAGTAGCAGAGGCAGCAAACCTATTACATCAGTTGCTGGGGAACATGGGCAGGAGGGTGTTGCTATGCTCATGTCCAGCTTGTGGGATCCTGGTCAGCAACTGGTTGGTCACTGTGTGAACAGAATGCTGGACAAGATGGACAATTGGTCTGATCCAGCATGGCTCTTCTTATGTTCTTACATAAGAGGTACAGCTTAAAATAATAATAAAAAATAAACAGCTTTACCCCTTTGATTTTTCCTGTATGTGGCTCCAAAACATACACAAAATGGTCAGGTGATCCACCACCACCACCACGGCCCTGGTCAACTGGCGGTCCCACAGGGAATTTTCCTGGGACTAGAATGGAAAGGAACCTCAATATTCAGAGAGCTGATGGCTGTCATTGCCCCACCACCCTGTGACATTAATATGGGAATTATAAAGTCTGTCTATCACTATGAGAGACAGAGAGGTGCGTCTTTGTTGTCCCCCCATCCCACTTCATTCTACCCACAACAGTCACCAGGGAGTCAGGGGACTTTCCAAATATCCTTCAGACTGTAGTAAGCCCATCTACCCGCCGAATCTGCCCTGAAACATGTGGAGGCAAACTTCGCTATCTGTTACTGGAATCTGGTATTTTTTTTCTGGATTTCAATGCTGTGGTGATTATAAGAAGTCACACCCACCCTGCGGTTAAAAAAAACAATCAACCAAAAATCATGGTGATGTCAATACCCCAGAATTGAAATGTGGTATGGAGGTTCACATGAACCTACCCATGTGTGGAATGCCTGCTTCAGGAGGGGGCAGAATTTTGGCTTCTTCGGGGTTCCCCCTTGCATAATGTAGCCTTACATGTCTAATCTATATGCCATGTAGGGCTGATTCACTCCACTGCCAAATGCACAGCTAGTAGGGTGTGTGGGTCACATGCATGTCATTGTTGGAGGTGGGGTAGCCACCGTGAACCTCCAACTTTGTGCATGATTTCAACATGTGAGGGAACATGTATGACCCCTCTAGTGTTACTTGAATATGATGAAAAAGGAATCTCAGGCAAAGCCTGTCACATCGGGGATAATGTTGTATGTCATCTTGGGCAATGTAGAAAGTTATAAGTACAAATACTACAATTGCCATTTGGAGAATGACTCTGTTCTATTTACTTGATGTGACCATAGGGCAGAATCCGGCCGAAGCAGAGGAATCCCCATTGGTTACAACAGAGTTCAGTACATGTTTACATTTCTCCCACTGTAATTACTGAGACTAAACTTTGACTAGATAGTGCCCTCATTACTTGTACTTTTCCCCTGACTGCTCAAAATAAGAAATTTGGATTAAGTGTGTCTTAGTTTTAAAGGGAAACTTCATTATTGTGTCTGCTCTACGGAGGAGCAGGGGCTACCAAATGAAGTGAGATGGGTGGGTATTAAGGAGAGTGCCTTTTCAATGGTGGCATCCCAGTTGTAGAATGATCTCCCCAGAGAGGATTGCCTGGTGCCTACCTTGTAATCTTTTTGGTGCCAGGTAAAAACTTTTTTTTTATTATTTTCCTAGGCTTTTTAGCCTTTCAATTTCTGAAAATTGTGTTAGTGCATTTTTAGATCTTTGTCCTGCTGCTGGCTTTTATCTTGATTACTGCTTTGGGTTTATTCTGTTTTAAACTGATGGTTTTATATTATGTTTTATGATGTTATTGTCTTTTACAGTTTTAAGCTTTATCTTGTGAACTGCCCAGAGGGCTTCTTCTAATGCGCAGAACAGAAATACAATCAATCAATTTTTCTAACTCACCTGGAGACCCTGGGAGAGGGTTCCACACATGGCATGTTAGGCTAAGACCACAGAAACTCAGATTCAAATCACTGTTCATCCAAAAGCTTACTGAATGATCCTAGGCCAGTCACTATCTGTCAGCCTGATCTACTTCACGAGGTTGTTGTAAGGATGAAATGGGTCTGGGAAGAATCATTTATAGGGCCTTGATATCCTTGTAGACAGGGTGGGTTGAAACTCTAATAAATTAATATAAATAAAAATGGCTGACTGCACTGAAGAAACATATTGGATTTTTTTCTTTAATAGAGCAATAATACGGCTTGATTTAATTTTCATGAACATCTCCCCCGATGTTGTGATATGAAAGCAAAACATGTAGCTTAAACAATTAGCTAGTGTGGAGGAGGGGGGTTGGGTCAATTAACCAGTCAATTAACCAGTCAAAGACTGTCTGTTGACCAGTCAGATGGCCACCATCAAATATTGTGAAATATTCAATGAAGTCAGTAATGCCTTAGATGCCAAGTGTATGGCAGCCTCCCCCTTTTATTGTTTTTTTTTCTTGGTGTCCTCAGAACCTAATGGCAAGAGCAATGGCCACTTGGTCCCAGCTTTAGAAGAGGCTGGGTGATGAAAACACACCTTACTCATTTTGGAATGGGCACACCTTCCCTGCAACAACCAACTCCAGAGGTTTTCTGCCCTCTACACTCTCAAACAAACCAAATGGCCCAGGTTCTGTCCTCACTGCAGGCATCTATGAACAGCAACACAGAATTCAGGAGGAAATGTGGAACACTAGGGACAGACCGAAGTAGTTTTTTTTTTATTGTTCTTATTACATTTCTATCCTGCTTTTTTTGTTCTGAAGGAACCCAAAACTGCATGCATAACCCCCCTCCCTTTCTTTTCATCATCACAACAACAACAACCCTGTGACGTAGGTGGGGCTGAGAATCTGTGACTAGCTGATAGCCACCTAGTGAGCTTCCATGGCTGAGTGGGGACTAGAACCCGGATCAACTGACTCCCTGTCCAACACTCTAGCCACTACACCACAATGGCTCTCAGTGTCGATGCCCAGGGCATTAAAAAAACCCAGTGGTAAAAGTTTAATAATAAACAAAATAATTGACATTTGGCAGCCATGTAATGGTACTCCAAAATCTGAGGAAAAAGGTGAACTGTCTTACCTTGCAAATGATTATTATCACTAAAACCATTCCATGCACTGTGCTGACTCAGGGCCTTCACATGATCTGGCACACCTTGTGTCATGAATTGTATCCTTAAGGTTTCTCTGGAAACCTGCCCCCCCCATGTTAGGTACATGGGAAGCTGCCTTATCGAGCCAGAACACTGGTTCATCTAGCCCATTTTGTCTACACTGACCGGCAGCAGCTCTCCAGGGATTCGGGCAGGATCCTATCACTGAGCTACAATCCTTCCTATTACCAGAGTCCTCTCTATTTGTTACTGTTCTTTGCACACAGTTTGATGGCAAGGCAAGTTACAAATTTTCAACAAACAAACAAACATCCTAATAAATCAATGCTTTAAATACATGATCAACATCCAACTGGACCATGGGCCATCCTCAATGGTCCATTGAACAACAATCCTTATGACTGGTCATATGTCAACTGCATTAAGGGGGGTTATTATTATTATTTTTAATTTTGTTTACAGCAGTTCAATGAACCCAACTGTGCATTTCTACAGTTTGCTGCCAACTTGATAACTCTGTTTGAAGGGAGCATTTCTCTTCTAGAAAAATAACTTTGCCTGCTTAATGCCTTACTCCCGCTGACAAATGTGCCATGTGGAACCTCCCTCCCTCCCACCCAACAATAGTTAATTGCCATCTGGGAGATTTGCCCACCCAAATCACTCTGTTTCTGTTAGGCTGGAATCCGAGTGTCCGTCTCTGTGCTTATAGGAGAGCATGTGTGAAGTCCCTCGGCTTCGCAAGCTTTGCTTACGGTGAGCATCACAGAATGAAAGAGGCTGCATCCGTCTGTTTTAATTAATCAGCCATAACCTGTTCAGAACGCTGATGCACCTTGGTAAAAAAAAAAGGCAGTGTTGCAGGAGCATGTTTCATTTTGAAATCGTGAGACGGCTTTCCACCGTGCATAACCCACCTTGCAAATTACAACCTCAGCTGCCGCAGCACATCTATTAATCTGGAAGAGAGATGACATTCCCAAGTGGCCCCGGTGCCTTTTGCGACTCCCTGGCGACCCACCAATCCTCCCGGTGCTTTCTCTACATGTAGGGAGTGTGCCGTGTGTTAATCAGGTCAATGATCATCCAATAGGCTCGGGGGACATGACAGACACCTATCACAGCCGCCGCTGCCACCGGATCCTTCAGACCTGAGCACATGCTGTTGAACATCCCCCTTTTAAGCAACAGAGCTTTTGTACTCTTTCACTTACTCAGGTCCCTCCTGAGGATTCCAGCTTATCTTTCCTTCTCTCTCCTTTCTCTAGACAGTGAGGAGTTCAACATCAACAGTGAAAGACAGCCCAGGATGCATCTCTACCTGGAGGGTGCTGATTGAAAACTTAAGATTGCCCTCCAAATAACTGCTGATTTTGGAGACCTTGCTTCCTTCTGTTTGCTTTGTTGAAAGAGAGGATTTTCAATTAAGGTAAGTGCTGCGTTATCTGGTTGACTGCATCACTCTGAATTTTCTGCATCGAAAGTTCTAAATGAGTAAACTGACATTCTGCACTGCAGCAGCTCAGTTTGTTGTGTCAGGAGGAAAAGAAGGGGGAAGCAATAGAGGGGCTTATTTTAGGAAGAAGTGTCCCAGAATAGAACTATTGTCTCGGGAGAATGTCTGCTTGTTATTACCTGTAAAAAGTACAAACTCTTAGAGAAGATATTTTGATGATACTTGAAATCTTTAGAATCTTATTAAACTAATTATATTTTATATATAGGAGACATGTGTTAACAGGGACATGCATATGATATGTAAAAGACTATTATTATTATTATTATTATTATTATTATTATTATTATTATTTTCATTAGAGAGCATTGCTTGCTAGGCAAATAAAAATGTCATAGTCGAAGCCTTTCAAAGTCTTGCCACAGAAGCAGGCAGTGGCAATTTAAATGCATGAGGGGAATATTTGTTCAGCATTCCAGGTTAGAAATGAGACCAAAGGAAAAAACGACTTCTATCAAAGAAATGTATATTTTGAGGGGGTTAAACATACAGCATCTTCTGAAATGGTTTCCTCTTGCAAGATGAGCAGCTGAATTGCAGTGGAGGTAGGGGGTGGAAATTGCTTCGGATGCGGTCGGGAAATGAAATCTATAGTTGTCAGCAGTAATAAAAGGTGACGTGAATAGTCATTTTGATTAAAAGGCCGGGAACAGATAGAACAAAGAAAGCAAGCATGGTGGCGTGTTAAGAGAGAGAACTAAACCGATGGCTGAGATGTTTTATCTGGGGAGGGGGCAAAGGCAGGTGAAAGCAGAGAGTCTTGAAAGATTAGCAATCTTTTGAGTGAAGGTCTTCAGACGCTTACATCTGAAACTGCTCTTAAGTCGCTAGCCTCTTTGCAGCAGCAATGGTAAATTCCAAGATGGGCTCAGCCTTCTCAGTCTAAACTCTAAAAGTTGACAGAAAAAGTAGCAAGCTGTCTAGAAGTTTGTCAAAATGTGAGGGTATGTCACAGCCATTCCGAATTCACCTTTCTCTTACTTTTAACATCCATTCCTTCACTAGGGATACTGGGGGTTGAACGAATGCTCTACCTTTTAACAAGAAAACTATTCTGTAGGGTCGGTGCAAATATAACGGATGTAACACGATATGACACTACTTTTCTGTGAGTGCATTTGCAAGGTTCATTAAAAAGCATTAACTATCGACAGAAAAGTTATTATTATGCATCCCATTGATATGGTGCATATCAATTGTTGAGAGTGCTTCACATATATTAGTTCTGTCATCTTTACAGCTGTCCTCTGAGGAATGTCAGAACCTTATCATCACTATATTGTGGGAAGAGGTGGGTGGGGTGGGGGTGGGATGAGGCAAAGAAAAAAAAGTAGCTTTTCTAAAAGAACCTTGTGAGTTTATGGCTGAGGTGAGATTTAAAGCAGAGACTTCCTGACTCATACATTAGCCAGGTATTTACACTGTGTATACTACAGGGCACTACAGTTACTACTACAATCACTTCATATATGCTTAATTAAAGCATCTCTTATGTAGTAAATTGATGCATGTATTCCCTGAGAAATTTCCCTTCATAAATAAAAACTCTTAAGGTAAGCTGGTATCTGAAATACATAAAAACACCATAGTGTACAGAATTGTGTGTAGATCATACCTCCCCCCCCTTTTAAGCACAGGTGCAACATTTGCCATGATGAATTGGCTGTCTGCAATATTGTGGGCCATCATTGTGTTCAGATAAATATTGTAGGAAATGCTTAAAAAGCACTGTTATATATTGTAGCCATGTTCCAGGTGACTTTTCATAGGAAGATGCCTTATTAAATGGACTATTTGTCTTTTAACCCAGGAATGTGTCCTCTAATTGGTAGTACTCACCTGGTTTGCAGGCACAGGTTGTTTCCATCACCTAGTACTTGATCTTTTTAACTGGAGTTGCCAGGGGCTGAACCTTGAATCTTCTGCATGCAATGCATTTGTTCTACAACTGAGCTATGGTCTATCCTGTAGCTTGTGATTGAATTCAGTGGGAGACATTTAAGGATGTGTTTAACTCACACACTGAAATCAGTAGGGATTCCAAGCGATTAAAGTGGATAGGATTATTGTATCATTGGATTCACCCATATATTTCATCCATATAGCATATGCACACGGTCTTTCATCTGGTCATCCAATGGGCAACACACTCAGTTATGACCTGGATGCACTTTGCCATGGCTACTCTAGGTGGCTTTGTGAGAAGTGTTTCCACTCACGTTAATTCCCTTTGCTATAAATTTATTTGTATTTATTTATAAAACTGATTAGTTTTTTTCCTCCTTTAATCAAAACATGCAAAGCGTCCTGCAGATGATATTTAAGAAGTAAAAACAATTTTAACATGTCTCTATAATCTAGACCCTTGTTGTGTGTGTGGTGGTGAGGTGGTGGTGGGAAGTATGGGACCTTTGTTCAAACTGCAGTGGAATGACTGAACAGAAAAATGGGAAGACCCCCAAATAGTGCTCTCTGCCTCCAACTCACCAGATTTATCCGAATTGTTCCTTTCTCTCCCCAAATCCGTTTCTCCTTTCCCCCATGTTTAGGGATGGGAGAGAAATATGTTCAATTTACATTTTAATGCAAACTTACCTGGGCAGGATCTACACTACTGCTTTATAATGGCATATACCAGTATTGACAACTGTTGGGGCCCATAACACATTGCATATACCACTTTCAAAGTGTTATATCCTGCTTGGTGTTGCTCTGGACCTAATGTCGCACTTTCAAACCACTATGGAAACCAAAACTTGTTTATCCTTCAAAATGTGCACTTGTCCAAATTTTGGGATGAAGCTATCCAATCAAAAAAATGTATGAAAAATGTATGTACTGAGGCAAAGTGCATACAAAACACACATACTGGTGAAAATAATGTTGCCAAAATATGCATATTAGTTAACATTGTGAGCAAAATTGCATACAAATGTTCATGCAAAATAATTAAAAAAAATATTAATTCTCAAAGTTCAGGATGGGCCAAACTTAAGACCTGAAAAATGAGAAACTTAGAGAACCCCTTGTTAACTAAATCCTAGTTGCTGTTTTTTTTCTCCTTTCTAGTTAGTTGCTCACTGGTTTCCCCCTTGCAAGCATTTCAATGAATGTAGGGCTGGAGGTTCTGGCATTCTCCCTCCCCATCTCAGCCATCCTACTACAGGTTGATCCCAGGTACCATAATCCCTACCACCACTGTTAGAGACAGTGGAGTTATGTTTAAAACATAAACACATAAAACCAAGATTTTAAAAGGGCAGCAGAAACAGAAGGAGTAAAAAATGGGACTTTGTAAATAGAAATGTTTTCCAGTAGAAAGCAATCAAACAAGCTTGTCTGGGCAGGGAACAAGTTTCCAGAAGCAAGCTTGCCTGGGCAGGGAATTCCATAGTAAGGGTGCCACTACTGAGAAAGCCCTCGTTCATGCCCTCACAAAGTTGTCAATTTTGATGGGACACAGAGCAGGGGCCCATCTGCTGATTTTAAAAGACAGGCACATACTGCAGAGTTGAGGCCTGCCTTAGGCATGCATGGGGCAGGCTATTGACAACCTCAGAGGTAATAATGTGTTGAGCTGACCTTGGATAACATATCAGGATACAGTACAACGAAACTATCAGGATAATGAAACCATGTTTCATTACTACTGTGTGTGTGTTTGTGCCTTACACAAACTCTCTCTCTCTCTCTCTCTCTCTCTCTCTGAGTGAATATAAACACACACACACACACACAATATATATATATATATATATATATATATATATATATATATATTCAAAGTTTACAATATATATAAATAGGCTGACCATATGAAAAGGAGGACAGGGCTCCTGTATCTTTAACAGTTTCATAGAAAAGGGAATTTCAGCAGGTGTCATTTGTATATATGCAGAACCTGGTGAAATTCCCTCTTCATCACAAAGTTAAAGCTGCAGAAGCCCTCCCCTCTTTTGTACATGGTCAAGAGACAGGGCTCCTGCAGCTTTAACTGTTGTGATGAAGAGGGAATTTCACCAGGTTATATATGCATACAAACAACACCTGCTGAAATTCCCTGTCCTTTGCAACTGTTAAAGATACAGGAGCCCTGTCCTCCTTTTCATATGGTCACCCTATATATAAACATTTCAAATCATAGAATCATAGAATAGTGGAGTTGGAAGGGGCCTATCAGGCCATCACGTTCAACCTCCTGCTCAGTGCAGGGATCCACCTGAAAGCATACCTGACAGATGGCTGTCCAGCTTCCTCTTGAATGCCTCTAGTATGTGATAGCCCACAACTTCCCTAGGTAATTGGATCCATTGTCATACTGCTCTAACAGTCAGGAAGTTTTTCCTGATGTCCAGATGAAAACTGAGTTCCTGTAACTTTAGTCCATTATTCCGTGTCCTGAATTCTGGGATGATTGAGGAGAGATCCTGGCCCTCCTCTGTGTGACAACCATTCAATTATTTGAAAAGTGCTATCATGACTCCCCTCCATCTTCTCTTCTCAAGCTAAACATGCCTATTTCTTTCAGTCTCTCCTCACATGTAGTTCACAGTGATTCCCGTATATTATTTCAGCAATCCTTACAAGGCTACTGTGGGCCAGAATTCTTCCCACAATGTACATGGTGAGAGAATACTGAGTGCCTATCCACATTGCCCTTAAAACGACTTATGTTTAAAAACATGGTTTTTAAGTCGTTTCATTCCGTGGTAGGACACACTGAGCAGTACTTACGTTTCATAGCGACTGCTTCCTCCGTGTTCACTGGTGTCACACAGGGTTAATTCTGGGTCTCTTCTTCTTTCCTTTTTGTTTTGCAGGCTGCTTGACCCGCCCACTTCTCTCTCCTTAACTCAAGCAGCCTGCAAAACACAGAAATAACCCTGTGTGACACCAGTGAATGCTTTGAGAATGGAGGAAGCAGTTGCTATGAAACGTAATACTGCTCAGTGTGTCCTACCACGTAATGAAATGACTTAAAAAAACACATTTTTTAAACAGACTATAAGTCGTTTTAAGGGCAATGTGGATAGGCAGTGTGTTAGCTAAACCACCTACCTTGCTCATAGATCAGTTGAAGGGAAGAATCACACATTACCAAAAACAAACACAGGACTGCCACATGTCTCTCCCATCCCTGTAATGTGTGCTTAAGTTATCTCACACCTTCCTGACATCATGGGAGTGAGGGCCAAAATTATGATGGCTATATGTTGCCTCCAGTATCCAAGGCAGCATTGCCACTGAATACCAGCTGCTGGGACCATGAGACATAGGCTCAATTCAGACGACACAATAAACAACTGGTGTGGGGGAAACAATCGTCAGTTGTTTTGACTATTGTGTCATCTGAATGCTGCCATAGTCAACTCAGCGCTGATCCTAATCCACACCACAGTTGATTATTTATTACCAGGTTGTGTGGGGAGTACCCCCTAGTTGAACAACTGTAAAGTTGATTATTACCCCACCATTGACTATCGTGTCATCCAAATTGAGCCAGTGTATGCTAATGTGCTACTTGCGGACTTCCCATAGGCAGCAGGTAGGCCACTGTGTGAACAGAAGGTTGGACTCTGGTCTGATCCAGCAGGGCTTTTCTTACGTAATATACTATCTGCTCCTGTTAATAGTCAAATCACACAATTATGCAATGGCTATGGTAGCTTTCAAACATTCTTCAAGACAAGCCACACATGAAGCTGATCTCAATAGTCCAAAGATAATGGTGCTAAAATGTAGGCAATGGTGGCCACTTCACAGAAATGTAATGGAGAAAGTTGTGGACACGGTCTGGCAAGACCCGGCCTTAGATCCCCACTTAGTGATGATGCTTGCTGGATGACCTTGGGGAAGTCACATCTTTCAGCATAACCTTCACTCGCAGGATTGTTTGGAGAATGAAAATGGGGGACCGTATATGATGCCATAAGCTCTTTGAAGGAAGGTCAAGATAAACGTGTAAGTAGTACATAATCAAGTAGTATAGTAGTACATAACATCATGATAATCAATAAGATGCTGCTGCACTTTAGATACTTAAAAATGCAATTTATTCATATTGGACTCAGATAAATAATAAGATTTAGGAATACCTGCCTTTCTTTTTCAGTTCCATTTAGTCACTCTTCACAAGATGTAAAAACTTTGCTAAGGCAGCTTGAGTAAGCGAGCTCCTAATTTTACTCTCTGCACTGAATCACATTTCATAAATAAACAATGGCTTTTCACCATAATTAGCATATATTAATATAAATGAATCGCAATATTCATCCCACAAACGTTAATCAAAAGAAAATCACCCATTGATTTTTTTTAAAGCACCTTTCTAGGCTTCAGGAGTAAATATTGGCCATACAAGGGTTGAACTGCACAGTCACTCATAAGCTTCAGGTTTCCCACCCCTATGATTGTGCAAAATGCACACACACTAACTGTATTAAGCCTCCAATGTAATGGCAAATATCTCTTTAATCTTACATGGGAGTTGCGGAATACACTGGATGTGTGGTGCATCGCACTTGGCGATTCACAAAAGTTGGTTTGGTGCTCGATCTAGCCTTGAGAAAGAGAGCTCCATCAGATGAGCGTTTTATTGCACGCTCATTACTGAGCAATCACGGATTTTTGTGGGTCCTTCTCACGATGTCATCTGCCTCCTGTGTGCCTCTCGCCCCTTCTAGCCTTATTCGCACCACAAAAATTACTCGGCAAGTCTGATTTATTTTAAAGACGGAAGTTGCTGCTATCTCCTGCTGTGTGCAGGAGAAGCAGCGGGATCAAAATGGCACCGCTGGATGGGCCACATGCAAGTTGCTTACTTCCTCTTTCAAAAGAGGAAGTAATGAGGGACAAACGCGTGGACCGAGAAGTGACGGCAAGGAAAAGTGATTTTCCTCTGTGTGATGATGCTCAGAGAGTCTAACTATATGTGATGCTAATCGTGCTGCATGGAATCATGGGATTGTTCCCTCCCCCACCCTTTATTTGATCATATTTATAGGTGGAAGTTTAGTTGGGACCAATGCCCCTATGGAGGAGAGGTTTAACCATTCTTTTCCCAACTACAATTACAACAAAAATGCCCCCTTCCCTTGCTACAGTAGCCTTTTTTCTTAAGCCTAATCATCACGTGCAAGAGGGTGGGAGGATTTCCATTCCAATTGTGTCGGGGGGGGGGGGGAAGAAGTGCACTACAGTCCCAATGAATCTCTCACCCATGCCTGTAAGAGGGTGGGTGGGGGAAGGATGTGATTGCAAATGGTACAAAGAGCAATCTGAACAAAGCTCTGAATCATTGCTCACAATCTAAGGATCGGTTTGCCTCTGGAGCAAATATGAGCTAGCTGTGACACAGTGAGTATACATAGCCATGGATATGTGCGGCCCTTCTTTTTCATGGGGGATGGGCTTCCCAAACTGGACCTGTGCATGATAGGGATGGGAGAACCGGGGTTGCTTCAGCTTGCTGAAATTCTCCAGATTTCACTTCAAAGACTCACTCTTGTTCTTGCTTGCTACCTACATTATACGTTAGCTTACATGCATGGTGAAAGGCTGACGCATGTGCGCATGTCCAACTATGCCTGTTGCATCCTCAGCCAGGTAATGTACAAATTGAGAATCAAGGGTCAAACTTTGAATGCAAATATCTGTCTTGCATGACTCTCGATTGACTCTGGATTCATATGCATATCTGGCCTTTCACACATGTGCACTGAAAACATGCAAAAGGCAATGGGAGACTTTTCGTACCCTTCATAAAGAAATGCTAAGTGTACAGCACTCTCAGCTGCGTTTTAGCTTAGGGGCTGCCCATATGGCATGGGGTTGCCGCTCTCTGCAGGGCACAGGATTTGCTCACTGGACCCACCCTTTGCTTGGGCAGACAGCGACCAATCAGGGGTCACCATCCACTCAGAAATGCTTCTGCCACGGCTCTGGAGCAAGGATAGACAACGGATGCACTGTCCCCACCTCGCTCCAGGGAAAGAAGGTGGGGTAAGTCCCTGACCTTTTTAACTCGCAACGTCATGGGAAAACCTCACGATGGCTGCAAGGAAGCTGCTGCATTGTATAACTGACACAACACCACCGTGTGCCCACCGTGGGGCTTTCAGCTCATCTAGGCAGCCTGTCCATGACTGTGTCTTTGAGCTAGGCCAGTGTTGGTACCTTTGCCCCAAGGCAACGTATAGATAACTTATCCTTTCTTTCATTACTATATATATATATATATATATATATATATATATATCTTGACTAAGCTGTGTTGAATGTTTGCTGCCTGATAAACTTTCACAAAGAAGGCTTTGCAAACGTGAAGCCAATATTAGAGCACTGAGGTACGGAAGCCTTGTGTGGTCTGTCCTGCAAGATTACTCTGTTGGAGTGTGACGCTGCTATGAGAGAGACGTGGCCAGGGGGATCCTAAATCATGGGAAACGAATGACTTCACATTCTCACGTGTATATGTGGACCGTGTGTATTTTTACCTAGATACCAGGAAACACCTTAGGAGCACATCTGTTGTTCTGATCTCCATGCCCCTCTTATTTCCTGGAAAAGAAACAAGCCCAACAACACCTTGTTTAAGTATTATTCCTTTGATTGTTGCTTATAGCTGTCCTACAACATGGAAAGCCACGACTGTTAACTTTAACCGTGCTTTGCAGATATTAAAGTCACAGGGTAGTGAGAGACCAAAAGGAAAAAAAGAAAAAAAAACTGTCTAAGCCAATGTAATGCTTCCTTTATGCCCTTTGTGCCGTCTTTTCTCAGAGAAGAAACATAATAATAATATCGGGTCTAAGTGATTAATGTAGGGAACCGGACTGGTTTAACTTTTATGCTAAGTAAGCTAGAGAGCAGGGGCCTAATTTCCCCAAGGTCCCAGCCATCGTCTAATTGTCAAAGAGCACCTCTCATTTTCCCTTTAGGCTCTTTTTAAAAAATTCATAACTTAAAACAGGGAGCTAGAATACTTTAAAACTCTGGCTGCACTCATAGTGAATAGTTACGCTGCGCCTTTCTCCCACATCTCAACGATCCATGTGATACTGTGCTATGTGTCCCCTGATGTGGTCGATACATTGGAGAGAGATTGCCAAACATGTATTTCTATTGGTTAATTAGCTGTCCATGTTGCACTTAACTGATCAGTTGTCTTAAGACAGATTGTAACTACCATTGTGTAAAACACATTGGAAGAGATATGTTGCTTATTTCATTTTCATGGACCTTTGTAAAACAGTGGCTGAATTCGGATGACACAATAAGCAACTGTGTGTGTGTGTGTGTGTAGGGGGGGGGGGGAAACAATCGTCAGTTGTATTGACTATTGTGTTGCCCGAATGCTGCCATAGTCAACTCAGCGCAGATCCTAATCCCCACCACAGTTGATTATTTATTACCATGTTGTGTGGGAAGCACCCCCTAGATAAACAACTGTAAAGTTGATTATCACTCCACCATTGACTATCGTGTTGTCCGAATTCAGCAATTGTCTGAGTAGACATTCATCCAATTCCATGGACGTTCTCATTTTTCACTGATTTGTTAAAAAAAAGCAAAACAAACAAACAAACAATTATTCGGTTTAATGGAGGCCCCAAATGCTGTTGTAATGCATAAAAGAATGCCATTAACTACATTAACAGTTGTTCTTATGGCCTATTGTGTCCAGTAGAACAGAAATGATTGGGGGGTATTAATTAGGGATGTGCACTGGATCGGATCCGATCCACGATCCGAATCCGATCCAGGGGGAAATCGGGCTTCGTGGCCTGCCCGTGGGTGATGATCACCTGGCGCACTACCTAGGGGCAGGCTGCGAAGCCCACTCTCAGTAGCGGCCAGCGGCGGATGGGAGCAGACAGCCAGGAAAGGTAAGCAGGGGGAGGGGGAGGGGGCTTATCCCCCCAGGGCCGTCCGCTTCCATCCGCTAACGCCCGCGGATGGAAGCGGACGGCCCCGGGGGGATAAGGAGCATGGGGGAGGGGGCTTACCTGCTGGGGCCATCCACAGCGGACGGCCCCAGGGGGGAGGGAGTTAGGCCCCCCTCAGCCACCCGCCACCATTTTTTCCTCATAGACTTGCATTGGGGGAAAGCTTTCTTTCCCCCAACGCAAGTCTAGGGGGGGGGGGGGGAATGGTGGCCGATCCAAAAATTGGAAGTTCCGAATTTTGGATTGGGATCAGACCCGATCCAGTCCGGGGGCCTCCAATTTTGTCCGATCCGATCCGGGACAAAATTGGAGGTCCCGATCCGGGTCCCGATCCGATCCAGGGGGTCCTTGCACACCCCTACTATTAATAAACAAATGAGGTTAGAGAAAAAATCAGTGAACTTACAGAAGGTAGTTTGGTGTAAATGGGTCAGAGACCGACCTGAAATAAAACACTCAGGTAGTGGGCTGGGAGGATCAATGGGTTGTGCCATGGGCCTGCTCCCACCAGTAACACTGTTAATCCCAGAAGAGCCAGCTGTTTGGCTGCCACTCCATAACCATGTCCTCCACCCCCAAATTAAAGTTCAGTGACTGTGTCAGTCAAAGAGAGGGTGGGTGGGGACACAGCTGCAGCACTAAACGGGTTCCAGTATGTCACTCTGCCTTCAGGAAGAGGATGTGGAAGATAACACAGTGGAGGAGATAGAGGAAGCAGCCTTTCATGCTCGGCCCACTTGGTTTGTGAGGCCATTGGGCAGGACTCACAATAACATCCCCAGCTTTGGAGGACGTCTTTGCCTATCTGTGAACAAAGCGGTATTCCCTCGTTATCCCTCAACACACACAAGAGTTAGCAGGTGTTTGCCTGCAACATGGTTGTAGTTAAACTGGGATGTGTGTGAGCACAGATGCCACACACCCAAACCTCCCCACGTGCCTGGCTAGGTCTGAGACCTTCATGTGTTGAACATGAAGGTCTCCATGGGGGCTTTTAAGGGTGTTCAGTTGAACACACCTTCACAGCTCCTGCGATCACAAGCCCTGCCTTGTCAGGGTTCCCCATCGTGGGAACTGTATAACCACGTTCAGCCGGATGCATTTACAGACCCATATGCAGACCTTCATGCTCAATGTACAAAGGTCTCTGAGCTAGCTGGGTGTGCAGGGATATCATTAACTCTGCTTGCACACATTGTGTCCCCACTTTGGCCCTACACGTGATGTTGGGGCTAGGGATGTTGGAGAAATCCACAATTAGTTTGGATTTCTACGGGTCTGACCAGCAGATTCTACAGCGGACCAGCCTTTTCTTGCCTGGTGTGGTGTAGACTCCGCCGACATGGAGGCTGACTTTTTATTTGTTTGTTTGTTTTTACTGTTGGGGGAGGGGATTTGTGCAAATGCAGATTTGCAAACAGGAATAAAATTCTCACTTAAAATCCAATTCTGTCAATGAGCGGATAATGGAACGAAAGGCGCTTGACAGTCCACAAAACACAGATGGACCGGATTTAACAAAATCCATACCTCCTTAATGGAAGCAAATGCAAGCACAGGGCTACTGTACAGCATTATTTATTTATTTATTTATTTTAAAAAAAACATTTTAGCAGGTAGTGGTCAAGCACAGGTCCTCAGAAGTAGCTTGGTGTGAAAAGGTTCCATTCGCTGACACTTTTATGATATTTCTTTGTTGCCTTTCTTTGAACCCTCTTCAGAGGCCTTAGCAGATGCAAGTTTAGCGCCAAGATAAATCCAGTATTGCTTTGCTAATAAAGCCCTAATCAGTCTGTATTTTACCAAAGATTTATTTCAATTTCTAGAAACAAGGAGAACGTGTCAGTATTTGTGTGGAGGGGGTGGGGGTATGACGGTTTGAGGCCTACAGAGGCAAGGGGAAACCAGGGTTTTTTTTTCTGTTGTTAGGGGGTATCCCTGAGAGGACTAGGGTGACCAGATAAAATCCAGGTCAGGGCTCATGTAACTTTAACAGTTGTAGAGAAAAGGGAATTTCAGCCAGTGTCATTTGTATGCAATTAGTTCCTGGTGAAATTCCTTCTTCATCACAGCAGTTAAAGGTGCAGGCACTATACTAGAGTGACCATATACAAAAGAAGGCAGGGCCCCTGCAACTTTAACTGTTGTGATGAAAAGGGAATATTACCAGGAACTAATTGCATACAAATGACACTGGCTGAAATTCCCTTTTCTCTACAACTGTTAAAGTCACATGCGCCCTGACCTGAATTTTATCTGATCAGCCTAATTTCTCCAGTTAAGTACTTTCTGTTTTGGGAGAAGAAGGTATAAAAAGAGAGGAGAGAAACCGCCAGAGAGATAAAGCAGGAAAAGGCATGAGCCCGAGGAAGAAGCAGCTGGGAAAGCAGAAATGCATCTAGGGTAAAATAATTTGCATTTTTGCAACCTGTATTTTCTTTTAATACATTTGTATCACTCAGCTCTATTGACTAAATATCCTTATTTGTAATTTGGTTGTTTTCATATGCTAGTAAACTGTTGTGTTAAGCCACAAGTGTCTGGAGTGTCAGCTCACCCCACCTCTGTAGCCTAAACCCCACGTGATTGGGAAGGAGAAGGTAAAAAGAAGGAAGGACTCTTAAGGGGGCAAGATATTCTTGAAGAGTTGTTCAAGGGGTCCAGTACATGGAAGGAACCTTGACCCGCGGCAGTGGCATTAAATGTCATTTGTGACATTAAAACAAAACAAACAAAAAAAATATGTGCAGTACATGAGAGTTTGTGTGCACCCTTGCCTTTCCTCTTCCCTCCTCTTCCCATCCACCATGATGCCCCTTTCCCCTCTCCCCATCCTTGTCTGAAGTCATGGCATTTATGTTGGAAGAAGAGTTGTCCTGGAGCTTCCTACGGCAGCTGGGGAGGGGGAGGGGGGCGGCAGAGGTGAAGCTCCAAGTGGGGATTTTCACTTCTGAGATTGTAGCTCTTACGCCGCTCAAGGAGAAAATTCCCAGTATCCTATGGTCCCTCAGACAATATCTAGAGAACATAGTATTTTGCCCTTTGAAAGCAAATTAAACAATATTTAAAGATATCTCTTAGACTGAGGGAACTGGGAAAAATGGTCCCAAAGCTGCAATTCCTAGCATTTCACAAGAAGGTCAAAAAGTAATGAATAACAAAACAAGTAAGTAAGATCCTGGAAAGTAATGAGGAGCCTGCAATTTAAGAAGTTAAATTAAAGCTCAAACTCTTGAAGATAAGGGAAAGAAAATCAGGGCGAGCCATACTTTTGAGCAGAATTGGGTGCCTGATTTGGGTTACTCCCAGGTAGAAACACTTGTAGGATCCTCCTCCCCCAAGGTCCCCAAATAACTGGGCTGGATTGGATACTATACAACTTGACTCGGATGGGAGGTGGGTGCTATTTGCTGCTCCACCTCATACAACAAAATATCTTAGGCCAGCCAGCTCTCACAAGAGTTAAGGTATTGCAGGAACGACACAAATGGAAGAATTCAGAGCAATCTTCACTCTGCTCCTGAAAATCCAGCACCTTTATGTATGTGCAATGGACTCAGCAAAAGCTTACTTGTGTTTTCTGTTGTTACTCTGTTTTTACAAAACTGTGAACTTCAACAGCAATTCAACATCTAAAGACTATTGGCAGCAACCTAATTTTAAAGAGCTGGTACATTATTCATTTGTAACTCTAATATCCCTTTCCTGAAACTCCTAGTCATACAGTGTGACTGCATGTGTCCCACGTACCCCCCCACCATATCAATGAAACCCTGTTGCTGCACAACAACTAGTACAATTACTCTTACTGCTACTACTAATATCGTTAGCATATGTGTTGCATATTTCATATTCATTATTTCAGTAATCGTTACAAAGCTGTTGTAGGCCAGTACCATTCCCATAATGTAAAATACGAATGCACATCCATTTTACCCCTTAGGGCCACATCCAGTGTCAGATGCAGGGCCAGGGGTTACACACACACACACACACACACACACAATTTCCCCAGCCTCTCCCAGCCCCCACCACTCCATTGCTTTCTTATCTTTTTCTTGTTGTTCTTAAAAGGCCAGTCTGGGAGCAGCTCCCTACAGGACTCTCTGGTTCCTGACATAAAAGTCCCATTCCTAAAGCAGCCTTTGTTGGCAATTCCAAAGAGATGGCAGTGAGCCACAGATTGCCGGCAGAGGTTGGGAGTCGCACAGAAGGGTCCAAGGTTGTGCACCCCCAGTATAAAAGGTGGCTAGCTAGGGCGAAGAGAATACTGAGTTGTAGATGGCCAAGGTAAGAGAGCAGAATGACATGATTCAAAAAGATAGAGTCGGCTACGTGTCTGCCTCCTCCCAGGAACATGTGTTGCAACATATCTCATGTCCTCCTGACGTGATGACTCTGAAGGTCCAAGTAGATCTGTTACAGGAGGCCCATGAATAGGGGTTCTGTATGTTATTGACCGGAGGTATCATCTTGGGGAAAGATTTTAATTGGGTGAATGGCACAGAGGGAAAAGGCTTAACCTTCCCCCACCAGCATCAAAGTCCCCATCTGAATCCATTCCCACTCCTGCTGTGCCTGCTATTTAAGCCTGTATAAGGTTCACCTGCACATGTGGAGTTTTGCCCATTGTGTTTTTCCAAACATGATCCACAGTTCTGGCTGACATTTGAGGGAGGGGAAGACTCAGCTTTATGACATCAGGACACAAGCGAAGGTGTATAAGATGTAATTGCGGTGGACAGCACACTGGATACTAGAGATGGGAGAATCAGCCATGTTCAAGATAACCAGGGCAGGATCTACACTACTTTTTTAAATGGTTTATAACAGCAGTGACAACAGTTGGGGTCCAGGACACACTTCATATACAGTTTTCAAACTCTATCATATTCTGCTTGGTGTAGATCTGGCCCAAGATGCTCCAGACTTCACCTTGAAGGTTGGATCACCTCACTCCTATTTTCGATTATGATTGTTTTTCTTTTGTTCAAATGGAGAAAGTGTGCATTTTGGTACCCTTTAAATAATAATAATAATAATAATAATAATAATAATAATAATAAGTGCATACTTTTTCCCCCAAAGGCAAAATCGTGGAATGCGGCATGCTCTTGAAAGTGTGCACTCATTTCCCCCCATGGACTAAATCATGAAATGCACCTATATGTGCATTTTGAAAAATGATTTTTTAGAAAGTTCTAAAGAAAAAAAACATGTGTTAGTGTTCGTATTTGGAGGTATGAACAGGGCGAGTGAAGAAGAATCAAAATGAAATTCTCATACTAGATGTAGGGCTTACTGTTTTTGATGTGCTTTGTGTAATGCCTGCTTGGGGCCTTAGACTGAACTTTACCAATGGCCATCGCCCATTCCTTAGAGACTTTCCACAGCATTGTTTCTTCTCTATCACTATGGTCGCCTCTTCATGGGGCCTCTTTGGGCGCGCAGCGGCGGAAGCAGTCGGCACGCCGCGCATTGATGCTCCTGCCGTCAGTCTTCACGGCAGGAGCGCCACGGCGGCTTTTCCTGTTGCCACCGCCGCGCCTGCGCCTGCCCAGCATCAGCTGGACGGGCGGCTGGAGCGGCTGCCCACCTACTCTAAGGTAAGTGGGTTTTAAAAAATATAAATAAATTGGGGAAGGACAGCGGAAGTGGTGCAGCGAGTTTATGGCTCGCTACTCCACCCCCTTCCCTGCCCAGCCCGTTCCGCTCTGAAAAAAGTCAGGCTAAATGCCCGACTTTTTTAGTGCGGAGCAAAGGGCCTTTGCCCCTAGATTGCTTCAAATTGGCGGCAGCGTCATGTAACCCAACTGCCACCATTTCGAAGCACTGCGAGGCAAAGCGCCCGTGAAGAGGTACCCTATGTAATCCCTTGTGATTATGGAAACTAGAGGTGTCTGACTCCTGTCTGAACTGTAAAGAATGAGCCTTTGATCTGCTTCAAAATCATTGCCAGTGTGAATAATCTGGCATGGCACCATCACATAGGCCTACCTGCCATTCTTCTTAACGCAGAGAACCCAAGCATATCATGCACAAAGTCATGTGCCAGAGATGTGCCACTCCTGAGAAATAACCTTGTCTGACAGTTTGAAAAACAAATATAAGATCTGGACAGCCGTCTAAGCATTTTTAGGTCAATTTGAAATGAATAATAAAAACGAGGATTTAGAACATATCTTAAAGATCTTTCTCTCTTTGAATGAAAGAATATTTTGTTCTATGCTTGTTATTTAAACTCATCATTTCAAGCATCCTGAAATTCCTGCAGGCATTATCTTCTGACAAACAATGGATTTTTTTTTTATGTCACAACTGCTATGGAAAGGTCACAAATTTTAATCAACTCCCTTATCTCTGTAAAAAGTGGATGGCATTTTTTGCCCTACTTCTGACCAATAAGCATTCATATTTTAAATCAGAAAGTTACACACTTGAGTGTCTTTTGAAACATCACCTTTACAGAGCAGAGCATGCTGCAATGATATGATCTAATTCAGAAGAGACTCAAAGTTCATCTAATTGCCATTAACGTGATAGGCTATGGATGTTAGAATTTCCCCCAAGTCAATCCCACTTTATTAGGCAAATGGGCAATTTTATCCCCTTATAGAGGCTTTGATGTACAAATATGTACACTGTGAAGTGCAAATCCACCTAAATATATATCTGATTTTGCAATATTTGTGGACATTCTTTCACATAATGGGAGGGGCTGCATCTCAATGGTAGATCAAATGCCCTGCATGCAAAAGGTTCCAGTTTCATCCTAGCACCTCCAGTTAAATTGATTATTTCATGCAGTCCAGGACTCATTGCAGATCTTAATCACAGAATCATAGAATAGTAGAGTTGGAAGGGGCCTATAAGGCCATCATGTCCAACCCCCTGCTCAATGCAGGAATCCACCTTAAAGAATACCTGAAAGATGGCTGTCTAGCTGCCTCTTGAATGCCTCTAGCATAGGAGAGACCACTACCTCCCTAGGTCATTGGTTCAATTGTCATACTGCTCTAACAGTCACGAAGTTTTTCCTGATGTCCAGCCAGAATGTGGTTTCCTGTAACTTGAGCCCATCCATGGTCTTGCACTCTGGGATAATTGAGAAGATATCCTGGCCCTCCACTGTGTGACAACCTGTCAAGTACTTGAAGAGTGTTATCATGTCTCCCCTCAGCCTTGTGTTCTCAAGGCTAAACATATCCAGTTCTTTCAGTCTCTACACAAAGGGCTTTGTTTCCAGACCCCTGATCATCCTCGTTGCCCTCCTCTGAACTTCCTCCAGCTTGTCTGCATCCTTCTTGAAGTGTGGTGCCCAGAATTGGACACAATACTCAAGATGAGGCCTAACCAGTGCTAAATAAAGGGGAATCAGTACCTCACGCAATTTGGAAGCTATAATCCTATTAATGCAGCCCAAAATAGCTTTTGCTTTTTTTGCAGCCACATCACACTGTTGGCTCATATTCAGCTTGTGATCTACAACAATTCCAAGATCCTTCTTGCTTGTAGTATTGCTGAGTCAAGTACCCCTCCATCTTGTAACTGTGCATTTGATTTCTTTTTCCTAGGTGTAGAACTTGGGATTTATCCCTATTAAACGTAATTCTGTTGTTTTCAGCCCAGCACTCCAGCCTATCAAGATCACTTTGGAGTTTGTTTCTGTCTTCCAGGGTATTAGCGATCCCACCCAATTTTATGTCATCTGCAAATTTGATAAGCATTCCCTGCACCTCCTTGTCCAAGTCATTAATAAAATGCTGACAAACACTGGGCTCAGGACTGAGCCCTCTCTGGGGAGAAGACTGAGGCAAAGTAGGAATTGAGAACTTCTGCCTTTCCTTTGTATTATTTGGGCAGGTGTATACTGGTGTGTTCGTGACAGCATCTATCATCTGTTCCAGGATGGAGGGTTGGCTTGCTTCAGCCCCACCACTTATTCAGTGACATTTTGTCCCCCTCTCTATCAACCAGAGCTGCACATTCAGCACAGGGAATTAGATAGAACCATCTAGCCATGGCAACCATTCAGGCAGCGCCTACTTGTACCTGCAGTTCCCAGTCTAACAAGAGGCTCTGTGCCATATAGCCTGTTTCCATGCGCACACTGCCCTTGCCTGGGTTGTCAATGTGTTGAAAGACCTAAAGCATGAATATATCTGTCAATCAGTTCTACATGCTGCTTAGACATAACAACATGTTGCTCAAATGTACAATGCATGCTGCTTGAACTGTACTTATCTGTTCAATTTTGATGAGACCAGTTAAGGATTATAAAGTATATCTAGTGATCATGAGTTAATCTTCCATTATTTCCTCCACTCTAGTATCTTCAGCATTCCTCTGAGCTGGGAAAGAGAAAGAGAGAGCAAGTTAAGCTCAGGGCCTTTAGTAAGAATAGAAGCAAAAGGCATTCCACTCTTCTGATTTTAGTCAAGGTTTGCTTCAGGTGAAGCCAGGTGAAATACTGGATATTCATTATTTTTCACTTTTGATGAAGCAGCAGTAGCCATAGAAGCAACAACAACAATGACATCTTACAGTGTCATCCCAAGTAAATTTAGACAGAAGAAATTACCACCTTGTTCAATTGGTCTCATTGCCCAATAGGTGTACACAGGATCCAAGCCCTTAATCATAGTTGACAGAAGCCAGTACTAAATTTTAAATTATTCTTGTAAGATGGATTCTTTCTAGGGATGTGTATCATATCGTTAAAATGTGTGATAATGATACAATAAGGTCATTATCGTGCATGTGTTTAACGATGACGATACGATAGAAAAACCTACGATAATCATCGGAGACGATAATTTTCGGGCGATTTTATCGTTTTCTTGGACTGACATATAAATATACCTATAACTTCTGTATTTAAAAAGTTAGAGGCTTGAAACTTGATCACAGTGCTTATGGGGTATGCCTAAGCATGTGTATGAAATTTGAGTTTGATCCCTTCAACCCTCAATTTTATATGAATTTTTAAAAGATCGTTTCTGTTCTGACAGGTCTGAATGAACGCACGTGGCGAGCTGTCATTCTGATCTGTCAGAACTGAAATGATCTTTAATAAATTCATATAAAATCTAGGGTTGGAGGGATCAATCTCAAATTTGGCACATATGTGTAGCAACATGTGCTACACATATGTGCCAGATTTGAGATCAATCCCTCCAACTCTCGATTTTATATGAATTTATTAAAGATTGTTTCAGTTCTGACAGATCAGAATGACAACTCACCATGTGCGTTCATTCAGACCTGTCAAAAAGTTGCACAGTCTTTCAAAAATTCATATAAAATCGAGGATTGGAGGGATCAAACTCAAATTTCATGCACATGCTTAGGCATACCCCATAAGCACTGTGATCAAGTTTCAAGCCTCTAACTTTTTAAATACAGAAGTTATAGGTATTTTTTTCTTTAAAAATAGGGCTGCAAAAAATATCGTTTTTCACGATAATTATCGTGAAGACGATACGGTTCACCTATGATATCAATGAAGACGCTATTGTTTTTGGTCCGAAATGACGATAGCGATAAACGACAATATTTTTTGGCGTGCACACCCCTAGTTCTTTCCCCCTTTCTTTGGTGGCAACTGGCTGCACAAGCTCATGAGCAAGTAAGTCAATTGCAAACGATATTGCTGTACACAAAAGTGTTCCAAATCTGCGTTGTGAAAACTGTATGTCTTTTCTAAAACAAGTGCCTGTGTCAGCATGGAGGAAAATGGAAATGTAACCAGGTATAGATGGACAGGGTCCATGCTGTCTCCATCCATGTTGTGAACAAGCCTACAGGGAAATGTGGAGAGGCTATGCTTTGGGATAAAATAAATGACACTTCAGTAAGTGGTTAGATAGATATAGTATAACTGTGGTCTCTTAGCATTTATCCCTGTTGGTGAAATGTGCCCATTCAGAATCACTTCTCTGCTTTGACCCAGATGAAATAAGATGTGTGTAATCTGTTATGAGTCTATTCCGTAATTCAACTTTTTAGACTGTTGCTCTTTTCCAGTTGCATACTGGTGAAAATCATCCAAAATTCGCATAATTAAACTGTCCTCTTTTGGTGCTCATGTTATCTCTACGGTGATCTTTTGAAAAATTCATAAATAGTAAATAACAGCATTTGTGCTTGGGGAAAAATCCTGCCTCAGGTAACTAACAATAAGAATCTCAAGCAGAAATTGCAGTCCTTGCACATACAAAAGGGTACCTCTTACATCAGATGGGTCTGGTTTTCCTGATAAGTTATACTTTTGAAAGGGAAAAGAAGGAAATCTTGAATTCAGAGGACACGGACATAATGTTTTAAATAGTGTGTCAGGGGGAAAGTGATTACAATGCAGATCCACAACATGCAATGTCTTTTACTAGCTTCAGTACCGCTCAAGGCAAGCATTTGAAAAGGCAGAGGAAACACCAAGATAAATCTTGTCAGTAGGATCCGGGGATAAACACAATACAAAGATAATAAAGAAATATTTCTTGAATGAAAAAAGTAAACACTTTATTGTTCTCAGAGTCTATGTCCTTTCAGACAGCCAAGTAGATACTAAGATTTTCCTTTTGCGGAGAAGATTTCTATAAAAATGATTTTAAAGTTCCATTACTCTTGTTTTTAAAGGCCAAATTATACTGTTATTAATAACAGTCAAAATTTCAGGCTTAAAAATACACATTGCTAAGTGAAGATATGCCATTGGCAGCTTTACAAAATGTTAGATCCAATATTTTAAAAACCATTTCTATACTAAAAAGAAATAGCAAAATTACAATTTGAGCAGTGTGTTCGAGGAGGACGGAACCCCTATCTCTCAACAGATAAGTAGTTGTGATTATACTTGTGCGCCTAGGAATGCTTGCACATTGCAGATGTTGTGGGGAATAATCAAGGGAAATGCCATAGTTCATTTTTGCATGCAAAAGGCCCCAGGTTAAATACCTGGAATTTCCAGGTAGGACTAGGAAAGACTTGTCCAATATTTAAACAATGGTCAGCCACTGCTACTCAATGTAGAACTTACACTCTACACTGTAGACCATTCTGAGTTAGATGGACCAATATGGTCCATCTATGTGCCACTTGTTATGTGCCACTGCAAGTTCTGGCCAGGCTTACAGGCCTCACTATTAACTGTTGGTGGAATTCGCATAAGGATGTCAGAGGAATAAGTTTGTGGGCAGCGCTCAACAAACTTTCTTTGGTTCAGCCCCCAGGCTTTAGGCCATTTTCCACTGCGGAGCCCAACTCGATTTGCAGCGAGTCAGACCAGTCCACAATTTTTCTGTGTTTTTTGGTTACACAAATCACGGTTGAATTTTGCACAAATTTGCGCAAATTGTGGACATCTCTATTTGCACAATGTGCATTGTTTATTGTGTGAACTGAAAATGAATCCCAGAATGTTCTAGCATATGCACATGTGTGTCCCATTTTATAAAATTATCTCTCCATGAAACGTAAACAACAATGCTCAACTTTCTTCACGTCTGATATACAGCTCTGCAACTTTCTTAAAATTTGGTTCAGAAACCTCAAAAGTATATGGCCACCACTAGGCAGAATATTCAAACCATGAGACATGAGAGATTGTAACCACACCAATTAAAAGGTTCTCAAGGTCCATTCAGATATTGTGATTTTACATACTTAGTGTTGACATTCAAACCCATATTATCTCACCAACCTTGGTTTGTGGAGAACCTCTAAACCCCGGTTTGAATTCCATTGTATGCTAACATATTTGCCATGATGTCAACGTGTTATTAACCAATTATAGCCATTGCTGCACTTTGAGAAGCTTGCACAACACAGGAACAGTGGCAATCTGAACATATAAAGGTGAATACTAAGAAGAAAGAGACAAGTAATTTGAAACATTGTTTGCCTGTTGTACATTTGGAAATGCAAAACAATAGTGTAACGTTTAACTAGGTTGGCACCATGGTTTGGCATGATGTCTTAACTGAGTCTCATTTTTTGAGAAACTTTGTTGAACTCCATATGATCATATTGTAATCACACTTTGAAGACTGAAAGCTAATCATTTTTTTTCAGGATGAAGTTAAACATCACACAGGGACATGTTGGCTGAATTTGCATGTCACCATAGTTTATCATGATGGGAATAGGCTGAAGGAGGTGGAGTGTGTGAGCCCAAGTCTCACCTATGTTGTTTATCATGATGTCCAAACATAGTCATTCATCAAATAGTTTAATCACGCTGATTAAATTCACCCTTAATCAGTGACAACACCATCATCAGATGATTGACCATCCTTTGAAACGAATAACCCTGTATTTTCCTCATACGTTTTCGGTTTTCCCCAAGAGGGTTGCTGATCAAATGGATATATATCAACCCATCCAAGATGCAGTGGCAATAATATTATACTCTTCAATATTTGTATGCTGTGGGGTACACTTATACCAATGTGGAACAGTGGAATAGTCTGTATGATACCTCTGTGAAAGAGCAATTATATGAAACTCACTGTGGACTAGTATCGGAACATGAGCATATGACTGCCAGGTGTGAAGATCCATTGATGTGAATTCAAATGTACAAAGATTTTGGTGGGTGCAATATAAGCAATAGACCTTGGATTTTCTAGATGTAAGGCATGTGGAATGAATACCAGCATTTCCTGTACAGTGCAAATCTAAACACACACACACACACACACACACACACACACACACACACACATATATATATATATATATATATACTCCTATGATACATTTGCATTAACAGTCTTTGCCTGGGCAGATAGAAAGAGTAAATTATTAGGCACTTTAGATCATCTACTCAGAGTCTTTCAGCTAATGCTACAAGAATGCTCAGCAATATGTGCGTACTAGGGAACTTGATAATTGCTGAGAAGAAGATCAGGAAGGACCATTTTCCTTTAAAACAATTCACAGGCATAGGTGAAACTACATACCGCAAAAGTCTGCTCCTGGGGATGAAGAACCTGCAGCGCATTGGCTATTATAGCTTTTATTACCACCCATTTCTTACATTTATATTCTGCTTTCCTCCAAGGAACTCAGGGCATTATATGAAGGGGTTACCCCCAGTTTATCAATTCCCAGGAGATAGGTTAGATTGAGAGAGAAAAAGAGAGGGAGGCCACCCCACTGAGCTTAGCGGCTTAGCAAAGATTTTAACCCAGCCCTGTCAATGGTGGCTAACTTCTCTCCATACCAAGGTCATGAGCACTAAAACTGGGGCAAGGGTGTGTAGAAGTTTGCGATGACAATACTGAAGTCCTGAGCCAGGCCCCTTATTTATGCCCTTGAGCCGACTAGAGGGTCAGCTCTGATGCCCCATCCCCACCTCCAGGAACCTGCCAGCACAACCAACTCACCCTTGGGGAGGGAGCTGAACACAGCCAGTGGTGAACCAGTTCAGCCATGCAAAATACACACAGAGGGCAAGTGGGGACCCAAGAATTCAAACCATCATGTTCTGTTTTTGTGGTTATGTTATTAAGCAAAGGGGAGCTGATTTTTTTTTTTAGAGACCAGTCATGTTCCGGCGAATGTTCTGGTATGTTGAGATTATGGGCTCATCTACACCTTCAGCCCTTTCGAGAGGGAGGAGGGATGATCGCGAGCTTTCCCACTTTCATGATCGTTGCTCACGGGGCACATGCGAGGGAATTTTCCTGCAAGTAAAGGAGAGCCGCTGTGGAAGGACGTGTGTCCAGTATCAGCAGTTCCGATGTGTATCGGCAGAAGTGAGCGGGACCAGACAGATGGGTACGGGCACGGAATTTTTTTTAATAACTCCTCCGAGATGCACACAAGCGCAAACGCACAGCAACAAGGGGGGGGGGATAGGTACTTTGTCGAAATTGTGCTATTGCACATCAATATGTTTGTGTAAAAAAAGAGTGAGACAGCCAGCAGCGATGCCCATGCACATTCCCCTTACAGCAGCTTAGCTGTTTGCTGAGCCAGGAACTTGCGAAGGGGGTGCACACCAGCCAGGGACTTTGGGATTGTAGCGAAAGATGGGGAAAAGCCACTACAAAACCAGTCAGCGATATTCCGGAAAGACTGAGCGGTCATGCCAAGATCACCAAGAGAGTAGGTGAACATCATTGACCCAGTAGGGACAACCTTGATATTATTCCAGAATAAATGGCTGGTGTAGATGGCCCCTATGGCTGATCATAGCCTAGGTTCAGCCAACAGGTAATACATTAAGAACTTTGATATATTGGTACATTAGCTACCTCTCCATGTGAAGCCTAAACTTATGATGGATCTCCAATATAAAACAGTGTTATTATTATTTTGAACTCACTTCTAAAATACAAGCATGCTCTTTATTTGAATGAGGTAAGAGAGCTACGCGTAGTGACTTCAAGATTGCTTTCCTGGGATGTAACAATTCATTTCAAACCTAGCACTGTACCCTCATGATTCAATGCATATTGCTTTGCACTCCAGATTTCTTCTGCCACTGGATTGCGTAGTCAACTATTTTTATAAGATTCTTATGTAACACTTCTTTGACTGGCTGTCCTTTTGCTGAGTCAGTTAATTCTCAACTACTTAAAATAGGATTTTCTAGGAAAGTGCAATGGCCTATCTTCCACTTCCATCCTGTTTTTCTAAAGAATCGTGTATCAAAGGTTACCTCTTCTTGTGTTTTTTTCCCTGCCTCTATATGAAATGGTTGAAGAGAGAGGGAGGGGGAGGGAGGAAGGAAGGAAGGAAGGAAGGAAGGAAGGAAGGAAGAAAGGAAGGAAGGAAGGAAAAGAAGTGGGGAGGAAGATATATGCTTTTCACATAACAAAATCATTCAAAAATGCCCATTGTTCCATTATAAAATCAATACTCTCTAACCCTTTTCTTTAAATAGCATTTTAGTATAGTGAACTTCACTACGTTGCAGTATTCCACTATCTAAAAGACCTGTTAGAAGCTTTGAGTTGCAAGAAATAATAGAGCTTCATCAACATCCATAACCTGGCCCAGAGCATCATGATTCAATATGAGGATTAATTGTGAAAATGATCGTGTTAGTTTTCCAATTATTCAAATCTTAAATTACAACTGAGTTGGCCCAATTAAATCAGAATACAAGGCTAATATTAGGGTTGGGTGGCTACTTGGCATCTGTGCAGAAGTGAGAGGCACCTGTTGCCAGGCATCCGAGTGATGGGAAGTGTCAACTCGCCAGCTGTGATGCCAAGCAAGCTTTTTTTTAAAAAAACCAACAACCAAATTCCAGCCCGCCTAATGATTAGCACACTTGGGGTTCTGTAGAACTTGTTGCATGTGTGCAACTAGGGCACGTCACAGGGTAGGACTGAAAACGCAGTATATGATACATGTGCCTGGTTGCATGTCAAGGAATGTTCTGCTTGGCAGTGATCTCTAGTGGAGAACTTTGGCTGGGACCTCAGTGCTCATTGTTGCCTTAGAAATTTGTATTCTAACTGTCTTCTTCTAATAAGGATCCAAGGTAGGTAACCAATCCCCACTCCCAACATCAAACAACTAAAACCATCACTTTGAATTGGACCTGGAAAGAAATAGGCATTCAATGTAATTCTTTAAATATGGGGCATTTAATACACTTACAAGAGCTTTTTTAAAAAATCCTAAAACCAGCATAAAACCAAAGACCAACATAGTATTCCTCAGTCCAAATACTCTTGTAAAGAAGAAGGCTCCCACATTCATCCTAAAACCTCCTAAGCCCACTCTCAAGTTGACTTAGCTCCAGATGTGGTTCTACTAATTGCAACTTTTGCTTGCCAACCTGACTGAAGAATGAGGTAGAATAAACTTGGGTGAGGGGGCTTCTTGGCAGGGAGGATTATATGTGAGAATATGGCCTATTAAGTAGACAGGCCCCAGATGTGCATGGCCTTAAGGATGAAAGTAGCACCTTGAATTGGGTTCAGTAACAGATAGGTACCTAATGTATATAGATCTTTCCTAATGTAAGTAATGTGTTCCCTGTTACTAGATCCATTTAATAGCTGAACTGCACATTCTGTATCACTTGATGTTTCCAATCCATCTTTAAGAGCAAGTCCACATAAAGCATGCTATAGTCATCCAAATAAGAGGTTGCGAGGCATGAATGACTGAAGCCAGATACCTGTTGATTTTGGTTTTTGTTGAACAGACTGTAGAGGAGAGGATGGCATGGTTGCTAGGTACCATGATAATGGAAAGATGGAATTGAAGACAATGATTGGAAAGTGAATTGTCATCTTGGAGAGAGAAATATCTCTAATTTTAAGTAGTATTATTTATGATTTTCTAATATCCATTTCCTCTGACTCTACAGGTGCTGTGGGGGGGGGGGAAGAGAGACAGGGAGCGAAATAGGACTATTAATTATGAATTGCAGTATTTCAGTTCTTTAAAACTATCAAATCCAGAGTGGCAGCGTGGGGTTTTATGTCTTCCACAATTGAAACCAATCTTGGTAACTTCTAATATTGCCTTCCTCAATTGAGGATATTAATAGTATTGCAACGTTATGGTGGAGTGCTGAATATTAATGTATTATTAACATTTAATGGAAGTGTGTGAAGTTTACTGAAAGGTAATCAATTGGTAGCAAAGCTGAAAAAGAAAGTGAATGTTAAATGCAGAGGCAGAATTGAACTGAACATTAATGCATTTACTTTTGACCTAGTTTTTTATGATGGAACTTTTGTCAGCAACTTCATTTGCATGGCTTTCAGGGTGTTTTTTTATTATTATTATTTTATTGTATTCACATTGCAGAAATTGCAGATGCAGGAGCATTTAGGTTTATATGCTTTGAATAATACTGTTCTTAATTTACATGAAATACTTGGATATGTTGGTGTGCTTTGGCAATGAAATGGGAAATGAGCTGAACTTTAAGCAGTTCTTAAGCAATTTCTTTCTTTCTTTCTTTCTTAGTCTACCCAATAACCAAGGATCTCTGTCTGAGGCTGCCTCTACACCAGAGGTTTAAAGCTCTTTCAAGTCTCATTAAAATTTTTACCTCTAAATGAGCGGAGCGCAAATCGGGAGTTGAGGCGTGTTATCTATCTGATTATGCGCATTTTCGAATGCGTGTTAAATAGCGAGGTTTATTTTGCTCCGGCCATTAAAGCACATTTTGACTATGTGAACAAGCGATTCTCCGCATTAACTGCTTCTAAAGCACATTTCAAACAACCGGTAAGGCCACCAGTTGTGCGCTCAATTACCTCCCGCGTACAGTTATTTACCATAAAGCGCTTCCGAGAAGATGTGCATAATCGGAGAAACAGGCGTCAAACCAAATTCTTGTAGAGGGGGTCTTTATCTCCCCCACCTCCTGCAGCAAAGCAAAATTGGAAAAGATTGAATTGAGCATTATTCTTTTTACATACATTTTAGATCTGGGTTTCTTCTAGGGATGTGGTAATAGATTCCTTTATTTTCAAGGATATTTCAGTTTTCATGGATTCTGGCATTCTATGTTTGGAATACTTATCCACAAAATCAGATATCTGATTTAAAGGGGGAAAAATGCAGTACAGATCCAAATTGTTGCGTGACACATCTGTACCTCCCCAAGTTGGATTCTGGGCATCATATTACCAATTCGAGCTCACTGAAGTTCTCCAAATTCCATCTCAAAGCTCGTTCTGACTCAAGTCCAAATCAGACTGCAAGCTTTGCTTTTTTTTTGCATGAATATCTATGTGTATCTCCATGTATAATCTCCATGTATCCATCAATTGTGTGCATTGATTCCTTCTGCTGACTAAGAGTGTGTGCATAGTTCAAATCATGCATTTCTCAAATATTTGTGTGATTCACATCAGAAACTTGGACATTTATGGCCATCAGACTGCAGACTGCATTAAGGTCCACATTTAGTTCCAGGATGTTTAAATGTTGGGTTTTTTAAAAAAACAAAACAAAATGGATTTCTCACCTATCCCTATCTTGAGCCTTCCCCTTCCTAGTTGCTTAAAGTAGCCCAAGGAAGTGTGTCCAAGTGCCAAAGGCATATGAGAAATGCCTCCTTAATAGTAACCTAATGGTTGCTGTTATGAGAACTGTGTTAAAGAAGCTTTCTTTGAATCCGACTTTGTTGATTAATTTCCAGCTAGTCTCCATTCTTGGCCCAGGTGCTTGAGTGTGATTGTTCAAATTATCTAGATCCATCTCAGTCTGACTTATGGTATGGAGAAAGTATGGAGAAGGCCTTGGTCACCATGATGGTTCAGCTGTGCTGGAATTTGGACAGAACTTAGTTCTTCTGCACCTCTCCGCAATAGATCATTTCAATGCCATCAAAATCCCTGTAGATCAAGTAGCTTGGATGGGCTTAAAGCAGACTTTTGTGATGGTTCCAGTCTTTCCTTGAAGCATGGTTCCAGAAGTGGCTCTGGGGGATATTTGCTTGTCATCTTGGACACTGGCTGTGCTTCCCCTTTGTGTCCCACCAACGTGTGGGGTGTGGATGGCAGGGACTTTGGAGATAGACCCCTCTGTAGTTATGCCTAGTCTCCCTTCCTAAGGAGCCCCACACTGACACGTGTGAAGACCTTTTTTCCCAGCAAGCATCCGGCCTGCTAGGTGGATGCAGATGTTAAATGACTGGAGAATGAGATTTGACTGGAGAATGAGGTTTTCATTATTATGTGTGTGTTTTATTTTATTTATTTATTTATTTTATTACATTTGTATACCGCCCCATAGCCGAAGCTCTCTGGGCGGTTTACATAGGATTAAAAACAATTAAAAACAATATACAAAAATTAAAACAGCAAAAACATACAACATACACACAATCTGTACATTTAAAAACCACTTCAACACTTCAAAAAAAAAAAAAAACTACCAAAACAAAACAGACCCAGGCTCCTCAGATATTGCCAAATGCCTGAGAGAAGAGGAAAGTCTTGACCTGGCGCCGAAAAGATAACAATGTTGGCGCCAGGCGGGACTCGTCGGGGAGATCGTTCCACAATTGGGGAGCCACCACAGAGAAGGCCCTCTCTCTTGTTGCCGACCTCCGAGCTTCCCTCGGAGGAGGCACTCGGAGGAGGGCCTTAGATGTTGAACGTAGTGTTTGGGTAGGTTCATGTCGGGAAAGGCGTTCCATCAGGTATTGTGGTCCCAAGCCGTGTAAGGCTTTATAGGTTAAAACCAGCACCTTGAACCGGGCTCGGAAACATACAGGCAGCCAATGCAAGCGGGCCAGAGTAGGTCTTATATGTTCGAACCTACTGGTTCCAGTTATCAATCTGGCCGCTGCATTTTGCACAAGCTGCAGCTTCCGAACCACCTTCAAAGGCAGCCCCACGTAGAGTGCATTGCAGTAATCTAACTTGGAGGTTACCAGAGCATGGACAACTGAAGCCAGGTTATCCCTGTCCAGATAGGGACGTAGCTGGGCCACCAACCGAAGTTGGTAGAAGGCACTCCGTGCCACTGAGGCCACCTGCGCCTCAAGTGACAGAGATGGTTCTAGGAGAACCCCCAAGCTACGAACCCGCTCCTTCAAGGGGAGTGCAACCCCATCCAGAACAGGTTGAACACCCTCCATCCGGTCAGCGGAACCACCCACCAACAGCGTCTCAGTCTTGTCTGGATTGAGTTTCAGTTTATTGGCCCTCATCCAGTCCATTGTCGCAGCCAGGCACTGGTTCAGCACATCCACAGCCTCACCTGATGAAGATGAAAAGGAGAAATAGAGCTGCGTGTCATCAGCGTACTGATGACAACGCACTCCAAAACTCCGGATGACTGCACTCAACGGTTTCATGTAGATATTGAACAGCATGGGGGACAAAACTGACCCCTGCGGAACCCCATACTGGAGAATCCACGGGGCCGAGCAATGTTCCCCAAGCACCACCTTCTGGAGCCGACCCACCAAGTAGGAGCGGAACCACTGCAATGCAGCGCCTCCCACTCCCAACTCAGCCAGTCGTCCCAGAAGGATACCATGGTCGATGGTATCGAAAGCCGCTGAGAGATCAAGGAGAATCAACAGAGTCACACTCCCCCTGTCTTTCTCCCGACATAGGTCATCATACAGGGCGACCAAGGCTGTTTCCATACCAAAACCAGGCCTGAAACCTGACTGAAATGGATCCAGATAATCAGTCTCATCCAAGAGTGCCTGGAGCTGGCTCGCAACCACCCGCTCCAGGACCTTGCCCAGGAATGGAACATTTGCTACTGGCCTGTAGTTATTCAGATTTTCAGGGTCCAGGGAAGATTTCTTTAGGAGTGGTCTCACTGCCGCCTCTTTCAGGAGGCCTGGGACCACTCCTTCTTGCAAAGAGGCATTAATCACTTCCCTGGCCCAGCCAGTTGTTCCATCCCTGCTAGCTTTTATTAGCCAAGAGGGGCAAGGATCCAATATGGAAGTGGTTGCACGAACCTGTCCAAGCACCTTGTCAACATCCTCGAGCTGCACCAACTGAAACTCATCCAAGAAAACAGGACAAGCCTGTGCTCTGGATACCTCACTAGATTCATCTGCTATAACACTGGAGTCTAAGTCCTGACGGATGCCAGAGATTTTATTCTGGAAGTGCCCAGCAAATGTATTACAGCGGGCCTCAGATGGTTCTACCATGTCCTTGGGGCCAGCATGTAAAAGCCCCCGGACAACTCTGAAAAGCTCCGCTGGGCGGCAGGTTGATGATTGAATTGTGGCAGCAAAGTATTGTTTTTTTGCTGCCCTCACTGCCCCTGAATACAGCTTACCATAAGCACTTACCAGTGTTTGATTGCATCCATCAGGAGTTCGTCTCCATCTGCCCTCAAGCCGTCTCCTGTTTTGTTTCATCACTCTCAGCTCTGGGGTATACCACGGAGCCGTTCGAGCTCTACACAGGAGAGGGCACTCAGGAGCAATCGTGTCAACTGCCCGGGTCATTTCTGCATTCCACAGATCAACCAGGGTTTCGACAGGAGAGCCAGCCCTATCAGCCGGAAAACTCCCCAGAGCCCTCTGGAAACCATCTGGATCCATTAGCCTCCAGGGGCGGACCATCTTAATGGGTCCCCCACCCTTGCAGAGGGGAAAAGCCGCTGTAAGTCTAAACCTCAGCAGGTGGTGATCTGACCATGACAGAGGGGTTTTAGTCAAAACTTCTGATCTCATACCTTATTTACTTGTTTATTTTGCTGTGATTTCGGCATTTTTTAATTTAAAAAGGTGAGATAGACATACTATTTCAATAAATAAAATAAAAAAACAATGTTATTTTTGTTTCGAACCGAAATTCGCAGATATTCTTACATCCTTAATTTCCTTGAGCAACTATTTGCTTCCCTGCTCGCCACCACCCCACTCCACTGTTGGGCAAATTGACTGTCTCTCCTACATTTAATAGGGCTATTTTTTTTCCACCTTTGGGAAAGTTTCTGTACCTTGAGCAATGAATTAAGCCTTACAAAAATTTAGAAATGAATGCTTGTTCTGCAACTAGCAAGCTGTCACAAAGTGCAAAGTTTTGTGGCTGAAAAAGGTATGGACTTTAATCATTTTGGAAAGTACTTTTCCTATTCAGATTCTACTTCTTAAAAAAAAAGCGTCCTGCAATCCAAGCATCCACTTTGAACTTCTGGTGAATTGCATCACAGAGGGATTAGTGCTGAAGAAGGCGCTCCATCATTCTTAGCTGTGATTACCAGACCATCTTAGTCTTAGTTGTCAGAAGAGCCAAAGACTGAGTCCTCACATTTGAGCTGCCCACACCTTGAACGATGAATTCAGATGATGGGAAAAGGTCCAGGACAGTTATCCATATATATATATATATATATATATATATATATATATATATTTGACCCATCGTCTTACGGTGGTTGCAGCTGCAATTCACCTGCAAAATGCTCTCCTCCCTTTTAAATCACCCAGAGAATAGATAGGGCACACATTTATACTTTTACTAAACAACTTACCAATTCAAGTGGGTTCCCTGAGCTGCACAATGTGAACTCAGAAGTGATAAAGCATGGAGCTGCTTCAGTAAAATGGAATAAGAAATCATTTTGACAGAGCCTAGATCTTGGTTTGGGCTGTTGAATGTAGTTTCCCCCTCCCCCTTCACTTTCAAGGTTGATGTTCCTTATTTCATGTGGAGTACATCTTGTATGACAGCAAGGGGAAAAAGCGGGCAGGCTGGGTTAATGCATTTGGGGTCAAAATGGACTCACAGTTGAAGGAAGGCTGGCCCCATGGGAGATGGGACTGACACCCAGGCACTAAAAGTGATTGGTGATTAAACCTCAGCTGCCTAAAGTGAGGTTTACGAAAGTCATGAGGGGGGTGGGGAGAGAAAACAGATTAAGCATTAAAACACACACAAATATTTGCTTATCGGCAAAGAAACCTTCAGTCTAGCATCAACAGATCCATCTATGCATTTGTCAGTCTGTTTAATTTCTCTCCTACCCGTCCTCCAAAGAACTACTGGTGGCTTATGTGTCCCCCTTTTAATCTCATCACAACTCTGCAAGGTAGGATAGGCTGAGAGGTAGTGCTGGCCCAGGGCCATCCAGTTTGAATCGAAAGCCAGATCTACATCAAGCAGGATATAGCACTTTGAAAGTGGTTTGAGAATGGTATGTGGAATGTGTCCTGCGCCCCAACGGTTATCAATACCATCAGAAACCATTATAAAGCAGTAGTGTAGATCCTGCCCAAGTGCAACCCCTTTATCTGCTATATCTCACTGGTGCTCTGTTTATTATAAGAGAGCAGGTGTTTTTAATTCAAATACTTTATATTGTTTGTATTTAGGAGCTTTAGGTTGAACTGGAGTCAGAACAAAGGAGGGATCTCACAGTGGGTCCTCCTCTTTGGCCCAACCCTCTCAAAGTACTGATTGGCTCAGCAGTCCCCTCCTGGGAAGGAGATGTTGCTGCTGAAGCTGTGTAATTGCTCTTCACAAGGCTTTCTCCTTTTGCTGCTGGCTGGCACAACTCCAATAGTTATTGCTCCCTGTTATAGAGGGGAACTCAGCTTGTGACATTTCTGGGAGTTTTGGGAAGAGCTGCAATATTATGCAAACTTATTTTCTTACCAGTTCTGAACTTATTGTATACACCACCTTCAAAGCTGCATATCTATATAGACTCCCTTTGATGTGAGTCTTACTTTGAACTCGGTGGGGCAGCATTTTGAGACAGTGGGACTTTATTTCCACTGTTATACATGGTCACATTGCAGATAAAACTGTACTTTTGGATATATTTATTAAATTTAAAAGTGTAATGGTGGTTGGAGTAGTGGAGAGACTGTCAGGAAGGAACTGCTGTTTCCCAAGCCCAGCTGGGATTGTGGTGGCCAGGCCAGCAGTGGGAGGCAGCTTTCTTTCTCTTTTCGCTTGATGGGTTTCACATTTTTCTGCCTTTCCCCTTCCATTGTCTCCAATGGGAGGGGAAATAGCTATACTTACTCCAGGGCTGAGGTAAATTTATAAAGCTTCCCTCATTCCACCCCTTACATTCCCCCGTAGTGTCCCCTTTTTCAAGGCAGCAGAAAGCTCCAACACTTTTCAGGGAGGACATGTGTGGGTGGACCTCCCTGTCTGCCCAGAGTATCTTATGGCCAGTGGGATGCCTTAGAGGGGCCCATAGGTTTGCATCCTAAATGCCTTAGCTTTATTCAGATCAAAAAAATTAAAAAAATCTCTACTGGTAGTGATGGAGCTGCTGAACTGTGATAGGCTGACCAGATAAAATCCAGGTCAGGGCTCATGTAACTTTAACAGTTGTAGAGAAAAGGGAATTTCAGCCGATGTCATTTGTATACAATTAGTTCCTGGTGATATTCCCTCTTCATCTCAGCAGTTAAAAGTTGCAGGCACTATACTAGAGTGACCCTATACAAAAGAAGGCAGGGCCCCTGCAACTTTAACTGGTGTGATGAAGAGGGAATTTCACCAGGAACTAATTGCATACAAATAACACTGGCTGAAATTCCCTTTTCTCTACAACTGTTAAAGTTACATGAGTCCTGACCTGGATTTTACCTGGTCACCCTAAACTGTGAGTTACCAAATGTAACTTGTTTTTGCCAGCTGGGAAAATGGAGGGGGGGTAGAGCTTAAAATACAAACCATAGCATTGAAAACAAAATTATTTCAAAAATAACTGTTGGAGTTATAAACAGTTTCCACTGTCACAATTATCTGGAAAGAGAAGTGAGCTGGCTGTACACATTGCAAGAAAAAACTGTCTTTAGAACTGCTTCCACCTCTCTTCAAAAGAAGTAAACTCCCTTTGGGAGGATCTACACTACTGTTTTATAATGGTTTATAACAGTATTGACAGCTGTCGGGGCCCATGACACACTTCGTATACTATTTTCAAACTGCTTTCAAAGTGTTATATCCTGCTTGGTGTCAATCTGGTCTCTATCCTAGGCTGACCATATGAAAAGGAGGACAGGGCTCATGTAACTTTAACAGTTGTAGAGAAAAGGGAATTTCAGCCAGTGTCATTTGTATGCAATTAGTTCCTGGTGAAATTCCCTCTTCATCACAACACTTAAAGTTGCAGGGGCTCTGCCTTCTTTTGTATATGGTCACTCTAGTATAGTGCCTGCAACTTTAACTGTTGTGATGAAGAGGGAATTTCACCAGGGACTAATTGCATACAAATGACACCGGCTGAAATCCCCTTTTCTCTACAACTGTTAAAGTTATATGAGCCCTGTCCTCCTTTTCATATGGTCAGCCTACTATTGACCCTAACCAAATTTGATGTGAGATATAAATGACCCCATTACACAGGGATGGGAATTTCTTAATATTGTTGCTGAAGTTACTGGGTGTTGTTTGGGGGAAATAAAGTGCACCTACATTTTTCCCCCATAGAGAAAAGTGTGAAAATTCACATTTTTGTAAAGATGCAAATTTTTAAAGTGCCCATTTTAAATAATGCACATTGTTTGAACTTGAGCTCAGGTTCGGGAATTTGGGGACATTTTGGAGAACACGTCCTGCTCACATGCGAGGCTGTGAACAGGACATGTTTGTAAACATAAATGAACTTCTTACACATTCCAAAGAAGACCTGTTTCTCTCAAAGAGCTCAGAAGCCTGGAGAGACAATTGAGTCGTTTGTTAGGCTCTTATCTGAGCAGGCTAAACAGATGTGCGTTTGCTAATTAAAGGGAGGAACACCTCGGAGGTAGATCGGTGCCACTTCAGCATTTAAATGCCCCTGAGTTCCACTTACTGAGAAAAGGGGATTTTTAAAAACCTTTACTCCCTCTAAATGCAGCTGTACAACATCTGCCGGTTCTATGCTTGGAGGGGTGTTCTCTGAGTATGTAAATTTTAAAAAGCTTTTCCTTGTGATGGGAAGGGTGACAAAATTGCACATTGCCTGGCTGGCAAGGGTTGGTCAGAAAGCATGTGTGTAACTTTGCATATAAAGGGTTGGGAAGAGTTAGGGCTGGCTAGTCATGGGTAGGAAGTGTGAATGTGGATCAATGTGAGAAGGTTAAGGGGGGAGATTTCCCCCCCCCCTGCACCTGCCCCATCTCCTTTAATCTTGTGACTTCTTAAATGACAGCTATGTTATATGAAAACTCTCTACGTTAAGGGAAATCCCGTTGTTTAGCCGGTGCTGTTGCGCTTCCTGTTTCTTGGGTGGGATTGTTATAAATTGATATGAATTGGACTACATGGGAGGAAAGGGGTGGGGGAAGGTCCCGTTCTGTTTCCCGGGGATCCTCTAAATGGCAGACACAGTGGAATCAAGGGAGCACCTCCCTCCCTCCCTGGCATCTGTGCAAAGGAGTGGGGGTCTTGTTGTCTGTTTCCTCACAGCCCACAGGAAAGCCAGGACTTACTTCTGAATAAAAGTAAGTTTTTGCTGTAAGTTTGCAACTCTCGTCACACTTACTTGGGAGTAACCCCCATTGAACACAATGGGATTTACTTCTGCGTAGGCACATGGGAATCGGCTCTGCCTTCCTTTGTTGCAAGGGGGCATTTAACCCTCTTCTCCCTCCATTCAAAGTCCTTCCTCAGCACGTTCATAGTGCAGTGTCAGCGTTACATGCTGCCGATTTTGTGCTGTTAGGGGTTTGTTGCAGCTTATCTGTGATGTATTTTAAAATGGAATAAGGTGGGGACTACGGGAGACCTCCTGTTTGATTACTGCATTGTTAAATTGACCCAGAAACTTCCATGAGTGGCCAGAAACAAGTGTGCTATAAAGAGCTTGTTTATTTCAGCATGAGGGGAATGAAGAGAAATCTGGACTGTGAGGCCCAAAATGAATCATTTCAAAATCTAATTAATTAATTGTTTCTGCTGATCATTATATAAAACTGTTGTGGCATCCTTCAAAAACTTCAACTTGGTTTAGTAAACACATTTGAACTAGTTGCGGGGAGAGGGTTGCTTCCTTTCCTTTCATTCATTTTGAGGGCCCAGGGTATCAAATTAGTGCCATTTTGGATATGAGCATTTAAGCTAGTGCTACAAAATTGTGTATGTTACAAGTGGCATGTTATTCCCACCCCCAATATCTATGTATCTATATCTCCCACTTAGAACATAGAGGACAACTCTTCACCTTCTCTGCCTCTTGCCTCACTCAGTGATTTAAAAAGAATGTAAAGTGTTTGCCATGAATATTTATTAAATTAGTTGAATTAATATCTTTCTGAAAACTGGGCATAGCTGTACAGTAGGGTGACCTGATAAAATCCAGGTCAGGGCTCATGTAACTTTAACAGTTGTAGAGAAAAGGGAATTTCAGCCAGTGTCATTTGTATGCAATTAGTTCCTGGTGAAATTCCCTCTTCATCACAACAGTTAAAGTTGCAGGGGCCCTGCCTTCTTTTGTATATGGTCACACTAGTATAGTGCCTGCAACTTTAACTGTTGTGATGAAGAGGGAATATCACCAGGACCTAATTGCATACAAATGACACTGGCTGAAATTCCCTTTTCTCTACAACTGTTAAAGTTACATGAGCCCTGATTTGGATTTTATCTAGTCACCCTACTGTACAACGTCTGTCTCTGTCAATGCCACAAGAGACTAGAAATGAGGTTTTCCTGGTTGAAACAGTGCATATGGCACATGAAGAAGCAAAGGCTGGAAGCGTTACTGTGCTTCTGCATGCCTGCTAATAATAGAATTACAAATGACCATTTAATATGTGCTAATTTACTGTGGTGAACATGTAGCCATCATCAGTAACATCCACTCAGCAGCACCCTTCTTGGTTGTATACAAGCAAGTTACCTCTTGGGCCTCATTCATGCAAACAGCGGGTGAGCTGGTAGGCCTCTTTGGACTGTATCACTTCATATTGTGGGGTGGGGTGTTGTATGGTTGAATTACTTAGTATTGTGGTGGGGGGAATCTTTGAAAATACCATACTGGGCGTCTACTTTTCTGTGTTCAGGTAGTGGCATGTTTTTTGTATTTATCAAAGGAACATTCGGTCATGCATTCTGTGCAGTTGTTAGACTGTCTCGTGCAATCTAAAATGCTACTGTCCAAGAATAGTTCTGTTACTTCATATGCTGTTTGTGTGAGCTAGGCCACCGAAGAGGCAACTTGAAGTAGCGGGTATACAACCGTGAGGGGATTTAGTCATATCTAGAGTCCAACTATGGAGTGAGAATTTTACTATGCCTTTGCGTTCCTGGATAGATGGCTAAATTGTTGTCTGTGCTCAGAGTTATTTCTTGTTAACAAGAAACACTGATCTCCTCATCTATACCCTGATCTGTGTCAGGGCCAGACCTCCATTAAATTTTAAACATTTCAACAATTCCTCCCCCTGAAAAAGAAGACAACTGTAGCTACATAAATTTTAATATATCAGTTTCAAGCAGACCAAATATCCAAGTTAGTGTCTGTTTGTAGGTGGTATCTATGTACCACCTGTTCAAATGTTGAAAGTATTGTGAGGGCTTCTATCTTATTCATTACAGGAGGTGAGTGTTTATATTTCCAATGTTGTAATATCAGTCTTTTAGCTGTCAAAAGGATATGGAGACTGTATTTGTGTTGCCTGTATATTAAATTCCAGGAAACTTGTAGATAATTTGAAAGTACATTAGTAAATATTAAAAGAGTGTTCCAATACAAAGTTTATCTGTATAATAATCTCCTCCCCAAAAGAGACTATTATTGGGCATTGCCAAAACATATGGTTAAAAGAAACATTAGCGGTGTTACACCTCCAGCAATTAGCCAACTTAGATGAACCCTTATTAAAGAGACGTTATAGCGACCAATAGATATGGAACAGAGGTTTTTTCTGAATGAGTAACCTGAGATCCATAGATACTTCAGATACAGACACTGAAATTGTGATCTATTGATTAGATGAAATGGGACAGTCCAGTTCCCATTCCTGCTTAAGACCCTGTATATCATATTTATTCACAGATAGCAAGTATACTATGAGCATGGATTGTGGTTTGATATAACTGATTGGGCTCAATAAGCGTTTTCAATAGTAAAGGAGACTCTGAAGCTGTAAAGGCAGCAGGACCTAACCTAGATTCTAACAAATATTACAATTGCAAGTATAGCCATTCAGCTGTAGCAGGCAAATTATGTGTGCCATCCAAAGTTGAGAATGACAAAAACTCATAATGAACACCCACTAGCTCATCCAAGATAAAAAATCAACTCATCCATCCAAGTCTACCACATGAACATTTTCTTACCAATTTTTAAATCTGGGTTTCCCCATAGAGTCAATTTAGCATGAGAAAATGGATCAAGATGTAATTGACATTATATTATACACCACATGTCTCTAACAGCCGTAACTGTGGGAGGAACCCTATCCATTTGAATGTGCTGAGAACCTAATGCCATCCATTTAGAAAGAGGATCCAGGCAAGAACATTCTAAAACTGACCAAGATGGGAAATCTGATCTAAGTGGGAAAGACCAACATTTATTACAGAGCAAGAAATAGGCTCGGTGATATAGAGCAAGATCCGGGAAGCTAATCCCACCTTCTTTAACTGGAAGTTGCATCCTTTTCAAGGGTATTCATGTTGAGGAGGAATGCCAAAAGAATTTACAAAAAAAAGCACTATATTGTTGAAAATATTTGCCAGGTATAGATAAAGGAATCCCATGTATAACATAAATGCTCTGAGATAAGTATTCATTATATTAACCTTTTCCCACAAACTAAACTTTAAAGACACCCATCTATCTAAATCGTTTGAGATCTCATTAATCAACTTATTTGAATTGAATGTGACCATTTGAGATATGTCCCTGGGAATGAGTACTCCCAAATAAGTAATAAGATCGGGGCACCATCAAAATTTCCAATTAGCAAATACACTATGAGATATAGTATCTCAAATCAGCATCAATTCAGACATAGACCAATTAATTAAATAGCCAGTATCAATCACTTGCATCAAAGTCTGAACAAATGACTGATGTTTTGAGATGAACAACAAAAGATCATCAGCATAAAGAATAATTTTGAATTCTAAACGATCACACATAAAGCTATGAATTCTACAGTTTGGTCTAATGGCATAAGCCAGAGATTAAAAAATAAATCAAACATTCAAGGGGAAAGTGGACATCCCTGTTTGGTATCTCTCCCAAGTGAAAAGAACCCACCCCCCACCCCCCCAAAAGACCATAAGGCATAACTCTAGCTCTTGTGGTTGAATATACAACTCTAACTAGGGGTGTGCATGCCCAAAAATATTGTCGTTTATTGTTATCATCACTTCGGACCAAAAAAATATCATCTTCATTCATATTGTAGGTGAACCGTATCATCTTCACGATAATTATCGTGAAAAAAGATTTTTTTGCAGCCCTATTTTTTTTTTAAAAAAATGCCTATAACTTCTGTATTTTAAAAGTTAGAGGCTTGAAACTTGGTCACAGTGCTTATGGGGTATGCCTAAGTATGTGTATGAAATTTGAGATTGATCCCTCTAACCCTCGATTTTATATGAATTAATTAAAAATTGTTTCAGTTTTGACAGATCAGAATTACAGCTTGCCATGTGCATTCATTTAGACCTGTCAGAACAGAAACGATTTTTAAAAAATTCATATAAAATCGAGAGTTGGAGGGATCGATCTCAAATTTCATACATACCCCATAAGCACTGTGGCCAAGTTTCAAGCCTATGACTTTTAAAATACAGAAGTTATAGGTATATTTATATGGCAGTCCGATAAAATGATAAAATCGCCTGAAAATTATCATCTCTGATGATTATCGTAGGTGTTTCTATTGCATCATCATCGTTAAGCACATGCATGATAATGACCTTATCGTATCGTTATTGTACATTTTAATGATACGATACACATCCCTAATTCTAACCCATTTAAAAAATTCTACAGCAGAGCCAAAATTACTTAACATGACAAAAATACATTTCCAATTAATTTTGCCAAAAGCCACTTGCCTGTTATGTTCTGCCATTGTTTAATGCTTACAGATTACAAGCATAATGTATCAATGAAGAAAGGGAGACCTCTTCAAAAATATAACTATAAAGACAGTGATGTTTTGGAGCTAACGGGTTGGAAAATGTTCTATACCACTCAGTTGGAAACCTGTTTGGACCAGGTGATTTCCCAGTATTCATATCCCTCATTGTTTTTTTGTAATTTACTCAATGCAAAGGAACCACGAACAACTGCCATTGTGAATAATCTTAACATGGAAGATCAATATAAGAAAATGCAACTATGTCTTGCTCCAATGCTTCACTTCCCATTCTAGACAAATCAGAACAAAACTTTAAAAAATGTGAATTTATATCTATGGGAGGGGTGTGCATCACATCATTCTCATCTTTGATAGCTGAAATAAGATTGTAATGTTTTCGCTACTTAAGATGATGTGCCAGAATATTACCAGGACACTCACCATTTTCCCAATATACCTGTCGTAAACAGGTTTAAGCGAATTCCACCTGCTGTGGTGAAAGAATAATATGAAATTCACATTTAACATTTTGCAACTCCTGATAAAGTTGCAGAGCTGGGCAGGTGGCAAACTGGGTTATGAGAAATTTCCGCTTCTTATTTAAAGATATTTGTTGCATTTTTTTTTTTAAAAAAAAGAAATTCCGAAAAGAAGCCTAGGCAATAATTTTGCCCTGTATGAAAATTGTACTGGCCTCCCACTCAAGTCAATGGTTCAAGAATCAGCTGAACCATTACATAAAGTGAGGCACCTGCCATGGTCAACAGATACTGGGAGCTGGGGAGCAGTGGTGAGGTGTTGGAGGACAGAATCATGCAGCCTGCTTTGTACCTCCTAAACTAGCGTGTTGCTTCCTTCTGATGCAGTGGGGGGCGCTGTCCAGTTGCCAGTGCTGAAATGACATTCAACTGCCTGTCCCGTTCTGCACATGGAATGGAAATGGGGAGGCACTATCTTATTCATCACCTCAGGTATAACATCTACATCTAACATATGGGCAATAGGCTTCAAATGCAAGTAAAATTTAAGGGTAGGGGCATAGCTAAGTAGAGATAGAGGCATACTTTCTGTGCAGAGAGTCATAGGTTCAGTCCCTAATCTCCAGTTAAAAAGAGCAGATGAAACACCTCTATCTGAGACCATGTAAAGTTGCTGCCAATTGGAGTTGACCATACTAGGCTAGAAGGACCAAAGGTTTGATTTAATATAGGGCAGCTCCATATGTTCAGCTTGACAACTTATTCCAAATACCTTGATCACTTGACTACAATTGGACAAGCCAATTAACCTATCTTAGGTGTGGGTTCCCCCCCCCCCCAACTTTCAGAGGAAATTTTGCATATCACATTTCACTTTTAAAGATGGTGCAGAGACCATTTAATGAGTGTATTTTTAATCTCCTTAGAGACCTCTTCTGCCAGGTTGTCATTGCTGAACTTTGGTTACCAGAAAATATCTGGCAGCTGCTTGAAAGGAGGGCAACAGCTGAAAAAGTTAAGGACTTATCCATTTTGTAAGTTCAATGTACGGAAGGTTTTCTTTTCTGAGAGCTACTGTGCAAATAAAGGTCACATTCATTCTCTCTCCTTTTTTAAACAAAATGAGTAGTATTCATGGAAAGGTGTAAGTTAATTAAAGGCCTTTCTTTGGTGGTGGTATGAGCATGCTTGTCCTCACCTGGAGTTGAATGTGCCCTCATCTTCATGGCATCGGGGCAGCATTGGGGCGGCAGCAGCAGGCAGCACACCCTACATTGATGCCCGCTCCGCCCATCTACAGCAGAAGGAGCACCAAGGCAGCTTTCCTGCCACCTCCACCATGACCACCCATCCTGCAGCCACCACCACGCTCGTCCAACAGAGCACAAGGTGCAGTTTTAGGGGTGCCTGGAAGCATGGGCCCCTCTCTTCCAAGGAAAGTTTTGTTTTAAACTTTTTAAAATGGGGAGACAAGCTCCGGAGCAAGAGCGACAGACAGTAAGTGCCATCGTCGCCTTGCTCCAAGCTAAAAAAATCAGGGTAAATTCCCTTATTTTTACAGCGGAGCTTTGGGGTTTTGCCCCTAGATGGCTTCAGAGTGGCGGCAGCATCATGTAAATCACCTGCTGCCACTCCAAAGCCACTGCGGGGAAAAGCGCCCATCTAGAGGTACCCTGTGAAAGCAGTACATGAATGAAGGGCTAAACTAGAAGAATAATTTAGTCCTCAGAATCGGTTTTTTGAACTGGGCATAATTTGATCGAACCTCATTTTTGTGTTATGACTGCTGTTTGAAAATGGCTCTCTTAGTGTGATTTGTGTTTTCCTTTTTGTTTTTCCTCTTTTGCAATTCGAGTTGAAAAGCACGATGTAAGCTGTGATCCCAAAATTAAACCAGCAGCCTAACGCCATTGATTTGCACATCCTGTTAACAGGCATGGGATTCAGCATGCTCAAGTGGAAATAACTTATTTAAAGAAGCTTGAAGGATCACACTCCATCCATTTTCTAGCTTGAACATGGATAGTTTGTTCCTGCCAACAGCCCTGATTTTCAGACACAGTTGTTTTGCCCCTACAAAGGGGAAACTCGATCCCTTACAGATCCCCCTCCCTCATTGTATCCCTCTTCAGAAAGAGAGAGTCAAATCCGCCAACGAGTACAAGCCTTTCATTAGCAAGGCCGTCTCCGCCATACTGGCTTGAGTAGGAGTAAAAGTTTCTGACCACCTGCTGAAAGTTCCTAACCTTGCATTTTTATTTTACACATGAGTAATGTAGCTCCTAAGGAATAGGTATGAGCAGATTTTCCACATTCCTTGCCTTATGGTTTGCTCTGCCTTACATCCACTCCTCCTGAATCACCGATATGTATATAAACATGTATTAAACGTGGCCAAAAAGATAGTTTGTGATTGTATACTAAGGAACACAAGCATCATATCAGTGCTAATGCTCCTTCGTGTAACACCACACAGGAATGAACTTGTTTCAACCATAAAACCACATCAAGCTGCACATCCTTGGGCAGCTTGCTGGACTGAGCAAAGGAGGTGGAGCCCCACCTAATCTGCTCCCCGTTGCTTGTCTCCCAGGCCTTGTTTTCCTCTGCAGGATGCAATATAGAGCATTTGGCAGCGGCAGCAGTGCAATGCACAGCTTGGTCTCCTTTCCATCCTGTTTTGGCTAGGGAGAATGCCAGGCATGTGTGAGAAGGACACATGCTCAGAATGTCCCCCAGGAACTACTGGTTGGTTGGTTTTTCTCTGAAAATGCATGTAGAGCATGTGTCATGCCTCCCCCAGGCTTCTCATCATCAAAGAACTGAGGGGAAGGGCAAGCGCCAGCAGATCCTGGGGAAGGGACTAGCATCAATATTAGACAAGACCCCTTCCTTCCAGGGGGCAGGCAAGACCTGGCTGAAGCCCCTCTGACAGAGTCTGACAGGGACGAAGGGGTTCACGAGGCTGAGCGTAGGCTCTTGAGAGTGAGAGGTAGCTACAGGGCTCATTGCCAGCACCTGGCATAAGGCCGTTAGGGGTTAAAAGGTTCTGAACAACCTAGGTATGATGCTGGAAACAATGTGCACCCCCCATCCAGTGCTTGGCCCATCCAGCTCTCTGTGTGGTTGGACTCCCTGGTGAACCTTGACCCCTTGGACTGCAACCTCAACTCTGGTTGCATCTAGAAGCCCAACTCTGTGACTCCAGGACTATGCTATTCAGCTCTGATGGTGTCACAGCCAATTAAGGAATTCCAGCTGCAGTTTCTCTGGCTTAGCTTCCACTCTTGATAAGGACAGCCATAAATCTCTGCTCTTAGCTGGCAAACGCTGACAGTGTGACCGTCACTGAACTGATTACCGAGTCCATTCTGCCTCAGCGCTCTTCTGTTCTTGTTGCCACATGCTTTTGCTAGCAAAGGGCTTTTTGGTTGTTTGCAAATGAGAAATCCTTGCCTTGGAATCCTCTGCTGACCCCATAGCTCCCCCTCTGCTGACCCCATGGCTCTGCTCCTGCTGACCCCCCTCAGCCTCGTCAGTCAGATTGGCCATCAGCCGCCACTGGTGGCCAATTCATACCAAGGTTTCTTTTTTTGCAATGTCTTATCAATGCATGCTTCTAGTCATTTAGGCATGGGGAAGAAAGGGCAGTATCCTGTTCAGCACTAGTGCTAACACAGTGGCTCAATTCGGATGACATATTAGGCAACTGAGAAGGGGGGGAACAATCGTCAGTTGTGTTGCTTATTGTGTCGTGTGGGGAGTAACACACCACGCACACACAACTGACAGTACGCTAATCAGGAAATTTAAACAACAGAGGGAAACAATGGGCTTGCACATTGTTTAGCCCCAAGCCCCATTGTTTAACGTGTCATCCGAATTGAGCCCCCCTCTCTCCGTGGACTATTCCGTTTGGGGATAGAGTTCTGCTGGCCAGAGCAGCCGAAAACCCTTGGGTGCTCTATACAACCGGCAGAACTCACAGTGCATGCTGGGATGCAGCTGGGGGACTGAGGGAGAGGGAGGGAGGAGAAGCTGGAACCAAAATTGGCACCATCAGTTCTTAGCAACCAGTGCGTTTGCTGGTGCTGAGCAGCACCAGCTGCAGCATGTCGTTTGGGGAGCACCGCTTGCCTAACGCACGGTGAGTACGCTGTTTCACCCTCCATTGCCTAATATGTTGTTCGAATTCAGCAAATGTTTGTTCAACTACCTCTAGTGCAGCACTTTAGTTTGCTGGCACTGGGTGTCTTTGGGAAAGCCATCATGCCAGCAAAACTATTGGCATTGCATGTACAAGTGCAATGTAATTCACGTTAGTGCTGGTTCTAGGTAGGATATGGCCCCCCAAAATTCAGAACTCCAAAGTCGAGAGAGAAATTTGGAAGCATAGCTACAAAGAAGCTGGGCATGGGGGCAGTTAAAATGCCAGCAAATAAAACACACTTTTCAATGGGAAAAATCCCTAGCAAAAAATGAATATGCAAAAGTAATTTTGTAATATGCATATATTTTGCATATATATATATATATATATATAAATGCAAAAGTGATTTTGCAGTCACCTGCAAAAATTGAACATGCATTCACCACCTATTCATTGAAAATTTTCACCACAAAATGTTTAAATTAGGGGGGGGAAGCACAAAATGCATACATTTTTACAAATGTACATGAAAATACACACAAATGTTCATGAGGGCTAAAAATAATAATAATAATTGCAATCTGATGTGAAAAAGGGCTGGAATGAGTTTAGCTCTGGGCAATTGAGAAGCTAAGTGAAATCAAGTTTTACAGAGCCAGCCATCCCTGCTGAAGGTGGTAAATGCTTGTTCATTGGAAATGTAGCTTCTGAGTGTAAATCTTAATAATTTTTTGAAGTGACACTGATTAGGAATGTATAAACGGTGACTACAAAAGATTAATGGAAATTCTCAAAATAAATAAATAAATGAGAGCCTCATTCGTTATCAGACATCACCAACATCACCAACAGACACAGACAACTCTCTTAATACTCTTACGAAGAGAGTTCAAAAAGACTTTGGCGGGTAAAGTTATGTAATGAACAAACACACTTGAGAAGTTTATACCTATTTTATTGCCGCAGAATATCCAGGAAGAAGGGTGTAGCTCAAAATGTGTATATGCTGGATTTCTTAATAATCATCCACCCCCTCCCCTGTTCCCATGGATTGGTTTTCCCCACCTCTTTTTTTTTGGGGGGGGGGTTCACCTCCAAGTGCATCTCTTTCTCTCTTTAATAACACAGATGTGGATGCATCACCTTGGGTGTTTGCAGAAGGGTGATTCACAGAGTTGAACAATAAATAATAAATTGTGTACTACTCAAAAGAATTTCAAATAAGTTCTTCACACTCTTATGATTATCTCTTTAATAAATTAATTACTATAGGAACGATTCACCGCCCGGAAGAAAAAAAACAAATCCGTCTCCCAGTTATTAATAGAGCTAGTAATTCTTCTGCCCAGTCAGACTGTTCTAATGACATGCATGACTCACACAAATAATAAAATGGTGTTAGCTCCCCTGTACTTGTTCCTCAATCTTCCCTCCCTGACACCAAGGATTTGGGAAAAGGGGAGGCGATTGGCCAGGAACTCAGCTAACCTGAATTGACCTGGGGAAACGGAAGAGAAGCTGTAGATGCAGTTGGCTCTTTTCCATAAAAGGAATGTTATGTAAGTACCACCAAAGTTGTGGAACAGGGACTGGAAAAGCAGGGGGGAAAGCAGGAAAGGATCCCACCTTTTAACCTGCCACCCCTAATTAAACATGGGGGATTCCCTTCTCATTCAGTCCTATGGTTACATCCAATCTTGCGTGAAAAGTTTTCAAAGAATTTCTGCCAGCAGTTCAAAATTCTAATGTGCCACCACATTCTCAAGTTTCATCCTATGGCAACAACCAACATGAGGCATGCCCCTCGCCATTTTGGCTAGCCTGATGAAAATTATTCTGACTTCTGTTGAAATGTTTCAGCTGTTCTTCATGAGGAGCCGACCTCAAACTTGCACCACTTTAAGTGTTGGTGGCAATTTTAGTTATATCTCAGGGTGTTTCTGAATTGCACCCCATTTGGAATCCAGGAAGGAGAAATCTCAGCTGAAGTGGAGCCATTTTTAGTATGAGACCAGAGAATAATGTTCCAAAAATCAGCCTATTGCAGCTGGCACAGGAAGCAGGTGGTGAAAATGCAAATACTCTCTCAGAAACATGAAGCTTGTGAGATGGTTTCCAAGAGCAGCCCAGTATGTCCTAGGACAGCCTTGGAATTAAATTCTGTTAGCCCCAGCCAGTATGGCAAATGGTGAGGAATGCTGGGAGTTGCCGTTCAAAACACCTGGAGGGCACCAGTTTGGGAACTGCTGTCCTTGTCAGGTATAAGTCTCAGCAAGACTGAGAGGCCTTGCAAGTTAGATTTATTTAGAAGTAGTTTTGAATGTCAGAATCTATACAAACTTATCTCTGTCAGATTTCTTATGGGAGTAGCTTCACTCACTCTCTGTCTTGACCTTGAAGCTACATAGTTTCTCTGGGAACTTGAGAATGTTTGGACTTGGGCATGACTTATGGGCCACAGCCCCTGTCTGACAAGCCCCTGTCTGACAAGCGACGAGCCTTTGAGAGGATCATCTTTTGACTCATGGTCTGAAATCGCTCCCTGTTTGGATCCATCACTGTTTGGGACTTTGAAAGCACTTTGCACATGGTCTCTCTTCTATTTAGACTTTGGGTTACTAAGGACTGTACCATGAAAAGTATTGTGAGGCTTTTCATAGACTTGAACTCTTATTTGTTGTGGATTGTGTTTGTTTGGACTTTTTCTCCACAAACTCAGGTGGCAGAGAGTTCCAGGTACTAAATAGGAACATGGGAGTTGTTATGCCTGAGATTTTTACCCACCCCATGATCTTGTTTAGGCTTTGGCCCATGTTCCCCTGAACTGCCAACGTGTAGCCCCACGTATGGACTAAGCTCCCCTGGGATGGTTTGTTAAGCCTTTCAATAATGTCCCATTGTGATTGCCTGATGGAAGAAACCACAGATCATTTCCTTCCCGTGGTTGGGTTTGGAACCCGATTTTGGAACCGTTGAGATGGCAACTAGGAAACCAGGTGGTTATTGTAGTGAGTAGCATTTTGGCTGCGCGCCACCTTGGAGCCTAAAGCTTTCTGACCATCAATCAACTTTAAGTATTTCTGAAGTGTATAACCATTAAGCTTTCCACCACAAGTTTTCCCTCAGTAAAAGAAGTCTCACTGATGTGCATGTCCCACATCAGTTTGCCAGCAAGTGTGAATGCCGGAGGGAACGGGAAACACGACGGTCTTAAAACCATTTTGCATGACCCAATGATGCCTGACATACCAAGGATCACCCCCTGAACAAGGCCCCTTGAATCAGTTCAAACTACGGCACACAGACAAATTCTATTTTGTCCTATTTTGCTATTTAAATAATTTGCAGAAATTTAGAAACTGTCCTTTACTAAAGCTTACTTAAATTTGATGCCTTCAGTTGTATCAGAACTGGGGTGGACGACATTTATACAGATATATAGTTCCTTCTATTCCATTTTTGCTTTGTGATGTTCTCACTAGATATGCACAAACAAATATAAATCCCAATTATCCTGCTAGACACGAGAAACATGTCCTTGCGCTCAGGATGTTGCTTTGTGCATTCCAAGACTCATTCTGCTCTTTGCGAAGCGAGTGATGAGAAATGAAGAGACGACACCAAATTGGGATTTAAACATGGGCCACTTTATTATTCAACAGTTAAGCAAAGGGGGAGGAGAACCTAAGCGGGCATTGGCTATGGCCAACTCGGCCATTATGGGGATTGGGCGAGACATTCACAGCCCGGGAGCTCCCTCTATGAGGTGGGAGGTCATCCGGTGTCGTCTCCCCTCGTGCCGCAGGGCTCCGAGTAGACGAGAATGGTTGACCCCAGAGGCAAGCCCTATCTCCCCAACTGATGCCGCAGGACTCTCAGTGGTTGGCCTCAGGCTTAACCAATCACCCTAACAGTGCCAGTGAATGATCACCATTAACCAAGGTTAAGAAATGCCCACACCTACCGCCATTAAAGTGACCAAGCCAAATTAACCTAATTATCACCCATCCTGCTTCTGCAGTGTGAAGTAGGCGAAAAAACTCATAGCCAAATTGGATTGTGAGCAAAAAATTCCTACTTGGCCTCCGAAAGGACGACCAGCGAACCCACACTGACAACAGGGTAGGGCGGGGGGGAGCCACGCAGCAAAGTGCGGAGATCTGGAGGGGTCCCCTCGGCTTAAATAGCCTGAGACCCCTCCTTCTCCCCAGTGGCACCACCGGAGCCCACCAACCGTGTGGTCCCACGTCACCTCACCCCATCCCCGCTCGCAACCTCCTCCCCCTGCCCATCAAGCGGGGCGGGAAAAGGTCTTTACAAAAAAAAATGTAGATCAGACCGGGGGGCCAGGAGGGAATCACATTTTCCTACTATAGCTTTGCCTCTTGCTCCTGTTCCACAATAGCAACAAACAACTTCCTCTTTCTTCAGATGGGAAAGAAAGAGGAAGCAAGCAATGACCACGTGGCCCATTCAGTGGCTGTTTTTTATAGTGCTGCTTCTGCACATAGCAGGAAATGGCGGCACGTTTCGCTATAGCCCAAGCATCAGATTTTTTTTTCTGTTGTATTTTATGACGGAAAAAAGACCAGAAGGAGTGGGAGACGGACATCATCATCAAAAGGACCCACAAAAAAAGGGGGTGTCCAGTAATGAGCATGCAATAAAATGCTCATCTGATGACACTCCAATTCTGCCCTATTTGGGGCTTCACTGGTTTGACTGACAGTCTTTCAGAGTTTTAGCGGTGAGTTATTTATTGCCTGTAGTTGCCATTTTCAGCCCTCGTATTATTGTGTTTTTTTTCTCCTTCCAATTCAAGAACTCTGAACTTCTAAATGATGCAAAGTTCAATTGTGGTTTTTGTAATGGGTGGTGATATTAAGAGAGAACAGCTCATCCCAGACATCATAAAACATATTTCCTTGTTGCAATATAGTATTGGCTAAATTGAGTTCTCTTTAACCATTAAACTAGTAGAAAGGGGAGGAGGACTGGGCATCAGGGCAACCAATACTTACAGTGAGGAATTGTATTCCAAGCGCTTGGACACTTAATGGAGTGAGTTTTCCTGGGGAAATATTGTGTGTTTACGTTGTCTCTCTGCCAAGTGATTGATCTTTCTTATAAAGAGGAGAGGCTATGAATAGCTATTTAATTGTTTTGTTTTGTTTTTTTCTATTCAGAGGTACTCTTTTATTAACCTGGTGCTCCTGGCTTTCCCAGGAGCATCAGACACACTAGATCATCCAGGTTCTGAGACAAGATCACTTTTAGTTTAGTTTTAGAGGTTGTTTTTTTCTTCTTCAAATCCCCACTGGACTTGAACTTGCTGTTTCACTCTCCTGCTGGACTACATAAAAGTGCATCTAAAAACCCACAGCCAGGATTCTTTCTGCCTTGCCTCTTCAGGGGGCCAGGCCTGGTTCCATGCTCAAATCATATTTATTCTGTGAGAAAACTGTATGCAAGGCCAGATGTGAGAATTAAGGATTTATATATAATTTGCACTGCCCTTCCTCTTGGGGATACACCTAGGGGCACATGATTTTGGGATTCATGCTGTGCCCACCATGAATTCCCGAAATGACCCAGTGGCCTAATCTTGATTCTGTTGCACAAGGGTTTCCAATCTTCTTGAACCTGTGGACACATTTGGGAATTTGAGGAGCTGCTGTGGGCGCCAACACAAAATGGTTCCCATGGAAAATGTGGCTATTCACATAATGGCTACCATGGGGGGGTTGGGTAGTCAAGAGGTAGGGGGAGAGAAATAGCAAAGTTAGAGGCTGGTGGGAAGGGAATGAAAAGAGTTGCTTCCTGGCCTGCCTGGTCTTCTGTCCACACAGATCATTCCCTTTTGCTCTCTCTCTCTCTCTCTCTCACTCACTCACTCACTCCATTCCTAGCCTCTCACCTCCCTTCCCCATCCCTAGACTTCATCTTCCCCCCTTCCTACCCCCTAGAATTGCTCTTTCTCTCTCCTACTCACCCCTTTAACTAGCTGTTTCTCTCCACTCCCACCCTGTAGCCTCGGTATTTCTCTTCCCCTGCTCTTTGCCTTGCTCTTCCTCCCCCTCTCAGAATCTCTAGCCCCATTCTTTTACCCCATCCTTTTACCCCTTTGCCTTGCTTTTTTCATCCTGCTCGCTGCAATGCTGATCAGTGGCACATTCAGGAACAGGAAGGAGAACTTGGCGCCCTAACCAATTTTTTAAATTATTATAATAGTTATTTTTGAAGGGGGCAGGGAGGTGCCTGCAGGTGCCATCTTTTGGCTGCAATCCTGTACACTCTTACCTGGTACGACGTTCCATTGAGGTTAGTGGGACTTACTTCTAAATAGGCCATATATAGGAAATACAGAGTTCTAGAGAGGAAGATTACTCTCCTGAAAGACCTTGAAATCTTGCTCATGTATACCTTTTACAGCAATCATTTACAGGAAAGTGTATCTAAAAGGAGGGCACTGATTGAGTCACAGTTTTTGTTTGTTTGTTTGTTGTCTGCATACATAAGATGAGTTACAACTTGCGGGGGATCATATTTATTTCTGGAAAGAGGGTGGGAGTTAGTCCCAAGATCCATTCTCCATTATGTCTCTACATAACAAAATGATCCGAGTCAGTCAATCTGAGGGTTCATACGTTATTTAATGCTTTCCAGTGATTGACTACATTTGGAATGGTTAATTGCCCTTTCATAATTATGTAAGGCAGAGGCTACCAAAAGAGTTTGCTGTTGATTTCATCACAGGGAGATATTTCTAAACCAATTAAAGTATCTATGATTTGGCAAGTTGTTCCTCTATTATTCAGCAGGGCTTGTTTCCTTCCTCTTTAGTTATCTCTGCCTTTTGCTATCTTTCAAACCAACTCAAGTTTAGCACATACGTTTACTTAGTATGGGAACTCAAAAAACTTGGACTTGGTTAAAACTTTTCCGAGCACACACAAAACAGTGGGCCCTTCGCAAATAGGCCTGAGCAAATATGTCAGTTTTACTTTCTCTCACATTTGAAGACAGCATGATAGTAGGGTGACCAGATCGCCCGGGGTTTCCCAGTCCTAACCGGGAAAACTGGGGTGATCTGGGCCGACCGGGAGGCTGCGGGGGCAAACAGGGGATACGATGGCCACGCGGAAGAGGTGGGAGAGGGCCGATTATGGGCTCGTGTTGCTGCCTCCACTGCTGCCGGGCTCGTGCTGCCGCCGCCGGGCTCCCAAGGAGCCCGGATGCCCCTGCGAAAGAGGCGGGGGAGGCTGATTACATCACTTCCAGAATCACCCCTCTTCCACGCAGCCTCTGGCATGAGCCCTGGAGCAGCGGCATCACGAGCCTGGCGTTGGTGGAAGCGGCATCACGAGCCCGGCGGCGGCAGAGGACCCAATAGGTCCAGGCTGGTTTTTATGGGGGGTGGGTGGCTTGGTGGGGTTTTTGTTTTAGGTGGGAGGTGGCGGGGGGGCAGGATTTTGGTTTCCATGGACATGAGGCTGCATGTGCTCTTAGAACAACACTCTCCTGCTATAAGAGATTGCTATCTTTTCATGCTCATAGAAGCTACCTGTTTTATTTGGTTGAACAGAAATAGCGAAAATAAATTAATACAGACCATCAGTACATCTGCTAATTTCCATCTATCATGTTCATCACAGCCAATGGGAGAAGATTTGGTTACCTGTGGAACAAGAGGATTGAAACTAAATATTCTGTGTTTCCTTTTCCAGTTGAACAGTTCCAGGGGCCAACTAGCAAAGTGAGAACTGATTTCAGAGATAAAACGTCAACTTGTTTAGTAGATATTCCACTTAATTGGGAGGGGTCAGGGAGCACATCCCTTGCATACAGAAAATCTGCAGCATATCCCAGGTTTTGATCTCTGGTGTGTCCAGGTTGTGCTGGGAAAAACCAGTGTCTCAAATCCTGGAAAGCTCCTGCTAATTAGTAGACAATATTATGAGCTCCATCACACCAGTGATTTAGTGCACTCTTGCCATGCCTGGTGTGTGGATTTGCAACACAGTACTCACATGACACCATGCCTGTCCTGCTGACACCCTGCCTCTTCCCCAGCCTTTCCAGAAAGCTAAAAGTCTGGATAATTTTCCCTAAGTGCATTTAATGCATCCTAAGCCTCTGTATAGTTTTAAAGGAACTGGGGGCTTGAATGGATTGCATCAGGTCCTGGCAGGGAAAAACAATCTCTTCCAGCAGCCAGCTCCAAGCCTCAATATAAAACCCAAACCTTGCAACCCAGGCTCGAAAGCATTGTTTTAAAGAAATCATACAAGACCTGAATCTCTGCAAAGTCAGGATTGTACTCCCTTGATGCCCCCAAAGAGCCAGACTAAAGGGCCATTTCATTTGTGCCCAGCAAAAAGGTGATCTGGTTGAAGTACTCATCTGCCAGGACCTGACTGGAGGGAGAAAGACAAGGGGTGGAGTGGAGTGGAGTGGGGTGGAAGAGCAAATGAGCGAAGGAGTGGGGGGAAAAGCTATTCAGATGAAAGGGATCATAAGCTTGACACACTTGTGCTTCAGAGATAAAACAAACAAACAAACCCTGCAGAGGCAAACCAGAGGGGAAAATTAGGTGTGATGGAGGTCTAAGTGAGATGGACAAATAGTCTGACTCGGTCTAAAGTAGCTTCCTTATTCAAATTGTGATTAACTCTGGCCCAGTTTGTACACAGAACAGCAAGAGGATGTAGGAGAAATAAGTTATGGATATTAAATCTAATCAAGCAGACTCTGACTTCCTGTGTATATCTGGGTTCATAGAGATGTGTTTTTTTCTGATGCTGAGAAGGACTCAGTCATCTTACCCTCAACGCAGTTACTTTATAAATAGATGCTCATAGATCTTATATATATATATATATATATATATATATACCAAGCAAGCATATTTAGGACAATTATAGAAAGAAATTGATACAATGTTATTTGTTGACAAAGATTACAACAGGAAGCACTGTGCACAGATTATCAATACAGATTTCTGCCCACAGAGATTACTCCCAGCCAGGAGCCACTCCAACCTGTATCTTCCCCTTTAATTTTATAGCTCTACAACAGAATATGATACGGCATGTGCTTGTTCATCTGATTGACTACCGCACCCATTTAAACTTCCTCCTCATATTCATTCATATTTGATGAGGTTTTGTTTTTACTGGTGCAGTTGTATAGAAATTCCTCAACTTGTCCTTTGTGGTTTTGGCCTTTCCGGGGACATGAACCTTAGTGAGCAAGAATGTCCCCCCCCCCCCCAATTCCCTCTTTCCCCATGTCAAGCTTCCTGCCAGTAATAGGTCAAAAGCAAACTTTAGTTCAAACAGACATTTCAGCTAGGCCTCTTTGATATGCCTGAAATTACCATTGCCCTAAAATTGTCTACAAGAGGCCCTTAAGTGTCCCAAAACAGATCAGAAGATATTCATACCTACATATACACACACACATACACACACCTGTACAGTTTGGACATGATCTGAGTATCCCCTTCACAGAATAGAAGAGCAGGTATGCATTTTCTTCCACAACACACATAAGGTAATGTCTGATGTGAGGGCTTCAAAGGTATGGCTGCGCATGTGTAGATCTGAACTGCACGATTCTGCCCGTTTTAAAAGAGCATAAAGAGGGTCATCACATGGGGGGGAATCACATTTGCTTACCGTCGCTTTTGAAAGAGGAAGTAAAAACCTGTGCGTGGCCCATTCAGTGGGCTGTTTTGATTGTGCTGCTTCTCCTGCACACAGCAGGAGATAGTGGGAACTTTCGTCTTCAAAAATAAGTAGGTCACCAGTACACCTAGAGGTGAGCATATTGCACCTCCTTTAAAATCACTCCACTGGCTGCCAATTACTTTCTGGGTGAAGTACAAAGTGTTGGTTATTACCTTTAAAGCCCTACGTTGTTTGGATCCACGTTACCTGCGGGACCGCCTTCTCCCATACAATCCACCCCGCACACTCAGGTCCTCTGGGAAGAATTTACTACAGTCAACAAAAACTAGGCTGACAACCGTTACCCAGAGGACCTTCTCTTCTGCCGCTTCCAGACTGGAATGGCCTGCTGGGAGAAATTCGCCAACTTCACAATCTTCCAGAATTTAAGAAAGCTATAAAGACTAATCTCTTCCGGCAGGCCTACCCAGTTGATTTTTAGGAGTTTTATTGGTATTTTAACAATGTAGTAGTTTTTATATGTTTTAATCAGTTTCATGTATTTTATATCATGTGTTTTTAATGTTGTTCCCTGCCTCGATCCGGAGGGAGAGGCGGGTAATAAATAAATACATACATATATTATTATTATTATTATTATTATTGGGGTTTTTTTTGTGGTGCGAAGAAGGCTAGAAGGGGCGGGAGGCATGTGGGAGGCAGCTGATGACGTGAGAGCGTCCCGCGAAAATCCATGAGTGCCCAGTAACAAGCATACAATGAAACACTCATCTGATGGAGGTCAAAGTCATAGCAATTGGATGTGTATGGGTGTGTCTTGAATTGCTTAATTTATGGGAGCCTAAGTGATTTGGTTCCCATCTAAATCCAGGTTCAAGGGTACTGCTAATGATTCAAATCACAAATGGATCCGGTTAACACTTTATTGAATACATAAAAGATGATATATGGAGTTAGAAAGAATGAACAAAGAAAGCTCATAAGGAACACCTCTCCCAGGGCTGTAGCAAGTTCTCCAGCCCAGTTGCGCAATCCCCCCTGAAACCCAACTAAGTCTTTGTTTCTGAGTTTATATAGATCTCAAGACATGCTGTCCTGGGAAATTAATTAGCTGCCTTGCGAGCCCCAATATACCCAAGTGAAAGGAAAAGAGTCCCAGGATAAGAGGTGAGGTAATGCAAAACACCCTTATTGCTAGGAACAGGGACAAGAAGGCTATGGAGCTACATCTGTCTGGCACTAATAAGTGAGGTAAGTGGAAGGTCATAGAGTATTTGCTACTGAAGAGGCCTACTTCACCTACATAAAGCCTTCTAAATTCAGCTCACTATTTTCAACTGCATTAGCTTCTATATATGCATTGCATGCCCATAAATGCATATATATTAGACATTGGTATATGTATCTATACTGGAAAGGCCTGTGAGAACTCACTAAGCCTCCTAGCCAATTCTTCCCATACCAAAAAAACACTACAGGGTGTGACTCATGGTATATGCCTGCCTGCTGCTCCACTTAACCAAGGCCCTTTCTACACCAGAGGGTTGTAGAGGGAGGGACGGAGGGCAATCCCAGAAGTACCTAATACACACCATCGGTGCACAGGGAGTGAGGGAGGATGATCCCGGAAATACCTAATACACACCATCAATGCACAGGGTCCAGCCGGAGGCCTTCCCAGGCAAAATGCATGGTGTGGAAAGGGCCCAAGAGAAACCACATCCCAGGCAATTGTATGAAATGGGCTTTGTTCAACAAATAAACACCTTCTTTGCAGGTAACCCTAGTGTCAGTTTAGCTTGAAATTAAGCTAGTATCACTCCTTTGAATCATACCTAGACAAGAATGTTTAATATCAAGCTTGGTAGTCACTAGAATTTCTGCAAGTAAGGCATTTGTTTCTAATATAAAGCTGTAATCGGATGCGTACATTTTAAACCAACCAAAATATGATATGTGTCGCAGCCTGCTTCAGGAATACCTCATTTTAATACCTTCATAACTCATAGAAATTGTTTGTAATGTTAACATTTTAATTGTGTTTTTTTTAAGTACCATCATCAGGTTAAAGCTGTTTGGCTTTGCAATCCAATTGTTTTCCTATCTCCCCACACTCTGTAATATATTCTGCAATAATTTTTAAGCACGCTAGCCCGACTAAATAGCTTAAAGCAGCTTTCTTTATTACATTGCGTCAGCTGCGGTACGGATCTCCGTATTGACTTTACATAAAATATTTCCACATAAAGAAGTCAGCAGCATAATATGCTGTCAGATTTAATTATTTATTTTAAAATCATGCCTAAGAAATTGGAAAGAGAGAGAGAGAGAGAGAGAGAGAGAGAGAGACTTGCATTTTCCTTCTTTTCATCCCAACAGGCGTAGCCCTGATGGCAGGGAAAAAGTGTAATCAAAACTTTGTAAAACAGAATTAATGGTAAGTGAAAGTCCAGCGATATATGTTTTCAACTCATCGCAAATACGTATCAACGTAATTCCTTTGTTTTAACAATCCACACAAAGATGTTTCCGGATTTACTTTATTGCTGTGTCCATTGGCTGAGTCAGAATATCCAGGAAATGTGAAAGCTAGTGGATAACTAAAGTTCATCTGCCTATTAGTCCAGGAGCTGCAGATCAGCTCTTATTGGAATTCTCAATAACATTTCTACTCCCCAATTCTGCTTCCTAACTGCGTGACAATGAGACGTTTTGCAACAGAAAGCAGAATATAAAAGGCAGGAGCCACACCAAGCAGGATATAATTCTATGAAAGCAGTATTGAAGTGCACTGACAACTGTTGGGGCCCATTGGCACATACCATATACCATTTTCATACCACTATATCCTGCTTGGTGTGGCTCCTGCCTTTTATAGACCACTTTCATACCACTTTCATAGTGCAGTATCCTGCTTGGTGTGGATTAGGCCCTAATCATTATGCAAATAGTTGCACCAGTTTGCACAGCCGTTGCTTCACTTAACTATGAACAGGCATCAGCATTTTCATTAAAGTATCCACAGACTTAACACATCCGTTTGGTTTACGTGCTTTGAAGCAAGGTAACCAATATGGCTTGTCAACTGGGAAGGATCTGCTTTAAGAACCACAAGAGTGATATGCAGGATTCGTACTTAGACATGTAATAGGCTGCAATTTTCCTATTAAATGAGATGAGATAAAAGGAAATGGATTTGAGGAGGTTGGGTCAAAAATAGTTTGTCTTATTAATAGATTAAGGGACAGAACTGTCAAAGCCCATGGCAGCGATATAGTTACATTTATGAGTGCATTGAAGCTCGGCAAAGGAGCCCGGAAACATAATTTTGTGTCTGGGTGATGTTAAGCATGAGATTCTTTCTTTCTTTCTTTCTTTCTTTCTTTCTTTGTCTTCCTAGGTCTGATGTGCACACTGTTCCAGCTTTTCCGGGGCGTTCCTCCCGTTGTTTTGGTCTATAGTTCCCACAACCACTCACCATTCGCTATGCTGGCTAGGGTTGATGGGAGTTGTAGCCCAAAATATCTGGAGGACCACATGTTGCTCACCTTGGTGTAGTGTTAATATGCAGCGGCCGGTAGGCATAGGTACCAGGCATCTTCAGTGCATACATTACTAGGGAAGTAGACCCTTTTGATGTCATTCATCAACTGCAAAATATATAGACTAAATGAGTGGTGCCCACTCATATGAGCATTTTTTTACATATAGGCTTCAGTTTGCAATAGGGTGGCCACTTCTGCAACACCAAAAAAGAGGACTCAGATTTATGTAAAAAAATTGATATACAAAAATGTACCTGTATAGATGTATATTTAGAAATCATTACTAGTATTTAAATGGAAGTACTGTAGTAGGGCAGACAGTGACCAGGTGATCTGTGTGCCTGCTCAATCTACCCTCCAGGGGCTAACAAGCTGATAGAGAACTTCAAGGCCCCTGTTCTCCCTTATTATGGTTTTGTATCTTTAAACTGGGCTTGGACTGGACAGGCCTTCAAAGAGAAGACAACTTCTAACAGAGAACTGTCCTAGGATAGCCTTTCAGAAGGCTCTTCTCGGTAATACAACATGTGCCCATCGTAGATCACGGTGGATCAGGGTACATGGGCTTCAGACTATGAATTGCCTCAGAATTGTATATAAAGTAAGAGATGGCTGATTAATAATGTGTGCTGGTGGGTTTTGGTAATCTGATTTAGGGTGAACTCCCATAGGAATGATGCCCAAATGGATGGCTCTGATTATCCCGTGCCATGCTGGGCTCTTGTGGAGGCTATATTTTCCTCTTTGTCCACCTTTGCAATATTTTTTGGCTCTGAACCCATCCAGCTGACTCACACTGGCAGGGACTGAGACTGAGACACTTTTGAATAGGGCACATTCACATCCCTTCCCTATCTCTCCCTCTTTTCTTGTCCCTGAAGTCAATGACCCTCAGATGCTGTCTAGCAGATATAGGATTGCAGCCTTAAAACCCAATCCTATGGACTGCACCCTCACTTCTCAGAAGCCCCCGAACTCATGGTCTTTGGAGATTTCTATATCACTGACCTTGGAAGGGTTTCCCAAGCCATCCTACAGTCCCTGAGATGCTCCACTAGGGACCATAGGATTGGTCTCTTAGACATCTTATTGAAGCCAGAGCTGGAAAACAAATGAAAAATGAAAAATGATTGACTGAAAGAGGAGGTCTTGGTGATGAGACCCAGTTTTAGGGCTTACTACCTCCAAAGAAATTGTAATGAAATAATCCAAGCAAAAGGAGAGAATAGAATGGGTGTTTCAGGAATTATTTATGATGGTGACGCGAGGCATTTCCATTTACTTCTTGAAAGAGGAATGTTCTCTTCACCTTTCCCTTGGCATTATCTCAGAAGCATTTCACCTGATGGAACATGTATGCCAGCCCCTGGTGGTACATCAGGCACTTCTTACTTTGGGGGCAATTTGCAGAGAGTTCTATGTTTGTGTTAATGCCTTCCTGGGGCCTCCCTGTGAGCCAATTTGTACATAATTGCATCTGTGTGTACACTTGAGTTGTTTGGCCTTTTTAAAACTAACATTAGGTATAATTAAAAAGCAATCTGCATTAGTCCTCTATTGCTTTTGTTTTGTAAAAAAAAAGATTAAAAAATGTCTGGGAAGGTTTTTTTTCCCTCCCTGTGAGAAAAAGATTGGAGTGGCCACAGAGAGGAGTTAGATTTTTCGATTAGGAATGTGTGAGAAATTCACTGCACCAAATTTTGTTTTTTGATGGATTTCCTCAATTTCCATCTCCAAGCCAGAACATGGACTCAAGCACATTTTGCAATGGGAAATCTATATGTTTCCAAGCTTGTAATGTGTTCCATAAAACAAAGAAAATGTATTCAGCCACATGCGCACGTTTGAAAAAAAAATGTGTCCATTTCTTAAACGTTCATAAGGATGTTTTAGTCAATGGAAGTGTAAGTCAAAAAATGTCTACATTTAAAATGGCCACACAGTTGGTTGTGTGTGTGTGTGTGTGTTTGTTTGTTTTTAAGTAGCATGCTCCAGCAGAAATGGGATGGGATGAGTTTGACCTAAAAAAAATTGTCAGTCTCAGCAAAACTGAGATTGACAGATCCATCTATCCCTAGTTTGGACTAAATGTTCTGGAAATTTTTTTTAAGGTAATGGTGAGAATACAGGAGAGAGTTGTATACCGGCTGATTTCTGGATAGATACATTGGTACATTGAATGAGCGACCACTGCCAGCCTGAATAAGTGCCATGAGATTGGGAGGAGAAAGCTTTGAAGAATGTAGGGATTCTGAATTGCTATTCCTTTCTGGTTTTCTCTTCTCTTGTAAGGTTCAAAACATAGCAATATGTTGTTTGTATAGTTTAGATTTACAGCTTTTGTTAGAATCGGCTCTGAATTTTTGGGATAAAGCAAGATAAATACATAAATATACAGTGCAGGGCCCCACATGTGCAGGGGCTTCCGCTTTTCTTCCATGTGCATGTGGGAAATTATGTGTTTACAGCATTCCATGAACTCTTTGGAACCTCACTTTTGGGGGATCTTATATATTTGTATAACAAAAGGCAAGGGGTCATCATGAGGTGGCAGAGGAAAAATATATTCCAGTGATCAGATTGATGTATAATAACAACCTAACAGAGGGCAGGGTTCTCTTACTGTTCTTGGGGAAACGAGTAAATACACATCTGATCACTTGGGAGAACATTCAGAACTAATCTAAGGCTGTATTCGGACATCACTATAGACAATGGTGGGTTACATTTTTTTTAATGATGTTTTTAATGATGTTTTATTGCTATTTTAATAATGTTTGTCATGTTTTTAATCAGTTTTATGTATTTTTTTGTGTTTTATATTTACTGTTGTTCTCTGCCTCGATCCAAACGGAGAGGCGGGTAAGAAATAAATTTATTATTATTATTATTATTATTATTAGTCAACTCCATGGTTGATTATTGAGGGGTACTCCCACACAACATGATCATAATCAACAGTGGTGTGGATTAAGGCCAGCATCAAGTTGACTATTAGTCAATGGTGTGTTTGATTGACACATCCCCTCTCTCTCCCCTCAGTCCTCCCACTGGTATCCCATCAGCCATTGCAAGTTCTGTGAACTGGACTAGAGTGGCAGTCACCACTTTGGTCGCTCTTGCCAGGGAACTCTGTAGTCAATGGAAAAAAAATATCAACTGTATGCACCCTAATAGTCAATGGTGGCCAACACATGATGCAATAACTAACTGCTGTTCAAATTATCAACTCCGCACAGCGTTGGTTATTTGTGTTGGTTATTTCGGCTGAATAACCAACCATGGTGTGAAAAAGTCCCGACAAACAACACAATAACTCACCATTGACTATTTAACCCACCTTTGGTTATCATGTAATCCAAACCCAGCCTAAGTTTAACAGAATGATAGGAAACAGACAAAGAACTCCCCCCTATTCTCATAAGCAATTTAATCATCTGCATAATTTTCTTGTATTTTTAACTTTTTTGCTCTCTCTGATGTATTGTGCTTTGTTTTGATTTATTGTACATCACCCTGAGAGCTATTTGCTAGAGGCCAGCTACTAACCTACTAGAAATAAAGAAAGAAGCAAACAAATAACAATATTAAAAAGGCCCGGGGGGGGGGGGGTAAAAATGCTTTAGCTTGGCAGCAAAAAGATATGCAAGCTGGCACCAGGTAGTCCTCTCTTGGGACATCATTCCAAAAATACAAATCCTTTCTCTCCACAAACATTTTACCTGCTAGCACCTTTCCTGACTGTAGTTGGTGATGTTTGGTTGTGACAGGAAGAGCAATGGGTTCTTCAATACTTTCCTGAAAAGTTCAGAATTCCTGTGTATGTTTGTGGGGTGGTGTAGTATTTATTTATTTATTTATTTATAGCTGAATGTCCCCATCCCTCATGACACTACAGGTTTCAAAAGCAGAAACAATGTGATTCTCTTGGGAGGTCTCTCTCATTTAGCTACCCTAAAACAATAAGACGCAAGCTGAAGAACCTCCCATTTTCCACGAATATATCTGATATAATTAAAACTGTTCTGCTGTAAACTTAGTACAGGGACACAGTTCATGCCTATATAACTCAAGAATGTAATGTAACACCCCAGATAGCAATTTTATCTTCGAAATTAAATATAGCTAATGCACTAGCTGCTTTAATTGACCACAACACTGGGAGAAGAGCTATAGATTTTACCATTTTATTTTAATAAGGTGCGATCAATGACCTAAAAATAATCAGACTGTTACATGGGAGAATAGAAATTGATTTTTTTTTGTTCCAGAATTACATTGTTCTTTAGCCTGCCTCCAAATATCTCTGATGTTTCAAAGAGGAAATAAACAGCTTGTAGAACAGCTTACTGGACCTTTCGCGATGATAAAAGCACAGTTGTTACTCATTAATTGTGAGGGAACCAGACCTTTTCTCAAGATAATACTTCTGTTGCAGAGATACCACTTTCCCCCCTTTTTTACCAGCACTTGATCTACAGTATTTTATCTCTGGGAAAATGCCATTTCCTCCCAGCTAGCCGTTAATTGTAATTGTGATACGTGGAACATGGTTGTGTACTTGTCACTGGCACCTGTAATGTTACTCGTGATGAATAGCACAACTTATTCATGTCCCCACCATTTCCTGAAGGTTTAAAGAAAAATGGCCTCCATATTTCTCAACATACAGACTCAGTAGCCAAGTAATTCTACAGGATTGTTTCAGTCAGGAGGTACAGTCCGCAAGCTAACCCAAGAAGACACTATATTTGTCCCTTCAGGCAAAAGTCCTCCAGGTGGGAGGCAAGATGGGAGCTAATGAGGGTCAGGCAGTTGTCTTGTGTTACTTCATTGTCCTCACCTATTCTAGGTGGAACATCAAACTTATTTGAAATATTGTTTTGAAGAGGAGCTCATTGAGAAATGTGGGGATATCTCTTGTGAAAAAAGTGCCTGTCTGGTAGTTGATGGCCTTACAAGAGCTAAGGATCTGTGAAACTTTTTTTTAAAAAAAGGATATAAGTTAGACTTGCTTCAGTAACTTTATGCCCAAGACAGCTGATGCAAATTTGGAGTAGCCATCCTTTCCAAGATCCCAGCTGTGGATATAATTTATGGAAGACAGTATTCAGAGGGGGGATTCAAAGAATTACAAAGACACTGTGCTTGGGCCATTGGGAATGAGCTTCATCTGTTGAGGCAACTGATGCATTTATGTATGTTTAGTGATGGATTGAATTTATACTTAGCAAACAGTGGGTCCAACCCAACTGAAGAAAAGGCAGCACTTAAAGACTAAGCATGTGCTTACCTCTCCTGTTGAAATCAGTGGCGCTTAAACATGCTTGGCTTTTGTTAGGTCATGCAGCATATGCTACTCAGAGTATACCTGCTTTATTTATTTATTTATTTATTTATTTAATTATTGACAAAATTGCAATACCGCTCCATCTCTGAAACAGAGTCCGGAGAGGTTAACTTAAGAAGGAAAACAGTAACAGATGCAAAGATTAAAACACCATGAAAATTATACTTTCTAAAAGCCAGAATGCCAATAAAAAACCACGTCTGTCAGTTAAGGAATAGAGCTGATGTCAGGAGGTACCGGAAGCAACGCAATATTGGCGCCTGCCTGACCTCCAGGGGCAGAGAGTTCCAAGGGAAGGAGGCTAACACACTGAAGGAACCTATGCCACTTCAACGTCAATTTTCGGTTCTAATAAAGTACAGTTGTTATATGATAACTCTCCCTCTGGGTGAATATCCTCTGCTCTGCTCTGTTTAATCTGCCATCATCACACTGGCAATTCAGGGCACAATCATATGCATGTTTACACAGGAATAAGTCCTACAACTCCCAGCATTCCCCATCCAGTCTCCCTCCGGACCCAATTTATACGATTACCCAGACGGAGGGTGCAGGGAAGTAGAGGAAGCTGCTCTTTAATTCTCGTCAAGGTCTGGGCCCTGCTTGCATGCTCAGGGAAAGCACGTGAACAGGTAGTGACAGCACAGAAGAGGAGTGGCTCTGGACATTGCCAGTGGGGCCCCTGAATGTGGGCCTTGGCAGGTGCCCAGCAAGGCCTAATCCTGACACTGCCCTGCTTAATTCCCCTGTGTGTCCACTTCATTCTTTGGGCAATTCTTAATTTAGAAAGCTCAGATTTGTTGTTCTGCTGCTCATTGTCATTCTGTCTTGATTTCTACTCCCTATCTGTAACGTAGCCATCCTCCTGACATATGCACCACCCCTATCTCTTCCCGTTTTAAAACAGCACCATGCAGATCACTGAGAGCCAGTGGCTGCATTCAGACAACACATTAGTCAATGGGGGGTTGAGTAGCCAACTCACAGTTGGTTATTTTGTGGGTATTCCCCACACAACATATTCCTACACAACTGTGAGTGGTTGGGGCTGGCGTTAAGTGGACTAATAGTCAACCCAGCATTTGACTGACACAGCCCCTGCTCCTCTCCCCACCCTCCCTCCTCCCTCCCTCCTTCCAGTTCTATCCCAGCAGCCTCTGGAAGTTGCACCAGTTGTAGCAGAGTGGCAGCCGCTGCTTTGGTCACTCTTGCTGCCTGCCTCTATGGGCTTGTGTTTTAACCCACTCACCACGTGCCATTAACACACTCACCCCTCCACGCAACCCTTTAAACAACTGGCTTCGAGCTAAACAACTTGCAAGCCAGTTGTTTCTCTCAATTGCTTATTTGGGCGGAATAGCATACCGTCAGTAGTTTGTGAGCGGCATGTGACCCTCCACACAACACAATAAGCAACACAACTGACTATTGTTTTCTCCCCCCTCAGTTGCTTAATGTGTTGTCCGAATGCAGCCAGTGTGATGTAGTGGCTAAAGTGTTGGTTCGGGAGCTGGGAGATCCGGGTTCTAGTCCCCACTCGTCCATGGAAACCCACTGGGTGATTTTGGGCCAGTCATAGACTCTCAGACCAACCTACCTCACAGGGTTGTTATTGTGAGGATACAATGAAGAGGAGGATTATGTATGCCACCTTGGGTTCCTTGGAGGAAAAAATGTGGGGTATACATGCAATAGCAAATGAATAAATAAAATAGATCTTCCAGCTTAAGTTATTTTTACTTTTACCTTTCTCCTTCCTGTTGTTCCTTTCTCCCCTTCCCTTATTCTCTGTGTGCATTCTCTCTATTGTGAACATGCGGGCAGAGTGTGTCATCTTTAAACTTTGCTATAGCGCTTAGGATGTCATTGTTGTTAACAGTGAAAACACATCAGATTCAAAAAAAGATGCCTAGATATGCGTAGCACTGCCCTCTCTCCCTCTCTCAATTTTTTTTTCTTTCGCCTGTATCATCTCTCTTGAAAGTTTTGGAAGAAAAGCTGAGCAGGTATCTGCCGGGTGGATATTTCCTTCCAGGCAACGACAGTGTCTTGTTGACCCTATGAGGCCATTCTAAATTTACGATTCTACAATACCAATTATTGATATTTTGTATAGAATGATGCTGTATTTGTTGATTGGCCCACCACCATCTTCTCCCCTCCCCAATTGACTGGGCCTCCCCCCTGATGAATGCCAAGTATGTATGCGGGTACTGTGAGTGACATCCTTAGTGCCAGGACTTATAACTTGCTGCATGCCTATTTTTCTTCATATTGTGTCACTTTCTGTTTATTAAGTCTTTATGGTTCCCCCAACTACAGAGCCAAAAATATCCCTCATGTTATTTTTCATTGGTAGAAGCACGTGCCTGAGACAGAGTTACATTAACTTCAGCCAGTTTGACGAGGTGTAGGCATCATAGATCATATATGAGACTTTATTGCAAATCTAGAGGAAATTAAGTTTTGAATGACTTATGGTGCTCCCTTCACTGTCATAGAGTCTAGGAGGAATTCAAGTCTCTGACTCTGTTCAAACAGTTTTGCATCTGATCACCTGAGTAGTCTGGAAGTTTTGTATGCAAGCCATGTTTTATGGCTGTGCCCTAGCAAAATGCAAACTTTTAAACTCCCTAACCATTAGAGTAAGAGTGCTTCCAGCATTTCTCTTCAAAAACTACAGCTGATCCAAATTGTGCTTGAAACTTGAGAGTTTTATTTAATTTATTTTTAATTTTTATTTAATTGAATGTGTAGCCCAGCCCAGCCCAAGGTAATTGCTCTAACATCCATGGCTATTGAATTACAATCTGAGGAAAGACATCTCACATTACTTCCAGAAGATGAACAACCCTGCAGTTTGGTGAGCCTCCAGGGGAAAGGATGGTGTATAGTCGATAAAAGCCAGGACATCCCTGGATCAGTTCTGTGAACACGTTGGCTGAATTCAGACAACACGATAGTCCATGGTGGGGTAATAATCAACATTACAGTTGTTCATCTAGGGGGTACTCCCCACACAACATGGTAATAAATAATCAACCGTGGTGTGGATTAGGATCAGTGCTGAGTTGACTATGGCAGCATTCGGACGACATGATAGTCAATACAACTGATGATTGTTTCCCCCCCCCCCAGTTGCTTAATGTGTCGTCCGAATTCAGCCATTGTCTGGCCTCAGACAAGAGGTTATGCCTTAGCTCCTCTGTTTGTGACCTGGGGATCATAACACTGACCTACTGCACAGGACTTTTGGTGAGGATTGCTGAGCCAATCTATGCGAAGTGCTCTAAACACTTGAATGTGCTGTGCAAAATGATAATTATTATGACTGAATGTCTTCTCTTTAGGCACAGAGTGCAAATACGTTCTCTCTTGCTCTTAATCTCATGAGTATTATTGTAAGGCAACCAGTGCTTAGAAATACAAGGTGTGAAGGGCAAGCTGTATTTCAGTACTTGCAGTAGTACTGCCAGGGCTGAGGAGGCCCTGGGCAAGGTGCCCTCTGGTAGCACCCACCCACCCACTCTAGCACCCTGTTTTCTCGCCTATCACTTTCCCTTTTCTCTTCTCTCCCCCCTTCTAACCACCCCAATCCTTCCCCCCATTTTTTTAAACTAACAAAAGAGTTTGGGTCTGTTACATTCAGACCTCTTTCTCCCATGCTACACTTCTACCTCATCTCTTGGCCCGGCCCTTTTTTGCCTTTGGCCCTACCCACCACTGGAATGCGGCTCCCAAGATTCTCCAAAACTGAATTTAGCCCTCTGTCTGAAAGAGGTTCCCAAGCCCTGTGAAGAGCGCTCATATGTACATCTGTATACAGAGGTTGGGGCCGGTGGGCATAATCCCTTGTGCTTCCTTCATGTATTCAGTATATACTGAGGAGAAAGTTTGCAAGAGGCTTTAGTTTGAATGATTATAGAGGGTGTTTTCAGGAGGATGGGGGCTGACTTATTTTAGTGAGAGGCTTGTATTTGATAGCCTTCTGGCCTCTTCTACCACTGTGATTTTATAATCGAACTATAATGGCATGGCCCATCCAAAGTTAGGCATTTCACTTAGGTGGATTTAACTTTGGCTCCTGCTTGTCCAGGTTGCAATCAATGCTTTTCATTTTTTACAGCCCAAGGATGTGGACAGGATCCTTGGAGAGTTGAGGACTACCACTTTTTCAGTGAACCCTTGCCCTTCCCGGTTTATAAAAAACAGCTGGGGGAGGGGAATGAGAGAGAGGATAAGGGTTGTGGTAAACACCTCTTTATAGCAAGGTGTGATTCCATCTTCCCCAAAGGAAATGGTGATAAGACCTTTGCATTTTCTTTTCTTTTTTTAAACCCTCCCTGAACCCCTCTGTATTGGATAATTTCTAGCTGGTCTCCAAAGTTCCATTCTTGTTCAAGGTGAATGTGGTAGCTTCAGGTTTCTGGATGAGTTGGATTATCTAGATCCATTTCTGTCTGGTTTCATGCCTGGTTACAGAACAGAGACTGTCTTGGTCACTTTGGAGGACAATCTATGCTGGTAACTGGACAGGGGGAATGTGCCTGTTAGTTCTGCTGATCCTTTCAGCAGATTTTGATACCATTGACCATGGTATCCTTTTGAGGCGTCTGTCTGATTTGGGACTGGGAGGCACTGTTATATGGTGGCTATGATTCATCTTGTAGGGGCAATCTCAGAAAGTTGTGCTGGGGGATTCATGTTAGATGTTGTACCATTGGCCTGTGGTATCCCTCCCTATGCTATTTAACGTATAGATGAATCTCCTGGGAGAGATTGTCCAGAGTTTTCGGGTTTGATGCCACCAGTACGCTGATGACATTCAGTTCTGTCTCTCCTTTCCTTGTAAATCCAAGGAAGCTGTTCTGGTTCTAAGTTCATGCCAGATGTTGGTACTGAACTGGATGAGGGCAAATAAATTGAAGCTTAATCCAGAAAAGACAGAAGATTCAACCTGTGCTGGATGGATTGCACTCCCCCTGAAAACCTAGGCTCACAATTTGGGTATACTCTTGCATTCATCTCTGAACCTAGATGCCCAGATCTCAACAGTGGCTAAGATTGCATTTACACAGCTGAGGCAAGTGCACCATTTCCTAAAGATGTCTGAGTTGGCCATGGTCACACATGCCATAGTTACATCTGGTTTGAGCTACAGTAACAGACTCTATATGGGGCTAGCTTTGAAAACTGTTCAGAAATTTCAGTTGCTCCAGAATGCTGCAGCAAGACTATGGACTGGGGCCAGGTCTACACCAAGCAGGATATAACACTTTGAAAATGGTTTGAAAACAGTATGTGGAATGTGTCCTGGGCCCCAACAGTTGTCACTACCGTTATAAACCATTTTAAAGCAGTAGTGTAGATCTTGCCTGGGACTGGTTACAGGAAGTATGTGACTCCCTTGTTAAAGTGGCTTCACTGTTTGTTCCTGGACAGCATTCAAAGTGCTTGTTATTTCCGATAAAGCCCTTGGGACTAGACTACCTGAAGGACCACCTATTCCTATAAGACTCTGCTGAGTTTTTAGATCATGTGGAGAGGTTCTCCTTGCAAGACTCCTGAGGCACATTTGGTGATGACAAGAGAGAGGGCCTTTTTGGTGGCTGCTCTCAGGCTATGGGACTCCTATCCAAGGGAGACTAGGTTCTCTTACTCTCTGTTGTCCCCTTGTCAGCAGGCAAAGGCCAATTTATTCAATGGCCTTTGGCCTGTAAATGGCTGTTAGGTTGTGCCCTGTTTTAATTTTTTTTAATTTTTTTAAAATCTTTATGTTTTTATTGTATTTTTATATATTGTTTTATTGTTTACATCATCTTAAATTGTGCCTGTAAGCTGCCTTGAGTGCCATGTTTGGATGAAAAGGTGGAGTACCAATCACTCAATCAACCAATTTCAGTGAGCCATTTGTTTCACAAAGAGTTTAGCCTAAACTCTCCACTGAAATGAGTGAGATGTAAAAGTGATAACTTTAACTGAATTGTTCTTTCAGTCTAATCCTGCATGTGTTTACTCAGGAGAAAGTATTTGTTAGTAGTGCTTAAGTCCTATATAAGTGTGCTTGGATTGCAACCTAAGTGGTTAACAAACTTTGGCTAAATTATCACTTCAATAAAGAATTCTCTCTCCCTCTCTCTCTCTCTCTCTCTCTCTCTCACACACACACACACACAGATCCAATATCTGTGATATTTACATAGCCACAATCAGTGCTTTAAACATCTAAGATGAATTGTTTCATTACCCAAAGCTGGAACCTAGGGTGTGTTTGATCAGCATATAGGACTCCCATTAATGGTGATACTATACTACTCAATAACTTATTCCAACTCATTCATCCTGAAATGATTAATATTGCCTCTCCAAGCACAAGTGCTCAAAGAGACAGAAAAGAGTAATAGTGCCTTGATTATAAAGCTTCTTTGAAACAAAAGCTGAGATGCAGAGAGATTATGCATTAGAGTTAAAGTGATGACAGTCTATACCCAATAACTTTTCATAGCACTACTAAACCTTAATTGTTATAAGAAGAGGTATTGCAGGAGAGAATTTGTACACTATTTGCACTCAGTGAAGGTTTCAGCAATAGATTTTATGGCAATGTATCTTTAAAACATAAATTGCTTCTTCTATTCATAGAAGATTCAAAAACTCTAAAAAAAAATAAGGGATCGGGTTGGCGGCAGGGGCACAATTTGAAAATACTTTAGCCACAGCATAGATTATAGAGGTTTTCCAGGTTTGGCAATGCATTACATTTCTGGATTCTGCACAGAATAAGACAAAAGAAAATACTTCTAGGCACAGAGTTAATTTGCGGGATTTGGTGATGCCACAAGTTGTGGTGATAGCCACTAGCTTAGATAGCTTCATAGGAAATTTGTGAACAATAGGTCTGTCAGTTTCTATTAGCAATGATACCAACTAGAACCCCCAGATTAAGAGGTGGTATGCCTTTGAAACTAAGTTGCAGGGGGCAAACAGTGGAAGAGGGTCACCCTTCATGCCAACTTGTAGGCTTCTCAGAAACAGAATGCTAGTTAGGCTTTGAAGTGATCTAGCAGGAATCCTGATATGTTTCGCATTTTGAATTGACAGAATACAGGGTCTTCTCATTTGGTATTGAAAAGGATGCCAGACAGCTGGGGGGGAAACCTGAGGGTGGCACAGCCTTCTTTTGTCCAGGCTGTTTCATGTGCAGAGCTCTGTGCAAATGTTCTAATGCAGCATTCCCCAACCGTCCCTTCTCCCCCCCCCTCGATGTTTTCGACTACAACTGCCAGAATCACAGACCATTGCCCATGCTGGTTTGGGGCTGATGGGAGTTGAAGTCTACAACATCTGGAGGGCATCAGTGAGTGCATAGCCCACCATGTGCATTCATAGGACACAGTCTGAATGACTGAAAGGGGTTTTTAAAAATGTGGCAGAGGGTTTTAAAAATGTGCCTAGAGAGGAGGGCTGGCTAAAGCTCTCGTATAGACACAGTACTCCCTTGTGCCTGCATATTACAAGGCAAAGTGGGTAGCTGCGATACATCATCGTTACTGAGAGCTTCTGAAAGATCCCAAGCTTCCCTGGAACACAGTCTGTGTATCACTGCTTATAGGCAATGGGAAATTAATAAACGATGACTGCTACATATTGCCAGCTTTTTTTTAAAAGTGGCATGCTTCCATTTTCCCACTATTCATTTAAAAGGCTTACCCTGGGTTCTGATCTGCATGACAGTATTGCAGCTTTTGAGCAAAGACCAATGTTGGTTTTATCACAGTGCCCTTGAGATCAGAAGTGATGTGGCTTTGCACATTTTTAGGCATGCTCATCATCTGAAACATGGCGGGCAAATTGCTGTAAGTTTGTAGAGACAAACCTGTCAGCTTCTGACAGCCAATTTGCTATACCTCTAATTAATAATGAAGCACCAAGTCTGTTGCTATTTATGAAGAGCTAGGAAGTGTCACATGGAAATAAGCATGTCCCTCATGAACAAGCGAGTGACTTTAGCATGTGCAAAAGCTTTGGCGGACTGCATTATAGTAGGGGAGGGGAAAACTATTTGTGTTGGAATCTTAGCAAATTCCTGATAACTAATGTCCTGGCTAAGCCCATCTGCTTTTCCTTTGGCTTAGACTTCATGAAGCCCAAGCACTCAACTGCATTAGCTGATGTTTGTAGCTTGCTATCATTGCCTCACCTTTCCCGTTCCTCACTTCTCTCTGTTATGCCCCACGATGACCTGTTTCACACAGTCACAGTGTCTTAAATAAGCTACAGTGGTTCCGACCAGTGTATGCTGGGCAGCTTTTGAGTATTCAAGCCACAACTTCAGCCTGTCATGTCATCTGAACTCAGTAGGCATGGGTTGTGTGAGGGTTAAACAACCCTTGCATAACCCTAAAATAGGCCATGGATTATTTGAGGTTTGTTTAACCCAGGCTCAGACAACATGACAAGCAATAGTCATGGCCTGAATATTCAAAATGGCTGCACAAGCATGCCACAGCCCACCATAGCTTAAATAAACCATGGTGGGCTGTCTGATTGTGCAAACTGGTGCAAACTGGTCAACTCTCTAAATATTGGACATGATTTACTCCAAGTGAAACACTTTTAAGTCTCCCATTGTGTTTCAATGGGAGAATTTAAGCACATTCTCAAACCTCTTCCATTTAAAGATTGAGTTTTAAAAGTGCTTAAAAGTGTTTTGGCCTAAAACACCCTCAGCCCTTGCCATCATTGCTGAAGGTGAGGCATGATGGGAGTTGAAGGCCAAAGCATCTGGAGAGACGCAAATTTCCCACCCCTACCTTACATAGTAAGTTCACTGCAATACAGAGCTACCTTTTTCTTTGACGTGTCAGGGTGATGCATCATTCGTATTTTGTTATTTGTGTTGCTTCTAGTAATTCTACTTCACTACCTTGTGGAAAGTTGGAGTGCACAGAAGCCTGGGAAGATAATGTCACATGGCTACATTGTCGCCTGCCCTGGCTTCTCATGCTGATACGGAAAGCATCCTTCCCCCTCCCCCAAGAAATATTTAATGACGGACGAAAAGCATTGGTCTCCTCTGAGTGATTTCTGCTCGGCCAAGCTAATTTCATTATCAGTTAGTCATGTTTACACCAGGCTAATAACTCATGCAGAACTCTGCAACCATTTTTAATCTTGCTCTTCATCCAAGCCAATGCCCAAAGAGTCTTACTTATTAAAGATGATGTGCAAGTATCCTGTCAGCCTTCGCTTCACAGAATCTGAATGAGGGACAAGGTCAGACTTTCCAAACCGGCTGTGTGGATTGACATATGATAATAGCCAGTACCCAATCCCTTGCAGGCATGATTATCTGAGAAACTAAAGCCCTCTAAAGGGCCTTATTTGTTCTCTCCTAACCCCACAAAATGTTTGAATGATTGGCAGGGGCGGGAGGAAGTCGGTGATGAAAAGCTTCCTGACAGTTTAGCAGACGGATGTTTATATCCGTGTGTGAATTCTTTCTTTGGGGGGAAAAAAATATATGATCTTACAAAAAGGTTCTGGAATCCCAACAGATATAAAAAGCCAAAGGATGCATTTAAAATGAAGTCAAGAATGGTTGACATACTTCTGAAAAGTTTGCCCTTAATGCATTTCTGATTGACTGAACAGTGCGACTCAAAATGTTTAGCAGTGCGATTGTCGTTATTTTTGATACACCTCTGGCTACCACCATCTTCTTGCACCCCTTCACTCCATCTCCCCAAAACATTAAATTGCTATTGGCACTGAGCACTTGAAGAAAAAGCAGAGCCAGGAGTGAAGCCAAGCTCATGCTGTAGCTACCAGCAGGACAAGTTGTAAAATGATGTTCTGTTGTATTTTGTTAGGTATTATGTGGGTCGTTGACTGTTCTGTCTACATCAGAGAAAAGGGCTGGGCCTTGATCACATTTGGCATCACCCCTCAAACTAGTGAATAGATAGCAATGTGGTGTTGGTGATAACACGAATATCCTGAGATTGGTAAAATAATTAATGCATGTAATGTGATAAAAACCCATAACCTCTATTTAAGCACAGGGGATAGAATTGAAGTTCTCAATATAATGCAATTGAGCAATTTCATGCAGGAGATCCCCGTTGAAGTTGCTGAGAGCAATTACCTTAAGGTCAGCATCACAGTGTCCTGTGAGGTAAAAATGATCTCCTGCTTGTTTCTGAACATTCCCTTTCAGATCTCTGATTCATGTCCATAGATTTTGATGTGTAAAAATCATCTTAAACGTGGATGTGTGAATCAGCCCTCAGTGGCTTGTCCAAGAGACCACTCAGTGAAGTTCATGGCTTAGCTAAAAATTGAACCCAAGCATCCTCAGGCCAAACACAGCTATATTCTCCATTCAACCTGGCAAGTCTCCCATGTTCTGAAAAATATTCTGGCTGATGCTCTGCACTAATTTCTCTGCTAACAGAATACTCCATGTTTCATATGAGTCGAGCAGTCTGGGTAAACCCTAACAGATATTTGGGTATACTCTAACATTAAAGGAGAGTGCACCAGGTAACCAGTGTCTAACTCACATTTATGGTGGCAGCAACAATATTATGGTTGAAGCACCAGGCTGAATACCTTGTGGTTAATGGTGTGGATAGTGTCATGGGCAGATGCAAAGAGGGTTTGAATTGCAGGGAGACTCTTTGATAGTCTGACATCTCCTCCCATTGTGGTGTTGCAGTAATTGGGGAAACAACAACGCTTGCTAACTATTTCCTTGCTCTGTTTGTGTTAAAGGTGCAGGGTAGCTGTTTGAAGGCAAAAAAGTTGTAATCCAAAAAAGAACTGAAGAAGCATGTGAGGTGGAGAGTAGGAAAAAATAGAACCCCCCAACCCCGGTGAAGTAGATATTTACATAATCCCTTTCAATAGTATTCAGCACTCCTCTGTGATGGCACATCAGACCCAGAATGATGGAAGAATAGAATGAAATTTTGACAGCCTTCATATCATTATAGAAGGAAACAGGTTGGTAAATGCTGTTTCAAACATGAGTGCTTTGTCTTGTAGTGTGATGGAAATGCAAGAATATCATACTTTCATGTTGTACTATATTGTGCTGCAACACAATGGCTCAATTTGGACAACACGATAGTCAATGGTGGGTTGACTAACCCTAACCCTAGGGGGTACTCCCCACACAACATGGTAATAAATAATCAACTGTGGTGTGGATGAGGATCAGCGCTGAGTTGACTATGACAGCATTCGGATGACACAATAGTCAAAACAACTGAAGATTGTTTCCCCCACACCAGTTGTTTATTGTGTCGTCCGAATTGAGCCAGAATGTCAAGAATTTGGGGAAGAATACCATAGGAAGCACAAGCCTTTTTGATATGAAAACGCTTTTGCTAATTTCAAGAGGGTGCGTGCACAGGAGAGCTTTCTGGTAGATAGTTCCCTTGAACCTTCTTGAATCTGTTTCATCTGTTGAATCTGTTTCATCTCTTAATATCTTATTAAGTTGCTTCTGCCCAGTCATGAACAAATCTGTCAGTTTCACTTACGTATCATTCTCTGTAATAGCAATCTTGATGTGCATGAAAATAAGGCCACCATGAATAAGGCAGGGTTTTCTTGAATACTCAGGGGACGCCGAAGGCACACCAAAAGGTATTGCTCGAACAATAAGGAAGCAACAACAACAGACAAGTTAAGTGCCGATAGCTAGAGGCCAACTTCCTTCTCTTTCCCTACGTAATGGAAACAAGAAAACTCTCCCAGCCAGTGAGGGTCCTGCATTATTATTCCCCCACTATAGATCTACAGTGTTATAATGATCAGTTTTGGGGTTAGCAATATAGCATGGGTTGTGGCTGGCTCCATAAGACTCGATGGCCTTATAGGCCCTTTCCAACTCTACTATTTCATGATGATTCTCCCCAATCACCATTTTCTCCCCACACCCTCCTCCCCCCCATTTATGTGGGGAGGAGGGAAGCTGAGCCTCCTCCCACCATCACTTCCTTGCAGGCACCCGGTCTGTTTGTTTATTTATTTAGACGGAGAGGCGGGTAAGAAATAAATCGTTATTATTATTATTATTATTATTATTATTAACATTCCACATTTCTCCCAATAAATAGCACTCAACATGGCTAACGATAATTTTTTTAAAAAAAATCTTAATTAAAACATAGCATAAAAAACACATACATTGAAAACAGCCCCAGCCACTTAAAACAAAACAAAAACAAAAAATAAAAACCTCCAGCTTATATGCTGAATGCCTGCCTAAAAAAATAAATAAGTCAATGTATGTGCCTGTTGGTAGAAGGACAAGAGAAAGGGAGCCAACCTCACCTCCCTTGTCAGGGAATTTAAAAGCCTGGGGATAGCTCCTGAGAAGGCCCTCTCTCATGTCCCCACCAAAAAATGCCTCCGATGGCGACAGTATGAATAGAAAAGCTTCCCCCAAATATCTTAATATCTGGGCAAGTTTTTATGAGAGAAGGCATTCTTTCAGGTCGCCTGATTTCAAGCATTTTAGGTCATAGCCGGCACCTTAAATTGTGTCTGGAAGCAGATCAGTAGCCATTGAAACTGTTGCTGCAAGGGAGTGACGTTGTAAAAAGGGATATCTAGGAGCAGTGTCAAATGCCTTTTATTCATGGATCCCGATCCAGCTCTAGGAACACACAATTTATCATGCACACATACATAAACAATTTTATTTATTTATCACACTTGCCCTTCCTCCAAGGCGCTCAGGGTGTTCATCCCATTCCCCCCCCCCACACACACACATAATACCTGTGGAAGGTAAGTTAGGTAGAGGGAGATAAGAATTGGTTCACAATTACCCAGTGAGATTCATGGCCAAGCAGAGATGGGACTCCAGGGCTAGGTCTACACTACTGCTTTATAGCGGTATTGAAGTGCACTGATAACTGTTGGAGCACAATCCACATTCCATATACCACTTTCATAGTGTTATTTCCTGCTTTTCACTCCATATTTGTAATTATTTGACACAAGGTGTAGATCTGGCCCCAGTCATCCTGGCACAATATTGTGGGCTCTTCCATGTGACCTGTGGTGTCCCCCCAAACAGTCAATTCAGGGTGGCAGGATGAGTATCACTATCTGGATGCCCATCCAGATGAAAGTATGGATTACTCATTGGCTAAATGCTCAGATGCCTTCTTCCCTGCGCAGGCCTTCTTTTCTGGATTGGGACTAGGATATGCAATGAATGGTCCTGCAGTCCCTTCAGATATAATAAACATGCTGTTTAAAAGAGGCTCCAATGAAATACACAGTCCACTGTCTATTATTTATAGCTTCCAGCCTATTACATCATTTGAGTATAAAGCAAATCCGAGTGGAGTTTTTGAGTCTCAAATCACAGCTAAAGAGAATCTAAGCTTTGCATTAAAGTGTTACAGCGAAGTCAAACCTTTTGTATGAGGAGGTGGAAGAAAAGCCTATTGCATTGTGCTATTATTGCATTGAGGGTTTTTGTTTTATTGAGCCATGACAGCTTGTCAAAGCACCACACCTTTTCAGAAAAGAAAAGGTGTTAAGTAGCTTGTATCTTAGTTGTTGTTAAAATTTCAGGATTCCCCTTCCTCCCCCAGCAAATCTGATTTGATCACAGTGAACTGAGAATCCTAGCTCTGCTTTTATTATTCACTTTATCTCCTATTTTGATATATTATGCACTGCATAACACAAGCTGGGGGGAGGTAAACCCAATGTAAGTGACTTCATAGGCCATTACTTCTATTTCCAGTTTATACCTGTGTAATATAACAAAAAATAATTTCAGGGGTTTATCATCCACCTTTTAAAATCATCATCATTACCTCTCCTTCTAATCACAAGGTCAGATGGTGGGTGATGGCAGGATTGTAGCCAAAATGGGGCCACTGAGAAAAAAGAGGGAACCCAAGTATGCTTGGGAGAACCTCAAAGATTGCCAAAGAACAAACAACAATTCAAAGAAAACTATGGGGGTTATCCCTCCCTCAACCTCCAAAGAGAAGTGAGCATGCTCAGTAACCATGGAATGTAGAATGAGAGATAACCACAAAACAGCAACAGCAATAGAACAAAGAGGGGTTGATGATGGAAGGCCCTGCTGGGAGGAAATGACTGGTCAAAGCACTCCCTTTAGGATGGAGGACGTATGACACCATTTTGCTGTGTACCCTACCTAACCTAATAATAGTAGTCTCTGTATAGTGTTCAGTCAATACTAGGCCTTCTAGATCCATTTCAGAACATTCCCCCCTCCCTTTTCTAATCGAGACCAGTAGATAATCTTCCATCAAAAACCGTTGCTCACACACTCAGCTAACCTTGGGTATCAATCTCATTAGACAGACTAATTCCATTAGCTTGAAAATTGTGACTAATAACTGTAAAAGTCCATGGAAAAGAGTAATACACGTAGATTCATGCATCAATCTTCAGATTCCCTGAAATTCCACATAAAGAACGAAAAGTCATAACCTACTGCTTTACTAATGACCCCGGGGTCAGGGCATCGCTCTCTTTACTTTGGTTCTTCCTAATTGGTAGAGTATTAAGGTCAGGGTTATTACTGGAGTTGCTTGCAGTTTAAACAGTGCCCGTGAATATGCAATGCTGTTAGTAAACCGGGAGCCTGAAGTCTGGTGCTGGTTTAAATCAGGCTTCATTAGCACATTGGGTGATGGAAGACCTCTATTTCTGTGAGTGCATGAAGTAACGACAGCATTTATGGAAGCTGCATGATGGATCTGCCTGTGGTCGGAGTGGGGGATCAAATCAATCTGTGACTTGCCCATAGGATTCTCCCCCCCCGACAATTAGTATATATTTATCTTCTCAATTGCGAAACACCAATGCCAAAGTTGAACATTTTAGAATCTATCTTTTGAAACGTGTTTATTTTGTTTTAAAGTAAAAGTAGTGTTAGCAAAGAAAACAGCTTTCAACGGTGCTGAATTTAAAAGAAAACATGGGGGTGGGCAGAGGTAGCAATCGTAAATGTGATCCTGGAGTGATATACCCTGCTGGGGTGTGCAAATCAGCAATTCTATGAATTCCACCTCGAAAGCTCATTCCAGCTTTGCAAGCATTGTTGTTGTTATTGTTTTCATGTTAAAATCTATGTATCTTTCCATGTGTATTTTTTCCAAATGTATGCATCAATTATACACAACTTTGAAATGTACACGTCCTTCTCTCATTAATTAAAGTGTATTTGTATGCATTTTTCCAAAAGTACAATTTTTATGCACATTTTTCAAATGTACACATTTCAAATGGATGTATCCCCCCCACCACCATCATGAATCTCATTTCAAGCTCGGAAATATGTAGACTTCGGCTGCAGATTGTGTCCGAGTCTGTGTTCAGTCCACAAGGTGCAAATTGAGTAAATCCTGCTAAAAAAAATGAACTGAAATGAACTTATCATGTATCCCTATTCATGTATTAACATCTCTCTCCCATCATACATCTACAAATCACATTGCATTATCAGGTATCTATGTGATAGTTGTCCACATTCCAAGTTGAGTGCTGTAGGTATTCCTGGATAAGGCTTATCATTGAAGAAAAAAATCTGAAGTTGTCCCTGTGTCACCCATTTACACAAGCAAGGGTCTAGATGGGACTGAAGGCCAAGCTCATAGCTTAGCTTCATTGCTCATTTATCACTACGCTCTGCATCCAAGACCCTCCTCTGGGAGCCTACTTCGGGGAAGGCTCGGAGAACATCGAGATGGGAGAGGGTCTTCTCAGTGGTGGCCCCCCATTTATGGAATGATCTCCCTGACAAGGCCTGCCAGGCACCAACTCTGTCATCTTTTCAGTGACAGGTTAAAACTGCCCTCTTTTCTCAGGCATTTGGAAGCATATAGCACATCTTTTTGATCAGGTCCTGGATTGTCTTTGGCTGATAGGTGGTATATAAATATAAAAAATAAAATCAATTTTCAGTCTCTTAACAGGATAGCATATTGTTCAAGACTCTATGCTAGATTCCTGCTGGCTAGAGCTCACAGCAATGCCCCAGAAATTTCAGAAAGATGAGAAGTTTTGTCCCCATGTTTTCATGTGTGAAAGCATTTTATCAAAACTGCACCCTGAGTGGTTTCCAGAACATCAAATATCCAATAGCCTATATGGTACCATCCATAATAAGAGTGCTGCAACTGATGGGATTTATTTATTCTTTATTTATTTGGTACGTTTCTAATCTGCCAAATAAATATTGTTCTCTGGGTTGATTACCAAAAAAAAAGGAAAAAAGAAAGAAATGCCAATTTAAAATACGATTATTATTTTAAATACAATACAATAAAATACAAAATACAGTATAAATATTTTAAAGACTAAAATACAACGTAATGCAAAATAATAAGCCGCACAGGAATCAATAAAACAGATATAATATCCTAGAACTAGGTCTCTAAAATGCCTGGGAGAAAATAAATGTCTTTGCCTGGCAGCAAAAATATAACAACTTAGGTGGCAGGTAGAACTCTTTGGGGAAATTATTCCATAGGTGGGGAGGCACTTAGAGATGTTTGTGAAATACACAATGGAATCAAATGAGTCCAGATTTCTATGAATTCAACCTGTGGTTTCCTCAGACAACCGGCTTTTCCTAAGTCACGCTGATTTCTTGTATTTGCGGACCTTTTTTTTTTTTTTTTTTACTTTTTGTAATTTTAGGCAATTTTAATCATAGAAAATTATGTTTGTTTTTTTAAAGGTCACTGGCTGAAATGTGCATTTTCCATATAAGCTAAAGCGTGAAAATGCACATTTGGGGGGGATTTGAGTATTTGGAGGTGGTTTACCTATTTGGGGGGATTTGCGCGTTTTAGCAGGTGCGACTTTGTGTAGATTTCAGAAATTAGAAAAATCTGATTCCATCAGTGAATGAACAATGGAATGAAAGACACCTGACAATCTGTGTTTTGCTGACTGTATAAAAATCATACATCCCTAGTGCCACTACAGAGAAAGTCCGCTCTCTTGTAGCCACCTGCCTCACTTCTATTGGCATGGGCATACAGTGGAGGGCACAGAGGATCTGAGCAGGGATATACAGGGAAAAAAAATGTTTCCTTAGACGCTCTGGTACCCAAGCTGTTAAGGACTTCAACAGTCAACACCAACACTTTGAACTGGGCTTGGAAATGGATTGGAAGTCAGCGCAGAAGACAAAACACTGGCATCACATGGTCGAATTGGCCACTCCCACTTAGTAACCTAGCAGCTCTTTTTTTTTTTAACTAACTCAAGTTTCTGAACCATATGAAGAATGTATTGCCACAACTTGGATACTTGTTGTCATGCTATCTCTGTTCAGATAGGGCACAGCCGATATATCGACCTAAGTTGAAAAAAGGCATTCCTGGCCACTGAGGCCTTCAAGTGACAGTGATTGATCCAGGAGCATCTCCAAGCTGTGTGACTGATCTTTTAGGGGGAGTGCATCCCCCTCCAGGGCAGACCAAAATAAGCTCTTGATGTATAATTATGTAGATTTCAGCCACACTCTTTCACACCAATACATAAAATGAAAAGCTATCATCCTTTGAAATTTGCACTTCTCTGAATTTTGCAAAGCAGTTCTTCAGTAAGGAAAATGTACATATAATGCATATATTAGTCAAAATAACATAAAGATGTGTTGAATTAGGTAAACATGTGTATGTTGGGCAACATTGCATCAAAAAATGAAAACACGGGAGAATTAAAAGCTTTACAAATGCTCCTGCAAACGTTTAAGAAAAATCTCAAACTGACGCAGAAATTGAATAAATCTAACCAAGAGACCGAGAGAAATGGAAATTGTCAGATTCATCCATCCATAGTCTTAATACATCATATGTAGAGGTGGCACCAACATTTTGCCTAGAGTAAAATCCAAAATGAATTTGGAGGTCCTTCCACAGACAAACTGAGGGATTTTGAAAGAAGCCACAAGAGTTTTTGTAAAGCTTGAAGACTTTAATCTTTGCGACTTCCCTTATGTCTCCACCTGGTACTCTCCAGATGTTTTAAATTATAACTCCCCTAATCCATTGCCAGTGGCCACTCTGACAGGGGCTGATGGGAATTGCAGTCCAAAACATCTGGAAGACGCCAGCTTGCCTACCCTTCCTTTATGTAATTACCTGATCTACACCTCTTGGACCAATGTGCAGATACAAACTTACTTATGAATCAGGTTTTACACTTCTTTCCCTGTTGCGACGCAGTTCTTGGCAATTCAAACCCAAGTTTTCGAAATAAAACATTTATTTGAGAGAAATATTTTGAGAAAAAATAAACATTTAAACATGTACTTTTTATAAAATTGCAACTCAATGTGGAAACATATTGGAATGATGGGCAAATACACGAGAAAGTGATACCAACCAGGAAGATATAGATATAGATTCTCCCATCCCTAGTGGTGAATGGCACACCCCTAACTAAAGTAAGCTCTCTATAGTGGTAAATTGCATATTCCTAACCACATTGAAAAAGCGTATATAAAAAGGCACTCAGTGTTGTCATTTATTTGCTCAGTCAGCTCCAATGTTTAGAATGAAAGCTTTGATAAAGAAATTATCTGCTTCCTATTCTGTCTTTTAAGAAACACAACCCCCCAAAATAGTATTCACAAGGAGCAGCTGGCAAACAGAAAATCTGAGCTGCAGTTATTGGAAAAGAGTGTGAGAAGAGTGGAGGAGGGCATGGAGGAACGGGAGGAGGGACATGATTCTGAAAGATGAACTGCCATGAGTGATTCAATTCTCAACTAAGTTGCAGCTTTTTTTCCCCTCCTTGATTTCCTAGGAGCACAGGGATAATCAATAAGAGAGAGGAAGGAGAATTTGTAATACTTAGCTTTGGCTTTGCTTGCAGAAAATCAACATTTATCTTTGCGTAATGGAATGGTCCTGTCTTGACAATAACCTCAGTCCTTGGTGATAAAAGTTTGCCGCTTCCCATACATTAAAAGGCATTTGAAAGGCATGATGTAGAAGTATTGCTTCTCTTAGCTATATTGCTAATAACTTGGAAACGTCATACACAGTTCTTTAAATATATATCTCATTTGTTTCCTACGGCTAATTCTGTGCTGTTTCAAAGATGGTTTATACTTCACAGATTATTTCTAATGATCTTATATTTCAGTAAAATTCCAGGAATCCTCCATTTTAACTAGAGTTGGACATTTTCACTAGACCCACAGCAGACAACAGAGATGTGCTCTGTAGTATCAGGACCTGTGAGTCATGACATGACACCTATCCAGGGATAGGGATATGGGAAACCTCTCCCTTAATTTCCATCAGTATCTCAGCCACTTTTCATGCATCAAAAATGGATACGCAGTTTGGGCAATGTAGACCCGAATCTGTGTTGTGTGTCTTATGCATGTTATTATTTACACATTAGTTTAATCATACTTTATGTTATTCTAGTCAAATGGTTAGACATCTGTCTAAGTAACCAGTATATATAACAGCACTGAATCAGTGTTGTATAATGCATGAGTCACAGAATCTGCAATTGGCTTAATTGTGCCTCAATTTGCTCCTCCTCACCCCCAAATCATGTATTCATGTATTCATGTATTCATGTATTCATGTCCCTGCCTTATTTACTTATAAATCAAAGGTAGGAGCCTAATTAATGTCATTCTCTGCCAGCCAAGGTTACTTTCCTGAGATGTGTGGCCCTGTTGCTTATTTTTTCTCCCCAAATTTTCCTGTGGTCAAGGAGACCTGCTTCTCAGAACACACTTTGCGTCACTGTTTGGGCCTATCAAATTGCTCAAGTAATGAGCAGAAGAGTTGGCTGAACCTTTTGGCCATTCATGGGAGGAAGAGGTTAACATAAAACAGGCCTAAAGATCTGGATTTCCCTTAAGGGTTTTTGGGGGGCTTGGAGGTGGGGAGGCTTGGCTTATGTTAGTCAGCTGGCCATGCTAACTGTAAAGCTCTGCACCCTTGCCATCCATGTTAATTGGATCAGAATGCCATGGAAATAACATCACGGTACTTAGCATAATTCCCACTGTATTCTGGGGAAGGTGCCTGAAGATTGGATTGTCAACTAAGCCACCTTGTTGACTTAAACTAAGGTGATCTACCCCGAGCACCAGAGGAATTTGCTCTTACCCTCAAAAGAGTCTAAAATCCCCCATTTCCCTACTTCTGTGAACATGGAGCGGGTGGTTCCAGTAGTAGATCAGAAGGGCATTGAATACAAGGTGTTCTACAGGACAAGCCTGGCCTTCCAACAATGATATATTACTTCCTAATTTTACCCTCACTTTCTCTTTCTTTCTCCTTCTCTCTCTCTCTCTCTCTCCCTGTCTGCCTTTTATTAATAATTGGCTAGCTTAATCAGCTAGCACCTTTGTAACACTACCATAATATTGGCACAAAGGTCAGTGTAAGTGAAAGGACTCCATACTGTGTCGGTAATTTCCAATAGCCAGCATGTAATGAATAAGAGCTTTAAAAGATAGGCTGAATTTTCGATTTCCCCCTATTCTTTCATTTCCCTGCCCCCTCAGTGTGATTGCTTTGTTTCATTTTAACAGAAGAAGAATTAAAATGTTAAGGCAAAAATTCAAAGTCGTTCAAAAGCAGCTTGTTTTCCTGCGCTACTAAAGTCTGCAACAAAACCATGCTAGATACAATAAGTGTTTGTCTGACTGATTTTTTCCTTTTCTTTTAAAAATGATACTGATAGGTTCACCATATAAGGCAGCATACTGAAATAATTCCTGTGCACTGAACCCAAAACCGCATGGTCCTACATGTAGTATTTTTATGGCCTGATGCTATGCAGCAATTGAGAATAGTTCTGTGCACCTCTCCCTGAGAAAAGATTAAGTATTCATGGAAGCTCTTTACTTGCATTCAAAGTCTCCAGAATGTTTGCCTAAGCAGGAATGTCCAATTTCACCTTGAATTTTGTTTTAGGCATAACGTGATGGCAACTTAGAGATATGTGGCAACACCAATCTTAAAATAACTTTATTGGCTGCCAATCAGTTTCCGGGCAAAGTATAAAGTGTTGGTTATTACCTTTAAAGCCCTACATGGTTTGGGTTCAGGTTACCTGCGGAATCGCCTTCTCCCGCATAATCCGCCCCGCACACTCAGATCCTCTGGGAAGAATTTACTCCAATCAGCCAGAGCCAGGCTGACGAGTGTTACCCAGAGGACCTTCTCTTCTGTCGCTCCCAGACTGTGGAATGGTCTGCCGGAGGAGATTCGACAAATTAGCAGCCTTCATGAATTTAAGAGAGCCGTGAAGACTGCTCTCTTCCAGCAGGCCTACCCAGTTGAATTTTTAAGATGTTTTTAATGATGTATTCATTTTTATTAGTTTTTAAAGTTTTATTTATCTATTTTGTGGTCCTTGTGTTTATATTTATTGTTGCTCCCTGCCTCGATCCAGAGGGAGGGTTATAAATAAATTTATTATTATTATTATTATTATTATTATTATTATTATTATTATACTCTCTGAGGAATTTGGTCAGTCTTCTCAAAACTGTGTTGACTTCCCTTCAGATGTTCAGATATTTTGCATGAGCAAGAGGCTTGCTTTATCTGAAAATGTGTGACAACTCTTAATTCAGATGGGACATACTAAAGCTCCTAGCACCACTGCAAGGGTATGGGTTCAATGGCTCAGGAAAGGGTAATGGATAGGGTTGTCGGGAGAGTCTGACTGGGTCAAGGAGGCTGATGGAATCCTTAGTAAAGAGGGAGCACAATATCTAAGGTGGTTATCAATTCCCAAATATAGGAGGGCCTTTACGCTAGCCAGGTTTAATGTTCTCCCGTCTAGGGTATTGGAGGGCCGCTACAAGGGAATTCCTTGGCACAACAGATGCTGCCCCTGCAATGACACCGAGGTCGAATCTATAATACATGTTTTATTTTTTTGTAGGTTTTACCAATCGGCCAGGGTAGACTTAATTTGGCCAATTACACAGTCCCTCCCAGGGCGTTCCTCTGAGACCCTAACAAGTATTTTGCTCCAGGGTACAAATAAGCGAATAACGGAACAGGTAGCTAAGTTTCTGAATCTGGCTATTCGAACCAGATCATTAGCGGATGATTAATTTTAACACTCACTATTTATAGTATTTATTTGTAGATTTATAGTCCCTTTTATATCAGCTAAGTTGCAAGCATCATGACTGTATGTTATATTTTTTGCTGGTCTTGCGACCGTAATAAATTCTATTCTATTCTATGTTATATTTGTTTTGCCTTTGGTCTATTGACTGTAAATAAAGGTTGATTGATTGAATCCCCCTCTCCTGTATCTGCACCCCCAGACCCAGTCAGGTGCACTCAGGGCGAGCACGGACCCAAGCCTGAGCACTCACGAGGCCCCTGCAAATGCTCAGCAGCCACCTGCCCTGGCTTCCGACATCGCACACTCCCCTGCCGCATTAATGGCAGCCACTTTTCATGCAGCAGGAAGAAGTGCACAATTTGTGGAGCCTCCAGAAACTGTGCATTTTGCTCCACTGTGCCAGTGGCGGTCTTAAGGGCACCATTAACGCAACAGGGGAAGTGCATGATTTCAGCAGCCCAGGCAGGCCGCTGCCGAGTGCTTGCTGAGCCAAGGTGAGCTTCAGAAGAGGCTCACGCAGCCTGGCAAGCGAGGGGAAGATGGCGGTGACGAAAGTAAATGCCCACTGGGGTGGACGCGGGCGATTTTACCCACCTCTACTTGTGGAAAACAGCCAGCCAACAGCTTATTGGGGTCAAGTCTAGGTCTTGAATTCTCTTTGACAATACTGCTCACAAAACGCTCTTAAGTAAATGAAGGTGTAATGGAAATAATTGATTAGCAACTGGCAATTAGGGAGTATAGGATATTCCTAAATGGTCACCTTTCAAAGCTAAGAGAATAAACAAGCAGTGTGACCCTCAAAGGTTTTTGCTGAGAAATCTGCCAGTACATATATTAATTGATTACTGGGAAAGCAACTCAAACACAGAACTGACACAGTATTTTAAGTCACAAACTAAAGTGGTGAAAAAATGTTTGTGTACCCTAATGATAATTACAGAAATCCCATAGTTTTACCATGATTGACTCCGTGAATCAAAACCAGTCTTTTACTAAATATCCAGTAGGGTTTATATGAACCAATTCTGTGTCTTGTGAAATAAAATCATGTATAAATTAGGCAAGCAGTGAGTTCACAAGAGTCAGAGTATGTGTAGAAGTAAGTCAACCCCTGGTTGCATCAGCTCAGTTAAATGAAATAATTAGAATCAGGTGTTTAAATAATTAGGTAGATCTTCAGGGGTGAGTTGGGGGGGCTATAAAAGGATCAGAACCTTGAGCGTCATCACAGGGGGAAATTGTGTATCCTTACCATCGCTTCTCCATCCACGCATTTGTCCTTCAATACTCCTTCTTTTGAAAGAGGAAGTAAACAATGAGCACCTGGCCCAGTCAGTGGGCAGTTTTGATCATGGTGCTTCTCCTGCACACAGCAGGAAATAGCGGCAACTTCCATCTCAAAAATAAATCAGACTTGGGGTTCTTTTGGTTGCACGAAGAAGGCTAGAAGGGGCAGGAGGCGAGCGGGTGCAGACGTCACAAGAGGGACCCATGAAAATCTGTGAGTGCCCAGCAACAAGCATGCAATAAAACACTCATCTGATGACACACTTTGTGAGTCTGGTCTTCACTACACGATTGTGTGAAAACTCATCATGCCACAATCAAAAGAAATCTCTGAGGACCTCAGAAAAGCTCACCAGTCTAGAAAGGTTTACAAAACCATTTCTAAGGATATAGGTCTCCACCAATCTATTGCCTGCAAATGAACCTTCAACACCACAATCAGTCTACCTAGGAATGATTGTTCTACCAAAATCTCTCAAATAACAAATTGGCACATCAGCCAGATACTCAAAAAGAACCCCAGAATAACATCCAAGGATCTGCAGGCCATTCTCATCTTACCTAATGTGAGTGTTCGTGACTCAACTATCAGAAAAAGACAGAACAAGAATGGTATTCATGGAAAAATAGCCAGGAGGAAACCACTGATCTCTAAAAAGAACACATTGCTGCCTTTCTGAATTTCGCTAAAGATCACATAGATTAGCCACGAGACTTCTGGAACAATGTTATCTGGACAGACAAGTCAGAAGTAGAACTTTTTTTCACGTCAATGAGAAATGTTATGTCTGGTGAAAAACAAACACTGAGTTCAAACAAAAGGACCTCGTCCCAACTGTCAAACATGGTGGTGGGAGTATGATGGTTTGGGCCTGTTTTACTGCCTCAGGACCTGGACAGTTTGCCATCATTGACACAACCATGAATTCTGCAGTGTATCAGAAGATTCTAGAGGAGAATGTCAGGCCATCCATCCGAGGGGCGAAGCTAAACTGAAAGGGGGATCTGTACATCAAGGTCCACATTTTCATGTGCATTTTTTTCCAAATGTATATTTTGGTATACATGCACCCATGGACAAAGTGTATTTGTGCACATTGTAGCTCGTAAGTAAGGATATTTATGGAAATGGATTTCCTTGGGCAGAATCCAACGGGGCGCTTACACCCCCAATGATTCCATTCTATCCCACCGATGCCTTCTGCAAGTGGTGAGTCCCACCAATTCCATTGTGTAGACAGGATCCGCTCCCTTATGCAAGCTCCGCCGACCCTTATGCAAGCTCCCTTACGCAAGCTCTGCTTGTTTCAGGTTTCCCCACAAGTGCTAAATTGAATTGGGATTGGTGGAGGTAAGAGAATCGGCCTGGGTGTAAGTGCCCCACTGGTTCTGTCCCTTGTATCTAGCTACCTGTTGTCCAGATCTTGTGACATTTGCTGGAGCCAATTAGATGCAAACAATGTTTGGAACAGGGAGTTTCTTTCAAAGTCTCTTCTCTAAAATAGTGTGTGCTTGTGCAGATAAACTAGGATTTTGTGTTTGAGATCCATTCCATTTTGTGTTTCCCTATGACACATCCTCTCTTAAGAACTACCAGCCCCAGAGATCCTTGTGAATAGGCAGGAGGTAAGGATATATCCAAGGAGAGTGGGAGCCAATGCTGCTTATATGATTTAAAGATGAATGAGTGAGTAAAGGTCTACTTCATGCCATACTGCTGTGTCTTGCTATGAATTCAAACCAGACAACCAGGAATGACGTTAAATACAGGAAACTAAGAGAAAGGAAAGGATACCAATAAATCCTCCAGTTTTTCCAAAACCAACCAGGCATTTATGCAGGCTGGTTCAGGCAATACCCTAACTGGAGGAGTTGATGAACAAAAATGAGATAAAAATTATTTAAATATAAAGAGTGTTGTGGCAATTTATGTAGAAGAAAAGATGTCAGATACACCATGCAACTCCAGTCTATTGTTTTCAAAAGTTCAGTAACATCACCATTAGCACTAACATATTTAAAAATTATACATAAATCAAGAGTGGTACTGCACTATTTGTGCATTCCCCCAAAAGGTCCCAAGTTGTGGCTTAAAAACATATCAGCTAATTCACAGTTTGCCAATGAAAAAAACAGAAAAACATTTTCTCTCTCACACACACATGAATCAATCTATTTAGGAAACAATTGTGGTCACACTGTTCATTATTATTATTAATATTATTATTATTATTATTATTATTATTTTACTTTGCTAAGACAAACCAAGAAGTTACAGTAGAGACAAAATCATAATATAGCCAAAACATGGTGGGATGATAGAAAAAGCCCAAGTGTAGGTAACAGTATAATTTCAAAAATGCAGAAAATATATATTTCAAATTAAAAACAAAATGTTTCTTTCATGACACCTGATATTTTACATATGATGTAGAATTGCGGTAAGTCTGTGGGAGGAAGCCCATGGTATAAATTTGTACTGGGGCCCAAAAAAATGATGTTTGTGCCATGTTTGGTATCTCCAGGTAATTCTAGGATATATTGTCTATAATCCTGGAAAGCCACTGCTAGTACGTGCAGGCAATATTAAACTAAAGGACCAATGTCCTGACTTGGTATAGCATAGCTTCCTATGTTTCTATTCTTGCATGGTGCAATTCATTTATTTTGCCACGTACAAATTGATAAATAAATTCTTTCAGAAGTGTTGGCCTTTCCTCAAGGCTTTAATCAGATACTGAGTACTCAGGAGAACCAGCCTCCCACAGCAAGCTGGTCCAGGTGGCTTTGCCTGGGTGGAAGTAGGCGAGGTGTTTATAGACAAAGGTCAACTTACATGTAATTTACAAGACTGTTGCATCCAAGTACCAAGTGAGCAGGGGCAAACTTTAGAAAATACTTTGTTCAACTATGCATGTCTATCTCTAGGCAGGGTATGCGGGGTAGTGCGCTTTGACCAACTTTTCAATTCACAAACACAGTCCTCCTTATCATATGCCCTTTGGCCAACTTCTCAAGTTAATAACACAGACCTCCTCACCATGATCAGTCACATCTTGCATTCCATCTCTAAGCTAACTTAGCCGAAGATTTTCCATAGCCTGTTCTTATATGCATAATCCTTCCCCCCATTTTGTTTTTCGTTTTAGGAAATCTATTGGGGTGAAATCCGGTGGTGTCCATCCACCAACAGAAGAGACACCATTGGTGGAATGGGATTTCCTACAGCCTCCATATTCCCCCAAATTCTGCTTTGGAGCATTGGGAGATCCTCCAAAACAGACTGGGGAGCATAAGAGGGGGAGATAGAGGAAGTCCTATTGCACAAGTAGATGTGAACTTGTGAAATGTTGGATGTAACCTGTGGCAATTTTGAGACTTTTTCTAACACCGTACACTGTACATTAGTCTTACATTGAATTATCTCATTTAGCTGAAAAATCTGGATACTGAACTGTTATGAACATATAAGTGAAAGTTCATCCCGCAATTAGGCGATTCCCCAGACATGTTTTGTGAGTTTCAGTTCCCTAATTGCTCTCCAGCTAAATTTGAGGAACAGTAAAATATGCAAATCCTAGTAATTTCCACAACTCTTTTGTATTTGCATATTCATTCCCCCCCCCCCCTATATTTCTGAGTAATGATCCAGCGGGCAAATAAGGTGGACTTGATTGGCTGACTTCTCCTGTTACATACACATTAATCGGAAACAGCCATTCAGTGATTCTGCATGATTCACCATTGACTTTTTGTTTTTTGCCTATTTCCCAAAAGACTCTCTAGCTAAATATTCATCTCCTCTTCCCCCCGACATCCTTCATCATTCTTGTATTCTTACTGTTTTTCTAGCTTACAGTTTTGTTTTATTTTTACATCAATTGTGGATGCTTCTTTTCATGTTAGCAATTTGGATAGTGGAGAAATATTGTCTCTCTCTCTCGCTACACGCAAATACATTACTGGAAACAATATGCACAGGAGACCTTTCTCAGGTTAACTTAGAGCAGTGCAGTATGCATATTAAAGCACCAACAAAATTGTAAATTGATATTAATGGATCCAGAATATATCCTTGTAGATGCCTATAACTCCTCAGGAAGGGAACTGCATGTGGCGAAGGGGGTCTCCTGAAGAGCTTATTGCATGGGCATGCACATGTGGAGACAGGCAAGCCCACCGTATTATACTGCAGATAGTGGACCCAGGGCTGGTGCCAAATTCCATTGTTGCTGAGAGGGCCTGTACTCTCCTGCTGCCAAGGCCGTCCACACAAGCCACTCTCTTGCCATCATGTTGTCCCCTGCCCTCCCCACCAAAGCAGAATCCCCAGCCTCCCAAGCTCCTGCAAGTATCTGTCTTTGAGAATGAGAAGCAGCGTGTGTAGAATATTTGCATATGTGGATGTATTTTTATAAATGGATGAAGTTTTTTCGGTGACATCAACCTTTTAAAAAGAATCAGCATTGAATTAGGCAGTTGGCAGGGTTGAAAACACAGGTCTCCTGATAGTGTGGAGGCCTAACACATGTTCCAGATAATGTTCCAATGGATGGAGGACAGGGCATGGAGCTTGCCACGTCCCACCAGCTTAGCATTCATTCTTTTTTTTTTTTAATGGAAAGGAGCCCTAACCATAGAAAAGGATTCGATGTGCAAGAATTTAAGTGGGTTTATTGGATTTTGGATGTCTTAGCTAGGCTGACCATATGAAAAGGAGGACAGGGCTCATGTAACTTTAACAGTTGCAGAGAAAAGGGAATTCCAGCCAGCGTCATTTGTATGCAATTAGTTCCTGGTGAAATTCCCTCTTCATCAAAGCAATTAAAGTTGCAGGCACTATACTAGAGTGACCATATACAAAAGAGGGCAGTATCCCTGCAGCTTTAACTGTTGTAATGAAGAGGGAATTTCACCAGGTACGAACTGCATACAAATGACACTGGCTGAAATTCCCTTTTCTCTACAACTGTTAAAGTTACATGAGCCCTGTCCTCCTTTTCATATGGTCAGCCTATCTTAGGCCCCTCTCCTCACATATATTGTTTATTAGCATGGGTTGATAACATCACTCATGCATGTAAAACACCAGAGGTCACTGTGTATCCCCTGGAAGGCCTTGAGAGCCCAGAACAGTCATTCCTGAATATAATGCATTCCAAAATCCAGTCCAGGGGTTTGGCAAGTTCCCAAACAAAAATCAGATTGATCTAAACATTTCCAGAGTAGAACCAAGCAGCTCTGCCCATCTCTAAAGCTAGCTCAGGGGTGGGGTACTTGTGATCTTCCAGATGTTTTGGTGTACAATTCCCATCAACCCTAGCCAGCATTAGCCAGTGGTGAGAAATCATGGAAGTTGTAGGCCAAAACAACTGGAGAGTCACAAGTTGCCCACCCCTGAGCTAGCTGATAGACAGGAAGGAATAAATGTGTATAAACAATATACTAAAACACTGAACGAATTCTCATTCCATGCATGATTTTAATGGCTCAATTTGTGTTTGTTGAACCAAAGGGATAGTAAAACCATACAGATATAACCTCAAAACTTTATTCTGTTTCTGAGAAGCAGCTCTTAGATTTTTAATACTCTTGAAGGCGACAAGCCATACATAAGTGTATGTGTTTCTGTGCCTGTGCGCATCAAAACGGAGTATAAAACAAAGACTTGTTTTAGTCCCTTTTGAAATGGAAAATATGGTTCCTCCAGGGGAGGACACCCTCCCAGGAATATCAAAAACTCCAACATCAGAGGGACCTTTAGTTAGAGCCTGGCAAAGTAACAAAAGCCATTTGAGTTTAAATCCCTTTAAAGAGGTAAGCTTTCATTGTCTTTCATACCCTTGATTATCATTTACACCTTTCTGACAACCCCAGAAAAGCAAATACTTGGAGTTATGTAGGGTGAACTTTCTTATCGATGGTGTCTTAAATAAACTATCACAAGGCAATGAAAAGTGACTTTGCCATCAACAAGAGGATATCTGTGCCCTGTAACTACTTATGACTCCTGCTGTCTTGAATAGTATTGCTCATAATTTTCCTTCAAAAGAGCTACTACCAGTGCAAATTGTGTATGTTCACATTTGGGAACACTGAGATCCTATACAGGTTTTACTGACACCATGATACTGTTGCACCGAGTGGTAAAGTAACTCTGATGCCAACCCTTGCACCCATAGAAGTTCCATTGAAATGCAAATGTGGCTCAATTTCTCTTTGGGCGAACCATCTAAGGGATTTTAAGGAAAGAAAACTATCATTTGAACAACAAGTCAACTCTTTTATTTTCTCATAATTTTGTCAAATGACAACCAAATCTCTGTTGTTATTTTAAAGCTGTTCCTAATTCTCTCTATACAGCTTGCCATATATAGTTTTGACTGAATGAGCTTAGATTTGGTAGGTGAGAAGTAAATATTAGTTCTTCTTAGGCTTAGATTGCAGTCCATTTAGAAGAAAAATGCAGGGTTCATAATGCTTACATTGATTTTAAGGAGAGAGTTACAGAGGCTCACATTTCAAGCCAAGGAATTATAAAAATCAGTGACTTTTCTATCCATAACTATGTGATTTGAAAGGACACATGGAGATCTACCTAGATGGAGGTAGTCATCACATAGCAAGCTTTTCATTGGGGTTAAGCTGACATTCCTTGCCTAGTTTCATGTGGGGCTGGACTGAAACAGCAGCCCTGACTTCATAGTCCTTTTCACAGGCTGCAATGATGGGCCTCTTTACCCCGACTTTTCGTGTGTAAAGTTTGCCTGCTAGGCAGGTGTGAAAACACACACACACACACACACACAGGGACACTTTTTATCTTCCAGCGCCATGCATGGTTTGCAGTACATCATAGGAAGACTGAAGTTATTGCAGGATGATCCCTATCTTCTAATGCTGTGCTGGGAACCTCAGGCAAGACAGGGAAGCAGATTTGTTTCATTTGTGGCTGTGAACAGCCACATCAGAACTGAACTTCAAGTAGGCTAGGGGAAGGGTTTCAGATGAGCTCTTCATGCCTCCATCAAAGTAGCACTTCAGAACGACTTTGGCTAAACTTTACTTTCTTGTTCATTTCTTGTTCAGCGTTGACAAGCTCCTCCCATTTTTGACATTTGGACTTTCATGGGGAAAGTGGCATTCCTTGTACCTTATATTGACTGATGCCTTCTCTTTTTTGGATTCAATATCCTCAGTTTCTTTTGGCCTCACTGCTGTCCGTTCACTGTGGCAACCCATGTGATTGGGTCAACATGATGATGTCACACATGCAGAAAGCAAAAACATCCAAACAGATGGCTATAAGGGCAAAAGAGGTTGAGGACAGGAAAAATGGAAAATGTAGAAAATAGCAGTCAGGACCCAAAGGCATAAAGGATGCTGTGTAGTATTTAGACAATGTCTGAATTCGGACGACACATTAAGCAACTGGGGTGGGGGAAACAATCGTCAGTTGTATTGACTATCGTGTCATCCGAATGCTGCCATAGTCAACTCAGCGCTGATCCTAATCCACACCACGGTTGATTATTTATTAGGGATGTGCACTGACCCCCCGGATCGGATTGGATTGCAGATCGGATCAGACCTGGTGGACTGGATTAGATCGGATCAGAGGTTGGGCAGATCGGATCAGATCCAATTCCGATCCGAAAATCAGATGTCCGATTTTCGGATCGGACGCCATTTTGAATGCATTTCCCCATTGCCTAGTATTGTGTTACAAAAACTCCTACAACTTTTTCATTTTTAAAGATAGAAGGATGAAACTTGGGCACATTGTAGATGGGTTAGGGGTAGTTATCTGTGAGAAATTTCAGAAAGATTGGTGCAGAAATTTTGTGGCAATTAATTTTTTAATAAAGAACCAGGAATGCCTATAACTTTTTCATTTTTAATGTCTCACATGTGAAACTTTGCCACATTGTAGATGGTACATTGGGACCCATTTATGTGAAATTTCAGAAACATAGGTGCTTGCCTTGTGTGGCAATTAATTTTAGAAAAATGGGTAGTAGTGGGGTAAATTCAGTTATGCCTTTAACTTTTTTATTTTTAAAGATACAAACAGGAAACATGGGCACAGTACAGGTACCACTTTGCTTGATATGTGTGTGAAATTTCAGAAAGCTAGGTCCAGGCATGTAGTGGCAAGGTATTTTTGAAACAATGAGGAAAGAAACACCTATAACTTTTTTATTTTAAAAGTTAGAAGTCTGAAAGTTGCTCACTTTGTAGATGGGTTAGGGGTAGTTATCTGTCAGAAATTTCAGAATGATAGGTCCAGGCATTTGATGGCTATGGATTTTTTAGATTAAAAGTTACAAAAAGTTTTTCCACAGAGGTTTGGGCTGTCAATTGCACCCTGCTCCCCCGCCTCCCCCTCCCTCATTTATCCGTCAAAACTCCGTGTTGTTGTAACTTTTAATCTAAAAAATTCGTAGCCACCAAATGCCTGGACCTATCTTTTTTATCCGATTTTTGGGCGGATCGGATTCGGATCGTGGATCGGCTCTGATTCGCTGCACATCCCTATTATTTATTACCATGTTGTGTGGGGAGTACCCCCTAGATGAACAACTGTAAAGTTGTTTATTACCCCACCATTGACTATTGTGTTGTCCGAATTCAGCCAATGTGAATGCTCTAGGAGATATTTATTTATTTGCAGGGGAAGAAATTTAACTAAGTTCATTTTTGACCGGAATATATCAAATTTGCACCTCCCAGAACCGAATGAGGATTTGGATGCAATTTGCTATTGGAAAACCATACGTTGCTGAGCTTCCAATGTGATTCAGGCTACAAGAACAAAAGTTATGTTTGAAAGATGCATACATGTGGGAAATGCTCAGGAAAAAAATGCACACTTCGAAAATGCACACGCACACACGTACACACGCTTTTACCAGTGGGAGAAAAACATAGACATTGTGTAAAATGCACATAGAAATGTGAACATTTTGAAAAACGCTGCCACAAAATACACCCAAATTTCAGTATGGGGAAATGATAAAGCTCACAACCTGATATAGACTTAACTCAAAGCGAGGTTTGAAATGGAAATTGGAGACCTCAATTAGTTTTACAGATTTGCATATCTCTAGCTTTGAATATGATAAGCCAATAGTACTGCTTTGAATATCATTAGCCAGTCTTGAAATTAAAGAATATTTAGTGAAGTCCTATTTTAAAGTGGCAACCATGCAGCTCTCAGTCATCTTATTCTCCCTCATGGCATAGATCAATGAAATGCATTTAATTGTTGTCACACAAGTACATTGTTCAAGCACAAATGAATGGCTGAACTTAGGCAACTTCACTTAAATCGGGTGACAATATGAAAAGGAGGACAGGGCTCCTGTATCTTTAACAGATGCATAGAAAGGGGAAATTCAGCAGGTGTCACTTGCATGAATGGAGAACCTGGTGAAATTCCCTCTTCGTCACAACAGTTCAAGCTGCAGGAATCCTCTCTAGCAATAGTAGAGTGAGCAGATACTGAAGAGGGCAGGGTTTTTACAGCTTTAACTGTTGTGATGAAGAGGGGATTTCACCAGGTGCTACATGCCTACAAATGACACCTGCTGAAATTCTCTTTTCCATACAACTGTTAGAGATACAGAAGCCCTGTCCTCTTTTCCATATGGTCACCCTACTTAATTCTCCCCCACCCCCCCACCCCCCCAACAATTGAGATTGATGCATGAACAATCCATGTATGAGTGGATGTGTTGTTTCCTTTCCTTCTGGTACATGCATCAGAAATCACTGTGTGGATCGGCTTCTGATGCTCGTAGCGGCAGCGAAAACAGCGCTTGAGAAGCCCTTCGTACATTTTGGAAGGACACACATTATTCCAGCATGGAGTTTGACTTGTGTTTGGCAACTTCTTACTGTGATGTAAATGAAGGGGGATAGAAAGGCCTGCGTGCGCTTTCCCAATTACTGTGCTCCCACACTGTTTTAAGTAAACCAATTCTTGCCACCTCTCACCAATTTAATGTACCTCAGCTGGTGGGGAAACTGGGCATTACATCAGCATTAGTTAGTACCTATAAGCAGTTCTAGCTGTGAGTCTGTACTTGAATACCACTAAGTCTGTAATCCCATGTAGGTTTAAACTAGATCACATGCCCTGGGCCGTTACAGCCTGTGGGTTGATCAACCTGTGTGTCGATTACAGCAAACACTCGAGTATATTTTAAATGCAAAGGTTGTTTGTTTAGGGGGCTGAAAAATCAACAGCCTAGGCTAGGAAGAAAATAAAATCAAATGTGAAAATTTGGATTGTCTAACAAAGATATGTAACATGACTCTAAGATCCACTTCTTTATCAGAGGACTGGAGAATGACCAATGTGATGGCAGTTTTTAAAAAGGGATCCAAGAAATTAGGCACCTGTTGGAGGAAAGCATGATTAAAAATGCAATAATTAAGCATCTAGAAGAACAGGCTCCACTGAAAAAGAATCAAAAAATACCTTCCTCCTGGAACAAACCCTTCAAAGGAAGTTACAGAAAGCAGGGAAAGAAATAATCCATTGTCAAAGAACAAACATTTCATGGGAATCAACAAGATGGAATCAATTTACTTGAATAGCTGAGATGAATCATCTATTGACATTATCTGTTTTGATCTTGGCTGATGGAATTAAAAGACATTTATCAAAATCCATGTTCAATCATGTATCAAAGTGACCCCCTCCCAGCTGCAATCTGGCTAATAAAATATGTTAGTATCTTTTCTCTACAAGCCCTTCACACATTGAGGACTCTTTCCCCACCCCCCACCCCCACCATCCAACCTGGAATTCATCCTGCTTGTGGAGAGCTGTCATTCAGTTACTGTGGTATACTTCCCGAATGTAAGAAGCCTTTTTGTAAACTTTCTAAACTTCAATATCAAAAATCAATCATAGGAATTAGCCATATTACTTAAGAAATCTTTAACATAAAAGGGAAGGGGAGCAATCAAGGGGGAAAAGACTTAAAGCTTATTATGCTACTGGAGTAAATGCTATGCAAATTGCTGCCATTTCATTGAAATTTTGGGGTGGCTAGGCTATATTATCGCCTCCTCTTTTCATTAAAATAATTATGTGTCTCTCATTTAAAAGAAAATGTGCCAAATTTGAGATCGATCCCTCCAACCCTCGATTTTATATTAATTTATTAAAGATCGTTTCAGTTCTGATAGATCAGAATGGCAGCTCTCCACGTGCATTCATTCAGCCCTGTCAGAACGGAAATGATCTTTTAAAAATTCATATAAAATCGAGGGTTGGAGGGATCGATCTCAATTTTCATACACCTATTTAGGCATACCCCATAAGCACTATGACCAAGTTTCAAGCCTCTAACTTTGCAAATACAGAAGTCATGGGCATTTTTTTCTTTAAAAATAGGGCTGCAAAAAAAATCATTTTTTTCACAATAATTATCATGAGGATGATACGGTTCACCTACGATATGAGTGAAGACGATAATTTTTTTGGTCCAAAATGATGATAACGATAAACAACAATAGTTTTTGGTGTGCACACCCCTAGTTGTATACATTGACTACAAGAAGTAAATCAGAATCAGAATTCTAAGGAACAATACTAGGTTTGGCAAGATCACAAAAAAGACGTTCACATCTACCCTAAAACAAAATGGGGGGTGAGGTGGAAGAGAAAAGAAGGAAGGTAGAGCCAGATGTGACGGAGACATTCAAGTCTTATAATTACATCCAGTAATTTGTCTCCATGACATCAGTGATTGTTGAGCCATAAGATAGCCCTTAGCACCTGGATGAATATCTGCAAGATTGTTCCATAAATGCAGATATGCACATACCGATGCGCACAAGTAGATAGATACAGTGAGAAGAGGCGTCCTTCTGATTTTTTTTTCTTTTTCCAAATTTCTCCCTGTGTTTTGAAAGTTTCAAATTACCAGGTCTTGTCATCACAAGTGTAACCTATACTGTACAAAGCGTTGTTTTCTCGCTCCCAGTACAGAGACTATGTGCATTATGATTGCTTTTTTGCAGTCAGTTTATCAACGTACACATGCACATATGCATTGGTAAAACGCCACAACAAAATAAATCTTGATGCAATCATTCACGCAACCACATCAAGGTGCATTTTTCTGTAAGTGTGTGTGTGTGTGTTTGTGTTGTCGGTGTGCATGAGCACATTGGCAATGTGGGATAAATAACTGACAATGAATGGTTCCATTGCAGAATTAATTTTAGAAATTTAAAGAGCAATTCCGTGGCCCCTAGACAGCATCTGGGGGACCATAGGATATTTGGGTTTCCTGGATCAAGGCTGGAGACAGCGGTCTGACCTCAAACCCAGGAGTCTGAGCTCCTCCCCCCATCCCTGTCAGAGCCGGCAGTGGAGAGAAGTGTGCTGGCTGCCTCTACAAGCCCACAAATGTGGGCTTGGGGGGAAGGAAAGGGGGCAGTTCTATCCAGGTAAGGATTGCAGATAAGCCAGAATTTAAGGTGAGTGGAATGGAGTATGGAATGATCTTCCAGAACAATAAAGGTACAGAACAGGAGACATCTATTCCTGCCTAAGTGAAAGTAAAGCTACACAATTGGTAGAGTCATTTAGAATCACTCAAGGAAGAAGCAGAGATAGGTAGAAATTGGGAGCAAGAATGACGTTTGGGTTTCTGGCCATGTTTGGAATATTGCTTTGGCAGCATTAATTTCATTTATCTTACTAATGCTGAACACATTCCCTGAGTATCAATCTCTCACATTTCAACATGATGCAAACATCCCCCACTCAGTCTCTGAATTTTCTCAAAATGTCCCTCTTTCATGAACATTTAACCCATCCACCTTCATCCTAGCCTTCTCCTTTACAATCGTATTTTATTTTATTTTTGCATCCAGGTTGGCTTTTGTTGTTTTTGAAATGTGCAGACACTCAGAAATATAAATGTGCCATCCCCTAGTAGCAGTCTGAAATGTTACAGTCCCAGGAGGTCTGTGCCATATGACTTATCTGCATATGTTTTTCTGCTGCAAAAGATGGATCTTGTGGCCGTCCGGCATACTTTCTCTTATAGGTTTTACTCTGGTTATCTTGGTGGATCATTCATTGTAAAGGTTCCTCTTTCCTGTCCACTTCTTTTTTATTTGAATGCATTAGTGTTTTCTTTCTAAGTATAGAAGATGCATGGTGGATTTACTCTTCAGAGAATATCTTGGCCATCTGCTACACGTGGCGGCATTATCGCTCACAATAATGCCGTTCATTATTGGTGAGTTTTGCAGAGATACTATTTCATCAGGGACTATGTCAATGCATGGCTTCAGGGAAGCTTAACTTTACAAATGTAGCATTGATTTTATATCTGAACCACATGTTGGCAAGCTAGAAGGCGTCAACAAATTTATGCTTATTGTCAAAGGCTGGATACAATACGCATTGTATAAAATCTATTGATTGAAGCTGCATTTATCGAATTTAAGACAGCATTCAAGTAAAATAAATAACTTTCAGTTAGCTGTAACCATTGCAATGCCAAATACTGTTTCATTTCAATTTTCAGAGAAAAATACCAATTTGATGGGCTAGAAATATTCCCTGTAAACCACTGCATAAGTATTCACCATTCCCCCCACTCATGTTCAGCACTGTTATTTCCCCATGATGTCTAGATCAGGGGCATGCAACTTCAGGCTCTTCAGATATTTTAGCCTACAATGCCTATCATCACTCACAATAGACTGTTTTGTCTAGGAATGATGGGGATTGTAGGCCAAAATATCTGGAGGGCTACACGTTGCCCATCCTTTCTCTAGATGCGTCTTCCTCCAGTTCCTGAAATAGTCGCATGGATATTCCAGCCAATTAAGGATCATGCCGTGAGTACTATGGTGCTACATACCAGTGAGATTTGGTTTTGTTGTGTAATGATATCACTGAAGGTAAATAATGAGCGGTACATAAGAAGAGCCATGCTGGATGAGACCAAGGGTCCATCTAATCTAGCATTCTGTTCACACAGTGGCCAACCAGCTGCCCATGAGAAACCCACAAGAAGGACATGAGTGAAACAGCACCCTCCCGCCCAAGTTCCCAAGCAACTGGCGTACAAAGGCACATGTAACAAGAAAGTACACCATAAATAGTGAGCATTTTCATTTCACAGATGAAAGCAACACATTGCGCAGATGAACAGGATGTGTAATATCTCTGTTCTCATGTCAATGATTACCGCCCAAGGAGGCCCACCACCATCACCAACATTACATGTTCCTGAAGCATTGAGCGCTCACAGGAATTTTTTCCAGGGGTGGGCAAAATATTTCCTTGCGTAAGTAGCAGAGCTTTATAAAAGGAAAATATTGAAACTACAGAGTAGTATGTGATTGTAATTTGAGTGTATAGTGTGTCCCACAAGACCTGTCCATTTTCCGTGTCTGTGTGCCTATGTTTTGTTGCTTGGAGTTTCATACAAGAGGCATCATGAACTCCAACACAACTTCATTTACGGTGAGGGATATGAAAAAAAGTACAACTACAACAGGGAAGAGGAAGATGATCCCCGTTAAGAATGCCATACTGGATTGTTTCTGACATCAGCAACTTGATTATAACATTGATAACTTCATGTGGCTTGTCAGGAAAAGGGTTCCCGTGTTTCATAATGATTCGCTTCATCTTAGAAACATTGGCGAATTCCTGGTACAGAGTAGCAGTGGAGCCTGTGAGGAATGCCTTTGGGATAGGGAGGGGAAATGGCTCAGGGTTTAGGGCTTTACAGGAACCTGGGTGATTCCATTTACTTTTCACATTTTTATTGGTCACTTTTTATAACAATATAATACATAATTTCACATGACTTGAATTTTGAACTGCACAAATATCCTTTTGAAAGTGTGTGTGTGTGTGTGTATGTGCAAATTATGGCTGAATTTGTGCAAATTATGCAAATTTGTCCATAGTTTGTGCAGATTGCTCAGATAATTGTGCGAATTGTAGAACCTTCAAAAATGTGCAAAATTCCTGGAAAATCCACAAACTGGGCCGGCTTGCTGCAGATCAAATTGGGCGCTGCAGCAGGAACCAAAATGAATCCAGAGGTCTGAGCCTAGGGAAACTAGTCGAACTTCACCCTCCAAATGGATTTTTCCGACATCCCTACGCTCATGTCCTGAAGATTCTTCTCCACTTACTGTTTGCACCATTTTTTAAAAAAAATATTCTGCAATGGTCAGACTTCTACAGATGGTCAACAGAGGGATTCGTAAGTATGTAAAAGCCTCTGCCTGAGTTATAATGAGTAGATAAAAGTAGGCACAGCAGACATTACATCTCTATCTTTTCACATCCCACCATGCCCTCCACCCTGGCAATCATTTCTGGCAGGAAAGGATGTTCTTAGCATCTTTTCTTGCTCATGATCTTGTGCCTAATCTTTAAGATCCCTATGTGGAAGTACTGTTTTGTTGAAACAACTTTCATTTCTAAAACCAAGGTACAGCATGAATCTGTCTGAGATGCTGCTGCTAAATTTCAAGCTTGCCAAGCCCCCCGAGTGCTGGAAGCCAACTCAGCATCTGTTGTAAAATTACTCAACTCATTAGTCATGAGTCTGGGAGATGTGCAGAGCACACGCTAGAGACACTTCAGAATTTCTAATCATGTAGGTCAAGCAAAATTCTTGTCTGATCTTACTTTGGGAGTTAGTGTAGCTTTTTTCTTTTCTTTTTTTTAAAGAACACATTGAAGAGTTTCGTCAGTACGTCTGACTTATAAACACTGGAGTGGTCCCCTAGGAATGTTCTGAAGTGATGACTGAGTTGTTCCAACATTGCTCTAGTATCTTCCAAAGCACGGATGTTGTATCTCTGTTAAACAAATAATATGTAACACCCCTACCACCAAAAAAAGTCCTTGGGAATTGACTGACAGTGTGCTGGATTCTCTGTTTCAAATCCTTCTTTCCAGTTCCACTAAAGTTGTCTTTAACTTTTTTTTAAAAAAAAAAAAAATAAAATTGAAGTAATTTGCTGTTCCCAGACTAATGTGTGGACTGGAACACAGTTATCCTTCAGATCCTACACCTCCCTGGATACTGCAATTCAGTTTTCAGTTTAAATGTTGCGTTAAAATGTTGCATACAAAAATGTGTATATTAGGGAAATATGTGTAATATATAATAAATGTGATAAATAAATAAGTAAATGTTAGGTGAAATTGGGAATGAAAGTAAGTGTGGATTTTAATGCTGTTCAAAAATGCAGGATGATATGGAAATTGGAGAAAATGGACTTAAGATTGAAGGTAGATGAAACTGACTCAGACTGGATATAGATTAATTGTATATCCCTCAGGATAGATACCCCAGGGACCTTAACAGGAGCTCTAAATAAAACAAAATAGCACAGTCATATTTAGACCAGTGGTTCTTAAAATGTGGTCCCTGGTGCACATTCGTTCAAGCATTGCTTTGCCAAAAAAAATCATCCCTAGGAGTGAGTGAGATTTCATATCATGTGTGTTTTGTTTGTTTAAATAAAAACTTACCTAAATTTGCATTTTTTTCATAAACAAGGTGGAAAGAACTTGAGATTTAAACACACCCACACCCACCCGCACCCCACACATGTGAAGGGAAATGTGAAACTGACAGATTCATTCATCCAGGTCCATGGTTTAGGTGCTTAGCTTAACTCTGAGTTTAAATCCCTCTGTATTCAGCCATATTCTGTGGTGCTGAATTAAAGTTAACCGAAGGCAAGAAGGAGGAAAGCCCTCAGGGAAAAGCACCAAACAAATCAATGGACCCTCAATATGACAAAGATGAGGATACAATTAAAGTATAATAAAATATAGATATGTGCATAACAAACAAAACTGGCTATAACAGGTAGAAATATACCTTGCAAGTAATTACAATTCAAAATTCTCTTTGTATTCACAGCTGTAGACATATCTGTGCTCATACTCTTAGATGATAATGATATTAAGCAATAATGAGTTTCCTTGCAAATAATTGCAATTCAATATGTTTCTTAGTATTAGCAATAGCACATATACTCATATGAAAGCAGATACACCCTTGCAGAATAGAATTTAGGTCGCGAGTAATACTATTAAACCCTTGCAGAATAGAATTCAGGTCACGAATAATACTATTAAACAGATGATAATGATTGTAAGCAGCAGGGTGTGGATGACAGCTCCCGAATTTACTGTTGTTTCTGAATTTCATCAGAAGAAGGAGGTTTTGTTAATGAGTAACCACTATGTTGCCATACCATGTTCCTCTCAAACAGATACCACGTTCTATAGACACAAGATAAACGGTGAAGGTAACTCTCACAAGAGTCCAATGGAGATATCAAAAATAAAGATGACAAGATTCAGTTGTAACAAAATGGTACAGTAATATAGCATTATTATTATTGGAGTTTTCCGGAAATGTAATATTGCGTAAATGGCAACTGTAAAGCGGCCATTTACATAGCATTACAGGCACTCACCGGGCCGTCCAGTGACTCACATGGTGAGTGGGGACCTACAGCAGCCCAGGAAACGCCTAGTGAGAATGGACGGAAGTGAGTCTGACCATCCCTGCCTTGGAATGTACTAATTGGTCCTCCTAAAAGCTCCGGCTTCTTGGAAAGTCTGTGGCTGCTCCATTGTGGATAAGAAGATGCTATAATTTTATAAAGAACGCAATCTCTAAATTTCCAGATCAGAAATTTAGCCGATTTTTAAGGTTCATGGCCAGTTAGGTTACCAGTCAATTAGAATTGATGATAAATTCTCCCCATCCCTGCTAAGTAATTATAGCATCCATATCCATTGCAGTCATTTGTAAAGTATGATGATTATGAGTCATTTCAAAACATACAAAGGGCAGCATTGGGGATGATGATGATGATGATGATGATGATGGCGATGGCGATTATGAAGAAGAAGACAAGAAAAGAAAGAAAGAAAGAGCGAACTGATATTCAATCCATCTGAACAGGCAAAGGCAATCAGGATGAGAGTCTTTCACCTTGCTAACAAAGAGGGAAGGCTGCACTGATACAGAAGAGTTCTGAATCCTCACTGCAATTTTCAAGGTTATTTGGGGAGGAAATATATCTCCCCCCCCCAAAAAAAAACCCAACCCCCCCAACAACCATGGGTTACCAAATGTAGCCAATCCTTTCCCGTTATGTTTTAGAATATAACACTTTCTTTAGTATAAATGAAACATTGAAATTTACCATTATGGGAAAACCAAGATGCTGCACTTTGAAGAGAATGTTGCAGAGGGATGCATCATTTTACCTCCTTTCTCAGTCATCACTTGGAGGATATACCTTAGTAGGAATGGGTAAATCTATCATTTTTGTATTTATCCAGCAGTCTTAAAACAAACAAACAAACAAACAAACACCTCCCAAATTTGTTCCCTTCTGAATATGGAGAAATTTGTGATTTTTGGAACATTCTTATAAAAAGCAAACTTAAAGAAAATTGCCATCTATCTGGACAAGCCAAACTCAGTGGCTGAATTCGGACGACACAATAGTCAATGGTGGGGTAATAATCAACTTTACAGTTGTTCATCTAGGGGGTACTCCCCACACAACATGGTAATAAATATTCAACTGTGGCATGGATTAGGATCAGCGCTGCATTGACTATGGCAGCATTCGGACGACACGATAGTCAATACAACTGACGATTGTTTTCCCCCACCCAGTTGCTTATTGTGTCGTCCGAATTCAGCCAGTCTGTATAGCTGTTCTCATGGAGAAGTCTGGGTTGTACCTGCCTGCCATACAGCTGTTAAAGATAAGAAGCCTGTCAGAAAAAAAGAGGAGGGAACCCAAAGAAGCACTAACGTGTTTGAATACACAGGGATTTAAACCAAGACTTTGAAGAGCAAAGCATTCAAAACCCTGGTGCCTCTGTGGGTAAATTTGTCAGCTTCGCTTTGTCTCACATTCAACGTTTTAAAATCTCCAGTTCTTTCCATCTCGAACATGGAGAAATTTGCACATTTTGATAAGTTCTTATCAAAAACAAACTGAAACGAAATTCTCTCCCAACTCTGTGCCTGAGTGTGTCATGTATTTCCGCATGGGGACGGCGTAGACCTACCCAGGTTCCTTGTCGTATCCCGGCCCTGTCTCTGCCCTTCCTGTAACAATGATTGGCATTTTGCTAGCTAGCTGATAAACTTTAAGTGTTTGTGGGCTCATTTGCAAGTTATTTTATCCAAGTACATGACAGCCTGATAAGCAATTAATGAGTCACAGTATAGCTCAAATTAGCAAGATGGATAACAAGCTTAAAAACAGTTTCACCTTCATTTCAGAAACCATGCACATTTATATACTGAAGGACATGTTGCAGTCAGAACCAGAAATCCTTCAGCTATTGTGAATTAATAGGCTTCCTTAGAATGCTGGGCCAGTCTGTCTTTGGGATATATCTACCCCACTTCACATGCACATCACTTTTAAGTAAGCTGACTGAATGATGGTTTCGTGAATGTCCATTCTCAGATGTTGACATTGATAAATTTCCCTTCCAATGGAAACATAGAGGCAATGAATGGCGAGCTCTCTGGGTGCTCACCTCATGTACTCACTGAGCTCTGCCCAGCCAGCCCTCCTCTGGCCATGCCGGCCCAGTGAGCTCTCAGCACTGTGTGCATACAAGGCCTCTGCTTGCATTAAAAGATCCTTTCAGCCCCGATGGGCACAGAATGGTGGTGGAGGAGAAGGGTTTTCCCCTTCAGCTCTAATGCTGATTATATACCTTGATCAGGTTTCCCATCTAATGCTCATTGTGAATATTTGCAGGAGCCTTCACGTTACAGCATTCGGGACACTGGAATCTCCTAAAAACACTGTTTTTTCCTCTGCATTTTATGGCTGTATTTTATAGCTCCTCTGACTCCCATCACTGGGACTGCGTTGTTCACATTATATATTTGCCTCAGCAAACCATTCAGGTTTCCCATACCTGCAGTTTCAGGACCAGCTCCATCGCTTGCAGATTTCACTTTGCCAAGGCAATCTTAAAACCAAGCAGATATCTGTATCCGCTTATTGTTTTCTGTATAGTTACTGCAAGTTTGGAACTCTCACACTAAGGAGGCATGAGCTTGAAAAGGCATTGGCAGGCTTAGGGACCCTTCTGATATTGCATAGATATTGGATCCCCTGGTTCATCTCTACGTTAGTTGGTATTGCTGGACATCCGAGATTATGAGGAAGGAGCTCAAACCATTCCAATTCCTAAGAGGTCCTCTTTTCCTTGGGGCCTCTGTCATGTTTATTGTGCCAGATTTATAACATTTCCAGGTATATTGTGTTGCATTTGGGTTCATTGTGCTCTTTTTTATTATTATTTATTTTTGCATCCCAGAACTTTGATGTTACATGTGTTGGCTGCTTTTGTGATTCTCTGCTGTTTTAACTGGGGGGTTTACTGTTTGGTTAGCTTAGATTTAAAGTTATAAACAACCTTTAACTAGGGATGGCCTGTGCGGGGAAATCCAGTCCTATTGGAGCTCAACAGATTTCTTTGGAGCTCGTGGCTGGTCTTGCATTTGCCAGCCAAGCTGCGGACTCCCTGCCAGAACTATCAGACTCGGCAAGTTTCCCTCATACCTGCTGGGACAGGGAGAAGGGAAGTTTGTGCACTGCAACCACTAGTGGGCAATTCCAGCACTGGTCTTATGCATAAAAATCTCTCTTTTCCCTGTCTACCCTACCCCACCAAGGAAAAGGAGACTTTTATGCACAATGGCATACTGGAATGGCCTGCTGCTAGTGAATGGCGAGGTTGCCGAGTGCTGCCCGGCTGGCCCACTTCCAGCTGAGCCGGTCCAGCAAGCGCTCGGCGTTGCACACATCCAAGGCCCTCAGAAAGTGTGCCGGGGAAACTGTGCACTTTCTGGAGGCCTTGGACATGTGGTTTCCCTCCCTCCCTGCTGCCCCCATCAGGGCCTGAAAGGGCGAGGGGAGGCATGGGAAAGTGCACTTTCTGGGCCTCTGGAAGGTGTGCAGATCCTGGAGGCCCAGAACATGTGCTCCCACCACTGTACCTAACAGTGCCCGGAAGGGCCTTTTAACACTTGCATTAAGAGGCGCTTTCAGGCACCAATGAGTGTGGGGGTACCAGGAAAGCCTTCGAGCTTTTAAGTCCCCCATCAGCAGGGCAGGGAGGCCATCCATGGGGCAGGGAGGACTACCACAATTTCCCCAACGCTGGGAGAACTTCACATGTCCCCACAAGCCTCACAGAACCAGCGCCCTGCCCCCATTGTTCATACAGGAACCATGGGGCAAAAATCTGCCAGGCCCGATAGGGCTGAGCGCAGGGTGTCTGGCTTCCGCCCACCCTTATCTGATGCTGGCCATTATGCATCAAAGTCTCCCTTCTCCCTGCTGGTCGTTGGAGGCCCAGCAAGGAGAAGGGAGAGTTTTACACACAATGACCCATCGACAGCAGGGAGGGCAGAGGCATAGTTCCTTCCTCCACGGTTGCTATTGCCCACTGGCCATTCTGTACAACTCTTTAGAGCAAGAGAGTTGTGCAGAGCAGCCAGCCATGGCAATGGTGGTGGTGGACATTTGTGAGCTGTCCTGACTCAGTCCAGGCTGAGTTGGGCCAGGTCATGGACAACTGAGTTGGAGTCTGGGGGTGGGGGTGGGCGAGGATCCCCCAGACAGTTTCTTCAGACATCCCTATCTTGAACCATTTTCTGAACAAAAGATTTAAAAGCTTTCTTCATAAATAAATGCATAGTATTTCCTATTCCTGCCTTTATTCTGCTCTTCCATGGGAAGCACAAAATACAGACGTTAACGTTTCATTAAATGAGAGTGAGGCCTGGTCTCCATAAACAACAGACCACCTCTACAAATGACCCTGGTATGGACCACTTCCGACTGAAGACTTCACGTTCCCCATATTGGAAAATAACTAAATCCCTGCATGTGGAAAGCTTTGTGCCTGTGGAAAGAGCTTTAGCCTTGCCTTTTCCCTAGCATGCTATTTTTACTATGAGCAACCATTGCCTGCCTCCCCCACCCACCAACCCCCACACCATGGAGAAGCTTTTAGAGGTGCAGCCTGAAGTGGTATCGCTGAGGAGACATTTTGCAAGATGTTTTGCTGTTTGTATAGACTAGGCCTGAAGCTCACAGAAAGGGCCTAGTGAGCTCTGCCATTATATGAAGCCCAGTGCTCTGTTGTTTAAGACGACCCTTTGTTTTCATCTGAGCAGAGAACACGTGCAAAAGAGAATGGATTAAACGTGATTTATATTTGTTCTTGGATGCTATCTTCAAGCCTCCGGGGGGAATCGTCCCCCATTCACTGGAGTCCGTCAATCTCTTTACATTACTTTTGGTCCTCTATATAATACTTTAAAAGCTCCCTTGACTGACAGACATGGCCGGAGGCTGATTTCTACTGAGAGAAGCATTATGCATTGAGTTGAACCTCCCTGGGAGTTGCTGCTGAATTGAATAGCGAATGGTTTAGGGGAGACCATGGAGTCTTGAAAAGCTTTCGCCAGGATTTTCCCATGACTATTTTCAGCTGTAATCTGGATAAAGGAAAGTGGGGAAGGCAGCTGGCCAGCTGTGGGTGCCATTGATATTTTGCTATCCAAATTAGGTAGATACTGGCAGGCACAGAGCTAAAGGGGCCTGTTAATCTGCCAGACCTGGACATTGCATTATTGATGAGCACCATCTGATTGTAATCCCATATAGTGTATATGTGCATTAAAAAGGAAGAAGCATGAAAGCCCTCTGATCTGTTAAATAAATCAAGTGGTTAAAAGAAATGCATTTCCCGTGTACTAAACCCAAGCACTTTTACCAGGCCAAAAATATAATGGGTTCCTTGCTTACATGCCTGCCATTAATGGCAGAGAACCCAATAAGAAGAGGATATGTTGTTTGTGTATTATTCATGCTTTGGCCCAAGCGTGACCCAACGAAGAGTCAGTTTGGGGGAGGAATGTCTTGCAAAAATGTTGAGAAAGTCTCCGCATGAAATCTAAACTTTATGGAGTCGATGGATGCGCTTTCTTCTCTGCTGCAAATACCTCACTTTAATCCTTTCTGAATACAAGGATCAGCCAGTCACTTTGACTAAACACATCTCCAGTACCCCTTAATCTCTCATTTTATTAATCTCTCTTCATCTTTCCATTTCTTCTTGCATGTGCATGTCCTTTAGAACTTGAAATAAACTGGCTTTAGGGGAGGAAAAAGAGAGAGAAATCAACTGGACATTTGTCTGTGTGTGTTTGAAATTAAAACCTTTCTCCCGTTTCAGGGTGGAAATAAATGGCATTGTAGATTATGTTTCTTTCTTCTTTCTTTCTACCCGTCTCAGAACTCAGATTTCCCCAAATGCCCAATTATATATCCTTGATGATAAAAGAATTCAGACTGTACTAGCAAATAATATTTGTATAATAATTGCTGATAAGAATGGTATAATTAGGAAGAAAAACAGAACTTCTGGAAATAGTTGGATTTAAAAATATATTCAGTATTTTAATTTCAATGCCCTTACTGTATATGCATATTGACTTTTGAGCAAAAGTTTTCTCCTGGAATTGAAGGGGTGGGGGGAGGCATCTTAAATAGCTGGCTGAAAGTGAATGGCAGTTTTTTGTTGTTCAAAAGACAAAACAAGGTGCTAGCCTTAACCAAAAACCACAAATAAGGAATAACCAAAAAGTTAAGGTTTACAAATTTTTAAAAATACATTTCATATAAACATGTTAACAATCAAAATAGAGCAATTGAAATACAAAATCAAATTTGTCTTCAGAGATGATCAAGCAAATTGCTCTATAAATCAATAAAGGAGGCAGGCCAAACGTGTTTCAACTTTGGGAAACGGAGGTCAGGATTACTTTGCGAGCACTTGCTGTAGGCTTTGCTGATTTGGGGGAGTGATACAATTCGTCCTGCTTTCAGGATATTGTCAGGCAGCCCCCGTATCTAGATACTTGCTTCTTTAAATATTTGAATTACAGCATCAGCATGTGCCGATATTTGCAGGCCACTGAAGAAGACTAAAAACGCTGAAACGCGTTTGGCCTGCCTCCTTCATTGATTTATAGAGCAATTTGCTTGATAATCTCTGAAGAGAAATTTGATTTTGTATTTCAATTGCTCTATTTTGATTGTTAACATATTTATATAAAACATATTTTTAAAAAATTTGTAAACCTTAACTTTTTGGTTATTCCATTTTTTTGTTGTTCACCTGCAAAACAACGGTATAAAAACTATGCAGCATAAGGGCTGAGGTAGGCATTATCTTGGCAAAGATATGGTTTCAACCATACGTTTGTAGAGATGAATTTATTATTACTTCTTTGTATTCTATAGCATCCAATAGCCAAAGCTCTCTGGCTGGTTTACAAAGATGAAAACTTTAAAAATACAATGCATCATTTACACACAAAACCAATTTAAAACATTCAACAATAAAATTCCCAGGATGAGTTAAAATCTTATCATATGCTGTCAAATGCCTAGAAGTAGAGGAAGGTCTTAACGAAGTGGACCTCACAGTGGAAAATGTTCCAGTATACAGAGGCCACCACCAAAGAGGGCCTCTCCCTTGTTGCCATCCTCCAAATCTCCCTCAGAAGAGATACCTGGAGGAGGACCTCACATGATGTGGCGCTCTATCAGGTATTTTGGTCCCAAGTCATATAAGCTTTATAGGTAAAACCAAAAGGCATTAAGTTAGGGAACATGGGTGGGAGAGTGCTGTTTAAATAGTGACCCCACTTGTGGGTTCTTGGTTGACAGCTGGTTGACCACTGTGTGAACAGAGTGCTGGACTAGATGGACCTTTGGTTTGATCAAACATGGCTCTTCTTATATTCTTACATTTTTAGTTTGACTCAGAAATGTACAGGCAGCTAGTGCAAGCAACCAAGCATTGGTTGCTGTTCAGACCTTCTGGTCTCCATTATCAATCTGGCCACTGCACTTTGCACAAACTGCAGCTTCTGAACCAACTTCAAGCACAAGCCCCACAGAGAGCTCATTGCAGTAATCTAACTGGGATGTTACCAGAGCCTAAACTACTGAGGCCAGAGCCTAGAGTGCGGAAGCCAGGGCAATAGATGGGCCACCAACCAAACCTGGTTGAAGGCTCTCCATGTCCCTGAGGCCACCTGAGCTTCCAGCAACAAAGGTTACTCCAGGAGAACCTCCAGGATAAGAACCTGCTACTTCAGGAGGAATCCAGCCCCATCCAGAAGTGATTGAACACCCTTCATACAGAGAAATACAGGATGACACTTATGAGAAGTATTAACCAGCAGCATAGTGGTATTTTTTTTTAAAGTATAGGAGCTTATCATCACAGCAACCACCAAGGAGTGTCCAAAAGTCCAGGCAGCTGTGTTGACGGTAGGGATGTGCACTGACCCCCCGGATCGGATCGGATAGCGGATCGGAATCGGACCTGGGGGGTCGGATCGGATCGGATCGGATCGTGTGTCGGATCGGATCGGATCCGATTCCGATCCGCGGATCGGATTTTCCGATCCGGATCGGACGCCATTTTGAATGCTTTTTCCTATAGCAAATTATTGTTTTACAAAAACGCCTATAACTTTTTCATTTTTAACGACAGAAGGATGAAACTTGGGCACATTGTACACTGGTTAGGGATAGGTATCTGTGAGAAATTTCAGAAAGATTGGTGCATGCAGTTTGTGGCAATTAATTTTTTAATAAATAACATGGAATGCCTATAACTCGGTCATTTTTAAAGTTACACACATGAAACTTTGCCACATTGTAGGTGGAACCTTGGGACCCACGTGTGTGAAATCCCAGAACCGTGGGTGCTTGCCTGGTGTGGCAATGAATTTTTGAAAAATGGGTAGTAGTGGGGTAAATGCAGTTATGCCTCCCATGTTTTTATTTTTAAAGATACAAACAGGACACTTCGGCACATTACAGGGAACACTTCCCTTGATATGTGTGTAAAATTTCAGACAGCTAGCTCCAGGCATGTGTTGGCAATGAATTGTTGAAAATTGGGTAGCAGTGGGGTAAAATACAGTTTTGCCTCCCATTTTTTTATTTTCAAAGATACAAACGGGAAACTTTGGCACATTGCAGGGAACACTTCACTTCAAATGTGTGTGAAATTTCCGGAAGCTAGGTGCAACATTTTAGTGGGAAACGAACGTTTATTCATGGCATTTCACATGGGATTTATGGGTTGGTTTTAAGAGCTACAAACCTCTAACTCGCTCACATGGCACAGGACCTATGCCCGCTCAAACGCTGGAAATTTAACAAACTTTGGTGCAATGCTTTAGTGGGAAAACAAAGGTTTATGCATGGCATTTCACATGGGATTTATGGGTTGGTTTTAAGAGCTACAAACCTCTAACTCGCTCACATGGCACAGGACCTATGCCCGCTCAAACGCTGGAAATTTAACAAACTTTGGTGCAATGCTTTAGTGGGAAAACAAAGGTTTATGCATGGCATTTCACATGGGATTTATGGGTTGGTTTTAAGAGCTACAAACCTCTAACTCGCTCACATGGCACAGGACCTATGCCCGCTCAAACGCTGGAAATTTAACAAACTTTGGTGCAATGCTTTAGTGGGAAAACAAAGGTTTATGCATGGCATTTCACATGGGATTTATGGGTTGGTTTTAAGAGCTACAAACCTCTAACTCGCTCACATGGCACAGGACCTATGCCCGCTCAAACGCTGGAAATTTAACAAACTTTGGTGCAATGCTTTAGTGGGAAAACAAAGGTTTATGCATGGCATTTCACATGGGATTTATGGGTTGGTTTTAAGAGCTACAAACCTCTAACTCGCTCACATGGCACAGGACCTATGCCCGCTCAAACGCTGGAAATTTAACAAACTTTGGTGCAATGCTTTAGTGGGAAAACAAAGGTTTATGCATGGCATTTCACATGGGATTTATGGGTTGGTTTTAAGAGCTACAAACCTCTAACTCGCTCACATGGCACAGGACCTATGCCCGCTCAAACGCTGGAAATTTAACAAACTTTGGTGCAATGCTTTAGTGGGAAAACAAAGGTTAAACTTTATTATTTTAAACCTTCAGGAAGGGGACATTGCCTGCCTGGTGTGGATTGGTAATGAGGGAAGAAAGTTTCACTTATTCATTTGTAAAATGTAAAGTGATTGTAAATTGCTTTAGGGACCCATACATTTACATGACAAGACAGGTGTTGGTTGCAGGAATGCTACCAAATGCACTAGTAGCTAATCCCAGGTAATAGCTATTCAGATCCTAGCTAATAGCTATTATTCAGATCCTAGCCTGGGAAGGGATCTTGCAGGATAAGTGATTGTTCTTTTCTTGTGTACTATGTAATTCTAAACCAGAAGGCTGCTTTGATGTAGAGCCAATCCACATGGTCTCTTGCAGCACCTAGTATTATTTATTTCTCCTTCCACAGCAGAATCTGGAAGGCGGGCAGGCAGGCTGGCATTTAATGGGCAAAGTCCAACAGCGGCATTGGGGACTGGGTGACATTCTCCTTGAGGGCGAATGCCAAGTCCCATGGCTTGTGCGAGGAGGGCGGCTTGCTCTCTTTGCAGGAAGGATCTGGGAGGCGGCAGGCGGCATCAGCAGCGGGCGGGCAGGCTGGCATTTAATGGGCAAAGTCCAACAGCGGCTTTGGGGACTGGGTGACATTCTCCTTGAGGGCGAATGCCAAGTCCCATGGCTTGTGCGAGGAGGGCGGCTTGCTCTCTTTGCAGGAAGGATCTGGGAGGCGGCAGGCGGCATCAGCAGCGGGCGGGCAGGCTGGCATTTAATGGGCAAAGTCCAACAGCGGCTTTGGGGACTGGGTGACATTCTCCTTGAGGGCGAATGCCAAGTCCCATGGCTTGTGCGAGGAGGGCGGCTTGCTCTCTTTGCAGGAAGGATCTGGGAGGCGGCAGGCGGCATCAGCAGCGGGCGGGCAGGCTGGCATTTAATGGGCAAAGTCCAACAGCGGCTTTGGGGACTGGGTGACATTCTCCTTGAGGGCGAATGCCAAGTCCCATGGCTTGTGCGAGGAGGGCGGCTTGCTCTCTTTGCAGGAAGGATCTGGAAGGCGGCAGGCGGCATCAGCAGCGGGCGGGCAGGCTGGCATTTAATGGGCAAAGTCCAACAGCGGCTTTGGGGACTGGGTGACATTCTCCTTGAGGGCGAATGCCAAGTCCCATGGCTTGTGCGAGGAGGGCGGCTTGCTCTCTTTGCAGGAAGGATCTGGGAGGCGGCAGGCGGCATCAGCAGCAGGCGGGCAGGCTGGCATTTAATGGGCAAAGTCCAACAGCGGCTTTGGGGACTGGGTGACATTCTCCTTGAGGGCGAATGCCAAGTCCCATGGCTTGTGCGAGGAGGGCGGCTTGCTCTCTTTGCAGGAAGGATCTGGAAGGCGGCAGGCGGCATCAGCAGCGGGCGGGCAGGCTGGCATTTAATGGGCAAAGTCTCTCCTTTCCCGGGCACTGTGGCAGTGAGAGTGCCATAGGCTGCAAAAGAAGAAGGGGGGGGAAAAAGAATGAATATTAGTTGACCACTTCAACACAACCAGCTCCCTTCCACCCAGGATTGCCCTTCCTGAGTGCCCACGCCAAAGCAGGCACACGGGGCTGCCTGCTCACTCGGAAGTTAGCAGGCAGACAGCCAACCTTCAGTTAGGTGGAAGGTGCCCCCCCCCCATTCACAGAACACTTACCGTAGTCCTCCTGAGGGCGTTGTTGATAAGATGCCACTTCCAGGCGGGCAGTGACGGGCAGGTGGGCAGTCTGCATTACCGTCTCTCCTGGGCACTGTGGCAAAGAGTTCCATAGGCTGCAAAAGAAGAAGGGGGGGGGGAAGAATATGAGGAAAATGATACTTTTCCACCACTGGCTCCCTCCCACCCAAGACTGGCATGTGCCCGTCCTGAGTGCCCACGCCCCAGCAGGCACACGGGGCTGCCTGCTTGCTTACTCGTGGGTAAGCTCTCTGACAGGCTCTTACCAGAGTCGTGCGGGCGACGTGAATCGATGGGCCACCTCCATGCGGCCGTGGCTGGGGCAGATGGGCAGTCTGGATTCACGGGTACGCTTTGCGCAGTGGCGAAGAGTTCCATAGGCTGCAAAAGAAGGAGGGGGGGGGGAAAAGAATTAACATGAGATAAATCATACTTTTCCACCATTGGCTCCCTCTCACCCAGGACTGGCATCTGCCCGGTCCTGAGTGCCCACGCCCCAGTAGGCACACGGGGCTGCCTGCTCACTCGGAAGTTAGCAGGCAGACAGCCAACCTTCAGTTAGGTGGAAGGTGCCCCCCCCCATTCACAGAACACTTACCATAGTCCTGAGGGCGTTGAGGACTCGGTGAGATTCTCCTGGAGGACCCCTAGTCCCATGGCTTGTGCAAGAAAGGCGGCTGGCCCGCCTCGCAGGAACGATCTGGAAGGCGGCAGGCGGCATCAGCAGCGGGCGGGCAGGCTGGCATGTAATGGGCAAAGTCTCTCCTTTCCCGGGCACTGTGGCAGTGAGAGTGCCATAGGCTGCAAAAGAAGAGGAGGGGGATAATGAATATTACATAAATACTTTTATACTGCAAAAGAAGAAAGGAAAATAAATAAAGATTTGTATTAATTAATACATGCAAGTCCTAGTAACTAGTCTCCCACCGGCACACTTCTCTGGTTTGTGATGCAATCCTCTTTCTCCTGCACCCCTCCCTTTCTAAATCACTCTTCTGAGCCCATTGTTAGAGGGATTGGCTATCCTTTTGTGTCTGGCAGGACACAGCTTACCGGATCATTAGAGAATCACCATTTCTTTTGTCCTTGGGTTATTCATTCACTCCTAATAGCACCCTACGTTAGGCTGACCAGATCAAATCCAGGTCAGGGTTCCTAACTTCAGCAGTTGTAGAGAAAAGGGAATTTCTGCCAGTGTCATTTGTATGGAATTAGTTCCTGCTGAGATTCCCTCTTCATCACAACAGTTAAAGGTGCAGGGGCCCTGCCTTCTTTTCTATATGGCCACTCTGCCTGCACTCTTACCTGAGTCGTAGGGGCGACGTGAATCGAGGGGCCACCTCCATGCGGCCGTGGCTGGGGCAGATGGGCAGTCTGCTTGCTTACTCGGAAGTAAGATCTCACACTGCCCCACTTCTGGACACTCTCAGGTGTCCCTGCGTTGACTGCACAGTGCACACACTTACCTTATTCGTGCGGCGGCTGTGGATCGGAGGACTCCAGTGGCACATAGGCTCCTCCAGGCAAAGTCCCAGTGGCACAGGCTCCTCCAGGCAAAGTCCCAGTGGCATAGGCTACTCCAGGCAAAGTCACATTGGCACAGGGTCCTCCAGGCAAAGTCACATTGGCACAGGGTCCTCCAGGCAAAGTCACAGTTTGGCACAGCTCCCTCCAGGCAAAGTCACGTTGGCACAGGGTCCTCCAGGCAAAGTCACATTGGCACAGGGTCCTCCAGGCAAAGTCACAGTTTGGCACAGCTCCCTCCAGGCAAAGTCACGTTGGCACAGGGTCCTCCAGGCAAAGTCACAGTTTGGCACAGCTCCCTCCAGGCAAAGTCACATTGGCACAGGGTCCTCCAGGCAAAGTCCCAGTGGCATAGGCTCCTCCAGGCAAAGTCACGTTGGCACAGGGTCCTCCAGGCAAAGTCACAGTTTGGCACAGCTCCCTCCAGGCAAAGTCACGTTGGCACAGGGTCCTCCAGGCAAAGTCACATTGGCACAGGGTCCTCCAGGCAAAGTCACAGTTTGGCACAGCTCCCTCCAGGCAAAGTCACATTGGCACAGGGTCCTCCAGGCAAAGTCACATTGGCACAGGGTCCTCCAGGCAAAGTCACAGTTTGGCACAGCTCCCTCCAGGCAAAGTCACGTTGGCACAGGGTCCTCCAGGCAAAGTCACATTGGCACAGGGTCCTCCAGGCAAAGTCACAGTTTGGCACAGCTCCCTCCAGGCAAAGTCACGTTGGCACAGGGTCCTCCAGGCAAAGTCACATTGGCACAGGGTCCTCCAGGCAAAGTCACAGTTTGGCACAGCTCCCTCCAGGCAAAGTCACGTTGGCACAGGGTCCTCCAGGCAAAGTCACAGTTTGGCACAGCTCCCTCCAGGCAAAGTCACATTGGCACAGGGTCCTCCAGGCAAAGTCCCAGTGGCATAGGCTCCTCCAGGCAAAGTCACATTGGCACAGGGTCCTCCAGGCAAAGTCACATTGGCACAGGGTCCTCCAGGCAAAGTCACAGTTTGGCACAGCTCCCTCCAGGCAAAGTCACGTTGGCACAGGGTCCTCCAGGCAAAGTCACATTGGCACAGGGTCCTCCAGGCAAAGTCACAGTTTGGCACAGCTCCCTCCAGGCAAAGTCACGTTGGCACAGGGTCCTCCAGGCAAAGTCACAGTTTGGCACAGCTCCCTCCAGGCAAAGTCACATTGGCACAGGGTCCTCCAGGCAAAGTCCCAGTGGCATAGGCTCCTCCAGGCAAAGTCACGTTGGCACAGGGTCCTCCAGGCAAAATCCCAGTGGCAGAGGCAAAGTCCCACTGGCAGAGGCAAAGTCACAGCTGCATGGGCACCTCCAGGCAGGCAGGCGGGCGGGCAGGCAGAGGCGGGCATGATGCCAGGCGCTTGCGCATTGCACAAGTAAGCAATAGAACCGTGAGACCAGCCCACGCATTCCGGCTACTTCACAATGGCGGCAACCTAGCAGGCGGGCAGGCGGGCAGGCAGGCAGGCAGGCAGAGGCAGAGGCAGAGGCGGGCATGATGCCAGGCGCTTGCGCATTGCACAAGTAAGCAATAGAACCGTGAGACCAGCCCACGCATTCCGGCTACTTCACAATGGCGGCAACCTAGCAGGCGGGCAGGCGGGCAGGCAGGCAGGCAGGCAGAGGCAGAGGCAGAGGCGGGCATGATGCCAGGCGCTTGCGCATTGCACAAGTAAGCAATAGAACCGTGAGACCAGCCCACGCATTCCGGCTACTTCACAATGGCGGCAACCTAGCAGGCGGGCAGGCGGGCAGGCAGGCAGGCAGGCAGAGGCAGAGGCAGAGGCGGGCATGATGCCAGGCGCTTGCGCATTGCACAAGTAAGCAATAGAACCGTGAGACCAGCCCACGCATTCCGGCTACTTCACAATGGCGGCAACCTAGCAGGCGGGCAGGCGGGCAGGCAGAGGCAGAGGCAGAGGCGGGCATGATGCCAGGCGCTTGCGCATTGCACAAGTAAGCAATAGAACCGTGAGACCAGCCCACGCATTCCGGCTACTTCACAATGGCGGCAACCTAGCAGGCGGGCAGGCGGGCAGGCAGTTTTTTAAATCATATAGCCAAAATAAACACAACACACAGTGACAGCCCTGCAAGGCTGCCACATAAGTCCAAAAGACACAGTCAGAAACAGTGTGGGATGCTGCTTGTCATCCACTCAATGTAGGAGCCTGGAAGAGGAATCCTATCGCGTCCTTCGTTCATAGTCAGAGAGGTGCATGCGTTCCTTGGCGATAAAATTAAGCCTTCTTCTTATCCAAAGTTCTCATGAGCCTCTGACGTGGTCTTACAAGAAGAAACGCCCATGGAAGTGTGGGACCTTACAGAAGGCCTGGAGGGAGCCATCGGAGTCCAATTTCAGAGGCACACGTGCAAGCACATTGGTTCAAGTCAAACAACATAGAATGTGTGAGATGCTTGTGCATCCCCTCAATGTAAGAGGCTAGGAGAAGAAACTAGATCCCTTCGGGATCCATCGTTCAGAGTTGAGTTACTGAGCTGTAAACAACACAGCCAGTAAATTAAAGTAAAGAAAATTAATTAACCGAAAATAAGAATTAAAAAATCAAGGGCCTGCCGGTGCCTGCCCAAAGGTGTGGGATGGATGGGGGGTGCCTGCCAATTACTCCCCCGCGGGCATGAGGGTGGGGTATCCCAGCAGGGGCAGATTGACCTTGAGGAAGACCAGCTGCTCCACAATCTCAGCGTCCAAGCGAGAGCGGTGGGGTGTGACCACGTCGCCCGCCATGGAAAACACCCGCTCGCTTGGAACGCTGGACGGTGGGCAGCTGATTCTGTCCATGGCCACCCGCGCCAGATCAGGCCACATCTGGCGCCGAGATGACCAGTAGGCCAGGGGTTCGATGGAGCCGTCCTCCATCTGCTCCGCCAGGTAACGCTGCACTGCTGCTGCAGCGTCATCCTGGCGGCGGCTGGGTTGAGTGCCTCTATGCCCAACCGCAGCCTGCAAAGCCTTGTCCCAAAACCCCTGGCCTGTCCCCCTGCTGGGTGTGGTGGTGCTGGTGCCGCCGCTGCTGGTGGTGCTCAGCGGACTTAGCGCCTGGGCTTCGGTGGGCTCCTCCTCTGCCTGCCCAATCCTGGCATCCCGGGCCGCCCGAACGTCCGTCACCAGCATTTCCACCCAACCTGCCCGGGAAGTCTGCCCACATAACCCATCCTTGATGCGCGGGTCGCACATGGTGGCCAACATGTACTGCCTCTCGTTGTAGAGAGGCTGGACCCGGCGGGATAGGCTTTCCCTCAGCCTCGTCACCACTTCCCGCACCTCTGGCAGGAAGCGCCTGCTGGTGACGGCATCCCCGGCCTCCAGAAACTCGCCCATCTGATTCTGGAGATGCCTGGCCACGGGGAGCACCTGGCTGAGAAGGGCAGTGCTGCTGCTCAGGGTCTCGGTGGCCTCAAGGAACGGCTTGAGGACCACCAGAAGCTGGGACATGGCCTCCCACTGCTGCCTGGACAGTGGGGCCTGGATGCCAATGTCCCCGACCCTGAACATCTCGTGGACAACACGCTGTTGCTCCACCATACGCTCGAGCATGTGGTAGGTGGAGTTCCAACGTGTTGCCACGTCCTGCACTAGCCGGTGCTGCGGAAGTCCCAGCTCCTGCTGCTTCTCCCGCAGCAACCGACTGCCCTTCACGCTGTGGTGGAAATGCCCAGCCACCTTCCTGCAGCTCTCTAGGAGATTACGGATTTGGGGAGGGAGAGGGGCCTTGCTGCCTCCAAGGCCATCCCTGACGACCAGGTTGAAGACGTGCGCGATGCAGCGGATGCCCTCAAATCCGCCATCGCGCACCGCCTTCAGCATATTGGCTCCCCCGTCCGTGACCATGTAACCGCGGGTGTGCTGGTGCCCGCCCAGCCACCCTGCCACCATGCGGTTCATGGCCTCCGTAATCTCCTCCGCCGTGTGGGACTGGTCCATGACTGCGGTATGAAGGAGGGCCCAGCGGCAGCCCTCCTTCCCAGTCCCAGAAGTCCTGGGTGCTTCCTGCCCTGAGGCTCCCCACCAGTGAGCCGTCAGAGACAGGTAAGCGTGCACTCCTCCTTCGCTGGACCAGATGTCCGAAGTGAAGTGCACCTTCTGTGCCTCTGCCTGGCACAGACGACCCAGAACTAACTCCCTGCATGCCTGGTACAGGGAGGGCACCACACGCCTGCTCAGGGTGGTGCGACACGGCGGCTTGTAGTATGGAACCACAAGAGCCATCAGCCTCTTGAAGCCTGCGTTCTCGACGAGGCTGAATGGCTGGTCATCCAACGCCACCATCTCACCGATGCAATTGGTGATCTGGTTGGGCGCTGGAAAACGCCACCTTGTGGCTCCATACTTCCCCCACCCCATCTCTTCCATGGTGGCCTGGCGAAGCCTCTTGGGGATGGGAGGTCGAGAGCTGGCAGAAGTTGCAGGAGCCTTCTGCTTGCCCTTGCCGCTAGCACCAGTCTGCTGCGAGGTGCCCGCCTCGGTCCCAAGCAAAACAGACTGGTGGTGCCTCTGCATGTGGCGGGTGAGGTTCGTGGTGGTGAAGTGGCCTGGCATTTTTCCCCTGCTCACTGACATCTTGCAGTGGCGACAGACAGCAAAGCGGGAATCCACTGCCACCTCAAAGTGGTCCCACACCTTGCTTGCCTGTCGCTTCTGGGGTGACACAGACGGCCTGCCGGCGCCTTCGCTCTGTGGTGTCACCTCAGGAGCAAGGGAATGAGTGGAAGAGAGGACGGATTGTGGAGAGTAAGTCTCTGGTGCTGCCTGCTCTTCCTCTTGCCCCACATCAGAGTCCTCCTTCTCACTCTGAACCTCACTGACTTCCACAAGATCTGGGAAAAGATCAGTCAGCGGGTTCACAGGCTCACCCACCAAAGAAGGAGCTGGATATAGTGCTCCTTCTTCATGCCCACTGCTGCTCCCAGCACTTGCCTCATGTTGCTGAAAGAGTGCCCTGCAGGCACTACTTTGAGTTGCCTCTGCCTGCTTCTGCTGCCCCAGTGGAGAACGCCTCAGTTTAACTGGGGGTGTGGAAGTAGGCTGCCTGCTGCTGGTCCCAGCAGCAGCAGCAGCAGCGCCATGCCCAGAGCGGCCTCTCCCAAATGCTGCCTTGGGAGCACCCCCCCTTTGAGTGCCACGCTTCATTTTATTTTTATTATTATTTATTTTTGTGTAAGTGTGTGCTTTGCTGACTTTTTTTGTGTTTGTAGCAGCAGGCTACACAGCCCAGCAACACACACTCACTCACAAGCGCGCACACACACACACACACACAGAGAAAGAGAGAGAGAGAGAGAGAGGATAGAAATATTTTTTTATTATTTTTTTGGGTTTTTTTCAGAAAGCGAAAGTAGAACAAACAAACACACTCACTGCAAAGACAAACTGAACTCACAGACAAACAAACGTGCTATCTAAGAAAGGAAAGGCAAGAGAGAAAGGAAAGCCAAGAGAGAGAACAAGAAAAGCTGAAGTAAAAGATCAGAAACTCCTCAAAACCACCTCCAAATACAATCAAATCAATACAGTCTCTCCAACACAGCTCCAAAACACTCCCTAATCTCCTCCACGTTCAACCCACAAAGAGCCAGAAGGGCAGGGCTGAGAGAATATATACTGGTGCCCTCCTCCAGCATTGCGATTGGAGGCTGAAGAAAGTCTTCACAGGATTGGGTGATTCAGTCATGTATTCTAAAGCACAATTGGTGGATCAAGCTGTCAAACACACACACACAAACACAGCCTCCCCCTCCCTTTCCTGAAGGTTTAAAATAATAAAGTTTAACCTTTGTTTTCCCACTAAAGCATTGCACCAAAGTTTGTTAAATTTCCAGCGTTTGAGCGGGCATAGGTCCTGTGCCATGTGAGCGAGTTAGAGGTTTGTAGCTCTTAAAACCAACCCATAAATCCCATGTGAAATGCCATGCATAAACCTTTGTTTTCCCACTAAAGCATTGCACCAAAGTTTGTTAAATTTCCAGCGTTTGAGCGGGCATAGGTCCTGTGCCATGTGAGCGAGTTAGAGTTTTGTAGCTCTTAAAACCAACCCATAAATCCCATGTGAAATGCCATGCATAAACCTTTGTTTTCCCACTAAAGCATTGCACCAAAGTTTGTTAAATTTCCAGCGTTTGAGCGGGCATAGGTCCTGTGCCATGTGAGCGAGTTAGAGGTTTGTAGCTCTTAAAACCAACCCATAAATCCCATGTGAAATGCCATGAATAAACGTTCGTTTCCCACTAAAATGTTGCACCTAGCTTCCGGAAATTTCACACACATTTGAAGTGAAGTGTTCCCTGCAATGTGCCAAAGTTTCCCGTTTGTATCTTTGAAAATAAAAAAATGGGAGGCAAAACTGTATTTTACCCCACTGCTACCCAATTTTCAACAATTCATTGCCAACACATGCCTGGAGCTAGCTGTCTGAAATTTTACACACATATCAAGGGAAGTGTTCCCTGTAATGTGCCGAAGTGTCCTGTTTGTATCTTTAAAAATAAAAACATGGGAGGCATAACTGCATTTACCCCACTACTACCCATTTTTCAAAAATTCATTGCCACACCAGGCAAGCACCCACGGTTCTGGGATTTCACACACGTGGGTCCCAAGGTTCCACCTACAATGTGGCAAAGTTTCATGTGTGTAACTTTAAAAATGACCGAGTTATAGGCATTCCATGTTATTTATTAAAAAATTAATTGCCACAAACTGCATGCACCAATCTTTCTGAAATTTCTCACAGATACCTATCCCTAACCAGTGTACAATGTGCCCAAGTTTCATCCTTCTGTCGTTAAAAATGAAAAAGTTATAGGCGTTTTTGTAAAACAACAATACTTTGCTATGGGAAAAACGCATTTAAAATGGCGTCCGATCCGCCGATCCGATCCGATCCGGATCGGACCTCGCCGGATCGGATCGGATCGGATCGGATGGTGTATCGGATCGGATCGGATCGGATCGGATTTTCCGATTTTTGGGGCGGATCGGATTCGGATCGTGGATCGGATCCGATCCGATGCACACCCCTAGTTGACGGCACCATTGGTAGCTATCTTTCTACTAGCAACTATAGCACAAATAGGCCAGCACTGCCCACCCCACCAAGGTGATGCTTCAATCTGAGTGACTCTTTCTGCAAAGCCTCCACCTCTTCCAAAACTCTACCAGTTTCTCCAGACAGCTTCCTATCCTCTCAAGGCTGTGCTGGGTTGGGAGAAGTGACTTCCATCTGTTCTTCTCTGAGAACACTGACAGAGAGAAGCTTGCACAAATTGTGACATTCCAAACTAGTTCTAATTAAATCCTAGCTAAAAAGAAGAGGGCCTCACGGCAGTGCCGAAACCTACTCCTGACGATAATAGACCTCTCCACTCCAGTGTGGAAGACAGTTCAGCATGGCTGCTGCCTATAGTATAGTAACCTGTGGGTGTTGTGAATTTCCTCAAGCAGGAGAACAGACATGGTTAGCCCCCATCCACACTCATTTTTGTCTTGGACACTCTCCCATATAAATGGATAGATGCCATTTACTTCTATGAGGAAACCCTGTCCCCCCAAAATGCTGCATTTTAGGGATTACTTTGCAGTGGGGAATAAAATATTATCCTTTCTTTGATACGAAGTGGTCCAGATACTACTGAAAGGAACACCAAGTTTGGCCTGGGTTCTCCACATACCCTGTCTTAGTAACTTGTGCAGCAAATAATTATGTGACAGGGATGACAGACTGGTTACTTGTCCCACCAAAATTGCACAGCTAGCTTAATCTCTTTCATCTTCACCCAAATGAATCTCCTCTTCCCAAAGCCCCCCCACCACCACATGAATTCCAGTTACAGGCCTTTTTCTATCTTGTCTTTGCAATGCAGGAATCTGTGGGCCTGCCCTGATTTTAATCATATGCTGCATTTAGCATGTATGTCCTGTATTACCAGGAGTAGTAACAACAACAGCAACAAGTTTTAAGCCTTATGTGTCATTTATTGCAACTTGAATTAACTAAAATATTCATTGTTTCCTGTGCTTATTAATTCAAGCTCACAATTAAGTGAAATTTGTTCTATTTGCCCTTAATAGTGGAAATACTTAATTACATCCTTTTTAATGTCATCAATGTATTAAATAGCTACTATTAGCCAGAGAGATTCATAAATGGCATGGGGACACTCATCTCTAATTATAGGGTGCAGTTGGAAAACACAACTTTTACCGGCCGATTTGCATGGCATGTGTTACTTGTTACATTACTCAGTGAACTGTAAGGGCACACCACCAAGATGTTCCCCTACGCAAGGGAGCTCCGCAATAGGATGTGCTCTTTTGCAGCTCCCTTGTAGCTTACAACTCTCTGGCTCAATTCAGACAACACGATAGTCAATGGTGGGGTACTAATAATCAACATTACAGTTGTTCATCTAGGGGGTACTCCCCACACAACATGGTAATAAATAATCAACTGTGGTGTGGATTAGGATCAGCGCTGAGTTGACTATGGCAACATTTGGATCACACAATAGTCAATACAACTGACGATTGTTTCCCCCACCCCACCCCAGTTGATTATTGTGTCGTCGGAATTCAGCCTCTGTGTCCCTCACCACTGGCTATGCTGCCCATGCAAATGTAGGGTGTCATTAGCTTTCATTGGCTAGAGCCCACTTACATTAGGGCTACTTATAAGACCTGAACAGATTATATCATATGTAGGGCGACCATATGAAAAGCAGGACAGGGCTCTTGTATCTTTAACAGTGGCAAAGAAAAGGGAATTTCTGTGCCATTTGTGACCAGATACAAAAGACGGTAGGGCTCCTGAAGCTTAACTGTTGTGCTGAAGAGGAAATTGCACGAGGGACTGCATGCATAGAAATGACCCCTACTGAAATTCCCTTTTCTACACAATTGTTAAAACTACAGGAGCCGTGTCCTCCTTTTCATATGGTCACCCCAGTCATATGGAGTGACTATATGAAAAAAGGCATGTTTTCATGAAGGTTTTAGGGAAGAGAGTCACTTACCCTGGTAGTGGTTGAGGCAACTCTTTTTCAACAACAACAACAACAACAATAATTACAATCTAGTTAACAGCCTGTTGTGGGGCTGCAGCAGAAAAAAAACAGAACTACCTCTGCCATGTTTCCATCTCCCAGAAGGCTTCTCTCTCTGGTGAGTTCAGTAGGGCCCTAAGAGACTAGAAAGAGAGTAGAAACAACCATGCAAAAACAAAAAAGTGATTACAGTCCTGGGTACACCAAAATCCTTTGGCTCCAAAAGTGGAACTAGATATGCCAGTTTCCCCCTTTTCCCATAACATTTAGCTATGAAAATGTGTTACACATTGTGATTTTCCACCCCCCCCCCTCCGCATGATTAGCTGCTGCAGGGAGGGAGGCAAGGAACCCCACACTTGGGTGGTGTCACAGTAGCCCATGGGTTGGACAAATCTATCGGTTTCCTTTCCTCCCACACTGTTTTTGGTTTGGTTTGATTTGGTTTTCAATTTCAAGTTCTTTCTGTCCCATTTATGAAGGAATTTGCTAATTTGGGTATGTTCTTATTTTTTTTAAAAAACGAACCTCCAAAAATTCTCACCCATCCTTTTTGACTTAGATTTGCCAGTTTGGACAACATGCTCAATGTCAAGTCTCTTTCCACCTGGACGACTTTGCACACAGGAAAATCACGACAGTGTTCTTGCAAAACCATCTCTGCATATTTCATGTTTCAAAAAGAGCAGTGGACTATTTGTGTGTGTGTGTGTGAGAGAGAGAGAGAGAGGGAGAGAGAGAGAGGGAGAGTTGTGTGTTGCAAGTAACAACACTACCGTGCCTATTGATAGGTTGGCCTACTCTTGCCTCAGTATTTGTTGTTGGGTTTTTTTTTCCCCCATGTGAATCCTGAGTAAATAATATCTGAATTCACTGAAGTGTAACGGCTTTATTTTATAACTGGGCCATAAAGGGCAGACTGCGTGCTTCTCTTCAGGCAAACACTAGAATAATACAAAACAGAGGCAGAATGAAGCATTCCTACAGTTACTGTGCAGCCTACTGTTGCAGCTCAGTGCTACAGCACTAAATACCGATGCTACTGCAGGCTCTGTTTCTTGCCTCACTGTCTGTAGAAACTAACTAGGTGTGAGAAATAGTATTTGGATGAATACTTCAGTGTAATTTTATATAATTTCATGTTGCAATGTAAATCTCTTTTATAGGTCCCTTTAGATGGAATTTAATGCGGCAGAAACCTTGTCACCAGAAGGATTAATGTCTGCATTAGCATTTCGGCAATAATTTTTTTAAAAAACTAAAATCTGAAGCTAAGTGGTGGAGGCCCACGGACAGCCTCAAACCTGGATTCTTCAGCTCAGCATTCGGTGTTGGAGTTTTTAATTACTTGCTGTAGGGAAACCATTGCCAATGCTTACACGGAACTGCTTGTCCCTGCTTCTTTGGGTCCTGTTCGATGGAGGTCTCTTAACACCACTTCATCCACGATCGCAACAGACTTTAGAAACTGAGCCAAGGGGAAATGTTGTCACAACACCCGAGAGGAGGACACCCGTCATCCGGGTCAAGCGAGGCTGGGTCTGGAATCAATTCTTTGTGCTGGAAGAATATATGGGCTCCGAACCCCAGTACGTGGGAAAGGTAAATGTTTTGTCTTCTAAAAAGCTCTGTTGACTGAAAGTGTAATCTTATACGGTCTACTCAGAAGTAAGCCCCATTGATTTCAATGGGGCTTACTCCCCGGTAAGTGTATAGGATTGCACCCTAAGTGAATTGTGTTATATACCAGAAATAGGTATATGTTTTAAATCAATAAATCTTTCCCACTTTTACTTGAGTTTCCCTGAGATGATGATGATGATGATGATGATGATGATGATGATGATTGTTATTATTTATTTGGTGACCTAATATCATGAAAACGTATCTTTAAAAGTCATATCTATTATATATAATCCTGAGCATTGGTTCTCTGTCGTTCAAAAATAAGGTGTTTATAATAACGGAGGATATAGTTAGCAATCTCTGAAGGATGTGTCTCCAAGTTGAATAATAGTGAGTTTTCCACTTGGAGAAATAAATTCCAACAAGGGCAATCCTATACAGCTTGAGGCTGCAATTCTCTACTAATTTACCTAGGAGTAAACCCCACTGAAATCCATGAAACTTTCTTCTCAGTAGACATGTATAAGGTTGGGCTATAAGTGATTTAAAATATTTTGGGTCGAGATTTCTGCCAGTTCATACAACAAGTATGTCTCGGAATTGTTCTTATAACATGTTGCTGTAGTAAATTCATGAGAATATTTTCTCTCTCTCTTCCATATACGGAGTTTATTTCCTTCTTCAACATTTTAGATTTCAATGCCCCCCCTGCAACTCCTGCTTTCCTCATAAATAGCAAGTCTATTACACTTTGATATTAACTTGACTTGTGATAACTTTTTTTCACGTACCCATTTTAATGACCCGGGATGACTCCCTGAGCACACTGCTGCATCGTTCTGGGTAAATAATACATGACCTCTTGTGTCGGGAGAACCAACTACCACATTCTTAAAGCGGTAAAGCAATTCATGGATCTGACTGGGAGCCAACTGCATGAAAAAAGATCCATTTTTTTTAAAAAAAAACACATTTAATGAAAAGCAGTCATGCTTCTAGATTCAAAATTCCAATTCAAACCCATAATACATTGACATCGGCAGGCATTCAGCCATGCCACGTATAAAGGAAAACTAAAAAAAAAAGCCATATGAGTACCTTCAGGCTGATGACAGGGAAATTGTATTTGTGTGTGTTCAGAGTGTTGAATGTGTTCATATCTGTAAGGCGTCCCATGATCACCTCTGGTAAACTAAGTATGTATTGTTTCAAAACCCTGTCAAATATGTTTGACAAAAGACAGCAGTGAGATAAAATAAAGCTGCAGGGCTACACCAAAGAGGACAAGGATGCATCCATCATATCAATTTCAACTCGCTTAAAAAGTATATTCTGTCTGCAGCCTAATTTCTATAATTTTGTAGAGCAGCTACACAAACTGATTTGTCCGGACAGAAAAAAAGGCATCTATCTCTATAACTGCAAAAGACCATTGAATTGTGGGGAATGTGTTACACTTGCTTTGTTGTTGGTCTCCCCCCCCCCCCGACTTTTCCATTGCGCTAAATGGTCTTGAAAGTTTGACCTGTCGGAATGTGTTCTCAGGGGCATGTGTGTTTATTTAGGTAACGCGGGAATGAGAGACAAACATGAACTGTAACTGCTTCCCTAGTTTAGGTGTTATTTGAGAGCTGGTCCACATGCCCATTTGTCTTACAGGGAGGATATTTGCAGTTTCACATGAACTAACGTAGCTTTCATACGAGTCCCATATGGTATGCAAAGGCAGCTACCAGGGTCACATTTCAAATACACAAACGTATACAAGGAAATGGATTCTAGTGAGAGAGGAGGTATGCCATGTATCCCTAACCCCCAAAACTTAGGAATGGTCCTTGAAAGGGACATTACCTCTTCCGCAATCCAAGGTTTAGCTTGGAGGCAGTGGAAACAATGCATTTCTGTCTTGCCTATTAACCATCCTGCAGTAGCATTCCTGTGTTAACTCTTTGCATTACATCCACTTCTTTGACTCTCTTACATTCCTTAGACACTTTTGACCAGTCACAGGGAAATTGTATATTCTATGATTTCTCTAAATATCTAGTTACAAAGGCTCTAATGGTATGCCTTAATGTGTGCGTGAGTGGATCTCATGCAGATATCCATACAACATGATGTCTCATCCAACATGTAAAAACGGCATGTGTCAAAGCAAAGCAATAGCATTCTTCTCAAGCAGGAAGAAAAAGTGTTGGACTCCAACTCCCAACAGCCCCAGTCAGCATAACCAGTGGTAAAGGATGATGGGAGTTGAAGTGGAGGGCCATAGCTTCCCCACCCCTGTCCTCAAGGAATGACATGTTTGCATTGGCTCGCCTTTGCTGACAAGCAACCCTTAATACTCCCAATGGAAGAGAGAGTGAAGGCCAAATTAGACATGATAGTAGACATGGGACTGCCACCCAAACCAGACGACCCATCTCATATTCTCCCCTCTGTTTTTGTTCCATGCAGTTCCACATTTCTCAAGATGAGCCTTTGTCATGTGATACATCCCCCCCACTTCACATCATTGTCCCCTGCTCTACATCATTGGCTGCCAATGTGACAAAGCAGCTGGAAACACCATCTGAGAATGTCCCATCACAGAGCAAGTAAAAGTTTATGTTGCAAGGGAGAGAGAATAGGCATGGGAGGCCATTTTTGGTGGTAGTCCTATATCCACCATAATTTGTAGTTTGTTCCTAAGAAAAGTTTTGGTCTGGCTTTATGGTGATAAGAGCCTATAGGTTCCTCGTGATCCTAGATATAATAATGTCAGTGTGAGTTTCGGGAGAGACTCTTAGGCTTTGGCTGATGCTATCTATTATAATAAGACCTAAGTTCTTAGCTGAAATCCCAGAAGGCTATATTAAATGGATCTTTGGGCCAACCCAGGAGGGGTCTCTCACTGCTCTGTTTTGATTTAGATGTTCATACACCTCATTATGTTGCTCATTATATTATAACATCTTAAGATTTTTTTTTGGTGTGGCCAATTATAGATTCCAGCAAAGATAGCAGCCTCATGTAAATATTATTCTAATAACCAAGAATGTTTTGTGTGCCTCTTACAAAGTAAAACAGGTGGGAGCAAATAGATGAGGACCAGCTATATTAGACCTCAGATTAACATGGCCTAATTGATACTTAGACATTTTATTGGGGGTGAGCAAAAGCCAGGATGATGAAGAAAGTGTTCTTTGCCACACATGCAGCATACGTATCATTTCTCTTTTAAGATAAGTAATATTGATGTATCCTTGAGCACTAAGCCTACACTTTTAAGCAAATGTGTCCCTAGTGTGCCACTTGTATCTAGATGGTAAAAATAAAATATGGAGGGATCTGGATGATAGAATGTGGAATAATGAATGCATAACGAATACCTCGTTAACAAGAAGGCAGGAAGCACAGACTATGAGCATGAAACCTGTGCCTCTTGAACAGGTACTGATCTGACATTTATAGCTGACTTCATCAAGACAGGATTTATACCGGTAGAAATTCTTAGTCGCCTCCAGTTCCAAAGGTCAAATGAATGTTGGGCTGTATTTTCTTTTCCTTTTTGATAATTATTTATCTGCTTGATTTCCTTAAAGTAGTTGTTCCAATCTACAGCAATATATATGCAAATAAGTGACCCAATCATATAGACTGCATTTGCACTGTGGCTGCTGTTAAACACCAGAATATTTTGCACACCACAATGAACCTCTACAACTTCCCTCTACATGCTTTGTAGAGTGTATGATCTGACAGAAGATGTGCGATGGCTAGCAATAGAATTAAACAGCTTTTCAATTTTTAAAATATAGTTAAATAAGGAACAACTACATCGATTATGGGAGATGTGGGGGAACTCTGAATGAGGCTTCTTGACTGTGACGTGTCAGAGAGAGTGAGGAAATTTGGAGGAGTAAAGTGGATTATTGGTTGGTGGTGGTTAAGCCTTCCCCTGACAGATGTTTTCGCCAGTTGCTGGTTCTACATCCATCTGGGGTAGGCCTAATGGTGTCATAAGAGGATCTGGAGGATTGATCTCACCCCATAGACAACACTGAGCCCAGTGATCCTGCTCTCTCTACTCGAGGGAGGATCTTTGGGAACTTATGACACATCCTCTCGACCTAAGGACTTGACTTAGCATCAACCTCAAACTCCCAGAATAACTTTCCAAGCCTCTCAGATCCCTCAGCCCTGAAAGAGCTGAAGACTATAGGAACAAGCAAGGGGCATTTGGGGTTGTAATGGGAAGTGGAGCTTCCAAGGGAAGCTATATTTCTTAAGTCCTCTGTTGCTGCTAGCCCCTTGCTGGAACACCAGCTCCTTTTCTGATGAATTATCCCAGCCCATCAGCTCCTGCATAGTGCTGTCCATTCTCTGCCATGTTGTGCTCCTATTTACCTGGCATATTCCTGATTGAATGTGACTTGCCTCACCAATCATAGCTTCCTGCTACCAGAACCTCCTCGAGTGCCCGATTGACCAGCGGCTTCCCTCAGGGCTGAAACCAAGCCAGGAGAGTTAGCAGAAAGTGGCTGCTAAGTTGCCCAGGAAGAGTTTCAAGCAGAAGAATGCTCATACAACCTGTCCTGCCTGTGGTTTCTCTGTCGCTAACTTCTCCCACCCCACTTTTCAGTGGAGAAATGGTGGCTGGTGATCCTGGAAAAGAGTTTGTCACTGGCACTGTAGCTCCGTCCTAAGCCATTCACTGAGTTGTGTCTGGGAAGACAGACAGAACAGGAGTCTGGACTTTGGCCAGGTTTTTAATTCTCATGCAAACCGTAAGGCAGTAGTGATGAATGAGTAATTCACTCTGTTGAGCTTGTTCCCCACCGCTCCACAGGATTACTCAATTTGCACCTAACCGAGTCTTTCAGCAAGCTGACATAGATCTGCATTCTGAAATCCCAATTTTTCTGAGCGTTCAAGTCGGAAATATGAGCACAAGAAATGCACATTTTAGGGGGAAATGTGCAAGAGATGTGCCTATAATTGGGAAACATCCACACAAAACAGCATTTCAGTAATGCAAAATACCTACAGGGATGTGTATTTACATATGCAAATGAAATGCAAAGATGCATTAATTGAGGATAATGTACACATTTCTATATGGATTGTTGTTGTTGTTGCTGACAGGTCCATCCATCTATAGTAGACACTCGTTCAGATAGTCATTGTCCCTACATACTTGCTTGTGGGAGGATGGCATATTGTATTAATTTTAGTGCATACTTGCTAACCAGTCAAATTAGAATAGGTAACTTATTGTATGCAGATTTCCCCCCCCCATCCCATTTAATTCCCCAATGGCAGTTCCTTCCAAGAAAGCTCTTATAAATTCAAGTACTCTATAAAAATGCTGCTCAATAAAAATAATGGATTACTTTTTAGCCAGTACCTTCCTTCAGAATGCTGCAAATTCTGCATGTGTATAAGCGAAGCAAAATGCATTTTGGGTGGAAAGAAATTAAGGTGCAAGACAACTCCATTAAAACCCTTGGAAGCTTTGCCATGGACCTCTGGGGGGGGGGGCTGATTTCACACAGTCTGACCATTATATTTCAAATGCATTATATTCATTGCATTACCCAGAATTTATACTGCTTAATTGTTATTATTATTATTATTATTATTGAAAAGCCTCCTCCCCCCCCCCCCCGATCAGGCTATCATGTCTTGCTATTCTGACAGGTGCAGTGATAGCTCCATTACTTAATATAGAACCACAGCACTAACGATATCACTAATTTATAAATAGGACTTTAATGTGCCTATTAAATCAGCTGCCAATTTTGCTAAACATTTTGGTCTGACTAGTTAATTTTGGAAGCCACCTGGAAGAGCACTGAAGAGATTTACAGCAGTCATGTCAGATGCTATCAGACAAAACTCTCAATCCATTTTATGTTGCCTTTTTTTGCCCCCCCCAGGAGAGTATCTGAAAAAGTGTCAGGTTGCAGAAACTGATGGGAATTAGGAAAGTTCATGGTTAGAGAGCCTGAAATAGTGCTTGTGGCTGACACTTTCAAAACCATCACTAAAAAATCCTGATGACAGTGTGCTTGGGACATCGTAACGCAAGCTGTAAATCAAAGCATCTTCTGCCTGCGTATGATATTATAATATGGGATTGTGAAGGAAATATTTCAGCTTTATAGGACAGAAGCAGGCAACCTTTTAACCAACTTGGGCAAGAGCTGATCTAAGCTAAATTTCCAATTTCACATATTGGGCTTAATTCTATTAGAATTCTTTCTTCCTGTGATTAACAGAGCATAGAACTCAAACATTAGCCCAGTTCACACATCACAACCACCCAAGGTTTCTTAAACCCTGAGTGGTTGCGACATGTGAACCGGGCCACTATAATGGACATCAGTAACCCAGCTTTCCTCTACCTGGCACTCATAAGATATTTTGGACTACAACTCCATGTGTCCCCCAGCCAGCTATATTGCTGTGAGTTGTAGTCCAACACAGCTGGACAGAGCCAAATTGGGAAAAGGTTGCAGTAACCTATATTTTCTGAATCACCAAGAGTCAGCAAACACATATGTCACTCAGTCCACAGTCCGGACTGGAAAAACAGTTTGTGAAGAGATGTCCTTCTTAAATAATTGTATGCAGAGGCAGAAACTGTATGCAGCATGTAACTGGACGTCTCCAAAGCAACCTTATCAACAGCAGAGGATTGGTAAAAATTTGGGACACTATGATTATATGCAAACTTACTTAGCAAGTGCAGCAAGCGAGGAATCCTAAGAGAGAGAGAGAGAGAGAGAGAGAGAGAGAGAGAGAGATTGGTATAAACTGGCACAACAGCAAAGCACCAAGAAGGCTGTAGATCAACTGTGGATGCAGTCAGTCTTAAGATAAAATGCATAAGAAAGATAGAAAGACTAACAATACAGTCCTAAAAACTACATTTAAGCTAAATTTATTTATTTATTAATTTATTGCATTTCTATTCCACCCAATAGCTGAAGCTCTCTGGGCAGTTTCCCAAAAATTTAAACCATGAAGTACAATTCAAAGTATAAAACAAACAATGGTATAAAAAAACACAATATAAAATCGCAACCAGGATAAAACTGAGCAGCAATGCAGAGTTATACAGATTTAAAATATAGATTTAAAACAGCAAAGTTAAAAAGATTGAGTTGACAGACTGATAAATACTGGGAGAATAAGAAGGTCATCATCTGGCGTTGAAAAGAGTAGAACTTAGGTGCCAGGTGAACCTCTCTAGGGAGCTCATTCCACAGCCGGGGTGCCACAGCAGAGAAATCCCCCCCTCCTGGCAGCGACCTGCCTCACTTTCTTTGGCAGGGGATCATGGAGAAAGACCCCCTGAAGAGGATCTCAAGGTCCGGGCAGGCACATATGGGAGAAGGCGGTCCTTCAGATAACCTGGCCCCAAGCTGTTTAGGTTTTGGCTGCCTCCCTCATCAGTAGCTGTACTGTTTAAATGGGTACCAGGAGTGGCAGTTTGGAAGACATGAAGATGAACGTTCCTTCGGAGAAAAAAACTGGTGTGATTGGTACTACGCTTATGAATTGCCCTCCAGATTAAGGCCATTTGTACTAATAGTTCTTAGTCTGTAAATTGTTAACATGCACTTCAACTAAGGTGGTCTATTTAATTCCATGGAAAAAAAGGAAAGAAAACAAAAAGGATGCCATTTGCAATAAGTAAGGGAAAACAACAATGGACCTGTTGCAAGTCATTTCAACTCTCCTGCACATAGGCTCCTGGATTTACAGTTGGCTTCAACAGAACAAACAGAAAACCCTGACATGCTTGACAAAAGGGGGGAAAAATCTGGACCTGTAGACTCAGAATTTGGAGGACAATTTGTAAGCTTTATTCCAGTCATACCTCTGTTGTTGTTGTTTTCTCCTAAGGAACTTTTATCTCCAGACACTCTAAACTGCCAGTCCTTATAACCATTTAACAGCATAGCTACTTGAGAGTGCAGAAGCCGAAACACTTAGCTTAAAATATAGTTTTTAATACTCCGTTGTTAGTCTTTCTAACTTTCCTATATATATGGATTCCTTGCTTGGTGTACTTGGAGTAAATTTGCATATAATCATAGTGTCCCAAATTTTATCAATATGTACACACACACGCACACACATTATCCCTATGCAGATGTTCAAGAGAATGTGTAAGGGTTCAAAATTGATGCTTGGATGGCACCATGCAGACTGGCTCCCCACCTTGTAGTTAAGATCTTGCTATGTTGAACCAACAAAGTCTGAAAGGGCGTTCTACTCACCTTCACTTTAATGTGAGAGGAACATTCTGTGTGATTGTGGACCATAGTATAGCATGGTTTATCAAAAAAAAAAAAAAAACAATTTGAAATTTTATCAAGTTCCAATACAAAAATGAACCAAACAACATTCTCATGAATTGGTAGCTTGGCTAAAGTACAGACGTTCTCTTACAAAGGCTTGTAGATCGTTAATCCCACCAAAGGTGTTTTTCTTCAACGATTCAAATGTGTAACTGAAAGCAAACTGGGGGGAAAACATGTTTCCCATTACACATTTGAATGATCAGTTGAAAACTCCTTTGGTGGGATTAAACAAAATTCTTCCCAATCTTTACTTGTTTCTCACAGGGGCAGATTCCCAGAAGAGGAACATGGGTGAAATAGCTCTTTCCCATTGTTGTTCTCCATTGACTGGTATTCAGAGAGGAATGTTGCCTCAACTAGCGTATCGTCTCATGACTAGTGGCCATTGATAGCCCCATCCTCCATGGATTTGTAACAAGTGCACAACTCAGGAGGTGTTGAGCCCTAAGCAGGGGAAATTCTAATGGATGGAGTCTTCAAGGGGTACAGTGTGTATTCAATAGCATTACCACCAGAATGGTTAAAGTTTATCTTTCCGTGTCCTAAACCATCTGGAACTACTTCAGGTATAACATTTGTTACATGACATAAAGTAGCGAGGGTTCATAGGATTGCAATGTTTTTGTCCTAACAGTAGGCTGACCATCTGAAAAGGAGGACAGGGCTCATGTAACTTTAACAGTTGTAGAGAAAAGGGAATTTCAGCCAGTGTCATTTGTATGCAATTAGTTCCTGGTGAAATTCCCTCTTCATCACAACAGTTAAAGTTGCAGGGGCCCTGCCTTCTTTTGTATATGGTCATGCTAGTATAGTGCCTGCAACTTTAACAGTTGTGATGAAGAGGGAATTTCACCAGGAACTAATGGCATACAAATGACAATGGCTGAAATTCCCTTTTCTCTACAACTGTTAAAGTCAAACGAGCCCTGACCTCCTTTTCAGATGGTCAGCCTGCCTAACAGAAGCTGTGCATCAATAATAGCTGAACAGAAGAGACGTTGATTCGGTGGGTGCAGTTTTGCTTTGGTTCCCCACCACCACCCATCTGACAGCCCAGTCATGCTGGGGAAAGCTACATGCCGGTATTATTTTAAAGGAACAGATATATACATGGTTTGCATCAGTTATTCTGATTGCAACGTATGTACAATTGGCACAGAGTACACAGCTCTATTAATGTTAGTCTTCCACTGGTGATGTTCCTGTATGGTTTATCCCACTCAGCTCTAGACACAACTTCATAACAGCTGCTTCTAAAAGAAACAGAAAATAGCCGTATGGCGTTCCCATTATTCTTATCCATGATGCCAGTCAGTTTCACGGATATAGAACAGATGACGTTGCATGGACTATTGCTTGAAACAGATGTTTTATCAGTCCTTTGAGAAGGACATTACAATTGTTCACTCGTTGGCTCTGGACTGGACACTGCAAATTATATCTAATGAGCAATTGTTTTTAGTACTATAAACTGAATCAATATTAGAGACAGGTGAAATTCTCTCCGGTTCCACTCTGGAGAGGTTCCACATGCAGAGGTGCCTGACATTTCTACATCCAGAGAATTCCAGAATGTTTATTAGAGGCTTCCAGTTAGGCTTTACAGACGCTTCTAATGTGCCAAATGGCAATGAAGATAAATTACATCAAAGAGGGTCACCCTGGACGCCTCAAACATCTTGGGATCAGAATACTTGAAACACCGTCTCCTACCATGTGAGCTTGCCTGATCTCAAATGATACCTCAACCTTATGAAAGTGGTCACTGGCAAACAAGTGGGGATGGGATGGGAGACAATAAAGCAATGGTGAGATGTGTAATAGAAAGGAAAATATAGACAGTACCCTCAGCCACCTCTCAGTGATTAGTGAAGATCAAAAACACCACCAGCAGAAAAGCTATAATGAGATGGTTCACCACTGCTCCTGAAAGAGAAGACCACCTTCTCGCATATGAACCTATCCTGCTATGAAAAATCTTTTTCTGAGTCCTGATGTGAAGAAACACAACCGTCCCCTATTTTTGTCTTTAATTTGGTTTTAGGACATTATGGGATTAAATCTTGTGTGTGCGCGCTAGTCAGTTCCGGCCAAAAGGTTACAGTTTAAAGATCAAATGTTGAATTAGAATGCAGAAGTCTAGAAGTTTGCTCAGGAAGCCAGGTGATAATAAAGATCAGCAGAATATCAGAGGGAGCAAACGAGAGAGAAAGGAATGAACTCAGGAAATAGAAACTTACTTTGAAGAAATGAACAAGAAACTACCACCCTGATAGGTCAGAGTTGGGGAGAGAGAGAAAACTAATTTTAACAGATAAAAGGCCAAAAGCAAGAGGGCAGAGCAGAAAAAAATAAGAGAGAGAGAGAGAGAGGGAGAGAAGGGAGGAAGGAAGGAAGCCCAGAGTTTTAGAAGAAACCGAGTCAGAGATGCTAGAATTGGAGAACTGATCCAGTGAGTTGGACCCATGGCAGTAAGATATTGCTTGGATAAGGGACCTGGAAAAAAATATCCAGCTAATTTAGCTGGATGTGTGTATCCCTAGCTGTTTTATTACCCTATTATTGTCCAGTCAGATTTTAAAACATTTTCCTGTTTATATTATTCTCCAGTAAAAAAAAAAAAAATCTTTGATATTTGAACTGCTGTGGTCTATTTTGTTTTTGGATTACCCAACATCTAATAACCAACCCCCACACTACCTGAAGTAGATACCGAAGACAGAGAGTTTTAAAGCTGATTTGGTAGAGGAAGCCAGAGAAATGAAGGCTGCCACCTGGTGGCAGCAGAAAAGACCACAGGAAGGGGAGGGCAAAATGAAGAGCTGGCCCATTTTTATTTTTTTTAACCAGTTTCCACATACTCTCATGGGACAGGGTATTACCAGTCCATGACAACCTTCATTGGATCCCTCCTCCTTCTGAAGTGAGGGGTGGTGATGAGTCATAAGGCATTTTTAGCTGTGTTCCCCAGACTGTTCAACACTATTGCTGGGAAGTCTCACTTGCACTTAGGCTGATGTATGTTTTAGTTCAATGAAGACCTTTTACTTTAACCAGGTTTTGTAGATGAAGAGCATCCATAATGTTCTTATTCTTTAATTTCCTCCCCTTCTGCTTCTTCCATCATTTTGGGTTATTTTCAGTTATTGGCTGAATTCAGACAACACAATAATCAACTGGGGATGGGGAAACAATCGTCAGTTATATTGACTATCGTGTCATCCAAATGCTGCCATAGTCAACTCAGCGCTGATCCTAATCCACACCACGGTTGATTATTTATAATCATTTTGTGTGGGGAGTAACCCCTAGATGAACAACTATAAAGTTCATTATTACCCTACCATTGACTATCGTGTTGTCCGAATTCAGCCATTGTTTCTGTTGCCTTTTACTTATTGTTGGGAATGGAAAACTGAACGGAACATTCTAGAAATAGACACAGTTGGCAGCCTGAGGTCTGAACAGGAGCACTCCATGCTGCAACATTTTGTTGCAGAAGGTTCCACGGATATTTATAATTTCTGTCTCCAGAAGAATGTTTCAAAAGAAAAAGAAAAGAAGGTTACTCTGTTCCTCATGAAAGAAGGTACAAGATCGCCACTCAAAGAATCATACTACTACCATATGGAATATAGATTTATTTTATTTATTCCATACATTTGTATCCTGCCTTTCCTCCAGGGATCTACACTACTGCTTTATAGCGGTATTGAAGTACACTGATAACTGTTGGGGCACAATTCACATGCCATATATCACTTTTATAGTGTTATATCCTACTTTTTATTCCACATTGGTAATGATTTGAGAAAAGGTGTAGATCTTGCCTTAGTCAAGCAAAAAAGAATAGGATTACTCAACATGAAATAGTTATTTTGGCAAATCCACAATAAAGGTAATCCACTGAGCAAACTAGAGGAAATGTCTATTTCCTTTCTAGCAGTTTCATTCAAAAAGGTGATATAAGGCTGACATACGTGCAACCATTAAGGAAAGAAAGCTCCTGTACATTCACCAGGTAATTTATAGTCTGTCTCAAAAAATATTATTTAATTTATTGTTTATTTATTTGATTTATACCCCACCTTTCTACTAAAAAATGGTACTCAAGGTGGCTTGCAGAGACCTTTAAAATTAGTTAAGACCATAAAACAATACATTAAAATACATTTAAACATAATAATTACAGAATAAAAACAGCACCCAAGCCAAGAGACCCACTTACAGGCCAAAGGCCTTCTTGAATAAAGCTATGATCTGACAGTCCCATAGATGCTGGAAGTGATATTCTAAAGAATATTGAAGCATTCAATCCTTACAAATTCTGATTCAAACTGTCCTGGTCAACACCTCCCAAACTAGTGTGTTTCAGAACAGAGCTATATACTGGCTTTCATGCAATGTTCCAATGTTGTTCTTGCGTACAAACAAACAAGCAAACAAACCCCTCCCAATAGAATACATTTAATATTTCAAGAGAAAATATGGTTAGAAATGCAAATTTGATGAAAACACACACACATTTAAATATATATATATATAAATATTAAATGCAAATAGTTGTATGGCTTTGAAAACAACAACCATGGATTAATGCAGAAATGGGCTGGAATGGATTTTGGATGAACAAATATGAAGGATACTGATTTGTCCATCTCCAGACACATCTAGATATGTTCCTGAAAAAGGGAACAAAAGAGTTCTCATTTTGCAAATCCCACTCCACCCCCGGGAACTCATTCCAACAGCTAATTTCAGCTAATCCAGATGTGGAAATAGAATTGATACCTTGGGATCTTGTTTTAGCACTGTATGTGTCATGCATCAAATACCTGGGATTAATTCCTCTCCCCATTTGCATCCTCCCAGAATGTTAAGTGTGTTGATATACACATGACAGAGATAAAATAAAATAGCAATATAGGGAGGAATTGCATGGTAAATCTTGAATCTTGGCTTTAGCATCTAAGGTTTGTTTGTGGTGGTTGTCTCCTAGGATACTTAACAACCCAAACCATCATTCATTTAAGCCAGGGTTGCTATTTTAAAATTGGTTTAAATCCTGTGCAGACTTCCCTAGGAATAATCCCCACTGAAATAGGGAGGCTTACTTCTGTGTAAATATGCATAGGATTCCACTGTTAGTCGTTTTGGCTTTAAAGGCATCGGTTTGAATCCCAAGTAATTCTCCTTAGTGGAGTTAAGGATTTGGCTGTATAGCTTCCCCCATTGTATCTCTGAGCTTTCTCTCTGGTGTTATGGAATTATAAGGAAACTGTTGACCTTAAGGGTGAAACCTCTGAGAATAGAAGATGGTTTCCTCAGCAAGAGGTTGTAAACTTTTAGGGCACAACCTCAACTGAATAAAGTGCCCACAAATATCACTGTTTTGTTTGGGTACTGTTGTTTTTAAGAGTCCATATGTGCTTCAATTGTAGCTTTTCAAAGGTAAAATAAAAAGAGCAATATAAAAGAGATGAGGAAGTAGAGAAAGGTACAGAAACAGAATTGTATTTACAGCCCTGAGCCAGTTCACCACTCTTTTATTATGGTTACATCACATTTGGTGGGCGCTCTGGGATACTGGTGATAGGAATGGTAGATGGTTTAAAAAATGGAAAGGGGAAAATGTAACAGGGGGTCTGTTCTTCATTCTTCCTTGTTTTGTTGAATGTGCTCTTCTGTAGTGCAAAGTGAAATGATGGCAATGTCACAGGCCGCCATAGAGTTTGATAGCTAGAGGTGCTTAATCAATGGCTAGTTGATGCTCCTAGAAACTAAAATGATGTTCATGTCCACCTGCTGTAGGGCTATAACCACCGTGGGAGGGAGGATTGTAAGAAGCAGTTTTGAATAGGGATGTGCACGCCCAAAAATATCGTATTTTATCATTATCGTAATTTCGGACCAAAAAATATATCGTCTCCGATAATATCGTAGGTGAACCGTATCGTCTTCATGATAATTATCGGAAATACGATATTTAATTTGCAGCCCCATTGTACCCGAAAGAGCTGAATGTTTCAGAAAAAATGCCTATAACTTCTGTATTTTCAAAGATACAGGCTTGAAACTTGGTCACAATGCTTACGGGATATGCCTACGTATGTGTACGAAATTTGAGATCGATCCCTCCAGCCCTCGATTTTATATGAATTTATTAAAGAATGTTTCAGTTCTGACAGGTCAAAAGTTGCACGATCTTTCAAAAATTCATATAAAATACAGGGGTGGAGGGATTGATCTGAAATTTGGCAAATATGTGTAGCTACATGTGCTAGACATGTGTATGAAATTTGAGATTGATCCATCCAATCCTCAATTTTATATGAATTTATTAAAGATTGTGCAACTTTTTGACAGGTCTGAATGAATGCACGTGGCAAGCTGTCATTCTGACCTGTCAGAACTTAAACGATCTTTAATGAATTCATATAAAATCAAGGGTTGGAGGGATCGATCTCAAATTTCATACATATATGTAGGCATACCCCATAAGCCCTGTGACAAAGTTTCAAGCTTCTAACTTTGAAAATACAGAAGTTATAGGTTTATTTATATGGCAGTCCGATAATCCGATATAATTGGGCTGAAAATTATCGTATCCGATGATTGTCGTAGGAAGTTGTATCGTATCGTTATTGTTGATTGTATGCATGATAAAGAGCATATTGCATCGTTATCAGACATCAGATACAATACACATTCCTAGTTTTGAATATGGCTAGAATGAGAGAGAAAGATCTGGTTCAGAAGAAAAAAAAGCATCCTGGTGGGAACATGGGATGCAATAAACTGGTGTTGCAATTGGGGGACTGATGCTGCTTTAAGACTAGCACTGCATGACTATGGGCCTGCCTCATTCAAACTGCTCCACCTTCTACATGTGTTTTAAGCAAGAGCACATAAGAAGAGTCCTGTCAGATTGGACTACAAGTCCACCTGTTTCCAGCATTGGCCAATCAGATGGTTCTTGGGAGCTCCCAAACAGGGCAGGAGGTCAACTGCTCCCCCCATTTGCTCCTCCCCCATCAGCATATTCTTATGCATATTGCCTCTGGCCATGGAGCATCCCTTTAGCTAGCATAACTTACAGCCACTGGTAGACCTCTGCTGCGGGAATTTATCTAATCCTTTTAAAACACCCACCCAAACAATCACATCTTGTGGCAGTGAATTCCACAGGATAATTGTGCATTATGTGAAGAAGTACTTTCTTTTATCTGTGTCAGATCTATGGTCATTCAGTTTCATTAGAAGACCCATCCAAATTCTATTGTTATGAGGGAAGAAGATATATCTATCTATCTATCATCTATCTATCTATCTATCTATCTATCTATCTATCTATCTTCTTCATCATCATCATCTATCTAATCTGTACCACGCAGAATTGTGTGCATAACTCTGTCACGTCTGCCCTCTTGTTGCTGATTTCATCTGAACTAAGGCCGAATTGCTTTAGCCCAGGCTCCCCCAACCTAGCTCTTCCTAGACATTTTTCTTTTGTCTATAATTCACATCATCTATGACCATTGATGGGATTGATGGGCGCTGTAGTCCAGAATGCCAGGGAAGGAATATATAATTGTTTCCTTCTATTGGTAACCTACAACTGTTCAGTGGTATAATGGCCGGCACCAGCAATTTACAATTCAGAATGTAGCTTGTTCTGCTCTAACTCTGATTCTGTTTAGTTCCAGCAAATGTGAAAAGATCTGGACAATAAGTACATAGATACAGGGAACTAAATGCCCATAAATGACCTCAAGCATATTTTCCAGTTTAGCCTAAACTTTCCCCCTTCTGGTAATGGTGTTGCACTCCTGCAACTCCCTGCCCCTGGATCTCTCAGACCTGGTAGAGTGATCTTTGAATGATCTTTGCGTGATCTTTGAGATCATTAGGATTCTCCAAGCACCATCTTGCTGCTTGTCTCACACCCGATTCCTGTTCATGTTTGCAATCGCTGCTCATTCTACGGGAATGGGAAAATTGCACAAATTGACCAGCGAACGATTGTGAAATTTGCACAGATTTCCCAATTTGTGCAACTTTCCTCTGCAGACTAAAGCAGAAATTTGCACAAATTGAATGCTCACACATGCTCACGTACAAACAATTTTGGTGGACACGTGGTTGCACTCACATACTGGTTTTTGACCATGCCATGCTCACATGTGCCCCCTAACTGTACCCCCTTGCACTGGAAAGCTACTGTGATAGAATGATTAGAGTATATGGTTTAGTCTGTAGTTCTATATGCACTGATCTGGGACTTACTTCTGGGTACACGTGCCCTGAGTCTAGTGGTTGACATTGCTCCATTGGTGATCACACATCACTCCAAGAACGCTTGGAACTTCCATCCATATGGTTGTACCTTGTAGCAAGTGACACACTTCCAAGGCAGAATCCAAAAAAAAACCCTTTTCTTCTTACCTTCACAGCAAAGTATGAGAGCTATCGCTGCATCTTGTTGCTCCAGTTTGTGAAAATGGACCATTTAGGATACTTGCATATCATTTTCTTTGGAGTGTTTTGGTTGTCATTGCTATTCTGTGCATGCTAGTTTCTGGGAGGAGTTAAAGAATGGGCTCTTCCCATGTGGCCTAGGGGCTGATGGCATTGCCTCCTCCGTGCAGGAAAGAGCTGCATTGTACCAGGTATCATTAAAGGGGCCCAACGACTAGAGAGAACAGGGTTCAAACGTTCTTCTAAGACCCAGTCACAGCTTTTCCCAACCTGTTTCCCTCCTCAAGTTTTGGACTTCAACTCCCATTAGCCCCACCCAGCATAGCCAAAAGTCAGGGTTGCTGGTAGTTGTAATCCAAAACATTTGGACAGCACCAGGTTGGGGAAGGTTGCCCTATCAGAAAGGAACCATTGGAGTCTGCCTTAAACAAGGTTTCATTTTGGCTCGCATCTCCATATCATAGAGTTATTTTTTAAGTGGCAGGGAGAAGTGAGTCTTTTTTTGTTGGGGGAAGTAAACTGAGTGGCAAGTTTTGTGCTGATTGCTGCAACTTCAGCGGGAAAATGTTCATTCAGAAGCACATGATTTGCTACAAGGGAGATGGCCTATTTTAAGGTTAAAAAGCATTTGGATTCTTCCAGTGTATCCTGCTTTAATCTTGTGTGTTTAATTATGCTAATGACTTATTTATGGCTCCTCTCTATTCTATGAAAACTTCTATTAACTTGGGTCGGTGATTAATATTCTTGCTGCAGTTCTATTGTTCAGGCATATTGGCCAGAACAATAAATGTGAGATCTATCTTGTTCTCCTGGTTTATTTTTAGCGCAATCTATTGATGTCAGGTAGAGAGAAATCAGAGAGAAAATGGAAGGGAAAGGATGAAACAGTGTTAGAGCGCATGATTTGCATACACAGCCTCCCAATTTCAGTTCTTGGCAGCACTAGTTAAGAGGATCTCCAGTATCTGGGCTGGAAAAGATGTCGAAACTTGAGATCATGGAGAGTCACTGCCGGTCAGAGTGGACCTTGCTGAACTAGATAGACCAGTGGTGTGACACTATAATTGGTAGCATCTCATTGGTTGAAGAGAGCCCTTCTGTTCTAGGGATGTGTATCATATCGTTAAAATGTATGATAATGATTTGATAAGGTCGTTATCGTGCATGTGATAGAAAAACCTACGATAATCATTGGAGATGATAATTTTCGGGCAATTTTATCGTTTTATCAGACTGCCATATAAATATACCTATAACTTCTGTATTTTAAAAGTTAGAGGCTTGAAACTTGGTTACAGTGCTTATGGGGTATGCCTAAGTATGTGTATGAAATTTGAGATTGATCCCTCCAGCCCTCGATTTTATATGATTTTTTTTAAAGATCATTTCAGTTCTGACAGATCAGAATGACAGCTCGCCACGTGCACTCATTTAGACCTGTCAGAATGGAAATGATCTTTTAAAAATTCATATAAAATTGAGGATTGGAAGGATCGATCTCAAATTTCATACACATGCTTAGGCATACCCCATAAGAACTGTGACCAAGTTTCAAGCCTCTAACTTTTAAAATCAGAAGTTATAGGCATTTTTTCTTTAAAAATAGGTCTGCAAGAATATCATTTTTTCACGAAATTATCGTGAAGATGATACGGTTCACCTACGATATCAATGAAGGCGATATTTGTTTTGGTCCGAAATGACGATAACGATAAACGATGATATTTTTTTTTTGGTGTGCACACCCCTATTCTGTTCTTCATTGATTTCCTGTCCCTGCCCCCCACACAGATATTCCAGCCCCATGGGGGTCTGAGAAACATATTGATGACTCATATCTCAAAGAGTCCTCAGTCCTCCACTTAACAGCCTACTTTCTTTAACATTTTATTCTAGGCCTGCACAATATGTGGTCTAATGTACTGAACACAGCTCAGTAGCCATGAACGATAGACCTCAAATGCTCCGTAAGATTCCTGGTTTTGCTTCTTGCCTTGGAGTATGGGTTGGCACTAGGGCTAAATACACAGCTGATGGTCTGCATTTGGCTTCTTGGGCTACACACCACCCTTTTGTCCAGGCAATGAACAGAAAACCAGAGATGTACAAAACCTCTCCCATTGTTGCCAGAGAGTTTTCCATCCCAGGGCCTCTGATATTCCTGGAAACTCCACAATGTGATAACCTTGCTTTCAGGAACTGCAGGCATCAATCAGGTGCATCCAGCTGTGGATACTGTCCTTTGGTTTCAATTGGATGGACATTTGGATTCACTTCACCATTCTTAAAACCTTGGCCAGCTCATGCAAGTGTTTGTGGGTCTAGTTGCTATTTGCGGATTGATAGAATCGGACTGAAGGGGGTTTGGGTTTAATTGTCTTCTCTACTGCATTTTACAATATCCACTGTGAAAATCTAACCTGCCCAATTACTGTGGCGTCCCTTCAGAATGGCATCTCCTGGGCAGCCTCCCCAACCTAGATGTACTGGAATATTCCAGCATTCACTAACCAGCTATTTCTTAATATTAGTAACTTATTTGATCACACGGCTTAGGAGGAGCTTGACTTTAGGAGAGAAGATTCACAAGTTCTGTTTTGATCAGTAAAATAAGCTTCCTGGGCCTTTGACTGGTGGAGGTTCCTCAACCACATTTGAAGCCACGTCACTTGAACTCTATGCAGGGAAACACTCAGACTGTGTTATCAAACATATACATGCAAACCAAATCTGTATTTCTGTGATTAGCATAATAGTAAAATAATCATTTGGAAAATGGTGGTGTTGGGGAAACACGCTTTTTAAAAAATGTTTTAAACTAAAAGCCAATTAATGACTCTCTCTTGTCAACGCCAGCTGTTTCAATCCAACAGCAAGTAACGGCTTCTAGTTTAAGCCTAATAGATGCTACTGAAAGAAATGTACAATGAATCCACGAGTGAGAGTCTGTGGATCCAGAAGGAAATCCACACAAAATCCTAATGAAAACTGGCAGCCAGCATTTGTATGGCTTAAGAGCTGTCGTAAAGCTGAAACAGTGACCAGCTTCCTTAAAGAGCCCCCACCCTCCTACATTTCACTTTAGTTCACAGACGATTGTGTAGGTTGTCTTCCAAGGCTGCTGGGCACGAAACAGCACTTTCCTAGTTCAACAGATAAATAATGCTGTTGAATTAAATAGTAGATTGGAGCGATTGCTTTTGCCATCACTTTGCTTTCAAGAGCATAGGTTTTTGGAGCTGTGCCAGCCTCTGGCCATCCTGTGACATAATGTTTCTTCTTTCCAACCTGTTGTACAATTAAAGTTTCAGATGAAGTTTGCCTAGTGTACAATTTCACAGCGAAATGCAGAGGTTCTCCTCCTCCTCCTCCTCCTCCTCCTCCTCCTCCTTCTATAGGTGAAACATTCTCAAAGCTAGTTCCGACTCAAGTCTGTATCAGATTGCTTTGAATTTTCTCTCTCTCTCATGAAAAGCCACACATGTTTCCATGCATATTTTCCCAACTGTACAGATTCATTGTGCCCATCTGTGAAGTGTACACACTCATCTGTCATTGATTTGAGAGTATTCATGTGCAGTTTTTCGAAAAACAAGAATTTTCATGTGTATTTTTTTTAAAAAATGTGCATATGCTGTCAAATGCATTTTTGGGTCCATGACTCACATTGTAAGCTGGGAAATTGACGTACTGGCTCAATTCAGACGACACAATAAACAACTGGTGTGGGGGAAACAATCGTCAGTTGTTTTGACTATTGTGTCATACGAATGCTGCCATAGTCAACTCAGCGCTGATCCTAATCCACACCACAGTTGATTATTTATTACCATGTTGTGTGGGGAGTACCCCCTAGTTGAATAACTGTAAAGTTAATTATTACTCCACTACCTTGTCGTCCGAATTGAGCCATTGTCTCTATAGGACAATGTGAACATGTTTAATGAATATATGGATGGATGGGTGAATTGGATTACATCCACTGTACCTGCTTCTGAAATGGACAATGAAAAGTGCCTATAACTCTAGGGACATGGACTTGGTCCGTGTGATCAGGAATGGGTTGTATGAGAAATTCATTTCAGTTAATTTTTATCAAGATTTGCCCAGTTCACACTTCTGGATCAGATGTGAACTGCATGTTTGCAATTTGATTTGTGGACCCCCAAAAATGACTTTGTCAGCATGTGTACAGTTGAGAAATGTGTACTTCTGAAAAAATTGTGCACAAATATGCTTTAATCCATGTGAGAAGAATGCATACATTCCAGAGATGTGCACGATTGATCCATACATTTAGAAAAAATGTGCAAGGAAATGCATACGGATTTTCATGCGAAAAGAAAAGAAACGCTCAGAATCTTGAGTTGGAATGAGTGTCAAAATGGAATTTGGAGAACTTCAAAGTTGTTTTTTTTTTTCTTATTCGCACATCCCGAAGCCTCCCTTCCCCAAAATAGACGGCAAGCATCCAACTGGATATGGCCACAGGGATTATAAAAAAGACCAGTATGGTAGCCCTTGTTTTGTTTTATTTTACTACTTTTAGCAGAATAAATGGTTGCCCACTTTACATACATAAAATATAAATGGAGTGCTCTGTAACAAGTGAATACTATCTGCACCAGAGCCTTCTGAAACAGAGAGGTGTTCTCCCCCAATGTAGAACATCAGTAGTTCTCTGCCTAGTTTTTTTGAAAAGGAGAGGTGGTGGTGGTGGTGGGGGAGCAAATGACTCATTGATGAGATTTTGCTTCACCTAGTAATTGCCACTCCTGTTAGACTATGTTTTCTTCTCCTAAGCCAGGCAAATTAACAGTAAAGGTTCAAATTCTACAGCTGGAAAGTGAACAAAAGCTCTGGGGGACCCGGAGAAGTGGGGAGGAAAGCAGAAAGGGGAAGTTGTCATCTCTTACAAGTTTACAGGCATGGGCCGCCACTCTGAGCCTCTATATTTAAGCCACAAAAGGGGGGGGGGACTAGGCAGCTGAAAGCATTGCGTGCTATTAAAATTCATAAGGTCCACTTGCTCCCTTCCTCCTCTTTAATGTCAGTATTTTGTAGATCATTCCGATGCCTTTACTTCCCTGCATCGCATAGATCGCCACCCCCTAAAGAAATGCTTCTGCAACCTTTTATACCAAGTGCTTTATCTCTCCAGAGGACATGATATAATTCTAGCAGTGGTGGATGTCTTTTGTTAAAATTAGCTGTGGATATCAGAAAAGCCAAACTCTGTAAACAATGCAACCTCATTATTCACCATCCAGGCATTGTTTTGCAAGTGCCTTTTCCAAGCAACCAAGGACTGATTAAAACCCTTACTACACTTTCTTCCGAAGCAAAAACTGTTTTGAATGAGAGTGGACTGTTTTGGCATCTATAAAAGCTGTGTATTTACCCCTTTCCTCACCCACTACTTCAATTTACTTTATTTAAAATATATATATTTTAGGATGCCTCTCTGGACATAGTCCCCTCAAGGCAGTTTTCAACCAAATTCACCCATGGTATCACAATTCAAAAAGAGACATGATTTAAAGAATTGAAGTACAAATATCAAAATAGCTAATCCACATAAACCTTTAACAAAAAAGAAAGAAAGAAAGAAAGAAAGAAAGAAAGAAAGAAGGGTCAAACCCAAAAATCAGCATTCTAAAATCACTTTTCTACTGCAGCCCCACCTGGCAGATTTCCACCCCATCACTTGCTGCAGGATATAAGAATATAAGAAGAGTCATGCTGGATCAGACCAAGAATCCATCTAGTACAGGACTCTGTTCACACAGTGGCCAACCAGCTGTTGACCAGGGAACCACCCTCCCACCCATGTTCCCCAGCAACTGCTGCAGATAGGCTTACTGCCTCTGATAATGGAGGTTGCACTTAGCTCTAGTAAGCCTAGTAGCCATTGATAGTTGGGCCACCCCACCACTTATATACTAGGCCCGGTCGTGAGTACCCCTTCTCAAGACAAGTGCCACCACTTGAATAAACCTGAGGGAAAGGCAAAATAACACTACCTTTCCCCTCTCTGCGAGGGAACGAGGCCAAGACTTTGAGAAATAGGTTCTGCCTGTGGAAATTGTGAGCTAATGTTTTGTTTAGGTGTATCTCATTAATACTTATGTTGAAGCAGGTGAGGAATCCGAGCGAACACATGGTTTTATGGTAACAAACTAAAGAAAAGATTATTGTACATGAATAGAACTTTGTTATTGCCAATGTAAACCAAACCTGCTTATTTCACTTAATATCACAACCATTCTAGTCCCCTAGTAATATAACTCCTTTCACTCCTCATGTATCTCCTGACCAACAACTACCCTTTACTCTCCACACACCCCTCCAACGAACTCCCCTCACCCTCCTACCAACCGTTTTTATCTTTTTAAACTCCTTCCCCTCTTTCCCCCAGCCACACTCAACTAAGCACTCTCTAGACTCACACAGCTAGACATACTTAGGGAACAGAATGTGGGATATCACCCCAATAGTCTTCTCCAGGAATTCATCCAATCCACTTTTAAAGCCATCCAAATTGGTGACCATCACTACACCTTGTGGTAGTGAATTCCAGAATTTATGTGCTGAATGAAGAAGTACTTCCTTTTATCTGTCCTGAATGTCCCACCAATCAGCTTCATGGGATGACCCCAGGTTCTAGTATTATGGGAGAGGGAGAAAAATGTCTCCCTCTCCACATTCTCCACACCAGGCATAATTTTGTACACCTCTATTGTGTCTCCCCTTAGCCTCCTTTTTTCAAAGCCCAACAATCCTGACATTCTCTCATAGGGGAGATGCTCCAGTCCCTTGATTATTTTAGTTTCTCTTTTCTGCACTTTTTCCATCTCTACAATGTTGGTTTGTTTTTGTTTTTTTAGGTGTGGTGACCAAAGCTGTACAAGGTATTCGAGATTTGTATAAAGGCAGTATGATACTGCAGTTTTATTCTCAATTCCTTTTCTAATATTGTCTAACATGGAATTTGCCTTCTTTACAGCAGCCACACACCGGGTTGACATTTTCATTGAACTGTCCACCACAACCCCAAGATTTCTTTCTTGGTCACTCACCACCATCTCAAATCCCATCAGGTTCTACTTGAAGTTGGGTTCTTTTGTTCCAACATGCATCACTTTACACTTGCTTACATTGAACCACATTTGTCCTTTGGATGCCCACTCTCCGGGCTTGGAGAGATCCTCCTCAGAATCCCTTTTTGTTTTAACCACTTTAAATAATTCGGTGTCATCAACAAACTTGGCCAATTCACTGTTCACTCTTAATTCCAGATCAAAGGACAAAGGAGGTGCAGGTCCAGGTGGAACTCAGTTCTGCCCTGACCTGCACACACCTTTTGTCTTTTCTCCCTCTGCATTAATGGCAGCCACCATTAGCACAGTGGGGGAAAATACAGAATTTCCCGAGCCTTGGGGAAATTGTTTCTTTCCACCCACTCACCTTGCCGATGGGGGCCTTAAAGGCCCTATTAAGAGGAAGTCGCATATTTCTCTCCTCCACTCTAATCCATCACCTAAAACTGTTTTTCACCTCACAGGGCTCCAAACCCTTCTTTGGAAGTGCAGATGTGCATCTTACCCTCCACAGCTTGGAAATGGCAATTGAGGTATGGCAATTGGGGAGCAAAAGAGAAGAAGCTCCCCCCCTCCCAGATTCCCCATTCCAAATTGTGTCTTCCAGAAACTATGTTTCTTAAAAGTAAGGGCCACTGAAGGCTATTTGCACATGTCTGAATCTGGCATGCTTCTCAGGCCAAAGTTTGTAATATTTTGAAATGCCTGTGTTTTGTCTTCATGATGTCTTCAGTACTGGGGACAATAGATAGAGAGTGTGATTCAAATCTGATGGACTGGTTCTTTTTTATATGAGAAAAAATGAAGTAATTACTAATTAGCAGCACATAATCCACCAAGCAGGAAATAATACCCATCCCTTCCACTTCTGCACGTCAGCTTTCATTTTTATGTCTATTACTAACAGTCAGCCGGTATGTTAACGCAATGCTGGATGAATATGCACAAATTATTTGCTTCTGTAGTCAGTAAGTCTCCAGTGTAAAGGTCCGGAAACACAGCTCAAGCAGTAGGAGTAAACTAAAGAAAAGGAGGGCAGGGGTGGCGGGGCATGCAAAATTATGCGGTGGCTTTGCAAAAATTGTTCAGATTAGGTTATGTCTACTGGTATGTTCCATCTACCTCTATATGGGCCCAAAGGGAGACCGTAGATGTAACATGTCCTCCATCTGGGGTATTTGGAGAGAGCTCAGGAGGGTTTCAGGGAATAGCCCGTTCTGTGGAGGCTGTGCTGACTGATGGCACATTTTGGGTTTTCATTGGAATTCAGAACGTGGCAGTGATGTTAGCAGTGTGAGTCTCTCCTCTGATTCATTTCTTCTAGCCTAGGTTCATTCCCCTCCCCCCCCCCCGTGATTCAGACTGAGCAAGGGAGAGTGGAGGGGCATGCTGGCGAGCCCCACCCTCTCTGGGGCAGGCCTTCCCCTTGTGTGCAGCCTTCTGTGCGTTGAAGGGAAACTTCTGAAGAGGAGAGGCACTCCACATGATTCAGAACCTGCTTAATCAAATGGTGATTACCGGTGTGTGTGGGGGTGTCATAAGTGCCAAACAATAATGATTTTGTTTTTAAATTGTGTTGGTTTTTTTTTAGCTGCCCTGAGCACCTTTGTGGGACTAAGGGTGGGAGGTTTGAGTTCATTGAGATTCTCCAATTTCCACCTCAAATTTGGTTCACCTTGTTCCCATTCCCAAAAGTGAGCTGCCGCCTCCTCCTCCTCCTCCTCCTCCTCCTCCTCCTCCTCCTCTTCTTCTTCTTCTTCATCATCATCATCATCTTCCAGATGGGGAACGTGTGCATTTGGTGTGCATTTTTTTAAAAAAAAGAAAAAAAAAGTGAGCACCCAAATAGGTAATTCACCCATAGATTAAAGGATTAAAATAGACTAAAGGAGATTAAAATGTGTGTGTGTGTTTGTATATATATAGATATAGATATAGATATATAGATATAGATATATATATATTTCCAGCAAATTCAGTGTCCAGATAGGGTTGCATGCTAGGGAATATGTGAGCTTTTCTGGAGAGAGGAGCTCCTACTTGTGTTTGGGGTTGTGAACATGGCAAGTTTGGATATTTTAAAAAAAACATAAATATAAATTACATAATAGATACATCCCTAGCAAGATATAAATTAAATAAATAATATTAGTGTCTGTGTAAAAAAAGCACACGCACAAAAATAGTGGGAAATGATTGGCAATTAGGGAAAAAGTTGTGGCTAGAGGAGGGGGGGGAAAACAGCCATCTGAGGAACCTGAGAGCCCGAATAGGATCCCAGGAAGGCCCGATTTGGTTCAACAGCCCTGCCCTACATCTTTTAACAACCAGAAGCTATTTATAGTCTCAATGTGGCATAAACTCGAAGACAGAAAGGGCATGCCTCTGAAGAACAGCTAATGCAAGAGATAATACTGACATCTGTCTAAATGCTGCCAATACTGCACACATCTTGACAGTTTTATTAATGAAAATGTATTTTGCAGAATCAGTGTAAGTAGATAAAAGCCTATTTTTCTGTGTGTCCTATTGTCCTGTTCATTCCATGATAGCTGAGCAATCATTTACTTAATTGTCAGTAGTACGTATGTAACTCCTTGCATAATGCACAATTACTAGAGCCTTAGTTATGCAGACAAACATATCTGTAAGTTGGAGAGATAGTCACTTATCTACTTAGGAACTGTGTTAAGACTGTTGCTAGCAAAACTGCACTCTTCCTTTTTCTAAGGAGACGTTGGGGGAACAGAATAAGAAATAAAAGCGATTAGATCATCTTGGACATCTTTCACAGTCCTGGCACAGAGAAGTCAGCTAATACTGCTTGCCGGTTAAATAAAATCAAGAAGGAAGGAATTCAACTGATTGACTTAAATGCTTGGATTTTGCTGCACTCAGCTTAAATCTTAATTGAACCTTCCAATCTTTTTTCTTTTTTAAAAAATCTTCATCTCTACCTCCCAGTATTTGAGTTGTACAGATGCAGTTTACTTGTACAGGAGGCATTTGTTAAGCAAAGAAATGTGGCCTTACCATGAAGCAGCGTCAGGCAGCTGTCTCAGATAGTGGTCTTGCTTGTGCACATTAAGGACTATGGATAGTATTTGGCTTTTAAACAAATGGTTTGTTTTGTTTTAATTCTGTGAGGTGGAGGGGGGGTAGAGGTGGAGAGACTCAAAAATACTGCCAAGTCTGCACACATGTGGAGAGTAGATTTCCACAAAAAGGTGTTAAAATTAGCATATACATGGCCTCCAGCAGTAAAAAAAAAAAAAAGGCTAACACCAACACTGTAAGCAAGAAATAGTTCTTATTGTTAGAATCTCTATAGTAAGTCCATAGGTGCTGTTTATTAGGGGAGTGTACTCTGCACCAAAAATCGGGGGGGGTTGATGGACCTTTGACACCGCGGTGCGGTTAGGGGGCGGTTTCAAAACTGTTGGAAACCTATGGTGCAGTTAGAAGATCGTTCGGCACTCCAAAGAGATCCGTTATCCGTAGGTTTTTTAGGTGACATGAGGGCTTGTTTCATGTTGACTGACGATTGACTGAACCCTTTCATATTAGGAAGATGCTGAGGGATGAGGGAGGGGAAGTTTTGAGATTGACATCTGTGGCTATCCCTGTTCCTTAGAGGGAGGGATTGCAAATTATATACACACAAAGAGCCCATAGCACTGCTCTTTCACAGTGTGAGGCTGACTGAATGTCAAAGAAATGGGGAAATTCCATCAGCTTTCCCTAGCACCTTCCTATCTGGGGGCATTTTGAAACCCCCTTTCCCCACTGGTCCAGCATGGTCTGCCTCTGAGCGCAGGGCATGGTAGTCTTGCCCACATCACTGCTGTATTGCTGCTGAGAGCCTGAGACTGACTGCTGGCTTGAAGTTCTTGCATACCTGGAATCCTCCACCACCAAAGAAAAATGATCCCAGGTGCTAGACTTGCGTTTTGCAGGAGAGGGTGTGGGTGGAGCCTCAAGTCCATCCACACCGACTTCTTCTCCTGAATTCAGAAGGACCAGCAGCACCAGAGAAAAGGGTGCACCTAATTTTGGGTGGCCGGGGGTGGGGGGGAACTAGAAGAAACACTTCTCCCTTTCCCAACACGGCCGGAGCCAGCTTTCTTTGCTGTTTTTTTCTTTTCTCTCTGTTTGCTTCCTTCTTGTAGTACCACCCCACGCTCCCCTTTGCTTGTTAGTGTGTGTGTGTGTGTGTGTGTGTTCTTCCACACATGGAGACAGGGACTTAGATTTTTATTTTCTGAAAGTTTTGCAAGCTCTCTTGAGAGAAGATGAAGTGCATCTGAAGTGTGTGTGAGTGTGATTTGAGGGGAATTTATTTTTTAAAAATCCAAAAACTCAAGGGATGAAGGGAGCTGATTTAAACTTGGCATGGCTAAAGCCCTACTTAAGAGCTACCAGCATGCCAAGATTTATCTTTTTTTCTTTAAAAATGACTGAGAGGTATGCAATTTTGTTAATTTCCATTGATGGTAATAGAGCGGTTACCCCAAAACGGAGCAGTTTACCGATGAGTAACCCGATGGACCCATTCCGAAAACTGGAGCAGAGGATCACCTCATTGAGTGCCACCCCGAATTTCGGGGAGGAGCAAACCTGCTCTGCAGACCACTACTGTTCATACAAAATAAAAAGTGAGATACAAGCAGTGGTCCTAACCTTACAATTGGGGAAGGGTGGGAATTTTTTTTCAGTTCAGTTTCAGTTCAGAATTTACCAAAACTCACAAAGTTTTCCATATTTAGGACAGAGATTTACAAAATTGAATGTGGGAGAAAGAACTGATAGATTCTCCTATCCCTGTGTACAATCTGCAGGGCAGCCTAGACAAGAAGGCAACCACAATCATGTAGAAAGAGGGATGGGGAACAGATTTGAACAACAGATACGCATGGATGCAGAACCTTGAGTTCCCTACCATAGCTTATCTCTCCACACCCACAACTTTTTTTTCCAAGTTAATAATGATAAAAATTATTGATACAGCGCTTTCTAACAAAGTGCTGTACATGAGATAAAATAGGTCAGCTTACAAAAATCCAATAGATACAATAATTCTAATAAAATATCTTAACTGGTTTTAAAAGAATATAACAATAAAACCTTAAAATAAAAGCCATACGACATGTGTCGTGGCCACCACGAGGACCATCAGCATGCTCTACCTCAGGAACAGCCAGCCAATCCCTTCTATTCAAAGATAAAGGTATTTAAACCTTTCTTGAACACCTCCAAACTCTCGTTTAACTGCAGTGGCTGGGGGAGTGAATTCCACAGCTGAGGGATAAGGTCCTGGAATGCACGATACCGGGACACTGCGATCCGTGAGGTAGAACAGGTCAGGAGGGCCTGGCCCATGGACCTGGCAGACCGGCCCAGAACATACTAGGACAAAAAAGAGGAAAGGTAAACTGGGTGGTACAACCGTAGAGCTTTAAAGGCCAGGACCAAGATCTTAAATTGGGCCCTGGCCTTCAAAGGAAGCCAATGCCAGGTCCTACAATGGCAGGAGGCATGGGCAAATCAAGGGAGGTCGAGAACAGTCCTAACAGCACTGTTCTGGACCAGGATGAAAGGACAGAGGGAGGAAAGAGGAAGACCCACTAGGAGACTATTACAGTAATCCAGGTGTGAGATGTTTTGACCCAGGCAAGGTCAGTGGCTAAAGTATTGAACTACGTGTGGGAAAGCCCAGGTTTAAATCCCCACTCAGCTATGAACCTACTTCTCACTGTTGTTGTGTGGATAATACTGAGTGGGAGGAAGTCATACACACCACCTTGAGTTCCTTGGAGGAAACGCAGGACATCAATGTAATAAAGACATGAATAAATGTCATTTCTAGTATTGCTTGACTTAGAAAAAAGGGCCTTGAACAGATACACTAGTAGTAGAAGCTGTGCCCATATTTCTGTAAACATCAGACCCCACTCCTTTCTTCTACATGATTGGGGTAGTTCTGTGTTTCAGCATGCTGAACTCCTGAGCCCTATCAGCGAGAAGTAGGACCACAATATCTTCTTCTTATTATTATTATTTCTGGAACACTCACTGAAGAACATTTTACAAGATATAGCTTTCATATGAACTTACACGTGCCTCATATTCTATTTTCTATTCATTAATAAATGGATTTTCTATTCATTTTTTAACAGTCAGTTATTTCTGGTTTGCTTCATACTGATCTCCCTTTTGCTACTTTCCAGCAAACGTTGGTTCTCTGATGGCTGGAGCCGGATTGTATTTCTCCCTCATCTCTATACCTGCAGAATGATTATATTAGAAACAAGGCTATGAATCAGGCTATTTTGCTTATGCATAAGGAAAACAACCCCTTATTGTAGTTTGGTATTGATGTTTAGAATTTATTTAGGAGATAACTTTTGTCATTTGAAACCAGAAGAACTAATGAAAGCTATGAGTTGAATAACCTCTTCCTGGACCCAACGGCGTTGGCTTGGGTGTTTAAAATAGTGCAGTGCTGAATCCTGCCCCCTATTTTTGGGAAATTTTATTCTCCCTATGAAAGAGGTTGTGAGGTCTTTTTTCTATATAGATATATACCCGGGCAATTGGAAGTGCCTAGCAGTTCTCCATGAATGCCCTATTAGAGACTATGTGAGTTCACCCTCTCCCATAAACATTCAGGAAGAACTCCTGGGCTCCTGCAAGTAGTGGGGGTGTTTTGTAAAATTATTATTATTATTATTAATAATAATAATAATAATATGGAAAGAAGACACTTAAAAGGTATGTAGAAACCCTGTACCCTAAACCTGTACCCCTCCCCAAGAAGAAAATTCTCACCTCTCCCAGACTCTTTCACTAGAGTTTTGACCTCCCCTCCCCCGAAATGCCAAAAATTGAATAATTGAAATTTTCAGCACAGCACTAGTTTAGAAGCTTGAAATAACCGGTAACTCCAGTGCTACAATTCTCTACACAGCTCACGTTGATTTGTTTCAGCCATAAACAATGACAAAGATTTCATCACAAAATCAAAGATAACATTTTTTAAAAAAGCACACCATGAACTCTCTATAGACTTTTTTGCCCATTCCCCTTCTTTCCCATGAAGAAGTCAGGCTTTGTGTAAATGTGAGCTGGGTTTGTGGACTTTTCACAGCCGAACAAGAAACTTGTTGCACAATCTCAGTTATTGAACAGCAAAACAAATTGTGCCAGATATCCTTAGCTACCCATTCACCATACTAGAAATCGAATATCAGCATTATTTCATGGGCTTAAAGAAAAATAAAATCTGGTTTTGCAACAGACTTTCTAAATCCAACAAAATAATTTATTTGAAACCCATGTAATTGAATATACATTGCTTAATTGAGTTAGATTGAATTTGTTCCATTGAACACATTTTCAGAAGCTTATCCTCCAGGCAGGGCCAATAATTTCGTCCAATAATAGATGATATACAGAACATATCTGCATTTCCAAAGATAACACTCCAGCTTCAGTTCTTAAAATAGAAATAAGAATGCCACGTTCCTGTGTTACTGGAGTTCTCAGAATTTTGGTTTGAAATAACCCCAAATCAAATGGCTTCTGGTGTCCCCAGATTTCTGCTCTATGAATGATCTGGGGGTATTGTAACTTTTTTTTTTCTTTTAGAATGTGAGAACCCATCTCCCTCCACCCTCTGAAACTGTAGAACACCTAATGCACACTGTTCTGCTTCAACTTTCCTAAATGCAGTTGATTTTACCAGACCCCAGAACTAGAGAACAAAATTCTGAAGTCACAACGATGTTTTCACTTGTCCTGTTTATTGAAAGTTCAGTTGCCAGATGTGCTACACTAGTTTCCGTACAAAGATGACCACTTTCGTTAGCATTAACATTTGGCGAGCCACATTGAACACATGCGAGATCAGTGCTGCATTGTCCCCATCAAGCCATGTGGACAATTTTATTTTACCTACAATGGGGAAGGGAAAACGTGTAACTAAGAAGCGACGGTGGGAGAGTCGCCTTCATGGGGCAAATATCAAGCGGAGGAGTCAGTTTTAATTGGGAAAATGGTATTAAAAAAATGGTGTAAAAGGGTTAATCCTCCTTCCCTCATCGCACACTCCCAATCTGTTCAATTTCTTTATTTCGTAATGTGGAAGTTCCCTTTTGCAATGTGTTCAGAATGTTCTGCATCGTGTTTAGATTACCACTCAGGTGCTCTGACTTGGGGCTGAATCCAGGGGAATGGGTTCTGTCAGCAGAACCGGAGGGTGGTCCCCCCTCCCCTCTGCAGCCCCATAGATACCATCCCAGACTGCACTAGAAGGTTGGGGGACCCTCAGGAGCAGATTCTGGAGGGCTTCAAAGGAGATGACAAAGGGAGGAAGTCCCAGATGTCCGCTATTGTTCTCTATACTCTCTTATGATTTATTGAAGTGTTTTAAAATCCAGGAGGCTTAAAAGTGTTGTTCACAGATTCATTCATCCATCCATCCATCCATCCATCCATCCATCCATCCTTCCATCCCTCCCTCCCTCTCTCTCTCTCTCTCTCACACACACACACACACACACCAGCCTATAACTCTTATCTCAGATACAATTATTCCTACTCAGCATACCTGAATTCCATTGCCACTGTGAATAAAGATCACACCTGACAGCATTGGGAAGGGACATGATCCGAATAATGGGGAGATATTCCACAAGCAAGACACTGGTATGAAGATAATGCCTCACTGCAGGATATAATTTGAGCTGCCAACCTTACAAAATCAGTATGGGGGGAAATTGTTGCGAGATAATAATAAAAAAAATCTCTTCAAAAAGTTGCAGTGATGAAATGGGCTTGGAAAGCAAACGAGCTTTGCTTAACCAAAGACAGAACCAAAGCCATGGCAGGAAATAGAAGACATTGTCCCTAGTTAATGTAGGTGCCCTGGGAAAATTAGCGTATGATGGGATGCAAAGAATTAAAATTGCACTAAACCTAAGTGCAAACTATGGGATCTTTAAAGTGCACTTATTCTTAAATGTTAACAGTTTCCGCTGAAAATGAAAATGTGTTCACCAAAAGTGACTCGTTTTAATGTTGAAAGGGCTCTGCTTCTTACATTTTTATCCAGATAGATAAAAGCGACGGATCAGGGATGCATGTATTATTCACAAACCTTGATAGAGAATTCTTGTACTCTGACTCCAGTTCAGTTTCCATCTGCTTGCCTTTCTCTGTACTTTTTGAAATACACGGCTTCCCACCTCCACCCCATGTAAAATCTGTTTGCCTTTTCATTCATGTTACAGGCAGCACATGCCCAGCAAAATTGGCTGCTGATGCGTAACCTACAAGATGTGTCTTACACGTGTTTGACAGTAGTCTGATGGTTCTCTTAACCTGACTGCCATGAAGTAGAAACAATGGTATTTGAATAAAGCTACAATGCCCTATGTCAGAGATGGGTGGGATTCCTTCACTGGGTTGACTTTGCCCCTTCCGCCGCCTCCGTCATCTTGCATTCATCAGGGATCCTTTTGGTTATTTTTTTACCATTACTGTTCCCATTCCAAATCTTAGCCATATGCACTTAAAGGATAATAGAGCAAGCTAGCACACATTTAACAAACATTTATTTCGGCCCTGAGTGCTCAAATTTTTCTGAACAATGTCTACTTCATCTTTCCTGGGGACTGTTTTGACGATGACGCATTGGTGCCGTGAACCCCCCAAATCCCGCATTTTCGCTCCGGCGGGGTTGCGCCAGGTAATCCCCACAACAAGGAAAGAGTACAAGGTTTACATCAATCATTGGAGCCACCGCCATCGCTGCCCTTCTCTCCCTGGCTTTCCTCCCCATCCTTGCTTCTCAGGATCGGGACTCTTTGCTGCCATCATCCCTTTTCCCCATCCCCAGGCACCCACTGCATCCCATCTCCAAAGATACAGCTGCTGGGGAACCTTCTGCACCTCAGTGATCCTGACCCACGTGGCTTGCTGGATGTGCCCCAGGATTGGGGTGGGGGCAGAAACGTGACTATCCTAATCTGTGTCGGCCCTTATCCCTATGCCGGAGGCAGCGTGGGGGTGTTCTGGCAGCCATTTGTGAGAATTAGTCCTGAAGTCCCTTTTGATGGTGCAAAGATCTCTGGAACATTCCCCAACTTTAGTGCCCTATCCAGCCCTGCCTAGGCAAGGACCCCCACCTCCTGCCCCCCCATTGGAAATGGCTCACCCAAGAAGTCTGTCTTGCTCACAACCTTTGCTGGAACCATGCTGAGGGAAGAAACATAGGTTATTGGGAGCAGAACAGGAAGGAGAGCGACACAGAACCTTGAATTGCTATCAGTTCATGCTCCTTCCTGTCTGTGATCACAGCATAGTTTGTAGTCAGCAGAACTACGAGTACTGCTTGAACCACACACTCTGCAGAGTTATGTGGCATAGTTGATAGAGATGTGTATTGAGAAAAAGGAGGATCTCATCTTCATGCCGTTGGTACCGTCTCTTTGATCTCAGCATTCTCTTTCAATCCATTTGAGGACCTCCAGGTTACCACTGGAAGGTGAACAGCAAGAGATCTTAATGAATTAAAGATGCTCTTTTATAGCATCTGAAGCCCGGCTGTTCTGAAGAAGACATTGTGCAACTCACAGAGAGGCAAAGCGGCTTCTGTCAGCCTGCGAGAAAATTAATGAAGTATTAATTAATGGACTGAACACTGAGTGACTGCTGTGTTGACAAATCTTTGCATTCCAATCATGCATTTGGGCGAAAGTATGGAACAGAACACCCTTTCGATAAAAAAAGCACCATCCCTCATAAGGGTGATACTGAATAGGAGTGAATGTAGTCATAATTTAATAGCACCAAATTTCATTCCATGACCATGACAGGTATTTGGTATCCTGCAACACCAATATAAGCTTCCTGTAGATGTAACATTAAAATGAAAAATATGCACTTTTAAGTCAGACAAAAGCTAATTTTTCTTACATATTTTTCAAGATGCTTTCCCTCAACCATATTTTACATTACTCTAAACAGGGCCAGCTGGAGGCCAATGAGTGATGACTCCTTGCCCAAAGCTTAAAAGTGGGCTATAAAAGTGAGAACCAAGCTGTTTCATTCCATTAACTCCATAGATAATAAAAAAGATACAACTTTGGAGTCTTGTTATCCAATCAAATTTAGATTTGCTGGGAACTCTGAAGAGGGCAAATCAGGCCCATTCTTCTGCTGTGTTGATAAAATCACAGTTGAATCTGCAGAGTGTCAGGGTTTGATGTGGAGCTGGAGCTGAAGCAAAGTAATGCTCTGGGACCTCACCAACAATTTGAAATAGAAGGGATATCTAATCCATTGCCTTTGTTTCTGAGGTTCAGAAGTGAGTGCTGGGCATTGTGTATTCAAAAAAGCACCATCCACACACAAGAGGAATGTATCAACAGGCTTGGAGAACTCTAAAGTTTGCAAACCTTTAGAAAAAAATTCTCTGGTGAGGTGACCCCCAAAGCAGTCCAGGAAGGACTGAGGATGTTCAATTGCCGTAGAATGTGAACACAGGCTGTCGGGAGGGGGAATCGGTAAACTGGGCCAGAGAAGCAATGGAATGGAGTATTGTGGAGGAGGGCTTGGCTGATTGACTGGAATAATAAACGGGAGATTCTACGCTGCTGCATTTTTTGCAGGTCTCATTTGTTTGCCACTCATTTGGCCTTTGATGACATTTGACACCATCCAAACACACCTAATTGTACCAAGCATCTTTAGCATCCCTTGAAATTTCTTTGACTTTGGAAAACAGGCTTCAAATTCACCTAAGCAACTTCAGTTGGGAGTGTGGTGGTCTGCCATAGGCAGTTAAAGGAGGTGCAAGTATTGGGCAGTAATAAGGCAAAGGGTAGGAGTAAGGAGCAGTTCTCTCCATGAGAAATGCCCAGTATAGGAAAGGATTCCCTGCTACATCCAAAGCTTGCTTCCAGCTCTTCAATCCCAGGCCACGTTGCAACAGGGAAGTGAATGCAAGACTATATTCCCTGCATCTGCTGCTATCTGTCTTATTACTGGCTTCTGGGAGTGCACAGATATGAACACTAGGTGAGATACATAATTGTACAAATTGCAGCCCCCATATGTACACACCCACAGAGAGAGAGAGAGAGAGAGAGAGTTGTGAAGGCATTAGTTTGTACAATCAGTACTGCAAAGCTAGTTTCTGTCCACCACCATAACTCAATGGATAGAGCACATGTGATTATGCAGATGGTGCCAGGTTCAGTACCTGGGATCTCCAATTAAATATGTTCAGATAGTACATGATGTGTCAAATTTCTGCTGTAGTGCCATTGCCAGTCAAACCAGACATTACTGGGCATTACAAATACTCTAACAAACAGGCGCACACTCTCAATTTTCTTTTGAAGTAGAGCAGGCTGAGAGGTATGTTATGTATACATGAAAAGCCAGCTCCTTTATTTTCCCTTACTCTCCAATAGGGATGGGTGTGAAATTAGTTTCAGTTCTTTTTTTACCAGAATTTACCCAATTTACTGGGCCCCATCTGCAGTTGGAAGTTCATACATTTGTTTTGGGTGTGATTTTCACAATACAAAATGTGTTCAAGCACATAGACATTTGGAAATGTGGATGAAAAATGCATATATTTAAAAAATGTGCACGCTTTAGTCAATGGGAGTAAATGCGTACATTTCAAAAATGTGCATGGAAATATGTTCATACAGTTGGAAAATGTGCATGGAAATATGCACAGATTTTCATGTGGAAAAAAAATCAAAGCTCACAATGGGACTAAGACACAAGTTGGGTTGATCTTTGAAGTGGAAAACAGGGAACCTTGACAGTCTTCAGTTTTGCTGAATGGCGTATCTGTACTTTCAAAGCTGGAGAGCCTTGAGACATATGGGAATTATTCTAAGACATGGGAAGTACTTTTAGCAATCCCTCTCATCTCACCAAGTAAAGACTCAATCCATATCTTTCTTCCTACCTCTCCTTAAAAGCTTTCAGTGTGTGTGAATGGATGGATCCTGTGGCCAGGCAAACATTTAGTCAACTCAATTACATGACTCTGCATCCCTCCAGTGCCTCTCTCATTCTTTCTGTGTTTTAATTGAAAATGGAAAAAAATAAGTAGTAACAAAACAAAAAAAACCACCACCCATTTTATCATAAAAAGACAAAATTATGCCATAAAAAAGAGACAGAAGACATCACCATATTGTTGCTGTTTAAATGAAACATATAGAACTCCTAGTTAAAGTTGGGAAAGGGAGGGGGAGGGACATGTGTGTAAAGGGAGGATGTTGTGATTGTAGGACAAAAATGGAAACCAGAAAGCTGCGGTAAAGGTGTAGGATTTTCCCCTGGTGTAGAAATGCTCTAAGCCTCACATCATTACATTTCTAACTTAGTTCAATAGACTTACCCCATTTGAAGCCCTGATCGTGAGTGTGGGCATGAGTCTGCCAAATAAATTCACAAGTTGTTCAGCATGTGTTTGTTTTGGTCTTTCCCCCTCCCCGATTCTCAGTTTGATTTGTGCAAATTTTCTAATTTACGAAAATCCCCTCAGTAGACTGAATCAGCCTTATTTTAGTTTATGGGGGGAAATTGTGCAAATTTTTGGGAGATTTGCGCAGATCTCCTGTTTGATCGCTGCTCACTATGCACGAGGTTCAAGTTCACACAAAGTGAGCAGCAATTGCAAATGTGGTCAGGAATCGGGCATGAGTCAAGGGTGAGACAATGTTCAGAGAATCCCAGCAATCTTGAACATCACTCATTTGCTCATCACTATCTGGTCCTTTCTAATTTGCCATGAGTGGCTTAGATTACAGTACTTCTACTTCCTCCTTATTAATTTTGCTTGACTCAGCAAAACTATTTTAAATTCCTCTGATTTATTTTTTTATTTTTTCCTGCTTTAATCAAAATTTGATAGCAATGCCAGCCAAAAGTAAATCTTGGCATAAAATAAGAACAAAGCTGAGAAATATTTTCAACAGAGAAATAATGTTGAATGGTCTAACAAAGTTTTTTTAAAATAAATAAATAAATAAAAATTCTCATCAGCATTCCATGAAGCAGCACAGTTATTTTTTTTTTCCAAATCACCATGTTGGGTGGGGGGTGGGGATAAGTAAATAAAGGAGAAGAAGTAAAGATTTGGGTTGATCAGTGAAAACTATTTCATTTTTTTTCTCTCTAAGTAGAATCCTTTGCACATCTACCTGGGAGTAAGTTGCTTAGGGTAGCTTACATACACAAGGGGTGTACCTTAAAATCTGATGTGGTTCTACAAATCATATATATTTGTTTGTTTAAAAACTGAATAAAATTATTTTTTTCTAGCACCGTACATGCATCAATAGAATGAGCTGTTCTCTGTTTTGAAGGCAAATTAATTGATATTCCCCAGCAGACATGCATTTTCTTGTGTTTGCAAAATTGCCCAAATCTCTTTAAGTGTTTCAAGAGCTAGAAATGCAAACTAGACACGGTTAGCTGCTTATTATAGCTCCACTTTATACAGATTTAATTTGGTACCTTTTTAAATCTTAAATTCTCAGACATGATGGTGCTCCTTCCATGGAAATACTTCTCAAAATACATATTTCCCAATCACAGTATAGGATATGTATGTGTGTATCTCCCTTCCACAATTCTTGATGTGGTTGAAGTAGTGGTAGCTAGAGATGTGTATCGTATTGTTAAAAAGTCCGATAACGATATGATAAGGTCGTTATCGGACATCCAATTAACAATAATGATACAATAGAAAAACCTCTGATAAATATCAGATCTGAAAATTTTCAGCCCGAATATATCAGATTATTGAACTGCCATATAAATAAACCTATAACTTCTGTATTTTAACAGTTAGAGGCTTGAAACCTGGTCACAGTGCTTATGGGGTATGCCAAAGTATGTGTATGAAATTTGAGATTGATCCCTCCAATCCTCGATTTTATATGAATTTTTGAACGATCATGCAATTTTTCATCAGGTCTGAATAAACGCACGTGGCGAGCTGTCATTCTGACCTGTCAGAACTTAAACATTCTTAGGCATAACCCATAAGCATTTTGACCAAGTTTCAAGCCTGTAACTTTGACAATACAGAAGTTATAGGCATTTTTTCTAAATGATTCAGATCTATAAAGCACAATGGGACTGCAAATTAAATATCAGATTTCCGATAATTATTGTGAAGACGATATGATTAACCTTCGATATTATCGGAGGCGATAATTTTTTTGGTCTGAAATTCCGGTAAAATATGATATTTTTGGGTGTGCACATCCCTAAAAAATGCAGCAGCCAGATTAATAACCCGGGCCAAGAGGTTCAAACATATAAAACCGACTCTGGCCTGCTTGCATTCGCTGCCTGTATGTTTCCGAGCCCAATTCAAGGTGCTGGTTTTAACCTATAAAGCCTTACATAGTTTGGGACCACAGTACCTAACGGAATGCCTCTCCCAACATGAACCTACCCGTACACTACGCTCAACATCTAAGGCCCTCCTCCAGGTGCTTACTCCAAGGGAAGCTTGGAGGATGGCAACAAGGGAGCGGACCTTCTCAGTTGTGGCCTCCAAATTATGGAATGATCTCCCCGACGAGGCTCGCCTGGCACCAACATTATTATCTTTTCAGTGCCAGGTCAAAACTTCCCTCTTCTCCCAGTACAGCATATACTGAGTTCTTAATTGCCCCCAGAACTATATTTAGGCTTGGCTAAGAGTTCACAGTTGATTTAAATGTATACTGTTTTTATATGTTATCTGTTTTTATGCTTTTATGCTTTAAAATTTTGCATATCGATTTTTAATGTCCAAAGTTTTAAGTTTTGTAAACAGCCCAGAAAGCTTCGGCTATGGGGCGGTATATAAATGTAATAAATAAAATAAATAAAATAAAACGTACAGTATGTTTAGGTTAGAGCCCTTTTTCAAAGACATAATCTCCAATAAACAGCTTGATTAGTGCTAATTGAGGCTCCAACTAAGAGCAGGAATGAATCTGGTTAATTATAAATTGCTGGCCATGCCTTTTTTCCCTATCCTTTTAAAAAAATCTCTGGGCAATTTGTTTCTAGGTGGCAGAGGCCTCAATTGAACCTGGGTTGCAGACGGGCAGATAGAATTAAGTTTGCAGCAAGATTAAGCTCCTGTGTTGAGGAAGAAAGAGAAAGAATTAGGGATGTCCATCAGTGGGAAATCCAGTTCTTTTTTCCCCTTTTTTTGGCTCTACATAGTTCCATGGTGTATACAACTTACTTTGCGTCTGTGAGCTGAGCTGTGTGTTGTTCTGCAAACGCCAGGTATGCATTTCTGAGCAATTTGCACAAATCATGGCAGATATGTACAAATTACTAAAATGTAGCTGTAATTTCACCATAATTTGCAAAAATTGTTCAGAAATCTGCACAAATTGCAGAACCTGGAAGACCCTTGAATTCGCCTGACTCGCTGCAGCAGGAACTGAAACAAAGTCTGGGTGACAAAGCCTAGGAAAACCTGTCGAACTCCATCCACCAAAGGGATTTCTCCAACATCCCCTAATCTGAATACATCCCTAATCTATAGTAATTGGTTTGCTTTAAGCATTAGGCATGAACGTCTGCAGGAAAAAACCTGTAAATGGAGACCTCTATGCGTTCTGGAATCTTGAGTTACCTCAAAGAAAGGACCTCAGTTGTGATCCCACAAACTCTTTCTATAACTGATGCACTTTCACACAATTCACATATAAACAAGCTGGATGTGAATATTTATAGTTACAGTTCTTGTCTTTAGCCACAGAAGCTGGTTGGTAACACCCTGGAAATGGCAAGATGGTATAGCAGATGAGGATATACCACCAATAACACTTTATAACTGGTGATGCTCTAAACAGAGTAAACAGTTGAAAATTAGGCCAAGGTTCTTGTACCTTGAATAGTTGGGTAGAAGAAAAGGGGATTGCCAAACTTTTGTTGGGCATTTTATTTTTTAAAAAAATTGCCATGACCTCAACCCCCCCACCCTTAAAGCAAGCTTCCCCAACCTGATGTCCTCCAGATGTTTTAGACTGCTCCTGATCATTGGCAAGCTACCTGGGACAATGGGAGGGTATCCTGTTGAAGAGGGCTGCCTTATAGAAGTGGTCAGTTATAGTTGCAAATTAGATTTGTTTAAACAGAGATGTTTTTATGATGTAAATAAATACAAATGATGATAAATGTCGACATATTTAGGCAATATTGTCATTTTTTAAAAAAAAATGCATCAATTTCTTATTCTTAATATTCTATTCCTATACTGATGAAAATGGGAACCTCTGGCTGATGGGCCTAATGCAGCTCATGGAATTTCCCCAACTATCCCGCAGAGGCTTGGGGATAGTTGGCCTCTATAGGCCTCTACCGTATCTAAGCCCGATCCCCTAGAGGCTACCGAAGGCTTGGGGAAAGGGATCCCCCAAGAAATCTCCAATATTAGAGATAGCTGTGGGGATTCCCCTTATTTAGCATGCCACAGTTCCAGTTTGGGGGGGGGGCAAGTGGTTTGCTAAGTGGTTCCCTGCCCAAGGCAATGGGTGGAGGAGGGATTTTCTAATGAAGGTTCTGCCAAAGGAGAATATGGAGTATGGATTTGTATACCTGCCAAGCATCCTATGCTGACTGAGGATGATGGGGGTTATAGTCCAAAACACATGGACGTCACCAAGTTGGGAAAGACTGGCTTCATTGAACACTTGCCTAGACATCTTTGTGGTACTGCTATCCTAGCAGAGATCTCCCCCCCCCCATTCTTTTTTTAAAAAAAATCACAAAATGTTTAAAATTCCCTGCCATTATAAGCAGCAGGCAGAAAACCTGGTGTTGTTGTCATTTCTGTTTTTTGTTGTTTGCTATAGTGTGATCCATGTTAAAATGGCTTCTGTTTCCTAGATAAACCTGGCGGCCAAATTGTTTATGATACTAGGTCCTGTCAAGCAAAGGCAGGCAGATTGAATCAGAAGCTTTTCCCTCTATTGTTCTCTATGGTAGGTAATTTTCAGCCCAGAGTCTGGCACTCTAAAGGGCAATGTTTTAAAAGGAAGAGTGATTAACATATGTTGATGTTTATGGTGTTGACAGAATGAGGGACAACAAAATACTGAATCACTTTGGGAATGCTAATTATCAAACTGTATGGATGTGTAGATTTGATAGCCTCACCTACTCTCTCTCTCTCTCTCTCTCTCTCTTACACACGCACACACACACTCTCACACACACACACTTATGTGAAGGAGTGCATATATAAATCCAGAGATATCTGCTTATATGTATGCCTATAAAACTATACATACCCTAGTATATTGAGGTACACATTGAAAGAGTGTACAAACATTTCTGCCTGCTAAGAGAAATACTCTCTCTCTCTCTTCTCTCTGTCTCTCTCTCACACTCACTCACTCACTCACTCACACACACAACTACTTCCAAAAGCTTGATGGAAATATGTGAAATGGCCTCAGACCACCGCAGTCCAGCATTCCATCCCTGGTGTGATTTTATTTGCATTGTCCTAGTTAGTGTGTGTGTGTGTGTGTGTTCAGTTCATGTCCTGACCTACAGCTTTAAAATGTCCATTTTTCAGAATGTTATTGTACTATGTTAATATCAAATTTTATCCCCCGTACTGTAGCTAGTGCAGGATGAAGAAGTAGCTTAATAATTTTTAAGTATACTTCAACACCCCCTTTCTTGAAGTAGAACTGCCCTTCCTTCACACATTTCTAATAATCAGGGTGACTACAGTTATATTTGTACCAAATGTTAACCTCCCTTCTAGCAAATCTGGGACTAGCATGACCACTCATAGTTATATCCTGCTCTTCATTTTGAGGCAGAGACTTGCAAATGTCTCCTTTTCAGACTTTTAGGGTAAACAGAATGTATTGGGTGTTGTAAATTATACAAATAATTTCAGCCTTTTTTTGCAGGTATCATAACCTTGTTTTGAGTAAGATAAACATTTGTTGTTGTTGCTGTTAATAGGTGGCAAACTCAATTCTTCCACCTTCCCTGAGAGGTAGTTTAGGCTAAGAGATGGTGGCTGAATTCGGACGACACAATAAGCAACTGGGGGGGGGGGGGGACAATCGTCAGTTGTATTGACTATCATGTCATCCGAATGCTGCCATAGTCAACTCAGCGCCGATCCTAATCCACACCACAGTTGATTATTTATTACCATTTTGTGTGGGGAGTACCCTCTAGATGAAGAACTGTAAAGTTGATTATTACCCCACCATTGACTATTGTGTTGTCCGAATTCGGCCAGTGAGTGGCACAAGATCAACTGATGAGTTTCATATCTGAGCGGGACTTGAACTTAGTTCTCTCCTGGCTTAGTCCAATACAAAGTTGGCCATTATACCACCCTTGCTCTTATTTTCAGATCTTTCTAGCCATTATTCTTGCTCTTATTTTCAGATCTTTCTAGTATTGAATTCCATGTGATCTGTGCCAAATCTGATGCACTCTGGCTCATTGAGACGTACTCTATTAATTTGAATTCTTCATCAGTCAGTCTATGAAGTGTCTGTCTATATAATTATAAAATATTTTCAGGTGAATGGCTAAGATTGAGTTTGTTGACCATCTTAGTCCAACATTAAATGCTTGATATAATATAGAAACTGACAAGACTACTACCCATGTCATCCAGAAAACAAAATTTTCTAAATTGTAACCTGCACCAGAATAATTCAAAAGGTTTCCACATCCAGATCCCTATATAACTATTTGTTTTAACTGTACATGTTTTAATTTGTAAGCCGCCTTGGGTCCCAGTATTGGGAAAAAGGTGGGATATAAATAAATATAATACTAATACTACTAATAATATAACATTCCTATATAACAGGGTTTTGTGACCACAAGTTTGCTTTAAAATCTCACGTGTTTTACTGCAAAATTATATGAGTTTTGGTTCCACTGTCAGAGCAGCAAATGGTGATGGCCACACAAAAGACCAGGATGGGGGGATGTTGCCCACTCCTGCTTGAATGAGCATGCTAATAATGTGGACAACTGGACAAGGGGCAGACAGTATGCTCAGGGCTGGGGCCAGGTGTGTAGCCCCTCTCCAGAGTAGAGAAGGTGGGGGTTTCTGTGGAAGATGCAATTATGATAAATGCTCTGCTGTGATTTCTAGGACTTTCCCTTCCTATAGAGAACTAGAAAAAAAGGAGACTGTCCTATAAATATCACATTGCTTTCCCTGGAATCTGCTGTGAGTGTTTTTAATTTTTCCCACTGTGAAGATTTGAGGCCTGCAGAGGCAAAGTGAAAAGGTCAGGCCTTAGAGGCTTTGAGTTTTCTGTTGGGAGGGTGTATCCCTGAGAGGAATAGTTCATTTTCTCCAGTTAAGTTTCATTTCTACAGTTCAGTTCCATTTCCTCAAAGCTGGAACTTTGCTTTCTGTTTTGGGGGAAGAGGGAATAAAACAGGGTGACCAGATCGCCAGGGGTTTCCCGGTCCTAACCAGGAAAACTGGGGCGATCCGGGCCGACCGGGCCCTGGGGGCAAACCTCCGGGGAAACGGTCGGCTCGATCTGGAGTGCTCCCTCTCCTCCCTGTTCAAAGCCCCTCACGGGCGACACTCACCTGGGCTCATGTCGCTCGTTCACTTGCTCACGCTGCTGCCCCTCATTGCCTCGCAGGAGGAAGTGAGGGTGCCCAGCTCAGGTATCCCATCATCCCCCCCCAAACCAGCCCTGGAGCTGGCGCACTTGGGGCAGCGCCGAGGAAACTTCCCCCTGGGCGGGCGAGGCAGACTGTCACCCCTCCTCGGCACACTTCCTCCAGCCCCTCCTCCGGGTGATCCGGGGCTTCTTCTAGGCCATTGTGACCGCGCAGGACTAGAAACTGCTCAGCTCGGCCTGGAGGAAGCGCCATCGCTCTGGCCTAGAAGAAGCCCCGGATCGCCCAGGGGAGGGGCTGGAGGAAGTGTGCCGAGGAGAGGTGACAGTCTGCCTCGCCCGCCCAGGGGGAAGTTTCCTCAGTGGCGCCCCAAGCGCACCGGCTCCAGGGCTGGTTTGGGGGGGGGGAAGATGGGACATCTGAGCTGGGTGCCCTCACTTCCTCCTGCGAGGCGATGCAGGGCAGCAGCAGCAGCAGCAGCAGCGGTGTGAGCGAGCGAGCAAGCGACATGAGCCCAGGTGAGTGTCGCCCGTGAGGGACTTGGCACGCGGTGCTTTGAACAGGGAGGAGGGGGAGCGAGCGCTGGGGTGGAAGCTTTTTGCTCCTTGGGCAGCCTGATGCCCCGCTCTAAAAGATGGTGTAGGGCTCCAGATACCGTCATCCCCAAGGATGACGGGGGTTGTAGTCCAACACCAACTGGGGTGGTTTGGGCATGTTGCTGGGGACAATGGGACTTGAAGTCCCAACGCAATCTCGTGGGCGCTGCACATCCCCTTTGGGTGGCCATTTTGGACCTGGATTTTGGTTTCCAAAATCTGGTCACCCTAGAATAAAAGAGTGAGCAGACTAGGACCAAACTAGGACCAGACTAGGACCAGACTAGGACTAGAGGGCAATAGAAAGACCAGAGCTTAAGGAAGGAGCAGAAAGAAGCAGATTAGGATAAAAGAACTTGCATGTTCGTGACTTTTAGTTGCTTTTAATGCCTTTGCATCACTCAGCTCTATGGACTAAATACCATCAGGTGTAACTTGCTCGTTTTACTTTACTAGTAATCTGTTGTGTTAAACCACAAGTGTCTGGGGTGTTATTCACCTCATGTCTTCAGACTAAGCTCCATGTTACTGGGAAGGGGAAGATAAAAAGAAGGAAAATGGGACTCTTAAGTAGGCAGAGATCCTGAAAGAGTTGCTCAGGGAGTCCAAGCTGTGGCCATATAAGTCTGCAAGCCGTGGTTGCTCTCAAAGGCCTCTGGGTAGTGGCTGCTTCTGTTTCTCACATCACAGCCTGCTAGTTTTCTGTATTGCTGTGTTAGCATCTTTCTGACTAATGGGAAAGATGGATCAAAGCGTGGTCAAATGTAAACAGTGAACTCGTATGGGGCAACTGTAGCTTTAACGAGCCTAGTACCTTATCTAAAGTGCACTAACAAGCTCACATTCCAAAGCTGAAAGCACTACATCCATCAATTGGGCCAACTGATGGATGGCACTTGTATATGCCAAGAAGTATCTGACTTACCAATAGGGCTATTTTTTTCCTATGGTGAGAACGAGCCCCTTATTAATCCCAATCATCAATCAATCACCTAACTTGGCCACTGTGCCAAAACCAGAACACTATAACTGTTCCTTTTGTACCCAGATGGGGGTCCTGATTGGTCGATGGCTTTGTGCAGAGGCCTCACAATTTGGTCCACTGGTATTGGGTACGCCTGAACGCTCTGTAAATTATTCAATAAAAACCTCTCCTTGTAAGTAAACCTTGACTCTGGCTTATTGTTTCCTTTGTTACCCTGAAAAAACCTGAAAGGCCATGGCCGGGGCATACACAAGCCATAGAAGGAACCCTGACACCTATTGTTTTGCATTCTTGTATTATTTTATTTTATTTTTAAAATGCCTTGTATTGTTAAATATTTGCCAGTTGCTAAGTAATTTGTATCTTTGAATAGTTTTGAGCTGTTCTTAATTTGTGGTAGGATTCTGGATTTTTATATTATATCCTCTTGCTAGGGAGAGTATGGAGCAAGAACCCACATACTTGCACACAGCATCAGAAAGCTTAAAAAACAGATAGCCCAAAGACAAGGCTGAGAAAGGAATGGGGCAAATTAAGCAATGGACAGAACTTCAGAGATTGGAGAGAACCCAGGAGGAAGAAGATAGAGGCCTAATGTCTAGTAAAATGGAAGAATAATATCAGTGTGCATGGAAAAAATGTGTGTTTGTATATAGGATGTTCTTCCAATTTTTTTCTTCACCAATAAGTATCTACAGTAGTATCCCAACCCAGGAGAGCCACACAATGTTAGGTAGGGATGTATGAGAATTCCGTTTTTGAAAGAAATCTCAATTGACACTTCCCGAGTGAAGGATTTGGGGAAGAATGAAAGTGGACAATGAAATTGACAAGTTCTTTGACAAGTATGGAATATGGGCTAAATGAGGTAGCCTGTGGAGAGGATGAAATTGACAAGGATATTAATAAGAGGGGAATATGGCTCTGCAGGGCTACATAGCAGAGAGGTAGACTTGCATAAGTGTGCACTTATGCAAGCCCCCCACTAAAAAAAGTTAAATAAAATACAACCCCATTTGTGCAAATGTAAAGACCCAAAGAAAAAAGAAAAATATCCCATTTGCCCAAATCTCCAGACATAACAAAGGAAAAAAGAAACATGATTCTAGTTGTATGAATCAAGGGACCTGGAAAAATGCTTCTATTTTAAACTGTACACACACACAAAATGAGACATTTCCAGAATTGCAAAAACAAAACAAAATGTCCGCTACATTTCGCTGCTGCTTTTTGGAACAGAAACTGTGTGAAATCCCATTGGGTTTACATGGAATCGAATTCCCAGCATTGCACATCACTAGAATTAGGTAGCTTCATTTTAATCAAGTTAATCAGTTCCAAGCACATTCTCAAATCCTTTCACCCATGTGACATTGGATCATCTGAAAATAACATATTGCTGATACCGTTCCTTTTTCTTTTCAGAAACTGACATGAGCTCAAGAATTGAAAATAAGGGAGGTGAAATTATCCATCAAATTTAGAATAAAAAATTTAAACTTTGTTCTCCTAATTCAATTATTTCACCATTAGCAATAATGAATAATGTTGGTTGATGGGGTTTTTTTAAAATTTTAAAATGCAAGAAATCTTGGGGAAGGGGCTTAGCTCAGTAGAAGAACACATGCTTTGTATGCAAGAAGTCTCCAAAATGGGATGGGAATAGGGATATATTTGCTCAGTTCAAATCTCCTGGACCAAACATGGACTCAAACACAATGTGTGGTTGAAGTTCTTACATTTCTGATCTTGCAAGGTGATTTGCAGACCCCCCAAAAAATGCATACGACAGCATGTGTGCATTCGAAAAATGCAGAGAAAACTATGTACAGTGAAAAATGCTCACAAGCACAGTTTAGTCCATGGGAAAAGAATGCATACATTTCAATGATGCACAAAATTGATGCATACATTGGGGACAATATGCATGAAAATGCATAAGAATGTTCATGTGGGGGGGAACTTTGCAAGCTAATATGGACATGAAACGGAACGAGCATCAAGGGGGAACCTGGAGAAATTTGACAAGCTTGCATTTTGCTTGTATGGCTATCTCAAGCTGAGAACTCATGTCTGAAATCCTGGTGAGCTGCTGTAAGTGAGTGTAGACCAGGAGTTGGCAACTTATGGCCTTCTTATTGGCCACCATTGGCTATGCTGGCTAGGGCTGATGGGAGTTATAAGCCAAAACACAAGTTGCCCACCCCTGGTGTAGCTAGTACTGACCAATGGTCCGATTTCCAATGTTCCGAACTCTTACAAGTTGATATTTACTGTGACTCCTTTAAAATCCATCAACAAGACGACACCACAAACTAAATTTTTCAAAGCAAAACTTTGAGAAGCTTTTGAAATTTCAAAGGTCAAATTTAAATTTTGAAAATTTGTTAGATTTTTGAATTTCAATGAAATTGGGCTTCAGCTCAAACAGACATGTTCCTTCGGAGTGCTTCCAAGCCATTACATCTGTATTCACCCTTTCTTCCACTTTGCATGTGTTCCCACTACTGGATTGACTTGGCCTTTGACGACAAAGCTTGAGTTGTTAACCTTGTGACAGAAGTTACTTTTATCTATTTCTTTACAAGCTTGTTTTATCTACTTCAGACAGTTCCTTCCATAATAACTGCCTCAACAACCCTTAATGAGAGAACTTTCCCACCTCCATCTCTTTATTGTTGGATTTAATTTTTTCCCCCCCACTGAAACACAAAATGAAGCTTCAGAGAGACTCTTTTATGTTGCAAAGTGCTGTTATCAGCATTCACAGCACAATGTGATTTCTTTTTGGGTTGCCCATTTTCATGGAGAAAAGACTGAGTGGTTTGTTAACCTCTGACCTAATTTATGTGGTGGCCATCTCTTTGATGAGAAAGGCCAGATTTTCAGTTAGCCTGAACACAAGGTTTGTTTCAGAGCCTAAACTGATGCTTTGAAAAATGACCCAATTAGGCTCGGAAGGATTCAAAGGCTTCCTGCTTCAACTTGGGTACCACACCTGAGTCAAGACGTAGTAATCACAGGTTTTGTGCCTCCTGTTGACAGTCATGGGCAATTAAAAAATGGTCATAACTCTTTCTTCTTGGTCAGAATTGGATGAAATTTACCGGCATAGTAGCCCCTTAGAAGGGGCTTACTCCTGACAAATTTCATTTTTGTGCTCTGAACGTTTATATTTCGATAAAAAAATTTAAAGGAAACTGCCAATAACTGTTCCTTTCCTTGACAGAACTGGATGAATATTGCAAGGATAGTTGTCCCTTATGACAGGATTGAGCCTGCCATGTTTCAGATGAATAGGTGTAGAGTAGGCTGACCATATGAAAAGGAGGACAGGGCTCCTGTATCTTTAACAGTTTCATAGAAAAGGGAATTTCAGCAGGTGTCATTTGTATATATGCAGAACCTGGGGAAATTCCCTCTTCATCACAAAGTTAAAGCTGCAGAAGCCCTGCCCTCTTTTGTACATGGTCAAGAGACAGGGCTCCTGCAGCTTTAACTGTTGTGATGAAGAGGGAATTTCACCAGGTTATGTATGCATACAAACAACACCTCCTGAAATTCCCTGTCCTTTGCAACTGTTAAAGATACAGGAGCCCTGTCCTCCTTTTCATATGGTCACCCTAGTGTAGAGAGTTTTTTGTGCAAAACCAGCCTTTACATTTCAAGATTAACCAAAATAGGACATACTTATCTTCCTATGTTCCTTGTAGGCCATTGTTCTGAAAAGTAGTGACAGAGTAGGTGGGTCCCTAGGTAAGAAACCTGCAAAGTTTCAGAAAGATAGGTGTTGTGGTTCATGTGGAAGATAAGTCCTCATTTGGGAGGGGGTGTTTCACTTCCCTTTTTCTTTCCCTACCCCATGTTTTTTAGGGGAGATATATATGAAAAGGGCACACATCATAGTACTGGACTGGTCAGTCACCCAGTTGCAAACCCTGTATCACTCTGCCTCTCACGAGCATTTATAACCCCCCCCCCCGATGCTATTTTAAATCTTTGTGCAGGTCCAGCAACAGTTCTGGTTGCTTCAGAAGCAAACCTACTTTGCATTAGAAAGCCCTAGAAATGGGGCTTGATTCAGCTTGAGTTTGGGGCAAATCTGAAGCAAATCCCTATTTTCCACTAAACAATGGCTGGAAGGCCAGCAACGTTGGCTTCTTCCCATGACTGTGCAAACTGGACACAAGGAAAAGATCTGTCACTCCTTTTCAAATGCGAACAACTATTGACCCTTGGAAGGAATCCTTCCTTTTGGCAATTCAGCTCCTTGCTTCCCTTCCCTGCCTCTTGGCTTGCAGATGGAGGTGGTTTGCTCTGGTACATAATAAAGGGAGAACTCTCACAGATTTCACTCTGTTGCTGTTCAACATTTGCCCTTTTCTCAGACTGAGAGAATAGGACAGAGGTGGCTGATCTATTTATTTAAAATGTTTATATCCTCGCTTTTGCACCTAGGCCCAAACTACACCAGTCAGGATATAGCTCTATGAAAGTGGCATGAAAGCGGTATATAAGAGGCAGGAGCAACACTACTGCTTTGTAGCAACATTGAAGTGCACTGACAACTGTTGGGGCCTGTTGACACATGCCCTATACCGCTTTCATACCACTTTCATAGTGCTATATCCTGCTTGGTATAGATCTGACCCTAGACCCTTCAAGGCAGCGAATAGGCCGGACTTCAACACTGCTGTTCCACTTACACTATTGACGTGGTGCTGGTATGGGTGGCCTTTAGTGATATGCCCTTAGCATAAACTGGCATGAGTTTTTCAGAGAAACTCATCATGCCAAATTATGCTATTGGTGTACCACTAGAGTAGGCTGACCAGATAAAATCCAGGTCAGGGCTCCTGTAACTTCAACAGTTGTAGAGAAAGGGAATTTCAGCCAGTGTCATTTGTATGCAATCAGTTCCTGGTGAAATTCCCTCTTCATCACAACAGTTAAAGTTGCAGGCACTATATTAGAGTGACCATATACAAAAGAAGGCAGGGCCCCTGCAACTTGTAACTGTTGTGATGAAGAGGGAATTTCACCAGGAACTAATTGCATACAAGAGACACTGGCTAAAATGCCCTTTTCTCTACAACTGTTAAAGTTACATGAGCCCTGACCTGGATTTTATCTGGTCAGCCTTCACTAGAGGTTGCTTATGTTAGAGATATGCCAACAGTGGAAGTAGAGCCACAGTGTTGGATACTGCCCAATGCAACCAAAGGTAAAAGGCAAAACATAAAATAAACTATTTAATTAACAAGAAAAATGACCCCCCCCCCCAAAGAGCCCTATAGCAGCAACTTAACATCAGAATACTTCAACAGGGGACCACAGAACCTTCAAATACTGCTGTTTTAAAATCGGCACCATGCCTTTCCTGCAGCGTGTCTCAGTACATAAATAAAGCATTTGTTGTGTTCCTAATCTGTTTAGCAAAATTCAGAGAAGTGCAAGTACTGAATAAACCGTGTGTCAGGTTGTGTATTGGTAGGGTGACCAGATAAAATCCAGGTCAGGGCTCATGGCTCCCAGACTATGGAATAGTCTGCCGGAGGAGGTTAGACAAATTGACAGTCTTCATGAATTCAAGAGAGTCATGAAGACTGTTCTCTTCCGGCAGGCCTATCCGGATGAATTATAAATGTTTTAATGATGTGTTTCTCTTGTTTTAAAATTTTTAATTTTGTTTGCTTGTATTTGCATTGTGTTCCCCGCCTCGATCCGTAGGGAGAGGCGGGTTATAAATAAATATTATTATTATTGTTATTATTATTATTATTATTTAACAGTTGTAGAGAAAAGGGAATTTCAGCCAGTGTCATTTGTATGCAATTAGTTCCCTGGTGATATTCCCTGTTGTGATGAAGAGGGACTATCACCAGGTACTAATTGCATACAAATGACACCAGCTGAAATTCCCTTTTCTCTACAACTGTTAAAGTTACAGGAGCCCTGACCTGGATTTTATCTGGTCAGCCTAGTATTGGTTCAGGTAGTGTGAATTAAGTAGGTTTCGCATTAAAATGAAAACCAAAAAAGTTTCTCCCAGTCCCTAGTATGCATTGGGCTTGTTTTTATCCTGTTATATATGCACATACTATCTTTCGTGTTTTCTTCCGAACTGCAATGTTAAAGTATATGTTTTGCTGGAGTGACCAAATGCAAAAGAGGATAAGGCTCCAGTTTCCATCTTTAACAGTTGCGTGGAAGAAGAAGGTTTGGCAGGCATTAAAATTCAGGCTGCTTGACATTATGAAAGTAACACTGCAGGAACTGGGTCACCTTCACATATACTTGAAAGAAACCAGATTCTGTAATTTTTGTTTATACTCTTCAAAACTACCTAGAATGCAACAGACGTGGCTAGAAATTCAATCTATGGTTACAATTTAGACAAGTATCATCCTTGTTACTGAGCAGCACTGTTCGTTCGTTCTATCTATCCTATATATTATATGTATATATTATCTATGTGCATATTGATATTAAAAAAAATCCTTGGAAATCATGAACATGAACATTTAAAATACAAAAACTCTGGAAATAAGCTATCTTTTTTCTTACAAATGTCTTGTTCATGTTATTTTAGGGTGACCCCCCCACCCAAAACAACCCCCCCACCAAGCCACCCCCCCAAAAAAAAAACCAGCCTGGACCTACCGCCGGGGTCCTCTGTTGCCCGCGCGACTGCGCGGGGTCCTCCTTCGCCGCCCGCGCGGCCACGCCGGGTCCTCCGTCCCCCGCGCGGAAGAGGCGGGAGAGGGCCGGATCCAGAAGTGACGGCCTTACGAGCCCGGCAGCGGCGGCGAAGGCGGCGGAGGAGCCCGGGAAGTGGCCGCCCCAGCAGGTAAGTGCCCCCCTTCGTGCTTACCTGCTGGGGCAGCCGCTTCCCGGGCTCCTCCGCCGCCGGGTCTACCACCGCTCCTTGCTTGCTGCCGCCGCCGTGTGACCCCCCGCCCCCCCGGTTTGCCCCCCCCCCCGGTTGGGCCGGTTTGCCCCTGGATTCCCGGTTAGGACCGGGAAATCCCGAGCCACCTGGTCAGCCTATGTTATTTCATGTTTCTTCTATCTCTTGCTGCATGAGCATGCATAAAATAATATATCCCATCAGCCGAAGTGAAGTAATTTCTGCTGTTTTTAAAAAGTATTAATAAAGAACACAAAATCCTGTGAACAATTCGGTCTTGTACAGAGACTTCAGAAGTATTATTTACAGCCTCAATGGGAAGAGGGAAAAAAGGCAACTAGTGAAATTACTGAAATAGCACCCATGCTGATTATTAATATCTATTGGTAGTTATTTTAGATAGGTAGTTATTTTACTGGCATTTAACCCTTTTCCCCAGAGAAATTCTGTCAGTGTTATTGAAAACATTGCATTGGAGACGTTGCACAATTATTTCCTCAGTGTCCCTGTATTGATGTGGGGTTCTGAATCTGTCAGGCCCCAGTCAAATTAAATTATGTTGATACCAAGATGAAACAAAATCACTTGTGCAAAGGGATGACAGTTTATTGATAGAAAATGGATGCAGAATGAATATGCAAAGACGGCTCACACTTTTCTTCAATTGACTCTGTCACCCTATTTGTACCATCCCTCCTTGGAGGAAAGGACGAAAAGGACCAGAAGTTCCTCCAAGCTGGTTGTGTGCACATTGCCCTTTAAGTGAGACCAAAGTATAAAGCCAGTGGGCTTGATCTTACAAGCATCCCTCCCCAAACTGAGGAGCTGGCAGGCCAGATTCAAACACATTCAGGAGAAGGGAGGGGAAAGCTTCTCAGAAGCAGCAGGACTCTCTTTCGCTTCTCACGGGCACCAAGACAGTAGAACAACCTTATCTCTTTAACTTTATGAAATTGTATAGCAGGCCAAACAGCTTCAAGATGGAAGCCATAGATTGCCAGACTGTGTGAAAGGGCTTTCTAATTAACCATGAAGTTACCAGTTGAGCCAAATTACACAGGTCTGTTACCAGCATATAAGAACTCTGTGAAGTTCACTTTTGTTTCACTGACCAACTCACTACAGTACCATTTACTGCTTTCATTGGTTCTGCTCCCTTGATTCTCTGAAGGATGCCTTTTTGCTACTGTTCTAGTACATAACTGTACTAGATAATATTTGCCCCAGAGTGCTGATATGAATTTAGAGGGATATCAAGAGAAGTAAACCAAGATTCAGTAAGACTAGTATAATTTCTTGGAGTGGTTCCACGTTCCCAGCTGGGAATAAGAGAAAACATGAATACAATGAGAGGTTGACACATGCCTCTCTCCAGCATTTGAAGCCCTCTTGGGAGCCCAGAATTGGAAAAGAAACTCACCATGCAGTGAGTGAAGTGGATAAGTTGTAAATTATTTCTTAACGTTCTTAAAATACATTTCAAATGTGGTAGTTTCTCAAAATATGTAAATGGATATTTTGATAGCTTTAAACTGTGCTGCAATGTTGACAGAAATGTGCAATCTGACAGATAGCTATGTTCTTATCCACACGGTAGTCCAAGAGGTGTGGATCAGGTCAAATTCCTCAAGCATCTGTATCCTTAGGAAGAAACGCATGTGTTCTAGAACGTGATGGTTAATAGGGGTGTGCATCGGATCGGATCCGATCCACGATCCGAATCCGATCCGCCCCAAAATCAGGAAAATCCGATCTGATCCGATCAACCTCCGATCCGATCCGATCCGCCGAGGTCCGATCCGGATCGGACACCATTTTGAATGCTTTTTCCCATAGCCAAGTATTGTTTTACAAAAACGCCTATAACTTTTTCATTTTTAAAGATAGAAGGATGAAACTTGGGCACATTGTAGACTGGTTAGGGATAGTTATCTGTAAGAAATTTCAGAAAGATTGGTGCATGCGTTTTGTGGCAATTAATTTTTTTAATAAATACCCAGGAATACCTATAACTTTGTCATTTTTAAAGTTACACACATGAAACTTTGCCACATTGTAGGTGGTACCTTGGGACCTATGTGTGAAATTTCAGAAACGTAGGTGCTTGTCTTGTGTGGCAATTAATTTTTAGAAAAATGGGTAGTAGTGGGGTAAATACAGTTACGCCTCCCGTTTTTTATTTTTAAAGATACAAACAGGAAACTTGGGCACATTACAGGTACCACTTGGCTTGATATGTGTGTGAAATTTCAGAAACATTGGAGCTTGCCTTGTGTGGCAATTAATTTTTGAAACAATGAGGAAAGAAACACCTATAACTTTGTCATTTTTAAAGTTACACACATGAAACTTTGCCACATTGTAGGTGGTACCTTGGGACCTATGTGTGTGAAATTTCAGAAACATAGGTGCTTGCCTTGTGTGGCAATTAATTTTAGAAAAATGGGTAGTAGTGGGGTAAATACAGTTATGCCTCCCATTTTTTTATTTTTAAAGATACAAACAGGAAACATGGGCACATTACAGGTACCACTTGGCTTGATATGTGAGTGAAATTTCAGAAACATTGGAGCTTGCCTTGTGTGGCAATTAATTTTTGAAACAATGAGGGATTCATTGGACAGCACTTGCCCATAGGGAATCATTGGACAGTACTTGCCCATAGGGAATCATTGGAAAGCACTTGCCCATAGGGAATCATTGCATTGCACTTTCCCATTGAGAAATACAGTTATGCCTCCCACTTTTTTATTTTTGAAGATACAAACAGGAAACTTGGGCACATTACAGGTACCACTTGCCTTGATATGTGTGTGAAATGAGTTTTGTGGCAATTAGTTTTTTAATAAATACCCAGGAATGCCTATAACTTTGTCATTTTTAAAGTTACACACATGAAACTTTGCCACATTGTAGGTGGTAACTTGGGACCTATGTGTGTGAAATTTCAAAAACGTAGGTGCTTGCCTTGTATGGCAATTAGTTTTAGAAAAATGGGTAGTAGTGGGGTAAATACAGTTACGCCTCCCATTTTTTTATTTTTAAAGATACAAACAGGAAACATGGGCACATTACAGGGAACACTTCGCTTGATATGTGTGTAAAATTTCAGAAAGCTGGGTCCAGGCATGTGGTGGCAAGGTATTTTTGAAACAATGAGGAAAGAAACGCCTATAACTTTTTTATTTTAAAAGTTAGAAGTCTGAAAGTTGCTCACTTTGTAGATGGGTTAGGGGTAGATATGTGTCAGAAATTTCAGAATTATAGGTCCAGGCATTTGATAGCTATGGAATTTTTAGATTAAAAGTTTCAAAAGTTTTTCCACAGAGGCTTGGTTTCCCCCGTCTCCCACTCCTGCCTCCCGCGAAGAAAAAGGAAACACTCTCTCTCGATCTCTTTGATCCTTGCATGCATGGCTGCAACTGAGCTAGTATCCATTACAAAAGGAGAAACAAAGTAACTACATTAAAGCACTTGGCTCGTGTCTGCTTTGATACTTTCACTTTTTACTCAAGCAGAACGGCTGAGCCTAGGATCACTCTCTCTCGATCGCTAGGATCATTACAGGAGAAATTTTCTACAGTCTTCAAAGTGGTGTGTGCAGACACCTTGCCACCACATACCTGGACCCAGATTTCTGAAATTTTACACACATATCAAGCGAAGTGTTCCCTGTAATGTGCCCATGTTTCCTGTTTGTATCTTTAAAAATAAAAAAATGGGAGGCGTAACTGTATTTACCCCACTACTACCCATTTTTCTAAAATTAATTGCCATACAAGGCAAGCACCTACGTTTTTGAAATTTCACACACATAGGTCCCAAGGTACCACCTACAGTGTGGCAAAGTTTCATGTGTGTAACTTTAAAAATGACAAAGTTATAGGTGTTTCTTTCCTCATTGTTTCAAAAATTAATTGCCACACAAGGCAAGCTCCAATGTTTCTGAAATTTCACACACATATCAAGCCAAGTGGTACCTGTAATGTGCCCTTGTTTTCTGTTTGTATCTTTAAAAATAAAAAACGGGAGGCGTAACTGTATTTACCCCACTACTACCCATTTTTCTAAAAATTAATTGCCACACAAGACAAGCACCTACGTTTCTGAAATTTCACACACATAGGTCCCAACGTACCACCTACAATGTGGCAAAGTTTCATGTGTGTAACTTTAAAAATGACAAAGTTATAGGCATTCCTGGGTATTTATTAAAAAATTAATTGCCACAAAACTCATGCACCAATCTTTCTGAAATTTCTCACAGATAACTATCCCTAACCAGTATACAATGTGCCCAAGTTTCATCCTTCTATCTTTAAAAATGAAAAAAGTTATAGGCGTTTTTGTAAAACAATACTTGGCTATGGGAAAAAGCATTCAAAATGGCGTCCGATCCGGATCGGACATCCGGTCCGATCCGATCCGACCATCCTCCGATCCGATTCTGATCCGATCCGACCCCCCAGGTCTGATTCCGATCCGCTATCCGATCCGATCCGGGGGGTCAGTGCACATCCCTAATGGTTAATGTCCTACCATACATGGCAGCCCTATAACCAGACGCTTCAAACTGCCTTAGCAAGGGTTGTATATAAATGCCTGTGGCCTCTCACTTCCACATCCTCCATTTCCTACCACCACAAACAGCCTGCTGCAGCTGCAGGTAAAGGCAGAAAAGTGTCAATCTGGGCCCTCATCGAAAGCATAGACCAAACCACTTCAGACAAATAATTACATTTGCAAGTGTTTGGTCTCATTAATTAGTGGGACTAAGCTGTTTTAGACCCAGGAACAATAGCCGTTCTGTACAATGGGTTGAAGATCAGGCATGCCTTCTCTGATGCCAGGCTCAGAGCCAGTGATTGTAAAATGGGAGGAGCATGCACATTGTACAGCAATAAACCTGGCCAAAGAACCTCTCCTAAAAATAGATGCCACATATTGTTCTACATGAAATCAAATTATTGGTTGATGTGACAGGTGTACCACTAAACAGGGAGGGGGGAATCCAGCACTAGTAAAATTACTAAGAGAATAGGTTTTTTTTCGCTTGAAAAGAACACCTTCCATTGCAGTTAGAGACATGTAGATTTCTCCCATCCTGTTCCATTCTGTTCCTGCTCTCTTGTGTGTTCTCTCTGGTCTGTGCTCCACTCTGGCTGCCTTATGGTCTAACTCAAAACATTTCTAAAATTAATTTTTGAAAATCAGGAACAGATGCATGCTGGATTGCAAAAGCATCAGGGCAGCTCCAGAAACAAATTCAGGTCATTGGATCCACAACATTTGGAGGAGGAGGTCAATCGAGAATTTTGCAAGCAGCTGCTCATTCAAGTGGCCAATTTCCCCTCCCACTTTATCTCCCTGCTCCTTGGGGAGAATAGTGTGCCTTGTATGAGCATCAGTATAGGTTTTGAATGCAACCTAATGTGAAGAGACCCACTCACAGATGTTGTTAGGTCCTCAGGTTTAGTTCAGGGATGCAATCCATATTTCCAACAATAAAACATGGATTGTAATGCAGCTATCCTTCAGTTTTTCCACTTTTGTATATTTTGCTCAGTGCTTAGTGTAGGTTGAAATTCATACAAAAAAATGTGTATTTTTGGATAACAAGTATACAAAAAAAATGTGTATCTTGTTACAACCCCCCCCCCCCTTAAAATGAGAATTCCTATGCAGCTTTATAATCTCTTAGATTGATGCAGAAACAGGACAGAACCAATATATGAAGGAACACATGCAAAACTGGCACAGACAGAAAGTAGACTGATCTGCCCATCCCTACCAAAATTCCCCTTCATTTGTTTACTTCTCTTGCTGCTGTTGCTTCATGCATTGGTTCTTGAGTTTGAGACTATGGTTATTACTGCGTGTTTTTTTCCCCATTAAGTGAAATCACTGACAGGTATGTCTACTGAGAGATCTTGGAAACTGGACGGGTAATTAGTTGATTGGCATACCTACGGCTTTGGGAAAATAACTGTCTTTTCAAAAAAATGAACCATTTTAAGAGGCATGGATCAAGTTGCTAGGAGTGCATGGGGCTCATCTTAGTTTGGAAATGGATGGATGGGTAATTAAATGACAGGAGGGAAGGTTAGTAGAGCAACAACTTTCAGGTTTAAGTACATGTTGAATTCATCAAACAAGAACCCAAAAATATAGGGTCTGACTATTTGCATTCCATTTCCAACAACTGCCAGTTAGACGCCTCTGCAGAACTCAGCAGCAACACATGAAGGTTCCTTTCTAATTTGTCCCCAGTATGAGATACTTCAATGAATGCTGCCTTTGCCTATGCAGGCTCCTCTTCACTATCATTGCTAAAAACTTGGGATAGATCCTGCATGAACGTTTAAATCTTTTTTAAAAAAATAATAATACAAAAAAACAGCAACTCATAGACTAGTGGTCATCTTATCTTCTGGTAGTGAATGCCATAAACATCATGTGACCCAATCGGCTTCATTGCCAAAGTACTGTTAGGCACAGTTCAGCCAACGGGACTTTTAGGTCCCATTGATTTCGAAGAGAAATAATTGAGCATGTCTTTGGCACATCTTTAATCCCCTTCTGTTGTAATGGAGGGACCTCAAAGTCCTTAATGATACCTAGTGTTTATAAGCCAATGCATTGTGTGTGAGAGAGAGTGATACAGAACTTTCTTTGTTTTGCTTTGTTTTTTAATAGTGTGTGACTTCTTGCCTATAGTTTTGTCTTTCTCCAATAAATAGAAAAGGTTGCTCCTTAACTTCTAGAAATGCTTGTCATAGCCATTCTGAGCAGTGACAGATGAATGACTGCAGATTACTCACGTCAAATAGGCTGGACCATTTTGCAGCCTGAGATGAAGGACATGATGGTGTACCCCCCCTCCCCAGCCCATGTACAGAAGCTGACTGGATTGACAGATGAATCTTAGTCCAACTCTGGTAATGGAATAATGTTCTCTCCCACACTTGAGGTAGCAGGCTAGTTTAGAGGACCCAGGAAAGACTGTGTCGCATACAAGGCTTTGTGGTCCAAAAGAGACTAACATCCAGAGTATTCATGAGGAACCACCAGGACAGTGCTACTGCGGCCCCCCGACTTCTGCTACCTGAGGTAGTCACTTCACTCTGCTTAATGGCAGGGCTGGCCCTGGCAATAAGAGCTCTTTCAGCTTCTGTACCAATGCAATTGACTATATAGGATAGAAACTTTGAAAGCATTTGTGATTAACATTAAGTCAACTTATACTTTCAGTTAAGATTGACCTGCAGACCCAGAAGCATTTTCTTTCATTGGGTTTCTAACAACCATCTTATTTCTACATATTTGAGCATGGAGTCACAATGAATAAGACTGACACAAATGTTAGCAGTTTTAAAATGTATATGGTAGTGGCATCTTTTATAAATACCCTCCCAAAATGTGTCAGTTTCCGCTGCTATTACCTATTCGATTGTTGTGAATTCCCAAAGAGCTTCAGCTGTGGGCAGTATAGAAATAAGATCAATCAATCAATTGTAATCTATTAAATGATTTCAAAACTCAGTAATGCAAAGATCCTTTCTAGTGTAGCTGTAGTGATACGTGAAGGGATCTATAAAGTGCTGTTTCTCTGCTCTCCCTTTGCATTCTGCAAACAAGATTGCCTGAACGAGGATATGAAAAGCAAATACAGATTATCTATTGTCTGTAATCATCTGTGCATATATGGAAAGATGAATCTGTTAGTTTCACCTTCTGTTGGATTGGATTTTTAAATTATTATTCTTACATTCTTTCATCTCAAACATGAAGAAATTTGCAAATTTTGGTAAATTCTTATAAAATATGAACTGAACTGAACTTCTCACTGGCCATATTTAATAGGTACATAGAGAGAACCATGTCGTACCTCCCTGCCATATAGCTGATAAAGTCGAGGCGCCTGTCAGATAAAAAGAGGTGGCAACCCTGATTCAGCACCACAAACTTAGTTGAATACACAGGGATTCAAACACAGACTTTTAAGAGCTAAGCTCTCAGTCCTCTAGGACAGACTCTGTCAGTTTTGGTTTCTTCCACATTCAATGACCCAATATGAAGACAGTTGTGGATAATGGCAAGTTCTTATCAACACAACATTCTCATGAATCTCTGCACATTCATTGAGGAGGAGAAGGTACAAGGGTGTTGAGCCCCATGGAGGTCGTACTTTGAACAGGTCCTATATTCATGCTAGGAAGGATCATCCCTAATGAATTGAAATGTTATCAGTTACACATTAAGCCAATATAGCTTGACACAGTGCACCTTAGTTTTGTAGAGGAGATGAATGTATTGACAAATTAATTTCACTTTCAGGTGCAGTTAGTTACTATGTTTAATTCCTTGACAAACAATTAGGCATATGTTTTATTTTTTATTTTTTAAATAGTCTTAAAAACTCAAAATAATACTCAAGCAAAGGTTTTGTGCATCTCCAAAGCAATATTATTAAATGAAACCACTTATCTACTATTTATGAATCAGATTATTATTGCATTATATCTATATCTATTTATAGGTGTGTGTGTGTGTGTGTGTGTGTGAGAGAGAGAGAGAGAGAGAGAGAGAGCAGCTATTATGTACTATGTCTGTTAGATGGGGGAGATTATTACATATATACTTTACCTAGAAAATAACATCCCTTTACTGGATCAGCAATTTCACTTGATATATGAGCGATATGAGATGCCATTTGTGTGTGTGTGTGGGGTGGGTGGGTTGATGAGGCAGCTAAAAGCGCCAACACACCAGTGCACACACTAGTATTATAGTGCAAATTAACTGGCAGGTCATCCACTTCTTAATCTGCTCCATCAACTGAAAATCAGAATACAACCCATTAACATTTGTGTTCTACTTAAGGGTACCCTCTGCCAGTGTTGACTGTGGGCCAAAACAGACAGAACTTGATAACTATATCTAGCAGCTACATCTCAGTGGCTCAATTTGGACGACACGATAGTCAATGGTGGGGTAATAATCAACTTTACAGTTGTTCATCTAGGGGGTACTCCCCACACAACATGGTAATAAATAATCAACTGTGGTGTGGATTAGGATCAGCGCTGAGTTGACTATGGCAGCATTTGGATGACACAATAGTCAATACAACCGATGATTGTTTCCCCCACACCAGTTGTTTATTGTGTCGTCCGAATTGAGCCTCTCTCCCCCCCCCCATTTTTTATTTTATTTTAGAGTAGATACACAGGTGGTTAAGATGCCTTCTCAGAGAGGATAGTATTGCTCCCTTCATCATGACTAACTTTTCACAATTTAATTACTCTGGATCCAACTGTATTTCTTTATTCTATGCATGTGTGTAAGCACACACAAATAATATTGCTCTACATTGTGTCAAATATAATGTAATTGAATTGGGACTTGGCAAATGCTAATTATATAAAGTTAGTATGAATGTATTAACTCTATGAAGTCCAAACAAATCTATTGACACACAAAGCACAATGACAAATCTGTATTATATATGATTGACTTTAAGATTCATTATTTTGAACAAACAGGGTCAGCAATCTAGTTTTCCCATGAATCAATCAAGTTCAGATTTTATTTCAAACTGCATAATTATTTACAGCCCAATCCTATTCATGGCTTCTGAGAAGTAAATCATACTGAATTCAATAGAATTTACCTCCAGAAAGTATGTTTAGGATTGCAGCCTAAAATATTAAGGATTAATATTTGTTGGGACATAAAATAATAAATAATAACATCTATTAAAGACTACAGAATAATGGACCAAACCCTTTCCTAGTCATCACTTCTGCATATTTTAAAGGGGGAAGAAATTAATTAAATGTAGAGCTGTGCAGAAATGGCTTCTCAAATAGGGATGACTGAACTTACCTCTGTATGCATCTTGGCGGACCTCCACTGGCCACCTGACCTATTGCTCCACCCAGGCACAAAATGGCAGCTCGCTCATTTCTGTAAAGAGTAATTTTGCACAAATGGTGACCATAAAGATACCAGTTTATGCAAAGTTACAGGCATAAATGATAAGTATGTATACATGGGCCTCTTTAAAACCTTTACGCAAAACAGCCCTTTAAGGAAAATACCAAGCTGCCATTTTGCAGCTCAGAGGACCAGCAGGGACTGCTGAACTTGTCCAACTTGGCACGAGCCAAGTCAGGCAAGCATGGGAGTCTATGAACTCCAGTCCGGGAGGCCAAGCTGGCAAGACATTGCCAAGCCTGAAGCCCCAAATGGACACCCGTGACGTCCCTACCCTTGAAATTCTCCACCCTGTTTTCCTATAGGGCTCAATGGCAGGGGTTCTAGCACTGCTTTTTTTGTTTTTGTAAGGGATTTGGGGGAGGGGTCTGTGCTGCTGTTACTCATGGCAACAGCATCATCTGTGTTGGCAGGCTGGGCCCCATTTTGCACCACCAAAATGCAGGTGAGGAATTAGTGGAGCTACCACAGAGAAGTAGTGGAGCAAGCATTGTGCCTCAATTTGTCCTCCAATTTCCTGAAAGTTTTCTTCCCCCATGAAAGAGGCTCCCCTCTTTTTCAGGGTGTTGATAGTTCATTTTTGTTATGTGTTGGAGCTTACCTAATCAGTGCAAGGCAGCCAAAGGTACCGTGAGTGTGTTTTCTTTCCATTATACATCCCTCTGTTACTCCGCAAACTCTCTGGCTGTCAGTGCTTCATCATCCAAAAAAGCTCTATTGGAGAAATGACCATGTTATGTCTTCTTCAGGGCTTTAATTGAAATGTGTGCAGCCAAGGAATCAACAGGCTGCTGAGAGATTATTGTTAGGGATGGGAGAATGAATGGTGTTTGAGATTGCTAGGATTCTTCGAACATCATCTTGCCACTCACCTCATGGCCGATTCCTGTTCACGTTTATGATCATTGCTTTTGCGTCACACAAATGGGAAATTTGCACAAATTGAGTAGCGATTGAAAAGGAGATTTGCACAAACGTCCACAAATTTGGTCAAATTTCCTCCATAGACTAAAGTAGGGCTGATTCAATCTAGGGAGGGAATTTGTACAAACTGAACTGTGAATCGGGAACGAGAAGAGTGTGAGCACACGGTCCACGATTTGTGAATCGTTTGGTGGACATGTGCTCAAATTCATATTCCGAGCTTCGAACGGAGCCTGCTTGCATCCTTTTGCAAGCAAAAATGAAATTCTCATATATCTCGAATGATAGTACAAAAAAAAAAAAAAAGATGCTCCCACACACACAATGTGGCCAACTCCTCAGTAAAGTAAATACAAGCAACCCAAACCTCACCCATGAGAATTTATCTGAAATGTTCTTTGACACTGAATTTCTTTTTAAAGCCATTTCTTTTCTATCAAATTCAATGAAAATGGTATGGGTGAGGCTGGGGCCGTTTCTACACCAGCCTTTTTGTGTGTGAGATTCCCCCTGGGTGCTCCCTGTGACTCCAAATGATGCACAGGGAGTCCCGGTGGCAGGGGGGATGGACACGGGTTTCCCCTGGATAAGGGATCCCTGGGGAAACCCAATTCTTCCTGCGGTCCCCGGAACATCCCGAGACCATGGGAGATGTGGCTGCCTGTCCCAGCTGCTGCCACGCTTCCTTGCGAGTCAGCGCAGGAGCATGAATGGGCACGGAGCCACACCGTGTGGCTCCGTGCCCATCAGGGGAGGGGTGGCAGCAATTTTGCCACCACTAGGATGGCAGGGAGGGGGGTGGGCCCCGATTTCACACAGTTTTTTTTTTAAACTGTGTTTAAAAAAAAAAAACTTACCTTTTGCACCTGAGTGCTTGTGCGCTTCCTTTGCTCCCCCCCCCCCCCCACAAAATGGTGGGCACGATGAACGCATCACACCAGGGAGGAAGCAGAACTTCCGCTTCCTCTTTTAAGAAAGAAGAGGATGATCCTGAAAACAGGTAAGTCTGGGATCGTCCTCTTGCCCTCCCCAAAGGCCCTCAGGTGTAGAAAGGGCCTGAGAGAAATGTTTGGCACAGCACAAATTACATGTCCGTGCTTTCTTTAAAATGGAGTCAGTACAGATGTGATCAGGCATCTGTAGCAGAGTCCAAAATGTAGCATGAACAGACAAATCAACAGCTCTGTTTTACACAATATGGTTTTCCTTTGTAGGTTAGGGAAAGTATTTACTTTGCTGTTACTTTAAGACCTTTAGTATCCATCTTTGTTCAGTGATAATCCAGATGATCACAGCTATTTTGGGTTCTTCGATCAGATGGACTAACAACACTTTGCTTTGGCAAAGCCCATAAAGAAGACTGGCGTTCTTTATTGACTTTAATGCAGCTCCACGGCAGGCAACATGACAAAGGATAATCATTTCCAAGTCAATTCAGGCAAAGCACTTAATAAACAGTTTCATGAAGGGAGATTTTATTGCATGCATCCTCTGTTAGTACACTGCTGTGTTGGGGGTTTGACCGTTGTACTTAAATGAGAGGCTGAAAACTTCCATTTGTGAATCAAATGTTTTTATTTGCTATCACAAAGAGAGAGGAAAACAGGCTTGAGCTGAATATCCATCATTTTCACCCCCAAAATACACATTCTTGGATGGAAAAGCATTGTTTAATGAGCACTAGTCAAATCACTTGAAAAAAATATTTTTAGGAACAATGTCATGCAATTTTACAATTCCTTTTTTGCTGCCATCCCAGCATCAACTTCTTCAAATGAGACCACATGGATCTACACTAGGCTGACCATATGAAAAGGAGAACAGGGTTCATGAAACTTTAACAGTTGTAGAGAAAAGGGAATTTCAGCCAGTGTCATTTGTATGCAATTAGTTCCTGGTGAAATTCCCTCTTCATCACAACTGTTAAAGTTGCAGGGGCCCTGCCTTCTTTTGTATATGGTCACTCTAGTATAGTGACTGCAACTTTAACTGTGGTGATGAAGAGAGAATTTCACCAGGAACTAATTGCATACAAATGACACTGGCTGAAATTCCCTTTTATCTACAACTGTTAAAGTTACATGAACCCTGTCCTTCTTTTTATATTGTCAGCCTAATCTACACACCTTGTCAAAAGGTTTCTATAATGCAGATACCCTGGGGGAGGAAATCTGGGGCTTTTCAGATCTTTCAGACTACAAGTCTCTTAACCCCACCAGCATGGCCAATAGTCAGGGGGTTATCAGAGGTGCCTCCTACCCTGCCCTGCTTGCACGTGCGGGGGGGGGGTAATTTGCGGGCGGGGAGAGAGACGAGGCGTGGAGGCTGCTTATTGGCTAGCCCCACATGGTGCCACCAGAGCTGGGAGGGGAAACGAAGCCTTTTGAAGGCAGGCACACCGCTCCCAGACTCACTGCGGGCTGCGCAGCTCCCTCCCTCCCTCCCTGTGGACAGTATGGGTTTACTGGTCATTTTATTGGAGGCTGAGTAAGAATTTTTTACTCTCAACCTAATTTGGTCGGGAGTTTTTTCACCTACTCCATACTGTAAAACAGTCAGGGTGCATAAATAGGCTGATTGGTTTGCAATTTGGTTAATTAAATTTGCGGCAAAACAAGCTGGGCGCATATATAGGATGATTGGTTGCAATTTTGGGTGCATAAATAGGCTGATTCGTTTCAATTTGGTCACTTTTAAATTTGCGGTAGGAACGGGCAATTTAATTATTAATGGTGAGCATTCACTGGCACTATTGTGGTGATGGGTAATGCCCGAGGCCAACCACTGAGAGCCCCATGGCATCGGTTGGGGGGATAGGGCTTACCTTTGGGGTCAACCCTCCTCGTCTACTCGTAGCCCTGCGGCACGGGAGGAGACGACACCGGAAGACCTCCCAACCCCGTGATGGGGAAACTCAGGGGTGGCGATACGACAGGCGACGCTACCCAGGCTGTGAATATCTGGCCTGATTCCAGCTACATACCAAATTGCCCACTTAGGCTTTCTCCCCCCCTGAATTTATGCTGAGTTAAATAAAAGTGGTCCATGTTTAATCCCATTTTCTGTGTGTCGTCTCGTCATTTCTCATCCTCTGCCTCGCAATTGCCTTCCAAAGCATCCGGAGGGCACCAGTTTGCCTGACCCTGCTCTCACGAGAAACATGCGTACACCTTTAGTTTTTCATCCTATCCTCCAATAGTTTCAGCTATTGGGTGGTATAAAAATGTAATAAATAAATAAATAAAATGGACATCTTTGCTGCTTCTCTTTATGTTTGTCTTTTGTGCCCATTCTACTAGTTATCACCTGGGGCTGCCATAATACCCATTCCAGTATCCTCTCAGTTCCTAAGAATTTATTAGTGAAATACATCCGTCTACCTCAAATCTTCCAGCAGTCCCTGGTGAGCTCTTCTTACCCCTTGCTTTCCTTTAGCCAATGGACAAGGTATGTTTAGGGCTGAAAGATGGTGTATAGGCATAAGGTTGTGTGTATGTTACAGGTAGTATCCAGTACTACATTAGGAAGCTTCTACTCATGCCATTGTGCCGGCAGGACCAACTGCTAGTGCCGCGGGGATTTAGTGCTTCCTAATGTAAACCCAGAAATGACCAGAAACATTTATTTCTGGATCAGGACAGTTGGTAGAGCTCCCCTCTACAAGCTCGGGTGACCAGCTTCATTCCGAAATTGAGTGTTTCTGGTTGTTTGAAGAATCACTTGCTCCCTGATGTACCCTACTGGTGCATAGACACAATAGGATATTGTGGATATATGAATGGTAGATGGTTGAGGGCTAGGTTTGATTTGAATGGAAAAAGGAACTCTGTTTGTTGAGGAGCAGAGGGACAAGTGTCAGTAGGATCTGGTGGGACAGAAACATTAGGGGACAAATCAACTATCAGTGGAGTCTGCCTATTGTGGCACCACTCTTGAGTGCATTGGAGCAGAAGACAGGTTGTGTGTCTGTGGAGATCCAGTCGTAGAGGACATGGGGCTTTATGTATTTGACTGTCCATTATATACAGACGTAAGAAAAAGTTATTTAGAGCCTCTTTTAAAGAAAGTGAAATATAGGGGTGTTAAGGAGAAATTGAGATATTTATTATATTCAACCAGCCCATATGTGATACAGAGGGTTGCACTATTTGCAGTGAAAGCTACTGGATGTGGAACAATATTTTTGGATGCTATTGGTGTGACGTGTTATCAAGATTCAGAGATATGAATACCATTTGATTGACAGGTTAATAAAGGTTTCTGTACGTTTGTCGTTCACCCACCTTACCATCTTTTCAGCTAAGAATTGTTATATATTTCATAGTTCTGTTGTTTTAATCTTCAGTGTAACTTTTTGGTATTGTATAGCAGCATTGCAAAATTTTAAGTTTGTACGTGTCGCAACGATCTGTGGATTGAGCAATGAACGGTTGGAGCAAGTTTTAGTCAATAGCCCAGTTCTCTGGGCTTCTTGGGCATGGCAGAGAGAAGAACTGATATATGGTGAAGGTTGACTTAGGGATGAGGGAAGTTCCTGGGGAAGGAGGGCAATAATGATGATTTTCGTTGGGAATCATTGTCTGGTTTGCTTTGTTTTTCTCTTTTGCTGTAATCTTGATAAATAGGAAATGCTACATTTTCCTTTAGGATTTTATTTTCATCTTGTTTCCTGAATTTTTTCAGGATCGGGTGGGTGAAACATCAAAACAATAAGCAAACAAGCAACAAAGATTAACCCAAGAGAACAAAATAATTGTCCTGTTGTGTGGAAGAAGTGTGCCTTTGGGGGCAGGTTTATGCTACTTACTTTTATACATTTTATGGGAGTTTAACTGTAATGGCTTCCCCCCAAAAGAAGCTTTGGTAATCAATCAATCAATCAATCAATCAAAAGTTTATTGAAAAAGTCTTCAGGCCATTTCACACACAATAAACACATGTCAAAAACAAACAATAAATACATGAATCATAAAACATTACTTTTAAAAAGTCTAAAATTGAGGTAATACAATATTTAAAGAGATAAAAGTACATGCTCCTATCGAGGCCCCACAAGATTTAAAAACGGTTGCATGGCTCATTTAAAACACGTTTTTCCTTTTCCATTTTCCTTAAATTGGTCGCCTTAACCGCAAAAAGGGCAACCCTCTGAGTCACAAACTGGTTGGATCCTCGTAAGAGGAAATTCAGCTTGTCCTCAACCATCCAGTTTTTCATACCCCCAAGAAATGGAGACAACTAACGTTCCCTACAACTGGAATATAATCGGCATTCCAGTAAATAGTGGGCCAGATCTTCCACTTCAGATGCAACACATATACAAAGTCTGTCTTCCACTAGAATGCCCCAGAATCTTCCTTGTTGCATCCATGTGTCCATTTGCTCGAATCGAAGATGGGTGAAGGCCATGCGTTGACCCCTTTTCATTGGGAAGAAGAGATATTTTTCTTCCTGAAATTGGGTTTTAACACTCGCTAACCATTTCATGGACTTTGTGTTTGACAGGGTATCTATGTCCATCTGTGCTCTAGTATCCAGTACTCTTTGTTTAAAAACATTTCTTATATCGGAACTGAGAGCACTTAGAACCTCCACACTAAAACTATAGTTCAATAACAATTTTGAAAAATGGACAAACCAAGATTTTCCTGAGATTTTAACTGTCTGTTCATTTAGGCATTTCTTAGGGAGTCTGGCTTCACTCATTTGAACTAGAGAAGCTTTGGCATAGTAGGGTGCCAAGAATTCACTTAGAGATCTTTAACTTCATTCACAGAACGATACTTCCCAAGGTTCGCTGAGGGAAAAAAAGAATGGCAACTAAATTGCTTTTAGGTCCATGAAATAGGCCATGGATGTTTAGACGTGCTTTCCAGTTCCGAAAGGGATGCCTATTCCCCACAATGATGTGTGTGTTTGATAATATATAAATTGGAATTAAAGCCACAATCCCTTGCTGTCAGGTTGGAGGCAACAAAAATTCAAGAAGGGACTCTTGAGAAAGCCTGCAGCAGATTCTTTGCGTCTCCTGGCAACTGATTTGATTTCATTTGTTGCATGCCATCTGATCCAGTTCATGGAACGTCAACAATAGCAGTGCCACCAAACAGATGCCTTGGGGGGCTGCAAATCTATAGCCCCACTCCCTACGTGGCTGTTGCTCAATATATCCCACGTATCCCCCAAACTGAAATTAATCTGGAGCTTTGTCAGAGGTGAGATTGCCATGAAGCAGGTACAGCTGGCTGCTTCGTCTTTTATTACCATAGAAGTCACTTCTATAGAAATGGGTATTGGTTGTAATAACGCAATCTAGAAAGACGTCTGTAGTGGTGGTGGAGGCAGCCTGTTCCACACAGTATGATATAATACGTGTGCCTCAATGGTGTGTCTCAAAAAGCCTAATTCACCATGGTTAAAGCCATGGTTTAAGGTGTCTTCTGAACAGGGCCAATGTGACGAAACTGAGCTGATACAGAGGGCCAGCTAAAGGTGTAGAGATGTTACAGGAGTGTCATAGTAGCTGTATGTTTTCAACCATTTCCTGCTCTAATAATGGTACCAAGGGAGGTGTAGAAGCCCTATGAAGATACTGGAACTCAGACATGTCATGGGCTTTGGAAGGCGGCCACAATCCTTAATTCTAAATGCATGGCAACAGCCTCCAGTAGATCAGTGGTATGGCAGAAACATTCTGCACATACTCAGAGGCACTTCACTTCATTATACAGTATTCCTTTATAGTTTGTTTGTTTTTAAGGAGGCTTAGGCATGGATGGGAAGGATGCCAAATGGGCTTGGTGCAAGGAAAAGGAGAGAGGGAACAGGACCGACAGTTGAAGCAAGTGCTGTTCCATGCCCAGCTTGTTACTCTCCTAACACTAGACAGGAGCAACATTATGAAGTGAACCTGTTATATATGAGATAAGGTTCCTCCTGGCTTAATTCAGCGGAAACACACTGGAAATTGATCAAGATATGATAATCTATCCAAGTGATAGATGATCACTGCTTTGGTATGAAGCCAGTACAGAGAGTATGTTTATGAAAACCCTTATGCTAACATAGCATGTAAAATGCCTGCATCCTCGATGCTGAGAATGTGATGCAGATGACAGCTTGCAAGAGTTTCTGCTTCCCTTGCCTTTGGTGCCATCATCCTTCAAATTTTCTCAGCTGATTTCCATTAGATTTCCATTTTTCATTTCCCTGCCTTGTCTGTTATGCATTTCTGCAGTTGCCCTTGTTTTGGCCTCCAGGGATTTTTATATTGATGCGACTTTCTGAGCCTGGGATTGTGCTTAGTCTGATCTGCGTGTTCAGAACTTCCTCACTTGCCGCCACAATGGCCATAACCCATCTCTACCAACACAGATGGAACAGTGATGAGCCTGTATACTTTTCACTATAGCTACTGTGGAGCAATGCTTATAGCAACCTTCCCCAACCTGTCACCCTCCAGATTTGCTGGATTACAATTTTCATCACCCTACGCTGCATGGAGATGATGGGAGTTGTAAACCAACATATTTGGAGAGATCCAATTTGGGGAGGTCTGGGATGGAGTAGGGATGTCCATTGCAAGGAAATCCAGCCCTTTGTGGGCCCAAAGACTCCCAGCAGCAGCAGCAGCCCAACTTGGCTTGCATTCATGAGTTGAGTGGCAGGTCAGTTCTTGAACCTCAGGAACTTTGCCAACTTTTTTTCGTTATTACTTGCAAGGCACAATTTGTGCAAAATCACGACTGTAAATATTTACAGAAATCACGACTTGTGCAAAATTTACACCACAATGTTGTGCAAATTGCAAAATCATGATTTGCATAAATTTTTAAAGCTAAAAAAAACAAAGCAACAACAACCCCCAAAACAACCACGAGCTGGCTCAATTTGTTGTGTGACGGGACGGGCCAGTTCATGGCTGAGTAAGATGGAGTCCAGGGAGGGGGAGCTAGCTAAAACTCACTGAGCTCCACCTAGGCTGACCAGATAAAATCCAGGTCAGGGCTCATGTAACTTTAACATTCGCAGAGAAAAGGGAATTTCAGCCAGTGTCATTTGTATGCAATTAGTTCCTGGTGAAATTCCCTCTTCATCACAACAGGTAAAGTTGCAGGCACTATACTAGAGTGACCATATACAAAAGAAGGCAGGGCCCCTGCAACTTTAACAGTTGTGATGAAGAGGGAATTTCACCAGGGACTAATTGCATCCAAATGACACTGGCTGAAATTCCCTTTTCTCTACCACTGTTAAAGTTACATGAGCCCTGACCTGGATTTTATCTGGTCACCCTAGCTCCACCCCTCAAATGGATTTGTCCAGCATCCCTATGTTAGAGTGTCTGTATAGAACTGGGGAAGCTTGGGCTCAAATTTCTACTCAGCCATGACGCTTACTGGGTGTTCTCAAGATAGACACCATCTTTCAGCCTAACATACTCCATAGTTTTGTTGTGAGAATAAGATTTGATAGAGTGGCGTGTGTTTGCTATTTTGAGCTTCTTCTGCTGCTGCTGCCGCAACTGCTGCTAGTCCTCTAGTACTGAGTGATCAAGTGATGTACAAAACACTAGGCCAGTGTCAACATTTTGGGGTCCAAAACTGGGCCAAAGGCTTTTGTTGAAGATGTGTCCCTTTCCTTCAGTTCAGCTCTAGCACACATGTCTGCTATCTGGTCTTGCGATTCAGGAAAGGACCTATTTGTTGAATGGAAAGAGTCTATTTTCTGTCTTAATATACAACCTGTTCTGACAATTTCCAAACCAGGCTGCTATAGATCCTTTAATGAGAGATGCCAGGAGTTGAACTTGCGGGAACTTTTGCATAAAAAAGCATGTGCTCTACCACAGAGCTATGGGCCCTCCCCAATCAGTGGAGGAAATGTTAGCCTTTCTTCACTACAGCAGATGGCAGCACTTTAATTTTGAGAAGGGTTTCCATAGCAGGGAGGGAGACACAAATGGTCCAAAATATATCAAGGTGGAACTAACAGGCTACTGAGTCCAACATCTTCTGAGAGAAAAGGCTCATCCACAAACTAGCCCTCCACCCTACTCAACCTATATGAAGACGTGTATGTGTTAAACGTTAGCCTAAAGGTGGATTTATTTCAGCTGCTCATTCTTATCTAAATACAAATGGCGGGATTTATGAGCCACTCAGCAGTGATCCAGATACATGCTGCCACCATCTCACTTGACCTTCAGGTTTATTGTCGCTGGGTTGGGCATGTTCAGAGGACCTAGTTCCATGTAGATCTCACTAAGGGGAGGCGGGAGTGGGTAGAAAGAGTGGAAAGCATTTGTGTGAATCCAATTTTTCCTTTCCTTATCTGCCTCGTAAACATTATTTAAAGATAAATGGGGAAAGAGTTCAGTCTAACAGACTATGGTCTAATGGTTCAGCTGATGCATCTAAGTTATTTAAATTGCACTAGCCAGGAAAGAGTGCACATGAGAGAGAGAGAGAGAGTATCTCTGTGTTGGAGCTATTACCTTTTCATTCCACAAATACTGGCAAAAATGTGATGCATACCAAGGTGGGGTGGGTGTGCAGTACCTTTCCTTTTAATTGTAATGAATCTGGTACTCAAGTGGATGATCATTTTATGCTAAAAAGGTGAGATCTTTTTAGGATCCACTTATAAAGGCAGGTAGGTAGAGGAGCAACTACACCTGACCTAGGACTGCAGGGAAGAAGGAGATGTAAATTCTAATGAGAGATCTGTAGAACATTGCCCTAATTTAACTATATAGGTCTGTCATTAGCACCTGCCCACTGATCCAAAAGGTTCACGCTGTGAGGTCTGACAGCACCAGTCACCTGTTTGAAGAAGAAAAGCTTCTGGATTCCACTCTTGAATTTGTGATTGGGCATTACTGGAGTTCCAATGCTAAACTTCTTGATCAAGGCTGCTCTTATAGTTTCCAGCCCAGCCACGAGAACTACATATATATGCTGGAAAGCAAGTTGTCAAATCAACATCCCACCTTTAGTATCATAACCCTACACCTTTGTTTTTCACAGGCTGATTTACTTTAGGTGACAACTTGCCTCCTAAAGCCCAACACAGCCCCCAAATCCTGCACTGTGACCTGTCAGGGATTCAACACCCCCTCCCCATTTCTGCAGTCTTGGACAGTCAGCAAAACCAGGAAATATAATGGGCTGTTGTGAAAGGCTGATGAGCTGCATTTAACTGTTTATGGTGCCGTTACAGTTTTAAATGCTGGAATAAGTGCATAGGGAACTGTAAGTCTGCAGGTGTACCTCTGAGTTGTAAGTAGGGATGTTGGAGAAATCTGTTGGAGTTCAATAAGTTTTCCTAGATTCGCCCTCTCCCCAACTTTGTTCCAGTTCCTGCTGTAGTCTCCAAATTTGTCCACAGTGAGTTGAGCCAGTTCACCTACTTTTCCAGGAATTTTGCACATTTTCTCCTGCAGATTCCACATATTGCACAACTTACTGCCGAATTTATGGAAATATGGCTACATTTGCACAAAATGCAGAACCTGAAAAAACTGGGCAAAATGTTCCCAGAGTCTGGGGGGAAACCCGCAGCTTGGCTCATAAACACAAAGCAATGCCACAGAACTCCATCGAGTCGAAAAAGGCCTGGGTTTCCCAGCAACGGACATCTCTAGGTATAACCCAGAATTAGTCCTATGCCCCAGCCAATTTCCCATAATAGTTGCAGAGTACAGCCCTCCATCTTTGAGTCAGGGTAGGAAAGAAGCCTAGGTACATCAATTAAAAAGCCAGTGTGTTGTAGTGGTTAGAATATTGGAACTGGACAAAGGATGCCCATCTGAATAAATGAGAAAGCTCAGCTGTGTCTTGCTTCCTTTGTTTGTACATATCCTGGAGATCAGAACCATGTGCTCTTGACGCCTCATGAATTTCCCCTTTAGAGGAAATGCATGCTAATTTGAAATCAAAGAATGGAAGTGTTATGAAGTTGGACTTCCTGTATTTGCATGTTTCATTAACTTCAGACTGAGGCTCATCCACCTCCACCCTCCCCCAAGTAATGAACACAGAAAGTGCAGTTTGCTGACACTTCCTGAATAATCACGTAGTATTAAAATCCAAAAACACTCTGACGGATAGCTTTGGGCAAGTCTGTGTCTCTCAATAACTAATCTCAGAAGGACATCCTGAACTAAATGTGATAAGAATAATATGTCTCTCAAGAAGTACTATTATTTGTAATGATTTCTATAAATGGGTAGGCTGAGGTACACTAACGGTCCACTGAGGTACACCAAATTCTATACACAATTACCTGGGAGTAATCCACCCACCCCATTTTAGTCAATGGAACTTACTTCTGAGTAGACATGTATAGGGTTGCACCATGAGGATCCAAAAAAGACTACACAATACATTTTCAGCATAATATATATTACATGTCCCACTTGACGTTCTTAGACATTAGAGTGATTTTTTGGGTGCCATCAACATGTGGGCCACGATCCGAATATTTTAGTGAAAAACTGCTCTTCTTCCATCCATGAATTGCTCTATTAATTATTTTGCCCTTCTCTTTTTCTGCTGTTAAGCTTCATTCTGACTTGGACAAGGGAGTGGGAAGTGTTAAGTATACATTATCAGGAGATGGAGCTGGGACAGTATTTACCATTGACGAGACCACAGGGGACATTCATGCCATAAGGAGCCTTGATCGTGAAGAGAAGCCTTTCTACACCCTACGCGCTCAAGCGGTGGACATAGATACGAGGAAGCCACTGGAACCCGAATCAGAGTTCATCATCAAAGTGCAGGACATTAATGATAATGAACCCAAATTCCTAGACGGGCCTTACGTTGCCAGTGTTCCTGAAATGTCTCCAGTAGGTAAGTAAGATTTTTAAGAACTCTTGTCACTTAAATCCTTTAACTTCATGAAATCCAAATCCATTTGTGGTGGAAATAAAAAGAGGATATCTCTGTGTGTGTGTGTCTCTGTGTGTGTGTGTGTGTGTGTGTGTGTGTGGTGGGGGAACCCACAGTGTTGTTTGTGATGTCGTTAAATAATAGATAGCACCAGGTCACACATGGTAGTGTTCCCAACACAATTGCTATGCCAGAACATGCTTGCATAGAGACTCCATTTTTGTTGACCTATGAGCGTGGTAGATATTTTTTGGGGAGTTGCATTCTTGTGGGAAAAGTAGCAGCTGCATATAGCGCAAAATGGAACCTCCATATGAATATGGGCCAGTAGTGACCCGAAAAACTGCCAAGGCAATCGAGTGGAGGGTTAATGCCATGGAGATGAGATACATTTCATGTGGCTATATATCAGTGTTGTTTATGCATGAACATCAGACAAAGGGCTAAATAAAACATTCCTCTACTCATGCACAGGAAAAGAATCTGTTTTCATATTGAAATTAGCCCCCATGCACACACACTACCAGAGATTAAAAAAAGAATGACTCCAACCCTTCAGGTGTATGTGTGTGCGTGGAATTTTGGAACAAAAATGGGTGGGGGTAGCTTTAAACCTCCCTCCCAGAGTGTCACGGTCCCAATCCAAATTGTGCCCATGCATGCTTATATAAAAACATTGGAGGTTGCCTTTTACTGAATTGGACCATTAGTCCATCTAGCCTAGTATTGAAGCGCTTGAGAAAATAAACTTATCACACCGAGCTTTGAAGACTGTTTAGTTTGGCCCGGAGGTGTTACTTTCATCTCCACATGCAATTGTGATATGGGAATGCCAGTGGCAATTGTTCTCAGTAGCATTTGGAACATCAAAGGTGCCATGGATAGTGGCTAGGAGGAAATACAAGGGTATATCCCCATGAAGAGGGATTGATCCAGTCCTCAGGCCTAAGTGACTTCAACTCGTCATGCAGGTAGGAAAAATGTCAAGGCCAGCATCGAAAACACAGGCAGCCCAGCAGGATGTTACACTATGGGACTGCACCTATGCACATCCCACAGCATGAAACTTTATTCTCCCCCCCCCCCACCACCACCACACATTTTGGCTTGGTTTACTGCATAAATATGAAATGAAAAGCCTAATTAGACATGATAGTGGAGAACTGGAATCAGATATATTGCTGCGTTTTAAAAGCCAGGAAAGAGACAATTCTATTTGGGATAATCTCTTTGGGCCTCTGAGTTCCATTTCAAACGTCAGCCTACCTTGTTTACATTTCCTTTCTGTTTTTCACATTCAAATGGGAAAAGTACACATTAGGGTATGCATTTTTTTTAAAAGAAGTGCAGACCCAAATGCACACTTTCCCACATTGATATTTTACATATATATATATATATATATATATATATAATATCACATTTTCTAAAACATGCATTTTGCAGGTGAATATCACAAGCTCAAGAATATGTGAGTTTTGACTGCAAAATGTGCTCATGTCTGCTTTCACATTCAGGGATGCATTCTGATCTAAAATGAATGGAAATGGAATTCTTACACATTCCTAGCTGCCCCGGTTTTAAGCCAAAGGAAAGACCATTCACAGAGTTAGGCACGCACATCATGATCAACAAGCCACCCTCATTATGCCTAAAGTATGTTAACCTGCTAAAACAACTACCAAAATTTCCCAAGCAACAAACACCAGGTTTTCTGTTCATGCAAGACTTGGCTCTCCATATTTAGCATTCTGATAGATTTAATGTTTCAAATGCAGTTGTTCAATCGGTAGCTCAAACAAATAATTTCGGTAAGATCTGAACAACCATCTACAATTTACATCAACAAAATGGAATTTTCGCTTTGGTCTGTAATTTCCTCTTCCTACCTTTTTCAATACCTGTGTTTAGTCCTGCATTGAGCCACATTATAACACGGTGTCTAGGTATTATGTCTGTGTTGCCATACATAGCTTCCTTAGTTTCAGGTTTTGAGAACTGAATTAGTGCTATACGGTAGCTACCAAAAGAGAGCTGACCTATGTGGGATCTGATTGTTATGTCAGAGGGCCATATCCTACTGGAGAATGGATGCACACTTTGAGTTTTCTTGAGGAAGTGATCCAAATCTTCCATATCAGTTAGCAACTTTTCAGTTTATACAGTAGTTGTGGCAAAAATCACTTTGTTGCTAGCACACACTGGCTCGGTTTGGACAACACAATAGTCAATAGTGGGGTAATAATCAACTTTGCAGTTGTTCATCTAGGGGGTACTCCCCACACAACATGGTAATAAACAATCAACTGTGGTATGGATTAGGATCAGCGCTGAGTTGACTATGGCAGCATTCAGACCACATGATAGTCAATACAACTGACGATTGTTTCCCCCACCCCCCGTTGCTTATTGTGTCGTCCGAATTCAGCCAATGTGGTAAGCGCTGGTTTTGCCACAGTTTGGAGGCACAATAGCCTATGCAATAGGCGTTAAGACCCGCTTGCTATATGTCCCTAGTGCTTCTGTATGCTTCTTTGGTGAGCAAGATGCTGTGGATTGCACTCCATATTTGGCAAATGGGGCTTTATGGAATGTATTCCTTCCTGAAACCTTCTCAAGAGATTGTAGAGAGTGGAGGGATGCAGAGGAAAAGTGAGGCACAAGGCAAGGGGATAAGCTAACCATACGGACCTAGGAAGCTGCCTTATGTCCATCTTGCCCAGTGATGTCTATTCTATTCCAATAGGGGGAGTGGTTCTCCAGGGTCTCAATCAGATGTCGCCTGCTACCTCATCCTTTTAACTGGCTATGCCAGGGATTGAACTTTGTAGCTTCTCCATACAAAGCATGTGCTTTACCACTCTACTACTACTGACTCCAGTTCATTGTCCTTCTTCTGTTCCACCTCTCCTCTCCCTTGCAACTCTACAAGGGCACTGATAGCACCTAGAAACCTATACCCCTGTTCATAGGCTACTCCTACCAAGCCTATGGCATTGAATGTGTGCAGTTTTAGTATCATGGACGGATGAGCCATGATCTCATCAAGACTGGGGTGGTTGTTGTTGTATGTTGGAGGCCAAGACCATTCTGTCCTGGCTCTGCATGAGCTGGCAGTAGTTTTGCTTTTAAATCTGTACTGAAGCGAGTGTGCATTTCTCATAATGTATGCATCAGTGTGCGCATCTTTTTGCACATTTTTTAAATGAGTCATTTCGGAATGTGACTAAAGAGTGCATTTTGGAAATGTGCACTTTTTCTTCGTGCATTTTTCAAAGGTGCGCATGTTGTTCATTTTGTATTTGGTTGGCGGAATGCATCGCAAGCTCAGAAACACAGATTCCAAGTCACAAATTGTGTTTGGATCCTGGAGGTGCACGTTGGGTCCTGGAGGTGCACATTGGGAAAGTCCATTTAAAAACTAAAACCTTGACAGAGCAAATTTCTCTCACTTCCCTAATGTCACAGTATAGCAGACAAGAGGCGGAGGGATGCAGAGAAGAGGAGGAGTTGTCCTGGTCCGTGCTTCCTGCTTTGTCCTTTCCATGAACTCTCTGTATTTCTGGCCTCCATGTCCTGCCCTCCGTGTCTGAAGGGACTGGATTGTGCTCTGCACAAGTTTAAAAAGAATAATATCAGGTCGTTGGACATTGACCCCATAATCATTTTTCCCCAGATACAAATCTGATTTCTTTGAGTCATTTCTATTCATCCTCCATGATTAAGCTGGAACGAAAATAGGACCACCCTGGAAAAGCGCCATTCTTTACATACTTAGGCTTAACACGTGTGACCTCTGTGTGTATATCAGAACATCTGTTGACGTCGTTCAAAAGAGCTAGAGCAGGTTGCAAGCATCAGAACGTACTCTGATAAACTGAATAAAGAAGCTAGTTGGCAATTTGTCCTGTCAGAGTTGCAGTGGCTTTTGAAGAGCTAAATGCAGTATCTGATTGACAAAGCATCTAGTTAATGCACCTTTTAGGCTTTTTTATCCTTATAAATCGTCCTCCCTCCTTACTAATTGATTTTCTTCTTGTTGTTTGAAGTTGAAGATGTGTTTCTATCAGCTCTTCGTAGATGATGCCTTGCAGCTTGGCTTTTTATATATATGACAACCAAATGTGTTTATTAATAGAGTAGTATACACTGGAGTTATTAGAAAAGATGACACACTCTTCACTCTCAGATATGGAATTTTCCAAAGAAGGCTACATGGATGAAAATAATATCAATTGGTTACAACACCTGGTGGGATGTATCTGTCCTTGAAATGATGAACTAACAAAGGAACCAACATTCAGAATACGATTGTCCACAGGAATATGTACACATGTCATTGAATGGTTGAAATCAATATATATTAATGTCAGATTTTTTAAAAAATACAGGTTGATAGTGCTCAGAGCTCCAGAAGAAATGTCAGTTTCATTAAAACCCCATTCGATTTCCTCAATTTTTTTTTTAATGATTCTTCAGAGCAAAAATCTCTAAATGTGTTATGGAATTTGGTTGGGAATCCTCCTCCTAAATGTTTTCATAAGAACATAAGAAGATCTGTGGTAGATCAAACCTAGGGTGACCCTATTTCAAAAACCAAAAAAAGGACACCTAGTGAGGCGGGCAGGAAAGTGGCTTTCTGGGAACTCCAGAAAGTGTGTCATCCCCCCCCCACCTTAAAAGTAGATCAGGGGAAAGTGTGTCATTCCCCCCGCTGCCCCACTCCAATTGGGGCCTTTTCTATAATGTCTGGGAATGACATGCTTTCCCCTTTAAGGCCCCGATTGGAGCAGTGGAGGTGGGAATGACACACCTCCGGAAAGCGTGTCATTCCCCCTGTCACGCTAATGGCTGCCTTAAAGGGGAAAGAGTGTCATTATAGGACATTGTAGAAAATTACAGGAAATCCCCCGACACCCAAGATAGAACAAAATCCAGGACAAATCCAGGGAAATCCTGACAGTTCATCACCCTATCAAACCAGACACCGGTCTAGTTCAGCTTTCTGACCAGATGCCTATGAGAAGTCCACAGGCAAGACATGAGCACAGGAGGCCCCTCCTGCTTCTGTTCCTCAGCAACTGATGTTGAGAGGCATGCTGCCTCGGATACTGGAGGTAATATATGGCTATCATGATTATTAGCCATTGATATCTTCATCCTCCTTGATGTTTCATCACTGCATGGGTGTCTTTTTCACTAGCCTGGACTTAGGGATATCTGTCCCTGGGAAATCCAATTATTTGTTTTCACTCGATGGAGTTCCACAGCCTGCACAGTTCACTTTGTGTTTGCACGTTAAGCTGTGGTGAGACCTACTACGTGTGAGAGGGCAATGACAATATAAATAGCAACAACATGCATTAATCCACTAGCCAGGGTATGCGCATCCATCCATCTGCCCCTATGAAATTTCAGTGGTTTACTCAAAGTGTTTTTTATTTGTTTGTGTTTTGCTTCTCTCGGGATTCTGTACATGTTTAGCCTCAGGAGAAGCTTCAACTTACCTTGAAATTTGACTTTCGACAAAAAATAAGCATCTGCTCTTTGCCACTTTATTTCCATTCCCTTCATGGAATCTGATGAACCTGAAGTTGTGTAATTGCAGAGTAAACAAATAAAACAATATGTATGGCCTGAAATGTGGTAGTAGAAGTCACTGCTCCTGTTTCTTATGCATTGTCTATATTGAACCAACGCTGATCCAATTACACTGGCTTCTGGATCACTTACAAGCCCATCTGAGGTGCTGGTTATATTCTCCTTAGCAATAGGGGTGTCAGAGGAATCCTCCCAGGAGGTAAATTTCACTGAGCTTTCAGCAGCTTGGCCCCCTGGACTTCAGCTGTCTTACCTGTGAGCTGGTCTGACTCGATCGTATCAAGTTGGACCAGCTCACGGATTTTTGTGTTTTGGTTTCTTCCTTAAAACCACCATGTACGTAAATATCGGCCACAATGTGCATAATTTATGCAAATTTCAGCCATAAATGGCTTAATTTGCACAAATTAGGGGTATAATATGTTTGTTTTGTGCCAATATCATTTCAATTTGCGCAAATTAAAGGCATAATTTGCGCAAAACTAAGCACATCATGGCCACAATTTGTATAACTTATGCAAATGTCACCCAGAATTCTCATAAATTATGGAAATTGCAGCTACAATTTGTGTAAATGTTGATTTTAAGTGTGTGTGTGTGTGTGTGTGTGTGTGTATAACTTTGGGGGATTTCGGGGGAAGGCCCACAGCTTGGGTGGCAAATGCAGGGCGAGCTGGGGACTCCAGGGAAAAATCTGGCGAGCCCCAAAAGGGCCAGATTTCCCATCAATGCCTGTCCCTACCTAGCAGTGTGCTGAATTTTCCATTTAATTCGAGCATTCATTTGGGAGGGGGTTTGAAAGAAATTGCAGCCAAAAGATGTGGCAAGGGTTAAGAATGTCGGGGTATGCAGGACTTCAATATTTACCTCATTGTAACAACGTAGCTGAGAGGTGTATGTATTCTTTATATTTCATTCTGTGCTTTGCGGCCTCTCTGACCTCTTGTGTATTGTGGAAAGCCCCCTAGATGACTGAACCAGGACTTCCTCCCTTTGAGCTTTCCAGTGCTGTTGTTTGCTGAGTTCCTGAAAGCTGAGACATTTTGGGTTTTGTTTAGTTAAAATGACTTTTAACAACAACAACTCTTCCCTCAGTTTTCCAGGCACTCAGCAGGCTTCAGTACTGGAAAGCCCCAAATCAGGAGAAGCCTACTTTTGGAAAGTTGCGGGATTGTCTTGGGTACAATTATAAAATAGTTGCCATGGTTAGTCACAAAGGACAAGTAACCCGCTCAGAGGCATTGACTGGAAATTCAGGTGACAGCAGCTAGAAGCTCCCACCTTACTTTGAAACAATTCAGCTGCCAATAAGAATATATAATTTTTTAAAGCAGTAGGCTATCTCGAGGGTTCCAGGTTGCCTGCACCTGATTTAAATAATCAATAAGGGTGTGTTCACATGACTACAGTCATTTGTTCTATATAGTATTTGCCAAGGAAGAAGCTAAGGTCGTGTATGTGTGTGTGATAATTGCCTTTGAAAAGATGCTACTTGTTTGTACTTATAACACCTTAGCAGAACACCCTTCTTTATGATGCATATGGTGAATATGGAGGAAGGACCACCATTAGTGCAAAGCCCTAATGGGGGGCATAATAGCCAACTTATCCTTGCTTGGATAGCGAAATGTACACACTGGCTCAATTCGGACGACACGATAGTCAATGGTGGGGTAATAATCAACTTTACAGTTGTTCAACTAGGGGGTACTCCCCACACAACATAGTAATAAATAATCAACCGTGGTGTGGATGAGGATAAGCACTGAGTTGTCTATGGCAGCATTCGGATGACACAATAGTCAAAACAACTGACGATTGTTTCCCCCATGCCAGTTGTTTATTGTGTCGTCCGAATTGAGCCATTGTTTTTTGTAAACTGCTCAGATGACAAATCTTACTACTGAATGATATTGGTCAGAACTATGTCCCATTGTTCATTCCCATATAAGTGGGTATTTCTCTGCACACGTACCTGGGAGGAAGCCCCATTGAAAACAGTGGGACATACTTCCAAGTAAATATTCATAGGATTGCGCTGCATGTCTTTAACCCCAAGTATACCTCCCAGAATTTGTTAATTCTGAATACACCCACTTAGGATTGGGCTGTGAGGCTGGAATCGCATGAAACTGCTTTCATCGCATGGACTTTAATGAAATTTGAACAGCCAAACTCTTTTGAGGATTCTGGGTGAAATCTTTGATTTCAGTGAGAGTAACTCTCTGGGCTGCTAAGTGGATCTAAACCTGAAGTGTATTTTTAAATGGATTACTGTTCCTAGCTGCCCATATGACTGTAAACATTAACTATATTTTACAAAAATGGCTTTTTCCAGCTACCGGCTGAATGGCTTTGAGCATCATTTTCCCTTTCCAGCTGCTGAGCTATTTTTTCCCCCTTCCTATTAGCTGGGATCTATTTATATTTCTCACATCAGAAAATGAGCAAAGGCCACCGTAATCGAGGCAGTTCTTGCTTTATGACAAGCAATAATGTCCCAGTCATCGAACTCCCATGAAGACATTGGAGATAATGAGAACAAGCTGAGATTTAAACAGATTATAATGGATATTGGGCAGAGGCTCTGACTGCTTTGTCTGTTCCCCCTCCTCCTTTTCCGGTCATGGAGCGTATCAGTAGTGAGCGAGGGGAGACATTTGGGGTCCTGCGCTTCAGGGGAAGTTGGTTCCCAAAGACCAGACGCTGATGGATTGCAGGAGTCAATCAAGGGATCAGCAGCCTTAGAGGGTGAAAAGCAGGTGGCAGCAAAGACTTCAGGATGCTAAGCAAATGGGAATCAGTAAACCAGACATGATTAATGACCTTAATTCTAGGTCTAGAAATATTTGCAGTGGAGCAGATAGTACCAAACCTGAGGAATAATCGGTGTGATAACGAAGTCATCATTAGGAGCTTGATTAATGAGCAAGGAGAGGAGGAAGTCACTGATCGCAGATATTGTGAAAAGGACAAACAGGCTCGCAGTTGAGGCCGGGGGTTTTCTAGCTTGTCGCACGTTTTTGTTTCTTTGCATGCTGTAGGGTGATGAGTTGCTGAAGTGTTGCTTCTGCCTCTTGGACAAAAACCAGCTGAGCTCACAAGTGCTATCGGCCAGAGATCTTGAGCAGAGGGGACTGTCTTCAGCTGAGGGTGGTAACCTTAGGACACTGTTTCCTGAATAAGGAGGGGTGTGAATAGAACAGGCCCATTTGGGGGATTAGATCCAGAACCTGCTCCTGTACCAGCAAATAAGTCCCAGACAGGATCTACACTGCTGTTTTAAAGCACTTTGAAGCCCATTATTATTATTATTATTATTATTATTATTATTATTATTATTTATAACCCGCCTCTCCCTCCGGATCGATGTGGGGAACAACAACAATATAAAACACAAGAATCACAAAACAGTTAAAATTTTAAAAACAAAAAAAATCCCATCATTAAAAACATCTTAAAATTCATCTGGATAGGCCTGCTCGAAGAGAGCAGTTTTCATGACTCTCTTAAATTCATGAAGACTGATAATTTGTCTAATCTCCTCCAGCAGACCATTCCATAGTCTGGGAGCGATGGAAGAGAAGGTCCTCTGGGTAACACGCGTCAGCCTAGTTCTGGCTGGCTTGAGTAAGTTCTTCCCAGAGGACCTGAGCGTGAGGGGCGGATTGTATGGGAGAAGGCGGTCCCGCAGGTAACCTGGACCCAAACCATGTAGGGCTTTGAAGGTAATAACCAACACTTTATACTTCGCTCGGAAACTGATTGGCAGCCAATGAAGCGATTTTAAAACTGTGACAACTGTTTTGGAGTGTGTCCTGGGCCCCAACAGTTGTCAGTACTGTTATAAAGTGCTTTAAAGCACTTTAAAACAGCAGTGTAGATCCACCAAGGCCATCCCCTTCTTTACAGGAGTTATGGGCAGAGCTTGGCAAACCAGCGACGTTCCCGCTTGCCCAAATTAAACTTGATGCTTACCTCTGCTTTGATTTCCACGAGCACTTGCAATTGCTGTTCAGTTTGCGCAAACAGGAAAATTGCACAACGTGAATGTGATCAAATGGGGAAGTTGTCTTTTTTTTTCAAAGTTGTGTAACTTCCCCCCATAGAATCAAGCATGAAATTGCATTTAAAAAAAAAAAAAAAAAGTGCAATTTTCAAATGTTTGAGAATTTGGGAACATGTTTGGAGAACACATTCTCCTCCTCTTGGTCATGTTTGAAGTTGTGAACAGGGCATGTTTGAAAGTTTTGTGAGAGCAAAGGCAATCCTCAAAACGCATTACCCATGAGTTCCCCCCCCCCTCTCTGTCATTTTAGACCTCACTCAACTGGAACCAGATCTGCTGGATGCCCAGTGATGTCGTGAGAGTCTGAGATGGGGGTGGAGTTCAGTGAACCCCTCCCTGCTCAGCCTCCTGGACCCCACTCTCCAAATTGCCACACTTCCTGCCCCCCCCCTTGCTGGCTAAGCACAGTGCAGTCTTTCAACGTTTGGCAGCCACCCGCTCCCTCACCGAGCCACCATTTTGTGCAGAAATGGTAGCTTGTGTTTTTCCATTAAATCAAAATTTCTGTAATGGGGCCATCTATGCAATATTACAGGCATTAATGATCCAATCACTGCCATTTATGCAACATTACATTACAGAAAAACACAAGCTGCCATGTTCTACTATTTTTTCAGTATTACTTAAGATACTATCTTTGCCTACTCTCATGTTAGTGTGCACGGCCCTGATTGCCTGATTTGGGCAATGGCACTCCAGGACGTAGGAATTAAATCTATTTTTCATGAAATTACAACACCCCCATGTGTGTGTATGTGTGTGTGGGGGGGTGTTCAAAAAAGTCTCCAATGGAACCAATTGGCGCTTTTTTGTTGTTGTTTTTAACAACAGAGGGGATGGAATTTCAGAACCATAATCACCCATGCTTACACAACAGTAAGTGAAGTAGTACCCTCAGCTATACTGCTAAGATTAGTTAGGCTAGGCTGACCATATGAAAAGGAGGACAGAGCTCCTGTAACTTTAACAGTTGTAGAGAAAGGGGAATTTCAGCCAGTGTCATTTGTATTCAATTAGTTCCTGGTGAAATTGCCTCTTCATCAGAACAGTTAAAGTTGCAGGGGCCCTGCCTTCTTTTGTATATGGTCACTCTAGTATAGTGTCTGCACCTTTAACTGTTGTGATGAAGAGGGAATTTCACCGGGAACTAATTGCATACCAATTACACTGGCTGAAATTCCCTTTTCTCTATAACTGTTAAAGTTACATGAGCCCTGTCCTCCTTTTCAGATGGTCAGCCTAGAATGTGTAGTTTGGCCCATTTTATTAATTGAAACTTGAAAATGGCAATGACAAAATTTAGAGAAGTGTGCAGTCTGAATGGTAATTCTGTTCCAATCTACACATTAGGAATTAGGTTAATTTTGCTAAAAATGCAGACCAAACGAAATTATTTTCTTTCCCTATCCTCAGCAGGCCATAGAGTTTAAGTTCAAAGAGACCTAAGAGGGAAAATCAATGGCAGCCAAGAACCTGTGATATCTTTGAATGGATCTGGCTGTGATCCTAGTTCTGCAGTGGATTCAAATGCATTTGGATTTCTATGAATCTGACCTGGGGATTCCACAGCAGACTGGCTATTCTGGAGTTGAAAGATTCCACAGACTTGCAGACAGTTTTTTTTAAAAAAAAAACTTTCTGAAATTTAGCTCAAATTGACTCAAAGAAAAATATTGGGGAAATAAAAACATTGATTGAAAACGAACAAAATGTGCATTTGTTACACAACTCCCCTGTTACAATAGCTCCCTCCTTGCTGTGTTTCTGGAGGCAGGCAAAAATGTCTTTGTTCTGGCAGGCGTTTGGGGAATACTGTGGACCTCTGTTATGCATTGAGTTTCTTATTGCCATTTGCATTTTCAATGTTTTCAATGTTTTAATATCACAGCAGGTTTAATTATTTTTTCAACATTTTTATATTGCTATTTATATGTTTTAATTGTATATGTTTTAATTTTGTATAGCTGCCTGGAGTCCCAGTATTGGGGAAAAGTCAGGATATAATAATAATAATAATAATAATAATAATAATAAGGGATTTGCATATTTTGGGTAGATTTGTGCATTTTCAGAATTGCACATTTGTGCAAGTGCGTACAAACGCAAGTTCAGGAAACTGAGAAAAATCCAATTCCATCAACCAGCGAAACACAGATGGAACAGATTTAACAAAATCTGTGCATCTCTAGTTCTGCCTTCTGTTCTCCTTCAAATGAGGATGCTGTTGTAACGCTCTAACCCCTTGCATTCATTGAAGTCAATAAAGAGGTCTCTTAGGAAAGCAATCAATCTTTTATTTAGCAAATGACCCCTTCCTTCTGCTGAAGGGAGTTTTAAAAGTAGAAAGCATTTCGCCCCAGGGCGTAATTTAGCTATGCAAACCACACAGTTGATCCATTCAAGAGAAAGAGAGAGTCACTTCTCAGAGGGATCCAAATCAAGCCTTTTCTGAGCCACCAATCTTTCCAAGCGTCTGCTTCTGACCTCCCTGATCTGTGCGCGCTTTTCCCTCCTACGGAATTTGGCATCTCTGAGGTTGCTTGCTCCCTCCAGAAGAGGAAGGCTGTTTCTCAGCCAGAGGGTTATTGACATCAGGAGAGATAAACGCTGGGGACAAGGCCATGGGAACCACATCCTCCCCTTCTGGTATGGACTGGAATGTCTGTTCGAGTTCAGAATCAGATTCTGAATTAATGTCTGACAGCCCTTCGCCCTGTGCAAGGGGAGAGGAATTAGACACAACAGATAGATCCAGTATTTATCCTCTTATGGACTTCATGGAAATTTAACTGGGTCTTCACTTTCTTCAGATGAAAGTCCTGTGCTTTCGAAAATGCCCATTGCTGATTCTCAAGCTTGGAAAGAAATGAAAAGGCAGACTGCAGGTGCTCCATCTTCCAGTGCCTTGTCTCTTGAGAGGCATTAAAGACGCTGTAGTTTGAATTAGTCAACTTGCTTACACCCTCTTTGGTTCATTGACTCCAGAGTCACGCTCTTTCCCTTGTGATTTTCCACTCCACGTCCCCTCAAGCCTGCAAGCGAACCAGACAGTTTTCGGCAGATGCTCTGTCATAGCTCTTGCATGTTGCGCTCAAAAACCCTGTGTTCACAGGCTTTTAGTCCTGAACCAACAATAATCAGTGAACATAATCCAGCGAGACAAAACACCTTGCTGTTCAAATAATAGATGATCTTGCTGTTCACCCAGATGCCGCTATTAAAGCAGCAGGAGGAACATTCCCTTCTACCTTTTTTAAAGCTCTATCAAATCAAGTTGAGAAAATATGTATAAGATGATAAAATGGTCAATCCTGACCATCTGGTACTGGAAAAAAATGTAATTATGCCTTGGCAGTGGGGGGTTGGGGGGGCGTGATTTATAGAAATGTCTGTTTTCAAAATGCAATAAAATCCTAATTACTAGTGTCATAAGATAGGTATACTGAAGTTTATGACACAGTATGGTAGCTAAGTCATCTAGCACAACTTCAAAGGCAGAGTCAGCTGATGGACAATTTGAAATAGCAGAGGGATTGGAATTGTCTAAGCATTTGTCTTCAGTACTTAAAAGCTGGTTGCCAGGTTGCAAGCTGTAGATCTTCCCTGTTGCTTTAAATCCTCCCATGGATCAGCAGCTCCTCCCCCTGGCCCCATTTTCACCTGGTCTTCCCATCCACACACTCTCCTCTTGCTGAAATAACGAGCAGGACTAGGCTGACCATCTGAAAAGGAGGACAGGGCTCATATAACTTTAACAGTTGTACAGAAAAGGGAATTTCAGCCAGTGTCATTTGTATGCAATTAGTTCCTGGTGGAATTCCCTCTTCATCACAACAGTTAAAGGTGCAGGTACTATACTAGAGTGACCATATACAAAAGAAGGCAGGGGCCCTGCAACTTTAACTGTTGTGATGTAGAGGGAATTTCACCAGGAACTAATTGCATACAAATGACACTGGCTGAAATTCCCTTTGCTCTACAACTGTTAAAGTTACAGGAGCCCTGACCTGGATTTTATAATAATAATAATAATAATAATAATAATAATAATAATAATATTTATTTGTAGCCCGCCTCTCCCTCCGGATCGAGGCGGGGAACAACAACAATATAAAACATAAAAATCACAACAGTTAAAAAAAAATTAAAAACAAGAGAAAAATACAACATTAAAAACATCTTAAAATTCATCTGGATAGGCCTGTCGGAAGAGGACAGTCTTCATGACTCTCTTAAATTCATGAAGACTGCCAATTTGTCTAACCTCCTCCGACAGACCATTCCATAGTCTGGGAGCGATGGAAGAGAAGGTCCTCTGGGTAACACCCGCCAGCCTAGTTCTGACTGGCTTGAGTAAGTTCCTCCCAGAGGACCTAAGTGTGCGGGGCGGATTGTACGGGAGAAGGCGATCCCGTAGGTACCCTGGACCCAAACCATGTAGGGCTTTAAAGGTAATAACCAACAATTTATACTTCGCCCGGAGTCACCCTAGTGTATTGTAGTGCTTAGAGTGTTAGACTGGGATTTGGAAGATCAGATTTCTGGTTTCCACTCTGCCATGGACCTCACTGAGTGAGTTTGGGCCATTCTCTGGCCTAACCTACACCAAGCAGTAAAACACACTGTAAATTACTATTGCAACTGAGTGTGGCAAACGGCACTGGCTGAAAAGCTCACACAGCAAAGCTGGTTGCCTAAAGGACTTGCTGAAGATCATTTTTATGAAAATTGGTATCCATTTATATCCTTTGTTAATGAGTGCAGGGATTTTACTTGCCCAGCTGGCAGCTATTGGTCCTTATGGAAAGGTAATCTGCGCTCCAAGAAAAATATTGCACTATGAAAGTAGTATGAAAACAGTGTATAAGAAGCAGGAGCCACATTACTGCTTTATAGCAGTATTGAAGTGCACTGATAACCGATGGGGCCCATTGACACATATCATATACCACTTTCATACCACTATATCCTGCTTGGTGTGGCTCCTGCCTTTTATATACTCCTTTCATAGTGCAATATCCTGCTTGGTGTAGATGAGGCTAGACACTCAGCCTAACCTACCTCACAGGGTTGTTGTGAAGATAAAATCAAGGGGAAAATTATCACGTAAGCCACCTTGGGTTCCTGAAAAGAGGGGGTAAAGTGGGATATAAATGTAATAAATAAATGAAATTACATAAAGGTCCATTTAGTGCTTAGTAGCCTTGTAATAGTAAGTTGTCTAGAGTAAGTTGATACCTTTCTTCAAGGTAAGACAAAGGGCTGGTTCATACATGCAAGTCACTCGTTGACTTTAGTGCCAAACAGTGATTTGCAAGTGTGAATGAGCCAACATAGATGAATCTCCCCAGACAAAAGTGTAATGTTACCTAATGTCTGTTCAAAGGCAAGGCTTTTCAATGCAGTCAGTTCAGATATTCAGCTGCCCATGAATAGGGTGACCATATGGAAAGGAGGACAGGGCTCCTGTATCTTTAACAATTGCATAGAAACGGGAATTTCAGCAGGTGTCATTCATATGAATGCAGCATGTGGTGAAATTCATCACAACAGTTAAAGCTGCAGGAGCCCTGCTCTCTTTTGTATCTGATCAAGAAGCTAATGGAGTTTCAGGGGAATTGTGCACTTTCCTGAGGCCCCGGAAAGTGAGCTTTGTTAAGGGCTTGGGAGTCTCACACACCCTGTATGGCACACAGGAGAAAAGGACAGAGAACCACAATTTCCCCAAGACTGAGGAAATTGAGTATTTTTTCCCTCCACTGAAGTCTGAAAAATTGCTAATGTTGACTTGTGCCCCTAACATGTGGAATTTTGCCGATTGAATTGGTTCAGAAGGAGGAATTTAGATAACTTAACATTAAAATGTGAACTGAAGGCATTTCTGCCTTATCTATACTTCTTTCCAATGCCCTCTGGTGGATTTCCCAGAAGCACCTAGTTAGCCACTGCTGGAGACTGTATGCTAAATTAGGTGGACCTTTCCTCTGATACAACAGGGTTCTTTTTACACCCTTACCCTCCCTTTCTATTTTGGATACAAACTCAAAGCGGCAAGTTGCACCCATTTTAAAATTCTGTAAAAAATTCTGATATAAAGAACATAAAACTAAAAACATAAAAATTAGATGCATTCGCAATCATAGCTAGAAACTGCCTATTTCATAGGTCTGATGGAACACAAATGTCAAACCCACTGGGTTTTTAAAAGCTGAAAGAGGCCATTGCTACAATTTACCAATGGACGGGGTGGGAATAAAACAGTTTGAGCTTTGGTGATGGTTATGGTTTCTCTATCTGGAAGAAGCACCTCTATAGATTTGGGTGTGCTAAGGCAGCCTGCATATATTCCTGCTTGTTAGCTACCCATTCAGCCTGTAAAACTGCAAATAAGCCCACTTTAAAAATAAAACAAAATGAAAAGCTCAGGGGAGGGCCGATAGCTCAGTGACAGAGAGCCCATGATTTGCATGAAGAAGCCCCCAAATTCAGTTCCTGGCATCTCCAGTCAAAAGGACATGCGGTAGAAGATACAGGAAACACCTCTGCCCCTTCGCCTGGAGAGCAGTTGCCAATCACAGCAAGCCACCCTCCCTCCAACCTGGTGTCCTCTGGATGCTTTGTACTACTACTCCCAGCATTCCTGACCATTCCTGACTACTGATCATGCTGACTGGGACTGACTGGAGTTGAAGTCCAAATATCTAGTCCAGGATTGTCTAGTGCGGCATCAAGTTGGGGAAGGCTGTACTAGGCAATCCTGGACTAAATGGAAAATATGAGCCTATCTACACCACTGCTTTAAAACAGTTTATAACAGTTTTAAAACTGTGATGAACTGGTTTAAAACTGCTATAAACCGTTTTAAAGCAGTATTGTAGATAGATAGGCTCTCAGATGATCCGACGTAGGCAGCTTTCTATGTTTAGTATGCCTCCAGTACTGTCCTCCAAAGGAAGCTGTAGAAAACCACACTGGAATTTTCTAACTGCATTGTAAATGGAAATGTGAAAAAAAATGTGCCTTTGGTGTGTTCTTATTGTTGTTTTTAGAATGTTTATGGTGAGGAATGCTGGAAGTTCTAGACCAAAAACATCTGGAGGGCACCAAGTTGCAAATAGTAGGGATGTGCAGAGCAGGTCTGCTGCTCTCCAAAATTCAAGGAGCTCTGATGTGATGATTCTCCTCTCTGATTTTTGGAGGGGGTCCCTCTCCCCTCACCATTGGTTAACCCATCGGAAAATGTTCCGTTTTTGGGTAACCGCGCTATTATCATCAATGGGAATTAACAAAAATGCTTACATCTCCGTCATTTTTAGAGAGAAAGCGATGAAACTTGGCACCCTGGTAGACCTTAAGTAGGACTTTAGCCATTCCAAGTTTGAAGGAGATCACTTCATCCCTTGATTTGTAGGATTTTTTTATTTAAAAAATCCCCTTCAAACCATTCCCTTCAACCTCCCTCCCCACGCACAGACACACACACTTCAGATGCACTTTATCTTCTCTCAAGAGAGTTTGCAGAAGTTTCAGAAACTAGAAACCTCCGACAAAAATCGAAGTCCCCTATCTCCATGTGTGGAACAAGAAAACACACACACACATACACACTCAATAGCAAACAAAGGGGAGTGTGGGCAGACACACAGAAAGAAAAGAAAACCCAGCAAAGAAAGCTGACTCTGGCTGTGTCAGGAGCTGGAGCTGGAGAGGTGTTTCTTGTATTCCCTCCCCCCCCCCGCCCAATATTAGGTGCACCCTTTTCTCTACTGCTGCAGGTGGTGGTGGTGGTGGTGGTGGTGATCCTTCTGAAGTGCAGGAGAAGAACTCTGGTGTGGATGGTGTTGAGGCTCCATCCACACCTTTCCTTCAAAACACAACTCTAGTGCCTGGGATCATTTTTCTTTGGCGGCTGAAGATCCCAGATATGCTAGATCTTAAGAGGCTGCACCCCCTTTGAGCCAAGGGTCAGTGTCAGGCTGGTAGTAGCAGCACCAGTGCGGTGGTCAAGGCTCCTGACCCACACGCCCAGAGGTAGGCCATGCTGGACCAGTGGGGCAAGGGCAGAGGGGTCTTCAAAATGCCCCCAGATAGGAAGATGCTACTTCCGAAACGTTCAGTCAGCCTCAGCCGCATTGTGAAAGAGCAGTGCTACGGGCTCTTTCTTTTTATATAATTGCAATCCCTCCCCCTAAGCAATGTGATTGGAGGGGGGACAGGGAGGAGACTGTGGCTATTGGTTACCCATAGATGTTAATTGCAAAACTACCCCTCCCTCAGCAACAGCGTCTTCCTAATACGGAAGTGTTCAGTTAATTGTCCATCAACATAAAACGAGCCCTCACGTAGCCTAAAAAAACTTCAGATCCCTTTGGACCCATTTGGGGCTCCAAACAATCTTCTAACTGCACCCTGGGTTTCCGATGGTTTTGAAACTGCCCCCTAACCACACCACGATTTCAGAGGTCTATCGGACCCCCCCCCCGATGTTCAGTGCAGAGCGCACACCCCTAGCAAATAGCCATTTCTGCTTCCAAAATGTACTTTGATAGATACTCAAAGCCACTACCTTTTAGGTGGCAAGTGGTTCCTTCCATTCATATTCTTTTTTTACCTAAATTATTGCCTCTGGAAAACTAATTTGCCCTCTCTGCCCATTTTTTTCCTTTCTTTCTATATATTGAGTTATAGGCCCATCACTTGACCAGGCAGGGGACAAACCTTAGTATGAAAAATAAATAGCTCTTCTTAAGCATTTCTGCTCAGAATATGTGTCCAGTGTGCTTTTTTCTCTGACTTTATCTTTATACCTATATTTTCAGGAAGAATTTGTGTTTTATTATTCTTCAAAATCAGGCATATTTGTTGTACCCTTCCCAGCAACAGTAGAGCTGAGAGCACTTGAATGTTTGGGCTTGACACAAAATAGCTTGAGCTGCATGGAGACTGTTTTTGTCACCTATTGAAAACTGTTATTGATTTTTCCATCTTCCTTTGCCTGAGTCCCAAAATTGTGATGATGGCCTTGTCATGTCACATGGCCACTATGCCATAATATCTGTACAATATACTGAATATGATGGACAGATGTAGGTCACTCTTCTTTACCCAATGTCACATGAACTATATCGGCAGTCAACTTTTGCTTTTATGGGCAGAAGGAAGTCCCATCAGCAATCTGGAAAGCTAGGAAGGCAGTAAATTGTGTTTATTGAACCTGCAACCTTTCACTGAAGAGAGAGCTCCTCAAATGCCCCATTTTCCCTTGGAATGGAATAGGGTAGGGTAGCTTTAACTCCAGATGTTTCAGAACACATCTCTCAGGATTCCTGAACATTGGCCATGTGACTAGGATTGGGAATTGAAGTACAGAACATCTGAAGGGTACAGGGTTGGGGAAGCCTGACATAGGGGGATGCCACCGCTCTCTCCTACTTTGGAGAAACCATCAATAACTTTGCGACATCATCCAACCCATCTCCAGTCCCATTAGCATCCTTGTCCTCATTCCAAGCATGACAACAGCAAACGCTAAAGGAAGGGGCAAACACTACCATACTTAACAAGCGTGGAAGAAAACTGAATGTGGGATAGGAAAGCAGAAGCGAACAATAATAACCCAGAACAGCTTCACTGCCCACTTCCCCAACTCTTGGTAGGTACTGTGTTCATTTTCTCTACATATACATATACCTTCGGTATCTACCCTTAAATTTATTTGCATGGACACATTTGCAAAAATACATTCACCAGACTGAATGAGCTCTTTTGGTTTAAGATGACAAATCACTAATATAAAATTATTAGCAAGTTCATGGGAGTGTGAAATCACAGTGCAGCCTGGATGCCATCCAAACTCTGTGGGTAAAAATATTTCTTTCTCACATTGCAATTTAAGCATTATTTTGTAATGGCCTTGTTCTCCACTGCCTGGAGAATAAGGGGAAAATGTGCTGGAGGAAAAAATAGAGGGAGATCAGTAAATTAGAAAGACAATGCAGTGTAATTGCCATAGCATTGAAAAGTGGGTTGAGGAGGGGGGCATTATCAGTGATGAAGGATTATCTGTCTAACATAATTTTTACAATAAGTAGAGCACATAGTAGTTTTTCACCTCTATTTAGAAAACTATGAAAGTAGAGATGACGCAATACAAATAGTGAAATAATTAGATTTACATAGGTATTATGCAAAGTTAATTTCCCCCCCCCCCACTTATGCGCAAGGGGTAGGTGTCAGTAACTTGAAAAGAGCATAAATCCTGTTTTGTTCTGTTTAAAATCTTTTTTGTAAATACAATTCTTGACTGTATTAAGGCATTTCTAGCAAGGTGTCCTTATCCAGGTGGGAACATAAAAGTAGGCTTCCATTCACATATCCCTGGCTGAATGGTGAGTTATATGTGCAAAACAGTGGGTGTGCTCAGCTAATCCAGCAGCTTGGTTGTGTACATCCAGTGCTGTGAATAAAACCGGAGTCCTAACAGCCAGCTGTTTTGGAAGAGGGGGCTCCCCTCATCCCCTTTTCTTCATCAGTGGGATTTTAGGTTCATTTGTGTGTGTGTTTATAACAGGGACATATGCACATAACTTCAAGCACTATACAAACTCCATTGAATAGAAGGCAGGATATGGGATTATCACAACTGGAATATTATGTACTTTTTTTTTTCTTTTTAGACATGTCAGTAGATAAACTTTGTTTGTCTGATTAACAAGTTTTTGTGGTGTGTTTGATAATCTGCTTCTGGCACACCGTAACCTGAGTGTCTGGATTAACCTTGAGGTAATTGGAGTAGTTGTAAACTGGGACCACAGTGCTATCAAATGTTATTTTTTATGTAATTGGAAAATTGCTAAGGAAGTCCAGGACTGTAACATTTGACTTCAAAAGACGAAATTTCTCTAAAATGGAGAAACTGGTAAAAAGGAAGTTGAGGGAGGGAGAAGATTGAATTACTCCAAAATGCTTGGAGGTTATTCAAAACCACAATAATAGAAGCTCAATGAGAATGTATACACAGTCAGGAAAGGGAACACCAAGCCCTGATCCCCAGCATGGTTAATAAGCAGCGTCAAAGCAGCTGTTAGATAAAAGAGGGCTTCCTTCAGAAAGTGAAAGTCTTGCCGGACTGAGGAAAACGCATGGCTTTTGGCCTTTCAATGAGGCTCCTGTCCAAATAATGCCACTGCTCAGTCCTCCAGCCATGATACTACAACCTGGGTGACCCCTCTGCAAACCCCACCCCACTTCTGCCAGGTTCTCACAGACAGCTTCCAGTTTCCCTCCTTGTCAAGGGTGACTCCGCAGGTGGACATGGGGTAGGGTGACCATATTTTGGAAACCAAAAAGGAGGACAACATGGTCGGCCCCCAAGGGGATGTCCCCACCAACATGTCTGGCCCCAGGGGACGTGTCCAGCACCAAGGGGGAGTACCCACCTGAACATAGCCTTGGTCACATGTCTGATTTTTACAACACACAATTAAGACAAATATGTTCTACATAACATCTTAATGTTAAAATCACTGAAATAAAGAACAACGTATCTGAAATTAACTTCACTTACTCTACTTTTGTAGCTTTTGCTGTACTTTGAAGCTTTTGCTATACTCTGTGTGATACATTCTCCCCTTCCCTCAAATATATTTTTGTCGAATTTCATAATTTTTCCCCCTTCCCGGATTTGTTACCCAAAATCCTGGCAAATCTGTTTTTTTTTTTCCTGTCATATGGTCACCCAAAATGGGGAGTAGAGCAACTCCCCCTTCCCTACTCTGAAAACACTGACACAAATAAGCTCACACTGATTCTGACATTCCACAAGCTGAGTAGGCCCAAACCCTTCTGGACTACTTTTATTCAAATCCTGGCTATCACCTACAAGGCTTACTGCAGTGTAGAAGCTGGGCCCCGACACTTTCTTTTCGCCAGGCTCCTCATCTTGAACAGCTATATGGCAGGCAAGTATAGCGTCATCTAGGGGTGTGCATCGGATCGGATCCGATCCACGATCCGAATCCGATCCGACCCAAAATCGGGAAAATCCGATCCGATCCGATCCGGACAACCTCCGATCCGATCCGATCCGATCCGATGAGGTCCGATCCGGATCGGACGCCATTTTGAATGCTTTTTCCCATAGCCAAGTATTGTTTTACAAAAACGCCTATAACTTTTTCATTTTTAAAGATAGAAGGATGAAACTTGGGCACATTGTAGACTGGTTAGGGGTAGTTATCTGTGAGAAATTTCAGAAAGATTGGTGCATGCATTTTGTGGCAATTAATTTTTTAATAAATACCCAGGAATGCCTATAACTTTGTCATTTTTAAAGTTACACACATGAAACTTTGCCACATTGTAGGGGGTACCTTGGGACCTATGTGTGTGAAATTTCAGAAACGTAGGTGCTTGTCTTGTGTGGCAATTAATTTTTAGAAAAATGGGTAGTAGTGGGGTAAATACAGTTACGCCTCCCATTTTTTTATTTTTGAAGATACAAACAGGAAACTTGGGCACATTACAGGTACCACTTGCCTTGATATGTGTGTGAAATTTCAGAAACATTGGAGCTTTCCTTGTGTGGCAATTAATTTTTGAAACAATGAGGAAAGAAACACCTATAACTTTGTCATTTTTAAAGTTACACACATGAAACTTTGCCACATTGTAGGGGGTACCTTGGGACCTATGTGTGTGAAATTTCAGAAACGTAGGTGCTTGTCTTGTGTGGCAATTAATTTTTAGAAAAATGGGTAGTAGTGGGGTAAATACAGTTACGCCTCCCATTTTTTTATTTTTGAAGATACAAACAGGAAACTTGGGCACATTACAGGTACCACTTGCCTTGATATGTGTGTGAAATTTCAGAAACATTGGAGCTTTCCTTGTGTGGCAATTAATTTTTGAAACAATGAGGAAAGAAACACCTATAACTTTGTCATTTTTAAAGTTACACACATGAAACTTTGCCACATTGTAGGCGGTACCTTGGGACCTATGTGTGTGAAATTTCGGAAACGTAGGTCTTCCCCTCCCGCTTCCCGTGAAGAAAAGGAAACACTCTCTCGTCTCGATCCCTTTGATCCTTGCTAGTAGTATCCATTACAGGGCTCGTGTTTCCTTTCCTACTTTCACTTTTCAAGCAGAACGGCTGAGCCTAGCTGAGTTTTGCAGCCATGCGTGCAAGGAAGGATCACTCTGGTCTCGATCCCTTTGATCCTTGGTAGTATCCATTACAGGGCTCGTGTCTGCTTTCACTTTGTACTCAAGCAGACACGAGCCCTGTAATGGATACTACTAGCAAGGATCAAAGGGATCGAGACCAGAGTGATCCTTCCTTGCACGCATGGCTGCAAAACTCAGCTAGGCTCAGCCGTTCTGCTTGAAAAGTGAAAGTAGGAAAGGAAACACGAGCCCTGTAATGGATACTACTAGCAAGGATCAAAGGGATCGAGACGAGAGAGTGTTTCCTTTTCTTCGCGGGAAGCGGGAGGGGAAGACCTGGCCTCTGTAGAAATTTTTTTGAAACATGTAATTTAAAAATTCCATAGCCATCAAATGCCTGGACCTATAATTCTGAAATTTCTGACACATATCTACCCCTAACCTATCTACAAAGTGAGCAATGTTCAGACTTCTAACTTTTAAAATAAAAAAGTTATAGGCGTTTCTTTCCTCATTGTTTCAAAAATACCTTGCCACCACATGCCTGGACCCAGCTGTCTGAAATTTTACACACATATCAAGCCAAGTGGTACCTGTAATGTGCCCATGTTTCCTGTTTGTATCTTCAAAAATAAAAAAATGGGAGGCGTAACTGTATTTACCCCACTACTACCCATTTTTCTAAAAATTAATTGCCACACAAGACAAGCACCTACGTTTCTGAAATTTCACACACATAGGTCCCAAGGTACCCCCTACAATGTGGCAAAGTTTCATGTGTGTAACTTTAAAAATGACAAAGTTATAGGTGTTTCTTTCCTCATTGTTTCAAAAATTAATTGCCACACAAGGCAAGCTCCAATGTTTCTGAAATTTCACACACATATCAAGGCAAGTGGTACCTGTAATGTGCCCATGTTTCCTGTTTGTATCTTCAAAAATAAAAAAGTGGGAGGCGTAACTGTATTTACCCCACCACTACCCATTTTTCTAAAATTAATTGCCACACAAGGCAAGCACCTACGTTTCCGAAATTTCACACACATAGGTCCCAAGGTACCGCCTACAATGTGGCAAAGTTTCATGTGTGTAACTTTAAAAATGACAAAGTTATAGGCATTCCTGGGTATTTATTAAAAAATTAATTGCCACACAAAGCAAGCACCTATGTTTCTGAAATTTCACACTCATAGGTCCCAAGGTACCACCTACAATGTGGCAAAGTTTCATGTGTGTAACTTTAAAAATGACAAAGTTATAGGTGTTTCTTTCCTCATTGTTTCAAAAATTAATTGCCACACAAGGAAAGCTCCAATGTTTCTGAAATTTCACACACATATCAAGGCAAGTGGTACCTGTAATGTGCCCAAGTTTCCTGTTTGTATCTTCAAAAATAAAAAAATGGGAGGCGTAACTGTATTTACCCCACTACTACCCATTTTTCTAAAAATTAATTGCCACACAAGACAAGCACCTACGTTTCTGAAATTTCACACACTTAGGTCCCAAGGTACCCCCTACAATGTGGCAAAGTTTCATGTGTGTAACTTTAAAAATGACAAAGTTATAGGCATTCCTGGGTATTTATTAAAAAATTAATTGCCACAAAATGCATGCACCAATATTTCTGAAATTTCTCACAGATAACTACCCCTAACCAGTCTACAATGTGCCCAAGTTTCATCCTTCTATCTTTAAAAATGAAAAAGTTATAGGCGTTTTTGTAAAACAATACTTGGCTATGGGAAAAAGCATTCAAAATGGCGTCCGATCCGGATCGGACATCTGGTCCGATCCGATCCGACCAGCCTCCGATCCGATCCGATCCGATCCGACCCCCCAGGTCCGATTCCGATCCGCTATCCGATCCGATCCGGGGGGTCAGTGCACATCCCTAGCGTCATCCCCTCCATGCTGGGAATAGCTGTATGCTTGTACCTGTTGAATTTGGCTGCTACAGATGGGTGAGAACTTTGTTTCAGTTTGTTTTTGAGAAGAATTTACCAAAATGTGCAAAGTTTATATTCAGTAGAGAAAGAACATGGTATTTTAAAATATTGAATTGAGGAGAAAGCCAAGCTGACAGATTCGCCTATCCCCAGTTGTGCGTTGGGAGTTTACAACATACTCAACATGGCAACTCCCTTAAAATCGTACTTGCATTTCACAAAACGTGCCCTTAATTTTGAGGGTTGTTTCTCAAATGTTTGGGCAGGATTTAGAATGGAACAACATAATGGGCAAGATCTGGACATTGAAATCCATGGGACATGATTTAAATTAGACATGTCTAACTTAAGTTCCATTGATTTCAGTTGGTCTACTCTACTGTTACATATAATGAAGTCTCAATCCAACCCATTGTAGGAGAAACTTTGAAAAATAACAGGCCACTCCCTAGGCTATACAAACACATTTTTGTGTATTGTTTTTCTACTGCTATTTGAGCTTTTAAAAATCTGCAATCCCCTTTCTGCATGGAAGACAGAGTTCAGAGAGGACAGGAAGCCGGCAGAGGAGCAGGGCCATGCAGAAGGGAGGCCAGTGGGACCAGTTGGCCCAGGGCCCACGATTTTGAGGGGGCACTCCGACAAGGAGGTTCCTTCCCTAGCTTACGCTACTGCTTCCGTAGTGTAAATGGCCCATTGAGAAGCAAGGACCCCACCTTGCAGAAACAGTGCAGAAGCCATCCGTCGTGAATACCACAGTCAGACTACAAGCTCCAGAGGGCCATGCCGCATGCGGGGCAGGGATATATGTGTCTCGAGGTGTTGTAGAACAGGTTTAATATGAAGGTGTTCTGTAGAACGGACATGTTGGTGGCCACACCTCCTTGGGGCGGCCAAGTTGTCCTCCTTTTTTGAAATGGGGGGGGCACACACTTCCCATCTGGCCTGGGCATATTACCAGCTCTGCACAGCCCTGCAGAGGACTGAGTGATAAGTATGGGGAAGCAGCAGAGAGGAAGGTGATTGGCTGGCTCTCTTCATTCCTCCATCATACCAGCTCTCTCCTTCCAGTTCATTCATGGCACATAATGGGCATGTCTCTATTTTTCTGGTCACATTCACTCACCCAAGCCCCCACAAAGAGCAACTCCTTTTCCTGAGGTATTTGCAGAGAGAAACCTGGGTTGCCATATGCATCTGAGGAAGGAGCAGACCCATCAGGCATCATAACTGAATGGTGAGAGACAAAGGATGACAGAGAAGCCATCCAAATGATGTCCTTCTCATGCCTGTCTCTGGCTTGTCAGTCACCTCTTGTTAGGCTAGCTTTCTATCTTACAGATGCAGCCCCTCCATGTGGGCTTTGCTTTTGCATGATGCTTTCATTTGGATTTCCTTTTTCTCTTTGATGTCTTGCTGATTTTGACCATTTGAATACCTTGACTAGGACAGTTCTTTTTGAGGATCAAAGAGCCACATTGTGTCTTATTGCTTCATCTTGACATGTGGAGCCCTTCTACCATGCCATTATGATTTGTAGACAACTGGGCTGTTCTCTCATTCTTCTCTGGATTTATGTGAGCTCATGAAGGTTATATGACCAGACCAATGATTGGTCAGTATATATACCCTGTAAATCTAAGTCAAGATGTTGAGTTTTTAAACTCTTCAGACCAGATGAAAAGCTCACCTCACATATTAAGCTGACATGGTTCCACATCTTGTCTAACACATCTCTCTCATTTTCTTCTTCTTTGCATTAACTGATATGTGTAAGTAGTGAATGTTGACAGCAGAAAATATGTTTTTGGAATCTTGGACATGTCTTCCTAGTAGTCCACAGGCTTGATCTAACCACAAAGCCATATTATCTAAGTCCGAGTGGCCCTATCCAATTTTAATCAAGATGGGGTTTCAGCATTTGCCCTGATCAAATTGTTTTCAAGATTTGAGTGTGGGAAGAAAGATTCAACACTTCAGTTATATTTCCCCTTGGATTTAGCATGGCAAGCCCTGACTATGGTTGAGCACATGTGTTCCACGTCTATGAAGCCTTTGATACAAGAGGTGCTTTCTTTACCACAGTATATGACTATCCATGAAAGTGGCAAGTAACGGTCCTTGGCCTGTCCCATAGATTACCAGGTCAATATCAAAATTGTAATCATTTTGATCATCATGCTGGGAAGGGCATGCATTTGAAGATGCTCATATAGTCATCATTAAGGACGGTGGAGAAATTTGAGACAAACTAAAATGAGTTTGGATTTCTAAAAATCCTACCCAGGCCGCACAATGTCCGCAGACTTCGAGATTTATTTATTTTTTACTTTCCCAAACTTGACTCAAATGTATTCACAATTTATGAATGCAAAAGTTTCTCTGAGACATATGCCATGCTGGAAAATATACACAGGAAAAATTGAATGAAACAGGGGACAATACGCTAAATGTTACTTACTAACATAAATTATGTAAATTGTTGAGAACTTTCTGATGGAATTGTTTATGTATTTTTCTGCATAACGGGGGGGGGGGGGCGGGCGGGATTGAAACTGACTGTGAACGGATGCAGGAATGAACGACACCACACAATCCACAAAACATACATGGGGTGGATTTCGCAAAATTGGGACATCCCTAATCATCATCTTTTAGAGGATGTAAAACGAATCTGGATTTTTTTTCATAGACATGTTCAGATAAATAAAGAGCTGATCTCTCAGGTGTTTCATTCTATAATTCCACCTCATAAACAGCCTTTTTCCTGGCTACCCATGGTGAGTAGGAATTATTTCCAGGTGATCAGACATAGGATATTTTTTTTTCTAAATTGGAAGAGAGAGGGTTCTTTTCTTCTTTCCAGATGTGTGTGTGTGTGTGTGTGTGTGTGTGTGTGTTGCTTACTGTGTCTAACATAAGCAACATTTTGGCAAGCATACTTCTTTAAAATGTGTGGGCTAGTTAGAACTACTGTAGTCTTTTTCCAAGGCTGCTATGAGCTTCATAGCATAGTTATTAGGAGTGTGCACGCCAAAACATATAATTGTTTATTGTTATCATCATTTCGGACCACAAAAATTATCGTCTTCATTCATATCGTAGGTGAACTGTATTGTCTTCACAATAGTTATTGTGAAAAAAACGATATCTTTTACAGCCCTATTTTTAAAGAAAAAATGCCTATAACTTCTGTATTTTAAAAGTTAGAGGCTTGAAACTTGGTCACAGTGCTTACGGGGTATGCCTAAGTATGTGTATAAAATTTGAGATCGATCCCTCCAACCCTCAATTTTATATGCATTTTTAAAAGATTGTTTCCGTTCTGACAGGTCTGAATGAACGCACGTGGCGAGCTGTCATTTTGATCTGTCAGAACTGAAAAGATCTTTAATAAATTCATATAAAATTGAGGGTTGGAGGGATCGGTCTCAAATTTCATACACATACTTAGGCATACCCCAAAAGCACAGTGAACAAGTTTCAAGCCTATAACTTTTAAAATACAGAAATTATAGGCATATTTATATGGCAGTCTGATAAAACGATAAAATCGCCCAAAAATTATCGTCTCCAATGATTATCGTAGGTTTTTCTATCGTATCATCATCGTTAAACACATGTACGATAACGACCTTATCGTATCGTTATCGTACATTTTAACGACACGATACACATTCCTAATAGTTATTACTCCATCTCTGCTGATCCCCTTTTTATGTTTGGCATATTCTTCTGAGCGATTGCTTTAAACTTTGACTGGAAATTGGCCACTTTTCCCACATGGGTGATTCTTCATTTGTCCATTCTTGGCACTGCATTTATTTTTATTTTCCCCAGAGTTCTTGTGCTTGCTGCACTGCATTTATTCTGACATCTGTCATTCATCCCAGGAAGTATCTGTGCTACGAGCATGTTGATGGTTGTTACAAATGACCATGAACTCCACTCACTTTTCTTCCTTTCCTTCCTCTTTTGTGGCCGATAGCTATAAAAACCAATGGTAAAATAGGTCTGAGGCAGAGAGTGCCGATACGCACTGCAAGAGAATCATTTAGAAAAAATGAAGTGTATTACAAGAACTCTTAAAAAAAACCTGCAAACAAACTGCAACTGGCAAGCTTTCTTACTGAGAAAGATAGCAGAAGATTGTGCTCTTTAGGTTTTCCTTATGGGTATAAAAAAACTCACACTTTTAGGCCTTGGGATGGACAAATCAGACAATGTTGGCTTCTCTCACTGACTGCATTCGGACAACACATTAGTCAATGGTGGGGTAATAATAATCAACTTTACAGTTGTTCCTCTAGGGGGTACTCCCCACACAACATGGTAATAAATAATCAACTGTGGTGTGGATTAGGATCAGCACTGAGTTGACTATGGCAGCATTCGGATGACACAATAGTCAAAACAACTGACGATTGTTTCCCCCACCCCAGTTGCTTATTGTGTTGTCCGAATTCAGCCACTGTCTCATTTTTCCAATCTTCTCTTTGTTCCAACCAGTTTCCACATCACTTTTTGAGCTGTCATTTTTTTTTAAAAAAGCACATAAATCCAGACGCATTTTTGTGTGTCGATCTTGGTATATACAAATTTTGTATGCACGTTTCCCTAACATGGGCATATTTGCATCTTGTTTTCCCCTTAAAGAATGCCTTTGTATGTTTTTCCCACTAACATGCACATTTTTTGTTTTCTCCTGATTCATACATTTCTATTCAGAGATCTGCATCGCAACATTTTGAGGAGTTTGAATACCAAAGAATAACTGTGTTCCAGTTCACATATGGTTTGTGAAGTGCAAATTTAATAAGTGATCAGAATGTGATCCTCATCCTTATTTATGCCACACTTGAGCAAAACTGCCTGGCGTGTCAAATGCAAGCAAGTGTAACTTTGCAATCTTGATGTGATGATATAGAAATGGTCCATGACACTGGGGTTCCCTGATTGGAGTTTAGGTCGATCAAAGAGTTTTAAAGACCTAAGCATTACTTGTGCATGATCAGGCTAAAATTCTCTCCAGTCAAGGGATATGTGGGGCCCTCTTGAAAAATTGCCCTAGCCCTGCACAAAATATTTTGACTTCTCTCAGAGTTCCCTCAGTTTCACATAAAGAGGGACCTTCCAAATTCACTTTAAATGTCACTTTAGGTAAAACCTGGCCATTTCTGTCTCCATCGACTCTCAAATGGAAACGCTATGGAATGTTCATAAATATTCCAATTTCTAAAAGTTTTTTTAAAAAAACACCAGTCAGTATTATCCTAGGGATTAAAAAGGTCTGTTTTTAGGAAGCATAGCAGTCAAGGGAAATAACAGCACTATCACAATGATTGTGTTAGACTTGAGCTATGAATGTTGTATATTTGTGACAATGATATTTGAATGGTGTGTTGCTCAGTAGTGTGAAAAAGTATGGGGTATGAGTGAGAATGGAGTTATATGTAAAGGAGTGAACAGAGTATGGGCATCAGAATTTTTTTTAAAAAAAAAGATTTGTAAATTGAACAGGTTTTCACATGTTTAACTTAAAGGGTCTGCCACTATAAAGTTTATTGTGTAATATTCACCTGTGGAATTATATACAAACTAGGATAGCAAAAAATATAATGAGATTGTCCTGGACAGATAGCACTTGCCTTGCAAAATGCTGCTGGAGCAAGTGGAATACTCTCAAGGTGCCATCGCATCTACACATAATGTCAAGATTAATCTGACCTATTTCCTTGCTATCTTATTTTACTTCCAACTGGCTTTGCTCATCTCGATTCAGGACATTTTAAAACATGCAGGATCTCAAGGGGGCTGGTATTCATTTTCTGTTCTGGAAGCTGAACTGAGAATTTACATTGGAAATCGTCTTAACAGTGTTGTGATGGTTAGGTCAGCAGTATTTGGAACTCAGTCATGCTAATTCAAAGAGAAGCCACTAGCACCCACGGGGGAAATCCATGGGGTCTAGCCGAGGGGTACACATTAGGAATGAGATAATGGCTTACATGTTGGGTTTCAGATAATGTGAACAGAAATGGATGAGATAAGAAACAGGGTGTAAAATGAAAAGTGGGGAAGGGGAAGGATGATCAGCCCGTGGTCATGCACCACTGGGTATAATAACTTGGCATGCCACATTTGTCTGTTTTTCTGCTTCCTGTTCCCTCATCAGCCTCTGTTGGATGCCATGTAAATTCCAAGCCGTTGTGACGCTTGGCCCTTTTATGAACATTTCATTGAAGGAAAGCACCAGGAGATGTGATAACAATATCCTGATTACTCGGTGATCCCCTGGGTCTGGCTCCCTTCAATTTCAGCCTGGGGGACTGGAGCTGCACCTGCTGCTGAGCTTCTCCTTAATAGCATTTGGGAGAGCCTATTTCAGGCCGTTTCTAATTAGACACACTCAGATGGCAGCCACCAAGCAACTGTGCACCCAGCTGGGTGTGTACATGGAGGAAAGTTTCCTCCGGGCTCTCTGTTGCTCTTCTGTGCTTTGCTTTTGCCATTGCTTATTTAATATTCGCTTCCACTTGGAGACACAAGAACAAAAACGGGAACAAGCAGTTGCTTTATTCCCAACTGGGATACTGATTTGTGTTGCATTTGGGGCATCCAGGTGTTCAGAGTAGCCATTTTTACATCTACCACTTTCTCCTGGCATCCCTCTCTTTAGCCACAAACTAGGCAAATTTAGCCAAAAGCCAGACAGCTCAAAAGCTGTTTCACATATTACAGGGATAGCCAACCTGGTGCCAGTTTCCAATTTCAGTGAGGCTCTGAAGCCACCCTGGGTTTCAGTCAGAACACTAAAGGAGCCATCCAAGTTGCCTTCCAGATGTTTTGGACTCCAGTTTTCATCAAACCCAGCCAGCATGGCCAATGTACAGGAATTGTGAGAGTTGTCATTCAAAAACATCTAGAAAATGCCAGGTTGCTTACCCCAGACACTGAAAATATCTTAGGAGTACACCTTGAATATGCAAAGTAGGGTGACCATATGAAAAGGAGGACAGGGCTCCTGTATCTTTAACAGTTGTATAGAAAAGGGAATTTCAGCAGCTGTCATTTGTATGCATGCAACACCTGGTGAAAATCCCTCTCCATCATAACGGTTAAAGCTGCAGGAGCCCTGCTCTCTTTTGTATCTGGTCACTATGTAAATTCCTCCCGAATCCTCCTGAGAAGACCTCCACCAAATCCATGTGGTGACTGGCAAAAAATCATTGTATTGTGATTCCACGACAATCTTTGGAGATTTCCAGTGTTTTCATGCCCTTCACCTTTTTATTATTAACTTAAGTGGAAAGGATGATTTTGACTGTCTTTAGTATTATGTATCTGAAGGATGTAACTGCCCTGCTTTAAAATATTGGAGTAGGACCCGAGCTCTGTGCATGCTTTGCGTGCAGAAGGTCCCACGTTCAATCCCTGGGATTTCCAGGTAAGGTAGCATGTGATGGGATAGTTATCTGTCTGAAATCCTGAAGAACCACAGCCAGAGTAGGCAGTACTGGTTTAGATGGGAAATAGTCTGACCTGGAATAAGACAGCTTGTCATTTTGCCACCTGCCTCTGATCCACAACATCCAAATTACTATCTCCCGAGCAGTAAATTGAGGATCCTGACTCAAGGCCAAGACCTTGGCTAAGGGCTGAGACCTTTGGGTCTGAGTGAGGTGACATTGATTGTCTCATCCAAAATGAGAGGGCTTTTATAAAGTTTTCCTTGCTTCTATGTTTGGTGAAGGGACGTATTGTGGGTGTCCCCCTCTTCCCCCACCCAAGAATAGATGATTTGTGTGTTCTCACGGTCTTGCATGCCATGTAGAGATATCCCCCAACTTCCAGCCCACTGCTGCACAAATCCATCTTTGGACCTGGGCAGTGGCCTTTAAGATTTATGGTGCTGTGCTGTATTCTGATCCATATTTCTAGCTGATTAGAAAATTAGTTCATGTATCAGCTTCCAGTTATGTTGTCATTTTAATGTTGACTGTAATGACTCCACTAATTGAAAATAATGTTTATAAAGAGAAGCTCCACCACTGTTGACATATTTAACTAAAAAGATTATTTGCATTTTTATTAATGGGTATTTTTCCCCCTAAATGAAAGTTTAATTCCAGAGCCATTCTTCAAAATAATGTTTTGAGCCTTCAAAGCAAGCTTACTGAAAATAATTAAACTTGTTGCGAGTATAAACAATATACTTTATTTATTTTTAGAAGTTAGGATGAAATCATGCATCATTCAATTGTTGGTGCCATAGCATGTTGCAGGGTATGCAAGAACTTCTGGAAAGAGAAACATTTCATTTGTAAAGCTTAAAAAAATGTGCATTTATAGGGGGGTACATGACAGTATGGTGAGACATGCCCATTAATCAGTACATTAGCAAAGATTGATTTTCAAATTTTCACTATTTTTCTTTAAAAACATCTTCAGACATCAAAAGCAAAAATCTATTCATACAAATAACTAAATTATTCGCATTGAAACCTAATACAATAAATCAATGATTTACGATATACACAAATAAAAAAAGCAGAATGTTCAAGAGGCCTCCCTTCAAATATTACTTTACAATGAATTCTCTCTCTTTCTCTCCTCCATAAAATTGGTATGGGAGTTTATTTCATGTTTTGTTCTTCAAATTGAGAATTATGCCATAAACTAATATATCAAATTTCTTTGTGATATCTCAATGCACGAGGGAAACATTTTCATTCAATGTGTTGTATGTCATTCCAGGGCAGGGGCTATGCTACTGTTTTAAAATGGTTTATAACAGTAGTGACAACTGTTGGGGCCCAGAACACACTCCATATACAGTGTTCAAACTGTTTTCAAAGTGTCATATCCTGCTTGGTGTAGATCTGGCCCAGGCCTGCTTGAACATGGGTGTTTGAACTTGAAGTGTAGAATTATGTCCCAACAGTACACACCAGCTCTCGTGCTGATATTTCTTCAGCTATATATCAAGGCAGATATATTATTACAATGTGTTTTGCCTCTATCTAGGAGGTATGCCTTGGGGGGGATGTTTTAGAACCCCCTTCCATGTATTGGATGGGGGACTGCTCCAGACAAGATCCACTTTATTTTGAGTCTAAGGCAAAGCCTCAGTTTAGTTTCCCAAAGCTTTGAGTGTCTCCCCATTGGCTATAATGTAGGGTGACCATCTGCCCGGATTTGTCCAGACATGCCCAGAAAATGCGGAGCAAATCCGCATCTGGGGGGAAAAACTGTTTTGGGGGGCCAAATCCGGAAATTTAGCCCCCCAAAAGGGTGACCAGATGGCCCGGGGGCGATCCGGGCTAACTGGGGGGTGGCGGGGGCAAACCGGGGCAGCGGGGGGTCACGTGGTGGTGGCGGGAGGCGGGCAGGTGGTGCGAGGCGGGCAGCGCGAGGCACTTACCTGCTGGGGTGTCTGCTTCCCTCCGGTGCTAGGAATCTACTGAGAAACAGGCTTCGCGGCCTGTCCCTTAGTAGCGCGCCGGGTGATGATGTCATCACCCGGCGCGCTACTGAGAGACAGGCCAGGAAGCCTGTTTCTCAGTAGATTCTGAGCACCGGAGGGAAGCGGATGCCCCAGCAGGTAAGGAGCACGGGGCGAGCGGCGCAGGGCGAGCGGCGCAAGGCGGGCAGGCGGCACGGGGCGGGGCGGCGTGGGCGCGCAGTGGGGGGGTTGTTTTGGTTGGGTGGGGTGGCAGGGGGGGACCGGGATTTTGGTTCTCAAAATCTGGTCACCCTATATAATGGGTGAATAAGCATCATCATCATCATCATTGCAGGCATGGTAGCTTTTTCTAACGGAAGATATCCTGCTAATATCAGATAATTAGGTGCAGTGTGTGTGTAAGGGGGACTGTGTAGAAACTGAAGTAAAACTAAGGTAAAAGTTTAACTTATATTGTGTTTTAACTACTGAAGGCCTGAAGGGGTACCTGAGGGGAGTAACATTATGGTCTGCTGGCAAATTGACAGTAACTGTTACCCCTAGGCAGTTGAAATAAAGCCAGATTCTGTCTATTTATACAGGAAGGTAGGATTGAAATTAATACCATCTGATTGGGGAATAACTGAACATTCTAAAGAATGGGCCTAAGTTTATACAGAGGTGGGGGTGATGGGATATTGGCCACAACAAAGCTGATTGGTTGGAGTGTTCTGCCTGGAGCAGATATAAGGGGCTGTGGAGAGTCTGTTGGGGTGGGCAGGTGGGCAGAGTGTGGCAGGGGAGTCTGTTAGGGGGAGTCTGACTGGAGAGTTGCCTCAGGAGGTGTCTTTGTGTGAGGTTGGAGATTCAGAGGAAGCCAGGAGGAAGCGCAGCTATAAGGCCAGAAGGCTGAGCTGAGCACATGTGAGATAGATGCTAAAGAATGGCTGGTTTCGCACAACACATTAGGCAACGGAGAGGGGGAAGCAACCGTCAGTTGTGTTGCTTATTGTGTCGTGTGGAGGGTTACACGCCACTCACACACAACTGACAGTATGCTAATCAGCCCAATTAAGCAACGGAGAGGAACAACGGGCTTGCACGTTGTTTAGTCCAAAGCCCGTTATTTAAAGTGCCATCCGAAACCAACCCCCCTCTCTCCATGCACTATTCCGTTTGGGAATAGAGTTCTACCGGCCGGAGCAGCCGAAAACCCCCGGCTGCTCTGATACAGCTGGCAAAACTTGCGGTGCATGCTGGGATATGGCTGGAGGGCTGAAGGAGGGGGAGGGAGGAGACGTAGCAGCCAAGGTGGACACCAGAACTTTCAGCTGCTCAAAGAATGGAGTAGCAACGTGTCGTGTGGGGAGCACCGCCTACCTAATGCATGGTCAGTACCCTATTAACCCCTCCATTGCCTAATGTGACATCCGAAACCAGCCAATGTCTGCAAGAGGGGAGCAGAAGACTCCTGGAGCCACCTTTGGAGGAAAGAGCTGAAGCCTGAGTGACAGATGGTAGTAGTGGTCTGGAGACTGAACAGCTGCTGGGCCAGAACAAAGACCTCAAGAGAAGCCTGGGAACAGTATTGAAGGTTCCAGGTGGAAGTCAAGCCTGACCAGGAAAAAGACTGCTAGTCAATCCCTCACATTACACCCGTGAGTTAACTGCAGTGGAGCTTTATGGGAGAATTGGCTTAAGCTTGGTTACAGATAGGAACTGGGGCTTCTAATGCCTGATTCATGGTAAAAGTAACTATAGAAACACTGTTTAAATGTAGCGACAGCATTCTTAAAATATTTTTGTTTATTTATTTTATTGTGAATTTAACTAAACAAAACAGAAAGCAAACTGTGATAAGAGAAATAATAATAATAAAAAAGAACAGGAAATTATATGCATAGAAATAGCAGTACTCCATCAGGTACAACGTTCTTTCAAAAAGGAGGGAGGGGAGAGATTATGCATATGTTTCAAGAAAAGCAGAGCAAATATCCGCATGTTTCTCCACTTGTGAGTGGCGCCAATATACCACTCGTTCAAATATTGATAATGTTGTTAGGTCCTCAGTCCATTGCATTATGGGAGGTGAACTTTACCTTTCCAACATTGTAATTTAAGTATTTTGGATGTCATAAGGGCTCCAAAAATCCATCTGCATGGACCATACATTAACTTCCAAGAACATTATTAAAATAATAAGTGTTCTTGTTTTCTCATATATATATATATATATATATATATATATATACACACATATACTGTCTTGGCACTTCTGATCTGTTTTGCCTCACACCTAATGGCCAGTTGCTGTGATGGGGGAAAGCAAATGTTAAATAAAAAGGGGTATAGTTTCATGTTGGCAGTGGAAGTGAAGGGAGAGGTTACCCAGTGGGTGAGGAAAGATCCTCCACATTTGGCGATAGGGGTCGGTTTGCCCTAGTGTACTGCCCCCCCTCCAAGACCCCGGTTCTTCACAGGAACATGGCTTGCTGAGCATTTAGAAGGGACACCCATCTTGCAATTTGTTGTTGTGTGTAAGATTAATGCATGGTGCAAACTATAAAATCCTACCTCCTTATAAAGGCCTCAGAGCACCAGCCGTCTACCCTTTCAGGCAGAAAGGAGGTGTAAGGGTCCTCCTTGCTCTTTTTTCTGAGTTGAGAAACCCATCTCTTCAAGGAAGGGAGAAATGTTGGAAATATTTCCAATTTGGGAACTTCAAAATCCAGCTGTTACTCAGATGCATTTCCATTCTGGATGAAGCATATGTGCTTTATTTATTTATTTATTCATTACATTTGTATACCGCCCCATAGCCGAAGCTGTCTGGGCGGTTTACATAGGATTAAAAACAATTAAAAACAATATACAAAAATTAAAACAGCAAAAACATACAACATACACACAACCTATACATTTAAAAACCACATCAACACTTCAAAAACTACAAAAACAAAGCAAAACAAAACAAACCCAGGCTCCTCAGATATTGCCAAATGCCTGAGAGAAGAGGAAAGTCTTGACCTGGCACCGAAAAGATAACAATGTTGGCGCCAGGCGGGCCTCGTCGGGGAGATTGTTCCACAATTGGGGAGCCACCACAGAGAAGGCCCTCTCTCTTGTTGCTGACCTCCGAGCCTTTACCAATGGATCACAGAGAGGAACTAGGTAGTCTTTACCCACTGGAGAAAATTTTAGGTGCTGTAGTAGGTCAAAAGGTACAGGTTTATATAAGGCCAAACTAAGAAAGGTATGCAGATTTTTGTGATCTTTGTTCATATATATATATATATATATACCAATTTACTGTTAAAGCATGCTTAAGTCAGGTGCATGTATTTTACTACAGAACTCTTTTTTGTTCTTGTTACTTTCTTTGTAAATTACAGGGATCTTGGTGTTTCCTGTTCAATGTATGTCACTCCACAATTTGGGTTTCATTCTAAGCAGTGAAGACCTATAATTTATGTGTGTGGGTGGATGTTCCCATTCTGTTCAGTGGTTGACTACAGAGCCCAACTTCCAGGCAAAGGTCTTCTCATCCATTATCTGTTGCTCTCTGTCTTATGCAGATTCAATCTACAATGGGAGAGATATAGCAGGAGCCCAGCATCCTTTGCAAATACAGAAATTACCCCTCCCCCACCACACAAACACACAAGTTTCTGTTTTTTAGGGCTTCCATCTTGGCTCAGTTTGTTTGCATGCTGGTCATGTTTCCTGTTTTCCTCCCCTTCAGTTGGTTCTCCCTCTGTAAATTAGCAAAAACATACGAATCATACAAAAAAAAAGAGAAAAGAATTAAAAATGAAATGGCAGAAGAGCTTATGTCATTCAGAGAAAAGCAGTCACCAAAAAAGCAGATGGGAAAAGAATGGGTCTGATAGTTGGGAGGGGTCATAACCTGCCCCCCCCCCTTTCCTTAGGAATTTATGAGAAATTCATTTCAGTTCAGTTTTGACCAGGATTTCCCCAGTTCACACTTCCCGGACCAAACACAGACTCAGATGCAATCTATAGTCAAAGTACCTACAATTCTGAGCTCGCAATGTGATTTGCAGACCAAAACAAATATCTTTGACAGCATGCGTACATTGGAAAACTGGGCATGAAAAAAGCAATTCTTTTGAAAATGTGTACCTGTGAAAGATGCACACAGATACACTTTAGTCAATGGAAGAAGTGTATACCTTTTCAAGACGTGCACTTTTAGGGGAAAAACGTGCACAAAAATACGGAAAGATTTTTATGTTTGTTTTTTTTTAAAAAAAAAGCCACACACACAAAGCTTGCAATCTGATGTGGACTTGAGTAGGAATGAGCTTCAGGGTGAAATTTGGAGATGATTTGCTGATTTGCACATCTCTGCCTTTAGCCCAGTCCCTCCAGTTTATCTTGCCTACTAGGGAAGGTGACTCTGAGACACTCCCTGAGTTTGTCAATTGACTCCATCCAACAGAAACCAATATCTCAGGTTTCCACTGTGCAGCTGAGGTTGTTAAGGACTAGCTATAGGGAAGGACTGCTATGTTCAGGAGACATAAAACGGTCCTGTATTACCACAGTCTACTTGGTGGATGCAGCATCAATGTCCAGTCATGGTTGCATCCCTGAAGAACTTTTCCTAGTAGAAACCTGTTCTTCCCCTCCTAGTGTCTGAGGCTGTTGCCCTCTGTTCCAAGGAATCCAAGATTTTAGATTAAAAGGACCAAGAGGCTTTTAAGTAGAAGAGACTGTTGTCTTCCATGTTGTCTTGTGTTGTGGTTTCAAGGAAATTTGAGTTAGACCATATTTTCTTTAATTCTGGTGATAATGTCTTTGTTACATCTCTGTTGTTTTCTTGGCTGATTCTGAAGCTGTTAATGCTGCCTCTGTTAACTCTTCAGTCATCACTTGGCGCAATGCCTAGAACCAAAGCCTACATTTGTTTGAAATGGCTTGGAAGGAACCCAGCTGTGGTCATAGATCCCTGGCAGGCTACACAAAATGAAAGAAGAAAACAAAGACTTTGCTTGTAGTAGAGTTCTCTACAGGACTTTGCATTATTAACCTAGACCAGGAACAGAACAGACAGAATCTTTCCTCAGTCTTGCCTGTTATAGCTATCGGGATTTTGGTACCTTTTTCTGGAGGCTAAAACAAGTGAACAGGGGACTGATTATACATGTTTTCTCAATAAAAGAGAGAGAAAGAGAGAGAGAGAGAGAGAGAGAGAGAGAGAGAGAGAGAGAGAGACTTACATATTTGTAATTGTGTGGCTGCATCCTGGGAATAGCTGTGAATATGTGAATTTCAGACCTATTTCAAGCTGAATTTAATCAAATATAATGAAACATAGATTCCTAGCTTTTTCTTAAAGCAATATAAAGTCAGAATTTTAGATGATGAGGTTCACCAAGTGCAGACGGGGTGGTACTACTCACTACATTTTCCTACTTAAACCTTTTAGTTGACACTGTCCTAAATATTTTTTTTAACAGATTCCCTATTTATTAGAGTTCTTCTAAGTGGATTTGTTACATTATAATAAAGCACAATTTTGCCTAATAACTATGATAAATTCTGTGTGAATTACAAAGGGAGACAAAGGGGGTTCATATGATAAGAATCTAAAACTTAGAGTCATAAATGCCTTCTTTTCCTTTGCTCACAGTTGAAAGCCAAGAAGGGGACTGACATAACAATGACACGTCCTCCTTTTAAATTAAAAAGAAAAGAAATATAATTCATTTTCAATATCCTGGGATTAAAACAAAAACACAACCCAAAGCAAGGATTCTTGATTGACACCTCTCCCTGAATTTAATTACCAAACCTGAGCAAGTGCCGTGCTGGTCGCTTTGTCCTTTAAAATCAAAACATAAAATGCATTCTTAGATTGACTGCTTAAACATGAAACATTAGTGTGCTCCATTTTGTTTGTTGGTGGTTATAAAGGGCATGAAGCAAGAGAAGGCGTTAAATAAATCCCTTTTAAAAAATGCACAGGGTAATGTTGAATTTGCTCACATGAAGCTGGACTGGGGGGTTTATGGACAATATAAGTAGGTTTGCCACATGTGCTTCAGGGGTATGTTCAAGGGATCCTGTTCACAGAGAGCCCATGGCAAAGTGCTATACAATGAGGGCCACTCCTAAATTAGAAATAGAACTGTGTGTGCAAATGGACTCTTGAAATCCTTTGCCCTATTCATGGACAGGGAAATTTCTCTAAAATTCTCCAAGGGGAGGAGAAATTCTCCCAACGGTTTCCTGGAGATGGAGCTTACCATTAGAGGTAGTTCGTTTGCAGTAGCAAGAACTGCATTGGCAGCTTGACCACCAGTTTGCATCCTCCACAATGTCCCAGACCTAACCTCATACTGTGTAACTGTGCTGGTGGAGGGGAGCCATAAAAATGTGGGAGAATATTCAAGACAATTATGCATCATAATAAGAACTGTGCTGGCCAAAGACTTATCTAGTCAAATGCTCTGTTCCCTCAGTAGACAACCAGCTGCCTATGAGAAGCCACAAGCAGAACATGAGTGCCATAGCACCCTCCCACCCTTGTTCTGCATCAACTGGTGCATGTAGGCATAGTGCCTTTTATGCTGGAGGTAATGTATAGCCCTGACTGGCCACCATTGATAGTCTCCTTTAATTAATGTACTCATTCATTGTTTCAGGGCCACAGAGGATAGAGACAAAGGGTCCATCTACACCAGCCATTTATTCTGGAATAATATCAAGGTCGGCTCTACTGGGCCACATGACATTCACCTACTCCTGCGGTGATCTCGGGATGACCGCTCAGTTTTTCCGGAATATCTCTGACTGGTTCTGTAGCGGCTTTTCCCCATCTCTCGCTACAATCCCGAAGTCCCTGGCTGGTGTGCCCCCTTTGCGAATTCCTGGCTTGGCGAACAGCCAACCCGCTGTCAGGGGAGTATGCGTGGGCATTGCCATGTTTTATCACCAATTATTATTATTATTATTATTATTATAATTATTATTATTATTATTATTATTATTTATATACCGCCCCATAGCCGGAGCTCTCTGGGTAGTTTACAAAAATTAAAACTTTAGACATTAAACATCGATACACAAAATTTAAAAACATTAAAACATTAAAACAGACAACATATAAAAATTGTGTACATTTAAAACAGCTGCAAACTCTCAGCCAGGCCTAAATATAGTTCTGGGGTCAATTAAAAACTCAATATTTGCTGTTAAATGTCTGGGAGAAGAGCAAAGTCTTGAGCTGGCACTGAAAACTTAACAATGTTGGCGCCAGGCAAGCCTTGTTGTGGAGATCACTCCATAATTGGGGGGCCATCACTGAGAAGGCCCTCTCTCTTGTTGCCATCCTCCGAGCTTCCCTCGGAGTAGGCACCAGGAGGAGGGCCTTAGATGTTGAATGTAGCGTATGGGCAGGTTCATGTCAGGAGAGGCGTTCCGTTAGGTATTGTGGTCCCAAACCATGTAAGCTTTTATAGGTTAGAACCAGCACCTTGAATCAGGCTCAGAAACATACAGGCAGTCAATGCAAGTGGGCCAGAGTCTGTTTTATATGTTCAAAGTTCTTGGTCCAGGTTATTAGTCTGGCTGCCGCATTTTGCACAAGCTGTAACTTCTGAACCATCTTCAAAGGCAGCCCCATGTAAAGTGCATTGCAGTAATCTAACTTGGAGGTTACCAGAGCACGGACAACTGAAGCCAGGTTATCCCTGTCCAGATAGGAGCATAGTTGGGCCACCAACCAAAGTTGGTAGAAGGCACTCTGTGCCACTGAGGCCACTGAGCCTCAAGTGACAGAGATAGTTCTAGGAGAATCCCCAAGATATGAACCTGCTCCTTCAAGGAGAGTGCAACCCCATCCAGAACAGGTTGAACACCCTCCATCTGGTCAGCAGAACCGCCCACTAACAGCATCTCAGTCTTGTCTGGATTGAGTTTCAGTTTATTAGCCCTCATCCAGTCCATTGTCAAAATTATTGATGCGCAATAGCACAATTTTGACAAAGTACCTATCCCCCGCTGCGTTGCTGCATATTGCGCTTGAGCGCATCTTGGAAGAATGATTTTTAAAATAATTCTGTGTCCCGTACCCATCTGTCTAGTCCCTCCCACTTCTGCTGATACACATCGGAACTGCTGTCACAGGGCACATGTCCTCCCACAATGGCTCTCCTTTACTTGCAGGAAAATTCCCTCGCGTGTGCCCCACGAGTGACAATCCCAGAAACAGGAAACCTTGCAATCATCCTTCCTCCCTCTTGAAAGGGCTGAAAGTGTAGATGAGCCCATAATTGACGCTTTTGCTAAACTCTTTCTGAATGCTATGAGAATAAGGACTCTCTGGTATTGATTTTCATTGCCTATTTCTCAAATTTGTACGTAATTTCTCCCTTCTGTTTTGTATGTGTAAAGTCTGGTTGGTAACAGTAATAAAGTTGTTGATGATGATAGCTTTCTTGTTCTACGAGGGCAAAATCTCTCAGAAATTTCCTTAGAAAAAAATGTCTGAGTAATTTCTGCTTCGCTCTAGTGAGGAAGAACTAAAGTCCATTTGTAATCGGATTTCTGAATCCTGAAAGGAAAATAGCACCATCTGGTGACAGAAGACCTGGCTGATGAAATAAACCTCTGAAAATTGCACTGATTTCATGTGGAGTTTAAGAAAGTAGGAAACTCTGTTATTGTTGTGTCTACGTCCAACTCCCTGCTTCAAAGGAATGATATCTCAGATTCCGACTCAGAACCTGGGGATGGAATGCAGGAAATGGAGGAGTTACTGCAAGACGAAGTAATAGAGCCCTTTCCCACGGCAGGGGGGGAAGTAAATCCTCAAGGCAATAACGACCTTAACCAGGGAGAGAGTACTTTCTCTTCTGGGACAAAGGAGTTTAGGAATGCAGTGACGAGGCGTAGGACAAAGAGGAGGGACTTCAAACTCAAAACCGCCCGCCGCTCAGAGAGGCTAGCAAACAGGGCTCTACAGACTAATTTGTCCTAATGAAATGACTCTGTTCTCTTTTCTCTCTAAGTAAGCTCAACTGCATGCCTAGGGGCTACAAAGCCTTTTGATAACCTTGTTTTCCTTGTTTTGCTGGAGGAGGGAGAACGATCGTTTTTGTGTATAATAAAGGATTTGTATCTTTCCCTTCAAGAGGTCTGTTTATTGTTCGCACCCCTTTTGTTAGAACTTACAGAGTCACGACAGCTTGAGCTTACTTAGAGAATCTTTTTTCTCGTCCTTCGTCTGCAAGATGGAAGCGGCTCTTGATCAAATAACCCGTGAGAACCAAGCTCTCCGAGACCAGGTGAATCAATTGGCTGGGGCGATTGCTACATTACAAGCCGCGCCGCAGCAGCAGGCGCCCCCCCCAGTGCCTCCACGTCGGAAATGCCCTATTAGTCTTCCGGAGAAGTTTGATGGAGATAAGAAGTTTTTACTGCTTTTCGCGCTCAGGCAGAGCTCTACATGCGTTTGAGGGCTAACGATTTTCCGACCGACCAGATGCAGGTTGGATTTCTCATTAGTCTACTCTCCAGGGCGGCTGCGAAATGGGCGTCTGCTCTCCTCATTGCAAATAGCCCCTTATTGACCAATTACCAAAATTTTGTAACTTCTATGGCGACCTTTTTTGGGGATTCTCTTCGAACGGAGACTGCAACCAGAGAAATCCGCCGTCTACGCCAGGGAAAGGATTCTGCTGCTGTCTACATTACCAACTTTCAGCTACTAATACAGGACTTACAATGGAATGATGCTGCCTATAAGGCCCAGTTTATGGAAGGCCTCAACGACGATATCTTAGATGAATTGGCGCGGTCTCCGCTCCCGGCGACTTTGGCAGAGCTTACCGCTTCCTGCTTGCGTATAGATGCTCGCTTGGAGGGTCGCAGAGATGCCAGACGCACAGCGGTCGGCCGGCCCGTACCTCCTCCTATACCTCCTAGGGCTTTTCCTCCTCCTTAGCGTTCTCCTCCTGTTGCAACTGATGAAGTTCCCATGCAAATCGGGGCCACACACTCCTTGATTTCCCCAGTCGAAAGGACCTGCCGGCGTGCGGAAGGATTATGTTTCAAGTGTGGAAGAAAGGGGCATTATGTGAAATCCTGCAGATCCCCAGTGTGGAAGACGGAACCTACTCCTTTGACAACTTCTGCTCCTCAGGCATGACTAGACCGAACCCCAAGTCTCATGGGGGTCTGTAATCAGGAGGTCCCAGCAACGACTGGGGTAAGTCTTTCACACGCGTCTCCCTCATCCCACCTCGTCCTTCCTGTACGTCTGCACACCTCTCATTGGTTGGGTGGAGATTTTTTGGCCTTACTAGACTCAGGGGCGACCACGAATTTTATGGATGTCCAATTTGCCAACCGCTACGATGTGCCTACTCAGCCCCTGCCCCGTCCCCTGTATGTGGAGACAATAGATGGCCGTCCGCTCCTGTCAGGAGCGATAACCCAAATTACTTCTCCCATCACTGTATGTTCCCAAGGGCATGAGGAACAATTACAATTCCATCTTGCTAAGATGCCTCAGTACCCACTTGTACTGGGTATGTCCTGGCTCACCAAACACAACCCCCAAATCTCGTGGGAACATCACCAAGTTCTTTTTACGTCTCCTTATTGTCGCCAGCACTGTTTTCCGGGGTCCTCCCTTCCAATTGCTCAGGATCTGACTCCTCCGCTCCCAGTTTTAGCAGCTTCCAGCCACCTCGGCTCCTCCACCCTTACTGCTCTCCCAGAGAAATATGCCGCCTTTCGTGATGTTTTTGACAAGACTGAAGCGGATCAGCTACCCCCCCACCGGCCATATGACTGTACTATAGATCTCATCCCGGGGGCCTCCATCCCTGTGGGAAAGCTATATCCGATGTCAGGCCCTGAGTTGGAAGCCCTTAGGGAATTCCTGGACACAAATTTAAGGCGCGGTTTCATCCGCCCTTCGAGCTCCCCTGCTGGGGCGTCTTCCTTTTTTGTAAAAAAGGCCTCTGGAGATCTCCGTCTTGTCCACGACTACAGGAAGTTAAATTTGGCCACGATCCGTGACACATACCCCCTCCCCCTCATCCCGGAGATGTTAGAGCGTTTGGGACAAGCTTCGATTTTCACTAAATTGGACCTAAGGGGCGCTTATAATTTGGTCCGTATCCGTAAGGGGGATGAATGGAAAAGTGCCTTTTTGACACGGTATGGCGCTTTTGAATATTTGGTCATGAGTTACGGCCTCGTCAATGCTCCAGCCACATTTTGTCGTCTCATGCATGACATTTTTAGGGATTTTTTGGACAAGTTCTTAATTATTTATCTGGATGATCTGCTTATCTTTTCTCGAGATCCCCAAGAACACCAGCTTCATGTAGAAGCCGTCCTGCAACGTCTTCGGGAGAACCATCACTTTGCTAATTTGGAGAAGTGTGCTTTCGATTTGTCTACATTGGACTTTTTGGTCGCCTTAGCGGATGATCTACGCCTGGGTATTGACAGGGGGAGTGTGTCCCTGTTGGTACTTTTGGACCTCTCAGCGGCATTCGATACCATCGACCATGGTATCCTTCTGGAACGCCTGAGGGGATTGGGAATCGGGGGCACTGTGCTTCAGTGGTTCCGGTCCTACCTCTCGGGCAGGTTCCAGATGGTGATGCTTGGGGATAGCTGCTCTGCAAAGAAGGAGCTGCTGTGTGGCGTACCGCAAGGTGCCATCCTTTCCCCAATGCTGTTTAACATTTATATGAAACCGTTGGGAGAGATCATCCGGAGGCATGGGGCGGGGTGCTATCAGTATGCTGATGACACCCAAATATATTTCTCTATGCCTTCGACAACATCGTCAGCTAAGGATAGTGTGTCTCCTCTGAATGAATGCTTGGAGGCGGTAATGGGCTGGATGAGGAAAAACAAACTGAAGCTGAATCCAGACAAGACGGAGGTGCTTGCTGTCAAAGGCCGCAACCTGGGTTTGGAGGTGTGTCAACCGGTTCTGGATGGGGTTACACTCCCCCTGAAAGACTGTGTTCGCAGCTTGGGGGTGCTCCTGGATCCGTCGCTCCAAATGACAGCCCAGATAGATGCGACGGCCAGGAGTGCCTACTATCAGCTTCGGCTGATACGGCAGCTGCGCCCCTTCCTAGAGTTGGAAGACCTAAAGATGGTGGTGCACGCGCTGGTAACTTCGAGGCTTGACTTCTGCAATGCGCTGTACATAGGGCTACCTTTGTGCCTAGTCCGGAAACTTCAACTAGTTCAAAATATGGCAGCCAGGTTGGTCACCGGTACATCTAGGAGTGACCATATTACGCCAGCTTTAAAATCGCTCCACTGGCTGCCAATTAGTTTCCGGGCGAAGTATAAAGTGTTGGTCATTACCTTTAAAGCCCTACATGGTTTGGGTCCAGGTTACCTGCGGGATCGCCTTCTCCCGTACAATCCGCCCCGCACGCTCAGGTCCTCTGGGAAGAACTTACTGCGGTCGGCCAAGACTAGGCTGACAACTGTTACCCAGAGGACCTTCTCTTCTGCCGCTCCCAGACTGTGGAATGACCTGCCGGAGGAGACTCGTCAACTTAACAGTCTTTTAGAATTTAAGAAAGCTATAAAGACTGTTCTCTTCCGGCAGGCATATCCAGTGTAATTTTTAGAATGTTTTTAGGATGTTTTAGGATGTTTTAATGATGTTTTAGGATGTTTTAATGCAGTTTTAATAATATTTGTCATGTTTTAATTAGTTTTATGTATTTTATCATGCTGTTGTTCCCCGCCTCGATCTAGATGGAGAGGCGGGTAAGAAATAAATCGTTATTATTATTATTATTATTATTATTATTATCAGATTTCCACACATGGCATTAAGATGGATCCCACCAAAGTACAGGCAGTTTTGTCCTGGCAACCCCCAAGGTCCAGGAAGGATTTACAAAAATTTCTGGGATTTGCCAATTTCTATAGAAAATTTTTACCTAACTATGCTAACCTTACTGCCCCCTTGTCTGACTTGCTCAGGGGCAACCGTGCTACCTTTCGCTGGCCTCCCTCCGCTCAAGAGGCTTTTGACAAACTAAAACATTTGTTCAGCTCAGAACCCCTCCTCCACCATCCCAATCCACAAAAACCTTTTGTTGTGCAAACTGATGCTTCCGATGTAGCCTTGGGAGCAATCCTTTTACAACCGGGCGGGAAGAAAGGAGACCTGCTGCCCTGTGCTTATCATTCTCGAAAATTGACTGCTTCAGAAAAGAACTACACCATTTGGGAAAAGGAGCTTCTAGCCATAAAATCTGCGTTGGAAACCTGGAGACACCTCTTAGAAGGGGCCCTCCACCCAGTGGAAATTAGGACCGATCACCGCAATTTAGTTTATTTACAAACAGCTCGAGCTATGAATCAAAGACAAGCTAGATGGTCGTGGTTTTTCTCGCGCTTTAATTTAAAAATATGCCATGTCCATGCTTCTGAAAATCAACAAGCAGATGCGCTTTCCCGCAAGCCGGAATACTTTGCAGAGGGAGAGGAGACACCACTACCTCCGCCAATTCTTCCTCCTCAAACTTTGGCCGCGGTGGGGGACTTACATTCCTGGCAAGATGAACTCCGTCGTGAACAAGCGCAAGATCCCTTTGTACGCCGCAAAGTGACTCAGCTTGGATTGCAGGAAGGGGCTGCCCCATCCTCCTTATTTTCGTTGCGTGACGGTCTCCTACATCACAGACACCAACTCTATGTCCCCTCAAAAACTCTAAGGGAAAAGATCCTTCGCCAATGCCATGATTCCTGCACAGCTGGACACTTTGGAATTTTGAAGACCTTAAAAGCTGTAACCCGAGACTTTTGGTGGCCTCAAGTACAAAATCATGTCACCTCCTATGTAGCCTCCTGTGATACCTGTCAACGAGCAAAAACTGTCCCAGGTAAACCCACGGGTTTACTTCATCCATTGCCTACGCCTGCGGGACCCTGGAAAGTACTCTCCCTGGATTTTATTACTGATTTGCCTTCATCACAAGGCAAAACCACCATCCTGGTGGTTGTGGATTTATTTTCTAAAATGGCTCATTTTATTCCTTGTACGGGTCTACCCTCGGCCAAGGACACTGCTAAACTCTTTGTCACGCATGTTTTCCGTTTACATGGTTGGCCAGAGGGATTAGTCTCCGATCGTGGCGTTCAGTTTACTGCCCATTTTTGGAGGGAATTGTTAGAACTACTGCACATAGAACTTCGACTTTCTTCTGCTCATCATCCTCAGACGGACGGACAAACGGAACGTACTAATGCTACCTTAGAACAATACCTCCGTTGCTATGTTAACTACCAACAAGACAATTGGGTTGATCTCTTGCCTTTAGCTGAATTTGCCTATAACAATGCCTGCCACTCCACTACAAACCAATCCCCATTCTTTGTCAACTACGGATATCACCCCAGAACTTTCCCATCTTCTCTCGGCTCAGCTACGGTTCCTGCCGCTGATATGTTCTTGGAAGAGCTACACACTCTACATAACATTCTTCGAGACCAGATTGAACAGGCTAAACTTTCTTACAAGATAGCGGCAGACCGTCACCGGTGCCTGGGGCCTTCTTTATCTGTTGGAGATTGGGTTTGGTTGTCTACTCGACATTTTCCTTCACGAATGTTATGCAAAAAACTTGCTCCCCGCCGCACGGGTCCCTTTCAAATTATAGCCCAGATTAACCCAGTTGCTTTCAAGTTAGCTCTTCCTCCTTCACTAAGAATTCACCCAGTTTTCCACAGGTCTTTGCTCTCTCCGCTCATAACAGGAGACCCTCATCGTTCAAATTTGGTTCCTCCCCCTCCGGTCTTGGTGGAGGGAGAGGAAGAGTTTGAAATAGCTGGCATTTTAGACTCCCGTTGTTTCCGAGGAAAGATTCAATACTTAATTGACTGGAAGGGTTATGGTCCTGAAGAACGTTCCTGGGAACCTTTAGAAAATTTGCATGCCCCCCTATTAGTCCGTGAATTTCACCAACGTTATCCCCATAAACCTGCCCCGGGTTTAGGACGCTTTTCTCCTGGGGGGAAGCGTTATGGGAGAGGGGATGGTGTTGTGTCTACGTCCAACTCCCTGCTTCAAAGGAATGATATCTCAGATTCCGACTCAGAACCTGGGGATGGAATGCAGGAAATGGAGGAGTTACTGCAAGACGAAGTAATAGAGCCCTTTCCCACTGCAGGGGGGGAAGTAAATCCTCAAGGCAATAACGACCTTAACCAGGGAGAGAGTACTTTCTCTTCTGGGACAAAGGAGTTTAGGAATGCAGTGACGAGGCGTAGGACAAAGAGGAGGGACTTCAAACTCAAAACCGCCCGCCGCTCAGAGAGGCTAGCAAACAGGGCTCTACAGACTAATTTGTCCTAATGAAATGACTCTGTTCTCTTTTCTCTCTAAGTAAGCTCAACTGCATGCCTAGGGGCTACAAAGCCTTTTGATAACCTTGTTTTCCTTGTTTTGCTGGAGGAGGGAGAACGATCGTTTTTGTGTATAATAAAGGATTTGTATCTTTCCCTTCAAGAGGTCTGTTTATTGTTCGCACCCCTTTTGTTAGAACTTACAGAGTCACGACAGCTATTTATGTGATGGGGGAGTCTATTTATCATGTATTGAATGGATACTAATAGCCAGTACCACAATTCCAACAGTCTGGGGGAAAGCAGGATTGGATATCCCTGATAACACTCTGAAAATCCAGATGCAAATCATAATGTTTTTAGTGGATTAGATGTCTTGCTGCTCAATAAATTCTCACTCAATGTTACCCTATGTACAAATGACAAGCTCATTTATCTAATTCCAGTTGGGATTCAGAAAGACGAAATCATTAACAATTTTTTTTAAAAGTAAAGGTGCTATCTACTGCGGGTCTTATGGGTAAGGACACAAATAAAACACATGGTGAAGATGGCTCCTTGAAATTCAGATAATGGGGCAGGGGAGTCCAGCAGATTTGTTTGTACGGATGTAGAGAAGGCAGTGAAAGCCATGCATCCAGATGCAAAGGAGGATTTTACTAGTTGTATAAAAGAGGTACTTTTGGCAAACACTTTCCTGCTTCAGACTGGAGTCCATAGAGGTGTTCTGGCTAGAAGAGACATTGCTAAGATACAAGGCAGGCAGGAAATGAGCAGGACCATGGACAGCTCACTGTGCAGTAAATGGATTCAAGACCAGGCTGGATGGATACAGACTTTGCAGACAAGTCAAACAGGGAGCATTGGCAGTCTTTCCTGCTCTGGTTTGTCGATCTTGGAGAGTATGCTAACGTTCCTGTTGGCATTCTTTGCTTTAAAAAAACTTTCCCCCCCAACCCAGAAAATTCTAGATGCATTGAATAAAAATATGTCCTTTATTTCTTGAAACTGTACTACTATAGACAAAATGCACCATGTATTGGAGAATTTGGTTCAGCAAACCCAAGAAGGAATGGCCTTGTTTTTCAAAAAAAAATCTTCTTTACAAAATATTAAAGGGGAGTTTGTTTTTGCATAAATTTTGTGGTGTAGGTAATAATAATAATAATAATAATAATAATAATAATAATAATAATAATAGCATTTATATACCACCCCATTGCTGAAGCTCTCTGGGTGGTTTACAAAAATTAAAAACATTGAACATTAAAAAACTGATATACAAAATTTAAAAAGCATAAAAATAGATTATAAATACAATATCCATTTAAAACAACGATTCTGGGTCAAACAACAACAACAAAACCCTGAACATACGTTGTTAAATGCCCGGGAGAAGAGAAAAGTCTTGATCTGGTGCTGAAAAGATAATAATGTTGGTGCCAGGTGAGCCTGGTAGAAAGCTATTGCAAGCAATGAAAGGTTTGGTTATAGAGCTATACCCTTGTACAAAATGCAGGGCTCATGGGTTTCTACTGGAAGTGTGCATGCAACTGATATTTTGTGGAAGAGAGATGCTGAAGACGGTAGTTGCACTTCTAGATAAGCAAATCTTTGAGTGAGGTATATTGGCGGGCAGCGTGTGTATGTACATGCTGTCAGATGTTTTTGCTGCAACCCATTACCCTATTGAACATTCAAGCCAGTTGTAAATGTAAGAGCAGCTCCCCACCCCAGGAAACTCCTCAGGCTTCCAGCACTGAAGAGGAATGGACCAGTATTTCCCGTCTGTATCAATTTGCATGTATTCATTCATAAGTAGGGATGTCATGAGTGCCCAACTGGGTCTGGGAGTCCAGCAGATGATCCTGTGCTCAGATCCCATGTACCAAGCCATGGGGTTCTCACGGATCCACTTGCCAAGCAGCAGCTTGCCTGACGAGCAGATCCGGCACCCCTGCATTCCCACAGTGAGCTGCCATTTGTGTAGAAATGGCAGCTTGGGGATTTCCATAAAAGTAATGTTGTGCAAATGGCAGCCATAAAGAAGCCATTTCTGCAATATTACAGGTGTAAATGCTAGGTAAGCAGATGCAAAGGGGGGAAAGCAGCAGAGGAGGATTGGCAAGCGCCCACAGGGACTAACTCAGAGTTATCCATATTTAACTCTTCCCCATTTCTAGATCTATCTGCAAACTCTGATTTTTTTAAAAAAAGAAAAAAAACTTCTTTAAAACACAAAATATGTATTTTTGAATTAATTCGATCCCAAAAGACACTGTTTTGTACACATTTTAAACCCAAAACACAATTTTATATGCATTTTGGTGTTTTTGTTGAGCCAAGAATTGTGTTGCAAAATCTGGAGAAACAAAGGATAACTACATAGCTATCGATGGTGTGGTGTAGCCAGGGCTTACTGGAATGCATCACGGACATCATCTGTCACCGCCACCACCTCATCAAACTTCCCTGTTCTCTCAGAGTTTAGCTTCAGTCCTCCCAGTTGCTAAGGGAAAATGAATTTCCCCAGCAACAATAAATTATTCCCTGTTGTAATTAGGGATGTGTAATTAGGAATGTGTGTAATTTTATCCGATCCAGCCCGGATCGGATCTGGATCATGGATCGGACCTGATCCGGTACACACCCCTAGTTGTAATCCTTTTTGGGGTAGGTAGATCTTGAATGGGCAATGAAGACCCATCAGCTTTATAAAAGACCTGCATCTGATGGAGATGGAAACCATTAGAACTGGCTTATGGATATGGATCAACAAAGCTGTTTGACATTTTGCGATTTCCTTGGGGGTATGATTATGGGGATCATCATGAGGTGTGCCTGCACTTCCAAATTTACCATTGCACCTGTAGTGATGGTCTACTTATCAGTCCAGTAAATGAGAATCATCATGTCGATTTGCATGCAGACAAAACAAAATTCTTAAAAACCCAGCCACGCTGGATTTGCTTCAGATGACCACTTTAGGTTCATTTTCTGTAGTAACTCTAAGTTTGTGCATCTGATAACACGCATGGAATTCTCACACCGGTAGTCAATTATACCAATTAAAGGTGTCACCTTACTTGGTTTGTGCAGCTCATTCAGAAAGGGATCCTATTTCCTTCACACCTCTGTTTCCTTTTGACCTATGCTTAAGCCTGTGGCAAGGCTGCTGCTGAGTAATGTTATTTCTCTGATGCTTGTAAGCCTGATATATGAGAAATGCAGCATATTAGAAGCTTTGCATATTAAAGATCATGGCTTAACGGCAAGCTTTGCCCTGGGCTTTCATGTCTGATGTTTCGGCACAATTCGTTACGCTACGCAGGGATCTCTTTATCACACACCTGGCTTTCTGAAGACGATGTGGCAAATCAGGAGCATGTGTTGATATGTAAATTAGGTGTGTGTGTGTTGTTATTTTTATGTTTCACATGGCTGTACTCTTGTTCTGCCTGGCGTTTGGATGATGGCACCAATTTTGAAAGGCAAGCAGCTGATGTTTATTAATGCTTCACGTTCCGAATGGCATTACGGCTGTCTAGCTGCATTAATGTTCAAAGGGTGAGCATCCATCTATTTCTGTTTCCACTCTCCAAACAAAGTGTGACAGTCTTTCCACCCCTCTGTGGCTCAGGAGCATTTTTGGACGCTTTGAAGCTGATGCTGCATTTGGGGTCGGGGGAGGGTGGTTTTTTGTTTTCGTTTGTTTTTAAGACTCATCAAGGCCTTTTTCGGACTGAAGAATAGTCCTGTTGACATAGTGTGTCTTGAAATTAGTTGCAGGGGGAGTCTACACTAGCCATTTATTGCAGGATTGTATCGCAGTCATCACTAACGGGGCACATGATAATCACCTGCTCCCACAGTGATCTTGGGTCCTCCTCTCATTTATTCAGGAAAATCGCTGCTTGCTTTTGTCATGTTTTTTTCCGGCTCTCTTGCTTCTGAAGAACGTTTGTGGTGTGCCCCCCCCTTTGCGAGGTCATTGCTGTTCACCGGGAGTTCCAGGCTCAGCGAACAGTCAATCAGCTGTGAGGGGCATTTGCATGGGTATTGCTGTAACCACCGAGTGTTTTCTTTTTTAATCTCTGTGCAGGAGTGCATATTTGACGGAGTTCCTTCCCCCCCCCATGTGTGCCCTGTAGCCATCTGCCTAGCCCTGCCTATTTCTACCCTGCTACACCAGAGCACACATGCTCCCGCAACGGCACTCCTGCAATTGCGGGAAAGATCAGTCATGTGTGCCCCATAAGGGATGATCACGGAAGCAGGGAACATGCGGGAGCATGCCCCTTTCATTGCGAAAGGGCTGCAGGTGTAGATTAGCCCATAGATTTGGCCTGTCTCTGCATAGATCTTCTCTCCTTTTGACTGTTCCATCTAGAATGGCAGTAAACCAGGATGCCCAAACTGCAGCCCAGCACAAGTCCAACAGGGGCGATCAGCTGCCACCAAAACATTGCCAAGAAAGTCATAGTGAGAGGTCAGAGGTGTAAAGTTCCAAATATGATAGGAATAGGTCCCAATTTGAAATTCCAGATCTCTTCATTAGGGGTTAACCCTGATGCCCTAGATGTTAGACCAGTTAAACCTAATTTACATGGGAAGTGGGAGGAGACCTAGCCAAGAGGAACACCTTACATTATGCATTGAGAGGAGTTTAGGTTTGGATCCAGCATAGACCTCAACAATAGGAAAAGAGAGAGAAAGCACACGTACCTACCCTTTTTTGGCCCATACATTTTAGCCCATCCATATGGCTCCCCATATGACCTAATCTACCCCCCTCCATGCCCCAATTATTTTCCCTGAGGCTTGTCCTGACACAGTCCAGGGAACCTGAGTGAGCAGACAATGGAAAGATTGCTACTCCTAAGCCCACCAAATTATCTACCCACCCAACACCCTCAACATCCCTCCCACCCCCCAAGCCAGCTGAAGACAATTCTTAGTAGGGTGGGGAGAGGGAGGTTTCCATATCTAGCTTTCCCAAACGACAACAACATGTGGAAAAGCCATGGTCTTTATTGACCAGTGTGGCGTCACTACTCTCAGTGACGCTATCCACAACTTCTCTTTTGCTGCCACCACCCTCTTCTTTTTAAAAAGAAGGAATGAGGAAAATTTAAACCTTCTTTTTATTTATTTTTGTGTGTGAATGTATATCGCCAATCTACGGCAACAACTAAGACCAAGAAAGTGTGGTTAAAATAACAAAACTATATTGAACACTTTATTTATAAAGAAAAAAGATATTTAAATACAACTTATGTTGACGATTATTAAAATAATCCACCCAGGGAAAACTAACTACCCCCCAAAACCTATAGCCCCAATATCCTAATCCTACCCCAATGAAAGCCCAACCTTCTCCCTACTTACAATTGCCTGTAATAAAAATAATTGGCCAAAGCAAAATCAAACCACGAATCATACATATAAATAACAAAATGAAATACCATGCCGTGACAACCAGAATCCAGGATGGTGTGGGTCCTGAAAGGGAAATACACATGTGCCCCATTTCAGCTGTTCCACTGGTGAATCTGGGAGGTTCCTTCAGTATACCTGATATGGTGCCATTCCACCATTGTAGACAGGCTTCTTCCAAATCCTTGCACTCTTCATCTGGCATGACTCAAACAAGAAGTTATATTTGGGTGTCTTCCTGAAGGCCTTTGCATGCAAATCCCCTTTCTGTCACGCAAACTGTCAGTACGGATTTAAAAATACAAGATGAGCAATTAATGTTAGAAAACACTTTGTTACTCAAATTCTTGTTCATTTATTATTTGCTAATTGGGCTTTGTGCTTATTCCTTCTATAATATTACTTTGGCAGCTGCTCTATCCCCTCAAGTCTTTTATGTGCATTTTGGGTACAGCCCATTAGCTACTATTTTGAGCGACCTTGTTTTCTTTAGATACACAACTGTTGTAAACCATAGGTAAGTGAACTAACTCTGTAAGCTTCCAGATAATCTCGTAAATACATAAATCATCAACAGGAATCTGCATTAAAAATAAAATAAGGGGGGAAAAAACTAATGCACATTATTTGTAAATTCTGAAATGATTTGCATTAAATCCAGAAAATTAGTGTGCATCTATGCAGAGAGAGAGACTGCAGTTTCTAATTTGGGAACATTTTCAGGTTGGTTTTTTTTTCTCCCCTCCCCCCATTTTTTTTAGAATTAAGTTAGATTTGATTGGTCATGGTAGAAAATCACAATATGAGTGATTTGTTGCTGTTTTTAGAAATTACCTGAGAAGGCAACCCCGGAATGTTTGTGTGTGCATTATACTCCCCCAGCAAAATAATAAAAGGGTGATATTCCCTCTTCATCATTAAAGTTGCAGGCACTATACTAGAGTGACCATATACAAAAGAAGGCAGGGCCCCTGACTAGTATAGCTCCTGCAGCAGTTAAAGCTGCAGGAGCTATACTAGAGTGACCCGATACAAAAAAGGGCAGGGCTTCTGTAGCTTTAATTGTTGTGATGAAGAGGGAATTTCACCAGGTGCTGCTTGCATACAAATGACACCTGCTGAAATTCCCTTTTCTATACAACTGTTAAAGATGCAGGAGCCCGGTCCTCCTTTTCATATGGTCACCTTAGTCATGTAGGAATCAGCTCCTTCACAATACACTGTTGGTGATTTTCCCAACTCCCATATTAAAAAAAAAAAAAGATAGGACGTGTCAGCACCTCTCTCTTTACAGATGCTCCATATACTTCCACACTAGTAAGCTTTGCTAAACCTGCCAATAACAGGTCAGGAAAATGTATTCAGAGTCTCTCAGGCTTTCCTAATCTGAACTGCAATATAGCAAATCCTAAATCTCCTGTGCAGTTCTTTCAAGAAAACGGCAAAATAAAAATGTGAGAACGAGGCAGATGAATTTTGATTGATTTTGCTGGAATAGAGAAATACGGATGGGCCGCTCTTTTTACGTGACAGGCTGCTATTTTTGGCAATATTACCATTGCAAGCATTATGTTTTTAGAGCAACCATACGAAAGAAAGATCCTCCGATTTGAAAAGCAAAACCATTATAGAGTTGCCCTGATTTTATACTATTGCACAGCACATAAATGTCAAATGTTAATCTTTGTAAACCACCCAGAGAGCTTCAGCTATTGGGTGGTCTACAAATGCAATAACTAAATAAATAAATACATACATACATAGATAAATAAATGTGTATATGTGCACTGTGTTCCAGAGCATGAGCTTCTCTTGTCACAAACAAAGAACCAGAAGGGACGTATATGAGATGTGGATCACAGGGCTTCCTCCACCGGTTAGCAGTGTGATGTAGTGGGCAGGTTAGGACTGGGTTCAAATACCCATTCAGCTGAGAGGCTTCCTGAATGACTTTGGATCAATCACTTTCTCTCTCTGTAACCCTACCTCACCGAGGCTTTTCAAGGTACAGTTGGGAAGATTGATCATTCGGCCCATGGATAGCCCCTCTCAAGTATCCAACAACGTTGACCCACTCAAAGGGGTGGAGATGCATAGGAAGGGAAAAGGTGTATGAAGTTGGTGGCAACCTATGAAGTTAAAGAGGGATTTCTTCTTTTCAGGAGAAAAGTTCAATTCTCACTAGAAAGCAACTATAATTCAGGATCTCTGTCATTGGAAAATCAGTTTCTCTTTAAGCTTGAATCTTGATGGAATTCCACAATGCGCCCAACTGGATTTGCATTTATCTGCCGAGCTGCGACTTTCCCCCTCAAAAAAACTCCAGGAACTTTTTTTCTTTTTGTGGTGAGCTGCAATTTGCACAAATAGAGATTTCCACAATTTACTATGGAAATTAGCTCAAAAGTGCATAACCTGCACAAATTGCAGCGGAGACTTGCAGAATTTGCGCAAAGTGCAGTCGAAATTTGCCCAAATTAGTGCAAATTATGTAAATCTGTGCAAAATTCAACCATAATTTCAACAAATTAAACACACACACACACAGAGAAAATCTGTGAACAGCCCAACTCGCTGTAGACTGGCTCAGGTTCCACAGAGGAAAACGGGCTGAAACCAAGAGAAGCTCATCAAACTCTACCCTCTAAACAGATTGCTCCAACACCTGGCATTCCCTTTCTTTCGGCTGAAATCTACTCAAACACAGCTGAAATCAGGGCCAAACGTTCCAATTTGGCCAAGGGCCCACAAACAAGGAACAGCCAGAAGGGCTGTGCTGTGACATGACACATGCCTCTTTCTTTTTCACCCGGTTGGTGAGCATGGGGAGTGACGTTTCCTGTAATAACATGACTGAAAACAACTGCAGTTTTACAAAATCAAGTTGGTACAAATTTAAAGTGCTCCAAACAAAATATTTGTGTGTTTTTCCTTCAGAAAAGAAGTGTCTGAAAGCATGGGTCGATGCTGTGTGAAAAGTCATTCAGGGAAAAAAATACAAATTGCTCATGCATCAGGGTTGTTTTTAAGTCATTGCAAATAACAGTGTTCTGTCAGGGTTGGTAAAATTTCATCTCAACCCAAGGAAGGAGAAATATCTTGAAAATAAAGGGCAGCCATTCTACTTGAATGATGTCTGAAGGACATTTTTTTTAAAAGAATCAAAATGAAGGAGGAGGCCACTCTCACATAGAAGTAATTCAATGTAGGGTGACCAGATAAAATCCAGGTCAGGGCTCATGTAACTTTAACGGTTGTAGAGAAAAGGGAATTTAAGCCAGTGTCATTTGTATGCAATTAGTTCCTGGTGAAACTCCCTCTTCATCACAACAGTTAAAGTTGCTGGTGTCCTGCCTTCTTTTGTATATGGTCACTCGAGTATAGTGCCTGCACCTTTAACTGTTGTGATGAAGAGGGAATATCACCAGGTACTAACTGCATACAAATGACACCGGCTGAAATTCCCTCTTCTCTACAACTGTTAAAGTTACATGAGCCCTGACCTGGATTTTATCTGGTCACCCTAATCCAATGACTACTACTAAGAAATCAGGGTTATGTGGGGAATAGGCCTAATCCACCTGAAACACATGAGTTACACCATTCAAATATAGTGGTGAAGAAGAGAGCAGCTCCAAGCTGCTCTTGTCAATGGGCCTCAGTAGGGGCAGAGGTCCTTGGCATGTGCCCAACCAGACCTGCCTTTGAGACTAGCCCTGAAGCCACCACCCACAAAAGCAGGAAGGTTTTCAATATAGCACTCCTTTGCTGCCTGGGAGCAGGCGAGAGGCCATTCATCCAACAAATAGGTTCATTTTGTGTACAGCAACACACAGAAGAAAATTAAGGTCCTTGTTCAGCAGTAGGAGTAGGGGATTTTCCTGGCAGAACTCCCGCCAGCGCAATCCTGTCGTGTGCGTCACAGAAATAACTCAGCCTGTGCTTGGAGATGCTGCTCCTCCAAGCACCAGGCAAGTTCCTCTGTGCACCATGAGCTGAGAAGGGAATCAGCTAGTGCTTGGAAGAGCTACCTCTCCAAGCATTGACTGAGACCTGTTTTATTATTCCCCCCAGTTTTCAGGAACTTTTATTTTCTCCCAGCGAAAGAAGCGTTGGTTTCCCTGCCTCTTTCACAGAGAAGGAGAGAATTTTAGAGATTTTTTTTCCCCTTTGGGGAGGAGGACAGCATTTCCACATATCTTTTAAAAATGTAGCAGATTATTTAGGGGGTTTCTTTCTATTTTGTTTTTCTTTAAAGAACACCCTGGCACTTGGAGGAGCCTGGCAGTTCTTCAAGAAAATAGGAAGAAGACCCCTCAAAACTTCCTACACTTAAAAACTTATGTAGAAAGTCTGTCCCCCTCCCCAAGGAGAAAATTCTCCAAATTTCTCACTTCTCCCAGCCTCTTTTGTTAAAGCTTTCATCACCCCCACCCCGAAATGCTGAAAATGGAATAATCAATTTTTGGGGGCACAGCAGTACTTTTTATACATGCAGAGAGAAGCACAGACGTTTGTGCCTCTCTTTGCAACAAGGAGGGGAAAATGGGTGCGCGGGTGGGGTGTGATGTCAGTGGAAGGGCTTTTGGGATGAACCTCAGGGCCCCTCACATCTGGCCCATCAAATCAGTCTGGGAGGGCCAATCTACTCCAGATCAAAAGAAATTCCCCACCTGCGTTTTAAAGGTGTGGTGATTCTGCTCAGGAAAAAAAAGCAACACAATTGTGTAGGGTGTTTTGTTTATTTATGTTGCAGCTAAAAGTGGGAAGGGGGTGTGAGTGTGGAAGCAACGTCCATGTCCCCATCTCAGCCCACTTAGTCTGCAACGTTCCCACGTTGAGAGGGACGGTTTGAAAAGAACTTCTGCTCATGTTTGCTTCATCTGGGTCCCTGATTGCCTCCATACCTGGTGGTGGGATTCTAGGAATTATGGTCCAACACATCTGGAGGGTGAAAAGTTGGGAACAGCTGCTGTAGCAGATGTACCAAATGAAAGAGAAGCATGGCTTCTCTTGGCTTGCATGCCCCCTCTCCTTTTACATCCAACAGTGGTCAGCTCTTCTGCAGCTTAACAGAGAGAGGAGAAGACCCAGAGAGCCCATTGACTTCCCTTGATCCATTTTTATTTATTTATTTATTTAAAAAAATCATGTTTACCATCGTAGGGTTTTCAATCAAAAAAGAAAGGCAGGATAGGAATATAACCCATAAAACTTACTGCACCCCAAAAGCTAGATCCACTGGAGTGAAGCCATATAATATTTTATTCATTTAATTAAACTGGATTTTTTTTAATGTGTGTTCTATTCTTCTCTTAGGGGCATATGTGCTGCAGGTCAAAGCAACAGATGCTGATGACCCGACATACGGAAACAGTGCCAGAGTGGTGTACAGTATTCTGCAGGGACAGCCATATTTCTCTATTGATCCCAAGACAGGTAAAGAACATTTTGTCAATGAGAATGCTATTAGATGCCCATCTGGATAGCTTTATGTAATTGCAGAGCAAGGAACGGCAACATTACGAATGCAATGCTTGCACATGGAAAAACAGCAGATGCCTCCCTTTGGCATAGTGTAAGTGTGGCCTTTTACGAATTTGGTGAACATAAGAACAGTCTACCTGGATCCAATCAAGGTCCACTAAATGATCATACAGGCACTAGGAAAGTCAGTTTTGGGGATGGAGCTCAGTGATATTTTGCCAGCTCAACCCCTTCAGATGCCAGCTCAATTCGACACATGCCAAGCTGGGAAAGCTCACAGTTTCCCACCTGGGGTTTTTTTGGTGCGCAAATCTGCAGCTGGGAACTTTTGCAAAAATTACAATATATGCAAATTCATGGTCATAAGCAGCACAATTTTCACAAAAGTGCAGATGAAAATGGTCTTTTACACCTGCGTTTTTATGCAAATTGTGCTATTTTTAGGCATGGTTTTGCACAAATAGTGATTTACCTAAATATTCCCAGATGCAAATTTGCATAAATCACGTCTTGTAGACAAAAGGAAAGAAAGATGCAAGCTCTCACATGCACCTGCAGACCATCTGCATACATGCTGGGGTGGGCAAATGGTAGGAGCCTAGCAATCAGTACATGAATGTGGGGGAGTTAGCTAATTCCTATACAGGGAAACCCTGGGAAGTATCACTGCGGTGATTGTGATGTACTGCGCTAATTTTAACTCAGATCAACGATGTTCCAATAAAGTATTTAGGGTGGAGGTGGCTTTTGGAATGGCTCAAATTGCCACAACCATGTGAATGTCACATGACACAAGTAACTTCCCAGATTGAACAACACCCATGCAATTCTGATTTTGAGCCACTACCATGCCACAAATTGAATGTGTTAACTTGCTCCTACTTTATAGAGCACTCTGCAAGCTATAGACATCTGCTTTATATCAAATAACGGATGGCAGCTGTTTATCATAGATGTGAATAACTCAAGTTGCAGCCTTAGGCCAGGTGAGGACATGGTTAAGAAATATCCTTCTGTTAGCTGTTTCGTCCCTCTGAACCACCACCACCCCAGCTATAAATGTACGTTAGGCAGCAAATATAGAGTTAGGAACTAGGGATGTGTATCGTATTGTTAAAATGTACGATAACGATATGATAAGGTCATTATCGTGCATGTGTTTAACGATAACAATACGATATAGAAACCTGTGATAATCATCGGAGACGATAATTTTTGGGCGATTTTATCGTTTTATCAGCTTATAAATATACCTATAACTTCTGTATTTTCAAAGTTCCAGGCTTGAAACTTGGTCACAGTGCTTATGGGGTATGCCTAAGTATGTGTATGAAATTTGAGATCGATCCCTCCAACCCTCGATTTTATATGAATTTTTTAAAGATAATTTCCATGCTGACAGGTCTGAATGAATGCACGTGGCAAGCTGTTATTCTGATCTGTCAGAACTGAAATGATCTTTAATAAATTCATATAAAATCGAGGGTTGGAGGGATCGATCTCAAATTTCATACACATACTTCAGCATACCCCATAAGCACTGTGACCATTTTTCAATCCTCTAACTTTGAAAATACAGAAGTTATAGGCATTTTTTCTTTAAAAATAGGGCTGCAGGAAGATATCATTTTTTCACGATAATTATCGTGAAGACGATATGGTTCACCTACAGTATGAATGAAGACAATATTTTTGGGGGGGTCCGAAATGACGATAACAATAAACGACGATATTTTTTGGCGCGCACACACCTATTAGGAACCCATTGATTTTGCTGCAACCTGAGCTAAAGTGTCCTCAGAATCACATGGTGCCTATCTGCTGAATATCGGGATTTGTGGATCAGCAAAAACTAAGCTCGCCAAGGTTCTCCAAATACCACTTCAAAGCTTGTGCTGACTTTTGTCTACATCAGATTACAGGCTTTTTTTGTTGTTTACACAAAGTTCTTGCATATTTCTGTGCATATTTTTCAAAACGTACATATCCATTGTGCACCTTCTCTCCCCCCAAGTACACATTGATTGAAGTGTATTTGCGCCCGTTTTCCAAAAGTGCACACCTTTTTCATGCATATTTTTTTTTCAAAGTACACATTTTCGAGTGCATTTTCCTTTGGTCTCTGAATTGTACCACACGCTATGAAATGTGTGGATGCAGAATGCATTTCTGGGAGGTGCAAACTGGACAAATTCTAAAGCTACCTCCTTAGCTGAGTTGTACCACTGCCAGAAGATGAGATGGTGGAGGAATACATGTTTAAATGGTCTCTATAAAGCCTATAAAATCCTAATGGAAGCTTTAACCATTTTCAGCTAGATGTGGTGGCAATTAGGGGTGTACACACCAAACAATATCATCATTTATCGTTATCGTCAGTTTGGACCAAAAAAATTATCGTCTTCATTCATATCGTAGGTGAATCGTATCGACTTCACGATAATTATCATGAAAATTATTGTTGCCGTTCTGACAGGTCTGAATGAACGCACGTGGTGAGCTGTCATTCTGATCTGTCAGAATGAAACAATCTTTAATAAATTCATATAAAATTGAGGGTTGGAGGGATCGATCTCAAATTTGGCACATATGTGTAGCAACATGTGCTAGACATGTGTATGAAATTTGAGATCAATCCCTCCAACCCTCGATTTTATATGAATTTATTAAAGATCATTTCCGTTCTGACAGATCAGAATGACAGCTCACCACGTGCGTTCATTCAGACCTGTCAGAATGGAAATGATCTTTTACAAATTCATATAAAATTGAGGGTTGGAGGGATCGATCTCAAATTTCATACACATACTTAGGCATACCCCATAAGAACTGTGACCAAGTTTCAAGCCTCTAACTTTTAAAATACAGACATTATAGATATATTTATATAGCAGTCCGATAAAATGATAAAATTGCCCGAAAATTATCGTCTCCGATGATTATCGTAGGTTTTTCTATCGTATTGTCATCTTTAAACTCATGCACGATAACGACCCTATCGTATCGTTATCGTACATTTTAACGATACGATACACATCCCTAGTGGCAATGCCCCATGCAATCAGGAACCCTAATTCTATTGTGTTTTCTTATCCCAATCACGTGGAGCACTGTAACTATGTGCACTTTTTCATTAGATTTTTCCTGTTGCCCCAGAGGGGTCATGGATGGCAGGGGGAGTGTGTCCCCCTTTATCTCTTCGATGCATAGGATTCAATAACACCTGAAGGAGGCATATTAAAGTGCCCTGTCCCTGGACATTGAAAACTAGCCTGTTAGGGAAGATGGTGCCCTAACTGATATGGTAACTTCTCTGAGTTGTTTCATAGGAGAGAGCACTTGCAATTTGAAGTAGGCTTATTTTGACTTTTTCAAGAGATTCATCTTGTGATGCTGCTGTTTATGTGTCTTGCTATACCAATTGCATTTCCACCCCCAAATGATTAATATAACTCTAATATAAAGTAATCTTGTCATTAGCCAGATTTCTAATCAGTAGCAATTGGGTTGTATTCTGAACCGTACAAAATGCATTGATGTTAGCCAGGACCTTTCGAGCATGTGCTGTTCTGCTAGGATAACATGCAGAATTGTGTTTTAAGCTGGAATAAATTGGCCTTTTTAATGAACATTGGGGTTCGATGGGAAACCTGCCCTTCCCACCCCTCAGCTGCTTGCTTTTGGCAGGTGGCTGGATTGGAGGATGGGGCACTGGACGTTAATGTCAGACTGTTTGGAGGTCACTGCATGTGTGAGCAGAGGGGGGAAGTGATGCATAAACAGCCAGAAATGCTCATGGGAGAGGAGGACAGTTAATTGCATATCTCGTCCTATTTTCTAAAATGTCATTCCTACTTCTGTATTTAATAATTCAATGACTTAACCAAAATGTCCCACACTAAATGCTGCCAATTGTGTGCCTTGAATGCAATGCAGGAAGAACCGTCTGCCTGCTTCCTTTCTGCAAATGGAATTTCTTTTCCTAGTGAATCTCTCCTTGAATGTCAGATGGAGTATTAAAGACCCTGGCTTCCTGGCTAATCAATGACCGGGGGGTGGAAACAGCATAACACGGTCAGCCCTGGCTCTCCAGAGGTCATGTCCTCTGTCAAATATACCCTATTTTAACAAAAGATTGTAACACAAATGTGACTCAGTGTCTTTATTTTTGATGAGGATGGTTCTCGCTCCCCAGGCTCCAGGGGACAAAAATCACCTCCTATTAATGTTCTTCTTTAATTGGGATCATGCTGGCAATATAAAGGTGTTAAAATCCAGTCTGCCTGTGTGTTATGCAATATTTCTGGATGAGATGAATGAAGACAACAAAGATCTCCCCAGAATCCCCTATTCTGCTTTTTCTGCCTGTGTTCTCAGTGCCACCTTTATTAATTACATTCAAAGGACTCTCAGAAGCAGGAGCAGCTAGGTGTGGGCTTTTTCTTTTAAAAATCACGTTGTAAAGATGTAATGGTCATTGATTATGAACAGAATAAACTCATGGGGACTAGCACCTTTTTCTTTCTTCTGGGGGCCAAGTAGTTTTTCCTAAGAATATATGAGAAATTCATGTCCGTTTTTGATCAGGATTTACCCAATTCATAATAATAATAATAATAATAATAATAATAATAATAATAATATATTTATTACCTGCCTCTCCCTCTGGATCGAGACGGGGAGCAACATCAAACATAAAATACACAAAACTGATTAAAAGCAGTTCTGAACTTCCAGGAGAAACATGGACCCAGATGCAATTTGCAGTCAATATCCACACATTCCCAAGCTTGCAATGTGATTGGCAGACCAAAATAAATGTGTCTTTCTTTTTTTAAAAAAAAATGCACGTAAAAATAATGTGTACTTTTGAAAATCCATGCAAATATGCTTTAACCAATGGGAGAAGATGCATCCTTTTCAAAGATGCACAGAATAGTTGTGTACATTTGGGGAAAAAATACACTCTTTAAAAAAAAAAAAAAAAAAAAAAGCTTAGCTCGCAATCTGATATGGAATTAGGTCAGAACAAGCTTCCAGATGGAATTTGGAGAATTTTGGGGAGCTCAGGTTTTGCTTCTCTCCACATCCCTAGTTTTATGAACTTTGTGTTACTCTACCTTTCCTCATATGACTGAATTCTGTCCCTTTCTTATTCCTTTCCTGTCCCTCTGTAAACATACCTTTTGTTGTGGCACATTCTTTGAGCTCAGAGACAGAGGAGGATGAGCCAGCCAAGTCCCTGGACCTGTTGCACCGTGAGTTGAGGAACTGGTCCAGGTTCCTGGTATGGAACCTGATGCTAGTGGCTATGAGGCTGCAGACCTCAAGCTTGATGGGTTAGTTATCTCCCACTCCACAGCACCTGCCCAATGGCGCAGGGAGCATGGCATGGAGGAGCTCACACAAAGGAAGAGAAGCACTCCTCTTCAGGCTAGGGGGTTGATCCATTAAGGAGTGACACCCCTAAGGTGGTGAGGGTAGATTGAATGGGTGGACCCATAAGGCTGGTCCCGTCTCACAGAGCATTCAGTGGCTTGCCTTTTCGATGCCAGCTTGTGGATAGGTTAGAATAAACCTCATGGTAACAGGTATGAGTAATCATAACTATTTCTGATCTATATATTTCTTGAATATTCAGGGGACAGTCCCAGAATCCCCTTCATCTGGCCCAACTCCTCGAGAACTGGAAAATAATCAGAACTGTATCGCAGGTAGTTCCCTGGTTGTTTTTCCAATTTAATATCCTGGTCTCGGAATAGAGGGTCTTGTCCAAGCCTCTTTGCATGAATAAGGATACAGTGTAGGAGCCTCCTCCTTCTATTTCCCCAGGCCCTGCTAAGTATCTTTCAGTGACAAGGGATTTCCCCCTTCATGCTAGAACAGACCAAATTCATGGGCTCTTTCCTCTTTTAAGGCAGTTTTGGTGCCAGGGAATGGCAGAGGATGAGTACTTATTTCCCCCTGTTCTTAACACAACTGGCAACGAACCTTTTTAGCATTATCATATAACAACATTGAAATGAATGAATCTGAGCATTTCTCAGACTGATATGTATTCTCTAACCGATGACAATTCTGATTGAGCAATACAGAACACATAATGGCCTAAGCATAATAAAATCTAGGCAAGCTAATGCATAAGAAAAATGGGAGACATGCCTAAAGCTATTTGGAACATGGAAAACAAAACATATAGCATTAAAAGATCTCTCACTCCTCTTGAGGCAGATTAATTTCCCTGCCAGTGGATGAGTTTTGGCAGAAGAAAATCAAGATGATCTGCCGTCTTCTCAAGATGATCATTTCATCTTGGCTGTGCCTCAATTCAGCTTTATTCTCTTTGTTTTAATTGTCAGTCAACTAGGATTAGGCGAAGAAACAATTTAGACTTCATGCCCTCCTCCGTTAGGAGAATTTCATTTCAGTTCATTGCCTTCCAAACTCCCCCTGTTTGCATCCCCTGAATACAAGCACACTTGCACATTCCCAAGTTTGCAATCACATTCACAAAACGTGTTCCTCAGACAAATGTACATTTTGAATAGGAAAAAAGAAGCATTTTCATGCTTTAGTCAATAGAGGAAAGTATGTATTTGGGTGCACACTTTGAAAATGTACACCTAAATTTGCACTTTTCCTGTTTGAACAACAACAACAAAAAGACTCACATTGGGGAATAGAAATGAGGTGGATTGAAGTTCAAGATGGAACTGGGAGAACCTTGACCAGCTCAAGCCTCACAGATTTTCCCATCCCTACTGCTTAGGGTCTCATGGGTTTTTTTTTTTTCTGTTATTGCCCTGGTTGTATGGAGGTTCATGTTATAGATAACTGGTGTCTGATGACCTTCTCACACTTCCTTCCCATCTCTTCAAGCCCATCTTGTGCCGCTTTCTGTCTCCGATAGGCTGCCTGGATCTTTTGACCTCCTTGTCCATCTGTTCCGCCAACCTGTATATCAATGACCCCCTTGTTGCTTCTGGCTGGCTGGCCATCACTGTCTCCTTCTTTCCGCTTGTTCGGATCTTGTTTTCTTTACTGCTTGTCAACTTTGTGAAAGACAATTCTTTCATAGAGAAATGAGTGAAAGAGTTCTGTAGACTTGAAACTTCTAACTGGATGCCAGCAGACCCAGCCTATCATCTTGTACTTTGGGGTTAGATGGAAAAAAAATGTCAGGATACATTGGATATAACACCTTCAACAGAAAGAGCTCCATTTTCCCTGAGCAGAAAGTGGCCTTCTGTTGTGATAGAGATGGATCAGCTTGCTGTGGGCACTTCAGAATTGGGTGAAAGTTGCAACTTGCATACTATTCTTGGGGCATGGTTTCCCTTCATCTCCAGCCTCTGATTCCTCATCTACCTTTTTAGAATCATAGTCTTAGGAGTGGGCTTTGATAAAAATTGAGAATCACTTAGATATAGCTAGCAGCATACGTATGTCACGACAGGCATCTTTGTGTGCATCCCTAGGTGGATGAGGAACCACTTATGCAAATGGATGCTGCATGTGGTTCCCAGGCCAAATTCAGTTTTGGAGAAGCCAGAGTTGTCATGAGCATCTGACTAGGTCTGTGAGGGTAGCAGACCCCCCATCCTCATCCAGCCCTCATGGACCCTGTTTACATGAGAATGGATCTGTGCCTGAGTGCTCATGACTCCCCATGAGTGCTCAGCAACCACCCACCCTGGCTTCAAGCATTGCAACCTTTCCCCCTGCAGCGGGGAAGGCTCCAGAAATTGTGCATTGCCCCCTGTGTCAATGGGGGTTTAAAGCTCCTATCAACACACAGGTAAGCCTTTACCCTTGCGATAATAGGGCCTTTAAGTCCCCATTGGCGCAGGGGGGAGTGTGATTTCCGGAGCATCTGGAAATTTTACATTTCCCCCTTCCATGCTAATGTTGACTGCCATTAACACAAGTGGACAGGGTGAGCGCTCGCCATTTTCACCCATCCCTAGGAGAAGCTCTCGGTAGCCTCATTCCAGTGGTGGATGGGGTCAAGGGCAGATGATTAACAAACAAAGCTATGTGGTCAGACTTTTTCTTGTCAGGAATCTCACATAGGGAAGACTGAGAAATTTGTTGGGTTCACACTGTTAAGTAAGGTTACCCAATTCACAGCTCCCAGAAGTGACCAGGGACCCAATGCAATTTGCAGCTGGAAATGCCTACATTTCAGAGTTTGCGATACATTCTGTACATTTCTAAAATGTGCACAAACGTGCTTTAGTCAGATGTACAGGTCGCTGTGATGCCTTTAATGACCATTTCACAGATAAAAATATCTTGGATAAGAGCCAACTTAGGTGCCGTCATTATAGCAGAAACTGACAATGGAGTGTTCAGTAACTCCGCGAGTAGAATTACACTGGATCAGTTTCAGTTGGTGAATACCGAGGACGTGGACAAGCTGCTTGGACAACTGAGGAGGACGATTTGTCCGTCCAATTTGTCCTTCTTGGGTGGTCGTCCAGGGAGGAGATGCAGTTAGATCACATCTACAACATATTATTAATGCATCTCTCAGGGAGGGAAGTTTTCCAACATGTTTAAAAGAGGTGGTAGTATGGCCGCTTCTAAAAAAGCCCTTCCTGGACCCCCTGGACTTTAATAACTATAGGCCGGTATCAAATATTCCATTTCTGGGCAACTGCTGTCTTGCCCATTTCTGGGCAAGACAGCAGTTGCCTTCCAAGTCCAAACAGTTTTGGATGATACAGATTTTCTAGACCCATTTCAAACCAGCTTCAGGGCAGGATACGGAGTTGAGACTGCTATGGTCACCTTAGTGGATGATCTACACCTGAGTATTGACTGGGGGAGTGTGTCCCTGTTGGTACTCCTGGACGTCTCAGCAGCTTTTGATACCATCGACCATGGTATCCTTCTGGAACACCTAAGGGGATTGGGAATCGGGAGCACTGTGCTTCAGTGGTTCCGGTCCTATCTCTCAGGCAGGTTCCAGATGGTGATGCTTGGGGATAGCTGCTCTTCAAATAAGGAGCTGCTATGTGGTGTACCACAAGGTGCCATCCTTTCCCCAATGCTGTTTAACATTTATATGAAACCGCTGGGAGAGATCATCCGGTGGCATAGGGTGGGATGCTATCAGTATGCTGATGACACCCAAATATATTTCTCTATGCCTTCGACAACATCGTCAGCTAAGGATAGTGTGTCTCCTCTGAATGAATGCTTGGAGGCGGTAATGGGCTGGATGAGAAAAAACAAACTGAAGCTGAATCCAGACAAGACGGAGGTGCTTGCTGTCAAAGGGTTTGGAGGTGTGTCAACCAGTTCTGGATGGGGTTACACCCCCCCTGAAAGACTGTGTTCACAGCTTGGGGATACTCCTGGATCCATTGCTCCAAATGACAGACCAGATAGGTGCGATGGCCAGGAGTGCGTACTATCAGCTTCGGCTGATATGACAGCTGCACCCCTTCCTAGAGTTGGAAGACCTACAGATGGTAGTGCACACACTAGTAACTTCGAGGCTTGACTTCTGCAATGTGCTGTACATAGGGCTACCTTTGTGCCTAGTCCAGAAACTTCAACTTGTTCAAAATATGGCAGCCAGGTTGGTTACCGGTACACCTAGGGGTGACCACATTACACCAGTCTTGAAATCACTCCACTAGCTGCCAGTTAGTTTCCAGGAGAAGTATAAAGTGTTGGTCATTACCTTTAAAGCCCTACATGGTTTAAGTCCAGGTTACCTGCGGGATCGCCTTCTTCTGTATAATCTGCTCCACACACTCAGGTCCCCTGGAAGAACTTACTCCAATCAGCCAGAACTAGGCTGATGAGTGTTACCCAGAGGACCTTGTCTTCTGCTGCTCCCAGACTGTGGAATGGCCTGCTGGAGTAGATTCGACAAATTAGCAGACTTCATGAATTTAAGAGAGCCATGAAGACTGCTCTCTTCCGGCAGGCCTATCTAGTTGAATGTTAAGAGTTTTTTAATAATGTTTTTGCTTTTATTTGTTTTAATGTTTTATTTATTTTATGATTCTTGTATTTATATTTATTGTTGTTCCCCGCCTCGATCTGGATGGAGAGGCGGGTTAGAAATAAAATAAATAAATAAATAAATAAATGAACAAAAACGCTTACTTCTGTAAAATGTGCACAACAACATGAATGTCTGTGGCAGCGGGGAAGAAGCTTATGTGGAACCAGGGCAGAATGAGCCCTGTGGAAAAACAAGAACATTGATGAGTTTGAGATTGACAGCTTTGCCCATCCGTAATCACATCTATAGTCAGATTAGAACCTTGGTTTTTTTGCCCACCCCCTCAATATTTGAACTATCTTTTTCTTCCATTGCCTTGTACATTGTGAAACATCAAGGGTCAGATTTGACTGTGGTCTAGAAGTGGCACGTTCTATGGATGGAGCCATAATATAGATTCCCTAGGATTTTGCCAACGTGAAGGTAAAAAATGAACTTTGAAAAGAAGCTTTCTCTTTTTCTAAGGTGTTAACTTCATACAGTTATTTATTCTGGTTAAGTGCTTATGGCTCAGCATATGAACACCTTCTTTTGAAGGGTCTGTTTCTCATTTTTACTGAGACTTTTAATAGAAGATGGTAAAAGGAAGGAAATATTGCTCCTGAGCAATTTTAGACATGGCAATTCTTCATATATATATATATATATATATATGAAGACTGAGATCTGTTACATAATAAAAATTCGAGCAAAACTTTGGAAATTGACACAGGAAAATTCATTGCCTGATTAGGTACTTCTGTGTTGGAGTAGCAACCAGGTGTTCATGCACAGAGGGTCATTATGAAGTTTCTGACCAGATTTAAAACCACCAGCTGATAGTTGTTGAAACATAGTGGTGCTGCTATGCTCGCTCAGAACTGTTCTTCACCAGATTAGTCAAAGTTTTTTTTTTCCTATGTTAGCCCATTCTTGATTCACAGGGTTTGACCCACCCCAAGCAGCTTGGCCAGAATTGGTTCTCCTCCCTCACACCAGCTGAAATACCTGTGATGTGCACCTAAATGCAAAGCTGAGGCAGCACCGCCTAAAAAATTGCTTTGGAATCAATTCTGCCTAGATCTCAAGCAACACACAGTGGCTCAGTTCGGACGACACATCAGGCAACGGAGAAGGGGGGGAACAATCCTCAGTTGTGTTGCTTATTTTGTCGTCTGGATGGCAGCACACAACGCACACACAACTGACAGTACATTAATCATGCACTTTAAACAACGGAGCTAAACAATGGCTTGCACATTGTTTAGCCCGAAGCCCCGTTGTTTAAAGTGTCGTCCGAATTCAACCCCCCCTCTCTCCGTGGACTATTCCGTTTCCAGATAGAGTTCTGCTGCCTAGAGCAGCCAAAAATCCCCAGCCCCTCTATGCAGCCGGCAGAACTCACGGTGCATGCTGGGATACGGCTGGGGGACACACGGAGGAGAGGCTGCAACCAAAATGGCCGCCGCAAGTTCCTTGCAGCCGGGGCATTTGCCAGTTCCGAGCAGCACCGGCTGCAGCGTGTCGTCTGTGGAGCTCCTCCTGCCTAATGCACGGTCAGTACGTTATTTACCCCTCCATTGCTTAATATGTCGTCCGAACGGAGCCAGAGACTGCAGGTGCCCCTTCCAGTGTGAATGGAGTATTTGCATTGATCTTCTGGGCATCGTCTCGTTTGGGGTTGTGAGAGGGGCTTGCCAGATGAGAAACATCAAGGCATCATTCTCTCTCCCTGCTATGAACACAATGAGTGATAAATGCTGGAAGGCTGTGTGGATTTTCTGGCAGAACAAATGGAGGTCATTACAGCTGCACTTAGGCTCCAGTGAATGTAGTGAACAGAACCAACTTCTGTTAGAATATGCTGAAACAAATATTTTTTTCCAGATACCTCATTTATCATAACTTGTTTGGTGTGGGCACCATTTCAAGAATCAATTTTTGATCTCTTTTATTAATAATACCTAATAATAATAATAATAATAATAATAATAAATTGATTTATTTCTTACCCACCTCTCCCTTTGGATCGAGGCAGGGAACAGCATTAATACAATAACAATATAGATAAAATACATAAATTAATTAAAAGAGCATATTAAACAATCAACAGATTTTAAAGTTCGTGGTTTAAAGTTCATCTGGGTAGGCCAGCTGGAAGAGGCTAGTTATTATAGCTGCCTTATACTCAGAGAAAGAGTTTAATTTGGTGAATCTCTTCCAGCAGGCCATTCCAGTGTCTGGGGGTGACAGAAGAAAAGGTCCTCTGGGTAACAGTTGTCAACCTAGTTTTGGCGGACTGAAGTAAATTCTCCCCAGAGGACCTGAGTGTGTGGGGCGGATTGTATGGGAGAAGGTGATCCCGCAGGTAACCTGGACCCAAACCATGTAGGGCTTTAAAGGTAATAACCAACACTTTGTACTTCACCCAGAAACTAATTGGCAGCCAGTGAAGTGATTGTAAAGTTGGTGTAATATGGTCATCCTTAGGTGTACCGGTAACCAACCTGGCTGCCATATTTTGAACTAATTGAAGTTTCTGAACTAGGTACAACGGTAGCCCTATTTACAGAGAATTGCAGAAGTCAAGCCTTGAAGTTACTAGTGCATTCACTATCATCTTTAGGTCTTCCAACTCTAGGAAAGGGTGCAGCTGGAGCAACAACCGAAGCTGATAGTAGGCACTCCTGGCCGTCACATCTATCTGGGCTGTCATTTGGAACGATGGATCCAGGAGCACCCCTAAGCTGTGAACACAGTCTTTCAATTTTTTCAACACAGACAAACAATCACATTTTAAAAAAATTAAAGGGATATGCTTACGCCGTACCTGTTACCTGTGCCTGTTTTAATTGCTAGTCACTGTCACCAATATGTAGAATCAGTGATGTGGCCAAAGTTAGATTTGTTCCTGAACAATAATGACATGGTCTGAAAAATGTGGATAGTCATGTTTGAGGCCGCCATGATTGTGTGAATATCAGCTCCCCATTCATCCAGTGCCCCATTCCCATTTGCAATCGCTGCTCACTCTGCACAAATGGAAAGTTTGAACAAATCAAGCAGCAACCGAATGTGAAATTTGCACAAATCCCCTCCTCATTTGCACAAAATCCCTTCATATTCTAAAATGAAGTTGATTCAGTCTATGGGTGGAATTTGTGCAAATTAGGAAATGTGTGCTAATAGCACAGGGAAAGTTGTGCAAATCAACTGCATGCACATGTTTGGCAACTTGCAAACATTTTGGTGGACATGTGCTGGTGATTGTGAACAGGGCATTCTCACATGTTTTGTGGACAAAACCAAAATTCTCATGCATCCCTTCCCCCAGTCTATTATGAAAAACACACACATGATTTTTCTTTCCATTTTGGAAACAATGCTATTGGGAGGGTGTACTAGGATTGCCCTTGACGGTCGACCTCCCTGGATGGCAATGGAGCTTTCCACTGCAATTGCTGCCCCACGGCAGTGCTCCAATGGTAAGGCCTAAAATGGGGCAGTTTGGAGGTATGTCAGGGGCACCTAAATGCCTACAGGATCTTAGGCCCATCATGCCACCAACATACCTCCAAACAGAGCGGACACAACACCAGCTCAAGCGGTGGTGCAACTAGGGCTGGACCTTGGGCTAGACTAGGGTGACCAGATAAAATCCAGGTCAGGGCTCATGTAACTTTAACAGTTGTAGAGAAAAGGGAATTTCAGCCAGTGTCATTTGTATGCAATTAGTTCCTGGTGAAATTCCCTCTTCATCACAACAGTTAAAGTTGCAGGCACTGTACTAGAGTGACCATATACAAATGAAGGCAGGGCCCCTGAAACTTTAACTGTTGTGATGAAGAGGGAATTTCACCAGGAACTAATTGCCTACACTGGCTGAAATTCCCTTTTCTCTACAACTGTTAAAGTTACATGAGCCCGGACCTGGATTTTATCTGGTCAGCCTAGGCTAGACCAGGGCCCCACAATCCAGAGGGGGCTCAAGCTCAGCAGGTTCCCACTAGTTCGGATTCCTGAATGCCAGCCCACAGACCCTGGTGCTTGCCTGACTCAACATGTGCCAAATCGGGTATGTGCAGCGGTCCCCGCTCTTTGCCTAACTGGCAGCTTGTCCTGTATAGTAAAGGCTGGTTTTATGTAAATAGTGGCTGCCATTTACATAAAATTGGCTTTCATGAAAAAGGCCCCCTACACCTGTCAACCACCGACAGGGTGGGAATTAAGACGCAAGTGCCACGGCGCTTCCCTCTTGGTTCCAATCCTGCACAAATACGCCTCCCTCTCGGGAGAGAAAGGTGCAGTTGTGTGGCCATGGCAGCAGCAGAACGGGAGCCAGGAGGGAAGTGCCATGGCATTTGTGTCTTGGTTCCCATACTGCTACCTCCCACTGAGCAACTGTGCTTCCCTCTGCCAGTGCCCAGCAGAGGGAGGCAAGGTTGCTTGGTGGCAGTGGTATGATGGGAGCTGAGAGGGAAGCGCCACGGCCCTTCCCGCTTGGCTCCCATCCTGCTGCCTCTGCTGCTGCAACGAGCCACCATTGTGTGCAAAATGGTGGATCATTGGGGAAGTGGGCAGCCATTCGACAGTCACCCATGGACTTCTGGGAGGCTAGAGCCCTGGTGAGAACTGGGGTGGGTAACTGGCAGGGGTCCAACAAGCAGAGGGTGAGGCGATAGTGGGTGCGTTTGCCCATCCCTACGAGAGAACGGAAGGTGAGGAGAGCATCAGGGCAGCAGAAAGCAAACTCCATTTTGTACTCATGATGGTGCTACGATATAAGTGAATTTAAAATACAAAATTGCACATGCTTATTTTTTTTCCTTTATAGCAGGGTTGGCAAACAGTTTTTGGTGGTTCCAATAAAGAGGAATGCAGAAGTTGGGGTGGAAGGAAGAGAAATGTTTGTTATATAATAAAATGTTCATTGTATAGTACAGGGGTGGACACACGGAATTATTTGGAGTAAAGTTCACTTTCTGTGAACACTGTTTGATGCCAAATAGTACTGATAACCTGATGCTACAGGGACACATGTTAAACTATATCTCATAAATTGTCTCATAACATATTTTATAGAGAAGAATATGTTTTGTTTCTTGTAAAAGGTGTTATAAGAACAGCCTTGCCAAACATGGACAGAGAAGTCAAACAACAATATCAAGTTCTCATCCAAGCCAAGGACATGGGAGGGCAACTTGGAGGATTGGCTGGAACCACTACCGTGAACATCACTCTCACCGACGTCAATGACAATCCACCAAGATTTCCCAAGAGTAAGTTCTATCACATATAAATAAAATTCAGCTTGAACATGACTGTGTTCATTATATCAGTGTGGTGAATGTCGTAAAGGATTTGCGCTGTAGGGGGCAAGATTCCAAGTGGGTTGGGGTTTGTTAACAGAGAGCTATTAATATTGTATTCTCCCACCCGCCCCAATGCACTATCAGAGCCAATCTACACATGCGGGATAAAACACTTTGAAAACACTTTAAAAACTGTATATGGAGTGTGTACTGGTCCCCAACAGTTCTCAAAACTGTTATAAACCGTTTTAAGCCGTTTTAAAGCAGTAGTGTAGATAGGCTGTCAATGAGAACTCGTTGCGTGATGCAAGGCCATCATCTGAGATGTGTACATAGATGGGTAAAAGCAGCTTAGGGTTTAGGCAGAACACATTTGGAGATGTGGTTGGAATGCCCAACAAGGAATGGTAGGCTCACGCTGTTGTAGGATGGAAAGAACGTGTTGTCAGGACTCTGCAATACGATTGATATAAACACATGTGAGATGTCCGTGTTTTATTAAGGATATGAAAAAGATGGAATGACATAGCTGTTCTGCATGTGGCATGAGGCAAGAAAAAGCTCAGGTTTAGATATTCTTCCCATCCACGCCATGCATAGAACTTCGTATCTATGCACAAGTAGGCCTCACTGATATAATCCATCGGCTGCAAAAAAGGAGTGGATAGATCGCATGTATGCATGAAGGCCATGATTAATACTAAACTTGTTATATACCATGTGCATGTGAAAAGGTGAGCCCGAGGTTTGTTCCCATGACCCAATGAATACAGAATGTACATGCCAGGACTATGGGTGATCTTGGCCTTAGCCAACACGGCTTAGGATTGTCCTCTAAAAGTCATTCTAAGTGGTTCTTTGCCATGAGGCTAGCATCCCTGTATTGAGTCTCCTGACCGCAGATCAAATAGTTTCGAACAACTCACTGCAGAAGTTGGGGCCATCACATTGTGTATTTCCCAAAACCAGACTAGTGGCATTCACCAGCGAACCCATGACATCATGACCCCAAGGCAAACAGTGATTTCTAAACAATCGTACGAGATGTGGGAAGGACATCACTGGGATGCAGAACTCTGTGATGAGAATGTCTTTATGGAAGCTCTAAAATCCCTGTTAGAGATTCTCAAGCCTGGTTGTAGTTAAGCATGTATAATTTTGACGTCATGGTAGTCAACATTTTCTATGTCTCTGAAGACATAATATCCCCCTACCATAAACCCCAAATGGTTGCTATTTTCCCCTCTTAAGTACCAGCTTTCAAGGTATTATGTACAACACCTGACCTCTCCAGAGAATCCAGGCATGGGTCTGCGTTTTTCCAGACGCCTGTTTTCATATAGCTTTTTATCCAGCAGTGCTTTTGACTGCTCCTGCTATTGCTTAAACTGAGACTTGAATATTGCTTTGTAACAGAGATAGTGGCTTAATAGACTCAGACATTTCCAGGTGCGAAAGGAAAAGAGTTATAGCAATGCACATGTCAAGCACTCAGGATTTTTTGTTCAACAGAGATGTCATGGGGTTTGTTCTTTAAACCTCTGAGGAAACGATTTTTATAGGTCTGTGCTTTGAATATAACTCCGTTTCCGTGCTGGCTGTGTTTTTGCCATCAAAAAGCCAACACTTCTATCCTATCTTCTGTTTTGCTCACTCTTAAAGTTGAAAACCATTCACCTCTGTCACATAAAATGTCACAAAAAAGCCAATTTTCACCCTTGGTGGGAATATGGAAGAAAAATATGCAGTGAGGCACAGGCTGGTACAAGGAAGTAAGATTATTAAACTAAAAATTAGCATAGCCTATGGCAGTAATATAACTGAATGCTTAACTGAACAGTGGAGTTCTTAATCAGAGGAGGCACTTTTGTGGAAAGTAGGGTAATGTTTGCTGTTTCACCCACACAATTGATATCCCATAAGCAACAGTGTCTGATGCAGCTGAACTGGACGAACAGGTACAAACTTCATCCATGCCCAGAGTAATATTACCTAGGGGCTGTCTTGATGGTGCCACGCTGTCGCCATGTTTAAGAAAACCCTGCGCTTTCTTGGCACACTGGCTGCAGCCCTCTTCCCAGGTGGATGGCAACCAATTCAGGGTTGCCATCCACTCAGGCATGCCTCCGCCATGACGCCAGAGCAAGGTTAGACAGTGGATGTGCCATTCTTGCCTTGCTCTTGCAAAAAAGTCAGGGTAAGTCCCCAACTTTTTTTAATCACAGCTTCATGAGAAAGGAGGTTGTACACATAACTTCAGCTCATGCGTAAGCTTCAAAAAGAGCAGGGGAAAACCATGCATCTCAAAGCTAGGCATGCCAAATCTTATCTATGGTGTGGAAACACACCTCATTACAAAAATATAAATGAAATTTAAAATCTTACATTGCTTCATAAGAACAACTGAGTACTCCCAGAATGTTCAAAGAGTGAGAAGTGTTCTAGTATGACTCAGATTTTGGTGAAAATATCGAAAGGTGCCAAAATATCAAGAGATAAGCTGGCAGAGATATATTTTATTATAAATTTCAAGCAGCTGAGGCAGGATTTTGCAACAGATTGGTCATCCACACTGCAAACTATTGAGCATAAGCTTAATTAATCCTTTCTAAAATTGACAGCCTTGGGATGTATGAAAAATTAGTTTCAGAGCTTACAAAGTCATTTTTGATTTTTTTTAAAAAAATGAGTTCAACAGACTGTAAACATTTGAAAAATATCCATGAAAAAATATGTACTTTTTAATGCACACAAATACACTTTAATCAATGGGAGGAGAATGCTTACATTTCAAAGATGTGCACAACTGATGCATACATTTGGAAGAAATATGCATGAAAATTTGCACAGATTTTCATTCGAAAAGAAAAACCGAAGTGCGCAATATGATATGGACTTGAATCAGAACAATCTTTGAGATGAAATTTGGAGAATTTTAGCAAGCGGCTGTTTTGCTGATTAGGACATTCCTATGACAACCAATGGTAGGAATGCTGGGAGTCGAAGTCCAAAACATCTGAAGATCTATTTTTGGCCTGCCTCTGCACTAGACTATGGTGAGATAGAAAATTGAAGTCAGATTAGATTCTGGAATAATGCAATTATGAGATAGGTTTGAATGATTCCAGCACATAAAATCTGTCTTCATGTTTTAGTGCTTGTCCCTGTAATCCTTCATTCAAATATGGAACTGTTCTTCTATGTTATTATAACATATTGTTCCTCTTTAACGTTATTTGTTAACCTTTTTCATTGTTTTAATTATTATATAATTTTCTAAACAGCAAATAAAAAAAATCTTAAAACAAAATAAATAACCATAACTTTCATTTCCTAAAGCAAAGATCAAGTAAGTAGTGAACAACTGTGCTAAATAGTGAAGGTTTTCTGAAATATACAGAACAAAGAAAGTAAAATTAATTGGAAAAAAAAGTTTACAAAACAACATTAAGGCTCTTCAGCTTTTAACCAGACACCAAAAAGCAGGGAAATTGGGAGTTAAGGCTCAAACCTTAATGTCACATCCTCCTTTACTTTCATTTCCTAAAGCAAAGATCATATAAGTAGTGAACAACTGTGCTAAATAGTGAAGGTTTTCTGAAATATGCAGAACAAAGAAAATAAAATTCATTAAACAAAAAACCTATGGTTTACAAAACAATATTAAGGCTCTATAGCTTTCAACCAAGCACCAAAAATCAGGGAAATTGGGAGTTAGGCTTACAAGCCCTAACACCGCATCCTCCCTAAGGAGGCAGAAAGTGCAAGTGAAATTCTCATTCTCCTAAAGCAGATAAACCATGAGGACAGGACTGCAAATGCTACAGTATAGATATATGCATTATTGTGATGATGACTTTACGTTCTTCAGAATAGATGAACAATAGCCTAGTTTGTTCTTCTGGAGAGTAGCAAGCTGGACCGATAGAACTAGAAATGGAAAGGCCGGTGCATATGTACCTGTGTAATGTCATAACATTAAATTCACAGTGGTACTATTTAGCCAGGCTTTTCTGTCTTTTAATGTACAACAACACTGATAATGCTAGGATCTGAATATATATTTTGAATGTATTTTTTCAAACTTTTGTTTTGTTTACAAAACAAAGAGCTTTTCCATGCATGAAGTGGAAGCTTTGGGCCTGTTCAGAAAACATTTCAGGGTCTGTGGTTAGCAAAACTGTGGTTCTCTGAGGTTACCACTAACCCCAGCCATGCTGTTGCACACAACAGTTTAAGCCATGGTTAGAGCTGCTAACCCTGCTGCAGATGGACTGACTGGAGTTAAAAAGTGACCAGGGTTTAGCAAAAAGCATTGCACACAACACCTTAAGCCCTGATGCTTAACCAAAAGCCTTAACCAGCAGGGTTTAAGGTGTCTTCTGAACAAGCCCATTATGTTCTCTGTCTTCATATCTGTCCTATGAGATAGATTAGACTGACAATTCTTAACTTGATTTTCCATATCCATTTCCAATACTAAATCCTTTGTACCACCTTTGCCTCCTGTACAATGCGGAGTCCCAAGTGTCATTTCTTCTGGTTTTAAGAGGGCCAGGATCTTTCTCCTGCTGTAGTCAGACAGGTGAAGTTGGTTCGTTTGCGCGACAGCCCTCGCATAAAAGGTGTATGACCTCAGTTTCACCTGGAAAAGACACTATACAGCTCATAGCCCAGATGAAACAAATGAAAGTTTACCACATTCGAGAGAAGTTGAATTCTAAAACTTCCTCACAGGGGGAAATGGAAATGTCAAATTGCCACAGAATATGACCTCAAATACAATTGCGAGTGGAGAAGGAAGCACGGAATAAAGACACGGATACCAGAGTTTGGGATAAACTAGGGCCTCTTTATTTAACAATAAGGGATATTCAACCCCTTCTGGATCTGCATGTGAAAAGTGTGGGAATCTATATGTCCTTACCTCAGGCAACTAGCCTAGCATTATGGGCGAGCCACTCTCGTGAGTCAGGAGTCGGATAAACCCGGCCCCTCTCTTATATGACACTTAGGAATGTGGGGAGACCACCCCACATCATCCCCACGTAAAGCCATAGATGAGGCAGGATGATCTCCAAAGACATACCATATCCTGACACGGGAGCCGTAAAACTCACGACGAGCAGGAACTCCGGACATGCCAATCACCGAAAGATGCCAGAGTGGTCACCGTCCCTAGTCTGCTATATCAAATTCCCGCACATCCCGCCAGCAAATTAAACAACTTATCCACCCACCTAATAACACCTCCAGTATGAAGTAGGCAAAAACCTCACCACATCAGTGGGAAGGGGGGGAAATCCTACTTAGCCCTCCCCACAAAGGAGTGACTGGCTAAGTCCCATACTAGAAGAAGGGAGGGAGGGTGGGAGCCAAAAGAACCAGAGAGGCCAAATGGAGGATGGGCCAGCCTTTATAGGCTTGGCCCCACCCCTACCTCGCATGGCCCACGTGTGTATACATGTGAGGCCTTTATTCCCCTCCTCCCCACGGCAAATGCCCATTTTCCCACTCAAATCGTGCCGGCTGAGTGGGTAATGGACTTTCAAGTAAAATTGGGCATTGCTCTTTTAAGAGAAATATTCAAGGAAAGCTAACAGAGTGTTCTAGGAATAGCTTACTCCACAGGGATGTGCCACTAATTGAAAATAATCTGTATTTGTGCAGAAGAGGGGAAGAGGAGGGAAGTACTGCCAATTTATTTACAATGCTTTGTATTAGCACCACTCAGGTCATTTTTCCCCCCAAAAGGAAATATCTAAGCTCATATGACTTATTTAGTTTCTGAACGGCATGTAGCTAGCAAAGGCACAGGAGTCTATGCAGAAATAGCTTTATTCATTGTTGTTTTTAAAAAGTATTTAATTTTATGTATGTAGAAGATTTTTTACCACAGTCTTCAACACTCAGATTCTCAAAATGGCTTACATTAATTATAACAAAATTGGCAATAGAACATCGCAATAAAACAGGGGAGCAGATTCAGCAGAACTCATGAACTAATAGATCCATACGTTATAGACAAATAATCTTTTCAACAGGCACCAAAAGGAATATAGGGATAGTGTTAATTAAGTTGCTTTGGAGAGGGCGTTCTAAACACAGATGCCACAACTAAAAAGCCCCTGTCCCCACTTGGACCTGCCTTACCTTTGATGATGAGGGGGCCCAGAGAAAGCCCTCAGAAGTTTAAAATTGGACACATTTATGTGGGAGAATGCAGTCTTTTAAATAGCCCAGTACCCAGCCATTTAGTGTTTTAAAGCCCTTTATGCTTTAAGCATAATGGCAACATTTTTAAGCCCTTCAAGACTTTTCCGCATGCCTCCCCATTCCACTGAGAAGGAACAGTTAGGCTTAGAGGGATCGGGATCAGAAGACCAAACTGAAAGAGGGTGGCAGAAAGTAGATCTCCAGATGCTTTGGAGTTCATCTCCCAGCCTTCCTGACCATTAACAACGCTTGCAGGGGCTTCTGGGAGTTGACATCCAGAACATCTGGAGATCTACCTTCTGCCCACCGCTAATCTAGGGAAATAGCTGCAGAGCAAGAAGAAATGTCAGCACTAGATCTAGAACATCTGATCATGTGCAAAATACATGTCCTTCAATAAATAACAGCAGTGAACACCATGAGCAAATCTAGGGTTTGGGCTTGATCATCCATGCATCTTGGAGTAAAACAATTCTCTCTCTCTCTCCCTCCCCCCCTCTCTCGGGGTATTACCAATAATTGAAATGCAACATAATCCTGAGGAATTTTGATAGTTGGACAGGATTTTCCATGGAATTACTCAAAGACTAAAGGGAGAATTTGGGCAAACAATGACATTCTTGAAACTAGATTCTAGAGCAAAGGAACTATCAATGGAATTTCTTGGACAGGTTGGGCACATCTTTTGGAATACAGGATCTGCATATCTTTTGGAAGGTAAAATATTTCAGGGATGCACAAAACCTGTCTGAGGTATTAAAGTAATAGATTATTCTTTTGCCCTGGGATTCCTACTGTTTCTTTTTCTTCTTTTTTAAAGAGGGAAGTGGGTTTAGCAAAGGAACAAGAACTGTGATCAGGAAAGAGAGAGCACCAGCTGTCTTGCTTAACGTGACGTTTTAAGGAATATATAACTTTTGACATCCTACTGCATGTAATTTTATACATATGGGACCACACAGGAAGAAAGGGAAACCTCTGATTATTATTCATCTGTGAGCAAACTGTTTGACCTTTAGTTGTATTTTGACACATATTTTGATACAGATTTGGGGAAACTAAGACATCCACGGCAGAAGGATTTTTATAACAACAAACAGCATTCAAAGTTTCCATCAGTAGGAAATTGTTTTTATAAAGGATTTTCATGTCTCTTTTGATGACTCTTCCTACAAGGCTGTCATCCTAAATGACTGCCATTTCTTTGCAGGAGAAGACTGTGAATATTTGTAAACATTGAAACTATCTTGACAGACTTAATTCTTTTTTTTTCTAAAGCAAGAGCAGATTTAAATGGATGGATATGAAGTTGCCTTAAACTGAATAGGATTGCACTGGCCTTTACAGAGGAATGGACTGACTCTTCAGACACACACACATGAAGATTTTTAAACTGTTAGATATACTGTTAAACTGTTAGATATCCTGCAAAATTTCTCAGGATGGTTGTTGCAATACATCCCCCCCCCAAAAAAATCAGCTTACTTAGATCCTAAAATAGGCCAACATTGTTTGAAATGGGTAATGCCATATTGAATGAGCAGATGACATGGTTACTTTCCAAGTCAGCATAGGGATAATTCTCATATTCTCCCTTAGCTGCTTGGAGGAAGAATAGGATACACGTGTGATACATAAATAAATCAAATCTCCATGGAAGTTTCTACACTTGGCATGAGTAGTAACCAAGTCATCCACTTATCTCACTTCTTAAGCAATGCCTGTGTGATGTGGGATCCGATAAGGTCACAAAAGAATCAGCCATTTGTCAGGTGGGAGAAAGTGGCATTTTAAAAGATGATAAGGGTAGGATATTTCTATAGATAGAAAAATAATAGGTTAATGGCGGGTGAGATTTTGTAAGGTTAGTTTTCTTGATAAGAACTTACAAACATTTCTCCATATACGGGACAGGGAGAATTTGAGATTCAAAAGATTTTGTATTTGGGAGGAAACGAAAATTACAAATTCATCCATCTAGGCAATGGGCTTTGAGTGCTTAGCTCATAAAGTCTGTGTTTGATTCCCCATGGATTCAGCCACATTTGTGGTCTGACGGGCTTCTCATCTTTAACAGCTGCACAGCAGCCAGGTTCAGTATGGTCCTGTCCAGACTGGGAATAGCTGTACCTACTGAATTTGACTTGTGTATTATTATTATTATTATTATTATTATTATTATTATTCATTATTATCTTTATTTGTATCCCACCTTTTGCCCAATGCTTTGCCTCAAGGCGGCTTTACAAAATTAAAACATATACAGTTAAAAGCTATAAATAACAGATATGCAAAAGTTAAAAATATAATTAAATAGGTTTCAATATTAAAACATTTCAACATTTAAAATACATATTAAAATTTAAAAGAATAGTGGGGGTCCACATTATTCACCAAAGGCCTGCTGGAATAAGAAAATGTTTGCATGCTTCTGGAAAGACATTAAGGAGGGAAGCAGTCTAGCTTTCTGGGGAATGGGGTTCCAGAGCACTGGAACAGCCTCTGAGAAGGCCCTGTCCCGTGTTCCCACCAGGTGTGCTTGTGATGGTGGTGAGACTGAGAGAAGGGCCTCCCCAGAAGATCTCAATGCACGAGCAGGCTCGTAAGGGAGAATACAGTCTTTCAGATAACCTGGACCCAAGCCATATAGGGCTATAGGTCATAACCAGCACTTTGAATTGTGCCCGGAAACAGACTGGAGGCCAGTGGAGCTGTTTTAACAGAGGAGTTGTTTGCTCCCTGTAACCAGCTCTGGTCAACAATCTGGCTGCAGCTCTCTGAAACAGCTGAAGTCTCTGAACACTCTTCAAAGGCAGTCCCACACAGACCATGTTACAGTAATCAATCGGGATGTAACTAAGGCATGTGTCACCGTGGCCAAATCAGACATCTCCAGGAACGGTCGCATCTGGCACACTAGTGTCAACTCTGCAAATGCACTCCTGGCCACCACTGAAACTTGGGTATCCAGGCTCAGGGCTGAATCCAGAAGTACACCCAAACTGCGAACCTGTGTCTTCAGGGGGAGTGTAACCTCAATCCCTATTCCCTGATCTGGCTTTCGACTGGACAGGAGCACCTCTTTCTTGCCTGGATTAAGCCTCAATTTGTTTGCTCTCATCCAGTCCATTACTGCCAACAGACACCGGTTTAGTACTGAAACAGCTTCCTTGGAGGTGGGTAGAAAGAAGTGGGTGTCATCAGCGTACTGGTGGCACCACACCCCAAAACTCCAGACAACCTTTCCCAATGGTTTCATGTATATGTTAAAAAGCATGGGGGACAAAACAGAACCCTGAGGGACACCACAGGCCAACAGCCAAAGAGTCGAACAGGAATCCTCCAGCACCACCTTCTGGGTCCGACCCTCCAGGAAGGAATGGAGCCACTGTAAAACAGTGCCTCCAAGTCCTATCCCAGCAAGGCAGCCAAGAAGGATACCATGGTAAATGGTATTGAGAGGTCCAGCAGAACCAACAGGGACACACTCCCCCTGTTTGGTTTCCAGTGTAGGTCATCCACCAAGGCAACCAAAGCTGTTTCTGTCCCATGACCAGGCCTGAAGCCAGATTGAAATGGATCCAGATAATCCATCTCATCCAATAATCCCTGGAGTTGAGAGGCCACCATAAGTTCCGTTACTTTGCCCAAAAATGGAATATTGGAGCCTGGCCGGTAGTTATCCAATAAGGTGGGGTTCAAGGAGAACTTTTTCAATGTGTGTCTTACCACTGCCTCCTTCAAGCATGTTGGCACCCTGCCTTGACAGAAGGAGGCATTAACCACTCCACTTACCCACTCAGCCAGCCCACCTCTGGCTGCTTTTATAAGCCGGGATCTAATACACATGTGGTGGTTCTGACCTCTCCAAGGATCCTGTCTACATCTTCGGGCTGTACGAATTGAAAAGTATCCAGTAACGCTGGACAAACAGTCACATCCACTGGGACTTGTCAACTATAGCATCCAAGTCAGAGCAGATCTGAGCGATTTTGTCTGCAAAGTGCTAGGCAAATTGGTCATAGCGAATCCAGTCGAAATTATGTCAAAAGGTCTGAATTCTCCTCTCGCGGGCCAGTTTGTAAAAGCCCCCTGACCACTGGATGGCTCATTGCAGATGCAATAGTGGCAGGAAAAAATAGTTTCTTTGCTGCCCGTAATGCCATGAAGTAGGCCTTCAAATAAGCTCTAACCCATGTTCGATCAGATTCACTTTGAGTTTTCCACCAACATCGCTCTAGTCGCCGTCTCTCCCATTTCATCACTGCCAGCTCCCTAGTGTCAGGACTAGGCCTGTTCCCCTAAGGCTGGAAGATGGACTTTCAGACGATCAATCAGAATGAGATTCTGAAGCAGAAGAGACAGTGCCAGAAACATACCAGCCTATACGGGGAGTGGGAGAGGGGACTCTCAGGGGCTCTTCACCAGCTGGGAGTGAACTTTCACCAGACCTTCTCTCTGAAAGTGTAAACAACCCACAGGCTCTGGGAAATCAGGATTCTCCTCAGGGGGAGGGCACTGAAAGGCTCGCTGATGCTAGAGTACACTGCAGGCTAAAAGGGGCGTAGCTAAAGGAAAGTGAGAGAAGGTTGACCTGGCCAGCTTCTCACCAAAGGCTTCTTCAGAACAAGTCTCCCTGAAGTTAAAGTGTACTAGGAAAAGGCTTTCTCTTTTTCTTGAAAGGACAATCGTCTCACTTAATTTGCATAATTTTGTCTAGAGACAAGTTCCTAGAAGTTTGAGTCCTATCAGGTTAGAGGAGACATTTATTGCCTGAACAAAGCTTTGTGGATTACGTGGCAGACCTCTTTATTGTCTCCCAATAAAGCGAGTGGTTTTGGGAAACATGACACCTAGAAAATCAGGGGGCTCGAGTAGCTCCACTTCGTGAGAGAGGACACTCAGGAGTGATCATGTCCACCACCCTGGTCATTTCTCCATTCTAGAGATTCATCAGGGCTTCAACAGAATCATCTGCCGAGGTAACAGGAAGATTCCCAAGAGCTGTCAGAAAACCATTCGGATCCATCAGCCTCCTGGAGCGGACCATCTTAATCAGTCCTCCACCCTTGCAGAGGTTCTGAGTACCAGCAGGGGGACAGGCCCTCGGCCTCGTTTACCCCCAAGGTGGCTTCCCCAAAGGGGCACCCTCTTTTTGGTGTTGCCCCCTTTAGTAGCCACCTCGCCGGCGGCAGTCCCGCCCCTTCAGGAACCTGCCTTTCATGCCCCAGGCCCCAAAGTTGTTTGCAGCTGGGAGTGAGGGTGGTGGCCTTGGCTGGACCCGTGTCTGCTAGAAGGTAGATGCAGAAGAGAAGTCCCACAGGTCAGGATACTCCCCAGCCAGGCAGTAAGAGCAGGAGCACAAGACGGAAGGGTGCCTTACAACACTGTAGAACCTCCTCTCCTTGCAGAGCACGATGGTAACAAATGGGTAAGAATTTCATAGTGTTCGATGTTTGTGAAGAACTTACCAAAATTGGCAAATTCACTCATAAACATGATGGGAAGAACTTGAGATTTTTTTTAAAAAAATGCAGGAGAAGTTAAAACTGCTATCGGTCCATCCCTACAACAGAATACCACTGTGATCAAATATACTGAGACCACCTTTATGGCTGCTATAGCTGATTTCCAGCTGTTTTAATCCATCTTTTTTTCAGGAGGAGATAGATTTACTTACACATTTCAATGACAGAAACTATATAATTAGTTGAGATAAATTATACATCATGGAATCAAACAAATTAAGTGAAGTGGTTAATTCATATTTTGCAGCATTAATGTTTCTTGGCTTCTTTATCGCCACCTTCTTGGCAACGGAGTAGAGGATGCAAAAGCAATTTAGATACGTAATACCTTCTACACAAAGCAGTGAGTGCCCAGGGGAACAGTTTGGTTCAAAGCGGTGCCCAGTACTTAATTTTAATACAAAATAAATATCCTACTGTAGGGATAAAGTGAGATGCAGTCACTACGGAGACAACTTGCATATTGTTTTCACTCTAGTGTTCTAGTAAATTAGAGGCTCTCCTCTCAGGGAAAAGAAGTTTTTCTTGGTCAGATATTACTTGAAAGACTGGCATGCCCATAATTCACCTCTTTTCTCTTGGAAATAACTAGCAATTCAAGTAAAGAACTGCTTTACCAGAAACCATTCTCAAATCAATAAAGCATTTATGGTTTGCCTTGGTCTTGTGACTGTAAATTTGAAATTGTTTGCATAAAAAGAAATGAATGGAGTATGGGATGGTTTATGAGATTATTAAAAAGACACACAGCCTTTTGCCTTTCAGAACTCTGCTAAAGGTTTTTTTTTAAAAGACCTATTCTTGCACCATTCATTCAGTTGGTGGCTTGATGGTCTACTTCATATATCAGTCCATTGTAGAACAGCCTTCTCCAACCTGGTACCCTCCTGATGGATTGGACAGAAATCATCTCGAGATGTGTTGGGTTCCAGCCATCCTCCAGATGTATTAAACCCACATCATCTCCAGTCAGCATGGTTGTAAGCCAACACAGCTGTAGACACCAGGTTGGTTATAGAATAAAGCCAGTTACCAGTAGGGATGTCAGAGGAATCCATATCTGGGGGGGGGGGTGTCAGGTTCACCAACCTTTCAGCAGCTCGGTCCCCCCAGCCCCTAGCACATTAAGAGCTTTCTTGCCAGAAACATCTAATGACACAGAGTGAGGACAGGGAGACTCAAATGGTGACAATGCCGCAATGTCCCATCAGGTGCATTCCTACCTGTTATTGCAGGGAGGGGGGAGATTCACCACAGGTAGCCTTTTTCAGCAGCCTGAGTCGATATCAGGTATTTTGAAAGCTGTGGCTGTGGAATTCAGTCTGTGATAACTGTTCACATATTTTATTAATTTAAAACAGTCTTCCCCAACCTCTTCCAGATGTTTTGGACTTCAACTCCCATCAGCCCCAGCCAAAATGGCCAATGGTCAGAAATGTTGGGAGTTGGAGTTCCAAACATCTGGAGAGCACCAGGTTGGGGAACACTGATTTAAAATATACCCTGCATTTTCCCACCCCCTACCATTGGCTTACAACCAATTTGTTTTTAAAGGAATAGGAATAACAATAACAATAGCAGCATGAAGATAAAACAGATAAAAATAATTCAGGGCTCAAAGATCAGACATGTCATAGAGACCCACCAGAATAAAATGGTGACCTTTTCTTGTCATCTAGATGACATCAGAGAGGAGAAGAAGCGGGCTGTCGACATCCTGGCCCCAAATCTATTTCCCACAGGCCTGGATCTATTCCACAGGGCTCTGTGACCATTGGTGCCAATAGAATGTGTCCCTCCCCCCCAATTTAGTTGCCACAAAGGATAATTTTCAAGGGGGGGGGTGCAGCTGGGGAGGGGAGGGTAAACCCCTCCCGACATGCTGCTATATATATATATATATATATATACACACACACACACACCAGTGCCAATTAGACTTTTTTTGAAACTTATTTGTCATATTGGGAGGGGGGCATTTCCTGAGGAATCACAGCTGGGAGGAAATGCTTAATCCTCCCTTCTGTGTTCATTGTTTCCTCCTCAAATCCCCCCTCCACATGTCAACTAAACTTAGAAAAATCTCTTTCATTGAAGGAAATGGAAGTATTGAGCCCCAGATATTTTATGTGCCTAGCAATGCCCCTGAAACCAACTAGGCCAGATCTACATCAAGCAGAATATAGCACTTTGAAAATGGTTTGAAAGCAGTATATGGAATGTGTCCTGGGCCCCAACAGTTGTCAATACCGTTATAGACTGTTACAAAGCAGCAGTGTAGATCCTGCCCTAGTCTTCGAGAGTAAAGATCAGAGTAGGGATGTGCAGTGGATCGGATCGGATCCACGATCTGGATCCGATCCACCACAAAATTGAATAAAAATAATCCAATCCAATCCGATCAGCTATCCGATCCTATCTGATCCAATGGGACACAATCCAGATCGGAAAAAAATGGAAAATAAGACGCCTTTTTGATAGGGGTGTGCATCGGATCAGATCCGATCCACGATCCGAATCCGATCCGCCCCAAAATCGGGAAAATCCGATCCGATCCGATCCGATCCGATCAACCTCCGATCCGATCCGATCCGACGAGGTCCGATCCGGATCGGACGCCATTTTGAATGCTTTTTCCCATAGCCAAGTATTGTTTTACAAAAACGCCTATAACTTTTTCATTTTTAAAGATAGAAGGATGAAACTTGGGCACATTATACACTGGTTAGGGATAGTTATCTGTGAGAAATTTCAGAAAGATTGGTGCATGCGTTTTGTGGCAATTAATTGTTTAATAAATACCCAGAAATGCCTATAACTTTGTCATTTTTAAAGTTACAAACATGAAACTTTGCCACATTGTAGGTGGTACCTTGGGACCTATCTGTGAGAAATTTCAGAAACTTAGGTGCTTGCCTTGTGTGGCAATTAATTTTAGAAAAATGGGTAGTAGTGGGGTAAATACATTTACGCCTCCCATTTTTTTATTTTTGAAGATACAAACAGGAAACTTGGGCACATTACAGGTACCACTTGCCTTGATATGTGTGTGAAATTTCAGAAACATTGGAGCTTGCCTTGTGTGGCAATTAATTTTTGAAACAATGAGGAAAGAAACACCTATAACTTTGTCATTTTTAAAGTTACACACATGAAACTTTGCCACATTGTAGGTGGTACCTTGGGACCTATGTGTGTGAAATTTCAGAAACATAGGTGCTTTCCTTGTGTGGCAATTAATTTTTTAATAAATACCCAGGAATGCCTATAACTTTGTCATTTGTAAAGTTACACACATGAAACTTTGCCACATTGTAGGCGGTACCTTGGGACCCATGTGTGTAAAATTTCAGAAACGTAGGTGCTTGTATTGTGTGGCAATTAATTTTTGAAACAATGAGGGATTCATTGGACAGCACTTGCCCATAGGGATTCATTGGACAGTACTTGCCCATAGGGATTCATTGGACAGTACTTTCCTATAGGAAATCATTGGAAAGCACTTGCCCATAGAAAATCATTGGAAAGCACTTGCCCATTGAGAAATACAGTTATGCCTCCCACTTTTTTATTTTTGAAGATACAAACAGGAAACTTGGGCACATTGTAGACTGGTTAGGGATAGTTATCTGTGAGAAATTTCAGAAAGATTGGTGCATGCGTTTTGTGGCAATTAATTGTTTAATAAATACCCAGGAATGCCTATAACTTTGTCATTTTTAAAGTTACATACATGAAACTTTGCCACATTGTAGGTGGTACCTTGGGATCTATGTGTGTAAAATTTCAAAAACGTAGGTGCTTGCCTTGTATGGCAATTAATTTTAGAAAAATGGGTAGTAGTGGGGTAAATACATTTACGCCTCCCATTTTTTTATTTTTAAAGATACAAACAGGAAACATGGGCACATTACAGGGAACACTTCACTTGATATGTGTGTAAAATTTCAGAATGATAGGTCCAGGCATTTGGTGGCTACGAATTTTTTAGATTAAAAGTTATTAACCTTTTTTACACAGAGGCTGGGGCTGTCAATTGTACCCTCCCGCCTCCCGGGAAGAAGAAGGAAACACTTTCTCTCATCTCTTTGATCCTTGCACGCTTGGCTGCAACTGAGCTAGTATCCATTACAAAAGGAGAAACAAAGTAGCACTTGGCTCGTGTCTGCTTTGATACTTTCACTCAAGCAGAACGGCTGAGCCTAGGATCACTCTCTCTCGCTGGGATCGTTACAGGAGAAATTTTCTACAGTCTTCAAAGTGGTGTGTGCAGACACCTTGCCACCACATGCCTGGACCTATCATTCTGAAATTTTACACACATATCAAGTGAAGTGTTCCCTGTAATGTGCCCATGTTTCCTGTTTGTATCTTTAAATATAAAAAAATGGGAGGCGTAAATGTATTTACCCCACTACTACCCATTTTTCTAAAATTAATTGCCATACAAGGCAAGTACCTACGTTTTTGAAATTTTACACACATAGATCCCAAGGTACCACCTACAATGTGGCAAAGTTTCATGTATGTAACTTTAAAAATGACAAAGTTATAGGCATTCCCGGGTATTTATTAAAAAATTAATTGCCACAAAACGCATGCACCAATCTTTCTGAAATTTCTCACAGATAACTATCCCTAACCAGTCTACAATGTGCCCAAGTTTCCTGTTTGTATCTTCAAAAATAAAAAAGTGGGAGGCATAACTGTATTTCTCAATGGGCAAGTGCTTTCCAATGATTTTCTACGGGCAAGTGCTTTCCAATGATTTCCTATAGGAAAGTACTGTCCAATGAATCCCTATGGGCAAGTACTGTCCAATGAATCCCTATGGGCAAGTGCTGTCCAATGAATCCCTCATTGTTTCAAAAATTAATTGCCACACAATACAAGCACCTACGTTTCTGAAATTTTACACACATAGGTCCCAAGGTACCGCCTACAATGTGGCAAAGTTTCATGTGTGTAACTTTACAAATGACAAAGTTATAGGCATTCCTGGGTATTTATTAAAAAATTAATTGCCACACAAGGCAAGCACCTATGTTTCTGAAATTTCACACACATAGGTCCCAAGGTACCACCTACAATGTGGCAAAGTTTCATGTGTGTAACTTTAAAAATGACAAAGTTATAGGTGTTTCTTTCCTCATTGTTTCAAAAATTAATTGCCACACAAGGCAAGCTCCAATGTTTCTGATTTTTCACACACATATCAAGGCAAGTGGTACCTGTAATGTGCCCAAGTTTCCTGTTTGTATCTTCAAAAATAAAAAAATGGGAGGCGTAAATGTATTTACCCCACTACTACCCATTTTTCTAAAATTAATTGCCACACAAGGCAAGCACCTAAGTTTCTGAAATTTCTCACAGATAGGTCCCAAGGTACCACCTACAAAGTGGCAAAGTTTCATGTTTGTAACTTTAAAAATGACAAAGTTATAGGCATTTCTGGGTATTTATTAAACAATTAATTGCCACAAAACTCATGCACCAATCTTTCTGAAATTTCTCACAGATAACTATCCCTAACCAGTGTATAATGTGCCCAAGTTTCATCCTTCTATCTTTAAAAATGAAAAAGTTATAGGCGTTTTTGTAAAACAATACTTGGCTATGGGAAAAAGCATTCAAAATGGCGTCCGATCCGGATCGGACATCCGGTCCGATCCGACCATCCTCCGATCCGATCCGATCCGATCCGACCCCCCAGTTCCGATTCCGATCCGCTATCCGATCCGATCCGGGGGATCAGTGCACATCCCTACTTTTTGAATGCTTTTCCCCATAGCCTAGTATTGTGTTCCAAAATTCCTATAACTTTTTCATTTTTAAAGATAGAAGGATGAAACTTGGGCACTTTGTAGATGGGTTAGGGGTAGTTATCTGTGAAAATTTTCAGAAATATTGGTACTGGCATTTTGTGGCAATTAATTTTGTAATAACGAACCAGGAATGCCTATAACTTTTACATTTTTAAAGTTCCACACATGAAACTTTGGTACATTGCAGGTGGTATGTTGGGACCCAGGCATTCGGTAGCTATGATTTTTTTTATATTAAAAGTTACAACACAGAGTTTGACAGATAAAAGAGGGAGGGGGAGGGGAGGGGGGTGCAATTGACAGCTCAAGCTTCTGTGGAAAAACTTTTGTAACTTTTAATCTAAAAAAATCATAGCTACCAAATGACTGGACCTATCTTTCTGAAATTTCTCATAGATAACTACCCCTAACCCATCTACAAAATGAGCAACTTTCAGACTTCTAACTTTTAAAATAAAAAGTTATAGGCATTTCTTTTCTCATTGTTTCAAAAATACCTTGCCACTACCTGCCTGGACCTATCTTTCTGAAATTTCTAACACATATCAACCAAAGTGGTACCTGTAATGTGCCCAAGTTTCCTGTTTGTATCTTTAAAAATAAAAAGTTGAAGGCATAACTGTATTTACCCCACTGCTACCCAAATTTCTAAAATTAATTGCCACACAAGCAAGCACCTATATTTCTGAAATTTCACACACAAAGTGTGGAACTTTGAAAATGAAAACGTTATAGGCATTCCTGGTTCATTATTAAAAAAATAATTGACACAAAATGCCTGCACCAATCTTTCTGAAATTTCTCACAGATAACTACCCCTAACCAATCTACAAAGTGCCCAAGTTTCATCCTTCTATCTTTAAAAATGAAAATGTTATAGGCATTTTTGTAACACAATACTAGGCTATGAAGAAATGCATTCAAAATGGTGTCCAATACAAAATCGGATGTCCGATTTTCGGATCGGAATCCGATCCGATCCAGCGAACCTCTGATTTTTTCTGATCTGATTTTTAAAAAAAATCCGATTCCAATTCCGATCTGATTTTTCCATCCATGCACATCCCTACTTCAGAGTCTGAACATCACTATGAAAGAAGTTGTCACTCATGTAGATACCAGTCACAACCCTGGTGGTGGTGGGACATGAAGCAAGGCACCCTGTGTTGACCTGAGTAGGCAGGCCAGCTCATGCAGTGGGAGATGGCCTGTTAAAATTTTAGTGATGCTTGACAGTGAGGACTTTGATGGGCAAATGACATGTGATGCTGGCTTTCCAGACTGTTGGAAATATCCCATTTGAATTCATATAAACCTGTGACAGGGGTTATATGTGTCACTTCAAAGCAGAGCAGCAACAAGCAGAGAGATCCTGAACCATTCTGCATCCTACTATGGGTTTCTCAGAATCCCCTAACCCAGCTGTATTTTTTTTTCTTGTTGAGTTTGCAAGACTTGGTAGAAAAAGGAAGTGGTTTGGGGGTGAGAGGGTGGGGAGTGACATCTGGGTAGGAATTCAACACTCTCTATTTACCCCCTTTTCACTTTACATTTCCCATGGTCTTATACACATTTGGAGTAACCCACATTCTAACTTGCATAGGGTGACCAGATAAAATCCAGGTCAGGGCTCATGTAACTTTAACAGTTGTAGATAAAAGGGAATTTCAGCTAGTGTCATTTGTATGCAATTAGTTCCTGGTGATATTCCCTCTTCATCACAACAGTTAATGGTGCAGGGGCCCTGCCTTCTTTTGTATATGGTCACTCTAGTATAGTGCCTGCACCTTTAACTGTTGTAATGAAGAGGGAATTTCACCAGGAACTAATTGCATACAAATGACACTGGCTGAAATTCCCTTTTCTCTACAACTGTTAAAGTTACATGAGCCCTGACCTGGATTTTATCTGGTCACCCTAAACATGCATAGTCTGTGAATCGATCTCATGTAGCTAGACCCTGAGGGATAAATATAAATGTGTGAATCAGCCCAGGTGTACTTCATCAAGGCTAATGTGGGGGGAACCCTTTCAGGTTGCATGCCCAGTTTACATTGTACATGGTTTTGTACCTTTCCCAATCCGTTAGAATTCCATTACCTCACAAACAGTAGATGATCCGCAGGTGAGGCAAAAGAAAAAGCAGTGAACTTAATACAGTCTGACATTTCCCCTCAGTCCCTGTTGCCATTTGGGTAACTTCAGCTGAGCAAAAGGCAATTTGTGCGTGTGTAAATTACAATGTGTTTCCTTTAAGTAAATCAAGTGTGCCTGACATTTGGATTTAGCTTGCCCTTTCCAGTGGTCTCCAGTTGACTCTCACCTATGTGACCACTGTCGCAGATCCAGACTTTGCAGATTTATAACGTCCCCATTACTGTACCATAGTAGCAGGACAAAGTAGCAACATTCTTTGTCTGCAGTGTCTTATCTCATGCATGGATACATTTCCTTGCTGCATCCTAAAATACCCATACTGTTCTCATAGCTAGCCAACAGAACAGAACTGATACTTCAAGGAGAGTGCATGACTCCAATACAGCAATAGCAAGATTTTCCAAAATCTTAGAGTTAGTCTGCAGAAATTGTGACCTACCAGATGAAAGTTATTTTGATGGGTCCTGTGGGAGTTTCAGAAATCTCCTTTTTCAGTTGCCTCCCTATTTATAGGGATGGGTGAGAAATCCATTGGGTTCATATTTTTATGCCAGATTACTGAATTTGCACTTCCTGCAACCAGATAGGTGCCTGCATACAAAAATGTGTAATTTGAAAAATTCACATATTATTTTAAATGTGGAGGGGGGGGGGAGTTTGCATGGAACCAGGGCAGAATGAACATGGTGGTGGAAAAATGAGAACCTTGATGAGATCAAGGTTGACAGATTCACCCATCCCTTCCTACCTGTTTGTTTTGTTTATTTATTTATTTATTGAGATTTACACTATAAAAATGCAATATAAAAGCACAAACTGGGTAAATCCGAGCAGCAATGCAGAGATTTATACAGAATTAAAATACAGATTTCAAACAGCAAAGTTAAAAGACTAAGATGATAAACTGTTAAAATACTGGGTGAATAAGAAGGTCTTCACCTGACGTCAAAAAGAGTATAACGCAGGTGCCAGGCAAACCTTTCTAAAGAGCTCATTCCACAGCCGGGGTGCCACAGCAGAGAACACCCTCCTCCTGGTAGCGACCTGCCTCACTTCCTTTGGCAGGGGCACATGGAGAAGGACCCCTGAATATGATCTTAGAGTCAGGACAGGCACATATGGGAGGAGGTGTTCCTTCAGATAACCTGGCCCCAAGTCATTTAGGGCTTTGAATATTAATACCAGCACTTTGAATCGAGCCCGGATCTGCATTGGCAGCCAGTGAAGCTGGAAAAGGACTGGCATAATGTGGTCTTGTTAGCCATTCCTTGTTTACAGTCTGGCTGCCCTATTTTGTACCAGCTGACGTTTCCGGACCATTTTCAAAGGCAGCCCCATGTATAACACATTGCAGTAATCCAGACGAGAGGTTATCAGAGCATGGATAACTGTAGCTAGGCTGATAAAAGGTGATTGTTTGCTAGTTGCTAAACCAGCCAATAGCAAAAACTCTCTGGGCAGCGTCGCAAGTAAAATGCATAATACATACCTGTCAGGGTACATTTGGCATGGTGGGTGACAGCCTGGCTTAGAAAGAACACTAGACAAACCAGTCCACAATAGCAACTAAAGTTCAATTGGCAACAGAAGCCAGCTGTCATCAGCTGGAGTGCTGTGATGCAAATGTACCCGCTACCACACTCAGTTTTCAAGCCACTACCACGTGGTTGGGCACGCTACATAAGAACGGCTGTGTGAAGATTACATTCTCAAGAAAACTTCCTCTATGAAGCAAAGCCTCTATTCGGGATGCTTGAAGAATTTGATCTTTGCAAGTTCCGATGTAACCTTCCTTGATCTGCTCTGCCCGGACCGATGCGTAGATCAAAACACAGCTACTCATCAGGATTTGCATTTCTCCAAGTCTTCTGACACACTTCTCAGCTCAAATGTATCTTAAATAATTAAATGCATATTTTGAGAATATATATATATATACAATGAGCATTTTAAGACAAAATATTTATTTGACCGTTAATTATAATGAGCATTCTAAGCCCAAAATATGTATTTTGATGTTAATTTCAACGTGATTTTATCTTTTAAAAATGGAAATCTAATGGAACTAGGGATGGAGGGATGTACCTCCGTCCAATTTCACTAGGCACCCACAAAACCGTTGCTGCCACTCATCCCCACCTGTCAAGCCACATGAGTCTCTGGAGGGCTTGACAAGCAATCCAGGAGCACCCCACTGCTGCCCTCCCCTCTCTGAGGGCCAGCATTTTTATGGAAGATCTTGGCTCCAGGTTTTCGTATATTTATGTTGCATTAAATGAGGGTCATAAACGGGCGATTTCCACAATATCAGGGACGTAGTAGGGCCCACTATGCCTCTAACATTGTGGAAATTGTCCTTTCATGGTCGCCATTTGGCACGACATAAATACACAAAAAATAAGAGCACTGATCTTCCATAAAAATGCCAGCTTGCAGAGAGGACTGGGCACTAGCAAGACAACCACGCATGTGAGCACCCCATGGCTCAGCGAGCTGGGTCCAAGTGTCCAGGTGCAGGAAAGTGGGTCAGACTCCCTAACCCAGTCAGGTGCTCACACCATCCCTAATTGGACCTGACGTAATGAGTGGACGAAAGCAAAAGAGACACTGACCAGAAACAGAGTGAACTGTCCATCCCTGCCCTCTATGCCGTTGTGATATCTAGAACAGGCATGGACAACCATAGGCCTGGGGGCCAAATCTCTCTTCCCTGGGATCCCACTCTGGCTCTCTTGGATTACCCAGAAGGCTGTACTCTCTTTCCCCAATCCACTGATCATTTGATATCTTTGTACATTTTTTTTTCTCCCAATCTAAAAGACTGAAATAGTTCCTATTAGCTTAGTTACTGACAGCCAAAGTTTTAAGCTAAAGTGTGTTGGTATTTTTTTATATATATTTTCTCCCAGCCCCCTTTTGCCTTCAGCCTCTTCCCACCACTGGAATGGAATTCAGCCCTTGGGTTGAAAGAGGTTCTGAATCCCTGCTCTAGAACAAGCTTAGAGCCCACCAAACGTTGAATTGATCATGACAAATATAAGGATGTATGATAATTTTGTTTTTGCTTGCAAAACATGTGAGCATGCCCTTTTCAAAGCCCCGGATGTGATGACGAGCTCGAACTTGTGCCTGCCAGAAAATATCAAAAAAGTGATGGATGTGAGCTTGCCTTCAATTTGCGCTACTTTCCCAGTTTAATTTTGCACAAATTTCCCCCTAATAATGGACAGCTCCATTTTAGTCTATGGAGGAAAGATGAGTGAAATAGGAAGTTTATGCAAATTTGTGCAACATTCATGTTTGATCGCTGCTTGATTTGGGCAATTTTCTCATTCACACAGAACGGGCAGTGATCGTTAACCCGAACAACAATTGGGCATAAGATGAGTGGTGAGATGATGTTCAGAGAATCTCAAACATTGGTCATTCAACCATGCCTAGACAAAAGTAATCCAGACTTTGACTGAAGCTCCCCCAGAAGATGGACAGAGAATGCTGAGGGAATAGTAGGCCCACACTGACCAACTTCCTCCATCCATTGTTAATCTCTGCTTATCACCTAATTGTCCCTTGGAGGTTGGGTGGGTTGGGGTGGAAGAACTGCCAATCCGTCTTCAAGCACACTCAGTGCCTCATATGTCCACACATACAAAGATGTTGGGAACATCAATTTCTTCCTCTGTTTCTGTGACTTGTATTTGAGAATTGTGAACAGGGCTTGTTAGTAAATAACTAATTCTAAGATTTCCTTAGTACCACACAGGACAGACAAAATTGATTTGCTCCACAGTAGCCTCATCCACTGTACAACTATTATCTTGACTGTTCCTTTGGAAAATATGTAGTTGAAACTCAGGCTACAGGCTTTCATTTTTATTCCTCTCTGGTTTATGACAGTTTTGTTGACCTGCTTGGATTTTATACTTCATTTTTTTGGTCTTTCTGGTTGTTGTAGTTTCTCTTTCCTCTTCCTTGCAGGCCTGATAACTATGGCTATTTCACATGTATTGAAACTAATATTTGCCCAGGTCATGACTACACACTGAGCTGAACACAGCCCACTAGCGTTATATAGTGGCTCATGCCCAGAACTGCAAAAACAGGGTGGGTGTCAAGTACCTAATGGTCACAACCCATGGCTGATGGGTGGCCTTCAGTTTGATGGATCACAAGTTGTGTAGGCACCTGAGGGGAGGTGACATAGGAAGGCCTACCTACCCCAAATGGGGAATCCTGGGAGGTGTCGACGCACCAGCGACACCTACCAGGATATGAATGGCTAGCCCGATCCCAATTAACGCTTTCATAGCGTTATTTCCTGCTTTTTATTCCACATTATCCAAAATACCACAACAATATAATTGTGTCCTAAGAGGTATTAATGTGCAAGAGGGATATAGCAACATAGGGTGACCAGATAAAATCCAAGTCAGGGCTCATGTAACTTTAACAGTTGTAGAGAAAAGGGAATTTCAGCCAGTGTCATTTGTATGCAATTAGTTGCTGGTGAAATTCCCTCTTCATCACACCAGTTAAAGTTGCAGGGGCCCTGCCTTCTTTTGTATCTGGTCACTCTAGTATAGTGCCTGCACCTTTAACTGTTGTGATGAAGAGGGAATTTCACCAGGAACTAATTGCATACAAATGACACTGGCTGAAATTCCCTTTTCTCTACAACTGTTAAAGTTACATGAGCCCTGACCTGGATGTTATCTGGTCAGCCTAGTTATTTTCCCTCACATCACAGGGGGGCGGGGGAGTTAGAGTTGCCAGTGAATTTTCCTTAGAGCAATATCTGAGGTAAATTTAATGGTTCCTGCTAAATTAAAACATTCAGCAAACTGGGGGGGGGGGAGGGAAGAAAGAAAGAAAGAAAGAAAGAAAGAAAAGGAAATCAAGCTTGCTTCAATAAACTTTCATAGGAAAGTCCCGCACATTCTAGGTGGGATAGAAATGTGGTTTGTGCTGTGAACAAAGTAAATGTGAGGTTGTATGCCCTATTTACTTTGTGCTGAGGAGTCCACATTTTCTCCACACCAATTTTGATTGTGTGAACTGGCCCCAGTGGGCTTCATATCCTAGTCATTAAGATTAATAGAAGCAGAGAGACAGAACTGACGATGGGTTGCTTCCAGATTTAGATTTCAATCCTATACATGACACTTACCTAGAGGTAAGGCCCAGTGAACTCAGTGAGGCTTACTTCTGAGTATATGTGTATAGGAGCTTACTTTTAGTCATGCTTAGAGTAATGTAGGTCCCATAGATTCCAATGTATCTACTCTAAACATGACTAAGACTCAATTCGACAAAATAATTATGAATCAAAGAAGGAGAATAGTTGCATACAGGCTCTGATAGGTCAGCGACAGGTCTGCTAATTAATTATTCTCTTACAATCTCCCCTCCCCATTCTTAGTCAAAGAAATAGCAAAGTGAATGTAACATTTTGCCCCTCAGTTGGAGGAAAATGCATATTGCTTGTTTTCATTATTTCCCTTAACAGTATGCTGCCAAGGTAAGATCCATTAGGATATTCCATGTGTGACTGAAGTACTATTATTGGAGAAGGTTGGCAGCATAATTGCATGGCACACCATCAGACATCTGAGTTTGGCAGGAGTTGAAGAATCCTTCAGAGTTTGAGATTAATCCAAATGACCCAGCTTTTATTGCTTCTGAATTTCTGGAAAACAACGGAATGCCAAGATGTTGCAAATTCACCGTTGCAGCCTAAACAATTTGAAATAAGTAATCTGAACTTCTTTGACTGTCTTCTTTGATGTAGAGCCAGCCATATTCTTTAACACAGAAGGGTCTCTCCTAATTGATGAAATGCTATGCAACTTGCAAAACAGGTGGGATAAACAGAATTACCCCCCCCCCATTGTTTTATGCTGCCTCAAACTGTGTAGATTGAGGCACGCATACACTGTCAAATTTACAAAGAACGATTTAAAGCAAGCCTGCCAACGTGCAACCTATCAAGCCCAACACAGCATACCAGCAATGTCTACTGGCCTTGATAAATTTCCCATTTCTGTTCCCTGCCGGGGACTGCAAAAACATGGATGGTAGTCGAGAACCTGGCAGCCCCATATTACAGGACTGGACACAAGGCTTGATTTACAGAAAAAGTAAAACATATCTAGAGTCCAAAGGAAGATTTACACTGTACTTGGTTGAAGTTATCCTGAAATGCTGCTGCAATGCAGTATGTGAAAACGTCTGAGAACCATCCGGGATGAACATACGTTGTTAAGTTGAAGGCAGAAGATTCAAAACATGCTTTAGGGATGGAAATAAAACAGTGATGCTTAGAAGTGCAAGGGGTCACATTCAAGACTAATTTTTACTAGGGCTACAAGCTGTGCAAGGTGATGCTATACATCTTAGCTCTGAGGGAAGTCCCCTTACATCTAATGGAAATTTACTCTCAGGTTAAGCAGGTGGGATTGCAGCCTTAGGGGGTGAAATTTTAAGCACCACTGACCAGAGAGTCCATTTGAACTGTTTGGGACCTGTTTCTGATTCAACATGCATACTATTGTGCTGTTAGTTGGTTTAATTGGCAGATTAGATAGGGAAAACTTTGATTGCTTAATCAGTGGGGGACTATTTTAATCAGTTTGGGTACAACATCAAGGGGTAAGTTATCCTAGACCAATTTGGCTCATTTTTGTTTTAAACTGAAGCTTGAGCAATGAAGATGTGCAAAACACATTAAACTTCGAAAAAGTTAAAAGCTCGAGCTTTGGACAGCTCAGGAAGGGAGAAAGGAGAGGAATGGGGCAAAGGAGAGGTTATGCATATGCCCCACACTGTTCATGTGTGAGAGTGCTGGGCCAATGAAAGGACCTGCACAGAATTTTGGGAAAGGGGAAGAAGAAAGATGGTGATAGAGTAGGAGAAAAATAATCTGAGCAGAATGAGCTGAAATGACACCAAGGGGGGAGGGAGAGAGAAATGATAACGTCATGTGTTTTTGACCACAAACTTCAAGAAAACGTAAACAATCTTTTTCTAAAAAAAATATTTTCTTTATTTTATTTGTAATATGTTTCTTTTAAAAGTGTAAAGTTTCTCAAGTTTGCAAGGGGAACAAACAAACATATTTTTATCCAGTCATTCTCATGGGATTTGCACTAGTAGCAGATAAACACTAAAGGGAGACCATTAGGGATGTGCACTGACCCCCCGGATCGGATCGGAATCAGACCTGGGGGGTCGGATCGGATCGGATCGGAGGATTTTAAAAGGCTCCAGCGCACACATGGAGCTCTGAAGACATTGAGCATGCAGGTATTGACATAAAACACCTTGGGCAACTGCTTTGTGGGCTGAGATTTATATACGCATTGAAACGCACATGTGTCTGACCTACTTTAGTTCATGTGTACCTTCACAAAATTTCCATCAACCTTGGAGAACAAATCTGAAATAAACAGATTAAGGGCACAATTCTATGTATGCTTAGACAAAAAAAAGTCGTACAACTCCCAGGATCCTCCAGCCAGGACTGTGTCCTAACTCTATTTGCTTAGTTTGGGAGTTCTTTTCTTTAGCTATGAGTGAAAATAGGCCGAACAGACTGGGAGCCCAACTTGCAGCATCATTGATTCCTAGAGAAACCAAACTCACAGGGACCATTTGTTTATGCCTTAAGGACCTCTTTCAAAGTGCAGGAGAGGTGGGGGAACCTTCACTAAAACTGACTGATGCAAAACTTCTAGCTTTGAGAGAATCTCAAAATTGTAACTCCTCCAAAATTATTAACAAAACGTTAAAGAAATACTTCTTCCTGAGTAGGATAGGAGCATGTTGTAGCAATGGGGGCCATTTTATCAACATTATGAAATTGTTAAAGTGCTTTCTACGGACATTGGGAATTTATAGCAGTAAAATGCCACGTGGCTTTATTTTAAGGAAGGTGATTTAACTATACCCCTATTCAATCATTGTAAAGCATATAGAGGATGATTGTTTGCAGTGGAGAGCCTCCCTATCTGTGGAGGCTCTCAGTGTGATGTAGAACTGTGGAATATCAGTGTTCTAAATTGCATGCAGAGCATCCTCAAATAGAGGAGTCCCTCTGCTACAGACTGTCACCATCTATACATGGAGGGAGATGAAAATGATGAGGGAGGAGGGGTGGAGCTCATCCCCACTCTTCACATGTAGGGACTACACATTTTAAAACAACTGAATAGGGTTATTTTCTAGTTACCATGCTATGTAGGAAATGTGTTGACATTCTGTCGTACTACCATAGCTTTCTTTACAACCCATGCATGGCTCTCGTAGCTCTCAATTGTTCATCATAGGAGGACAAAAGATGTGCTGAAATGTATTCACTACCCTCAGAATTCTTATACATCTTTTATACTGAATATCGTACAGATGTTTCCTGAAAGCTTGAATATATGACAAATGTTGTTTGAATATTTGGTAACTATATTTGATAACAGCTGATGTTTAATGTCAGTATTTTATACTTAGTAGTTTAAGATATTTGAGAGCTTGATTGTCATTTTTTCCCCATGCTGACAATAGAAATAAACAATAAATGACATATCATTGTATTGAGGTATCTGATAGCATTTGATATATGTAATGGTATTAGTATCTGACAATTCATAATTAGTCTATCCAAGTCAAACCAACCGTGAGATGCTCACAAAATTAAAGTACTCAATTGTCAGATATTTAGGTCTTTAAAGCCTAAAATTGAATTCCAAACTTGAAAATTCACATTCAATATCTGAATAACAAAGCTGGAAATTTGGGTTCATTTTCAATATTTGGATATATGCATTTTAAATCTAGTAAAAAAGGGGGAAGTAATACTATTGCGCCTATTAATATAATGATACATAGTGCCTTAAGCTGTAATCCAGTACCAGTTACCTGGGAGCAAGCCCCATTGAACTCAATGCAACTTACATTTGAGTAGACAAGTATAGGATTGCAGTCCTAATGTGCTATATTAATAGGAATAACATGTTACATTTTATCTTTCATAACCTTTCTGTCAAGAGCTGGTCTGAATAACTGATTATTTATCATAGGTATCTTCCACCTGAAAGTACCTGAGTCTTCTCTTGTTGGTTCAGCCATTGGAAGAATCAGAGCAGTTGATCCCGACTTTGGAAAAAATGCAGAAATTGAATATACTATTGTCCCAGGTGATGGAGGGAACTTGTTTGACATCAGCACAGATGAGAACACACAGGAAGGGGTCATCAAGTTGAAAAAGGTATTTTGCAGAGATATAAGTTAACTAGTAGTCAGACTCAAAATCAATACAAACAGTTAAATGATGTGAAATCAGACTTGATGATATATGCATTTGGATAAGAAATTGGGCCTGTGACATATGTTTGCTTTATATATGAACAAGACTTATGCCTGCACATACAGCCTCTTTGCTCATCTCATTGCAGAGTGAATAAATAAACCAGGAACTCTCTAATTAATCAAATGGTAGTATCCAACACTGCCCCCATGCTAGCAGGATCTATCGCGGGTGCAACTGGAACTTAGCAGTGCCCTAAGCAAGTTGGAAATGCCACTTTTGGGGGCAGAATATTGGAGTTCACAGAAGGGACCTGTATCATTCCAGAAATTAGTGTTCCTGCTTATTTATGGGGATAGGACGCACAGGTTCCTGTTATGCTAGTGGTAGCTCCCATGAGTGCAGTGGAACAAGTGGGGGTGCAGGGATAGTATTGTATATTGCCCATAATATTCTAAATTAATCCAAACTACAGTTACCAGCTTCTGAATTAGCAAGGATAGTAAACCGTGTCCTGACTTGTTTTCAAGCTGATTCTTCCAAAATTTTCCACTTCGGAAGAAGCAGTATACAGTGGTCAGATTTGGCTCTCCCTTTAGGCAGAGTGAGGCCTCAGGTGGCAGTTGCTAGAGGGCAGCAGGAGGCCCCTTGACTTAGGCTGACCAGATAAAATCCAGGTCAGGGCTCATGTAACTTTAACAGTTGTAGAGAAAAGGGAATTTCAGCCAGTGCCATTTGTATGCAGTTAGTTCCTGGTGATATTCCCTCTTCATCACAACAGTTAAAGGTGCAGGCACTATACTAGAGTAACCATATACAAAAGAAGGCAGGGCCCCTGCAACTTTAACTGTTGTGATGAAGAGGGAATTTCACCAGGAACTAATTGCCTACAAATGATACTGGCTGAAATTTCCTTTTCTCTACAACTGTTAAAGTTATATGAGCCCTGACCTGGATTTTATCTGGTCAGCCTAGTATTAGGTACTTCCAGGATCACCTTCCCTCCCTCCCTTCTTCTACATCCCTGTGGTGTAGAAAGGGCCTTAGTTTGAGTAGTGCCATTAGTAACTTGTAAGCTTCTCAAGTAAGAATAACAGAAATGGTATTTAAAACACAAAAGAGAAATTGGCAACTGTAAAGATTGTGATTCATTTGACCAATCCTGTGTGGGACTAGAAACTTAACCCTGGCAACTAAAACCTGATTCATATGGTATACTTATGCAAGAAATGGCAAGTGTGTGGGCACTGTTCGAGGCGGGAGACCGTCTGAAGCAATTGTAGAAATTTAATCTATATCAGTATAATTCCTCACCTCTGGCAAGGTTAACAGTGTCCCAGGCTGATTAGAAGGCACCTCACACAAAACAGTTTCTGAAGTGGAGCCCTTTCATTCCCATTTTTCAGCAGTTACCATGCTACAAAGATAACATAAACAAGAAGCCTATAAAAGTATCTATCCAGCAATGCGGCTATTTAAGGCATGCATTAGTTGGTCTTTGAAGCTCTGAGAGGACATCTTGTTCTCTGTGTGGCATACAAGAGCAACAAACCTGCTTTGTTGGCCTGCCGACAAGGATTGGGGCATATAAATGTAATGCTTAAGAGGTCTGAACTAAAAGCAAATCTTACCAGACCAGTGGAGAGTCTGTATCCTGCTACATCATCCTATTTGAGAACAGGCAGTAAAGAAGACTTGATCTTCTCAAGTCCTAAGCCCCTAAGAATTTAGGGATTCTTGAGGATTTCATATTTGTACAGTTCTCCTGATTCACACCTTTTGGGTGAATGTGTGGATTGGAACTTAGCTAACCAACAGATTTCACACTCGAAACATTGTAACACAGTTCTTGTCATGTTAAGATTATCAAAATACAGATTTTAATATCTATATTGAGGAGGGGAAATCTACATTTAAATCCTATTTGAGATTTTAAAAAACACTTTTTAACACATGTTTAATTTAAATGCTATTTTGAGATTATTATTATTATTATTATTTTAACAGTGTGGAAACAGAAACTTGTGAAAGTGATACAAACGGGATTTAGACTTGTCCATCCCTAACTCATTTGGAAATTAGAGAACTAGTTTGGGATTTGATTATATTAACGGGTATTAATAAGTAAATAAATACATACGAGGAAGGAAACTTGTAACCGTCCGAATGTTTTGCCCTACAACTCCCACACAATTGGCTGTGCTGCTAGGGCTGATGGGAGTTGTAGGCAAAAATATCTGGAAGGTCACACAAGTTGCCCACCCTTGCTGTAGATGATGGAACCAGCATACACGCTTTGGATTACTGGATATGAGACTAATTTCCTCATAGAAAATATGTTTAGTGTTTAGTGTTCAATTTGTTCGAATTCAATCTGGATCAGAATCTGGGTATTTATTTTGCTCTTAAGGGCAAAATTGTTGGCAACAGAGTAAGTATTGAAATTCCAGAAGGAGACTATCATATTCTTTATATATAGTCATCCCATTCATTGCCTAGCACAAATTTTGATTTAAAATTGTAAAATGAGTGTGGTAAAATGTTTAAGCATTAAATAAATGATAATCCTGTGTTGAATTTTGGCACAGATTTCAGGTATGGAGATTTTGTGATGCATAAAGCAAGATTCGAGTGTTGAAGCTTGAGCATGCATACTTCATCTAGATTTGAGCATTTAACCTCATCTGAGGTCATTTGCCTTCTTATTTGAAGTAAACAGTTCTGAATGCATGAACTTTGTCAAACGTTGACTTTCTTTTTCAGTGCTACTACAAAGAAAATCCAGTTCAATGCACTTCTTTTTTTTTCCCCAGTGAACATCCTGTCCAAAAATGTTTAGGTGTTTTACTAAGGTTCACTTACATTTAATGCATGTCAGACCCTTTTTATTGAAAATAATAATAATAACAAGGCACAATTCCTCATGCATATATCAATCCTATACATTGTGTGTGTGTGTGTGTGTGTGTGTGTGTGTGTGTAATAAACAGAATTGGCTGAAGAAAATTACATGCCAGACTCTTTCCCTCATTTTTTTTCAATAGCTGTTGTAATCCAATCCTGCCTGTGGAGAGGTATGTGTGTGGAGTGCATCTTAAATCTCATAATGTGATTGCTGGGTATTTGACTTTGAGCTTTTAGTTTGAGTGTAACCTCTGTTATCTCCCAGGAAGGATCAAGTACATTTCATTCTGAAAATCTCATGTCTTCTAGCACCACGTAGTGCCTGGCACTGAAACTGCAGCAAAATGGAACTGAAGGAAGCATGTTTTACTGCCTTCACAGCATCACAGTCAATGAGCTTTCATGATCTCAACTTGGATACATAGATACATATGCTTCATGAAGTTAATGTGGCCTCTCATATGTTACGTTAGGTCTGCCAAATCTATGACCCTCTAAGCCAAACACAGCCCACCAGCAGACATCTATGGAGGTCCACCAGGGACTTGATAAGTCTCCTGTTTTGTTTATTTTCTACCTGTCTGCAAATGCAAAAATAGAGGAATCATCATGTATCCAATAGATGGAGCAAGGCTGTATTCACAGTTGGACAGCCTTTTTTATTATTATTTACAGGTACACATAAGCACATAAGAAGAGCCATGCTGAAACAGACCAAAGGGCTATCCTGTCCAATATTTCATTCACACAGCGGCCAACCAGCTGCCTGGGGGAAGTCCACATGAGGTCTTGAATGCCATAGTACATTCCATATCAAATAAAGCAGCACCATTTCAAAGACACTTGGGTGAAATGCAGCAGGTTAAGCAAAGAAACAAAGCAGGCAGGGAGAATAGAAATGATTGTTTCTATACAGGAGCCCATCTTCAGGCTCTGTCCAGGATGCAAACCAAGCTGTGTGCATGAAGGAGAATGTGAGCATGGTGGAACATGGTGCTCATTGGCCAACGCTGGATCATTGCTACTGAGTTTAAAAAGCAACAGGAAGAGCAGCAGAATAACACAACACAGAGCTTTGATTGTTATCTACTAGCAATGTATGCTGGTGAAAAATATGAATCATTTCGGCAGAACCAACTGAAGATTTGTTTAATTGTAAATGTACTTGCATGGCCCATGCGAAACATGTATTATTATTATTAATAATAATATTAATAATTATTATTATTTATAACCCGCCACTCCCTCTGGATCGAGGCGGGAAACAACAACAAATACAAAACACAAAAATCACAAAATAGTTGAGCTATTAAAAACAAATAGAAAACAATACATCATTAAAAAATCTTAAAATTCAACTGGATAGGCCTGCTGGAAGAGAGCAGTCTTCATGGCTCTCTTAAATTCATGAAGACTACTAATTTGTCTCCTCCAGCAGACCATTCCACAGACTGGGAGTGGTAGAAGAGAAGGTCCTCTGGGAAACACTCGTCAGCCTAGTTCTGGCTGATTTGAGCAAGTTCTTCCCAGAGGACCTGACTGTGAGGGGCGGATTATATGGGAGAAGGCGATCCCGCAGGTACCCTGGACCCAAACCATGTAGGGCTTTAAAGGTAATGACCAACACTTTATACTTCGCCTGGAAAATGATTGGCAGCCAATGAAGCGATTTTAAAACTGGTGTAATGTGTTTTGTGTTTCAAAACAATAAACATGTTTTGAAACACAAAGATGAAGTAGACACAGGAAACACATGAACCCTTATCCTATGGCATATAGTATACCCAATATGGGAAAGCACATGCTTCCCAATGTCACATGTCAAGCGGCCTTATGAAACTTCTGAATGGGGCCATATAGAGGTTTGGGGTTTTGTGTTATCATATTATTAAAATGTCATTCCCTAAAGCTATCTCTAAACGTCACGCACCTACAGATGCGGAGTGAGTAGGGATGTTGTGAGCGTCTTGTACTCAAATGGACGCGCCCGGCGTGAGGGTGGGGCTGCACGCCACCATGCAAACCAAAACTCAGTAATCCTTACAAATTCACACTTCACCAGATTTTGCAATGTTGTCATCTAATTTAAATAATGGTTACACAAATGTGTCTGTTAGAGACTATAGTGTTCAAGAACACGTTATATTAAGAAAGCTGCTTGCAAAAGTAAGTATATAAGCAATAAGCAAAAATGCATACAAAAGTACATTATTAGGATAAATGTGGGTTGTGAATTCTCATACAAACTTTTTAAAAAAGTTTGGGATGAATGGGACTTAAAACTGAGGAGAAAAATCTCGAAGTTCAAGATGCATTGAGTTTAAGATTGGAAAAATGTGAAATGGAGAAAAACTGGAATTGACAGATTTCTCCATCCCTAACTACATCTCCCATAAGCCATGCCAGCTGAGGCAGATGAGAGTTGCAGTCCAAAAAGTTCGGAAAGGCGACTGACTGGTTCCCCATCCTGAACTAGGGTTAAACAGGAGTGGGGTAATTCTAAGCATTTTTATGTAGCATTTTTAACAGGACATATATTCTGTTTCTGGTGTGATTAATAATATGCATTACAGAACTGTTGTTTCCCACCTTGAACTGTAGGAATGGAGCAAGATGGAAATTGAAGTCAAAGGACTGCCCAAGTTGTAACACACTGAGTGAAACACAGCTCATCGTCCATGCCTTCTGGTCTACAGGAGCTCAGTACTAGCTCTGTGCTGAATTTTCTGATCTCTTCATTTTCGACCCTTTGTTGGTGGGGGAGGGGTGACAAGAAATTGCACCCAGAATATTGGGAAGGAGGTGATAATTGGGGGTGGGATCTCAGGGTGCAGAGCTTTAGTACTTACCTTAGTGTAAAGAGGTGGCTGAGAGGTATGTGTGCATGCACTTTTAATTTTACCATTTCCCCAATTCTGTCCTTGCAGTATCTCTGGTTGCTTGAGCTTTCTGAAAAGTCCCCTAAAGCACTTAGTCCAGGCTTCCTACCTTGGGGCTTTCCAGTACTGCTGTTTGCGGAGCCATTTTTGGTTTGCTTTTGTTGTTATTGAAAGTCTTTCTAACAACAACAACAGGATAAATAATAAAAAAGAATAACGACAGCTCCTTGCCCACTCAGCAGGCAGCAGCACAGAGAAGCCCCAAGGCAGGAAGTCCTGGTTACGTCCTCTAGGGGGCTTTCCAGGAAGTTCAAACAGCCAGAAAGGCTGCAAGCACAAAATGGGAGGAAATGGTCAATGGAAGAGCACCCCCCTTTGGCCACCTTTCTTACAGCAAAGTAAGCACTGAAGCCCTGGATGCTAAGAAATTTCTCCAAAATCCTCAACACGTTATGAAAGAGGCAGAAGGAGGACTGGCTCTTTTGCAGGGAAATTAAAAAGTTGTGAAAGGGCAAGGGCAGTTTCGGTAAAGCACTGCTCAATAAACCTGCATTTGGTGTGCCTTCCTGAGACTGCAAAAAGGACTTGACAAGCTGCAATATATAATGGATGGGTTGCCTTTGGCTTGGTGGGTCACAAGTTTAGCAGGCTTGAACAAAGGAGAGCATACAGAAATGTGTTACTCCACACCAGGGCTGAGGAACGCTGATAATGCACGTAGGGAAATGTCTTGCTGTTCCTATTCATGCACTGCCTGTTCTGAGGATAAATATAGAAACAGTTTAGCTGTGCAAGTCTTCACAGATCACAGATAGCACTGTGCGTCTCCTGTCGCTGTGCGAGGACTGTGAATGATGAGAACGGCTTCCTACTTCGTATTAGCAACCTGTTTACCACAACAATTTATTCTGTCATTTCCAGCCAACATTGTATTCTTCACTTGAAAATATGATTTTGTTTGGAAATTTTGAAAGAAACGTGTCTACTCGTCCCCCCCCCCCCCGTTGCTTGAATCCATACGAAAGCATGGCATGCTTTGCAGTATCGCCTGCTTCAAAGTGGGGTCATTTGGACAAAATGGAGTAAAATCCAGGGATTCCATTTTTATAGATTTTGGCAAGTTGCAAAGAGATTGGAAAGGGGGCAAAATTCCACAAAACTTGCTGTTTGATCCGTTCAAGTCTGAATTTTGTGTGTGTGTGTGTGTGTGTGTTGGTGGTGGGAGAAGTATACTTAAAATATTGTTTTTGAGTCACTGACCCTGTTCAGTGAATCACTAAGCAATGGTAGTTAAGCATTTTGAGCTAAAACATTACGACTTACCTTGTTATGTGAACTATGACTTAGCATGTCATATGAACCATTCCTAACCATGGTGGTTGCATAACCACTGTTTAAACATGCTCACTAACCATTTGATGCAACCATGGCTTAGTGTGTTGTCTGAACACACACACACACACACACACACACACACACACACATCCCACAATAACTATAGCAATATTATTAACTCAAGATGAACGGACACATGCATGCAGACCTGAATGGGATGAGTTATGGGGTAGGACAGGATCCCCAAAAATTAGCCAGAATGACCTTCCACAAGTGGATGCATAGTGAGGGGATCCAGATTGCATTTGGTTAAGCTCTTTTTACTTCTTCCAAAATTCCTCAGAAGTTTCTCCAAGGAGCGATTTCGTAATTCACCTCCAAATTTAACTTTTGGCAATGTTTGGTGGCAATTTAGGGATGTGCTGGCACACAAGTTCAAAGCATTTGTTTAGGGGACTGTATACATAGATCCTAATGCACACTGGCCCTATTATAACTGCAGTTTGTACCCCCAAAAAATCAAGGTGTACAGATTTTTGGGACCAGCTTCTGATGAAAAATCACATGCTGTCCGTAACTTTTCTTTATTTAGTGTGTTGTGTTAGCATCATGTGCTTCTGTTAATGCATGTTCTTTGCTCTGAATGATGATTTTATTGTTTGGCTTTAAGTGATAACCAAACAAAAACAAGAACTCAGGAGGAACACCAGAAGATGAGCAACAAATTTAGCTAACACTTTCCTAGTCGCCATTGCAAATAAGGAGACATGTAACATATGTTTTCATTATTAAACAACAGAAAATAGCTAAATTCTTTAGGTGTAACACTATTCCTCCTGAGCCTAGACTTAGGCAAATGTGTTTCACATAGATCTTCATATCCTCAGTGAAAGTTTATATATACATGAGAATGCTGTTCCTATGGTAATTGCTTGGAATGGCCTTCTAAGAAAGCAAAAGGCATAACATTAAACCTTAATCCTGTAACATGAAGCTAAAGTGACAAGTTACTGGCTTTCTGATGTTCCAACTTGATACGTAGCTAGAATCTAGAAAGTCTAGAAGAATCTAGAATTATTCTTCTAGGTTTTATTTCCCAAATACAAAATGCCTTAACTGAGATTTGGACATTGATTGGATCTTAGACAGTTGACAATCAAGTGTCTGTAATGCCGTTTCTCTCCATTAAGGATTTAAGAGGAGCAGAAAGCTTTACAAACCAAACATGAAAATGGCAAAACTAACATTGTTGTGAGTGGCAAGGGGCATCAAAGTAAAGTTAGTAGTTTCTTTAGAAAATAATTTTTGGATTTTTTTTTCAGGTCCTGAAGTACTGATCAGCTAAAGCCCCAAAGCTCTGCACCATATAGCATAGAAGGAACAACATCATTGAAAAAGACTTTAAGGGCTGGGGCAACTAATTGCCCACCCTTTGTAGAGAAGAACTTCAAGATGGCTCCTACATTAGTCTTGCTTTAATAGTACCTGATTAAGCCTTCCAAGAAGAATTGTCTGTACCCCCCACCCCCATAACTAAATGATTCAACCTGATGAATGGGGGTTAGTAGAAATTGAAAAGTTAAATATAGGGGATTGCTTACCAAATACAACTACTGTAGTTTTAGAAGAAATAACACTAAGGTGTTCCTTCTGATGAAAATTAACCAGCAGATCCATCTACTTTTTAAGATCACCCCTGGTCAATGTTTATTTGTAGTATACAGTACTGCTACTGTGCTAGTGTTAATGACCACTGGTGCAATGAGAAATGGGAAGTAGCACTTGCTAGCACAAATGAAAAATGCCCCCAAACTACCACTTCTCAAATGGGACAAATCAGCAGAGATCTCACAAGGGTGATTTGTCCCCATTCCAGAAGAGGTAGTTCCAAGAGGTTTCTTGGTTTGTGCTAGGAAGTGTTACGTTCCCATTGCACTAATAGTCACTCCCACTAGTGCAATGTGCTTAGAGCTGGTGGGTCAGCACTACTGCCCAATATAATCATATCATCTGCATATAAAAGAATATAGAGTGTCCTATTTTCTATGGCAGATTGAATCCATGGTTTATGTCCAGCCTACTGACACCCAGAGGACTTAAGCCAGTTTCACCATACCAGTTTTATTTGGGAAAACCCATGGGACATTTTACACCCCAGTACAACATTTGTAATTGCAAAGGAGTGACAAGATTAAGGAAGGGAGAACTCACCCGGTGTCAGGGTCCAAGGCGTGGGTGGCTTGGCTTGGAAACAGAGATGCCAGGAATAATGACAGTGAGCTTAACTAGTTGAAAGCAATTAAGCTTTAATCACAGGCTGGGTGTTCAGAGAATGCAACTAGACACTGACCTGTACAGTGAACAGAAACCTGCCCCAGATATGTACAACAGTAAACAAAGTTCAATGTACCCAACGGGCAAACCAGACTCAGTCAGGACTAAGGCAGAAGACACAGTCCCAAAGCAAACAGCATTGAAGTTCCAAAAGGCAAGCAACATTCAGTCAGGGCCAGAGGCAGAAGACACAGTCCTAAAGCAAACAGAGTTCAAGTTCCAGAAGGCAAGCAGCGTTCAGTCAGGGCCAGAGGCAGAAGACACAGTCCTAAAGCAAATAGAGTTCAAGTTCCAGAAAGCAAGCAGCATTCAGTCAGGGCCAAGGGCAGAAGCGTAGTCACGCAGCACAGCAGATCAGGAATAGCATGCACATGGTCTAAAACCAGCAAGACCTACACCAAACAGCAAAAACCATGTTACTGTAGACAAGGCTGGAGGGAAAATGCAGTTCTTATGTAGGCCTTCTGAGCTTGCTGCTCAGCTGGTCTGCATCAGCTGAACCTGGATTACTGGCTGGTGTGAGCCTCGATCCTGCCAGGGCTTACATTCTGTGTCTCTGATCCAGTGAAGACTCTGCGATCGGCAAGGTGCTCTGTGACTGGCTGCAGGCCGAAGCCTGACACCCGGGTCCTATTTATCAGACACTCATCTCATGGCTGCCATTTGTCCTTGCTTGCACAGTACACAAAGCTTCTTTGGCAGCCTGGTGAGTGTCAGACAAGCGCCCGGCAGCCGTCTGCCCTCGCACTCAACAAAGGAGGCTCCAGAAATGATGTATTTTACCCTTGCACAAATGGCGGCCATCAAAGCCCCATTTATACAAAAGTACAATGCTCCATTTACGCCCTTACTCTTGTATAAATCAGGCCTTCGTAGCTGCCATTTACGCAAGGGGGGATAATGCATCATTTCTGGAGCCTCATTTGTTGCGTGCGAGGGCGGACGGCTGCCGGGCGCTTGTCTGACACTCACCAGGCTGCCAAAGAAGCTTGTACATTGCACAAGCAAGGACAAATGACAGCTACTCCCGCTGGCTCTGAAGCCCTCATGGGTTCTCCTTCCCTGCAAGGAGTCACTCCTGGGGCGTACCAGACAAGCTTTTACCAAACTCCTCCTTCAGAGAGGCTCTTCATGATGTATCTTCTGTCATGCAGCTACTCTAGCAGACCGCCTCCCACCTCCTCTCAACTTTGCCAATGTGACCTTGTGTCAGACTCTGGGATCAGTCAGTTCAGAACTCGACTTATATCCAATAAGACACGACATAGAGAACATCTTCGTTCCTATGGGGTGGCAAGACGTGCAGCGAAGAAAGCCTTCTTTTCTGCACACATTGTGTCTGAGAATTCACGTCCAGCAGAACTGTTCAGGGTGGTGAGGGGTCTAACCCGGGCACCCTCCCCCCTGAACCTGATTTTAGAGGCTTCGGTAGTTCGCTGTGATGCCTTTAACAATCATTTCACAGATAAAATCTCTCGGATAAGAGCCGACTTAGATGCCGTCGTTATAGCAGAGGCTGACGATGGAGTGTCCGGTGACTCCGCGAGTAGAATTATACTGGATCGGTTTCAGTTGGTGAGTACCGAGGACGTGGACAAGCTGCTTGGACAAGTGAGGGGGACGACTTGCCCTCTCGATCCCTGTCCTTCGTGGCTGGTCGTCCAGGGAGGAGATGTGGTTAGATCGCAATTACAATATATTATTAATGCATCTCTCAGGGAGGGGAGTTTTCCAACAAGTTTAAAAGAAGTGGTAGTATGACCGCTTCTAAAAAAGCCCTCCCTGGATCCCCTGGACTTTAATAACTACAGGCCAGTATCAAATCTTCCATTTTGGGGCAAGGTGATCGAGAGGGCAGTTGCCTTCCAACTGCAAGCAGTTTTGGATGACACTGATTTTCTAGACCCATTTCAAACTGGCTTCAGGGCAGGATATGGAGTTGAGACCACTTTGGTCACCTTAGTGGATGATCTACGCTTAAGTATTGACAGGGGGAGTGTGTCCCTGTTGATACTTCTGGACCTCTCAGCGGCTTTCAATACCATCGACCATGGTATTCTTCTGGAACGCCTGAGGGGATTGGGAATCGGGGGCACTGTGCTTCAGTGGTTCTGGTCCTACCTCTCGGGCAGGTTCCAGATGGTGATGCTTGGGGATAGTTGCTCCTCAAAGAAGGAGCAGCTATGTGGTGTACCACAAGGTGCCATCCTTTCCCCAATACTGTTTAACATCTACATGAAACCGCTGGGAGAGATCATCTGGAGGCATGGGGCGGGGTGCTATCAGTACGCTGATGACACCCAAATATATTTCTCTACGACTTTGACAACAGCATCAGCTAAAGATAGTGTGTCTCCTCTGAATGAATGCTTGGAGGCGGTAATGGGCTGGATGAGGAAAAACAAACTGAAGCTGAATCCAGACAAGACGGAGGTGCTTGCTGTCAAGGGCCACAACCTGGGGTTGGAGGTGTGTCAACCAGTTCTGGATGGGGTTACACTCCCCCTGAAAGGCTGTGTTCGCAGTTTGGGGGTGCTCCTGGATCCATGTCTCCAAATGACAGCTCAGATAGATGCGACTGCCAGGAGTGCCTACTATCAGCTTCGGCTGATATGCCAGCTGTGTCCCTTCCTAGAGTTGGAAGACCTAAAATCAGTAGTGCACGCGCTGGTAACTTCGAGGCTCGACTTCTGCAATGCGCTGTACATAGGGCTACCTCTGTGCCTAGTCCGGAAACTTCAACTAGTTCAAAATATGGCAGCCAGGTTGGTCACTGGTACATCTAGGGGTGACCACATTACACCTGTTTTAAAATCTCTTCACTGGTTGCCAATCAGTTTCTGGGCGAAGTACAAAGTGTTGGTTATTACCTTTAAAGCCCTACATGGTTTGGGTCCAGGTTACCTATGGGATTGCCTTGTTCCATACAATCCGCCCCGCACGCTCAGGTCCTCTGGGAAGAATTTACTACAGTCAACAAGAACTAGACTGACAACCGTTACCCAGAGGACCTTCTCTTCTGCTGCTCCCAGATTGTGGAATGACCTGCTGGGAGAGATTCGCCAACTCACCAGACTTCAGGAATTTAAAAGATCTATAAAGACTGATCTCTTCCGGCAGGCCTACCCAGATGAATTTTAAAGTGTTTTATTGGTGTTTTATTGGTATTTTAATGATGTATTGGTTTTAAGTGTTTTAATCAGTTTTGTATTTTATGCTTGATGCTGTTTCCCGCCTCGATCTGTTGAGAGAGGCGGGTAATAAATAAATATATTATTATTATTATTATTATTATTATTATTATTATCCAACCATATTCCAATTCAAGCTTGCTTTCATTGCTTCCTTACAATTAATATTAATTACTTGCAATTGCATAATGAGCATTTTCGTGTTTTCTGAAAATATAAATCATAAAAATCGTAGATTGCATCTGCTACATATGATGTTTAGAGAAATTAAAAGAGGAAGCAGTGATCTTTCTATGCTGAAAGACTGTAATCTGAATTACTTTTCTAGTGCCTATGTTTCACGAATTTTGAAACATCAAAAAATGTGTGTGTTAGTATTAAAGTTCGCCACTAGATGTCAGTGTGAGCTAAGCATCCAGAGTAGACAGAGAATTGAAATCAGAAGCTCAATGCAGTTAAATCCCTGTACAGATAGGAGAGTTTCTGTTTCTTTTCGATTAGGTGTGAACAGGGCAATTGTGTAGATACCTTAAACAAGTCATAAGAAAGAAGCAACTGAGATTCTTTCAACATGTAACAGGTCACATGGGGAACAGAAAATGCAGTTTTCGTAGGAATAAGTAAGCAAATAAAAAGTTTTCAGACATATTCTCCAATTGGCCAGGTTCTATCCAAATTCTAATCATGCACCCTGGGGCCCATTTGCAACTCAACTTCACAGCTTCCATCTGCTGACTGCAGTTCCCTAAAAGGAACAACTACAACTACCACGTCAGGAGAGTGGATAGCAACCAGACTACATTGCAGGGGTGTCATATAGTGTCCTCCCTCTCAGACACAGTATAACCTGGTAAACTTCCTGGAACTCAGGAACTTACCTGCTGTTCAGCTCAAAATGGGATGCTGAGTCAGGGGCATTGCGGTAATTGGAGTTTTGAGTACATCCCTGTTGTCTGGTTATAACTTTATAGTCCCCCCCCCCAAAAAAAAATACTTGTGAAATCATCATTGAAGCAGGCCCCTGGCTACTTCTCTGCTCCCATAACCCATCCTTATTTTCAGCCCCTACTTACCTCTTATGTACTTCAAGCCTGCTTGCTACATCAAGTAGTTGGGAAGGAAGGATGAAACTACCAGGGGAGCAACAAGAAGAAGAGACTGTTCCTTCCTTGTCACCCTACCCTTCATATCTGATTTTAAAAGAGGGCAGGATGAATCTCCTCATCATGATCTGGCAACTCTCCTTTTGTCCCATAGAGTATTTTGGTTTTGACATACCATGATGCCACTGCCTCAGCAACATGGGGTGAACTTTAAAAAATAATCACCAGCTTGCTTTTGTGGACAGATTTTCTTACGCTTCTGGAAAGCACAAGAGTTGAACCCAGTTTTGTGATGTCCCTTACCAATTTTCCAGAAATGACAATGGAGTGGGCTTTGTGACTTTCCCTACACCTTGTGCTGAGGGAAGGAAGGAAGATTTCATCCAATGACTGTGTGTAGATGTTTAAAGAAGGAGGACACAAGATGGAACTTAGTAGGAACGTTGAGGGAATTTTCTACAGGGAAAAGCATAAGCCTCTCAGCACCATCTTCTGAAACCTGCCCACTACAGAGGGGCAAAACCACTGTAACACACTGACCACTTTTTATTCATTTATTTTTGAGACATTTATATCCTGCCTTTTTTCTTCTTTCAAAGAACCCATGGTGGCTTACCTCTCCATTTTATCCTCATAACAACCTCGATACTTGAGGGAGCACCTCTCCCTATATATGCCTGCCCAAGACTTGAGATCTGTTGAAGGAGCACTCTTCTGGGTCCCACCAACGTGAGACATATGCTATAGTGGGACATGGGACAGGACTTTCTTTGTTTTGGCACCCCGGCTGTGGAATGGCCTCTCCTTGGAGACCCGATTAGCGCTAGTGCTGGCCTCATTTTGACACCAAGATAAAACATGGCTTTTTAACAAAGCCTTTGGTGGCTAAATTCACTAAGGTCGCACATAGGTTTAATTGTTTAAATTGTTTCTACTGCTTGATTAATGGTATAATTTGTTTTTAGCTGTGTATATTTATTGTTTTATACTGTTTGTATGATTTTATCTGTACGCCAGCCAGAGATCCTAGTGATATAGGGTGGGATACAAATGTTTTAATAAATATAATAAATAAACAGCACTTTGAAGTAGGCCAGGCTGAGACTCAGTGACTGGCCCAAAGCCACCCAGTGAGCTTCATGGCCAAGTGGGGATTAGAATTCAGGGCTCCTGAGTCCCAATTCAGCAGTCTAACCACTACACTACACTGGTTCTCATCCCCCATGAGCAGTTCAGAAGGATACAGTGGTTGAAGGTATTCAAAATCATTTAGAGATCCAACAAAATGAACAAGGCTGTTGCTGAAACCCCCAAAGATATGCCTTGAACTGAATTAGGCTAACGGTCCATCATTTAGCCAAGTAATGGCAAAGGTCCCATCCTCCCAGTCCTTTTTGCTGACATCTTTTAGCTGGAGACTCCAGGGACTGAATTAGTATTTGTGTGTGTGTGTGTGTGTGTGTGTGTGTTACATCAATGGAAATCCATGTGCTCTACCACTGATCTGCCTGCTCTTTCTGCCTAGTACTGATCTGCCCTCAAGTCTTTCTATTAATTATATTTTAAATCTTTCGCATGTCCCCCAAAGGACTTCAGACTTTATGTATATATATTTACTGCCTAGCCTGACATTACATTTGCATTTGTCTGTCTTTATGGTAGCCTTTGGACTTTGAAACGAAGAAAGCTTACACATTTAAAGTAGAGGCTTCAAATGTCCATCTCGATCATCGCTTCCATTCTGTGGGACCATTCAAGGATACCGCAACTGTGAAGATTAATGTAATGGACATGGATGAACCTCCAGTTTTCAGCAAACCTTTTTATACCATGGAAGTTTATGAAGATACTCCGGTTGGGACCATTATAGGAGCTGTCACTGCCCAGGACCTTGATGTTGGTAGCAGCGATGTAAGGTAAGTAAATGCTGACTAGTTAGGTCTGATTAAATGAATACTCCCAGTGAGGTTGGGCCAGAAAAAAATGCAATAATGTTGAAAGATGAACATTCCTTTCCACAATGTGCTAGGTTTCTAATGTGTCACATGCATGCCATTACATGCTCCTTGCGCTCACTGTCACATCCAGGTTCTCCATGCAGCTTGCAATTGTGTAGCATGAATCAAACCCTAGGGATGTTGGAGGAATTTGGATCGGGGCTTGAGCTTGGTGATTTATCACCAACTTGGATCCCCAGACATCAGTCCATGGACCCCCACACTTGTCCGACTCAAGTGTGCACCAATTTAGGCAAGCTCAGGGATCCCAGCTTCCCCATGAGCCACCATTTTGAGAAAAAATGTGGATAAGCTTTTTACACAAATTGCCATTTTCTACAAAATGGCAGCTAGAAATAGCACTATTTATGCAAGATTTCAGGCGTAAATGGCCTAATTAGAGCATTTATGACTCCAATTTTGAATAACCACTCAATCCCATAGAAGTAGCTGGGGGCAGCTGAACTTCTAGGCCAAGGCTGGGCCCTCCAAATGTTTCTGGCATGCAACTCCCATCAGCCCTCTAGTGCATTGCCTATAGCGAGAGATGATAGGCATTGCAATCCAGCAATATCTTGCTCTAAGCACTGGCACAGCCTTTTGCCAGTTTGTGCTATGGAGCAAACAGTGTCTAAGAAATCAGTTCCAGTGGTATGCTCCTTTCATGACTTAATGGACCATTTGAGAACAGGATTAACACAACAACATTCTGATGTCTATCAAGATAATTGATTGAAGCGAGGTACAGAATCATTATTATGGTATAAAGATATGCTCAGCAATATATTTCAGGGAATGAAGATCAACAAGACATTTTCCTGGCCAGACTTTCCAGTATCCTCCCCCCTCCTCCCTCCCCCTGGATTTTGGTCCCCTGTTCCAAAACTATCTCAAAATTTAGCTCCATTAATTGTGATTTGAGCTATACAACTTTAAAAAAAGAAACAAAGAAACAAAGAAAAACCTCTAACCAGGGAAGAAATCATGAAAGGGTCACCTAAATAGGGTAGCTTTTTCACAGTCTTTCTTTGGGCTGAAAGGGAAGGTGCCAGGAGGCTTCCTAGGGGATGGAGTTCCAGAGCTACATGTTTCCACCTAGAAGGACCTGTCCTGTGAACCCACAGTTGAACTTTGACAGATGTAGAATAAAAAACAGAGCCTTCTCTGAGTAAATCAACAGGGTGCAGCTATCTTTTGTCTCATCTTGTTCGCCTCCCCTCTTGGATCTTCAGTTTCCCACAGCAGCAATGCACTTGGGTGGGTGGTGGTGTAGACGGCAATGCCTCTGTCAAAGCTGGTGCTCATTCTGACTTCTCTATTCCTGTCTTTCAGGGTGTGTGTTTGTGTGTTTGTGTGTGTGTTGTGTTCCTTTGAGTTACTTCAAAATTCTATCAAACCTAGCAGTGATGGCTATATCATCACTTCAAGTCTTGGGAGGCATATTTTCAGATGTTCGCATGATTGATTAATTAGTATGGAAATGGACTCCCACCACCACCCATATTTTCAGACTTTGTAAACAGCAAAGCACGTTCATACACATAGGCTGAATTCGAACGACACATTAAGCAACTGGGGGCGGGGGAACAATCGTCAGTTGTATTGACTATCGTGTTATCCGAATGCTGCCATAGTCAACTCAGTGCTGATCCTAATCCACACCACAGTTGATTATTTCTTACCATGTTGTGTGGGGAGTACCCCCTAGATGAACAACTGTAAAGTTGATTATTACCCCACCATTGACTATCGCGTTGTCTGAATGCAGCCATATACTTGTTTGCAAGCACCCTAGAAGTTTTTCTGGCTCCCAAATGGCCACACTAGAAGCAACAAGCAACAGAGGAACCTATATATGTCTACTCAAGCAAGTTTACTCAGAAGAGCTAAATTTGAATAGGATTGTATTGAAAATGGTCCTTATCTTCAAGAGCCAAGATGGATTAAATCTGGTTGCCAAAATATTTTGCCCATCATATCATAGTCCTGACCATCTGTACACTCTTCCAACTCTTCCACCCTCTGTCACTGAAAAGTTCTCTTAAATAATTCCAATTCCCTCCCAAATCTCCTATGTAAAGCTGCATCTATTACTTTGAAGCCAGTATTTGCACCATCTTGTTCTTATACCTTTATCTTCCCTTTTCCTCCATTTTCTGCAATAGAAATTTACCTTGTGAACTCTGTAGAGCAGGGTCTTGTCATCATCATCATCATTATGACTCTTGTTGCTTTGTTATTCTTTAAAAAGTCCATGTAGCATTAGAGTAATTATTCTTCAGCACAAATATAATATAAATTAGGATTAGAATGCTTACAAATGCCATGTGAATGGCTATAAAACCCACATGTATATATAATAAATCTGGACTCCAGGGGATAATACAATTTAAGGCCGGGTTCTTGGTTTTATATGCCTTGGCTCATTGTCAGTGTTTAACACTTATTTTATGAAAATGAACAATAGTGGCTTAAGATACTGCGCCTCATCCTAAATTAAATAATGAGCTGTCCAACAGAGAACTTTACACTCTGATCAAACATGATCAAAGAAAGGCAATTCTCAATTACTGCTTTAGTAAATTGGATTATGACACATTTAATGTGGTTCACTCTAGTAAAGCATCCTACATTCATTTAAACAAAAATAATAATAAAAAAGAAACTTTAGTGTCAAGATAGCAGACATGCCTGAAAGATTATCAAAATATATGCTAGTCGGTTCCGTTTTTTCTTTATTGTTGAGGCAACCTAAAATAGGTTTTAGCCCAATCTCACAATCAGCATCCTACAATACACATATTACAGAATAAAATGGAGTAAAATGGAGTAAAATGGAGTAAAAATATATATAAATATATATAGTACAAAATAATTTCTAAAAAACCCACAGTTATAGACCCCCTTTCTTAGGTAGGAGGCTGAAAAAAGTGACCAACATTTTAATCTCAGGAAGATTTGATCATCCGTCTTAGCTGTAGGTGGATTCATCTAAAGGTGCTTTTGCCTAACTTTAATAACAACAGATGTGTTAATATTGTTGCTAATTCACACCCCAAGGCAGTGGCTGACCCTCTCTGATGTCACGGGATATTCGTGAACATTCTCATGGATAAAAATGAAGTTCAGCCACATAGCACAATATTAGTAAACAATGTAAACAATGTAGCTGCTGTGAGAAAACATTAGTTGAACAGCTTAAGAAGAAAAGTGAAATCCCCAGCCCAATTGGGCGTGGGATGATATTTGCGGGTGGGGGGGGAGAAGAGCCGAGGTGGATGCTGCTGATTGGAGCATCCATATGGTGCCACTGGGCGGGGCAGGGCCGAGCGGCTTAAATAGCCGGCTAATGGGCCTGCCTGCCCTCTTCATCTCTGCGAAGCTCCCTCCCTCCCCTCCCTGTAAACAGTACGGGCTAGCTGGTTGTCATTAGGAGGCCAAGTAGGAATTTTTTACTCTTATCCTAATTTGGTTAGGAGTTTTTTCGCCTACTTCATACTGTAAGACAGCTGGGGAGTAGTAAATAGGTGGATTTGTATCAATTCGGTCACTTTAATTAGGCGGTAGGTGCGGGCATCCTTAGGGGCATTTTCAAATGGTGAACATTCTCAGGAACCATTGAGGTAAAGGGTAATACCTGAGGCCCACATCTGGGAGCCCTGCGGCACCAGATCATGGGAATAAGGTTTACCTTTGAGGCCAACTCTACTCACACATTCGGAGCACTGCGGCACGGGTGTTGTGACAAAGGAAGGCCTCCCAACCCCATATGGGGTAAGACCAAGGGGTGGCGAACGTGTGCTGCCACCTCGAGGTCAGAGAATCGTTCGCCCATTCCTAAGATTTGGCCTGGAAGAGGCCAAGAGAGGATGCCCGCATAGGTTTTACTCCCTTCTGCAGATCTTGAATAAAAGTGGCCCATTTTATACCCAACTTTCTTGTCTCGACTCGTTATTTGCACCCTACACCTCGCAAGTAACTTCACCCCCAGGACTAGGAAGGGGAAGGTACTGTTTGGAGAACAGGAGATTGACAGCAAGCAAACAGGCTGGGGATGAATGAAAAAATGGATTGGAAAGAGACTCCAACAGGCAAGGGAGCTAAGAAGCATTATGGTTGAGAAAAGGGAGACAAAATAGGCCATTCATCACGGGTGCACAACCTCTTTCAGCCCAAAGACTGAATTCCATTCTGGAAAAGCTTTTCAGGACCACATTCCAGTGGTGGGCAGCACCAAAGGCAAAAGAGTGGGTCCAAAATTCCATAGTATTTTAGTTTAAAGCTCTTACTGACTGACATTACGCCTTAGGAGAGGTATTTCAACCTTTTAGAATAGGGGAATGACTGCACAAAAGCCAGGAATTCCAGAAAGAATGAGCACTCCAGGCAAAGAGGATGGAGCCAGGGCAAGGGCCAGGGCTTTTTTGGGAAGGCCAGATTGAGATCCTAGGCCTAAGGCTCTGCATCCCTGCTCTAAAGTTTTACAATACCACTCTTGTATGAGTGCTGATGCAAGGTTACTATGATTTATTTGTTTTTCTTTTTTTTTAAAAAAAAAAGACAGTTGTCAAGACTGAAAAAGAAATGAATTAGAGATAATAATAATAATAATAATAATAATAATAATTTTATTTATTTCTTACCCGCCTCTCCCTTTGGATTGAGGCGGGGAACATCATTAATAGAGGTGTGCACTGGATCGGCTCTGATCCACGATCCGGAGCCAATCCAGGGGAAATCGGATACAATTATCCGATTTCCAATTCCCCTCCCCCCCGGATCGTCCGATATTTTCAGAACCGGTCTGGAAGGACCCGATCTGGTTCAGGAAAAATTGGAGGATCGGCGGGCGCCAGCAGGCGCGCGCTGATGGAAGAGGACAGCGGGGGGGGGGGGGGGCTTACCTCCCGGGGCTGTCCACTGCCATCCGCTGAAGCCCGGGTGGCAGCGGATGGCAGTGGAGGGGCCCCAGTAGGTAAGGAGGATTGCGATGGGGAGAAGGAGGGGGGCCCACTTACCTGCCTGGGACATCCACTCCCCTCCGCTCCTGGCCGCTACTGTGAAGCAGGCTTCGCGGCCTGCCCCTAGGTAGCGCACCAGGTAGCATGCCAGCACACGGGAGCAGAAGGCCCCTGCAGGTAAGAAGTGCAAGGGGGTCCGATCCGATCCAGGGGACCTCCGATTTTGTTCCAATTTGATCCGGAACAAAATTGGAGGTCCCAATCTGGTCCCAATCCGATCTGGGGGGTCCTTGCACACCCCTAATCATTAATACAATAGTACAGTATACATCAAATGCATTAAACTAATTAAAAGAGCATATAAAACCGATACAATATTCAAATATCAATCAGGGTATCTTAAAATTCCTAGGTTCAATGGAAGGAAAGAAAATATATGCCGTTGTTAGTTACTGATGTATGAGTCTTTAGTACTCCATAAGGTTTAGATCTTCTAATTGAAACTGAAAGTCTACGAACAGAAGTTAGCAAAAGCATACATTAGTTACAAACAGTTGCGTGTGATTACAACTTCCACGGGTGTCTTACTACCATTATGCTGTGTTAGCTTTTTAAAATCTAGTTTGCCTTGTCAGGGTAAATAATGGCCTGTGTCAGTTTCATAATGTTTTAAAGGAAGAACTTGCAAAGCATAATACAGAGGGGCGGTGGGGGGGGGGCAAGGAGAGAATGGGTTATTTAGAAGATATGGGAAGACAATCAGTGTTCTTGTATGCAATAGCCAATATAATGTGCTGTGCAGTACAGTTTCGTTGCAAATTAATTCATTTTCTCTGAGATGCTTTCCAGGCGCCGTTTTAGCCATCACAATGCCTATTACAGAAATCTGTAAACTGCAAAACAATGGAGAGGGGGTACAAAAGATAGATCTGTGCTTTATGTGGCAGACAGCACAACTCCAGAGAACAAAGCAGAACAAAACAGCTCACATTAGCGGAAGTAACACTAGTCCTGGCAATTTATAACACTTTATCAAGCAAAAGGGCTTTCGGATCTGTTGGATTTGACATATGGGGATTGGAAGATAATAGCTAAATGATAGCGGAACGGAAATCCACTTATTTAAAGAATGGAGAAAGAGAAAAAAAATGTTTTACAGAAAGCCATTGAGAATGCTGAGGTTTACTTTTCTTGTTTGGATAGAATCAAAGCCGCTGAAGTTTCTGAGAAGCCAGGAGTTTATTGGGTGAGGATCAAAGCTGTCAGGAATGTGGAGATAGAGAGGCAAACATTGAATGAAGAAGAAACCGATAAAGGCGTAGAGGACATGTCACAGAGAGAACTCAGGCAGGGTCACTTCACATGTTCAGCATTTAGAACAGTGGTTTTCAATCACTGCATATTCAGAATCTATACTTTACCTACAACATGCAGCCCACTTTTAATCTTTTTGTCTCTTACGTACTCTTTATTTATCCATCTATCCCTATCCAACCATCCAACTCCATTACTTTACTCCCTCCCATCTTGGTGATTTTCAGTGGCACACCAGCAGCAATTTTCAGCAGCCCAGCAGCGACTGGGAGTCTGCACAAACGGTCTTGGTGGGCTACATATGGCCCACGGACTGCCGGTTGCCTGTCCATCACATCACCGTAATTTACTATTGCATCCTAAAAAGGTCTTTGTGTGCACATTCTGGTCATAATGTAGGACCTGTTAGAGCCAAAAGGAGATGCCACAATTGCAAATAACATCCTAGAGTAGTATGATGTATATACTACCAGAACAAATGCTATATTTTTCTCTGTGACCCTGCATGGATGGATGGGATTGCATGGAAAAACATGCTGTTTTCCAGGTTCAGCTCTTAATATGGATATGGGATGGGAACTATCTTTATTGTCATTCATTATACAGATGGCACTTTACTAAAAACAGTTAGATCCAGATGCCTGGTATCACTGACCAAAAAACTTACCAAACTATCTCCATTACTGAAGTAGAAGGCCCAATACTCTTTCTCTCTCCCTCATTTTGAGTCAGGAGTCACTAGCAATGCAACCCAGTGGCCTGTAGATCATTAGAATTGAATCCGCATTTTTAAAGATCAACAGTTCTTGATAAGCCCTTTAGCTCATTATGAGAAATGCAAAGCAGACAACAGATCTGGCAGGAGCATTTGTTAAGCAAATGCACATTGAGTCTTAGAAGTAGGCTGACCAGATATAATCCAGGTCAGGGCTCATGTAACTTTAACAATTGTAAAGAAAAGGGAATTTCAGCCAGTGTCATTTGTATGCAATTAGTTCCTGGTGAAATTCCCTCTTCATCACAACAGTTAAAGTTGCAGGGGCCCTGCCTTCTTTTGTATCTGGTCACTCTAGTATAGTGCCTGCAACTTTAACTGTTGTGATGAAGAGGGAATTTCACCAGGAACTAATTGCATACAAATGACACTGGCTGAAATTCCCTTTTCTCTACAACTGTTAAAGTTACACGAGCCCTGACCTGGATTTTATCTGGTCACCCTACTTAGAAGGGCATGGTGAAGAGTGATGAAACTTGCAGGTAATTGGAGTGCAGACGTTTTTTATTCTCTGTCTTATACAGAGAAATTTTATAAGATTAAAATATGGAATGTATTGTTCCCTGGGAAGCATTACCAGGCTTTGTCTCCCTCTACTTTGTTTGAGTCCTCAGAACATACAGGACTTTCCATGTAAATTACTTTTGCACCCTGTCAAATCAGTGATTGTTTTGCTCATTGGACACTCACAGCAAAACAGTGTTTGCTCAAGTCAGCATAACACATAATATATCAGTTGTTATGCAGCCAGCTAGAGACAGAAATAAACAAATCATTTGGTTTGAGCTTCAAGGATTTTAGTATTGCATGCTTTGGTGTCAGCAGAGACACTTCCATTTTGTATATCTCAACAAACAACTATTTAGTAGTTCATATGTTATCATGATAGCTCTCTATACAAAGCCTGCACTTGGTACGAAAGGGATGTCCATTGCTGGCAAATCCAGTTCTTTATTTGACTCAACAGATTTCCGTGACATATTCAGCTCGTTTGTGTTTGCGAGCTGAGCTATGGGCTTTTCCCTGAACTCTGGCAACTTTTCTTGCACATTTTCCCTGCAAATTCTGTAATTTGCCCAAATTTCTGAGCAATTTGCCCAAATTTCTGAGCAGATAATCTGAACAATTTGCACAAATTGACGGCCAAATTTATTGAAATTACAGTTGAATTTGAGCAAATTGCACACCCCTTTATGCAACTGATTGCACAAGCGTGCAACTCCTTGCACAAATGGAATATTCAGTAAAGCTCTGCACTATTTAAGTTTGTGGAATGACACAATTAGATACTGCCCTGCAAAAGGAGAATTGCTTGCAAAGATATGTATAGTAGAGGAAAATACATACAAAATACATTTATTAGGTGAAACATGCACAATTCAGCTTTTAAATGTCCAGATGAACTGAATTTAAGTTTGGAAAAAGGAGAAAACAGAGAGACTCACCACTCCTAATTGCCAAACTTTTGTCAGGCCACCATACATGAATGGTATGTTCTATGTTAGGCAGGTATCAGATTATGTAGGACTAATGCTCTCCCTTGATAAGTTAGTCATCCATACCTACGGATGTTGGACAAAGTTGTTTAGGGTGTGTCGTTTTTTCTAGGTTTGCCACCCAGGCTTCATTTCAGTTCCTGCTTCATCAGCTGACTTAATCTGCAGTGAGTTGGGCCAGTTTGCAGACATTTTGTGCAGATTTTGTTGTTGTTGCAGGTTCCACAAATTGTGCATATTTCTGAGCAGTTTGTGAAAATAATGGAAGTGTATCATGAAGTGAAGAGACAAAATATAACAAACATGATTATAAAGACAGTGTAGCAGCCCTATGTTAAGAGTGAGTCAGCTGAATCACATCCCACCATTTTAACAAGAAGTTGGGTAGGGGTGGATTCTATGCAGTTGTAATAATATTTGTCATGTTTTAATTAGTTTTATGTATTTTATCATGTTGTTGTTCCCCGCCTCGATCTGGACGGAGAGGCGGGTAAGAAATAAATCGTTATTATTATTATTATTATTATTATTATTATTACTGAGAAAATGTCTGAATGGACCGATCTGTAACTTGGCAGTGTAGGAGTGGTAAGTTTCAGGATGTTCCTTGATGATTTTGAGGTATAAAGGTAATTTTGAGGTTGAAAGCTTTGAGGTGGTGGTGAAGCTGGAACTCACCAAAGTGTAGAATACCATATCATATGCATATTGCCTGAATAACACAGCTGTTAAGGGTGTGGCCCTGAACTGCTATAATTTTGAAAGTTGAGTGGAAAGCCCTTAACACAACTTGTTAAACTGAATGGGGTTTTTTTTATGTTTATTGAATTTATTTATGAGCAGCAGCAATGAATGTACCGAGGTTAATGCTAAACTCTGTCGGGGAGAGGAACAGCTGTAGAATTGTACTTGAAAAAACAAATTTGAATGACCTTATTGGAAATACAGCCAAACATGTTTATATGTTCTCTGTGCACTTTTTCCTGAGTTCATCCTTCATTATTCCCCATTTAGCCTTCTGACTTGGCATTAAAGCAATCCTTGCTTCTTTATTACAAAGCAGGGAAATCAATCCTGGGAGCTGAATAACAAAATTCACTAGGCTGTGCCAGCTGCTGTTATGATAAATAGCTAGACACCGTCAATTTCCATTTGCTTTCCTCTCCCCACCACTACCTGCTGCAGGTACTTCATAGATTGGAAGAGTGACGTGGACAGCTACTTTACGATAGATGGAATGGAAGGAACCATTGCTACGAATGAATTACTGGACAGGGAGAACACTGCACAGTACAATTTTTCAATAATTGCAAGTAAAGTTAGTAAGTATAACAAGAGCAAAATTGCATGTGATAGAAACATTTCCCAGAATTCCCTTTGCTATCATGTTTGCTCATTTTATGGAAGATCACTTTTGGCCCATTTATTTGCAAAATGTCTCAATGTATTGTTTTCTCTTGTCAAAGGGAGTGTGTCATGACACTTGTATTCATCAAAGAGAAGAGCAAGTTGTATGTTTTTTGAAGGCTTATTTCACCCTTTAGATGTTTTAATTTTTATTAATCTACTTTGTTCCTGATTGGCCTCATGTGCCCAGACCTAATTCCCCTCAATGACTCATAGAAAAGTTTTGCAATAAGCCACCCAAAGGCTTTGTGAATCAGCCACAGACAGACAAATGACTGAGAAATGGCACTCTCCATTCATAGCCGTATTCAACTTATTTGTTTACTGCATTGCCTGCAGCTCACAGAATACATGAACGTCTTTCATATGTGTTGGGCTACAGCTCTCATGGCCATGCTGTCTGGGAATTATGGGAGTTGTAGTCCAACTCACCTGAAGAGCACCATGTCAGGAAAGGCTGGAATAGATCATTTAAATATTATAAACTAATATTATAATACATGACAATATAGCATTAACAGTTCATCAATTACAGCTCACTTAAAACTAGGGCTGTGCTGAAATTTTTGATTCTTCCATTTTTGGCATTTCAGGGAGAGGGGGGACAAAAACTTTGGCGAACGATGCTGGGAGAGGTGAGAATTGCAGAGAATTTTCTCCTTGTGGAGGGGGACAGGGTTTTCACATGCCTTTTTATAGGCTGACCAGATAAAATCCAGGTCAGGGCTCCTGTAACTTTAACAGTTGTAGAGAAAAGAGAATTTCAGCCAGTGTCATTTGTATGCAATTAGTTCCTGGTGAAATGCCCTCTTCATCATAACAGTTAAAGGTGCATGCACTATACTAGAGTGACCATGTACAAAAGAAGGCAGGGCCCCTGCAACTTTAACTGTTGTGATGAAGAGGGAATCTCACCAGGAACTAATTGCATACAAATGACACTGGATGAAATTCCCTTTTCTCTACAACTGTTAAAGTTACAGGAGCCCTGACCTGGATTTTATCTGGTCACCCTACTTTTTAAGAATAGGCAGTTGTTGAGAGATCTTCTTTGTATTTTTTATGTTAAAAAAACCACTCCCCCTGTACTTCCAGGAGCCAAGGAGTTCTTCCTGAATCTCTATTGGAGAGGGTGAGGTCACATGGTCTCCAATAGGCATTCAGGAAGAACTTCAGGGCTCCTCCAAGTGGGAATGTTTAAAAACATAGAAAGAAGATCCCTCAACAACCAGCTACACTTAAAAGGGCATGTAGAAACCCTGTCCCCCTCCCCAAGGTGAAAATCCCCCCTTCCTGCAAAAGAAACAGAAAAAAACAATGCCTCTTTCACAGGGAGAGAAAAAAAGTTCCCCAAGATAGGGGAGAGGATTTGGCACGGCACTACATAAAACATAGCAAAAAAATTAATGGGTCAATAGCATGTTAATAATATTTCCCCCTGTGGGTGTAGCTGTGCACAAAGGAGGGATTTCGATAGGTTTCAGTGGAGCCTGGGTGAACTTTTCTTTGGCTGCAACATGTTCAATGCGCTGCAATGTGACTATTACCTGGATGAGATAATGTGTTCCTTCAGGATCTCCATGTGGATGTTGTTTACAGAGCTGCTTATTATGGCAGCATTTTTTCAAGATGCCGCAGATAAGCAAGCCACAGCGGTCACATAAGCAACCTCCACATAAAGGCTATGGTTCACTCCAACTGGACTTCCACATGTTCTCTTCTGGGCTGTGGATCCTATAAAAGCATCAAATGCTTCCACCAAGTGTTTACATGGAACCACTAGTAAGTCTATTTAATACTGAAAGGCCTTTAACATCTGATCACAGCATTTTACTATGGTCTTTGTCTCTTTCATGAAAAGAAAGTATTATTATGAAATTAAGGAGGCATCTTATCTTAGCTTGTTATGTGAATTTGAAGACTTATTTCCAAGCACGGGCAAAATTCGCAATCATCTTCCCATTTCTACTTATAAACAAACTCCACCAGCTGGAGTCCTGTCAACTCTCAGAAACTATAAATGAAATTGGACTTTGCCACTTTGCATGGAGAATCAGTTGAAGGTCAAGAGCAGGTGTCTACAGGATCAGCTGTGCCTGTCTCATACTGCAGCTCTCTTCCAGTGGCTTTGAGACAGGGTAGTATTTAAAATCAATGGTGATGATTATCTCGCTGCTCTCTCAAAGCAAATAATCTTTACTAGGAGTGATGATTCGAGATCCCTTAAGTCTCAAGAGATCAAGTTCTCTGGCATAATACATGTTGTGCCTTTTACATTGATAATGACAGCGATGGGGAATATAGAAAAGACATAAAGCTATAGATGAATGATTAAGGTTTTTTTGATCTGGATGATTGTCTCATTCAATACAATTATACTATCTGTTATGTAGTTTTCAAAGCAAAACCATTTCAGGGATGGGAAATTATTTTTATAGGTTTTGTTTTGTACTGAGCTGACCTATCCAAAGCTCTGTATATTTTCTATCACAACCGAATGAAGGTGGCAAACCTGATTTTTTGGTAGTAGTTAGGTTCCCCCCCCCCCACGAATTTGAATGCTCTTCTATTAAAACAAAAATCTGCTGTTAAAAACTTAATGTCAGGAAGGGGGATTCTAGCCAAGACCAGTTTTTATTGTGGAGGGATTTTTCTTTTGTATAGCAGACCACCACTCACTTGAGTCCCAGCCTGTGGTCTTGAGTGGCATAAAACATCACTGTTTTATGCCAGATCTATAATGTTGCTGCCAGTATTTCATAACTTGTTTATTTTTTCTTCAAAGGCAACCCACTATTAACCAGCAAGGTCAATGTTGTCATAAATATCTTGGATGTCAATGAGTTTCCGCCTGAAATTGCAGTGCCCTATGAGTCGTATGTGTGTGAAAATGCAAGGCCAGGACAGGTACATCACTCTTTTTTAACATGAGATGTGTATTCAGAGATGTGTACATGCAATCAAGCAATGATTAACAAACCACAAAAGCCAGTTTATGAATAATTCTTTGCATGGCTTTCCTTGAGCATTATTTTATGAATGTAAATATTATTTGAATGCATTGGACGACTTTATAATGAAAGAAGTATCCTCATGGCAAATTACAATAAGTATAATGCTTACCTGAGCAGTGCTTACAACAACCCTGAAAGGTAGGTCAGTATTATAATCCCCATGTTGCACATCAGTAACTGAGACTGAGAAAATAATGATTTACCTAAGATTACATAATTAGTTTGTGGCCAAGGTAACTAAGGACATTTCATCCATCCATTCATTCATTCATTCATTCATTCAGGCAAAGTGTTTATAAATTGCTTTTCTGTCCACTAGGGCCCTTAAAGTGATGTACACTTTAAAACAACATTATAATAACACAGTAAAAATCACAACAACAGAATGTAAGCAAAATGAAAACCTTTCACAGAACATCATTTAAATGCACCAAAGGCCTGGCAAAACTTTGCAGTTTTTACTTCCCATCTAAAATTTGGTAAGAATGGAGCCAACTTGACTTCCCTTGGGAGGGAGTTCCACAGTCGGGGAGCTGCTACAGAAAAGGCCCTGTCTCATCCATCTGCTAAGTTAGCCTCTCTTGGTGGTGAGTCACCCAACAGGGCCTCTGTTGAAGGTTGCAAATTATGAGCAGCTCAAATGGGAGAAGGTTGTCTTTTAGGTATCCTGACACCAATCCATTTAGTGATTTTATAGGTCAAAAACAGTACCTTAAATTGGGCTGAGAAACAAATTGGAAGACGGTGTAGTTTGTTCAAGACTCGTATTATATGGTCTATAAATCACATCCCAGACAATCTGGCTGCCACATTTTGTACTAGCCGCAGCTTCAAGGGTATCCCCACATAAAGTGTGTTCTAGTAGTCTAAATGAGAGGTAACAGAGGCATGGAACAATCCAAGAGCACCTGCAAGCTGTAACTTTATCCATCAGAGGACATCCAGAATAGGCTGTAACTCCAATCCTGGGTTGGCTTATCTACTGACCAACAAACCTCTATTTAGTCTAGACTGGACCTCAATTTGTTCACCTGCATCCAATCCCTCACTTCATTTATACACCATATCCATACAATGGTCTGGGACTTCATAGTATTAGCATAGTGATAAGATTCAAACTCAAAATTCAGAATGATATCCCCCAGTGGTTTCCAGTAGATCAGGGTTACTTATGGTCCTCCAGATATTTTGGCCTGGAAAATCATCCCTCATCACTGGCTAGGCTGACTAGGACTCATGGGAGTTGTAGACCATAACATCTGGAGGGCCACAATTTGCTCACCCCTGATGCAGATGTTAAAAATCAAAGGGAGCAAAATAGAGACTTCAGGAACCCAGTAAGCCTAATATAGAGCACTAAAGAACCCTATAACCAAACAACTATGGGGTTGAGCAACAATCCTTTAGCACCATTTTCTGGGATGGTTCAGTCTCAACGTTTGCAAAATCTCAAGTCCCATATCAGCCAAACATCCCAGAAGGATATTGATTCAAAAGCCACTGAGAGGTCCAGCCCTGTCCAGTTCTCAATGTCCACACACTTCCACAAAGATGACCAAGACACTTTCTGTCCCCAAATCAGACAGACACTTTCTGTCCCCTGAACCCAAATTGGAAACGATCCAAATATTCAACTTCATTGAACAAAGCCTGGAGCTCTAAGACTTCTCTTTTAAAAAGACTACTCTTTTAAAAGATGAGAAACTGGTCTATAATTATTGAAGGTGGTGGGATCCAAAGAAGGCTTCTAGAGCAAAGGGTTTACAGCGGCCTCTTTTAGAGGAGCTGGAACATAATCCTCTTTTCAATCAATTTTTGTACCTCCACCACCCAGTGGGCCATCCTATCTCTGGCAGCTTTTATCAGCCAAGATGGATATGGCTCTAATGAACATCTGGCTGGCCATTCTAGCTTACAACTCACATTATTATCTATAGTACCATAACAATTCTGTTTTTTAAAAAATCAGGTGTAGGGATGTTCCAAGTGCCAGACTGGGTCTGGGAGTCCAATGAACCACCCCCTCGTGTCCCCACCCTTTGACCCAGTTGGGCGAACTCAGTGCGAGTGTGGACATGTGCTCAAGCACTTCCCCCCCACAAGTGCTCAGCAGCCATCCTGGCTGCCAAAGTTGTGCACTTCCCCCCTGCGTTAATAGTGGGAGGAAATGTGCAATTTCCAGAACCTCCAGAAATTTCACACTTCCACCTGCTGTGTCGATCACAGCTGCTATTATCGCAACAGGGGCAAGTCTTTACCTTTGTGTTAATGGGGCCTTTACGGCCACCATTGACACAGCCGGGGAACTGCACAATTTCAAAAGCCTCCAGAAATTGCACACTCTGCCCCCCACCCACTGCATTAATGGTGGCCAGCATTAACGCAGGAGGGAAGTGCGCGATTTTGGCAGCCAGGGCTGGTGGTTGCCAAGTGCTCACCAGGCCAAACAAAGCCTCAGAAGAGGCTCGCATGGCCCAGCGAGTGGGGACAGATGGCAGGGGCGATGAGACAAGCATCCACTGAGGTGGGCGGAGCTAAACACTGCCCCCATCTATATATGACAGCCCATCAATGGCTCTGTAAATCTCCTGTTTTAGCTGCCTGCCACAACAGAGCATATGTCAAACATCTGGCAGGCAGTAATGTACGGACGGTAGGCGGCATCTGTTTTGGTGAGTGAAAAATCATTCCACTTTATATTGGAGAACTGTATTTCTTGTACAGTGGACACCTTAAAGGACAGTGGAGTGAATGTCCTGCAAATTGACTGTGGTGCTTCGAAAGAGGCATTCAGCCACCGATACAGTTGGCCTCTGGGGACCCCCTACGGTTAGGCAGTATAAACACGAGTTCCTTACCTGGGAACAACACTCATAAAAGACAGCAATTTCCTTGCCAGGATGGGCGAAGTGTTAGCAGACTGAAATATAAACACACAATATACAACCAGCGTAAATTCTGCTAACCCTCACTACCTTGTATAGCATGTTTCCCCCTCCCTCATTAACAGTTCCCCTGAACTCTACATTTCTTGAGCTGTTGTTCAGTGGTAATAAAGGCAACAAAATCTGCCATGTTACATTCTACTATATAGTCCTGTTTTATAAGCTTTGCAGAACCAAACAGAGAGTTCCAAGGCCCCAGGCCATAACACTTTTATTATTATTATTATTATTATTATTATTATTATTATTATTATTATTTTACCTCATTCCAGAGGAGATGGGACTTGCAGCCTCAACAGTTTGGTTACTTCAGTAACCATCCCTATGGAAAATACATATTTTTTCTTGATCTCCTCTGTATAGACAGTAACTGTGTTTACATAATTGCCTGTGGAAGCTGCTTACATGACATTTGTCCCTTTTACGACATTTGTTTCCGTGAGACACGTAATACATTGATACGATACAGCCAATACACTACGCTACACAGAAACAACAAGAATGCAGGCAAATCAGGTGCACCTGGCTTTCCAATCTTAGTCTCCACAGTTTCCCAGGTGGCCACAACCAATCCCCTGACTCCACCCCCTTTCCTCCAGTCTATGCTTTAATTTGTTGTTGTAACAGATGGATGGATGGGATGGATGGGATGGATAGATCAAAAGCCAAGGAGCTGTGCCATATCCAGTGCTTACTTTATAAAACTAATGTTCAACTTTGCCTTATTACAATTTTATTTTTTTTAAAAAATAAAGTCCCAGTAGGCATGGCGCACCATGTGTTGTGTAACTCAACACTGTCCACTTCTATTATGTTATTTGATTATCATATTAAGATTTTTTTTTCCCTTTTCAATCAGAGCAGTGCACTCAAGTTTTATTCCATTGTGGTTTCAGATCATTCAGATTGTTGGGGCAGCAGACAAGGATTTGTCACCTGCTGGGCAAAGATTCTCCTTTCGACTGTCACCTGAGGTTTCTTCAAAGCCAAATTTCACAGTCCATGATTTCAGAAGTAAGGCTGTTTTTATTTTTCTACTTCAAGTGATGATGGTACCAATTATTTTGTGCTGAAACTCTCATGCCTTCATCCTTCTATGTGTAAGAGAGAGAGAGAGAGAGAGAGTTGTTTCAATGTGTGATTGTTTCCCAGATGCTGGGCAGGAGAGGTGAGAGATGTGTTTCATAGAAAAAGAAATGCTGGAGTTCACAGAGATGCTGAGTTCTAGCTTCCTTCGCCCTAGTTAATTGAGTGACATTTAGACCAGATGACACGCTAAGCCATAGTGGTTAAGCATTTGAGCTAAACAATGTGGTTTAGCGTGTTGTGGGAACCATGACTTAATGTTTTGTGTGACCCATTCCTAACCATGGTGGCTACATAATCACAGTTTAAACACATTCACTAACCATTTGCTGCAAAAGATTTAGCGGCCTACACATGGCTTAGTGTATTGTCTGAACAGGCTGTTACTAAAACCTATTGGGAGAGAGATGGGCATAAACCAGGACCCGGCAATAGTTTTGGCTTACAATGTCCATCAGCCTTAGTCAGCATAGCCACTGGTGAGGGATGTATGCCAAAACATCTGGAGAGCCACATGTTGCCCACCCCTGGCATAGAGGAAGATCACAGTAAGGATGGCTAGGGTCCTGCAGAATCATGCTGAGTCAATCCATTTTCTGACTTCGTAATTGCAGATATAGTCATACTTAAGACTAAAAGTAATTTGTTAGAATGGTTTGATTATATGGCAACTCTCAGACAGGGGCACAAGTAGCCAGAGCACTGATTCACAGAAAAGAAGATATGGTTTGGCCAACACAGCAAACCTGCACATTGTGTGACACTTCCAGCTAAACGCTCTAGCTATAGCCATATATATTGGCCTTTATGGATGGACAAATTACTCTATTTCTATGTGTTCACTTATAAGACCATCCCATCCCGTTTCTGCATTAACCTGCAACTATTTTGAACATCTGCATGAAATTCACATTTAAATGCAAATTGAAATATTTATTTTAAATGCATTTTACCTCAAAATGCTCACTTTTATGCGGGGGAAGGGGGTCAAAACTTCCTTGCAAGATTTAGATAAGCATGAAACTGGTGCATAGCTAAATTTTGATCTGCACATTAGTGCATGAGGTAAGGATCAGTTCACATCAAAATGTGCAAAGATGGAATTTGTCAAGCATCTTTACTGGCCTGTCACCATATTGGGGGAGGCGGGGTTCTTATGCACCTAGTCAGGCCAACATGCATGACTGGTGTGCTGGTCACCTGATTTATGGCTTCCTGGGTCACAAGTTGGACAAGTTTGCAATAGAGCCTCATGTTCTCATGGATGCACATTCAAAACAACTGCAGCCATAAAAGTGCCTGAGCCAGTCTTCTCCATTTCCATTCTCTCTCCAGAGAGATCAGTTGCCTTTGGTTCTTCTTCTCCCTCATCTGTCATGTACCAGTAGCCATCAGGCTCCCTGAACTATTTCTATTGCAGGGCAGCCTGGTTCTGATAAGTACGGGTGCCTGAGACTGCTTTTTTCCCACCACCCTTCCTATCCCTTCTTCTTTTTTGCTTTACCTTTTTTAATTGTAAGCAACAGGGACTGGCTCCTTTTTTTTTTTTTTTTAATAAGCTAGTCTGTGTGTTTTTCAGGTGAAGAGCAGAGTAAAATCAATCAATCAATAAATGCAAATAAATAGAAAATGGTTCTGTGAATCTGATAATTAGTAAGCATTATATAACCAATTGCTGCTTGGATTATTACAGACCTTGTATTATTAATGGGAGATGAAGCTGGTCTGGAGTGGGGGAGGTGAAAAGCTAATTTAAGAAATTGGAATCCCCCTACCCCATTCTGGATGGGCTCCTCTGGAGTGAGGCTAAAACGGGTTATATCTAGGGATTTCACTGAGATAGTCAGATTTTAAGGCCAGGATCATTCCATCCCATTCCTGCATAAATCTGTGTTTGTTTGTTTGTTTGAAACGCACATAATTTCCCCAAGCACTTTACATGTCTGTGATGCAATTCTGTGCACAGGTTTATCAGATATATGCATTTTGTGTGCACCTCCCCTGACTACATGTATCCCTGTGTGCACTTCCCCCGAGGCAAGCTCCGTCGCACAGCACACAAAGATGTGGATTTCAGTTTATGACTCTGCCTCGACTTGCTTCAAGTCTCAGGAAGAACATATTAGATAAATCTGTAAAACACACACACACACCTTGATGGAAGAAATTTCTCACCTGTCTCTCCTTACACGCATGCACTTTAGCCTAACTGGGTTGCAAACCATACAAGACTAGCATATAATGTCATAACAGCTACCAGCGGGCTTTTCCCCCCAAAATAAAGTTTGTCAGGTACTCAACAGCCAATTCCAATGAGAACTGGACCTATCTGCAAGGAAACAAGTTGTGTCACTTCATCTTTCGATTCTTCTGCAGCAGTATTCAAAGAGGGAAGCATTTAAAATGAACAAAACCCTCAAACATCCAGGAGAGAGAGAGAGAGAGACACGCAATGATGTGGGAACTGCTGTGAACTACAGAGTGTTGGAGAGATAATAGAGCAGGGGAGAGCACCGCAGGCAATCCCAATCAGCCCTGCCAGCAAATTGGTTTCTAATCTTGCTTCCTGCTTAATCCTTTTAATCGTTACATCAGTTTTCTTCCTCACTGGGTTTCTTTGATTCAGAGGAAAGCTGCGATAACCCAGCTCCTACTGGAGAAAGTGGCGAAACACCGCACATGGAGGCCCTGCGCTCACCTTTTTCAGAGATTACTAGCAAATATACTAATGGTATCAAGTGTCTGGTTTGATTTCTGCTGGGACTTTTCTTAATCATCCCTTCTGAAGAGGTGCAAGGTTGGGGGAAAATTCCTACCTTTTTAAAGGTGTCTCTAGTGGACACTGGCAAAACAAGAAAGCCATGTTTCCCTTCTCGCTGGAGAATAGCATGAAAATCCCAGCCGTGGAAGGGCATCCAAGCAGGCTTGAGGAAAAACACGAAAGCTGAGATATGGAAGAGATAACATCCCCTGCTAATGTGATACCTGTCATCTCTCTCCCCGCCCCCTTTGTCTGCTCAGACAAGCTTACTGTCAATCTGAACTGCATTCTAGTGCCAGAGCCACAATAATTGCCATTTGCCCAGGGAAGGAGGAAGGGATTACGACTGATTTGAATGGGAATGCTTTGGTATTGCTGGAGCAAGGAAACAGTGCCAGTGATCCTGGAAACTGAAAGAGGCATGAACTTTAGGGTTAAGGGCCATGCAAGGTTGCAACTCAAAGCTCTGTAACCCCTCCGCTTTTATCCCATCTAACGTCTAGTAATACAAAATATGTGGTGGGATGGAGAATTTCTCAAGCTCCATTACTCCTTATTGGCTTCTGCCTGTGATGACGCAGAAACTCGCCATATAATGATGTCACAAATCACATGCTTTGTATTAACCAATGCTGCAGTGGAGAGAGGAAGGGCTGTCGTTTTCAGTGGCAGCTACACCTATGTTGCATTGTCCAGTCAGGTCAGAGTTTCCTAGCCATTTATTTAGTTACTTAGTTATTACATTTATATCCATCCTTTCCCCTACAAATAGTGGTCAACATAGCTTTTACCATTTGCGAAATTATGAAGTTTAGGAATGGAGCAATAATCTTGCCCTGATTGTTCTTTCCTTGCAGACAACACCGCTGGAATTGTGGCCAGGAGAAGTGGGTACAGCCGTCGGCAGCAAGAGCTCTATTTCCTTCCAGTTGTGATAGAAGATAGCAGTTACCCCATACAAAGCAGTACAAACACAATGACAATCCGGGTGTGCCGATGTGACTCTGATGGCACCATCCTGTCTTGCAATGTTGAAGCCATCTTCCTGCCAGTGGGACTCAGCACAGGGGCCTTGATCGCAATCTTGCTGTGCATTGTCATCCTCCTAGGTTGGTACTCCTCCGTTTTACATAAAATGAATCTCATTGACACAACATATTTGGTTCCAGTTAGGGATGTAGGAGAGCCAGACTGGGTCCAAGAGACCAACAGACTCTCCCACGTCTGTTCCCCTAGACCCTCATCCATAGTCTCCATTGTGCGCAACTATGGAGGCTCTAGAAATTATGTATTTTCCCCATTGCACAAATGGGACCTTTACGGCCACCATTTACACAATGGGAAAAATATGCCCTCTGCTCCGGACTAGGGCAGTCGGGCTTGCAACATTGTCGCATGCTTCCAGAGCCTCAAAAGAAGCTCATGCAGCACCGTGAGTAGAGGTGGATGGCAGTGGGGACGGGGCGAGCATCCGACGAATCAGACATGAATGAGTCTATCCATCCTTAACAGTCACCCACAAATGGAACAAATGACAGAATGTCACACTAGCTAAGAGGAAGGGATATATGGGATACATAAAGGGAGGCTGGCTCAGCTGCCCTCCAGTTGTGCTTAGAAGCTTCCCCAAGTCGGGCCCTATGCACTGTTTTCAGGTAGGGATGCATGAGAAATGTATTTCAGTTTGCTTTGTGACCAGGATTTACCCAGGGCCATTGTACACGATATGGGTGTAGAGGGAGGGGGAGGGGGAGGGGCGATCCTGGAAGTACCTGCTTCCAGGATCATCACTCTAATGCACATGGAAGTGTGATGACCCAGCTTCCTCCTGGGCCGTCGCAGAGTCATGCCCACCATTTCCCCCATGATCCGCGAAGGGCACACTTGCACTCCAACGATAAGGTAAGTCCTTTTTTTGGGTAAAGTAACTCCCAAGATTGCCCCCCACCATCCTGGGGATGGCAGACTTGCTTCCCCCCTCCCTTGATGGGCACAGTGCCATGCGGCCCTGCTCCATGCCCATTTCTGGTGCCCGCTTCCTTGCAAGTAAGAGGGCACTGGGCAGGACGGGCACCCACACCTCCCACAGTCTCGGGATATTCCTGGGACCATGGGAAGAATCGGGTTTCCCCTGGGATCCCTTATCCTGGGGAAAACCTGTGCTCATCCCCCTGCACCCGGGAGTCCCTGTGCGTCATTTGGATGCACAGGGACCACCCAGGGGCAATCCCATATCAAAAGGCCGGTGTAGAATGGCCCTGGTTTGCACCTCCTGGCTGCAAACCCAAATACAACCTATGGTTTAAGACCATACATTTTTGAGTTTGCAATGCAGTTTGTGAAGCAAACAAAATATTGGGTTTGAAAAAATGCGTGCATTTGAAAAAAGACATGTAATTTTGGGAAATGTACACGAGAACATTTTAACGAATGGGAAAATGTGTACAATTCAAAAGCATGCACAATTAATTGGTATGTGCCTTTGGAAAAAAGGTGCACAAAAATATACATGAGTTTGAATGTGAAAAAAAGACAAAGAAAAGCCACAATCAGATGTGGCTATGAGTTGGGGTGAGCTTAGAAGTGGAATTTGGAGAACATCAATGGGCACATCCTAGTGTCAAGATCTGGGAGTTTTCCCCAAGGACAACCATGTAGGCTAGGCTCAGAAGGTCTCCTCAACTACCAGGTGCTGAAGCTTGGATGTTCTGCAAAGATGGACTTGATATTCTGTCAGACTCCACTGGATTCCTCCAGACATGTTATAAAAAATTCTATTCCCAGAAGAGCAGGTTATGTTGTGGAGTTTTAAGAACTGGCTTTGCTCACTCTGACATAGTAGGGTGCAATGTGCTAAATGTTGATTATCTTTAACAGTGAGCATAGGTAAGAAATAAGCAATAATCACTGGAAAACTAATTAGTTGTCCTGCTTACATCTTCAGATGTAATATCCAAGATGATGATCTCTGATGGTCATCTTCAGATGAAGACAAACAATTTAAGAAGAACCATTACATTGCATAGATAAAAAAAAGGAGCAGCAGAGGTGGACAGATAAATTATAGAAACACCGAGCAGATTCTTTGCATCAATCTTCATGGCCAAACATAATGCAAACACCCACACCTGAATCACCGTTCATGAAAAATCGAAAGCATTATGTCAAATAGATGTGACAAAGGCTGAGGTTTTAGGAACAACTGATAATTAAAAACTGGCATGCTTGGTGCTAAATTTGTTCATTGATATTGCTCATTAATATATGTGAGAGCTGGTGTAGCATAGTGGGTAATGCTGAAATCCTATAACCATTTACCAGAAAGTAAGCCCCTTTGAACTCAATGGGACTTCCTTTTGAATATATATGTATAGGAATGCACTGGAAGAGAACCTTCCTGAAATTAAGCAGGTATGGGTCTGGTCATTATCTGAGTGGGAGACCACCAAGGAATCAGCCACAGGATGCTGTTGACTTTGCCCATGGAGAGGGAGGTCTGTGGACAGAAACCAATCCAACATGGTGGATGGTGGGAGGCCAGAACCAGGGCATTCTGGGTGTGGGTCAGGGGGAGGCCATGGATCCACAAGATAATATTCCCCCTTGCTCCCCCAACATGCCCATAACAAGGACCAGGAACTAGGATGGACAAATCTGTCAGTTTAGATTAATCAATGCATTCATTTCACCCTGCCCCCCATCCTGAATATGAAGACATTTGTGAATTTTGCCAAATTCTTATCAAAATCTCACCCATGTGCATCAGCCAAAGTCAAGAGGTACAGCTATTCCTAACCCATTGAGGACCATATTATACCTGCATCCCCTGTAACTGTTAAAGTTGAGGAGCCTGCCAGAAAAAAAAGGGGTGGCTTAATTCAGCACTACATGATTGTGTATGGAAGGATTCAAACCCAGATTTTAAGAGCTAATCATTCAAAGCCCTCTGGCCTGGATGGACAAATCTGTCAGTTTCAGTTTCTTTCACACTACCCTTATTTCTATCCCAAATATGAAGAAATATGCCATTGAGCCATTGGTGTCAATGGTCTATAGTGATCCATTCTTTAATCATCTCCCATTTAGATTATTGCAATACTCTCTACATGGCCCTTGAAGGGTATTTGGAATCTGCAGCTAGTGCAAAAATGGACTGGCCTGATTGCTTTCTGATGCACACTTCGTTGGCCATGTTATACAACTCTTACGTATATCAACTGCATTGACCCTCAATCTCTTTCCAGGCACAGTTCAAAGCACTATGCTTAGCTATCAAGCGCTAAATGGCTTGGGTCCAAGTGAAAGACCCCCTTCTCCTATATGAACCTTCCCTTAGTTTAAGACCCTCTTCATATGCCTTTCTATGTGTCCCACTATCAAGAGAAGCTAAATTAATGGGAACTTGGGACAGGGCCTTCTTTGTGTTAGCTTTCTATGGAACTCTCACTCACTCACTCACTCTCTCTCTCTCACTCTCTCTCTCTCAAGGGAAGCTAGAATAGCTCCTTCTTTGTTCAATTTTAGGTGGGCTGTGAAAAGGTTTTTGCTCCACATGGCTTATGAGTATGTTAAATGTATTCGCTCTGCACTCTGTTTTTAAAATTCATACCTGCTCTTAATTTTGCTTTCCATGGTTTTTTTTAAAAAAAAAATTAAGTTTTAAAATTCATTTCTTAACAATTGTTTTGGTTTTAATTGCAAATTGCCTTGGGGGCATATTCAGACTGAAAGGTGACTTATAAATATATCTATAGAATAAATAAATAAGCGGGAGGGAAACAAAGAAAAACTCTCCAGAGAAAAAAAAGGTAAAAATGCCCTCCCATCTTCTGCCCTGTCTGGGTTAAGCCAGCAGGGCTTAGAAAATGATGGTTACTCCACCACATTTCTACCCCACCCCAAGTAGGCCAGTTCGGTCAATGTGATTGTCCAGTGATTGAATTATATGCCTTATTTTATTTGATCAGAAAATGATGTAGTGTTTTACTGGCAGAAAGCAGGGCTCTTTCCATATTTCACATACCATTCTCCTCTTGTCTTAGTCATCGTGGTGTTGTATGTAGCGCTGAGACGGCAGAAGAAAAAAGACACCCTCATGACCTCTAAGGAAGACATCCGAGACAATGTCATCCATTACGATGACGAAGGAGGTGGTGAAGAGGACACGCAGGCTTTCGACATTGGGGCCCTGAGGAATCCAAAAGCAATTGAGGATAACAAAACACGGAGGGATATAAAGCCAGACACTCTCTGCTTACCTCGGCCAAGACCGCCCGCAGAAGACAACACAAATATCAGAGATTTCATAAATCAAAGGCTGAGAGAAAATGACGGGGATCCCTCAGCACCCCCGTATGACTCACTAGCAACGTACGCTTATGAAGGAAATGGATCTGTGGCTGAATCGCTCAGCTCTATAGATTCTCTCACCACCGAAGCTGACCAAGATTATGACTACCTGAGTGACTGGGGACCACGTTTTAAAGTCTTAGCAGAGATGTTTGGAGAAGAAGAAAGTTATAACCCTGATAAAGTCACTTAGCTGCGGTGGGGAGGGAGGGAGGGAAGGAGGAAAAGTAAACCCACAATGAGTTTTAAAATAAACAAGCTTTATAGGACAAGATTCCTTTGATTATAAGAGACAGCAGCTGTTTCCAGACAGTTCCTATATTTATCGTACCGTCAATCTAGGTTTACCTATTTGTCAGGGGAAGGATCATCCTTGACTGACTATTTTTTTTTTCTTTTGGGGGTGATTTTTTTTATTTTTTATTATTCCTTTGGAGACACACTGAGACCATCTCAGGCCTATTAGCTACAATTTATCGGTACAACAACACAGGAAGAAGGATAGCTTTCCGGCATCGTGGTGGAAGAGTTGTAGATTTTTCTTAATTCCACTGAAGTGCCTATTGAAACTCTTATCATTTAAAGTGGAAATGACTGCAGGACGACGGACATTAAAAGGGAGGATGTTCGCTTTTATGCGGAGAAGCAAAAGCCACACACAGACTTCTGATTCTTATAAAACAAAAGTGTAGAACAATGGCTGGAATCTGTCTGTCCAGTGACTGCAATTCAGTGGGGTTTGTGTCCTGTTTGGTTTGGGGGTTTCTTTTTTAAACCAGGGAAACAAGTTGTCTGCCAGGACGACACATTTCTTATGCCTACGCTTCACACAGAAAATATATATATATTAAAAACCTGTTATCCCAATTCAAGTTGTAAAGCCCACAGTCTTCAACTGAAATCAGTGAATATTGCATTTAAAATGTTCATCGAAATGTTACACTTTTTCAAAAATTAAAAAAAAAGAGAGAGAGAGAGAGGAGTGGTGGAAGTATAGATTTCTTATTTGAATGATATTCAATCATTGCATAATGTTCTCCTTGTTGGGAGGAAGTTGCTGGTGGTTTTGGAGGGTTTGGTGAGATGGAGGGGATGCACTGAGTGTCCTTTTATAAACAAGCAAATGAAAAGGCTGTTGCGCTTTTGTTTCATATACGGGCGAAAGGAGGGGGGAAATAACAAGAAGAGACAAGTATGTGTGGTATCAAATATGGGCCAAATTTATTGAAAATCTACAAAGGGAAACTGGGAAAGCCTTGATCTGTGCCAGCAAATCACTAGCCACTGTATCGGGCAAAATGTTCTAGGCCTGCTGGATGACGTCTGCAATTTCTCCACCCCCACCCCCCCAGGACTAGCCCATTGGGGAAGGGAGGCCTTTCAAAGTCACACACGCCCCAGACTGCAAAACTCTGGGTGAGATGAGGTAAGTTGGCCTCACAGGAAACCCTTATCCCCCGCCACTGGGGTCACAAAACCCTCAGCGGAAGGACTCAGGCATCACCTGTCACCTAAACAGTGCCACAGAAGTAACACCATCCCTATATAATCTAATTATGCCTGCCCCTACCAGCTTGAGCCAAACGTGACCAAATTAGCCTGAACATTCCTAAGATACTCTGTCCCCATTTACAGTGTGAAGTAGGCAAAAACACACATCGCTCTGGCCAATCAGCCTATGAACCAAAAATTCCTACTCGGCCCCTAATAAGGGTCCAGATGAACCCACACTGCATCGGAGTGAGAGGGAACCAGGAGGAAAAGGAGGCCGGGGTCTGGGCACGGCTGACTATTACCGCCACATCTGCCCTGCCCACAGCCAGTGGCGCAATGGGATCCCTGCCAATGGGGATTGGGCACATCTCACTCTTCCTCCCTTCGCCTACACGCGGCCAGGCAAGCCGGTCACAGGGGACAGGGCACCCGAACTTTTTTTTTTCTCACTTATGGTGTTGGTAAGGTAGCAGAGTTGCCACCTGTCCGTAGTTTTGATTGGTTGTCCACATTTCCAGAGCTCTTTCCATAAGACATTGGGACATTTATTATCATCAGGGTGTGGCTGAACAAACTTCAGTCACTGCTTTTCATTTCAGAAATATGCAGTTGTAAAACTGAACTCGCTGTGTAGGGACAATAAAAGGATTTAATGACTATTAGGAGTATATTTTCTCATGTCTTATGTAATATACATGAAATGATGTTAGTAGATGCCCAAAACTTACTATTTATTTATTTATTTCATTTCATTTCTATGCCTTCAAATAGCCGAAGCTCTCTGGGCATAATAAATCAGTCCCTTGATATTGCCTATAATTTGCCAAGTTTTTTTTTAAAAAATTGGCAATTCTATGCTGCAAGTACAGTAAAGCCATTATAGTTTAGTAGCTAGCCAGAAATATTTCATATCCAAATGTGTTCTGTTGGCCCCAGTCAGATGCATTGTAGCCCCCTACATCAATCCACCAGAAATCGATTAGGATACCCTGAAAGGAATTTCAACATTGTGGGCACTGATTGCTTCAAGACCAATGCCTCAATCCATATCAAGAGAACCACATGTATGAGCAAACTTATGCACACATTAGCTTGCATGCATCAGTCTAGATGTTACCTATCCACACTGCATTGCTTTCAATAGGATGTGCGTTCAAAGGCACATTCTCCTCCACATTCTGATTCAGCTAGTTATGCATAAATTTGAAAGTATGACTAGATTTGGATGGGGGTGCAGCTGTGCTGGTTGTTCTACCACTAAAATTAAAGATATAGTGGAATGCAGGGGGTGGATAATGAGCAGGACACGGAAGGTGCAGAAGTAAGAGCTTTCATAGAAGCTCTTCCCTTTCTATAACTGCTGAAAGGCACAGAGGACTGGGTTACTACAACCTGAAATTGAAGCAACATCTTGTCCCCTTACAGATAGTCCACTGAATGCAAGCCTTTAGAACAGTCTTTTCCATGCTTGGGTCCCCAGATGTTGCTGAAGTACAACTCCTATCATCCCCAGTCAGCGTTGCCAATGGTAAAGGACAATGGGAGTCATAGCCCAATAACACCTGGGGATCCACAGTTGGAAAAGGCTTCTTTAGATGGACATCAAAAGTGCCTTACAGGGTTAGAAAATCATCCATCTAGCCCAACATTCTGTTTTGAACTACAACTAGCAAGATACTTCTGGGAGCTCACAAGCAAGGCATGGAGGTAATGACCTCCACCACCTGGTATACTCCACCTGTATATAGGGGCTTCAGTCATCTAACAAGTGCAATAATTTGAAAGATCACCTCCTTAGGTTTGGCATGCCATCGTGATAACAAAGAATATTATGTTTTAATAGAAAAAAATAGAAAACAGCAGCTGATAAATGAGTCTTGTGGTGGAATGAAATTGTACTTCGACAAATTCGACAAATTAGCAGTCTTCATGAATTTATGAGAGCCGTGAAGACTGATCTCTTCTGGCAGTTGAATTTTAAGATGTTTTTAATGATGTATTTTTATTTGTTTTAATATTTTATCTATTTTGTGGTTCTTGTGTTTATATTTATTGTTTTCCCCGCCTCCATCCCGAGGGAAAGGTGGGTTAGAAATAAATACATATATTATTATTATTATTATTATTATTATTAATCAAAATTATGTACAGTTTCATTCCCTCCTCTAACTAACAGTGTATTTCTTGGCAGTATCCTATAGCAATATATATTCCACAAACGCAAATAACGCTAGTGGAGCTCCACTGAATCTTTCTGTTGTGCAAAAAGTTGTCCATTATGCTTGTGCAAATGAGTTTTGGTTCACGTAGGTTTGAAAGTGCAAAATTAAGTAATTTTGCATTGAACTGTGAACCAAAAAAAAGAAAGAAAGATTTTCAGCATAGTGGTGTGACATCTGCTATGCAATTGATGAAGCTTTAGACTTCCTGAATTCAATCCAGGTAACAACAAGAACAACAACAGAAGAGCTATTGTGTGGTTCCAAGAGAGCCAGATGGGGGGATATATTTTTATTTATTATTTTTAAAGAAAAAAAATACCTGAGGGAAATGAATACAGAGCATAAGTGTTGTAGGCATTGCTTTCCTGACAGCGATGCTCTTTTTGCAATGGAGCATGGGCCACCAATGAAAAGACCATGTGACAATTTCGAGGAAATGCTGCAGATTTGGACATTATCAAAAGTTTTGTGAGCTCGGTTTAGATGGCACATCCGGTGCTGTGGTGGATCTTTCCTTTGCAGCCAGACTACCCTGTATGATGCATTATGAGACACATGAAGTTGAGCAGTGGTTATCATAAATGGAATGTCTAAAGCGCTGGCATATTAACTTGTTTATCAGAGTTTTCATTGCAAAGATGCTATTTTTTTCAACATGTCTTAAGTGTAATATGGTAGATGGCGAATCCTGGACCAGCAAGTCATTGCTTGGAATATAGGCTTCCTCTAAATGTGGAGAGAGATCAGTCTTACAAAATGAGCAACTTAACATTTGCATGGCTTCAATCAAACCAATATATATTGGAATTATTCAATCAAACCAATATATATTGGAATCTCCGATGACTGTTGTCAGAATAACAAGTTTGGCTTTTTAGTCACCAGAAACAAATTCTAGTCCTCATGGATTTACAGCAATGTTTGGGCAATTGTGGAGACAATGGCTGCATGAGTCTTACAGCGCAGAGGCTTGGGGGCTTTTCATGGTGTGGGGCAAATTTCTGCACTCTGCCGATCAAACCTTCTTGCTTTGCCCCAACTCTATGCCTAATGTCTTGGTTGCTTTACCTCCTACCATCTTAAACCTAAGGCCAGTTCGAATGTTGTGAAATTATTTTGAGCTACATTGCAATACTTTTGGGGTGCTTGCTTCGGTCCTATGTTCCCATGTGTACCATAACATCATAGTGTGAACCAGGACAATCACAAACGTTTCCCTGACTGAGCTCCGTGATCTGGTCTATTACATGGATCACTAGGATTACAGGTACTAAATCAGCTCCTCTGCTTTGGTGTGCATATGCATGTTTTTATGTGGGCATGCATGTGTGCACATGTCCATAGTAAAAGAAAGAAAAAAGGAACCGTGCTATTACCACTGCTAATGGTGAGCCTGCCCCCTGAGAAATCATGGGAGAAATTCTCACCCCCCCCCCCCCGGAGAAATGGTCTCCCTACAAATGTGCCCACAAATAGGGTGAAGAATTTTGAGAGGTCACTTGCACACAGCTTTAATCTCAGAGCTAAGAACAATGTGCTGTTCTCAGTTTGTACAGCCTAAGTTTATTGAGCACCACAAAATCAGTAGGGATCTTCTGCAGTCGAAATCCAGGAGGACTGTTACATATTCCTGTAAATTAGGAGGTAAACTCTTACAGCCTGATGCTAGGCAAATTTAGTGTGTCCAAAATGTATTATTCCAAAGTACATTTACAATGGGAGAGGGGTCTTTTTTTTCAGTGTTGTTGTGGCTGTTATTTTGCTGCAATCCTATGCACATTCACTTAGAAGTCAGACTTCTCACCCCCATTGAACTAAATGGGATTTATTTCTGAGTGAATATGCATTGGGTTAGGATGTTAGCATTTCAAGAGGGAGAAAACAGCTGCCCATTCCCCCCCCAGTCATCTTTATTCAGATATTTGATGTCTGTGTCCAAACTGAAATGCCATAATATGAATGCTATCACCACCACCACCACCACCACCATCACCATCACCACCACCACCATCTTCTTCATTTAGCGAAGTAAGTTTTGTTCCAGACCACGGGGATCAGGTGAGTATTTAAACGTGTAAAATCAACCACAACGTGAGCTATTACAGTGCAGTAAACTTTGTAATTTCAATGCATTTTCTCCATGTTGAAAGCCCATATTTTCATTCATGGGCATGCACATGTGTGATGTGGGCTTTCCAATGTTGGTATGGTGTGAGATTTCTGGATTGCGTTAATGTTGAGCCCCTGGCATAAAAGGGGGCTAAGAATAGTGATAAAGAACACCTGTGACCGGATCTCAGTTCTCTGCCATGGATTCACTGACTTGGGGCTAGTTAATGTTTTCTAGAACCCCCACGATTTCCAATCATCAAGCTGCAAAAGTTGTTGCTTGTGTAGCTAAAATGGCATCACCCATGCACAAGCAGATAGCAACAGGTTTGAGAAACCACATGGTTCTCAAAAGTACAAAACATATTTTTAGGAAAGAAAAGAAATCAACACAAGGGGGTGGGGGGGAAGCTGCAAAAAACAACACAATGAGAGCTGAGCATGTTCATTGGCCACGGAAAGCTAACTGACTGGCTGCATTCGGACAACACATTATGCAACTGGTGGGGGGAAAAACAATAGTCAGTTGTGTTGCTTATTGTGTTGTGTGGAGGGTAACACGCCGCTCACAAACTACGGACGGTATGCTATTCCACCCAAAGTTGTTTAGCTCAAAGCCAGTTGTTTAAAGTGTTGTGTGGAGGGGTGAGTGGGTTAATGGCATGCGGTGAGTGGGTTAAAACACAAGCCCATAGAGGCAGGCGGCAAGAGCGACCAAAGTGGTGGCTGCCACTCTGCTACAACTGGTGCAACTTGCAGAGGCTGCTGGGATAGAACTGGGAGGACAGAGGGAGGAGGGAGGGTGGGGAGAGGGGCGGGGGCTGTGTCAGTCAAATGCTGGGTTGACTATTAGTCCACTCAATGCTAGCCCCAACCACCCACAGTTGTGTAGGAATATGTTGTGTGGGGAGTACCCACAAAATAACCAACTGTGAGTTGGCTACTCAACCCACCATTGACTAATGTGTTGTCTGACTGCAGCCACTGTGTGGGGGAGGGAATGGATCATGGTGGAGGAGGGCTTTTAATAGAAACCACTGTACTGGAACTTTTGGTTGCAGTTTTATTTAGTTATTATTTAAATGTGTAACCTGTCCTTCACCTTACCGTCCCAGGGCAGGGTGCGTATGCATTGATGAAACAATATCAAATATTTTTAAAAATATCATCTAAAGCTCAATTCACATTATAAACACTAATTATGAACACAGTTGCAGTACCTGGAGGAACCAGTGGAGGCTGGAGGTTCCGATTTCAATAGGGCTGTGATTCCATTTTGGGTTACAGTCAGAACCAGCAAGAACTCTAAATGAGCTATCAGAGGAGCTGAAGCTATTTTGGAGGTGAGGTTGAGCACCTCGGAAAGTGCCTTTAGCATTCTAGCTGGTTCTGACAGAAACCGAGGATGGATTCACAGCCTCACTGAAACCGCAGGCACCAGTCTCCAATGAGAGGAAGTAACACAAACTCATAACCTCACCCACTTCCAAAGGCCTGAGAGCTTCAGCTATGGGGCGGTATACAAATGCAATAAATAAATAAAATAAAACAAAGAGGTGCATCTTGACTTCCCAATGAAACACATACAATGAAGGCGCCAGGTGTTGCCCTTTCCAAAATGTCTTCTACAATGCCAATACACTTTGCTTGTGCAACTTGGCTGGCAATCCATGGATCTGCGCACTTTCTGGAACATCATTTGACTTCTCTTGGATTCACTGCTTGTTTGAAGAACTTCTCTCAGGCCCAGCATTCTCCATCTGTGTCAATGTTGTCTAGCGTGTCTTTGAATTCTTGATTCCTGAATATGCTCCACATGTGAATGTTATACTTACAACCTGGCATAATGTCTCCTGCTTGGTTCACCTGCTCACTTGAGCTGCAGGGACTTTTCAATTCTTTGTACTTGTGATAACAGTCAGAAATGGGATTATGTTACCTTGTTCTGTGCCAGCCTGATGAGTTGTTTGGGTGGTATGACTTGGTGGTGGCAGACTTACATGTACATGTCATAGCTATACAGCAGTGGCACAGAAGCTCAGGTCCAGTGGCCAAATCCAGCTTGCGTGGCATTCCAGTCTTTCCCTCTGTGGTCCATGTCCCCTCCCCATACCCACCTTTCCCTCGACTGCCAATCAATTCGTTTGCAAGCAACACAGATTAGCATCTCCCTGCTTGTACAAACTGCAGCTGAAGTAATGAAAGCTTCCATACCAAGAAGGGGGTAGTACATCAAATGTAATTCCCTAGCTTGGTGTGGTGCCTCAGGGTGTAAACTACTTCAGGAGTTGTGTGGGTCATGATGTGCTATACCTGGCCACTTGCTAAATTCTGTCTCAACTTGAATGGCTGCTCAGAAATAGCTTGAGGTTCTCTTCCCACCTCAAAACCTGCCAGCTGCAGTTATGAGGTACTCTTCCAAAACTGGCTATGGGGACAGCTTTGATTCAAAGCAGGGGTGGAAATCCAGAGCACTAAAAGATTACTCTTTCTTTTTTTTAACATGAATGTTCGGGGGGGGGATTGATTTGTTCTGAATCTCCATAAGATGGGAGAGGTGAATCAAACCTGTCCTCGAATAAGTGAAAGCTTATTATTGATAGCAATAACATCACCAATAAAAGAGAATAATTTCCACAGATGAGGAATTTTATGTCCTATTAGCTTGTGCCTTAGGGTCTGGCATTTTTGTAAACTAATTCACAAGAGCAATGTACCAAAGTAATGTTTTTCCCCCATTGTGTTATCTGTTTGTGTGTGCCTTTCCTTCTTCAACGTCACCTGGAGCAATATGTTGTGATATTGCAGATAAGTAAATCATTGGTTTCAATCTGTAGGAACATGGTGACTTTGGCAGGGGTAGGTGGGTGGGAGGAAAATAATTTTTAACAGTAGCATTTATGGTCTTTCATTTCTACCCTTTCCTCACCAATGCCTAAACAGACTCAGTCTTTTGCAGATAAAGTATACTGAGATGGATCTGAGTAAAACCATTAAAATAAACAGAGGTCCCGCAAGAAATGGACTTAGGTTAGTTTTAGAAACATAAAAGTGGAATCAGCAACAGAATTGGTACAGTATATCCTCACTGCTGTCCAAAGACAGGTGTGCTAGCCATCTATTTGTGTATCCATGATGAAGATCAACAAAGAATACTGGCATATATTTTCATTTGCCCAGTGTTTTAATGTCTGGGGACATGCCAGCGAGCAAGGGAAGGCGGAGGAGGGGGGATATGTTAACATGGCGATTTATATTTCACCGTATTTCTTGGGGACAGTATTGTTGCATTCACTTCCCCCAATCCAGCTCTTGTTCAGCAAGATGTCATTGGGCCTGTTCAGAAGACACCTTAAACCCTGTTGATTAAGGTGTTTGGTTAAGCAGCAGGATTTAAGCTGTCTTGTGTGATGTGTTTTGCTAAACTCTGCTCACTCACTAACCACAGTCAGACCATCTGCAGCGGGGTCAGTGGCTCTAACCATGATTTAAAGTGTTGTGCGTGAGAGCATGGCTTGTGGTTAGTGCTAACCCCAAAGAACCACAGTTTTTTCTAACCACAGCGCCTGAAGTGACATCTGAGCAGGGCCATTGTGAAATTAGGTGTGCAAAAGGGTGTGTAATGAAGCACATTGGAATGTATGTCCCATTCAAAGCAATGCAGCGTGGATTGATGGCACATTCACCTGGATTCATATCGAAATACGTTTCCAATCAGTGTCTCCTGTTCTCATTCAGGCAAATGATGCACATGCCAAAAATCTGCTTAGATGCATGGATCTCCTTAGTTTAGCCTTCCCCAACCTGTGCCCTCCAGATGTGTTGGTCGACACTTCCCAGAATTCCCTACCAGTGCCCATGTTGGCTGGGTTTGATTTTAGTTGGAGTAAAAACAAAACATTTGGAGAGCACAAGGTTGGGAAAGACTGCCTTGGCCAGATGGGGTGAGTCCTCAGGTGAGAAAGAATAGAAAATAAATCAACAAATAATCACCAAGAGTTGGTTGTATCCAACTGGTGGCCCTCCATGGACAGAAGGCTTGTTGATCCAACTGAGGTTTCCATCATGGGGAGGGAGGGGATTTTCTGGTGATTCCTCCTCCCCCACATTCTCCTGAACTGCTCAACATGCTCTTCTGAAGGGTTTCTTAATACCCTGGAGCAGGTATGGGTGTTAAGGATATGATATTACCTCCCTCCCTGTACCACTGGAACAAAGAACTTTCCATCCATGGAGTAACGCCAATTGAATACAACCCAGTATCCCAAGGCCGACTACTAAGGAGAAATAACATTCTTATGCAAAAGAATCATGGTACATATGGAGGGGAGGGAGAGCCAAATGCATTCATTGGTTTCTCTGGATTATGGATCAGGCTCTGAGGGAAAGGCTGGATCCCACTTGTCCAAAGTGATGAATGATATTGTTTACTATTGTGAGTGAACACAATACAGAACTGGTAATAAATCACTGCTAGCCCCCATTCTGTTTCCAATCTGGTATCTAATTAACTCCAAATAATTTATATTTAACAAGAAATGTAGACACATGAAGGACCGAGTGATAAAATATTGTGCAGAAACGGATGCGGGCATCCACTTTATGTTCAAGCAAATCATTAGTCAATTTCCTGCCTTAGCTCTTAACACCTTGGATGAAGATAATCGGATGTTTGCTTAACTAACAGCCCAGGACCAAGTATTTAAAACTGAAGAAAAATTAGGAATGAAGTACTCAATTATTCTTGATAATAAAAGCAAGGTTCATTCTTCTCTAGTAGAAATAAATAGGCTTTCCAAAGATATGGGGTTGCGAGCGAACATTGTAGAGGCTTCAAGACGTATAGCTGCAGAGCAGAAGTCCTGATCCCATTTACAAGCTAACCTTCAGACTGTGGTTATTAATTTGACTGTGGGGATGTGTTATGTTCTTGCTACAGTGATTAATCAAACGTATTCCAGAAAGCAGTTTCATTCCAAGGGTGTCAAACTGGAAAGCTGCCAGCAAAAAAGAAAAGGAAAGGAAAGGAAACTACTAAGCATATTGGGAGGGTAACATTTGTAAGCGTTATCTGATATTAATGTCCAGGAAAAAAAGTAATATAGAAACAGTCTTGATCTATGGCTTTGCCAATGATATGCACTTAGATGTTAAGAATAGGAAAGTGTATCATATTGTTCGAACTTTCATCAGATAGCTGAAACACACTATTACCAGACTTCTGCCTATATTGATTTCTTTTCTTTTTTTAAATAGCACACAGCTGGAAAATGTTGTTGTTTTTATGAATAAATAAAACTTCGTAATGCTGTGTGTGTGTGATCCGGGCAAAATTATGCACTTGCATTAAATGAATTCATCCAGCCACTTCCAAATTGGGCTTACTGTTTCTTTATGTTTATTTATTTCTTTATTTCAATATTTGTCTGTGATACACTTTGAATTGGACCCAAAAACACACTCGTAACCAGTGTAGCTGCTACAGAACAGATGCTATATGCTCCAACTGCTTGGCCTGCAAAATAGTCTCTAATTACAATAATCTAATCTGAATGTAACCAGGGCACTCATAGCTATAAGTCAGATCTTTTCATGCCCTGATTAAATTCAGACTAGACTACTGTAACTCACTTCACATTAGTCTGCCTTTGAATATGTGGTGGAAGCTTCAGCGGGTGTGGAATGCTTGTGGGATCGCTCCTGGTCAGAGGGGAGGAGGTCTCTCTTTTTGGCTCACAAATGTAGTTTCCCCAGTTTCTGACTTTTGAGCTAAATGGTTCTAAACCTGACCGGAGGTTGACTATGCCATTATTACCACAGCTATACACTTCCCTCCCACTCCTTTCCTGGCTCATGGAACACTACCTTGCCAGGCACCAGACTTGCTGGTAAAAGTATGTAGCCTTTCCTGTGATGCCGAGAAAACTACGGGAAGCCACCATCTCAGCATTTCACCTTCTCAGTGCTGGGAAAGGAGGGAGGAGGGGGAGACAGAATGAGCATACCCCCTCTTGGCATGGACGTTGTTGCTGCCACAGGAGCCAGGTAAAAGAGCTTGTGTAGCTGATGGGAAATGAGAGGAAATTCACACTTCCTTGCTCTCAGTGATGACATCATCATCATGATGAGTCCAGACTGGGCTTGGAATTTGGTGCAGAATTGACCAGGTTATTTTCTGCTTACTGGTGTCAGGGAGGAGACCGTGGTTTGTGGAGCCCAAGTTTGACTTAACCCTAGCGGGGAGGATCACCTCCACCCTCCAAAACCACTATGTTTTTCCCATAAAATCAAAGGTGGTAAACATTTAGCTCGGCTCTAGTTCATTTTGATATATTCTTGGATCTGTCTGTTTGTATCAACGGTTACAGTGATAATAGCTTAAAGCCAAACCCTGGTGGTGGTGGTGGTGGTGGTGGTTGCAGTTTTTCCTTTGTATTTTGGACTCCAACTGTATTTTCTGTTAATCTTCTGATAAAATAGATGCAACATGTTTTGAGAATGGCTGTTGAGAAGAATCACATTTCCGTCGTGACGAAAGAGAGTTGTCAGTCCCACGCTTCAGGCACAACCACATTCGGAATTAACGTTACTGGCAAAAATGGTCGTGTGAAATGTTGGGTCATGTCTCCTTCACAAACAAACATTTTTTTTGGGGGGTGGTGGTAACATTTAATGCATGTTGTGTCACCTGTGATTGTCTTCCTCCACAAATGAGGAGGCAGAAACATTGCTTCATTCAAGCTACCTTGAATGGTTAAGGTCATAGTCTATTTATCCTGCTGTTGAGGATAGAGAAAGAAGCGACAAAATAACGGCTCAGGCACCAGAGCTTGGGTCAACTAGGGCCTCTTTATTTAAGATTAGGTAATTCACCCCTCCAGAATCTGCACGTGGAAGTGTGGGAGTCCAGTCACTCTGTTTCCAGGCCACTAGCCTGTGTTAAGGGTGTAGCGTAAGAAAGGAGCCAGGTTTTACCTGACTCCTAGCTTAGCCGAGTGTCAGTAAACCTGTTCAATTTGGCCATGAAAGCTAAACCTGCAAGCTTACCTTGCACGTGGATAGGCCCATGAAGTGCAACTCCACACAGAATTCCAACAGGTGGTCGACTAGGGTGGGCCGTGAAGCCTCCAGCCCTCTCTCCACCCTGAAAACAGAGAATTCCCAACCTGCTCGCACGTAAGATGCCCGCGTGCTAGGGGCCACTGAGTTCAGCATGGTTTCCACCATTTCACCTCACCAAGATCCCAAAGCCCATGGGGCACTGAATCTGGGTGCCACCTGGCCATAGGGGCCAACTGACGGAATCTGGACATCTGGTTGCATGACAAAGCATCCGTGATTCTGTTACCCAGCCCAGGTACGTGGCAGGCAAGAAATGTGAGATTGAATTGAAGACAGCGGCTGGTCAAGGCCTTGACAAGACCCACCACCCTGGGATTCTTTGATGTTAGGGAATCTGCGACTTGGACTGTGGCTAGATTGTCAGACCAGAAGTGCACTGTTAAATTGACTAGCAACTCAGCCCATAGCCACACTGCCACAATGATTGGGAAAAGCTCAAGGAAGGTGAGGTCCCTCACAATTTCAGATACTTTCCAGTGCTGTGGCCATTGGTGAGCACACCAGCTGTCACCTAGAATGACCTCAAAACCAAAGGCCCCTGAGGCACTAGCGTGCACCTGGAGCTGCACCTCCAGTTCCTGCCTCCAGAAGGAAACTCCATTGTACTGGTCCAAAAACCTGTCCCATACCTCCAGGTCTGCTCTAATTTCAGCTGATATGCATATGTGATTAAGGGGGTGCTTTGCCCCCTTCATGGCATCACACAGCCACCACACAAATGCCCTACCATGAGCTATTACCTGGCATGCAGAGCTGAGGTGACCCACGAGCTCCTGCAGCTGTCGTAGGGTGATCTTATGTGCCGAGCGCACCTGTGCAACCGGGTCACAGAGGGTGTCTAATTTATCCCTGGGGAGGCTGCAACACTGCGCTAGTGAGTCTAACTGCATACCCAGAAAGGATAAGGTTGTCATTGGGCCTTCCATCTTTTCAGGGGCAAGCGGGATGCCCAGCTCTGTAGCCAGGGCTTCCAATTCAAACATGTGCCTCTGGCACTAATCTGAATCTGGTTCCCCCGTGAAGAGAAAATCATCAAGATAATGACAGGAATTGGGGGAGCCGGTGTGGCACCTCCAAGCCCACTCTAGAAAGGTGCTGAATTTCTCAAATATAACACAGGATATAGAGCACCCCATAGGGAGGACCCTATCCACATAAAACTGTCACTGGAAAGAGAAACCGAGAAGGTCAAAATCTTCTGGGCTCACTGGAAGGAGGCGAAATGCCGACTTGATGTCACAGTTTCCCATTAATGCCCCTTTCCCACAGCACCTCACTATACGGACAGCACTGTCAAAACAAGCATAGTGCACAGTGCACAACTCTGGTGGGATGGCATCGTTTACTGACTCCCCCTTTGGGTGGGACAGATTATGTATTAACCGGTATTCCCCTGGCACCTTCTTGGGAACAATTCCCAAAGGAGACACTCTCAGGAGAGTGGCTGGCCCTGACTTCCTTGTCAATTCTAGCCGAAACTATTTGTTCTTTGCCATGAATGGAGGCCTGGCTCTTTGCAAAGAAAGGGGCTCGAGGACCTTGGAAGGGGACCTTAAAACCAGCTGAGAAACCATTGAGGAGGAAGATGGCATCACCTCTGGGGCAGCAGGGCCCGGTGGGGCTGGCCTACGTCCCTGCTGGTTATCCCTGTGCCTCCTATGCACCTTAAGCTAGGTGCACCTTGAGAAATGGTGCCCCCCCCACAGATGGAGCATTCAAAGTCTGCAGTGAGTGGAGGAAGGGGAAGGCAATTGCATGAGACCTTTAAACTCCTTTGAAGCCCGCTGTGAGTGAGGAACCGGGGGGGGGGGGTCACATGAGCCCTTAGTCCAATCCTGTGCACCCAAATGGTGCAGCTAGGGCAGATGGGCTCCACAGATGGTGGGGGGGGAAAGAGGGGGTGAGGTTAATGGAGCATGCGGGTGCTGCATCTATGGTGTGTGGGCACCACGAATGGTGGGGGAGAGGATGCTGGGACCCAGGTTGCAGCCAAACCGTTGGGCCGATGCCCAGTCATCGACGCCACCTGGGTTCCTCCCACAAAGTCCTCATGCTCCTGTGTCTGTCCTCATGCTCTTGTCCCCATCCCTCTGGATGCCTCCTTCCACAAGCCAGAAACAAAAAGAGGGCCTGCTTTTATCAGCCAGGCCCTGCCCATGCCTCACCTTGCAAGTGATCCAGGTAGGTCATCCTTCTGCCCTCTTCCCCCCCACACACACAAAAGCCTCCCCCCTGCCCTAGCCTTACTGGCAGGGCAGGAAAGGGACTTCCTACTAGGAGCCCAAGGTGGCATACATGTTCCTCCTCCTTTCCATTTTATCCTCACAAAGATACTGAGAGTATTTATTTAAGTAAGTCCAATGGGGCCCTATATACTAAGAGTGCAATGGTAAGGGCCAGATGAAGCCTATTATCATGAATAGGTTTAATCTGAATCAAGAAGCAGGTCTCGGATATCCTTCGACAGATGTTTTCACTTCTGAATTGGGAAGCCAAACGGAGGAAAAATACACTTTTCTGGATTTTTTTAAAGGTAAAGAATGAGAGAATAGGAAGCCGGTTTAGTCTCTGCCTTGGATCTTGATTGGGCAGAGTCATTCCGAAAGACATCAGTTGAATGCTGAGCTGAAACGGCCCCTTCCCACTTTGTGATGGCATTTGTCGGCCATCACAAGTGAGCACTTTTGGAGACTGGCCAACAGGAACAGCCAACCCACACATACTTTGGATGCCCCTGAGATTGATGCTATGTCATGATTGGGCCATTGTGTCTGCAATGAGCAATACCACCGGGCTGCTAATTATTGCAATCCCGCTCACTTGAAGATGCAGCAAACCCCTTTCTTTCTGTAAAAGAAAGACGGCATCCATCTGCTGCCTCATCTCTAGCATAGTAAACCACTGACATCTGAAAAAAAAATTATTATTTTGCACAACCCCTTAAGGTTGCAAAATCTTTGGCAAATTGCAAAATCTTTGGCAATCTTTATATTTCACCCAAGTACTAATTATGACAGAAAGAGTCGGACATCTGAGATGTATGACCGTTTCTGTTCTAAGACAGGAAATCCAATTAAACAAGGCCAAGACCAACATATGCGTTGGGAAGACAGTCTGTCAGTCTTTTGTTCCCTGAAATTTCATTTAAGTTTCTTCCTCCTCGTTATAATTTTAGAGGTGGAGGAGCTTTGCTTGATTTACACGATGTATGTCAAAGAATTGATACCTAGTCCACTGCATGGTTCTCTGCCATTTAAATCTTCATTTCTCAGGAAAATTGGCATGCGAGATTATAGGCTCTTATGTGAATCTAAAATGTCAAGACACCGAGCAACTGTGGACCATTTCTGACCTTGTCCAACAGGCCCAACCCAAGATATTTTGCCCATCAATATTCTAGCCCACCTGAGGCAGCAGGCTAGTTTAGGGGACCCAGGACAGCTTGTGTGGCATATAAAGCTATGTTGCCAAATAGTGGGGAACACCTGGAGGGTTTACCAGAAACTGCTAGGAGGCTGCCACCACTGCCCTGAAGCACCTGCCACTTGATAGTAGTGCTGGCCCTGTTGATATGAGAGGTCCTGAGCTATATGGAAAAGGTGGAGGACATTGCTCCTTCCCACACAAGCATTGACCCACTTTTGGGAGGGTTGGTGGTGGCATGGAGAGGAGGAGCCATCATGTGGTATAAAATGTCAGCTACGAAGGGGCCATGCTTCAACAGCGCCCCATGCCCATTGAGTGATATCCGAATAGTCCCAGTCTCTTTTTAATTACCTTTTAGATAAGCCTTAGGTGATGAGCACAGTTGATATGACCTGTTCCTGAGCTTTGCTAATCAGACAATCAGTGATTTATTGTAGCCTTGCTAATGCATAAACCTGTTAAGGTCAGTGATTCCAGAAGGGCAGCTTGTTCCCCTGGCATTTGGTGTGGTCTGGCAATAGCTATCCAGTGTGTTGGGGTTGGGTGGGGGCCCACACACTATTAAGGTTATAAATACAGCGCAGCATTAAAGATTTGTAACATGTCCTTTCTTCCTGCCAGGACTTCAGCTGCCATCTTTATCCTGCCATCCCATCACATGCTTGCCAGCAATCAGGCGATTGTAGTTGTTGTTCTAAAATGAGGTTTCTTCAAATGGTCCTCATATATCCACACCTGCAGTTTGCTCTTTGCCAGGAACTCGTCTCCTCTAATTGCCCTGATAAAAATATGAACTACATTAAAGCTGGGTCTCAGCGGGCGAGAGAGTCACTTTGTCAAAGACACTTGCCAAAGATCTTATTCGTGCATCTTGGGAGAAAATCTATGCCCCATTTGCCACCTATGAAAAGAAAGGTAATGCTTTTTCAAAGCCACAGGTCTATCGCTATTCTAACTCACCCAAACATTCAGAGCTTTTATGAATATTTTGAATTAGAAGGTCTTTGATACTGTAAGCTTTCATCATGTCCAAACAAGGTATCTATGAGCCTATCTACACGACTGCTTTAAAACAGTTTGTAACAGTTTTCAACCAGTTATTAACCGCTTTAAAACTGCTATAAACTGGTTTAAAGCAGTCGTGTAGATTGGCTCAAAATAGATACATAGATGTATATATGGCAGTAATTGTGACATTTTTGAAACTGGCAGATACAAGCAGAATAAGACAGCTCAGGTAGAATTGAGAGTTACAAGGAGTGGGGGGAATAAAAAAGGGGTTCACCTAGGCCTGGAAGAAAATTAGAGTAGATGCTAGGTGAGGCTCCCTGGGGAAAACATTCCACCATTCCACAAGTGGGATGCCACCATTGAGAAGGTTCCTATGTCCGCCCCTGACGCAAACAGATTCTGTTTATAGTATTTGGCATTGAATGGTTCATCAGCAAATTTCAGCATTGGTCGAAATAAAACAGAGTGGACCCTTGGGGAGACCACAGAGAAACTGAACTTTTGGGAGGAACTTTAGCAGTACACAGTTTTATTGGCCAAGCCATCTATTGCTATGGGCTAGCAGGGCAGCAGGCATACTGTAGGCAACTTTAGGTGTTAGGGAGAAGTAGGGAAAAGTTTACACTGTAACACCTGAAGCAGAGCTTGTATTATCTCCCAAATCGCCACCTTCGACCTGCCTTTGTGGTGTGATGTGTGAGGTTTCTCTGAATCTGCAGTTTCTTGTAGTCTCCTCAAGAAGAAATTTTGTTGTTTCACAGGAAGCACAGGAGAAGGAATTATAAGCCTCTCCCCTACTATTTATACCACCTGAAAGGTAGCGTGAAGCAGCCACTTCAGGCAGAGGATTTGGACTATCATACAAGGGCAGCAAATTGATAGTTACTTAATGCATTACGTGTGTGTGTGTGTGTATATATATATATATATAATTTACTTTCAGGATTTTCTGATGGATTTTCTACCTTAGATGTCAAAACGACTTGTCTGGCCTTGAGAGCTACACACCATGAGGTAGCGGTGGCACTATTTGCTGCCCTGCCACGGGCAAATGCTTTGCACCAGCTCCGCACGATGGGAATTCAGGAGTGGATGAAGATACTTAAGCAGGAGGATCAATGGGTAGGAGGAAGGAGGTCTCAACTAATTCCTGCTATAAATGCCCCTCAGGCCATTTCCCCCCTCCTCAGCTGGCCTTACTTCTGGCTTTAGAGGATTAAATGACACTATATGCTAGTAGAGGGAAAGCAGTCATGTGGGTGAAGACATAGGTTATGGATGTGCAGAATCTGACAAGAAATTTCACTATCCCCATAAAAAAGGTTTTCGCTTCCCTTGATATTCTTCAGACCTTTCGCCATAGGCAAAATTTCCAGATTTGCCTTGAAATTTCACATCAGGCAAACAAATGTGGTAGCAACTCTACCACAAAAAAGTTATGTTTTGCGGAAAACTAGCAACGTTTCTGTATGCACACAACGATCAATCGCATAGACCGGCAGTAAGTACCTGCATAGGGATTATGGGAAGGCTGATCCTGTAGTGTGTCATTTTCTGCACTGCAACAGGTATGCTTTAAAACTGCTGTCAGGAGAAACATACCGGTTGAATTGCTGATGGAGTAAAACTGTAATCTCCTGGATCATACAAGCTCATGGACAAATTGGGTTGGGGTGCTGCTGTTGTAGTGTTTTTCTCTCATCTGCCCCTTCACCTCCTGAAGTCTAAGGCAGGCCAGGAAAATAGCAGCATTAGGAAGGAAGCTTATTTTCTGATAAGAAAAAATCTGGACTGCAATTTTTGCTAGAGTGAGTTGGAAGAGGTATGTTCAGCAGACTTTGCCCAAGCCAAGGTTTCATGGGAGGCTTGGCGAGACCTGAACTCTTAAATCTTGTGTTCCTTTATCCAAAGAAATACTTAAGAGATAGATAATATCAATCTCTCCTCCTTCATGGCTTTAATTATGTATTTGTTTTCAATGCCCACCAGCCAAAAGAGCCAGTGGGCAGGAGATTAAAAATGGGAGAGAGATGCTCAAAATGAATATCAGACAACAGAGACTGAGTGAGATCAGACCATAATGGGTCTATTGAAGCCCAAGAGCATTAGGCAGCAAAAGGTTAGGGTTAGGGTGATGATGGGAAGGATTTAAGGTGTGCTTTGGGGAACATGCAGGATTTTGATGGAAAATATAGACACCAAAGGTTTCTGTTTACCAGGGAAAGTTTCAATTTCTGAGAAATCTAGGTGCTGGCTTTCTCCCTAGTTTGCATTTTGTGTGCTGAATCACAGTGCTACAAACACATCCATAGAGAAGGGTGTGGACTGATTCAGATAATAATAAACCATGGATTATGAAGCCAGGAAAGAGTGTCAGGGCCAAATGCTCCTCTATAGGTACCACCACCTTGACACACACACACTGCTTTGAGGCTTAGTTTCTCACTAGCATTCAGCCTGATGCACCCAAACAGGCACTCATCCTGGCTTCTTAACTAACATTAAGCCAGAGTTTCCTGGTTACAACACAATGAAGAATGTTGCCTTCATGCAAGCCAGAAACTGAGCTCCAAAGTGGTACACAAGGGGTGAAGAAGGGCGAGCTAGGGAGGAGCATTAATGACCAAAGCTCTTTCCTGTCTCCATTTAATGAAGTCTCACGTTGTTGTCTGAACTTGGCTTAGAACTCCAGCCTCCAGCTGCATAAACTGGGGCCTAATCCACACCAAGCAGGATCTAGCACTATGAAAGTGGTATGAAAGTGGTATATGGTATGTGCCAATGTTGTCAATGGACTTCAATACTGCTATAAAACAGTAGTGTGGCTTCTGCCTGTTATATATCGCTTTCATATCACTTTTGTGGTACCATTTCCTGCTTGGTATGGATCTGGCCTGGGTCTTCAGCGCTATTGGATCTCTGTCCTCAGAGTGTGGCCAGGATATTGTTGAAGGCAATCCGATGCACACTTACTCAAGAGAGACAATGGCTGAATTCGGACGACACAATAAGCAACTGGTGTGGGGGGGAAACAATTGTCAGTTGTATTGACTATCGTGTCGTCCAAATGCTGCCATAGTCAACTCAGCGCTGATCCTAATCCACACCACAGTTGATTATTTATTACCATGTTGTGTGGGGAGCACCCCCTAGATGAACAACTGTAAAGTTGATTATTAACCCACCATTAACTATCGTGTTGTCTGAATTCAGCCAGTGTGTGTCATCAAATTCAGTCAGATCTACCTTTGAGTAAACATGCAGAAGACAGGGTTGCATACTTCCTTTAAAAAAATATCTCAACCTGCACTTAGTGAAACTGAGGGGGGATAATGATGAATGACACTAGTGCCCAAGTCATTATGTAGGCTGAGGTGGCATCCAAATAGGACTTCCCTTGTTAGGGCCAACACTTACTGCCCTCTCCCTTGCCACGCTGTTGCCCAAAGCAGGTCATTTCACTCTGCTAAATGAAAGGATCGGCCCTGAACATTACCCTTCTTCCAATCTTTATTAAAGTTTTCCCCCCCAATCCACTCACATGGGAGGTAATTACAAGAAAATGTTTTATTATAATAATGCATCCCAGCTTTCATTTTGACCTTTCATTCAGCCACTACACTGCTACAAGATGAAAATGGATGGTGATGCTCTTTAAAAATAGAAAGAGAGAGAGAGAGAGAGCTTAAAAGTAATGTTTGTCCCAAGAGCAGCTCTCGGCACACGGAAAGAATGAAACCTGGCTGCCAAGTTTTCACATTTGCCTCCTTTCCAATGACTCAGGCAAGCGAGTCATTGCAGAAATGTCCCCACTGTGCTTTGCTGCATCTGAGCTCATAATGAAATCCGTGGGATACCAAGGAACCTGCTGTTCTGAGACTATCGTCGTGATATCAGTTCTTCTGGAGGAATTTCAACATTTGCAGCTGTTTTCCCTTTGCGCAGGGAGTTAGTTTAATTGCTTCTTAATAGATCACTAATTATAGGTTCAGCAATTTAGATGGTCATGGAACACAGAATTAAGGTTCTGATGGTTTTTTCCCCCAAGAAATGTGTGATGGAGGCACTCTTTGAGCTCCATCACACCAGCATTTTATCACACTCTCATCGTGCCTGGTTTGCCATTTTGTAGCACAGTACTCACATGACGTTGTGCCTATCATGCAGTCACCCCGCCTCTTCCCCTCCAGTTTCCGTGTTTTCTTAGAACGAGGAAAGTCTGGTTTATTTCCTCCACGCAAGACTAACCCATCCTTCCGCCACTGTATATTGGCGTCGTCAAGCTATGTCCTTTGTTGGGGGCATGTTCTTTGAAGGGAGGTCTTGTTGACGAAAGAGGAGGGCAGGGCGATTCTCCCCCTCTAGCACGCCATGTCAAATGAACGGGCTTGTGCTGACTCAGTTGAACAGACTTTTGCTGCTCCAACCGCACTCTCATTGCCTACAGAAACAGCACCCAGCCGATGAAACGTTAAATTGGTAAAATGCTAGACAACAAAGCAAGAGCGAGGGGGAAAGGCTCCCACATCCATCACAATGTCCATCAATGACAATAACTAATGAACTGGAGGGGGAAGGAGAACGGGGCAGGGTGGGGCAGATTGGAGTGGGAGAGCGAACAAGCAAAAGGAGGTTTCACTGGTACAGTGGCAATACCACAAACCCACGTGAAAGGGACCATTCGCTTGACGTACTAATGAAATGGAGGTGGAAATCACGGAGGCAAACCGGGGTGTGTGGAGGAAGTAGGTGTAATGGAGCCTTTTTTGATCATCTGAAATTCTCATCTAAATTTGTCCCCAGATTTTGACATTGCAAAATACCTGGACTTGTTTCACAAAGTCGAACTGATCCATTAGGAAGCCTCCATTGTCCCATTCATTTCCACGTTTTGTACTAAGTGCTGTACCATCTGTTATCATATTATTTCCTTCCCTCGATACAAACAATGTACATGTACACATATAAAAAACATTGCAAGAAATAAAAGTCTTGATGGGATTGTACGTGCAGTGTATCAATATTGTGTGGTGTTCCACCCATGTACGGGAGCATGGAAGTTGCTGAGTCCCTCTGGTGCAGGCCCATATGACACAATTCTGCATAACATTTGCATAGCTTGGTTTCTATCTATACATGCAAATTGAGGCATGACTACGATTTATTTAAATTTCACAGGAGGCAAAGCCAGCTAATTAATCTCTCATCCAAATCATATCAAATGAAACCAATTCTTCAATTAATTTGCACCCAGATTATCCTAAACCGGTGGAAAAAGCCATCCCCCCCACAAGCACAATTGCCATGCAGGGAGAGATTTAGGGTGGGAGAGAGAAAGACTGCAACCTTCTGGGAAGGGAGACTTAACCCCTCCCAAACTGCAATTTGCCCTTGAAAATTACCCCCTGCAAGACAAAGCAATTAAGCTAAGAAAAAAAAAGCTCTCTTCAGAGCCAATGGATACTCAGGCTCTAGGGAATAGATTTGGGGCCCTAGGAAACAGATTTGAATCCGAACCTCTATGATCCTTGCCCTAGCAATACCCCCGAACGTGTGCACATCAATAAACCACTGCACAAAACTCTCGATGTGTTCATATGCACAATCACATCAAGATCACTTCCTTTCTTTATTTTTTTTGGCAATGTTTTATCAATTGTCATATGCATCTTCCTAATAATGAGGTAGGACAGGAGGGGAAAATGCAAAATTACTGAAGAAGCAGGAAGCTTCTGCAAACTATTCATGCTCCAGTTCTGGCATTAGAACTTCAGAAATCCACCTAGTCAAAGCAGAATTTAGGAGTGGAATGCATGGAGATCTGCTCATTCACAGAAATAATGCTGTTAGGGCTAGACTGAAATTTCTCAGAAGAGAAATTTGTGGTAAATATTTGATTCCCACCCCCTAGCAATAGCTGGTGAATTTTGTAATTAGCAATTGTAATGGAAATTCATCCATTCATAATGCCCACATCTGTAAGGATTTGGAGCAGTGACTTGCTATTAATTTTGGAAGTTTGAGTTTTGGAGCATGCACAGTCTGCATCTAAACAACGCCATTTCTGTGCATGCGCTGAGTTGTCTGGATTAACGCTTTTCTTGCTTAAGGTAAAATGTGATGATGTCATTAACCATAACCAATCACTTTCCAACAACTAGGTTTATACACACCCCTTTTCACCATTTCCTGACTCTCCTCTATGATGGGCAAGATACAGCAAGTAAACATTACATAGGAAAGAACATATTAAAACAACCAATCAGGAAGGGATTGATGCATGACATGACATGTTTCCAAACTTCAGTTCCCAGAATGCACTGTGCATATGCAAAAAAAATTCATGGACACAGAATAAGGGTTTGTAGTAAAAGAGTCTCTCGGCCGAGCTAACACGGGTGAATTTGGTATCTTCTGTGGAAATAATGAATTTATGTGGAGTAAGTGTGCCTATCACTTATCCCCCACCTTTTGAGCTCCTTCTGAACCACTACTTCCCTGGGGAATATTTGGCAAAATGGCCTATTCCTCTGTCTGTGAATAGCCTTCCTTCCTCTTTCTCTTTCCCCTTCCCAGGCTCATAACACAATGAAGCTAACTAAAGGCATATAATATCAGCATGAAGTATTGAATTCAGATATATATATATATATATATATATATTCCATAAAACTTAATTATAAATTCCTGCAATGCAAGGACAAGTTGAGCCCAAGGCAACTATTATAAAGATAATTCAAAGAATTGAGAATTCAAAGAATAATAAAAGAAATAAAAGGGCCCAATTCTACCTTTTATTCCATTAGATTTGCATTTGCTATCAAATCCATTATCCACAGATGGGCAATACCTTTGTTAGGAGCAATGAAAATGCCACAAATGATTGTGCAAACTTTAGAGTTTATATAATATAATATATAATATAATCTATTTATTTATTACCCGCCTCTCCCAACGGATCAAGGCAGGGAACAGCATCAAACATAAAATACACAACTGATTAAAACACATAAAACCAATACACCAATAATAATAATAAAAAAACGGGGGACAGGGAAGGAACAGAAAGGTCTCAGAACCTTTAGTTTGGATCAAGAGACTGGGCATAGTTTAGGCAGTTAAAACAACAGTTAAAGTCACAGGCACTATACTAGAGTGACCATATACAAAAGAAGGCAGGGCCCCTGCAACTTTAACTGTTGTGAGGAAGAGGGAATTTCACCAGGAACTAATTGCATACAAATGACACCGGCTGAAATTCCCTTTTCTTTACAACTGTTAAAGTTGCATGAGTCGTGTCCTCCTTTTCATATGGTCAGCCTACTGTTGCCCATTTCTGAAAACATAAAGGCCAGCTGTAACTCAGACCTGTCTCACAGTTGTTCCTGCCTATCCAAAGATCATAAGTAGAATAAAACAGGACAGTGTGTATATTCGCAAAGCCAGAGATTAATTGGAGGTGTTACAAAAGGTTTTTTTAAAAGTCATTTGAAGCCATTTTCTTCCTCATGGACCAGCATGGCCAGCTTTATTGTGGTGATGGTGGTGGTGGTGGTAGTGGTGGCTGCTGCTGCTGCTGTGCTCTCAAAACACAGATAAGCTGGTGTTGAGAAACAATGGTGTGAGTCATTCACCTCAGAATCCCAGTCCAAAGAATTTGGGCTTGATTCTGAAACCCACCAGGCTTTCGTGGAATAGGCAGATAAATTGAAATTGTACATTATCGTCATAATAAGGCTTAAGGAAATTGTGTTCCTCCTCACACACACACAATTCACCCCCCACAATTCAGGGAGGAAGTGTTTTCTGAAGTGTAGCATTTCTTTTTCTGTTTTTTCCCCCTCATTATTTCAGCATTGTTCCTTGCTGTGGGAGTGCATTTCTTGGCTGTTATCACTTGTCATTCTTTCTAGGATGCCCTGGAGTGAAATCGTGTCCAGGGGCATTCTTGGGGAATGACAGCAGGTGGTGCTAAAGTAAAGTAAAACAAAGATAACAACAACACCAAAAAAGTAACTACTGCTTCCGCCAATGGTGGTATTACATTTCAAATAACTTCATCCCTTGAAATTTAGCCCAGCTTTGGGGGTTCAAATATCATTTCCCCTCCCCTTAAGTCAAAAGTTCTTGCTTGAAATTTTTCAGCACAGTCTTACTTTTAGGTAAAGATGGTTGGATGTCAGTTCTGGTTTCTCTCAGTTTCTTTTTTGTCTAATCTTACATTCAGTTTGGTCTGAGCTTTGAGTTTGTTTGTTTTTAAGTCTGCCTGAAAATCCATAACATTTATGTGCACGATATTCCTAGTGCATCTTTTGCCCAATATTTATTTATTCATTACATTTTTATGCCACCCAATAGCAGAAGCTCTCTGGCCGGTTCACAACACCGTTTTGCAAGCAATTTTCTTCTTATTGCATTTCTATGCCACCCAACAGCCAAAGTTCTCTGGGTGGTTCACAAAAGTTGATGTATTTTTAAAGTTATTTTCTGTAATATACACATTTTTTATTGGAGAACTTCTTTGCAAAATTCAGAGCAGTGCGAATTTTAAAAGGACAACTGAGTACTAGTAAAAAAAAGAACATCCTACAAGCCTTGTCTTCATCTTGGTATAGTGAATCTGCAGCAGTGGTAAAGATCAAGTCAGATAATTAACTGAAGAATAAGAGTTCAGTCCAATTGCTTGCACCCTTGATGATCATAAGCTTGCAAACCTGGAGGCTTACAGGCATCCTATTTATGGTAGGAGGAACAGTGGAGGCAAGCTTTGCCTCTGCCTCCTCCAACCCGGTATTTTTTGCTAGATGGGCTTTTTTGCCTGTTTAGCAAAGATGTTTCAGAGAAGAAGAGAAGGAAGCTGACTCATATCTTGGCCTCTGCTGTCTCCTTCTCAACCCCCCTTTTCCCTTCTCTAAGGTCACTTTTCCAATCTTAGAAGGCACCTGAATGGGTTCTTTTTTGGATTAGCTACATGGCGGATGGGAGTCAGATCTCCAATTCCCTCTTTCAAGGATAGAGCACTGTCTCTGATCTCAGAGCTGGAAATTTGAATCAGCTTGGACACTGTCTAGGGCCCATAGGATTTTCCCTAAGTCACAAAGACATCAAGAAGAAATACCACAGAATTGCTAGCTTACATGAGTGAAAATTTATAGATTCCTGCTTGGGTAAATTATCTGACATATTTGAGGGGTCTGAAAGCAAGTTTGTGTAACACCAAAAAATTTTCAAAGGAAGGTCACACTTTTGGGGGTTCCTACTGAAGTTCACCTAAAACCGAGTTTCAAGTTGAATTTGAAGTTTCTTGTCCAGGCATAATATGAAAAATTATAAGGGAAACTGCAAGGGTTTCAGTCAACTTAGTAATATTTTTTCAGGAAGGTTTTACTCATCCTTAGATATATGTAAACTATTATTAGTCATGAGGAAAAACTATTATTAGTCACGAGGATAACACCTCAAAAATATCTTTATAATCAGGCTACACTAGAGGTTAGAAAATTTACTCAGTTGTCACGACTGAGAAAATAACACACGTTTCAGCCAATCCTTAACACAACTGCTAAACCAGTGTTGTATGCGGGTTTGTCTCAAACCATCCATACAATGTTGCAGTTAGAGATGGGTAGAAATGTGTTCTGTTTGCATTTTTATGTGAACTTTCCCAATTATACACTTTCGAACACAAATATGCGAACTAAAACACAGTTATCTTTTGAAATTTGAAGTTCCCTGAATCATGAAATTGACTTCTACCATCAAAACACACAGGCAAAACATATGCTGGTACAAAGAGCTGCAGCCAGACTGCTGACTGCTAAAACAGCTCCAGTAGCTTCTGGTCTGTTTCTGGGCACAATTCAAAGTGTCCTATGAAGCCGTTTACGGCTCGGGTCCAGGTTATCTTAAAGACTGTATTATCCCTTTCGAGCCTGTCCATGCTCTGAGATCTTCAGGGCAGTCCCTTCTCTTGGTTTCACCACCATCACAGGCATGCCTGGTGGGAATGCAGGAGAGCGGAGGCAGGCAAAACCTTTTATTCCTGGCAGGCCTTCGGTGAATAGTCTGGACCTCTGTCTATGCACAAGATTTTATCATTGTTATTTGTATTTTGAATGTTTTAATATTGTAGCACATTTAATTATATTTTTAACTTCTGTATATTTCTATTTATAGGTTTTAATTGTATATGTTTTAATTTTGTAAAGCCTCCTTGAGGCCCAGCATTAGGCAAAACGCAGAATATATATGGAGATTTTGTACCAAAAATGCTTATATCAATTAAAATAACATTAAATATGTGTTGGGGGGCGTGGCTATGATCGAGTCGGAGTGAGGTCGCAGATCTTCTGAGCTCCCTAAAAAAGCTATGAATTAAGCACTAATTCCTTATCGTGAAGAGTTATAAAAGGCATGATATATTGTCTGGAAGTGAATAATCATTGAGGGTGAGTTGGGAACGGGCAAGAGCTTGCCGAAGGCTGCCTGCTAGTCTTGGCTGTAAAAGCGAAACCAAATTCCTCAGACAACGGAGGAGGAGACGCCATTAATGAGGTAATTTATGGACTTATAATTGAAGATATAACCCAGCTTGTTTGACTTAAAGTATTAAAAGGCATTATATATGGACTGGAAGTGAACAATCATTGAAGGGGGATTTGAGAGCAGCAAGAAATTGCTGGCTATTAGCTGTTTCTGCTGGATGCAAAAGAGAGACTAAGTATACGGAGGAAGGGAGACGCCATTACTGGACTGATTTATGGACTATAATTGGCAGCTAGCCTGATTTATAGTATACTTGGAGGGAGTTGAGAAGAAATAAAGTTAACTCCCAGTGAATTTGAATTTGAAGTCTTGGTTGCAAGGCAGAGGCACGAGTAAGAGTCTCCAGGCAGACGGGGGAGGAGGGAAATTTATGAGTAAGAAGCAGAGACGGCAGAAGCCCTCTATTCCCACCCCCGCCTGGGTAAGACCTTCAAAAGAGCGAGGATCAGATCGATCTTGGCATAGATTGGCCCGGGTGGATTCTCAAGAAATGCCAGAGAAGCAGGTTGGGAAGAAATCTCCTGTGAAGGGCTCTATCTCGCAAATGACAGAGCCAGCTGCAATTCCAAAGATGGCCAGAGGAGGCCAGAGGAGGGCAGCCAGACCCAATGGATGAATTAAAGGCTGATATAAAAAACATGCTGATTGGTCTAGAAGAACACTTGGCGAAGCGCATTTCAGATACGCAGACTGAGCTTATGACGGGTTTAAAGCAAGTGGTGATGGATGTTGGAGTGCTCCAGGCAGATACTAGAGTTTTGGCGGGAGTTTGTAAGAAACAGGAAGACCAGCTTTCTCAACATGAACTACGCCTTATTGCTATGGAGGATCGGGATAGACGGGCAAATATTCATATAAGAAAATATCCAGAACAAGAAGGAGAGTCCTTAAAAGATCTAAGAGATACAATTTTGACATGGATAAGACTACAACTTCCGGATGAGTCTTGGGCTGAAGCTGATCTCGAACGGGTGCATAGAGTTGGTTCTAAGCATAAAGGACTGCTTCCAAGGGACATAATTGTTAAATTTGCAAATTATTATAAAAAAGAAAAATTTATGCAGGCAATTAGATGACAAGCTCAACCAAAGATTCAAGCAACAGCAATCGAAATCTATCAGGATTTATCGGCGCACACTGTGCAGTGGAGGAAGAGCGTCAAAATTTGTACAGCAGCATTGAGGAAGAAATCAATAACCTCCCACTGGGGTTACCCAGTATTCTTGAAATTCTTCTGGCAAGGGAAGCAAGAAAGAATAACATCGTGCGAACAGGGAATCGAGCTGCTGGAGAAGTTGGGCATAATCGATGCCAATGATGTGGGAGAAATAGTTCAAGCGGAAGGAGCGGGTGGAGGTTCCAGTGACCAAGTAGAAGGAGCGGTTGGAGGTTCCAGTCAATGAAAAGGGATTAGGGGGGAAAGGGTTAAAAAGGAGGGGAGGATCGGACTTTGCTCTGTGGGTTGGGCCATGTTCCCCCCCCTGAAGAGTTCTAAAATAATTGGGACCAGTGCCCAGATGACTGGTGAGGAGGGGGGTAAAAATGGGGGTATGTGTGTGGGGGGGAAGGGAGGGGGGATATGTGTATCACTGACCGAGACCAATTTAATGACGTGGTTGGAAGTAAGAAATGGAGAATAGATTGAGATGTGCAACTCTAAATGTTAAGGGGCTAGGAACGGTGGTTAAAAGACGAAGAATTGAAACATTGTTGAAAAGAAAAAAAATAGACAATTTTTTTGCAGGAAACTCATCAAATAAAGGATGGGGCTAATGAGTTACGAATGAGGGAAGTTGGAGTGTATGAAAAGTCATTTGGTACTTCTAAAGCGAGAGGTGTGGCAATAATAATATCGAAGAAATGTGGTATTAATATTCAAAGTATAAAGAAAGATAAGAATGGAAGGATCCTTATAATTTACTGTACGTTGGAAGAGGAAGAATTTGTGCTGATAAATGTCTATGCTCCAAATGGGAAACAAATTGATTTCTTTAAAGAAGTATTAAATATGGTGGGAGATCTAGGGAAAAAGAATATTGTGATGGCAGGAGATTTTAATATGGTACTAGATAAAGGGAAAGACAGAGATAATATAATAAGAGGTAGTGAAGGAGAGGGTAAGACAGAATTAGCTAAATTAATGGAGAGGAAAGAATTAATGGATGTATGGAGAGTTGTAAAAGGGCAAGAAAGAAAATATACTTTTTACTCACCTAGATTTAAGAGCTACTCAAGGATTGATTATATTTTTATATCAAAGAATATGGTACCTAAATTAACAGATTGTGATATTGGAGTAATTAAGATCACAGACCATGCACTAATGATGATGGATATCAAGATAAAGAAGGATTATAAACAAGCAAAGAGATGGAGACTGGACGGAAGAATTTTTAAAAATAAAAACATAGTGGATAAATTAAAAAAGGAAGTGCAGGAAATATGGCAGATAAATGAAAAAGGAGTTAACTCGCAAGGATTATTATGGGATACGATGAAAGCAGTAATAAGAGGGATCTGTATCAGAGAAATGTCCACACTTAAAAAGCAACAGGAAGTACTTAATAAAAAGGCTGAAGAAGAGATAAGGAGTTTAGAGGAGAGACTGAGACAGACAAAAGATAAGCGGTTATATGCCCTAATTCAGGCTAAAAAAAAGGAATTGGAGAAAGAAGAAATAGAACAGGTTCAAAAGAATTTATTATATTTAAAGAGAGACTTTTTTGAATATAGTAATAGAAATTCCAGGTTGCTGGCTAGATCCACGCAGACAGAGAAGGCTAAGAATATGATAGGGACAATAAGAGATAAGTTAGGGAATAGATGTAATGTAATGAAAGATAAATTAAATATTTTTCAGGAATTTTATAAAGATTTATATACATCAGAGGCGCTTTCACAAGAAAAGATTCGGGAATATGTAGAAAGGAATTGGAAAATAAGACTGGATGATCAAGATAGGGAGTGTATGGAAGCTTTGGTTACTGATAAAGAAATTGAGGGAATTATTGGAAAACTAAAAGGAGGTAAGTCTCCGGGGATTGATGGTTTGGGGCCGGAATTTTATAAAATATTTAAAGATATTTTAATTCCTAGATTAAAAAAATTATTTAATAATATAATAGAAGGAGGAATGACCCCGCCATCGTGGGACCAGTCCCTGATTGTTTTAATACAGAAGCCAGGTAAGGACTCGACAGATCCAGCGTCATATAGGCCAATATCTTTAATAAATCAGGATGCAAAAATATTTTCAGCAATTATGGCTAAAAGAATGGGCACATTTATATTTAAATATATTAAAAATGATCAATGCGGATTTATTTCAGGTAGGAAAATGCCGAATTTAATTGTGAGAGTTATAAATATAATAAATATTATTAAAAAAAGGAACTTAAAAGCAGGATTATTAGCATTAGATATTTTCAAAGCCTTTGATTGCGTGGAATGGCCAGCGTTAAAAATAATATTAAAAACATTTGGGTTTGGACATAAATTTATGGGAGTGATTAATCAGATGTATAAAAATAATAAAGCGGAAATAATGGTTAATGATGGGTTAACGCAACAAATAATACTAGCTCGAGGAACTAGGCAAGGATGTCCACTTTCACCGATTTTATTTGCAATAGTTATAGAAATTTTAGCAAATGTAATAAGGGAAGATGAAAGATTAAAGGGGATAGGAAGAAAATATAAGATTAAAGTAAATATGTTTGTGGATGATACATTATTGACAATAGAAGATCCCCTAGAAAGTGGGGAGATGATTCAGAAACATTTGAGAGAATTTGGGGAAATTACAGGATTACAAGTTAACTGGGGGAAGTCAGAAATGATGTTGTATAACTATAACAAGGAAGAGATGGAGAAATGTAAAGCTAAGTTAGGATTAAGACATAAAAATATAATAAGATATTTAGGAGTTAATATAGATAAAGAATTAGAAAGAATAGAGGAACTTAATTTTGTAAGCTTAAGAAAAGAGGTAGGGGAGAAATTACAAACTTATAGAAAATTAAAACATTCTTGGTTTGGTAGAATAGCGGTTATTAAAATGAAGATATTACCTAAGGTTAATTTTTTGTTTAGAATGCTACCTATTAGAATTTCAGTAGCTGAGATTAAAAATTGGCAAAATATGATTAATGCATATTGTAACGGGGATAAAAGAGCTAGGATAAATAAGGGGTTATGGTATAAGACTCAAAAGAAAGGAGGTTTAGGACTTCCTAATATTAAGAATTATTATATTGCTAATCAGTTAAGATATGCTATTTATGCTATTTTAGGGGAACAAGACTTGGAATGGTTGGAATCGCAAACAGTAGAGATAGAATATAAATTGCGGAATATATTTTTTAATAAAATGCAGAAGAAAGAATGGAAGGTACTGGACAACCCATTATTGGAAAATATATTATCGATATGGGAGAAGTATAGGGGGAAGTTGATACCAGGGGATTCTCCGCTTGCCCCAGTGGTAGTAGTGGGAAACTTCCCAAGAGCATTAAGATCAGAGGTAGAAGTGAGACTGAAAGAACAAGCTATTTTAAAGCTAAGGAATTGGATGGGAAAGATGAAGGATAGTGAGCATATTAAAGATTTGTTTAAAGGACAAAAGATAGCGTGGTTCAAGTGTCTGCAACTGGTAAAATGGACAGAGGAATGGAGGATGAAAAATAAGAAATGTAGAAACAATACCAGATTTGAAGATTTAATTGAACAAATAGAAAAAAAGATGGAGCCAGAGCTAAGAAAGGACTCACTAGCGAGATATATAAAATTTTAATAGAGGAGGAATCTCAGGACTCACTTAAGGTTATAAAAGAGGTATGGGAAGAAGATCTAAGGGAAAAAATCAATGAAGATAATTGGGGGAGGATATGGAATGTAAGAATGTTGAAATTATTGTCGATTAGAATAAAGGAGAACTATTATAAGATAGTTTGGAGATGGTATCTAACACCTGTAAGATTTCACCAGATTGATAAAAAAGTGTCCAAGAACTGTTGGAGGGGATGTCAGGAGGTTGGGACCTATTTTCATATGTGGTGGAGCTGTGAACAAGTACAAAAATTCTGGGAAAGGGTTTTTAAAGAAATAAGTGATATAATTGGAAGTAAATTGGGATTAAACCCGAAGTTAGCTCTACTAGCAATATGGGATAGTGGGAACAAGCATATAATTAACAGAGAATTGGTAAATAACCTCCTGGCACCCGTCAGAATAATGATTGCTAGAAATTGGAAAGGGCAACAAAGTTATAAAATAGAAGATTGGTATAAAGAAATTTGGGATATAGCATTGAATGATATGTTGACATGTAAAATGAAAATAATGAGGGGAATGTCCAGTAAGAGTGATTTTGGAGATATATGGACTCCCTTTTTGGAATATGTTTTAAGATCGGGAAAGGGACAGTCGCCTTCAAAAGAATCATTAAAATTCTGGAAGGATGATGGATGAATGTGAGTAGGTCTCGGGGGGGGTGCACGGGGGTAGTTGAGGGAGTTAGTTTGTTTATATATTATGTATTATGTGTATGTTTGTTTTGTTTTGTTGAAAAACTAATAAAAATTATACAATAAAAAAAAAAACATTAAATATGTTTTGATTTAAAATACGTACATTAGGCAAAATTGCATACCGAATGCATGTATTAGGAAAAATGCACATAAAAAATGCATATGATTTTTTTGGGGGGGTCAATATGGGGGAAAAGACCCGAGTGAGGCTGATAGAATTATCATAGAAAAAAGGATGTTTCTGTATCAGTTTTTGAAGGTCTCAAACTATCAAAAAGATGAGTCTGTTGAAGTATAAACAGAGCTATAAAAACTGATGCATCTCTATGAGTTTATGAGTTAATCACGTTACTGTTTTCCTGGTGGCATAAGCAACAATACACAGCTTCGTTCCCAAAGAAAACAATGAGGGTGGGATGCTAACATTTTTTTCCTCTCCATTTCCAACCACATTTCCTCTTCTCATTGTAATTTCTCTCACGGTTGTGTTCTAAGGCTGTTTACAATAATAAGCTGGGAGAAATGAGGTCCTGAACTGAATAAACTGAGCGCAAATAGAAATATTTTTTTTGAGCAAAATGGTAGGATGGTTCAAATCTATGCTATGTTGTGTTTAGGGAAACTTCCCTGTTCTATATTTCTCCTGGGGTAGTATTCCTTACATGGAAGGTTAATGATTAAAATTAGTACACACATACACATAGAAGATGTATCTCCCAGTAATCTCCCAAGTAAGGGATCCCACCCCCAAAAATACCCACTCCATTTGCCTCCTATCATTATGCATCTGAATTCTTTTATTAGGTCAATCTGTCTTCTGAAATATCTTCCAACCAAATATGAACCATAGTGCCGGCAAGGGCAATATTTAGGAATTTTTCTTTTGAGAGTTGAAACGAGTTAGCAAAATGTTCACCTGTTGCAGCAAATACAAGAAAGAATCTTGTAGTGCCTGAACAATTAACTGATTTCCTGTGCTCTAGTATGTTAAAAGCTACAATACTTTTCACTGGAAAATCCCTCAGAGTCTAGTTCCAGATAACCACTCTGGGAATCTAGCAATGTCATTATTGCTTTGGTGGTCACGTGCTTCTATGTTTGGAAACGAAACAGGGCCACCTAAAAATTAAGTAAATTGGTTTCTACATGCTCAGGGGATTCTGTGGGTATAGCTGAAGTATAATACTTTGTACCACCACCACCACCACCACCACATAAAAGGACCCTAAAAAGGATTTGTGAGCTTCCAGAACCTAGTGAATGTTGAGAGTGTCAGTCAGTTGGTGGGGCAGAAGGGAGGGAAAAGAGGACATTGGCTGACACAAACCACCAATAGGTTTATTAAGTATCTTTGAGGTGGAGATTTGATTGAGGTGATACTCCAAACTCTTTCTGCAAATATTAATATCACTTAGAAAAATAGGCAAACCTATCCATGTATCTGAACAATTTCTGAGTAAAATAATTGGATCCTAATCATTGGACAATCCACAAAATGCACTAGAATTGGCCGTAGCCGTTTTCCCATTATTGTTCCTTTACTTCTGTGTGAGACACAATCACACACATCTCTCAAAAGACTTCTGGCGTGGAGATGTAGGGAAAGAACCATGTGGTTGCATCATTCACACAATCCTCCTAGATGCTGTTTCCTGTGGCAATGGAGGCCAGAGCAAACCTCCAGCTGCCACGGCCTCTCCCAAATGTATCACTCAGGGGGCATTTGAGAGAGTGACATGACATTGCTAGTGATTTTTTTTTTTTAAAAAAAAGCATACAAATAAAAAGTGAGGGCGAAGAACTGCTACCACTGAGACAGGTGGGGGAAATCATCAAAATGTGCCCCCTCCCCCGTTCACTACAGACTCACCTCTAAAATTTAACTATTTGCCTATATTGCTATGCACATCTCTTCCATCACTGTGCAGCTCTCAGTGCTACAGTGAGCTCAACATTATTGTAGAGCTGATTACTTCTAGTTAGGGATGGACAAATCTGTGACTTTCCATTCCCCATTATCTAACGATCTATCAATCTATCGATATATGGATGCCTCTACAAGAGTGATTTAAAGCTCTTTCAAGGCGCATTAAAAATTTGACCTCTACAAGAACGGAGCGCAATTCGGGGGTTGAGGCACTTTTTCTGTCCGATTATGCGCATTATCGAATGCACATTAAATAGCGAGTTTTAATTTACTACAGCAGTTAAAGCGCCTTATGACCATGTAAACACGCGATTCTCTGCATTAAACACCTCTAAACACCGTTATTAAACTCTGGTAAGGCAACCAGCTATGCGTTTAACCACCTCCTGCATATAGTGATTTGCTGTAAAAGCGATTGTGAGAAGATGCGCATAATCGGACAATCAGGCGTCAAACCGAATTCTTGTAGAGGGAACCTATAAATGAAGATCCTTCTCTTCTGAATTTGAACTTTGTGAATTTTGTAATTTCATATAAAAAATGAATTCAAACCGAAAGTTCACCACCTTCATCAGCTGCATTCAATAGGCATATCTGCTCCCAGCCTGGAGACAACCATGATGTCTCTGCCTGCCATGGAGCTGTTAAAGGTGAGAAGACTGTCAGAAAAAAAAACAGGTGGCAGCAAGCCTAATTCAACAGTAACGTATTGAATACAAAGGGATCCAAACCCAGACATTTAAGATAAAGCACTCAGAGCCCTGTGCCTCAGATTATTATTATTTTTAATCTCAAATACTTTTTGTCCTGAAATTGGACGACTTATGAATTCGGGTAAAGGGCTATCAAAACCAAACTGAAATGAAATCTTCACCCATCCTGACTTCCAGTCCACCCTTTGGAGAACTGAGTGCATCCTGATATTTTAGAAACTGATAATCATATAACCATGTTCTTCAAGGTCTCAGAGTATACTATCTAAGATCCATTAACTGGAGGTACTGAGAACTGAACCTGGGACCTTTGCCATGAACATTATTTACTACGAAGCTCTAGTGCATCCCAATAGCAGTGTGTGCCAATATTTTCTACGCAACTGCCCAATACAATTCAATACACTGAATTGCACTATATATCTTAGCTGCTGAGTTTGAAGATGTCTGCTCCCTTTTGGCACTTTTTCCTGCTTTAGACCCACATTACACTTTTTACACCACAACAAAAATAGAATCTGTCTTTCTGTCTGTCTCTCTACTTGTCTGTCTTCCTTTCTTAGATTGAACATTTTCTTTATAAAAGCACAGCAATTATCTCTCTCTAGTTTCCTCTTTTTTCTTCCTCTCCCTTCATCGAAACAAGAAAAGGCCCTTTTGTAAAGAATAAAAGATACAATTCTTCTGCAATTACTTTCTCACACACTTTTGGGAATGTGTTCAATGCAGGGGAGGGAATACTTGCTGAATGATCACACAGGTATTTGCTGCATTCCAGTGATTACTTTGCTCTATTCACACATCATCCCATGCGTAGGGCATTTGTGTGGCGAAGCAAGAGTGGAATCACACTGTGAGCCCTGCCCCCAACAACACATCCCTGGACTAGCCCCACCCCTGGTAGCCACACAATGAGCACGGATGTCTGCAAAGGACACCCTGTGCATGATCAATGGCTCGTGTGTAGAATTCCATGTGATTGAGATGGCTGGGTGTGTCCTGATAGTGTGGAGCCCCCATGTGGGAGCAGCTGTTTATGCATAGGGCTTCCTTTGCAGACACCCGCACACAATGGCCACATCTTTGCAGTGGGATGACCCTGAGAATGCAATATTGAGAGCGGGGCCAGCAGCCTCACCCTCTCCTGCTTCACCATGTGAGTGCCCCACAAGCAGGCTTCCATAGATATATGAGGACTGGCACCCTGGGATTTTCTCCCATTTATCTATTATCCTTGGAGATGGAAAATGCTAAATGAGTTATTAAGCAGAGGCTACTGGATATAGGTCTACAGGAGTTGCGAGGAGAGGCACAAGGTCCATGTTGCTCCCAATCACGGGGACTCACAGACTTTGCCTTCAAGGGGAAAATGGAATACCTGGAGTTGTTAACCATTCCAAAACATAGGAAAGCATTCTCCCTGGCTAGATTTAATGTCATCCCCTCCAAATTGCTGGAAGGTAGATTTAAGAATATTGCCCATGTAACAACACAGAGGTGGAGACCATCACACATGTGTTGTTCTGCTGCAGCTTTTACACTGAGGCTAGGAATGACCTGTTACGACCGATCACTCAGTGGCTCAATTCGGACGACACAATAAACAACTGGGGTGGGGGAAATAATCGTCAGTTGTTTTGACTATTGTGTCATCCGAATGCTGCCATAGTCAACGCAGCGCTGATCCTAATCCACACCACAGTTGATTATTTATTACCATGTTGTGTGGGGAGTACTCCCTAGATGAACAACTGTAAAGTTGATTATTACCCCACCATTGACTATCGTGTCATCCGAATTGAGCCAGTATTTCCCAGGCCGTTCCTTAAAAATATTAAAGATGAATCTTCTCCAGGGCAACAATCAGACTATTACTGTGCAAATCTCAAAATTTCACTCATCTGCGATATACTGCAGGGCCCAAATGGGAGTTTGATTAAGCGAGAACGTTGATTTATGGGATGATTATGTGTGTTGATTTTAATTGTGTCCCAAATATGGTTTTTGTTATGCTATTAGTTGCATTGTTGACTGTATATTTAATGTAAAGTACTAACGATGTAAGATAATAGAGCCCAAACAGGGAGTGTAAACTAATTAGAATGACGGACCTATGCCTAATTCTATTTTAATTGTTTATCTTGTGCTTACTGATATGCTGTAGTACTATTTGCATACCAAATGAGCTGTACAATTGGTCTGTTGACTGTAAATAAAGTTATACATATATGAGGTTATTATGTCCACATGGGCATTTTCATTCATTTCAACACAAGGGGAAGCTCTTTGGGGGTGGTAAGCTTGAACCTGGAATTGCTTTCCCTCCAGTGCAGTGAGCCGGAAAACTTTCTCACGTTGAGTATACACAAACCACTGGCTCCCCACTTTTTGGGGGGGTCACAATTCAAGGTGCTTGTTAGAAAGCTGTATGAAAAAAACCCCACATTGATTGATTGTTTGTTTATTTATTTAGATCCATTATGCTCTCTATGATTCACTGAGGACATCTCCTTAATGAACCCAGATTGGTTCCAGATTTACACTAGGGCCAGATCTACACCAACTGTTTGAAAGCTGTATATGGAGCGTGTCCTGGGCCCCAACAGTTGTCACCGCTGTTATAAACTGTTTTAAAGCAGTAGTGTAGATCCTGCTTAGATCAACTGCACTGGTGGATGTGAACTTCTCCACCCTTTCCTTCCCATGGCAGCCCCTCCAGCCCTCTAAAAATGCTACACAACAATACAGGAGATGGGGAAGTGCAGGGGGGATCCCCTTCATATAACACTGGTCTTGGAAGGAAGTCAGGCAGGCAGGCAGGCAGGCAGGCAGGCAGGCAGAAATTGGCTTACATGTAGACTCCAATGCAAATAGGCAGGGAGGGAGGGAGGAAGGAAGGAAGGAAGGAAATAAGGGAGGGAGGGAGGAACGCAGACAGGAAGGGAGGGAGGGAGAAAGCAAAAAGGCAGGGAGGAAGGCAGGAAGGCCTATATGCTTCTGGTCAGAATTCAAGGTGTTGGTAATGACACTTAAAGCCCTAAACAGCTTGGGACCTTGATACTTGAAGGAGCGCCTCTCCCTATATATGCCTGCCTGAGACTTGAGATCGGTTGGAGGAGCCCTCCTCTACATCCCACCAATGTCCTATGGTGGAATATGGGAGAGGGCCTAGGGTGACCAGATAAAATCCAGGTCAGGGCTCATGTAACTTTAAGAGTTGTAGAGAAAAGGGAATTTGTATGCAATTAGTTCCTGGTGAAATTCCCTCTTCATCACAAAAGTTAAAGTTGCAGGGGCCCTGCCTTCTTTTGTATCTGGTCACTCTAGTATAGTGCCTGCAACTTTAACTGTTGCAATGAAGAGAGAATTTCACCAGGAACTAATTGCATGCAAATGAAACTGGCTGAAATTCCCTTTTCTCTACAACTGTTAAAGTTACATGAGCCCTGACCTGGATTTTATCTGGTCACCCTACTTTCTCTGTTGTGGCATCCTGGCTGTGGAATGCCCTCTCCTTGGAGGTCCAACTGGCGCTGGCCTCATTTCGGTGCCAAGTTTTTTTTAAAAAAGGAAAAAAAAGGCCAAATTCACCATGGTTGCAAATAGTTTAAATTGTTTCTAATGCTTTTAAATTCTATACTGGTTTTAGCTTGATTAATTATTTGTTTTTAGCTGTGTGTATTTATTGTTTTATACTGTTTGTACGATTTCATCTGTATGCCACCCTGAGATCCCAGTAATATAGTGTGGGCTACAAATGTTTTAATAAATAAAATATTTATTTATTTATTTATTTATTTTATTCCATTTATATACTGCCCCATAGCCAAAGCTCTCTGGGCAGTTTACAAAAATTAAAAACTTTGAACAATCAAAACACCGATATACAAAATTTAAAGGCATAAAGCATAAAAACAAGTTAAAATTACAATATCCTTCTGGGTGGAGACCTTCTGTGAGCAGAGTCCTTCATCTCATAGAAGGCAAGCCCTGGATCCAACCTCCCATGTTTGCATTGGGATCACTGAGCCAAACTTTTTTTTACTACCATTTACAGAAATTTAAATCAGTTGCTCCAAATTTGGTAGTAATTTAGGAACAAAGAAAAACAGGCTATTTGATTACCATGCTCTGGTACCAAAGGTGCAAGTGTATTACACCAGGCTATGTTATAAACAGCACAAATGGATATGGAAGTGCTTTTGTGGTGTGCTGACGCTGAGCTGTAATGATTCTGGCCCGCAAAAAGATGACACGTATGGATTTTCACTTTGGGATTATGGCTAATCTTTTCTCCTCCATTCCACCCTAATGCTAAATTACATTTGTTACATACAGTCTAGACTGGCAAATACAGACATTAATCGAGCTTCAGAAATATATCACATGGACATTATTACAGCTATAACTTTGGAAACAATTCTCTCTGAGTTTTTGATGATCTGTGAGGTGTTGGCATGCCGTTTGATTTTGTTAAGATGGCACACAGCTTTATGTTATTCTGATTGCATCATAAATCTGCATGGCACCCCCTTATTAATATTTGCAAATAAATAAATGGTGTATGATCACTTCATAAAGATTACAGTAACCTGTAATCACTATTGCAAAAGCAATGATACAACAGGTCTGTTTTTATTTTGCCAGGTCAGCTCGTATAACTTGGATTCCTTATATTGGCATTTGCAAAGAAAAGGGCTGAGTGTAGTCAAAGAAGCGAAATTGTGCTTTTAGCGTCTCGGATGGGCAAAAGAGCCAATCGTTCCAACTAGGGATGGTGAATCTGTCAGTTTCGTTTTCTCCCACGTTCTAATATGGGAGGCAGGGATCATATTCTCACCCATCTGTACCAGCCAATTTCCATAGGTACTGTACACCTATTCCTAGCATGGAGAGTGCCATGAGGTACCTGCCTGCCATTTTGCTGTTGAAGATGAGGAGCCTGTCAGAAAAAAAAAGAGGTGGCAGCCCTAATTCAGCAGAAACAGGTGGATGTAGAGGGATTCACAGGGCAGTGCCAAACTGTGCCATTCCGTTTGTACAAATGATGCTGAGCTAATGGAAACTGGGTTCCAAACAATGTGCAAGAGGAGAATCCAGCTAGTTACATTTCCACAAACACAGTTGTGCATGTGGTGTACATTAAGCTTTTGCAATTCCTTGCACAGGACTTTTGTGCAACCCATTGTGCAACCAGTCGCACATCCCACTTGAGCAACCTGGCGTGCAGCCAGGCAACTGTTAATGCTATTGAAAGATTCGGCAGCGCTCGGCTTGAGCTATTTGAATTTGTGGAATGACCACTATTAGAAACTGCCCAAAGCCAGACTTTTAGGAGCAGAGCACTCAGTACCTTGGGACTGGATGGACAAACCTGTGAGTTTTGATTCCACCCACATTCATTTTAAAAACAATCTTAACTTCTTTTCATCCTGAATATGGAGAACTTTGTGAATTTAGGTCAATTCTTATTAAAAATCAAAGGGAACCAAAACTCTCACCCATCCCCAATTCTAACTTCTGTTTTTGTCAGTGGAGGAAGTGGCGTGAGGCAGGCATCTATGGAACAACCTTTATCAACCTTGAGCCAGGGGTGGATGTACTATCTCCTGCTAAGGTGCTCAGGAGCAGGTCAGGAATGCTGAGAACTGTAATCTAAAATATCTGGAGGAAACCAGGTCGAGGAGGACTGCATGATGTCCGAAAACAGATTGCACTGGTGGAATAATCCCTTGTTTTTATTTGTTTGTAAAGAAAAGTAGAGGCTTTCACCCCTGGCATGTCTCAGATCTAGGTTTTTTTAAATAATAATAATAATAATCAAACATTGGCAATAGCAACCCTTGCTGCACACAGCCAGCTCCATACCTGGACTTTTATATTCGCAGCAGATGTCTTGACAGATATTTGCAAGAGTAGTTGTGTCTGTTGAATAGGCTGCTGAAGCTCTTAAGGGTGCAATCCTATGCATGTTTAGATAGCAAGAGAGAGAGAGAGAGAGAGAGAGAGAGAAGTCCTGCAACCCCCAGCATGAAATCCGATGCATGTTTAGACAACAACAAGCCCTACAACTCCCAGGATGGCTAGCTGGGGAATGCTGGGAGTTGGAGGACTCTTTTCTGTCTAAACTTGCATATAATTATGCCCTAAAGTAGCAGAGTCCCATGTGTACATCAGAATAATTGGCTCAGATTGTGAAGCATTCATGAGGAGACATGTCCTGTTCAGTTGAGAGACACAGGAATGGCACTATTGGAGCAGAGCAACGGTGTTTCTGCAATGGTCAACCACATGCTTCATGAATCTGACCATAGGCATCATGGACCAGATCTACACCAAGCAGGATATGACACTTTGAAAGTGATTTGGAAATGGTATATGGAACGTGTCCTGGGCCCCATCAGTTGTCAATGCCGTTATAAACCAGTAGGGTAGATCCTGCCCTGGTATTCTGAATGGCACTTCCGTATTACTTTTCTTTGCAGCATGTTAAGGCAAATGTGGAGGTTTCTCCTTGGGCAACATATCCAAAGAATTTTGAAACAAGAAAAAAAAAGTTGTGTTAAGAAGTATTTGGGAGGTTTCTCTAAGCTTTGTATACCCATTTCTACCTTTGTGCCCTTCTCATATTTGTTCAACTCAACTACCTTCTTGCAGTAGCCACAAGGTATCGTAACACAATCACAACTGATCAATGAGCCATCCCATTCTTTGTGAATAGCATGAAACTGACTTGCTGATTAATTCCCTGCATTCATGCATTGTACCGATTAAACAACATTCATACATCAGAACCTGAGCTTTTATATCCAGTGATTACAAATTCAGTAAAGTATTCAAAATGGTCTGGCTTATGCTACAAAAATCTGAGGAATAAATATAGCTACATACAATCTGTGGCTTTACTGCTGGCAAAATGAGGCTTGTTTCTCATGTTTAATGATCTGGAAATGACTTCAGTGTGGCCCAAGCAGCCCAATCAATATGTTTATACAGCGGAATGCAAATCACGTTGTTGCATGCTATTGATGAGAAGGAGAGACTCTTCTTTAACGGCAGCATTGTTCTGTTCCTCCCAGTGTGATCAATGGTTTCCTTTCACAGAAGAAAATGAACGATCATGATTTATTACCTGGCCATTTCTTCAAAATGTTCCACTTGGTGACTCTATCCAGGGGGAAGGAATACTGACTACAGAATAGTCATCTCACGCCCTCCAAACCTGCCACAAATAAAACAGGACAACCCCCCCCCCCCCCCGCATGTTGATGTTTTTAATTGCAATTTTAGATTCACCATTTTTCACTCACAAATATGGAAAGGTAATACTCCATTAGGTGAAAACAGAAGACTTCCTAATGGAGTATTACCTTTCCATATCTGTAAAAACAGTGGGCTGATACCCAGTTTGATGCAATCGGTGGCTTCATCAAATTAAGGGGGGTGGGAGAGAAAACTGATGATTGGCGAAGAGGGAGGGAAGGCTGCACACCTCCTTCTTGACCAAATGTACATAATGTGGCAGGTAGGAATGGGTGAATCTGTCCGTTTCACTCGATCCCACATTCGTATTTTTAAAATCCCAAGTTCTTCCTCACCCAACTACGAAGAACATTGTGAACTTTGGTCAATGAGTGAAATGGAAATCTCACTCATACCAGCCAAATTCAGCAGGTACAGCTATTCCAAGCATGACCATGCTGTACTTGCCTGCCAGCAGTTAAAGATGAGGAGCCTGTCAGAAAAAAGAGGCGGCAACCCTGATTTGGCACTAATGGGGTTGAATACACAGGGATTCAAATCTAGAGTTTGAAGAACAATGCTCTTTTTGCTTTTGACTTGGATAGACAAATATTTCCTCCCCCCTCCGCTATTCTCTTTTTGTTTTTTAATCCCAACTTTTCATCCTGAATATGAAGAACCTTTTGGTAAATTCTTATCAAAACTGAACGAAAACAAAGTACTCACCCATTCCTGTTCAGCAGTAGTAGAGTGTTTCCCTCCTTCCTAGTCCATAGGCATTAGTGTATGTGGGGAGCACATATTTTCAGCTGGTGTTTTTTAAAAAATAAATAAATAGATAGATACATATTTTTCCAAGACTAAATTTGCACAAAATTGTGTTTTTCTTTTTTTTTAAAAAAAAGTAACACCTGCAAGTCTGCAGAACCCATGCAACTCAGGAAAAGCCAGACTCCTGCGGAATCTGAGAGTCAGATTCATAGAAATCTGAACTAATTTGATTCTCTTGCAGATTTCTCCAACAGCCCGAAACCGAGGGCTGTCTCCACATTTTATTGCATATTGTCAGTTTCAGTAGAACATGAATCGCTTGTCAAACTGCACTCAACACTTCCTCTTCCAAGGAAATGTGTGTGAAATTGAACTGCCAATGTGTCTTGCACTGTATGTTTTTATTTGGTGTTTATAAGTGGATTTATCATGACCCCCACCCCACAAAAAAAAAAAAAGCAGTCCTACTTTATTGCTGTACAGCAAAGGGGTTGAATTTCAGGCCCGCAGACAAAATCTGACCTGCCTGGGGTCCCAATCCAGCCCTCTGGTGTTCCCTGGCTGGTTACACCCCTTCCCTAAACCCCACACCCAACTGATATGGTGGTTTCTCAGCTTCCCCACAGCTTCCATTCTTAATGCCCCTCCTAAGGCTTAGTTACTAGCAGCAAGAGTAATACACTCAACTATGCTGGTATATTGGCTCCACCTCTTTTTCCTTTGGAACTACCAACCACTTGAATGTGGCCCTGAGAACTAGGCTTTGTAGAACACATGGGGGGGCACCCCACAAGTTCAACAAGCCCTGCTCACGTGGCTCCACTTCAAGGCGGCCATGCAAGCCTTTTCTGAGCACCCAGGAGGCTGTGCGAGCCTTCCGAGCCCTTGACAAAGCATGCTTTCAGTGGCTTCTGGAAAGTATGCAATTCCCTTGGCTGCATCGTTAGCTAAAGGCACGCCGGGGGAATTGTGCACTTCCCAGAAGCCCTAGAAAGCACACTTTGGCTCCCCTCATGTGCCAATTGCGGCCTTAAAAGCCCTCTCAATGCATGGTTGAGAGGGCTTTTAAGGCCCTGATTGGCGCAGAGGCCTTTGGAGTTGAAGGGGGAAATACATGATTTCCCTAGCCTTGGGAAATTGTGTGTTTCACCCAACCTGCCGATGGGGGCCTTAAAGGCCCTGTTAATAGGGCCTTTAAGGCCCCCATCGGGGGGGGGGAGAAACAAGCAATTTCCCCAAGGCTGGGGAAATCATGCATTTTCCCCCTCCATTCATTTCCCCAGCCTTAGGGAAATTGCATATTTTCCCCAGCTGCATTAACGGCAGCCACCATTAACATGGGGAGGGGGGAAGGACAAAGGGTGTGGGTCAAGACAGACCCACACTGACCACTCTCGAAGAGCAGTTGGGCGCAGACCCATCCTAGGGGGTGTCCGCTTCCCTTGCGGGCCCAGTTGAAATTTCGATGCAATACTACTGAGAGTTGCTGTGAAATGGAATCCAGCCCTTGGTGAGCAGTTTCTGGAGAGTGGGAAAGGGAGGTGGTGTCTTTCTTGAAGCTTCCTACTATAGTACCAGAAAATGTGGTTTCCAAACTCACTATGTGCATTTGTAGGGTGACCAGATCACCCGGGGTTTCCCGGTCCTAACCGGGAAACCTAGGCCGATCCAGGCCAACCGGGGGGCAGCGGGGGAAAACCGGGTTGGTGGGGGGTCACGCAGTGAGCGGCGACGAGTGGCGGTTGACCCGGCGGCGGTTGCGGCAGAGGAGCCCGGGAAGCGGCCGCACCTGCTGAGGCGGCCACTTCCAGGGCTCCTCCGCCACTGCCTCCGCCAGGTCCTCCACCGCCGGGTCCTCCACCACCGCCAGGTCCTTCGCCGCCACTGCCGAGCTCATGAGGCCAGAGGCCATGCGGAAGAGGTGGGAGAGGGGCAAGTACATCACTTCCGGATCCAGCCCTCTCCCACCTCTTCCGCCTCTTCTGCGCGGCCTCTGGCCTTATGAGCCTGGCGGCGGAGGACCTGGTGGCAGCGGAGGACCTGGAGGCTGACCCGGTGGTGGGGGTGGGGGACCAGGTGGTGGGGGACCCGGTGGCAGCAGCGGGGGACCTGGGGGCGGCAGCTGACCCAGCGGGGGCGGCAGTGGAGGACCCGGCGCAGGCGGTGGAGGAAGAGAATTCAGTAGGTCCAGGCTGGTGTTTTGGGGGGATGGGTGGCTTGGTGGGGGGGTTGTTTTGGGTGGGGGGGTGGCGGGGGGACAGGGATTTTGTTTTCCAAAATCTGGTCACCCTACGCATTTGCCCATCCTAATTGCCAGCTTCAGGACATTATGAATTCTTAGGGTCTCAAAGGAGCTAATGCCGTCTCCCCTTTTCTCTTTTGTGTAACATTTACTGTCTTAAATACTGCATACTTAAGGAACCTAGGGAGAAATTATCACCACATTTCACTGTCATTGATAGGCACCTGACCACCCTGAGTTTTAAGAGAAAGAAGGGGAGACTCAAGATTACAGCCTTCATCCTAGGAAAATCAGAGAGTGCAAAATATTGTGGTTCTCTATGGTGAGAATCTAGCTTCTTCTTTTAATTAATTCACAGGTTTATAAAGGCCCCAGTGAACTTTGAATCAGCAGCATGGCTCATTTGAATTAATTCTAAAATGCATGTGGAGAGCAGAGGTAGTCTAGTCATCTCCATTTTTATTGAATGCATGAATTTTAATTACTGAACTAGGTGCCGACAAACTTCATTATGAAGTGAGCATCAAGGGCAGCTGCCATGTGGTTAAAATAGTCTATAGCACATTGATTCCATTTTCAAAATCCAGTTTAAACATATAAAATCAATACTTAATTGCCATTCTTTCATGATGTGTCTTAGTCTAAGAGAGGCTGATGGCAATTTGCAAGCTTCACAGCTAAGCAGAGATTTCTACCCCACTGTTTCTTGCTGAGGACCAATGCTCTCTCTCTCTCTCTCTCTCTCTCTCTCTCAGGGATGCTGAATCTCTTTCAGCCTGAGGGCTAAATTTGATTTTGAAGAAGCTCTTGTGGGCTAAGTTCCAGTGAGGGGAGGGCCAAAGAGAGAAGGACCAGGGCCAAAAATAACAGCATAGTTTAGCTTGAGGCTCTTTTGGGGCCTGTTCAGATGACACACTAAACCATGGTTAGGCCACCAACCCCTTTGCAGCAAATAGTTAGTGAGTGTGATTAAACTGTGGTTATGTAGCCACCATGGTTTGGAATGGTTCACACAACACACTAAGGCCCTTTCTACACCATAGGGGTGTAGAGGTAGGGAGGGTGCTCGCAGAAATACCCAATACACACCATCGGTGCACAGGGACCAGCCAGGGGGCATTCCTAAGCCTTAGGGGAGGCATTTCAACCTTCTGAAATGAGGAGAAAATTGTGCAAAATCCAGGAAAACATCAAATGAACAGTATTCAGGGGAAAGGGGTGGGACCATCTGGGAAATCTCAGGGAGCCAGATTAGGTTCCCAGGGAGACCAGATTCGCCTACCCTCCAAGCCTGAGGTTCTGCACCCCTGCACTATCTCACTATCCCCCTTTACACAGAACACTGTTGGATCAACCCCTGACATACTGCTGGCTCTATGCTCCCCCCCCCTCCCAGATATTCACAATGCTGGAATGGAGGAGAGGAAATAGCAAAGTATATTTTTGTGTGGTAGGGAATATGCTGTAAGTAGGCTGACCAGATAAAATCCAGGTCAGGGCTCATATAACTTTAACAGTTGTAGAGAAAAAGGAATTTCAGCCAGTGTCATTTGTATGCAATTAGTTCCTGGTGAAATTCCCTCTTCATCACAACAGTAAAAGTTGCAGGGGCCCTGCCTTCTTTTGTATATGGTCACTCTAGTATAGTGCCTGCAACTTTAACTGTTGTGATGAAGAGGGAATTTCACCAGGAACTAATTGCATACAAATGACCCTGGATGAAATTCCCTTCTCTCTACAACTGTTAAAGTTACATGAGCCCTGACCTGGATTTTATCTGGTCACCCTAGCTGTAAGGAATGCTGGCAGGGGATATGATGACTGCGCTTTAAAAACAGGTGGCTAAGCTTGGGCCTTCATGGGAGCCACACGACACCTTCTCCAGAGCTCAGTCTGTCCCACTTCATTGGGCATGTGTGAACACACTATGTGTATGGTTGAGGCACTCAGCACATGCCTAGAGTTTCTTTCTTTTACGATTTCACTCCATTTTTTTTTTAAAAAATCATTATATGGTGATAAAAATGAAATACTGCATTGAGAGGGACCCATCACCATCACCTCGGAATGTGAAGTAAGTTTAGGAGGAGGTTAAAGTTTCAAAACCACTGCATTAGACTATGGGCGTCATCAGACGAGTGTTTTATTTCACGATCATTACTCCCCACTTATAGATGTTCATGGATGCTTTTGACAACGACGCCTGCCTCCCATGTGTCTCTCGCTTCTTGCCTTCTTTCTGTCACAAAACAGACCCCTTTAAATCTGATTTAAAAAAAAAAAAAAAAATGTGCTGCCATTTCCTGCTATATGCAGGAAAAGTGTCGCGATGAAAATGGCGACTGAAAGGGCCACATGGTCATTGTTTACTTCCTCTTTCTTCCCCTGGGTGAAGAACAAGGAAGTATCATGGGACAGGAGCGGGGATGGGGAAACGATGGTAAGGAAATGTGACCCCCCCCCCCCGCCCAGTCTGATGACGCTCTATAACCATCACATATATTTTACCGGAAAAGTATATTGAAACGTTATGTAAATACCAATAAGAGCCTTCCTGGATTTCAGGCAATCATTCTGCTGGTTTAAATCAGCTTCCTAATGCCTGCCCTCACCTTTCTCAGGTGATCAAGGTGATTAGGCTGCACCATCAATGTAAGCAAAGAGGGCTGAGATGCATGGTTCAACAACAGGGGAAAATTCAACAGGTGCAGCATTTCCTATCACCAAAACACCATGTAGAAGGGAAGTGTATCTATTCAGGAATCCTGAACAGATAGGGCCCAGTATTGTCAGGGGGAGCAGGGAAAGTAGCAGTCCAATTATCTCACTGAGGATCGGGGCTGCAGTTTCTGAATCCCCACATCAACATCTCGACTAGACTGCTTTGCATCTCTGTGTGAACCAAATGATTATTGTTGGCAGCCCGCTGCTATTTGTCCTGTTTACCTTACACACTCCTGGGCAAGCACTAATTGGCTCTGAAGAAGAGTATTTCAGGTTTGCTCTGATTAGTTTCATATCATATTTTACTGATCAAACAGCTGTCAAAAACAATGGATGTGCGTTACTGGTCTTGCATGGTATATGGTTTTAACAGTTTTCCCCCTTTAAATATTAGGCAACTTTTCTTCCCCCTGTTTTAAGTGGCTCCATGATGCATCCTCATTTGCAATCATCTTTTGTTGCAGTTGACTGATCTTTGCCTTTGAAGTGCAAAAAAGATCAGAGCAGTTACATACTTACTGTTTTCCCCAACTGCACTGCAGAGAGTTAGTCCAATTTGGCTTTTAATGGAACACACTGCAAGGTACAGGCTGAAAACTGTCAAAGGAACATCGATCTTTTCCCTCCACAAAAAAGGGGTCGAAGACAAACCTTTCCTGACTGAGAATATTTTACAAATCTAAATAATAATGATAATAATAAAAAAAATGAGATTCCCGCCCCTCCCCGGGACTGAGTGACTGCAGAAGTGTAAGATAAAAAAGTGCAAGATAAATTCCAGTGAGCTTGATGATGAATTTAATACAAACAAAGAAAAAGCAACCCAGAATACTCTCTGGGTTTATAAAAAATCTGCCTGGGCCCGCAAGGGCAGCAAACGCCTCTGCATCAGCCCTCATGGGCCCAGACGGACACCTAGCGGATTTTTGCCCCAATGCCAAGGCTGCAAATCAGGGTAGAATTGTTCCACCCTTACCTGCACCCTTTGTCATCCCCCCCGCTTGCATCAATGGTGTCTGCCATTAATGCAGTGGGTGAAAATATGCAATTTCCCCAAGGGGAAGTTGCGTATTTTCTCCGACCACTCTAGTGAAGGGAGAAAATGCACCATTTCCAGACTCTTGAGGAAATTGCATTTCTTTCTCCCCCATGCCAATCGGGACCTTAAAGGCCCTATTAACAGGGCCTTTAAGAGACCCATTAGCGGGGGGGGGAGGGAGAAATGTGATTTCATCAAGACTGGGGAAATTGCATATTTTCCCCTCCATTCTAACGGTGGCAACCAGGGGAATTGCATGGAGAAAGTTTTAAGAGAGACTTTAAGGCCACGGTTGGCATGGGGTGGAGGCAAAGCGTGCTTTCTGGGGCCTCCAGAAAGTGCACAATTCCTCTAGCCAAACTAATGGCATGCTGGGGGAATTGCACACTTTCCAGAGGCTCTGGAAAGTGCACGTCACTGAGCGCTCAGCTGGGCCGGCTCCCACAACAGCGCCAGTCAAGCGCCTCATGAGTTCTCAAGGCCCTATTCAGACTGGAATGGAATAATCTCCTAGGATCCTGTCAGGAAAAAGAAAAGCAACAATTCTAATCTTTCAGGTCAATCCTATACCTCAGGAATGGAGAGACTTTTAGAGCCCAAGAACCAATTCCACTCTGAGAATGGTCTCATTATCCAACCCCATTTCCTTCTGAGCTTTCTCCTGAATGGATACAAGGAGAGGGTGTCCGCTTACACAAACGAAGGTGTGAGCAATCAATTTTGTCAAATTCACACACACACACAGAGGGGAAAGAGAGAGAGAGAGAGAGAGAGAGAGAGGATTTCTCCAAATCACAGCACCAGGAAACAGACATGGACTGGACACATTTTGCTTTCAAAAATCTCTATATTTATGGACTTAAAATGTGCTCTGCAGAACAGGAAAATTGTATCTGATCAAATGTGTGCATTTGAGAAGTGTGCAAAAAATATGCTGCCATTTTAAAAAAATGCATACAAACATACTTTAGTCAATGGATAAATTAAAAATGTGCACTATTTTTTAATAAAATAGGTACGTAAATTAAAAATGTGCACTATTTTTTAATAAAATAGGTACAAAAACGTGCTGTTTTTTTAAAAAAGCATGCAAAAATATACATATGGAACTGGCACACAGCAGATTTGGATGAGGGAAATGGAAGGCGTCTGCAGAAATTAACCTGGCACATCTACCAACCACTACTTGCGTATTGCTTTGAGAGAGAGAGGGAGGGAGGGAGAGGGAGTTTGTGACATACGTCAGCATATTTATTTGTTCCTCCTACCCCAACTAGAGATTTGGTGGTCCAACTTTTCTCTTGGTTCTAGACACAACCTAACTGAGCACATAAATGTCACCAAAACTCTGGCCTGGAAGTGAACTTTCTGCATGAAAAACAATGTTGGCAGGGCATCCTTCAATAGATTCAGTTTCTAGTCATCTCGGCTCTAATGCTTCAGAAAAAAGGCAGGTGGCAGAATAACACCATATTCTGTGCATAGAGTTCTTCCCTAGTTTATAATATAACAGTCATTCCACCTATTGGCTTCCTCACACTCAGACTGAAGGATATGTAAACCTTCTGAGAAATGTTGCTGGTTTTATTGAAGCTCATGTTTGCTCCCCTCAAAGCCTTTGCCTGAGGATGAATCCCCAAATTCACTTAGAATGTTGCTGTAGGCAAAATCCAGTGAACTAGGATTTTATGTAACCCACCTAGGAAACTTTGGTAGTCATATCTGCATTTCTTCTTCTTCTTTTGCTTCCCTCAACGTTCCTTTGGTGTTTTCATCTAAGGCAGACCTGCCTCAATGTTACTTTGAATTTTGCCTCAGGTGAAATTCTGGTGGCAACTCTGTGTTAGACCTGATTCAACAGATGTTTTCTGAGCAGCACATGTCACTTTTGCATAGGGATGGACACATCTGTCAATCCCATTTCCGCTCAGTTTCTCATTTTCCCCATCTCAAGTTATTTTTGTCCCATATCCCCATCAGTTTGTGACTTCTTCTTTTTAAAGTCTATATGAAAGTGTGTGTGTATATTCTTAATATATGCAAGTTTACCCTATATATATATATATATATATATATGCCGTTTTCCTGAATGCAACCCTATTTTGTGCATTTTTTTGCATAATATACACAATTTTGTGCACACATCAGCCTAGTATACTCAGTTTTTGGGGGGGGGCTTTTGAGAACTGAGAAGTGTAAATACAAAAGAATAAAGGTGTTCTGGAATTAACTTGGTAAGTTTTTCTTATTGAAATGCAACCTGAACTTAATTATCCTCCATCCCTTCTTTTGAATGGTCTGGCTCAATGCTGCCATGAAAACTTATGAAACAGGAGCCACATGGGAAAGCTGTGATAATGTCATGATTTCCCATCTCAGCACCACACAGCCTTGATAAACAGTTATGTATTCACACACCTCTCAATTGCATTCATTTCTCCTAGAACCATCTCTGTCACTTGAGGCTCAGGTGGCCTCAGTGGCACAGAGTGCCTTCTACCAACTTCGGTTGGTGGCCCAGCTATGCCCCTATCTGGACAGGGACAACCTGGCTTCAGTTGTCCATGCTCTGGTAACCTCCAAGTTAGATTACTGCAATGCACTCTATGTGGGGCTGCCTTTGAAGACAGTTCAGAAGTTGCAGCTTGTGCAAAATGCAGTGGCCAGATTGATAACAGGAACCAGAAAGTTTGAGCATATAAGACCGATTCTGGCACCCTTGCATTGGCTGCCTGTATGTTTCCGAGCCCGGTTCAAGGTGCTGGTTTTAACCTATAAAGCCTTACACGGCTTGGGACCACAATACCTGATGGAACGCCTTTCCCAACATGAACCTACCTGAACACTATGGTCTTCCTCCGAGTGCCTACTCCAAGGGAAACTTGGAGGTTGGCAACAAGGGAGAGGGCCTTCTCTGTAGTGCCCCCCCCCCAATAGTGGAACAATCTCCCCAACGAGGCCCACCTGGCACCAACATTGTTATCTTTTCGGCACCAGGTCAAGACTTTCCTTTGCTCTCAGGCATTTAGCAATATCTGATGAGCCAGGGTCTGTTTTTTTTTTGGCTCACAGCTTTTTAAGTTGTTATAGTGGTTTTAAATGTATGTGTGCATTGTATGTTTTTGCAGTTTTAATTTATGTATATAGTTTTTAAGTGTTTTAATCTTAGGCAAACCTCCCAGAGAGCTTCGGCTATGGGAAGGTATATAAAAGCAAATAATAATAATAATAATAATAATAATAATAATAATTTCACTGTACATTATTCTTGTAGCCACATTACGTTTGTAGAGCAGAGGAAATACTCAGCTTATTGAACATACTCAGAGAGCATACTCTTCTTATGATCTAAATTATGTTGATGTACTACTTGCTTTAGATAAATTGAGTTTTTCCATTGTTGTAGGCTTGGATCCTGACTCCTAAGTTATCACCAGTGGCTATCAGCTTCCTTCCCTGTGCAGCCCTTTGCACCCCAAAAATCTGCTCCAGAGGGTTAGTGACCCTCTAGATGAATATGCAGGGTAGCATAGGGGGTTGAAGGAAAGGGATCAGCAAAAATCACCTCCCCTCTTCAGACAGCAGGATCTGGTACTAAATTGAAAGCCCCTTTGTTCAAAACAAACTCAAGTCCCATTCATTTCAGTGGGTCTACTCTAAGGGCTAACATTGCATACAATGATATGGCATTCACCTCTTTGCTAGCATAAATATTTCTGCATCATCATGTCCTGCAAGAGTGCAGCATATATTGGGTAGTGTCTGTGGTAAGAGTCTTGAAATTAGACTCATGTAGTTTCGTGTCCCAACCGTCACTATCCCAATCAGACGAAAGACACGTGTAAGATCGAAAACTGGCTGCAGCTCTTTAATTTCCTTCTTGCAAGAAGTGACCACCTAGGAATCAAAACCTAGAAAATGGTACTGGCTACATATTTTGAACAACCTTAAATAGGAAAAAATCATACAGGGATACATGGATCTGGTTCAGTTAAACAGTGATTAATTCTACCAATCTTGAATTATCTAGAACACACATAAGCTTCAAAGAATCTTCTGATGTGGATTCAGTTAACTCTATCTTTGACTAAGAGATAGAATCCACAAACGTTGCAATCTTTGCCAGATGTAATGTTGTCATAGCTTGTCTCCTAAGAAGGCAAAGTCTATTGCTGTATCAGTTTTTTCTTTAACCTTTTGTCCGGCTTTTAGGAATGTAGCTACTATTAATTCCCCTACGTGTTTTCCTCTTGCTAAGTTAACCTGAGGTCTTCATGAGACACACTTTATTAACTCTTATTTCAGAGGCACGTATAAGGGAATTTTGAATTATCATACCACATGTCCAATGTTAGCCCTATTAAGAGTATAGCCTTAAAATGAATGGGACTAACTTAAGTCCCATTCCTTACAAAGGGTCTGCTCTAATATTGGATACTACCCTATGAATTTTAATAATTTTATTTATACAACACTTCAGGGGGATCACACACATAAATGCTTTGTATAGATTTAAAATGGAACACACATTACCTATCAATCAGCTCACAATTTTAAAGAATCTAATTAGAAAAAGGGATCCTGGCATAATTGAGTAGGCACCTGTAAGGAGTATTAAGTTACCAATATTTTAAATAATCATATTAACACTAGTTCTTGTTGATGTTTTGAGGGTGGTTGTTGGTATCTTATTCTGAAAGTTGCCTTGAATGGGTTTTCTTCAAAGGAGGTCTATAAGTAATGAGACCAGGAGCCGATCTACACACTAGCTTTGTAACGTTTTATAAGGGTTACGAAAACTCTTTGGGCCACATGATGCACTCCCTTGAACGATGAATACCTGAGGTTTTTTAAAACTCACTTCAGCTATATACAATGGTTTTTACTTTTAATAAATCATTTTAAGTAAAATAATATGTCCTTCCTTACCGTTTGTGATTCATGGGGGCAGTGCTTCATTTACCAGCGCCCAAATGCTTAGTCGTTGATTGGTGGGGAAGAAAGAGGGGCTAAGGAGGAAGTGGGCGAGTGAACTAAAACACCTATAATGCTTAGCCCTATACTCATTGACAGCTAGGGATTGAAAGGGGAACTAAGGAGGAAGTGGGTGAGTGAACCACAGTGCCCACAATGCCTTGCCCTAAACTCATTGTAAAAACGAAACAGAAAGAGATGGACAGAAGGGTGTGAGACTGCACACACCGCTTTGAAGACTGAAGAATTTTTCTCCTATAACGTGAGTACTCCTTAATGTGGCCTAAGACGTTTTGGAACGCACCTATTTGGAACGTTTTAAAATACTATTTAAAACGTTCCAAGGTACTGTGTGGATAGGCTCCAGATGTCAGAATGACATCAGGGGGTACAGCTGAAGATTCTCTAGTGAGACTATTACCCTGGTTCTGAATGTGTCCATCATTACATACGGGCCCTGTTTATATGATTACAGTAGGGGAAACAAGCCATGGTGACTTATTTCTCCCGCTGCTTGTGTGCTGGGAGTTTTTGTGTAAATGTCCCTTCCTAGCGCAGATTGCTGTGTCTTGTGAACCCAATGAGGGTGGCTTGTAGAAATGGTTAACCAGCCACCCCAGAACCTTCAGACAGCCCATGGATTCTGGGTGGATTGTTCACCATGTCAACAAGCTACCCTTGCTGGGTTAAGATAACATGGCAAGCCCCATTGTGGAGGGTAATTATGCAAACCCCCCACCTGCACATGCAGCAGGGGAATTAAGCCAGCATGGTTTATTTTCCCCACCATGGAAACCGGGTAAATGTTTGGGTTGTGTAGAATAGTAGTCCTACTTAGAGCAGATCAATTGAAATAGATGGGACTTAAGTTAAACTAACATTGGATGAAACCCTCTGTATGGATCTTTGCCACATCCCACTGTGGCTTAAGCTCTTCAACAAAGTGCTTTGTCTTGAGTGCAATGAGAATAACCCTTTTGTATGCCATGACGGCTTACTGTCTGTGTGTTTCTGTGTCTGTTTGGTGGGAAATGTTTCTGAGACTACTTGAGGCTTCTTCTAGAAAAAGTGCTGCCTTCCCTCACTCCTGAACTATGGATCTCATGTAGCACTGTGAAGAACAAAACAGAAACACGTATGTGCGAACCACTGCAAGCCAGTTTAGCCTGCTTTAAAAAAAAACATCCATTTTTTAGCAGCATTTGATGATGCCATTTACAATTTGTGACTCGATTAGTGTTTGAGCTGAGAGGTGTTCCTACATCAGGAATAAATAATGCATTATGTCTTCTCCAATAATTTCTGCATTCCTTTGTGAAGCTTGTAAAATCTAAAAGAGTGCTCCTCACCAGCCCTGCTGTCAAATAAAAGCAATAGGATAGCATGCCGATTTTCAAGATGTGTTTTGGTGACTGTGAGGTGAAATTTATTGAGGGTACCCTAAATGCAAATGTCAATACTGACCAAGGGTTCCTGAAAAACATGTCCGGGTTTTCTTCCACAACGCATAGCCACAAAGATGGTTCATTTGTTCATTAATATATTTATTTTACTTATTGAACATCATTTTTAGGCCACCTTTAAGGGTGATGTTAACATTCAAAGCCCTAAACGGCTTGGGGCCAGGTTATCTGAAGGAACACCTCCTCCCATATGTACCTCTCCAGACCTTAAGATCATCCTCACGGGTCCTTCTCCGTGAGCCCCTGACAAAGGAAGTGAGGCAGGTGGCTACCAGGAGGAGGGCCTTCTCTGTTGTGGCACCCGGGCTGTGGAATGAGCTCCCTAGAGAGGTTTGCCTGGCAGCTACATTATACTCGTTTAGACGCCAGGTGAAGACCTTTTTATTTTCTCAATATTTCTATTTTTTTTTAAAAAAATGCTGTTTTAAATTTGTATTTTCAATCTGTATTGTTGCTTGGTTTTATTCTGCTTGTGTTCTTACATTGGATTTTTATGCTACTTTTTATACTGTGTTGTTTTATATTTTGAATCATTGTTATGGTTTTAATTTATGTAAACTGCCCAGAGAGCTTCGGCAATTGGGCAGTATAAAAATGAAAGAAAAAAAAATACCTTGTAAGTGTTCTAGGGTATCAGTTCATTCTGGATAACAGTGAGGTCTAATAGGCCTGCCTGGCGTTCTGCTTGGAGTAGAGTGAATATGTACATTAAAAAAAAAATCCCCAGAATACACTGCCAACATACAGAGGCTCTGTGGCAGACATATGTTTGTTTCTAAAATAATAATAATAATAATAATAATAATAATAATAACAATAATAAGATGATTTCCTGAAGGGGGAAAAAAACATGTAAACCACTGACAACCCATTGTAAGGAATGGCAATTTCATGTCACACAATTTAATTATTGAATTATTATTAACTTATCTATGCCACCTTATTTGCTAAAAAGCCATCAAGGTGGTGTACAGCAATTGAAAACAATAAAATCCTATAGTAATAACAAAAAAAAAGTACTACTTCTGATAATATATGCCTCATGATATTATTAGGCAGCACACAGTGTAAGCCCAATTGATGCCATTGTGAGTTTCTCCATAGATTTAAAGACCGAGTGTTGCAATTCCAGACAAAACAACAACTACTACATCATTAAAACCACGAATGGCTCCATCCGTCCACAGCAGAAATGGTCTTTCCTGGATGGTGGAGGGAGGCACCTTGAGAACTGGTAAAGGGAGTGTAACCCTTATCCTGTCCTACAGTAAACAAACAAACAAACAAACACAAACCCTCTCTGCAGCTAGAAACCCAGCACACAGGGAATGAGCTGTGCTAAAACCATATTTCCCAACATGCTAGTTTTTGCTTGTATAGAATTTATTGCACAGGAAGCAAACATAACATCCCTCTTATGCAGTTTGAGGAGTTACATTGTGTCTTACCATGTCAGGTTTCTACCACCTTATTATCCCACACTTGTATACAAGGGATGTGTGAATCAGGCCCATGGGAAGATGTCGCAGGCTAGAAGACCAGAATTTAGGAGATGGTAGGCTGGAGGGTTGAGACAAATCTCTCCAAAGGTGGAAGAGGGACTGTGTACCAGACTGCCAATGGGCTCCATTACACCTACTTTTCCCCCCTGGTTTGCCTCTGCGATTTCCACCTCCATTTCATTAGCACATCAAGCTAATGGTTCCTTTCATCTGGGTTTGTGGTATTGCCACTGTACCAGTGAAATCTCCTTTTCACTTGTTTGCTCTCCCATTCCATTCCATTCCATTCCACCCCACTCCATCCCACCCCACTCCACCCCACCCCACCCCTTCTCCATCCCCCTCCAATTCATTGGTCGTGACATTGTGATTGAAGTGGGAGCCTTCCCCCATTACTCCGGCTTTGTTGTCTAGCATTTTACTGATTTAACATTTCATCGGTTGGGTGCCATTTCTGGGGGCAATGAGTGGGGTTGGAGCAGCAAAAATCTGTTCAACTGAGTCAGCACAAGCCCATTCATTCAACATAGCGTGCTAGAGGAGGAGAACTGCCCTGCCCTCCTCTTTCGTCAGCAAGACCTCCCTTCAAAGAACATGCCCCCAACAAAGGATATAGCACAAGGACAGCAATATACAGTGGCGGAAGGATGGGTTAATCTTGCGTGGAGGAAATAAACCAGACTTTCCTCACTCTAGGAAAACACGGAAACTGGAGGGGAAGAGGCGGGGTGACTGCATGATAGGCACAACGTCATGTGAGTCAAAACACCAAACCAGGCATGATGAGAGTGTGACAAAACGCTGGCGTGATGGAGCCCGATATTCAGCAGTAAAGTCTTGTCATGCAATTGTTGAGATTTTTCTTTTTTTAAAAAAAATCTGGTTAAGAGACACATTTTTAGAACGTGTGTATCAGAAAGAGATGGTGGGCGAGTTGATCAATTGATCTAAATCTTCTGTATGACCCAATCACTTTCATGAAATGACTATACCTAACAGCACCCACAGAAATGACCCATAGCTTTCTCAGCTTCTTAGTCTGAAAAAGTTCTTATGGGAGGAATTGCCTCATGAACTCTTCCCCTGGGCTTTGATTGAAACATAGGAAGCCAGGAAGGCTGCAGACTATTGAGAGAAATGTATAATGACAGATAAGTCACACACCCCTTGCCAACCACAGCACAAGAATAACCACCTATAAGAATTTTGCTAAGAATTTCCATTATCCTTTGAAAAATATTCAAAAGCCATTTTTTCCCCATGGAATTGATTGAGAGTGGTTGAAAAAAATGTGGAAGACATGTTCATCACAGCCCTTTTTGTATAGCTGAAGAATGTATAGAGAGTCTACTTTGATATTTTCTCTGTCCTCACCTCAGTAATCCTTGCAAAACCTCTACAAGCTGTGTCTGTATTATCTACACATAGCATATAAGAAGGGAAGTAACACTGAAAGAAGACAGTTTTCCAAAGTCACTAATTGAGTTCATGACAGAGGGGAGATTTGAACCTAGTTATACATGGTTTGCAGCTAGTCAGTTAGCTATGGTACTGCACTAGCTGTAATCCTTAATTGATTAGTTTTCTACACTATCAGCCCTTTGTTCAAATATGTAAAATACTACTACTACTACTAGTATTACCTATGAGGGTTTTTTCCCCTAACAAAAATCTTTAATCCTTCCTGACATGCTAGGAGAGATATGTTTCTGGGAAGAGAGGTAATTGAGCTTTGGCTGGCTTTTATAGTTATAGTAAATGATCTCATGTTTCAAAACGTAACTGGAACCCAAAAGTAAGCCAAGGGATAATCTAGAACAGAATTAGGTATGTATGAGAATTTCGTTTTTGCTTGCAAAATGTGTGAGCATGCCTCACTTGAAGTGCCGAACGTCAGCATTTGCTGTCCCCCTGAAAATATCCCCAAATTGTTGAACATGTGCTCATGTTTGTCTCATTCCTGATTCCCAGTTTGATTTGCACGAATTCCCTCCATAGACTGAGGACTACTCTGAATGAGCGATTTATAGCATGCTCATGACTGGCCACTCACAGTAGTTTGTAGGTCCATTACATGACATCGTGAACAATTAGGATGTCTCCCGCGGCAATCATTGCAAATTCCACCACGAAAAGAACCACATTTAAAGCAGGAACATCCTAAAAAAAGTGGGGTCTTCTACCAGTAGATGGCACTATCTCAACTGAAGTGAATGCAGGGGAAGTATTCAATTCAAACCACATGGTCACTCCTCTCCATCCATGTAATGCAGTCCATAGCAATCGCACCAAAAAGCAGGAAGCACAACCCCCCCAGGAAAGCAACATTATTTTTCCTTAAGGTAAAGATGCCCTGAATCAGCCCTGCTTTAATCTATGGAGGACATTTGCATAAATTCTGGTAGATTTGCACAGATCTCCTCTTCCATCACAGCTCAATTTGTGCAAGCTTCCCTCTTGTGTAGAGCAAGCAGTGGTTGCAAATGTGAATGGGAATTCAACACGAGACAATGGGCAAGGCAATGTTCAGAAAATTCTGGAAATCTTGAACATTGCTCATCCGCATATCACTGGAATCAATAGCTGATAAGACAAGTTGAGGTTTGTAAAGCTACATTCAAGATGGTAGCAGAAATGAAGCAAAAGGGGGCAAACAACATAAATTACCTTAAATGTGTGTCTAGCAGCTATATCTTTCCCCTACATTTTAATATTAGAGTAGGTGCAGTGGCCCTGATCCAGATCAGTTCTCTGTCATGGGGGTTGGTTAGAAGAGCTTTTAAGATCCAGGGTTGTACCCCCTGAAAATACTCTAGAATAAAAATGAAAAGATGCCAAAATCTGTTCAACACTCAGTTAACATAACGTCTGTTTTGGCTCTAACAGTCCTATGCAGTTTTACTTAGAAGTAAGTTCCACTATCTGTATTGGGGCTTACTCCCAGGTCAGTGTGCATTTCAGCCTTCCATGACTTCCAGATGCTCTGAAGATTTTATACTCAACCCCTGATCACAAACCCGGCCCAAGCCATTCTGGCTAACCGCACTATGGACAAATTCCACAGTGGCAGGCTTTGTGATCTCTGCCTCTTCACAGATCCACTATACTAAGGTCATTGGTGGTAAGCAAGGCAGAGGTCTGGCATCGCTCCACTGGGAAGTAGGTTGTCGTTTGGATAACTGACAGTCCCCGGATTGAAGAGTCCCCTCCATCTGCACGGGTTGCAATCATTCATATAGAGAATGGAAAACAGAGGGGGTCTGGCAATATGAAATGCTGCAAGAGCATCATACTCTGGCAACAGTGAGGACCAGCAGCTGATGTTCTGGTGTAGCATCCACCACCACATAAAATACCAATGAGATTCCAATTGCTCACAGTTTGGAAATACTCCCGGTTTTAAGCACCCTGGCTCATCTGTAATCTGATTTTTAAAAAGGAAAAGAAAAAGAAAATCCATTTGCAGCAGCATAATCCTTTTGATCTCTTTGAGTCCCTCTGGGTAAAATGTAATTCAATGAGTGCATTCCATTGACCCATTGACACCACAATGCTATAGCGTGACTTATAGCTGATAACTGTGACTTATCCTCTTGTATTATTCTTGCCAGCACTTCCTACAAGGGGTTATACATAATGCCACAAACTCTTGCTTTAGGTCAATTGACTGCTATACTCTTCTGGATTAAGTCACAGCTCTTTCCCATTATGTCCAGACAGCACACAAATCCTAATCATCCATTAGAAGTAATGGTTTTGGATCTGCAAATCCCTAGTACCCTGATATTAGAATGCAGTAACCCCCCCCCCAAAAAAAAATCCCCTTAACACTATATTTTGGACCAAACATGACTGGAGCCAACTTGTTGCTGCTATAAAATTCACATTTGGATAGTGGGTGGAAATGGGTGGAAATTAGAAGGAAGCTGATCCCTGCTAATTAGGAAAAACTTCCTAGTAATAAAAGCTGTTTGCCTGTGGAACAGAATGCCTTAGGAGGTGATAAACTCACCTTCATTGGAGATTTTTAAACAAAGGTCATCTATACATTGCAAGATTCCTCTCCTCAACAAGGGGTTGGACTAAATGACCTCCAAGACCCCTTCCAGCTCTAAAATTCATGTTCTATAATTCAATTTTCTTCTTATTGATTTTTTAAAAAAGACCCAGTGCATTACATGTAAGTTGACTTTTATATGATATCTGCTTTCATACTACAGAGCAGCTGCATATAAGGCTAACATAATGACATTAGCATGACTTGCCCTTTCCAACAGGTGTGTGTAGTGTGTGTGTTGAATTAGGCTTGCTAGAATATGTATACATCTTGTAAAAAAAAGTATCTTCCCAGTTTAAGTCCATTATATAAGGTTTTTCAGGACATGGTAGAGAATGAGGATTTCGTGCATGTCAAAAAATGCACAAGAACAGTTCAATGCTCCAGAATCTGTAGTCATGTTTTCTTTCCTGCTGCCTGCCAAATATGAAAAATGGCCACATGAACTGATGTTTTGTTGAGTATGGGGATGTCTGCGTTTGTTGATTGACACAGTTCTGATATGGTCTTCATGGATTGTCCTTTATGGAATGGTCACGTATCTAAAGCTTCCAGCATAACTTGAAATCACAAACCATTGCTTCATGGCTCAGCATACTGTTTCAGAGCTGATTTGCCATGGTTTCCACATGTTCTGGAAATGTATTGGAGTATTCACCAGACTGATTGCCACATCAGTAAGTCAGACACACGGATTAGAAATGTTATGTGAATTTGCTGTTAGTCATCTTTTAGGCTGGATCTAAACATACAGCCCAATGTGGTGGTAGAGTAGGCTGTACCAGTTCAGATCGCAGGTGGAGTGTGTGTCCATTTTTAAATTATTATTATCATTATTATTTCCCCTTCCTTGTTAAAAACCAAACAAAACCAAACAATTTCATCCGAGAGGAGTGCTGGGAAGAACCTCTCTGCCATGCTTGCTTTCTACTTACAATAAGTTATTTTGTGATTTCAACATGTGCAGGTTGAAATGGGACACTAATAATAATAATAATAATAATAATAATAATAATTTATTTCTTACCCACCTCTCCGTTTGGATCGAGGCGGGGAACAACAATATAATAAAATACATAAAACTGATTAAAACATGACACATATTATTAAAACTGCATTAAAACATCTTAAAACATCCTAAAAACATTCTAAAAATGTTCTAAAATTCCACTGGATTGTACACTCCATTGTATTACCTCATTCTGCTGCTGCCTCTGTTAATTTAGCCTCATTAGGCCTGTTCAGTAGACACCTTAAACCCTGCTCGTTAAGGCTTTTGGTTAAGTTGCAGGGTTTAAGGTGTCTTCTGCGATGCGTTTTATTTATTTATTTATTTATTATATTTGTATACCGCCCCATAGCCGAAGCTCTCTGGGCGGTTTACATAGGATTAAAAACAATTAAAAACAATATACAAAAATTAAAACTGCAAAAACATACAACATACACACAATCTGTACATTTAAAAACCACTTCAACACTTCAAAAAACTACAAAAACTGCTCACTCACTAACCACAGTTGGACCATCTACAGCAGGGTTAGCAGCTCTAACCATGGCTTAAACTGTTGTGTGTGACAGCACACCTTGTGGTTAGTGCTAACCCCAGAGAACCACAGGTTTGCTAACCACAGAGCCTGAAGTGTCATCTGAACAGGCCCATTGTATTACCTCATTCTGGTACTGTATGGCTCAATTCGGACAACACATTAAGCAATGGTTGTTTAATTAAACAACCGTCAGTTGAGTTGTTTAACGTGTCGTCTGGAGGGAGACACACAACCCACACTACGCTAATCGGGAGAATTAAACAACTGAGAGAAACAACTCACTTGCGAGTTGTTTAGGGATTAAGCAATTGACTAAAGTGTCGTCTGGAGGGGAGCGAGGGTTAAACAACTGTGGTGAGTACGTTATCTCAAAAGACCAGAGAGGAGAGCGGCAAGAGCGGCAGAATGTGGGCGGCCACTCAAGGAAGCACACAACAGATCGCTGGTACCGCCGCCATAGCAACCAGGAATGCCCACCTCCCCCACCAGGCAGACGGCAGGGAGCGCAACCAATGGGGTTTGGGAGGCGTGTCCTGCATCGGCTTCAATGGCGGCGCCCATGGTTTTCGGCTGCAGTGTGTTCTGGGATACCTGCTGGAGGACCAACGGAGGTTGGTAAGCAGAGAACATGCCGGCCGAGCTGTCAGTCACAGCCGTGTACATTATTAACCACCAGGGTGGTTGTCGGTTCCCTGCTGTGCCTGCTGCAGCGTGTTGTCTGTGGAGCTCCTCCTCTTTAACACACTGTCAGTATGCTATTAACCCACTAGAGCCTATCTGTTGATTTACATGGTTTGTATGTTGGGATGTGTAGGCTGTTCATTTCTGTTGATTTGAAGTGGCTCCTTACTGAACTCTTTCTACGTAATTTGTCAGAGTTATTTATGTAGAGAAGATCATTTTCAGTTAAGGACAGATCTATTTTTCTGATGCCGTATTTTCCCCTTTTTCATAGCTTTCCACATCAGTAGTCATGTCGCATTTTACATAAGCCGATATGCAAGCGATGTGATCCACATAATAGCATAAGCACAGGATTTTGAGATCTCTCTGCTCACATTCATTAAGCGATTGGTAAAGGTAGTGGAAGTAATGGTTCTCAAAAATGCCTTACTCCCATGCCCGGCTTGTCTGGACATGGGGAGGCTATTGAGGGGTGGGATGGGGAGACGAGCCATGGATAGCTGTTATTGGAAGCCTCTGTATGGCGCCACTGAGGAGGGGAGGGGACTCAGTGGGTTTTTAGCTGCATTCGCCCCTCCCTTCCTGCTCTTTGATGTGTGACTACTGAGCACCAGGGATGTCCTCAGCAGCCAATTCCATGCGCAGAGGTGCAGGAGGCGAGGCCGCCACAGGTACAGCAATGGAGGCACCCACCTAGAGGCTGGAACAGCCCAGAGTCCATATATGTTTTCTCCAGCAATGGCGGCAGCTGGGAGAGCAAGGAGCATCATCATCCTTAGGCTGTTTCTACACCAGGATGTTTGCCTGGGATGGCCCCCGGCTGGTCCCTGTGAGCCGATGGTGTGAATTAGGTACTTCCGGGATCGCCCTCCCTCCCTCTACACCCCTATAGTGTAGAAAGGGCTTTAGTCAGCAGTGTGGCACCAGACAAGGACAGCTGCTCCTATTGGCTGTATAGGCCGCAGGTTTGGAAAGGAGACTGGCCGGCCCTCCCCTTCCTCCTCATGGGTAGCAACCTGCTGGAGCTGGCAACAGCCATGCTGTGTGCCCCCTACGTCCCCTCCCAGGCCAAGGCACATTAGGGCAGGTAGAGGCCTCCATCCCTGCAGGCCAACGTTATAGCCCCTGTCTTATTTTGAGCTCATGGAGCCAGCTCCTCAGGTGAGGAAGACTGTAGCTTGTCCTTGCAGGGCAACTGGTTGGCGGGATTGGGCTTGTTTGATCTTCTGGGCCAGATGGAGGGCTTCCAGGTCAAGCTTTGGGACACAGCATGGATTGAGCTGCTATGCCAACATCCAGACCCACATTATTTCATCCTGCCTGCCTAATTTCAGTAGCATTTGAATGGTGTCCCCCCCCCAGATTTTACTTTGACACATGGGACGGAATGATTTAGGTATGCTTAAGAGAAGAGCCCTTATTTTACAAGTGATTGTCGATTTACAAACCATCTGGCAGCGATGGCCTGATATCTTGATTGTCTGGTCCTGTTTGCTCCCCAAGACTTAATTGGAGGGAGGGTAATGGTCACTGGGCCCTAAAGTGGGCCTGGAAAAAAGCTCACAGTGAAATTTATGAGGAGTTAATTAAGCACAGGGATTAAAGTATTCAACAACTTGCAACTGTGCAACGCAGAGGGTGCTATACAGGCAGGACGGGGTACACTTGTCAGACCTCGGTAACAATTTGTTTCTGTTCAATCTGCAGAGGGGTTTGCAGAATGCAGTTCTGTGCAGGTGGGAGGGACAATGACTAAGCAAGAGGCTTGTCACCCCCTGTGGCGCATATGTGCAGGCATCTTGAGTGGGATTAAGGTTGGTGAGCATTCAGAGGCACCGTTGTAGTGATGGGCAATGCCTGAGGCTCCCAGCTGGGAGTTTTGTGGCCCCAGCTGGCAAGATAAGGGTTACCTTTGAGGCCAACCCAGGCTGACCAGATAAAATCCAAGTCAGGGCTCATATAACTTTAACAGTTGTAGAGAAAAGGGAATTTCAGCCAGTGTCATTTGTATGCAATTAGTTCCTGGTGAAATCCCCTCTTCATCACAACAGTTAAAGTTGCAGGGGCCCTGCCTTCTTTTGTATATGGTTACTCTAGAATAGTGCCTGCAACTTTAACTGTTGTGATGAAGAGGGAATTTCACCAGGAACGAATTGCATACAAATGACACCGGCTGAAATTCTCTTTTCTCTACAGCAGTTAAAGTTACATGAGCCCTGACCTGGATTTTATCTGGTCACCCTGGGCCAACCTTCATCACCACTTGGAGTTTTATGTCCCAAGGAAAGGTGACACCGGAAGGCCTCCCTACCCCAAGAGGGGCAAGCCTAGAGGTGTCAAATTTACAGGTGCCACTTCACAGGCTGTGAATGCCTCACCCAATTCAAACCACAGCAATGATGCCAGTCAAGTAAGGATGCCCACTTAGGCCTTCCCCCCCCCCTTTGCAGATCTTTAAATAAATGTGGCCCTATTTTAATTCCACACCTGAGTCTCATCTCGTTATTTCCCACCATCCATCTGCCCGCAAACAACAACAATGTCCTTCCGGCTAATTCTGCAGAGGATCAAAAGTGACAGCCCAGCAAGGTTCTGCACTGTATTTGGCTAGGGAGCTCAGACCAAAGTTTAGATCTGAGTCAAAGCACTAACTTACCAGCAGGAGAAAAGCATGATAATAATTATCTGTCATCTACCTGAAGGAGAGAGGATGGCGTTGGAGTGATTAATTGGTTGCTACTGAGATTATGTCTTGGAGATGAAAAGCTTGCAAGAAAAGTCATGGCTATTAAGTGCTCAAGAACTCAGGCAGAGTTCTCCTGCTGTGTAAACAGAATCAAAGGCCCAATTCAGCCTGGTTCACTCCTTTACTGCAAGTAGCTGGAATTATTCTGGCTTTTGTCAGTCTCTGCCTGATACTGCAGCTGGCTAACAAAAAGGAAATATAAATATGCCATTTTTATTCCCTCCAGATGGAGATGATTAAATTGACTTGCCGGGCCTTCAAATTTAGCCTTCAAGTTTAAACAAGCCATCGCTGCCGTGGCACTAAAAAGAATGCAGGAGTCGTTATCAAGGGGATTGCCTCGTTTACTTCCCTGCAGAGATTTAGCTCTCTTATTAACCTGGTATCAGAATCTGTGCCACTCAACACCCTTTGAGGGGAAGAAGAGAAATTATTTGGGCCTCTTTGCCTGTAGTGGCTGAGAAGAGTATAGAACAGGAGCGCCCAACCCATGAGCCACATGCAGTGTCCCAAGCCCTTAATTGTCCCTCCCCCCCCATGGGGCTAGCCATGGGGAGGAGGGTGGGGAGAGAAGGTTCTAGCAGGGAAGAAAGACTGATTTCTATCACAATCACTGAGATGTGTTCGTGCACATCTGTGCACATCTGTGTCCGTGTGCGCATCACATGCAGCCCTTGGGACCGAAAAGGTTGTGCACCCCTGGTGTAGAGCAAAGTTTTCCTGGAAAAGGAATGAAATTAAACCAAAGACAAATGTCACCTATTACGCTCACCCCCAGGATCCCGTAATCACGAACTACAAATAACTGAGGGCCAAACTAAGAGCATCATCAGATGGGGGAAATCATATTTCCTTGCTGTCGCTTTCCCCCCACTTGTGTCCTACAATATTTCCTCTTTTCTTTACACAGAGTAGAAAGAGGAAGTAAACAATGACAACATGGCCACATTTTTATCCTGCCTGCTTCTCCTGCACACAACAGGAAATGGCACGACGTTTCGCTACAGCTGAAAAACTCAGATTTTCTGGATCTTTTTTTGGGGAGGGGGGGCGATGGGAAAACAAGCAGAAGGGGTGGGAGATGTGCAGGAGGTGAATGCCATTGTCAAGAGAACCTGCGAAAAACTGTGACTGGTTAGTAATGTTGCATAAATCGCTTTGTGGATTTTTATTCTGGCGGGCTTGCCAATATCCAGAACCAGAATCGAAGCAGGCAAATCAGTGGGAAAACAGATTTATTACAAAATGTTGTACAACAGGTTAGCCCAGTAGGCTAACGCCACGAGGCAAGGCTAACAAAGAGAAAATGGCTACTTGCTGCCTTTTATACTTCTTTCTCAAACTATGAGCTAATTCCTATGGAATTCAACTCTCCTTCTCTCTCTCTGCTGATAAGGCAGAAGCTGCAACTTCAAGGAGACAAAAGAACAAAGAGACATACAGGGTTTGCCAGACATACAGGGTGCAAAGTTAGTCTAAGATGGCGTTGCATTGGTTCAGTTATTATGCTACTACAAGGCTCATTCTACTACAAAGCCTATTTTTCTATCAGTAATGAGCGTGCGATAAAATGCTAATTTGATAATTCACTAAATGTTTGGATAATCTTGCATAGCAGAGCTATACATGATTGTTTGCTGCTGTATACCTTCATGAAACTATGTGTGGTAGGCTGACCAGATAAAATCCAGGTCAGGGCTCATGTAACTTTAACAGTTGTAGAGAAAAGGGAATTTCAGCCAGTGTCATTTGTATGCAACTTCATCACAACAGTTAAAGTTGCAGGCACTATACTAGAGTGACCATATACAAAATAAGGCAGGGCCCCTGCAACTTTAACTGTTGTGATGAAGAGGGAATTTCACCAGGAACTAATTGCATACAAATGACACTGGCTGAAATTCCCTTTTCTCTACAACTGTTAAAGTTACATGAGACCTGTCCTCCTTTTCATATGGTCAGCCTAAGTTATGCCCACTTGCTCTGGAAGTGTATGGAGCAGGGAATTATCAGAGATTCAAGTCATGGAAGGAAGTGACTGAAGCCAACATAGAATTCTATTTTTCCCCACAGATGTCCAACTATATCAGTCCATCTCAAAGTTAGTGTGAGCAAATTAGCATGCACTCGTTTAATTAGCAGTAATTATCTTAAAACAATTATGCACCATTGAGCAAATTGAGTGATCCCCAAGTGCCATTATTTAGGCTAAGCTGGTCACTAAAGGTTTATTCATTAACATTCCTATGGGGATGGCTGTGTTAAGGAAACATTAGCATGCTGTTTCTGTTATTTTTAGCCATGTTTTTCTAAAAAAGATTAACACTGGTTCCCTGAGCAGTGATGGCATCTCGCTAAGCCACTTCTATTAAGATGATGGTTCACAGAATTTTCATCAGATCACATTTGACATGGTTGCAGTGGCTGTCTTTTCAGATTTACTTGTGTTCCATTTCGTAGAGCGTGGACACAGTTAAGCAAAAGTGCTTAACTTCTGTGGGATCATACCCCAGTATAGGGCAAGATCTGGGTTGTAAACAGTGGGTTGTGTTCTACGTTGGACTAACTTAGTGTTCCCCAACACAGTGCCCTCCAAATGTATCTCAATTCCCATTATCCACCAGACAGCATGGCCATTGGGAGCTGATGGGAATTGTAGTCCAACACATCTGAAGGACACTGGTTGGGGAAGGATGATCTAACTTAAATACCATTCATTTAAATAAGTCTATTCTAAGTAGGACTAACATTGGACACAGCCCACTGCACTACTACATTTCAGGAACAGCATGCTATTTCATCAAGGAGACCTCAAAATGGGGTCCAGAGACAGGCAGGTAGGGTGAAAAGATCTGGAGAAGTAAGACAAGACACTCTAGGAAAACCAGGATAAGGGTATGATAAAGCCATTTATCTTTGGCTGACCATATGAAAAGGAGGACAGGGCTCATGTAACTTTAACAGTTGTAGAGAAAAGGGAATTTCAGCCAGTGTCATTTGCATGCAATTAGTTCCTGGTGAATTCCCTCTTCATCACAACAGTTAAAGTTGCAGACACTATACTAGAGTGACCATATACAAAAGAAGGCAGGGTCCCAGCCAGTGTCATTTGCATACAAATGACACTGGCTGAAATTCCCTTTTCTCTACAACTGTTAAAGTTACATGAGCCCTGTCCTCCTTTTCATATGGTCAGCCTAATTTATCTGGTACCAGTAGAATTTTGTTTCTCTCAATATTAAGGTAGGCCACTATTCCCAGTGAGCTGCTTCAATATATGAATGTGGAGAGGGAGCAGTGCTTTCTGAAAATGTGGTATATCTGTCTAAGACCAAGACCTTATAAGACAGCTGAGGCTCCATCTACATGGGAGAAGCCATAGCTCACTGTGATAGAGCACATGCTTTGCAAGCAGAAGGTCTCCTGTTCAATCCCCAACTTCTCCAGGTAGGCCAAAGAAAGTTATCCTGCCTGAAACCCCAGAGAACCACTGCCAGTCAGCGTTGGCAATACTGGGCTAGATGGACGAGTGGTCTGACTCAGTATAAAGCAGATTGCTAGGTACATAGAGTGGAATGTTGAGCCTGCCCTTTCCACTTTAACTCTGGATAAATGCTCTGGGGGAGAACACTCACAAAAGGTTATTATTTTGGGTCTCTAGCCTTAGATCTTCTTGGTTTCCTTAAGGCCGTAGGGTGACCAGATAAAATCCAGGTCAGGGTTCATGTAACTTTAACAGTTGTAGAGAAAAGGGAATTTCAGCCAGTGTCATTTGTATGCAATTAGTTCCTGGTGAAATTCCCTCTTCATCATAACAGTTAAAGTTGCAGGGGCCCTGCCTTCTTTTGTATATGGTCACTCTAGCATAGTGCCTGCACCTTTAACTGTTGTGATGAAGAGGGAATATCACCAGGAACTAATTGCATACAAATGACACTGGCTGAAATTCCCTTTTCTCTACAACTGCTAAAGTTACATGAGTCCTGACCTGGATTTTATCTGGTCAGCCTACTTAAGGGTAGAAGAATGACCACCCACACTGCTATCATATTGGTCCTTATACTGCAATACCAGTGTCAAATATCTCTATTGGTTGGATTCCTTTCAGCATCTGTAGGTACTTTGACTGCTCTCCAGTAAAGTTGTCACCAAAATTCCACCTCAAGTAAAATTCAAAGCATTTTTTTGGAGGGCGGGTGGTCTCAAGTGAAACGTCCGAGGGATTTTTGATAGAAAGCCAAAGAATTCTATTAAGAGTAATCAAATTCTTTAGGGGGATTCAATACATTCCTAGATTTGTCTGAAGTAAAATTCAAAGAGAATTTGGAGGCTCTTCCTCAGGCAAAGCATCAGAGGAATTTTGAGGAAAGCCAAAATAGTTTTGATAAAACCAGAGGCATTTCTCAGGAGAGGGAGGGGTTCCAAAGATCCCTGCTACCCACCTTGTACATTTTGCATGAAGGATGTCTTAGGTGTGCAGGGATCTTAAATACATGCCCTATATAAGTAATTTTGTACATCTACATTTATCAGGGTTTCTGGACTCATAGTAAGACAAGAGGTTGTGTTTTATAGTAACTTACATTTTTATGGATTTTGGCAGGATCTACACTGCTCCTTTATAGTGGTATTGAAGCATAACTGTTGGGGCCCATAGCAGGATATAACACTATGAAAGCAGTTTGAAAGTGGCATCTGACATGTGTCAATGGGCCCCAACAGTTGTCAGTGCACTTCAATACCACTATAAAGCAGTAGTGTAGATCCTGCCTCCATATACTGCTTTCACACCACTTTCATAGTGCTATATCCTGCTTGGTGTAGATCTGGCCAAAGTATTTCATACATAATAAAGACTCTGGATCAGGTAGTTTCATATAAGGCTTTCTAAAATGTAATATCATGGCAAAGGGGCAAAACTAGATTAAAAATGCTACTATATATGCACTTACAATGCTATTTTCACAAATATATGCATTGGGGGGGGCACTTTCCCCTAATATGCAACTATTTGTATGCATTTTTTTTTAGTCGAGAGCTCCTCTGCAAAATTAGGAGAAGTGTGAATTTCAAAGGATAGTTGCCTGTCAGTTCACACATTGATTCAGCAGTGCAAAATTAGATATATTCGCATTAAAATGCAAACTGAATCAATTTCTCCCTCCTCCCTACAGAAAAGCCTGAGCGCAAGGCAGAGAGGTGGAGTCTGAGCCCCATCACACTGAACAACTCTTCTGAACCCACTGTTTTCAGCACCAACAGAAGCCTATTTCATAGCAATCTCGGCGGCTGGTAATAAAATGCATTAAGGTAATAGGTGCCCAAAAAGATGGCTGGGTTTGCATTGTACCGCATTGCCTACCCTTGCCTTAAAGACTTAGGCTCTTTCTATACCATGGGGTGTAGAGGGAGGGCAAGAGGACAATCCCAGACATACCTGCTTCCGGGATCATCCTCTTCAGTCTTGATGGAGGAAACAGAAGTTCTGCTTCCTCCCGGGTGTGATGTGCTCATCGTGCCCACCATTCCCCGGGGCCCATGGAGAGTGCACAAGTGCTCCTGCCCAAAAGGTAGGGGTTGTTTAAAAAAACCAAAAACACCTGCACAATCAGTCCCCACACCCTCCCTGCCCTCCCATGGGTGGCAAAATTGCTACCACCCACTCCCCTGATGAACACGGAACCACGCAGTATGGCTTCGTGCCCATTTCTGCTGCTGCGCTGACTCACGAGTAAGCGTGGCAGCAGCTGGGACGGACAGTCACATCTCCTGCGGTCTTGGGAAGTTCTCGGGACCATGGAAAAATTGGGATTTCCCAGGAAGCCCTTATCCCTTGGAAATCCCATCCCCATCCCCTTGGGAGTCCCTGTGTCATCTGAACTCACAGGGACCAGCCGGGGACGATACCAGGCCAAAAGCCTGGTGTAGAAACGGCCCAAAACTGCATTGGATTAAATGTGCTCTACCCCTTCCCCAACACACGCCACTTTTGCCCTTTTGCCTCTCCCTAAGCTGAAAGCAGTCTCACAGTGGGCAGCTACAGGGAAGGAAGGAGGAGAAGCATCCACCAAAAGCCAGCAAGCACAGGTATGGGGCTCTGGGATGCAGGGGAGGCGGCTTTCCAAACTGTACTGTTTGGGGCTGTTGCACAAACATGGCCAACCTTATTTGACGTACGGTGTGCCTGGCTGCAGCACAAGGCGCGGAGAGTGAGCGTGCAACGCCAGCAGCAAAAGCCACTTTACACCTCGTTCTTGGGGCAGCAGGAGCAGTAGGGGGATAACAATGGACATCTACACGGTGGGGGCTGGGAGGAAGAGTGACTTTCACCCTAAAGGCAGGTATGGGGCTTTGTGGGGGGAGCGTTGATCCCACCGTCATGTTATCCTCGGAATAACCCTGTGAGGTAGGCAAGCCTATGAAATAGTGACTGGCCCATGCTCAGCCAGCCAGCCAGCCAGAGTTGCTGGGAGTAGGTGTGGCCTTGAAGGCTGCCATTTCCTGCCATACAATACCACCCCAAGAGAGTGCTATCACGTTTCATTTAACAGTCATGTGTCTTGGCTCTGTCCAGTACCACCCCTATTCTGTGACATGCTCTGCCCGTGTGTCATATGTATTCTGTGACAGGCTCCTCCCCTCCCCCATTCCATCGCATCCCCATGCCACCATTATAATGGTGGGCCTCAGAAATCTTCTGCCTTCTCGGTGAGCAACCTCTATGAAGGTGAACAATAAGATCCATTTGAAGCTCCTTTACCATGCGTGAAATCTTGCACTCAAGTACTTGAGAGAACTTGCACATGACTCCGGAAGGATCATGGGAGAGATACAATTTTAATCTCCTGCTCATGAACACACACAGTTTCCCTTACCTAAAGGGAATGTGTGCAAAGTCTTCGGCATCATGGATATGCTGGAACAAATGCACTAATGCTACTTGGTGACCAAGGCAAGATCTGCACTAATGCCCTCCAACCGCATCCTGGCACATGGCTATTGCAGGGGGGGAGGGGAGAAGAGACATGCTTGCTCCCCATTGGGTGGCCATTTGGCACCAACAGCTTGGGTGCAGGGCGGCTGCTCCTATATAAGGTGGCTGCGCCCAGCCCTCCAGGCTCCTTCCCTCCCTCCCTGCATGCAGTGTGGGTTTTACCTGGTCACCCTTTTGGGGGCCGAATACAAATTTTTGACACATAGTCTGATTGGCCTGGGCTATGGGTCTTTCCGCCTACTTCACCCTGTATGTGGGGAGACAGTGTCTTAGGAATTATAATATTCAATTCTGGTTAATTTGGTCACATTTGGCTCAGGCTGGTAGGGGCGGGCACAATTAGAGGAAAGGGATGGTGATTGTTCTGTGGCACTATTGTTCGGTGACAGATGATACCTGAGGCCTTCTGCTGAGGGTTGTGTGGCTCCAGTGGGGGGGGATAAGGCCACCTGTTAAGCTGACTCTCGTCACTCCATCTGGTGTCGTACAGCCCATGGAGTGAGTGACATGGGTTGATCTACCCTCCCCAAAAGGGGTATGGCCTGGGTGTGGCGATCGTCTGATGCCACTCTCCAGACATAGCTAGGGTGACCATATTTGGGAGACCAAAAAAGAGGACAAGCTGGGAGGGTGGGCGGGAAAGCAGCTTTCTTGGGCCTCTGGAAAGTGTGTCATTCCCCCTGCCTCCTTAAAGGCCCCAATTGGAGCAGAGGACGGGAAAGTGTGGCAATCCTGCCTCCACTGCTCCAATCGGGGCCTTTTCTATAATGTCTGGGAATGATACACTTTCCCCTTTAAGGCTGTGATTGGAGCAATGGGAGGGAAATGACCCGCCTCCAGAAATAACATCATTCCCTCCCACCATGCTAACGGCAGCCTTAAAAGGGAAAGCGTGTCTTTCCAGGACATTGTAGAAAATTACCAAAAATCCCCCCTGACACCCAGGATAGAACAAAAACCAGGACAAATCCGGGGAAATCCTGACAGTTGGTCACCCTAGACATAGCATGCTTTGCCTGATATAATGCCTAGCTAGTGACTGGCATAGATTAGGGCCTGCCCATTTTCCCTTTGCAGATCTTTGATAAATGTGGCCCAAATTGTATACCAAATACAGGGGTCTCATCTCGTTTTCCCTCCTCTTTCACCCACACCTGCTTTATAATGGTTTATAATGGTATAGAGAATTATTGGGGTCCATGATGCATTCCATATACCATTTTCAAACTGCTTTCAAAGTGATATATCCTGCTTGGTGTAGATCTGGCCCAAGACAAGATAAATTGGAAACACTAAATCTGGAGAGCAATTCGGAGGAAGAGAAAATCAGAAGTACTCCTAATTGAATTTGGCTCAGACAAAAGGTCTCTCTTGTTGAGCATTCTGTTTCTACAGTGGCCAATCAGATGAACCTGGGAAGTTGACAAGCAGGATATAATTGAAACATATATTTAATTTGATATATATCTGGCCTTTCCAGCCAAAAATGATGCAGCTCCATTCTGTTCATTTCCCCCAGCGACTGATATTTGGAGTAGGAGTGTGCACGCCAAAAAATATCATTGTTTATCGTTATCGTCATTTCGGACTAAAAAAAATCGTCTTCAATCATATCGTAGGTGAACCGCATTGTCTTCACGATAATTATCGTGAAAAAACAATTTTTTTGCAGCCCTATTTTAAAAGAAAAAATGCCTATAACTTCTGTATTTTAAAAGCTAGAGGCTTGAAACTTGGTCACAGTGCTTATGGGGTATGCCTAAGTATGTGTATGAAATTTGAAATCAATCCCTCTAACCCTCGATTTTATATGGATTTATTAAAGATCGTTTCAGTTCTGACAGATCAGAATGACAGCTCGCCCCGTGTGTTCATTCAGACCTGTCAGAACGGAAACAATCTTTAAAAAATTCATATAAAATCGAGGATTGGAGGGATCGATCTCAAATTTTATACACATACTTAGGCATACCCCATAAGCACTGTGACCAAGTTTCAAGTCTCTAACTTTTAAAATACAGAATTTATAGGTATATTTATATGGCAATCCGATAAAACGATAAAATCGCCCGAAAATTATCATCTCCGATGATTATCGTAGGTTTTTCTATCGTATCATTATCATTAAACACATGCACGATAACGACCTTATCGTATCGTTATCGTACATTTTAACGATACGATACACATCCCTAATTTGGAGCAAGCATACTGTAAGTAGCATATATAGCCAATCAGGCCTAGTAGTCATTGATAGCCTTATCCTCCATGAATTTGTCTAATCCTGTCTAACCCATCCAAGTTGGTGGCCATCAATATGTTGTGTGGCAGCAAATCCCATAGTTTAGTTATGCATTGTGTGAAAAAAGGGGGGGGGTCCTTTTATATGTCTTGAATCTCCCACCATTCACTGGATGACACTAGGTTCTTGGGTGATGAGAGAAACTTCTCCCTATCCACATTCTACACACCATGTTCTTCTTCTACAAGTCTGACTTGCCTGTGGTCAAGCTCAAACTATTCCTGCCTTTATTCTTAAGTGGAACTTTTCAAGAGAAGCAGCCTCGTTAGCTGTAACTTTCATTCTTGAAATTTGTCACAGATGGGACCTCGCTGTTAAGTACATTTGAGCCTGTTCCTGTTTCCTCAGATTTATTGGAATGATTTTGAGTGCTCATGATTTAGTTGGCTACATCCGCATCTATCAAAGACACATAGCAGCCATTAAATTTGTCTCCATCTTGTAGGTGAAGCAAAGGATAAAGTTGAAGGAAGAAGGAATTGTGTTTTTGAATAGTTTATAATCAAAGACAATGACTTACACGGATTTTGATAGCCTCAAAGATTTTCTGTTTCAAAGAATTTCTTAACTAGCATCAGGATAACCTTTGAAAAGCATTTTTACTCTATAATAGCAGCTGCTCTTTTTGACATGGTGCCTTTGAACATTCATTCTTTTTGTTACTTATACTCCACACCCACCAGCTTTTTGTACCTGCAATCCCCCTCCCGCCCATTTCTTTGACAAAAGAAACCTAATTTTATTTTACTAGCCCTTTCGCTAGCCTCTAGGAACATTGACCACAAGGTTTTCTTGGTAACATGTTTGTGAAAAGTGGCAGGTGTTCACATGAGGCTGTTCTCCAGAGGATTTGCTCATTTCTGACAGAAAGGTTTGAGGCCTGGTCTTAATGAGCATATGCAAATAGTGTTTCTGGATGGTGCTTTAACAGATTGTAAGTAGAAGGGGTGTCACATCATTGAATGCTCCCCATTAAAAGAAATGTCCCTCCATATCAGAGACAGCTTAAGAAGGGGTGGAAACAGCCCTCTAGTAACAGAGAGGAGTTTCACAGGATGTCAGAGGCCCACTGTATGCCCACAGGACATTCTTCAGGCCTAGGAGTACTGCTGGGGATGCTTCCAGTTGTGACAGACCCCAAAATGGGGGTATTTCAAGGACAGATTTGGAAAGCCCCTTTCTCGCCTCAGAGCCTCTAGGACTGGGACTGTTATGTATGCCAACCAGGAGCTGGCAGAGTTAATTTCTCATTCCATTGTAACCCATGGGAGAGTTAAAAGAAATCTTGTCAGAGCACTATTTTATTTATTTCTTAATGTTTATACACTGGCTTATCTGTTAAAAAGCTATCAAGGTTGTATAAAACAACTTAATACAACAAAACATTGTACCAATAAAAACAAGAACCCTAAAAGAAAAAGAAAAATCCACCCTCCCACCCTGGCCAGAGCAAATCAGGAGCACTTTCAAAGTGGCAGATCATCCATCAATTCACTCCCTACCCCAATGCTTGGGATTGTTCTGCTGATGGTCCCACTGGTCCGCCAAGCCCAAATAGACTATTTACACTTGTATTTTTGTGTAAGTGTGTCTCTTTATGCAAAATGACAATTGATGGAAAAGGCAGAGCTGCCATTCCGTGCAAAATGGCAGCTCAGCAGAGGAGCGGGATGCCACATGCCACTCACTGAACACCCATGGAGCACCTAATAGCTCACCACACATAGCAAACAGTGTGAGGCAACTGGCAGGGGAACAGCATGGGCAGGGGTGAATTCAACAATTCCTAAAGCCAAGGTCAAAACACGGATAAGCAGTCAGATACAATATACAGTCCAAAAAACAGAGTCAGGCAGGAGTTCAACCACCAGTAGCACGGCAGTTCAATGGCAAGGTCAGGGACATACAGCACCAGAGCTGGTAGGACAATGTTGTTCCATCACTGGCTAGACGTAAATTGAAGGCTTATATAGGCAGTAGGGATGTGTATCGTATCATTAAAATGTATGATAACGATACGATAAGGGACATGTGCTACAGATATGTGCCAAATTTGAGATCGATCCTTCCAACTCTTGATTTTATATGAATTTATTAAAGATCGTTTCAGTTCTGACAGATCAGAATGACAGCTCGCCACGTGCATTCTGACCTGTCAGAACAGAAACAATCTTTAAAAAATTCATCTAAAATCGAGGGTTGGAGGGATCGATCTCAAATTTCATACACATACTTAGGCATACCCCATAAGCACTGTGACCAAGTTTCAAGCCTCTAACTCTTAAAATACAGAAGTTATAGGCATTTTTTCTTTAAAAATAGGGCTGCAAAAATTATCATTTTTTCACGATAATTATCGTGAAGACGATACGGTTCACCTATGATATGAATGAAGATGATTTTTTTTTGGTCTGAAATGACAATAACGATAAACAATATTTTTGGCGTGCACACCCCTAATAGCCAGAGCTTCTTGAGCATATGGCTCAGCTGCAGTTTGTTATAGCCCTGTGGCAAAAGTCCTACTCTTGAGGAGTCCTCCTTTGTAATAAAGTAGGCCTACTGGCCTGCATCTTGAGGTGATGATGCTCCCAGAGGCCAGGAGGTTGCTCAACCTCTGCCTTAGAAATGAAGTCTCTTCCCACTTACAGGAATTGGCATGTAGTCATCTTCCCATCTCATATGGGCTGTTCTGAGGTGATCTTCATGTCTGGGAGCATTAGCCCCTCCTCTGAGGAGGATTCCTCCAGTGGGGGCATGAAATTAGAATAACTGTATAAGTGATATTTGTAAATTAACATATTTAGGTTGCAATCCTATGCTTATTTAGATAGAAAATTGCCCATACTGGCTGGGGAATGCTGGGAGTTGTAGGACTTTTTTTGAGTCTAAACATGCATAGAATTGCACCCTTAGCCAGTATTCCATGATGCGGCCAATATTGATCCAAAGCCTTGGCACTGCCCAAATAACCCAGTCCTAAATGGCATTCAGTTTAGCCTGCCTCGGATGAAAGCCCACGGTAATAAATTCCTCCAGTTATCCAGACCTAATATGAACATAATACACAGTCCCACTGAAGCATGATCCAGATAATATATTTTCTTCTGTAAACACTGATGAATTGAATTTACGATAGAAGTGGGAAATTATATTAATCCATCTTGTGACTTACAGTAATGCAAATCCGCCAGCATCCTCATTTATTTTGTGGCAAATATCCCATTAATCTACTACCAACCTGAACGTTGTTCTGTGTAGTACATAAGATCAGTGGAGTAGATAAAATATGCACAAGGGAAGGAACAAATTATATTTTTGACACTTATTAAGTGATTTCCTCATTTTCTGTCTGTGCATTGTCTGTGCATCACTTAGGCAGTAACACCTCCATTATACTTTGAAATGGGCTTATCAATGAAGTATTTGGGTAGATAATGTATAAATAGTGCTAGTTTAATTATTCGCCCCTAATAAATTATCAGGTAATCCTAGATCCAAATCAGTCAATTAATATTAGTGTAGGCATCTTCACTGGAGGGCATTGTTTTCATTAGAATTGTTTCTGCTTCTAAAGCATAATTGGGATAAACTCTCCTTACAGCAATATATAATACTGAGCTGTCAAAATAAATAAATAAATAAATAAAGCATTTTTGTTGCTTAATTATCTCTGTTTTAACTGATGAGTTGATTGAATTTGAACATCTTTGAATATTGCTGAAGCCTTTTGCTGTTATTGTCGTTTATTTTTTAGATATCAGAGAATATGATAACTGAGGTTGATTGATGCATTCTGCAGAACCAACACCTCCCTCAAGAAAAAATCTCATCTTATTGAAATTCTTCTCTTGAAAAACTTGCAAACTCTTCCATTCAATGCAGTGGGACTTAAAGGTGCTTAACTTTACGCCCTATATTTTGTACTTTTTTCTGATAAGTTATGGATCATTGGGTCAAGAAAAGTCTTTAACTTAGTGATGGACATATCTGTTTATTTCTGGTCTTTGTCGATGTCACATATTTGTACTCCATCCTGTTTCAGTATTGATCCGTGACAGTTTAAAACAAACAAACACCTGCACATAAATTCACATCGAAAAATATTTTCTCTCAAAATACATATTTCCAAAGTCTAAAAATATTTTATTTCCAACTATGTGTTTTCAAAAGCACGTTGATATTATTTGAGATAAGAAGCGCATTGCAACATGCAGAAAACGGTCAAATCTGTCGATAGTTAAAAGTAGAACCTAACCTCCAGAACTGCTGGGTAGAGGGGGATAGGGTGGGGATAGAGGTGTCCCTCTGCAGGAATAAAAGAGTTCCACCAGTGAGTGCAGAGGGGAATGTCCACTCTCGAGGAATGCTGGGACTTGTCATCTCAAACATCTGGATATGCAATATAATATGCAGAGCTGACTGTGGGGTTGTGGGAAATGATGATGAATAACTTAGGACCACCTACTTCTCTTTTTTTTAGAGCATCTCCTCATGTTGAGAGTTGCAACCCAACACATCTGATGGGCACCAGGTTGGGGAATGCTGTTCTAGAATAAGGACAGGCAAATTGTAGATCTCCACATGTTTTGGAATTCAACTCGAGGAACCATCTATACCCACAGGAAATGCCACAGACATAAATATACGACTGACATTAGGCCCAAAATGGCCCATTCCAGGCATGGAGGTAGCTTTGGATTCAAATTCCACATATGTTTCCAGAATCAGGCCCCTTCCCTAGACCAGCCCCAGGCAGGCATAAGTATCTTCCCTCCCATTCATTTCACTGGGAGGAAAAGTAAATGTTTAAAAATGAGAACTACCAGGAGAAAACCAGTACAACACTTCCTCCCCTCCTCCCACCCTGGTCTCATCTGTGCCAGTAGGTCTCCGGATACCATGGTGGGCCTGCAGAAGATCTCCCTTTCTACTTTGGAGTCCTCTGCTCATTCCTATCAAGACGTTACCTGTAGCTCAGTTCATATTGTAATTCACAAAAGGTTTGTATGGGAACGTGAAAGATTGCAGGAGGAGGAGTGTGCCAATAACGTTTCCTTTACTGCTGAGGTGTCCAACCTCCTTCAGCCCAGAAGCCAAACTCAGCTTCAGAGAAGCTGTCAAGAGGTTCCTTCTAGTGGAGTGGGTGGAGCCAAAGGTAAAAGGGGCAGGACCAAAATACCAAAATATCAGCATTTTTTAAAAAAAAATCTTAAAGGTATTATTACCAGTAACTAAGCCTCAACAGCGGGGAAAGCTATGTAAAAGCTAGGAAGCCACCAAACAATCAGTGTTTGGGAAGAATTGTGCTACCTGGTGATGTGTGGAAAGGGGGAGTGACTATCTAGAGAATTCCAGCAGACTGGATTGGGACCCCACTGGGAGCCAAATTTCAATACCACTGGTTTAGTGGGCTTTCAGTTTCCCAAGTCAGCACTGGATCTACAGAGCACAGTTGATGTGTTTTAAGGTGCAATCCTATACATGTTTAGACAGAAAAAGGCCTATAACTCCCAGCATGCCCCAGGCATCTGATTGATTGATTGATTGATTGTCAGGGTTTGTGTTGCACTGCCACCTCTGAGCATGCATGGAGTGCAAGCACACAGCAGCGGAATGACAGCAGAGTCCACTGGTAGTAGACAGATGTCCTGGTAGCCAGAAAAATACTCAGACACAGTAGTGTTTCTTACTACTATACTAAGTTTACTTTACAAGTATTTACAGAGAACAAAACATTCCTCTAATATCTTCAGCAATACTTCCAACCAACCATAACCTACCACTAACATTTACCATCTAGCATCACCCACCTAGCATAACCCACACTGTTTCTCCACATGCTGTACATTTATAGCACTGTGGACCTATCACAGCGTTGGCTGCATATCTCCCCATGTGTTGCTATGCCTTCCAGCACACAGGGAAGAGAACTAAATGACCTTGGTCTTTAGTGCTTACCAGCTGCACTACATTTGGCAACCGTACAGAGTCCTTGAGATATCAGTTATCTCATGTCTCTTACTTTTCTTCTTAGTTGCAGAAAAAAACCTATTTGCTTTACATTTAAACCAAATAAAATCTTAACATTGATGGTATTTCTACACTGCGTTTCTGAAGCCAACCAAGGCAGCTCTGAAGCCATCCATACTGCTCTGATTTATCCAGGAATGCTTTGCAGGGTTAACAGATGTTTCGAAAGGAGGCTCATCATTTTTGGTGCATTTCTGCCACGTTATTAGAATCCGTATCCTGCTTAAAAGTTTAATCTCGAAAGGGTTTCACGCTCTCCCAGATATGTTACTTCTCTGATGTTGCATATCATGAGCACCACAACTGTATTTTATTAGACCTCTCTTTTAAAAATTAAACATTCTTGGATTTAATATCCGCTATTCATGCTGTTCAGCCATCTTATTTATTTAGTTGTGGTATTTCTACACTGCCTTTCTGAAGCCAACCATAATGCTCTGATATATGCAGTAATGCTTTGCAGCATTAACAGACGTTTCTAAAGGAGGCTCAACATTTTGGGTGCACGTCTACCACATTATTAGAATCCGTATCCTGCTTAAAAGTTTACTTTTAAATATAATTGCCACTTATTAAAATCTCCGTTGTTACATTATTGCTGGTCATGCAGAAAATTACTTTGCTGGAGGAAACAAAACCATACAGTATAATCACTTTTTTTTCCTATAGAAGGGTGGATAATTGGATTAATCACAATACAAAATCTTGGAAGTAAAGGGCATTGTTTGCTAAACTGAACCGTGTCCGTCACTTCGCAAAGAAGATAAGAGACTAAAGCTTTAGCAAGCGGATTCTCTAGGTTCAGCAGTTCCTGAATAATCATAGAAAAGTGTTTGTTTTCACTAGAGGTTCGCTGTTGGTTTACATCTTGCTGGAGATGTTCCTAACATGATAGATTTTGTACTGTACAGGTCAGACATGAAGTAAGTGCTGGATGATCCTGAAGTATTTCTCCTCAAGGGAAAATTGTAGTTAGATTACAGTGCATGCTTCCCTGAGCTTCCTGGGAGGAAGGTTGGTATAGAGCTATGGTAAATAAAGACCTTGGAATATAATCCAGCCCTTCCACAAGCTCTGTGTATGCACAATCAAATGCATAGAAAGAGGACCCCAGGGTTGGATTTTGAAATAGGTGACCTGGGTGATTACTTGGGGATCAGGCTTAGAGGACACTTGTCATGGGCACACTATTCAGCAGTCCACTCAGTGCCCTAAACTAGGGGTGGGCAACACCTTGTCCAAGGGCCTCGTAGCCCTGTGGCCAGAAGTGCAGCCTCACCCCCCCACCCACGCCACTGCTGCCCCTGTACTGCTGAAATTTGGTAGCTGCTAAGCATCCAAAGAAAACTGGAGCTTCGCTGCAGATATTCAGCAGCAAACCATTACAGAGACTCAAAAAGTGTCAAGTTGTGCTTGTTTTCTAGTGATGGGGTAAAAATCCACCTGGGCCAGCAAAAACAGCAGACCCCCCCCCTAAATCCAGTTGACTTTCACCCCATTGCTAATGGGGTGATGGGGGAATGACACACTTTCCGGAGGCCCCAGAAAGTGTGCATCACTTAGCGCTTGGACCTCTGGCTCCCAGAACAGGGCCACCCGAGCAGCGTTCAGCAGACTCACTGGTTGAGCAACCTGCAAGTTTGCTCATCCTTATTGTTTTCAAGCTAAAGATGGTGCTTTGAGTCTCCCTAGTGGTTTGCAAATGCTGCCAATTATTTTGGTGCCACCATGCTGCTGCCAGAGGGAGTACAACCCCCCAAGATGGGGTGAGGGCTGGAAATTGGCCCTGGGCTGCTTGAAGTTGCCTACCCCTGGCTCAAGCAAGCCAAACAACCTGCTCATCTTCACTTACAAAGCTGGCCATACTGACCTGTCTGAAGTAATGCAGCTAGATAATTTTAGACCCTGGACATAATGGCCTTATGGGCTACCCTCATGTATCACATCACTTGTGAAACATATAACTAATTTTCTTTCCCCACTGGTCAGCATTCCATGCTTTACAGTTGTTTTTACAGTCCTTATATGCTAGAAGGGATATCTATCGCAGGTGAATCCAGAGGTTTTGAAGCACAATGGACTCCCACAGTGGCTTTGTGAGCCGAGCTGGGGGGGGGGGGTTGTTCCTGATAAATTTATTGGGGGTGGGTTGTCTGTAAATTTAATTTTGTGCAAATTATGGAGACAATTTCCTCAACTTATACAAATTATGGCCGTACTTTGTGGAAATTAAAATTTAGGGGGGGGGACCCCAAGCTGATAGCTCCCTCCTTCCTTGCAGTCACTGACATTGCCAAACAATCTTCCTGTTTCCCTGTTGGTGCCAACCCCAGGCCAGAGAGTGTGGTCTCTCCAGACTGGCGTTGGCACCAGCAGAGAGGGAGGGAGGGTCGTACAGAGGCAGTCATGGTGGTCATGGTGGCAGTGACAGGGAGAGAGGCCAGCAGCACCATGGTGCAACCCCACTCCCTGTTGCTGCCAGCTCATCGGCTCAATGCCCGAGCTCTGTGCCAAGTTCTGCCAGCTGGCCAAACATGATCCACAGTGACCTGTGCCAGTGGATGGATTTTCTGTCTTTGCGCGGCAGCCGCAATTGCAGTGTCGGCAACAGGGAGGTAGGGTTGCACCATGGGAATTTGTGAGAAATTTGGGGGGAAATATTTTACATTGGCTTAATTCAGACGACTCTAAGCAACTGTGCACCCAGAGTAACAACAGTCACTACAAACTGAACTGTACTAATTTTTGTCCCTCTATTTTGACCTGCTTTAAAATCCCTCCTACTTTTTCCAGTGGTGCACCCAGGATGGCTGAATTCGGACAACACGATAATCAATGGTGGGGTAATAATCAACTTTACAGTTGTTCATCTAGGGGGTACTCCCAACACAACATGGTAATAAATAATCAACTGTGGTGTGGATTAGGATCAGCGCTGAGTTGACTATGGCAGCATTCGGATGACACAATAGTCAAAACAACTGACGATTGTTTCCCCCACACCAGTTGTTTATTGTGTCATCTGAATTGAGCCAGTGTGTGTGTAGATGATTATGATCAGGTTCATGTGTCCACTCTGAACACAGGCTGTAAAAAATAAGGTCTTCAAATGTCGGTCAAATGGAGGGAAGCACCAAATTGGCACTTTTTCCAGGGTGCCATTTTATCTAGGGCTATCCCTGTAGGATCCCATAGGAAGAGCTTTTTCATCCGCACCACCTTTCAGTGAGATGCACTGGAATGATCCTGGCCATTACCATCAACATGAGGCCATTCCAGTGGCCCTGACCTTCTCTAGGCATCCAGCACACAGTTTACAACTGGACATCAAGTGGGGGAAGGCCTCAATACAGAGCTGGTTCCAGGGTTTCGAGGGGCCTTTGGCAAGACACCCTCAATGGGGTCCCTTCCTCAGTGAGTCTACCTTCTTACCAGTATTGCCACCAGCTGAAATCACTCCTTCTTCTCTTTCTCATAATTGATCCAAGGTGCTTGCTTGACAGGCAGAGAGCAAGTGAGCAAGTAGGCTGTGACATCTCCTGCTCCTCCTTTTCACCACCACCGTTGTCTGGGCCAGAGTGAGAGGGAGGTGAATGAGCAGGATGCAGTGGTGAAGAGGAAGAACAAGTCCAGGGGGCTCCTATCAGTGGGCATGCCTACACTTGACGTCAGCCCTGTTGGGTCCCCTCATCTATGCATGAAACGTTGCCTTTGATGGATTCATTCAAGGACATATTTTAATATTGTTTGAGATATAATAAAAAGTTGCAGAGATTATGGGCAAGATCCAGCCAGCGTTTAGTCCCATCGAGACAGCTGCCACCACCTCTCATGTGCCCTACCCTCCACCCCAAAGGACACCTTACACATTTTGCGAAGTCCCAGGAAAATCAGAGAAATGGAAAGTCATCTGCTATTACAACAAAAATGTTCCGAAGGTTCTCTTACCAGGGAACATGGGAAAGTAAAGGCTAGAAAAAGCAGAAGATGAAATACACACATAGACACACTAGGTGGAAATGTTTTGATTTGTATGTAGTGTAGTTTGAAGTTTTGTAGATGGTGTTATCTATTTTCCAATCTAAAATAAACTGCCTCAAGCTGTTGATCATCAAAACTTTATTTTCTTGGCATTTGGAATACATGGTTTGATGGATCGATTCTGATTAACAGTGGCAGAGTATTTCACATACAAGCCAGAATTGATTTTCCTTGGTTTATTTTACTTATTACAAGAATCTGATCACTTTTTATCTATCTGTTTTGCAGGTAGAAGGATATTAAAGCAGTCTGGTGGTGCACAATTAATTCAAGACCAATAAAATGTCACAGTGGCGAATGTAACCATTGGATTATTACAGGATTGAAACAGTATCAACATGCGATAACGTATCAAAATACTTTGAAGGGAAAAAAATGGAGGTTAGCAAGAGATGCATCTACTAAAGAGAACATTATCTGATGAAACTATAGGAACATAGGGTTACATCCAACATTACATGAGTGGACTTCAGCTCATGCAATGGAACTTTCCCTTCCTTTCTTCCACATCTGTTTTGTTGGGTCCACCAACCCTGTGGAGCAAATTTTGAAGGGAGTCACATGGGACTGTGGAGTGGGGGGAGAAGGAATCTGCCCTGCTGATGGATGCAGTTCTGTTGGTGGAAGGGTGCAGAACCAGTATGGTGTAGTGGCTAGAGTGTTGGACTGGGAGTCAAAAGAACTGGGCTCTGGTCCCCTCATGACCATGGAAACTCCTTTGGTGCCTATGGGCCAGTCACAGATTCTCAGCCCTACCCACCTCACAGGGTAGTTGTTCTGAGGATAAAATAGGGAGGAGGATTATGTATAACCACCATGGGTTCCTTGAAGGAAAAAAGGTGGGATATAAATATATAAATGCAATGCAATGCATGGAGGCCAAATCCAGCCTTCCAGGTTTCTCCAATCTAGTGTTTAGTGGTTTCCCTGCTTTTGTGTAGTCCCTCCCTCCATTGCAATAGGTTGAAATTAGAGCTGTGCACTGCCTCAGGCTGAATGCCCAGATCTGAGGTGAGATAGGATGATTCAACATGCCTGGGCCTGAATCTAGAGTGGCACCAAGTCAGCCCCAAGGCGCCCCAACGCCTTGAGTCCAGGTGAGTCCATTGGTATCACAAGACTCACTTCCCTCTCCATCCCTATGCTTCCTGGCCTCCCACCACAGCCGCCACTGCTGGGACGTACTTGCAAACACATCCTCCTCCTAAGAGCCAGGCCGCGATTTAAAGTTATCGCAGGGGCTCTTTACTTTTAGTATATCTATGGCAGCAAACTATGGTGGCCTTAAAGGGAAAATGGCCCTTTATGGCCGCCATAGTTTGCGGCCATAGATATACTAAAATTAAAGACCGAAGCTGGCCACGTTGTGTCGCGCAGCCCGACGGCGGCGAGATCCAGGCGCACCACGATGGGATGGGACTGCTACGCTCGCTGCTCGCTCCTGCCACTGCCACTTTGGCCACTCCTTTCGCCCCTCCAGCAGGCAACATGACTGTCCTCGACGGGCTGTGCCAGGAGGAGCGGCTCAACTCCACCGCTGCTGCCGCTGCCATGACCCTGCTGAGCCCTGCCGTGGCCAAGGAGAAATGCAACGCCACTCTTCGCGGCGAGGGCGAGTGCGGCTCCATCTCGGTGGTGTTCCCCTTGACCATGATGATCACGGGCATGGTGAGCAACGGGCTGGCCATGCTGCTGGTGTACAGAGCCTACCACAAGAAGGAGAACCAGCGCAAGAAGTTGTTCTTGCTCTGCATCCGCTCGCTTGCCTGACCGACCTCACTGGGCAGCTCTTGACCAGCCCCATCGTCATTGCGGTGTATTTGGCCAATAGGAGGTGGGATACGGTTGACCCTTCCAAGCGCCTGTGCACCTTCTTTAGCTTGGCCATGACTGTCTTTGGGCTCTGCCCCCTCTTCATTGCCAGTGCCATGGCCATCGAATGGGCCTTGGCCATCTGCGCCCCCCACTGATATGCTGGCCACATGAAGACCCGGGTGATCAAGTGTGTCCTCCTCAGCGTGTGGCTGGCCATCTTCGCCTTTGCTTTCTTGCCCATCCTGAGCATTGGGAAGTATACACTCCAGTGGCTGGGCACTTGGCACTTCATCAACTTGAAGGACCACCAAGGTTTCTGGGCGGGCAATGTCATCTTTGCTTCCATGTTTGCTTTCTTGGGCTTCTTCTCCCTTGCCATCACCTTGGTGTGCAATGTGTCGACCATCATTGCTTTGGTATGTCGGTGCCGCTCCAAAAGCTCAGCATCTCAGTCCCAGAGGCAGTGGGGCAGAATTACCATGGACACCTTGATCCAGCTGCTGGGGATCATGTGTGTTCACTTTGCCTGCTGGTCCCCACTCTTGATTATGATGTTGAAAGTGACCTTCAACCATACCACAGTGGACAGATGCCAAGTATCCTTCAATCAAACCCGAAGCACAGAACTGCAGCCAGAGTGCAATTTCTTCTTAACTGCTATCTGCTTGGCCTCCCTGAATCAAATCTTGGACCCCTGGATTTACCTGCTTCTTAGGAAGATCCTCCTGCAAAAGTTTTGTCAGCAAGCAAATGCCATCTCCTGCTGTGCTCAGGATGGATGGAAAGGGCGGCACTTCATGCTATCAGACAAAATCAGACACACAGCAGCAGCATGAAGCACCTTGTATGTCAGCAACTTTCCCTCACATCTTTTACCTTACTGTGAATGTGAGCATCCAACACATGCTCATTTCTCTCTGTAAGTTCATTGTGGACTTAAAATGGCAGATGGTTATATTTTCTTTGTCTGCCAGAAATAGTTAAATTATAAAGAAACGGACATACTACTAAAAGTAAAGAGCTCCACAATTAGTTTAAATGGTACTCTGGCTCTCAGGAGGAGGACGTGTTTGCAGGTAAGTCCCACCAGTGTTAGCTCTGGGTTGGGGGGTCGTGGAGGTGGTGATGGGGGAGCAGGGAGTCAGGAGTCCAATGGGCCTTGCTTCGCATGGCTAGCACTCCGGAACCCACAAGACCAACCTACTTTGGAGGGGGTGAATTTCATCTCAGCTTCAGTGCCAAGATGAGTTGGGGACCCCCCAAAGCAACTTGAGTCAAATTGAGGCCATTTCAGAGGCTCTGAAATGGCCTCCAAGGCGAGTCAGGGGGGCTCTGCACAGCCCTAGTAGAAATGCCTCTCCTAAGACTTAGTTACTAGCTGTAAGAGCTGAAAGCTAAAACATGCTGGTATGATAGGTGTTTTGGCCTTGCCCCTTTTGCCTTCAGCCCCTCCCACCACTGGAATATGGACCCTGAGAGCTTCTCTGAAATGGAATTCACCATTGGGCTGAAAGTAGTTCTGCAACCCCACACTGTTGGATGGACACAATTGGATACAACCCAGAGGAAGCTGTTTTATTCCAAGTTAGACCATTGGCTCATCTTGCCCAGTGTTGTTGACGCTGACACTTCAGACTTTGAAGACAGGTCTGAGCACTTGTAGAAGGCTTGTGTTATTGGTGCTGTTATGTAGACCACATATTTGGCCTCTTATAAATGTCAAAAGGCAATGTACAAACACAGGGTTGGAAATTAGTACTATAGCTCTTCAATAAAGTGTGTGTGGGGGGGAGAGAGAGAGAATGGGGAACTGTGATAACAATACTTTATTATTTATATATTTCTTGATATTTCCTCCAGCAAAAGAACACCCTTATAGTCCCTGCTGATAATTTTACTGTATTGTGGGCCTATTACCTATGGACAGCAACCAATACCACTAAAATAATTCACAGTGAAAAGACAGGGCTGGAGTGAAAGAAATCACTTTCAATATACTGCTGGGCCACAGTCAACATTATTTCTTCGAGATTTAACTACCAGCTTGCCTGCAGTCAAACCGAATGTTCCGCAGTAATATTCTAACTCTTTGGCATATCAAGTAGCTGCCCTTGCCCAGGGTGAAATGGGTCCTTTCCTTTGAATATGTAGCCATGAGCCCACGATGCTGCAGCCATCTTTGGGTCTAGCAGCAACTGCGGTTGCTCTTTCGTGAGGCTAGGATGCTTCTTCACAAAGCAGGTCTTATCCAGCAGCTGATGTTCAAAGGTGGAGAAAAACTGCTCTATATCTCAGAGTACCAAGCCTGATGAAACAGGGGGCCAGAGAGATGTTGCTGAGTCTAATATTAGTTGGCTCAGTAAAAACAAATCGTTGCCACTCAAATGGCTCACCTCAAATACAGGGTGAGCATTATAGCTTCAAAGGGATATTGTCCAGTCCCCAAGGTCAGCAGATGGGATGTTCCTGGTGGTTCTGCATGGACCTATGCCCTGACTAGTATCCACCCACAGTAGAAACTTCACTGTGGTGGCTCCCTTTCTGTGCATCTTCCTGCCTCTGGAGGTCAGGCAGGCACCAACATTGTTTTGCTTTCGGCACCTGCTGAAGACATCTTTATTCCAGGAAGCCTCCCTTGATTGGCCAGCTATGGCTTCTATTGATATTCAGGTTTGCTGCTGCTGCTGATGTTTTAAACTTTTAACATATTGTTTTATTCTTTGTTTAAATATGGTTTTGTTGTTGTTGTTGTTTTGTCTTCTCTTGTTCACCACTCTGGAATCTGTTTAGATGCATAATGGGATATAAATGTTCTAAATAAATAAATGCAACAAATAAATATTGTAGAGCAGAGTTGGGTAACCTGTGCTGATGAACTCCCAGTGCTATGATCCCTCATCATTCGCCAGGCTGTCTGGTGCTAATGGGAATGGAAGTCCAACAACATCTGGAGGTCCAGGAGGAGTGAATCAATTCCCCCCAAAATGGGGATTTCCCCTTCCATGTGAACTGCTGCACCTATCCTTCTGATACTTGCATGCTTATTACTTAGGGACACTTCTAGACTGCCTGTAATTTGCAGAACACTGGTCCACAAGAAACATAGGGGGATAAGTGAATCCTCTTTTGGAGACCCTCAAAATGTCAAGGCTGTACTTGCAAACAAAACCCCCCAAAAAACAAAACCCCAACAACCTGGAGCTATTGGTGTGAAACGTGGCACACATGATCATCTGAGCAGGGGCAACTATCTCTGCAGATCCCACCCATTTCTGACATGAAATAGAAAAGTTATCAGAAATTCCCTTTTTAAACCTCCAAAAGAAAGGTGCATATCACAGCACCCTCTGCACCCATCTTAAAGAGCTACTATGTCTACTAATATCATCCAGTTCTTACTAAGAGGAAAAACAGTACTGCCATTTTTGGTTTGCCTGTGATAGTCAATGAGAAGCAAGAAGCCTCATTTTTTTTCCGAACCTCAGCTCGGTTCCGATGCCAAGTCAACTCGGACAGACTCCAAATTTGTCTGAGCAGAACGTTGTCATTTTCTGAAGTGCCAAATCATGGTCCGAGCCAACGTAGGAAGTCTATGCACATCCCTAATACATTACCTAAACCACTTCTGCCAATTTCACACATCTGCCAAAGCAAGGTTTTGCAGACAAAAAACCCTTCATGCAGCTCCTTGGATTGCAATCCTTTGCACAGTTGGGCAGCTGAGATCACAGCAAGTTTGATGGGATTTATGCAGCCTTAGCTGTGCACAGGGTTGCTGCCTTGGGCTTTGAGGTACCACAGGACTCTCTGTCTTGTCTCTTTCTTGTATTTCAGTCCTGCTGGCCTTGCAGATGATCACTAGCTGTGTAAACAAACACAGGTAGTGATGCGCATGAGCATGTCTCTGTGTGTTGGATCCCTGTTTACTTGGCTAGCTTTTCTCAGGGGGATTTCTGTATCTTTCCTTTCTTGCTCTATATCACTGAGGGGAAGAATAAACAATAGCACTTTCTCATATGGGGAGAGGGAATAAAGACAAGTTTACAAGCTGTAGCAGGAGCTCTGGTTATGTTGCTACAGTCAATACGGGCATCCTATAAAGGGTTGCACAAGAATTCCTTCCTGCTCAAAACCCTGCTAATGAGTCCTGTTCACAACCCTGAATGGAAACAGGAGTGTAATTCTTGGAATTTTTTTGCTGTTACCTCAAGTTGCATTTGCGTTATAAAAAAAATGCACACTTGTGCTAGTGTGGACTTCCCAAAATGTGCATATGCAAACGTTCATATCTGAAATGCACATTCCCCCAAATTCATATGTTCATGCTTTAGCCTATGGGGGAAAGTGCACATTTGGGGTGCATACTTGGAAAACTGAGCATCCTTTGTATTCAGAAATGCACACTTCTCCCGTTTGAAAAAAAGAAAAGAAAAAGATGCTCACATTCGGGAGCAAGAACGAGGTGAAACAAGCATCAAGGTGGAAAATGAAGATCCTTGACAAGCTTAAACATTATTTGTTCTCCTACTTTCATATTATATATACTAATAGTTTACCCATTATCTGAATGTGGATCCTTTGTAGTCAGATCCATGAACAAAAGGGAGTCTTAGGTGAAATCCAAGCATTGCAGAAGTTCAAAACAAGAACAACAAGTACAACAACAGCATTAGGGGGGAAAGCCCCTGCCCCCCAACCCCCAAAAACAGCTCATTGAGGACTCGATGCAGGAAATGTTAATTGGCTGTTAAAGTGGTGAGATGACGGGAAACTATGTGGGGAGTAGAATGGAATAGAGTTGCCTGGACGAAGGCATGGCTGGCAGGTGGGAAGGCTGATGGGAACCTCATGCAGGAGCACTCTTGTTGCAGGCCCCACTTGCACTTCCCAGAGCTAAACATACTGCTCAACAAATATGCTGCACACAATGGAAGAGTCATTGTTGGTATATCCATAAGAGTGGTTATCCCCCTTTGGTAAAGCTGTGTACTGCTCTCCACAGTTACAAACAAACACCCTTGACATTCAGGGCAATAGCAGTGGTAACAGCAGCAGTTCCTTGCACTTGGGGAGGGTGGGTGTGTTTTCCTTCACCCAAGAATGGGAACCAGCTTCCTCTGTAGTGGCATCCAGCATATTGTGCTTTTCTGATTCAGACCACTGGCTCCCGATGACAAAAAATCTCCCCCCCAATAGATGACAATCATGTCTGCTCCCCCATTCATCCACCCATCACCCTCTGGAGTCTTTTCCCAGCTGACCGGTGCCTGCACTATAGCCTTAGCTACCAGTAGATTCTTCCAGTGGCCTAAAGCTAGGCTGTATGCCCTAATCTCTCCTTAAAATGCCATTCCGCTAGCCAGAAAGTACTGGGCTACATAGAGCGTCATCTGACCGGGGGGATGGAATTGTGGTTCCCTACTGTCACTTCTCCGCCCCTGCTCCTGTCCCATGATACTTCCTCTTTCTACCTGGAGAAGAAAGAGGAAGTAAACAAAAACCATGTGGCCCATTCAAGGACCGGTTTTATCACGCTGCTTTTCCTGCACACAGCAGGGAACGACGGCACATTCCATTTTTAAAAAAAGTTGTATTAAAAGGGTTCCATTTTGTGACGGAAAACAGGCAAAAAGGAGCAGGAGGAATACAGGAGGTGGACAACATTGTCTAAAGGACATGTGACCATCCGTAAGTGGGCACTATCAAGCGTATTATAAAAATGCTCATCTGTTGACACTCATAGATCAATCATTGGACTAGGTATAATCCTATATTTCTATGAAGGGCTATGTTCTCAACAGATACATTGATGCCTTCCCCCCAAAAAAACAACCCATGATTTTAAGTTTGTATCTCGTTGCTATATCTTTTTACTTTCATTTTGACTCTAGGCTAGCTGCAGGTTGCCCTGACTTTAAAACCCTCTAGCCTCCATGCTAGGGTCCCAATCCAGATAAGGGCCCCTGCACCTATTCTAAAAGAAAATAGGGAAAAATGCTGGTGGGTGGGAGGCATAGCTGTTTCTTCCAGATTGAAAGTGATCTCTGTTTTGGCCTCAGCTTCCGTATACAAGTACATATAAACCTTAAATGCATAGGATTAGCCACACTTACGTTACAAATAGACATAGGAGTCTATGTGCCTGGTGCCTTCCAGATGCTTTGGACTGCAACTCCCAGCGTTCCAACCATTGGCCATGTTGGCTGGGGCACATGGGAGTTAAAGTCCAAATCCTCTGTAGTGTGTTGAGTTGAGGGAGGCTGGCATGTGCAATAAAGAGCTACTACAAATTTCAGCATCCCCCGCCCCCGGACATTTGCCAAGTTAACAGCTTAATAGTGTAATTCTAAGCATGTTTACTCAGAAATGTCCTATTGAGATCAACAGGACTTATCTCCTATAAATGTGCTGACGATTGCAGCCTTAAGCATTTTTTTTTTTTTTTGGAAATCCAAGGCCTTGTTATTTCTTGTAAAAAAAAAAATCCAATCTAATATATAAGCAAGTGAAGCTTACAAAAGATTCTTATTGGAAATAGTTTCAATATTTTGAGTAATGGGTTTAAAATGGATACATAAAAAAGGGGTCAGTAGGAGGTGATAAAATGCACGCTTTCTCTTTCAAACTAGAAGGAGGAAGAAAAAAATGCACATGAATATAGCAACAACAACAACAACAACAACAACAACAACATCAATAATGCTGAAATTCCATGACATTATATTTGCCCTGCTCAATTAAATTGTCTAAGTAGATGCATTTTTTTCTTATTCTAGATACCTGGGGTGGAAAAGAAAGTAACCCTTGAAAAAGTAAACAGGCCTTTTAAAAATGTGCAATTAAGCAATTAATCTAGCATTTGAAGCACCTTGAGCATTATATATATATATATATATATATATATATATATATAATCATTATTTGAAGCAGAGTTTGGGTGATTTCTACCCCCTCCCTTAAAACTGTTCACTCATTACGGGTGCCTCTACAAGAGCAATTTAAAGCTCTTTCAAGGTGCATTACAGATTTTACCTCTACAAGAGCAGAGCGCAAATCAGGGGTTGAGGCGCTTTTTACCTCCGATTATGCGCATTATCGAATGTGCGTTAAATAGCGACTTAAAATTTACAGCGGGAGTTAAAGCACCTTATGGCCATGTAAACATGCGATTCTCCGCATGTAAAATTTAAAGCACGTTTCATACAGCCCGTAATGCGCTTCACCGCCTCTCGTGAATAGGTATTAGGAGTCAATGCGCTTATCCGTATATGCACCTAATCGGGCAACTGGTGTCAAAGCGAAATCTTGTAGAGGGGACCTTGGAAGAAAGACTACACTCCTCTACATGTTTACTCAATGGGGCTTCCATTAGAGTAGGTACACAAAGGATTGCCCTGCATGTCAGTGAGATGATGATATTTATTTATATCCCACCTTTTTCCCAGGCCTGGGAAGTCTACACATAAGTAAGTGGAGGAACCCAGGCTTGAAGCCAATGTCATGTGAGTGGACATCTGCTTCCACTCATGCAATGGGACTTCTCCATCTTCTCCTTTCCCCTGCAACCCGCACAGCCACCAAACTTCTCAATTCTGTCTAAACATGCATAAAACTGCACTCTGAATGAATGTACTCCATTGCCTTAGAATAAAACCATTCAGACAGATCTAAAGTGATTCCCCATTTTTGCCTTGAACCAAAGACCCACCAATGGATTTTCAAAACAGTCAATTTCCTCCCCTTTTCCCTTCTTGCATCTCCCAAGAAGTGATGAAAGTAACAAAGCATCCAGTACCTCCATTTTCCATGCAATCACACAAAGCCAACACAATTATGAAAGTGTGCATCCATCCAAAGCCTCCATGAAATCGCTAACCAGCTACATATTAGCTAAAGGAACATAGCCCCGATCTTCCTTCATGCAAACACAAAGCCAAATATTTGCGTTTTAAAAAAGAGATTTTTTTCTGCAAACCAGAAGACACCTGCTGTTGCCCTTGCTGTTTTATTACTTGCTGTTTTATCACTAGTTTTTAATGTTAACTTTTATTATTTAAATTGATATTTTACTTTCTATGTTTTTATTACTTTTAATGTGTCTACTTTTTTATATATGGTTGTAAGCCGCCTTGGGAGAGCTTCTGCCCTGAAAGGTGGCTAAGAAATGTTTTAAATAAATAAAATTTAAATAAATAAACCATGGCTTTAAACAAGGTAAATAAGGCAAAAAGTCTTAGGAATTTTTTAATCCACCCTACTCAAACCAGCCCCCCCATAAACTAACACCTCTGCTTCTGTGTTAATTTACCTCTGCACATTTATGGAGGGACCTTTTATCCTTTACTTAGCTGATGCATAGCTGATCACTATTTTTATAAACAGATTGTAGTCTTTTGTGCCTATTTCAATGCCATTTCTGCAAAGTCAAAAGCCCCCAAGTGAAGGATAAGGTAAACAGGTATTTTCACATGCAGGATGCAGTCTTAATTTTGAGGTCCACATTGAATTAGTTTGATGCCAGGGTGATGGATAGGGTAACATTTGACTAAAGACTGAATTTTCATCATATATAGATTAGTATAAGAGTCTAATCTAAAGACTCCAAGGCAGATCTACACTACTTAGGGTGACCAGATAAAATCCAGATCAGGGCTCATGTAACTTTAACAGTTGTAGATAAAAGGGAATTTCAGCCAGTGTCATTTGTATGCAATTAGTTCCTGGTGAAATCCCCTCTTCATTACAACAGTTAAAGCTGCAGGGGCCCTGCCCTCTTTTGTATCTGGTCACTCTAGTATAGTGCATGCACCTTTAATTGCTTTGATGAAGAGGCTCATGTAACTTTAACAGTTGTAGAGAAAAGGGAATTTCAGCCAGTGTCATTTGTATGCAACTTCATCACAACAGTTAAAGTTGCAGGCACTATACTAGAGTGACCATATACAAAATAAGGCAGGGCCCCTGCAACTTTAACTGTTGTGATGAAGAGGGAATTTCACCAGGAACTAATTGCATACAAATGACACTGGCTGAAATTCCCTTTTCTCTACAACTGTTAAAGTTACATGAGACCTGTCCTCCTTTTCATATGGTCAGCCTAAGTTATGCCCACTTGCTCTGGAAGTGTATGGAGCAGGGAATTATCAGAGATTCAAGTCATGGAAGGAAGTGACTGAAGCCAACATAGAATTCTATTTTTCCCCACAGATGTCCAACTATATCAGTCCATCTCAAAGTTAGTGTGAGCAAATTAGCATGCACTCGTTTAATTAGCAGTAATTATCTTAAAACAATTATGCACCATTGAGCAAATTGAGTGATCCCCAAGTGCCATTATTTAGGCTAAGCTGGTCACTAAAGGTTTATTCATTAACATTCCTATGGGGATGGCTGTGTTAAGGAAACATTAGCATGCTGTTTCTGTTATTTTTAGCCATGTTTTTCTAAAAAAGATTAACACTGGTTCCCTGAGCAGTGATGGCATCTCGCTAAGCCACTTCTATTAAGATGATGGTTCACAGAATTTTCATCAGATCACATTTGACATGGTTGCAGTGGCTGTCTTTTCAGATTTACTTGTGTTCCATTTCGTAGAGCGTGGACACAGTTAAGCAAAAGTGCTTAACTTCTGTGGGATCATACCCCAGTATAGGGCAAGATCTGGGTTGTAAACAGTGGGTTGTGTTCTACGTTGGACTAACTTAGTGTTCCCCAACACAGTGCCCTCCAAATGTATCTCAATTCCCATTATCCACCAGACAGCATGGCCATTGGGAGCTGATGGGAATTGTAGTCCAACACATCTGAAGGACACTGGTTGGGGAAGGATGATCTAACTTAAATACCATTCATTTAAATAAGTCTATTCTAAGTAGGACTAACATTGGACACAGCCCACTGCACTACTACATTTCAGGAACAGCATGCTATTTCATCAAGGAGACCTCAAAATGGGGTCCAGAGACAGGCAGGTAGGGTGAAAAGATCTGGAGAAGTAAGACAAGACACTCTAGGAAAACCAGGATAAGGGTATGATAAAGCCATTTATCTTTGGCTGACCATATGAAAAGGAGGACAGGGCTCATGTAACTTTAACAGTTGTAGAGAAAAGGGAATTTCAGCCAGTGTCATTTGCATGCAATTAGTTCCTGGTGAATTCCCTCTTCATCACAACAGTTAAAGTTGCAGTCACTATACTAGAGTGACCATATACAAAAGAAGGCAGGGCCCTGCACCTTTAACTGTAGTGATGAAGAGGGAATTTCACCAGGAACTAATTGCATATAAATGACACTGGCTGAAATTCCCTTTTCTCTACAACTGTTAAAGTTACATGAGCCCTGACCTGGATTTTATCTGGTCACCCTAACACTACTGCTTTATAAATGCTTTGTAACTGTTATAAACCATTATAAACCATTTTAAAGTGTTATATCCTGCTTGGTGTAGATCAGTTCCAGTATAAGCTTTGGGGGAGAGATTCAAAATGCTCTGGTGACAGAACATTCAACCTGGCTTCCCATCTGAAAGTTTCGTGTGAACAACTTCGCACAGAACAAATTATTGTATTACTATTCTGAGGACTTCTGTTTGTTTGCTTGTTTTTTTAAAAAATCCATATACCTAAAATGTCTGGATAAGCACATTTGACTTCTGAAGTTTCCAAAACAGCACAAGGACAGACACTTTGGGAACACAAAATCCTTCTCCTTAACCTTGCTTGATTTCTTGCTGTGCAAAACAGCCTGATGCTAAACAGGCAGGCATCAAGTTGGATCAATAGCGAGAAGAAAATTAGGGGGTTGTGCTATATAGTAGCTGTAACAATGCCTTAGGGGTGAGGCTGTGGCTCAGTAGTAGAGCACATGTGTTGCATGCAGAAGATCCCTCTGTGTGTGTATGTGTGTGTTTGCTTGATTGGCTGTGAGTGTGCTGGTGTGTCCTGTAGCCTGCTAGTGCTACACAGGAGCACTACACACATCTGTGGCCAAAGCAGCACACACAAAGTGTTTTGGGCAAAGCATATTTTTTTTGCCATGATGAAACGCAGCTCTAAGGCACGCCTTGGGCGAGATGGCTTCTCTGGGCCTAGGAGAGTTGCTGCTGCTGGGGGCAGTTCTGGGGTGGCTGTCTCTCCCCCCATGAAAACTAAACACAAGTCTGCCTTTGCGCTTAAGCAGGCAGAGGCACCAGCAGCGCCTCCTGAAAGCTCTGCCGCCCGCAGGGCCCTCTTTGAAGAGCCACTTCCAGAGGCTGGTGGCAGCAGCACTGGCCTTGGAGTAGGAGTCCCACCTGCTCCAGTGGTTGAGGCGGGGAGCCTGGTGTTCAGGGATCTTTCCCCTGAGGTCGCTGAGGTGAAGCAGCCAGTGGTTGAAGTTGAGGAGCAACAGCAGCAGGCAGAAGTGGCTCCCTCGCCACTCTCCACTCAAACCTCTTGTTCGAGACCTTCTACCCCTGCTCCTGAGGCAGCACCCCAGAATCCAGGCAGCGCTGGGGACGAGCAGACTGGCTCACCCCACAAGCAGAGCAGCATGGTGTGGGACCACTCTGAGGTGGCTGCGGATCCCCTCTTTGCTGAATGTCGGCATTGCAAGGGGAAAAACTGGTCACCTCACCACCTCCAAAATGCACTACCACCTCCAAAGAAGTCACCATGCGCTTCTGCTTGGGAGAGAGGCGGGCACCTCCCAGGTGAGTGGTGGCACCAAGGGCAAGCAGAAGGCTCCTGTGGCTCCTGAATCTCCATCTCCCATCCCCAAGCGTCTTCGGCAGGCCGCCATGGAAGACATGGAGTGGGGGAAGTATGGGGCCATGCACACTTACCTGTCCCTGATGGCTCACTGGTGGGGAGCCACAGGGAAGGAAGCACCCGTCACCTGTGGGACTGGGAAGGAGGGCTACTGCTGGGCCCTCCTTCATACTGAAGTCCTGGACCAGTCCTACACGGCAGTGGAGATCACCGAGGCCATTAACTGCATGGTGGAGGGGTGGCTGTCTGGGCATCAGCACACCCACAGTTATATGGTCACGGATGGGGGAGCCAATATGGTCAGGGTGCTGCGTGAGGGCGGTTTTGAGGGGGTCCGCTGCATCGCCCACATCTTCAACCTCATTGTGGGGGTGGGCTTGGCATGGGGAGCAGCAGCAGCGGCCTTCCCCTTCCCATGCCAGCAGTGCACAACGTCCTGGACAGCTGCCAGAGGGTGGCTGGACACTTCCACCACAGTGTCAAAGGAAGTCGGTTGCTGTGGGAGAAGCAGGCGGAGTTCGAACTCCCGCAACACCGGCTCCTTCAGGATGTTGCCACATGCTGGAACTCCACCTACCTCATGCTGGAGCATATGGTGGAGCAACAGCATACTGTGCACAAAATGTGCAGGGTCGGGGACATTGGTATCCAGACACCACTGGCCAGGCAGCAATAGGATACCATGTCCCATCTGGTGACAGTCCTCAAGCCCTTCCTTGAGGCCACAGAGACCCTTAGCAGCTGCACCGCCCTCCTCAGCCAGGTGATCCCTGTGGCCAGGCATCTCCAGACCAAGATGCGGCAGTTTCTGGAGGCCGGGGATCCCATCACTGGAAGGCACTTCCCGCAAGATGTGCAGGAAGTGGTTTACAGACTGAAGGCAGGACTAGTTAAGAGGATGGAACCCATCCTCAAGGACAGGATCTACCTCTTGGCCACAATGTGTGATCCTCAGGTGAAAGACAGTGTCTGCGATGCCAATTCTAGGCTGGGGTGGGTGGAATTGCTGGTGGGGGAAGTTCGGGCTATGTGGGAAATCAGGCTTGGGCAGGCAGCGGCAGAAGAGGAGGCCACGGCTTCCCGGGTCAGCAGTCCCTGCAGCAGCAGAAGCAGCATCCCTCCCAGCAGGACCAGCAGAGGCCTTGGGTTCTGGGCAAATGCCCTACAGGAAGTGGTTGGTGAGGCAGGCGACCAACCCACCTGTCAGGATGACGCTGCAACTGCTGTGCAGCGTTACCTGACGGAAGCCAAGGAGAACATCTCCGTCGAACCCCTGGCCTACTGGGCATCGCGGAACCAGATTTGGCCAGATCTGGCTCGGGTGGCCCGAGATAGACTGAGCTGCCTGCCGACCAGTGTTCCAAGTGAGCAGGTGTTCTCGATGGCGGGCGACGTCATGACACCTCACTGCTCTCGCTTGGATGCTGAGTTAGTGGAGCAGCTCATCTTTCTCGAAGCGAATCTGCCCCTACTGGGATATCTCATCCTCAAGCCCTCTGGGGAGTGAGAGACCCACCTTTCGGCTCCACTTTTTTGTTTTTTTATTTTTATTTCCTGTTTTTACAGCTCAATAACTCAACTCTGATTGCAGGATGCCTTGGTATCCTGTTTCTCCTACCATAACAAACCTATTATTGAGGGGATGCTAAGCATCTCACACAGACTATGGTTTAGTCCTGCCTTCATCTGTCTGTTTTTCTGCCAGCCAGTTTGCCACACTTGTGAGGTAGCTGGATCTCTGGGTCAAGGCCCTGAGTTCTATGGCTTACTTGTGCATCGTGCTAGCAACTGGCTCTCTGCCCGCATCTGCCATCCATCTGCCTGGATCTGCCTACATCTGCCTGCCTGCACTAGTATGGCCTTCCTCCTCCTCCTTGAGGACTACCATCAGTGAGAGACTGTCAAAACATCCCTCACACCTTGACTTTTTGATTATGGACACTGCTCCAGCCAATGTGCCCACCTCTGGGCAAGAGAACAGCCTGCCTGATTGACTGAACCTGCCTGCATCTGTGCCCAGCCCACCTGTGCCTGTGCCTGCATCTGCCCACCTGAGATCTGTGTCCAGGAAGCGTGCGTTGACTTGACATCTGGCTGATTCATGGTAAGTCGGACTACGTGGCCTGCCTTGCAGGGCTGCTGTTAGCCTTTAAAATAAGACAAGGACGTGCAGCCTTAGAGTGAACCAGGCAGCACAGGCGGGGATGGGTTTCCTCTGGATTCCTCCAGGGAGCCACTCACTCATTGATTTGGTTTTTCTTTTTCATCTCTTTCTTCAGGTGCAGCCTCGAGCCTGGCTTCCTGAGGCCTTCTGACTGACTGCCTAACTGCCTACCTGCCTGCCTGCCTGAAGAACTGTCCTTCCCGCATCTTCTGTGCCCACCTGTGCCTTGCTCCCTGCATCCAAGTCTAGCTGATTCATTTTTGGGGTATGTAGTATGTGGCCCGCCTTGCAGGGCTGGTTGTCGTATCCTGAAAAGAAACAATTGATGATTTGCTGCCTGAGTGAAGCAGGCTGCACGAGCAGAGTGGGCTTCCTCCAGGGAACCAGGGAAGAATTCACTCATTGACTTGGTTTTTTTTTTTCATCTCTTTCTTCAGGTGCAGCCTCCTGAGCCTGGCTTCCTGGGGCCTTTAGCGTGACTGCCTGACTGAAGAACCTTCCTTCCCGCATCTGATTCTGTGCCCACCTGTGCCTGGCTCCCTGCATCTAAGTCTAACTGATTCATTTTTGAAGTAAGTAGGTTGTACTGGTCCCGCCTTGCAGGGCTGGTTGTCATATCCTTAAAAGAAACAATCAAGGATTTGCTGCCTGAGAGCGAAGCAGGCTGAACGGGTGGCGTGGGCTTCCTCTGGATTCCTCCGAGGAAAAACTCACTAATTGACTTGGTTTTTCATCTATTTTTTTCAGGTGCAGCCTCCTGAGCCTGGCTTCCTGGGGCCTTCAGCCTGACTGCCTGACTGAAGAACCTTCCTTCCCGCATCTGATTCTGTGCCCACCTGAGTCTGCTGGCCACCTCTGCCAACCTGCCTGCCTGTGCCAGCATTTGCCCACCTGAGTCTGCTGGCCACCTCTGCCAACCTGCCTGCCTGCATCTTCCTACCTGCCTGGCTGCCGCCTTTGCCCAGGAATCATCTGACTCGACATCTAACTGGTAAGTCGTACTGGTCCCGCCTTGCAGGGCTCCTTGTAGTACTGTCTTTATTATGTGTGGTTTAAAAATCTAGCTTTGCTTGGAGGAGATGCAAAGGTAAACTCCCTCATCTTGAACATGCTATGTTACATGAGTGCATTAGTCCCCTAAGGTCCCCAACTTTAAGGACTAGCGCTTTAAAAATGAGGATTTCTCCCAGCAGCAACTTACCACCAGAAAAAAACCATGCATGTGTTCTCTTAATTCTGAGAAACAGCTGCAGCTGTGCATCTGAAATTGGACACAGCTGAGTCCCCTCAAGGCCATCTGTGAGATGGCCGAGTACTGGAAGACCTCCCTTGAAAAAGGAACACATTTCAGCCACCTGAAACCGTGTATTTGAAAGCTTACTTCCGAGTAACACTTGCACCTATTGTTCTGTAATTTGGCACACATGACTAGCAACACTCAGTCTGCACTGTGACAAAGTGTCAAGCCTGTAACTTGGAAAATTAAGAAGTTTTAGGCCTTTCTGACTCAAAAGCATCTCTCTCTAGGGCAAAATGTAGAAACAATATAATATCGTATTTCCGATAATTATCGGAAATACGATACGATACGAATCACCTACGATATTATCGGAGACAATAACTTTTTTGGCCTAAAATGCCGATTACGATACGATAATTTTGGGCGTGCACATCCCTACTAAAGGGACAGGTGGCCCCTCAGTGTGCAGGGGCAGGGAGTAGTATTGGTTCAGCAAGTGCCTGGCGAGAACAGAGGTGAATCCATCCATCCCTAGTGAAATTCTCCCCACAATTTCTCTGATCATAAATAGAATGGAGAATTTCGAGAGACCAAATGCACACAGCTCTGGTGGGATACAAATGTATGCGATGCTCAAATAAAGAAATGAATGGTAAAATCTAAACTATGTGTTACAGCGCATACAGACAGAAAAAAATGAGTAGCACTGGTCAAAATAACACAGAGGCCAATTAAATTAATGGAGGCACAGTCATGCCTCCATTGTTAAGCGCCGTCAGTAAAAAACACATTCCGCCATGTTAAAGGGATAATTGGGGAGGGTCATTCTAAGAGCCATAAAATCGAAAATGTTTCACCAACCTTTCTGAAATTTAGAGGTGCCAGAAAGAAATGTTTGTTTTACATTACCTGAAAATTTCAAGAAGATTGGTGAAAGATTGAGGGAAGGAGAGCAGTTTAAGGTAGAAAAGGAATAAAAACCTGTCTCCCTGCTTTTGTAAATTTACTTCCAGGTTGAGACTTTTTGTGCTCACAATTTGCATAATTTCTAGAGCCTTATTAATTAATCCAGTGGTGGGGTCTTCTTCCTCCTTGACTGTAGTTGGTGGAAAGCTTTTCATTTTTAAAAAATTCCCTTCGGTTGACTTTTAAGGACTATTTTAACCTCTCATTAAAATCAATGAGGCGGCCATCTTCCCTCATAACGTGACACTGACACAAGCTCAGTAGCGTCGCTCTCCCCCCTCCCTCCTGCCTTAGAATGTGGGGTGGGTGAGTGAAATGGCCACTGCCTCTAGCACAGACCTTTTGAGAGAAGAAGAAGAAGAAAAAGAAGAAGAAGAAGAAGAAGAAGAAGAAGAAGAAGAAGAAGAAGAAGAAGAGTTTATCTTTTCTCTTCTGGAACATGCTTTCCTTTGGCTCTGAGAGTATTTTGGGCTATCTTCATAAGGCCAGTTTGCTCTTTTGCTCCCTGGTGAAGCAGGGTGTGGCTCCTCTGGATCCATGGTAACCTGATCTTCAGATCTCTCCTGGGAATAGGTAGCTATACCTTTCTTTTAATTTCCCTCTTTTCTAAGAGTTTGGTCCATACTGCTATAAAGTTGAAAGCTTCAAACACTTCATTTAATTAGTTTGGGCCGGTGTTAAGTTTTAAGTACAACGTTGAAACCTTTCAAAGTGTTTCTGGGCCTACAACATTGGTTTCACCCTGTTTTTTTTAATAAGGTTTAGAAACAGTTGAGGTGTCATTTATTTTGCATAGTGTACACATGGATTTTCTTTCTAATCCTTGCAGTCTACACTGGCTCCCTCCTTGATGTGATTTTGGAAGCAGACAAACCCTTTTTTGTTCCAGCAGGCCTTTGGCAAATCATCTTGACCTCTGTCTATACCTTTGACTTTTAAACTGTTATGTATTTAAAATGTTTAAAATGCTTTAATATTGAAAAGTATTTAATTATATTTTTAACTTTTGTATATTTAGGCTGACCATCTGAAAAGGAGGACAGGGCTCCTGTAACTTTAACAGTTGTAGAGAAAAGGGGATTTCAGCCAGTGTCATTTGTATGCAATTAGTCCCTGGTGAAATTCCCTCTTCATCACAACAGTTAAAGTTGCAGACACTATACTAGAGTGACCATATACAAAAGAAGGCAGGGCCCCTGCAACTTTAACTGGTATACTGACTTGCAATGATGGGAGTTGTAGTCCAACACCTTTGGAGGGCACCAGGTTGGGGAAGGGCTGCTCTAAACAAAAAAAGAGAAGTAGGTGGCCCTAAGTTGTTCGTGATCAGTTTTCCACAACCCCACAGTCACCTCTGCATATCATATTCTCCACCCTGTCCTCATGGTTTATCTGCTTTGGGAGAATGAGAATTTCACTTGCACTTTCTGCCTCCTTAGGGAGGATGTAGCATTAAGGCTTGTGAGCCTTAACTCCCAATTTCCCTGCTTTTTGGTGCTTGGTTGGAAACTGTAGAGCCTTAACATTGTTTTTGTAAACCGTAGGTGTTTTGTTTAATGAATAAGGATATAGTGTGTGCCTTAGGTTGTCTTGGAGCCATATCTCTTGAAAGCATTATTTTATGAACCATTTTTTCCTCCTTGCATTCTGGTTGCAGTCCATGAATTATTATTACTCCCCTGCAAGTTAGTCGCTTTTTAAAAAAAATATAAATAAATACAAATAAACAAACAAGTGAAATATTCAGTTTTGCTTTATAAGTGTTCTGATGTTTGAATCTTGACACATATTCACTAATGATGAATGCACGGAACATTTCGAACATTACAGTGTTTTGCCTTCAATTCCAATAAGGGCTTTTTGTAATGCGTACAGGTTGATTATCTTAATGGCATTATGCCATGTCAGAGCCGCAAAGAAAGACATACATGTTGCTTTCAGTACTTTATGTTCTTGAACATTTTTATTGGCTCTGGGAAGTATGGATTTATGCAGTTTTAGTGTTCTTATATTTTTCTATTTTGAGTATAAGGCAATAACTTTAACAGAACACATTTATGTTCCAATGGCTATATTTATATCTATGGTTTTGGTCTGCAGTTTTATTGCTGTAGGAATGCTGTAAAACTGTCAACCTTGCTGAACCTAGACTTGATTAGAATGCACAAAGGAACAGTATTGATAAAAGCAGAGCTCCGATCATATAGAATAAAATTAAAATTGTCTTCCAGCTAATCATTTTTCAGTTAGTCAAAATTGTAATAGTGCTACTTAAAGAGTTGGACTATCTATGGGATTGAATGGGATCCTTCACCTGTACTTGGAGGAATGTAATGCCTGCTGTGGCCCACATCTCTTACCATGGCCCTTTCCACACCAGGCAAAACGCCTGGGATGGACCCCTGCTGCTCCCTATGAGTCCAAATGATATACAGGGAGTCCTGGGGATGAGGGGTGGGGCGGACACGGGATTTTTCCAGGTTTACCGAAACCTCAAAAATCCTGATTCTTCCACGAGCCCAGGAAGTTCCCGGGACCACGGAAGAATGTGCCCACCCATTCCATGTACAGCCGTGCCTACTTGCGAGTAAGTGTAGCTGCGAACTGGGCATGGAGCAGCACTGTGGGGCTTCGTGCCCAGCAGGAGAAGGGGTGGCACCAGTTTTGCCACCCCCGGGAGGGCAGGGAGGGGGTGGGGGCCCTCACGCGCACGGTGTTTTCAAAGAAGGACTCACCTTTTTCGCTGAAGCACTCGTGCGCTCTTCTCGCTTCAAATAAAAATGGTGGCCGTGACTTGCGATGGCCTGGGAGCAGCCCAGGCCATCACATTTTGCATGCATATTGTGCGTGTTGATCTACACCGCCCTGAGCCCTCTATACCCCTCCGGTGTAGAAAGGGCCCGTGTTTCATCTTTGACACTGAGCTGCTGGGCCCAAAATCAGGGAGTTGGTTTGCAGTTGCTAAACACCCATAGGAACAGGGGACTTATTCCCATCCTCTACAAGCACCTTTGGGTATTGGGAAATGCAGGGGTAGCGGAGAGGAGACACGTGTGCCTTGAACTTCTTATTTCTGTACTTCTCTGTATACCTGGTTCTTTCACACCTCCTCCCATGGTGAGATATGTGAGCTTCATTTGTACAGACCACATCCTCCCTCTTTCTCTCTCATCCTTCCACCACATCCTCCCTCTCTCTCTCTCTCTCTCTCTCTCGCACACACACACACAATCTAGTGGTATTCACTAGGGATGGAAAACTGTCAATTCTGGTCTCACCAAGTTTGTTGGGGGGTTTTGAGGTCAAACATGTTCCATCCCATTTCCTCATGAGCTTGGCTTAAAAAAAAAAATCCATCCAGAAATTTGTATGCATTTTTTTTTTGTAAATGTACACATTAATGTATGCATTTGTGGACATTTTTAAATATATGCATTTTTGGATGCATGAACCCATTAACTAAAGCATGTTTGTGCACATTTGTAGAATGTAAACATTTTTGTTTGCACAGTTGCCAAATTTATGTAAGTTGTTGAACACTTTTTCCGTTTTGAGGAACACATTGCAAGCTGGGAGAGATATGGATTTCCAACCACAAATTTTGTTTAGCTCCAGGAAGTGCAAGTTTGGTAAATCTGTAAAAATAACATAAAATAAACTCAATCGAGAGAATTTCTCCCACATCTCTCATACTCACTTATCTTGGCTTTCTGTGTTTCTCACTCCCGGTTCTACATCATTGGTTGTTGCTCAGGTGAGTGGGGAAAAAAATGTGGAAAGTCGTGACATCGCAACATGCGTAAACACTTCTAGATATTTTACAGGGGTAGATTTTATGTAGCAACCCCTCATGTTTAGCATCATATATAGTTTGAACCTACGGCTAGATATAAACTACTGCTTTCTAGTGGTATTGAAGTATACTGATAACTGTTGGGGCACAATCCACATTCCATATACCGCTTTCATGGTCTTATTTCCTGCTTTTTATTCCACATTCATAATGATTTGACACAAGGTGTAGATCTGGTCTAAGTATTAGTAATATACTATCTTCTTCGAAGCCTCTGAGCTATTTCTTTCCACTCGCTACAGTATTCAGACTGATCCGAAGTCATGGTAAATGGCCTTTTAAAATATGAGCCAAGAGAACTGACGTACCAATGTAATTGTCAATTAGTCCTTTAATTGCTTAAAACTAATAAGATCAGAACACAGGTCGGCAATGAAATTGTCCCTTCGTATTAACAGCTAAGGGGCTTTGGGAGGAATGTCTGTTTAATGAGGGGAATCACAAGGTGGTTTGTTCAGCTAAATTTATTCTTGGAAACTTAAAGCTGGATTTTCCTCTTGTCTTTTGATTTGAACAATAATTTCAGCAGAAGAATTGGAATTACGCATGTGCGTATGCACACACACACACACATACATGTAAAGGTAGATTGAAATTTCTGCCACACATGAGACTCAGCAATTACTTGCAGATAGTAATATGATTTGTATAGCTTTTATTATTATGCAATATGTACAGGCCTTAGAGCCTTCATGTGGTATCAATAGTTTTTTAAAAAAACTTACATACGGGCATAGGCCTTTGTGGAAATGTGCCTAATTAACCCCCCCCCCCCCTCTCTCTCTCTCTCTCTCTCTGGTCATGTCTACACCAGGGATTTATCCCAGAGTCATCCCTAGGACATCCCCGTGCGTCCACATGATGCACAGGGGATCCTGTAGGGATGACCCCAGGATAACCTCAGGACAGCAGAAACTGGGGATATCCCATTTTTCCACCGTCCTGGGTCCTAAAATGGGCACAGAGCCACACGGGGTGGCTCTGTGCCCATGGGGGTAGGGGGGAGCAATTTCACAGTCCCCAGGATGGTGGGGGTGTTGGGAGCATATATTTTTTTAAACTTACTTTTTTGGGCAGATTGGGGCCACGCGGCTCCTCTTGCTTAAGAAAAATGGCATCCGCAATGCCCGCAATGTCCCTCTTTCATTCCGGGATGTCACACAGCGGTGTAGACATCCAGGGAGGATCACGGAAGCAGATAAGTCCGTGATCCTCCCCCTCCCTTCCTCTATACCCTTAGGTGTCGATGAGCCCTCCATTCTCTCTATATATTCTGTGTTCTCTCACAAATGTAATTTAATGCATTTTTAATATTACAGCCCCTGAGGAAGGCCTTTGAAGGAACATAGGCTGAAACGCGTCGGACTTTGAAATATATATATCTATATATATATAGATATATATAGATATATAGCATCCTGAGAACCTTTCTCCTTTCCCCTCTTCAAATACTTTCCCACCACACTAAATGTGCCCCCATTTCCACAGATGCGGAAAAGTGTGTGTGAAGGCCGGGTGTCAGGAGACGAAGGAATGAGATCCCATTACCTAAGCACCAAGACTGATGATCCCTCATCCTGGACATTTAGTTGGTCCATTTGAATTTGGTTGCCTTGGCAACAGATACGTGTTCCTGCTTCTCTTGATTTCTGTTCAAGTGCAGAAGTGTAGTCAGGCTTTCCTTATCAATTGGCTGGTCAATATCAATTGGCTGGTTTATCAAGCAGGTATATAAGGTATGTGGGAATAAGTTACCATTGTGAGCCCAGCATCTGAGGAAGAACTAACTCACAGATGGCATAAAGAGCTGTACGCTTAGAGTCAAGGAATCAGTATCCGGTATCCTTCTCTCAGTAAAACAGGCCATCTTGGCCCATGGCTCAATGAACCTCTGTTTGCATGTAAACAAGTTGCTAATGTGTCAATACTTTTACTTGATGGGAATGGTCAATGTGCAACTGAATGCACATCAGAATGCATTTTTCATTCAAAGTCTCACTCACACGTACTTTCAGAGGAATATCTGACTGTGTACATGATTCATGCTGACAGTTCCCAGTACAGCTCATGTGTACACACAAAATTCCCTGTGTGCATGGATCTTGCACTGAAGATTTGGGTGCATGACTTTTGGATTGTATGATTGCGTAAATTCCTCGTGTCAACCCGCCTTCTGCCTTCTATCAATCATAAAACAAACGGAGATGCAGAAAATAATAGGCTTGTTGCTATTTCAAACCATTTAAAATTCCCCCCCCCAAAAAAAGAAATGTTCTTTCCTCATAATTGGTGGCATTAGATCGCCCATGAGGGCCCCAAGTGCAACTTACTCCTTTTTGATTAAACAAAATGCAATGATCAGAGATATGTTTTTGAAAAAGAGAGCCACATAGATTTCAATAAGGTTTCAAAAGCTTCTCAAAATGATTTCTGCTATGAATAAGAATGTCATTGTAGTTCTCCTGAGCCAGGCTCAGAAAGTAACTTTAGGGGCTTTTAAAAGCCCCTGTCAATTCAGAAGCACCCATCACATTCTCCACCGGCTCAGCGTAGGAGCGAATCCAAAGAGGAATCCACCGTTCCACACGACCACTGATCCCCCAATACCATCCTCCCCTTCCTTGTAAGGCCCTATCTTGATGAGCAGCAATGCCAATGTGTACAGGTGGAAAGGAAGGAGGTGGGATTATTCCCCCCCCCCCCCGCATAGGGTGACCAGATAAAATCCAGGTCAGGGCTCATGTGACTTTAACAGTTGTAGAGAAAAGGGAATTTCAGCCAGAGTCATTTGTATGCAATTAGTTCCTGGTGAAATTCCCTCTTCATCACAACAGTTAAAGTTGCAGGCACTATACTAGAGTGACCATATACAAAAGAAGGCAAGGCCCCTGCAACTTTAACTGTTGTGATGAAGAGGGAATTTCACCAGGAACTAATTGCATACAAATGGCACTGGCTGAAATTCCCTTTTCTCTACAACTGTTAAAGTTACATGAGCCCTGACCTGGATTTTATCTGGTCACCCTGCCCCTGCAGCAAGGCTGGCACACTGGTGTGTTGATACACAGCATGTCCCACCATGTGTGACCCACATGAGATGGGAGTTTTCCCAAGATCTACTGCAATTGCAGAAGAATGATTCTGTTTTTGAAGTTTCAGCACCATCACAACAATCGCCCACACCATGGCACATGAAATTTCATACTTCCTTGGCAATTCAGAGTGAGACGTGACATTTTGTGGAAATGGAGGTCTAGGATGGGAATGGGCAACAGGCAATCTGCAGTGCGTACATGCAGCCTGCCATACTGTAGCTATTCCCCCTCGACACCTCCACCACTATTTCCCTCTCACCAGTAAAATCCCAGTGATCTTGCGGAGAAGCATGGCATGCAGAGATCACATGGCTTCCTTCCCTTTAGAAGTGGGCTCTCCGCAGCATGCCAGTCAGCTCCCTGTGCACCTTGTTTCTCAGAGGAATTGCTTGGATTCCACCCCTGCAGCCTCTTCGGGTGGTGACAGAGGACTCCATCATGCCTACTTTTCCCCTCAGTTTACATCCATGGTTTTCCCCCTTCATTTCCTGTATCACTACTATGACCGCGAAATCTCCCATCTCGCCCCTATGTTCTCCTCCCCCTGCAGTTTTTTTTTAATATTAAGATCATATTAAACAAGATAAGCAAAGAGAAAGCATGGCAATTAGGTTTCGGAGAAGTTTGTGGTCGATGTCGGCATGGCAAGGGGAAGCCAACATTGTTCTGGTCAGGAAACCTACACGTGCCTATTCAGGAGTAAGAACCATAGAGTTGAATGGGACCGAGTCCCGGGCATGAGCAGTAGCCCCTCAGCTTTTCCGTGGGGTGCTCAGGCATTCTCTCTCCCCCTTCACAGTGTAGCAGTTGAGCAGAGAACCGCCCTGTCTTCCTCTTTTGTCAGCCGCCCTTCGACATATACACACCCAACAAAAAAACGGGATGGTCTAAACAAGGACAGCGATACATGGGAGGGAGGAGTGGCTTTTTTGTGAATGGGGGGTGGGAACCCAGACTTTCCCCACTCCAAAATAAGATGGAAAAAGGAGGGGAAGAGGCGAGATGAGCGCAGGACAGGGACAATGTCATGTGAGTACCACACTGCAGAAACACATTCCAGGCATGGCGGGAGTATGATAAATCACTGGTGTGATGGAGCTCAGAGTGGTGCAGAGTTTCACAGAAGCCATTCTGGCCCCGAACCCATCAACATTGTCCACCCCTGGTCTAGGGACAATAGAGAGTATAGAGAAATGCACAATGTAGGCAGAGTAGATCTCTACGGAGATGCACTGTATCACTACCTGCATAGAAATTGCATAGCTAGGAGACTTCTGGTAAACGTAGCCTCTCCATCACAATACTGAACTGAAGGGGAGAAGGTGCATCTGCTGAATCTCTCTCTGGCAATGAAATTATAATATGGAGTATTAGCCACAGAAAGGGCATTAACCATGAGGGATACTTGAGGGATTCAGTTTTGTGAATTCTTATGTGAACTCACCTCATCTCTACCTCTTGGACTAATGTTCAGGTAATTATCCCCCAGATTTCACACTTCTCTGAGTTTTACAGCTCAAAAATGTACCAAACTATCTGAAAACAAAGGTACTTTTTAGGTTAAAACCACATTGAGATATGTGTACATTTAAAGAAAATACATTTAGGATTGTGGGGAAATTGTAGATGGATTTTCTTGTTGTTTGTTTTTTTTAAAAAATCGTACTTTAATGCAGAAATGAGATGGAAAGGGCTGATGAATGAACACATGAGAAATTGATATGGGCTGGAAATGGACAGCTCTGTCCATCCCTAATTAACACTCTGTGGATCAGCTCTTTATAACTTCTAATACTTTCGCCCCATGAGGAGGGTACATGAACAATAAAGGTGTCTAACGACAGAAGTTATTTCCAGGATACACTTAGTTTTAAGAGAAACAGGTCAATAAGTTTTCCATATAATAATGATCTAGCAGTGGAGGCTGCTGGCTCTGATATCAGTGGGTCGGTGAATCCACTTCACAATTCAGTCTGAACCAGTCAGAAACAGTCAGAAGTTTAATGGAACTATTCAAGATGCAAAGAGTCCTAACTGGTTCTGACTGAAACTCTTAGCAAATTCACCACCCCATTAACATTGGAGCCATCAGCCTCCACAGTATTCTAGAGAAGTAGGGGTGTGCATGGACCCTAAAATTCAGATCAGAATCAGAATTGGAACTGGAAATGGTGCCTCAGATCGGATCGGAGGCTTCCCGGTTCCATTTGGACCCAATTCCAATCTGAAAATCAGACATCCAATTTTTGGATCTGATGCCATTTTAGGTGTTTTCGCCATAGGCTTACGTTGGGGGAATGAAAGCTTTCCCCCAATGCAAGCCTAAGGTGAAAATATGGGGGTGGGTGAGTGTGGACCTAACTTCCCCTCACTCCCTTCCTGTCCCTCCCTCCCACTCACACTTACCTGCCGGGGCGCCCGCTTCCATCCGCTTCCGTCCGCTGTTCCAATCTACTGAGAAACAGGCTTCACGGCCTAGTTCTCAGTAGAGTGCCAGGTGATCACCTGGCACTCTACTGAGAACTAGGCTGTGAAGCCTGTTTTTCAGTAGATTGGAACAGCAGATGGTAGCGGATGGCAGCAGATGGAAGTGGGCGCCCCGGCAGGTAAGTGGGGCCCTCCCCCTCCCCCCCACTCATGCTCTTACCTGCCGGGGCCATCCGTTGCTGCCCACTGGTCCCTTTTACTGAGAAACAGGCTTTGCAACCTGCCTCTCAGTAGCACGCAGGGTGATGTCGTCACCCAGCGTGCTACTGAGAGGCAGGCCACGAAGCCTGTTTCTCAGTAGAAGGGACCAGCGGATGGCAGCAGATGGACCCAGCAGGTAAGTGGGGAACTCCCTCCCCCCCACTCGCGCTCCTTACCTGCCGGTGTCCTGCACTGCCGTCCGTTGCTTCTGTACTACTGATAAGCAGGCCTTGCGGCCTGTTTATCAGTAGTACAGAAGCAGCGGACGGCAGTGTGGGATGCTGGCAGGTAATGGAGGATTTCCCCCTCCCTCCCCCCACTCGTGCTCCTTACCTGCTGCCTCCTCGCTGCCATCCACTGCTGCCTGCTGCTTCAGTACTACTGAGAAACAGGCCTTGAAGCCTGTTCCACAGTAGAGCGAGGGCGCGCCGAGTGATGACATCACCCAGCACACCGTCACTCTATTGTGGAACAGGCCACAAGGCCTGTTTCCCAGTAGTACAGAAGCAGCGGGCAGTAGTGGGTGGCAGCAAGGAGGCATCAGGTAAGGAGCGTGAATGGGAGGAGGGGGGAGGAGGTCTGAGGTCCGTTCCTACGATCTTTTCCAATCCGGATCGGGTCTTTTCGGATTGGATCGGATTAGATCGGACGATCCAGCTGTAGGGGATCAGAATCGGATAATTGTATCCAATTTCACCTGGATCGAGTCCGGATCGTGGATCGGACCTGATCCGCTGCACACCCCTATAGAGAAGTGATCTTCTCCTGGCAGGTGACAACACAGAGATCCTTTTGATATTCAGTTCTATTTATCTTATACCAGAAGCAATGTCAAAACAATGGCTGAAAATTACTGAGTGAATGAGGCACCACTGTCATAATTCTTGATCGGCATCTATTAAACTACAAACCACCAGGGAAGTCTCATTTACATTGTTAAATCTACACGTAAATATCCAGTGCTTTAAAAATTTAATTTAAAAATATTGGAAAGTAACACCTCAAAACAAACAGCTTATTCTTAGGACCTTTAACATGTAAAGTTAATTAAACATGAGCTCCTTTTTGTACTCCTCACGCTGGGTTGCTTTCAGATATTTTTGTACCTTTCTGTTCTTGCTCATGGATAGTAGAGTTATACATCTGCAATTTCAAATTGATTCGCAGTTATATAGCAGACATGATTTATAAATAGTAGTGTATGTAACAAATGAAATGACAGTTGTCATTTCTGACCATGCATAGCATATTGAAATTTTTTAAAAAATGATAAAGTGGAAAAAACCTGTCACCTTTGTTGGTGTTCATCAAGCCAATTTAATAATAATAAAAAAGATCCTTCATTTGAGCTGGATGCAGATTTAACTCTACAAGCCAAAACAAAGAAATTGTCAACACTATCCTAAGGAGCAAATACAGATGAGGAGGAAAAACAGGCTGCCATACATGGGGGTGGATACTCAGCACCTTCACCTGGCCCTTCCCAAGTTCAGTAAGACATGACCCTCACCTTCTTCAGACTCAAAAGATGGGCCCTGAATAATATGTCCATTCCATCTGCACCATAGAAGCCAGTGTTAGCAGAACTGGACAAGGACCCTTTAAGACAACACAGCCAGCTCCTAAAAATAGACAGAGCCAACCACATTGCAGACATCCAGCCTGTCTAAGGCTTCTGATGGCCTCAGCAATATGTTGAGACAACATCTCTCCAGACACTTCAGATAACAGGGCCCACTAGGAGATGTGCTGGGTCTTGACTCCTGCTTAGAGACTTCCCTCGATCAGTCTTTGCCTGACCTATCCAGAGTTTGCTTGATCTAATTTGACTTCACTTTGCCTGATGTAATCTGCTTGGGAGAGTGTGTCTAACTGCTTCTGCTGCCCATCCCATATGAGTCCAAGGCCCAGCAGGACAGGATATGAATTTGTATTGGGGGTAAAAAGAACTTAGCTACCTTTTCAGTAACATGGATCATCCCTTAAACAGAAAGAAATCAAAGTTTCAGCCAGACTTCTGGGGAGAGTTCTTAATAGAGGGAGAATCTCTTTCTCTCTCTCTCTCTCTCTCTCTCTCTCTCTCTCTGCTCCTCAAACAAACTGCAATATAAAGGAACATGGCCAACAACCTTTATTTAACAAGATGCCACAAGGGCAAAGTCACTCACTGAGTGGAATTTTGTTAAATCAGCCAATTAGCAAAGCGGGTGGAGGAGCACATCAAAGCTAGCAAGCACAAATGCTCTCCTGTACTTGTAAATAGTAAGGCTCTGCGAGTAGGAGGCTCTGGGAATTTCATCATTCAAGATATTACTTAAGGATCATAGAATCATAGACTAGTAGAGTTGGAAGGGGCCTGTAACGCCTTCGAGTCCAACCCCCTGCTCAATGCAGGAATCCAACTTAAAGCATCCCTGACAGATGGTTGCCCAGCTGCCTCTTGAATGTCTTAAGTGTGGGAGAGCCTATGGCCTCCCTAGGTAATTGGTTCCATTGACATACTGCTCTAACAGTCAGGAAGTTTTTTTCCTGAGGTCCAGCCGGAATCTGGCTTCCTGTAACTTAAACCCATTATTCTGCATCCTGCATTCTGGGATGATCGAGAAGAGATCTTGGCCCTCCTCTGTGTGACAACCTTTCAAGTATTTGAAGAGTGCTATCATGTCTTCCCCCAATCTTCTCTTCTAAAGGCTAAACAAGCCCAGTCCTTTCAGTCTCTCCTCATGGGGCTTTGTTTCCAGACCCCTGATCATCCTCATTGACCTCTGAACATATTCCAGCTTGTCTGGATCCTTCTTGAAGTGTGGTGCCCAGAACTGGACACAGTACTCAAGATGAGGCCTAACCTGTGCTGAATAGAGGCAAACCAGTACCTCGCATGATTTGGAAGCTATAATTCTACTAATGGAGCCCAAAATAGCATTTGCTTTTTTTTGCAGCCACATCACACTGATGGCACATATTCAGCTTGTGATCTACAACCATTCCAAGATCCTTCTCACTTGTAGTATCGCTGAGCCAAGTATCCCCCATCTTGTAACTGTGCATTTCTTTTCTTTTTCCTAGGTGTAGAACTTGGCTTTTATTCCTATTGAATTTCATTCTGTTGTTTTCAGAGAGGAAGACTTATCAGCTGGAATTCTCAATTGTGTAAATGTAGGTCTTTTAACCTCTGGGTAAAAAGTAGCAGCCTTTTTTAGGGCATAATTAGCCAACACCTCAGGGGAGAAATTCGGTGTAGGAACTTCATTTTTCATAACCCACATCCACTGACTGACTAATGTAGGCTGACCAGATAAAATCCAGGTCAGAGCTCATGTAACTTTAACAGTTGTAGAGAAAAGGGAATTTCAGCCAGTGTCATTTGTATGCAATTAGTTCCTGGTGAAATTCCCTCTTCATCACAACAGTTAAAGTTGCAGGCACTATACTAGAGTGACCATATACAAAAGAAGGCAGGGCCCCTGCAACTTTAACAGTTGTGATGAAGAGGGAATTTCACCAGGAACTAATTGCATACAAATGACACTGGCTGAAATTCCCTTTCCTCTACAAAGTTACATGAGCCCTGACCTGGATTTTATCTGGTCACCCTAACTAATGAATCGGAGAGCAGTAAGTGAATGTAAGTAGTAAGGAAAGTGAATACACATATCCACCATTTTAGCACAGTTCTCTGCATTGTACATTCAACTGAGTACTAGGGGTGTGCATCGGATCGGATCCGATCCACGATCCGAATCCGATCCGACCCAAAATCGGGAAAATCCGATCCGATCCGATCCGATCCGTACAACCTCCGATCCGATCCGATCCGATCCGATGAGGTCCGATCCGGATCGGACGCCATTTTGAATGCTTTTTCCCATAGCCAAGTATTGTTTTACAAAAACGCCTATAACTTTTTCATTTTTAAAGATAGAAGGATGAAACTTGGGCACATTGTAGACTGGTTAGGGGTAGTTATCTGTGAGAAATTTCAGAAAGATTGGTGCATGCATTTTGTGGCAATTAATTTTTTAATAAATACCCAGGAATGCCTATAACTTTGTCATTTTTAAAGTTACACACATGAAACTTTGCCACATTGTAGGGGGTACCTTGGGACCTATGTGTGTGAAATTTCAGAAACGTAGGTGCTTGTCTTGTGTGGCAATTAATTTTTAGAAAAATGGGTAGTAGTGGGGTAAATACAGTTACGCCTCCCATTTTTTTATTTTTGAAGATACAAACAGGAAACTTGGGCACATTACAGGTACCACTTGCCTTGATATGTGTGTGAAATTTCAGAAACATTGGAGCTTTCCTTGTGTGGCAATTAATTTTTGAAACAATGAGGAAAGAAACACCTATAACTTTGTCATTTTTAAAGTTACACACATGAAACTTTGCCACATTGTAGGTGCTACCTTGGGACCCATGTGTGTGAAATTTCGGAAACGTAGGTGCTTGCCTTGTGTGGCAATTAATTTTTTAATAAATACCCAGGAATGCCTATAACTTTGTCATTTTTAAAGTTACACACATGAAACTTTGCCACATTGTAGGCGGTACCTTGGGACCTATGTGTGTGAAATTTCGGAAACGTAGGTGCTTGCCTTGTGTGGCAATTAATTTTAGAAAAATGGGTAGTGGTGGGGTAAATACAGTTACGCCTCCCACTTTTTTATTTTTGAAGATACAAACAGGAAACATGGGCACATTACAGGTACCACTTGGCTTGATATGTGTGTAAAATTTCAGACAGCTGGGTCCAGGCATGTGGTGGCAAGGTATTTTTGAAACAATGAGGAAAGAAACGCCTATAACTTTTTTATTTTAAAAGTTAGAAGTCTGAACATTGCTCACTTTGTAGATGGGTTAGGGGTAGATATGTGTCAGAAATTTCAGAATTATAGGTCCAGGCATTTGATGGCTATGGAATTTTTAAATTACATGTTTCAAAAAAATTTCTACAGAGGCCAGGTCTTCCCCTCCCGCTTCCCGCGAAGAAAAGTCGTCTCGATCCCTTTGATCCTTGCTAGTAGTATCCATTACAGGGCTCGTGTTTCCTTTCCTACTTTCACTTATCAAGCAGAACGGCTGAGCCTAGCTGAGTTTTGCAGCCATGCGTGCAAGGAAGGATCACTCTGGTCTCGATCCCTTTGATCCTTGGTAGTATCCATTACAGGGCTCGTGTCTGCTTGAGTACAAAGTGAAAAGTGAAAGTAGGAAAGGAAACACGAGCCCTGTAATGGATACTACTAGCAAGGATCAAAGGGATCGAGACGACTTTTCTTCGCGGGAAGCGGGAGGGGAAGACCTGGCCTCTGTAGAAATTTTTTTGAAACATGTAATTTAAAAATTCCATAGCCATCAAATGCCTGGACCTATAATTCTGAAATTTCTGACACATATCTACCCCTAACCCATCTACAAAGTGAACAATGTTCAGACTTCTAACTTTTAAAATAAAAAAGTTATAGGCGTTTCTTTCCTCATTGTTTCAAAAATACCTTGCCACCACATGCCTGGACCCAGCTGTCTGAAATTTTACACACATATCAAGCCAAGTGGTACCTGTAATGTGCCCATGTTTCCTGTTTGTATCTTCAAAAATAAAAAAGTGGGAGGCGTAACTGTATTTACCCCACCACTACCCATTTTTCTAAAATTAATTGCCACACAAGGCAAGCACCTACGTTTCCGAAATTTCACACACATAGGTCCCAAGGTACCGCCTACAATGTGGCAAAGTTTCATGTGTGTAACTTTAAAAATGACAAAGTTATAGGCATTCCTGGGTATTTATTAAAAAATTAATTGCCACACAAGGCAAGCACCTACGTTTCCGAAATTTCACACACATGGGTCCCAAGGTAGCACCTACAATGTGGCAAAGTTTCATGTGTGTAACTTTAAAAATGACAAAGTTATAGGTGTTTCTTTCCTCATTGTTTCAAAAATTAATTGCCACACAAGGAAAGCTCCAATGTTTCTGAAATTTCACACACATATCAAGGCAAGTGGTACCTGTAATGTGCCCAAGTTTCCTGTTTGTATCTTCAAAAATAAAAAAATGGGAGGCGTAACTGTATTTACCCCACTACTACCCATTTTTCTAAAAATTAATTGCCACACAAGACAAGCACCTACGTTTCTGAAATTTCACACACATAGGTCCCAAGGTACCCCCTACAATGTGGCAAAGTTTCATGTGTGTAACTTTAAAAATGACAAAGTTATAGGCATTCCTGGGTATTTATTAAAAAATTAATTGCCACAAAATGCATGCACCAATCTTTCTGAAATTTCTCACAGATAACTACCCCTAACCAGTCTACAATGTGCCCAAGTTTCATCCTTCTATCTTTAAAAATGAAAAAGTTATAGGCGTTTTTGTAAAACAATACTTGGCTATGGGAAAAAGCATTCAAAATGGCGTCCGATCCGGATCGGACATCTGGTCCGATCCGATCCGACCAGCCTCCGATCCGATCCGATCCGATCCGACCCCCCAGGTCCGATTCCGATCCGCTATCCGATCCGATCCGGGGGGTCAGTGCACATCCCTACTGAGTACATGACCATTTCCAGATGTATAGCTGCATTCCCTACACATTGGCCCCTTTCCAGATGAAGCCACAAATCTATATGGGAATATCAGAGGAAAAATTATTCAAAGAACTGGCTTGAGAGGCTTGAAAAGCTTACAGCATAAAATGGCCACCTTGTGGAAAAGGGGGGAAAGCAAAAAGCAAAGACACCCATGAGACAGCCTGTTGACTGTAATTAGCAGAATCAAGTGCCTACTTTTGTTGTCCAGACCAGAAGACCGTATTTTGCAATTGAATACCTAAGTATTTTCTATGTTCAAATTGTTCTGTTCATTACCGTTTAAGAGCCATTTGTACCTTTTTACGGTCTTTGGAAAACAGTAGGACTTTAGACTTATAAAGCTATTCTTAGTACAATAGGCCCCCAAAGCAGATAGTAAACAGTTTAGGCCTATTCCCACTAATGAAAGCAGCACAGTGTCATCAGCATACAGCAATAAAGGTATTCTTGTAGAGGACTGATTTTAGGGGAGTGGTGACCCCCCCCCCCACATGGCAAAAACTGGGTTTGATGGGCACCCCTCCTTCCCATATCAAATTTGGCTGTACATTTGGTTACACAGCATCTAATGAGAAACAACAAATATTTGTCTATTTAAGTTTTATTTAATTTGGAACAGAACAATTCCATTTGGACTAAGTCACTCAGAAGCTGAATTAAGATTGTTGAAAGTGGAGGAAAGCTCAACAGCAGGAACTGAGATATCTCTCTCTATTGCATGAATTAATATTCAGGAGAAGCAATCAAAGTCAGAGCAACCTGCTCTAAAGCCAAATGGTTCCTTTCCAATTTTATTCGTGTCCTCGATCAAAGTCAAAACTGCTTTTTTTAAAAAAATCTGCCATACCATGTCCCAATAACTGAGAGGAGGCTGATTGGTTGATACTTAGCAGAGTTTGTCCTATCTCCTTTTCTAAAATATAGCTGTGCTCCAAATATCAGGCATGGATGCAGTTCCACTGATATGTGTAAAAAGTGCTTAAAGTAAATGTGTCCACCATTCTGGGTTAGATTTTAACAAATCAGGAGGTATAAAGTAGGGCTGTGAACAGATCCGGAGATCCAGATCCCAAATCCAGACCGGATCGGGGTGATCTGGACCTCCTGGATCCAGATCTGAACTGTATCGGGGCGGTCTGGATCATTCCAGACCAGATCAGATGTTCTGGATCGATCTGGAGATCCGGGGCCCATTGGCCTTCCAGGTCCCCCCACTCTCCCTACTTACCTGCTGCCTCATTGTCGCCGCCGCCATCTGCTGCAGCCGTCCACTGGCCGCCGCCGCTTCTGCTGTACTGAGAACCAGGCCTCGCGGACTGGTTCTCAGTAGAGCAGAAGCAGCGATGGCTAGTGGACAGCAGCGGTAAGCAGGGAGAGTGGGGGGAGGGCAGTGAGTCCTTTTCCCATACACTTGCAACCCGGATCCGGTTCCGGACTGGATCAGGGGAGGTCCAATCTGGTTGGGATCGGATTGGGCCCAATCCAGATCGTCCGGATCCAGATCTGGACTGGATCTGGGGGCTGTTCACAGCCCTTGTATAAAGTCAGGCCCTGAGGCTTTACCAGATTTAAGTTAGTTAAGTAGGTCACAATCCTATGTATGTTTAGACAGAAAAGAAGTCCTACAACTCCTAGCATTCCTTAGCCAGCATGGCTTTCTGGGGAATGCTAGGAGTTGCGGGACTTTTTTCTGTCTAAACACATATAGGATTGAGCCCTAATGCTGAAATCCTATACTAATTTACCTGATAATAAGTTGCATTGAATCCAGTGGGGCTTACTTTAGAGTAGTGATGCATAGTATTGCAGTGTAAATGAATAGTCTCAACAGAAGTTAACAGTTGCAATTCTAGTGCTTTACTAGATTGTTGAGTTTAGGAAATAAAAGTTGGGAAATGGCTAAAAAATATATAATTCCCAGAGGCCTCAGTGATGGACCACCAGAATAATTTGGTGTCCTTCATTGGAGTGGTGTTTATGACTGAGTTCTGTTTCAGTAACTGTAGGCCAGGAAGACACAACTCCTGACTCCCCATTATGTATCTCAGCCATTTACTCCCATGATAGTGGAAATATACCGGCCTTTTCCCCCAGGGTTGTCCCTGGCTGCTCCTTGTACATTCAAATGATGCACAGGGACTCCCAGGGGCAGTGGGGGATGGGCACAGGTTTTTCCAGGGATGAAAAAACCCTGGGAAAACCCTATTCTTCTAGCAGTCTCAAGGCCATCCCGAGACTGTGGGAGGTGTGGATGCCCATCCAGCCTGGTACCCGCTTACTCATGAGCAAGCATGACACCAGAAATGGACATGAAGCCACATGGCTCCATGCCCATGAGGAGGGGGGGGCTGCATTTTCACCATACATGGGATGGCAGGGGAAGGTATGGGCCACAATTTTGGGGGGATCTTTTTACTTACATTTGCATTGGAGCAGAAGTGCACTCCTGGCTCCATCATTTAAAAATAAATGGCGGCTGTGATGAGCAAGTAAGTCCGGGATCACACCCAGGCCCTCTCTCTACACCCTTAGGTGTAAAAAGGCCATAGGAAGATAGTTATTTAAGTTGTCCCTCAGCAACCACAGATATTCCCTCAGAGGCTTCCCTTTATTCATCACAGCTGCCTGTTCTTATGTGAGAGCCAACATGCAGGCCCATGGGAGTCAGTAGCTGAGGTGTTTAAATGGAAACCCGCCAAAGCTTCTACTGTTGTTCACACTGGTGAGGGGCTTAAAGAGCTCTTTCCTGATGGTCTCTACCTGTGTTGAATGGTTGGGAAATGTCAGTGGTCTTGGCCCTTCAGCCTTTGCTATATTTCAGATAAGGCCTTTGTTTAAAAGTTGGTACTGGCCAGAGAATTACAGGCATCAAATGCAAATGGGATGCTTACAGAAAGAATACGTACATTTTAAGGGTCCCTTGCGGGGTTGGCATATGTGTGTGACCTTCATAGCAGCTACTCAGTCACATAAAGTACAGGCACGACAAGCATAGTAAAAGTGAAAAACATTTCAATCAAATTGGTGTGACAGAGTTATTTGAAGGCAGCTATTGCAGTTCTGAAACAAGGTATTAATGACTTCAATTATGATTCACCTACAAGTGAATCATACGAGTGCTAAAATCTACATGTCACAGAAGTAGGGGGGGAAGGACTAATGGACTTAATTTGCTCTATAATGGGCTTTTCTCTGAACTCCATCTTAATGGTTTGAGTGTCTCTAATGCCTTCAGTTTTGTGGATAACAGATTATGGAGTGTTTTGTTTGCAGCCTTTGCCATTTTCCCCTTTCTTAGGCATTTGGGGTACGCTGGGGTACAAAGTTCATTGGCCCACCTTATAATCAGCTCTTTCTTTCTGGGCTAAGCAACCTTTTCTGATAAATGTGCTTTTTAAAAAAGTGTGTTTTATCTAGCCACTTGATGTTCAAGGGTGGGGGGAATGCTATGGGGCTTAAATCCAAAATTATGCTCCTCACAATTGTGTTTTTTTTGTAAAAAAACCCAGAGTGGCCAGTTTAAGTCTGCTTTTTTAAAAAGCATATTTAATATAATGTGTGGCCCTCTGCTAGAATTGTACAAGATGATGGTGAGGGCTTACACATGGTGTAGGGCTGAGAATTTCTCCAAGAGAGTTAGTCAGTTTTGTCATTTTTATGGGCTCATGCAGAGAGGCAAAGGAGTGGTAGGTAGGGATGTATGGATTTTGTAAAATCGGTTCTGTCTGCATTTCACAGGTTATCAGCTGCCTTTCATTCCATTGTCCACTTATTTGTGGAATCGGATTTTGTTACACAAATTTGCTATTGTGCAAATCCACACTTGGGCAAATGGGCAAATCCACCCCTGAAAATGTCTAAATCCCTCCAAAACGTGCATTTTCACGCTTTAACCTATGGGAGAAATGTGCATTTTTTTGCCAATGTTCTTTTTTATTATTTATTTATTTATTTTACTAATTTTATGCAATTAAATTTGAGTAAAATTCCAGAAAGTAAAAAAAAAAAGAAGAACAAATGAAAAACAACACCCAGAAGTCCATGGAATCTATGCAACTTGGGAAAAGCTGGCCTGCTGCATAATCCATGGGTCAGATTCATAGAAACTCATTCCATTGCAGATTTCTCCAATATCCCTACTGGTAAGAATGTCCTCAGCATTTGGTAGGGTGATACAGACAACCAGATTCCCAAGTAGTTGCATGCATACTGTGGTACATTACCACTTGGTAAATTCTCACCAGCATTTATCCATAGCTTCAATCAGTGAGCGATAGTGCATACAGAGCAGGCCTACAAAATAGTCGCTCCCAAAAATGGCATTCAGGCAAGTAACAGGAGCCAGCAATTGGCAGCAAGTGACTTCCTTGTTGTTATAGTAGCTGTACTGGCTTCCAGTTTTATTTCATAGCCCAGTTCAAGGTGCTGGCATTGACTAAGGAGAATGTTCTATTTCTGGTCCATATCCATTTCGAATGTATTAGGTGAGTGAGAAGATGGGAGATAACACTCAATGGTTCTCAGTTTTATTCTGAAGGTAGAAGTGGTCAAATCACTTTTATATTGAGGAGTATTCAAAACACAGCTTGGAGGGAAATTGTCAGAACAAACTATGTTCATGGGCTTGCCCTTGAGAGAGTTTAATACCCAGGGGGGGGGGGGGAAGCATAACAATGAGTAATCACCAATAAAAACCAACCAACCAAGGTCTTAATTCATTTCCTTAGGCTGCTCCCCATATCAGTGACTGATTTATATGCATTGTTTGACCTTAACATAATTACACCTAATCATTATCATCAGACAACGAGATGTACTTTTTTAAAAAAAGCCAATAAACGGGACCACCAATACAATATATTTCAGCTTAATGATTCAATCAATAGTCATCACTTCAGCTTGCTTATAGCTGCAATATCCTGTTTCTATTAAATTTGCTTATGTTTCACAATTCACCAGTCCAGGGGGTTGTTCTGAAATGCACACAAATCATTACAAATATGATTAGATGATATTAGTTCCATTCACGATTAGTACTTAAAACTTAAGTTTAAATCTCCAATACTTATTTTTGTTCATTAGCGCTGAGTAAAAAAGAACCTCATTCTAGCATGACCGCTACAGTGGACTTTTCAAAACCTTTAAGGGGTGAAAAGTAAACCCATGTACCTCACACAGTGATAGTGAATACAATATACTCAGGACCAACCTTGGCTTAATAACTATTGGACAAACTAGATGACTGTCTGAGCACCAGAGTCTCCAGTGACAAAATACCTCCTTCAATATATGCTTACCTGTAACTCAAGGTCATTTATGGAGGACCACCTCTGAGTGCTCTCTCAGTCTGAGGTTTGGAGAATGGCCATGAGGGGGGATCTTTTCAGAGGTCCACCCGACCTATGGGATGCTCTCCCTAGGGAAGCTTTTCTGGCATCCACATTCTTTCCTTGCTAGGCTAATACTTTCTTCTTCCACATCTTTAAAGAACTCATTAAAGAACTCATGCCACTGCTCTGATATTAATCGATGGGTTTTAGAAGTGGCCAATTCCTGCTCTGGAAGATTGAAATCTCCGTGGGTGTTCACATTACCAGATAATTCCGAGGCGGTGAGCACACCCCTAATACATATATAAAATTTCCAAAGAGACTGAGTGATAGAGAGCCACGAAAAATCTCTGCTTCTTAAGGACACAGTTTCTGATCCAACGTTTTACCATATTCTTTAACAATATATTTGGTAGGGCTGAGAGGATACAGATAAAATTGTCTAGGGATCTTTACTTGGCCCAATATGCAATTCATGTTTGAGATTCTTGATTTAGGAGTAGTAAGCCCCACTGTATTCAAAGGGACTTGCTTTTAATTAGACATGTACAGGATTGTTTTATACCCCCAAAAAGCTCAGAGTTGCTTGCATGTTGTCCCTATGCTGTCTCCCATACAGTTACCTTACAGGGCCAGACACACTTAGCTTATGTGGTAGACATGGCCCAAGTGGTTTCAGACCATACACATTTAGTCTTCACAAATGAAATCTGCATTCTTTTTGATGCATGATTGCTGCAAAAAAGCAGCATCCCTACATCCACTCCCTCTCCTCTTTCCCACAGCAATATTGATTTTTTTTAAAAAAGTGTGATGTAATGTTTTTGCAGTGTGGCCTAGTGGCTAGAGAGTTGGGCTGGGAGTCAGGAGATCATGGTTCTAGTCTCCACTCATCCATGGAAGCTCACTTGCTGACTTTGGGCCAGTCACAGACTTTCAGCCCAACCTACTGCACGGGGTTGTTGCTGTGAGGATAAAATGGAGAGGAGGAGGGTTATGTGTGCTGCCTTGGGTTCCTTGAAGGAAAAAAAAGGTGGGATATAAGTGTAATAAATAATATATAATCTGGCTCCACCTACAATGTCCCTGTGTGCCCAGGTCCCATTCTCTCAGTACCCAACTCTGCTGAGCTGAGTGGCAAGGTCTAAAGAGGAGTACTACTCACATTTGCTTTAATATAAGTAAACCTATCTGTATAGTTGGGGTTCTACTCACATTAAAGTGCCATCCTCTTTAGATCTTCCTACTCAATGCGGGGAGGTCAGGAATAGAGGGACAAGGCTCAGCATATACAAAAACATTGGGGACAAGGCTATGATGCACACCTCATCCTATCTATCTATTTATCTACCAATCTATCATAGGGTGACCAGATGGCCCGGGGTTTCCCGGTCCTAACCGGGAAACCTGGGGCGAACTGGCCCAACCGGGGGGCGGTAGGGGCAAACCGGGGTGGCGGGGGGTCACGCGGCGGTGGCAGCAAGCGAGGAGCGGAGGTAGACCTGGCGGCAGTGGCGGCGGAGGAGCCCGGGAAGCAGCCGCCCCAGTAGGTAAGTGCCCTCCCTTGCGCCTCACGCTCCTTACCTGCAGGGGCATCCGCTTCCCTCCGGTGCGCGAATCTACTGAGAAACAGGCTTCGCGGCCTGTCCCTCAGTAGCGCGCCAATTGTGGAACGATCTCCCCGATGAGGCCCGCCTGGCGCCAACATTGTTATCTTTTCGGCGCCAGGTCAAGACTTTCCGCTTCTCTCAGGCATTTGGCAATATCTGAGGAGCCTGGGTTTGTTTTGTTTTGTTTTGTTTTTGTAGTTTTTTGAAGTGTTGAAGTGGGTTTTAAATGTACAGATTGTGTGTATGTTGTATGTTTTTGCTGTTTTAATTTTTGTATATTGTTTTTAATTGTTTTAAATCCTATGTAAACCGCCCAGAGAGCTTCGGCTATGGGGCGGTATACAAATGTAATAAATAAATAAATAAATAAATACAGGAACAGGTTCTCAGCCACCGTGGGGCTTCCCTGTGATTCTGCATTTTGAAACAGTCAGGGACTTTTTCAAACAGAGCGATATCAACACAGTACTTCTACCATGTAACATCACTCTGGGGCCAATCTGGGGTCAAACCGGGAGCAGAGCCTGATGGAAGTAGACCAGTGATTGGTCGCCTTCCACCAGGAAGAAGGTGGAGGTGGTGCTGGGACCCAAGGCTCCCTCCTCAGCATCGGGATTACTTGACGCCACCTCAGGAGAGGGAAAGTGGGAGTTGAAGAGGGAGGCGGTGCCAACCTGGTGCTGTGAAGACAGCCCCCTTATCTCTGTTTAGACATGCCTTCTGCATGTGGCTCCAAAGATCAACAAAAACACATTCTATGGAATGGTATGAATTCTACTGGAGGGGGAGATTCAAGTGTAAAATTATACAGATATCTGGTTTTGCTCATTTAAAATTCACTATTGGATACAGAGCGACTATTCCAATCACTGTTGATCTGTTAACTCAGTTAAGGAAAAGTTGTGCAGGGTACGTGTGTGATATGCCTTATACAAAACTACATTGTTTTCACCTCCGTTTCAAGTAACAACGTAAGTTTTTTTTAAAAAAAAAAGTTATTAAACAGACTCTGTGAATTTGTTTAAAGGCAACTAAGAAGGAAATATAGGAAACTGAACGCTAGTAATACATTCCTTCCAGCATTATACTTGTTTATACAGTTAAGTCAATGTCCCAGAACAGCAGATCGATATTGCTTTATGATGTTCATCACTACTCATAAGGCTTTTCAATCATTCTTATTTTAAGGAACTGCTACTGAAATTGTATTGTCATTGATTGCTTAAAGGTTAATATGAACCAAATGTAATTTTAAATTCAATTATAGTTGTTTCTCCTGCCCCCCTCCCATTTTTCATTTGGGTTTTAGAGTCACAGCCATCCAACGGTGTAAAATTAGTGTGTGCTCATTCAAAATAAATGGATCTGTGATGAGGTTATCTAGGTCTGAGACAAAACTACAGGTTGTTGTTGTTTTTTGCAAACATTTTTAGCAGCAGTGTATTTATATATTTAAAAAAATTCCTCCCTACATTTTTTTATGGTGGTTTGATACTCCTTGCAAAAATGTTCACCTGTTCACAATGGCCATCTTACTCTCACTTGACTTCACTTGCCTTTGGTGATACCAGGATATAACACTTCAAAAATGGTTTCAAAGCTGTATATGGAGTGTGTCATGAGCCCCAACAGTTGTCAATATCATTATAAGCTGTTTTAAAGCAACAGTGTAAATCCTGCCATAATAAACACATCTGCTTGGTGAAATAGCATGAAGTATGATCCCAAAGTAAACACAGATCGTGTTGTCTGTGAGTGGTGTGTGTGTGAGTTGCCACTTCCCTCCTTGAAAGGCATACAAGCAGAAGCTCAAAGAAAAAGAGGCCTCTTGACAAACATAATTCTTTAGTTACTGCTGAAATTGTGCTTTATTCATTTTCAATTTAAAATAAGTGCCACTTGAAATGGATCAAGATAGCAACCTCCCCCTTCCCAGCAAATGTTTCCTGAAAGAAATGTGCGGCAGCAAGATACACAATGCAAATGATGATCTTATACCTGGTGACACATTTATGTAAATACACATTTAATTAAGTAAAGAATATTTCAAACTGAATTTGAAGGAGTTGGAGATGTTCTGTTTCTTCTAATGGAAAGAGAATGGCGGTGTTTGAAACAGGAATGCTTTGCAAATTGCAGTAAGAACAGGCCTGATTCACAGCTCATGGGTGAATGTGTAGATTGGAACCAAGTTATCTATTGGCTTTTGCACTTCCCAAATGTTCTGGGACACCATTCTTGGTTCAAACAATATATCAAAATAAGTTTAGCATAGGGTGACCAGATAAAATCCAGGTCAGGGCTCATGTAACTTTAACAGTTGTAGAGAAAAGGGAATTTCAGCCAGGGTCATTTGTATGCAATTAGTTCCTGGTGAAATTCCCTCTTCATCGCAACAGTTAAAAGTGCATGCACTATACTACAGTGACCATATACAAAAGAAAGCAGGGCCCCTGCACCTTTAACAGTTGTGATGAAGAGGGAATTTCACCAGGAACTAATTGCATACAAATGGCATTGGCTGAAATTCCCTTTTCTCTACAACTGTTAAAGTTACATGAGCCCTGACCTGGATTTTATCTAGTCAGCCTAGTTTAGCACTGCAAATTTTGAAAGACAATACATACTTAAAGAGGTATTTAAATGCACATTTTAGTGCTATTTTTTAAAAAAAGAAAAAAGAAAGAAAGAAAATTGATGTAGAAATAGGTAAGAATTAGTGATGGGTGAATTTGCCACAACAGAAATTGTAATTTGCTCGTTAAGTCACAAATTCCTCCATCCAATATCGGATGAAAGTTCTCCATTATTCTGATATATATACAAAATGCTGCTGCAGACTAAAGTTTGTCCTTGGTTGTATTGCTCCCTTCCTGAACTTCTCTTGGAACTGCTGCATGTGTGCATGGGTTGCTTCCCAGGTAGCTTTTCAGTCAAGCAGTATTTCCTGGAATGTCCACGTGACTACGCCGTGCTGGGTATTATGAACGTAACAACAAAGCATCTAATTTCAAATCTTGGCAGCATCATTTGTCAGAATGGACTTATGCAAAAGTTTGACAGACCCAAAATAGACCTATTTGACAATTCCACACATGGGATTGATTTTTTTCCCCCTCTTCAACTTCAAACAATGGCAAAGAGAGCTTCAAGCTATTGATCGTCAGCTATCACTATATAGGGGACTAGGAATACATTAACTACATAAATAAATAAATAAATAAATAAAGGGTTGAAATGTCACTAATGAATCTGTTTGTAAAGCTTCTCGAGCCCTTGATCACTTTGTAGGGGTCTCTCCATAGCTGAGGGATGGTTGAAGAGCTAAAAGAACAGGGCATACAATCCATCTAATTAATATTTTTCCCCACTGGAGAACTCCGTGGAAATAGTTTGACACAGATTCAGAATGATAGATGAGAAAACCCAACTGGTCTTCTCTAATGTCTTTCCACATGCAATAGAGGCTATCTCTGCCACCACCTATCATAATGAACACTCATTTGAATGAAAGAATTTAATACTTGGCCACCAGGAGACACTATTGCACTGCAGACAATAAAGTAAGACACCTATTTGTAGGAGAACCTATATTATTATTTTTTAAAAAAGAAAACAACCCTTCGTTGTTCTATAGATTTCATTTTCTCCTTCAGACCTTAAATTTACTTTTATTAAATGGTTGTTACTGTTTGTAGAAGCTAGAATATATCTTTTGTCAGGGCTGGATTAAGTATTAGGCTAAGTATACCTTAGAAGTCAAGCCAGGCTATTTTAAAATACCTGACCATCAGGGAGTAGAATATCCATGGTTTCTTTAAATGTGAGATCAGCAGGACCATGGGAAAGAATGAAGTAGCAAGAGAGATGTGAAGCCTATCAGTATCATCATGACAAACTGCAATATAAGAACATAAGAAGACCCATCCAGCACTCTGATCACACAGTGGCCAACCAGCTGTCAACCAGAAGCCCACAAGCAGGACACATGTTCAACAGCACCCTCCTATCCATGTTTCCTACCAGCTGGTGTATATAGGCTTACTGCCTCTGATACTGGAGGTAGCACATAACCATCAGCCTTCTCCAGGACTATATCCAAACCCCTTTTAAAGCCATCCAAAGTGGTGGTCATCACTACATCTTGTGGTAGCAAATCCCATAGTTTAACTATGTGCTGTGTGAAGAAGAACTTCCTTTCATCTGTCCTGAATCTCCCACCAATCAACTTCATGGGATGACCCTGGGCTCTAGTATTATAAGACAGGAAGAAAAATGTCTCCCTATCCACATTCTCCACACCATGTATATTTTTAACACATCTATCATGTTTCCCCTTAGCCTCCTTTTTTCCAACCATTTTCAGAGAAAGTATACCTTAACTTACCAGATGTTGAAGGGTAGCAGGAGGTGGATATCACCATCATGAAGCTCTTGTGGAGCATCATTATCTCTCTGTTTTGCAGAGGGCTATCTACAACATATTCAAATGGGTTCAGGTGTTTATGAAACTGACCTGCAGATTCTGCAGTGAGCCTGCTTTTTCCGAATTACACGGATTCTGCGGAATGGAAATATATATATATATATATATTTACATTTGTGTTTGGATTTGTGTAAATGTGCATTTGAAAACAGGAATGGAATTCTTGTACAACCCTTTAAAAAAGGGGCGGCTATGGGAAAGTATATAAATGTAATTAATAATAATAATAACAACAACAAATCTGATTCTGTTAATGAGTGGATGACAGAACAAAAGATGCCTGACAATATGTAAAACACAAATGGAATGGAATTAAGAAAATATGTACAACCTTAGTTTTAAGACATTAGGCAGGTAGAATACTGAGCTAGACAGAGTGTGATGTCTAAGGCATTTCTACATTGCAAACCTTTATTGGTGTTATGCCATTTTAATGGTTATGGTTTCCCCCAAAGAATCCTGGGAATTGTAGTTTGTTAATGATGTTGAAAGTTCTGTGTTAAAGATCCGCAGGCCTCTCACATGGAAATACAGCCCCCAGAGTTTTCTATAGGCAAGGAATGGCTATTAAAGCACCTTAAGCCCAGAGTAGACATGTCATAAGTTCCTTATGTTATATACCAAGAACTGTCCTTCATAGTGCAATTACAGTGGTAGGTGATTCCCTGATATTTCATTTCTTTGTTGGAGGCCACCATTGTCTAAAGCAGGGTTTGGCTACCTGGTGACTTCAAGATGTTTTGGACTCTAACTCCCACAACCCCTGACCGTTGGCCATGCTGGCTGGGTCTGAAGGGAATTCTAGTCCAAATTATCTGGAGGACATCAGCTTGCCTACTTCTGGTTTAAGGAATATCTTCATTGGAGGACAATGTGTGGGGAGACCGTATTGGTTCTAGTTGTGCTATGATTTGCTTCAAATCAATTATGTCTATTTTATTTGGGTCCTTATATGGTTTTGTGTATCCAAATAGGGCCAATTTTCAGAATCTTTGTCTTGCATTGCTGTATATGCCTCTGTGTGTGTCTGTGAGGGTGTGTGTGCCTCTGTTGCTACCGAAATGTCATCTCTTCTGCTACTTTGTTTTCCCAACAGTTGCCATTTTCTGTCACAAGTACTCAGTAGGTGCTGTGGCATATGTCATAGGGATAGTCCTGTGTTGTGCTTATTGCTACTCTGAGCATACAAAACATATTGGAACTTCTTTATCAGTGTGTTGCAGAGAAAGTAATTTCATGAGCAAAGTAACAAGCAAACAAGCTCAAGGAGGACATAATTCAAAAGCCATCCAAATCATCTGGCTACTTTCCACTAACTTTAACGGGATTTGGCTAGACCAAATATAGTTCAACATCTAAAAGTTCTTTAACTGTAATCTCCTGGCTTCAAAAACACCTATTCATACAGTTAGGTGTTTACTTCTCGCAAATTCTTATTTTAACATATGTGGGGAAATGATCTGTGTGTGTACTGGGAGAGAGGACAGACGGACCTCATATAGACCCGATATTGCTTTAGGCTGAGAGATGTTTTCATTCAGCAAGATTTATTGGCAAATATAAAATCTGCTCTTGGGTGCATAGCATGATTAAAACTATGCAACAGATTTGTCTAAATCTTAGAAATTTCCTGAGAAAGAGGGTCTTTACTCATTTGAGGTTCCAGAAAATGCTTCTAGCCTTCTTGGATGTTCACTAGAGAAAAATCCCACACAATTAATGACTTTAACCCTATTCAAGCATGATACAATTTCAAGCATAGAGTGACTATGGAGACACATGCACCAGCCCACTTCACTCCAACGCTAGCCTTCCCAGGTTGAAGCACAAGGTCTGGTGTTAGTCACATTTGGTTGATCAGAGTTACAGTCCTCCAAGCAACTGGGACATTTGACTCACCTGGCAACTGCTGAATTAGGGCCAAAACAGACTTTAATTTAAAGCTGTGTATAACACTACATCTTTCCTCCCTTTTTTACTCTGCAGTAGACATGGGAGGGGATGTTCTAGGATTGGGACCCTAGGATGAGGGTCTAGATTGGGACTGGACCCCTTGCCACTACAGTAGGGCTGTCCACTGCTTGGAAATCTGCCCCTTTTGGAGTTTGATGGACTTCTACTGCCCAGTCAACTTACGTTTGCAAACTGTGCCACATTTTTTCAGTGAACTCTAGGGATCTTTTCTGTTTTGTTTTGTTTTGTTTTGTCTGATGCAATTTGCACAAATAGAGATTGTGCAAATCATGCAGATATGCACAGAACTGAGCCATAATTTGCACAAATAAAAACACATGGAAAATCAGCAAATTGCTGCAGACCAAGTAGGGCCAGTTAGTGGAAAATGGACCAAAGTCCAGGATGGCCGAACTGACAAAAAGTCACTGAGCTCCACCCCCTAAATGGATTCCTCCAACATCCCTATGTTAGAGTCCCTGGTTTGTTTCCCCTGGAGTTTTATTCAGAGAAACTCTAGTTCCAGAAATTTTGGAGGTGGGGCATGGAGGGTTCTAGAAGATCCGAGGTTCAAAGCCTGGTATCTCCAAATTTTAAAATTAAAATAAAAATCAGATAGTAGGTATTGTGAAAGTTCTCTGCTCAAAAGCCACTGCCAGAGAGAGTAGAAAATACTGGGCTGACCTAAAGCTGCTCTAATATAACAGGAAGATTAGTAGAGTAGTACTGGATAATATGAAGAGGGGAAGGGGAAATCTAAAGAGAGAAGGAATAGGAACAAGAGGTTTACTCTTTCTATTATATTGTTGTTGTTGTTTTAAAAAAACCTCAAATAAACTGTTAATAACAAACACACACACACACACACACACCAACAATATTCAATAAGCTCTTCAAAGAATCAGGATATAATCTAGAAGTTAGCCATTTCCTCTCAATTAAAAAGGATGTCACAACCCATGAAGCTGTTCTTAGAAGGTGCCAAATCCAGCAGCTTTAAAAAGCACATTTCACGCTAAACCTATTTTTATTAAGAAAAGCCATGTCCCAGATCCTTCAAAGTATTGTATGAGTTTATTTATTTAAAAAGTCAGTTGGATTTACAGTGGTCAAAGAACTCTGAGTTTTTATTTTGCTTTTTAAATTGCTGAGCCGAGAGCCTTTCAGTGAAATGTTCAACTTTCAGTACTGCAAAAGAAAACATTCTTAAAGCGGACCATCCTTTATCTGCGGTTTCTGTTCATTAAGTTTAAACCTGAAAACACTTGTGTGTGTTTTACATCGCTTGGCCAAGGTACTGTAAAAGTAATGTTCAGCATCAAAACTTTCCAGATAAGGAATGCAATGTGGAAATAGAGTTCAGGTGGAAAGTGCAGCTACCCCCTCACCAAGTCACATCAATCAGATGTGTGTACACACAGTATGAATGTCAAAGGTTTATTGAGTTTCTATTCACACAGTGGTTCAAAAGTACAAAAGTTAGGTAAGTTTGCATTAGAATGGATTGGAGGATTGCAGACTTACCTGCTTCCATGATCCTCCCCCAGCGTCTAGATGGCAGCGCAACATCCTGAAAGGGGAGAGGGACGTCACGGCCACAATTTTTTTTAAAAACAGAAGAGGAGCCGTGTATGCCCTGGTCCATCAGAAAAGGTTAAAACAACAACAACAACAACCCCCCTCCCCCGCCATCCTTGGGATGGCAAAATTGTTTCCCCCAACCCTCCATGTGCACAGAGCCTCCCCATACAGCTCTGTGCCTGCTTTGAAGGCTGTGCTACTTGCGAGAAGGCGGGAGTGGTGGCCACACCTCCCATGACCTTCAGGATGGTCCCAGGACCACTGGGAAAATCAGGATAACTGGAGAACCAGTTATCCTGGGAAAATGGAAGGATTGTTCCTGCCTGCCCCTGGGATCCCCTGTGCTTCATTTGGATGCACAGGGATGACCCAGAGACAAACCAGGGAAAAAAACATGGTGTAGACATGGCCTCTCTCTCCCATCCCTGGATAATATGCATACTTCTAAGAAATAACCCTCAGATGTCAAAGTAAAAAATAAAACAACAAGAACAACAACAAATGCCAATCTACTGCCAAACTTGTTAGCATGAACAATTTTCCAGCCCCAAATATGATGAAAGTGGATATTCTTGCATACCAAGAGGGGGTGGGTGGGTTGTGCTGCCAACCTGGCAGGAATGAGGCTGGGTGCGATGAGACAATGCCTTAGATAGGCCATCCTAAATCTCAGTTGGGCTTTGAAACATTGCAACATCCAGGATTTCCTCCAATTCTCTTCAGCAGAACTGCACTGCACCACTATTCAGACTTGGCACGGTCCAACCAGTGCCTGCTTCCCCATCACCACAACTCCACACACCACCTGTAGGTGAGCATGGTTGGGGTTCTAAAAATCACAAACTGTTGCAGAAACAGGATGAACCAAAGTTAAGATTGGAATAATAAGAAACAGTGAAGAACTGAAATTGATGGCTTCATCTATTCCTACTTCGTGCATATAGTAAACTTCCTGATTGTGGCTCTCTGGCACCTCTCTGATATATGTCACTTCATTGCTTGGAGATGTTTACCTCACATTTCCACTTTTATTATTGTCTGCATTTAGTTACATATAGAGGCTGTTCTGTAAAGTTGTGTAAAGTGCAAAGTTGTTGTGTTACAGATCATAGAATCATAGAATTGTGAAGTTGGAAGGCACCACAAAAGATCAACTAATCCAATCCTCTACAATGTGCAGGAAAACTAATTAAACCATCCATGAGAGGTGGCTGTCCACCCTCTTCTTAGAAACCTCCAGAGATGGAGAACCCAGAATCTCCATAAGGAGACGGTTCCACCGTTGTACAGATCTTCCCATCAGGATTTTTTCCTTATATGTAAAAACTTGGTAGCTGTAACTTATATCCATTGTTTTGGGTCCTAATTTCCGTGGCAATGTAAAATAGTTATTGACCATCTTCCCTATGGCACCCTTTTATGTACCTGAACAATGCTAACATGCATCCTCTTCAGTCTTCTTTTCTCCAGACTGAACATCCCAAGTTCCTCCAGACTGTCTGCATAGGGCATGTCCTCAAGTCCCTGTATAATCTTTCTTGCCCTCCTCTGAACCTGTTCTAACCAGTCAATGTCCTTCTGGAAATGTGGTGCCCAGAAACAAACACAATACTCCCAATGTGGTCTCACTAGTGCCAAGTGGAGAGGAATAAGGTCTTCGAACATCTCTGATGCATCCCAGAACTGTGTTAGGGAATGGACACAATTTGTTGTTGGAAATCCATACGTTTCCAGGTTTGCAATGCATTCCATGAAAGAAAGAAGGATGTGTTTAACAAAATGTTTCAGATATGCAAAAAAGCCAAAACAATATACATTTCTAAATTCATCTGTGTACATTTCTAAAATGTGCACAGATACACTTCAGTCAAGGGAAGTATGTGTCCATTTGAAAAAGTGCACAAAGTTACATATAGTTTTTCTTCTGTAAAAAAAATCAATCTGCAAAGAACATACTTGGAAGTGAGAAAAGGAGGAAGACTTGACAGTTGTGGAGAGGAGGGAGATAAATGAAGAGACAAGAAACATAGATGGGTTTAAATAGGGCCACATTTATGAAAGATCTGCAAAGGGGTATCCTGTGGGGCATCCAGTATTGCCTGAACACAGGCCCCTTTTCTTCACATTGGGCAAACAATTCTTGCCCCATGGGTAGTTGCTGGTACTTGCACCCCCACAGGGCAGCCCCCTTGTAGGTGTAGGGAGACCTTCCAGTGTCACCCCCTCGGGCCTTATGGCTCTGAGTGGGTGAGAAGGGTTGGTCTCAAAGGTAATCCTTATCTCTCCAGCTAGGCCACGAGGCTCAAGGCTGGGAGCCTCAGGTATTACCAGTCACTGCAACAGTGCCTGTGAATGCTCACCAATGAAAATTTCCCTTCTGGATGCCCCTCCCTAAAGGCCACTGGGAGCGTTAAGCCACTTTCTTAGTTGCTCTCACCCCATCTAGCTAAAATTATTTTTCTCAAACCCCCTGCAGATCACGCAAAAACAAATAATTCCCCAGGTCCAATAAATGGACCCATCCTGCCTTTACATCTCCCTCTGGGATAGATGAATCGCTAAGTGTTGAATACTGAAATCGCCGTGCTTGGTCAAATCTTTGAAAATTTTGATATTCACTTTTTTACGGGCTTTTTCCAAAGTCCATTGATCACTACCCTCACACCAATTAAATCTGGGTAGGACACAAGACCATATTATCAATACACCGGGCTAATGCTGCCTGATCAACTTGAAGTCCTCAATTGCTTGGAGAATGAGGGCCTTGCCCTTCAGCAGCCCCAGATCATTTCCCCCAGGTGAATAAGACGCACCTGGGGTGGGACACAGGCCACCTGTTGCTGAAACAAGGTGGGAAGGAGGCGCTCCCAGCACATTCTACGTCTGCCCAACCACATAATATTGGCATATCAACTCATGCCCAGCTGGGTTCCAAAACTTGACGTTGAAGCCCTCCTGCTGGCCCAGAAGATCATGTTGTGGCCACAGATGATGATGCCTACTGGGGCATGGCCTCCTAAAACAAACATGGATGATTGTAGACCAAAAACAGAATCGTCCTCTCAATTGACCCTTACTGTGGAAGACTCCTTACATATGTTCAGTAAGCTTTAGACCGCCATCTGCCCACTGCTTGGATTTTGGTAGGGAACAAGCCAATAGCGGCAGCCGTGGATGCTGCCCCAACCAAAATGAATGGGACCCAAAAAGGGGCACTGGCAAACCCAAACCATGTAGAGCCCATTTTGACCAAAATTGGTATTTGGTATGAGGTGAGTGGTCACCATGGCAAAATAAAACTCCCAGCCTATCACCGTGCAAAGCTACGAATGCTTGCAGTGCATGGACTGGGCATAATTCCACGACTGAAGCTTGGTTCAACGGAACCCCGGCCCCTCTCCCTCCTGGTCAGTTTTAGACCTGTGAAGTGTTATCAAGATGCCCTGTGTGGTGAACTTTAAATCTTGATGCATCAACGCATGCACAGAATGGTCACGTTTGAAAAACGCTAACAATTCTGAAATTCTTAACGCCCCCAAAAATGTTGTTAGGGCTGTCACATGAAATAGAGTCATTTTATATGGGGAGGAATACAACCAACCCTGCGGCTGCAAGCCCATCAAGATTTCCAGGAACATTGGGAGTCTGGCACCTGGTGGTCGGGGACATGCCCTGGACCACCCTTTTAACGTACACCGCAACCTAAAATCAGTAGTATTATCTTCTATACCCTGTATTTTTGCCAAAAACGCAAATGCAGCCAACTTACCCGTTATAGTCCTGGTGGAAAGGTCCTTACGATGGGATGCAACAGAAAATTGCAAAATGTGCTCCATGGGAATGGGCCAAACCTGAGCCAAGCGCATATCCTCCCTGAAAGCTGTTAGCTATGAACCCCCCAAACTAGACTCTTCTCCAAACATATGCCAAAGTTTTGTGCTAGTTTTGTGCCATTTTGTGCCGCAAACTCTGAGTTTTTCTTGTCTTCAGCAACCAGCATGGTAACATTGTCTGCACATTGTGATGTCTAGCCCTTTTAGACACCAAGAATATAGCTGGCATCCTGACTGATGTTCTATAAACCTTCTGTAGCACTGAGATGCTTTTCACTGTAGATGCTGAGCATGGAACCACATTGCAATATATGTGTTGTGCCACTAAGCAATAGTCCTTCCCCACATCTCTGCTTGTTATTGCTATCATTAATGAAGCTGATTTGGGGCGGGAGGGGGTTGCCTTAGAAGAGCATGTTATTATGATATCAAAATGTCTGTTTTAAGTAGGGTTTTTGTCACAGGGAACGATGTTTGAATAATTCATGTCATAATCACAGAATCAACCTAACCTTTCATTTGCAGATATGCCATTGAGTAAACGTCATGCAGTAATGATGCTAAAACTTGATATTAGAGTGTAATCTGTTGTTTATAAATTGCTTACAGATCTCACTTTAGAATGCAAAATAAAATGTGGTCTCTAGCCTGTAGCGTCTCGGGAGACGTCTTTGAGTTGGGTGGAGGGTGAGAGGAAGAAAATAGTAAAGTCCATTGAAAATGGGAACAGAAAAATGCTCTGTGAATCACGACAAGGAATAAGAATACATGGTCACAGAGGTCTTTCTGGAGACATGGTGGTTAACACAAGAAGTGGGAATCAATCAATCAATCTTATTCATAACCAACTGTACACCTCTACCTGTTACATCTTGTGACATTGATTCAGCATCACTGAAATAATAAAAAAATACTTGTATTTGGCCACTGAATAGAGATGAAAGGACCACTCTTTCCCCACCTAGAAACCAGTACAGAGATTTTCATGGCCAATTGCTTTTAAATATTACTAGAACTAGTAGATATTCCCATTTTATCATTACAACAATCCTGTGAGATAGGTTATGTGAAGAGTTATGTGATCCTCAGTCATCCAATGAGCTTCATGAATGAGTGGAATTTGAACCTGTTTTTTCCTGCTCTTAGACCAGGACTCTGACCACTGGGAAATCTTTTGTAAAGATTTCCATTTGGTGGCAACAGAAAAGGACACTGGACGGGACAAGCAAAAAGAAGCGTAGGCATACTGTGTTTCCAATTTTTCCTTCCACTTATTGAATAGAGCGTTGCTCTCTTTCTCTCTCTCTCTCTGGCTTTTTCTACACCACAGGGTGTGGTGGGCTGGAGGGGCGGTGAACCCAGAAGTAGCCACTTCTGGGTTTGTCGTGATGAATTCACATCACCAGCACGATGACCCGGGCTGCTCCCGGGCTGGCTCTCCATCTTGCACATTTTTAAAAAACAGCGAAGAGTGTACGGGTGCTCCAGCGATACTGTAAGTTTTTTTAAAAAAATCAACCTTGTGCTTGATCTGGTCCCCCTCCCCCCACCATCCTGGGGATGCCGATTTTGCTATCCCCCCCCTCTCCTGATGGCCACAGAGCTGTGTGGTGCTGCTATATGGCCATCTGTACTTCCGCGTTTACTCACAATTAAGTGCGGCAGTACTGGGGTGGGCACATTATTCTGTGATCCCAGGAACTTCCTGGAACCATGGAAGAATTGGGATTTTTCTGGTTCCTGGGAACCAGGAAACATCCTATGCCCATCCCCCCACCCCTGGGACTCCCTGTGCATAATTTGGACATACAGGGAGCAGTCGGGGTCCATCCCAGGCATTTTGCCTGGTGTGGAAAGGGCCTCCCCCCCTCTCTGTGATTTGTGTGCTAAGGAGCAATTTTATGAAAATGGCACCCATTTTCATTAAATTGTTGTGTTCCCAGGCAAGAAACCTACAACATTTCAGAAGGATAGGTGCAAGGGCTAGGCTGTTACGATGGCTGAAAACTGAAGTATGGAGGATGGATTCTCTACCTAATTACTACACCATGATGCGCACACACACAAAGGAACACAGACTGAGAAAATAAAATAGCAGTGATGATAAAGCTATCAAAAGAGAGATTGTTCACTTCAGGAAATCTGAGAGAAGGATTGTTTTAATAATTGAGAAGGGGAAAGGAAAGGGTTTTGAAACCATGAACAAACAGAACTCCAGGCAACCCAACTCCACAACCTCAGACTTTTCTTCTACTTGCTTGCTACCGAAGAACTTAGGAGAGGAAGTTAGGAGACACAGTTTTATCTGACCCAATCCCTCCTACAAATCACAGTGGTTAGAAAGCCCCTCCTAAATATGCCCTACAATTAGCAGGTGCACCTGTCAGTCACTCAAACGCCCTTCATCCCTCCCACCTCTCCCCCACCTTCTACGTTTACCAAGAAATGAAACATAAAAGGATGCTATTTGAGGGCAGGGGCAATTGGACAGATAATCTGCATTTTTGAAGCCTAAATCATGGATAAAGGAGCCCCACTTCAGTTCTGGCCATTTTGGAAAGAATTCTGCTTGATCTCAGGATGCACCAGAAATGGCGCAAAGGGGCTCAGATCAGTTCTAATGTTTTGACACAGGATTTGTTCCCTATTTAAAACAAATTATTTGCCAGTGAGTGTGTGTGTGCATGAGAGAGAGAGACCATTTCTACACCAGGAATGCCTGGAATCGCCCCGACTGGTCCCTGTGCATTCACAAGACGCACAGGGACTCCCGGGGGCGGGGGGGGGACAGGCATGGGATTTCCCAGGGATAAGGGATCCCTAGGAAATTCTATTTTCCCACAATCCTGGGTGGCACCCATCCCAGCTTACTCGCGAGTAAGCGCAGCAGCAGAAATGGGCACAGAGCTGCACCGTGAGGCTCCATGCCCATCAGGGGAAGGGTTGGCATCAGTTTCACCACCCCTGGGAGAGCAGGGAGGGGGTGGGGGGCAATCACACATGTTTTTCTTTCTTTTTTTAACTTACCTTAGCGCACGAGCACTTGTGAGCCAAGCTCCGGGGCCCAAGGCAACAAAACTGTGGGTGCGATGAGCACATCATGCCCAGGAGGGAGAGGAATTTCCGCTTCCTCCATGAAGAAGGAAGAGGACAATACCAAAATCAGGTAAGTCTAGGATCATCCTTTTGCCCTCCCTCTACATCCCGTGGTGTAGAAAGGGCCAGAGAGAGAGAGAAAGAGAGAGAGCGGAGGGCTTTTGAGAGCATGTGTTGTTCATGAAACATGATCAAGAGGATACTTGCCTGGACTTTTTGATACTCATTGACAGAACTTCCATTTTAAAATTAATGGCATTTTCATCCTGGTAACACTTTATTGTTTATTGGCAAAATTATGTTAGATATATCTCAATCGTAACTATTAGCAGACTTCCCTGTTTAAATCAGAGTTATACATTTTATCTGCTATTCTTCCTCCTCTTTCCACTACATCTCCACCTCTCCATGTAATACCCCCTTTAAAATGTTTACCCCCATCTTCTGCTGTATCTTCCTTGGTGGAACTTCAATACATGTTTTATTTGTTATTATAAAATCTCCAAAGATAAAGTAATACCAAAAATGAAATAAATGGTTGGCACTTTGTAATTAAAGAAGAAGAAGACTTACATCAGCATGTACATATCTGAGTGTCAAATTTTGGATGTTCATCTTAGCTTTTCGAAACAGAGCCCAGCAATAACCCGATATTGTTATCAAATGAATGAATGAATAAATAAATAAATGATGCCACAGTGCTGCTCCAAATGAGCTGCCTAAATTTCTCATGGTGGTGACATATGATATCTTTAAATTATCACATTTATTACAGTCCCTGCTAGCTCAAAGTTTCTGCCTCCTCTCTGCATGTCACAACCAGGTGTCTGGAGCAGCTACAGTGATATGTGGTGGCAATGCTAATTAGAGACGTTTATCCTCTGTATTTCCCCCTAAGGAATATAGCTTGTTTGTCCAATTAGAACAGAAAGGCAATAAATTCTGCTCAGGATGAAATTAAGTAGCGGTAAACTATGTCTGAACAACAGGAGAGACATTTTACATTTTAGACCATTTAAATTTCAATTCTTATATCATTTTATTGCAGAACTGCTTCACTTCCTTATGTTTCTAAGAAGCAAAGTGTGAGCTTCCCTGCAGCTGCTCTGATCCCAAATGGGAAACAATTCAAGGCTCAGGTGTCACTTTTGCAAATAAAAAGTAATAATAAAAGAGCAAGAGATTCTGCGTTCAAGGAAAATGTCTACAGTCAAAATGAAAGCAAAGGAATAATAATGTTTGCAGTCAAGGGAAAAAAAATAACGAATTCCTGAAACCTTCCCATTCTGACTCCCAAAACAGCCTTCCTTCTGCATCTAATGATAACCAGGCATCACACACTGCTCTCTCCACCCATAATTCCTAGTGCTAAAGATGTGCAATGGTGTGACATTATCACATTGTAAATTAATTTCCCAGCTCCCACAAGTTGACAGCCAGTGATGTGCAGTGAAGACAGGGAAAGTTGCAATGGGGTGATGTCTTGTCATGCTTTGTAAGACTAGACATCACCGTGGGAGAGATGAGGAGGGAAACTGCAAAACCTGTTTCTTTCAGCTGCAGACATGCTTAGGCTATCACATAATTATGAAGCTGGATTTCTGGTGGCAACCAAGAATCTAGTCAGCTATTTGTTTCTCCAAGGATGGAAAGTTTTACTTTCATTTTTCCCCCAAAATATCTCAAATTTATTCCATCATATTTATTAAGAAATTTTCAAACGTTGTAACTTCTTATCGAAACACAAACCAAATGAAATTCTCACCCACCTGCATTGGCCAAATTTAATAGGCACAGCTATTCAAACCAGGAAGAGGGTCATGTTCTACCAACTTGTCATATAATTGTTTAAGATAAGGAAGATGTTAGAAAAAAAACTATATTTATTTATTTACAACATTTATGTACCACTCCACATCTAAGCAGATTCCAGAGTGGTGAACAATAAAAGATAAAATGATACAGATAAAAGTAATAAAACAATTACTACTTAAAAAATACAGGGCTGAATACACAAGAATTCGAAACCAGACTTTTAATAGCTAAGCAGTCAAAAGTTATTAGAACATGAATTACTGATGCCAGGTTATCCTGGTCCAGGAACAGCCACTGGTGAAATAGCCTTAGCTGTCCTTATGCACTCCTCACCATTGAAAGCTTTAAATTGAAGACTCCCAGACATCATACCTGTTCCATTGGGGAAGAGCTACCTCAGCCAAATCAGGCTAATTTTTTGAACCTGGGAACCACCTACCCAGGAAGCCTGCCTCTGATTAGGATTTAGCTTCAGTTTATTGGCCCTCATCAGCCCATCAAAGCTTCCAGACATCAGACTAACACTTGTACAGCCTGTCCTGCTTATTATTATTATTATTATTATTATTATTATTATTATTTACATTTATATACCGCCCCATAGCTGAAGCTCTGTGGGCGGTTTACAAAAATTAAAAGATTGAGCACTAAAAAGACAATATACAAAATTTAAAACCATAAACATAAAACAACTGACATTTAAAACATTTTAAACTGTTAAGCCTGGTCACATTGTCAATCAAAACCTCAACTTGAGCTGTTAAAATACCTGGGAGAAAAGAAAAGTTGTGACCTGGCGCTGAAAAGATAACAGTGTTGGTGTCAGGCGGGCCTCATCGAGGAGATCATTCCATAATTGGGGGGCCACCACATATAAAGCCCTCTCCCTTGTTGCCATCCTCCGAGCTTCCCTCGGAGTAGGCACCCGGAGGAGGACCTTTGATGTTGAGCGTAGTGTATGGGTAGGTTCATGTTGGGAAAGGTGTTCCATCAGGTATTCAGATGGAATGAAGAGATAAAGGTGGGTATCATCTGCATATTGGTGACACCATACACCAAATCCCAGAATGACGCTGCCCCAGTGGTTTCATATGGAATAAATAATATAGAAGTTAAATAGCATGGGAGAAGAGGTGGAATCTTGCACAACTACCATAGAGCAAAGATGAAGTCTTCCAATGCTACTTTCTGTTAACAACCCTATAGATAGGAGCAAAAACACTGCAATACATTGGCTCTTACTCCCAAGTGGCTGAGCTGTTCCAGGAGGATACAATGGTCAACAGTATCAAAAGCCACTGAGAGATCAAGGAGAATTAACAGGGTAGGGCTCCCCTCAGCGATCTCCTGAAAAAAAATAATTAAACAGGGCAAACAAGGTTGCTTCAGTGCCATGTCGAGGCCCAAAGCCAGTCTGAAATAGGTCTATGTAACCTGCTTCATCCAGGAACAATTCCAGTTGGTTGAACACCACCCATCTCAATCTATGGGACATATGCACCTGGTCATTAATTATCTAAAACATCTGGGGCCAGAGAAGGCCTCTTCAAGAAGGGATACACCACCACCTCTTTCAAAGCAACAGGTGTAATGCCCTCCCCCCCCCCATAATGAGGTATGTACCATTCTCTGGACCCAGTCAACTCATCTCATTTCACAAGCCAAGAGGGGCAGGGATTGAGAAGTCACATTGTTGGCCTAATGTGCAGATGAGAAATTTGTTCTTCCCAGAACTTCTGACAAAGATATTGTCTCAAACCAGTATGAAAAGATGTTTATAATGCATCGTTTGAGAGAAAATACATTTCGAAATAGGTTTTTAATAGGAGAATACGTACAGAGAAAGAGAGAGAGAGAGAGAGAGAGAGAGATGTTTAAATGTATTTACGTACAATTTTCCTATGGAATTTTTCTTTTTAATTGCAGATTAAGGTGGAAACTCAAATATATGTATTGGTGAACATCAGCAAATGCAATACATATAGAAACAGACTGATTCACTCATCCTGTAGTTCATCCTTGGGTAGCCTTGGGCAATCTACCATTGCCTAATCTACTCCATAGGACTTCTATGGGGCTAATGCTGCAATCTTGTGCCCACATACTTGTACTCAATGGGACGTACTTTTGAGTTGACATGTATAGAATGTGCAGGATGCATTTCTTACTTTCTAAAGAAGTTGTGCGCATGGGTTGGGCTCCTGACATTATACTTTTAAACAAGAATGACAATTCAGTTTTAATGCAAAGGTTTTCTGCAACAAGAAAGAAAGCTGCTCACTCAATTGGGAATGTGCTAGACAAGTGTTTGTGGAATGAATCTTTCCTAAAGAAAAAGAAAATTCTTGCCAAAATCATGATGCCCTAGAAAAGGATGCAAAGGCTTTCATGAGAGCTAAAACAAAATGAACTTCAAATATCTCTGTCTTCTGAACTGAAACATTTCATTCACTTCTTAGACACTACAGAGGGATGTGATGAGTCTGTGAGATACTGTATATACTAGTGTTTTGAAGATAATTTACAATAAGGAACTAGTTGAAGCATCTCCAAATACTACCAGAGCTTTCTGCTCTTCCTATTTCAAATTTTGATGGGGAAAGAACGTTCTCCAAATTATCATTTATTGAAAACAAATTACAGTTAACAGTGCTGCAGCCAAGAATACCATCATTATATGTTGTCTCTATGGAGAATGGGACCTTGAGAGAGAAGCTACCTTTGGTAATCTCATATCCGATTTTTCTGCTAAAAAAATTAGAAAAGACAGGTTATTATAACTTTTACATTAACTTGAATATAGTTTGTCATTATGTGTACCCCCCGTAACTTCATGGCAGCTTATATTAGTTGATAAAATATTAAAAGATGAATCCATAGAGAGAAAGACTGAAGAAGCTATGCATTGCAAAACAATCCAATATCGTAATTTTATTTGTTTGTTTACTTTACTTTTACTTTTATTTTTAGCATGCTGCTTCTCTTGTCAAAGACAGATGAGTTTTGAACGGATTGTACGCAGATCTAATTTTCCATTTTTCCCTGAAGGCTTGAGAAGGAAGGAGGCACTCAAATGAACATTCTGCCTCTGGGCCTCCCAGAGCACATATTTAAACTATGGAATTCACTACCACAAGATGTAGCGATGGCCACCAGTTTGGATGGCTTTAGAAGGGGCTTGGATGAATTCCAGGAGAAGGCTATCAATTACTACTAGCCCTGATGCCTATGTGCTACCTCCAGTATCCGAGGCAGTAAGCCTGCGTGCTCCAGTTGCTGGGGAACATGGATAGGAGGGTACTGTTTCACCATGTTCTGCTTGTGGGTCCCTGGCTGACAGCTGGTTGGCCCCTGTGTGAACAGAGTGCTGGATTAGATGGACCCTTAGTCTGATCCAGCATGGCTGTTCTTCTGTACTTAGTCTTAAAACTCTGGGCCCTTGGGCCACCTCATGGAAGTAAGTACCCCCACCCTAAAGTGTTGTGAATTTCTCTCAACGTCACTGACCTCCCCCTGCCAAACTTTGTCCAGGGAAGTTGAAGGGGAAGCTGCTCAGCCTTGGTTGTTAGTTTTCGCCTTCCCTTTCTCTTGCTCTATCCCCCCCCCCCACTCTTTCTGATGTAAATCAACCTTTGACCACACACAGCCCTTTCCCCTTTCCCTCCTTTTAAAAATGCATGTTAGCCTGAAGCAGCAGAGGAACCTTTGCTTGCTGCTATCCCTTGAGGATTCCTTCATCCTTTCTGAAATGGATTTTCACATGAGCAGAATATACTCTCAAAGCATAATCAACGGCACGGTACTGACGCTCCAGTAAAATTACCCTGTTAGACGTTGGAATGGTTTATTTATTTATTTATTGAAAACATGTTATTTCTGGCATCGTGGCGCCTTACAATGGCACATAAAATGATTTCCATTGAAAACCCTCAACCCACGTTAAAATTTGAACCATCCCCTCCCCCAAACTCTTGTGAAAATAAGAAGGCCTTACAGAGGCGTTTGAAACAATTGACAGTAGGAGCCTGTCTAATCTCCAGTGGCAAGTTGGTCCAAAATCGGGGGCCAACCACTGAACATTCCAAATTGTAGTGAGGGACCATTAGAGCACCCTGCTCCTGAGAGTGAGTCTGCCAATGGTGGGACAGAGGGGTGAGGCGGGCGCTCAAGCAACCAGGGCCCAAGCAGTTCAAGGCTCTATACATAGTCAATAAAACCTTGTAGCATACCCTAGCAGCCACCAGCAGCCAGTGGAGCTCTTGAAGCACCAAAGTGATAGAAGACCACTTTGGAAGCCCCTTGCCCAACTTGGCTGCTACATTTTGTACAGCCTGTAGGTGCTGGATTTGCTTCAAGGGAAACCCTGTATACAACAAGTTGCAATAGTCAAACCTAAAGGTAACCAGGGCATGGACTGCAATGGTAAGAGGGCCTCTGACAGAAAGGGTGGAATTGTCTGAGCATATGTAGTTGGTAAAAGCAGCTCTGGACCACAGCCCCCACCTGTGATATCATGGTGAGGGACTGGTCAAGGATGACACCCAGATCTCGCGCCCCTGTCACAATCCTTGGTCGGATTCCTGAGAATGACACATCTACAAGCTCCTGCATCAAATCTGCCAGCCGCTGACCTCAACCAACCACCATCAACTCAGTCTTCTTTGGATTAAACTTCAGCTTGCTTCTGGACATTCAATTACAGATCTCAGTCAGGCACAGAGACAGAACAGCAACTGCCCCACAGAGGTCCGAGCCCACTGAGAAGTAAAGCTGGGTATCGTTGGCATATATATGGTACCTCAGCCTGTGAACCCTGATTAACTCTGCCAGTGGCCTCACATACACATTGAACATGAAAGGTGAGAGGCTAGAGACCTGGGCAACACCACAGGGGAGGGCTGTGGGGGCATATGCACAAGTGCCCCTGGTAATCAACTGAGCCCTTCCATCCAGGTAGGACGGGAACCAGGCAAGAGCCAGGCTCTCCAGCCAGTCCCTCCACCTGGGTCCTCAACCATCTGATCAACAATTAATGATCCACTGTGTCGAAGGTCGCTAAGAGGTCCAATAATAGCAAGATGGACAGATGACCTTTGTCCATTGCTAAAAGAAGGTCATCAAGGGCAGTCTCATGCTGTGTCCGGGCCTGAAGCTGGATTGAAAAAAAGATCTTAAAAATCTGAGTCATGGAGAAACCATTGAAGTCGCTCTAGTACCACTTTCTCCACCACCTTACAAAGAAAAGGGAGGTTGGAGATTGGTTGGTAGTTTGCCGGCAGTGATGGATCAAGAGTTGGTTTCTTGAGGGGTGGTCACACACTAGCCAATTTTAGGCAGGTGGACCCACTACCGGCCAAGCAGGACAGATCAATCAAGTTGGACATGGATCCTGTCCACAGGTGGTGAACCAGAGTGGATAGAAAAACCTCTCTAGCTTAGTCACAGATACTAAGCCAAAGCAATCAAACGTAGGCCATGTCCTGGAAGCATCTAGCCCTAGTTCTGCAAATCTTATCAGCAAAAAAATGGGCAAACTCATCACGTCCGTCAACTGTAGGCTCTATTCCTGTTGGTGCACAGTTTGGATTTATCAGGCTGTGCAACACTGAAAACAGGCCGGCCGGTTCTTTGTCGCATCTAAGTGGGAGGAGAAGAAAGATTTCTTCACAGCCCTATGATATTGTCAGCGATACCGCACAAGGGATTCACAATCAGCAAGAGAGCAGGTCACCTCCAGAGCTGCTCTAATCTATGCAGCCTCGGTTTCACCCCACGCAATTCATCTGAAAACCAAGGCAAGTTGCTTGGGCAACCCTGAGCCAGCAGCAGCTTCAGGGCTAAATGATCAATGGCGATGATCAGCCAAATAATATAGGAGTTTACCAGCTTATCTACTGAGTAGTCAGTGTCCCACTGGGGTTCACAAGCTGGAAACCCTCTGGATCCAGGTTACTACTTGGATGGACCCTAGCTTGTGAAGAAGAGGTGTCCTAGAGGAGAAGAAGTGTCCTAAACACACTGAAGCAGGTAATAATCCATCCATGTCAAAGGGGTTAGATGGCAATCCCCAACGGCCAATCCCAGCCCAATGATGAGACGAACATATGATTGCCGGTGTGAGTGTACACAACAACATTCTGCAAGAACCCCAACGAAGTCATAGTCTCCTGGAAAGCCCTGACCGACACATCACAGGCATCATTCACATGCATATTGAAGTCACCCAGGACCAGCAGCCGGGTGACTCCAAGCTCAGGTCAGACAACAACCCGGTCAACTCAGGGGCAAACTCCATCAAGTGCAGAGGTGGTCGATACACTGTCAGGAGTTTGCAAGCAAGGTTCTCGCGAGAGAGACACAACACCAAGAGGTGCTCAAAGGATCTCATGTCTGGGCTAGGGACCTCCCTACAATGTAAACTAGAGGAATATATCAAGGCAACTCCTCCTCCTCTTACCTGATGATGAACTGAGTACCCAGCTGGTACAAATTGGGCCAACACAGAGCCAGCTGCCTCATCCAGCCAGGTCTCAGTGATGATAGCCAGGTCTGGGGACTCTGGTTTTATTACACACAGACCTGGCATTCACCATCATAAGAGAGAGGGGACTACCATCAATGAGCCCACCCCCTGATACCAAATGAGCAGAGGGAGTAGATGAAGGGGGGAGCAAGACAAGAGTCCTTGGTCTTCACCCCCACCGTCACTGCCTTCCACCTAGCACTAGCCACTTGCACCCACCCCCAATAGGCACTATCCCCTGGGAGACAGAACAAGAACCTAACTGGGCCTGACCTGCAATATTCCAGGAGGAATTATTTCTCTGTAGGGCATTATTGAAATACCTTGGTGTTGCTTTTATCTTGTACAGTCAAATGGTCTGGTAACTAGCAAAGGAGGTAGCATATAACTGGCATCCATTTGTTAGGGTAACCATATGGAAAGGAGAACAGGGCTCCTGTACCGTTAACAGTTGTATAGAAAAGGGAATTTCAGCAGGTGTCATTTCCATGCAATTGTTAAAGCTTCAGGAGCCCTGTCCTCCTTTCCATATGGTCACCCTACCATTTGTATCTCCTTACAAATGTGTGCTGGAATTCTTGTATTCACATTTTTTTAAAATAGAACGTGTGTGTGTGTGTGTGTGTGTGTGTGTTGTGAAGGGGAATCAATTAGCACCCTCAGAACCGGCACATAAAAGGAAGAGCTTTTTCTTCTCGTTGTTGCTTTCGGAAGACAGCGTTGAACTGAAGTAAATACAGAAGTTGAAACAGAACATAAACACCTTGACATTGAATCATGCCATTTGAGGAGAAAAACAGTAGATTTTGTAAGACATGCCCGGGAGCACAAGGCAGAGCCACTGAGTGATTTATTGGCTGTCTGCCATTCTCTGAATAGCTGTCTGTCAATGCAATGCAACATGTGACATCTTTCAGATAGGGAGTTCTCTCAAGCAAGTCCATCCAAGGAGCTGACACTAAAAGAAAGAGTGTTGTTGTTGTTTTTAAAAAAACTTTTCATTAAGGTCCAGAAACACACACACACACCAAAGAGATTTAAAACGAACAGTTCCAAAATATTTCCAATAGCTAGTGACACAAGAGTTGCAGTGAGTCTCACAAAACACTGAAGACTCTCCTCCCTCCCTCTCTCTCTCTCTCTCTCTCTCTCTCTCTCTCTCTATCCCTACCTATGAGAGATGCCTTTGTACTGAAGTTACACATTTTCCCAGATCTTATTTGGACTGATTTCTTCTCCTGTAATTAATTACTAAAAGCCAATATCTGGCCCCATGTGCAATAGGTTGAGAAAAACAGCTGAAAAGAAACTTCGGGTTATCATGGGTAGCTGGATCCTATGGGGCTCTTTCACCTACTGTGTGGTAACAGGGACTCCTTGTTCTGCAGCTTCACACCCCCTTGTCCAGCATTTGAAAGCTGCAGTGTCAAAGGCTGACTTGCACGTGTGGATGATCCATCGGATACATGTGCCTCAAATCACCTCAGATGCAAAGATCAACTGCTACTTTGGGCGAACGTGCATCTTTAAATAAAGGTAATCCTTACCATTAAGTGGCCATTATGTCACAGTAGGGAAGTCATGTTGTTTGGGCACATGTAGGGATGTAAAAGCACCTGGCTTCTGGGCCCCCAAAAAGGGGATGTGGACAGGGGAAGGGTTCATGGCCATCTGAGGGACCCCAGAGGTCTGTATTGTAACCCCAGGAAGGCTGGATTTGGTGCACAAGCCTGAGGTTCAGCACCCCTATACCCACCTGACCCTTGCCATTGGCTATGGAGTCAAGAGATAGCTAGCTAAGGATGCCTTGAGTGTTGGGGTGATGTAATGGATAGCATGCAAGATTTAGACTGAGGAAGCCTAGGGAGGATCTATACTACTGCTTTACAACGGTTTATTACAGCATTGACAACTGTTGGAGCCCCATGACACATTCGACATACCGTTTTCAAACCTCGTTTGAAATGTTATATCCTGCTTGGTGTAGATCTGGTCCTGGCCCTGCTTGAAGAACTCAGTCACTGCAAATTCTGATACGAACTGAGCTGATCCACACCTCCCAGAGCAATATGTGGATTGGAACGTAGTTACCCTTCAGGTTTCACACTTCTCCAGATTTTGTGACACAGCTCTCAGGTTTGGGTGGGGGAGTGTTTAAACGTTTAAAATGTGCTTACAGTGGTTGAAATACGCATATCATGTGCAAATTGAAATGTGAGCATTCTTTCCGATTTTTAGTGTAGTTTAGTTTCACAAATGGATGTGAAAAAGGGAAGGAATGGACTTAGGAATGTACATGTGCAACAGTTACATGAGCTGGAAAAAAAAATCTGATCCCTATGTCAAATCCCAGCTCAGCCCACCTCACAGTGTGATAATAAGCCTGCGTCCTGCCCAGCCATGATAGCTTGAGAGGGTGTCAGCTTTTGTGGCCAGGAAGGAGAAAGGAAGGCACTGTTTGTGTGCCCAGCACATGTCCAGCACAAGCTGTGGGCAGGGCTCAGCCTATAAAGGCAAGCCCCGAATGAAGCTCGGCCTCTTTTCGACTCCCACCCTCCCTCCTTTATAACCAGTATGGGATTAGCCAGTTGCTCACTTTGAGGGGGGAGAGCTGAGTAGGAATCTTACCTGCCACTGATTGGCTTTTGTGTGCAGTTTTTTTGCCTACTCCATACTGTAATTACACCTTAGCAGAGAGGGTGATTAAATAGGTGGATTTGTGTCAGCTGGGTTGTGCAGGAATTTTAGGATTATTAGAATGGGATTGGTGAGCACTCTGGCACCTATATAGCTATTGTCAAATCCAGAGGCCTGCTCCTCGGGGGCTATGTGGCTCTCAAATCAGCATTCAGTTTGCCTTTGGGGACCTTCTTGTCTCACCTACTCGGAGCATTGTGGCACCAGGCGGAGGTGACGCAAGGTGGTCTCCCCACACTTACATTGATATGCAGTTTCAGAAAGGGGCCGGATTTTACCCAACTCCTGGCTTTAGCAGATTGGCTTCACCATAGGGCAAGGCTAGTTGCCTGAAGAAAAGACCTAACAGATCCCTGCACTTTCACATGCAGATCCAGGGTGGGGTGAAGTTCCCTCATTAAATAAAGAGGCTCTAGCTTGTCCCAAGCTCAGGTGTCGAAGTCTTTATTTCCTTGGTTCCTTCTCCACTCACAAAATGGATTTACCACATGGATGCTGCCCTGAACTCCTTGGAGGAATGCTGGGTTACAAAGGTGATTGATTGATAAAGCGTCTGTACTAACATTTTGTCTGAGAGATACATTTTTGCAAACAATTTTTTATTTGGCACTGAAGAACGGTAGATAGCAATGTTGTACTGAAATCTTACAAGAAAAGAGAAGGGACATTTTATTAAAAAAGAAGAAAATAGTTCCAGGGAAGCGTGAATGAATTATGCATAACATAATAACCCAGTTTGGGATAAGAACATCCGTTATGCTTCTATTTTTTATTTTTTATTGTTTTGGTATGCAGAACGAATATGCAATGGTCTGCAAATCTAACAGCTTGTCATGTAATACATCACTTCATAGCTATCTGAGTCATAGATACGTAGAACCTAGACTGTTTTTGGCTTTGAAGGTCAAAAACATCACATTGAATTGGGCTCGGAAACAAATTGGGAACCATTGTAGACATTTCAAGGTATACTACAGGCTGAACTGTGCCTGTCATCATATAGCTACTGACATTTTGTACTAACTGAAGTTTTTTGAGCCACCTTTAAGGACAAACAATCCACCTAGAGAGCATTACATTAGTCTAAGCTTGAGGTTACTAATACATAACTATGTGTGTACCGGCAAAATTTGAGTTCATCGAAATTCTCCAAATACCACTTTGATGCCCCTTCCATCTTGCTTCCATATCGGATTGTGACCTTGGGTGTTTTTTCGTTGCTGTTCTTTTTTTCAGGAAATTCACATGGAAAAACCAACTAACCAACCAACCAAACAATCCAGAAGGTTGGGCAAGGTGGCCTGCAGTTACCCAAAAATTCTATAAGTTTATGAAATAAATAGAATAAAATGATTGGTGTGCTTTTGTTGATTTAAAACCCTCTTCCCAACCTCAGCTCTACATCACCAGTTGTGCTAAAAATGCTGTGAAAGGTTGATTTTGGTATGGATCCTATTTCAACTACTTTTTTCTTTCCCTGCTAAATGCTGCAATGCTCACTCAACTTTGAATTTCTCAAAGTTATACTCAGCTCTAATTCTGAGGTTATCCTTTGAGAAGCTACACCTATGCCCTTTGATACAGTTGGTTGTGAATATCCTCAAATTGCCGACCTATCTATGCCTCTTACCCAATGGAGGCTGGTGGCTCTGATTTCCAATATGCTGAATCTATTTTGGGAATTGGGGTCAGCACCTTGGATAGCTGGTTTTGACTGAAACCCAGTATAGATTCACAACCCCACCAAAAATGGAGCCACCAGCTTCTACTGCTATTACCATTACAATTACTTATGAATTACCCAAATGCTGCTCTGCTAAAATCCAGTTGGGTAATACCTTCATTAGAACCAAACAAAATGTTACAGAATAGCAAGCAAGCTTTTGAATTCTCTAGGAATTTATCAGGCTTGATGTTAAGTGAAGTGTGTGTGTACAGGGGGTAAGTATTTATGAGAAGTTGATTTCAGTTTGTTTCGACTAGCATTTTCACAATTTCCATCTCCCAGAATGAAAGGCAGACCCAAATGCAACCTGTGATAGTAATGTATACATTTCCAAGCTTGTGATGGGATTTGCAGAACAAACAAATGTATTGAAGATATGCACACATTTGAAAAAATATGCATGGAAAAATACATAGTATTGAAAAATGTGCACAGATACACTTTACTAAATGGGTGAAAAACAAGTTTTTTTTCCAAAATGCATACAATCGATGCATACATTTTGAAAAAGGGCATGCAAATGCACACAGAAGTTTGTACGAAATAAACAAACAAACCTCTTTTTGCTGATTCACATTCCTAGCAGGGGAGTGAAAACCTGGCTTCATGTTGTAGCTACGCAGTCTGCATTGAGTCCCAGATGGAGGTTAGGAGGAAATAGCAAACTTAGGCTGCAATTCTATATCCACTTGCCTGGGAATATGTTCCATTAAACATACTTCTGAGCAGACACCACTACATGCTATGCAAGCTTCAGGTTGCACCTAGAACTACTAGGACAAAGAAACATACAATGGTTGATCATCCAATTAAAAAATATAAAATCATTCTCTAAATACATGGATACCTTGGTAGGTAGGGAAAAGAAATAAAGACAAGCAGAAGGAAAAAATAAACTATATGTGTGTGTATACACACACACATATATATATGTGTGTGTGTGTGTGTGTATATATATATATATATATATACACATATATATATATATATATATACATACACACACACATATATGTATATATACATGGTGTACTAGGTTAAAAAAGTCAATAGGACCCACATTGGGTAACATTTCCTCATGGATAGAGGAAATATAACCTTCAAAATGTACAGCCCCATGTTCAGATGGTATAAATTATTCTTCCCCCCGTTTTAGGAAGACTCTGTTTCCAGACAACTATCCTGCTACATATTTTTTGCATGGATCATGCCTTCCTTCCCTTGGCCTTTATTATGAAATGTGCCTTAATTAAGAAATGCAGTTAGTCAAGGCAGGAACAGAGAATATATCACATTCTCCACGTATTTGCTAATTTGGATCTCCAAAGATGGTGAATTACAATCAGCCCACACTTCTTATTCTTCGGCAGCAATCTCTTGGAAATAATAGCCCCTTACAGATGAATTTTCTTCTTTTTTTTTTTTTTTTTGCTTTCATTCTGTGCTGAGCAGGAGTTGTAAGATGCAATCTTCCCAGTCCTAATATGTAAAGGACGGAGGGGGGGGGGAGACAAAGTAGAATATAAACAAACTACCCCCCAACTAATGCAATATGTGCCTGGTACCACCTTGGGAAATGGAACCATCATTTCTTCATCAGCGATGAATTAAAATATATCTGCCCCTTAGAGTAGAAATAGATGTGATTGGAGATATATAGCTATTATCTGCTCTTCTCCCAATCCACTTTCTCCTCTAGTAACATCTACTACTAAAAAATGTATGATGTGACCTCACTGTACTATGAATTGTCATGCTTTGCCCCCACCTCCCACTACATTACCACTCATTGTATCTGTGCATCATTGAGGCAGTGTGGTGTAGTGGTTACGATGTTGGACTTGAATTGAGGAGACTCAGGAGACATTCAGCCATGAAGGTCACCGGGAGACTTTGAGCCGGTCACTAAACTCTCAGCCTAATCCACCTCGCAGGTTGTTCTGAGGATAAATTGGAGAGGAGGAGCAACATGGATGTCACCTTGGAGTCCTTGGGATAGAAATGTAACATATAAATAAACAAAATACATTTTTGATCCTGTCTATGAGATCACATCTAGTCTCAGCTTTATTCTCCAGTACTTTCTCAGTCAAAAAACTTTGCAAAGGTTATTGCAATCCCTGGGATTTAGACTGCTGTTTACTCATCATCATAATCTGAAGTATTTATATAGTACTCTTCACTTGTTCAGCACATTTAACTTATAGAGATGGGGAATTTGTTTCAGTATGTTTTTGACTAGGCTTGATCCAATTTGCATCTCCCAGATCCACATGCAGACTCAAAGGAAGTTTGCAGTCTGAGGGCCATAGGCTTCTAAGCTTGCAACTTGATATGCCTGATGACAAAATGCATTTTAAAATGTGTACATTTGGAATGTGTGCAAAAACCTGCTGTAGAGTAACCAGATACAAAAGAGGGTAGGGCTCCTGCAGCTTTAACTGTTGTGAGGAAGAGGGAATTTCACCAGGTGCAGCATGCATAAAAATGACACCTGCTGAAATTCACTTTCCCATGCAATGTTTAAGATACAGGAGCCCTGTCCTCCTTTCCATATGGTCATCCTAGGTGGATCATAATTTTGCACTGTTTTCTCTCTCTTTCAAAATAGTATCTCAGCAATGGCCTTAATCAACATTTGGAAGGAAAAAAAGCCTGTGAATATGGCCCCTGTAGAATCTCTCCAGGGGAAGAGTTTTCATTTCTGTGGGAGAACCATAGCAACTTTCTGGGGAGAATTCGGACAGGATTCCCCCACTCCCAGAAGGGACTGCATCTATTGTCGTAAGTACAGCTTAATCTTTCCTAAATATCCCAAACCAAATTCCTTTGTAGACAGATTTGAACCAAATATGCTTTATAACGATTATTTATTGAGATAAATAATCATTAAAGATAACTTACAGCAGATTGCCACGGATAAAAGTGGCCAGACAAAACATTTTCATGACTAGATATCAACTATATATACTCTTTGTATAATATGCCTATGGAAATAGGGAGTGGTTCAAAACAGAGCATCTATTGTGCAATCACCCAGCCTCATTCACAGTCTAGCAGCTAAAATCTAAGTTAAAAGCACAAGACACTAACCAAATGCAGACTGGAATAACTAAGTGTCCAAAGGCCAGCAGAGAAGTGGAGGCATATGCACTTCCTGGGAAAGGCAACTCAAAGATATGAAGCCATGACAGAAAAGGCCCTTCCCCTGATACCCGCCCATCACATGGCTTTCGCTGGTGGGCCAGAGAGTTGTTAGTGTTAAAAGAAGCATGTAATTGTGTCAGTGGTCTGACATCCCCAAACAATGATGAGAGTATTGAGATGAAATTGAGGTACTTGTATGTTATAGCATGTGACCTTCAAAGATCTATTTACAAGGGAGCAGATGAGAGATAAACCCCTTCCCCTCTTTCACCACTGGGCGGGGATATATGAGAAATTCATTTCATTTCTCCTCTGTCAGGCAGTGTTGGGGATGTTGAGGGATGTGCGAGACTGGGAATTCTGTTCCATTTAAGACCAACAGGATTCTGCAACATTTCCATTCCCCCCTAATTCTGGAATTATTTTGCTAATTTGTGTGTGTATGGGGGGGGGGGTTCTGCCATTTGCACAAATTGTAATTTGAGCTATATATATATATATATATATATATATGGGGATTTTGAAATTTAAACAAATGGTGTTGTAATTCTTGTAAAAGTTTGCCTTTCCGCTATGTAGCCCCACAGAGGCATATTCCCCTCTTGTCAATGTCCATCATAGTTTCATCCTCTCCACCCAATGCTTTGTTTAGCCCAGCAGAGCCATATTCCATACCTGTCAAAGAACTTGTCAATTTCATCCTCCACTTTGACACTTCCTGAGCAGAGGCAGGGAGGGGGAAATTGGCTAGTACAGACATAGTTCTGCTGGCTACATAGCGGACAGGCGAATTTGCAATTGGGTGCACTTGTCCAAGATTACCACTTTTTTTGTTTTATTAACGAAATACACCACCATTTGCACAAATTTTAAGATCCCCCCGTTGCGCAAATTGTCACTGTTAAAAAACACTAAGAATTCGCATATTAGCTTGACTTGCTACAGATTGATTGATGCCAGTGGAAGGAAACTAAATGACCTGCTGGGAGAGATCCGCCAACTCACCAGTCTTCAAGAATTTAAAAGAGCTATAAAGACTGATCTCTTCTGGCAGGCCTACCCAGGTGAATTTCAAGTGTTTTTATTGGTGTTTTATTGGTATTTTAATGATGTATTGGTTTTATGTGCTTTTAATCAGTTTTGTGTATTTTATGTTTGATGTTGTTCTCCGCCTCGATTCGGAGGGAGAGGTGGGTAATAAATAAATAAATATATTATTATTATTATTAATAATAATAATAATAATAATAATAATTAAATGAAATCTGCAGGGCTGATTGGAAAAAAAAATCTGTAAGATCTTTGCCCCAAAAACAGAGTTCTCATACATCTTTAGGGATATTAGACCCTAGTTAATAAGACCTGATTTGGTTTCTAAGCAGGATTAAGTACCTGGAAAACTATTTAAGTTACATGGCTTGGGAAATATACATGTTGGTATACCGGTGGCTAGACTCTCAATAGAATGGTTGGGATAGAGAGGATTTTATGTAGTGTGATGGGAGACCAATTTGTTCTCTTGATTGTTGGATGGGACATAATGGGGTCTGGCATCCAGAGATGTAGTTACAAGACACCAACATAATAATGAAGTTTTAGGGGGAGATTGTACTCCACAGGTGAAGAAAAAACAGAGAGTGTCTGAAGAACTTATAAGTGATGAGAAGGAACCTGAGAAAGTAACTAAGGAACCAGGAAGCACAGAATGCTCAAATGTATCCATTGACATAGATAAGGATCTGGGGAAAGTATTTGACTTTCTGAGTGAAGTGAGGTTCAAACAGGAGCTTTTAACTGATCCTAGTTTATAGCAGGTCAGACAACTTCTTGGTGAGCCGGAGATTCCAAATCCTGAATTCCGAGAGAATGACATATTTTATAAGATGGGGAAGGAAGGAAACACATTTGAAATTCCTTTTTTTAAAAAAAAATATAATACATAAAATAAACACAATACATAAACAAACCCTCCACATCCCCCCTGTGCTCCCCTACCCTTGAGACCTTCCATGCTCTGTTATATTATACATTTTTCCAAAATTGCAGTGATTCTTTTGAAGGTGTTCAACCTCTCCCCTTTACTAAAACATATTCTATAAATGATCCCCAAATACTTTCAAAATCATTCTTTTTGGATAATCCCATCCTAACTTTAATTTTACATGTTAATCTATCATTAATTGCAATATCCCACACTCCTTTGTAACATTCTTCTATACTATAATTCCTTGAATTTTCCAATTTTTAGCTATCATTAATCTAGCTGGTGTCAGGAGGTTGTTTATCAATTCTCTTGTATTATTCTTACCATATTCTTTATCAAACATCCCCAATAAAGCTATATTTGGACTTGCTTCTACTTTCTTACCCAATATTTCACTTATTTCTTTAAAAACTCTTTTCCAATTTTTTTTTACATACTCACATGTCCACCACATATGGAAATAAGTCCCCACTTCCTGACATCCCCTCCATCATAGCTTTGACATTTTCTTATCTATCTGATGTAATCTTACAGGAGTGAGATACCATCTCCAAATTATTTTGTAATGATTTTCTTTTATTCTTATTGATAACAACTTTAAAGTTCTTAGTTTCCATATCTTCCCCCATCTATCCTCAGTAATTTGTATTTTTAAATCTTCTTCCCAGATTGTTTTCAAAATTTCTTGTGGCTCTCCCTCCTCTAACAATAAATTATATATTTCACTTATTATACCTTTTTTACTTTTATTCTCCCCCTCCTTCTCTCTTGACTCAATTAGCTTTTCAAATCTTGTTTCCTTTCTACAATCCTTATTTTTCTTTTTTCCATTTCTGTGTCCATTGTTCCAGTTGTAGGTACTTAAACCATAATTTTTTTTGCCCTCTTAGAACTTCTTCTATTTGCTTTTTGTTAGCCAATCTCTTCAGCTAATCTTTCACTTTAATTATTTTTTCCCCTCAATGGCCCTTCCAATTCTCTTCTCAAATTACCTGGGAAGTTTTCCAATAAAACAACTGGGGTTAGAGGAGAAATTCCTGGTATTAATTTCTTTTTATACCTTCCCCAAATTTCTATGATATTCCTTAGGATGGGATTTTCCATCTCCTTCAATTGATTCTTTTGTATTTTACTAAAAAAAATATTTTGTAACTCTAACTCTATTTCTCCTGTCTGCGACTTTAACCATTCTAAATCCTCTTTCCCTACTCTACTATTTATAACGTATCTTAATTGGTTAGCTATATAATACATCTTTATATTCGGGAGTCCCAACCCTCCTTTTTTTTTGAAACTTATACCATTTCATTTTATTAATTCTTGCTTTTCTATCTCCGTTACAATAATTATTTATCATACTTTGCCAACTTCTTAATTCTATTTCTGTTATTTTAATTGGTAACATTCTAAACAAAAAAATAATCTTTGGTAATATTTTCATTTTAATAACCGCTATTCTACCAAACCATGAATGCTTTAATTTCCTATAAGCCTCTAACTTCTTCATTATCTGTTTTTTTAAACTGCTAAAATTTATTTCCTCTAGCTTTTCTAAATCTTTCATAATATAAACTCCTAAATAGCGCACTATATTTTTAACCTTCAGATCAAATTTTAAACTACACTCATCCCTTTCTTCTTTGTCATAATTAAATAACATCATTACTGATTTCCCCCAATTAACCTGTAACCCTGTATTCTCTCCAAATTCTCTCAAATGTTGTTTTATTTCTTCTATACTTCCCCTCGGATTTTCTAGTGTCAATAAAGTATCATCCGCAAACATATTATTTTTTATTTTACCTTCCCTTCCTATTCCCTTCAATCTCTCATCTTCCCTAATAACATTTGCTAATATTTCTATAACAATTGCAAATAATATTGGGGAGAGAGGATACCCTTGTCTTGTTCCTCGGGCTAAGGTAATTTGTTGAGTTAAACCGTCATTTACCATTACTTCCGCCTTATTGTTTGCATAAAGCTGATTAATCACTCCCATAAACCTTTCTCCAAAACCAAATATCTTTATAATAGTTTTTAGCGCTGGCCATTCCACGCAAACAAAGGCTTTAAAAATATCTAAAGCTATCAACCCTGCTTTTAGATTCCTTCTTTTAATAGTATTTATTATATTCAATACCCTCCCTATTAAATTTGGCATTTGCCTCTCTGGAATAAATCCACATTGATCCTTTTTTATATACTTATTTATAAAGGTGTTCAATCTTGTTGCCATGATTTTAGTATCTTGATTAATTAATGAAATAGGTCTATATGATGCTGGGTCTGTTAAATCCTTATCTGGTTTCGGGATTAATATTATCAGCGAATGTTCCCATGATGGCAGGGTCTTCTCTCCCTTTATTATATTATTATACAATTTTTCCATTTTTGGTAGTATAAGCTCTTTAAATATCTTATAATATTCCGGCCCCAGCCCATCTACTCCTGGAGATTTCCCTCCTTTCAATTTGTCAATAATTCCCTCTATTTCTTTTTCCATCACTAATGCTTCCATATAATCCCTATCCTTGCCTTGTAATCTTATCTTCCAATTTTTCTCTATACATTCCTGTATTCTTGTTTGTGGGCCCGCTTCTGATGTATACAATTCCTGATAAAAAAAATTTAAAAAAAATTAATTTGTCTTTCATTAAATTACAGCTTTTCCCCGTTTTATCTTTAATTGTCCCTATTATATTTTTTTCCTTCTTTGATTCCGTGGACCTTGCTAGCATTTTAGAATTTCTATTGCTATATTAAAAAAAAATCCTTTTCAAATATATTAATTCTTTTTGAACTCTCTCTATATCCTTTACCTCAAGTTCTTTCTTTTTTGCTTGGAGTTGAGCATATATATGCATATCCTTGTTGGTTCTAAATTGTTCCTCTAATTCCTTAATCTCCTCTTCGGTCTTTTTACTATGTGCCTCTTGTTGTCTTTTTAATTTACACGATTCTCTAATACATATCCCTCTTACTACTGCTTGCATCGTGTCCCAAACTATCCCCTGGGAGTTTCCCCCTGTTTCATTTATTTCCCATATAGTCTGAATTTCCTTTTTCATTTTTTCCACAATATTTTTATAACTTAAAATTTTAGTATCTAATCTCCACTTTTTTGCTTCCCTGTAATCTTTCTTTATTTTAATATCCATGCTCATAAATGCGTGATCTGAAACCTTAATTACACCTATATCACAATCCATAATCTTAGAAAGCATATTCTTTGAAACAAATATATAATAACTCCTGGAGAAGCTCTTATATTTTGATGAATAAAAAGTATATTTCTTTTCTTCCCTTTTTACTATTCTCCAAACATCCTTTAATTCTCTGTGTTCCATTACTTTTGCTAAACCCGTTTTCCCAATACCTTTTATAGTATCTTTATCTTTCATTTTGTCCATCACCATATTAAAGTCTCCAGCCATTACAATATTTGCTTTCTCTACATTCCCCATATTACTAAACACTTTATCATAAAAATCAATTTGCTTTTCATTTGGAGCATATACATTAACCAATACATATTTTTCATCCCCCAAGAAACAGTGTAAAATAATAAATCTTCCCCACACATCCTTTACCACCTTAACCACATTAAGTGCACATTTTTAAGAGATTATTATTGCAACAACTCTTGCTATAGACATATACACCCAAGTTCCTCATTTTAAGTTCATTTCTACCATCTTCTTTTTGATGTGTTTCTTGTAAAAATATTATATCAGCTTTCCTTTTATTCAACAACCCTTCAATCCTCTTTCTTTTAATAACACTACCCAGCCCATTAACATTTAAAGTTATCAATTTTACTTTATTTTCCATATCTCCATTTTTAATTTTCTCAGTAGGTCTCCTAATGTGTCACAATTACCCCCACCTTCCCTCCCCCCTCCCCCCACATTCAACCCCCATTTCCCCCCCTTCAACCCCGGGTTTCCCCGGGCAGTGGCTCCCATCCTCCTCTTCTTAGGACCCTTCGGGGGGGGGGGAGCGGCAAACATCCGACATGGAACCAAAACAGAATTCCCCCTCCCTTTACTCTTCTTACTATCCCTCTTTAATCTATTTCTCAGTCACAAACTGCTTCCTCCTGCTGCCCCTTCTTCTTCTCTTTCTTGTTCTTTCTCCATCAGGTCCAGACTCTGCAGAAGATCCATTCCTTGCTCACATGATGTTATTCTGTGTTGTTTCCCCTTGTACATAAATCTCAGGAATACTGGATATCCCCAGCAATAAACAATTGAGTTCTTCCACAGAGTAGTTGTACACAGCTTCACACTTTTCCTCCATTGAATTGTTTGAAAACATAGATCATTGTAGATCTGTATCTGTGAAGATTGGAACATCAATTGCCCAGAACGTCTAATGGCTTGCATCAATTTTTCTTTTTTGTAGAAACTGGCAAATCTTACTATTATGTCCTTTTAAGTCCAACTCTGTGGATCCTTTCTTTTTTTTTTTGTAAATAATTTTATTATTTTCAACATAATAATAACATAAAATACATACATAACCCTCGACAGTCCCCCCCCGTGCACCCCCCCTCCATGAGACCTTCTCTTAATCTTTTATTCTATCCAGAAGTTTATCGACTCTTTTGAAGGTGTTTGTCCCTTCCCCGATCTTAATACATATTCCAAAAGGGGTCTCCATATTTCCCCAAAATCATTTTTACCGGACATTCCCCTTTTCAATTTCATTTTACAAGTTAGCATATCATTCAAAGCCATATCCCATATTTCTTTATACCATTCTTCTATTGTATAGCTTCCTTGTCCTTTCCATTTTTTTGCAATCATTAGTCTAACAGGAGTCAGGAGGTTGTTTATCAATTCCCTCTTGTTTTTGTCCTCTTCCCCTCTATCCCATATTGCTAGTAGAGCGAGCTTCGGGTCTAATTCCACTTTACTTCCAATTATTTCACTTATTTCTTTAAATACCCTTTTCCAAAATTTTTGTACATATTCACAGCTCCACCACATATGGTAATAAGTTCCAACCTCCTGGCATCCTCTCCAACACTTTTTAGATATTTTTTTATCAATCTGGTGAAATCTAACCGGTGTTAGATACCATCTCCACAATACCTTATAAAAATTCTCCTTAATTCTGATCGATAACAATTTTAACATTCTTGTGTTCCACAACCTCTCCCAGTTATATTCCTTAATTTCTCCATTTACGTCCTCTTCCCAAGCCTTTTTTATTACTTTAAGTGAATTTTGAAATTCTTCCTCTATCAATAATTTATATATCTCACTAGTCAACCCTTTCTTAATTTCCTTTCCTTCTTTCCTGCCTTTTGACTCTACTAATTCTTCAAATCTTGTATTGTTTCTACACTTTTTATTTTTCAATTTCCATTCCTGAGTCCATTTCCCTAATTGTATACATTTAAACCATGCAAATTTATGACCTATCAATAGCTCTTTAATTTGTTCATTATCCTTCATATTTTCCATCCACTTCCTTAACTTAATTATTTCCTTATCTTTCAATCTTGCTTCAATCTCCACTTTTAACACTCTTGGGAAATTCTCCACTACTACCACTGGGGCAAGTGGTGAATCTCCTGGTATCAACTTCCCCCTAAATTTCTCCCAGATCTCCACTATATTTACCAACAAAGGGTTGTCCAGTCCCTTTAATTCTTTCTTTTGAATTTTTTTAAAGAAAATATTTTTCAATTTATAATCTATTTCCCCAGTTTGCGTCTCCAACCACTCCAGATCTTCCTCCCCTAGAATACAGCTTATAACATATCTTAACTGATTAGCTATATAATAGTACTTAATATTTGGAAGTCCTAAACCTCCCTTCTTTTGAGCCTTATACCATAACCCTTTATTAATCCTAGCTTTCTTATCCCCATTACAATATGCATTGATTATATTTTGCCAACTTTTCAACTCTACATCTGATATTTTAATTGGTAACATTCTAAACAAAAAATTAATCTTAGGTAAAATCTTCATTTTAATAATTGCTATTCTACCAAACCAAGAATGTTTTAATTTCTTATATACTTCTAATTTCTCCCCTACTTGTTTTTTTAAAGCTACCAAATTAAGTTCCTCAAGCCTATCTAAATCTCTATCAATGTTAATACCTAAATAACGTACTATGTTTTTAAGTCTAAGACCCAACTTATCCTTACCTTCTTCCAACTCTTCCTTATTATAATTAAATAACATCATTTCTGACTTCCCCCAATTTACTTTTAATCCCGTAATTTCTCCAAATTCTCTTAAATGTTTCTTAATCACCTCAGCACTCCCTAGGGGATCTTCTACCGTCAATAAAGTATCGTCCGCAAACATATTCATTTTAATCTTCTCCTTTCTTCCTATCCCCTTCACTCTTTCATCTTCCCTTATTACATTTGCCAAAATTTCTATTACTATTGCAAATAAGATCGGTGAAAGAGGACATCCCTGTCTAGTTCCTCGGGCTAGTGTAATCTGTTGTGTTAACCCATCATTAACCAATATTTCCGCTTTATTATTTTTATACAACTTATCCATCACTCCCATAAAACAATCTCCAAACCCAAATGTTTTTAATATTGTTTTGAGTGCTGGCCATTCCACACAATCAAAGGCTTTGAATATATCCAATGCTAGCAGACCTGCTTTTAAATTCCTTTTTTTTATAATACTAATTATATTTAATACTCTTCCCATTAAATTAGACATTTGCCTACCCGGAATAAATCCACACTGATCTTTTTTAATATATTTACTAATAAATGTGGCCATTCTTTTTGCCAATATTGCTGTAAAAATCTTTGAATCTTGATTTATTAAGGAAATTGGTCTATATGATGCGGGATCCGTTAAATCCTTACCTGGTTTCGGAATTAATATAATCAGGGAATGATCCCATGATGGCGGAGTCTTCCCCCCTTCTATTATAGTGTTAAATAATTTCTTTAATCTTGGTACTAAAATTCCTTTAAAAAGCTTATAATACTCCGACCCCAAACCATCCAACCCCGGTGATTTTCCTCCTTTTAGTTTATCAATAACTCCCTCTATCTCTTTTTCCGTAACTAAACCTTCCATATAATCCCTGTCCTGTTTCTGCAATTTTATTTTCCAATTCCTCTCTACATATTCCAATATCTTATCTTGCGGTCCCGATCCTGATGTATATAATTCACTATAAAAGTCCTTAAATATACTTAATTTATCTTTCATTAAATTACAACTATTCCCTGCCTTATCCTTTATTGTCCCTATCATATTCTTAGCCTTTTCTAACTGTGTGGATCTAGCCAGCATCTTTGAGTTCCTATTACTATATTCAAAAAAGTCTCTTTTTAAATACAACAAATTCTTTTGAACTTGTTCTAATTCTTCTTTCTCTAGTTCCTTTTTCTTAGCTTGAATTTGGGCTGTTAGGCGTTTATCTTTTGTCTCCTTTAACTTTTCTTCCAAACTTCTTATCTCCTCTTCAATCTTTTTATTTTGAGCTTCCTGTTGTTTTTTTAATGTCCATCTTTCCCTAATACAAATCCCTCTTACTACAGCTTTCATTGTGTCCCATAATATGTCCTGCCGATTATTCTCTGTTTCATTAATCTCCCACATTTCCTGCAGTTCTTTCTTTATTTTCTCCATTATATCCTTTTTATTCAACAACCTTACATCCAGTCTCCATCTCTTCGCTTGTCTATAGTCTTTCTTGGTTTCCATGTCCATTGTCATTAAAGCGTGGTCAGTGACCTTGATAACTCCAATATCACAATCTATAATTTTGGGTAACATATTTTTTGATACAAAAATGTGGTCTATCCTTGAATAACTCTTAAATCTCTGTGAATAAAAAGTATATTTCCTTTCTTCCCCTCTTAAAGCTCTCCACACATCCATTAATTCTTTCCCTTCCATTAATTTGCTTAACTCTGTCTTCCCCACCCTCTTAGTATCTTTTAGTATGTTATCCCGGTCTTTCCCTATATCTAGTACCATATTAAAGTCACCAGCCATCACAATGTGCTTTTTACCCACTTCTCCCAACCCGTTAAATACTTCATCGATAAAATCCATTTGTTTCCCATTTGGAGCATATACATTCACTAATACATATTCCTCTTCTCCCAACTTGCAGAACATAATAAGAAACCTTCCATTGCTATCTCTCTTTACACTTTGAATAGTTATACCACATGTCTTTGAAATTATTATTGCCACTCCTCTCGATTTCGAAGTTCCATATGCCTTCTCATAAACGCCCACCTCCCTCATTCGAAGCTCATTAACTCCATCTTTGGCCTGATGAGTTTCCTGCAAAAAAATTACATCTTTTTTTTTTCTTTAATAACATTTCAATCCTCTTTCTTTTAATTACCGTTCCTAGCCCTTTAACATTCAATGTTGCCAATCTAAGTTTATTTTCCATCTCTCTCTTTCACACAAGTCTTTAAGTCGGTCTCCCTGTGTGTAACACATACCCCCTCCCCCCTAACCCTCCCCCCCACATTCACCCCCAATTCACCCCCCTCCTCACCAGCTTGCTGGGCTTTGGTCCCAATCTTCTTAGAACTCTTAGGGGGGGGGGAACTCGGCCCAACATTCCGGAATGACGTCTACCCTCCCCTCCAAGTCTCCTCTTCTCCCTATCTCTCTTACAATATATTAAAGTCTATTCATTGCTCCCTCCTGCCGCGCCTTCGTCTTGCTTCTCCTCTCCAACCGATGTGGCATCCATTATGCCCAGCTCCTCCAACAACTCGATTCCTTGCTCACAAGATGTTATTCTTTGCTGCTTCCCATTCCACTTGAACCTCAAGAAAACTGGGTATCCCCAATTATAGGAGATCGATTTCATCTTCAATGCCCCTGTGCATATTCTAACGCTCTTCCTCCACTGGATGGTCTGAGGGCATAAATCCTGGAAAACCTCAATTGGTGTTGCTTGAAGCATCGGTTGACCTTGACTTCTAATTGCTTGCATTAATTTTTCTTTTTTATAGTAGTTAGCAAATTTCACAATAATATCTCTTGGGAGCTCTCTTGACTTTCCAAATCCAACCCTATGGGCCCGCTCAATATCTTCCATTCTCCAATCTTCCTGTGGCATCAACTGTTTGGCCCATGCCAAAATTAATTCTCTTATACTGTTAGGGGTCTCCGCTTGCCTCTCCCCAAAAGATCTTATGCGTAGATTTGCTCTCCTGTCCCGGTCTTCCATCGCTATAAGCCGTAAATCCTGTTGCGTTAGCTGTTCCTGTTGCTTCTTGTATAAAACCTTTAGTTCTCCAGTTTCTTCCTGCAAAGCTCCAACCTCTTTCTCCACCTTTTGGAGTCCTGCTAAAAGCTGCTGCTGTGAATCAGCAATCCTCTTTGCCAATCGATCTTCTTGTTTGAGTAAAGCCTGCTCAATATTTCCATCTTGCTTTAATATTGCCAGATCCAACATTTTTTGAAAATTCTGAAGCAATTCATCTGTTGGGTCAGCTTGCCTCCCTGTGGTTATTTTAGGGATTGCTCCTGGCTTAGTTCCAGTCTTAGAACTAGCATTTCCGGCATGACTCGGGGATTGCTTTTTTGGCTTTTCAGAATCCTTATCCGCCATTTTACGGACAAGCCTAAAACTTCTATCGGACGGCTTATCTCCCTTAATTCGGCTCCAAGAAGTTATTTTCTTCTTGCTCATCCACCTTTCAAGCCTATCCGATAAGCACAAGCACAAGCACAAGCCACTTCTAGCCAGTAATCAAGTCTCTTTCTCTCCCTCCGGCTTTTTTTTTTTTTTTTTTAGTTTCGTTTCTCCTCGGGCTTCTCAGCCAGGCTGTTATACAGCTAGCAATCTTTCAGAGCCTAAAGCTTAAAAGTCTTAAAAGTCTCTTTTCTGAATGCTAGCAATCGTTCTGTTCTCTACAGCCTTCAGCCCGCAACCATAAATACGTCTTTTAATTACCTTCGCAGCGCTGCTACAAAGCTGTCGGTCGGTCTCCTCCCTTCTGCCGAGCCGGTTATAAAGCCATAAATCTCATTCCAGCTGCAATCTCTTTGGCAAGCTTCCCCCTCTCCATAGCAGACTTAAATGCAACAGAGGACGCTTTTAAGATAGGAAATTTACAATTAATTCATTGCTTCTTTCGGAGGATGAAGGATTTGCGACTCACTCCATGATCTGCTTGGCCACGCCCCCCCTCTGTGGATCCTTTCAATATCTTCTTCAGCCCATATCATTTGAGGATCCATCTCCTTAATCCATTCCATTAGCTTGTCTTTCAGAATCTTTGAGTTGCTGTTCCTGGAAGAATCTCATACAAATATTCATTCTTCTGTCTCTATCTTCCATAGAAATTAAACATAAGTCCATTCCTTGTAAAATTATTTCTTGCTTTTTTATCTTATCTTTGTTCTGATCTGTTTGCTGCTCCAAAGATGCAAATTTGTCATTAATCATTTGAAAACTGCTTTGATTGAGAAATCTGGATCTTCTTAACCTCCTGCATGAGCTCATTCTTCTGCTTATCTAGCATGTCTTGAATGCCAGCCAGCAAAGCTTCGGAGGACATCGGCTCCGTTTGTAGTTTCATTATCTTGGGAACTGCTCCTGGCTTAGCTCCATTTTTATGATTCCCACTTCCAGTTGCCGGCGGACCTGTTTTCCCATTTGTCATGACTGCTTCTAAATTTTCTGAATTCTTTCTAGTCAGATGAGACCAACTCTTATCGGAGGGGTGCGCTTTGGATCTAGTCCACCTCGGTGGCAAAATTTTTTTACTTCTCCCCCTTTCACTACTCATCAGGCATCCAGCCAACAGTTGCGACGTTCGGTCTTTCTGCTACCTCTTGTTTAGCTCCTTGCTAATTAGTTAGTAATGTCCAGTATTCTCTGTAAGTACAAATTATTCTTTGCTTTAATTTGAAGTTGTATCAACAAAGATAAGCCACTCTGCCTTTTCCATCTCAGCTTGGCTGCTCTCCCAGGTTCGTTAAGGTCTTATAACACTGCCGGTTTATCTACAACCTTGCAGTTTTCTTCCCCTTACTCGGTAAAGATTCCCATAATAAGCATTGCTTTCCACTTACTGTCTGAAGTTCTTATAAATGGGATATCGTTCTTTTTAGTTTTTCTCACGCGGGAGGATAGACAATCCCGATCTGTCTACTCTATACTGGATGTCCCGCCCCCCCATTTGAAATTCCTGACTTGCTACTAGTATGCAATGAAGAAAATAGGTTGGACCAGTTATGGTGGCATTAAAAAAAATTAACTTGGTGAGAAGGAGAAAATCTTAGAAGTGGTGAAGGAGTTCTCTAAGACTTCTTGCAATAAACAAGGTAGGACTGATTTAGCAATCCATGGACTAGATCCTGGAAATCATATACACATACATTTAAGAACATGGTCTCCATACTTGTTTGGTGGTAAAAGTAACTGTATAGAAACCCAATTTAAAAGTAGTAATAACATTTGTAAATAATATGCTTTCTTATTTCATTTATTTTCAATCAAATACTTTTTATTTTTGTTTACTTTCTTGGTACCTCTGATCTATTTTGTTTCACACCAAATGAAACAATGAAACCATTGTTGTGTTGCTGTTGAGAAAGAAAGAATTCTAGCAGAACATAGGTGTATTGATCTGGAGTTCTGATTCTGACAGGTCCCAGTAAAAATAGATTCTTTTGATTACCAAGATGAAACAAGCCTCTTGTGTAAAAAAGATGACAGTTTATTGATAGAAAATGGATGCAGAATAAATATGCAAAGAAAGCTCACACTTCTCTTCAGTTGACAAAGGAGCTCTCTGTCACACAGAGAATGTGTGACAGAGTACAAAAAGCTATTCCTAGAGCCACACGTTTCAGCAGGTGGGCCGTGTATACATTTCCCCTTGGAATGAGATCAAAGACCAAAATATTTGGCCTAGATTTTTTAAGCTTGCATGTGAGATCTCTCTCTCTCTCCCCCCCTCATCTCAGGAGCTGGCAGGCCAGCACACACACATTCAGGAGAAGGGGGCTTTGTGATGTTACCTCCTTTGGTTCTCCTTTATTTCTCACTATAAATTGAAGGCTTCCAGCCAAGGCATATGGTCATCAGAATGCTGCACCCTGACTCTGTGACTTACTGACCCTTTTTGGCCTCACAACAGCCAGCCCAGCACTCTATATTTCCCCTACTCCTTCACTGCTGCCACCATTGACCACTATACCTACCTCAGGTACCCTTAGAATCCAATCCAGGTTTTATACAACAGTATAACGTTTATTTAACAAAAGTAAGATCATGCAGTTACAAAGCTTATAGATTCATCGGGTTCAATACTTGTTTGTTTCATACAGTTTCATTTACAATCCTGCCTACGCTACCCCCTATTCCACATTCACTCCTCCCAATCACTCTGTTCCCAAAATAATAAAAGCCGTTGTTCCAACACTCTCTCTAGACCCTTGCCAGACAAAACCCCAAACTCAACCAACTCCCTCTCCTTGCATACAATCTCCACCGCTTCCTTTAACTCCTCCCTTCACTGCTAACAATCAATCCAGACCTTTGTAACACCAGCCAATCAGCATTCGCTTCACACATTCTACTCACACACTCCTCCTCCCAACAGTATTAACCACTTGCCATCTGATGCATTTGGATTCCACACCGCACTTACATTCTAAATGGCAATAGTCATCAACACATTGCAAATACTTACATTACATATAACAGGCAATAAATAGCAAAACATCACAGGCTGCCCCTTTCCAGATTCTTGAAGCATCCCAGCCTGGGAAACTAGTTGCTTTTCCTGAGAGAATTGGGTCCCAGCATTCTCGCATGGGAAGCAAACCTATCTCCTCATAAACTGGCAAAAACAGCTTCAAGGCAGGCTGTGGATTACCAGCCTGTGTGAAAGGGCTTCTAAATTAACTATGATACTGCCAGCTAAGCCAAATGCCACAGGTCTCTATGAGGCTACCAACCAGCATATAAGAATTCTGTGAAGACCACCTTTTTGCTCACCAACTGACTGATCACAATGGAATCTTCCCTTTTTTGAATCTTAGCAATAGTTCTTGTGAGGTGTAGGGTGCAAAATAAAGAGTCGAGACAAGAAAGTTGGGTATAAAATGGGCCACTTTTATTCAAGATCTGCAGAAAGGGGTAAAACCTATGCAGGCATCCTCTCTTGGCCTCTTCCAGGCCAAATCTTAGGAATGGGCGAACCATTCTCTGACCTCCTGGTGGCAGCACATGTTTGCCACCCCTTGGTCTTACCCCATATGGGGTTGGGAGGCCTTCCTTTGTCACAACACCCGTGCCGCAGGGCTCCGAGCGTGTGAGTAGAGTTGGCCTCAAGGGTAAACCTTATTCCCATGATCTGGTGCCACGGGGCTCCCAGATGTGGGCGTCAGGTATTAGCCTTTACCTCAACGGTTCCTGAGAATGTTCAACAGTTGAAAATGCCCCTAAGGATGCCCACACCTACCACTAAATTAAAGTGACCAAATTAATGCAAATCCACCTATTTAATACTCCCCTGCTGTCTTACAATACGAAGTAGGCGAAAAAACTCCTAACCAAATTAGGGTAAGAGTAAAAAATTCCTACTTGGCCTCCTAATGACGACCAGCTAGCCCATACTGTCTACAGGGAGGGGAGGGAGGGAGCTGCGCCAAACGAAGAGGGCGGGCTGGACTGTTAGGCGGCAATTTAAGCCGCTCGTCCACACCCCGCCCAGTGGCACCACCCAGATGCTCCAATCAGGAGCATCCCCCTGCGTCTCCATGCCCCCCCACCCGCAAATATCATCCCCCGCCCAATTGGGCTGGGGATTTCACTTATCAACCTAAACCTAGACCAACATTGCATGGCATAAATTACAATCAATTTGAGTTATGAATGGCAGCCCTACAATCATAAAGGGTTGAGATATTGCCAATTTTTTGGACAAGGTTGCAGCCATTTTGAATGTCCCCACCTTCCCCTGCCTTTGTGTTCATGGCAAAATGTAAATTCTGAACCATGGAGAGGGGGAGCATCTTCAAAAAAAAAAAATGCAGATTGTCATACCACAAATTCCCCATGGGAAAACCAATTGCCCCATTGTTATTCTGTTTTGATTGGTTGAAATGGTGTTTTCCATGGATTTTTTATTGCTTTAGTATAATTTTATATATGTCAGCTGCAGGACCTTTTTTTAGATCATTGGAAGCTGCCTTACACAGAGTCAACCTGTTGATCTATCTAGCTTAGTAGTTACAACACTGATTGGCAACAACTCTTCAGGGTTTCAGGCAGGATCCTTTCCTAGCCTTACTTAGAGATGTCAGAGATTGAAGCTGGGACCTTCTTCATGCAAAGCATCTCCTCTACCATTGAGCTTCAAGCATTCCCATAAGGCCTTTGGGCTCGTAGGTAGTATGTGTATGACATTTAATCCACACATACACATACAGATGTAATCATTCTACATTATTATTTTGTCTATGTACATATTTGAGACAATCATAAAGAAAGCCAAGAGAGGCTGGGACAAGTTGTTGCAAAAAAAGAGAGAAAAGAAAGTAATTTGGGATAAAATGTGACTCACCATGTTTCCTAGTTCAAGGGGCTCAACTATCTATTAAATAGAGTAATTACACCCAAGTTCAACATCTGTTTCTTGTTTTGCTGGCAAGCAAGGACATGACACTACACAAGCAGATAATACTCCATGAACCTCAGGACGCAAGAACATGTTCATTATGTAGGTAAATTAAATTAGTTATCTGGCCTTTGCACAAAGGACATTATTACAGCTGTGCACTGACCTCATCTGTTCTCAGGATGCAAAAGGTTATTTCCTGATAAGGTGCAAAGCACATGCCTAAAGTCTTTCACACATAGACTCAGCCCTTATCAGAGTGGTATTCTGTATCAGTTTGTAGAATTGGAAATGCCCATGGCTATTTCCTGATAAAACTCACTAGCATTGATTAGATGTATCCTATTTTACAGCCAGTTGATATTTTCCCCCATTATTATAATAATTACAAAATGGGCTTTGCAATTACTGACACAAAAAAATCCTCTAGAATTTCTTCAATGCCTATTTCTGCTGCCATCCAATCTCAGATTTCCATGTTTAGCCCTTTTCAGTTTGAAAAGAGGCCATCTAAAAATGCCCAAAGGTGAACTGGCTCTAGATAGTATGGCCAACCCCCTTGGTAAGAAAGAAGGCACCAGTTTATTTAACTAAATTGCATACATGTCGTCTTCTCCTCCTCCTCCTCCTCCTCCTCCTCCTCCTCCTCCTCCTCCTTTGTTTTCCTTTTCAGAAGTTTCACATACCCTGGCTGGAATCCAAACAGTTGCACTGGAAGATTTCACACATAGGTTGGGACACCTGGAACTCTCGATTGTCAAGCTATTTCACTCCTAAATATGAAAAACTTGGCAAACTTGGGTAAATTCTTATAAAAAAAATATACTGAAATGAAATTCTCACCCATCTGCCCCAGCCAAATTCAAAAGGAACAAAATAATCAAACAAACAAACATGTTGTACTTGACTGCCCTGTTGGTGTTAAAGATGAGGAGTATGTCAGAAAAAAGGTGATGACAACTCTAATTAAGCACTAACAGGGTGGGATACCCAAGGTTTTAAACACAGAACACTCAAAGTGCTAAGGCCTGGGCAGACAAATGTGTCAGTTTTGGTTTTTCTCACTTTTATTTTTTTAAATCTCATTCTTTTCAGCTTAAATACGAAGAACTTTTCAAATAGTGGTAAGCCCTTATCAACACTGAAATTAAGCAAAATTCTCACTCATTTCTACGGATTACCCATCCCATCTAAAGCCCCCTCCCCCATCCAGATTTTGCCTTCCCTTAAATTAGCCATCTTAACTGCTTAGGACACAGTAGATATTTCTCTTTATGCAAAGCTCACTTATTTGCTAGTAAAATGAGATCAAATTATGGGTTTATCCTTACATACAAGATAAGTATTTTGTGCAATGCCATGCATAAATCAGTAGAAAATTGTATGCATGCTAATATATGCACATAATTCTTTGAATTAAGGGTTACACACTCAGATACATATGGTACACTCCTTGAATACCTGACGATGCTGCAAAAGGTTTTTTTTTAAAAAAAAAAATGCAACAGCCTTCAAATGGTTGTTTGTTACTGGTTTTTGACCTTCCAAAAGTGACTTCTTGAACTTCAGTCCAACGCTGGTGATGTGCCAGTTTGATTAAATGTTCACACGGGACTGGCAGGAGCAGCTCATAATCAGAAGTTGACATTCGTTTGACTGCTGGAGCATGAAGCGCACATGCTTCTACCTAACCCTCTCCTGACATTCTTTTAATAAAAAAAATGCAAAGCTGCCAGAGGAATGGTGCGAAATGAACTTGACTACCTAAAAGTGGAGCATATGAAAGGACATCAAATCTTTGGACATAATCTGATTTGAAATCTCTCGTCGGTTGAGCTAAAAGAAAAGAAAGCATTTCCATTTGTGCAACTTTGCTGGAAAGGTGAACATTTCCAGCCTGACATCAATTTAATTCTTGGATATTCACAGATTGATCAGGAACGTGGCTATTGAACCTGAGTGCCAAATTCAATTTCAGCAAAGTTCTCAGGAAGCTTATTCCCCTGGTGGAAGGGGCTGAAGGTCAAAGGTCCAGGACCAAAATACCAACAGAGTCAACATATTTTAGCGTAAAGCGTTTACTGCCAGTAACTAATGCTTAGGAGAGCCATGTCAACCTTTTTGAATGGGAGAGAAACTTGACAAAAGCCAGGAAACCAGAACTTAGGAGAAGAGGGTTGGGATAGGGGAAGGGTCCCCTGGGTAATCCGAGAGACCTGAATTGGGTCCCCAGAAAGGCCGGATTAAGTCAGTGGGCCTCATGTTTAACAACCCTAATTGGAAAGTACACTGCAACTAGTCATGATTAATGTGGGAGAATATTAGTGCTGTGCCAACATTTTTGATTATTCCATCTTTGGCATTTTGTGTGGAGGTGGGGGGGGGGAACCAAACCTCTGGCAAAAGAGGATGAGAAAGGTGAGAATTTCAGGGAAATTTCTCCTTGGGGAGAGGGGCAGGGGTTCTACATACCTGTTGTATAGCAAGAATCTTAAGGCACCAAAGACAGCTACTTAAATGCTTCTTCTTTATTCTCAGCCTATACTACAATTGACACTCAAACACGAACTCTCTGCAATCTTCCTTCACTTCCTCTTCCTCCTCCCAGCTCCCTTCCATGCCTCTACTACAACTCCCAACATGCAATTCACCTGCTACAATGCCACATATCCCCTTATTGAAAAACAACAACTTTCCCCCACCCATCCAATACATAAAAGACTAGCACAACGCTGCAAACAACATAATACAACTTATCCTCGAATCAACAACATTGTGAACTGCAGCTGATGTAAAAGAATTACATAATATAGTCTTTAGCCCATGCCTGTTGTTGTCTGGTACACTGGGAACGTTGATCAGGCAGGAGTCCTGGTTGGCTATTTTGTGCGAGGGGTAATACCCTGGAGTCATCAATGCCAACTAGATGCCTGTTAGTGTCGGTAATTGGATCATACTGAGTAGGAACCAGATTCCTGGCCTTCCATCTCTGGGTGCCTCTACAAGAGCGATTTAAAGCTCTTTCAAGGCACATTACAGATTTTACCTCTAGAAGAGCGACGTGCAAATCGGGGGTTGAGGCTCTTTTTACCTCCGATTATTCGCATTATCGAATGCGCGTTAAATAGTGACTTAAAATTTACCCGCTGGAGTAAAGCGCCTTATGGCCATGTAAACATGCGATTCTCCACATGTAAACAACTTTAAAGTGTGTTTCATACAGCCGGCAATGCACTTCACCGCCTCTCGTGAATAGGTATTAGGAGTAAATGCGCTTATCCGTATATGCGCATAATCAGGCAACTGGGCATCAAAGCGTAATCTTGTAGAGGGGACCTCTGTCTATTTGTAACTGAATCAGAATGAGCAAGAGCAAGATAGTGAGCATTCCATTTATGGCCATTGGACAGTTCATAGGTGTATTGTCTTACCCTGCCAAGTATTTTCAGGAGTACAGTGAATCTTGCTTCTCCTTTCCGAATGATTCCTGGTTTACAAATGAAACACATTGTATCCCTGGTTCCTTGGCACCATAACGTTGCATCTTATACGTTCGTATACGTCTGTATACTTCTGTATATGTCTGTATACATCTTATACCTTTGTTGTTTCTTTTGTACTGTCTGTGTCACATCCAACTGCAAAGACGTATCTGGTTTAAGCGTTTGTAGTCCAGCAACACTAAGCTTTGTGTGCATCTCCCTCCCATGTAATAGTTCAGTCGGTGATTTCTGTGTGGTGGCATGCCTCATGGCTCTATATACTTGTAAAAACTCTGTAATGAAGTTGGTAGAAGGCACTCCGTGCCACCGAGGCCACCTGAGCCTCAAGAGACAGAGATGGTTCTAGGAGAACACCCAAGCTACAAACCTGCTCCTTCAAGGAGAGTGAAACCCCATCCAGAACAGGTTGAACACCCTCCATCTGGTCAGCAGAACCACCCACTAACAGCATCTCAGTCTTGTCTGGATTGAGTTTCAGTTTATTAGCCCTCATCCAGTCCATTGTTGCAGCCAGGCACTGGTTCAGCACATCCACAACCTCACCTGATGAAGATGAAAAGGAGACATAGAGCTGTGTGTCATCAGCATACTGATGACAACATACTCCAAAACTCTGGATGACCGCACCCAACGGTTTCATGTAAATGTTGAACAGCATGAGGGACAAGACTGATCCTTGCGGAACCCCATACTAGAGAGTCCACGGGGCTGAGCAATGTCCCCCAAGCACCACCTTCTGGAGCCGACCCACCAAGTAGGAGCGGAACCACTGCAATGCAATACCTCCCACTCCCAACTCAGCCAGTCATCCCAGAAGGATACCATGGTCGATGGTATCGAAAGCCGCTGAGAGATCGAGGAGAATCAACAGAGTCACACTCCCCCTGTCTTTCCCCCAACATAGGTCATCATACAGGGTGACCAATGCTGTTTCCATGCCAAAGCCAGGCCTGAAGCCAGACTGAAATGGATCCAGATAATCAATCTCATCCAAGAGTGTCTGGAGCTGTCCAGGAACCACCCGATCTTGCCCAGGAATGGAATATTTGCACTAGACATTATATCTCTGGTTATTACATATTGGTAATAACGAAAAAAGGGTATAATTTTTCCTGTCATGTCCTGCATGTAGGATTCAATGAGGCTTCTGAACATCAAACAACTACAACATTCAATGCATATTTTTTTTTCTTTACTGAAAAGAAAGCATTGGAGCCTAGCATAAGAACTTAACCATTGCTGGATCAGCTAGGGTGACCATACAGTATGTCAGGAAAAACTAGGACATGTCAGGATTTTTGGCAACAAATCCGGGAAGGAGGAATTATGAAATTTGAAGAAAAATTCCCCATCCTCCACCCACCCAAAAGGCAGTTCTATTTATAGTCAATGGGAATTAACATAAATGCTTCCAGCTCTGTCATTTTTAAAGATAAGGCAATGAAACATAGCACCATGATAGCCCTTAGGTAGGGCTTTAGCCGTGCCAAATTTGAAGCAGATCCGTTCCTCCCTTGATTTTTAAGAATTATTTTAATTTTCAAGGTTTAATTTTTTTAAAAAAAAAAAAAATCTGGAGCCCTACCCTTCAAACTCAGGTTGTCAAACCTCCTCGTTGGGGTCTTGCACCTTGAGCAGTTTCAGCCCTTGGCATCAAGGGGGTCTCACGTTTTTAGCTAAGAAGTGCTGGGCGAGCACAGCACCTTTCCTGTTGCAGATTTGGTGGCCAATCGGGCACCTGGAGCTCAGCAGAGGCAAGGCGTCCACAGATCAAAATGTGGGAAAGGAGAGACCAGTCAAAGCAGTCACGTGTTTGTGCAGGACGTAGACAGGAGTTCAAACTCTGGATGTGTGAAGTGATGCCAATGCACAAGCCTTGAGAAGCTAATGTAAATAAGTGAGAAGTGTGAATGGGCGAAGTAGTGTCCACCACCCACAACACCCACCCTAATGTTAGAGTAGAGAAACTTGTGACAATCATACACAAGTTTCCAAAATCAATTGAACTTTAAAAATAAAAAAGCCAGCCGGCCGGCCGGCAGCAAGCCCTGTTAAGCAGCAGCTTGCAGCGGAGTGAGGATACAATCAGAAAAGACATTTGACGGAAGGGGAGAATGTATCACACAGAGTATTGTACCGAAGTACAGCAAAAGCTACAAAAGCAGGAGTGAGGGAAGTTAATTTCAGATACATTGGGTGTCTCACTTGTTATTTCAGTGATTTTAACATTAAGATGTTATGTAGAACAAATTTGTCTTAATTGTGTGCTGTAAAATCAGACATGTGACCAAGGCTATGTTCAGGTGGGCACCCCCCCTTGGTGCTGGACATAACCCCGGGGGTGGACACATTGGTGGGGACATCTCCTTGGGGGCCAACCATGTTGTCCTCCTTTTTGGTTTCCAAAATATGGTCACCCTAATCAGACCAAAAGCCTATCTAGGAGCTTTTCTACATGAGGCCATTAATCCATAATATCTCCTTTTGATTTTGTCAGAGAATTGAGATCTGAGCACTACCTGAAAAATGCTTCCTTTCCTGCTTTCTTGCTACATGACCTCTAGGTGGCACTGTGGTGTAGCAGAATACTGCAATTACACCAGTGGAAAAGAAGTGTTTTCTTTTACTTTCACAAACAATACTGTATTTCCTCTACTCTAAAAATCTTGCTGGAAGTGCTGTTTAAAAACAGGGATGAAACTGGAGGCTCGTGACATCATCTAAAGAACCCGTAAACAACTGTGAGTAGGGAATGATGAGTGCACAAGAAATTACACCCTGCTCATGTCCCTCAGCAACTGATGTTCAGAGACATGTGGGGAGGTGAGGTTCATGTCTCTTCCTCTGAAAATTACCCTCTCATACATAGTAGCATGTGAACAATGGTCAGGAAGATGGGGATTGTAGTCCAGCTGGAGGGCACCAGGTCTGGGAAGGCTGCATAGAAATATAACCAAGTGACACAGCAGGTTCTGGGGAGACACAGACAAAGGTGGAAATCTCTAGAAATGGTAAGAGGAAAAAAGCAGGTGTTTAGGGAACATAACATGGGGTAAAGTCAACTGAGAAGGGAAGACAGAGCTGGCAGCCACTTCTTCTGGCCCATTTCTCTAACATTCCCACCTCTTAGACAGCATCTTGTCAATAGCTATAAAATGCAGAGGATGTCTGATCATGGCAAAAGAATTTGTTCCTCAAATGTGATTCCCTACTTTTTCATTATTATTAATTCAATGAATATGCTTCCATTGCCCTCCTATATTTTAACTTGAACTGTTCTCCTCTATTCCAAGAAATTCTGATAATGCCGTTTTAATTTTGTTTTTCAACCTCCACCACAGGAGTTAAATTACTCCAGATGAAACATTTACATTTGATTCTGCCTGGTGCTGGGGTTGCATAAAATGCCAGCAAGATAAGAAGAAAAATTGAATTGGCTCCTTAAGGACAGGAAGGATTTTTTTTTATATTATTATCTAATAATGGTCTTTTTTTTAGCTGTTGTTTGAGCCAGTGCAATCACCTTAACCTATGGCATCCTAGTTTAGCGTTAGTATTTACAAAACTGCTGGAAGGAATTGATAAAAGGATTACAACATTTCTGATTTTGTTTGTTGTCTTTTGTACAATTTCTAGGTGTCTACAACAGCCTTCCTCCAGATGTGTTGCACAGGAACTCCTATGGGACTGGGAAAAAATGAAGCATCTAGCCCTCATTGGGTCAGGAAAAAATATTGAAAGTTGGACTTCATTATCTAGTCTCAATTTGGCTATTAGAGAGGGACGTTCTCAGGAAAGCTCTTTACATATTTAAAAGGCTAGGGTTGAGAAATGACTAAAAGGTTTCTCTGTTAGGTGCCACTGGGCTCAAACCAGGAACCTGATAGATCAGACATTGGGTTTCTGTACTACTGGGACTGCTGGCCAAAGGAAGAGATTACAGACAGTAATTTCTAATCTGGGAAGTCAGGTGACCTCAAAGGACCAATCTGGTGTCACTGGCTGATATATAACTCCCAGTATTGCTAGTTTCCCTCCCTCTGGGCAACCTCTGTCACTGAAAGGGGCCACAATGTTATCCCTTCGCACCATCACTCTTCACCTTGACCTTAAACCTACCTGGAGATGCAACAGATTAAACCTAGGACCTTTTGCAAGTAAAGCATGATTTCTTCCACTGACCTACAGCCCTTCCCCTCAATACCTGTGACGGCAATGTATTCTGCCACGCTAGAGGTCTTCCAAATCTTTGCCTTTAAAAATAGCAGGGCCAGCATCAGGGGGCTAGCAAGGTTGGGCATCTGCTGATGCCCACAACCTTGTAAGAGTGCCACCGATGACCCCCAGAACCTCCTGATCCTTCTCTTTCTTGCTACCATTGCTTGATCCCCTACCCTCTCTGAGCAGGAAGGCAGGGCTCAGTTTTTCTGGATGGTTGGGCAGATTGGGCTCAGACAGAGAGGGCAAACAAATGGGCAGCAGTGATAATGATAAGGAGGAGGTGGCCAACTCAGTGAAAGAGGACCACTGAGAACATCTTGCCTTGGGACCACCCAAAACCTGGATCTGGGAATGGAAGATAGACAGTGCAATTCATATAAAAATAAACTGAAGTCCTTATAAATGAATGATCGCCAAAAGAATAGACTGGTTAAAATAATAATTCCTTATGCCCCAAAGATGGAATGCTATAGAAAGTTGACCTGATAAATGATTGTGTTCCCACGGTATCAGGTCTGTCTGAGCATGTTATGTAAAAACCCAGGGGCCCTCTGAAATTAATAGCTGTTTAATGAATGTATCTTCTAAAAAGTCACATTTTGCAGCTATCCAGTTATTGATTTGACAGCATTTTATATTTTATTTATAAGCCCATAAGCCTCACCATGAATGAAGTTAATGCTAAGTGCACTCTGCGGAGGAGAAATGAGATGGCTGCCCCCTCTCTTTTCCCAGTTGAGCTGGACAGCACTTTTGATTATTTTTTTGGGTAAAGTAATAGGAGCTCAGTGTCTTTGAGACTGACCGTCTTTAACAATAACCTGGGGGAGGAGGATAGGACGTCCAAGTGTCCTCATTTACAGAGGACAGTTCTCTATTTGGAGGTCTGTCAGAGGTCTATTTTGAAGGTGTCGTCTATTTGAAATTTGTCAGGCAGGTTGCCTGAGTGGGGAGGAGGTGGTGGCAGTATGAAAACCCCGCACCCCTACAATCAGGCACAGGGAGATCACAGATGGCCTGAAAATGGGGAGAGACACAGCAACATCACACCTACTTCCCCCCCCCCCCAATATGCACCTGCAATTTTGTCCTTCGTTTCTTTAGCGTGGCAAGTGCTGGTCTCTTTCACGATAGTAGCTATACTGGGGGATTCTCTTTTCACTTGTTTGCTCTCCCACTATTGTGCCATCCCACCCCTTCTCCTTCCCCCTCCACTTCATTGGTTCTTGTCAGGTGATGGACGTGGGAGCCTCCCCTCTCACTCTGGCTTTGCTGTCTAGCATTTTACCGATTCAGTGTTTAATCATCCGGGTGCCATTTCTGCAGGCAAGGAGGGTGAGGTTGGAGCATCAAAGTCCATTCGACCAGCTCAGTTCGTTCAACACGGTGTGCTGGAGGAGGAGAACCACCCCACTCTCCTCTTTCACCAGCAAGCACATGTTCAAAGCACACACACCCAACAAAAGAAAAAAATTACGATGGTAATACATGAGGGTGTAAAGGCATTTTAATCCCACATGGAGGAAATAAACCAGACTTTCCCCGCTCCAAAATAAGATGGAAAAGGCAAGAGGCAAGATGAATGCAGGATAGTGACGATGTCATGTGAGTACCACGTTGCAAAACCACAAACCAGGCATGACAAGAGTGCAACAAAATGCTGGTGTGATGGAGCCCACAGATCTTGGTTTAAATCGGTGGGAGTGTGCCCAAACTTGCCAGGTGGGCCACCTGGGTGAAGTGAAAGCTGCAGCAGTGGGAAAACCCCATGCCTTAGGAGGAAGAGAATGCAGCAGCCCCCCCCCAAAATGAGTGAAACCCCCATCCATTCTTTCCCAGGGGTTCATCCCCGCACATCCAGGCAGAGAGTGTAGGGAGAGGGGAATGCCCATGGCCACAAATGGACCAATCGTGTAAGGGTGGTGATGTTTTGGCAATGTGATGGCCAATGGGAATGATTTGGGGCAGCAATGGTTGATGGGATATTAGCGAGAGGCCTGAGAGGGAGAGAGATGGCAGGGGATGAGTAAGTCAGCACAGCACTGACTAAAAACCACCTCGACGCCTATCCTAATCCACACGATGGTTGACTATTCCCATGTCGTGTGGGGAGTAACCCCTAGATAGTTGATTATTAACCCACTATTGACTATTGTTTGTCCAAACTGGCCCAGTAATTCCTGGTGCCTGATCCACAAAGATAAAACTCCTATCTGCAAGAGGCCCACACTATTGCGTAGAGCAGCCTTCACCAACCTAGTGCCCTCCAGTATGTTGGACTATAGCATGCACCAGCCAGCCATGAATGAGGTTGAGGAAGGCTGGCATAGAGGCCTAAGAACAAAATGAGAGCCATGCTGGATCAGAGCAAGGCCAATCTGGCTCAGGATTCTGTTCCCACAGTAGCTGGCCAGATACCTGTGGGAGGCCCACAAACAAGACATGAGCTCAATACCTGCCTCCTGATAGTGTTCCCCAGAAACTAGTGTTCAGAGGCATACTGCAGGTAATATATATTCCTCATGGCTATTCACACAAGGTGGTACTCTCTGGCTGAATTCGCACAACACATTAAGCAACTGGGGGTGGGGGAAACAATCGTCAGTTGTGTTGCTTATTGTGTTGTGTGGAGGGTAACACGCTGCTCACAAACTACTGACCGTATGCTATTCCACCCAAATAAGCAACTGAGAGAAACAACTGGCTTGCAAGTTGTTTAGCTCGAAGCCAGTTGTTTAAAGTGTTGTGTGGAGGGGTGAGTGGGTTAATAGTGTGTGGTGAGTGGGTTAAAACACAAGCCCATAGAGGCAGGCGGCAAGAGCGACCAAAGCGGCAGCTGCCACTCTGCTACAACTGGTGCAACTTGCAGAGGCTGCTGGGGTAGAACTGGGAGGACTGAGGGAGGAGGGAGGGTGGGGAGAGGGGCGGGGGCTGTGACAGTCAAATGCTGGGTTGACTATTAGTCCACTCAACGCCAGCCCAAACCACCCACAGTTGTGTAGGAACATGTTGTGTGGGGAGTACCCACAAAATAACCAACTGTGAGTTGGCTACCCAACCCACCATTGACTAATGTGTTGTCTGAATTCAGCCTCTGTGTACCAATAGGCACAAACAGTCATCCCACTGCTGCTCTCAGGAAGGCTGCTGGCAGACAGAGAGAGAGAGAGAGAGAGAGAGAGAGAGAGGGAGGGAGGGAGGGAGGGAGGGAGGGAGGGAGAGAGAGAGAGAGAGAGAGAGAGAGAGAGAGAGAGAGAGAGAGAGAGAGAGGAGGGCCCAAGGGACTGCCACATGTAGAGCAGCACATGGGAAGGGGAGGAAAGGATGTGGGTGTGGAAGAAAAACTACTTCAAGAATATTACGAGCTGAATCTGGAAATCTCTGTAGCCCTTGAACTCATGAAGATATTGGGTGAGACATGCAGGCAGTGTTCCCCTCAACTTCTCTCTGTGAAATAACCCTGGCCCCACCTTCCAACGTTCTGGCAACTTAGAGCAAAGTTGATGCAGAAATAGTAGAGTTCTTAAGTAGTTTTGTTAAATTAGGCTGACCATATGAAAAGAAGGACAGGTCTCATGTAACTTTAACAGTTGTAGAGAAAAGGGGATTTCAGCCAGTGTCATTTGTATGCAATTAGTTCCTGGTGAAATTCCCTCTTCATCACAACAGTTAAAGTTGCAGGGGCCCTGCCTTATTTTGTATATGGTCACTCTAGTATAGTGCCTGCAACTTTAACTGTTGTGATGAAGAGGGAATTTCACCAGGAACTGATTGCATACAAATGACACTGGCTGAAATTCCCTTTTCTCTACAACTGTTAAAGTTACATGAGCCCTGACCTGGATTTTATCTGGTCAGCCTATGTTAAATAAATATAATAAAATAATTAGCCAAAGATATTTCATAAGGAAACTAACTTTAGTTTAGTAAGTAATCAAACCTTAATTTACATAATAAATATTACACTACCCATGATTGGGTTTTTTTCCCTTTCTTTGCATTGATGCATTGTGATGAGACTTACTTTTGAGTAGACATGTATAGGATTATGCTGAAAATGATGTCAATAAATGTGCTTAACCTCTCTGCACACACATCACAAAATGTCTACCTATAACCCTGAGTGGCATATAGAGGTGTTATTCCGTTTTTCTATGCATTTTCTACTCATCTTTCTGTAGCAGCCATGTCTAATACAAATGGAAGAGCTCCTGTTCTTACATCTACTGGGGTTATACCTGTCGAGATTAATGAAAGATTGCTGGCAAATGTGCATATATATGTGTATATATATATATGTATATAGTTGCATCACGAACAGGGAATGCGATTTCCATTGCCTGGTCAATATACACAACTTTCAAGTGATGTGATTATGTGATGTGATTATTGGCCATGGGTGTGCATTGTGCCCAAATAGAGAGTATGCATACAAGCAAATAATACATGAACTACATTGTTCATGAGGAGAGATGCAGACCATTTCCTTACATCCTTTACTGCATAATCCTATACATGTCTACTCAGAAGTAAGTCTCAGCACACTTAATGGGGCTTACTCTCAGGTACATTTTTTAAATTTATTTTGGTGGGATGGTGGGGTATAAATCGAATAAATAAACAAAATGCATAGGACTGCATTTGTCATCTGGCTCTATACATGGACAGAGCCAGATGACAAACATGCCATTAATGTGTTCATTTGTGCGCATTCTGGGCAAGATGTAGTGGAAATGCACCAATGCTCATGGAGATTATCTGTTCTACTCCCATTAACCACACCATATTAGTGGTGTTCATTTCTTAATCCTGCCTTTCAGTGCCTAGTACACAATGGTCACAGCCTTTGCATGCTCCCGCCAGCTACAATTTCCATTTTAAGCTGTGGGTGGCAGAACAAATTGAAAGAACCGCTACAACATTGTCCCAAAGTTGACAAAGGAGAAGCCACAGGGATGATGCCATCCCTGTCATCCATGGCTTATTTGTTTTGTGTGTGTGTGTGTGTGTAAAAATGTCCTGTCAGGCCTCTTATCATGTAGAGACCTGTTAATATCTGTTAGAAGGGATGTCGGGCTTGTTTTCATGGCTTCATCTTTGTACTCTTACTTTGCTCTATCCTCAGAAAGGTTTTACACCTGGTGTGTTGTCTTCCTTTAGCTCCTGGCACTCTGCTTTATCTCGTTATCTCTTTATCTCTCCCAGTGTGAGGTCACTGATCTGTATATTCAGTTCCTTCCCTTTTTGTGTGTGTGAGCTTTAACTTTGTCGTTCTGCTGAATGGATACTAGAGCAGCTCTTTTTCTGCTGCTTGTGGTAGAGTCAGTTTCTGCGACGCTGAGATTTCAGGGCTTTGGGCTGATGATAGCAACACTTGATGTGCGTTGCTGTTATCGAACATTCCAGAGAAGCCCAGCCAAAGATGGTTATTGCAGCGTGAGACCTAATCTATTGAGCACAAGAAATGTCATCTAGAAATCTCTACATGCTTTTTTTTTAAAAAAAAAAACAAAATGATATGCAGTAAATCATGTTATAGTGGTCCTGAACAGCTCATGTAACCAACTAAGCCAAAGAGGGTATGGTGGCCCACAGGTACTTGCTAAAACCCCTGTTATCGCTGCCTGGAAGGAGTCAAACATCTATCAATATAATGCAGAGCTGCTAGGCTGCATTGCAACTGCTGGGGCAAAAACTGGGCAGACCTGGTTTTAAAACAAAGAGCCCTGTATTTGATGGGCTAGCCCTGTCTACAAGCTGTCACAATACACGGTGAAAGTGCAAACAACATTTTGGCAATTTGGATTTGATATGGGATTTTGAATGTCAAAATGTGTGATCTGAACGAAAGGGCAATTTCTTAACCATTCATTACAAGGGGAATGATTTAGAGAATGGCTACAAAAGAACATGTGTGTGCTTCTGAAATATTTCCCATTGGAGTTGTTGGCCAGATTTCGGAGATTCAAATTCGCTAGTCTTATTTCCAAAGTGGAATCGACACATTGGAGGTGTGGGTGTGGATGTATGGGTGCATTAACAGGCCAACAAAGTATAGAGTGTACAATAACTGAAACAAGTCATACACAAATATATATATATATATATATATATATATATAGTTCATTGTCTGTTCATGTATCATCATTTGTTGCTTTTTATCTTTCAGAGCATGATTATACTTAATTTTCTCATTTCATTTTTTTAAAAAATATAACAGCTTTGCAAAAAATAAAAGAAAAAAGAAAGTCCCACCCATAGCTCTTCTCTTCCTCCTTTTTAATAAGATACCTTGTACTATACTGCCTGTAGATGATTGGAGTTGCAGTGTAACAAAGATGGGGGGCACCAACTCTTATACATTACAATCCTGTGCTACATATTCAACTTCCAGTCATCTATTGCTGGAGACTCTGGCTGAATTCAGACAACACGATAGTCAATGGTGGGGTAGTAATCAACTTTAGAGTTGTTCATCTAGGGGGTACTCCCCACACAACATGGTAATAAATCAACTGTGGTGTGGATTAGGATCAGCACTGAGTTGACTATGGCAGCATTCGGACGACACGATAGTCAATACAACTGATGATTGTTCCCCCCCCAGTTGCTTAATGTGTTGTCCGAATTCAGCCTTTGTCTCTCCCCCTGCCAAAAAAACCCCACACACCATGGGATGAATATGCAAGCAGTAATTAACATATCCCCAACTATTCTTTGTAGCTTATTACAGGAGTGCAGGCCTGGCTTCTGAATCTGACCCCCAATGGTCCCTGCTTGGATGGATGGCCACTGGTTGGCTATTGTGGGAACAGAATGCTGAACTAGATGGAGGCTTGGTCTGATCCAGCAGGGCTCTTCTTAGGGTGACCAACTGTCAGGATTTCCCTGGATTTGTCCTGGTTTTTGTTTTATCCTGGGTGTCAGGGGGTTGAATTTTCTGTAATTTTCTGTAATGTCCTGGAATGACATGCTTTCCCCTTTAAGGCCTCCATTAGCATGGTGGGGGAGGGGGGATGATGATTTTTCAGGAGGTGCCTCTTTCCCCCCCTGCTCCAGTTGGGGCCTTAAAGGTGACAGCGTGTCATTCCCGAAAATTATAGAAGAGGCCCCGATCGGAGCACTGTGGTGGTGGAGTGACATGTTTCCAGAGACCCCAGAAAGCTGCTTTCCTGTTCCCAAACTGGGTGTCCTCTTTTTGGTTTCCCAAATATGGTCACCCTACCTTATGCTCTTATGTCCCTGCTCAGCCCTTCATGATTCCCCACAGTGGCACATTCCTTTTCCTTAGCTGCATCTCTTTCCCCACAACCACCAAATGTTTGGTGGCTTCCTGGGTTTTGTGCTGTTTTTCCCCCATTCTAAAAGGTTGAAATGCCCTCCAAAGGCTTTGTTCCTGGACCTTTGAGATAAGTATCCTGGTATTTTGCCACTGCCCTTTTTACCTTTGCTCCTGCCTGTCACTGGCCCCCAAGAGCTTCTCCAAAATGGAATTCAGCCCTTTGGCTAAAAGAGGGCCCTACTTTATTGGGATGAATGTCACAAATTCCCTAATAGAGCACTCTGTCTAGCAGGCATTTATTTGGCTGGATTGTGGCCTAAGGCCTCCATGCAAGTGGGAGGGAAAGAGGCTGGGAGGCCCAAGGACACATTATAAGCCAGCCTCCCTAGTTCCTTCTCCACCTGCTTTCTCTCCTCTCCAAAGTCACCTTGGAGAAGCAGCCAGCATGGTTATCTCTGCGCCGGCTGCAAGTGGGACGGAGTGGGGAGATGGGATTCCTGGCTCCAAAATTGGAGCACCGACTCCGACCTCGGATCCAGGAATCTGAATTAACCTATGTCCCACAGACTCTTGGGCCTAATCTACACCAAGCAGGATATCGCAGTATGAAAGTTGTATGTGGTATGTGTCAATGGGCCCAACAGTTGTCAGTGCACTTCAGTACTGCTATAAAAAGATTTTTTTCATGCTTCAGTCATGGGGCACAATCAAATGTGCACAGAAATTTGCACTTTCCCCATTCAAAATATGAACTTCCCCATTCGAACAAACTGAAAATCATGTTGCAAATGAAAATGGGAATGAGCTGAACTGAGCTTCAAAGTGAAGTTCTGAGAATTTCGTTGAGCTTAAATATTGCTGCTTTTTATACCTAGAAGCTGATAGGCTTCTCCCCTCCCCGTTCTGTTTCCATGCCATCTTGCAATTATATCCATGGAGACTGTGGCTCTCTTATTTATTATTTAATTTATTTATTATTGCATTTATATTCCACCATTTTTCCGCCAAGAAACCCAAAGCAGCATACACAATCCTCCTCCTCTCTATTTTATCCTCACGACAATAACCCTGTGAGGTAGGTTAGGCTGAGAGTCTACGACTGGCTCAAAGTCACCCAGTGGGTTTCCATGGCCGAGTGGGGATTGAACCCAGATCTCCTGATTCCCAGTCCAACACTTACAACATTTGTATACTGCTCCACAGGAGACACAATTTGTCTGCGAGATCTGTTCAACCTACTTAAGTAGCTGATTCCAGATGTTGCTACTGCTGCATGGATCACCAACCATAAAGAAGAATGATGGCGGCTTTTATGGTAGTATTGGGGGTAATGTTTGACTTGGCTTGTTGTGCTTGGAGCTTTCTCCAGCATTGTCCTGAATGGGGCTGCTCTTGATGACGTAGAGCCAATCTACACATAAGCTTTGAAACGTTTAGGTTTGGTTTCGGGGACGCTTTGGGGCACACGATGCAAGTACTATGTTGTTTTATATTAGGGCTTTTTTTGCACCGATTTTTTAATGATTTATAACATTTTTTTTCTTTTAATAAATCATTTTAAAATTGGTAATATGTCCTTACTTACCATTTCACAGAACCTAAAATCAAACCTCTGGTATCCAGAACAATTTGAAAATCCACGCATGCTCTTACACAGTTAAATCAAAACTGAAAGTAAGTCACAGGAAGGTTGAAAAAGGAGGAAGTGGGCTTGTCAAGAACGGGGAAAAGAAGCTATGAAGCAAACAGTCAGTGTGCCCTTACAAAACGACCTGAAAATGGAAGAAATTATAGTCACCAATGATAAGGACTACTCATGTGACCTGTTACATCTTAAAATGTAGCAATTTACATTGTAATTAAATAGAATTTGGAACGTTTCAAACGGAAGTGTAGATCTGCTCCTAGAGTTCTATGCACACACTGGTGCTGCAGCATGCCCCACAACTGCTAGACAGCTGCTTATATTTATATTTTTTTTAAAATTGTGAATGTCTCAAAAACCTTAGAGAAACACGATGACTTCAAGTAATGAGGAACGAATGCACATGTTTGATTACAAAAATGAAAAAAAGCATACACGCCCTCAGCCATCCTGAAGAGATGCACAAACTATTTCTAAAGACATTCATTCATCAACTTCAACAAGACTCCTGACACTTTGTGGATCTGCATTGAATTATCAACTAGAATTGTCATAAGTGAACTGGCATGAAGAGAATGAAGCAACAAAGGAAAGGCAAGGCAAGAAGCAAGCTAATTATGTCCTATGATGTGCCACAGAAAAATAGGAACAATCCCCAAAATATAAACAAATATTGACAACCCAGGTATGAAATTCCCTAAAATGCAACAAGGATATTAAAGAGGAGTCAGTCTATTTATTTCCATTTAGCCAACTGAAAGACAATAGGAGGGGGTAAAGACAAACCAGGGGCTCATCTACACCTAAGGGTGTAGAGGGAGGGAGGGGGAGGATCATGGACTTTCCTGCTTCTATGATCCTCCCTCAGCATCTAGATGGCCACGTGACATCCCGATCTGGTGAAAGAGTAAATGAAAAACACCCCCTGCCAAATTGCTGCCCCCCCACTTCCATGGGCACTGAGCCACCCCTCACAGCTCCGTGCCCATTTCAGAACCAGGGAGCATGGACCACACCAGCTGCGCTCCTCGGGATTGTCCTGAGACTGCAGAAAAACTGGGATATCCCCAGTTCCACTTATCCCGGGGTTGTCTCTAGGTCATCCCTGGTTGATCCTGGGATCCCCTGTGCATCATATGGACACACAGGGATAACCTAGAGATGACCCCGGGATAAATGGCTGGTGTAGATATGGCCTAGATTTCTTCTATGCATGTACATGAAACATCCCCAAAACACCAGAAAAAAACATGAGTAGATGGATGGATGGATGGATGGATGCATGGATTGTCAAAGAAACCTTTATAGGAAATGAAAAAATAGAGTAATTAGAGTTTGCTAATGTAATTTCTCCTAAAAGTAAAATTGAAAACGAAATATCTGGCAAAATAGTTGTGGACTTTCAAAGGAAGTCAAAAGAGTTTAGATAAAGCTACTAACATTTATTGGGTGAGGGGAGCATGTATCTACACGTCCAGTGATTGTCCCTAGGTATTGGGGTTAAATTCATTCAGTTTATTAATTCATTCAATATAATATCAAGCCACCAAATACACACTTTTGGAAACAATATGCAAATTGCAGTGCAGTTATCCTTCGGTATACACTAGGTATACACAGTATATGATCCGGATCCGATCCAGAGGAAATTGGATACAATTATGCGATTTTCAATCACCCCGCTGGATCGTTCAATCCAATCCGATATGATCCGGAAAGGACCTGATCCAGATCGGAGGATCGGCGGGCGCCCGCTGGCACCCACCACCGCTTCCATAGGCCTGCCCCTAGGTAGCGCGCCAGGTGAAGCCAGCCTGCTCGCAGTAGCGGCCAGCGGCGGACAGGAGCAGATGTCCCCCGAAGGTAAGCAGGGGGGAGGGGGTCCATGGCCCCCTTACCTTCCGTGGCCATCCGCTCCCATCTGCCGCTGGCCGCTACTGTGAGCAGACTTTGCGGCCTGCCCCTAGGTAGCGTGCCAGGTGATGACATCACCTGGCGCGCTACCTAGGGGCAGGCCATGAAGCCTGCTCGCAGTAGTGGCCAGCGGCAGACAGGAGCGGATGGCCACAGAAGGAAAGCAGGGGGGGTAAGGAGCGCAGGGGAGGGGGCTTACCTGCTGTAGACGACCACAGCGGACGGCCCGGGGAGGTAAGAGGGGGGAGGAGGGAGTTAGGCCCCCCTCACCCACCCGCCTCCATTTTTTCCTCATAGACTTGCATTGGGGGAAAGCTTTCTTTCCCCCAATGCAAGTCTATGGGGAAAACAAAAATGGCAGCCGATCCAAAAATCAGATTTCCAATTTTTGGATTGGGATCGGACCCAATCCAGTCTGAGGGGGCTCCGATTTTGTCCGATCCGATCCGGGACAAAATTGGAGGTCCCAATCCGGGTCCCGATCTGATCCGGGGGGTCCGTGCACACCCCTAGTATACACACTTCCCCAAATTTCTAGAGGTAGCTCATCAATCAAAAATGTGTACAAAATGCATATATTAGGGGGAAATGGGCACAAAATGTGCACACACTTACATAAGGGGGAAATTGAAGGAATTCTGAAGGAAGCCAAAAAAGTTTCGTAAGAGTAACAAAATTATTTCGATGGGGTGGAGGTCAGAGGATCATCTCTCTCTCTAATGTTGCATAATATACATTCTGTTGCTAAAATTTGATTTTTTTTTCTGAACACAGTTAGTTACTATATAATATTCATAATTGCATGTTAACTATTATTACTTTCTGAAATCTTAAAGATGAAGATTTGTGGTTCGTTTCAAGTTTGCTATCAACTTTAACAAAGTTTAATTTTATTTTCATTATAATGAAATTTTGCTGATCATTCTTTTTTCTTCTTTTTTAAGGATTTCTAGTGAGCATATGGATTGAAACATTACATTCCAGACACAATATGCTACAATTATTATTGATGTGTTTGCCTTCTGCTTATACTGAGCAGTTATAATCAAAATAGTATTGAACCTTCAGAAACAATTAAGATTCCTTCGGCTTTTTATAATGCCATCCAATTGGTGACTAAACACAACAACCCATGCTTCATTTGCTACAAAGATATTACTGAAAATAACCTCCCTCATAGTGAAGAACCCTGGTCCTAGCCATAACACAAAGAAATATATCCTGTGTGAAGAATCATCAGGACATAGTGAGATTCATGCCCCCTCAGGCAGAAACCAGGAAAATTGAATTGAAGTGTTGAGAGTGGCTCATATCATGATTGTTGAGCCTTACACAATAAATGTTTATATACTTTAGTCCATAACAGGAATTCCTCACCATGAGGCAATCATTTGGGGGTGGGGTGATATTCTTGTACCAAATGTAATCTATCTATCTATCTATCTATCTATCTATCTATCTATCTATCTATCATATATCTATCTATCTATCATCTATCTATCTATCTATCTATCTATCATCTATCTATCTATCTATCTATCTATCTATAGTATAACATGTGTGACTACTAATTGAAAGCCTCAACACTGATTTTTTTAATATTATTTTTGTTTTGTTGTTAAATAGGAATTTCCTGCGGAGTAAATTTACAGAGTGGGATTTTCATGAGAACAATTAATATTAAATTGAACCAAAGAACTAAACATATTGGATTGGATCCAGAATCAGCCTTTCACAGACAGAAGGGCCTCATTCATGAGAGCTATCTTTGACTGATTTGGGGGGAATCCCTCTGCACCACAGATAATCCAATCCAGCAGGGTCCCATGACCAGTGTAGCAATTTCAGGGCCTGCCTTGGAGATAAGGATTGGAGATGCCCACTTCATCCAGCCCATTTGCACATGCCTAAATCTGGATTCAGCTCAGTAAGATAATTGAGGCATGGTAGGAAATGTAGTTTTCCAACTGTAAGACTGTCATTTAGTGTTGCCAAGTCTACACTCATCACCACTGATGAAACAACCAAAATTATCAAATCCTTGAAGGATTTCAAAGGAAGGGTGACAGCTCTTTGTATGGGGATTTTTTTAAGAACAGGATATTGTATAATGGTAAAAGGTGGAAAGTGATGTTCTAGTTCTTTCCAATCCAACCATTCATTTCAAGCTGATTCACACATCCCTATATATCACTCCATCATACATCACTCAGTGATGGGCCATTTGATGACAGGCAGCTGAATGTGAAAACAGTCCCCACTGCGAAGCATTACATTGGAGAAGTTTTGGGGCAGAGTGATATGATCCAATTATGTTATTTCATTTCCAACAGGCAAATTATTACTTGGTGTTACACTTCTTAAAGGGGGGTCCATGAAAATCCCCTTCCCACTGGGACCACAGTTGCAGACATGCTGCAGTTACATACCCAGCCACTATCACCCATGGAGAAAATATTTCCCCACTATCTGTGCATTTGGAAAGCATGGGAAGGGCCTCGCATTCTGATGTGCAAGTGTAGAGCTCCTCTACATGAGGAATCTGACCCAATAAAGGTCCCTCGGTATGTGGAGAAGCTCTATGCACAATGTACACACATCAGTATGAATGGAGAGAAATGTATCATGCTGTTTTCACAGATGATGGGAACATTTACCATGCAAGGCTATCCTGCACATCTCTGTGCCTTTCTCCCTCTCTCTCTCTCTCTCTCTCTCTCACACACACACACACACACACACATATATATATATATATATATATATTTAATGGGGGTGGGGTCATGCAATCCCTGATCAAGTGACAAACGTGTGTGAATTCTGACTAAGCCAGATTGGAGACAAGTGGCACACACACACACAGGGATCCATGGTGTTTATGCTGCAAGGAATAACTCTCTTCAGGAGGCCAAGATAATGGTCACCTTGCATAGTTCTCCAATCAGATTTGAAAATGACCTTCTATATGACGTGTGTGTCACCGAATATTGGCAATGCAGTCTATAATGAAACATGGGACAATCTTTTTGAATGGATTATCGCATTTCAGAAGCATTACATTCTGGGCAATCTTTTTATGAAATCTCATCATTGTTCTTCACAGTAGCGCACCAAAATGGTAAAAAGGAAGGAAAATGAGAAATGTAAAATGTGTGTCTGGCAAGCTTTTAAATTAGATGCCTTTGAAATGTAATGGAGACCTTTGCATAATGAAATTCAATAAAGCTCTGAACAAGAAAAAAAAATCCGGGAGTCAGAAGATAAACAGAAATGTCTTAATTCTTCTAACATAAAGGCTTCCCTTAAGGATTTCGTTCTGCAGAGATATATCAGGCTTCAGGTATAAGCTATCTATTAAGCAGGGATGTACTATTTTGGGGATTCCATTCCATCTAAGCCCAACAGGATTTCGTAGCATTTCTGTTCCGTGAACAGTGGCAGACTGTAGCGGATTTGTTTTTCTGACCGCAGAGAAGTTTCGTGCATTTCGTTTCCAGTTCCACCATTTGGGCAAATTGTATTTACAGCAAAGGCTTTGTTTAGATCTTGAAATTTGCACAAACGGTGTCATGTTCTTTTAAAGAAAAAAATATTGGCGATCTTGCACAATTGTACATGACTGAGAGTCTGCCTGGCCTCCATGTAGCCCCGCAAAGGCATATTCCCCTCTTGTAAATATCACTTTCATCCTCCACTTTGCCACTTCTCAAGTTAAGATGGGGAGGAAATTGACAAGTTCTACCACAAGCATGTCATATGGCTCTCCTGGGCTAAATGAAATAGTATGTGGTGAGGATGAAATTAAGAAGGATGTTTATAAGAGGGGAATATGGCTCTGCAGTGCTAAATAGTGGGCAGGTGGATTTGCAATTGTGCCCACTATTTGTGCAAATTTCAATTTCCCCCCCACCTACCCACCCTCCAAATTATCTGCAAACTGTCGCCATTCAAAATCACATAGTGGCTCAACTCAACTCACAACAGATCAAGTTGATACCAGCGGGGGGTTGAGGGAATGGAATGAAATCCACAGCTCTGAGCCGAAAAAAATCCATCACATTTTCACCCTCCAAGTGGAATTCTCATACATCCCTACTAGTAAAGCACACTGCTGAGTGTTCACAATGAACGCCGTTCTACACAGTTTTCCAGTCATTCAAAAGACAAGGTTATCCACACGAGACGATATAAGCACAAATGAAACATAAAAGAATGAGCCGTTTTGTTAAAGCACAATGTGAAAAGGCTTTAGTCCAGGGATGATGAAACTGTTTCAGCCTGAGGGTCAAATTCATTTCAGAGAAGCTCTTGGGGACTGCATTCCCATGGTGGGGGAGGCTGATGGCAAAATGGTTAAAGGCAAAGGAGGAAGGACCAAAATACAAAAAATAAAAATAAAAATGACTCTTCCTGCCAGTGCCTGAGTCTTAGAAGAGGCATTCCAGCCTTTTAGAATGAGGGAAATTTTGCAATAGCCAGAAAATCACACACACACATACACACAAAGATTGGCAGGTAAGGGAAAATGGGTGGGGACCTGGGAAAGGGGTACTGCTATCTGTCTTTCCTCTTCGAGGATTTTTCTTTTTTTCCAACAACAAACAAACTGAGCTGAAACACAAAGGATCTAAAAATATGGGAAGGATGTATTTCCTGCATCGGTGAGTAATGTCAACCTATCACTCACCTCTGCCGTGTAATGGAATTGAACTTCCAGGTCAAAGGGCATGAACTCCACCCTTAAATTCCAGACCCTTTCGTAGTGGAAATACCCCCCCCCCCGGCTGGGGAAATTTGATTTGTAAAAAGGTGGGGTATAAATTAATGAAAGTAATGAATTGATTGCAATACATGCACCCCTCCTGCGGACGGCATAGAGAAGTTCATACCTGCTGGATCTAGGGGAAGCCAGCCCAGTAAAAGCACACAAGGCAGCATTGGAAAGAAAGAGCCTGTAGGAGCTGCAGTACCTAACTATATAGACAAGTTAGGTCATGTGCAGAATAATACCTGGCCTTTATCCAAGACCAGCTCCGAGTCAGGATATGGGTTACCTTTGGGGACCGTTTGCCTCACTTACACAGAACTGTGCAGCCCTGCGTGGGAGGTGATGCGGATTGGTCTCCCCAAACACTTAAGCGTAGTTGTAAAAGAGGTGCGGGTTTTAACCCGGCCACTCTGACCAACCGAGCGGCTCGCCCTGTATTATTTTTGCAGGCTAGTTGCCTGAAGGTAGAGTTGTGCTGATTCCCGCACGTTCCCGCACAGATCCAGGAAGGATGCTATACCTGTTGTTAAATAAAGAGGCCCCAGTTAACCCAACCTCTGGTGTCCATGTATTTATTTCTGATTCGTTTGTCCGCTCGCAAATGCTGAACACTGATTCCAGCCCTGAGTGCACTAATGGGGGGGGGGGGGCAGGGGCAGATAGCAGGAAATAACAAACCACTGCAGGCTGATGGCACTGATTTTGGTAGAGCTGTGAATCCATTCTGGATTTCAGTCAGAACCAGCCAGAACTCTAGAGGTATCCAAAGTGCTAAACCCTAGCCCCAAATTAGATTCACAATCCTGGATAGCTCCTTTCGAGTTTTAGCTGGTTCTGACTGAAATCCAGAATGGATTCACAGTCCCACTGAAATCGGATCCACCAGCTTCCTCTGTGACCAAACTGTGCTAATTATATATATAGCCTTTTGATTTCCACATATGACCCCCTAAACTACCTCCTCTACCTGACTCCTACTTATTCTCTTAAACCTCTTTGCATGAATTTATATTTATGATGGCATATAGGATGGAATTTCCAACTCTAGTTGTGGTATAGATACGAAGCTTCAAAGCAGCTGGAAATCAGTTGTCTTTCTTTTTAAAAAAAGTAGAATGTAATTAAATCGGATTTATTTATAATTCAGATGGTATCTGATTGTTTAAATCCTGTTTCTGTTAAAATTAATAAGTAATGCCAGTTAAAATTAAATCAGATTACAATGCGAACATATTCAACCCATCAATTACAATCTCCTAAAACTGAATCCCTGATCCCTATCAAACATACAATGCTGCCCATTCATGATTGGGACCCACCAGAGGTTCTTCATAGAAGTTATCCTCTGTTGAAACAAAACAAAACACCTAGTATTAGTCAAGTGACAGAAAATTAACCCATCACTACGCAAAGATAGTTATTTCAGAGTGGGATGAGACAGTTTGTCTACATGATGCATTATTAACATAATAAGACACCAAGTTGGACAGAGTTGTTACAATTGCTAAATCCCTTGCGTCTCATTAGGCAGAAAAAACATGTTGCAAGCTGTTGAATGCATGACTCCCCCCCGCCCCAAAAATACATTTCCTGTATTAACTCTTCCTCCAGTGGAATATTTATTTGTTTCACAAACCACAAGGGTTTGGTTTTTATGGGAAGACAGCATTTCTAACATCAGGTCTGAAGTTGAACACAAGTTGAAATTTCAGTTTTCAAAATTTGCTTATCTGTCTGATCCAGCTAAATCTCTTAGAGAATAGGGCTCTATTTCTGTCATATAGAGCTCTGTCTTCTACAATATACATAAAGTTCATCAAATCTTCTGAACAGTTGATTAACGTTTCAGGTCCCCACCCACCACCCACCCCCAATTCATCTACCCGATTGGTAGAAAGGGATGGCTCAATACACAACCCACAAGAAGGTTACAGCTACTTGAGGCAATATTTATTTCTTTTTAAGTAAATGTGACCTAATACAGGGGCCAGCATGAGTAGTTTAGGAAGGAAGAGGCCTAGATATTACAACATGTCTGAGATGTCCTGACTGGGGAGGGGCGGGGATGGATCAAGCAAGCTGTAAGTTGTAGACACTGATATTTATAAGGTAAAGGACAATATCAGTGATATTGATAAAGATGACACCAAGCCCTCTCTCCTTTTCATCAAACCCAGGTGAGGCAGTGGGCATTCTGAACCAGGGCCCGGGTGCAGTAATGGACTCGATAAGGGCCAATAAACTGAGATTCAAATGAGATAAGACCAAGGTACAATTAGTGTATGTTTTGTCTGCCCGGCTAAGTGATGTTCGACCTGTTCTGGAGGGGGTTGCACTCCCCCTGAAGGATGAGGTTCATAGTTTGGTGGTGCTCTTGGATCCAGAACTGTCACTTGAGACACAGGTGGACTCGGTGGCATGGGGCACCTATTATCAGCTTAGGCTTAAATACCAATGATGTCCTTATCTGGATAGAGATATCCTAGCTACGGTTATGCATGCTCAGATAACTTCTTGTTTGGATCATTGCATGTGGAGCTGCCTTTGAAAACGGTCCAGAAACATCAGCTGTTGCAAAACAGAGCAGCAAGACTGTTAATGGGGATTGGTCAACGTGATCATATTATGCCAGTATGTCAACCACCTCCAGTTGTGCAGAATGGACAATGGTCCCTTCACAGGCATAGGATTGTGCTCGTAGTTCATTACATTATGTTAGGTTGCCTTCCATACACATTTAATTGGGGGAAGTCCCACTGAACTCAATAAGACTTACCCCTTGAACTCAGCTGGACTTCCTTCTGCTTTCTGTGCAAGTTGCTCTGTTAGACTTCCTTCGATGTCTCAAAAGGGCACCAATATTGTTTGTGGTTCTAATAAAATGCAATTTATTTAAATGCAATTGGTTGAATAATCCAGCCTTCTCCACCCTGGTGCCCTCCGGGTATTTTAGACTTCATCTCCCATAAGGCCCAGCCAGCATGGCCACTGGTCAGTAATCCTGGTAGCTGTAGTCTGAAATCTGTGGAAGACACCAGGTTGGGGAAGGTTGGAATAATCCATTAAAAGGGAGATGATCCATCAAGTACTATCCATTAAATCACTAGATAGCTCATGTGTTTGCATGTGATTTGTATTCAACTTCATCATCAGCAGATTTTTTTTTGGGGGGGGGGTTGCATTTTGATTTAACAGCAAAATTTACCCTCTAAGCACCTATGTATACATACACTAACAGCAAGTGTCATGCTTGATTGCAAGCCATATGGCTGCCAGCTTTTTCATGCAGAAGCGTCTGCATTCTTAGACAAATGGGAGCTCCTTGCAAACATAACTTGCAAAGTTTATTTCTTTTCATCCTCTTTTCCCTCCTCCCCTGGCAAATCATCATGGCTTTGCGTGTGTGTGTGAGTTTCAGAACAATGTTTCTAAGACAAAGGGAGGCATATGGGAGTAAATCTTTTGTTTTTAGAATTAGCTTTTTTATTCAATTTCCTCCAGTCTAAGAGGAGAACAAACCGCCGCTGTGATCAAAGGATTCAAAAATAGCAAACTTGAACAAAAAATTATAATAATTACTGCTCGACAAATATCCTTTAACTCTTCTAAGTGCTGAGCTTAGCCAAGCAAGAAAGTTTGCAATGAAAGAGTCATTCCATCTCAAACTTTCACCTAGACTGGGGGAAAGCACACAAATTATTGTTGAACACGAGAACCTTCTCAAAAGTCTCCACCCTATTTGTGGTTAGAGAAAGTGTGTGTGTGTGTGGGGGGGGGGGTATTTCACCAAATTTCTCCAGGGAGAAGAGAAATTCTCCAACAATATCTCATGGGTTGGCATCGCCATTAGCAAGGATTGTAGAACAGCTTCTTTCTTTCTTTCTTTCTTCCTTTCTTTTTTCTTTCTTTCTTTCTCCTAAGGGTTTTTGTTTTGTTCTGCAACTGCCACTTCAAAAAGAAACTTCTCTAGGGTCTTCCAAATGTTACATTTCTCATGGGTGATTGTGTGGATACTCAAGAGTAATTGTGGATAATGCAGGCGCCGGCAACACCGTTCCTTCCCTGACAGCCCTGTAGCAGGTGTGATGTGATGGGGGGGGGCAGTGTTGTATACAGATCCAAAGAAAGGGTGAAGTAAACGCTGGGCTTATATCTGTCCTCCAATTTCCTGAAAGATTTCTTCCCCCATGAAAGAGGCTTCCACCTTTTTGCCTATTTTCAGGGCATTTTATAACTTATTTTTAATGGGGGGGGGTGTTTTTGACCTTACCTAATCCCTGTGAGGTGGCTGAGGGGACTGTTTGTATTTTTCTTTCTATTACACCCCTCACCATTGCTCTGCAGTCTCCCAGGCTGCCTTCACTTCCCGATCTGAAAAGGTCCTAGGGGAGGAATAATTCATGATGTCTCCCCCTGGGTGGGAAGTGTGGGAAGCCAAGAAGGCTACAGGCTGCCAGAGAGATGATTGTACCGTGAAAGGCTGGACATTTGCACACACCCCTCAGCACACAACCCCTGAGCCAAACCCATGAGAATTGCTCCGAAATTTCCTCTTCTTTGGATTTCTTTTTAAAAGCAATTTCTTTTCTATCCAATTGAATGAGGATGGTCGAATTTTTTGTGGGAGAAATCTTCAGCACAGCACTAGCCCAAATCCATATAGAAGTCTTGGCTAAACCCAGCAAAAGCAGTCACCATATAGAAGATTTCTTTGTCTTTATAAGTTTTTACTATGACGTCCTAACTACACCCTGCGTTAAAAATGTGTTGCTCAAGAAATAACAATTCCACATAAAGTGCCTGTTCCCTCGGCTGTTTGGATGGCTCACCATTTCCCCACCCCCCAAACATTTATTGTTTTGTGCTTTCCTGGCTTTTGTAGTCCCCCCCCCCTGTCTCAAAGGTTGAAATTAGGGTTGGGCACCACCATGGTCCTGAATCTCAAATCTAGGCTGACCATATGAAAAGGAAGACAGGACTCATGTAACTTTAACAGTTGTGGAGAAAAGGGAATTTCAGCTGGCGTCATTTGTATGCAATTAGTACCTGGTGAAATCACCTCTTCATCAAAGCAATTAAAGGTGCATGCACTATACTAGAGTGACCAGATACAAAAGAGGGCAGGGCCCCTGCAGCTTTAACTGTTGTAATGAAGAGGGAATTTCACCAAGTACAAATTGCAAACAAATGACACCAGCTGAAATTCCCTCTTCTCTACAACTGTTAAAGTTACATGAGCTCTGTCCTCCTTTTCATATGGTCAGCCTACTCAAATCTGAATTTGGAACCGGATTGGGATGTCTTGGTCTAATGGTGAGCTGCTGCCCCGCCCTGGCTGCATGGGAGCAGAACTTACCTGACCCATCTGCTCACACCAGTGAGCCACCTGTCCTCCAGAAGAGCTGCAATAGATGGTGGCTCTGACCTGCTGTAGATCTACTATTCCAAACTACAGCAGCCAGAAAAGGCATTTCCCAAAATGGCCCCTTTTCGGCTGCTGTAGTTTCCAATAGCTGATCTCCAGCAGGCCAGAGCCATCATTTTCCTTAAAGATGGTGGCTCTCTTGGAGAACGGGAGGCTTATCAGCCTGAGTGGACAGGTCAGGTAAGTGCAGTGGCCAAGTGGGAATTAGTGTCTTGCCGGGTTTAGGGAGTGAGTAGAGGTGGAAGGGGTGAGTGGGAGGGGCGGGGAGTCCTATTGACTCCCGGTCAGCCTCATGCCCAGCTTTCGGCTGTTCCTGGGCTACCTTGCGCTAAGAGGGCCTTTAAGGGCCCGATTGGAGTGGGGTGGGGTGGGAAAGCACACTTTCCAGAGTCTCCAGAAAGTGTGTGTTTCCCCCTCCATACCAATAGCACCATTAGAATGGAGGGGTGAAGGGGCGGGCTGTTGCCGACGGCTCATGAGTCAGAACACATGAGTAGGAGGGGTGAGCACTCACAGGGCAGACACAGGTTGTGTTCATAAAACCATAGTGTAGAGTAGGCCATAAACCCAGCATCCCAGTGAAAATTGGGTTTGCAGAGGGCGGAATCCTACGCAGTCCCAAGGCAACTAGTAAGACCTGCACTAATTCCTATAGGTTGGGTGGGCAGCATGGAAAGATGGATGATGCGGGGAGTGGTAGACCTTCATCATCCCAAGCCTTGCCCCCTACATCAGCCAACATGCAGTCTCTGTGTGAGGATGCTGCATGCATCCATGCACCTGCGCACCTGCCCCACCTTCCATGGGGCTGTGAGCAACTCTACTCCCATCACCAATAGCCAAGCACAGGATTGGGGCAAAAAAGGCCACCTTTCTCAATTTGGAATAAAAACCATTACGTGAAACAGTTTTCTTAAATATGAGGCAAGTCTTACAAATACCCAAATTCATACCTGCCTTATGTTTTAATTTCTTCCTCCGTATATCTAGGGAAAGCATCTGTAGGAAATAAGAGGGTGAAAAAGGAATGCAGTTTGGAAACTGTCATGGGAGGCTGAAAGGATACACCAGTCGGGAGGCTAGACAAGAACTCTATAATGTCTCTCCCCAAAGGAATAGAATGGCAACAGGAAAGCCCTGACTCCACATACAGTTATGTCCAGTGCCCCCTAGTGACTAAACTGTATGATGTCATTATCCATGCAGGAGCTAATGAGTGGGTGGAAAGGTTGAGGAATGACGTTTGGAGGCTCAGATGGAGGTGGGAAGGGAAAGAGCTTGGATGCTGGTGGGAAAATGAGAATGAGGGATTTAGAGGCTCACCCAGAGAGAGCTGTAGGACAGAATAGACCCTATCACACTTCTGATAAGGAAGATGAGGGCACAATTTGGCTTGTAACTAGACTCAGAATGAATCAAGCTATGTCATCATCATAATCATCACCACCATCCTCATTATTATTAGAGGGAGGGGGTTGCTTAGTTTACAGTTGTGAATCAAACCCAGAAGGGAGATCCTGCCCATTCTTATTTATCCCTGATAGACCTGATCACTTGTTTTTCATTTTTTGTTCTTCATGAAGGTGGTGAAGTGATTGAATTGAGGTTGACCTGTTCCTTCTCTCTTGTGTCCAACAGACTATAGAATGTCTCAGGGATGACAGCATCTATCATATGTTCACTGGGAAAGAGGGGAAGAATATAATGTGCAGGTACACATGAGTACTCACATGTACTACGGCGTGAATGTGCCTGCATTTGTGGCTTGAACCACAAGTCAAGTTTCTTTCTCTCCCATCAATTATATTTTGAATTGCATAATGGCTAATGTGCAAATTTTACATTCTGTATGCATGTCATGTGTTAGCTTGGGGCAAAAAGGAATTAAAGGAAGTTATGCTAATATATTTCAAAGGATCTCAGAAAGCTGGGGGGGGGGGTCTCTTATACATTACTGGATTTAAATCCATAAAGATATCATGCTGAACCATGTCCTATAGCCAGTCACATTTGAGCTGGAATCCCATACACATTTACCTGGGAATAAGCCAATCTATTAACTTCTATATTTTATTAATCATGTTTGGTAGTATGAATTAGTCAGTTGTTATTCTCCAATGAAAAAGTGTAACTTATTTTCTCATATGGCCTGTTCAAAGAACACTTCATAGAATCATAGAATTGTAGATCTGGAATGGGCCTATAAGGCCAACAAGTCCATCCCCCTGCTTAATGCAGGAATCCACCTTGAGTCATACCTGACATATGGCTGTCCAGCTGTCTCTTGAATGCCTTTAGTGTGGGAGAGCCCACAACCTTCCTAGGTAATTGGTTCCATTGTCATACTACTCTAATAGTCAAGAAGTTTTTTCCTGATGTCTAGCCAGAATCAGGCTTCCTATAACTTGAGCCCATTATTAGGTGTCCTGCGCACTGGAATGATCGAGAAGAGGTCCTGACCCTCCTCTGTGTGACAACCTTCAAGTATTTGAAGAGTGCTATCATGTCTCCCCCCTCAGTCTTGTCTTCTCAAGGCAAAACATGCTCAGTTCTTTCAGTCTCTCCTCATGGGGCTTTGTTTCCAGACCCTGATCATCTTCGTTGCCCTCCTCTGAAGCCCCTCCAGCTTGTCTGGATCCTGCTTGAATTGTGGTGCCCAGAACTGGACACAGTACTCAAGATGAGGCCCAACCAGTGCTGAATAGAGGGGAACCAGTACCTCATGCAATTTGGGAACTATAGTTCTATTAATGCAGCCCAAACTAAACTAAACTTAACTAAAAGCCTTAACGAGCAGGGTTTAAGGTGTCTTCTGAAGAGGCCCCTAGGAGGTGCTGTTATAAGACCATTACATTTTAGCACAGACACCACATATTGCCAATGGTTGTCTGCTTCTGCCTACTTACCTTCAAGTTACCTGAGGTCTTCCCATTTTGCAGCAAAATTTAGACAATTTTATCTGTATGGTTAAAAATCCAAAACACGGTTATTTCATTGGAGCTTCAAATGAAACTCCACCACCCACCACCCACCTTTCCACCTGCTCACATCTAAAATGTGTAACTGTAGAATAATGTTATAACTTCAAATGATAAAGATTGGAAGAGAGAAGTCATAGGAATGAATCCCTATATGCTGGATTGTCCACGTTGACCAGTGATACAGTTAATTGGATCACTGCTTTGAATCTTCATAATTCATGAACGTCTCCCTTTGGATTTGATCTAAATGTTTCATCAATACATAGGTCAATTCAGCATTTTTATATCGTTGTCCTCCCATTTGAACTGCAGTGAAGGTAATAGCAAGGATTTAATTCAGAAGCATATTGCTGGAACAAACAACAGAAGGCTTGATTCGTCCATGAAAAGGCAAAGTCTAAAAATCATTAAACTATTATGTAACCTTGAACCAAATTGCACTTCCTGGGTTATTTACTTAACTGCATAATTGTGGTGCATTAATCTGATAAATGTGTTATATACTTGCTGAATTTTAAGGCTACTGCCTCTTAGTTATGGCTGTTGCTGCCACTTAGTTATTATTTAATCATTAAAAAATATGCTGGTTTAAAAGGCCAGACTCAAAGGCTATATCATGTTGGTCCAAACTCCATAAAGCCAGCAAACTGGAAACTAATGATGCCTTCTCTGTCATGCCCTGTGATCAGTCATGATGCTGTGCAATGTCACAAATTGTGCTTGCATAGAATTTACCCTCCATGCACCCACACTTTTCCTGGGTCTTTCAGTCCCAAATCCACATGGGAAGGATGGAGTCCCTGGTACCAGCAAAGATGCTTCATGCTGTCTTGGTCCTGTATTGCCTTATCAAGCATCTGAGCCTTACTGTATAGCTGGTAGACACAAATTTAAAATAATAAGCATTTTGGTCCTCAGCCACGTTTCTGAAACAGCTGATGATGGATGGAGAGAGCCATCTAAGACAGGTGTTTATGTTGTTTCTCAACCAGGTCTTTTTTCATATGAAAAAAGTGGGCCAAGGTGGCCTGCATGGTCCTACTCCTCTCCCTTTTTATCCTCACAACAACCCTGTGAGGTAGATTCAGCTGAGAATCAGAGGCTGAGCCTGAGACCCTCAGTGACCATAATGGCCTGTTGGGCTCTTCAATGTGGATGTCTTGAGTCCCAATCCAACACTCTAGTTAGTACACCACTCAGTCATGATCTGAGATCAGGTTGTGGGAGGCTGATGTAACTGTTTCCCATGCCAGGACTAAGCCTAAAAGTAGGATTAATATTATGAAACAGAGTACAATGATGTCCTGGAGCATGTGCAGAGTTCTAGTCTCACACCACCATGTAGTCATGGCTTCATTCCACCATCCTAACTTATCTGAAGAGTAGAGGCAGGCTGATCTAACTCCCCCAATGCCATGAATTCTACCACATGAGGCACCCACTCTCTGTTTAGAACTCATAGGCTCAATTTGGACGACACAATAAACAACTGGTGTGGGGAAAACAATCGTCAGTTGTTTTGACTATTGTGTCATCCGAATGCTGCCATAGTCAACTCAGCGCTGATCCTCATCCACACCACAGTTGATTATTTATTACCATGTTGTGTGGGGAGTACCCCATAGATGAACAACTGTAAAGTTGATTATTACCCCACCATTGACTATCGTGTTGTCCGAATTGAGCCATATTCTGCTGCCAACAAAGTTGCCAAATTATTTTCCCCTGGCAGGGCTCTCACTGTACCTCCATTCAGTGGTGGGGTTGAAACTCCTCCTGCTAAATTTCTACCTGTCATATAGAGCCATTGTTAAAATGCTGGCTGGGAGATGTAGGACTTTTTTCTGTCTAGGCATGCATGAGATTTAGACCGATCAACTCTCCCAAATTTATTACTCTACATCAGTCTTCTGCCAATCTGGTGCCCCTGCTAGATGTCCCGGAGATCAATTTCCATCAGCCACAACCAGAATGGACAACGGTCAAAACCAAATAAATCTCTCCTCCTTCTCCATTACATAGGGACTTTCTGACGAGCAAGACAAAAAACAGATCTCTCTTTGTCTTAGATCCACCCCTCCCTCAGCCTCACTTCCTGCTACCCCCTCAGGCCTAGAAGAACAAAGATCACCAATTGAAAAGTTACAGAGTTGGGAGATATCTTCACTATCTTTGTAATAAGAGGCACTAAGCTGTAATGTACCCCTGGAGATCATTTAGACTGACCCCAACCACATAACGCTATCCCCCCTTCTAAAGAGGTCTGGACCTCAGGTCACTACAGATGAACAAACAGGCAGACCATAATAACCATTTTTTTTTCCATGTGCCCGTTGGCTTTATGAGGCAGATGTTCCTGCAGGCTACCAAATGGAGGGTCTAACAGGGGAACTATAGGGATAGGTGTAGTCACAGTTTGCCCAAGTTAGGCATATTTATGGTAACAATGTGCACAAATTTGGTATATTTACATCCACGATTTGCACAAGTTAGGCACATTTATGGCTGCAATTTGCACAAAACACACAAAATCTGGCCAAAAATTGCAGAACTTACACAAAACACAGCCACATCTTAATTTAATTATGTGTTTTATGGGGTGAGGCATGAAAGTTCCTGAATTTTAGGAACAGGCTTGGCTCACAAATGAAAGACAAGCTGGGGAAGGGGTGGCTTGAGGAAATCCGGTGAGGAAAAAAGAGGCCAGATTTCCCTGTGTTGGCCATCCCTATGGGGAACCCTCTGGAGGAGATTTGAAGGACACATGGGAGGGATTCAGTGGGGAGTACTGGATGCAGAAAACCTGTTCCACAAGCAGTATCCTTCTGTTGGCATAACCAGGATTCTGGATCCAACCCAATAAATTAAAGCATTATACTGATTATATTAAATCATAGAATCATAGAACAGTAGAGTTGGAAAGTGCCTATAAATTCATCAAGTCCATTCCCCTGCTCAATGTAGGAATCCACCTTAAAGCATCCCTGACAGATGCTTGTCCAGCTACCTCTTGAATGCCTCTAGTTTGGGAGAGTCCATGACCACCCTAGGTCATTGGTTTCATTGTTGTATTGCTCTAACAGTCAGGAAGTTTTTCCAGATGTCCAGCCAGAATCTGGCTTCCTGTAACTTGAGCCCATTATTCTGTGTCCTGCACTCTGGGATGATCGAGAAGTCTCCTCTGTGTGACAACCTTTCAAGTATTTGAAGAGTGCTATCATGTCTCCCCTCAATCCTCTTTCTCCAGGCTAAACATGCTCAGCATTGATGATATTTTTTACTAACATGGGGGACCTTTTTGTTTTTCTGCCTGGTACCAAATAACTTGGGCTGCATCTCTGCAAAGGCAAGGCTGTCTTGTAATCCCTGGTAAAATGAATGGTGGTTGCAGCACAATTTTTGGTAGCAAATGTGGATCTGCAGACTTAGAATTCATCCCAGGCCCGAATGCTTGTTCACCACAAAGGGTCATTTCCAAAGTTTACACTAGCAGAAAAAATAGGAAGAATTGGCATTGTTCTGCAAGCAGTTGCACGATTACCGCAAACAGGACCTGGCTTAGTGTAATGCCTTGTGAAATGGCATGTGGAACAGCTTGTGAAACTTCTTGAGAAGAACAGATTGCCGTAGGATCCACGCTGCTGCTGCTGCTTATAAAAAGCTTTGTGCAATTGTAGGGATGTCAGAGAAATCCACCATGGAATCAAATGAGTTCAGATTTCTATGAATCAGACCTACAAATACCACAGTGGAATGGCTTTTCCCAATCATATTGATTTTGTGGACTTGTAGACCTTTAAATAATAATAAAAAACTTTCCACAATTTTTTGCAAATGTGATTCAAGAATATATATATATATATATATAGGCTGAAAATGCACATTTCCCCCTAGGCGGAAGTATGAAAATGTGCATTTGGGGGTGATTTGCACATGGGGGTGATTTACACAATTACAATAAATTGGGAAAAAAAATCAATTCCATCAATGAGCAGATAACGGAATGAAAGGTACCTGTGAATCCGCGAACACAGACGGAACGGATTTTACAAAATTTGTACATCCCTAAACAAGGATGAGCAAAATATTGGATGCATTGGATACCTGTGTAAGGGTGAAAACAGGGTTTCTGCAAGTGGTCGAAGTTTTGTGCTAGCAGAACAGCACTATAGGATGTAACCCATACTAACTTCTGCTAGAAGTGGAGATTGGTATGTTCAAATGAATCTGCATTGATCAAATGCCACAAAGAGAGCTTTCATATCAAATAACAGACACAAAGCTTTTCAATATAGTTTGCTCATGCATTCAGCGTGTTGAGTCATGAAGTGGGAAGAAATCAAATCGTGTATTGTATAATCATGTGTCACCGCTCTATATGAAGTCAGTTGCTCTACTGATGAAGTGGGTGTTGAATTATAGGATTCAGAGAAGAATTACACATTAACCTCAAGAAATCTGGGTTTCCTGAGAAACATGAATATTGGGACAGAATACAGCCTGCAGGAATGGATACAGTGCTTAAGTCTTCCCCTATCCACAACCTGACCCTGCACTTCCTCCCTAGGCTATTTTGATTTTTGTCATCTCCCACCCACAGCATGCCATCATTGCAACCCTGGATACGAACAAGAGATCACGTTCACCAAAAACATTGGGTAATTCCCATACTCACGTTCACGCTCAGAAAAAAATGTGAATTTTTACTCATGTGTGCTTTTAAAAGTGCACACTTTTAAAAATTCACATTTTTACATAGCACTCTGCACATTTTGGGGGCACCCTTTTGAAAATGCATATCTTTCCCATTCCTACACAAATGAACCTTGGAAACAGGACAAGACTAGCTTCAAATTGGAGTTCGGAGAAAGTGGGCGATCATGAAAATTGCTTCCTTGCCCTTTTGTGTTACCTTTAATACATCGCATGCAGCTACCTCTGTCCTTTTTTCTGACTGAAAGGTAAGCGTAGCAGGCCGAATCCTGATTGGGACCCTACTTTGCATTGTAGGGGACTTTAAGCTTTTGCTCCCCCTTATGGTTCCTACACACATTGGCCATCTACCGCCATAATTTGCATGAAGGGGGGACACCTCGATTTTGTTCAAATGGGACTTTTGTTCCAAAGCAAATTGCAAGTTTGTATGTGTGGCCAATCTAGATTGGGATCAATGTGAAGGCAAAGAGTTTAAGCCCCACCCACCCATCCCCACTAGGGCTTCCCCAGTAAGGTCCAAAAAACAGATCAGGTCCTTTGCGATGGATGGGCCATGGCTCAATGAGGGGACTATTGCTCAGTGGAAATGTACATGCTTTGTATGTGGAAGGTCACGGGTTTAATCCCCAACATCTCCTGGTAGTGCTAGGAATGGATTCTGCCTGAAATCTGGAGAGCCGCTGCCAGTCAGTGTTGACAATACTGGGCTAGATAGATTAATGGTCTGACTCAGTATAAGGCAGCTTCTTATTTCCCTATGTTCCTGTGCTTACATTCAGCTCAGAAGGAAGAACAGATGTAGCTGCATGCTATGTTATTGCGTTCTAAATTGAGAAATAAGCCTCTCCTTGGGGAGAAAGTGAGCAGAGATAGTGATGGGTGAATCAGCACAATACGAGCTCACCCGAATTATCTGAATTCCATCTCAGAGCTCAAGTCTATATCAGATGACACACTTTGTCTTTTTTTGCACAATAAATGCATATTTTTCCCAAATGTGCACATCAGTTGTTTGCATCGTGCAAAATGTACACTTCTCCCATTGATTAAAGCATTTTTGGGCACATTTTTCAAAAGTGTGCATTTTTTTCATGCACATTTTTCATATGTACGCATGCTGTGGAACACGTGTTTTTCCAGGAATCGCATCATAGGCTTGGGAACGTATGGACTTTGGGTCAATCATGATAGAAAATGAACCAAAATTAATGTCCCCCAAATCTCTAGCAGGGGAAAGGCTAAGCATGCCCTAATATGTAGTTCTGCCCTCAGTGAGAGTATTTTGGACAAAGTGATGAAGAATTTCAGTTTGACTTTGGCTGCTCAGATGTGCACATAAACAACATTTTTACACTACCCAATTTAATTTCAGTTTTATGAGCATATTAAATGCAAATTATGTTTGCATTACCTCCAAAGTGCTTAAAACACCTCAGATTGTATATTGTACTAGGATATTTAGAAGGGCGGTGCACAGAGTTTTAAAATGGCAAAATATATTGTGGAATCATATTTTTAGCAAGCTGAGTAAGGATGTGGGTGTTGAAGTGATAATATCACACACTGTCAGAGCAGGAAAAGGTGGCCTAGAAAATGAACATGTAGGGGTTGAGTAAAACAATAGAGAAAAAAACAATGAGAACAACTGTCAAAGATTTTTAAGTTAATCTTCCAAGGGTTTTGTGGGTGTTAAATTTTGTGGCTTCTATAATTACCATTATGCTCTTATAATAAATATTGGAGCTAAAATTAATGGGAGTGCTAAACACAGAAGTGATGTAGTTAAGATATTCCTTCTTGTCTGACTCACAATTCTTGCTTGTGTCTCATCCGAAATGAAAACGACATGGATGTGATTAGTGTTGGAAATGCCTAGGCAGAAATGAGGGTCCCATTCAAGCGCCCTCCCCTCACACAATTACAATCAAGTGGGGGGAATGGGGATGTCATGGGCACCAGATTGGGTCCGGGAGTCCAGTGGACTGTCTCACATTTACCCCCCCGGACTCAGTCAGGTGTCTGAGGCACGTTCGCAAGCTCATGGGTCGAGCGCCACATGGCCCAACGACCACCTGGCGGCCGTCTGCACACATGGCTGGGGGACTGAGAGAGGGGGAGGGAGCAGCCGTAGTAACCAAGACGGCCGCAGGAACTTTCAGCTGCGCAAGCACCGGAGTTGCAGCATGTTGTGTGTGGAGCACCGCCTACCTAACGCATGGTCAGTACACTATTTCCCCCTCTGTTGCCTAATGTGTCAGCCCGTGTGTCAGCAGGGCCAAATGGTAGGGACAGGGACAAGTGTCCCACGAGTCAGACCCAAGTGAGTTCGCCCATCCCTAACTGGGTGCGTGCTTGCTGGACCCAGCTCCATGCTCTCAGTGAACCTGCCCCACACCACTCATGCATTCTGGGTTTGGCGGGAGGTCTGTAGCAGGGAGCCTGTTATACATGGGTAGGCCCCACACATCACTTAGAGCCCTGATTGTGCCTTCCCCCACATGGTGTCTTTCAGATGTGCTGCACTTTAACTCCCCCATCAGCTCCAGCCCACAGTCAAACATGCTGGAGGCTGTAGTCCTAAACATCTGCAGAACACCAGGTATGGGAAGATGACCTGAGGAGTCTACATATTGTGAAGGTTCCTTGCTTCGGAACTCTCCCCATCCCTCAAAGGGAATGCAGCCATGTTCTCCTTCTCGCATGATGATAATCCTGTGAGTCAGACAGCCTACTCTTCAACAGCAACTGGGATGTGTTGTAACAGGTGGCTATCCTGGTCAAGTTGCTCAATGTGTGGATGTTGTATGTTTTGTGTGTGTGTGTGTGTGTAGAGGGTTGTCAGGGAATCTATGCGATGCTTGGGATGAGGCCCCTTTCAACCCACGCACCCCCTTCATGTGAGTAACATGCGCATACCAACTCTGCTCAGCTGTAGCTCTTCAGGTGTTCACATGAGGGGGCATCTTCCAGGACTGGGGCAGACATTGGAAGCTGGATAAAAGTATCTATAAAGGTTCAAAATAGAGGTTCGACAAGAGACCCCAGTCTAGCAACAAACATCTGTTGATGGAGTGCCAGGGTGAAAACATATAGTTGATGGAGTGCCAGGTTCCCAGCTGATGCATTGGTCTCTTTGGCATTTTTTTTCTGTCCTGAAAGGCTAAGACTGACCAAGTTCTATTCAAAATCCTAATCAACCATTCATAACCTGTCCATACTATGGCTATGTTAATATGAAGTATAATCTTGAAGATACTGGATTTAGAGTAACTTCCATATAGGTAAATTCAGTAAAGGATAAAATGTCTCTCCACAAATGCACAGGTGTGGATTAACACAGAATCAGAGGGGTGTGTGTGTGTGTGTTTATGGGGGGGAATGGTTTAAGGGGGGAATTAAAAATTCCTACAAAATCAACGGATGAAGGGATCTGCTTCAAACTTGGCACACATAAAGCCCTACTTATGAGCTATCATGGTGCCAAGTTTCATCTCTTTATCTTTAAAAATCACAGTGGTGTTTAAAAAAAATATTTTTAAAACCTCAAACTTTAAAAAAAATCCTAAAAAGCAAGGGATGACGGGATCTGCTTCAAACTTAGCATGTCTAAAGCCCTACTTAAAAGCACTATCATCATGCCAAGTTTCATCAGTATATTTGTAAAAATTGTATATAAAAAATAAGCATTCATGTTTTCCATAGACTATAGTGGAACAGCTGACAGTCAAACTTGTGACAGCTGAGCTGTCAAACATTTAAAAAATCCTTAAAAAATCAAGGGATGAAGGGATCTGCATCAAATTTGGCATGTCTAAAGCCCTGCTTGGGAGCTATACTCATGCCAAGTTTCATCTCTTTAACTATTGGAAATATGAGCATTTTTGTTAATTGCCATAGGCTACAATGAGCAGTTACTTGAAAAAGGAGCAGTTTTCTGGCGGGTAATCCATTGGGGCGGACAGATGGGCCCACTCCGGAAATTGGAATGAAGAATTGCATCAATGGAACTCTGCCCAAAATTTCAGGGCAGGGAATACCCACTCTGCACATCTCTAATAAATACACATATAAATTCTCAAATTCCCAGACAGTTAAATGTCCACAAAATATAACTGTTTGAGAGACCATTTTCAACAAATTTTGCCTTCATCAGAGGGTGCCTATAGAGTAATTTGTCTTTGAACTAACATGGAAAAAATCTGTATAGTCAAGAAAGCAGTGGCAGAATGTGTCAAGAGTGATGACAACATGAGAAATGAAAGCTGACAATTGTTCTATGTAAGGAAATTGAATATGTATACCCCTATACAGTGTAATCAAATTATGCCATTTTGTAAGAGTAGATTTATTGCTTTCTTTTCTTCCTACTCTGTATTTGGACTGTAAGCTCCATTGAGCTATTTTAACTGGAGAATGATGTGTGTTTACAGATATTATTGTTTGTCAAAGGTGTTTTTTTGGTTTTTTTTAAAGAAAAGAGTAAGAAAGAAAGACAATTAAAGAAATGCAATTATGTTAATTGGAATGTTGCCTAGAACAATATTTGCCATAGAGGAGAACTTCCTATTCATACACACACATGGGGGGTTGGGGGGGGGGTTGAACCAATCACATTATCTACTCTAAATTAAATAATTAGCAGTTATACTAATAAGGAAAAAAACTTTTCAAATTCAAATTAGATAGTTACTAAATTTTATTAACTGAAATCTTTGCACAGATTCAAACATTGGGCTATGATTGTGTATACTTACATCTTGAGATCCACTAAATGAATGGAAAATAACTAGGCATACAAGTGCATTCCAATTGCACTTGAAGCCATTCAAAGCAAGTGGAAAGGGATGAAACACTCATTTCCGGAACAAAGCAGGGCAGAGGAGCTTGCAAAAGACAGCTCTGCAGACACGTCCTGTTCCAGAAACAAGTGTTTCTGCTTGTTTTCTGCTATAATTTTAAAACGTGTCCATTCCTGTTGCACAAGTGTTAGGTCCTGTGGCTGTAAAAGAACTATTCAGGACGTAATGTCAGTATCGGATGTTACCCAAAGAGCTAAAGAATAGCTTCGTCAAGTTCTTGGTAGATCACAAGTAGGGATTTATGAGAAATTTGTGTCAGTTCTTTTTTTTTGACAGGATTTACCCAGTTCTCACCTTCCAGATGTAACACAGATTTAGACATAAATCTATGGTCGGAGTCCATACATTTCTAAGCTTCCAATCTCATTTGTGGACTGAAAAAAATGTGTCCTCAAAATTCACACGAGAAGTTGCATACTTTTGAAAAAATGCACACAAATACACTTCAATCAATGGGACAGGAATGAGTACATTTCAAAGATGTACACAGTTGATGTGTACATTTGGAAAAATAAGCACAAAAACACACACGGATTTGTTTGTAAAAAGATGGAATTGGGAGAACTTTGGTGAGCTCAAGTTTTGCTGGTGAGCACATCCCTGAAAACATGCATTTTAAAAGTGTACAATATTTGAACAAACACATTTTGCGAAGGTGATCGCAAGGTCAGGAATATGTGGGCTTTGCCCGAAAGTATATATATTTATGCTCGTGTTTGGGAGGGGAGGTGCAAACATGGCAAGCTTTGAAGTTTAAAAAACAGAAACAAATATTCTCATACACCCTTTATTCAACAACAGGCTATGCAGAACGAACTACATAAACAAATGGGATCTACATACATAGTTTCCTACTTTAACTGTCAGGGGCTGTACACACCCAGCGTTCTCAAAAACTGAAATACCAGCAGCAATTGTCTGTTCTGTATATAACACATACACACACATACACACACACACACAAACACACACACACACACACACAAAGGTCTACACACAGGAATGTCATCTTAGGTGCATTGGATGCACTTTGTTGGACTCAAGTAAAAAAGGGCCCTATCCAAACTGGGACAACGTACACTGTATTGTTAGTAGCATGTCTAGGGTTGTATCCAGCCACTGAAGCAATAGGCTAGATTTTGAGTTGCAAGACTCCAAAGCTCAACGCTAACTAACCCCTCTATTCTTTTTTTTATATCTATGTTTTTAACAAAGTTTTACTTTCAGATGCTAAAGATGTTAATCTTTAATAGGATTGGGAAGAAGAGACACTTAAACAATGATGTTGATATTAGGGATGTGCACGCCCGAAAATATCGTATTTTATCATTATCGTAATTTTTGGAGCAAAAAAATTATCATCTCCAATAATATCGTAGGTGAACCGTATCATCTTCATGATAATTATTGGCATTACGATATTTAATTTGCAGCCCCATTGTGCCCTATAGAGCTGATTTTTTAAAAGAAAAAAATGTCTATAACTTCTGTATTTTCAAAGTTACAAGCCTGAAACTTGGTCATAATGCTTATGGGGTATGCCTATGTATGTGTATGAAATTTGAGATTGATCCATCCAACCCTCAATTTTATATGAATTTATTAAAGATCGTTTCAGTTCTGACAGGTCAAAAGTTGCATGATCCTTCAAAAATTCATATAAAATACAGCAGTGGAGGGATTGATCTGATATTTGGCACATATGTGTAGCAACATGTGCTAGACATGTGTATGAAATTTGAGATCGATCCCTCCAAACCTCAATTTTATATGAATTTATTAAAGATCCTGCAACTTTTTGACAGATCTGAATGAACGCACGTGGCAAGCTGTCATTATGACCTGTCAGAACTTAAACGATCTTTAATAAATTTGTATAAAATTGAGGGTTGGAGGGATCGATATCAAATTTCATACACATACTTAGGCATACCCCATAAGCCCTGTGACCAAGTTTCAAGCCACTAACTTTGAAAATACAGAAGTTATAGGTTTATTTATATGGCAGTCTGATAATCTGATATAATCGGGCTGAAAATTATCGTCTCCGATTATTATCGCAGGAAGTTGTATCATATCGTTGTTGTTAATCATATGCACAATAAAGAACATATTGTATCATTATCTGACATTTTAATGGTACGATACACATCCCTAGTTGATATCCAGAGCAATCCATGACAGTTTGTTTTGCAATTTGCAATTGCATGAGATTGCATAATCTTTCAAACAATGGGAGTGTAAACATTGAGTAAAGCTGCAGTCCTATGCATGTTTAGACAGAAAGTCCCAACTCTCAAATTCTGAGGGTTGTAGGATTTTTTTCTGCCTAAACATGCATGAAATTGTGGCCTAAATGTACTAAAAGTCCTAAGTCTACTTAATTTTATGAATGGCCTGTAGGTGGCATAGAAACCCTTAGGAGACAACATTCTGCTAGTGAGGTGGGATGTGTTTGCATAGATTTCAAGACAGGATTCATTTGCATGGCAATATCGAGTTTCAAATGGGGTTAAATACCTAGGGGATTGGGAATGTGATATTGCTTCACTGTGCTGTTTGAAACGTTTGCAATCCATGCTGCCTGGGGATGATTGCGGTTGTAGTCCAAGGTGTCCAGAGGACACCAGCTTGGGGAAAGCTGCTCTAGATCACTGCATGACTCACCGAGCTTCATGCCGTAGGTGAGCTGACCACATGTCTCTGTAACATCACCCTCCTTTAGGAGAGCTGATCCTGAACTGCATCATCAGCATAACTTAAACCAAGTTGTGTTCCACATGTTGCCTAGTGGGCCTTTAAGTGTTTTTATTGGTGTTTTATTGGTATTTTAATGATGTATTTGGTTTTATGTGTTTTTAATCAGTTTTGTATTTTGTGTTTGATGTTGTTCCCCGCCTCGATCCGTTGGGAGAGGCGGGTGATAAATAAATATATTATTATTATTATTATTATTATTATTATTATTATTAAAGCAGAGGTGCCATGATTAACAAAATTGAAAATGATAGCAATGATGAATAATAATTCATCCCCTTCACTATTTATCTATGCTTTTATAAGGATGGGAAGCACCCGGGACAAATAAAAGCAGGCAGCAGTGTAGAGGCTAATCTGAGTCAGCCCAAACAGCAAGATACTTTGCAACACCTCACAGCATTACAGGGCCAATAAGCTACTGAAACTAGGGCTGTGCACAGATCCGGATCCCGAGTCTGGAGATGATCATGCTGATCCAGGCCTCCCAGATCTGGATAAAGAATGGATCGTATCAGGACCGGATCAGACCGGATCCACAATCTGGACTGATTCAGATCCAGTCACAGCACTCCCTCCCGCTCTCCCCCTACCTCCCCCCATTCTTCCTGTTGTGAACTTGCCCATCCCCCAGGCTTCTGCTCATGAACTTAGGCAAACTGACAAGACACTCCAGACTGTGAGGCACCCACTGCAACCAGCAAATGCAGCACTCTAATTGGTTAGAGCACCACATTTGCTGGTCGCGGCAGGTGACGTTATCTCCCAATGTGAGTGGGAAATGCGGCGGCACACAGTGAAGTGAGAGGATGACAGCAGGACGCCACGGGGGAGGCAGCAGGTAAGCAGGGAGAGTGGGGGAGGGAGGGGGAGTGCGGGAGGGAGTGCTGTGCATGGATCCAGATTGGATCCAGATCCTTGTTGGATCGGATCAGGTCTGATCCAATCTGAGTCGGATCAAGCCCGATCCCAGTCGGATCAGGCCCGATCCGTACCTGACAGATCGGGATCCGGATCAGATCGGGGTGTCCGTGCACAGCCCTAACAGAAACTGCTTCTGATATACTAGTGCAATATAATAGACTGGGTAATAAAAAAGCACCTTTTGCTTCTGTGCAAGAGACTGAAGGGGAAGCTTTGAGTTATAAAAGTTGCATGATGCTACAAAGGAAGCCTCCAGGCAAATGCCAGAACTTTCCTGGCAAGAGAATAATGAGGAACAAGCAAATATCACGGTTTCTGTTGGCTGAAATGAGCTTTTTTTCCTGACAAACTTAAAAAGAAGAAGAGAGAGTTACCATTTTTTGTGTGCACCAGCCTTTCAGAGTGTTTTCTCCTTGAGAACACAATGCCATGGACAATCTGTCAAAAAAAAGAAACCTTGGTTTGAGATTTGGGTTGTTTTCTGACCTATTTTTTTCTGACACATTCAGTCCCTTAGGAATGATCGTTCTGATTTAGCAAAGGCATAAGTAATTCATTTACTTATATTTTAAAGATCATAGACAATAATTAGACCCAGGGGGCATGTGCCTTTACTGTGGAAAAACATTGACCAGCTCCCACTGGCAATGAGGAATTTGGTTATTTGATTTGAAATGACAATTACAATAGATGTGTAGTATATCACCATATCTTTAATGTGTGTGTGTGTGTGTGTGTGTGTGTGAGAGAGAGAGAGAGAGAGAGAGAGATACACACACACTTATTGATTCAGAGTATAGAATTATTTATATTTTGTGTTTTTAAACTGCCCAATGATAAGCGTTCCCTGAGCAGATTAGAATTCCCTTTCCCAACAGTCCTAATACATGCCATTTTTTTCCATGCTGGTAGCAGCAGTGAGGAAAAGGCAATCTGTATCAGGATCACTGGGGGAGAAGGTGGAGGGAAGGCCCCACACTCCCTCTGCTAGAGATCCAGATTGTTCTTTCCTCGCGGTTGCTAGTAGCAAGGGAAGACTGACCTGTATCATAATCACTGGGATCCATGTGCAGTACCTGGCCCCTGAACCAGCATCACATGCGGCCCTTCGAGCCAAAGAGGTTGTGCACCCCTGCTCTAAAATGACATGTGAGGGGGTTGCGGGCTAGCCACCTACACAACCTGTTGTCAGCAAGCACATACACACAGAGGGGGCTGGTGAGGCTGTGAATGTGCTCTGGGTTTCAGGCAGAACTCTAAAGGAGCTATCCAACGTGCTGAAGCCACCCACCCCAAAATAAGTTTCTGACTGGTTGTGACTGAAATCTGGGGCAGATTCACAGATTCCCACTGACTAGTGATAGACAAACTCACCTGGGTCTGGGAGCATCATCAGACAAGCATTTTATTGCAAGCTTGTTACTGGGCATTCTTTAATTCTTTTGGGTCCTATACACAATGTCTTCTGTATCCCACATTAGCCTTTTAGCCATCTTCACTCCACAAAAGCAGACCCCAGTAAAACTGATTTATTTTTGAGACAGAACTTGCTGCTATCTCCTTCTGTGTGCAGGAGAAGCAGCAGGGTCAAAACGGCCCACTGAATGGGCCACATACATGTTGTTTACTTCCTCTTTCAATAGAGGAAATAATGAGGGACAAACACACAGGTGGAGAAGCAACAGTAAGCAAACACAATTTTCTCTGTGTGATGACGCTCTAGGTTTGGCAAGCGCTCAATGACCTGTCTCCCCTGCCCACCCCAGGTTGTGGCACCGTGCGAGATTCCCCTGGCCTCATCGAGCACCTGACAAGGGCACAGGCCTGTCTACGGCTCCAGTGTGAGCTGCCTTTTTACACAAAATGGTGGCCCGGCCTCTTTCGGGAAAGGACTGCTGCATAAAGGAGCCTTTGACACAACATTGACTTTCTGGAAAAGGCAGAGCCACCATTTTGTGCAAAATGGCAGCTTGCAATGAGGTGGCTCACGGGATCCCCTTGCACTTGTCTGTCAGCACCCCATGGCTCAGTGAGCGGGGCCCAGGAAGCCAAGTGGGGTGGGCAGTCTGTCAGTTTCCTAGACCTGAGCAGATCCTCTCTACATCCCTACCACTGATATTGTAACCATCAGCCTCCACTGCATACATCTGTTTTCATATGTGCTGAATGTGTAACCAACAGGAGGCACAGCTGATCCATGCATGATCCTTCTCTCTCCAACTCAATAACTTCCACCTCCATCCATATTCCCAGTAAGAAGACATATGGTAATCAAAATAGTAGCAAAGCAGTGATTGATGCAAACAAGCATAAACTAAGTAAGCAAGTGGGATTTTGGAGAAATATTTACCCTCTTTTAATATTAAATTGCGAATAACCATCAGAGCCCTACTAAATTCCCATTACCTTAAATGAGGTCGCTATTAAAGGCTGAATGAGCAAGTTTGAAAAATTCTCTGTCGCCATCCTGTTTCATAAAGATATGGTTTCAGACTTAATTACTTAAAAGTGGCACTTCAGAATGGAATTTTAAAAAACAGGATAACTTCCTTTTATAAATTACCTGTTTTATTTCCCCCCTTTAATCCTCTTTCAAAATCCTGTTCCCATATACTTAATTGAGAAAAAAGCTTTTCCCTACTTTTGTATTTTTTTAATTCCTCAACTTAATAGCAAACCTAATTCAAATGTAAAACTCCAATGGCACTGGATGATGAAAATATCAACATGACAATGTTGATATGGAACTCAGTAGCTAAAACCAATTAATAAGGTGACATATTTTTAAACCTTTTTGTTATAGTTTCTAACAATCTATATGGGAGGAGGGAGACAAAATACATGCATTTTCATTTTAAAGTAAAAACTACGGGTCTTCTAGAAGTTGTGGCCATGGAGAAATGTCAAATGATAAAAAATAATGAAAGCTGATTTACATATTACGAAAATGGGTAGAGTGTTGTGCTGTATGCTATATTAGTAAGAACTTTTGCTTAGCACCCACAGTTGGAAGTTGCAAATTTCATCCGTGGGGAAAAAATGACTTTAGGAAAAAAAATAATAATGAGGGAAAGCTGTTCATTTTTTTCACTCTAACTACTGTTTCCTTTTACTACCCATTTTACCCTCCCTAAAGGCAAGATTTATTCCTTGATTTTACATTTCCATCCCAGGAGAGCAACATCCATGGCCAGATATGCAGAATAGACAAGTAACACAACAACAAAATCCATGAAATTATGCAGATTTTAAACAGGATGAGGGCCTACCTTCCTGCCTTTGTTTTTTGCATTTTCAGCATTTGGTATAATGATTTCCAGCATTTTGGTTTAATGATACTGTGTGTGATTCACCATCCTCTCACCTTGAGATGCACCACCAGGTGTTCAGCAAGAACGACTTTTGCTGTTTGCTAGAAACAGTAACGTTTGGAGGGTTGGACACAAAGAAAGACAGCTTTTATTTTACAAATTATTGGGGTTCTTCGACAGATGACGGTGAATTCCACAGACCTGGGGATTTGGGCTGGAGCTTGGGAGTCTGCCTGCCACGGATGCATTTGGAGTCTTTAGACTGTTCCGACATCATCATCATCATCATCATCATCATCATCATCATAATTTATTACCCGCATCTCCCTCCGGATTGAGGTGGGGAACAACAACAAACACAAAATACACAAAACTGATTAAAAGCACATAAAACCAATACATCATTAAAATACCAATAAAACACCAATAAAAACACATGGATGTGGATTGGGCTTCGGTTAAGGATGTTGGAGGAATCCATTAGGTGAGTGGGTGACGCTTGCTGCGCATTCGTCAGCTTGCCCTCCCCCCCGACTTCATCTTGTTTACCTGCAATCCGGCCTGACAACAGACAAGGATCATATACAGACAGAAATTATATATATATATATATATATATATATATAACATGGCATATTCCACGGTGACGCATTCAGCACTCTATGGTTTTGCCTTTGTCTCAATCCACTATCTATCCAACACCCTTAACAATACCACATATGGCATTGACATAAAACACCAAAAACAAGCAAAGCACAGAATTAATCATCTCATGTACATGGATGATATTAAAATCTATGCTTCAACCTTGACACAGATAAAAGGCCTCCTGCAAATCACTGAGGAACTGACAACAGACATGAAAATGGAATTCGGGATGGGGAAATGCAAGATGCTACACATAGAAAGAGGAAAATAGAAAGAAGAAGAAACAGCAGAAACACTAAATAATGAAATATTAGATAACATGGAAGAAAATGAAACATACAAATACTTAGAATTCCAACAAAACACAACAATCAATCATTCCACAGTAAAAACTCAACTAAGAATGCAATATAAAACTCGCCTATCACGAATTCTAAAATCTAAACTCAACTTGAAAAACATTTTCAAAGCCATCAGCACCTACGCAATATCTATTCTCACATCCTCATTCAGAATCATACACTGGTCACACGCTGAACTTGAAGAAATGAACAGACTCAATTGCACCGAACTCACAAAACATCGTATGTTCCTTCCCAACTCAGGCATTGAAAGAACAACAATCAGCAGGAAAGAAGGAGGAAGAGGTCTGTTGGACATTAACACAGTGCATGCTAAACAGATAAAATCACTCAGAGAATTCTTCCACACCAATAACACCCCCATTCATAAAGCCATAGTAAAAGCACATTAAAAACTACACCCCGCTCAACCTAGCACTACAAAACAAAGACCAAACACAACCACTCACACTCGCAGAGAAAAAATAAAAATGGGCACAAAAAGCACTCCATGGGAAGCACTACAACATCATACAGAACCCACAAATAAACAAAGAACAATCGTACAAATAGCTCAGGAAGGGTGAGCTATTTCCAGAAACCGAAAGATTCCTAATTGCTATACAGGATCAAGTTATAGCCACCAAGAACTACCAAAATACATCATAAAAGATAACAGTGTAACAACAGATCTATGCAGGAAATGCCATCAGTTCCAAGAAACAATAGACCATATAACAGGAGGATGTAAAATTCTGGCAGGAATGGACTATACAGACAGACACAATACAGCTGCCAAAATAATTTACCAACAACTGGCCATCAAATTCAACCTTATCAAACAACCTACACCATACTATACATCCTCACCTGAAATAATCTCGGGAAATGCAGATCATAAAATATACTGGGACAGAACAATTCATACTGACAAAACAATACCCTGCAACCGACCAGACATAACGGTCATAGACAAAAAAGAAAAACACACATAACTCATCGACATAGCAATACTGAATGACAAAAATGTTGTTGAAAAGGAAGAAGAAAAGAAAGAAATATATACACCACTGGCCATGGAAGTCAAAGAACTATGGCAACAGGAAAAGGTCACAATTATTCCTTTAGTCACCTCAGTCACCGGCATCACATCAAAAAACTGTACAGAAAACCTTCAGAAACTGGGCCTACCAAAATACATCCACACCAACATTCAGAAAGCAGTCATTCTTAAAACGTGCTCAATTGTCAGGAAATTCCTCAATCTGTAAAAGACAGCATGACTTGGCAAAGCCCGTCATGTCTGTCTAGAAAAACCGCCACAAACGAGAAAGAGATGAATAATTATAATAATATCTCAGACTCTCACATCATGGCATATTGCAATAATTGCATCACCTTGCAGTTTACTGGCCCAATCAACACCATAGCCTGGGTGACCTTTCCAAGCATCCTGTGGGTAGAGAACATCTTCCTGAGCATTTTGGTGTAAGGAATATTTTTTATTACAGTTTGAGTTTGTGAAGGTAAAGCTTCAAAATGCCTGGCATTTGGCATGCTGTTTGAAAGCACTGCTGAGTGATTCTGTCCTGCTTCCTTTTGAGTAATTATGTAGGGACTTGTCCTCCTTACTTCTTAGTAGGCTTAAAATCAGTAGGAATCCCATGTTGACTCTACCCACTCTGCCAGTGGTCACACTCCCTTCCCACGGGTGGAATGGGGTCTCAAATACCTTCCGAGATTGGAATTTGGCTCTTGGAATAATAATAATAATAATAATTCCCCATTCCTGTTTTAAACCATATATTTCCTAGGCTATAAGAAATCCTAATGTCTTGCTTTCCGTCTAATGGGCCCATTCAAAAAGCCACTTATTTCTCAATGATGTTTTGACTGCACTCTTTATTATCTAAAAGTCTCTTAATTACACTGACAAGCTGAAATAGATAATCTACTTCTTAAATGTGATTATGTTTTATTTATCAGCAGTTTCCCCCCCCCCCCCTCACCTGGGGGTATGCTTAATTGCATGAATTGCTAAGTGCCTGATTTTCAAAGAATTCTGCTGGAGCACACTCTGTTGGAGAAAATGGTGAATAGATCTTTTAGGATAAAGTTATGTCACTCCAGTCAACAAACTGGAATACTTGCATTTAATTCTGTGTTGCCCCCTTCTCTTCAATGGGAGCAAGGCAATTTGCATATAGCTACATTGTTTTGTTGCTACACACACAGGTCCAGCAGGGATCTAAAAAATTGTTGATGTTATTGCTTGCAGGCCTGAGACCTTTGCTGGTGTTCATACAATGATCTGAATCTCTATTGGCCAGCCCTGTTCTAGGAGCCAGCCCAGCTGAACTCTTGGTGACGCGCACTTGCCAGGGCCTCCGGAAAGTGTTCAAATCCCCCGGCACACCGTTAGCATGTTCGGGGGAATTGTACACTTTCTGGGACCCTTGGAAAGCACACTTTGCCTCCCTCCCACCGCACCAATTGTGGCCTCAAAGGCCATCTTAATCCAAGAGGGCCTTTAAAGCCACAATCGGCATGACGGGGGTGGACGTGATGTCTCCAAGGTTGGGGAAATTGTGTATTTTTCTCCTCCACTAATGGTGGTGCCCTGTTTGTAGGGTCTTTAAGGCCCCCATTTCCCCCCGCTGCATTAATCATGGCCACCATTAAAGCAGCGGAGGAAAGGACAAAGGGCTTGTGCAAGGTCTGGGCGGAACCGCCTGGACCTGTGCCCGCTTTGCTCTGCAACCAGCGATGGGGGTAACAATCTGTTGGAGCTGCACTCACGGGCCCATGTGGATTTTTGCCCCATCCCTTGACATGTCCCACTTTTTTTCCTCTTGCAAGGATCTCAAGGCAGCTTATATGATCCTCCTCCTCTACATTTTATCCTTACAACAACCAAAGATACTCAGTGAGCTTCATGGCCAAATTGGGATTCGAACTGAGAGCTCCATCACACCAGTGATTTAGTGCCCTCTCGCCATGCTCAGTGCGTGGATTTGCAGTATGGTACTCACATGATGCTGTGCCTATCCTGCTGACACCCCACCTCTTCCCCAGCTTTTCCTAGAACACTAAAAGTCTGGCTTATTTCCCCTAAGAGCATTTAATGCATCTTAAGCCTCCATGTAGTTTTAAAGAAACTGGAGGCTTGAATGGATTGCATCAGGTCCTGGCAGGGAAAAGTGATCTCTCCCAACAGCTGGCTCCAAGCCTCAATATAAAACCCAAACCTTGCATCCCAGGCTCGAAAGTGGTTTTAAAATCATACAAGGCCTGTATGCAAAGACAGGATTGTACTCCCTCGATGCTCCCAAAGACTAAAGGGTTGTTCCATTTTTGCCTGGCAGAAAGGCGGCCTGGTTGAAGTACTCATCTGACAGGACCTGACTGGAGGGAGAAAGAGAAGGGGAGGAGTGGAGTGGAAGAGCAAAGGGCTGAAGGAGCAAAGGAGCAGCTATTCAGGTGAAAAGGATCATAAGCTTGACACGCTGGTAAAAAAATACAGAGGCAAACCAAGGGGGGAACTTAGGTGTGATGGAGGTCTGAATCTCCCAGGTCCCAGTCCAACACTCTAACCACTATATCACACTGGCTGTCACTGGATATGTGTTTTCCTTTAATACATAAGCTCATTCTGCATATATGAATTTCTGTGCATGTGTAATAACAAGGTGCATTTTGTCAGCTGTAGTTTTGAATAGGGGTGTGCACGGACCCCCCGGATCGGATCGGGACCCGGATCGGGACCTCCAATTTTGTCCCGGACCGGTTCGGACAAAATCGGAGGCCCCCCGGACCGGATCGAGTCCGATCCCGACCCAAAAATCGTACATTTTTGGATCGGCCGCCATTTTTTTCCCCATAGACTTGCATTGCAATGCAAGTCTATGAGGAAAAAATGGCGGCGGGTGGGTAAGGGGGGGCCTAACTCCCTCCCCCCCCGGGGCCGTCCGCTGTGGACGGCCCCGGCAGGTAAACCCCCTCCCCCGCGCTCCCTACCCCCCCTGGGGCCGCCCGCTTCCATCCGCTGGCGCCCGCGGGCGCCAGCGGATAGAAGCGGACAGCTCCGGGGGGGGTAAGCCCCCTTCCCCGCCACTGCTTACCTTCTCGGCCCGTCCGGCGCCGGCGGCTACTACCAGCGGGCTCCGCGGCCTACTCTCGAGTAGCGCGCCGGGTGATGACATCACCCGGCGCGCCATCCTAGAGCAGGCCGCGGAGCCTGCTGGGAGTAGTAGGCGCCGGCGCCGGACGGGAGCCGCCGGGCCGGAAAGGTAAGGGCCCCCCTCCCCCCTCCGCGCGCCCCCTCCTCCCCTCCACGCACCCCCTCCTTACCTTTCTGGCCCGGCGGCTCCCGTCCGGCGCCGGCGCCTACTACTTCCAGCAGGCTCCGCGGCCTGCTCTAGAGTAGCGCGCCGGGTGATGACATCACCCGGCGCGCCACCCTAGAGCAGGCCGCGGAGCCTGCTAGTAGTAGTAGGCGCCGGCGCCGGACGGGAGCCACCGGGCCGAGAAGGTAAGTGCCCCCCTCCTCCCCCCCCCGCTGTCCACTTTCATCGGCGGGCGCCCGCTGGCGCCCGCCAATGGAAGCGGCGGTGGGCGCCAGTGGGCGCCCGCCGATCCGCCGATCCGCCGAACCGGTTCGGAGCTTTTTCGGACCGGTTCGGATTGGATCGGCCGATCCAGCTGCGGGATCGGAAATCGGATAATTTATCCGATTTCCCACTGGACCGGACTCGGATCGTGGATCGGGTCCGATCCAGTGCACATCCCTAGTTTCGAATCACATAGTGCCATGAGACATCATGCATCACCATCTTATGTTCGCTCTTTCTGATTGGTTCTTTTCACATGGCCTGATGGTGATGTCATGCAATGTTACTCACCATTGACAATCACCAATATGAAGATGGACTGCATAAAGTCCTCCCCCAGCTCCTCACGGAGCTAGAGTAGCAATGCTGGCAAAGGAAGCACTTAACTGTTTCTGATAAGGTTCAGGGAGATCTATATGGGAGGACAACTGTAGTTTAGGTGTGGGGGGGAAATCTACTTTACTGTAGAAATAAATAACCCCCTTCGGAGACATGGAAGCATGTTTTGAACTGAAATTGGCTGAAAAACACAACGTGTTCGCCACCGGGGAGCATAGATCCAAGCAGTATATGCTGCATCGTGGAACATGGATCTATGTCCTGTTTGAAATTTATTCAGATTTTGTAAGGAACTTGTTCTGTTGCGGTTGCGGATGACTTTGTGCATTCCATCAAAAATAGTGATAACTATCTCAAACCTGCTGCATGTTCTGGGACATTCATTTTCAGAAAGGGATTCACATCAGAATCTACAAATCATGGATTTTTTCTGGTATCTGTCGTGCTCTGTTATCGAAGCACTTGGCATCCAACTTTGCAATGGCTCTTCCATTGGTGACATTAGATCCCAGATTGACAACTGGCACAGGATAAACTCTCAATCTGTTGAAACAATGTTTTCGCCCTCATCTCTCTGCACTGTACATTGAAGACATGCACCTCTGGAGAGGAAAGCAACATTGACAAGATGAGGGCAACGGGCAAGGTGAAAACACACACTTTGTGCTCCATCCATCCTGAAGCCAGAGAATGGCAACTTAATATTCCAACAGCAACTTTGTGATGGATCATTTAGAAGTAAAGGAAAAGAGACAATTTGCAAGTAGATTGTTTGCTCTGTTGCCATTAAGCAAGATTGAGTAGGATCAAGGAGTAAATGGAAAGATAATTCAAATCTTAGCTTTAAAACACTCCTCTGTATCGAGTACATTAACATGCAGTCGAGTTGCCAGCACAGTGTTTACTAGGTTGAAATCTTAAAGCAAGCTTGGGCGCTTCCCCTCAAGTGACACATCTGAATTTTTTTAAAATGCACCCAAAAGACACTCAATCACATTTCAATCAAATAAAGATGCATACATTCTTTCTTGCTATGGTTTGGCTTCATGGGTTACACATCCAAACTCTCTCCAGAGTTAGTGAGTGTCTCCTAGGGTTGTCAGAGGAATCCATCCAGGGAGTGGAGCTCACTGAGCTTTCATCCTCTCCCCTTCCTCCTCCCCCCACCCAGATTGTGGCTCATTTCCTGTATCTCATTTCCTACGTTGAGTCGGGATTTTCCACATTTAAAATTTGAGTAAATAGAAACGTGTGCAAATTGTGACTGCAGTATGCATAGTTTGCACACATTTCTATTTACAAAAATGAAAAAAAAAAGTTCCCAGATATTGGAAGGAAATGCAGTTCGGCTTGCAAATGTATGCTGAATCGAGGGGATTTGGCTAGCCCAAAAAGGAGCAGATTTCCCAGTACAGACATTCATAGTGTCTCATTAGGCCTTGGCTGCCCAGGTCATTCCCATGCAGGTCACTGTAGACACCTGTTTTGATGGCTCGACCAGGGCAGTGGAAGATCTCTGAGTGCCTGAGGTAGGGAAGACATGAGGGAGCGTTATCCACTGCTGAATGTTTTTGCTAGAGGGGGTCAGAGAGTGTGAAACACAGCTGTGAGGTGCTGCTGGGTAGGATAGTGAGCTGCCGAGGGGCAGCGCAAGCTGCTGCTACATGAATCCCCCTGCCCAGTACCACCAGTTGCCTTCCCCTCAAAACCTCGCTCTAAGAGATCCTTTTTCAGAGCACAGACAATATCCAGGTTCACCACCCTACCATGTGCCTTGCTCTGAGGAAGGATACCTCAGAGTGAGTAGTTTGGGCTGAGCAGGCTCTGTGCAGAGCTGTGATGGACACTCTCTTAACGTGGCCTTTGCTGCAGCAGGGGAGGTGGCCAGAGCAGCTCTCCAGGATGGCCACCCACTTCTGCAGCCTAGGGCAGATGGGCGGCCGTGGGAGCAGGGGCTCCTGGAGCTGCATGCGTAGGATCTGTAGGATCCACTGCCCTTCCAGAGCTGCCATAAATCGGCTGCCATGGTGCACACGGTCACTCACCAAACATCCACCTCCCAAGAGGGAAACTGGTGAGGCTAAAAGAAAAGAAGAACCAAAGGACAAGCTGAGCTGGGCTCTGAGCATTAAAACTAGGCTGACCATATGAAAAGGAGGCCAGGGCTCATGTAACTTTAACAGTTGTAGAGAAAAGGGAATTTCAGCCAGTGTCATTGGTATGCAATTAGTTCCTGGTGAAATTCCCTCTTCATCGCAACAGTTAAAGGTGCAGGCACTATACTAGAGTGACCATATACAAAAGAAGGCAGGGCCCAAGCAACTTTAACTGTTGTGATGAAGAGGGAATTTCACCAGGAACTAATTGCATACAAATGACACTGGCTGAAATTCCCTCTTCTCTACAACTGTTAAAGTTACATGAGCCCTGTCCTCCTTTTCATATGGTCAGCCTAATTAAAACACAAAACCACTCCTTTGAACCCAAATAAACCCAAATTAAAACACAAAACCACTCCTTTGCATTGTGCCAGCCTCCCAGATTACTGTTGTTTCTTTGTTTGTTTGTTTAATGAAACAACATTTTAAGAAATAAAAATTGGCAGTGGCAGGGAAACACGTGGGCACCAAGAAAGGTTTCTGTAGGGCACAATTTTAGAAACCACAGGTATATGAATCCACAAGCTCTATGCATTTTACGTAAATAAAAAGAAATCACTCTTCAATGAAAGACTTGAGTTTTTGGGCTCTCCAGTGACGCAAGCCATCTTAGCATGCATCCCAACCAGGCGTCAAAAGAAGATCAGAGACAGCAGTGGTTTGATCAGGAACATTTATATCAGAGATGTCATATTTCTGTGTAAACACTAAGACAACTTTACTTTGGAACAAATGTTACTTGTTCTGGTGCTAATGCAAAATTGGTGTTCAAATTAGGGATGTGCACTGGATCGGACCCGATCCACGATCCGAGTCCGGTCCAGTGGGAAATTGGATAAATTATCTGATTTTCGATCCAACAGCTGGCTCCGCCGATCCAGTCCGAACCGATCCGAAAAGGCTCCGAACCGGTTCGGCGGATCGGCGGGCGCCCACTGGCGCCCACCGCCGCTTCCATTGGCGGGTGCCAGCGGGCGCCCGCCGATGAAAGTGGACAGCGGGGGGGGAGGAGGGTGGCGCTTACCTTTCCGGCCCGTCCGCTCCCATCTGGCGCCGGCGGCTACTACCAGCGGGCTCCGCGGCCTGCTCCAGGGTGGCGCGCCAGGTGATGTCATCACCCGGCGCGCTACTCGAGAGCAGGCCGCGGAGCCCGCTGGTAGTAGCCGCCGGCGCCGGACGGGAGCGAACGGGCCGGGAAGGTAAGCAGGGGGCGCGCGGAGTGGAGGAGGGGGCGTGCGGAGGGGAGGGGGGGGCCTTACCTTTCCGGCCCATCCTCTCCCGTCCGGCGCTGGCGGCTACCACCAGCAGGCTCTGCGGCCTGCTCCAGGGTGGCGCGCCGGGTGATGTCATCACCCGGCGCGCTACTCGAGAGCAAGCTGCAAAGCCGGCTGGCGGTAGTCGCCGGCGCCGGACGGTAGGGAACGGCCCGGAAAGGTGAGGGGGGGCGCGCGGAGGGGAGGGGGGTGCTTACCTTTTAGGGACGCCCGTCCGGCGCCAGCGGTTACTACCAGCGGGCTCCGCCGCCTGCTCCAGGGTGGTGCGCCGGGTGATCACCCGGCGCCCTACTATAGAGCAAGCCGCAAAGCTGGCTGGCGGTAGCCGCCAGCGCCGGACGGGAGCGAACGGCCCTAAAAGGTAAGCAGTGGCGGGGAAGAGGGCTTACCCCCCCCCGGAGCTGTCCGCTTCTATCCGCGGACGCCCGCGGGCGCCAGCGGATGGAAGCGGACGGCCCCAGGGGGGGTAGGGAGCGCGGGGGAGGGGGCTTACCTGCCGGGGCCGTCCACAGCGGACGGCCCCGGGGGGGAGGGAGTTAGGCCCCCCCTCACCCACCCGCCGCCATTTTTTCCTCATAGACTTGCATTGCAATGCAAGTCTATGGGGGAAAAAATGGTGGCCGATCCAAAAATTTACGATTTTTGGATCGGGATCGGACTCGATCCAGTCCGGGGGGCCTCTGATTTTGTCCAAACCGATCCATGACAAAATTGGAGGTCCCGATCCGGGTCCCGATCCGATCCGGGGGGTCCGTGCACACCCCTAGTTCAAATACCCTTGCCTCTCTCTTCCCTCCCCCACCCCCAGAATTAAAATGAAACTTGATAAGTTTGCAGTCAACCTGTGCATCACCTTCATTCCATTAGCATAAGATATGCAGCCATTAATTAATAAAGGAAGAATTCCCAGGGAAAGAGCGTGAGAGCAAAAGATGATGAGAGCTTGCCTAACTGGATTATTTATTTGCTTCATTTCAACAGGCTGAGGCACTTCAAGTCCAGGAGACCTGCTGCGCCAAGTTCTCTGATTCCATCTGCACTTAATTGCTTAATGTAAGGATCGTTTCCTCTTTCCAATGAAGTTGCTTCCAGCTAAGGTAACAGGCCGCTGAACTACCAAATCCTCCCATGCGCTATTCCTATTTTGGGGTTCCTGTCTCTACTTTGCCTGCCCAGGGGGAGCATTGGGGATTGGATAATGTGTGTGCACTAGACCTTTGGGAGGGGGGCTTCAGGTGTTCTTCTGCAGTTCTCTTTAGATTTTATAAATCTGTTGTTGTTCTTTTTTAAAAAATCAAACCTTAAAGGCACATGACTATTTACTAGATTTTGCATGGTTAGTAGGGTGACCATCTGAAAAGGAGGACAGGCCTCCTGTATCTTAACAGGTGCATAGAAACGGTAACTAGCAGGTGTCATTTGTATGCGTGCAGCATCTGGTGAAATTCCCTCTTCATCACAATAGGTTACGCTCTTGATCAGATACAAAAGAGAGCAGGGCTCCTGCAGCTTTAACCGCTGTGAGGAAGAGGGAATTTCGCCAGGTTCTTCATATATACAAATGACATCTGATGAAATTCCCTTTTCTATGCAACTGTTAAAGATACAGGAACTCTGTCCTCCTTTCCATAGGGTCACCCTATACTTGCCCTTAGAAAAACATAGCCCTGTCCTCCTTTTCCTATGGTCAGCCTAATGGGGAGAAACAATTTAAAAAGTGTGGGGGTGGAGGAGGAACTGGAACTAGAGCTGATCTGAAATTTCTGATGTATTTCACACTCCCCTATAAAAAGAAGGCCATCTGCAGATGTGTGGGTGGGTGGTGGTGGCCACTATTCCCCCCCCCCCCCGCCAAGGCCTCAGGATGGAGTTAGGATTATGGCTTTGTGGAGGATGCAAAATGGCGGACAGTTGCTACAGCAGCAAACAAACAAAGAAAGAAAGGAGGAAAGAAGAAAAGAGCTGTGCAGCTGTTACTGCTAATGGTGAGTCAACAACAACAACAACAACTGCTGGAGAATATTTCCTCCCCATGGAGAAATAATTTGGCAGAATAGTTCCCCCAATTACTCTGCCCACAAATAGGGTGCAGAGTTTAGGGAAAGCGCTTGTGCACAGCTCTATCTGAAAGATAAATAGTGGCCCTTCACAGAATCTGGAAATGGTGAAAACACGGTGAATAGATTTTAGCAGGCTTTAGCTGACAAGAGTGGGCCTCATTCCCAGATGGGCCTCTCACAGTTATGTCACCCGTGTTATTTAAATACCTGGTTGAACCCAGACAACATTGTAAAGATGGAACAACAGGAGTTATCGACATATCTGAGTAGGGTGACCAGATAAAATCCAGGTCAGGGCTCATGTAACTTTAACAGTTGTAGAGAAAAGGGAATTTCAGCCAGTGTCATTTGTAAGCAATTAGTTCCTAGTGAAATTCCCTCTTCATTACAACTGTTAAAGTTGCAGGGGCCCTGCCTTCTTTTGTATAGTCACGCTAGTATAGTGCATGCACCTTTAACTGTTGTGATGCAGAGGGAATATCACCAGGTACTATCGACATAGAAATGACACTGGCTGAAATTCCCTTTTCTCTACAACTGTTAAAGTTACATGAACCCTGCCCTCCTTTTCATATGGTCATCCTATACCTGAGTAATATCCCTGGTTTTGTTACAAACAGAATTGGGATATCATTAATGGTAACCCATGTATGAAGAGTGGTTTTAGACCTAAACACCAATTACTTTAATAATAATAAAAAGTTAAGTCCTGAACTTTTCCCATTTACAGAAATTTACCACAATGAGGAGACCTGAGAGGAGCATGAAGTTTTGGATCAGGGCAGGATAAGACCTCACAGAAATTTGGTGAGAGCCACAAGGAAACAATTACCTCTTTTTCAGTGTTTACAACCAAAACATGTTGGTAAATTACTTTTGAAAAATGGGTCCATATGAGCATATACCAAGTTTGAAAGCTTGATAATTGACAGCCACATTAAAGGACTGTCGTATAAATTGAATACAGAATGGGATAATGTGACTATCAATGCTTATTCAAAATGGAACAATAATTGGAGGAAAGATGTTCTAGAAGTCTGAACCTGGATTTCAAAGGGGGATGTCACAGGACATGGTATGCATGAATCTAAAAGGAAATATGTATAAAATCAGCAGAATATATCCAGGAATGGCTGATAGATGCTGGAGAAGTGGCTGTAACTGATTAGACATTGTCTATATTTTTGAGTCTTTTCCCAAAACTGAGAAATGTTAGAAGTCAATCTTGATGGAGTTTAAGAACATTATGGGGTACGAGCTACTTTGGGACCAATTAGTTTTGTTTGGTTATATAAAGGAAGTGGTGAACTCAAAGGGCACTGAGATGTTGATTTTTATTTGTTTATTAGCTGCAGCATACCTGCTCATAAGTAAGAAATGGAATGGGGGAACCATTGCCCCCTCCCAGTCAGCTTGAAAGTTTGAGAAATTGTTTGTATAATTAAATTCACTTAGAATGCAATCCGATGCATGTTTAGACTGAATAAAGTCTTATAATCCCATGCTGGCTGTGGAATGATGTGAAATGTAGGACTTTTTTCCATCTAAAAAGGCATAGGACTGTGCCTGTATTAGTGAGGGTTAGAGGAGAGGCAACAAACAAATTGGTTCATTGAAAGACCGAACTTGTTCGCACTGTACTGAAATGATATGTTTCAAGTTGTACTTCAGCCATAGACATTCGTTGGACTAATATGATTTTTATTCTCTCTTAACTTTTGGAAACTAGAAAATGGAGGGAACAATCCTATAGCCCCTCGAGAGTCAGGGGCATAGGGTAATTCGGATTCCTCAATCCAAAATTGGAGGCAGCGCTCTGACCACAAATCCAGGAATCCATGTTCCCTGCCCCCTTTCCCTTGCAGCTGGTGTGTGACCTTAGAGAAGGGGTTAATGGGGTGCACCAGTGGACAGGGGAGTGGAGGGGACTGGGGAAGCGGGAATATGATATATCCTGAGGTCTCCCCAGCCTCTTTCCCTCCCATTCTGACCCATCCCCAACTAGACAAGCAAAAAAGCCCCATCTAGTGAACATGCAGAGCAGGAGGACCATGGTGGCCCAATGGAGGTGAAGATCACCGCCTTGCATAGGAGAACCGTGAGATCAAGGATGGATCTTATGAAACATTGACCTATAAATACTTTGTAAATGGGTCAACTCGTGAATTTATTTTGCAAACTTTTAAATAAATAACAGCTTTTAAAAACCTAAAACACAATTGCAACGAAACCCCCAGAACAACGCAATATAAAATAATCAGGAAAAGGCCAGAGGAAACATATGAGTCTTCAGGGCTCATTTGTGAAAGGTGAACTTCATGAAAGATTCATTTTTCAGAGTCCAACATCGATAAGTACTGAACTCTGTGTTTGGAGGCAGAATACCTCCAAGTACAAACTGTTAAGGACGCCGTAGGGGGTGGATCTTACTATTGAGGCTGCATGTGGCATCTGACTGATAATTTAGGGATTAGGGAGCAATTTAGCAGATGATAAATGTGTTGGGGGGTTTTTGTCACAGCATATCTCATGACCAAAACTGACATAACACAAGAGTATTTCCTGATGGATTTTTTTTAAAAAAATGGATAACATTCATGAAGGCTTCCAGTTTTAGCTGAGGAACAGCTGGTGGGAGGGACTGCTTAACCCTTTCCCCTAAAATGTTTTTATCATGCCCTTCCCTAGCATAAATGCCCCACATAACATCAGTTTCCACCAGAGATTCAAGGGCCTGAGGAGCATTTACCACCTCTGTCTTCTTCTGCTCTACATCAAGGTACATTTCTTGGCTTTGCAGAAGGGGGTTGGTGGAGGAAATGCTTTGCAAGCAGACTCTGAGCTTTTTACCAGAATTATTGTTCAGATTATCACTCTATCTGTTTTGACCAAAATACATGCAAGGTGCCTTCCTTAGCTGATGTAGCTTATTGCTTTATAATAACATAATAATAATAACAATTTATTTCTTACCCGCCTCTCCATCTGGATTGAGGCGGGGAACAACAACATGATAAAATACATAAAACTGATTAAAACATGACACATATTATTAAAACTGCATAAAAAATCCTAAAACATCCTAAAAACATCCTTAAAACATTCTAAAATTCCACTGGATATGCCTGCTGGAAGAGAACAGTCTTTATAGCTTTCTTAAATTCTAAAAGACTGTTAAGTTGACGAGTCTCCTCCGGCAGGTCATTCCACAGTCTGGGAGCGGCAGAAGAGAAGGTCCTCTGGGTAACGGTTGTCAGCAGTAAGTTCTTCCCAGAGGACCTGAGCGTGCAGGGCGGATTGTATGGGAGAAGGCAATCCCGCAGGTAACCTGGACCCAAACCATGTAGGGCTTTAAAGGTAATAACCAACACTTTATACTTCGCCCGGAAACTAATTGGCAGCCAGTGGAGCGATTTTAAAGCTGGCGTAATATGGTCACCCCTAGATGTACCGGTGACCAACCTGGCTGCCATATTTTGAACTAGTTGAAGTTTCCAGACTAGGCACAGAGGTAGCCCTATGTACAGCGCATTGCAAAAGTCGAGCCTCGAAGTTACCAGTGCATGCACTACCATCTTTAGGTCTTCCAACTCTAGGAAGGGGCGCAGCTGGCGTATCAGCCGAAGCTGATAGTAGGCACTCCTGGCCGTCGCATCTATCTGGGGTGTCATTTGGAGTGATGGATCCAGGAGCACCCCCAAGCTGCGAACACAGTCTTTCAGGGGGAGTGTAACCCCATCCAGAACCGGTTGACACACCTCCAAACCCAGGTTGTGGCCTTTGACAGCAAGCACCTCCGTCTTGTCTGGATTCAGCTTCAGTTTGTTTTTCCTCATCCAGCCCATTACCACCTCCAAGCATTGATTCAGAGGAGACACACTATCCTTAGCTGGCGCTGTTATCGAAGGCATAGAGAAATATATTTGGGTGTCATCAGCATACTGATAGCACCCCACCCCATGCCTCTGGATGATTTCTCCCAACAGTTTCATATAAATGTTAAACAGCATTGGGGAAAGGATGGCACCTTGCGGTACGCCACACAGCAGCTCCTTCTTTGCAGAGCAGCTATCCCCACGCATCACCATCTGGAACCTGCCCGAGAGGTAGGACCGGAACCACTGAAGCACAGTGCCCCTGATTTATTATAGGTATACCCCGATCTTCTCCCAAGGAAGGAGGTTTAGGTGTTCTCCGGTGCCTTTTTTCCTCACAACGACCCTGTAAGATAAGTTTGTCTAAGACATAGTGATGGGCTCAAGGGCAATCAGTGAGCTTCATGGCTGAGTGGGAATTTGAAGCCAGATGTCCTCATTCATAGACTGACACGTGAACCACAACTCCAAGCTGTAGGGAAAGCTCTTCTCTTTACAGTTCCCTTCATTGGCCATTGCTGGTTGGTGGGGCACAAGCTGGATCCCTACTTGACTTCCCTTGGGTCACCAGGCTGGCCTGAATCCTGACACTTGACAGAGAGAGCTAGGTTTGTTTAGTCTAGGATTAGATTTTGCTCTGCCCAATTTGAGAAGCATTAATAACGGACAGTGTTGGATCACACCCAGGACTTCTCGACAATAAAACCTTAGAACCCAAATTCTAGCCTTTTAAAGGCCACCAGAGTTCCCTGTTATAGGCTTCCTGGCCAATGTGCACAAGCAATGATTTAAAGTTGATATTCTTGCTTTATGAAGTTATTAACAATTCAGAGGAAAACCATTTAGAGGAAAACAAAAAAAGAGGCTAGAATACATAAAGGGCTCCTCGGTGGTACAGACCATTTGAAAACAACTGGGACTATTCTCTGCTAATGAAGTTTCACTGTGTTCATTCACTTCAATATTGAGAGCATATGCACTGAACACTTCCATTTTCTCCAACGTTTATTACCAAGCAGATGGCAATCTCAGAAAAAAAAACCTCTTCAGCTCTAAGAGAAATATGCCTCCATTTGTATGTGTTTGTTATTCATTCCTCACAAATATTAGCTAAATAAACTTATCCACGTTTCCTTCTCAAACTTTCCAAAGAAAAGTCACCTTGTGCAACACTGCAGGGTTCAGTACAGAGAAAGCTAACCTGTGCAGAAATCACCAAAGGGATTTAAGTGTCCTTGACTTCCTATTAATTGTGCCTAGGGATGTGCAAATCAGACAAACCTGGGCTTGCTTAGGTTCTTCAAATTTATCTTGAAGCTCATTTTAACTTGAGTCCATATCAGTTTGTGAGCTTTTTTTTTCTTTTAGCATGAAAATCTATTTGTATATTCATGCATATTTCCCCAAATGTACACATCAGTTGCATGCATCTCTGAAATGTACGCATTGTACACATTCTTCTCCCATCGGTTAAAGCATATTTGTGCACATTTTCAGAAGTATGTATTTATCCATGCACATTTTTCAAATGTATGCATGCTGTTGAACACATTATTTTTGGTCTACACATGACAATGTGAGCTGAGAAATGTACAGGCTTCAACCACAAATTGCATCTGAGTCTGTATTTGGTCCAAACTGTGTGAACTGGTTAAATTCTGATCAAAAATGAACTGAAACGAATTTCTCAAGCTACCCTAATTGTGCTTCACATCTTTATGTTGAAAATAGACAGTATGCAAGGAACATAGCAGAGGTCTGACTGCTAAGTAGGAATGTGCACACCCAAAAATATCGTATTTTATCTTTATTGTAATTTCAGACCAAAAAAATTATCATCTCCGATAATATCGTAGGTGAACCATATCGTTTTCATGATAATTATCAGAAATACGATATTTAATTTGCAGCCCCATTGTGCCCTATAGAGCTAATTTTTTTTAAAAAAATGCCTATACCTTCTGTATTTTCAAAGTTACAGGCTTGAAACTTGGTCACAATGCTTATGGGATATGCCTAAGTATGTGCATGAAATTTGAGATCGATCCCTCCAACCCTCAATTTTATATGAATTTATTAAAGATCGTTTAAGTTCTGACAGGTCAAAAGTTGCACGATCTTTCAAAAATTCATATAAAATATAGGGGTGGAGGGATTGATCTGTAATTTGGCACATATGTGTAGCAGCATGTGCTAGACACGTGTATGAAATTTGAAATCGATCCCTCCAACCCTCAATTTTATATTTTTTTAAAAAAGATCCTGCAACTTTTTGACAGGTCTGAATGAACGTGCATGGCAAGCTGTCATTCTGACTTGTTAGAACTTAAACGATCTTTAATAAATTCATATAAAATCAAGGGTTGGATGGATCGATCTCAAATTTCATACACATACTTAGGCATACCCCATAAGCCCTGTGATCAAGTTTCAAGCCACTAACTTTGAAAATACAGAAGTTATAGGTTTATTTATATGGCAGTCTGATAATCTGATATAATCGGGCTGAAAATTATTGGCTCCGATGATTATCGTAGGAAGTTGTATCATATCGTTATTGTTAATCATATTCACAATAAACAGCATATCGTATCATTATCAGACATTTTAATGATACGATACACATCCCTAGTTGATATCCAGAGCAATCCATGACAGTTTGTTTTGCAATTTGCAATTGCATGAGATTGCATAAACGTTCAGACAATGATACGATACACATTCCTATTAAAAATATGGGAAGAACAATATGCAAAAGTGACATCTAAGGAATGAATCAAGGTCATGCTGAAAGCAGATCATAGGGTAATAGCTAAAAGTTGGTCATGCAAGATTGCTTTTCCGACCTTGGGAAGCAACCATTGCAGTTATTTCAGCAAAATGCAGAGCTCCATTCCTGAAGTTGTAGGATTGTCTCCAACATATCCTATTGTCCCTGGAACACTCTTTTGCAGGGACCATAGAATTGCTCTGTGAATATAATTTGATATAATGAAGAAACATAAAGAAAATCGCCAACAGCCAATGGATTCCACCCATATTTTGCCTGTAAAATAAACGGGGGGGGGGGGAGCATATGTTAAATGTTCTATGAATCTGCATTAGATTGAGCAGAGGGTGCACATCTGTTCTAGCAGCTAAGTTCAAGTGGCCACAGAGAAGGAAAGCATTATCTGAGCATGTGAGAGTGTGTGTAAGTGTGTGAGAGAGACAAAGAAAGAGAAGGAAAAAGAAGGGTGCAGGGATTTTAAAAATCCCCTTAAGTAATTGCTAATTTTATCAAAGCCCATTTGTCATAATAATAATAATAATAATAATAATAATAATAAATAATAATAATTTTATTTCTTCCCCGCCTCTCCCTCTGGATCGAAGCAGGGTACAACAACAAATATAAAACACCATAAATGCCTTCCCATGAAATCCCTCAAATATTTTGCTAGAGTGGTATGTAGTCATCAATTACGAATGGACTTGTATTTGAATATTTGGTCTGCCTGCACTGAAGTTTATGTGTAATTTTACTGCTTTTTTCATTTTTCATTTAGAATGTTGTAATATTTGAAACAGAGGCTTTTGAAGCATGCAGTTATACTTGCATTTTTCTTTTTTGATTGTTTTATTTTGTTAAAGCTTATATATATTTATATATATATATATATATATATATATATATATATATATATATATTGCTAGAATAGGAACCCTCCAAATGCACTTCACATTTCACCTCTGATGGCTCCGTTGACAATTTAGGGATGCACATATCCCTGCTTGAGATATGTTGCTACCATTATAGAATATGTTTTTAGCATCCACCAACACAGTTCAGAAGTTCTGGAGCAAGAATTCCAAAATTTACATCAATCCTGCTTAAGGTGCAGAACCTCAAATCCGACTCTCCTGGATTTTGTGCAGTTCCTACCCTCCCCATTTTAAAAGGTTGGAATGCCACTTTTAAGGCTGGGGGCTGTCTATATCGGGGGAAAGACCAGGGGTGTCTCTGCAGTGGCGCTGTGTTGTTTATCCAATGCAGAAGCCACTACAGAGCCATCCCAGGGCTTTCCTCCTAAACTCCAAAATAAAAAAGTCAGGGACTTACCCCAACCTTTTTCCTCTGGATTGAGGCAACGACAGCACATCTGCCATCTGTCACTGCTCATGAGTTGCATTGGAGGTGTAGCTGGGCAAATGATGCCCCCTGATTGGTTGCCATCTGCTGGAACAGGGGGAGGGGGCGGGCCAGCGAGCCAAATAGCCGCTGGAACGCCTCTGCACTTCCTCCGGCATTGGGAGGAAATGTTTGGCAAGGAAAGCCACATGGTAAGGAGGGGGGGAAGCTGTGGAGAGTTTGAGTGGAGGGACGCTCGGCAGCACAGCGGTGCTTGGGTGGCAACACAGCCCCCCTAACCCAAGAACTTCTCCAAAATGGAATTCAATCCTTGGAGTCAAAAAGGTTCAATGTCCCTGCTTTAGGGAAATAATCACTGGCAACTCTCTCCTTCTGTGGCAGGTGAGAAAGACTTTATGAGCCAGGGCTTCCCATGGATTCGCAGTAGTATAACCGTGTTCTCAAAGAACTTTCAGGTCTTTTCAGCATCAAACAAAGCACCTACAATTGTCAGCCTGTCATTTCTAATGGTCTCCTAATTAACACACACAACCCCATACATTAATGTGACAACATAAACTGATGAAAGGGGTTCTAACATTTAATGGCAGAATTTCCTTTTTCTATGCTAAAATGGCTGGTTCTAGGAATATGGTACTTAAGTTTAAGTTTAAAAGAATTCAATAAACTGTTTTCAGTGCATCAAAATAAGGAATGGGGTATTAGAACAGAGGGTTGGGACTACACGTTCCACCTCAACCTCATGCCTTTAAAGTGCAGCTGCTATATCTCCTGTACAAATCAGGGCAGGAGGTGCATTTGAAGCAGTAAGGGGGCTTAACTTGTAGTCCTTAACAGTAGGGTAACCAGATAAAATCCAGGTCAGGGCTCATGTAACTTTAACAGTTGTAGAGAAAAGGGAATTTCAGCCAGTGTCATTTGTTTGCAATTAGTTCCTGGTGAAATTCCCTCTCCATCACAACTGTTAAAGTTGCAGGGGCCCTGCCTTCTTTTGTATATGGTCACTCTAGTATAGTGCCTGCACCTTTAACTGTTGTGATGAAGAGGGAATTTCACCAGGAACTAATTGCATACAAAAGACACTGGCTGAAATTCCCTTTTCTCTACCACTGTTAAAGTTACATGAGCCCTGACCTGGATTTTATCTGCTCACCCTACTAAACAGTGAAAATGTGTATGGGTCAAATTGGCCCATACAACTCAACTAAACCCTATACTCACTTATTGGGGAGTAAGGTTTCACTCCTATATATAGTTACCTGGGAGTACAGCCCAGTAAACTCAATGGGCCTTTCTTCTTAGGGCCAAGACATAATTGCTTTAAATGTGTGTCCATCAGCTATGCCTTTCTGTCCTCATTTTTACTCTAAAGTAGGCACTACTCTCCCCTCGATAGGATCCAGATATGGATGGGGGGTATACCTACTCTAGGAAGTATATATATATATATATATATATATTAAAGTAATATCTATTTTGGCCCTGAGTAGACTTGTATAGATCCTTAATCCACAGATTAAATAAACAATAGCAAACTAGTGCAGGCGGTGGGTCCCTTCAATCGAAGATACTCACATGCTACTTACTATAATGTTGTGGGGTGTGTGGTTAAGATCTGGGATAAATCAGGACAAAAACATTTAATTAGTTCACAGGGCTAGAGCTTTTTCTTTTCATACACAGCATCATTCTTATCAGCAGGTGCCTGAAAGATATGTTCTGAAATGACCATGAAAAAAAGAATCCTTATCATTCTAATAGGTGGCAGGCCTGTAATGAAATGTCAACGCTGTAGGCAAGAAATTGCTAGCAAAAAATAAAAAAAATAAAAATTATAATCTGCCTCATTATTCTAAAGTTAGTCATGCTTCTCTATCTGTGCTTCACATTGTTTACTGGTCTTCCTGCAACTAAAAGTGCATGAAAAAATATTGTGTATGTGAGACTCATTATTTTTTAATATTGCATTTGACAGACCCAAAATGGAATTCAAATTACATTCATTATGAAGAGGGTTCATGGCATAAGCATTAAAATTTCACTATTCTTAAAGCAAACAGCTACTTATCTGGAATTTGCAATTTTATTTTATTTTTTCAAAAAAAATGTGCACTTTACTCTGCTGGGTGAAGGATCTCTTTTCTTAGGAGAACAAATGTTTTTAGCATTTACCATGAGTAGAAACACCATGGTGTTTCTACTCATGGACAAATAGTCAATATGGTGGTTAGAGAAATGATTAAAATGGCACATTTCTCAACATCTGGTAGGACTAGGAAGGCCTCCCCCAAATAAAATAATATTATCTCCTCTTACCCACCTTCATGCACAGAATGAAACTGCACCACTGGCCGATGTACAAGGAGCCAATCTACACAATAGCTTGTTACATTTAAAAATGTTATTTTTACATTTTTTATTACTGCATTTTAAAACGTGTTAGGCCACATTATCTAATACTTATGGTTCAGTCGATCCTTTTACCCCGACTTTTCTGCGTTTTGTTTGGTCTTGCTTACTTTTCTATGCGTCTTTTTTTCTGTATTGTTCCTTCCTCGCACTGTGTTTTCCATGCCCACTTCCTCCTAAACCTCACTTCCTTTCCCTTGCATTCATGGAATTAATCACTGCCACAAGGGAGGCCAACCGCAACAGGAAGCATTTGGGTGCCTGAAATGAAAGCAACGCCCAAGTTGTGTGATTGAACACCAGACGTTAGGAATCAGCTACTCAGATATGGTAAGGAAAGACACATGACTCTACTTAAAATGACTTATAAAAATAAAATAACGGAATATATACTATTACATTGTAATAAATAACCACTGCTATAAATTGTTACAGTTAGAGCGTCATGTGGCCCAATGAGTGGTCGTAACCCTTTCTAAATGTAACAAACCTAAAGTGTAGATTCCCTCAAGGTCATGTAGTCACATTGGCCCAACCTCCAACAGAGATCCTATTGTATTTATTTTATTTATTTCTTTTATTCCATTTATATACCGCCCCATAGCCGAAGCATTCTGGGTGGTTTAAAAAATTAAAAACTTCGAACATTAAAAACACCAATATACATAATTTAAAACCATAAAGCATAAAAACAAGTTACAATTAAAATATCCTTCTGGGTCAAAGCACAACAACAACACAAAAACACAAAACCCTCATTATATGCTGTTAAATGCCTGGGAGAAGAGGAAAGTCTTGACCTGGCACCGAAAAGATAACAATGTTGGCGCCAGGCGAGCCTCGTCGGGGAGATCATTCCATAATTGGGGGGGCCACCACTGAAAAGGCCCTCTCCCTTGTTGCCACCCTCCATCCTTCCCTTGGAGTAGGCTACCGGAGGAGGACCTTAGATGTAGATCGTAGTTTATGGGTAGGTTCATGTCGGGAGAGGTGTTCCATCAGGTATTGTGGTCCCAAGCCGTATAAGGCTTTATAGGTTAGAACCAGCACCTTGAATTGGGCTCAGAAACATATAGGCAGTTGCAATCAGGCCAAAGTAGGTCTTATATGTTTGAACCTTCTGGTTCCTGTTATCACTCTGGCCACTGCATTTTGCACAAGCTGCAGCTTCTGAACCGTCTTCAAAGGCAGCCCCACGTAAAGTGCATTGCAGTAATCCAAGTTAGAGATTACCAGAGCATAGACAACTGAAGCCAGGTTATCCCCGTCCAGATAGGGGTGTAGCTGGGCCACCAACCAAAGTTGGTAGAAGGAACTGTGTGCCACCGAGGCCACCTGACCCTCAAGTGACAGAGATGGTTCTAGGAGAACCCCCAAGCTACGAACCCGCTCCTTCAAGGGGAGTGCAACCCCATCCAGAACAGGTTGAACACCCTCCATCCGGTCAGTGGAACCACCCACTAACAGCGTCTCAGTCTTGTCTGGATTGAGTTTCAGTTTATTAGCCCTCATCCAGTCCATTGTCGCAGCCAGGCACTGGTTCAGCACATCCTCAGCCTCACCTGATGAAGATGAAAAGGAGAAATAGAGCTGTGTGTCATCAGCGTACTGATGACAACGCACTCCAAAACTCCGGATGACTGCACCCAACAGTTTCATGTAGATGTTGAACAGCATGGGGGACAAAAATGACCCCTGCGGAACCCCATACTGGAGAATCCATGGGGCCGAGCAATGTTCCCCAAGCACCACCTTCTGGAGCTACCCTGCCAAGTAGGAGTGGAACCACTGCAATGCAGTGCCTCCCACTCCCAACTCAGCCAGCTATGTCAGATCCTAGTGACACAGGGCAGGATATAAATGTTTTAATAAATAAATAATAAAAAACAGTTACACATTAGGCATGGACATCTAAGGCAAAGCCTACATATGTAGCCTTCTATGCAAATAGGCTTTCCCAGTGTTCTGGAACCCTGCATGATTGGAGTTCCAGAACACCTCAAACACCTACATACATAGGGTGCCTCTAGGCGGGTGCTATCCCCGCAGTGGCTTTGGAGTGGCGGCACATGGTCTGCATGAAGCTGCCACCACTCCGACGCCATCGAGGGCCACAGCCCCAAAGCTCTGCTCTAAAAAAGTCAGGCATTTACCCCGGCTTTTTTAGCTTGGAGGGAGGCGATGATGGCATTTGCCATTTGTTGCTCTTGCTTCGGAGCTTCTGGGAGGACTGCCACAGGCTCAGGCGACCACTGATTGGTCGCCATGGGCTGGGCAGGGAAGGGGGTGGACCAGCGAGCCATAAGCTTGCTGCACCACGTCCATGCCTCTGCAAACCTCCTCCTTGTCCCCCCCATTTTAAAAAAGAAAAAGAAAACTTACCTTGGAAGAGAGGGCGGATGCTCCAAGGAGCCCCTAATACTGCTACTTGTACTATATTGGTCTGTGGGGGCGGTGGCAGGAAAGCCTGCCGTGATGCTCCTTCCACTGTAGATGGGCGGAAGGAGCGCCAATGCGCAGTGCGCCACCTGCCGCCACCGCCGCGCTGCCGCCCCAATGCCGTAAAGATGAGGGCATAGAGTTCTATTGGTATTGGGTTTTCCCTTGCAGATGTCCACACCTAGCACATGGATGTCGCAATTATGAGTGGGGGTTTTGCTGCGATCATTTGTTTGCTCTTGCTTATGTTGATGCCCAGTTACAGCTATGATGAAATCTTGGATATCTCCATTGATTTCCATTTCTGTGAGGGGGGGGGGGGTTATTTTGAAACTGATTCTTTGTGTTACTTGAATGATCACATCTATGGCAGATTTATGGGCCAGGGCCAGCCCAAGATTTATTCTTTTTACTGTCTGAGGTGAACAACCAGATGGAGTACCACCCATCTCCCACCCCTCATTCCATAGGAAGAAGTTGAGCAGACTCGTAGCTGACTCTTATTTCAACACTGGCAATAGGGCAGGATTCTCAACACAACGCCTGAGTGCATTGAGTTAGATTAGGAGTGGAGGGAAGGCTGCAGGGCACACACAGTACAATTGTGTCCTCCCGTGCTTTTCTCCCACAGCCTGCCTGGTGCTTGCCCACTCTGACAAATGCTGCAATGCTTTCTCAGCCTTTCCCAACAGGGATGTTAATGACACAACTAGATGAGACAGCCAGCTAGCTCCGGCCATCCCCAAGCAAGCAAAGCCGCCACTGGGTCAGTAGGAATGGTTGACGGGTGCGTACCCACCCCCCAACACCTGCTATCCGAAATGGATACCTCACTCTAATGGTAGGGCCGGCCCTGTTAATAATTGTGGGGTCTTTGCCCTTGTTTCACTCCTCCTCACTGTGATTGGTCTTTGCCCTTTCCTGCTCCTAAAACAGGGGTGAAGAACTTTAGGCTCAGGAACCAAATACAGATACTTGCCTAGAGTGGTTTACTAGTGTGGCTCCCATTTGGGGCCATTTGGTCCATCTCTGTGTGCAAGTCCATGATGGAATAAGTTAGGCTGACCATATGAAAAGGAGGACAGGGCTGATGTAACTTTAACAGTTGTAGAGAAAAGGGAATTTCAGCCAGTGCCATTTGTATGCAATTAGTTCCTGGTGGAATTCCCTCTTCATCACAACTGTTAAAGTTGCAGAGGCCCTGCCTTCTTTTGTATATGGTCACTCTAGTATAGTGCCTGCACCTTTAACTGTTGTGATGAAGAGGGAATTTCACCAGGGACTAATTGCATACAAATGACACTGGCTGAAATTCCCTTTTCTCTACAACTGTTAAAGTTACATCAGCCCTGTCCTCCTTTTCATATGGTCAGCCTAAATAAGTGAAAGGCTGTAGAAGGTGCTCTGGCTTGATGCAAGAGAGGTAATAGAAAGGAAACTGCTTATAAACATACCTGTCAGTGCTGATTGCTGACCTGAGAGCAGAACCTATCAGGATGTGGAAGCCTGAGTGAGTGCTCCATCCCTGAGGCCCACAGGCAAAGAACAAATATTATAAGGGCTGTGGCTGGCCAAATTTGAATGGCAGGTTTTCCAACTCAGGGGCCCTGAGTTCAGTGGCATGAGCCAGAAGCTGAAAACAGCAAACAGAAAAAGCAGACGTACTCCTGAAACTTGACAAATCCAGAGGCTTCAGGCTGCCAGCCAACTGCAGGAGCTGATGTTGCTATTTCCTTCACCATCTCAGTCACACTAAATTTATAGTAGCTCACCTGCTTGGGTCTTCATTTTACATCCTGAGGTAATTGGTTCAAGCTCCAGAAAGCTTTTGACAAGGGATGTATGAGAAATTCATTTCAGTTCATTCTTTGATCAGGATATACCCAGTTCACACTTTCCCAACTGAACACAGAATTGAACACAATCTGCAGTCGAGGTCCATACATTTCCAAGCTCGCAATTTGATTTGCGTATCCCCCCCCAATGGGTTTGACAACATACATACATTTGAAAAATGAACATGAAAATATGAAAAATGCACACAAATACACTTTAACCAATAGGAGAAGAATGTATATGTTTCAAAGACAAGCACAATTGATGTGTGTACATTTGGAAAATGTGCTCAATAATAATAATAATAATAATAATAATAATAATAATAATAATTTATTTCTTACCCGCCTCTCCGTTTGGATCAAGGCAGGGAACAACAATATGATAAAATACATAAAACTGATTAAAACATTAGAATATGCATGGATTTTCATTTGGAAAAAACCCTCAAAGTTCGTAATCTGATATGGACTCAGATCAGACCAAGTTTCAATATGTAATTCAGAGAGATTCAGCAAGCTCCATCCAGTTGTGCTCATTCACACATCCCTACTTTTGGATTGAAATCCATGTTATTGTTTTGTTATTGTTATTGACATTCATATGAAAATTGCCTATCCTTGAATTCATGGTAACAGAGAAATATCCAAGTCCAACCTGGCTTTCTGTAAGATGCATGGCTACAAGAAAGGGAGGAGGAATGTGGAACTACGAGTGAAGTTATGAAATTAACAGTGAAACGCTAGGTCCATAATAGAGACAAATACATTGAAACACAAACTATTATCCAGAGTACTGCTATACCCATAAGTGCTCTTGAAGCTGAGTTATTATTTATTTTGAGGCTCATGTTTGCTTTTGCTCCCCCTTTTGTTTCTCAGTTTATTTCTGTTTGTCCTCAGAATTTCAGCACAGCTAAAAGCTGATAATATTAGATCCAGCTTCGATCTGTCATTATTTTGCAATTATTCGAAGAGCCTAATGTAAGGTTCGGTGTTGTGGATGAGCTGGGGAAGCAGTGGGCAGCAATCAAAACATCAGCACTGTTTCATCTCTCCTTTCCATTAACAGAACACACAAAAGCAATGTTGTATTTTCATACACAAATGTGCTGTCTTCCTAGGTTTCACATTTTATCTCTGTTCAAGCACATTTTATCATGTTTTCCATTGATAATGGGTGTAATGTTAAATGTGCTTTCTTGTAAGTTCCACTAAAATGGAAGGACAGGCTTAAGGCTAAATGGATTTTAAGACCACAATTCAAGGCCTATAGATGGGGCAAGACTGACTCTTTGAGATAACCTGGGAAGACCCAAGACTAGATACCTCCTTATTGAGATTAGGTAGGTGGTGACCAAGGATCATACCATTGGTTCCACAGCTTTGGAATGCCTTCTCTGGGCAGAATGTCAGGTGTCCACTCTTATGAGATTCCAGTGCTAACTGAAAATGTTTTATGCACCCAGTTCAGTGCAAGAGAAGAGCTGATCTTTGATTCGGGATACCTACTGCTATTAGTGCTGTGTAGGGTGGCCATATGAAAAAGAGGACAGGGCTTCTGTTTCTTTAATAGTTGTGTAGAAAAGGGAATTTCAGCAGGTGTCATTTATATGCATGCAGCACCTGGTGAAATTCTCTCTTCATCACAAGAGCTAAGGCTGCAGGAGCCCTGCCCTCTTTTGTATCTGGTCACTCTAGTATAGCTCCTGCAGCTGGAACTGTTGTGATGAAGAGGATATTTCACCAAGTGCTGCATTCATACAAACAGCACCTGCCGAAATTCCCTTTTCTACGCAATTGTTAAAGATACAGGAGCCCCCGGTCCTCTTTTTCATATGGCCACCCTACACAGCACTAATAGCAGTAGGTATCCCGAATCAAAGATCAGCTCTTCTCTTGCACTGAACTGGGTGCATAAAACATTTTCTGTTAACTTGCCTGCTGCTTTTCATTGCGTTTTCATGTTGTTTCAGTTGCTGATTTGTTTTAAATGCTGTGTGTTATTTTATTGTTTCATTGATGAGCCATTCACCTTGCTATATGAGACAAGCGAAAGCTGTTGCATTGTGGAGTGGTCCTGTCCAGGATGCCAGCCAGACTGCCCTGCCCTTTCCCAAATACTCCATCCTATTCCCCCCTCCCTAGTTTTCTACATTTCCCCATCCAACAGCCAGCAACGTTCCATGTATGCTTAATCCTTCTTGAGCTGCTTTGGGTCCTCCCCCCACACAGGTCAAGGTTTTTTTATTATTATTATTGTGCTTCTACAAAACCTAAAGCCTGCTGATATCTCAGATGGTGCTTTTTTGCTACATAAGGACAGGAACTCAGCTAATGAGTTCATTATTATCCTGTAAAACTCAGGCAGGCTATTAATATATTAAATAAATAATACACCGAGGTCCCAAACAGAAAAAATTATCCACGCGTAAGGCCTCTATCCTACACACTTACCTGGGAATAAATCCCATTGAACCCAATGGGACTTACTTCTGAGAATAAATGCGTAGGATTGTGTTATGTCCCAGTGAAATCACTGGGACAAATTAGTCTCAAGCGTCTTGAGTCCCATTCATTTCAATAAGACTCAAGCAGATCTACTGTTCTCTGGATCGTGACCTTAATGTTTCTCTGCTCTGAGGCCCTTTCTGCACCAGCCATTTTTTCCTGGGGCTGCCCCTGCCTGCTCGCAGAGAGTTCACATGATGCACAGAGCATCCCGCAAGCAAGCCGGGGCCAGCCCTCCATTTTCACAGGGGAGCAGGGAACACTATTATCCCGGTTTGTTCCCTGCCCCAGGACAGTAGCAAGATGGGCTGCTGGTGTGGCCACCTATCCCAGCTGCAGCTGCGCTTACCCGTGAGTAAGCGCGGCTGCACCGATGGCCACGGAGCCATGCCGTGCGGCTCTGAGGACATCAGGCGAGGGGGGGACCCAATTTCTCCATCCCCAGGATGGCGGGGGGAGGGGAGTCCTATCATGTGCGGGTATTTTTTTCTAATACTCACAGTTGTACAGGAGCGCTTGTGTGCTCTTCCGGGGATCTTTGAAAAAAATGGCCACCGTGACTTGCGACGGCCCGGGAGAAACCCAGGCCATTGTATTCATGATGCGGCATCAGCGTGCCAAACCTGGAAATTGCTACTTCCGGGTTTGCCCGCTTCCCGCCCTCTCCACCCCTGTGGTGCAGAAAGGGCCTGAGTTTCAGATGAACTAGACTTTACAGACAACAATTGTTACACATTTTAAAAATATAATACAATGAATGCAATAAAACAGCAGTGATTGAAAGGAAAGTTCAATTTGCCTTCTCCTGCAGAAGAAAACAATACTGGCTGCTCTTTTAAATGCCTGACGGGGCAGATTTTGTATGTTTTTTTCCTGGTGAGAATGTTCCACAATATGAGTATCACAATCAACAGGGTGTCTTCACAGCACTGGGCTGGTGCTGTGTCCCTGGGAAAAGTATCCCATGACCATATAGGCCAGGAATGGGCAATTTATGGGTTCCAGAAGTTTTGGCCTACACCTCCATTCATCCCTCACTGGGAGTTCTGCTGGCCTAGGGCTGATGAGAATTGTAGGCCAAAACTAGGCTGACCATATGAAAAAGAGGGCAGGGCTCATGTAACTTTAACAGTTGTAGACAAAGGTGAATTTCAGCTGGAGTAATTTGTATGCAATTAGTCCCTGGTGAAATTCCCTCCTCATCACAACAGTTAAGGTTGCAGGCACTATACTAGAGTGACCAGATACAAAAGAAGGCAGGGCCCCTGCAACTTTAACTGTTGTGATGAAGAGGGAATTTCACCAGGTACTAATTGCATACAAATGACACTGGCTGAAATTCCCTTTTCTCTGCAACTGTTAAAGTTACATGAGCCCTGTCCTCCTTTTCATATGGTCAGCCTACCAAAATGTCTGGAAGGCCATAACTTGCCCAGCCCTGGTGTAGGACTTTAAGGTGAGGAGCTTAGATACAAACTGGTAAGCAGAAAGGGTAAACTAAAGAAATAACTGTGCAAAGATCTGTAGGGAAGTAGGAATCGGGGAGGATACAAAACAAAGGAATGACAATCTTTGAAGGCTAGTTAATTGCAATCGACACAATAAATAGACTCCCAAGCTGTGATAAAGATGTTGCAATAAATTCTGTGATTTCATCCAGTTGCTGACATACTGACATACTCACAATACTGAGACGAGAAATTAAACTGACATTGTGTCATTTCCCTTTAGAGATTTTAACTTAAACAAGCTGCTTTTGAGGTGCCTCCAAAAACAATTTGGCTGTTCCAATTACAAAGGGAATTGCTGAACTGAAATGGTGTTTGAGATAATTGTTCTCCATATACATTTCAGACTATCACAGTCTCTCCAAGAATTAGTCTTAGTAATCTTCGTTTCAAGGTGAAACACATGACAACTGTCTTCGTTCATGCCACCAGAGAACAAAATGGCCTAGTCATTCATGAAACTCTTAGTACCCATTGCTCTATCTGGCCCAGTACTGACTACTCTGACTAGCAACATGCTCTTCCTTAGTGCTGCTGCTTCAAGACACCAGAGATTGAGCACAGAAGCCCTGTCAAGGCATTCTTCCTTCCATGTTCAATGAGGAGAGGAGTGCTTCAGCCTCCTCCACTGTTGTCACATCCTGTTGAACAGAAGAGCCTCCTGTATCCATGGGGCTCTCAAAATGGTCCAGGACCTTGATTTTCCAAGGGTCCTGGATCACATGAGAGCCCCCACAGATACAGGAAGCCCTGTTTGTGTACAGAAGAACAATAGTACATTGGGAGAGGGCAGGGCTGGAGCACTTCTCTCCCCAAGTGGTCATTGAACAGAGAAGGAAGAACACCTGAAAAGGGCTATAGAGAAGCACAATTTTGTTCCTCGTGCCTGACTCAGATGGGATCGGGCGGAGGAGTCGTTGCATCCAATTGTGGATGGGGATACATGAGCACATGGGACATCAGTGTGCAAATGCACAGTTTGTCCAGATGCTGACTGGGGGACAGAGTTTCAGAGGTTTATTTAAGATAACCATTTAAGATGGCCTTAGCCTCCATGTACTCATCTTTGTGTTGCAATGTAGGAGTAGGCGACCCCATATGGGCCACATAGATTTTTCTTACCCAGCAACCAAATTAGCCTTGGGAGACCAGTTGCTTGGCCTGATCTACACTGTTGCAGGCTTGACAATTATTGCTAGGAGGGTGTCAGCATAAATAGGTAAGTTAGTTGAGCACAGTGGCAAGTAAGATTCAATGAACAACAGAGGGCACATTTGGAGTGCTGGGGGATTCCCAAGAATTGTCACTTAGGACTATGGGACCTAGGGGTGGGTAGAATAACACATTTGGGACTAACTGGCTCACACATCCTGAGTTGTGGGGCTGGGATGGAGTGGGGTAGTGACTCAGAAATACCTCGTTCAATACTTCAAGAAGTATAGTCAGATGGAGAGGAAGCAGTTACCTCCTTTCAAATCTTCCTAACCTAAAACAGGAAGTGTTGCAAAGCTCACACAATTGTTAGTAGTATACCACACAGTCCTAGGATTTGCTGGAGATCTTTATTGTTAAAGATTAAATATAGGTATAGTCCTAGTCAAATAAAAGATAAGTCTCACAAGGGTAGCTCTCTACTCCTCTCTCCTGCACCCTAATCCACTGCCTTGGGGAATCACCACAATGTCATTGGACTAGGGACATAAGAAAAGGGAAACAAATACCCTGAGCTGTCCCAGGCCCTATTTATAAAAGTACAAGAGATATCTCTTTGCACTGAATCTGATCTAGTTTGTGCTGTTCATACTTGGCCGGGCATTCCATTGTGATATAAGGAGATTTGGGATTGGGAGCAATATCTGTTCTCAAAGTTTCCATGGGCTGGGATCCAAAAAACCATGGAACTAGTTCCATGAAGTCAACAGAGTTTTACATTTCCACGTAACTGTGCATGTACATAGGAAGAACACTGACATTTGAAGGACTTTTCACAAGCTAGGGACAAATTCCCAACATGCAAATGACAACTTCAGTATTGCCTAAATAAGGATATGCTCTATTCTTTGGTCTTTTGAATATAATTTGGTTCTGCTGAGGCATCAACGTAGTTGTGTATGTGATATTTGGTTTTGTGCTCCAGGCCATGATTTTCTCCCATTTCTGTCACTTTTATTTGACATCAGAAGGAAAATATGCTAACACCAGCTAAACCAGTTTCTCCTTTGGTGTAAGAAAAAGCTAAATAATGGATATAATATAATTAGTAAACTCAAGACTTGAACCATGAAAAGACCTCTGACTGATTTAGCTCTAGATAAGTGAGTCAAGATACATGCTGTATGCATGATCAAAAAGAAACTGGTTTGATATTTCAAGGTCAGATCAGAGAGGGCAGAAACATGAGAAAATAATGATTTAGCAGCATTTTGAACCACACAGAAATAGGGAAAGGAGGGTACAGACAAGAGATCTGTAGTTGCAGAAAGCTAGGTTTGCCGCTTGGAACAAAATAGTTGAAGACTCAAAATGGAAGCTCAGTTTCACAATGTACTATTCATTTGGCCTCTGTTTGGTGCCAGGGAGGGATAAGAATTTGGTTTCTGATTATTTCTGATCAGAATTTACCAAAATTCACAAGTTTTTACATATTTCAGATAGAAAGAACTTTAGATTTAAAAAACCGAATGCGGGAGGAACCAGAATGGGCAGATTCGCCCAAACAGGCTTGGGGCTTTGAGTACTTAGCCCTTAAAAGTTTAGGTTTGAATCCCTATGTATTGAATCAGGCTCCTCATCTTTCACAGGTATATGGCAGCAGGTATGTCACAGTCCTCTCCATGCCGGGAATAGCTGTACGTATTGAATTTGGCTTGAGTAGATTGGTAAGCATGTCATTATAAGAATTTAGCCCAAAATTTGTATTTTTGTTTTCATATTCAGGAAAGGAAAGGACTTGAGATTTTTAAAAAATTCTAACACAGGAAAAGTTGAAACTGGCAAATTTATCCATCCCTCGTACCAAAAGAGAAAATAGGATAGTGCTATATTTAGACCTGGGCTAGATCTACACTGCTTTTTCTTGCTTTTGAAGTTCACTGATAAATGTTGGGGCACATTAGGCATTGCTCATAGCACTTTTCTAAATTAATTTCATGCTTTTTATTCTATATTATCCAAAACAGATGTGATTGTATGTACTACGAGGCATAAATGTGCAAGAAGGATGTAGCGTCACCATGATGGGAACATATTGTTTCTTAAATTTGTGAACCACTTAGAGAGCTTCAGCTATGGTGTGGTATAGAAATATAATAATTGAAATGAAATGTTGATATGACACAAGATGTAGATTTGTTCCTAGATTCAAATTCACACGCAGGTCCGTCAGTAGGCTTGAATCGCAAGACTTTGAGAGGGTTTGATATATACCCAGGTTCCTTTTGGTGTGGTGCTTCTGAGCTTCTTAAGTATGGCAGGCTTTGCCTCTGGGTTGCTAGTCATGCAAATAAGTCTGAGGACAGTGAGGGATAGCTGTAATAGATGTTGATGACATAAAGATACTGATGTCATAAAGATACTGATAGTTCCTAAAGCAGTGGTCCTTAAACAGACATTTTTTTTTCTGACAGAGGCAAAGAACAAGATGGTGTCTGTCTTCCCCCATTCCATGTACAAGAGTCAACCAAACTTGAAAGTTGTATCTTCCTTCAGTATTAGTCATGGGACAGCATCTTCCACCATTTCTGATGGCAGCAGGCTAGCTTAGGGGGCAAAGGGCAGGACACATGGCGCACAGCTATGTCCTCCAACATCTTGCTGCTGCTTCCTGTTCCCCTGCACCTGCTGCCTGAGGCAGCTCCCTCACTTTGTCTCATGGTAGGGCCGGGCCTTGGGTGAGTCAGTACTGTGAAGTGTTCATGTTTTGTTGCTTTTTAAGCAAACATTTGGGGGTGATTTCCCCTTTTCTGGTGGTGGTGATGTGCATGGGGGTTGCCTCTCTGCATGTCTTTGAATTTCCCAGAGCATGCTAGAATGTCAATATTGTTTGTGGTTAGTCCTATTTTGGATCCAGTTGAAAGATCAGCATTAGAAGGAATGATAGTCCTGTGCTAGGCTGGCTCTGATTCTGAAATTCCAACTAGTTAAAAAGTTAAGGCTATAACGATTTGTGAAGTGTGGTGGCAAGAATCCCTTTTCTTTCCTGTTTAGTATTTATAATGGACTGTGGGGAAGATTTTGCAGACAATTAGTTGAGTGAGTAATTAAGGAAAGTGGATTTGTAATGTTAAGCACTGATTTAAAAAGGAAATGGCATCTATTAGAAGCCAAGAAGCACATTCTGTTCTGATAAATGTGATAGAATGAAGATGTTTTTAAAGGCCCTTTTCAAAAATGGAACATTTACGATCCCCAAGAAATAGCAATGCTTCTTTGTGACAATTAGAACTGCTGCTAAATTCTGCCTACACTTTTTTTAAAAAAAAATTCCAAGCATGGCTCTGTTAGGAGCTACAAAACTTCGGGGCAGTTCTCTGTGGGGGTTTCCTGTAGTTTTTTCCCCTTTTCTTTTTATGGACCGTGGGGAAGATTTTGCAGGCAATTAGCTGAGTGAGTTATTAAAGAAGGTGAATATGGAATAGGAAATTTCTTGAACATTTCCAGAGATCTGTAGATAATGGACCAGAGTGATTTTTTAGCATGCTGCTGGGTCTCTGGGGCCATAAAACCTGTTTATAACCCTCCGACCTTATGAGTTTGACTTTGTACTTCAAGACAAGCTTAATATTTTCTGTTGAGTAGCACAATAAATGCTTGAATGTATCATGTTAACTGAACCATTAATTCAATCTCTTTCACGCGGCAGTCAACCATTCCCTTAAGCTATGAAGCTGAAATATTCAATATAATTGTGTTTGCCATGAAATAACAAACCTACTGCAAAGCATACATACATATCTACACTACTTACCTCTTGGTAGCCCACCCACTCCCTACCCCACCAATTCACCATGAATGGAAATGATGCTTCAATATGAAATGCCTCTTCAGATGAATAGCCCCAAACAGAACAGCACTTTTAAATGATGACACTAACTTTGCAAATGGTGGGATGGGCCTGCAGAAGAATGACAACGAGAGCCCTACACTGCCCTTCACATGTAGAAGCATGTAGTGGAGGCTGGTAGTTCCGATTGCGGTAGCACTGTGTGAATCCATCCTGGGATTCAGTCAGAACCAGCCAGAAGTCTAATGAAACTCTCTAATGTGTTTCGCTAGCATGGGGAACTGAGTCTCAGAGCCTGAATCAGACTCAGAGGCTGAAGAAGGAGAAGTACACCAGCCAAGTCAGGAAGTGGGGAGGGGGGAAATTCTCCAAGACTCTCCAGGGCCGGATCTAAGCCAAGCAAGATACAACATTTTAAAAATGGTTTGAAATGGTACATAGTATGTGTCCTGGGCCTGAACAGCTGCCAATATAATTAGAAACCATTATCAAACAGTAGTGTACATCCTGCCCAAGAATCAAGAAGGAATCTTTGCATGATCTTATCCTCCTCACCCCTGGAAACCCAATCTTTGTTGGAGGGGAAAGGAACATCAGAGTTGACAGATCTCAGAGTCTGCTGCAGGATCAAGTGGGCAGAGTTGAGAGGAGGTGCGAGATGGTCAGCTAAGCAAGCCACTTGCCAGAGGTTTCAACTTGAAGACCCTCCCTGAAGGAGGAATTCAAGGTAGGCAAAATAGGTTGATATGGGCTGTCTTCTAAATTATGGGCTGTAATTATTTTGCTTCTTCTTCTTCTTCTTCTTCCTCCTCCTCCTCCTCCTCCTCCTCCTCATTCTCCTCCTCCTCCTCCTCATTCTCCTCCTCCTCCTCCTCCTCCTCCTCATCTTCGTCTTCTTCTTCCATTTCTGTACCACCAAATAGCCGAAGCTCCCTGGGTCACTTACAACAATTCATAGACAAAAATGTTTGCCAGTGATGTTTCTTTATGATCTCTGATTAAAATTAACAAGATTTCAACATTCACTCATTCTTTCATGCTCTCTCTCTCTCTCTCTCTCTCGGTCAAACTAAACATTCTGTTACTGCACAGGTCTGCCATGTGGGATTGGCCTTATTTATTGTGTATAGTTGGATGGAGACTATGGTGATTTGGGAATGTCCCCATTGGATTGTTGCTGGGCCTCTCTGCCTCTGCAGATTTGAGCAGTCACCACCTGTCCTTTTGCTTCTTCGAACAGCAGTGGAGGCTGTGTTCTGCTTGTTTCGTGTTGTGGTTGATTAGCTTCAGGTCATTTGAGAGCATGGTCAGAATAGCTGATAAGTGAATCGCCTCACTGATTTCCTGAGAGAGCAAATGAAATAAAGAAAATATTAAAGTAATACAAGAAAAGAACTCCATGAGCAATGTGGATGAAGGTCACACGTTTACTTTCCCCCTCCACAGGACATTCATTGATCTTTGCAGTTCTCCAACTCAGCAGTGTATTCCCAGATAAATCCAGGAATCTGTTTACATGGCATCCCTGTCACAGGAATTTGGGTTTTAATTTCCAAAGTAAGAAGTGTCATGATAAGAAATTGTACCTTCAAACCTTCAAGTTCCAACCTCTAATCCCACATGGCTGTGGACCAGATGGAGTTACTTATTGGTGAAGGAAAAGCATCCTCCTGCTGCTCAAAAGTGGTATGATATGTCACACGTTCTAGAGTTGAGCCCTAATATTGAAATCCCTATCTCAAATTAAACTCTGTGAATTCTCCACATGAAGCACAACACTGAGATGTGTCTTTACCTCTCATTACTAGCGTAATAAAGACATCAGATGCAATCCCAGTGAGGAACCAACTCCAGGACCTTATTTTAGCATTTGGTTTAATATTCTTTCACATTCATCAAGAGTTTCCTGAGATTTGTATAAGTGTGTTTAATTTCTTCTTCTTCCCAAGATAAGAGTATATCTAGGAGGTTTGGAAACACTTTTGAGATTGCCAGCTTTATTAATATATATTTGCTTAGAGGGTTGTCATCTCCCCTTCTTTCAGCCACTGGAAAGCGATTTCTATCTTATTTTTAGCTTACTTGGTAAGAAATGAAAGCGGTTCTGCCAGTCAATGGAAAAAACTGATGCTTCTGGATGCAACCAAGTGTTGAATTTGATTGGAGAAGGTTTGAAACAATGTAAAATTATTATTATTATTTATTATTATTATTATTATTATTATTATTATTATTATTATTATTACATTTGTATACCGCCCCATAGCCAAAGCTACAAAGCTACAAAAAAGGTGGAGCTGCCATTTTTACATAAAATGGAGGCTCAGGGGAGCAGTGAGGACCACTGCACTCACTTCACTTTTGGCATGGAGTGGGGTCAGGGTGGTCAAGTGGGGAGTCCGCTTGACTCAGCCCCTCTCAGACTCCCACAACATCTCTGTTTGAATCTCGGCCACACACACATAGAGGTAAAGAGATCTAACATGCATAACTCCAAAATATGTGCTAGAGAGAACATTTAGCTTGGCCCTGTTAAAGTGTTTGCTTTATTTTTAGGTTTATAGCTTTTTAAAGTTATTACAGTGGTTTTAAATGTATGTGTATATTATGTGTATATTGTATGTTTTTGCTGTTTTAGTTTTTGTATATTGTTTTTAATTGTTTTAATCTTATTGTAAACCTATGGATTACCAAATGTATGTTAACTACAAATCATGTCATCTAAACCTATCTAAAGAACAACATATATAGTTTGGCTCTTAGGATAAAACACATTTGCAATAGGGATGTGAATCATATCATTAAAATGTGTGATAATGATACAATATGCTCTTTATCGTGCATGTGTTTAACGATAACGATACGATAGAAAAACCTCCGATAAATATCTGATCCGATAAATTTCAGCTTGATTATATTGGATTATCAAATAAAACTATAACTTCTGTATTTTAAAAGTTAGAGGCTTGAAACTTGGTCACAGTGCTTATGGGGTATGCCTAAATATGTGTATGAAATTTGAGATCGATCCCTCCAACCCCCGATTTTATATGGATTTATTAAAGATCGTTTAAGTTCTGGCAGGTCAGAATGACAGCTCGCCACGTGCGTTCATTCAGACCTGTCAAAAAGTTGCAGGATCTTTTAAAAAAAACATATTAAATCAAGGGTTGAAGGGATCGATCTTAAATTTCATACACATTTCTAGCACATGTTGTTACACATATGTGCCAAATTTCAGATCAATCCCTCCACCCCTGTATTTTATATGAATTTTTAAAAGATCGTGCAACTTTTGACATGTCAGAACTTAAACGTTCTTTAATAAATTCATATAAAATTGAGGGTTGGAGGGATCAATCTCAAATAATCATTGTGACCATATTTCAAGCCTGTAACTTTGAAAATACAGAAGTTACAGACATTGTTTCTAAAACATTCAGCTCTATAGGGCACAATGGGGTGCAAATTAAATATTGGATTTCTGATAATTATTGTGAAGACGATATGATTAACCTATGAGATTATTGGAGAAAATATATTTTTTGGTCCGAAATTCCAATAACAATAAAATATGATATTTTTGGGTGTGCACATCCCTAATTTGCAACAATGAAGAAAACCTCTCAAAGAGATGTAATGAACATAAGAACATCTCCAGCACTGTGGATTATCCTAGTTACATTAATGACTACAAAATTAACCGAGCATCAGTAATATCCAGGGATATCCTCCTGTATGAAGCGTAGACTAAACTCTTGGTCAGAAAATCACATTCCATTTTTGGGGACTATCAACCTGATAATGAAAGTTGGTTACTCTAGCCATTAATTCTCTACCATATATCACATTCAGAAAATCACCCAACTTATGTATATAACTTGTTGAAACAGCACATAAACAAGATAGTTGCAGCCCAGGACCACACCAATGCAAATCAGCCCAAACATTAGGGGTGTGCACTCCAAAAAATATCGTCGTTTATCATTATCATCATTTCGGACCAAAGAAATTATCGTCTTCATTCATATCATCGGTGAATCGTATCATCTTCATGATAATTATCGTGAAAAAATGATAATTTTTGCAGCCCTATTTTTAAAGAAAAACTGCCTATAACTTCTGTATTTTAAATGTTAAAGGCTTGAAACTTGGTCACAGTGCTTATGGGGTATGCCTAAGTATGTGTATGAAATTTGAGATCGATCGAATTTATTAAAGAGTGTTTCAGTTCTGACAGATCACTCGCCACATGCATTCATTCAGACCTGTCAGAACAGAAAAGGAAAACCTCTGGACCTACAGACTGAGAACTCTTGGTCCGTATGGCCTTAACCAGGAGGACATATCACTCGTACCTCTGTTATTGTTGTCCCCCGCCGCCAGGTCTTCCACCGCCGCCACCAGGTCCCCCGCCGCTGGGTTTTCCTCCTCAGCCGCCGGGTCCCCCGCCGCCAGGTCTTCCTCTGCCGCCGCCGGGTCCCCTGCCGCCGGGTCTTCCTCCTCAGCCGCCGGGTCCCCTGCCGCTGGGTCTTCCTCCTCAGCCGCCGGGTCCCCCGCCGCCGGGTCTTCCTCCTCAGCCGCCGGGTCCCCCGCCGCCAGGTCTTCCTCCGCCGCTGCCGGGTCCCCCGCCACCAGGTCTTCCTCCTCAGCCGCCGGGTCCCCTGCCACCAGGTCTTCCTCCTCCGCCACCAGGTCTTCCTCCTCAGCTGCCGGGTCCTCCGCCGTCGGGTCTTCCTCCTCAGCCGCTGGGTCGCCCGCCGCCGGGTCTTCCTCTGCCGCCACCGGGTCCCCCGCCGCCGGGTCTTCCTCTGCCGCCACCGGGTCCCCCGCCGCCGGGTCTTTCTCCGCCGCCGCCGGGTCCCCTGCTGCCGGGTCTTCCTCCTCAGCCGCTGGGTCACCCGCCGCCAGGTCTTCCTCCTCAGCCGCCGGGTCCCCCACTGCCAGGACTTCCTAAGCCGCCGCCGGGTCCCCCGCCGCCGGGTCTTCCTCTGCCGCCGCCGGGTCCCCCGCCGCCGGGTCTTCCTCCGCCACCGCCGGGTCCCCCGCCTCCGGGTCTTCCTCCTCAGCCGCCGGGTCCCCCGCCGCCGGGTCTTCCTCCGCCGCCGCCGGGTCCCCTGCTGCCAGGTCTTTGTCCGCCGCCGCCGGGTCCCCTGCTGCCGGGTCTTCCTCCTCAGCCACCGGGTCCCCCACCGCCGGGTCTTCCTCCTCAGCCGCCGGGTCACCCGCCGCCAGGTCTTCCTCCTCAGCCGCCGGGTCCCCCACCGCCAGGACTTCCTAAGCCGCCGCCGGGTCCCCCGCCGCCGGGTCTTCCTCCTCAGCCGCTGGGTCCCCCGCTGCCGGATCTTCCTCCTCAGCCACTGGGTCCCCCGCCGCCAGGTCTTTCTCCACCGCCACCGGGTCCCCCACCGCCGGGTCTTCCTCCTCAGCCACCGGGTCCCCCGCCGCCAGGTCTTCCTCCACCGCCGCTGGGTCCCCCGCCGCCGGGTCTTCCTCCTCAGCCATGGGGTCCCCCGCCGCCAGGTCGTCCTCCGCCGCTGGGTCCCCCGTGAGGCCAGAGGCCGCACGGAAGAGGCGGGAGAGGGCCGATTATGTCACTTCCGGATCTGGCCCTTTCCCATCCCTTCTGTGCGGCCTCTGGCCTCACGAGCCCGGCAGCGGCGGTGGGGACCCGGTGGCGGTGGACCCGGCTGCACCAGCAGGTAAGTGCCCCATGCCCCGTGCTCAAATCTACTGAGAAACAGGCTTCGCCCGGTGCAAGCACCGGAGGGAAGCAGACGCCCCTGCAGGTAAGGAGCGTGAGGCGTGAGGGAGGGCACTTACCTTCTGGGGTGGCCGCTTCCCAGGCTCCTCTGCCGCCACTGCCGCTCATCGCTCACTGCCACTGCTGCATGACCCCCGCCACCCCAGTTTGCCCCTGCTGCCCCCGGTTGGACCGGATCGCCCCAGTTGGGACCGGGAAACCCCGAGCCATCTGGGACCTATACCTACTCTAGAGTAAAAATGAAAAAAGGCATATATTAACTAGATATAGATTTAAAATGACTACTGTTTTGGTCTTGAATAATGAACTAATGTGACCTTAGAACTTTGGTCTTTTTTTAAAAAAAAAGTTTGCCTAAATAATGTTTCACTTCTTCTGATCTATAAACCACCCCAGTATTGTGGATACTGTTTTTAGAGGCATTTATGGGGAAAGGAGAGTTATGCTTTATAAAACATTAAGCTGAACACTAGTCAATGCAAATGCAGAGTAGAAATAATGAATGCACCAAAAGATCTTTATATTTTAATTGCAATATCCTTTTTGATGCATTATGTAGCACTGGTAGAATATGTTGTTATGAAAAATGTGATGAAAATGGGTAATAGCCACTAGGCTTTATTTTTTGCTAGTGATATTGAAAGGAGATCTCCATTCATTTGGCTGAAGCTCCATTCTTTAACTCATGTGGGAATATAAGAAATGGAAGGATAGAGAAGACTAAAGATTGATTTAGGTTAGCTTAGACAGAAAAAAGTCCTAGATTTGTAGGATTTCTTTCTGTCTAAACATGTGTAGGATTGCACTCTTAATCTAGGACTCTGCATCTAATGGGGACCAACCAAATGCATCTAGGAAGCAAAAAAAGAAAAGAAAACCCACAGTAAAAACTGGTGATTGCTATTATGGCTTTGTCTGTAACATCTGACAGTCAAGTATATCCAATGGGTTGGTTTTCAGGTCCATGAATGTTCATGGAAGGGTCCAACAGAAACTCTTCACTGGTGGAAGGAAGGGTCCCCTACTCCTCCTGAGAATGTCTTCTGGAGGCAGAGTGGGAGAAGGAATAATGAAGATCACCTCCCCATCTGCCTCTTCTAGTGTGAGCAGAATTTAGCTCTGATCCTACTCTGAATCCAACCGATCATACTGCCTATGTAGTAATAATGAACTATTCTTCAAGTGGGGATCCTTATGTAGCCCAATGAACACCATTCACACATAAGGGAAGATGTCAGCAGGCTCAGAGGAGCCCTAAAGTTTTCAGGGGTATAAAAAGATTTTCAAAATTTTAAGAATAGTGAACTGTCCAAACAGTCCACTGAGGATTGAGGGTGAAGGAGAGGAATGGAGCATCCTGAAACAGGGTGTGGCTGGCTGGCTCTCCACACCAAATTCTATTTCTCACTATCATAGATAATTGACATATTTTGCAAAGCAGTGATTTATCAGCTCAGAGTAACCTCTGTATTTTCACTTCATGGGATTGGATGGATCATACTGCTATATACCAAAGCACTGATGCTCAAGGGTGTTGTCGCTACACAATCCACCCTAACCACATCAATGTAACAATTATCTGGAGTAGGGTGAAATCAATCAAGGTGGTACCGTGGCAACTGCCATGACTACTCCAAATAACATGTAAACAAGGCCTCGTATGGCAAAATACTTTAGTGTTCACATAACTATTTGGTAAGCTGATTGTCTTGTCTTGTCAAGTTATGATAAGAATTTATTTGACCAGCTTCCTGCTCCTTCAGATTTCTGATTAAGTGAGGAAGCAAGATGAGACTTACCTGTATGCTTTCCAAGATTCAGAGATCATTTATTTATTTTAGGCATCTTTGCACAGAAAAGGGAATTTCAGCAGGTGTCATTTGTATGCATACAGCACCTGGCAAAATTCCATCTTCTTCACAAGTTAAAACTGCAGGAGACCTACCCTCTTTTGTATCTAGAGCTCCCTATTTCTATTTGTTGTATCTTTTAGGGGACTGTGACCTTTGTATCAGTTGTTGATTTTTAGTCCAATGGTACTGGTAGGTCAGAGAATCTAGAGGCTTGGGGAGCCCAAGGGCAACCGTTTTTAGCCATCTTTTGTGGAATTTTTAGCTAGTACCCTTCTTTGCGTGTTCTCCCGCCCCAATACCTCTATGTTGCTGTGTTTAAACCAAGTATTTATACTGGGGAATTCTCAGCATTGTAAGGCATTTCCCTGTCTCAAATGCGTGAGTTAGGCTTCAGTGAGTTTTGACGAGAGTGCTGCAAGAGGTCCTATTTACAAAATGACAAAGTTTTCGATATTGCCACCAGATGGTTCCTAATAGACTGGTGAAATACCACTGCAAACAGTTACAAGCTCACACAGTATTTCTTTCTGCAACAGGGCATTAACTTTTGTTGTTTCATAGATTCTATTGCGTTGACTGTTGGAACAATGGTCTGCATGATCAACTCCATCAGTCACCCTAGCCAGATACAACAGGAAGCTTTGGTGTGATATCTGGATGTATGCAGCTTAGTTAAACAACAGCAATCTTATACTAAAGGAGCATTCCAAGAAAAACATTATGACACAATTTATTGAATTCATACAACTTCCCTGGAAGTATCTTGAATTTTCTAGTAATTTGGGGATACAGGCAGGGCTGTGCAGAGCTGGTAATATGCCCAGGCCAGTTGGGAAGTGTGTGCCTGCCCCCCATTTCAAACTTCTCATTAAGTACGATTTATAAAAAAAGTAATGGGAAGCACTTTTATTCAAGATGTAAGACATCACTTCTTCACATTCAGAAATGCTTTACGAGCTTTTCTTTGGGCATTAGAGGCCACTGTTGCTGGCAATGTCAAAACTAATGTGATTGATATATATATATATATATATATATATATAAACATCTTAATCCCCCTTGACTCTCTTTTAGGCTGACCATGGAAACCAAAAAAGGAGGACAACATGGCCGCCCCAAGGGGGTGTGCCCATCGACATGTCCGTTCCATATAACACCTTCATATTAAACCTGTTCTATAGCACCTCAATGTTGAATCAGAAATTAACATTTATTTTTAGTTGCTGTACAAATAGAAGCAACAATAGAACAGTCCTTCATCATTATCAAACATTATCATCATCATCCTGATCCTCACAGTATTAGTTATCATTAATAACTATCTTCATCATTACCTCACCCTGCGCTCCAGAGATCATATGCCATGGAGAAGATTGAGGAAAGAGACACATTAAGGACAACCATTGCAACTTAGGCACATATATCTCTGCCCTGAATACAAGTGAACAAAATGTCATCTCACTGGCTAGATGAGTATGCTGGTTTTAGCAAAGAAAACTACAAATGCCCCATGTTTTTTGTTTTGTTTTAATGGAAACCTGGGCCTTTTATCATGGATTTTGAATAAACATTAACCCCCATAAGTAAGTGAAGCTCATATATGTCTGTTCTACATGAAAGTTCTTCATGAAACATTTTGTATTTCCCAGCCAGTGCAAACATCTATTTATTTTGGTCTTGGCTCTTGTGCAGAGACAACCTGTATGTGACTCTCTAGAATATTTCCTTGTTAATTTGTAAAAGAAAAAAAAGGGAGGGTGTCCTGGGATTCACATAGTCCTGTTCTCAGATCTCAAACTTGATCTTCCTAATCTTCAACCAGTGGGTACTGTTGGTGAGTACTCTGTTATAAGGAAAGGGGACTTTAAACACACAATCTTCTTCGGATTCCACACTTCCCTATTTTTTTAAAAAAAAAAATGCCAAAATTTTGTCAATTGAAAGTTGGAGATTTCAGAGGATAATTATTATTAGTTTTTCCAGCAGAACCCTTAAGCCAATTTCGTAAAATGCTGGTGCATCTATTGAAAGTGTTTTGATGATATTTCTCTCTCCTTCCTTCCATATCCCCCCATAAAAATAGCAATTGCCAACATGCTTTGCTCCCAGTTTACCATCACATTGGTCCCATTATCCCCATAAAACTCTACCAACAGATGACAGCCATTCTAAACTAGGTGTCTGTAAGTTCTCATCTAGCAGCAGCAGTTGTCTCTAGGGCTGCACCTACTGCAATTCTTGAATCCCACGTCAGTAAACATTGTCAGGTGTGCTATATCAGCAAATCATTGCTAACGATTGTGATGATGCTCGAGCGTTATTCTGGCCTAACAGCACTAAACTGGCAGGTCATTTTGGGTCACTGTTGAGATGCCAGTTTAGGATGTTATCCTACCTCATCCAGAAAGCAACAGTCCTGAGCTCAACCCTCCTCTCTCCTGCAATGTTTTATATAGGGGTGGGCAACTTGGTGCCCTCCAGATGTTTTGGACCACAACTCCCATAACCCCTTACCATTGTCCATGCTGGCTTGGGCTGATGAGAATTGTGGGCCAAAACATCTGGAGCATACCAGATGCCTATCCCCTAATCTACTTTAACAAAAATGCAAGTCATGGCACCTACATGCACTACGTTTTCCCCATCCTTCTCTGTGCCATTAATTGTGAAGAAACTTGGAATGCAATTATACCTTGGCATATATGTTGGTAAACTGCTCACTGCCTTTGATTAAAAATGAATGTCACATCTTTTTTTTTTTTATTTCCCAACTTAGATAATTACATTTCCAATGTGGACATCTTCCCAGGATCACATTTGACACACTTGCTTACTTAATTTTAATGTTCCTGGCCTTGCCACTGTAGATCTTTACTAGCACACTTATGCTAAACAAGTAAAAAGCGGAAATTTTCTTTTACTCTGAACCAGTGGTGTGCAACCACTGGCCTAGATGGAGGGGGGCAGGGATCTGGCCTGCGGATGACTCATCAATTGGCCCACTACTTACTTTTCTCATTCCACTGCTAAAAGGAGTCGCTTAGGAGCCACAGATGCAATGAGTATCACAAGTTTTCATTCTCAAGAGCAAAAATGCCATGTTCACAGCTGGAAGTAAGTCCAAAATAGATGTGTGTATTCCCCCCCCCACACACACACACACAATTATGAGTCAAAATCAAAGATTCCATTCTCCTGATGGAAGGAGCTTCTTCCATCAGAGGAAGACACCTTCCATCAGATAGAGCAAATCTTTGGGTCCAAGTGAGTGGAAACATGCTCAAGACATGTTTCCAGTCACTCCCAAGTGCTTTCTAACCCATGAAAAGGAAAAGATGGGAGACAAGATACATGAAGGGTGGAAAAAACAGCCAGAAGAAGGAGGAGCTAAACAGCCGCTCTCCTCCTATTCCTCTGCTAAAAGCCACAGCATTTCAAGAATGCTTTGGGTTTTTATAAAGAATGTCAAGACAAAAGGTGCAGATACCTGCATTTCACATCTAGTTTGGCCTCACTTCCCGAGATATATTCACAGAATTCTGAAAGGTTATCATGGATTTGAGGAGAACAAAAGAAGTGGTGCCTTGTTTCCCTAGGTATTTCAGACTTGCCCGCTTCCCACCCAGCTGGCACATCTTGGGCGGAGGGCAGCATTTGTGGGTGGGGAGGAGGAGGAAAGACACTTTCCCTCAGCCTCTTTCGCTTTCCAGCTTGAACCCTCCCTATTGCCAGTATGGATTAGCTGGTCACTTCGGTTGGAAAGGCCAAGTAGGATTGGCTTTTGTGTACAGGTTTTTCACCTACTTCATCTGGAATTCTTTTTTTAAAGGAGGGTGAATAAATCACTTGATTGGAATGAGCAGGGTTGAGCAGGAATTTTAGGATATTAGGATAGGTTTGGTGAGCACTCGGAACTGTGCGGCACTGGGTGGAGGTGACACAGGGTGGTCTCTCTCTCTCTCTCTCTCTCTCTCTCTCTCTCACACACACACACACACACACATACACACATAAGAAAGGGGCTGGGTTTTACCTAACTCCTGACTTTGGCAGAGTATCTCACCCATGAGACAGGCTAGTGGCCTATAGAAAGGTTAATAGATTCCCGCAATTTCATATGCAGATGCAGGGAGGGGTAAATGCCACACGTTAAATAAAGAGAGCCTAGTTTATCCCAAGCTCTAGTGTCTATGTCTTTATCTCCTCGGTTCCTTCTCCACTTGCAAACAATATTTTAATAGGGTAGGAAGCCCTATGCTAGAGGTGCTGAATCTATTTCAGTCTGAGGGCCAAATTCAATTTAGGAGGAACTCTTGGGGTTTGTGTTCCAGTGGTAGGTGGGGCTGACGGCAAAAGCTGTTCTCTCTGTGAACACCTTGTTGCTGCCTCCTGGCATCTGCTGCCTGAAGCAACTGTCTCATCCTGCCTAACGTTAGGGCCAGCCCTGGACAGAGCCAAAAATGCCAGCATATTTTAGCTTAAATTTCCATGATTAAGCCTTAGTTGGTGGGGGGCATCTTAACCTTTTAGACTGGGGGGGGGGAGCTGGGAATCCTGGTGGTCAGGGAAAGGGGGCATGGACAGGGAAATTAGGCTTTGACATCTGGGGAACTCCAGAGACCAGATCTGGAACCCCTGGCAGGCCAGATGTGGTTCATGGTCCTGAGGTACAGCACCTCGGCTTTCTCAGCCCAGTGTGTTGAGAAATAGCACTTTGCACAATTACAATTTGGATGTTAACTTTAAAATCTGTTACATCAGAAGGACTGAATGAGTCATTGGAATTACATACTTACAGGCAATAAGGGATGGCTTCACAATGGGTTTACTCGGGCTGGCAGGAAAGGGGAATTAAGTTCGGTCAGAATCCTAGGGGAGTCAGCAGAATGCAGCTGTAAAACTTTGCTCATTAACTCCAATAAATAACAGCTGACTTTGACTCACTGTTATAGATGGACACTCACAGAAAGAACGCAGCCTTCACAGACAAATTACAGAAGGAGTTTTATTCTGATAAAAGTTCTTAATTTTTCTAGGCAACATGTGTGGAGACACAGGTTTGTATTTTTTAAAGAGATTTCGGGACAGACAAAGGCTTTAAATGGGTGAACTGTAATGTAAGGCAAATAATTTTGTGTCTGTAAATAATGCATGTCACAGGGTTATGTTGTATGTGTGTTTGGACTTAATAACTACTGGAAATAAAGGTAGTTATCTCTGAAAAAATGATAACAAATGAGCCAGCCTTCCTTTAAACAAGGTTAATCATATTTCAAATTGGCGCATTTATCTGGCAAATAGACTGACAATTAAGAAGTGATTAATGGTATAAAAGAAAGGAATGTTCAACTTCTGACATGTGTTTTAAAGGTAGCCGTTTTTTACTTATAAGAAAATTTGTTTTACTTATAAGATTTATATGATGGCAAAGGTTGCCTATTAGAAGGGATCCTGTTGTCGTTTGAAGATAAACAGTATAAATATGGAACTGTTTTAGAATAAAAAGAATATAGCTACATGGGTGGTATTTAAGGAATTGTCTGTGTAGTTTAAACATGCATGTATAGTTCATATGTGTATTTTTATCTGGCAAATATATTGACAAATTAGAATTGATGAATGGTACAAAAGAAAAGAATGTCTAACCTGTGATAGGTGTTGTCCATATTGTTGATTAAGAATGTATACTTTTGTTTATAGCTCCTGAGGAAGGATTTTTTCCGAAACGTTGAGCTTTTAATTTGAAATAAAAAAACACACATCAACCAGCACCAGACTTTGTCTCCTCCCTACCATTCAGCATTGGTGCTACACCCTTCGTAACACGACCTCTCTGGTCTAGGCCAGAGGGCTGAATTTGACTGGAGAAAGAAAACTGAAAGAGGACATGCTTAGAAATGAGGGCCCACATGCCAGGAAACAGAGAGGCGAAGGAGACAAAAAGTCAAATACTGACCTGAAATAACCAGTCAAAACTTTAGCTCTAGGCCTCTAGGATAATATTAAGTAGAAAATAAAATTAGTGATGGGTGAACTCTCCTCAGCTGGATTTCAAATTGGCTGATTGTTTAAGAGCTCAAAAGCTATTTGGAAAAATATCATTGGCTTCCTGAGTATCGTCTTCCAGCTGGGTTCTCTCTGAGATTGTCGATTCTTTGAGGTCAAGCTCATTCCGTCCTGTTTCTGTAGGAAGTTGTGGGTATTTTAAAAAAATCTCAGCTGTAACTTTTGGTGCATATTTCTTTGATAATGTATGCCTTAATGTCCACATCAATGCACACTTTTTTAATGTATGATTCCCCCCCCCCCCAACTACTTTACATTGCGGAACTACTGATTTCTGTGCACTTTTCTCAAAGGTACGCATTTTATGCACACTTTGGCCTGATGTGCCAATTTTAATGCACATTTTTTCCCAGTTGCAAACTGCTGGAAAATCAGGGTTCTCGACTGAGTGGAGAACCTCCACTGATACAGGAGGCTCTCTTCTCCAGATCATCAAACCCCACAAATACAGGGAAATGGAGATGCCTGAGGAGGGAGCAGGGCTAAAATGTTTCCCCTCTGTGTGTTTTCTGTACAAAGCACATGAATAGGTCTACTTCTGTTGTTACCAAACTAGTTTGGACATTTTAGAGTAGGCCTCCCAAACACCTACAACTTTGGGTCAATCTTGTTAACAGGGGAAAACAAACCCTACTCAGCCCATAAACAACCAGCTAAAGCTACATTTTAAACACAGGACAGTAACCGATGTGACATAGCCACTATTGTAAATTACACAGCGTGAGTGTAAATGACCTCTAGTGCAACAACAATAATGCCCTGGCACAACAGATTTTCCAGGGAAAGCTGTCGTGCCAGGAGGCACGATTGTGACTTTGGTAGAGGTCCTTTATGCTCGCACACTGTAGTGGATGCTGCCCTTAGGGTGGGTAAGTGGTGGCCAAGAGAGCAGACAAGAAGTTTAGCTGTGGGAGAAGTAGGTTGAAATAGTGCATCCCCCAGGCAAGGGTAGGGATGGGGCATGGGTGGGCACACTGCTTCCACACTAGCCTTGCCTGTATCGGAGCCAGCCACAACCTGGATCAGGCAGGAGTGTGTTTAAAAAATAACTGACAAGTTTCTGACTTTTGATGGCACCTTACAATCTATCACTTGAGATTGACTGCTTCCTCCTGTCCATGAGTAGGAGCATTCTAGGATGTCCCATGGGGGTGCAAAGATATTCTCTTGTGCTGTTGAGCTCAACTGAAAACCAGCCTGCTTGTCTTCCCCCCCCCTTTTAAAATTTACAGCAATAATAAATGGGGGAAAATAAAAAAATACAGGTATTATGGTTAGTGGTATATGAAGGAATGCTTAATAATTTAAGATAGAAAAATACTCTGATCCCTTTCAGATCAGTGCATTAGCAATAGCATGAATTTAAGGCATCAAAACTTCTATTTCTTTTCTTTTTAACAAAACTGGCCAGAGGGCAGGAACAAGACCTATTAAAACCAATGGCGGATATTATATTGATTTCAATGGAATGTGGACTTCACCCATAAAAAATGAAATTAGCTATGCCTCTAACTTAGTCAAATTACCATCTGCACTACCAATAAAAACTGCTGGCTGTGAAAACAAAAGAGCCAACGCTACATAATGTCTACCAATGCATAGGGGAAGTAAACATTGCAAAACATGAATTGTTTCTTGCATATAGGGTACTGATTTCAATTAAGAAAAGGATATTATTATAAAGATTTAAGGCATTCTAAAGTATGTATAAGGATGAAGCAAGCTTGCTTTATATCCTGGCAGTGGATTACCAGCTAAAATTTCAGTAATCATAGAATATGATTAGGAAATTAAAAACAACAAGAATGTTAGATTTTCTGGAGAGGAAGATATATGATATATAGTTCTCCCAAATTTTGTTAAAATGATGAAAGAATAAAATATTTCTATATCAAGGGTGTGCAATCTTTTTGGCCCCAAGGGCAGTATCAGATGGTGCCAAGTGAATAGGGGTCCGTACATGGATACATTTTCACACATACACACGCTCACACATGTGCTTACACATGCAAGCCAACATATATCACACATGCACAAACACGCATACACAACAGTTTCTCTTACCAGTGCTAGCAAAGAAACCCCTTCTTTGTCTTGGATCTCTCAGCAAAAACTGGAGATAAGGTTTGCCTTACGAGCATTTGTGCTAGCCAGAAAGAGATTCAAGCAAAAGGATTCAGGCTACAGCTCAACTCAAACATCACACAAACTATGGTTGACACTAATCATATCAAACTATGAGACTGTGGTTCTGAACAAACAAACCATGGTTTAGAGACTGAGCAGCCTTCCCAAACCACATTACAATTTATACAACCAGAATGTAGGAATTGCTGGAAGAGATTTTAGGACCAAGGGAGCAGAACACTGAATAGGATCAATAAGAGACATTTATAAAGTACAGGAAACACAAACATTTATTCTTGTTGGTGTTTGTGACCAAGTTTTAGCATTGATACATCTATATCTATCTATCGATCGATTGATCGATCAATCAATAGATAGATAGATCTTGATATATTGGGTATATGTTGGCAAGCAGAATTAGGAAGTTGGAAGAGTAACACTGTAATGCTATGTATTACAGTGGTTACAGACCACGTTGAACTCAATGGGGCTTACCTGAGTAGCCACTGCAAGACCATATCAATGGACTAACTATGGCTTAGTGTGTTGTCTGAACAGGCCCTAAGATAAATTGTTTAGATTTACAGTGCAGTTCTGTACCTCTGTACTCAGAAGAAAATCCCATCTTTTTTTTCCCCAATGGGGCTTTCTATGAGGTAAGTGTATATAGGTTTGCAGCCGTAATCATGATAAGATGTGTTATTTTATTGTGTGTATTTTATGTATATATTTCTGGAATTTGAAAGTACAAGATGTTGTTCAACAATATACCCTGCTAGGAGTGATTTCATGTTTGCTTTTGTTTTGTTTTTTCAGATTGGCATAGTATTTATGAACAGCATTTATTGGTATTGAGATTGATACCAATAAATTAATACCAATTATTGATGTTGATCTATGATTATTGATTGATGATGTATTAACAAGTGGGTGAAGTCATGTAAATATTAATAACATTATGAGTATGCATTATTAGGCACGTTATTATGTACTTTCTCTCATTAAATATGTATGTTAGAAGTGTCATGTTGGAAATACATTTAAATTAAAAAGAAAATTAAAAAGAAAAATTAAATTGAAATCAAAACATTCAAATTAAAAGGTCAGTATGTGAAAGAGGTGGAAAAATAATTTTTATTAAAGCGGATGATCAAAATCGTATCCTGACTGGTTCCCATGAAGATTTTTTTTCTTCTCTTCTTTGCAATTTACTGGCCATTATCTGGGGCTCACATCATTTGCCTGCCAGAACCCTGAGTGGAGAGTAATGGTGGGATATATGAATAATGGTGGGATATATTCATATATGAATATATGAAACATACTAGCCCTTCTTTCCCAGATAATGCAAACTGAGGAGGGGGAAATTCTCCTCCATGTACTCCCCCACATGTGTTCAGCTGTGCTTATGCTCGGTAGAATTGCAACTTCTTTGAAAACAAACAGCAAACAAACAAACAAACCTGAAAGCTCAGAACTGACAGAAGAAGAAAAAAAGCAAACTTCCATGAAGAAACCTGTCTCTCATGTGGCTCCCCACTCCACCAACTTGAAGCTATAGCAATGAGTATTGATGTCCGTCACCTATCATAGGCCCTTCCTACCACACCCAGCTTGTCCGGTGGAAGGGGGCAATTGCGGGTGGTAGTGAGGACGACACGTGGAGGCCTGCCATTGGCAGCCTCCGTATGGTGCCACTGGTTGGGGGAGGAGCTGTGGGCCTATTTATAGGGCTGCTGCGGCTCCTTCCCCACCTTCTTCCTATGCAGTTCTCTCCCTCCCTGTAGACAGTGTGGGCTTGCTGGCTGCCTTTTTAGGGACCAAGTAGGATTTTTTTTACCTTCAAACTTGATTTGGGTTTTTTCACCTACTTCACACTGTAAGACAATGGGGGAGAGCTAAATAGGCTAATTGGTTGAATCTGGTCACATTTAATTGAGGCAGGTGTGCGGGCATCGGGAGCAAGTACAGGTTTTGGTGAGCATTCTTAGGCACTGTTGTGGTGATTGGTGACACCTGAGGCCCCCACCTGGGAGTCCTGTGGCACCAGGTGTGGGGATAAGGGTTACCTTTGAGGCCGACCTTATTCACCCACTCTGAGTTGTGCAACCTGAGGGAAGGTGACATAGGATGGCCTACCTACCCCAAATGGGGAATCCTGGCAGGTGTTGACGCACCAGCGACACCTACCAGGATATGAATGGCTCGCCCAATCCCAATTATGGCCAAGACGTTGGCCAAAGACAGGATGCCCGCTTAGGCCTCCATCTACCTTGAAATAATAAATGTGGCTCTGTTTAAATGCAATTTATCATGTCGTCTCTTTATTCTCGCCGTCCATTCCCGCAATGTGTGTGTGGTACTCATTGCATACACCATTGTTAAGTGATTATATAAGAAGGCTGAGCCAGTGGCCCCATTCAGAAGACACCTTAAATCACAGCTTTAACCTTGGTGAAAAAGGCAAAAAAGCTTTATTCACCGTGGTTAAAGCCATGGTTTAAGGTGTCTTCTGAACGAGGCTCAGCTTGCTGGTTTAACCACCATGGTTAAAGTCGTGGTTTAAGGTGCCTTTTGAACAGGGCCACTGTTTCCAAACAGTTTGAAAAATTGTGGTGAAACATTTGCAGCATCTGTTTGCTGTGAGGCTGGCCCAACTATTAGGCAGAATGAGGTAACTGCTGGGGGTGCTGGGGTTCAGGTGTGGCAGCCTTCCCTTAGCTGTTTCTCCTGAGCTGAAATAAAGGTCAAGTGATGCAAAATTAGCACACTTTTTAATTTGTATTTTGGTCTAGCCCCATAATGACAGCTAGTGACATTGACTCAAGCCGGTTACTTGGGATGCCAGCTAGCCAGTGAATCATGTGCCTCATAATAAGTAGCATTAACAAGTGGGGATGGATATTGTTGCCATCAGTGCAGCTAATACAAACTGGGTAAGTAAGTAGACAAGTTGTGAGACATTCTCCAACTTCCTCTACTTCAAGAGGTCTACTGCCTTACTGAGAGCAGAGATACATCTGCTTGGCTTTCCTTCTTCCTATGCTAGGGAATCATCTCTATCTCTGAATGAGGATGTATAGCTAAGGAGATGGAGTACACCCAGAATGGAATGTTTCTGTGATGTCACTCACCATATATCCAGCCACATTATTCTTGTATTTCATTTAGATAAATTGTTTCTTCCTGTAAGCAGAAGCCTATGAGTTCACCAGATTTGCAGTCTTTTCAAATGTATATCATCCCAACAGGCCATGGCAGAGGAAGACAAGAGCAAATACTGTCGTAAACAGATATCGTTTTGGGAAAATGATTTACGAGCTTCCCCAACTGCAGTGAGGCACATAAAAGTAAACACAGGCATGCCATGTCTCCATCACATTTACTGTGATGGAGCCTTCTCTCTTATTCTCCATTGCATCTCCACCTGAAGGCTCTTCCACTGACGTTCTTTCCTTCACAAATGTAATTCATTCCCCCAAAGCAAAGACTTTTTTTTCCTGCCTGTGCAATTTTCCTCCATCATCTCAATTCCATTTTTTAAGGATGGCTGACATAAATGGAAATCTCTAGCACTCAGATGTCAAGCTGTTCAGTTCCATTTCAGTTTACTTATATAAAAGCTGGCATATTTCAACAATCTTTTGAATTAATTGAATTACGTAGAGTTAGCTTTTAATCTAATAATGTATAGAGAGTTTAGCCATAGATGGATAGAATCACTTTGATACAGAGGACCTCGAAAGTCATCTAGTCCAACTCCTGATGCAGGAAATCCTGCTAATGTAGGAAATCCACTATTACAGTATACTGATATGTATTGTCAAAATACCCTTTGTGGCAGTATCATACCGCCGTGAATACTACTGTGACACACAACACAATGCTCATTCTACTGAGATACTGTTTTCTGTGCTGCTTTCTTCCAGAATTTCCTTGACAGTTTTTGTCCCAATTTCTCTTCCTGTAGTGATTCCATTGCGTAATATGGGGTCCTGTGTGTTCCACCTTCGCAATCATGTTACTGGTCCTGAGGAGTGGCCAAAGTGCCCGATAGCCAATCTCTTTGCAGGGATGTGTTTTGGGGCTTTGTTGGTGAAGAAGGTGTCCACCATTTCTACCTCATGTTTGGGCTTGGGTTCAACTGTTGGTATTCTTATGACTTGCTCCCTAAAAATTACTGAACTATGCAGTAGTGCATATGTGAAGGCCAGCAAGTGACCGTGTATTACTGGGGTAGATCGGTGAAGTTTGTGTAAGACTATTATTAGGTATATCATTTCTTTCTGAAATATCTGCCATGTTGTGGCTATTTTGTTTTCCCACCAAAGGTGATAGTTCATGGCTACAGGCCATGATTAGTGTAGGGTGGCCATATCTGATTTTTCCCCTGGATTTGTCAGGAAAATTAATGATTATGGGGTGTCGGGGGATTTTATAGAATTTCCTATAATGTCCGGAATTGCATGCTTTCCCCTCTAAGGCCCCATCCACTCACTGCTCCAATTTTGGCCTTAAGGGGTTAAGAGTGTCATCCCTATTGCAGAGCAGCCAGGAAGCTGGGCAGGGCCAGGGCAGCTATTGGATGCTTCTGCTCTCCCCACCGAGGCTGTCTTCTCTTTTTGGCTGGAGGAGGACAGGCGTCTGCAGCTGAATGTGAGAGCATGTGTTGGGGAAGGCGCGGCCCAGGGGGCGAAGAGGTAGCAACAGCAGCCAGGGTTGTTGGTTAGCCCTAGCAGTGTCCTGCTTCCCCTCTCTCATATTCAAGCAATCGGCCCACTTGTAGGAGCACTGGTAGCTGCCAGTAACAGTGGAGAGGACTATAAAAATAAAAGATAGTTTTTCTGGAATTTGGTCTCTGTCTTGTCTGATTTGCACATGCATGGATGAATGCACAACTGCATGAATGATAGCAGATAGTGCTATGACAAAGGTGTTCCTCTGTTATTCTATGGTGCACTTTTCCTGCCTGTTAGCTCAAAATGGCTTCCAGAAGAGTGGTCTACTAGCAGGATGCTAAGGTTGAGATGCTACGGGAACTCCTCCGTGAAGCTCCAGCCTCTAGCCTCCGCACTATACAAATATTTTACCAAGTTGCTGGGAGCCACTTGTCCTTGGGGTACACCAGGCAGCCCTCCAAGCCAGAATAGAGTTCAAAGCCATAAAGGCCCTATTCTTTGCGGTCCTGGAGGCTTACCAGGGCAGCCCAACCCAAAGAGCACCCCCCTTTGATTAGCAGATGTTATGCTGAAGCACACATGCACTAATGACTGAGACAACATTATCCTTGATAACCTCGAGAGTTCCCACCAGGCAACACCATCTGCTCTTCCATCTCCTGAATACTCGCTCCACTACATTATGGGCTCGGCTCAAACAAGAATTAAAGATGGCTTGCTGTGGATCCAGTGTCCTTTCATATGGCTTCATTAGCCAGGCATGGATGGGCTACATGCCACCTGCCACTTATGAGTGGTGAAATTTGCACTCAACCCAATGTCACAGTAGGGTTCTCTGGCAGGAAGTTCCAGCATTCACGGCTTCACACAGCACAGAGTTATAGGAGATGTACGCATCATGGTTCTTGCCACGCCATCTGATCTACATGTGAATGGATTTTCATTTGTTTGCAGTGGTTTCTTGCAGCACCATTGAATACAAAGGTTTTCTATTAATGGAGTCATTGCACAGTCATACTGGAGAAAAGATAGTCCCTTGTATAACCTTACAAGCCCCCACACAATGAAGAAATCCAAGCTCCCCAAATCTATCCATGATCTGTCAAAAACAAATGAAATTGACATGACATTGCTACACCTGCATCAGCACCACCTGTTCTGTGCACTACTGCTCATTTGCGGGGAACAAATTTTTTTTAAAATAATAATTAAAAAAATGTATTCTAACTTCCCGCACATTGCCATGCTTGATGGTACAGCCAAGGAGGAGATACTCCATAGTGAGTCACACCTCGATAAAGATTTTGGCTATGGTAGATCTGCCCATGCCAAACTGCTCTGCTGCTGTTTTATGGAAACTGGTGTTTTCCAGCTTCTAGAGACAGATGGTGACTGTGACGATACCCAACATTTCTGTCTCCTTACGTATGTCTGGGTTAGTGTGTTTGGAGAGTGCGGAATGTTGGGCTGAGTGGGTGTGGCTGATGATGCTGGGAAAGGGGAGGGGGTGGAGTATATATGGGGTGAGGGAGGGGTTTGGGTTATCTTATTTTGTCTTATTGTCTTGGTTGGGTGGAGGGTAGTTAAGTGGATGATAGCTGTGGGTGTTCTAGTCAGGAGGGTGTGAAGAGATTATAAATACTGAGGATTATTATTAACAAGGCTGTTTGAAGTATGAAGAATAGGCAGGTTTTAAATTGATTTGAAAGAGCTGTTAACAACAATAAACGTTTTCTTTTATTTTGGCTACCACAAACCACGTGTCAGCTGGGCTTTGTAACCTGCTCTATCAGTTTAATAAAGAAACACCTATCTAGGCTGACCATCTGAAAAGGAGGACAGGGCTCATGTAACTTTAACAGTTGTAGAGAAGAGGGAATTTCACCCAGTGACATTTGTATGCCACTAGTTCCTGGTGAAATTCCCTCTTCATCACAACTGTTAAAGTTGCAGGGGCCCTGCCTTCTTTTGTATCTGGTCACTCTAGTATAGTGCCTGCAACTTTAACTGTTGTGATGAAGAGGGAATTTCACCAGGAACTAATTGCATACAAATAACATTGGCTGAAATTCCCTTTTCTCTACAACTGTTAAAGTTACTTGAGCCCTGTCCTCCTTTTCATATGGTCAGCCTACACATATCATTACACCTACAGCCAACATACTTGCAGGAGAACCTTATTCAAAACCCTCAACACCCTTTCCCCCTCTGCTATAAGGGAAAAGTGGCGTGTCTTTTGCCCTTCCCTCAGGTATTTAAGTGTTGGGGCTTAGCCTGAGAGGGGTGTGCTCATCTAGGCCTAGTGTTTGAGGCTGTGGCGGCACAGTGACATTATTATTATTATTATTATTATTATTATTATTATTATTTTGCCTTTAAATACCACCCCATAGCTGAAGCTCTCTGGGCAGTTTACATAAGATTAAAACAGTTAAAACAATATACAAAAGTCAAAACTTGTTTCTCCACTGGAACGGAGTGACACATTATGGTGACATTTCTGTCTGGCAGGGGTGCAACTTCTCCGTGATTTGAAAGAGGGTATTCCTGATCATTCTCAAATGGTTCAATCCAGCCCTCGTCATCCCAAACCTGGAGCATGAGTTCAACCTCCAGTCCTTGCCAGTGGAAGACATCCAGTCATGCCAGAAACCCTTCGGGATGCATAAGTAGACTGAAGAGCTGCAGAAGGTGTTGCCGAGTTCTGAATAATCAACTGCCTATGGCAGAACCATCGAAGGAAATGTATGCGGCACCTCTGCATAACTCCAACTATTGCCACGAAGTTGGAATATGCCTCGATAGCTGAAATAAATAAATTGACAGCCACAACAACAACGATAGCCATCAGGATATGCCATTCCCATTTACAGTAGACTCCATTGGTTATCAAGACCAGGAAAAAAAAATAGAGAGACTATTTGTTTCTCTGCTCATACATCTCTCTGAAATATGCCCCCACTTCCACCCGTGCTTCCGTGCTTGCGCACAAGCATACCAGTATCCCCTAGCATTGTGGTGTCACCACAGCAAATAATGGGGTGTATTCTAGGGTATAGTTTCAGTTCATGAGGAGGCCTGGACATTTTCTTCCTTGAACTCTGTGTCCATTCTAGAATTTCTATAGAATCCTCTGCAACAGATAACGTGTTGTGTTGCAGACATGCAGAGATTCCTTAGCCAACACACTAAGGTGGAAACAGTTGCATCAAAGTAGGGCCAGCTAATAACAAACACATAGCTGTGCTAAAATCCATAGAACATAGGGTTGCATAAGTGGAAGTCTATGCATGCAACAAGACTTTTGAGTGTAAGATGGGAGTTCCCTGTCCACTCATCTCTGCAGCTCCCCACAAATGCCCCAAATCCATTCTGGCGGGTGCTCTCAACCCGTTGGAGCAAATTGGTGACATGGGGGGGAGGGCTGAAGAAGATTGGGTCAATCTGTTCCACCAGTGGATGGGCACAATTGGATCCAGTTCATAAAATGGAGGTTTGGAACTAGACTGAAGTCTGTCCATTATTTCAGAGACTGGGTGTATAGAACACAGAAGAGAATGTAAGTCGGAGAATTTTTAAAACCACGAAGTTACAAATACCTTGACTTCACAAACAACCCAGCTTCTATTTTACTTCTTGTTCTGTGAAGCTTAATATCTCTCTCTGTTTATTCACAGAAATACATTGAACAGAAAAGTTCTCAGTGTTTGATAAGCAGTTTTTTTAAAAAAAAAAAATCTTCAGAGAACGGGTGACGTTTATGCTGAACTTGCCGTCTTCGTATAGAAAGAACGAAACCTTGCCATTTAAGCAAATCTTCAAGCAATAAGGCCTGCCCTAATTGTGACAGGGCTTATAAAGCCTCTGATTCTCTCCCCCCTCCCACTAGACACACTCTTTCCAATGCATTGACTAAGCAACTGTTATCTCCTCCCCAGAAGCCTTTGCTATTCTAAGTATTGTTCAGCCTGGCAAAGGATGAGTCAAGACATAATGGGAGGAGATCTTTTGAAATTTCTAAAAAGGGGGGGAACAAAAAGGAACTATCAAGAAGAAATCAGAAAATGAAAGAGTGGAGGAAGTATTAGCGAGGAACAATAAAAGGGAGAAACTAATTCTTGGTGTGAAATTATTCATTTTAACACTCCCCCCACCTCATTAGCCTGTATATATGGAAATAAATTGTTATTGAACCAAACAGCATAAACTTCAGAAAGTGTTCAAAAATATGTTCCCACATTCAGGTGTGCCAGAATGTGGGGAGCTGCTGCAGAATGTTTTCAATAATCTGTCACAGCCTTTTCTTGCTACAAATGTTCTCTAGATAATCATAAAATGGTGGGTGTGACTCTGTAGTTAAGGCAAACCTCTTTTTCAGCATTTATGTCTATTGTTATGAAGTTTGAACATTCTATTTATCTTACAGCCAAGACAACTTGTCCTGTCAGCATGAAATTTGGCATGAAGAATCTACTCACCGACATCAATTTCAGACGTCAGGAAAGATACCTTATTGCATTTCTAAATGTTATCCGCTCCCAGGGGAAGCTCAGACTGGGCTTTGTCCTTGAAGCACAGGATGTTATCTTGAATGTACATGACTTTTTTCATTGCAATGGCTTAATCTTCAACGGAGAAATTACATTGCAATGCATTTTGCATTTTTCTTCCTCCTCCTCCCCCTTTGAAAACTGGTGTAGGGTTGGTACTAATATAGGGTGACCAGATAAAATCCAGGTCAGGGCTCATGTAACTTTAACAGTTGTAGAGAAAAGGGAATTTCAGCCAGTGTCATTTGTATGCAATTAGTTCCTGGTGAAATTCCCTCTTCATCACAACAGTTAAAGGTGCAGGCACTATACTAGAGTGACCATATACAAAAGAAGGCAGGGCCCCTGCAACTTGAACAGTTGTGATGAAGAGGGAATTTCACCAGGAACTAATTGCATACAAATGACACTGGCTGAAATTCCCTTTTCTCTACAACTGTTAAAGTTACCTGAGCCCTGACCTGGATTTTATCTGGTCACCCTATACTAATATTTGAACTTGAAATGGAGAGTTTTGCCAGACATGTGTGTACCAAATGTCATTCCAGTTCTTAGTGTTCAAAGGACTTAGTGTCTTACAAAGCTATTATTCCTAGTATACCTCTAAATGCAAAATGCTCAGGGTAATTGCCCTCATATTTTGCTTGTAGGCTTCCCAGAAGGCATATGATTGGCCACTGTGGGAAACAGGACTCAATAGGGCTCTGGTATGATTCAGAAGGTCTTTTCTGGGGGGGCGTGGCCTAGCAGGACATGGGGTAGGTCGCAAATCCTTCATCCTTCGAAAGAAGCAGTGAATTAACTGTAAATTCCCTATCCTAAAAGAGCGGTCTGTTACATATAAGTCTGCTATGGAGAGGGGAAAGCTTGCTAATGAGACTGCAGCTGGAAGGAGATTTATGGCTTTATAACCGGCAAGACAGAAGGGAGGTGATGGACCGACAGCTTTGAAGTACGGTGAAGGTAAATAAAGGACGTATATACGATTGCTGGCTGATTGAATAGACTGTAGAGAGAACAGAACGACTGCTAACATTCAGAAAAGAGATTTTTAAGCTTTGGAAAGCTTTTAAGCTTTCAAGCTTTGAAAGATTGTTGGCTGTATAACTGTTTGGCTGGGAGGAGGGGCTAAGTCTGCCCGAGGAGAAACGAAACTAAAATTCGACAGACTTGGCAATTAAAAGAACAATTAAAAGATTATAAGTGATTAAAAGGCTGTTCGGGAGACGGAGAAGCCAGAGGGAGTGATTGAGGTGAAGAGAAAGAGACTTTGATCCCTGGCTAGAAGTGGCTGTGTGCTTATCGGATAGGCTTGAATGGTGGACGACTTATGAGCAAGAAGAAAATAACTTCTTGGAGTCGACCTAAGGGAGATCGTCCGTCCGATAGGAGCTACAGGCTAGTCCATACTGACAAAATGTCGGATAAGGATTCTGAAAAGACAAAGAAGCAATCCCCTAGTCATGCCGGAAATGCCAGTGCTAAGACTGGAACTAAGCCAGGTGCAATTCCTAAAACAACCACAGGGAGGCAAGCTGACCCAACAGATGAGCTGATTCAGAATATCCAAAAGATGCTGGATTTGGCTATATTAAAGCAAGATGGAAATATTGAGCAGGCTTTATTGAAGCAAGAAGAAAGACTGGTGAAAAGGATCACCGATTCACAACAGCAACTCTTGGCAGGCCTTCAAAAGGTGGAGAAAGAGGTTGGAGCTTTGCAGGAAGAAACTGGAGAACTAAAGGTTTTATATAAGAAGCAAGAGGAACAGCTAACGCAACAGGATTTACGGCTTATAGCGATGGAAGACAGGGACCGGAGAGCAAATATACGCATAAGGTCTTTTGGGGAGCAGCAAGGGGAGACCCTTAATAGTATAAGAGAATTAATCTTGGCATGGGTCAAACAGTTAGTGCCACAGGAAGATTGGAGAATGGAAGATATCGAGCGGGCCCATAGGGTGGGATTTGGAAAGACAAGAGAGTTCCCAAGAGACATTATTGTGAAATTTGCTAATTACTATAAAAAAGAGAAATTAATGCAAGCAGTTAGAAGTCAAGGTCAACCAACGCTTCAAGCAACACCAATTGAGGTTTTCCAGGATTTATGCTCCCAGACGGTCCAGTGGAGGAAGAGCGTTAGAATCTGTACAGGGGCATTGAAGATGAAATCGATCTCCTATAATTGGGGATACCCAGTTTTTTGAGATTCAAGTGGAACGGGAAGCAGCAAAGAATAACATCTTGTGAGCAAGGAATCGAGCTATTGGAGAAGCTGGGCATAATGGATGCCATACCGGTTGGAGAAGAGAAGCAAGACGAAGGCGCGGCAGGAGGGAGCAATGACTAGACTTTAATATATATTGTAAGAGGAATAGGGAGAAGAAGAGATATGGAGGGGAGGGTAGACGTTATTCCGGAATGTTGGGCCGAGTTCCCCCCCCCCTAAGAGTTCTAAGAAGATTGGGACCAACGCCCAGGAAGCTGGTGAGGAGGGGGGTGAAATTGGGGGTGAATGTGGGGGGGAGGGTTAGGGAGGGGGGGAATGTGTTACACAGAGGGAGACCGACTTAAAGATTTGTGTGAAAGAGAGAGATGGAAAATAAACTTAGATTGGCAACACTGAATGTTAAAGGGCTAGGAACGGTAATTAAAAGAAAGAGGATTGAAATGTTATTAAAGAAAAAAAAAAGATGTAATTTTTTTGCAGGAAACTCATCAGGCCAAAGATGGAGTTAATGAGCTTCGAATGAGGGAGGTGGGCGTTTACGAGAAGGCATATGGAACTTCGAAATCGAGAGGGGTGGCAATAATAATTTCAAAGACATGTGGTATAACTATTCAAAGTGTAAAGAAAGATAAAAATTGAAGGTTTCTTATTATGTTCTGCAAGTTGGGAAAAGAGGAATATGTAGTGAATGTTTATGCTCCAAATGGGAAACAAATGGATTTTATCGATGAAGTATTTAACGTGTTGGGAGAAGTGGGTAAAAAGCACATTATGATGGCAGGTGACTTTAATATGGTACTAGATATAGGGAAAGATAGGGATAGCATATTAAAAGATACTAAGAGGGTGGGGAAGACAGAGTTAAGCAAATTAATGGAAGGGAAAGAATTAATGGATGTGTGGAGAGTTTTAAGAGGGGAAGAAAGGAAATATACCTTCTACTCACAGAGATTTAAGAGTTATTCAAGGATAGACTACATTTTCGTATCAAAAAATATGTTACCCAAAATCATAGATTGTGATATTGGAGTTATCAAGGTTACTGACCACGCGTTAATGACAATGGACATGGAAACCAAGAAAGACTATAGACAAGCGAAGAGATGGAGACTGGATGTAAGGTTGTTGAATAAAAAATATATAATGGAGAAAATAAAGAAAGAACTGCAGGAAATGTGGGAGATTAATGAAAAAGAGAATAACCGGCAGGACATATTATGGGATACAATGAAAGCTGTGGTAAGAGGGATTTGTATTAGGGAAAGATGTACATTAAAAAAACAACAGGAAGCTCAAAATAAAAAGATTGAAGAGGAGGTAAGGAGTTTGGAAGATAAGTTAAAGGAGACAAAAGATAAACGCCTAATTGCCCAAATTCAAGCTAAGAAAAAGGAATTAGAGAAAGAAGAATTAGAACAAGTTCAAAAAAAATTGTTGTATTTAAAAAGAGATTTTTTTTAGGGATGTGCACTGACCCCCCGGATCGGATCGGATAGCGGATCGGAATCGGACCTGGGGGGTCGGATCGGATCGGATCGGATCGGAGGATGGTCGGATCGGATCGGACCGGATGTCCGATCCGGATCGGACGCCATTTTGAATGCTTTTTCCCATAGCCAAGTATTGTTTTACAAAAACGCCTATAACTTTTTCATTTTTAAAGATAGAAGGATGAAACTTGGGCACATTATACACTGGTTAGGAATAGTTATCTGTGAGAAATTTCAGAAAGATTGGTGCATGAGTTTTGTGGCAATTAATTGTTTAATAAATACCCAGAAATGCCTATAACTTTGTCATTTTTAAAGTTACAAACATGAAACTTTGCCACATTGTAGGTGGTACCTTGGGACCTATCTGTGAGAAATTTCAGAAACTTAGGTGCTTGCCTTGTGTGGCAATTAATTTTAGAAAAATGGGTAGTAGTGGGGTAAATACATTTACGCCTCCCATTTTTTTATTTTTGAAGATACAAACAGGAAACTTGGGCACATTACAGGTACCACTTGCCTTGATATGTGTGTGAAATTTCAGAAACATTGGAGCTTGCCTTGTGTGGCAATTAATTTTTGAAACAATGAGGAAAGAAACACCTATAACTTTGTCATTTTTAAAGTTACACACATGAAACTTTGCCACATTGTAGGTGGTACCTTGGGACCTATGTGTGTGAAATTTCAGAAACATAGGTGCTTGCCTTGTGTGGCAATTAATTTTTTAATAAATACCCAGGAATGCCTATAACTTTGTCATTTGTAAAGTTACACACATGAAACTTTGCCACATTGTAGGCGGTACCTTGGGACCTATGTGTGTAAAATTTCAGAAACGTAGGTGCTTGTATTGTGTGGCAATTAATTTTTGAAACAATGAGGGATTCATTGGACAGCACTTGCCCATAGGGATTCATTGGACAGTACTTGCCCATAGGGATTCATTGGACAGTACTTTCCTATAGGAAATCATTGGAAAGCACTTGCCCATAGAAAATCATTGGATAGCACTTGCCCATTGAGAAATACAGTTATGCCTCCCACTTTTTTATTTTTGAAGATACAAACAGTAAACTTGGGCACATTGTAGACTGGTTAGGGATAGTTATCTGTCAGAAATTTCAGAAAGATTGGTGCATGCGTTTTGTGGCAATTAATTTTTTAATAAATACCCAGGAATGCCTATAACTTTGTCATTTTTAAAGTTACATACATGAAACTTTGCCACATTGTAGGTGGTACCTTGGGATCTATGTGTGTAAAATTTCAAAATCGTAGGTGCTTGCCTTGTATGGCAATTAATTTTAGAAAAATGGGTAGTAGTGGGGTAAATACATTTACGCCTCCCATTTTTTTATTTTTAAAGATACAAACAGGAAACATGGGCACATTACAGGGAACACTTCACTTGATATGTGTGTAAAATTTCAGAATGATAGGTCCAGGCATGTGGTGGCAAGGTGTCTGCACACACCACTTTGAAGACTGTAGAAAATTTCTCCTGTAACGATCCCAGCGAGAGAGAGTGATCCTAGGCTCAGCCGTTCTGCTTGAGTGAAAGTATCAAAGCAGACACGAGCCAAGTGCTACTTTGTTTCTCCTTTTGTAATGGATACTAGCTCAGTTGCAGCCAAGCGTGCAAGGATCAAAGAGATGAGAGAAAGTGTTTCCTTCTTCTTCCCGGGAGGCGGGAGGGTGCAATTGACAGCCCCAGCCTCTGTGTAAAAAAGGTTAATAACTTTTAATCTAAAAAATTCGTAGCCACCACATGCCTGGACCTATCATTCTGAAATTTTACACACATATCAAGTGAAGTGTTCAAAATGGCGTCCGATCCGGATCGGACCTCGTCGGATCGGATCGGATCGGATCGGAGGTTGATCGGATCGGATCGGATCGGATCGGATTTTCCCGATTTTGGGGCGGATCGGATTCGGATCGTGGATCGGATCCGATCCGATGCACACCCCTAATTTTTTTGAATATAGCAATAGGAATTCAAAGATGCTGGCCAGATCCACACAGTTGGAAAAGGCTAAGAATATGATAGGGACAATAAAGGATAAGTCAGGGAATAGTTGTAATTTAATGAAAGATAAATTAAATATATTTAAGGATTTTTATAGTGAATTATATACATCAGGATCGGGACCGCAAGATAAGGTATTGGAATATGTAGAGAGGAATTGGAAAATAAAATTGCAGAAGCAGGATAGGGATTATATGGAAGGTTTAGTTACTGAAAAAGAGATAGAGGGAGTTATTGATAAACTGAAAGGAGGAACATCACCGGGGATGGATGGTTTGGGGTCGGAGTATTATAAGCTTTTTAAAGAAATTTTAATACCAAGATTAAAGAAATTATTTAATACTATAATAGAAGGGGGGAAGACTCCGCCATCATGGGATCATTCCCTGATTATATTAATTCCGAAACCAGGTAAGGACTTAACGGATCCCGCATCATACAGACCAATTTCCTTAATAAATCAAGATTCAAAGATTTTTACAGCAATAATGGCAAAAAGAATGGCCACATTTATTTGTAAATATATTAAAAAAGATCAGTGTGGATTTATTCCGGGTAGGCAAATGTCTAATTTAATGGGAAGAGTACTAAATATAATTAGTATTATAAAAAAAAGGAATTTAAAAGCAGGCTTGCTAGCATTGGATATATTCAAAGCCTTTGATTGTGTGGAATGGCCAGCACTCAAAACAATATTAAAAACATTTGGGTTTGGAGATAAATTTATGGGAGTGATGGATATAAAAATAATAAAGCGGAAATAATGGTTAATGATGGGTTAACACAACAGATTACACTAGCCCGAGGAACTAGGCAGGGATGTCCTCTTTCACCGATCTTATTTGCAATAGTAATAGAAATTTTGGCAAATGTAATAAGGGAAGATGAAAGAGTGAAGGGGATAGGAAGAAAGGAGAAGATTAAAATGAATGTGTTTGCGGACGATACTTTATTGACAGTAGAAGATCCCCTAGGGAGTGCAGAGGTGATTAAGAAACATTTAAGAGAATTTGGAGAAATTACGGGATTAAAAGTAAATTGGGGGAGTCAGAAATGATGTTATTTAATTATAATAAGGAAGAGCTGGAAGAAGGTAAGGTTAAGTTGGGTCTTAGACTTAAAAATATAGTACGTTATTTAGGTATTAATATTGATAGAGATTTAGATAGGCTAGAGGAACTTAATTTGGTAGCTTTAAAAAAACAAGTAGGGGAGAAATTAGAAGTATATAAGAAATTAAAACATTCTTGGTTTGGTAGAATAGCAATTATTAAAATGAAGATTTTACCTAAGATTAATTTTTTGTTTAGAATGTTACCAATTAAAATATCAGAAGTAGAGTTGAAAAGTTGGCAAAATATAATTAACGCATATTGTAATGGGGATAAGAAAGCTAGGATTAATAAAGGGTTATGGTATAAGGCTCAAAAGAAGGGAGGTTTAGGACTTCCAAATATTAAGTATTATTATATAGCTAATCAGTTAAGATATGTTATAAGCTGTATTCTAGGGGAGGAAGATTTGGAGTGGTTGGAGACGCAAACTGGGGAAATAGATTATAAATTGAAAAATATTTTTTTAAAAAAAATTCAAAAGAGAGAATTAAAGGGACTGGACAACCCTTTGTTGGTAAATATAGTGGAGATCTGGGAGAAATTTAGGGGGAAGTTGATACCAGGAGATTCACCACTTGCCCCAGTGGTAGTAGTGGAGAATTTCCCAATAGTGTTAAAAGTGGAGATTGAAGCGAGATTGAAAGGTAAGGAAATAATTAAGTTAAGGAAGTGGATGGAAAATTTGAATGACAATGAGCAAATTAAAGAGCTATTGATAGGTCAAAAATTAGCATGGTTTAAATGTATACAATTAGGGAAATGGACTCAGGAATGGAAACTGAAAAAAAAAAGTGTAGAAATAATACAAGATTTGAAGAATTAATAGAGTCAAAAGGTAGGAAAGAAGAAAATAAAATTAAGAAAGGGTTGACTAGTGAGATATATAAATTATTGATAGAGGAGGAATTTCAAAATTCACTTAAAGCAATAAAAAAGGTTTGGGAAGAGGATGTAAATGGAGATATTAAGGAATATAACTGGGAGAGGTTGTGGAATGCAAGAATGTTAAAATTGTTATCGATCAGAATTAAGGAGAATTTTTATAAGGTATTGTGGAGATGGTATCTAACACCGGTTAGATTTCACCAGATAGACAAAAAAATATCTAAAAATTGTTGGAGGGGATGCCAGGAGGTTGGAACTTATTACCATATGTGGTGGAGCTGTGAATATGTACAAAAATTTTGGAAAAGGGTATTTAAAGAAATAAGTGAAATAATTGGAAGTAAAGTGGAATTAAACCCGAAGCTCGCTCTACTAGCAATATGGGATAGAGGGGAAGAGGACAAAAATAAGAGAGAATTGATAAACAACCTCCTGACACCTGTTAGACTAATGATTGCAAAAAATTGGAAAGGACAAGGAAGCTATACAATAGAAGAATGGTACAAAGAAATATGGGATATGGCTTTGAATGATATGCTGACTTGTAAAATGAAATTAAAGAGGGGAATGTCCGGTAAAAATGATTTTGGGGAAATATGGAGCCCCCTATTGGAATATGTATTAAGATCGGGGAAGGGACAAACACCTTCAAAAGAGTCGATAAATTTCTGGATAGAATAAAAGATTAAGAGAAGGTCTCATGGGGTGGGGGTGCACGGGGGGGATTGTCGAGGATTATGTATGTATTTTATGTTATTATTATGTTGAAATTAATAAAATTATTTCAAAAAAAAAAAAAAAGAAGGTCTTTTCTTAAGTTCTTACAAACAATCAAAACAAAATTCTAATGGGCTCGTTAAATCACTTTGTTTGGCCAACGGGTAATAGCAGCACCCCTGAAGTATACTCTCAAGTGATCTGAAATGCTAAGGGAGGGGGCTCTCCCTCCAAAGCAGATGCCCCTGCACAAGATATGAAACATCCCAATAGTATTCCCACTTCTTGATTCCAGCTGTGTACTTGGCATGGCGAAAAGAAGCAGGCACCTTCCAGATGCTTTGAAGTTCAACTTCCAGAAGCACCAGCCAGCATGGGCAATGGTCATGAATGCTGGGAGTTGTAGTCCAAAACACCTGGAGGATACTAGGTTGGGGGAGGCTGTTTTAAACACTGAAATCAGTTTACCAAAGGATTTATTTCTGAATAGACATATCTAGGATTGCATGTAAAGACAACAATATCAGCATTAAAGCAGCTTAAAATACAATGTGGACAATGCGACTTTTTTTTTTTTAAAAAAAAAAAGCTCAGCATGAAAGCAACCTAAAATAAAATTAGTTGCCAGACTTTAAGTAGTCAATACCACCAATGTTAGATGAAACAAGCTGATCTTAACTGCTTTCCTGAATAGATAGATGATAGATAGATAGATGCCAAGGTGTTGAGTCTGTCTGATCAAACAATCCCTTCTGAGTTGTGATCAAACTTCCCTCACACAGAAGGGGAACACAGAGAAGAGATGAAACAGTCAACCAGTCTCATAGAGAAGGATGTTCCTTCAAGGAGAAGATAACCCCTCAACAACACAGGTCCCGGAGCATGTAGGGGAAATGGGAAACTGATACCACACTCCTTACAGATGACCTGCTCATCTAGTGGTTACATAACCAAATCCTGGTTAAGTCACCACTTAACCATCCAATTCTTTTCTATGCTTCACTGACTGATGTTCATTTTGATAATTTCTTTTGCCATATGCACTTTTTGAAAGTGGATTCCACCCCCTTTTTTTGTAACCTCTTCCCCCATTTTGTTGTTCAGTTATAGTTTGAGAAACACCCACACCTCCTTTTCATTCTGAGGAGTGCAGGAGTTCAAACTAGGGCGATCTTTTTAATGATTAGCAATTTTGGATTGTGGGTGGAAGGCAGCAGTTAGTCCCAAGGCGGTTGAATTATTGCCTGAGATTTATTTGGATGAGACTAAAATACCCAAGGAAACACAGATGAAAAGGAGGTCCAGGTTATTGAAGTGTGGCATACCAAAGATAAGAGAGGGAGGAGAGCAAGATAGTTGCAGAGGGAATAACGACTTTAAAAGGGAAGAGAAAATAAATAACTCAACACTGTTGCTTTAAAGCTTAGATTAGCAAGGGAAAGGAGAAATGAAAGATAAACCAGTATTATGCCTATGAAAGAAACAACAGGGCTTGTCTATATGCTCTATATACCCTGTCATAGCTGTGCAGTTGCAGCCATTGTTTATATGACGCAGGGGCCAACTCTCAGCCACATGATGCTATTCCCTGCAAAACTGTGCTTTTTTGATGTGTCAATTCACCACAACTTTTTACATTGTTCCAATGTCACCACGGTTCTTCATTCATATGTCACTGGTGGCTTTAGTTTGGATCAAGAGGCTGGGCATAGTTTAGGCTGACCATCTGAAAAGGGGGACAGGGCTCATGTAACTTTAACAGTCGTAGAGAAAAGGGAATTTCAGCCAGTGTCATTTGTATGCAATTAGTTCCTGGTGAAATTCCCTCTTCATCACAACAGTTAAAGGTGCAGGCACTATACTAGAGTGACCATATACAAAAGAAGGCAGGGCCCCTGCAACTTTAACAGTTGTGATGAAGAGGGAATTTCACCAGGAACTAATTGCATACAAATGACACTGGCTGAAATTCCCCTTTCTCTACAACTGTTAAAGTTACATGAGCACTGACCTGGATTTTATCTGGTCACCCTAAGGGCAGTTATGATATATAAAGCATAAATTCAATGAACTGTAGCAGCGCAGAACGATGTGCTCTGACAGGCCTTCCAAGTTGTGCAAAGTTGCCAGAAAACAAACAAAATAGTTTTTTTGCAGTTTTTGGTCCCTCAATATTTGCTTGTTAAATATGCCATTTGACAACAGAGCTCTGATTTTCCCCAGCTGGATAGCCCACCCTCACTCCTGCCATGTAACCCTATCGATGCCAATTCGCAGCAGCGATGGTGCGGGTTTGGTGGGGAATCAGTAGGCAAAGCGGCCCCACACACTTCTTGGTGAAACTATCTTTTTCAGATAGTTTTTCATCTGCTGCAGAGGGAAAGAGGAATGGACAAACCAAACTGTTTCCAGCCCAAGTCAGTTTTGCATGTATTCTTTCCCATACAACTTCTAGGTCCATCTGGGTGTTTTGTAGGATTTCCCCCCTAGTGTACATATTTTATACACAGCTTTCCCCAATATATGCATTTTTATGCAGCTTCCCCCAATATACACATTTTTGTACACAATCTTTCAGCAGAGCATTGTAAAATTCCTAAGTTTTGTGCCACTTCCTAAACTAATAGGGCTTATATTGCCTACCCCTATGCTAGGATAATAGTATGGTTGTGGATTCACTCATTTCCTGATGCCATTTGAAGACTAGGGTCATAGGCTGCCTCTACAAGAGGCATTTAAAGCTCTTTCAAGGCCCATTAAAAATTTTTTACCTCTACAAGAACGGAGCGCAAATCGGGCGTAGAGGCGCATTTTCTCTCCGATTATGCGCATTATCGAAAGCGCGTTAAATAGCAAGTTTTATTTTGCTCCTGCCGTTAAAGCGTATTTTGACTATGCGAACAAGCGATTCTCCGCATTAACTATTTGTAAAGCGCATTTGAAACAACCGGTAAAGTTACCAGCTGAGTGCTCAATTACCTCCTGCATACAAGCATTTACGATAAAGCGCTTCAGCGAATATGTGCATAATCGGCTAACCAGGCGTCAAACGGAATCCATCTAGAGGGGGTCTAATAGCTGGGGTTGATCCTAGAGCATGGGAAAGGGAAAAGCACAATGATGCTATTGGCCAGACAGCACTGGGTACCACCAATGAACTGTCCCTCCCTAGGCACACTTGCTGCTGCTTCAGTTTGTTCTAATGCTGTTGGGGTGGTACTTCAGCTCCCCTTCAAAGCCTTGTCCAATTTCCCTGGCAAATGCAAGGTGCATTCCCAAACTACTTTACTGAGAATCGAGAAGGAAAGATACAACATGGGGCCCAGAATTGTGAAGTGGCAGAGTGAATGGTGGTGCTATTATTGATCATATCAACAGGAAGGGGAACGTAAAGCCAGGGTGTAGGTCAAGAATTCATTTTTCTAGGGCCAGTGGTGCAAGGCTAGAGACTCAGAAACATTGGGGCTGTCTTAATGATGACACATTGGTGCCGCGAGCTCCCAAAACCCTGTGTTTGCTCTTCTGCAGGGTTGTCCCCACGCTAAGGAGCGAGCGCAGGGTTTGCATCAGAGGAGGAGGAGCCGCCCTGCTGCACCACTGCACATCACAGCCCGAGAGCCTCTGTGCATTCACGCATCCCTCCCCGTCTTTTTACATATTTTTCACCTTGGATTTCCCAGCCAAGCATTTCCTTCTCCCCTCGCCGGAGGCAGCGCAGAGGCATTTCTACAGCCATTCGGCTCGTTAGCCCACCCCTCCCCCTGTCCAAGCAGATGGCAACCATCTGCCCAGCCATGCCTCCACCATGACTCCGGAATGGTGACAAATGGCAGATGCATCATCGTTGCCTTGCTCCGGAGAAAAAAGTTGGGCTAAATCCCTGACTTTTTTTTATTTAGGAGCTTCGGGGGAAAGCCCTGGGATGGCTCCGCATTGGCTTCTGCATCATATAAACAACACAGCACCACCGAAGATCCACCTTGGGTCTTTCCCCATGTATAGACATCACCATGGACACGACAAATTTCAAAGTGGATTGAAACCAGGGCAGGATCAACACTACTGCTTTAAAATGATGTATAATGGTACTGACAACTGTTGGGGCCCATGACACACTCCATAGACAGTTTTCAAACCTTTTTCAAAGTGTTATATCCTATTTGGTGTAGACCTGGCCCAGTTTAGCTCTCAAATCTTTCTCAAACACTATTTTTATAGGGGTGGGGGAGCAAGTTTGTTTGTTAGAGGTCCATTGCACCTTAACTACATAGAACTATATCTCCCAAGGTTCCTTTGTTGGGAGCCATATCAACGAAGCATGTTTTAAATTGGTAGTGTTGACCTGTCCTCAGAGTGATGATTTCTCAGCCTGACTGACTATTCCTCAATTCCATGGGATATTTCTGGGAGTTTGATGTATTTCTCAGCGGCAGGCAACATCAGACTGCTAACTTCATATACCTCTCCCCCGCATTCCCTCAATATTTCATTCCGTTAAAATGTGTGGTTTCTCCAAGCTTCAAAAACATGAAGGAAATATTTGCTTGCTTTAGACATGTTATCAGGGGAATATGCTGAAATGCATTGGCTTTAAAAAAAAAAAAAAAAAAAGCCAAGTGCAGAACTCTTCTCAATAGCAAACAGAAGTTTAAATTAATGCATCATGTCATGTTGCCGGCCTGGCATCTTCAAAACTAAAGAGATGGGTTTTGAGAAGAAGTAAACAAAATACTTTAGTTAGAACTGTGAAGCTTTTGCATGAGAAGCCCCCAGGGATCCCCATGGTTTTATCTTTCAGCCTCGCCTTGACAGGTACATGTTTAAAAACCTGTTTCTCCCCAAATGAACTCCACTGTCTAGACAGGAGGTTGTGTGGCTGTGCACTTTAGTACATACAAGTGTTGTGTATAAAGGAAAGTAAGTTATAGTAGGACCCCAGGAGTATGGCGCATAAAGGGTACAAATATGGCAGTTTTAAAACAATCCTATTTGTGTTCACATTGGCTGTCCTTCAGCATCTGAAATGGATGTATCTGTCAATTTTGGCTTCTCTCAGTTGCTCATTTTTTCGAATCTTAAATTTAATTCATTCCAAAAATGTGAGATTTTTTTTAAAGTTTGCCCCTTGTGTGCCTTTCCCCCAATACATACTTTTTTGCCTAATATATTCAATTTTCTTTGCAAAGAATGTAACTCCTATACTGCACTTTTAACATTACTTTCACTAATATATGCATTTTTGTTTACATGTTTCCCTAATATACACATTTTTGCACATATATTTTGATTGGAGACCTCCATTGCTAAATTTGAAGATATATGAATTTTGAAGGATACAAACAGAACAAATTTCTCCCCTATCCCTAGAAATGGTAAGGCAATTTGAATTTGAAGCCTGTCAGCAATGAGTATTGCTAGATGACCAACACCCTAGATCTCTCACTTCAGTTGCTTGCTCCCAAATACCCATTGTCTCAGACACCACAAAACCTCTTTTGCCTAGGGGTTGGGGACAATCACGAGGGCAGATTGGTCCCACTGTTACCAGTTGATAACTACTAAAGCTGAGCACAAGTGGCCTCTCAAAATTCTTCACCCTATTTGTGGGGAGAGAAATTGGAGGGGACAATTTCATAGAATTTCTCCACTGGGAGGAGGATTTCTCCAACAATTTCTCACAGGTAGGCATCACTATTGGCAAGGGTTGATGAACAACTTCTTTTTTTTCCTCCTAAGGGTTTCTTTCATTCTTTTGCACTGCCGTTTCAAGTGGCCACAGCATCAAGTGTGTTGGCAGCCTGGCCTCCATTTTGCATCCTCCATGATGCCCCATATTCCTAGCATCCTTCCAGGGCATTGAGGGGAGGGAATGGAACCACCACGCACAAAAAATAATGGTGAAGAAAATATGGGGAAAAAATCTGAAAATTGTCCTTTTATTTCTAGGTGGTATGAAAAGAAAAACACTTAGGAATTTCCTGAAAGTTTTCTTTCCCCATGAATGGGGCTTCCATTTATTTTCCTCATTCTCAGGGCAGTTTATAATTAATTTTGATCATGTGCTGACGGTGTTTTTTACCTTAACTAATCACTGTGAGGTGGCTGAGGGGACTGCCTATAGTTTTCTTCCTATTGCAAATCTCACCATTGCTCTACAGTCTCCCAGGCTGCCTGAACTTCCTGATCTGGGAAGGCCCTATGGGAGGAATAAAATTCATGATGTCTTCCCCTGGGCAGGAAGTGTAGGAAACCAAGGAGGCTACAGGCAGTCAGAGAGGTGACTGTACAATGAAAGACAGGACACTCACACACACTCATCAGTTATCCCAGAAGTAAGGTAAGCACAAGAACCCTGAACCAAACCCATGAGAATTTCTCCAACATTTCTTCTCCTTTCAATTTCATTTCAAAATCAATTTCTTTTCTATCACATTGAATGAGAATGTTTGAAACCTTTGTGGGATAAATTTTTGGCACAGCGCTAATAGCGACTAAACAAACCGGTCTGGGAATAAATAATCTTGGTGGGTCACCATAATCCCATCAAAATAAAACAAAACGTTTGTAAAAAGCTCTGATTCAGAGTAGCATCCCTCAGAATGTTGTGCAACAAATGGAGAGCAGTATTTCTGTACTTCAGTGCAAACAGAATAAACAGAGAATCATGAAGAATGAATGGTGGGATGGTTTCCATTCTGTTTCAGTATATTATGGTGGATTCTTCTCTAAAATGTGCCTTGTTAGTTGCTGAAGAAGTTAGAAACGTCCTTCTTGAAATGAGCTCTGGGACCTCTCAAACTGGTATAATTGGATTATTACCATTTCCTTTGTCTAGTTTTTATTTTTCCTGAGAGACTAGGGGAAAAAAGGTTAGGAAATGTATGACAGGGAGATGAACAAGTCTGTGAGAAGCCCCACCTTTGATCACTGGAATGTCAAGAATTCAAGACCTTTAAGCAAAAGCTGCTAGCACATTATCTGTCTTTTTAGCTTCCCTCCCAATATATTTTTCCACAGTGATATGGCCTAGACACTTGTTATGATGATGCATGCAGTTCACTGAATTCTCCTCCAGTATCTGAATTCCATATCAGATGCAATGGAGATCCAGATTTCTTACAACCTTGAGTATACTGCAACTGCCCCAGAAATGTGACTTGTCAAAGTTAACTACATAAGCAAAATTGGTATTGAAATGCCTAAAAAGGCCCCTATTTTCTATATGAATATGTTCAGAGGACATGAGTAAGGACATTTTGGTGGCATTTACACCAGCAAAAGAAGAAGAAGAATGCTTAAATTAATGCATTTTGCCAACTTTTCCCTAAATGATTTCTGTCTCCCTGCCTTCCCTGGGCTTTTAATCAATTGTAAATGTTGTGGTCCCATCTATATACTTCAGACTTCTTGTTCCTTTGGAGATCTTGTCTATTTTCTTGTTACATTCACTCCGTTTAAAGCAGCCAGTGGCTATTTACCTATTTGCCATCTTTCAGTATTCTTATTCATCTACTTTGGTTTGCTTCCTTAGCCCTATGCAGGCATTTTACCTGCTCCTGTTTAGGACTAACATGGAGTCTGGGATATGAGTGTGCATCCAAGCCCCATGCCTCAATGCTCCTGGGCATGCAACTGCCATTTAGACCATCATGCACTGAATATAAAGGAATGGCCAACTTTTTCAGTTTCACTTTCCCCTGCATTCGATTATATATATATATATATATATATATATATCACCAACACACACACATCAAGTTCTTTCTCTCCCAAATATTAAGAACTTTGCACATTTGGGTAAATTTGTATCAAAAACAAACTGAAACAAAACCCTCTCCCATCTGCACTGGCCAAATTCAATAACTCCAGCTATTCCCAGCAAAGGTCCAGCTATTCCCATGACATACCTGCCTGCCATGTAGTTGTTAAAGGTGGTGGGATACAAAGGGATTCAAAACCAGAGCAAAGCATTCAAAACCTTGAGCCTGGATGGGCAAATCTGTCAGTATTTATTCATTTATTTTCTCCCATGTTCCAATTTTTCAATCACAATTATATTTTTTTGTCCCAAATACGGACACACTATGAAAATTCTTATCTTCCTTAAGCATGTTCAGTAGAGCCCTTTTCAGACCTTCACACTCAGCACATAAAGGCCAAGATCATGAGGACATTTAGAGTGGGCCTTGCACATGCGCTTGCATCCCCCTCTTCACTTTAGCGCCTACACATGAACACCTACATAAGGCTCTTCTGGCCCCATGGCCGCGTTTTGCTACAAATGATCACTTTCAGTTTCAGGATAACATCAGTTTCCTTTTGCTTCCTGCCATAATAGAACATAAAAATAAGTAAGTAAAAAAAAAAAGCCTCCCAAATATTCTCCCTGCTATGTGTGGATGGCAAAATTGTGTGGGGCACCTTGCAAATATTATTTTGTTGGGAGAGGCAGGATTTTCCAACAGTTCAGGAGGAGTTTGAAATAGAAAACTTTCAGAAAATGTATCTGAAAATTCTTTTCTGAGGAATTTCAGCTCAGCTGCCAACAAACCAAAGAGCTAAACCACCTACCAAGGGGAACACAATGGAGCAAAAACACAATGCACCAAATTATATTCCATGATAACTTGGAACCATTCTCTTTTGTAGCCAAATGTTTTAAAAATGCAGGTTTTTCCCTATTGTCTGTGCTTTTGTGAGGCGCATCTCAGTCTCTGTAGAAAATGCCAGTGTAATGACTGGAAATTAAGTCTGGAAAATGATGCTACATACTTGCAGGGGGAGAAAGTAGGCCATACGAGCTGGCCTTAAAATTCACACGCCGTAAAATACTTGTTGGGCAGGCATCTGAACGATGCTACAAAATGCCTGGCTTATTACGTGGCTCTCGGGTTTTTGAATGTCACACACATTTTATATTCAAGGATACAGAATGGCCCTAGTTTTGATAGATCCAACATTTCGGAGAAGCAACTATAAAGCCTTCAGATATTTAGAAAGCAAAAGAGAATGCATCGGAGAAGCTGAGCGTTCTGATACAGGACAAAGTACGCCAAACAGCCAAATTTTGAAACACATCTCTGAAAACCACCGTTCTGAAAGTCGTGTCCATCAGAACTTTCAGGAGCTGAATGAAGTGTTGGTGCCAAATTTTAAAAGAAGCAGTAAGAAGCCATAACACCATGAGCCAGAGTCATCCAAATTGGCAAAACACCATGATAAAGGGACAAATGACACTTTCAAAGTTTAATATGTGTCATGCAGTGATCTCTCTCTCTCTCTCTCTCTCTCTCTCTTTCTCTCTCTCAAACTAATTAGGAACAGGGGGGCAATTCTTATCAAGATTGTAGCCCAAGGGGAGATGTTTATCCCTTACCTCCCTACTCCCCTCAAAAGCCCCTTCCCTCTTCCTCCACTGTGAGCAAGCATGTGGGAGGGAATCTCTCATTTTTGCCAAAAGGAATTTCCCCCCCTAATGTTCTCAGCTTGTCTGATCAGGGGAGGGTGGATTTGGAGAGGGGGTGGCAGCTGGGGAAGGAAAGAATTGCCCACCACCACCAAGCCCTCCATGGGCTCATTGTCGTTAGGGGGCATGGCCACAGCTACTGGTGTCATCAACCCCCCCCTTTTTTTCTGTGTGCTTTTGAGAGACAAGGAGTTCCATGCCTCTCTTAGCACAGAGAAAGAGATTCGGCTTGCAAAACCCTGGCCCTGGGAAGAGCAGCCACTCCTCCCAGCATTGGCTTTCTACCCTCCTACTCATGTTCCCCAGCAACTGGTAGACAGAGGTATACTGCATACTGCCTCTGGTACTGGAGGTAGCATATAGCCATCATAACCAGAAGTCATTTATAGCCTTCATGAGATTGTCTATTCCCCATTCAAAGCCACCCAAGTTGGTGGCCTTCACTACATCTTGTGGTAGCAACTTCCATAGCCAACTTTGTGCTGTGTGAAGAAGTCCTTTCTCTCCAGAATCTCCCACCACTCAGCTTTACTGGATGACCCCGGTTTCTCGTATTATGAGCAATTGCTCTGCCTATCATATAAAACATGAATCCATGTTTGCCTTGGCTCAATACATCCATTTTTTTTTTTTAGAAACAAATGTTAAATGTTGAAATCACATCTGTGAGTTCCTCAGACTTCAGGGAGTAGTCAAAGGGTATATGCCAATGTGTGGCTCTGAATCTCAGAGTCAGTGTGTGGCTCCTTTGTATGAATGCAAAGGTTCTACTGTATATGTGAGATATAAAGCCTCAAGTTCCTGTCAGAAGACTATCACCAGGTCTTATTACCCAGCACTGCTCAGTTCTTTCCTCAAAAGGTGCCTTTCTCCAGACTTGCCTTTCCAAGAGCCTTGCCCTTGAGCTGCCTGGCTTAGCTTTGGAAGTGCGTTAGGATGGCTAAACTTCCTCATTTCTAAGTACTTCGGATCAATTAGTGCTAAAGATGGAAAGAGATGTATTTTCCATCAGTCCAGGTTGATGGTCAGGAACGAAGCATGATCCATCTAGTGACCTTCATAGGAACCATAGATGCAACCACATTAATACACAACCCATTTAAAATAAAAATAAAAATAAAGGCTTTTTCCAGTTGCTTGCAATGAACTAATTCCACTCCCACTTAATGTACATTCCACACATGATTACCCCGTAATTTTTATTATGCCCTTTTGGTTCCTGCAAAACAGTGTAATGTTGGCATGACATGTCTAGAGCATTGGCTTCTCCTGGCTATTATCCTGTAAGGATAACATAGGGGGGATCACTGTTAATGACTGGCTCATAATGTTTGCAAGAACACCTTCTGAAGGTGAGGAACCCATTCTAATATGATAATCAATTTTAATTTGAAGGTTCCTTGGGGAAGCTTTTAAATCTTTCTTTGTATCTTAATCAATCACAGCCCCTGAGCAATCCATTACTTAGATATAAACTCAGGCAGAGCAGACAAGAAGGCTTTTTAATATCAAGGATAGGATTGGCTGCAACTTGGCAATTCTCTGGTATACACAGTGGACAGCAAAAGCATATATATGGGATGATAGATAGATAGGGATGGAGTTATTTTATTATTGCAAAGACTCCTATGTGTTCATATAAAATTATAATTATGGGCTCCATCACACCTATTTCCCCCCCCCCCCGGGGTGTGCCTCCACGTTTTTTAACTCCATTTCATAAGCGCTGCAAGCACTCTTCCCTTTCACAATCATAGCTATACTGGTGAGCTCTCTTTTCAGTTGCTTGCTCTCCTGCCCCATCTCGCCCCACCCCACTCCTTCTTCTTCCCCCTCCAGTTCATTGGTTCTTGTCGTTGACGGACATTGTAATCCCTCATTGGAGCTCCTATAGGAATTAACCAAAAATGCTTACAAATGCATATTTTTAAAAGATAAAGAGATGACACTTGGGACCTTGAGAGCCCTTAAGTAGAGCTTTCAGCCTGCCAAGTTTGAATCAGCTCAGTTCATCTCTTGATTTTTTAGGATTTTTTTTTAATTCCCCCCCCTTAAACCCTTTCCCTGATAGTCCACCAATGTGAAAGTCCATCTGTTTGCATTTGTGAAGGGTCTATTTCCCTTTACTTTGACAATGTGAAGCTGAGCATCTCCAGTTCATAAAATAGAGATCTGCTGCTTCCCTTACTCAAGATTAAAACCCATTGATTTCAACTGCATTTACATCCAGGTCATACTAAAATCTGATGCAGCCTTACCTTTGAGTAAACCCCATTGAACAGAGAGAGGGTGCCTCTACAAGAGAGGTTTAATGCTCTTTGAAGTCTCATTAAAAAATTTACCTCTACACCAGCGGAGCGCAAATGGGGCGTAGAGGCGCGTTATCTCCCCGATTGTGCGCGTTATCGAATGCGCGTCAAATAGCGAGGTTTTTTTGCTCCGTCCATTAAAGCGCATTTTGATGGGAGGGGGCTGCTGCTCCGGCGAGCGGAAGGAAAAGGCTGGTGCCCGCAGAGGCGGCTCCTCCTCCTCCCTCTATATGTCAGATCTCACCCCCCTTCTCCGCCTTTGGTCGCGTCAGTTTCGTGTCAATTTCAGGCAAAGCCGGGTGCCTCTGCCAACTGCTCTGTCTGCTTTCTCCCATTCTCTCTCCCCTCCGTTCCCCTTGACTGCCAAGAAGCAGCTTCGGATACTAGCTCAGACAATCAGACCCACCCCCAGCTCCTGGCTTTGCTTCCTCCCTCCCTGCTCGCTTTTTGGGGTGGGGTTAAAGCGCCGCTTCAGCGTGCTCTTATTTGGAGCCCAGAATCCCTTCTCTTTTCATACAAAGCCTAGTCCCGCTCTTCAATGGAGTAGTAATTAAAGGTTGGGTTTCTGAACTGGTGCAGAGTGCCTTTCCGGTGATGGGAGGGGGCTGCTGCTCCGGCGAGCGGAAGGGATAGTTCGGCAGCTCGAGCCCGCCGTGACTCGCGAGGAGTAGCGGCGGCGGCGGCAGCAGCTTCCCATCCCCTCTCGAGTGGTATTGCCGTTTGCATCTCCTCCTCCACCGCCTCAGCCCCCAGTCACCAGCCAGTTTCCCTCCAGTCACGAAAGCAGCCACATTTCCAAGGCAGCCAAAGGTGCCTGGCAGCGTCCAGTAGCTCTCACGCACCCCTCTCTCTCCACTGTCCTCCGGCTCCTGCTGAGGGGATCAGGCTGTCAAAAGGCGCTTGCGGGGAAGGAGTCGCAGGCGGGCGGGCAGGCGCCCAGAGACGAAGCAGCCGCGCCCACTCGCCCGCCCGCGACTCCTTCCCCGCAAGAGGGGTGCCTCCTGCTCGGCACCCGCGGCGGGGGGGCCGGCGGGAGGAGGAGGAGGAAGAAGAGGGGGTAAAGGAAGGCGAGGAGGAGGAGCGCTCGCCTGCTGCCCACAGCCTACCAGCCAGCCAGCTGGGGAGTGGCGGGGAGGGAAGGGGAGGGGAGGGAAGCGCCTTTTGTCGCCGCCTCTTGTGCAGAGGTATTAGGCGTAAAAGCGCTTCAGGGATAGTGCGCATAATCGCCTAACCAGGCGCAAAAGCGAATCCTTGTGGAGGGGACCAGAGACTCACTACTGAGTAAACAGAAGTAAGACCTCAGAAGGAAGCACAGGGTTGCAGAGCGCTTCTTTCCAGTGTGCTGTTTTAGTGTTGAGGGGGGGAAGCTTCGGAGTGTCCGCACTATTAAAAGTACTGACTAGGCTACAGGAGGGTGGGACAAACACCGTAATAATCAGGGACATTGAGATGCCAGATACGACAGGAGCTGGTGCTACAGACCTCAGAAGGTATGTAAATGAGGTAGTCTTCTGGTCTCCAGCAGGCATAGAAGAACTGGCACTCGATCTTTGGGGCAGGGGGCAGTGTCTAAAGGGTATTTTTGTCACTTCTGTATAATTAATATTCATGCATTCTGTGTCTAGCTGAAAATACAAGCCAGTCTGCCAGAAATGTAAGGAGTTTAAACAAAGGCAACTAATGAAGCTAAAGGACATAAATAAATCCTCTGATTTTTCAAAATAGATGAGCCCGGGAGGGGTTCGGTATTACAAGTGCATATTGGGCCCAGAGCAATTATGCTGGCTTAATTATTTTGCAACTCAGGGTATTGGGCCCTGCGTTTGCTTGGAAACTGCAAGGCAATTACCAACTCATCCTGGACTGGAAAAATAGCCATGCCCAGCTAAAGCAGCTGCAATCCACTTGAAAGAAGAAGGTGTTAGAAGCTGAAACAGAAACAGCATTCATTGCAATGGTGGCCTGACTCTGCATTACAGTAGACATTTATTCCTTGGTTGAAATAAAATGATTGATATTGCCTTTGATTGTGGCTTTTCCCCAGAAGGAAAAAAAAAATCTTACAAGGCTAAAGTTATTTGCAATAATAGAGCATGTACATTGTTTTCTTTTCACCCAGAGAGGTCTTCTTTATTAAAGGACGCAATTATAACCCACTGAATACTGACTTCAGACTTTACTCACTGCAGATATATTTGTGGTATTCAATTATTTCCATTTTTAACATTCAGTTTAATAATAGTTTGGCAGGCATCAGTATTCAAAATGATATAGGACTGTTCGAAGGATTTCTAAGTGTTCATGTTAACAAATCTCTTATTAAGCATCACAGACCAACCCAAAAGGACAAGAGGGAGAGGTCTTTCAATTATCATTGCTTCTTTTACTATAAGATTGCATCCCCAAGGGTCATTTCATTTGACTCTTCATTAGCATTAAATTATGGAAAAAGAGAAAGGGTTTGACATATGGGAATATAGACATTTTTTACAAGAACCTCTTGTTACAGAGTAAGTTTTGTCTGACCACAATTAGGACAAACCCAGCTGAAAACTTTAAACAGAACTTTTTACTTAATACTATCCAGCTTTTTCTTGTTATAACTGAGGCAAGCCAAAGAAAATCAAAATAGAGAGTGCAGGGAGAGAAAGGGTATCTTTAAATTAAGGGAAATTGCATTGCTTAGCCAGGGCGTTTGTGCTTCCTGCTTTTTGGTGCAATTGTTATGGGCTGCATTACACAGACGGAGAGGGGCGACCACATGGTTTGAATTGAATACTTCCCCTTTAAGTGTGGTCCATTTGCTTCCACACAGCCGTCTAGTGTAGGCTGACCAGATAAAATCCAGGTCAGGGCTCATGTAACTTTAACTAGGCTGACCATATGAAAAGGAGGACAGGGCTCCTGTAACTTTAACAGTTGTAGAGAAAAGGGAATTTCAGCCAGTGTCATTTGTATGCAATTCGTTCCTGATGAAATTCCCTCTTCATCACAACAGTTAAAGTTGTAGACACTATACTAGAGTGACCATATACAAAAGAAGGCAGGGCCCCTGCAACTTTAACAGTTGTGATGATGAGGGAATTTCACCAGGAACTAATTGCATACAAAAGACACTGACTGAAATTCCCTTTTCTCTACAACTGTTAAAGTTACAGGAGCCCTGTCCTCCTTTTCATATGGTCAGCCTACTTTAACAGTTGCAGAGAAAAGGGAATTTCAGCCAGTGTCATTTGTATGCAATTAGTTCCTGATGAAATTCCCTCTTCATCACAACAGTTAAAGTTGTAGACACTATACTAGAGTGACCCTATACAAAAGAAGGCAGGGCCCCTGCAACTTTAACTGTTGTGATGAAGAGGGAATTTCACCAGGAACTAATTGCATGCAAATGACACTGACTGAAATTCCCTTTTCTCTACAACTGTTAAAGTTACATGAGCCCTGACCAGGATTTTATCTGGTCAGCCTAATGGTGAAAGATCCCGCTTTTTCCCAGATGTTGCCACTTTAAAAGTGGCTCTTTTCCTGGAGATGTCCTGGTCACTCACCACGTTGTGTAAAAGACCTGCAAACTTTCATGAGTGGTCAATCATGAGCATGGAATAAATCGCTTGTTTAGAGGAGTTCAGTGAGAGAGAGAGAGAAAGTCTATCTACACACGCAGGAGAAATAGGCTGACCAGATAAAATCCAGGTCAGGGCTCATGTAACTTTAACAGTTGTAGAGAAAAGGGAATTTCAGTCAGTGTCATTTGTATGCAAATGACTAATTTTGCAGTTCCTAGCTTCCCTTGAAATTTGTCAAATGATTGGTTTAAAGAGGAACCACTAATTTCACTTTGAATTCCATAACTCTGTGCTTGGGGAAAGTCTTACCAGAGAAGACGTTCTTTTGCAAGACAGAGCAAAAAAGGTTGGTGCCTTTGCATCAGTGCATTTTCGTGGAGTATCTTCATCAGTGGGAATAGCTCATCAGATAAGATGTGATCAGTGCACCTGAAAATGGAACAGACTCAACTGTATTACCACCACAGCACATCTAAATGCAAATCTCTATCCTGCATCTTAAATAATCATCATATTTCAATGGACTCCTTTTCTCTGGTGCCACTGTCTAAAATATTAACCACAGTGGAAAAGGCCACATTTGACATTCATTAATATGTATTAGGCTGTCATTAATGCAAGCATTTAAAGTGTTTGGTGCATAAAATAAAAGGTAATGAAATACTATCTGGATGTCACTCTGCTCCCCACCTCTGGCCCCAGACGTAGGAGGCAAGAAATCTAGTTTTTCCAGAGCAGGCCATTAAAATGTATTATTTTAAGCATAGGTCTAAATGAAGATCTATCTAAATGTGGAGAGCTGCAGGGACCCTTAATTTCCAATGGCCAGCCTCAGATGTATTGATCCTACCAGTTGGTTAAGGTCAAGTGACAATAATAGCCACAAGTCACAAGATAGAGCAGAGAATATCCCTGACTCAGGGACCAGGGTGGAGATAAGGTGAAGATGGACTGAAGTGAAGTGGAAAGACAGTAGGGTTATGGCGGAGAGAAACAAGAATCTCATAGTTTGTAAGGTATCACTATACAAGCCAGTTGCTGGGGACGTTGGGCGGTAGGGTGCTGTTGCGCCTGTGTCCTGCTTGCGGGTCCCTGGTTGACAGCTGGTTGGCCACTGTGTGAACCAAGTGCTGGACTAGATGGACCGTTGGTCTGATCCAGCATGGCTCTTCTTATGTAAACAACCTTTTTGGACCATGGGCACATTTGGTAGTTTGAAAAGCCACCAAAACATGGCTGACATGGGAGGTGTGGCAAAAGACAAGTAACTTGACCAAAAGACTGAGTTCAATCTAGAGGTAGGGGGCAAACCCCAACATACTAAATAACTCTTTCGAACCCACAGCTTTCAGCAGAAGCACCACATTGCCTACCCTTGCTGTAGAACAATGGTTTTCAAACCTTTGGTGTTCAAGGAACACATCAATTTGTCCTGCTGAGAAATCCCTGCATCTCTGCTGTGTAATGTTTGTTTCAAAGGATTCTGGGAAATAATTCCAGAATACATATTTGTTTCAGTGGACACTGGCCAGGCCTTTGGGCCTTTCTCCATGTGTATACTAATGGACAGATCTCTCATGCCCATTTCTGAGAGCTTCCTGCCTTTCCCACCTCTAATTCCATTTTTTTTCCCAAGAATCAAAACCTTCAAATTTTTGGCAACATTTTTCAAGTGGATGCATTAATGAACACATTCATAGAGGCATGCCCCAATTGAGTAAATTCTGTTTGCATGCATTTTAAATACATATGCAATGTTTTTTTGTGCATTTTCCAAACATTGCATATGAATGATCGGTTATGTTTTCGTTTGTGGAATGCATCACAGGCCCAGAAATATAGAGGTCTCCAACTGCAAATTGTGTCCATTTTGCATTTGGTTCTGGGAGGTTTGGGTAGGCTGACCAGATAAAATTCAGGTCAGGGCTCATGTAACTTTAACAGTTGTAGAGAAAAGGGAACTTCAGCCAGTGTCATTTGTATGCAATTAGTTCCTGGTGAAATTCCCTCTTCATCACAACAGTTAAAGTTGCAGGGGTCCTGCCCTCTTTTGTATCTGGTCACTCTAGTATAGTGCCTGCAACTTTAATTGTTGTGATGAAGAGGTGATTTCACCAGGTACTAATGCCATACAAATGACACTGGCTGAAATTCCCTTTTCTCTGCAACTGTTAAAGTTACATGAGCTCTGTCCTCCTTTTCATATGGTCAGCCTAGGTTTGGGTCAGGTAAATCGGTAAAAACAAAAATACTTGATGGAGTAAATTACTCACCCATCACTAGTGTGTAACCTGGAACAAAATTCATTAGGTTTTCCAATTGACCAAAAACCTTCTACAACACCAAAGTCTTACCTGTTCTTGTCCACAACTCCATGGAATCAGTGCAACTCAAAAACAGCAGTTCACAGAAGCCCAAATTTATTTGAATCCATTGTGGATTTTTACGACATCCTTACCTGGTGCCCTCTGGACGTGTTAGACTACCACTCTCATTATCCCCAGCCAGCATGGCCATACCGGTAATGGGAGCTGGAGTCTAACACAAGTAAAGGGTGCCACATAGTAACTTAGAGATGCAGGAGTGGTGCCTATGGTATAAACAGCATTTGCTGTCATGGGAAAGCAGCAACATAACTGTGTTCTATTGTCCTTTGTTAAAAGAGCCATTTTGTAATTGCAATTAAGGGGTGGCTCAGTACAGTACATGGTGGGGTTGATTAATGTACTCCCTGGGTACTTAAAGGCACTTGGTTTGCATGTGTCTGAGGTAACTTTAATCAGTATTACCGCATACTCTGTTGTGTTTTATTGTTTAATTAAATCATAGCTCCTGCAGTTTTATTTGAGCGTTTTGGAGTATAATAACCCAAGTATGGAGGTGGGCATTTTTTAATGCGTGAAAGACACAAATTCCTCAGCAGCCCTAAAAATACTATTTTCTTACATTTTCTTGTTGTCCATTTGGACTTGTCTTCTCAGTACCACACAATGTTTAATGTGAAACCTGAAGAACCGTATAATGATATCACCCCGCTCCTTGCCCCCAGACTCAGTAGTGGGTATGAGGGGAAGACTTTGTGGCTGGCTCCAGAGGATAGGCTGTGCACCGGATGTGTATGTTCATGTGTTTACACACAGCCAGTATGGAAGCATGGCTTATGCACTCCTATTTGAGGCTGTCTTAGCTATCCCTGAGTCAGTTGAAGTTTTCTCAGCACCCCCCTCTCCTCCTACACTAGGTATGCTGTACAGCAGGGGTACTGAACCCCTGGGGGCCATTCCAGCTCATTTGGGGTCTCAGTTGCCTCTCCCAGCATCCACAGATGGCCATGCTCCAGCCCTTTCCCTCAACCACTAATTATTTGGGTGGGGGAGGGGCTTTTGAGCAGTCTTTTCCACACTATAAAAAGTTGAAATGCCTCTTCTAAGGCTTAGTTGCTGGCAAGAAGAACTTTAAACTAAAATATGTTCTGTCATTCCCTCGCTAGAGGAATTCTCTGCTGAGATAGAGATAGAGCTTCCAGAGGCAGACAATACCAAGGATCCAGCCATGTCAAGAGATTGGGGGGATCGTGGAACCTCAGGGAGTGTGGGCTCTCAGCAGTGTCCAGTTCATCCCCACAGGAGGAAGGGAGTTCTGCCTCTTGAGGCAGAAGCTGGGCAACCAGTCACCCCCCAAGAGTATTGTCACTTCAAGAAGAAGGCAAATAGGGATTCTTTGAGAAGAAGTTCTCAATTCCAAAGGAGGATTCCTCAAGATGAAAAGATTCCCCAGGGGCAAGGCTTCCCCATCATTTTTCTCTCCACAAAACTCCTCTGAGGAAAAAAAGTGGAGTAGCTGTTTGATGCCTTTCAACTGGTAGCGTTGAAAACTTGTGTGGTGTAATGGCTCACTGGGTGACTTTGGGCCAGTCAGAGATTCTCAGCCCATCTTGTTGTGAAGATAAAAATGAAGAGGAGGAGGATTATATATGCCATGTTAAGTTCCTTGGAGGAAAAAAGGTGGGATATAAATGCAATACACAAATAAACTGGTAGCATTAGGAGCTGAAAACAACCAGACCTAGAAACACCCCAAGTCACAAGTGTTTGTTAAATAATATTCTCAAAAAGCTGCCCTTTTCTCCGATGTGTCTCTTCTGTGTCCTAGTGAGCTAAATTAGGCTTGTCATCTGTTGTCACAGATTGGTGACAAGCTTGTTAATGAAGAGTTTGTACATCAAGTCATCTAGCCCACTAGATGATAGATATCTTGAGTTTAATGTTATATGCATACAAATCCATATGGCTACTCAAAGCCTGCAAGTTTAGTTTTGCTGAACTGAAGACTCTTATCAATAATGTATTCCTGAGGAACACTGATTCCTATATCAGGCTTCAATGATTTTCCTTTGAATGAGCTCAGGAACCACAGGTCTCTCTAAGGACCCGACAAGTGGATAATTGGAGGAATAATCCATAAACATAGCCTAGCCTTGACCTTGAAGCATAAGCAAATCCAGGCTCAGTTTTCACATGGAAAACATTTCCACTAGGGATTAATGATCTTTTGGTATTAGTAGCATAAAAAAAATGTTGGGGAATTGTCAAGATATTCAATAGGGCTGTTGCTTGTTCTCTCTTTTGTCCTTTTCTTTGCATCAACCATAACTCAAACAGAAAGAATTTTGAAACTGGAAAAGTGTTATGTAGATAAGAATGTAAATATATGCATGACTTGTACCAAAAGGATCATTTTGACGAGTTTGCATATTTTTTTTTAAAAAAAAAATCTGGTCTCATGCTTTTGTGCTGAGGGAAATTTGTTTTGCAATAGCTCATTTGACTGAATTCACAACAAACTCATGAGACCTTTGAAATACCTTTTAAAACATCTTGATACATTTCTAGGTTTCTTTTGGAAGGATAAATAAGTTTCTCAAATGTGAAATTGGAACAAAGCAAGAACTTATAAGAACTTAAAGTCGCATACCAAAATTTTCCATAACACTGATGATCACAACACAAACTATAAATCATATTATTATTTTGAGGTGAAGTTAGTTCTAATATATATATATATATATATATATATATATATATATAGGAAAGCCTGTGAAAAATAAAAAGTGGAACTCTGGGCAGGATCCAATGGGATGTGTCTACCCTTGCTGATTCCTTTCCCTGCTACCTGGGCAGGATCTACACTGCTGTTTTAAAGCGCTTTATAACAGTAGTGACAACTGTTTTGGAGTGTGTCCTGGGGCCCAACAGTTGTCAGTACTGTTATAAACTGCTTTAAAGCGCTTTAAAACAGCATTGTAGATATTCTCTTTCACAGGCGGTGGGCCCCAACAATTTTGGTGTGCAAGTGCGATCCACTGCTCACACAATAGATATTTCTGCTTAGATGAATCCTTGAAAGGAACAGAAATGCACCTTTCAGGGTTGAGACAGGTTGACAGAGGTCTCTTAAATCACCGCTGCTGACCTGCCCTGCCCCTTCCATTGTGTAAGTGGTAAGGGCCATTTCTGCAGTGAAATCAGCAGAGTTCAAAAGAACTGGCGAGGGCGGAAATGCCCTGTTGGATATTGCCCATCAGTTCCTAGGTTATAACTCTTTAACAAATATCTTCAAACCCGTTTAGATGGATGTTGAAGAGAGAGATCCTGATCCTCTACAAATGAGCTTTAAAGTAATGTGTCTATCAGGAAGATGGCCATGTATATTTTTTATGCATTTACTGGATGAATGCCTCCCTAGTCAAGTCTTGTATTTATTTCTTAATTTATACAATGCATATTACTTTTGGTATCCATTTTTGTACATCCTTCCTGTAGCAATTGCCCATCTTCTCTTACCGTAGCCAATTCCTGACACTGATTACTGCTGTGTTTGAGCCCTACAAAGGGGAAATGGATCTGTTTCTAACTTCTCTTTGTCATGTGGTAGTCCTGTCTTTCTAAAGGCAAGTCTGCCTATTTGGATGCAAGGCTTTTCCTCATGCAGAGCTTGCTCCAGAAGATGTATGTTCATGCAGAGGCCTGTTTTCTTGCATGGATCAGTCTTGCAGATCAGGTTGCACCCTGGTTCCCTGGGAATGGCTCTTATGTCAGGAAAAACGTATATTGTCTGAATTGGCTCCAGATATCTACTGAATCCAAGATCACTCCATCATTGTTTAAACATGACATTCACATTCTGCCAAGGTCGCTGTCAACTCGGATTATTATCAGTAAGAGCCGTTGCCGTATTCAGTCATCTTCAATTTCACTGAAATTTTGGTGTGTGCGTGCTGGGAAGTAGGTGCTATTTCTTCGTTTGTATAGGGATGCATCACTTTCCTGAGGTCCTTTCCATGCAGATGACTGCAGTTCCTTCCCATACCAATGTTTCTGTTTAAGTGAACAACACAGCTGAAAAAATCAACAGCTGAATATGGGTAAGGGAACATAAGGTGCATCCTGCCATTACTGGATCAGATTGTAGGCCCATCTAGTCCAGCACCCTGTTTCCAATCTAGAAATAGGACATGAAGGCCATAGCAGTCTCATCTTGTATGTCTTCAGCATCTGGTATTAAGAGGTATATTTCCATTAAACATAGAAGTTCCATTTAGCTATCATTGCTAAGAAATTTTGACAGGCCTATCCTCTATGAATTTTGAAATCACTTGAAATGCTAGTTCCTTTTGTCTGTTCTGAACCTACCACCAAACAACTTAGAGAGCAATCCTATGGTCCCTGGGAGAACATCCCAGGGATCATCAGTTTGCCTGGAAAACCCTTTCCAAAGTCAGTGCTCCAACCTCAGAAGTGGGAGTTGGAGAGCTGCCCCCTCTTGCATCGGGGTGGAAAGAACCACACTGGCTTACCCTCCAAGGTCAGAAAAACAACCTCAGGGGAGAGTGAAAGGGGACATCCTGGTGGGCAAGAAGGGAAGACCAGAGAGGCCAGGATAAAAAATATCCTGAGGCTTGTCCAGCTTCCTTCCCTGCTATAAAGCATCCTCACTAGATGAGATCAGAAGCCTGTCTAGCAAAAAAACCCCAACAGAGGATGGGGAGGCAAAGATGGCTTTCCCCAACCTCCCACCCTGCCAGATTGCCTCCCAATGAGGGTGCAATCCATAGGACTTACTTGGAACTTTACTGTTAGAGGGAGAAAAATCTCTATCCATTCTCTCCATAGCCATTAGCCCTATTCAGACACTCTGAACTTGAACAGAACAAACGTTTGAGGAGAGGGAATACTTGAGCCATGCCCCTTTCCATTGTCACGTTCCACCCCAGTATTCCAGGTTGTGTGAAGAGTCTCCATGGGTACAGGGAGCTCTTCTCTTCAGACAGACACCCTTCATGAGTTGAGAGTGACAAATGTGACAGAAGGGGGCAAAACTGAGTGTTATCTCTCTGCACACACGTGTTCAGTCCAGGTTCAGAATTCCTGAATAGGGCTGTTCAGACGATGTTTTGTACATGGGGCGACCTTAAAAAACAGTTCAGAAACCATAGCTGGTCCAGAAGATTGCTGCAATATTATTAACTGAGACTGAGAATTTTGACCACATGACACCTGTACTTGTGGGTCCAAACTAAAGTGCTTTAAAAAAACAACAACTTTAAAGCCCTAAATGGCTTGGGACCAAGTTACCTTAAATATCACCTTCTCCCATATTTGCTACCCAAACCTTAAAATTTGCTCTGAATGCCCACCAGATGAAGTGAGGTAGGTAGCCAGTAGGAAGAGGGCCTTTTCAGTAGTGGCATCCTGTTTATGGAACAGCCTTCACAGAGAAGTTCACCTGATACAGTCTTCATGGTCTTTTTGGTTTCAGGTAAAGACCATATTCACCAAGGCATTTGAAATAACTTATGTCTCATGCTTTGGGCCTCCCCGTTAAATAATTGTAAACTGCCCAGAGAGCCTTGGCTGTTGGGCAGTAGAAATATTAAATAAATAAATAAATAAATAAATAAATAATAAGAATCCCTGTTTTGTGTTCCAGTTTCTAACAGTTTTGTTGTTTATATTCCATTTTAATGTTGTATTTGCTTTTTGAGCTGTCCAGACAACTTGAATTATGGGGCAGCTACATAAATATAATAAGTATCCTGTACCTACTTAATCATCACAAAGCCCAAAACTGATGGAAACATTTGGCATTGCTGCCTCTTGCTAGAATGACAACTAGAATAGGTGGAGGAATCAGAAAGCAAAGCAAAGCAAAGCGAGTGTTTACCAGTCCCATGTGTACACAAGACGATCTTGGAACAAAAGGAGACCACCCCTTTTCTTTACTGATCTGGATGGAGAGGTGGGTTAGAAATAAAATAAATAAATAAATAAAAGAGTAGCATCAATCACAAATATTATTGCATATAAATGCAGTTACAGAGCCGATCTACACTACTGCTTTAAAATGGTTTATACAGTTTTAAACCGGTCAGTAACGGTTATTAACCAGTTTAAAACTGTTATAAACCATTTTAAAGCAGTAGTGTAGACAGGCTCACAGTGTAGGGTTTCAAAAGGATTTTGTTCAGTCCATTTTGCGTTCCATTACACAAGCAGGACAGAGAGCAAAGCCATTGCTCCCAGCAATGGAGGAAGGTGTGGGGAGGAAAAGGAAGCCACACTAGAGATGGACAAAGTTCTCCATTTTGATTTTCCCTGCATTTAAATTGTTAAAATCTCACATTCTTTCTCTCCTCAATATGAAGGAATGCATAATTATTTTAAAGTAAATTCTTATCAAAATGAACTGAAACAAAATTCTCAAACATTTGCACTCACCAAATGCTTTAAGGTGGATTCCTGCATTGAGCCGGGGGTTGGACTCAATGACCCTATAGGCCCCTCCCAACTCTACCATTCTGTGATTCTGTGAAATCCAACAGGTGCTATTCCCATAATGAGTCTGGATTAGAATAGGAAAGATTTATATGAGATATGATGTTAGGAATATAGATAACTAAGATAAGGAACAGTTGAATTTAACATTAAAACCATTAAGAGTGAACTACAGAAACCAATACGCTTGAAGCCTTGTAATCATAGCACATTTGAACTGAAGAAACCATTAAATTTAGTTAACATGCAATTACTTCTGTTAATAAATTCCTTTTATTTTCAACAACTGCTGTAGTCTTTGAGTGTACCTGAAGAAGGTACTGATGCAGCGGAAAGGGGTATGCTGAGGGCTAAGTTGCTAGGCTGTGGTGCTGTGCAGCCTAAAAGAGTAAAAGCCAGACAAGGGGCGCAGCTACACGTCATGGTGGAGGCGCCTCCTATCACTGTTTTTTAACCGCAGCAAAACTTCGTCACGTGCCACGCTTACCTTTTCTACTGCTGCGTCTGCCGCTGTGTTCCGTCTCTCCAGTTCACACTTCTTTCACATCCCGTCTTTTATCGTAGCATTATTGCATTCTGGAAAGGCAGGTTTTGGATCTTCTCACAGGTAATGTCATCAAATTTACCTGCCCATTATTATTATTATTATTATTATTATTATTAACTTGTTCTGAGCATGTGTGTTTGTGTGCATCTGGTTGTTCCCTCCATCACTGCATTGTCCTTTGTTTCATGAGGATGGATTCCCTAGATCCGCTCCTCGAAAGAAATAGCATCATTGCTGTGTCTGTTAATGTATAAACTATAAGCTGTTTGTGCACTGGTTGTGCTTAAGAATAAGCACCTTGAACACCAGAAAGTCCTTTTCCGTAGAATGAGAAGCTGTTTTCCGCTGATGCTGGGTCTGTCCCAGTAGTCGGGATTGGTGGGAGAACCTCATTCTCAAAGTCTCAAAGTTCTCAAATGTGTATGTGTGTATCATAGTAGACGATACACATCACCCACAGTGCATCACTACAAGCCCCTGAACCCTTTCTAAATGTGTACCGCGCCTTTCCTTAAAGCAGCAAGCATGTGATCAGGGACTTCCCATTTTTGTAAGGCTTCTAAATCTCCATTTCAGTGCTTGGCACATTCGATTGAGGGTCGCAGCACTTCATTGATGAATCAGCTAGATGAGTTGACTGAAAACTGTTTTGAGCAACTACTTACCCTTCAGCAAATGTGTGTGTGTGTGTGTGTAGGGAGGGAGGGAGGGAGGGAGGGAGGGGATTTAGCGGACTAGATGTTCAAAAAGACTGCGAACATGTGCAGATGCGCATACATTAATTAAAAAAAAATTCAAAAGAATAAGGACGCAACTACTTCCTATTTAAATCCAAAGAAAGGGCTAAACTATGAGCAACCGGCGATGCCAAAAACTGCGCCTCAAGAATGGCTGCACTACGCACCTAAACTTCACCTTCTCAGCCACTGGCTAAGAAGATCGAACAAAGGGAAACCATATACGGAGAGTCATCGTAATAAGTGAGAGGGTGAGGGAGGAAACAACGCAGCACTGAAACACACCCTCTCACATAAATCGAGTTACTTCCCCCCCCCTTTTTCTCCGAAGTCACCATGTTGTTTCTCTGTCTGACAGTGATGGCTTCAGTACAGGTTAAGCCCAGTGGCCATTGCTGGGGCGGATCCAAGCCCACTTGTGATTTTCTCCCCATCCAGGGTAAGCATGGGAATGCAGGGCAGTGGGCATGGGGTGGACTTGATGAGCAGAATGCCCACCAGCATTATTTTGGCCAGCTAGCCCACACTGCCTCCTGCCGTCTATATTTATTGGTTCCACTTCGCAGCAGCAAGGCAGCAGCATTTTGAGGGAATCAGCTACAAACCTGTGTCATATAGACACCCCCATAATTATATCAGGGCTGATTCATGGCATCATCTATAATGTGGAACCATAGTGATGGGCTAGAAGATGGACTATGCTACTGTGCTACTGTCCTGGTGACCAGCAATTCTGACATGAGGAAGAACAATATTCTTCACACAAATGAGATGGTTCCTTTTCACAGAAGTTACTAGAACAATATGGGATCCAGCCACAGAAGAAATTCCTTCAGCATCCTGATAATATATCAACTCTCAGAGGGAGCACATATGCTTCTTTGTTGAGTTGTCAGTCAAAGACAGTTTGATCAATATCCATCCAGTAAGAGGTCTTATATACTTCTGCTGTGCTGAGTTTGCTGATTTATAGTTGTGACTTGTATTATTATTAGTCTACCTGCAATTAATTTCTACCATTGTATGCTGTTAAACGTGCTTTGAGTGCCAAAAACAGAAAAGCGAGCCATGCACCTAATAATTTCAAACAAACATCGTACAATTCAGTTTTGATTAAGCTGTGTGTCATCATCTTTTCAATCTAAGTCCCTTTTTGAGATATTGAAGAAACAAGATAATATTGGGAATGGTCCACTAATATCATTGGGGCACTACTTATCCATGGAACATTCTGATATGACTCTACAAAGCTCTGGTTTCATTAGGGGGAATGGAAAGTATTTTTAATATACCCATCTAGTCTTCCTTAATATAAATTACTTGTGCTTGGAACAGAGATCCACATCAAACCCATTGTGGTTTATCTAGTGTGGCATGGACATATTCAGTTCCCATAATGTTATTCACATGGTTAACAAGTCATCTTCATCTACTTTAGGGTATACCCGTAGTATTCAGTTGTTGGTCTTCATGAGAACTGAACAATCCCATTTTGCCTCAGTTCTGTCTAAAAATAGGGGGCATTGGAGCACTTTCCCTCTGAGGAAATGTTTGGGGTAGAGATGGCTGAGAATTTAGTTTCAATTCATTTTTAATAAGAACTTACCAACATTTGTATATATCTCAATATCTGAGATGAAGAGAACTTGATACTTTTTTTCTTGAAAGTGTGACAAAACCAAAAGGAATAAATGTCTCCATCTAGCCCCTGGGGTTTGAGTGTTTAGCTCTTCAAAGCCTGTGTCTGATTTCCCATGGATTCAACTATTGCCACCTCTTCTTTCTGACAGGCTCTTCATCTTTAAGACCTATATGGCAGGCAGGTACAACTTGATCTTCTCCATTCTCTCAGTAATCATCAAACACTTCTCTTGTCTCAACTCTCCTCAACTACCCCCTCTCTCATCAAATAATACTCCCTGTCAACTCTTGTCAGCCGGAACCATATATACACTCACTCTGTTCTCCAGCTCCTCCCACTCTCACATAGCCAGCCAATCCAGGCACTCCCCCACCACCACCCAATCAGCATTCAGGCATTCACTCCCCCTTCTTCTAACTTCTGCTTACCAGAACTGTATGCATTTTAAGACTTTTTACAGACATAGGCTGAATTCAGACGACACATTAAGCAACTTGTGTGGGGGAAAACAATCGTCAGTTGTATTGACTATCATGTCGTCCGAATGCTGCCATAGTCAACTCAGCACTGATCTTAATCCACATCATGGTTGATTATTTATTACCATGTTGTGTGGGGAGTACCCCCTAGATGAACAACTGTAAAGTTGATTATTACCCCACCATTGACTAATGTGTTGTCCGAATTCAGCCATATATTCCAACATGCGTAACATAAACACTAACTTTGCAACTATAATAGCACATATGGCAACTGGACATCACAGCGTCATATAAACACTGCAACACCACTGCGCAGCCACGACAGGGTAAATAGGCCATGAAGACACCCTCTACGGTACAAACTATTGCCATTTATTGGCATGATTTTTCCAACTGTTTGCTTCTAAGTGTCAACACAACCTCCAGAAGCTCTGTAAGAGAGAGAAGACCACCAATCAAAATCAATGAAAAAATGTCACACACCTATTTAAGACAACTGTCCCAATCCTTCATATAATATACACTTAATCTATCCTGTCCATCTTGTTGAATTCTTCTATTTAACCACTTATGCATGGACCTCCAATTATATTGCATATTAGCGGAAGTGTCTGTGAGTGTCTGTGTGTGTGTGTGGTAGGGATGTATCTTAAAACACAAAACTACTAAAGTACCTGTAAATGAGTTTAGAGCTCATGGTCACTTTCAGAAGAGGTCAGGGAGGGAGAGGCATCTTATGATTACCTTAACCCAATTTGTTTGATTGGTTTGTGTTCTACTGATGGGAAGTACCCGAATTTCTGGCAAACTGCTTCACTACTCTTCCAGGCTGCTGTTCATGCATCTCTCTTTGTAAAATTCTGCTTTGATAGGCTGACCATATGAAAAGGAGGACAGGGCTCATGTAACTTTAACAGTTGTACAGAAAAGGGAATTTCAGCCAGTGTCATTTGTATGCAATTAGTTCCTGTTGAAATTCCCTCTTCATCACAGCACTTAAAGTTGTAGGGGCCCTGCCTTCTTTTGTATATGGTCACTCTAGTATAGTGCCTGCAACTTTAAATGTTGTGATCAACAGGGGAGTTCACCAGGAGCTAATTGCATACAAATGACACTGGCTGAAATTCCCTTTTCTCTACAACTGTTAAAGTTACATGAACCCTGTCCTCCTTTTCATATGGTCAGCCTAGCTTTGATCCAGCAAGTGTCATTTGGCTGTCAGATTCCCCTCTGCCTGGGAATGCAGCCCACAAAGCTAATCTTCATCTCTTGCCTCTGTTGTGAACAAATAGGCCGGTTAACTTTACACACCCTCATTCCTGTCTCTTTGTTGCTCTTGGTTTTTGTCCAGCTCCAATCTCTGCTGTTCTTTTGCAGGTATGAAATCCTTTGGCACCTCTTGCCCACAACAGGAGAATCTCAATTATTACCCCATTATTTCCAGTTACTTCTGCAAGTACTTTGCACCCTGCTAGCTCACAAAAGGCAAAGAACCAGTTATTATAAACAAACAAACAAACAAACAGTCCTAGAATTGCCAACTAATGAAAGCCCTATTCAGACATTTGTATGCTCATGTGTAGGGGAAATGTATGTAAGGGGATGTGAGCATGCACATAAGCCCCACTCCAATGGCCCTGCATGCCCAGTCACTGGCTCAATTCGGACGACACGATAGTCAATGGTGGGGCAATAATCAACTTTACAGTTGTTCAACTAGGGGGTACTCCCCACACAACATGGTAATAAATAATCAACTGTGGTGTGGATGAGGATCAGCGCTGAGTTGACTATGGCAGCATTCAGACGACACAATAGTCAAAACAACTGATGATTGTTTCCCCCGCACCAGTTGTTTATTGTGTCGTCCGAATTGAGCCACTGTAAGCATGTTCAGCGGAACAGAGGTTCCATGATCAGAAAACCTGATAAGGCAGGGATCACACAAAAGCCAGGTGAGTGGGGGCAGTATGTATGTGTACACCCATGTCCTCCTACACAGTTTAGCCCTACACACAAACAGGTGAATGTCAGAATAGGGTTGAATACTCCTATTGACCTCGTTCTTTTTTTTTTTTACACAGGTGTAATGGGGAATATTAGAAGATTTGGAGCAACACAGTACTTCATTGAGTTTGTGCTGTTGAGACTGCATCTGAATAACATCGCTGATAGAGAAGGATAGTTGGGGGGAAACCAAAAAAAAGTGTAATATGGAGAACCAAAGAGAGGAAATGAGAAAACAATAGCACATTTGTTGAAAACGAATTTCCTGGAGTATAGGTTCAGCAAATGCCCACTGATCATATGAAAGACAGCGTCATGAATTCAAAGTGGGAAGGCTGCAAAACTTCACCACTTTCAAACATTCGGTTTCAACTTCCTAAAAATGTTCACAAACCAGCATTACACAGAATATAAAACTGTCAGCTTTGTACATAAATGCCACTCTCGATATTTACACTGTACATATATTTTGGTCATAAAAGTGGACTCCAATAAGAATCAGATATATTTGTTAGCAACCAAGGAACCATTCCTCAAATATCTGAAATTTGTAATTGATCTTCATCGGAGGAAATAAGATAACATCTTAGATTAGTTGCATCCCAAGAAGTGAAGAGGTGTGTAGAACCCTCTTCAGAGAGTTTACTAGTCTTACCAAAATACTTTTGACTCCTCTCAAAAATTCCTCTGATGTGTCACCTAAAGGGGCAACTCAGATTTTACTTCTCATTTCAATTTAGGCCAAATCCAGTGAGAACTTAAGCATGTTCAGTCTCTCCGCCTCCAAGGAATGTCACATTTCCTATTAAAACTCTTTGGGGTTTCCTCAATTCCTCTCCCACAAGAGTTCATCCTGAGGTAGAATCCCACATTTGGTTTGTCTTGGTGAGCATCGGGGAGCAACCCTTGAAGCAAACACTTTATCCATGCATATCACATAAAGTGGGGAGCAAAGGGGTTAGGTAAAGCTACACTCCATATGAATTCAGGTAAGGGGACAGTTTACTATATTTATTTATTTATTATATATATATAATAAATAAATATACTGCCCCATACCGCCACATAGCCGAAGCTCTCTGAGCGGTTTACATAGGATTAAAAACAATTAAAAACAATATACAAAAATTAAAACAGCAAAAACATACAACATACACACAATCTAAACATTTAAAAACCACATCAACACTTCAAAAACTACAAAAACAAAACAAACAAAACAAACCCAGGCTCCTCAGATATTGCCAAATGCCTGAGAGAAGAGGAAAGTCTTGACCTGGCGCCGAAAAGATAACAATGTTGGCGCCAGGCGGGCCTCGTCGGGGAGATCGTTCCACAATTGGGGAGCCACCACAGAGAAGGCCCTCTCTCTTGTTGCTGACCTCCGAGCCTCCCTCGGAGGAGGCACTCGGAGGAGGGTCTTAGATGTTGAAAGTAGTGTTCGGGTAGGTTCATGTCGGGAAAGGCGTTTCATCAGGTATTGTGGTCCCAAGCCGTGTAAGGCTTTATAGGTTAAAACCAGCACCTTGAACCAGGCTCAGAAACATACAAGCAGCCAATGCAAGCGGGCCAGAATAGGTCTTATATGTTCGAACCTACTGGTTCCAGTTATCAATCTGGCCGCTGCATTTTGCACAAGCTGCAGCTTCCGAACCACCTTCAAAGGCAGCCCCACGTAGAGTGCATTGCAGTAATCTAACTTGGAGGTTACCAGAGCATGGACAACTGAAGCCAGGTTATCCCTGTCCAGATAGGGACGTAGCTGGGCCACCAACCGAAGTTGGCAGAAGGCACTCCGTGCCACTGAGGCCACCTGCGCCTCAAGTGACAGAGATGGTTCTAGGAGTATCCCCCAAGCTACGAACCCGCTCCTTCAAGGGGAGTGCAACCCCATCCAGAACAGGTTGAACACCCTCCATCCGGTCAGCGGAACCACCCACTAACAGCGTCTCAATCTTGTCTGGATTGAGTTTCAGTTTATTAGCCCTCATCCAGTCCATTGTCGCAGCCAGGCACTGGTTCAGCACATCCACAGCCTCACCTGATGAAGATGAAAAGGAGAAATAGAGCTGCGTGTCATCAGCGTACTGATGACAACGCACTCCAAAACTCCGGATGACTGCACTCAGTGGTTTCATGTAGATATTGAACAGCATGGGGGACAAAACTGACCCCTGCGGAACCCCATACTAGAGAATCCACGGGGCCGAGCAATGTTCCCCAAGAACCACCTTCTGGAGCCGACCCACCAAGTAGGAGCGGAACCACTGCAATGCAGTGCCTCCCACTCCCAACTCAGCCAGTCGTCCCAGAAGGATACCATGGTCGATGGTATCGAAAACCACTGAGACATCAAGGAGAATCAACAGAGTCACACTCCCCCTGTCTTTCTCCCGACATAGGTCATCATACAGGGTGACCAAGGCTGTTTCCGTACCAAAATCAGGCCTGAAACCCGACTGAAATGGATCCAGATAATCAGTCTCATCCAAGAGTGCCTGGAGCTGGCTCGCAACCACCCGCTCCAGGACCTTGCCCAGGAATGGAACATTTGCTACTGGCCTGTAGTTATTAAGATTTTCAGGGTCCAGGGAAGATTTCTTTAGGAGTGATCTCACTGCCGCCTCTTTCAGGAGGCCTGAGACCACTCCCTCTTGCAAAGAGGCATTAATCACTTCCCTGGCCCAGCCAGTTGTTCCATCCCTGCTAGCTTTTATTAGCCAAGAGGGGCAAGGATCCAATATGGAAGTGGTTGCACGAACCTGTCCAAGCACCTTGTCAACATCCTCGAGCTGCACCAACTGAAACTCATCCAAGAAAACAGGACAAGCCTGTGCTCTGGATACCTCACTAGATTCATCTGCTATAACACTGGAGTCTAAGTCCTGACGGATGCCAGAGATTTTATTCTGGAAGTGCCCAGCAAATGTATTACAGCGGGCCTCAGATGGTTCTACCATGTCCATGGGGCCAGCATGTAAAAGCCCCCGGACAACTCTGAAAAGCTCCGCTGGGCGGCAGGTTGATGATTGAATAGTGGCAGCAAAGTATTGTTTTTTTGCTGCCCTCACTGCCCCTGAATACAGCTTACCATAAGCACTTACCAGTGTTTGATTGCATCCATCAGGAGTTCGTCTCCATCTGCCCTCAAGCCGTCTCCTGTTTTGTTTCATCACTCTCAGCTCTGGGGTATACCACGGAGCCGTTCGAGCTCTACACAGGAGAGGGCACTCAGGAGCAATCGTGTCAACTGCCCGGGTCATTTCTGCATTCCACAGATCAACCAGGGTTTCGACAGGAGAGCCAGCCCTATCAGCCAGAAAACTCCCCAGAGCCCTCTGGAAACCATCTGGGGGGCGGACCATCTTAATGGGTCCCCCACCCTTGCAGAGGGGAAAAGCCGCTGTAAGTCTAAACCTCAGCAGGTGGTGATCTGACCATGACAGAGGGGTTGATGTAAAGTCCCCCACTTTCAGATCCCCATCTCCATGTCCAGTTGAAAAAACCAGGTCTAGAGTGTGCCCTGCTACATGCGTTGGGCCGATGGTATGTTGGGACAGTCCCATGGTTGTCATGGAAACCATGAAATCCTGAGCTGCCCCAGATAAAGTGCCCTCGGCATGAATGTTGATTTCAAATGATCAGATTGTGCGTCTAGAATTCCTCCCCCACTTCCCTGATCAACTAGACCTGACCATAGAGGGGAAAGTTCTATCATTTTAATCAAACACAGGATGAAAATTCTGTAATTTAATCAATACCACTCAATTGTGCTCACTTGTGATAGCTCAGTTGTGGATTTTATTGGTCATATTTAATCATCCTTCATATTGTTCACTGCAGTCTTTACATCTTCTGGTGACCTTTTGAAATGGCTGATTTAATGACTTTCAAAGAAACTCTAACAAGCCTTTCTTCTTTGTAGGTCCATCTTCCCTTTGTTTTGTTTTCTTTTGTGTTCAAGTAAATATTAGACACAATTTGTAGGCACCAGTAAGCAACAACAATTACCAATATCTGTTTGCTGATGGCTAAATCTTTTTTTTGTGTGTGTATATTTCATATTCATACATCCTCCATCTCAAAAGGACATATACAAATAATACCAGAATTGTTATCTGACATTTCTGGTAAAGATGAAAGTGTGGTGCTTGATTCCTGGTGGCTACATTTCACTGTAACATCAAGGCATTGAAAACCTTGCAATCAGAAACAGACCCTGTTGTAACCATCATAAATTCAATAAAAATGTCTCTTTACATCTTTCAACCCAAAACGAAAAAGAGCCCTTTGTTCTTTTCAAAAGAGTGTGAAATCTCTAATGTTCATTTATGTATCCATCTCTTTTAAAGAAAGTGGAGTACATTTTACACTACCATCAAAACCAACAGCTTCAGGTCTGGTGTGCCATTGTAAGCTCTCCACAGCAATCAATAGTTTAGGAACAACACTACTTAAGCTGACCATCCCATAGTCCTTTCAACAAGGTGGTAGAGATTAATGGCACAAGGTCACTAAATACTTCATTAGCTTAATGCCATTGTGCTCATCTTGTTTGAGTTAATGAAACTCAAGGTCTTAGAGGCCAAAGAAGAAGATTCATATCTTGTTTCTAAAAGCTAACAAGACAAAGTAAACACTGTCTGCAAGGACCTGAGAGGATGTGGCACATCGTTCTCCAACTAATGTGTGAACCTATTAAAACAATTACAGCAGAGCTCACTTAAAGTAACATATCTGTATAATACAGGTAGACACCTGTAGTGAACAGATTAAGGATGTATGGGAACACAATCTCTTAGGGAAGGAACTAGATAGATAGATAGATAGATAGATAGATAGATAGATAGATACTTGTTTGATTATTCTGGTGTGCCTTTTAGTCCACCAAAAGGTGGGGACACAGCCACATGATGTAGCTTGTCTTAACAACACTCTCATTTTTATATTTTCTATTTTTATTTTTTTTTGCTTCCCTCTGAGTTCCTTGGATATTTTAGATGATTCAAGGCTGGCCTGGACACATCCATCAACTTATTCTTCCTTGTGTGCCGTATATGAGATATACTACTAGTCAATCTAGCCCAGTATTGACCAGCAGTGGCTCTCCAGAGTTTCAGGCAGAGATCTTTCCCATTACCAGACAGTGGAAAGGTGGAGTAGCAGATGCCCCGGCCTTCTTGCTCACCGGCTCTCTGCCTGGCAAGCAAGCAAGCAGTAGCAATGATGAGAAAGAGGAGGAAAAACAAGAGTATCCCATGACAATGGTGGTGGAAGGTAGTTTCATTGAGGGAGGGGGCAATTAAAGGTGTCCTGCTCAAGGGCTCTCAAAAATCTGCCCCCCAGGAAAGTGTGCAGCCTAAATCTTGTCATGGTTTTGCATGATAAGGACTCCCCCATTTTGGCTGCATTTATGCTCGGAAACACAATCTGGATCGTCAAGCGCTTGTTTGCTTTTGCGACGTTACGACGCATCAATCAAAGTTGTTTTGCTTGTGTGTGTGTGTGTTTTAAATAGAGGGTGGGGACTCCAATTCATCATGCAATTTATCGTGGGGGGTGGGATTATAACAAAGGCCTGCTCTCCATATATGCAACCTATGGATTGTTATTGTGAAGAACAAATATGAGACCGGCCAGTGGAAGACTTGGATGCCATGCATAATTCTAGCAGGCATTTCCCTTTGTTATCTGTTTGGATACAGCAATACATTAAATAATTCCCCTATACAAAATGCCTGCAACTACATACATTTGCACTGAATTCATCCATCACTGATATACACCATATCTTATTTTCTTGAAAATAGTGTTTGGGACTTTGTTTCACATGCTTCCATGTTAGGCAAATAAATTCACATCCTTTTAGCTATGTAGGTTGAATACAAACAGCTTTCTTGCCCTTGAATTCTGTAAACATCTACATAAAGTCAGATTAAGGTAGGGTGACCAGATAAAATCCAGGTCAGGGCTCATGTAACTTTAACAGTTGTAGAGAAAAGGGAATTTCAGCCAGTGTCATTTGTATGCAATTAGTTCCTGGTGAAATTCCCTCTTCATCACAACAGTTAAAGTTGCAGGGGCCCTGCCTTCTTTTGTATATGGTCACTCTAGGATAGTGCATGCACCTTTAACAGTTGTGATGAAGAGGGAATATCACCAGGAACTAATTGCATACAAATGACTCTGGCTGAAATTCCCTTTTCTCTACAACTGTTAAAGTTACATGAGCCCTGACCTGGATTTTATCTGGTCAGCCTAGATTAAGGTAATCAGCAGTAGAGTATATGCAATTGCAGTCTGTATCAGCTCACTGTATTGCGTTTGGTATCTTATTTGCTGACTGATCTTGCTGACTTGACCTTAGATTCCCATTAACTGCATTTCAAGTCAGGCCAGTGAAAAAAATCAGCCTGATTGTATTTATTAGTTACATTTATATTTCACCTTTCCTCCAAGGAACCCAAGGTGGCATACGTGAACCACCTCCTCACCATTTTATTCTCACAAGCCTGTGAGGCGACTTACTGCACTCTTGCCATGCCCGATGTGTGGAATTGCAGCATAGTACTCACATTACACCGTGCCTGTCCTGCTGATACCTCACCTCTTCCCCAGCCTTTCCTGGAATGCTAAAAGTCTGGATTATTTTCCCTAAATGCATTAAATCTGTGGGGGACTTGAATGGATTGCATCAGGTCCTGGCAGGGAAAAGCAATCTCTCACAGCAGCCGGCTCCAAGCCTCAATATCAAACCCAAAGCTTGCATCCCAGGCTCGAAAGCCTTTGTTTTAAAATCATACAATGCCTGAATGTCTGTAGAGACAGGATTGTACTCCCTTGATGCCCCAAAGAGCCAGCCTAAAGGGTTATGCCTAGGGTGACCAGATAAAATCCAGGTCAGGGCTCATGTAACTTTAACAGTTGTAGAGAAAAGGGAATTTCAGCCAGTGTCATTTGTATGCAGTTAGTTCCTGGTGAAATTCCCTCTTCATCACAACAGTTAAAGTTGCAGGGGCCCTGCCTTCTTTTGTATATGGTCACTCTAGGATAGTGCCTGCACCTTTAATTGTTGTGATGAAGAGGGAATATCACCAGGAACTAATTGCATACAAATGACTCTGGCTGAAATTCCCTTTTCTCTACAACTGTTAAAGTTACATGAGCCCTGACCTGGATTTTATCTGGTCAGCCTAGTCATTCCATTTTTGCCCGGGAGTATGGTGGTCTGGTTGAAGTACTCATCTGTCAGGACCTGACTGGAAGGAGAATGAGAATGAGAAGGGGAGGGGTGGAGTGGAGTGGAGCGAAAGAGCAGCTATTCAGGTGAAAGGGGTCATAAGTTTGATGAGTATTTGCCTCAGAGTTAAAAAAAAAACTGGAGGCAAACCAGGGGAGGGGATTAGGTGTGATGAAGCTCTGACAGTCAGAGATTAGCTCAAAGTCACTCATGGACAGGTGAGAACCCGGGTCTCCCAAGTCCCAGTTCACCACTCTAACCACTACACTGGAATGATGTTACATACAGAAATGTAGGGATGGCTAGTTTTACTATAGAAATGTATTGCCAGTCAGCCTCAGGAAAACACAGAAGGAATTGTTTTTGAACCTAGGAGCTGTGCAGCTTGAAAATACAAGATTTGTGATTCTAAGGATATAAATGATCTCTGTGACATAATTGTGATTGTCCATCTCGTCTTCACCAGAGCTGGTCAATGTGACATTTACATTTTATTACCAGACGTTCCCCTGTGATCTTTCAGAAAAGGGAGAATAGGCAGCCTGAGATAGGGATACCATGAGCACCTGACTGGGTCCAGAAATCCTGTGGTCCTTCCCCTGATGTCCGGCCCACCAAACCTAGTCGAGCACTCCTGACACAAGCGCGGACCCCTGGCTGAGCACTCGCACAACCCAAGCGAGCATTTGGCAGCTGCCCGGCCATGCAATAAAATCACACATTTCCCCTTCCTCCATCAATGGCAGCCATCACTGACACAACAGGGAAAATTGTGCAATTTCCGGAGCCCTTGTGTCAACGGAGACTTTAAGGCTGACATTGATGTGTGTGTGGGGGGGGGGAGGGGATGCACAATTTACAGAGGATCCAGAAATTTTGCACTTTCCCCCATTACATCAATGGCAGCTGCCATTCACACAGGAAGGGGAAAGTGCGTGATCTCGGCGCATGGGCAGGCAGCTGTTGAGCACGCAGCAGGTCATGCTGGGCCTCAGAAGAGCGGCACAGCAAATGGAGGCAGTAGTGATGGGCCACGCATCAGCATGGGCAAATGTGAACCAGCCGCAATGGAAGAAAGGTGGGATATAAATACAAGAAAAATATAAAAGTTTTTGTATTGAAATGAATGCAGAGGGTTACATCCATCATTGTTCTGTTTATTAAAGGAGGCACAGTAGTGCCTCCTTTGTTAAGCACGATGAATAAAAAAAAAACACTCCACCATGTTAAAGGTATAATGGGGGGGGCATTTTAACATTCATAAAATCAAAAATGTTTTACCAATCTTGCTGAAATTTACATGTGCAAAAAAGAAATGTTGGTTTGACATAACCTGAACATTTCAAGATGATTGGTGAAAGACTGAGAGAAGGATGGCAGTTTAAAGTTGAAAAGGAAAAACAAGCTCTCTGAATCAGAATGATTCTGATTATTATGACTGGCGATTATATATGTCATGGATTTTTGAAAATAATAAGCCCTTACGAAATCATCCAGTGGTGGTGTCTTCTTCCTCCTTCTTTGTGTTTGTGGAACAGCTTTTCTTTTTTCAAAATTCCCTTCGGTTGATTTTTAATGAATATTTGTTTGCCTCATTCAAGTGAATGCAGAGGCCTGCTTCTCTTCAGGCATAGTGCAAGACATGCTCAGTAGCGTTGCTCTCCCCCTCCCTCCTGCCTCAGCGAGATTAGAATGTTGAAAATAAAATGGCCACCTGCCTTCTCTAGCCTTAGTGGAATTCTCTTAGTTATTATTCCTTATGACTGTTGGGTTTTAGTTTAACCACTAAGCAGCCTGGTTTCAGACCCTACCACAAGGAAGCTATGGAATTGAATGGGACTGAAACTTTAGTTCATAAGCAGGCCTGGCTTTCTGAGAAGCAGATACAGCCTGGTTCTTGCCTCCCTTTTGAGAGAAGAAGGCCTGGTTCGGACAACACAATAATCAATGGAGGGGGAGGGAAAACAATCATCAGTTGTGTTGCTTATTCTGTCGTGTGGAGGGCAACACACAACGCACACACAACTGACAGCACGCTATTTTGGGCACTTAAACAATGGAGAAAAACAACGGGCTTGCATGTTGTTTATCCCAAAATGTTTAAAGTGTCGTGTGGAGGGAACCCCCTTCTCTCCGTGTACTATTCCATTTGGTCATAGAGTTCGCTGGCCGGAGCAGACGAAAAAAACCAGTTGCTCCGATACAGCCGGCAGAATGTGTGGTGCATGCTGGGATACAGCCGGAGGACTGAGGGAGGTGGGAGGGAGGAGATACAGCAGGCCAGAAGAACACCAGGACTTTTAGTTGTGCGTCAGGAGGAGGGGCAGCATGTGGTGTGTGGCAGGTGCTGCCGCGGCACCGCCAAAATAAAACACAGTCAGTATGCTATTTCCCCCTCCGTGGCCTAAAGTGTAGACCGAACTCAGCTGAAGAGTTCTCTTTTCTCTTTTGGAACATGCTTTCCTTTGGCTTTGAGAGTATCTTTTCTCTGGATCCATGATAACCTGGTCTTCAGATCTCCCCTGGGAATAGATAGATCTATACATTCCTTTTAAACCCCCACCCCCCATACACACACAGTGCTCCTTCCCTCTTTTCTAAGAGTTTGGTCCATGCTGCTATAAAGTTGAAAGCTTCAAACACTTCATTTAATTAGTTTGGGCAGGTGTAAGTTTTAAGTACAATTTTGAAACCTGTTAAAGTGCTTCTGGGCCTATAACGTTGGTTTCGGCCTGGTCACCCTGTTTTTCTAATAAGGTTTAGAAACAGTTAAACCATCATTTATTTTGCATAGTGTACACATGTATTTTCTTTCTAATCATTGCAGTCTAGACTGACTCCCTCCTTACTGTTTTGAAAAGTGGGTGCAACACATAACACTATTATTGATTGATTGATTGCATTTCTATACTGCCCAATAGCCGAATCTCTCTGGGCAGTTTACAAAAGTTAAAACCGTGAAAACCATTTAAAATATAAAACAAATAACAGTGTAAAAATGTAATATAAAATACAGTATAAAAGCACAACCAGGGTAAAACCGAGCAGCAGTGCAGAGATCTATACAGTTAAAAAAACCGATTTAAAACAGCAAAGTTAAAAATTAAGCTGATAAGCTGTGAAAATACTGAGAAAATAAAAAGGTCTTCACCTGGCGTCTAAAAGAGTATAATGTAGGTGCCAGGCGAACCTCTCTAGGGAGCTCATTCCTGACCATGGGACATACTGACTTGCAGTAATGGGAGTTGTAGTCCAACACCTTTGGAGGGCACCAGGTTGGGGAAGGGCTGCTCTAAACAAAAAAAGAGAAGTAGGTGGCCCTAAGTTGTTCATTATCAATTTTCCACAACCCCACAGTCACCTCTGCATATCATATTCTCCACCCTGTCCTCATGGTTTATCTGCTTTGGGAGAATGAGAATTTCACTTGCACTTTCTGCCTCCTTAGGGAGGATGTGGCGTTAAGGCTTGTGAGCCTTAACTCCCAATTTCCCTGCTTTTTGGTGCTTGGTTGGAAACTGTAGAGCCTTAACATTGTTTTGTAAACCGTAGTTTTTTTGTTTAATGAATAAACTTGGACTCCAGTCCAGAGAAGCATAAACTGTTAAGCAGCTGCCCCTGTACTGACTATGCTCACTAGTACTGAGATGTCCCAACTCTAACCCTGGATTTACATGGATATCCAGGGTCTCAGTCAGAGGTCTTTCCAATCACCACTTTCCAGATCCTTTTAACCAGAGAAACCAAGCATTGAACTTTGGAACTTCTGCATGCAAAGCATGTGCTGTACCACTGAGCTATGGTGCCTCTCCTCTTCAGACCTTAGGCAGACCTTAGGCAGATTATCTATGGAAAGATAATCTTCTGGATGCTGCTAAGGCAGGGATATGCCCTACTCAAACACAAGGTCCATGAAATGGTTAGCGAGGGCTAAAACCCAATTTCAGGAAGAAAAATACCTCTTCTTCCCAATGAAAAGGGGTCAACGCATGGCCTTCACCCATCTTCGATTCGAGCATATGGACACATTGATGCAACAAGGAAGATTCTGGGGCATTCTAGTGGAAGACAAACTTTGTATATGTGGTGCATCTGAAGTGGAAGATCTGGCCCACTATTTACTGGAATGCCGATTATATTCCAGTTGTAGGGAACGTTAGTTGTCTCCATTTCTTGGGTGTATGAAAACCTGCATGGTTGAGGACAAGCTGAATTTCCTCTTATGAGGATCCAACCAGTTTGTGACTCAGAGGGTTGCTCTTTTCGCGGTTAAGGCAACCAGTTTAAGGAAAAGGGAAAAGGGAAAAACATGTTTTAAATGAGCCATGTAACAGTTTTTAAATCTTGTGGGGCCTCAATAGGAGCATGTACTTTTATCATTTAAAATATTGTATTACCCCAATTTTAGACTTTTTAAAAATAATGTTTTAAGATTCATGTATTTATTGTTTGTTTTTAACATGTGTTTATTGTGTGTGAAATGGTCTGAAGACTTATTCAATAAATGTTTGATTGATTGATATGCCCTACTGCTGCACTATGGCCTCTCCCCAATTAAAAGTGGTTTAAAAGATGGGTTATGTTCCTCATTGGGAAGTACAGCTCTCTGAGCAGTATAACCTCCATTGGCTTGACGTCCCACTCCCAGGGTGAATAAAAATGGCTGATTTAATAACAAAATTGATTTTTAATGTGTGTGTGTGTATATATATATATATATATATATTGAAAATCATAAATAATATGTATTGTAAAAACTTAAATAAAATATATATTTTTCTCTTACAAAAAAGATAACATAGTTAAAATTTAATCTCATCATAAACATGCTAAACCTACACTTATACCCTCTTAAAAATGGAGTTACCCACCAATCAAAGTTTGGTATTAATTTCAGTTTTCCAACTCATAAAAATGCAATCCGATACCCATTAACCAGGGGGTAAAACCCATGAAACTCAGTAGAGCATATTTATATAGAGACCCCTATAGGATTGTGCTGTTAACCTCAAACTGTCATGGGTGCTACTTGGGACATTGTAGAAATCACCAATGGATTTCTGTGAATCTGACCTGTGGATTCCACTGTGGAATGGCTTTCCTAGGTCAGCTCAAATTCTATGGATTTGCTGACCTTTGTATTATTTGAGCGGGATTTGTGCTAATGCACACTTATCCTAATGTGCAGGACTGCAAGTGCATATTAGTGGAAGCACACATTTGCAAACAAACAAAATTCTCCTACAAAAAAACATACAGATTCTATCAATGTGTGTTCAACAGCATGAAAGACACCTGACAATTCATGAAATACAGGTAAAACAGATTTAACTAAATCCCTACATCCCTAGATTCTGGTCATAAGAAAGACACTAGGTGGGAACACGTTTAAGGCATTCCCTGCACAGGTACAAACTAGGGATATGTATTGTATCATTAAAATATATGATAACGATACAACAAGGTCATTATTGGGTATTTGTTTAACGATAACGATACGATAGAAGAACCTACGATAATCTTCGGAGATGATAATTTTCGGGCAATTTTATAGTTTTATTGGACTGCCATATAAATATATCTATAACTTCTGTATTTTAAAAGTTAGAGACTTGAAACTTGGTCACAGTGCTTATGGGGTATGCCTAAGTATGTGTATGAAATTTGAGTTCGATTCCTCCAGCCCTCGATTTTATATGAATTTATTAAAGATCGTTTCCATTCTGACAGATCAGAATGACAGCTCACTCCGTGCATTCATTCAGACCTGTTAGAATGGAAACGATCTTTAACAAATTCATATAAAATCGAGGGGATTGATCTCAAATTTCATACACATACTTAGGCATACCCCATAAGCACTGTGACCACATTTCAAGCCTCTAACTTTTAAAATACAGAAGTTATAGGCATTTTTTCTTTAAAAATAGGGCTGCAAAAATATCATTTTTTCATGATAATGATCGTGAAGACGATATGGTTCACCTACGATATGAATGAAGATGATATTGTTTTTGGTCCGAAATGACAATAGCAATAAATGACAATATTTTTTGGCATGCACACTCCTAGTACAAATGGAAACATTCAAAATTGATATAGTGAGACAAAGTGATGTATGTCTGCTATATACTACACCAGGGATGGGGAATGAGTGGCTCTCAAGATGTCGTTAGACTGCAATTCCTGTCAGTACTAGCCAGCATAGCCAATGGTGATGGGAGTTGTAGTCCATCCACATCTGGAGAGCCCCATCCTTGTACTATACCCAGCAGTAGGCCCTCACAGCCTGAGGTAGATAGAGAGGGCTTTGTTTTACCTCTGCTACTCCAGGCTTGAATCTGGAACCATATACATCGGGCCTGCACAAGTTTATGACCCATTAAAGCAAGGGTGTAGAACCTCAAGAATGGTCAGGGGGAGCAAATATGGCCTTTATGGGGTCCCAAACTGGTCCTCTGGAATTCTTCAGATGGCCATGCCTTCTCTTTCTGGCCTCAGCACATTTCCCTCAACCACTGATCATTTGGTTATTTCCCATCTTTTGTGCAGGTTCTTCCCCCATTCAAAATGCCTCTCCTGTGTTTTGGCTCTGTGTGTGTGTTTTGGCATTCCAGGCAGGCAACAAAACCAGGAGATTTAGCCATCCTTTAGCAGGGCAGGATATACAGTCGACTTCATTCAGCACACTGATTCACAAGTCCTGCAAGCCTGTCCTGCCTGCAAAGCTATAATGCATCAGTCCACTTCTATGAGCATGGCACAGGTTGTGTTTATCTCTGTAGAACAGTGGCACTTCCCACCACATTGCAAGAAGTCATTTGACCCTCTCTCTCCAAAGTTCAACCTGCTCCGCTGAGATGGAGAGTTGCTGTTAATGAAAAATGTCGGAAGTCTCACTGTGCTTGCAAAATCCCTTGCACGCTCATAAAGGGGCTCATTAGGTTGGCGCCATAAACCATGAAACAGAGCTCTGCAGGAGTATCCAATGAGTAGGCAGGCCTCCCCAGGAGCAGAAGTGGTTTTATTGTCTCCTGTGTTGAAGAAGAACGAGGCAGATTGTGCTCATACTAGGGATGGCTGTAGCGGGGAAATCCAGCCCTTTTGAGGCTCGCCGGATTTCCTTGGGTACCTGGCTTGGCTTGCATTTGAACTGCAGGCTTTCCCCCTAAAATCTGGGGACTTTCTTGCATTTTTTTTTAAAATCATCTTTACAGAAATTGCAGCTCAAATTGCCTGATTTACACAAATGTCAACCATAATTTGCTTTGTTTGTGCAAACTGTGGCTGAATTCGGACGATACAATAAGCAACTGGTGGGGGGGAAACAATTATCAGTTGTATTGACTATCGTGTCATCCGAATGCTGCCATAGTCAATTCAGCACTGATCCTAATCCACACCACAGTTGATTATTTATTACCATGTTGTGTGGGGAGTACCCCCTAGATGAACAACTGTAAAGTTGATTATTACCCCACCATTGACTATCGTGTTGTCCGAATTCAGCCTGTGTGTGCAGATTAAGCAAATTTAGTAAATTGTTTAACCTACAACTTGAGCAAAATGTGATTTTTAAAAAAATAATAAACCCCCAAATCCGCAAGCTCAAGTTGGGCTAGCTTGCAGGTAAGCGAGCCAGAAACTGGGGATGAAGGTGCTAAAAGTTCAGTAAACTTCACCTCCTGGATGGATGCCTCTGATATCCCTAGCTCATACAGCTCTCTGTGGGTGTATTGGAGGCTCTGTGCACACACCACCATCCCTGGCTCTGGATGCTGTTGTGCTGTTTGCGAGGTGTAGGGTGCAAATAAAGAGTCGAGACAAGAAAGTTGGGTATAAAATGGGCCACTTTTATTCAAGATCTGCAGAAGGGGGTAAAACCTATGCGGGCATCCTCTCTTGGCCTCTTCCAGGCCAAATCTTAGGAATGGGTGAATGATTCTCTGACCTCAAGGTGGCAGCATACGTTTGCCACCCCTTGGTCTTCCCCCATATGGGGTTGGGAGGCCTTCCTTTGTCACAACGCCCGTGCCGCAGGGCTCCGAATGTGTGAGTAGAGTTGGCCTCAAAGGTAAACCTTATTCCCATGATCTGGTGCCGCGGGACTCCCAGATGTGGGCCTCAGGTATTACCCTTTACCTCAATGGTTCCTGTGAATGTTCACCATTTGAAAACACCCCTAAGGATGCCCGCACCTACCGCCAAATTAAAGTGACCGAATTAATACAAATCCACCTATTTAATACTCCCCCACTGTCTTACAGTATGAAGTAGGCGAAAAAACTCCTAACCAAATTAGGATAAGAGTAAAAAATTCCTACTTGGTCTCCTAATGACAACCGGCTAGCCCATACTGTCTACAGGGAGGGGAGGGAGGGAGCTGCGCATGGATGAAGAGGGCGGGCAAGCCCGTTAGCCGGCTATTTAAACTGCTCGGCTCTGCCCCGCCCAGTGGCACCATATGTATGCTCCAATTAGGAGCATCCACCTCGTCTCTTTCCCCCCACCTGCAAATATCATCCCCCGCCCAACTGGGCTGGGGATTTCACTTCTCACTGCTGTCTTGAAGCAGCAGCATGCTGTATTGCCCCCGTGGAATATTAAACCAACTAAGAATATGAAAATATTTGCATCTTTAATTGCACCATTTCTTGCACAATGGTTCAAACAATAAAAAAAAGAGCCTCGAAGGAGTATCATGGCAACCAGATGAGCTGTTGAATTCTTAATATGTGTTGTCAAATTTAGCCTGCTTCACACACACACACACACACACACAATCGCTGAATGGAATACATTGGCTTCTTGCCACATTGCAATAAAGCTGCTGGGATGATAGAAATAACCAGGTGGGCTCTGATTAATTCCTTGCATTCCTAATTTACATTTCCCAGGCCATATTCCCATTTGTATCTCACCCTGGTGCTACAGAGCTTTCCTTTCTTAGTAACCAAACACTGATTACTCTGAAGGTGAAACAGCTGGCATTTCTAGGATGGAACGGAGTGATTTCCATTTGGACAGATTTATAATTCTATTTTCTCATTGCACAATTCCCTGATCACTGTTGGTTGGTTGATGCTATTGGGTAGAAAACAATGACTAGAGGCCAGAAACCTAAAGAATATATAAAATCGGAGGGAAGCCTGCATAAAATATCCCTCAAGGGACGGCACAAAACACACAGGAAGAAAACCCTGCTTGCTTTAGGCCCTCTCCGCTGAGGCTAGAAAACTGACTTTCCACTTTTGCTTCCTGCAGCAATAAAAAAATGATAATTCCTTTTGGGATATGAATTCATTAATAAGTGGAAAGATCAGTTTAACCGGAACACTTTGGTTGAAACTACATCTGCTCCATTGGTGCCAATGGGGATTCCTCATGGCTGTGCAATTGCTAGCTTCAGAAGAGGGGTTTTCTTCAGAGCCACAACAGCAGAGGAAAGGGTTAATTTCCTCCTGCATGCCTGCACTGACCCTATTAATTATGAGTCTTCTTTCCATCACCATCTGATGCAATTTGTATTTTTATTAAAAAATAGAATCAGCACATTTGATTCAAAACCCATTTAATTTCATGTGTAGTTAGGTGTTTAGGGCTGGTGTTAAACACTTAAGAGAAGAAAAAATTGGAGGGAAACATATGTAAAATAAAATAAATATAAAGCCTATGAAATTGAGGGGAGATATGTCTATCCTCCAATAAACATGACTTTAGCTAAGTCTGTAAATAACCACTTACCTGGGAATAAGCTCCAAGGAACTCAGTGCGACTTATTTCTGAGGGGGAATCTACACCAGCCATTTATTGCAGGATTGTATCGGAATCGTCACTTAGGGGGCCACATAACGTGCACCTGCACCTGCGGTGATCTCGGGTCCAACTCTCAGTTAGTCAGGAATATCGCTGATTGCTTTTGTCACTTTTTTCGGCTCTCTCACTACAATCCTGAAGTCCACAGCAGGTGTGCCTCCCCTTCTTGAAGCTGTTGCTGTTCAGTGCAAGTACCTGGCTCAGTGGACAGCCAACTAGCTGCCATGGGCATGTCCAGCAGTTTCGGAGGTGTGTGAGTGTGTACCTGGCCGCCATTTTTGCCGCATGTTTTGGATGTGTGTTGACGTGCTTTGGCGCCAAGAGTGTGTAGTTTTGTTTTGTTTTTTAAATACAAACTAGGGGTGTGCACTGGATCGGGTCTGATCCACGATCCGGATCCGATCCAGGGGAAATTGGATACAATTATCCGATTTCCGATCTCACCACTGGATCGTTCGATCCAATCTGATCAGCTCCGGAAAGGTCCTGATCCAGATTGGATGGATCAGAGGATCGGCGGGCGCCCATTGGCGCCCGCCGCCGCTTCCATTGGCGGGCACCAGTGGGCGCCCAACGATGGAAGCAGACAGTGGGGGGAGCTTCCCTGGCGGGGCTGTCTGCTTACATCAGCGGGCGCCAGGGGGCGCCCGCCGATAGAAGTGGACAACGGGGGCAGGGGGCTTACTTTCCGGGGATGTCTGCTCCTGTCTACCGCTGGCTGCTACTGCGAGCAGGCTTCGCGGCCTGCCTCTAGGTAGCACGCCAGGTGATCTCATCACCTGGCGTGCTACTCAGCAGCAAGCCGCGAAGCCTGCTCGCAGTAGTGGCCAGCGGCGGACGGGAGCAGACGGCCACCGAAGGTAAGCAGGGGAGAGGGGGGAAGGGGGGAGGGGGCCCCGCGGCCTGCTTACCTTCCGTGGCCACCCGCTCCCGTCCGCTGCTGCCCGTTACTGCGAGCAGGCTTTCCGGCCTGCCCCTAGGTAGCGCGCCAGGTGATGACGTTCCCCGAAGGTAAGCAGGGGGGAGGGGGTCCCGCGGCCCGCTTACCTTCTGTGGCCGTCCGCTCCTGTCCACCGCTGGCTAGCGGCGGACATGAACGGATGGCCACAGAAGGTAAGCAGGGGGAGGGGGCTTACGCCCCCCAGGGCCGTCTAGCTGATCGGGTCCGATCCATGATCTGGACCCAATCCGGCCGAAATCGGATGATATTATCCGATTACGATCCCCACATCTGGATCTCATCCGATCCAATCTGAAAGGACCCGATCCAGATCGGAAGAGATCGGAGGATCAGACCTCCTCCCCACACTCACAATTAATATGGAAATGAGATGTAAAGGACTTACATGTGTTAAAGTAACACAAATCAGAATGAGACTGATTCACCATCCAATGTATCATCTCCTGATCAGTGACAGCATCTTAACAAGAAAAAAGAAAAAAGAAATTGAGACTGCATATGACATAGCTGTCATCCTCTAGACATGGTAAGATACTCCATCCGATGAAACCAATGATAAGTAAATGCATCCATAACTCTTTAAAAAAAAATAAAAAAATTGCAAACTTTTCTAGATCATATACTTTAAAAACAATATTGTGATATGAAGAGCAATAGATATTCTACCGTAATTGAGAGTATAACTATGTCCAAATGTTTGCATTGTTTTGTGCTGGTGGCAGTGTGTATTTTAAGTTTAGTAGCCTAGAAGGAAGTGGGTTTTTCCTTGAACATAGGGAAGCTATGTTGTGCAAAGACTTTTGATATATGCAGCATGTATAACTCTACATTATAAGTCTTACCTTTTCATCTAGCACTTCTTCACTGAGAGCACAAGCCATTTGGAAGCTCTTTATTCTAAGTCATATTCTGGTGCACCTATAGTGCCAATGCCTAACCGTTTGCGGCAGATATATTACAAAATCTTTATTAAACCCATCTGTTCAAATGCCTCTTTGCCTCTCCTTTCTGTGAAGCCGTTGTTTTAATAAACCCACTTTGTGCATTGGTGAGGATGAAGAACAAAAGCCATACAAGTCAAACCAGCATTATCTGGATTAGGGATGTGTAAAAATAATAATTTCAGGTTTTTGTTTTTTTATCAGGATTTGCCCAGTTTGCACCTTTTGGACCACACACTGGCTCAATTTGGACGACACAATAAGCAACTGGGTGGGGGGGAAACAATCGTCAGTTGTATTGACTATCGTGTCGTCTGAATGCTGCCATAGTCAACTCAGCGCTGATCCTAATCCACACCACAGTTGATTATTTATTACCACGTTGTGTGGGGAGTACCCCCTAGTTGAACAACTGTAAAGGTGATTATTACCCCACCATTTACTATCGTGTCGTCCGAATTGAGCCACTGACTCAGATGCAAACTGTGGTCGAAGTCCATACACATCCGAGATTACAATGTGATTTGCAGACCAAAACATGCATTCGATAGCATGCAGACATTTGAAAAATGTGCATGGAAAAAAATGTGTGCTTTTGGAGAATGCACACAAAGACACTTTAACCGATGGGAGAATAATTCCTACATTTCAAAGATGCGCACAACTGATGCGTACATATGGGAAATTACACATGAAAATACACATGGATTTTCATGGCAAGAAAGGGGGGGAAGCTTGCAATCTGATACAGACTCCAGTCACGAAGAACTTCAAGATCACCAAGGAGGGGATGTAAGCAGTTGTCAGTGGACATGCCCAGTTCCAGCCAATCCCTCTGGGATTGCCTCATCCTGCGCGTCTCACCCGCAAGTGCTATATCTGGAGCCTGTACTGAAGGGCCGGGGCTGGGCCGGGCCGGGCACTTCCCACCCTTTTGTTGGGTATGTTTCTGGGCATGCACAGAGTGCCTCCCCTTCCTCCCTCCCTCTTAAGGCAAAAGTTGTGCGCTTGCTTCCCCAGATTCTGAGAAAACAGCAATATCAGGACGGAGTGCCTTTGAGCATGTTTGGCCCCTCAAAGTCATGCTGTTGTATCTAGTTGCATTGTAAAACCACACAATGAGTGGGAGGAGGCACCACAAAGGGATGCAGCCCATTTATGTGAGTTGTTTTCCTTTTATGTGGAATTGGGTTGACTGCTCGAGACCAACCTTAGGAGTCTGGGTTGTGAAAGACATGCAGCAGCAACCCGCCTGTGCACTCACAATGGCCGCCAATGGCCAGTAAGTCTTGCCTCCTGCCCAAGTCATGCTGGGAGTTCTGCCCAAGGCATGCTGGGAGTTGTAGGCATAAGCCTTGGTTTTTATTAAATTCTTTAAAAATACTTAAACCCCCAAAATTTGTATTTTTAGTTTTTTCTGGTACATTGTACAGCCGGACCTATCACTGTGTCACCGTGTCAAGTTTCTAACTCATCTGGAAGTGGGTACACATTTCTGGACATACGTGACACACACATACTTTCCCCTTTATAGGTAGATTATATCTATCTATCTATCTTATCTAAATTGGAAAATTATTTTCAAATTCCTGGGATTCAGAAATTTAGACTCAAGGGTACATGTATGAAAAAGAACTTTATACATTTGCATCTTCAGATGTCTTTACTCTTTGATGTTATGCAAGGGATGCCTGGAGAGAGGATCTTGTGGTTGTTGCCCTCCAAATTGGGAAAGTCCACCCCAAGAGATTTTGCTCGTATGTCTTTCTAGGGCCTGGCAAAGACCTTTGCTTTTATATGCTGCTGGGTTTGTTGTAAAAACTCGATTGAAACCATTGTTATGATGCAATGTTATAGCTTTGACCTATTTAACATTGTCATTAGCCACTTGAAGAATAATAATTCTGAAAAGAATACAAACTCTCCAAATAAATAAATGAAGTTCTATAGAGTAATTCATCCCAAACAGGGAAAGATGCCCATTAGAGTAACTTACTCAAGATCCAGACGGCCTAAACAGAAGCCACATGGAAGCAGAGGCTCTACAGATGAGGCAAAATTCTCAGAAGGTGTTTTCGGAGAACAATTCTGACATTTTCCTTTTTCTTCCCCCACCCTAAAAAAAGAAGATCACATTGCAGATTTTTCTCTTAATATTCACCGCCATTTTTTTCTGTCAGCCATTTCCCCCCTCCTGAACCCCAATGTCTCAGAACAACTCTAGGTCCACGAGGTTGGTTAGGATGCAAATTGGTGGCTAGGCTACCAATACGGTTGCTACTGCTGCCACTTGGAGTGGCAGGACACACACACACACACACGCACCGCAGCAACTTAGGAAAAAGATAACGAAGCTGTGGTATTGCCAGTGCTAACGGTGGGCACCATCCTTGAGACATCTCCTCCCCCTGTCAAAACTCAGCGAATTGGTCTCCCCCGTTTCTCTGTCCACAGATAGGGTGGAGAATTTCAAAAGACCATTTGTGCATAACTCTAATAGTAGAGACACTCTTTGATGCTTTGGGTTTCTATTCCTTCCTTGTATATGGAGAGGATTCGGTATGCAGATTTAGGAAAGTTATAAACTACAGCCAAAAGCCCAGTTTGCATATTTATTTGACTGATGAACCTTTTTCTAATGAATGGAATGCATGCCCCAATTGTTCAAGCAGGGTAAATTAGGGACAGGTGAGACATTTACTTCAGTGTGTGTTTGTGTGTGTGTGAGTGAGAGAGGGGGGGGGTGTTAAATAGATTTACCCAATCCTCACCTCATAGAACCAAATGTGGAAACTGGTGGAATTTCCAGTCGGATATTCATACATTTTCAGATGTATGATGCCTTCTGCAAAAGAAAAATAGAAGGGTTTACAATATGGGCACATTGGAAAAGTGCTCAAAAACACTAATTGCATTCCTAACATGCACACAAACGTACTTTATATACAATGGGGCCATGTGTCTAAGAATGTGTCAATTTGAAAAATCTGCACAAAAACACATAGGTGTTTTTTTTCAGTTAAAAATAAATCTGTACAGAACTGGTATGAGAAGAGCTTGGAGGTGGGGAAAGGATGAAATTATGGAAACAGACTTCACAGATCCACTCATCCTTAGGAAGAATCAGGTCCCTGGGCGTACAGACCTCTGCCAGGGAGCACCTGCATAAGATGATGTGTATAGTGGACATACGTGAACACACTTTTCTCCCCATTATGTGAAGAACATCTGAGCAGCCAATTAATCACACACAGTCTACCACCTTAAGCACATCTCATTTGCTGAGCATTCATAGAAAAGACACCCTGTGATATTTCAGTTTGAATAATGAAAAGCAGAAAACGTATTTCATGGGAGATATTTTCAGTGTGGTAATAGGACTAGTGTGCGCGTGTTTGTCCCTAGAATTAAATGTAAGCAGGATCAAAATTGGCTGAAGCTACATCTAGATGTCACACAGTTCAATAAGTGATTCAAGAGAAGTGTAGAAATTTCCACTGGGGATCAACATTTCAGCTCAGATTCACAGGCAGATGGAGTGGAATCACGGCAAGATTTCTTAGGCACATGCCCAACACACCCAGTTTTAATACCAACTTAACTGGTCAGAGGGGATTTGACCATATCTAATAACTTATTTCTTTCTTTTTCGGGGGAGGAGGTGGTAAGTAGTAGGGGTGTGCACGGACCCCCTCAGATAGGATCGGGACCCAGATCAGGACCTCCAATTTTGTCCTGGATCAGATTGGACAAAATCAGAGGCCCCCCGGACCGGATCAGGCCCGATCCCGATCCAAAAATCGGACATCCAATTTTTGGATCAGCCTCCAATTTTGTTTTCCCCATACACTTGCATTGGGGGAAAGAAAGCTTTTCCCCAATGCAAGTCTATGGGGAAAAAATGGCAGCGGGTGGGTGAGGGGGACCTAACTCCCTCCTCCCCCTCACGGTTCTTACGTCCCGGGGCTGTCCTGGCGTGCTTCCTAGGGGCAGGCGCGAAGCCTACTCGCAGTAGCAGCCAGCGGCGGAGGGGAGCGGATGGCCCCAGCAGGTAAGCGGGCCATGGGTCCCTTTCCCCCTTCCCCCCTCCTGCTTACCTTCCAGGGACGTCCGCTCCCCTCCACTGCTGGCTGCTACTGTGAGCAGGCTTCGTGGCCTGCTCCTGAGTAGCGCGCCAGGTGATGACATCACCTGGTGCGCTACCTAAGAGCAGGTTGCGAAGCCTGCTCGCAATAGCGGCCAGCAGCGGAGGGGAGCGGACGTCCCCGGAAGGTAAGTGGGGCCCCCTCCCCCTCCCCTGCTTACCTGCCCCCATTGTCCGCTTCCATCAGCGGGCGCCCGCTGGCGCCTGCCAATGGAAGCGGACAGCCCCGCCAGGGAAGCCTCCCCCCCCACCGTCCACTTCCATCAGCGGGTGCCTGCCAATCCTCTGATCCATTCCGATCTGGATCGGGTTCTTTCCGGATCAGATCGGATTGGATCGGACGATCCAGCAGGGTGATCAGAAATCGGATAATTGTATCCGATTTCCCCTGGATCGGATCCGGATCGTGGATTGGACCCAATCCAGTGCACACCCCTAGTAAGTAGCTCTTCACAGTCTAGAATATTATTGTGAAAGAAAGATTTTTTTTCTCTAGCTGAGCTCTTTCCAAATAGTCTTTGTCAAAGTGCTATGAGCCAAAACCTTATGTGTGATTCCCCCGCCCTGTTTTGTAAACTTCAACTTTAGTGCTGCATGCTAGCTAAATCAGTACCCCTTTCTAATCTGCTACCGCTTACAAAATGCTTCTCGTATATTTATAGTAACAGTATGTGATGATTAAAATCATTACATGCTACACACACACACATAAATCAATTGAGTTGTCATCTTGGTGCATCTTGCCAATGTGAAGTTGAAAACCCCTTCATTGCTTGAGTGATCTCAGCGTGCAGTATATCAAATGAGCAGGCGGCATTGGAGAGGCCTGCCTTGAGATGGGAGAAGTTGGGGTGGGATGGTGAAAAGCAACGAGTTCAAAACAGAGGAGAGGAGGAGGGGAGAGGAGGGAGAGAATCAAGGTCATGACTGAATAAGAGAAATTCAAGCAGAGATTAGCTCCTGGGGTTGATCCTTTCTTTTGCAGATTGCAAAATTCTTTATAGATACAGCTCTGGGGATTTTAAATACAGGCTACTTCTCATTTGATTTTCTTTTTAAACATTTCTCTCTCTTCTGGGATCTGCTGTGAGTTCCACATTTAAATCCCAAACCACAAGGAATATAAAATGGATTAATATGGGATTACAAGAAAGGAGTGTTGGTGAGAAGGGCCTTACTGTATTTCCAGTTCCCCACTTCTGCTTCATTTCAAGGCCTGCCTCCAATATCGAGCTGCTGCAGACATTCACATGAATCCTTTTACCCAGAACCAGATGTTAATGTGGTTGTCAAGAGAACAGCTATTTTTTACAAAGAAAAGAAAATAGTGCACAGGTTGGTAGAGAATTCAGGGGACTGAGCTTGCATTAACGAAGGTTAATGTGGACAACACCCAGGTGCCTACAGATTTGAATGAATACTTAGGAAGTATTTCTTCTATTCTAAGGCACCATCGATTGTAAGGTGCACCTTAATTTCAGTACCACCAACACAAAAAAAGCTTTGATTCTAAGGGGAAAAATGGAGGCGGGGTTTCCACGTAAAAACAAAAAGTGGTGTCTTGTGCAAAGCACAGGGAAATTCGAAAACTGCGATTCTAAGACGCCATCGATTCTAAGACTCACCCCGTTTTTAGAGATGTTTATAAGGGGGAAAGTGCATCTTAGAATCGAAGAAATATGGTACTTGCGCCTCTGGCAAAAGTACAGTGGAAGTGGAGTACTCCCATCGTAGTAATTTGTGCATGCTTTGATACTGACAGCTTAGGAAAAGGGGACCAGATCACTCACTTAGCAACCTGATTCTCAGGGTTTGAAGTGTTGAGCTGACGTGTGGGAGTACCTCACTTCCATTGCAGATGTGCCCAAGCCTCAAGCAAGTGCTTTTAACACAAATGTACCCCCCTTTTCCCAGCTCCAATTTGCAGTAAGTTCAGCAGTTCCTCACAAGGGAAAAAGAGTGGGGAATTGACAAGTTGTTTGACAAATACAGAATAACATATGGAAAGGGTGAATCTGTCAAGGATATTGACGAGGGGGGGATATGCCTCTGCATGGCTTTTAGTTACTGGTTCCTAAACCAATCAGTTTAAACATTTGGATTTGAAATCCTCCAACAAACCAAAAAAAAAAGAGCCACGTAGGGATGTCTGCCACTGGGAAATCCATCCCTTTTTGTTACTTGACAGAGTTCTGCCGAGTGTCCAGCTCAATGTGGGGTCGAGAGCCCAACTGCGGGCTTTTCCTTGAACTCTGTGAACTTTTTGTGTGCATTTTTCCCCCCTGCACATTCCACCATTTGCATACATTTCTGAGTTTGTGCAAATTGTTCAGAAATTTGTGCAAATTGTGGAGCCTGCAGGGGAAAAAACACAATGCACAAAATGCCTGGAAAAGCCACAACCTCGCCTGACTCGCTCCAGATCAAGTCGCGCACTGCAGTAGGACTCCGCCCCCCCAGACACATTTCTCTGAGATCCCTACAGCCACATCTGTAAGCATCCACCTGTTGTTCAATGTTTCTTTTTCATTCCTGGCTGTATCCAGCTAGTCAACGCTGAGGCCACATCTCTCTAGTATCAAACATAAATTGTTTTTTCTTGTTTGTTAAGCAAAAGTTTACTTTAGACTTGGGTGCTGGTAGGTGGCATTGTGAGTTTATGCTGACAAGGGAATCCAAGAAGGGGAGATTGGGAGGGGGGGCAGCTGGTGGGAGCGGAGGCGATATGGCTTGGGCAGATGGAGATGCCTGTTCTGGAGGTCCTATTTGCACCTCTCAAGCCATAGCCACTCATGTGACAGCAGCTTGCACCAGCTCCAACGGCTCCATACCAAAGGCTGGGTGAACAGTATGGCCTGTGAAAACCGCCAATCAGAAAGGAGAACGTAACACAGAGCTGCATGATGTCATGATGCATACAACGATGCAATACTAGAGTTCCCAAGAGTCACTTGGTCGCAGAACAATTCATACACATGCGATGAGATCTCAAAATTATGGAGAACTTTCATCCGAGATTGAACAGAAGAATTCGTAAATTGGACAAGCAAATGACGGTTCATGGTGGGGTAAGTTCACCCACCACTAAATCTGAGGCTGGTGCAAAATAAAATAAAATAAATAAAAATAAAAAATGACAGCTATTCATCTAGCTCTTCCTTTCCCCTGCATAACACAGCTATTTCCTGAGTGGATTTTGGAACACTCTGCCACATGTTCCATTTTGCCTGATAGAAATTGTGAAACACAAAAAAGGATAGTTTTCAGACCTGGGCTTCACTTAAGCCAGGACCCTCCATTGGACCTAGTGCTCAGAAGAGGGCTGTGAACAGAGGGGCAGGCTGCTCTGTGTCCTCTCTCTGGCCAATGAGCATTGGCCAGCTGGTGGGTGAACCCTGGTCCTGCTGGCCCAGTCTTCATCTATAAATTCAGCCCTCCCTCATCTAGCCCCAGGATAGTGTTTCTTTAAAAAAATCTTAAAATCATTGCTCTAAAGAATGTCTTGCTGAAACACGTGGTTTCACAGGCAAGCATTATCTTCTGAAAGAATTATATATAACAGCTTTCATTTAAGCAGTAATAATCCTATAATTTCTATTCTAAATGTTGTTTAAAAAGAATAAGCCTTAGGAAGTTAGCAAGCTGAATGTGGCATTGGAAAATAACCCTCCAGTTGCAGTATCTTCTTCCACCTCTCAGAGTCCCTTCGGGAACTCCAATTTTACATAATTTGTCCTATTCAGTAGGAAAATATGCTAATAATTACATGCAGGGGGTTCATTGTTGTCTTCTTTTCTTCCTTTGCCTTCTTTTATTCACATGATACAGAAAACGGAACGCTCTGATGAGGGCATGCTTATGGCAAGGAAGGCTCTTTAAAACATCGCAATTATTCCCGGATAGATTTCATTGACTACGATTTAGATACGATAGCGGAGAAAAATATTGGGAAGATGCGTCTGCCTACACAGTGCGCACTGCCATGCTCATTTTCCAAGGGCTTCAATGTAAAGTCAGCAGGAAAGAAAAATAAGAAAAGAATGTTATCTTGTTTTTTTGTTACTGTTGTCCCGTCTGTCTACTCCAAACTTTCCAAACGTTAAAAATTGCACATTGAGGGTAAACCCTAAGGCTGATCTCCCCAATTCATCACCTCAGTTACTCCCCCCACTTCCACACACACAAACTGTTCCAGGGGGGATGTCCAGGAAAGGAGGGCACTTTATTTATTAATTACATGTTTATACTGCCCATTAGCCAAAGCTCTCTGGGCAATGCACAATGAAAAACCATAAAACAAGTATGAAGTTCGAACATTTAAAGTTGAAAAAGCCTCCCCCAATCAGCCCCTAACATGCCCCCTAGAATGCTTTGTTTGGGCTCTCACTGCAGTCAAAGCACATATGCAGAGGTATTTGTGGGTAGATCTTCCTCTCCATGTGCAGCCCTTCCTATTGGTTGACTGTATCCTATGGACCCTGGGATGCCTGTCCACAAACAGAGGGCTGCACCTTTAGCTGTACTTTCACATAAAATAAGCACTGGCTCAAATTTTACTGGTAAAACATCATTACCCAAGCTTACTGGACTAGAGAGAAATATGCTGAACAAAATGTTCTGACAGATTCCATGTTATTTCACTTTAAAAGCATTTTTGTATGGGGCGGGGGACCAATGGACCAGCATGGACTGTGAACTCAATACCTCACCATTTGTTAAATCAGGTCACAATCCCATTGGTAAAATGGCTTTTCAATTTCAGATGATATAGCTTGGTGACATATTTCAGTATGGAAATATTTCTATATAAGTAAAAGCATTCCAAAGTGGCATCTTCTGAGTTTAAAGAAAGCATAGAAAAAGCAAGAGAAAAATGGACTGTATATATAAAATCACATGCAATAAATAGAATGGGGAGCACCAAATGTTAATCAGAAAATGACATCATATTCCAATTTCATTTTTTTCAATCTAGTGCTGCTGATTTGAACAAGTCAGGTAGCAGAATGCATTCACTTCTTGAAAGTCTCTTAAACATATTATCAGCTCCATTTCCTTATTTTCTTATTTGTAGTCATTACAATGTTGTTTCCAAGGCTATTTGAGTTTGGTATACTTTGTAAGGAACAGTGCAATCTGACCGTAGCTTCTTGGAAGTTAGTCGCATTGAATTCAAAGGGACTTAGTCTCAAGTACATGTGTATACTATTGCAGCCGAAGTGAGAAACAAGAATAACTTTGTGAGTCAGAGCTTGAGAGAACTATGTTTCCCACTGACTTTTTGTACTGAGAAATATAAAACAGAATAGATTCTAAGTAGTGGCTTTAAAACAAAACAATGAGCTTCTTCAGATGAGTGTTTGATCGCATACTGGCGACTGGCCTCTCATGGTTCTTCGCAGTGATCCTCCTGCATGCCTCCTCCTCCATTTCCCTGTTTTATCGATTTATAAAACGGCTCAGAAAAGCCGATTCTTCTGATATACTTCGCTATTTCCCGCCGCGTGCAGGAGAACTCCCACTCTAAAAGGCCCACTAGAAGGCCCTGTCCCATTAAACTACATAGAAGCTGTACAAGTCACATGGTCGCTTCTCTTCCTGCACTCTCCCTTTGTGTATTTGGAGTCCGTTGCAGAAGCAGAAGAGACGTAGCTTCAGAGGGAACGTGATTCCCCCTCGCCACCTGAAGGAGCTCTACGTTGCCCAGGCTTCTCTCTTGTGTAAGCATAAATATCACCTATATAGGAGTGTTCATAGTGTTAATTGATGTTCAGGTGAAATTAAGTACATTATTTTAAAAAGAACTCAAAGACCATGTCTCTAAAAGTGTTAATCAAGCTATCCCTACACCTTGGCAATGTTTCTTCTTGATTTAGCAAAAGGCCATGCCTTTCTGCCAGTGTCAAATTAGCTGGAATCCCTCGTGTGTTTGGATTAAGTCTAAATCTGCTGCTCTAGTATCAGTTTATTGATTTACACCATGGAAGACAAGTCTAGAATGCCTCCCCGAGGCTTACATTCTGCTGCTAAAAAGAGGCCTATTTGAAGGCCGAGAAACAAATGTGAGCAGAAAATACAACTGAATTTGCACAAAGCATTGTAGTTAACATATTTGCTTAAGTAGTACGGATCATTTCATTGTCTGAGAAGGTTAAGCCAAAGACGTTTGCCAAGAACGGGTGAGCAAAATCCTGCCAGCCCACGCCCCTCTCCCTGAATGCAGAGAATCAATCTGCTCTGATGCTACTGGGGCCTAATTTACACAAATTGGACACAAATCGTTCTCCATGAGCAAGTCCCGGTGCAATACTCTAGAATGACACAAGGTCCAGGGATGGAGAGGATGTCAAGATGCCAACGCACAGCTGCTGCTGTTGCTAGTTACAGCAGCAGCAATAACAAAAGAACAAAAATAAAACCCAACACCTCAGGGGGGAAAAGAAAGAAGCTGTACTACCAACACTGAAAAGTGTATGACCCACCACTGTGAATCTATCGGACAATTTTTCTTCCCTCTGAAGACATTCAGCGAAATGGTCCCCCGCCCGCCCGCAATTTCTATGCCCTCAAAGAGGGTGGAGAACTTTGCGAGTCCATTTGTGCACAGCTCCAATGCTCTATATCTAGGCAGGATTATGAAGGGGCAATGAATTGTCTCCGTTTTTCCTCCCCCTCTTCTCTGAATTATGTAGAAGCTCTTCAGGGGTCTGTACATATGCTCTGGAAGACCCGGAGTGGCTCTGAATCCACGCTGCATCAGTTATATGACACAGCTGCTGATTTGGAGCCACCCCAGGGCAAGGAGCCAAAGCCCCGCAGCAGGAAAGTCAGGGACTTACCTCGACTTTCCCTGCCCGAGTGAGCTCAGCACAGGTTCTCCCCGCATGTTCTTGCTCGGCGCTGGGCTGGGGGGTGTTCCCAGGCAGAAGGTGGCCTCTCATGGGTCGCCGGAAGCAGTGGGAGGGGAGGACTTGGTGAGCCTAATGGTCACCAGAAAGCCCACTCTGCCTCCTTCCTTGTACATAACTTGCGCCGGCAGTACTGAAGGGTTTGTCATCAGAGCGGTGCTAACTCAATGCTGTGAATTCAGCCCCCAGGTTATGATGAAAAGTTTTTATCTGGTAATGGTGTGTGTTTCACCACTACTTCAGAGATTTTTTATTATTATTATTATTATTATTATTATTATTATTTCATCTCTTTCTTGCTCATGGCGGTTTTTCTAGATGGACATGATGGGCTTTGCCAAGTCATGCTTTTACAGATTCAGGAATTTCCTGGCAATTGTGCATGTTTTAAGTATGACTGCTTTCTGGATGTTGGTGTGGATGTATTCTGGTAGGCCCAGTTTCTGAAGGTTTTCTGTATAGTTTTTTGATGTGATGCCAGTGACTGAGGTGACTAACGGAATAATTGTGACCTTTTCCTCTTGCCATAGTTCTTTGACTTCCATGGCCAGTGGTGTATATTTTTCTCTCTTTTTTTCTTTCTTTTCAACAACATTTTTGTCATTCGGTATTGCTATGTCAATGAGGTATGGTTTTTTTTTTTGGGGGGGGGGGTCTATGACCGTTATGTCTGGTTGGTTGCAGGGTATTGTCTTGTCCATATGAATTGTTCTGTCACAGTATATTTTATGATCTGCATTTTCCAAGATTGTTTCAGCTGAGTATATGCCTAGTATGGTGTAGGTTGTTTGATAAGGTTGAATTTGATGGCCAGTTGTTGGTGAATTATTTTTGCAGCTGTATTGTGTCTGTCTGTATAGTCCATTCCATCCAGAATTTTACATCCTCCTGTATTATTATTATTACTATTATTATTTCCCTAATTTTCAGTATGCTAATGTGGATAATAGCGCTGGGCCCAATGCCTTTGAGAGAAAAACAGTCTCATCAATTAATATCACAGCCCCAACAGATATATTTGTACAGAATTAGACTTTTTTGGATCTTCTCGGAAGCTGTTCCCAAGTATGGCCATCATTTATCATTTACACTCCAACACGATTACAAGGAGGAAATATAGAGGACGTACAATTGTGGGAAAATAGCATATTATTCACACATTTTATTATGTTGGGATAATGTGTAAGGAAATTCAATTATCTCCAAAATCCTTTCTTGCTGTCACAAGTTGGCAGGGTGCAAAATGAAGACTGGAATGATGTTTATTCACTTTTCCCCTTGGGGAAGAAACATTCTCTGTGGGAAGAGACTGATTTATAATAGCCTGAAACTATTCGAATGCAATAATATACATGAAAGGGAAATAATTTCAACAGGGGAAAGGTATTGTTTTTGAAAGTGATAGGAAGCTGTGAATATTAAGTACACAGGGCATTATCCAGGAGTAAGGGGGAAATGAGAAATAATGTCGCAATAGTGTATGTGAATTTGAAAAATAATTTGGAGAAATGATGTGATGTGGCTACCAAATAAATAAATATATAAATAGTGTGCATGCGAAGATACTAGGGTGTGTGTGTGTGAAGATTCTGAAATCTCTCTCTGCAAAATTTCAAGGAAGACTCCAATGAGGGTTAAAAATGTCCTGATCTTTGCTAGGTCTGAGAAGAGGCTTAGACAAATAGTATTGGAAATTCCAGGCTTAGTCATGCTCAGAGGAGACCCATTGAAATTAATTGGACTGAATTTAATCCATGTCCCATTAATGGAACTGCTTTAAGTATTATTTAATTAATACTCTGCCTTTCCGCCTGAAATGGCAGAATGACCATGGTGAAGCTTTGACGAGGTCTGGATACAACCCAGTTATTCTACGATGCAGGACTACGCTCAGGGCCTCAATCTAGACCTAGCAATGATTGCTGAAGAAGGATCTGATATGATGCTACTGGACACACACACACACACACACACACACATAAAATGAATGGAAGGAATTGAAAGCTGCAGCAAACTGCACATGTTCCAATTTGAAAATTAATTTGAGAGATTCTCTGAATTAAACTAGAATCCAGGAGGAAAAGAATGCAGGGCAGAGGAAAGCCATAGAACAACAAAGGAACAGAATGGTGAACACTCATTCCTTCGACATAGGGGTGTGCATCGGATCGGATCCGATCCACGATCCGAATCCGATCCGACCCAAAATCGGGAAAATCTGATCCGATCCGATCCGATCCGGACAACCTCCGATCCGATCCGATCCGATGAGGTCCGATCCGGATCGGACGCCATTTTGAATGCTTTTTCCCATAGCCAAGTATTGTTTTACAAAAACGCCTATAACTTTTTCATTTTTAAAGATAGAAGGATGAAACTTGGGCACATTGTAGACTGGTTAGGGGTAGTTATCTGTGAGAAATTTCAGAAAGATTGGTGCATGCATTTTGTGGCAATTAATTTTTTAATAAATACCCAGGAATGCCTATAACTTTGTCATTTTTAAAGTTACACACATGAAACTTTGCCACATTGTAGGGGGTACCTTGGGACCTATGTGTGTGAAATTTCAGAAACGTAGGTGCTTGTGTTGTGTGGCAATTAATTTTTAGAAAAATGGGTAGTAGTGGGGTAAATACAGTTACGCCTCCCATTTTTTTATTTTTGAAGATACAAACAGGAAACTTGGGCACATTACAGGTACCACTTGCCTTGATATGTGTGTGAAATTTCAGAAACATTGGAGCTTTCCTTGTGTGGCAATTAATTTTTGAAACAATGAGGAAAGAAACACCTATAACTTTGTCATTTTTAAAGTTACACACATGAAACTTTGCCACATTGTAGGTGGTACCTTGGGACCCATGTGTGTGAAATTTCGGAAACGTAGGTGCTTGCCTTGTGTGGCAATTAATTTTTTAATAAATACCCAGGAATGCCTATAACTTTGTCATTTTTAAAGTTACACACATGAAACTTTGCCACATTGTAGGCGGTACCTTGGGACCTATGTGTGTGAAATTTCGGAAACGTAGGTGCTTGCCTTGTGTGGCAATTAATTTTAGAAAAATGGGTAGTGGTGGGGTAAATACAGTTACGCCTCCCACTTTTTTATTTTTGAAGATACAAACAGGAAACATGGGCACATTACAGGTACCACTTGGCTTGATATGTGTGTAAAATTTCAGACAGCTGGGTCCAGGCATGTGGTGGCAAGGTATTTTTGAAACAATGAGGAAAGAAACGCCTATAACTTTTTTATTTTAAAAGTTAGAAGTCTGAACATTGCTCACTTTGTAGATGGGTTAGGGGTAGATATGTGTCAGAAATTTCAAAATTATAGGTCCAGGCATTTGATGGCTATGGAATTTTTAAATTACATGTTTCAAAAAAATCTCTACAGAGGCCAGGTCTTCCCCTCCCGCTTCCCGCGAAGAAAAGGAAACACTCTCTCGTCTCGATCCCTTTGATCCTTGCTAGTAGTATCCATTACAGGGCTCGTGTTTCCTTTCCTACTTTCACTTTTCAAGCAGAACGGCTGAGCCTAGCTGAGTTTTGCAGCCATGCGTGCAAGGAAGGATCACTCTGGTCTCGATCCCTTTGATCCTTGGTAGTATCCATTACAGGGCTCGTGTCTGCTTTCACTTTGTACTCAAGCAGACACGAGCCCTGTAATGGATACTACCAAGGATCAAAGGGATCGAGACCAGAGTGATCCTTCCTTGCACGCATGGCTGCAAAACTCAGCTAGGCTCAGCCGTTCTGCTTGAAAAGTGAAAGTAGGAAAGGAAACACGAGCCCTGTAATGGATACTACTAGCAAGGATCAAAGGGATCGAGACGAGAGAGTGTTTCCTTTTCTTCGCGGGAAGCGGGAGGGGAAGACCTGGCCTCTGTAGAAATTTTTTTGAAACATGTAATTTAAAAATTCCATAGCCATCAAATGCCTGGACCTATAATTCTGAAATTTCTGACACATATCTACCCCTAACCCATCTACAAAGTGAGCAATGTTCAGACTTCTAACTTTTAAAATAAAAAAGTTATAGGCGTTTCTTTCCTCATTGTTTCAAAAATACCTTGCCACCACATGCCTGGACCCAGCTGTCTGAAATTTTACACACATATCAAGCCAAGTGGTACCTGTAATGTGCCCATGTTTCCTGTTTGTATCTTCAAAAATAAAAAAGTGGGAGGCGTAACTGTATTTACCCCACCACTACCCATTTTTCTAAAATTAATTGCCACACAAGACAAGAACCTACGTTTCCGAAATTTCACACGCATAGGTCCCAAGGTACCGCCTACAATGTGGCAAAGTTTCATGTGTGTAACTTTAAAAATGACAAAGTTATAGGTGTTTCTTTCCTCATTGTTTCAAAAATTAATTGCCACACAAGGAAAGCTCCAATGTTTCTGAAATTTCACACACATATCAAGGCAAGTGGTACCTGTAATGTGCCCAAGTTTCCTGTTTGTATCTTCAAAAATAAAAAAGTGGGATGCGTAACTGTATTTACCCCACCACTACCCATTTTTCTAAAATTAATTGCCACACAAGACAAGAACCTACGTTTCCGAAATTTCACACGCATAGGTCCCAAGGTACCGCCTACAATGTGGCAAAGTTTCATGTGTGTAACTTTAAAAATGACAAAGTTATAGGTGTTTCTTTCCTCATTGTTTCAAAAATTAATTGCCACACAAGGAAAGCTCCAATGTTTCTGAAATCTCACACACATATCAAGGCAAGTGGTTCCTGTAATGTGCCCAAGTTTCCTGTTTGTATCTTCAAAAATAAAAAAATGGGAGGCGTAACTGTATTTACCCCACTACTACCCATTTTTCTAAAAATTAATTGCCACACAACACAAGCACCTATGTTTCTGAAATTTCACACACATAGGTCCCAAGGTACCCCCTACAATGTGGCAAAGTTTCATGTGTGTAACTTTAAAAATGACAAAGTTATAGGCATTCCTGGGTATTTATTAAAAAATTAATTGCCACAAAATGCATGCACCAATCTTTCTGAAATTTCTCACAGATAACTACCCCTAACCAGTCTACAATGTGCCCAAGTTTCATCCTTCTATCTTTAAAAATGAAAAAGTTATAGGCGTTTTTGTAAAACAATACTTGGCTATGGGAAAAAGCATTCAAAATGGCGTCCGATCCGGATCGGACATCTGGTCCGATCCGATCCGACCAGCCTCCGATCCGATCCGATCCGATCCGACCCCCCAGGTCCGATTCCGATCCGCTATCCGATCCGATCCGGGGGGTCAGTGCACATCCCTACTTCTACACCACATAGGCATTTCACTTATTTATAGCAAGGATGGGGAATGTCAGGCCTGCTCGAGGGGAGATCAAACGTGGGTCTCCTGGAGCTCCAATCTGGCCAATTGTCTGGTGGTTTCCTGGCTTTAAGCAGACCCCCACCCCCGCCATTCTAAAAGGTTGAAATGCCTCTGCTAAGGCTTAGTTCCCAGCAGTAAGGACTTTTCAGTTAGAATAGCCCTGCCCCTTTGCCTTTGGCCCCACCCACCACCAGAATATAGCCCTCAGGCTGACAAAGGCTCCCCACTCCCTTTGGTTTAATTCGGAAGTGGGTTTGCAACTACAAGCATCACTGGAGAAATAATAATAATAATAATAATAATAATAATAATAATGAGATAGCAATACAGAATGACGAAAATGTTGTTGAAAATAAGAAAAGAAAGAAAAATATACACCACTGGCCATGAAAGTCAAAGAACTATGGCAACAGGAAAAGGTCACAATTATCCCATTAGTCACATCAGTCACCAGTATCATATATATATATATATATATATATACATATATATATACTATACAGAAAATCTCCAGAAACTGGGCCTACCAGAATACATCCACACCAACATCCAGAAAGCGGTCATACTTAAAACATGCTCAATCGTCAGGAAATTCCTGAATCAATAAAAGACAGCATGACTTGGCAAAGCCCGTCATGTTAATAATCATGATAAACATAGGTTATAACATTGCCCTGGACTGAAGAGCAGAAGAAGCACACTCTGACCTCTACCACCAGCCAGGGAACCAATGTCCATCATAGCAAGGGGAAGGCGACCTGCCCTCATCCATTGGCCAGAGAAGAGGCAGCTGCAGGGAATTTGCTTTACCACCTCCCCACACTGGCAAGAACATTCTGCTTCCACTGTCCATGGACCTGGGACTGCAGAACTGAGTGAAGCCACCACTGAGAAGTCCCTCTTCCTTGTTACCAGCTTCTGTGCCACCCTCAGAGGAAGCACTTGAAGGAAAGACACAGATCTTAGTGTCGAGGTAGATTCATCTCAGGAGAGGCGTTCTACCAGGTATTGCGGTCCCGAAGCATGTAGGGCTTTGTAGGCTAAAACTAGCAGCTCACATTTCTCCATGGCAGGATGGGATGACCACATACAAGTTGCCCCTAAAGAAGAAATACCAAAAAAAGAAGACAAGAAGGGCATACATTTGCAAAAAGTGTGCATATGCTGGTTCAAATGTATAAATGTGAATTTAGAAATAATTATTTTGATTGAAATGAGGTACATCTCACCCCGTAGTGTGGAAGACTGTGACCGGGTGGCCTGCACGCCTGCCTGTTCAGTCTGTTGTCCAGGTGCTTACTATTAACGGGTAATGGTTCTTATGGTTCTTGAAGCTGGAATTGGACAGGGCAGCACTTCAAAACAGAAGCGGGTCCTCTGGGAACCTTTCAAAGACAGAACTGTCCTCTGTAACAGAGGGCAGACGGCCGCCCCACGCAGCAATAGGATTGTTGCACAGGAACATGTGTGTTACACACACTCACCTGATTTGAATTCACACACTAGGAGTGGGGAAGTCACCTGTGCTTGCCTCGGTGTGTGCTTGCCCTGCCGCTGCAGCCGCCTGCCCTACTCACCCAGCGGCACAAGCCTCAGAAGAGGCTCGCAAGGCCCAGCGAGCACGTGGCAGCCATTCATTCGCTGCAGGCCAAAATCGCACACTTCCCCTTCCTGCATCAATGGCAGCTGCCATCGCACAATTTTGGAGCCTCCATAAATTGCTTACTCTCCCCACCCCCCATGCCAATAGCAGCCTTAAAGGCCCCATTGATACAAGGGTAAAGGCGCAAATGGAACATTTTCCTCTGCCACTGACGCAGGAAGGGGAAGCATGCAATTTCGGCATGTGGGCGAGCAGCTGCCGAGCGCTCACCGGGGCCTTGCAAGCGCTTGAGTAGGGGTCCGTGCCCATGTCAAGAGCAACTGACTGGGTCCAGGGGGCAGACACGGGGTTCCACAGGGCTCCCAGGGCCCGTCGGGCACTTGCGGCATCCCTAATTGAAATTCTCTTCACAAGCTGCTCATGTGAATCCTCCCTTGTGACAACACTGAGCCTGATTTGTGGACGAATAGAATGCAAAAGCAAGCATCCTACTCATGTTCCCTCCCAGAACCAAGCTCAGAACCTTTATTGAAAACTGAGGCCTATGTCTGCAAATGCTATTGTCAGCTCCTTTCTTCTGCCAGGCCGATCACATGAGTGGTCTGTTCATGTATGTATTAACGCACATCAACCACGGTCCCATTAATATTTCTACAGCTTACCCACCTGGGATGTGTGTGAATGTAGTGTGTGAATGTAATCAGTGGAGCAACCTCATGGCTTGCTCATACACAGATCTAGTTTGTATATGCAAATGTTTTCAGTGCTTAAAAAAATATAAGATATCCTACAGCTGGCGGTCTCAGAAAATGAAAAACAACCCAGACCAATTTCCTGTTATATCATCACTGCCATGCCTAAACCTGATCCCTCCTCCCAGTTCCAAGATCTGCATTCACAAACGTTCAGTGGTTTATTTTCTCTGCAAGGTCTATGCAGTGAGCTCTTTTCATGGTTGCCCCCATCTATCCACATTGATTGTGCCATGCAATTAATGTAGAGGTACATTTGGAGGCCGTAGTAGCTAACAAGCTTCATCTCTCCTGGTGGCATGTAACAAGCGAATCCATCTTTCTAAAGGATAAAGTTGCTGATTAGCATTAGGAAGGCAAATCTGAAAACAAAACTGAAAAAAACAATTAGTTTGCGGTTTCCTCAGGTAACAGCGGAGCATGCAACAGATTTATGTGGTGGGGTATTACATCCCCACAATTAAGCGAACAAGCTCAAGTTCCATTTCTCTTCATAACACAGTAATTAGTTGGTTAGAAGCGCCGTGCAGGGCAACATAATTGTTGTTTCGACAGATTCGCTTTATAGTTCTCTAAATCATTGATTTGCATCCCCTTCTGCGAGTACCGAGTTAGAACAGAGGCATAAACCTATCCAGGCATTGTTTTGACATGTTGGGAATGTGGAAATAATAGAACCCTGAAAAGAGCCAAAACCTCATCAAATTGACAGATGCCATTGGTACAGCAGTCAACTGCCTTGCAGTTAATGGCAGGCATGCCACACAAAATTCTCAGTGCAGGAAGTGAGGTCTCAGTTAGTGTTCAGGTTACCAATAAGCCCTTTTCAGATCTTCAGGCCAGCACATGGATGGCAGTAGGGCTAGCTAGCAGTCAGGAACAAGATGGAGGGAACTGGGCCAGCAGATGAGGGAGTTCAGCCAGCTGGCACAACCATGCTCTTCCCATCAAAGGTTTATAATTAGAGCTGTGAACGTGTGGTCTCTCCATATTCTCCACCTGATTTTTGAGTAGAGAAATTGGAGGGGCACTTCCACCAAGTTTATAAAGGGGGAGGAGAAATTCTCCAACAATTTATCACAGGTAGGCATCACCATTGGCAAGGGTTGTAGAACAGCTTCTGTATTTTTTTCCTAAGTGTTTTATTATTATTTTTTGGGGGGGAGGTTATTTTGCACTGCATCAACTGTGTTTATTTATTTATTTACTACATTTCTATACCGCCCAATAGCCAAAGCTCTCTGGGCGGTTTACAAAAATGTTGGCAGCCTGGCCCCCATTTTGCATCCTCGACAATGCCCCATATACCTAGCATCACTCCAGGGCATTGAGGGGAGGGAATGGAACCGCCACGAATAAAATGGTGAAGAAAATGTGGAGAAAATCTGAAAAGTGTCCTTTAATTTCTAGGAGGTAAGAAAGGAAAAATCTCAGGAATTTCCTGGAAGTTTTCTTTCCCCATGAAAGGGGCTTCCATTTTTCTGCCTCATTCTCAGGGCATTTTATAATTTATTTTGAATGTATGTTGGTAGTGTTTTGACCTTACCTAATCATTGTAAGTTGGCTGATGGTACTGTCTATAGTTTTCTTTCTATTAAATATCTCACCATTGCTCTACAGTCTCCCAGGCTACCTGCACTTCCTGATCTGAAAAGGCCCTAGGGGAGGAATAAATTGATGATGTCTTACCCTGGTCAGGAAGTTCGGGTAGCCAAGGAGGCTACAGGCTGTCAGTGAGATTAACTGTACAATGAAAGACACACACACTCCTCAGCCATCTAATACGTAAGATAAGCACATGAACACTGTACAAAACCCATGAGAATTTCTCTGAAATTTCTTTTCCTATGAATTTCTTTTCAAAAGCAATTTCTTTTATATCAAAATGAATGAGAATGGTCAAAATTCTCATGGGAGAAATTTTTGGCACAGCACTAATTGTAATAGTGTGAGTGGTTGCGAGCATCTGAATAAGGCTATAGTCAGTGTTACTGTGCAGATATTAAGCAAGAATTTGATGATGTTCATTCAACCTATTTATTTAGTTACCTACTTGAGAACTATCTATTTACCTGGGGCTTTACAGAGTAACTACAGCAAAACAAGACCAGGCTCTCCCCTAAAGACTTTGCATTCTGAAATGTAACAATAGGAGAGACCGAAGGTCATAAGAACAGCAGTGATCACCTAGTCAAATTGTTGATTATGTGGAGTTCACAAGTAGGGCATGAAAGTAGCAATCCTTCGCCTGAGAAGGACATATCACAATATCTGCTAAATAGCAGCGCTTCAAAAGGATTAGGAAAATCTACAGTTGTTGCTTTAACCTTGATTTTCACCCCACACCTAATTGCCTTACCACACTACTCAGTAGGGGTGTGCACGCCAAAAAAATATCATTTTTTATCATTATTGTCATTTTGGACCAAAAAATAATATCATCTTCATTCATATTGTAGGTGATCCGTACCATCTTCACGATAATTATTGTTAAAAAATGATTTTTTAGCAGAAATATAAAATGCCTATAACTTCCGTATTTTAAAGGTTAGAGGCTTGAAACTTGGTCACAGTGCTTCTGGGATATGCCTAAGTATGTGTATGAAATTTGAGATCGATCCCTCCAACCTTCGATTTTATATTAATTTTTTAAAGATCGTTTCCGTTCTGACAGGTCTGGCGAGCTGTCATTCTGATCTGTCAGAACGGAAATGATATTTAATAAATTCATATAAAATGGAGGGTTGGAGGGATCGATCTCAAATTTCATACACATACTTAGGCATACCCCAGAAGCATTGTGACCAAGTTTCAAGCCCCTAACTTTTAAAATACAGAAGTTATAGGTATATTTATATGGCAGTCTTATAAAATGATAAAATCGCCTGAAAATTATCGTCTCCGATGATTATCATAGGATTTTCTATTGTATCGCCATTGTTAAAAACATGCACGATAACAACTTTATTGTATCATGATCGTACATTTTAATGATACTATACACACAACTCAGTACAGTGAGTTGGTTAGTAGCAAGTTACACAGGCTAAAGAACTGCTTTAATGGAGGCTGTCAGAAAATAAAGGCTTGCATATGAGGACATGAGCTGGTTTCTTGGCCTCCCCCTCCTTCTCACTGTGCAGGCCATGGGGACATCAGAACAAGGAAATTCATTCATCTCAAATACAAGTGTAAATGTGCAATCCATTTTAATCAGAGCTATTCAAGTGAAAGAACACTGATGATGGCCGGGATACACAGGAAGTGGGACTTCGGTTAATCTTCCTCAGCTTTCCGACAAGCATTTGCTATTTTGGTGCTTAATCAAATTCAAATTGATTACAATCATTTATAACTCATAACCATACATAAATAAAAGAGGAGAGGTTAACAAACAAGGGAGTCTCGGCACATAACAAATATCCAATAAATAAATAAATAAGTTGCGACAGCATACTCATTTGTGACAAAGCCTGTCTGAGAATTGCCACCCTCTCTTTGGAAAGCCAACCGTGAAAATAAGAATAGACTCCTTTAAAATAATCATGTTGGAATTCAGGCTCCCAGGTTTCACGACACGATCAGCCTAGCTGGTGTAATTGCTTCAGAATTGGCTGAATATGTTTTGTCCGCTCACTCCTTTCATAGGTGATGGTGGTGATCCCGATGGCGAGCCCAGCAGAATAGGGTCCCATGCATCAGACACACATGCCCTGTTCAGGTGTTCTGAAGCTGAACAGGAAAAATGCATGAGGAGAAGGAGTGCTCCAATCCCGCCCTTCTCCTTCATCTCCACTGCCATCCTCAACTAATAGGTGACTGTCTGAAGAGGACAACCTCCTATATCTGTGGAGGCTCCCTGTGATCCAGAATGTAGATTTTCCAGCACCTTGGCTCATTTGGAGGCTCTCCTCAGACCATTGCCCGTGAGTACATGGCAATGGAAATGCTCAAGGAGGAGAGCGGGCCTAGAGCACTCCCTCTCGTCATATATTTTCTTCACTTGCAGATAGCACACCTGAATAGGGCTACACACAGCACATTTGGAGTTTCTCCTTTCCCACAAGTTAATTGAATGGAACAGAGGCATGGGAACTCAGAAGATGATACAATGCCACACAACTTTGTATTACTAGACATTATCTGGGAGATAGGAGAAAGAGACATAGGGCTGCTGCTTTGGCACCAACCATGAATGTGCTGATTTTTCAGTTTCAGAGGGAAAAAATAATTTATTTTGAGGCATAAGGGTGGCAAAACAACCATCATAAATGTTGGTGGACAACTCAGTTCCAACTACTCAGCACTTATCTCCTCAAGAATGGAACACCAGGAGAAGCTTTTGTTTAGGCAATATGAATATCTTTGTTTTGTTTCACCCTGCTTTGTTTTAATAAACTGCAGTCATAGGAGGAAATTACAGAAGGTTTGTCATATTAATTCTGTTTTCTTTATAGTCTCTTAGCTCATTAAACTTGGATTTGCCAAAGGCATTTCTGATCTGAACTAATTTACAGATTGTGTTTGTTTGTTTGTTTTTAAAAGGAAAGGGTGTACCAAAAATCTTATTGGCATCCAATTAATGAGAAAAAAAGATCTGCCTCCATCGGTATAGCAACATGACTCAGGGCCAAGTGACATACATTGTTAGTCACATACCTTCACTCTTCATTGCAGGTGAGGATGAGATGTCTTGAGAAATAGCCAATACAGGGCCCCAATCCAAACTGGGACCCTTCTGTATGGGTAAGGGGGCTTTAACCCTTTGCCAGATCATGTCCCTCATGCCTGCAATTTGCATTTCAAAAAGTTACCATTCCTTTCAATGTGACTTTTTTTTCCAATGCAAATTGCAGGTGTGGGGAAGGAATCAAGACTGGTTTCAAAGACCCTCTATGACCAACACAAGGATTCCAATACAGATCATCGCCCCAAGCTACTTATTTTCCAAAAAGCAAACAAATGCTCTCCCAGTCCTGCAATCAAGACCAAAGCTACGTGACAAGAAGCTTGGCTCTAAATGGTGCAAGAAATACACCAAACACCCCAACTAGCAGAGCTTCATAAGTTTCAAACACAAGCTAGAAATCACTTCAAAGTAGTGTTGTGTCCCCCCCCCAAAAAAAAAAATATTTCCACGTGTTTTTGACCATGCTCATTCAATTTGATAGAAACTGCTTTCAAAAGAGAAGAAATTTCAAACAAATTTTCATGAGCTGGGTTCAGGGTTCTTCCATTTACCTTACTTATGAGGTAGCTGAGGAGGGTGTTTGAGTATCCTGTCTTCCAGTGTACAAGCATACATCTTGGCTTCCCACACTTCAGTTAAAGCCCTGGGCAAAAGATATTATGTGGTATTTCCTCCCAGAGAGCTTTTTCAGATCAGGAAGACCAGGCAGCAGAGAGATTAATAATAGAAAGGTAAAAAACATACAACACCCGTGGTCACCTTGCAGTGATTAGTTAAGCTCAAAAACACCACCCAAATAAATCATAAAATGCCTTGTAAATAACTCAGAAAAATGAAAGCCTCTAGCATGAGGAAATATTTTTTTCAAGAATTTGGAGAACAGGTTTTGGCTCAGAACTAGTTCCCACCTGTTCCCTGGAGCTAGATACAACCTGCCCCCTCTCACCTGCATTGTCTATATGCTGCCCTGAGATCCCAGTGATATAGGGTGGGATACAAATGTTTTAATTGTAAATAAAACAAATAAATTGTGGAGGATGCAAATGAGGGCAAAGCTGTCAATGGCAGTATAAAGAAGAAAGAAGAAAGAAATAAGTGCTACAACACCCTACCAGTGGTGAGCCCTACCTGTAAGAAACTATTGGAGGATTTCTTCTCCCCTGGAGAAATCCAGAGATATTTATGGATGTCATGAGTCCCTGACTGGGTCCAGGAGTCCTGTGGAACCCTCCCCACCCGGTGTCCAGCCTCCTGGACCCAGTTGGGCACTTCTGACATGGGTGTGGACCCCCACCGAGTGCTCAGAGGGCCCTGGGAATCACTCGACAGCTGCCCACCCACATGCCGAAACTGCACCCTTACCCTTCCTGGTATCAATGGCAGTCACCATTGACGCAACAGAGTGTATTGCACAATTTCCAGGGCCTCCGTCAATGGCGAACTCCCCCCATGCATCAATGGCGACCTTCTGAGGCTCGCACAGCTGGCAAGCTGGGGGCAGGCAGCTTCGGCGGTGCCTGCCAAGGCAAGTGCAGATGAGTTCGCTCATCCTTAGCCCTCACTGTCTCTGCCCTCAAATGGGGTGGATAATTTTGAGAGGCCATTTTCATACAAGCTCTACTTGAAAGCCACAGGTCTTATTAACTCTAGTCTTACCATTTTGGGGGTATTTTCATCAGCCTAGCTCTTGCAACAGGGTGGTCAACAATAGTAGTGATGGCCAGATCACAGTGTGGCTAACAAGCAGTAAGGCTAGCAACGAGTAATCGATGAGTCCCAAGTATAGAAATGTGTGGATATATCCACACACACAAACCTGCACAACTTATTGATTTTTTTTTACTCTTTTTTTTTAACCATCTTTGGATGTTTCACCTGCACATAAACCTTCAAATTCATCTCAAAATATTCCCTCCAGTGAAATTTGGTGGCAACACTAATTAGAATGCTCAAATCATTTCTTAAGATACCATCATCATCATCCATCCTCCTCTTTTATTTTATTTTTTTTATTTTTTGCCGGTCAGCCACAGCATGACCTTGTCCCAGAAACTGACTGTGAAGAGGATTTGAATGTCATCTTCTAACACCGGCTTTACTGTTTGTGTCAGAAGTCTGCTCAGTTCCTCTTTTGGCAGTGTTAAACACACGCTCAAAATATGTGGGGTGTTGTTGTTTTACTGAAGACTTCAAATCTTAAACTTCTCACCCACCCCTTTCTCTTTTTATGAATCTATATCAGCAAAGTAAGCCCACTGTACTGAAAATGGAATCACCCTTCTGCATAACAGTTCTAATGGTCTTCACTTCCTCCTTCTTCTCCACGATACGTACAGCAAAGGTCACCGATTTGAATTGAGAAAGTGCTCATTTTAGTTCTCTAATGAGAAACCAGGGCACCAGAGCTGGCTAACAGCCGTTGTGGGAGTCACACTGCCATGTCCCACATTTTGTTTAAGAGTCAATTTAATCAGATGATCTCCCTCTCTTTCACACACCCAGCATAGAGCTAGGTCACAGACCAACCTTTCAGCTTGAGTAATGTTCATATAGCTAAACTTAACCCAGTGGTGTGAGATCTTTAAGAGGACAAGGAAATGGAATGTCTACAAGCTCCTCACTCCACACAAACAATTAAGACATTGGGCCTGTTCAGACAACATGCAATGCCATGGTTAGGCCACTAACCCTTTTGCAGCAAATGGTTAGTGAGTGTGTTTAACCCATGGTTATGTAGCCACCATAGTTAGGAATGGTTCACATGACACACTAAGTCATAATGTTCAGCCCAAAGTGCTTAACCACAGTGGCTTAGTGTGTCATCCAAACAGGTGATTATATAGAAAGGGTTCCAATTTGTTAGTGGCCTTGTCTTCTTGGAGACCTGCACTCCTTGTGAACCACATAGTTGAACATGGTGCATCATCCATAAGTATGGTCTGCTAGGTACTTGATACCACCACTTGTGGTTTGGCACTTCTAGTTTGGCAGCAGAAACAGGAAGCTTTTTGAGTTCCTAAAGAGCCACCATTTGTAGCTGATGGGCTTAGTTTTGCTTAATGGGTCACAGATTGTGCAGACCTGGCAAAGTGGTCAAATCCAATGTCAAGTACTATGATGTCTAATCACAAGTGAACACATGGCACATAATCCAAGCGGAAGGAAGAACAACGGGAGCCTTTGGAACATAAGGAAACTATGTTAGACAACAAATGAATATGCTGAATCCTGTGCGACAAAAATATTGCACATACAGGAAACACTCGAAAAGTACGGAACTGTGTATCAGGTATACATCTTGGAACTGAGTATCAAGAAAGAAGTACTCTGAGCTAGCAATAGTTGATACATTCATTCAATTCACAATCCAATGCAAACTTACTAAATCCACACTTCCCAAAATTAAAAATAAGAAACAGATCACAGTTTGTCACCAAAATTTGTACATTTCCAGTTTGCAATATAGTACAAGAAAAAAAGTACACAAAAATGCACACTGTGAAAGTTTGAGGCAAACAGTGGCAAGGTAATAAAGGGCAGAACTACACATCGTCCTCCATGTGCCCTCCCTGTGCCCCGAGCCGCCCTCGGAGCACTGCACCCCACCCAGTGTGGACCAAGCCTCAGAGGCTCTGCTCACACCCTCGCCGCAGCCCTTTCATCCCAGCCAGTCCTGGGGAGGGAGGGGGAGGGTTGTAAACAAAAGACAGCAATTGGGAAATCCATCTCCAGATGACTGGCTTTTGTTTACAACCCTCCCCCTCCCTCCTCCCTCCCCAGGACCGGCCGGGATGAAAGGGCGGTGGCTGCGGCGAGGGCACAAGCAGAGCTTGGTCCACACTGGGTGGGGTGTAGTGCTCCGAGGGGGGCTCGGGGCACAGGGAGGGCGCATCGAGGACTATGTGTAGATCTGCCCCAAGTCAGGCTTAGAGATCGGGAGTTTTTCTGTTGGGAAGGGGTATCCCTGAGATGAGTAGTTTCTAGGGCTGTGCACAGCCCCCGATTCAACTCGGGGTGCTTCAGGGCTTGGCCACCTTGCTTTAATACCAAAAGTGAAGTGAGGTTTACTCCCCCCAAGGAAGTCAGCTTTTGTGGGTTCCTGCATGCCCACAATGCTCTGTGGTGGGCATGCAGGAAAGATTTGCCTCGACTCAGATTCAGGGCTTCGGCTTGAGGCAGCGCACAGCCTTCGTAGTTCCATTTATCTGGTTAAGGTTCGTTCCCTGGTTAAGTTTCATTTCACCAGTTAAGTTTTGTTTCCTGGGAACTTTACATTCTGTTTTGGGGAAAGAAGGTATAAAAGAGCGAGAGGGCCAGCCAGGAGGGCCAGCCAGAAAGACCTAAGCCAGAGAAAGTCAAGACCTTAAGGAAAGAGCAGAAAGAAGCAAATTAGTGTACAGAACTTGCATTTTAGCAATGTTTTATTTTCTTTTAAAGCTTTTCTATCACTCTATTGACTAAATATCTTTAGATGTAATGTCCTTGCTTTATTTTACTAGTAAACTGTTGTGTTAAGCCTAGGCTGACCCTCTGAAAAGGAGGACAGGGCTCATATAACTTTAACAGTTGTAGAGAAAAGGGAATTTCAACCAGTGTCATTTGTATGCAATTAGTTCTTGGTGATATTCCCTCTTCATCACAACAGTTAAAGTTGCAGGGGCCCTGCCTTCTTTTGAATATGGTCACTCTAGTATAGTGCCTGCACCTTTAACTGTTGTGATGAAGAGGGAATTTCACCAGGAACTAATTGCATACAAATGACACCGGCTGAAATTCCCTTTTCTCTACAACTGTTATAGTTATATGAGCCCTGTCCTCCTTTTCAGATGGTCAGCCTAGTTAAGCCCCAAGCATCTGAAATGTTACTCATCTCAGATCTATAGCCTAAACCCCACGTTACTAAGAAGGGGAGGTAAAAATAAGGAAGGTGGGTTTCTTAAGGAGGAAGAGATCCTGAAAGACTTGCTCAAGGAGTCCAAGTCATAGAAGGAACTTTAAAAGGGAGGGAGTCTAGGGGAAAAATGAATCTGAAGCAGAACTGATACAGAACAAACTTAGCTTCAGAAAAATGAGAACTCATATCAGAACTGGGCTCGACAAATTTGCCCATCCATACTCCAAGCTATATAGAAATTAATGGAATTTGTACAAGGGCAGTGATCATTGGGTTGTGCCCATTACCCCCTTAGATGGGAAGTATGTCAGGAGACTTGAGTCCCATTGGACATTGGTATTATGGGGGATTTCCCCTCCCCAGTACTGCCACCACTTATGGGGGAACTGCTCCTTCCCTGGGGTTTCTTATTTCTAGCAAATGCTTGTATTTCAGGGCCTAAGGAACTCTCTGCAACTGTAACACAGAGGTCTACTATAAAATCTCCCCATAGCTGGTATAAGTGGCTTAGGTGTGAGATGGGCACCAATACTAGAGGCAGCGTGATTCCATGCCCATTTTGCTGCCGTTCTTACTTGCACATAAGCGTGGCAGCACCGGGGATGGGCGGCCACATCTTCTGTGATCCCGGGAACTTCCCGGGACCATGGAAAAATTGGATTTTTTCAGGTTTCTGTTATCCCTGGCTGCCCCTGGGAGTCACTGTGCGTCATTTGGACTCACAGGGGCCAGCCGGGGGCCATCCCAGGTGAAACGCCTGGTGTGGAAAGGGCCCTAGTCCTTTGAAAATACCACCCACAAACCAGCAGGTCTTCTCCCTCTCTGACCACCACAGAGTGACTCCTTCTCTACTGTCAACTGTTATTTGCCAACCATTCTTTTCCACCTAGCTAGAATCCCCAGCCAATTAGAACCAAATCTACCTGATCCAGCTCTCATCTAACAATATTCAAAATTATCCTCTCTCTCTCTCTCTCTCTCTCTCCCCCACTTCAGAACATCACTCAGCAGCTACTACACAGACCTTTGACAGTAAAACAAAGCCTCAGGCCTACTCTGATATAATGTAGCCTTACAGAGGCCACACGAAGTAAACATTCCATAATAAGAACAATTATATGCAGGGCATTATTTTCTTCACAGGTACGTTTGCATCCATTTAGCTCATTCTTCAGATAGTTGTGGTGAAATGCATTTTACCGCAGGAGCTACCCACAGTTTGGAGAAATTGCACAACAAACCTGTTGTGAGATATTGTAGCTTGATTTTAAGCACTCCCCCTAGTTGTAATACATACAAATAAAATGATGAGAGATATACATACAAAGAGCTCGTCTAGCCATTTTATCTTCAGTGCCTCTCAAAAGTGAGAGTTCCAATCTATTTTCTTTTTGGAAATATAAAAACAAAATTAACATATTTTTATAGCCATCTAATAATTGGCAATTGCAAACAATCTCTGCCTGTTGAGACTAGGGAAAGTCAATTTCATTTCCTCCTTTGCATTTCTATGAAAGGTATTTTTAACAGCACCTCTGTGCAGTGAAGACAATGGCTTGATCAATAATTATTATGTCACTTTCTAGTAAGAAACAAAACCTTCTGTGTAATTCAGAGGCCGTGTAATTACCACTTGAAAGAATGAAGCCTCTGCAGCAGCAAACATATGGCAGTAATTGAGTCTTCACCAGAGTATCATTTCAAGTTACTGGATGTTTGCAATGTGCATGTGGTAGATTCAGCTGCCCTTAGGCCTGCTGTAGAAACTAGGGGTGTGCACGGACCCCCCGGATCGGATCGGGACCCGGATCGGGACCTCCAATTTTGTCCCGGACCGGTTCGGACAAAATCGGAGGCCCCCCGGACCGGATCGAGTCCGATCCCGACCCAAAAATCGTACATTTTTGGATCGGCCGCCATTTTTTTCCCCATAGACTTGCATTGCAATGCAAGTCTATGAGGAAAAAATGGCGGCGGGTGGGTAAGGGGGGGCCTAACTCCCTCCCCCCCCCGGGGCCGTCCGCTGTGGACGGCCCCGGCAGGTAAACCCCCTCCCCCGCACTCCCTACCCCCCCTGGGGCCGCCTGCTTCCATCCGCTGGCGCCCGCGGGCGCCAGCGGATAGAAGCGGACGGCTCCGGGGGGGGGGTAAGCCCCCTTCCCCGCCACTTACCTTCTCGGCACGTCCGGCGCCGGCGGCTACTACCAGCGGGCTCCGCGGCCTACTCTCAAGTAGCGCGCCGGGTGATGACATCACCCGGCGCGCCACCCTGGAGCAGGCCGCGGAGCCTGCTGGTAGTAGTAGGTGCCGGCGCCGGACGGGAGCCGCCGGGCCGGGCAGGTAAGGGCCCCCCTCCCCCCTCCCCCCTCCGCGCGCCCCCTCCTCCCCTCCACGCACCCCCTCCTTACCTTTCCGGCCCGGCGGCTCCCGTCCGGCGCCGGCGCCTACTACTTCCAGCAGGCTCCGCGGCCTGCTCTAGAGTAGCGCGCCGGGTGATGACATCACCCGGCGCGCCATCCTAGAGCAGGCCGCGGAGCCTGCTGGGAGTAGTAGGCGCCGGCGCCGGACGGGAGCCGCCGGGCCGGAAAGGTAAGGGCCCCCCTCCCCCCTCCCCCCTCCGCGCGCCCCCTCCTCCCCTCCACGCACCCCCTCCTTACCTTTCCGGCCCGGCGGCTCCCGTCCGGCGCCGGCGCCTACTACTTCCAGCAGGCTCCGCGGCCTGCTCTAGAGTAGCGCGCCGGGTGATGACATCACCCGGCGCGCCATCCTAGAGCAGGCCGCGGAGCCTGCTGGGAGTAGTAGGCGCCGGCGCCGGACGGGAGCCGCCGGGCCGGAAAGGTAAGGGCCCCCCTCCCCCCTCCGCGCGCCCCCTCCTCCCCTCCACGCACCCCCTCCTTACCTTTCCGGCCCGGCGGCTCCCGTCCGGCGCCGGCGCCTACTACTTCCAGCAGGCTCCGCGGCCTGCTCTAGAGTAGCGCGCCGGGTGATGACATCACCCGGCGCGCCATCCTAGAGCAGGCCGCGGAGCCTGCTGGGAGTAGTAGGCGCCGGCGCCGGACGGGAGCCGCCGGGCCGGAAAGGTAAGGGCCCCCCTCCCCCCTCCGCGCGCCCCCTCCTCCCCTCCACGCACCCCCTCCTTACCTTTCCGGCCCGGCGGCTCCCGTCCGGCGCCGGCGCCTACTACTTCCAGCAGGCTCCGCGGCCTGCTCTAGAGTAGCGCGCCGGGTGATGACATCACCCGGCGCGCCATCCTAGAGCAGGCCGCGGAGCCTGCTGGGAATAGTAGGCGCCGGCGCCGGACGGGAGCCGCCGGGCCGGAAAGGTAAGGGCCCCCCTCCCCCCTCCGCGCGCCCCCTCCTCCCCTCCACGCACCCCCTCCTTACCTTTCCGGCCCGGCGGCTCCCGTCCGGCGCCGGCGCCTACTACTTCCAGCAGGCTCCGCGGCCTGCTCTAGAGTAGCGCGCCGGGTGATGACATCACCCGGCGCGCCATCCTAGAGCAGGCCGCGGAGCCTGCTGGGAATAGTAGGCGCCGGCGCCGGACGGGAGCCGCCGGGCCGGAAAGGTAAGGGCCCCCCTCCCCCCTCCGCGCGCCCCCTCCTCCCCTCCACGCACCCCCTCCTTACCTTCCCGGCCCGGTGGCTCCCGTCCGGCGCCGGCGCCTACTACTACCAGCAGGCTCCGCGGCCTGCTCTAGAGTAGCGCGCCGGGTGATGACAGAGAAGGTAAGTGCCCCCCTCCTCCCCCCCCCAGTGGGCGCCCGCCGATCCGCCGATCCGCCGAACCGGTTCGGAGCTTTTTCGGACCGGTTCGGATTGGATCGGCCGATCCAGCTGCGGGATCGGAAATCGGATAATTTATCCGATTTCCCACTGGACCGGACTCGGATCGTGGATCGGGTCCGATCCAGTGCACATCCCTAGTAGAAACCAGACTACCAGAATAGGAGTGCTAATGGATGCTTATACTTCTTAAAGACCATGCTTCATTCATAGCTTTTGAGCACCCTGTTCTTGATCAGAAAACCCAGGTTTCTGTTGTCTAGCCTCTGTGAGGAAAGGCAGACTAGTCAGCTTGGCTGCATTAAAGTCTCACACAGCTTCAGGCTGATCACAGGACATTGAGGTAGCCCAGAAGCAAGTCCACTTCTGTAGCAGTGGAAAGAAAGGAGGCTGCTAACATAGGCTGACCCTCTGAAAAGGAGGACAGGGCTCATATAACTTTAACAGTTGTAGAGGAAAGGGAATTTCAGCAGGTGTCATTTGTATGCAATTAGTTCCTGGTGAAATTCCCTCTTCATCACAACAGTTAAAGGTGCAGGCACTATACTAGAGTGACCATATACAAAAGAAGGCAGGGCCTCTGCAACTTTAACTGTTGGGATGAAGAGGGAATATCACCAGGAACTAATTGCATACAAATGACACTGGTTGAAATTCCCTTTTCTCTACAACTGTTAAAGTTACATGAGCCCTGTCCTCCTTTTCAGAGGGTCAGCCTAGCTAACAGCAGGAACCAAAGACAAAGTAGGATTAGCACAGAATTTGATCTAGGAGCCCAGAGAAGTAGAGATATGCACTTTGGACGTGGAAGAAAAAAACTCACATGACACACTGATAAACTCCTGATTGGTTTGCTGCAATGCATTGTACATGGGGCTACTTTTAAAGACAGTCTGAAAACCAGCATACTTAGTATCATCATCCACTTCTGGGCCCAATTCAAAGTGCCAGTTTGGAATTTTAGAACCTGTTACAATTCAGGGTCTCATTATTTTAGGATCTTATCTTCTCATATGCATGTACGCATGCCCCAAATACTTAGGCTGACCAGATAAAATCCAGGTCAGGGCTCATGTAACTTTAACAGTTGTAGAGAAAAGGGAATTTCAGCCAGTGTCATTGGTATGCAATTAGTTCCTGGTGAAATTCCCTCTTCATCACAACAGTTAAAGTTGCAGGCACTATACTAGAGTGACCATATACAAAAGAAGGCAGGGCCCCTGCAACTTTAACTGGTGTGATGAAGAGGGAGTATCACCAGGAACTAATTGCATAGAAATGACACTGGCTGAAATTCCCTTTTCTTTACAACTGTTAAAGTTACATGAGCCCTGACCTGGATTTTATCTGGTCACCCTACAAACACTTCAAATGAGGCCCTTCTTTGATTGCCCTCCCAAATTGAGACTTCAAGAGTGGCTACAATAGAAAGGTCCTGTTCAGTGATGGCCCCTGTTTGTAGAATTCCCTCTCCAGAGAGGTTCAACTGGCAATTTATTTACTTACCATTTTCTATACCACCCAGTGGGCAAAGCTCTCTGAGTGATTCAGGAAAGTTAAAACCCAAAAATGAAACATGATAAAGAAAGAAGATTTTTAAAAGTTTGAAACAGAATAAAGCCAAAGATATAGCCAACTGCAGGGAAAAATATCCAAAACCTGAAATAATACATTTAAAAACAAACCTGAAGGACTAAAAAAATCCTGGAAAAATAAAAAGGTCTCCAATGTAGGTACCAGGCGAGCTTCTGTGGGAAGCTCATTCCGCAACCAAGGTACCAGCACTGAAAAGTCCCTCTTCTTAGTAGTCACCCGCCTCACCTCATTGGTGTGGGCACCCAGAGGAGGGCCTCCAAAGAGGATTTCAGGATCCAGGCAGATATATAGGCAAAGGCAAAATGTCATGAGGCAGTCTGAAGAATCTTCCTCTGAGGAGGAAGAAGTGGCAGAGACTGCAGCTTTACCCATTCCCCAGGACTCACCGGAGGTGGAGGAACAGCAGGGAGATTCCTCTGAAGAGCCCCAGGAAAGCCACCCTCTCCCACCCTGTTTCTAATGAGGAAGACTCAGGGCCTGAAGGAGTTTGTCCAGTAACTCCCCAGCAAAGGCGGCAGCTCAAGCAGGCGGAGAAAGCTAGGCCCACGGGGCGAGGCATGAGACTGAGAAAACAGAGCACAGCTGATGCAAGCCTTAAGTAAGATAACGAAGGAATTGCACGCAGCTGTGAACAGGCTCAAGCAACTATAAAGGAGAAAGAAGGCAGCAGCTAAGATCCGTTGAGAACAACCGTCGTCTTCGGCTCTTGACACCCGGCATACTCCTGAATCGGAACCTGTGGACTGAACGACCGGTTTGACTATTTTGGCTCTGGACTTTGGACTGCTCTAATACTTGGTTTGACCCTCGGTTTGACATTTGGACGGACTGAACTTTTGGCGTGACCTTGGCTATTGGTAATTGGATTTTGGAATTGCAAATAAACCCTTTAAACCGTTAAAGGCCTGGCATTTTTCCCAGACATTCTTAGATAAGGGAGTTGGCAGGCTTCCTATACTAAGAGTCATAAATATGACACAAAGGCCTTTCCTTTCTTCCAGGCCTTTTAAAATAATTGTGTTGTGTATGTTTAATTAAAGGTGCAATCTTATATTTGCTTATACAGAAATAAGTCCTACAACTCCCAGCATTCTCCAGTCAGCATGGCTGGCTGGGGAACACTGGGAATTCTGGGCTTTCTTCTCTCTAAATAGGCATAGGATTTCACCCCAAATAAGTGAATAGTTGTGGGCTAGGGATACAAAGGGACATAGAGTTGCTAGGGTGATTCTTCCAGTTGTGGCTTCAACTACCTTTAGGGTGTCCAGATCGCCCGGGGTTTCCCGGTCCTAACTGGGAAACCTAGGCCAATCCGGGCCAACCGGGGGGGTGGCGCGGGAAAACCAGGGTGGCGGGGGGTCACGCGGCGGTGGTAGTGAGCGGCGATGAGCAGCGGTAGACCTGGCGGCGGTGGCGGCGGAGGAGCCCGGGAAGCAGCTGCCCCAGCAGGTAAGTGCCCCCCCTCGTGCCTCGCGCTCCTTACCTACAGGGGCGTCCGCTTCCCTCCGGAGCGCGAGGCACAAGTGGGGGCATTTACCTGCTGGGGCAGCTGCTTCCCAGGCTCCTCCGCCACCACCGCTGCCAGGTCCGCCGCCGCCGGGTCCTCCACCACCGCCAGGTCCTTCGCCGCCGCTGCCGGCCTCATGAGGCCAGAGGCCACGCGGAAGAGGCGGGAGAGGGCCGATTACATCACTTCTGGATCCGGCCCTCTCCCGTCTCTTCCGCACGGCCTCTGGCCTTACGAGCCCGGCAGCGGCGGCGAAGGACCTGGCGGTGGTGGAGGAAGACCCGGCAGTGGCGGGGGACCTGGGGGCGGCGGCTGACCCGGCGGGGGTGGCAGCGGAGGACCCAGCGCGGGCAGCGGAGGAAGAGAACCCAGTAGGTCCAGGCTGGTGTTTTTTTGGGGGGGTTGGCTTGGTGGGGGGGGTTGTTTTGGGTGGGGGGGGGGTGGGGGGGACCGGGATTTTGGTTTCCAAAATCTGGTCACCCTAACTATCTTCATTCTACCTGTCCACATTGTGAGACTCAGCAACCATAAGGGGGCAATCAGGGCCAAAACATTGTTTTAAGTGCTTCAATTTCACATTCTGATTTGACTGTTCCAGCCAATTCTTTGGCTGCAGGCTCATAGCCATCCTATAACATGCTTCAACCAATCATTTGCCTGATTTGTTTAATTTTCTATTTGTTTACGAAGTAGGCTCCCATAGAAGATATACCCTTTTACCACATCAATGCAAAGCATCTTTCTCACACAGCTACAAAAGGCACATGCTAAAAGCAGCCAGTCACTGGAAGACCCAAATGGGATATTACCCACCACTTATTTTACTAGAGCTATGACAATTCTGCAAGCATTTGTGCTTCTCTCCTCCAACTCGTTTGTGTATGTGCTGTCATGAAAGCTTTGGTTCAGGCTATAATGCGCCATCTGCATCATCTTGTCCTTGTGGACATCATTTAGCCTTAATATGCTTTCTTTTAGATGGCTCGTACAACTTTACTTGGCATCAAAGCAATTATCAAACAAATTGAAAATCCAAAAGTGGGACAATGTTGCAATGTGTAGTAAATTATGGAAGATAAGAAGGGGGGATAATAAAGAGAGATAAAGATGTATGAGGGTGTATCTAGGCTAAAATTTATCGTATTTCAGAGCAGTGCAATCCAGTTGTCCCCTTTCTCTCCCAGAATAGAATAAACATATCTGTATGTTCTTTCTCCTCCCAGACTTGTTATCATGTGTGTGTGTGTGTGTGTGTGTGTGTGTGTGTGTGTGTGTGTGAATGATATTCTTAGGAAATGCTAAATGCATGTAATTGCATCCATAAACATGCCGATACATTTAGGGAGCAATCCTATGGCCTCTAGACAGTGGCTCAATTCGGACGACACAATAAACAACTGGTGTGGGGGAAACAATCGTCAGTTGTTTTGACTATTGTGTCATCCGAATGCTGCCATAGTCAACTCAGCGCTGATCCTCATCCACACCACAGTGGAGTATTTATTACCATGTTGTGTGGGAAGTATCCCCTAGGGTTAGGGTTAAGGTTAGTCAATCCACCATTGACTATCGTGTCGTCCGAATTGAGCCAGTGTCTGAGGGGCCATAGGATTGCTCCCTAAATGTATCGGCATGTTTATGGATGCAATTGCATGCATTTAGCATTTCCTAAGAATATCATTCACACACACACACACACACACATGATAACAAGTCTGGGAGGAGAAAGAACATGCAGATATGTTTATTCTATTCTGTATGTTAGGGTTAGATTCCCAGATCTGAGCAGCCAGCGAGGCGACCCCTGGAAACACCTACTTGAGGGTGGGGCTTGATAGCTGACTCAGGTTGCGTAGGGATGATCGGAGCAGCTTGTGACAGTTTCATCACAGCTCTCTCTCATAGTGCTGTATCCCAGGATAGTTACCTGTAGCTGATGTCGTCTTGTATTATGGAAAGCCCGCTAGTGAAGTCTGCTCCTAATTGCTGTGCGTGGATTACGTCTGTAGCCTGAGGCAATGCTCATCTGTCTGTAGTTTGCATAATAAATGTGTCCCTGGAAATATGACTGGGCCGCTTGACTACAAAGGAAGCCAGGAGCTGGACATTTGGCAGTTTGGCTCTTAAATAATTTAAAGCATTTGTCAATCATTAATTGACCGGAGATATAGCTGGACCTGTCAAATAGAGCCTAAAAGATAGGTAACACACCTCTTCGCGAAATGGCTGCTGCCAATTTGTCCTCAACATATGACATATTGTTTATATCTTTGTGTGATATTTTTGTCTCACACTATATCCAATAAAGTCACAATGGTGTATATAAGGTTCCCCAGTGGTTTATCAGTCAGGGACATTACAGATTGTCCTCGCCCTTTCAGACCTTCTGGGTTTGTTCACATCTTCTATTGCCCATGTTCAGGGGTACTTTAAAATATTATTACAGCGCACTATCCTCCTCTCCCCCACATCATTGGTTGGAAAACAAACTCATTACTACAGATCATTAGCTTGCTGTTGATTATAAGGAAGTGAAGTTAGAATAGTAGTTACCAATACGTATGCTGATTCTCTAAAGGAAGATTGGGTGAATGTGTGTGTGTGATGGGGGGTGGGCTCAACTGGCTTTATCATAGCTGATTAAAAAGGAAATATTTGAGAAGAGAAACTATGGCTGCTGTGCATCTTAAAACTAACCAGGCAACAGAGAATTGGTTTTATTTGTTCCCTGCCTTCCAGGGTTTCGGAAATTTCCCAGAATGGGCCAACTCCTATAACCTTCGAGAGAGGTTTAAAATTTACCATTGGGTGACATTTCCTATCAATAGTAGATAGCTAGGGATGATATAGATGGGGAAATTGATCAAGCTTGATTTCACTAAGGTTTGCATTTTTCCACTGCTAAACTCATTATATTTCTGCATGAGACTGCATGTTTTTAAGTCTACATAAAAATTCATATTCATTTGTGCCCCCCTTAAAAAAATGCATGAAATTTTGCACTCATTTTTTCAAAAGTAGGAGTTTTGAGTGCACTTTTTTTTGGCAAGGAATTTTCTCATTAAATAAAGTCTGGGTTCACACAACACACTAACCCAACCAGTGTAGGTTGTTGTTGAACCATGGGTTACTGTGTGGAGCAGGAGATCTGTGGGAATAACAGTGACAAATAGGAGGATGCCCAGTTGCAGCCTGATCATCTGGAGGATGCTAGCCAGGGCCCTTTGAACTCAAAGAAATTCAGGATTTAACAAGGAGGAGGGCTGGGAGTATGGAACCCAAGGGTTAGATGCAGATGGCAGGGGGGAGTAACACAAAGTCATTAGGCATTCTAAGAGACTTGCAGCCAGGGAGACAACCCCTGGAAGGACCTACCTTGATGGTGGAGCTTGTTTTTGAATCATGGGTTATTGTGTTGTCTGAATGCAGCACATTTTCTGTAGGGTGAGTTATCGTGTTGTCTCAATGCAGTGCTTTTTCCGCAGGGTGGGTTATCATGTTGTATGAACACAGGGCTTTTCCCACAGAGTTGCTCATTATCAATGTGGTGTGGCTTGTTAACCACCCTGAAGTACCCAACAATGAGCCATGGATTCTCAAAGTGGCTTGTTCGAGAAAAAATAAACCACACTGCATGGTTAACAAGCCAACAGACAACACAGTAACCCACAGTTCAAGTTCAACAACAACTCACACTGAGTGGGTTAGTGCATGGCGTGAACCCAGCCAAATTATTTTTGTGCACATTTGCATATTTGTTTCTAAGGCATGAATTTTGTGTAGTTTTTGAAATATACTTCTTTTTTTCTGCAAACTCCATTACAAACGTCAGAAAAGTATGGATTTTAACATCTAACTGCATTCTGGTTCATGTTTAGGTTCAGGCAATGCGAATTTTCACTAAAATATGAACCGAAAACATTCCTTACTCATCCCTGACAATTGTATTCCTATACGTGGTTGCTCCTTGTAAACTTACAGACCACAGAAAATAATGTGCTGTATCTAAATACAGTCCAAGTTCATTAAACCAATAAAAATAACACTAAAGTAAATTTGAAAGTTATTGATAACATTTCTCTTAGTTTCACTCAGAGACCAGAAAACATTATGGGAAACAAACAAAAGGTATGTGTGACTTATTTGATGCCATAACAAAATTATCCTAGCACATTTAGTGCATGAAAACCTCTTCACCAAGGCAAGAATTTACTTACTGTGCTCAGCAGTACACTGCAGTGTAGACATAGTTTTCGAGCTGTTAGCAAGAGCATTAAATTAAAACTTACGTAACTTTTAAAGGTTTCCACTATGTTTGTGTTGGTTTGCAGTGTGGTATAGCCCCTTCTCTATTCATAGATCTACTCAGTGCCGTTCCAAAAGATTAAAGTCTACCACGTATGCTTCCATCCAAACCGCCTTCAATACTTTCCCTATTAACAATTCCATATGAGGCATTTCTCTCCAAATTTGTCTGAAAACCCTAGGGATGTTTGAAAATTTTACTCTATCTAAATTTTTAAAACATATTATTTATTTATGTATTACTATATATATATACCTTTTCTTATTCGAAAAAAATCCCGAACTCTGCCTCCTGGAACTGAATACATAAACAGACACAAGTTGTGGTTGGAAATCTGTGTGTTTCCAGGCTTGTGATGTGTTCTATGAAAGAAAGAAGAATTGTGCATTTATATATATATATATATATATATATATATATGTGCATATTTCTAAAATATGTACAAACACACTTTCAATGGGCATATGCATTTTGAAAATTGTGCAAAAAATTGTGTATGGATTCCTGTGCAGAAAAAAATGCAGTACAGAACAGAGACAGAACCAGCTTGGTAGTGTAAAAATGAAAACTTTTACGAGATAGAAATTGACAGATCCACAAATGCCTTGGAACCTTAGCTTTTGTCTCAGTAGATAACAGTGTCCCATCTGCATCCAGTTAGACATCCAACATTAAACTTCCTTGTTCGGATTGTCAACATGCAAAAAAATAAAAATAAATGCCCACTTAGCTGGAGCCAAGGGGTGTAATCTAGGATGGAATCTAATATTGATGGAGCTAGAATGGAATCTGATAGGTCAGAACCATGGAGAAGTCTCAGGAAGTGCCTCAGCTCCCTTATACACTGGGGTCATTAGAGGAGACTTTGCTTAGAGTGCCTTTTCTATCTAAGGATAGGTTAGCAAGGTTGACCGATAAGGCCTTTTCAGCAGTGACATCCTTATTATGGAATTCCTTCCCTTGGTCATTCATGTTAGTTGCCTTTATGAGTTCTAAAAGACCACACTGCAAAATTTCCTACGATTATTCAGTTTTAATATATAGATGCCTGGAGAGGTCTCCGAAAAATACAGTCTTTAAGATGAATTCTGCGACTGGTGACAAATTGTGAAATGCAGCAGATTATATATGTTTATATAATCAACCATTCTTGTAGTTGCATCCATGCAGTTTCTAATTAGGCCCAAGGACTCTCATTTATGAGCTTGCAGCATATTCCAAGGAAGTGTCTCAAAAGTACTGAACTTTACAGAAGAGGCTGAAACCTCAGCTCTTCATTAAGCCCCCTGTGGCAGGAATTTGAGTCCCCTAGGGAGGCCTATGACTCCCTCTTATGAGAAAGGGGTCATTTATTGTCACAGATCCCTTATGAGAAAGATCTTTACTCTAATTCTTTATAATGCTTTGATACAGTAACTGGCCTAAATGTAGACTAGGGATGAATAACCTTAAGATGGGGAAGGGACCTCCCATAGATCAGTGACTTCCCACCCAATAACTTCAAAGGAGTTATATTCATGCAAGCAATTAAACTCAGTTACAGTGGAGTCCAAAGATACTCACGTATTGGGTTCTTAAAGAATAGGTTTATTGAAGAAGACACATCAGCTGAGGGAGCCAGAGATAGACCTCTGACTGAATTAAGTATATAGGGTATCACTCTTATATAGGAAACTGGAAACATCAGAATTAGCATATCTAGCTTTTTGTACAGAATCACCTTTGTACCAGGGGAAAGTTTACAATAATACAGGGTAGCACATAGGAATGATGTAATTTGTCTCTAAGTCAAAACAGAGAAAGGCGCCACATATGAATGATGGAGGTCAAGATAAACTAAAACAATACAGAATGCATATAGTTGCTAGTGGACCAAAGTTCATTATGATGAGGCTCAACACATCTGGCTAGTACATTGCTGGTTCTATCTTACAGGAGAACAGATACATGGTTTTATTAGAAGCATGAAATCAATATTAGTTTCTCAATCATTTAAATTTTGTTATCACTAGCTATTGTTATGATCATACCTGAAATATTCCCGCAACACCCCCCCCCCCGAGGTCTTAATGGAATATAACTACATGTATTTTAAGCATCCTGAGACTCCATCTCTTTATTCCATTGGAACAATAAAATTGTTAAGATACATTTAAAAAGACTGGTATTTCAACATTGGAAGGATAAATGCTCACCTCCTATAATGCAGTAGACTAAGGGACCTTATAACTAGGGATAGATGGACTCACCCATGTCCGATTCATCAGATGTTTTCCCCGCCGCTCTTGGGCCCTGCTCGTGGCACCACATGAGCTTCTTTTTTCCAGACAAGAGTGGAGCCTCCATTGTATGCAAATTATGTATTTCCCCATTACATAAATGGCGGCACAATTTCCTGAGTTTCCATTGTTGCGCACAATGGAGGCTCTGGACAAGGTGGACGGCTGCCAAGCACTTGTCAGGCAGTGTGGTTACTCAAAACATGGGCACGCAAACGTGCCACAGGTGCCCAACTGGATCCAGGGGGGACATACACAGGGGAATCCATTGGATTCAGGTGGGCACCCGCAACATCCCTACTTACAACGCTTTGAAGAACTGAATGGGTGGAACATAGATACCACCTCCGAAAGGATGCTTATTTGGATATCTGGTCAGCTTTTGTTGAAGTGTATGCATAATTGCTAGCTAGCTGTATTTTCATGTGTATGCATTCCATATGTATTCATTGCTATGGATATATACAAATCCAGGTATGTATGTTTAAAAAAACTGAAAAAAAGGAAATAAATACAAACATACATACATACATAAATACAATATCCAAGCAAAATGGATAGGAATCAGGGTGGAGCCTGGCAGAACCTGGAATTTCCTGGAAATTTTAGATCTGAGTACTGCTCCCCATTTCAGATGAGTAAGATACTGGCAGGATGTCAACGCAACACACACTTCAAAATGTGCACAGAAAAGCTGCCAGAAAAGAGCATAAACTACTTTTATTCCTATCAATGTGACTAATGTCACACGACTACATAACCAATGAATGTGTTGCTATTTTCCTACAGTATATCTATTTATTAACACTGTAGGTGTATCATTATGCCACTTAATTTATAGTTGCAGGTAACTATATTCAAAGGCATAACAATACCTTACAAATGAGTAAGTCCATGGCATATTTTTAGCCTGCTACAGCTATAGATGAAGCACTTCAATCCAGAAGTGACTACTATTTAATTATAGAGGAGACTTTCTTTATAGATACCCCCTTTTTTCATTATCAAGTTCCAAAGAGTAGAAGTGACTATTTTTTTCCCTTCTCTTCAGGAGACTCAGGTTGCAATCCTATAGAGACTTGCCTGGTAATAAAATAATAATCAAAACCAACTGAAATGAAATTTTCACCCATCTGCAGCAGCCAAGTTCAAGCCTTACCTGAACTTTTCTTTAAAAAAACAAAAATTACACTGTTCTTCATTTTTGGGAGACAAATATCATGAGATAGTTTTAAAAAACAAAAAGTTAGAATGCAGAAGAAAGAGAAACTAACAGATTCACCATCCCTAGTTGGGGTATTTACTAAGGGTGTGCAGCGGATCGGGTCCAATCCATGATCCGGACCCGATCCGGGCGAAATTGGATACAATGATCCGATTCTGATCCCTAGCATCTGGATCGTCTGATTAATCCGATCCGGTCCGAAAGGACCTGATCAGGATCAGAAAAGATTGGAGGATTGAACCTCGGACCTCCTTCCCCCTCACCCCACTCACGCTCCTTGCCTTCTGCCTTCTCACTGCCATCCACTGCCATCTGCTGCTTCAGTACTACTGAGAAACAGGCCTTGTGGCCTGTTCCACAATAGAGCGACGGCACACTGGATGACGTCATCACTTGGCGCTCCCTCACTCTACTGTGGAACCAGTAGTACTGAAGCAGCGGGCAGCAGTGGATGGCAACGAGGAGGCAGCAGGTAAGGAGCATGAGTGGGGGGAAGGGGGAGGGGGTGGAGGTCCCCATTACCTGCCAGCATCCCACGTTGCCATCCACTGCTTCTGTACTACTGATACAGGCCGCAAGGCCTGTTTATCAGTAGTATGGAAGCAGCAAACAGCAGCCCGGGATGCCGGCAGGTAAGGATTGTGAGTGGGGGGAGGGGGAGGGGGAGGGGGAGGGGGAGGGGGAGGGAGGTTCCCACTTACCTGCTGGGGCCATCCGCTGCCATCCACTGGTCCCTTCTACTGAGAAACAGGCTTCGCGGCCTACCTCTCAGTAGCGCGCTGGGTCATCACCCGGCGCGCTACTGAGAGGCAGGCTGCAAAAGCCTGTTTCTCAGTAGAAGGGACCAGCAGATGGAAGCGGACGGCCCCAGCAGGTAAGGAGCACAAGTGGGGGGGAGGGATTTGGAGAGGGGATTTAGGTCCCCACTCATCCGCCCCCATGTTTTCCACATAGGCATTTATTTATTTATTTATTTATTGCATTTTTATACCGCCCTATAGCCGAAGCTCTCTGGGCGGTTCACAAAAATGCAAGCCTATGGCGAAAACAGCTAAAATGGCATCCGAACTGAAAAACGGACATCCGATTTTCAGATTGGAATTGGATATGATCCAAACTGGGAAGCCTCTGATCCAATCCTGTCTGATCTGAGGCATCAGTTCTGGTTCCAGTTCTGATCCGATTTTTTGGGTCCATGCATACCCCTAGATTTACTAGCAATCACTACTGGATGGTGTGCAATATAGCCCATTTACTTATGCTACTTTAGTAGTTTGTTAAATGTTTGTTCATTTCATACATTACACAGACAGAATTCTGGGTTTCCAACTACATGAACTTGGAAGAAGTCACCATCAATCAAGCATACCTTATGAGTCTAATGAGTTCTATCAAACCCTAATTTCAAATGTGTGGATGTCACACTCATATTTTAAATTTTTAGGTATATGTTTAAAAATATCTCAGGTACATCTACCAAAAATGAAATTTGTAAACTGGCTCTGAAACTTGTCTCGCAATTGATAGAGAAGGTAAAAAGCATTTCAGTAAGATGAATAACATATATCAGGGAAGTTCTGGGCACCCTTTTCTAGAACAAGTATCTGAAACTAGTCCTGTTGGAGTGAGTCCATGCATAACAATGTCACTTTCCAGTTGTGATTAACAAGAGTAAAATGGTTGGAAAGTGGGCTGTTCCAGTAGACAGTAGTTCCATCCTATCAGGGGACTGTAAAGAGACTGAAAACTGAACTCCGGTACAGATGCCATGAAGGAGGAGCCTCAGTAAGCTCAGCAGATCTTGTCTCATTCACAATACCACTTTAATCACAGAAAGCTGGCCTCTGCCTTCTGTGGGCTAAGAAAACACTACTAAAACAGGCCACCACACTCATATAAACTGCTGATGGTATCCAGAAGTCCTGTTGGAGAAAATACGATATAGTTTTACTGATTTATTACACTTACATCTTGTCTTTCTTCTAAAGTGTTCAAGGTAGCTTACATGGCTCCACCTCCATTTTATGCTCAGAAGAACCCCCACAACCCTATAAAGGGTCAGGCTGAGAGAAAGCAAATGGTCCAATGTCAGCTTCATAGATGAATGGTGATTTGAATCCATGTCTCAAGATCTAACTGAAACATCACACTGAATCTCCCAAAATTGTAGAAAATATAGAATGTCATGCTAGACATTCCTAGCAACAGGTAGGTAACATGACTTAGTGGCGTCTCATAGTCAATTCAATTCTTTAGTAAGTTTAACATTTCATTTTCCCGCACTACTTCAGATGGTAATTAATTGTAAATAACCTCTCGAAACAAAAGGGCAGCTTTACATCTCTACATCTAAACAAAAGGGCAGTATCACGTTTGTCCGGAAATGTTTACCCACTTCCAGATGGCGATGGAGTAGCGGGGGTCTGCAACTGGGAAGGAGCTGGGCTGAGAGGAGTCTAGGGGGAGCAGGGTTGGGGGAGAGCGGGGTCAGGGCTTTTTTTTTTTTTACTTACTTACTGTTGCATTGGAGCGCAAGTGTGCTCCCGGCTCCCTCATATCAGCGCAACATCCCTGTTTGCTTCTGGGATGTCGCGCTTCCTGTGTAGAAACTGGATGATGATCCCAGAAGCAAGTAAGTCTAGGATCACCTCCAGGCCCTCCCTCTACACCCTTAGGTGTAGAAAGCGCCTTGGTGTCCACCGAGGTCCCTGTACTTTCCAAATTTTATTTCTTTATATTTTTAATTCAAAGAAACTGAACTGGGAGGCTAGCATCCTATAAGGTAAAGGTTTGCCAACCAGCACCATCTTTATTTCAGTTCAAATGAGAGATTTTATGTTTTGGACCTCAGACCTCACATCTTCCTTATACTTAGGTTCTTGGGCACTTTTCTTTTCGGCTCACTAGATTGCCTTCCGGCAAATGTGTGTTTTCTGACCAGCCAAATAGTAGTCATTTTATGAATGGACAAGCCGGATTCTCCATTGGAACCATGAGCAATCCCATACTTTCTCAACATTCCAAATGTGAGCACTGACCCAAAAAGGATGGGGACCCATAGGGCGTACAATATCATCACTATTTAATGCTTCTTTTAAGAAGCCCCTAATGCGCAGAAATACTAGTTTCTAGATTGGGATAGGTTGGTGGAGCTCCCTTATGTGCTCAGGGCCATGCAGAGCTGGTAATATGTCCAGGCAAGATGGGAAATGTGTGCCCCCCCATTTCAAAAAAAGGACAACATGGCCGCCCAAGGGGGCATGCCCACCAACATGTCCATTCTACATAACACCTTCATATTAAACTTGTTCTACAACACCTCAAGGCACATATATCTCCGCCCCACATGTGGCGTGGTCCCCTGGAGCATGTAATCTGATCGTGGTATTCACGACGGACGGCTTCTGTGCTGTTTCCACAAGGTGGGCTCCTTGCTTCTCGATGGGCCGCTTCCACTACAGAAGCAGTAGCATAAGCTGGGGGGGACCTCCTCGTCGGAGTGCCCCCTCAAAATCGTGGGCCCTGGGCCAACTGGCCCTACTGCCCCCCCCCCTCTGCACAGCCCTGTATGTGGTCTGTTTCAGAAATGAGTGTTTCCACTTGTTTCCACTTCCTAGAGAAAGCACTAAATCCCAGTTGTGCAAAGAGTGGACTCTGCTTGTGAAACAGAATTCATGGGTGGTCCCAATTGCACAGTGGCCTGTTTGGATTCTGCTCATAGTGTACACTGTACATGATGTGCTCTTGTACTTCAAAATGTACCACTGCACCACTGTCAGAGTTACCGATTCTTCCCCCAACCAGCAGTGTTCAGTGGCTGAACATACTTTATAGTTTTCAAACTGCAGACATATGGCCGATGAAAAGATGCAAGCCCTACTGCCCTCGGGAAACAGTTGGCTTGAAAACATGACAAAGTATTCCTCACTGAATAGAAAATACTACATCACATCATTCCAGTGTCTAATGATAATGTACTCCATGAATTTGGATGCATACTTTGCACCCTGTTGAGGTTGCCCCCATGGCAGAAGCCTGAGTTGCCCTGCCCTTAGTGAAACACCCATTATGGATGCCACATCACTGCATTTCTCTGCATGCAAAGTGAAAAAAACATTTCTGCTCCTTTTATCTCATCCCATTAGCTTAATATTACATTTTGCTCATAAGAACCATTCAAACATGCCTGGCATTTAACACACACTACAGCGGTAAAAGATGGCAATCTTTTAAATAAGTTTTAGGCTTATCTGACAAGACATTTTTCTTGCATATGGCTATCTGCAAATAGCGTGATTAAGGATCAGAAATGCCAGGTTATTTTCATTCCTCTCCCTAGTGAAGCTATGCTTTAGACAACATCAAGCATAGGCTAAAATAGAAAGGATTATATACAAGAGAATGCCCCCTTTTTTAAAAAAATAAAAGCCTTGTGTGATTTCTGCAGCAGCAGTACAGTTCTATTGACATCTCCGGTGCCAACCTACAAATCAGGATTTAAAAAGGAAGTTTAAGAGAGACTTCCTTTAAAACTGATTTTTAAAGAAACATGACGAGCCTAACCATTCCTCATGAGGACATCACAACAGCGGGAGGCAGTAGTACCTCTGGCAATTAAATGTATCACAACATGCCTCTGTGCAGCAGCCAATTGAGTTGCCAGCAGGGAGGTGGAAGCCCAGAAACAGGGGATGCAAACCCAACAGGTGGAGATCTGGGGAGTTCTTTGTGGGAGGCTTTTTAAGCCAGAACGCTGTGACCCCTTAATAAGCTTCCTATAAGGACTAAAAGCAGCTAGTGGCATTTCTAGGAATGAGAGTCTTTTACCACGTTCCTTTCCTTAGCATTCCACTTGTTCAATCGGCCTTTGCATTCCACCCCTTCTGAAAGTTGCTTTAACTAGGGAACTGGAGCACGGACAGTGTATGGCAGCTTTCATTATCACCGATACATACATGTGCTCCAGGTTTTGACAAAACACCACACAAAAAGAATTTTGATACAACTGTATGCACTTACAATCATGTCACATTCAGTGGGACTTTTTTCCCCTAAGGAATACCTACACACCTGCACACTGTTAAAATGAGTCCAATGTCTTTTGTAAGGTATTTTTTTTCCACTTACGAAAGGGGGCATTTTTTGACAGCATTGTGTGGAAGGTGGGCAGATTGTAACAGCTTATCATGTGAATGTGATGTTCTTCTGCTTTCTGTTATAATTATATTGCCAGGTTTGTTGTTTATGATAAGCATTTATTTATTAAAGTCTTTGAAAAGTTTAAGAATGCTAACGGTTAAGGTAAATGACTAGGTTGAACTGCACTCACTCTGGTTATGTTGCAGGAACCAGGATGGTAAGTGTTAACCCTAGAGGGAGGGGGAGTGAATGACCAGGATGTGAAGGTAAGTGCTGATTGGATAGTTGTTTGGAGTGCCTGGATTGGTTGGCTGTGTGAGAGTGGGAGGTGCTGGAGAACAGAGTAAGTGTATATATGGAATTATATCTTGGAATTGTTGTAGATTACACACTGTGATTACTAGGGATGTGCACTGGATCGGACCCGAACCACGATCCGAGTCCGGTCCAGTGGGAAATCGGATAAATTATCCGATTTCCGATCCCGCAGCTGGATCGGCCGATCCAATCCGAACCGGTCCGAAAAGGCTCCGAACCGGATCGGCAGATCGGCGGGCGCCCACTGGCGCCCACCGCCGCTTCCATTGGCGGGCGCCAGCGGGTGCCCGCCGATGAAAGTGGACAGCAGGGGGGGGGAGGAGGGGGGCGCTTACCTTCTCGGCCCGTCCGCTCCCGTCCGGCACTAGCAGCTACTACCAGCGGGCTCCGCGGCCTGCTCTAGGGTGGCGCGCCGGGTGATGTCATCACCCGGCGCGCTACTCTAGAGCAGGCCGCGGAGCCTGCTGGTGGTAGCCGCTGGCCCCGGACGGGAGCGGACGGGCTGAGAAGGTAAGCAGGGGGTGCGTGGAGGGGAGGAGGGGGCGCGCGGAGGGGGGAGGGGGGCCCTTACCTTCCCGGCCCAGCGGCTCCCGTCCGGCGCCGGCGCCTACTACTCCCAGCAGGCTCCGCGGCCTGTTCTAGGGTGGTGCGCCGGGTGATGTCATCACCCGGCGCGCTACTCGAGAGTAGGCCGCGGAGCCCGCTGGTAGTAGCCGCCGGCGCCGGACGGGAGCGGACGGGCCGAGAAGGTAAGCAGTGGCGGGGAAGGTGGCTTACCCCCCCCCCGGAGCCATCCGCTTCTATCCACTGGCGCCCGCGGGCGCCAGCGGATGGAAGCGGGCGGCCCCAGGGGGGGTAGGGAGCGCGGGGGAGGGGGCTTACCTGCCGGGGCCGTCCACAGCGGACGGCCCCGGGGGGGGAGGGAGTTAGGCCCCCCTCACCCACCCGCCGCCATTTTTTCCTCATAGACGTGCATTGCAATGCAAGTCTATGGGGAAAAAAATGGCGGCTGATCCAAAAATTTACGATTTTTGGGTCGGGATCGGACTCGATCCGGTCCGGGGGGCCTCCGTTTTTGTCCGAACCGGTCCGGGACAAAATTGGAGGTCCCGATCTGGGTCCCGATCCGATCCGGGGGGTCCGTGCACACCCCTAGTGATTACAATAGTGTGATGTGGCTGCAAAAAAAGGAAATGCTACTTTGGGCTGCATTAATAGAAGTATAACTTCCAAATTGTGCGAGGTACTGGTTCCCCTCTATTTGGCACTGGCTAAGCCTCATCTTGAGTATTGCTTCCCGTTCTGGGCACCAGACTTCAAGAAGGATACAGACCAGCTGGAGCGTGTTCAGAGGAGGGCAACGAGGATGATCAAGGGTCTGGAAACAAAGGCCTTTGAGGAGAGACTGAAAGAACTGGGCATGTTTAGCCTGGAGAAGAGAAGATTGAGCGGAGACATGATAGCACTCTTCAAATAGTTGAAAGGTTGTCACATGGAGGAGGGCCAGGATCTCTTCTTGAACAACCCAGAATGCAGGACACGGAATAAAGGGCTCAAGTTACAGGAAGCCAGATTCCGGCTGGACATCAGGAAAAACTTCCTGACTGGTAGAGCAGTACGACAATGGAACCAATGACCTAAGGAGGTGGCGGGCTCTCCCACACTAGAGGTCTTCAAGAGGCAGCTGGACAACCATCTGCTTTAAGGTAGATTCCTACATTGAGCAGGGGGTTGGACTCAATGGCCTTATAGGCCCCTTCCAACTCTGCTATTCCATGATTCTATGGTGCTGGCTGACAGGAGATTACAGGGATTGGGGTAGTATTATTTGATGAGAAGGGGTAGTTAATGAGATGAGAGAAGTGTTTGATGATTACAGAGAGAGTAAGATATAGTTTTGGGGAATATATAACTAGATAAGAAACAGTTGAATTCCACATTGAAACTATTTAAGGGTAAACTACAGAAACCAATGTGATTTGAAGCCTTGTAACCATAACACATTTGAACTGTGGAAACCAATAAGCTTGTTGACACGCAATTACTTATGTTAATAAATTGCCTTTAATTTCAAACAACTGGTGTGGTCTTTGGGTGTACCTGAGGCAGCGGAAAGGGATAGACTGCAGGCCAGGTTGCTGGGCTGTGGTGCTGTGGTGCCCAAAATAGTAAGACAGGGACAGCAGCAACGGGTCTGAACATCACTGTGTACAATAAAAAAATGTGCATGATTGATGTGTACATGTTCAAAAATATGCACAAAATGATATTGAAATGATTGTGTGAAGAGAAAGGACAAAACGCAAGGCTCGCAATCTGATACAGACACCAGCTAGAACCCCAAAACAAAGATTTTAGCCCAAGCATATATAAAACATCACATAAAAGGGATCTTGATACACTCTATATGCAACTGCATCCAGACTGCATTTTGCAATGTTCTATCCATGAGCGCATTTCCACTGGAATTGTAGGGTAAGGGGGAAAGTCACAAAGAAGCTGAAAGCTGCAGTTAACTTCACATGCAAAGGAAACTGCACATGTACAAAATTTGGAAATTAAAAAAATAGAACAATGGCGGGGTACTGGAGCATCAATTCCCTTTCAGAAAAAAGATCAGGTAATTCTAGGATGAAATGTGATTGAGAACTTGCATTTAATTTAACTTAGTCTATTTCTGTATTGCCCAATAGTCTAACCTCTCTGCATTATTTACAAAGCTTAAAAGCTTAAAAAAGCATTATACAAACATTTGCATACAAACATATAAACAGACAGCACACACAAAGGGACACATATGTTTAAAAGGATTTTAAATGGTCAACCTTGAGAAAAATCCAAGACCTTTTTAAACCTCATCATATGCCACCAAATAACTGAAATAAGTTCTTATCCTGGTACCAAAAAGATAACAATGTTGGTGCCAGGCAGGCCTCATTGGGGAGATCATTCCACAATCGGGGGGTCACCACCAAGAACTTGAAATAAATTTTGCAAATGTAGGAAGAAACACACTGTTCAAGACACATCCTATGGATTATTGATGTCTATACCAACTACATCATGCAAAGGAGTCTGTCTTTTGTTTAAGATAACAAGATAAGCTTTCTTTCATATTGACCCTGTTCAGATTACACAATAAACCATGATGGTTAAGCATTTTGAGCTAAACATTAAGGCTTAGCATGTCATGTGAACCATTACTAATCATGGTGGCTACATAAACACAGTTTAAACATGCTCACTAACCATTTGGTGCAAAAGGGCTAGCAGCCGAACCATGGCTTAATGTGTCTTCTGAATAGTATCACTGTGTCCTTATGCAACAGAAGTTGATGGTCTTGGTCATAGCATCAATCAGTTGAGTGAAAATAGGTTAGCACATTTGGCATCCTATTAAGAGGTTGTCCAATTCACAGTGGAAGGGAATATCAACCAAGAATAAAACATGTGACAACACCATTACTGTGTCTTTACGACATAATAGTGGAGCATGATCACTATTTGTACACTAATTAAATGAGTATTGCATCAAATCCTAAAAGTAGGAATGGAATGGAATGGATATTGTTAATTAAGTATCAATGTTTCCCATGACCCTGTTCATATTTTTTTAAGATGCACTCATGATGATTTATTGCATTTGTATTCTGTCTTCTCTCCAAATAACTCATTGTAGAGAATACCACACAATAGTAATCAAGGCCCAGGATGCTTATCTGTATATATTAGTCTGCCCCCAAAAATGTAAATACTGCCAGAAAATATTGTATTAAGAACAGATGTTTCCTATTAAATTATTGAAGTCTAACTGGTTGATAACATAATTGTCCTTCTCCTGATGTATAACAGCCACCCTTAATGACCTTTATCTGGATGTCTCAGTTGGAAAACACCACATTGCTATGGAAAGTTTAACCTTCCCTCAACACAGAATTATATTAACTGTGGATTCGATTTCGTTTTAATTAGTGTTGTGATGAAAAATTCTCCCACATTTTTTTCAACCATTCTAATTAAATTTTATAGAAAATAAATTGCTTTTGAAAAGAAATTCAATGGTGAAGAAAATTTCAGAGAAATTATCATGGGCTGGGGGATTTATTTATTTTTAAAGTGTTTTATTGGTGTTTTATTGGTATTTCAATGATGTATGGTTTTATGTGCTTTTAATCAGTTTTGTATTTTATGTTTAGTGCTGTTCCCCACCTCGATCCATTGGGAGAGGCGGGTAATAAATAAATATATTATTATTATTATTATTTATTTATGTATTTATTTCTAACCCTCCTCTTCATCCAGATCGAGGTGGGGAACAGCAATAAATATAAAAATCATACAATAGGTAAACCATTAAAACAGATAAAAACAATTACATTATTAAAAATACCTTAAAATTCAACTGGGCAGGCCTGCTGGAAGAGAGCAGTCTTCACAGCTCTCTTAAATTCCAGAAGACTGTTAATTTGTCAAATCTCCTCCAGCAGGCCATTCCACAGTCTGGGAGCGGCAGAAGAGAAGGTCCTCTGGGTAACACTCTCCAGCCTAGTTCTGGCTGACTGGAGTAAATTCTTCCCAGAGGACCTGAGTGTGTGGGGCGGATTATACGGGAGAAGGCAATCCCGCAGGTAACCTGGACCCAAACCATGTAGGGCTTTAAAGGTAATAGCCAACACTTTATACTTCACCCAGAAACTAATTGGCAGCCAATGGAGTGATTTTAAAATTGGTGTTCTATGGTCACCCCTAAGTGTACCGGTGACCAACCTGGCTGCCATATTTTGAACTAATTGAAGTTTCTGGACTAGGCACAAAGGTAGCCCTATGTACAGCACATTGCAGAAGTCGAACCTCAAAGTTACCAGCGTGTGCGCTACCATCTTTAGACCTTCCAACTCTAGGAAGGGGTGCAGCTGGTGTATCAGCCGAAGCTGATAGTAGGCACTCCTGACCGTCGCATCTATCTGGACTGTCATTTGGAGCGACGGGTCCAGGAGTACCCCCAAGCTGCGAACACAGTCTTTCAGGGGGAGTGTAACCCCATCCAGAACTGGTTGACACATCTCCAAACCCAGGTTGTGGCCTTTGACAGCAAGCACCTCCGTCTTGTCTGGATTCAGCTTCAGTTTGTTTTTCCTCATCCAGCCCATTACCACCTTCAAGCATTTATTCAGAGGAGAAACGCTATCCTTAGCTGATGATGTTGTCGAAGGCATAGAGAAATATATTTGGGTGTCATCAGCATACTGATAGCACCCCGCCCCATGCCTCCGGATGATCTCTCCCAGCGGTTTCATATAAATGTTAAATAGCATTGGGGAAAGGATGGCACCTTGTGGTACGCCACATAGCAGCTCCTTCTTTGAAGAGCAGCTATCCCCAAGCATCACCATCTGGAACCTGCCGAAGAGATAGGACCAGAACCACTGAAGCACAGTGCCCCTGATTCCCAATCCCCTCAGGCGTTCCAGAAGGATACCATGGTCGATGGTATCGAAAGCTGCTGAGAGGTCCAGGAGTACCAACAGGGACACACTCCCCCTGTCAATACTCAGGCGTAGATCATCCACTAAGGCGACCATAGCAGTTCATGTACTTCCTTACCTAGGAAGTGGCCGAGGAATGTGCGTGAGTGTCCTGTACTTCCTTGTTCATCTCTCTGGCAGCCTGCCACCTCCTTTGCTTCCCACACTTCAGTTAAAGCCCAGGGGAAGACATCAGGAGGTAATTTCTCCCACAGGGCTTCTTTGAGATCAGGAAGCGCAGGCAGCCTAGGAGACTGCAGAGTAATGGAGTGGTGTGTAATAGAAAGAAAACTGAGACGCAGCACCCTTGGCCACCTCATAGAGATTAGGTAAGCTCAAAAACATCACAACAGTAAAACACCCTGAAAATGAGGCAGAGAAACGGAAGCCGCTTTCATGGGGGAAGACAACTTTCAGGAAAATTGCAGGACAGATTTAGGCACAGCAATGGCTCCAGCTCTTCCCTGGAGCTGGCTTCAACCCTGCTTTCCCCACAACCCCCAGCAGAATGTGGGCTAGCCTGCAGTGGCAGCACAACCCCCACAAAACAACTTTCAAAAAAGAAAGAACCCGTGTTACAACCCCTGCCAGTGGTGAGCCCAACCTGTGAGAAACCATTTAAATCTTCTCCACCCCCTGGAGAAAATCAGTGAAATTGTCCTCCCAATGGGGTGGGAAATTTCAAAAGGCCATTTACACACAGCTATAGTTTTAATACATTTATTGCGAGACATTCTGAGCCGAAAAATAGGAAGTGGTACAAAGAAGCTTTCCATCAAGTGCCACACAGCACAGGCATAATGGGAGAATCCTTTTTCGCTTTTTGTTTTTATTCTCCAGTTGTTCTGCAACATTTCCCACAGGTTTTGAAAGGCCATCGACAACAAGAAAAAAACCCCAAAGGAATGAACACATCAACAACACAATAAACCATCAAGTTGTAGAAAAGTAGTGAAAAGGAAGAGGAAAGAATCAAAGGCCTTTCAGAGCCTCCCTTTGATGTGACCCTAGGGATAGGCTACAGATTGCATATGTGCTACTCCAGCACTGCAGTTAGGATTGCTAGGGGGTGATTGAACATCCTGGCCTGCTCTCCGCTCATCAATGTTTGTTCCAAAGCTTCTTACTCCACAACTCTCCTTAAGTTCTCTTTCCAGTGGCAGCATAGAGAGAGCCCCCCCCCCCAAAAGAAAATGTCAAAGTGCTTGCCTGGGCAGAAATACGAATATATTTCAAGCAGTAGATTTCATATTGGCAAACCCATTCTAAACATGTTGGGGCTCTTCACAACATGTTCACCCCCACTCATGGGTTGAGTGTGGATTGTTTTGAACTGTGGGTTGATTGTTTAACCATGGGTTAGTGTGTTGTCTGAACGCATCATGTTTTCCACAGTATGGGTTATTGTGTTGTTTGAACGCAGCCACTGTGGCCTGTTAGCCATGCAGTGTTGCTTGTTGCTGAACATCTCACCAAGAAACCATAGGTTCTCATGTAAGCTCATTTGAGAAAATAAGTAAAACTGCATAGTTAACAAGACACCCTGGCTGCATTCAGCAGGAGCTGCTTGCTCATATGGGCTGTGGCAACCTGACCCCACTATCTTTATCCACCCAGGGAACATTCTGGAATCCCATGCCCAGGATGGGAGGGGGAGAATTAGAACATTCACAACAGTTAGTGATCCTCACTATAGAAAATCTGCATTGTTTCAACTTGAAACTCTTTTAACTGTTCTCGAACTATCTTGTGCAACAAATCTCGAATATTTACTTTGAACAGTGCCTGTTTGAGAATCTTCATATTATGAAAATATGGGGTGGGGGGAGCTCCCTTATCTCTTTTAATAGAAACATTTCCACCCTTCCTCCACCTCCATGAACAGTTCAAGGTTTTTCAGATCTAGCCCAATTACCTGACATCTTTCCTCTTCCATTATTACCAGACCTAAACCCAGTACATCCCCACCCATCCATCCTTTGATATCAATATTACGCTCTTCAACCACTCTCTTCAAACTGTATCAATTTCCTCTCCTTGACACAATCAACCCCACACTATATTCCACCAGGCATGTTTTTACTCACTTAAATATATTCCTTACCCTATGTCACAGGATATAGGGGCTGCTCTCCTACCTTGGGTTTCTTCTTTTCTTGCTGGGCAGCCTTCCCCTCCATTCCTGAGATGGGCAGCCAAAGCAACCCATAAGACCTGAACTTGGTCCTCACTCAGTTCAGTGACTCCTGGTGTTAAACTGAACGTAAAGGACTCTGAAGCATCCTTTATGTTCCTGGGTCCCCATGGAGACCAGAACTCAGGTATTATGACAGAAGAAGTAGGCAGGACCCCCTAGCACAGACTGTACTGTTGGAATGACAAGGTAATGATGGCTGTTAAGGGAGAAATATTGGAGCAGAAATATTGGAGCAAAAAGACCTTTCACCAGGGATAGGAGGGAAGAGATAAGTGAGTGGTTAGAGCTTGAAAAACAGGATGAAAACATGCTTTATCTGAAGTGATCATGTTCCGTTAGAGAGCTGCAATATATAGAAAATGTATACATTGAGCGTATTGTTTTTATCCTTTATGGTGGCAGGAGGTTTACGTTGTCAAAAGGACCCATGAAAAACCGCAAGTGGACAGTAACAAGCATGCAATAAAATGCTTGTCTGTCAACATTAAGAATGTTGTGGTAAGCAATAGTGGTAAGCATCCATAAAATCAGCAGAAACCCAGAGAGTAATTGATAGGGGTGTGCACGGACCCCCCGGATCGGATCGGGACCCGGATCGGGACCTCCAATTTTGTCCCGGACCGGTTCGGACAAAATCGGAGGCCCCCCGGACCGGATCGAGTCCGATCCCGACCCAAAAATCGTAAATTTTTGGATCGGCCGCCATTTTTTTCCCCATAGACTTGCATTGCAATGCAAGTCTATGAGGAAAAAATGGCGGCGGGTGGGTGAGGGGGGGCCTAACTCCCTCCCCCCCCCGGGGCCGTCCGCTGTGGACGGCCCCGGCAGGTAAGCCCCCTCCCCCGCGCTCCCTTCCCCCCCTGGGGCCGCCCGCTTCCATCCGCTGGCGCCCGCGGGCGCCAGCGGATAGAAGCGGACGGCTCCGGGGGGGTAAGCCCCCTTCCCCGCCACTGCTTACCTTCTCGGCCCGTCCGCTCCCGTCCGGCGCCGGCGGCTACTACCAGCGGGCTCCGCGGCCTACTCTCGAGTAGCGCGCCGGGTGATGACATCACCCGGCGCGCCACCCTAGAGCAGGCCGCGGAGCCTGCTGGTAGTAGTAGGCGCCGGCGCCGGGACGGGAGCCGCCGGGACGGGAAGGTAAGGGCCCCCCTCCCCCCTCCGCGCGCCCCCTCCTCCCCTCCACGCACCCCCTGCTTACCTTCCCGGCCCGGCGGCTCCCGTCCGGCGCCGGCGCCTACTACTACCAGCAGGCTCCGCGGCCTGCTCTAGAGTAGCGCGCCGGGTGATGACATCACCCGGCGCGCCACCCTAGAGCAGGCCGCGGAGCCCGCTGGTAGTAGCTGCTAGTGCCGGACGGGAGCAGACGGGCCGAGAAGGTAAGCGCCCCCCTCCTCCCCCCCCCCCGCTGTCCACTTTCATCGGCGGGCGCCCGCTGGCGCCCGCCAATGGAAGCGGCGGTGGGCGCCAGTGGGCGCCCGCCGATCCGCCGATCCGCCGAACCGGTTCGGAGCCTTTTCGGACCGGTTCGGATTGGATCGGCCGATCCAGCTGCGGGATCGGAAATCGGATAATTTATCCGATTTCCCACTGGACCGGACTCGGATCGTGGATCGGGTCCGATCCAGTGCACATCCCTAGTAATTGATAGTTGAGGTAGAGTCTTTGCCATGACAGAAAAGTAGATCCCCACCCACCCTGGAACAGCTTTGGTTCTTAGACAGTGGTGGTGTAAGGCTGGTCTTCGCCCCTCCTTGATCTGAAAAAGATGGAAAGAAAGCAGAAGGACACTCCAGGGACCCTCTCTTCCAATATTTCCTATATTCCTAGCTTAGTTACAATAGAATATTGGACTGCAGTGTTACTCCAAAGCCTTCCCAGAAGGTTTGTGCACATAATATTGAAATCAATGGATGTGTCTGTTTAGGCCTTTGGCTATACGTTAGTTTTGATAAAATTAATTAAAATTGTTACCTATGAATGTCTGTCAAAATATTCTAAACATCTAGAATATGCAGTTACTGTTACTAACCTTAGTGCTATAAGGGATAACATCATCAATGCAGGGCTATCCTCCCCTTTAAAGACCCCCCCCTAGAAACACAGCCTACTCAACTGCAATGCAATGCTTCACAGTAGAGTCCAATTCATTTGGACTCTTTTGAAGCGATTTTGAATAGGAATGGCTGATGATTTTGTTTCAGTTCATTTTCGATAGGAATTTGCCAGGATTCACAAAATCCTACATATTTGAGACAGAAAGAATTTAAGATTCAGTGAGGGGAAATGAATGCAGGGGAATGCAAAACAATCAGATTTGTCAATCTTTAATTTTCAACCTAAGTATTTCTTCTAATAAACATAATATTTTTTAATGTTAGTAGGGGGATTGAACTAAAATGTATACATTTTACCAGGTGGCCTGCTTGCCAGACAATTACATGGCAGTGGAAAAAACTAGACAATCTGACTTTATCTGCATGGTACCGAAATATATGGTCAGTGGCAATATCAGAAACTCACAATTTGCTTCTAATCCAAGGAAAAACAGAACCACTATCTTTTTATGCTGTATGGTGAAGATTAAGGATATGTATCATATCGTTAAAATGTCCAATAATGATACAATAAGGTTGTTATTGGACATCTGATTAACGATAACGATACGATAGAAAAACTTCCGATAAATATCCAATCCAAAAATTTTCAGCCCGATTATACCGGATTATCAGACTGCCATATAAATAAACCTATAACTTATGTATTTTCAAAGTTAGAGGCTTGAAACTTGGTCACAGGGCTTATGGGGTATGCCTAAGTATGTGTATGAAATTTGAGATCAATCCCTCCAACCCTCGATTTTATATGAATTTATTAAAGCTAGTTTAAGTTCAGACAGGTCAGGATGACAGCTTGGCACGTGCGTTCATTCAGACCTGTCAAAAAGTTGCAGGATCTTTTAAAAAATAATATAAAATACAGGGGTGGAGGGATTGATCTGAAAATTGGCACATATGTGTAGCATCATGTGCTAGATATGTGTCTGAAATTTGAGATTGATCCCCCCAACCCTCGATTTTATATGAATTTATTAAAGATCGTGCAACTTTATTGACAGCGGGTTGACCGGGCCTCCGTGCTGTCCCATAGGCTTGCATTGGGGGAAACGCATACATAACTTTATTTGAAATGATAATGATAATGACATGAAACTTGGGGAGCCAGGACTAGCAAGATCCAATCTGCAATGTCCAGAAAGTTTCATGTCTCTATCTTTTCAAATTAAAAAGTTATAGGGGATCCCCCAAAAGCCCCACCCCCACTGTAACTTCTTCATTTTTAAAGATAAAAACTTGAAACTTGTGGAACGTTGAAGATGGGATCTGGGTGGTCATTTCTGGAAAAAAAATCAGAGCAATTGCTCAAACCTTCGATTTTCTATTTTTTTTTTTAAAGATCGTGCTCGTTCTGAAAGCTGAGGCCTACTTCTCAGTAGGGATGTGCACTGGATCGGACCCGATCCACGATCCGAGTCCGGTCCAGTGGGAAATCGGATAAATTATCCGATTTCCGATCCCGCAGCTGGATCGGCCGATCCAATCCGAACCGGTCCGAAAAAGCTCCGAACCGGTTCGGCGGATCGGCGGATCGGCGGGCGCCCACTGGCGCCCACCGCCGCTTCCATTGGCGGGCGCCAGCGGGCGCCCGCCGATGAAAGTGGACAGCGGGGGGGGGAGGAGGGGGGCACTTACCTTCTCGGCCCGGTGGCTCCCGTCCGGCGCCGGCGCCTACTACTACTAGCAGGCTCCGCGGCCTGCTCTAGGGTGGCGCGCCGGGTGATGTCATCACCCGGCGCGCTACTCTAGAGCAGGCCGCGGAGCCTGCTGGTAGTAGTAGGCGCCAGCGCCGGACGGGAGCCACCGGGCCGGGAAGGTAAGGAGGGGGTGCGTGGAGGGGAGGAGGGGGCGCGCGGAGGGGGGAGGGGGGAGGGGGGCCCTTACCTTTCCGGCCCGGCGGCTCCCGTCCGGCGCCGGCGCCTACTATTCCCAGCAGGCTCCGCGGCCTGCTCTAGGGTGGCGCGCCGGGTGATGTCATCACCCGGCGCGCTACTCTAGAGCAGGCCGCGGAGCCTGCTGGTAGTAGTAGGCGCCGGCGCCGGACGGGAGCCGCCGGGCCGGAAAGGTAAGGAGGGGGTGCGTGGAGGGGAGGAGGGGGCGCGCGGAGGGGGGAGGGGGGCCCTTACCTTTCCGGCCCGGCGGCTCCCGTCCGGCGCCGGCGCCTACTATTCCCAGCAGGCTCCGCGGCCTGCTCTAGGATGGCGCGCCGGGTGATGTCATCACCCGGCGCGCTACTCTAGAGCAGGCCGCGGAGCCTGCTGGAAGTAGTAGGCGCCGGCGCCGGACGGGAGCCGCCGGGCCGGAAAGGTAAGGAGGGGGTGCGTGGAGGGGAGGAGGGGGCGCGCGGAGGGGGGAGGGGGGCCCTTACCTGCCCGGCCCGGCGGCTCCCGTCCGGCGCCGGCGCCTACTACTACCAGCAGGCTCCGCGGCCTGCTCCAGGGTGGCGCGCCGGGTGATGTCATCACCCGGCGCGCTACTCGAGAGTAGGCCGCGGAGCCCGCTGGTAGTAGCCGCCGGCGCCGGACGTGCCGAGAAGGTAAGTGGCGGGGAAGGGGGCTTACCCCCCCCCCGGAGCCGTCCGCTTCTATCCGCTGGCGCCCGCGGGCGCCAGCGGATGGAAGCAGGCGGCCCCAGGGGGGGTAGGGAGCGCGGGGGAGGGGGCTTACCTGCCGGGGCCGTCCACAGCGGACGGCCCCGGGGGGGGGAGGGAGTTAGGCCCCCCCTTACCCACCCGCCGCCATTTTTTCCTCATAGACTTGCATTGCAATGCAAGTCTATGGGGAAAAAAATGGCGGCCGATCCAAAAATTTCCGATTTTTGGATCGGGATCGGACTCGATCCGGTCCGGGGGGCCTCCGATTTTGTCCGAACCGGTCCGGGACAAAATTGGAGGTCCCGATCCGGGTCCCGATCCGATCCGGGGGGTCCGTGCACACCCCTACTTCTCAGTAGGAGACAGGGAGGGTGAAGTTAGGCCCCCAATCACCCCCCTGCTGCCATTTTCCCCATAGACTTGCATTGGGGGAAAGCTTTCTTTCCACCAATGCAAGCCTATGGCGAAAATGGTGGCCAATCCGAAAATCGGACCTCCGATTTTCAGATCGGGATCGGAAACGATCCAATCTAAGTGACCTCTGATTTTGTCCTGGATGATCCAGGACAATCTTGGAGGTCCCAATCCGGGTCCTGATCCAATCTGGGGGGTTCGTGCACTTCCCTAAAAATAATCTCAGGAATTTACTGAAAGTTTTCTTTCCCCTTGAAAGGGGATCCTGTTTTACTGTCTCATTCTCAGGGCATTTTATATTTTATTTTGGATGTGTGTTAGTGGTGTTTTTAACCTTACCTAATCACTGAAAGGTGGCTGAGGATACTGTCTACATTTTTCTTTGTATTACACATCTCACTATTGCTCTATAGTTTCCCTGGCTGCCTGCACTTCCTGATAGGAAAAGGCCCCAGGGGAGGAATAAATTAATGATGTCTTCCCCTGGGCAGAAAGTGCAGGAATCCAAGGAGACTACAGGCTGACAGAAAGATAGCTGTACAATAAAAGACAGGATGCGATCACAGACCCCTCAGCCATCTTATAAGTAAAGTGAGAAAACAAGGCCAGAAGCCTTGATATACCTGTTCCGTATGCAGGGTGACCATATATCAGGAAAAACCAGGACATGTCAGGATTTTTGGCAACAAATCAGGGAAGGGTGAAATTATGAAATTTGAAGAAAAAACTGGCTTTTTTCCCATCCTCCCTCCACCCAAAGGGCAGTTCTATTTTATAGTCAATGGGAATTAACAAAAATGCTTACAGCTGTCATTTTTAAAGATAAAGAGATGAGACTTGGCAACCTTATAGCCCTTAGGTAGATCTTTAGTTATACCAAATTTGAAGCAGCTCCATTCATTTGTTGATTTTTAGGTTTTTTTTTTAAGTTTGAGGTTTTAAAATTAATTATTTTTTAAAATATCTTTTGATAAAGAGATGAAACTTGGCACTTTGATAGCTCCTATGTAGGACTTTAGCCATGCCGGATTTGAAGCAGATCTATTCATCCATTGATTTTCAGATTTTTTTTAAAAAAAATTGAGATTTTAATTAATTTTTTTTTAAAAAAAACCTTTTTCAAAAAATAAGGAGATAAAACTTGGTATCATGATAGATCTTTAGTAAGGCTTTAGCCATGCCAAGTTTCAAGCAGATCTGTTCATCTGTTGATTTTTAAGCAAGTTTTGAAACAAAACTAAACTTTAAAACTTTGTTTAAAAAAGGCCAGCCGGCCAAGCACAAGCCCTGTTAAGCAGCAGCTTGCAGCAGAGTGAGGATACAATCAGAAAAGATATTTGAGGGAAGGGGAGAATGTATTACACAGAGTTTAACAACAAAGTACAGCAAAAGCTACAAAAGTAAGAGTGGGTGAAGTTAATTTCAGATGCATTGGATGTCTCACTTGTTATTTCAGTGATTTTAACATTAAGATGTCATGTAGAACAGATTTGTCTTAATTGTGTTCTATAAAATCAGACATTTGGCCAAGGCTATGTTAAGGTGGTCACACCCCCTTGGTGCTGGACAAGCCTCCTGAGGGCAGACATGTTGGGGGGGATGCCTCTGTATGTAGTTTGGTTCTTGCAAGTGAACCGCATGATGGGATTGGAATAATGTATATCCCTGAATGTGCTGTAATGTTGAAACTGTTATATTAGCAAGGAAATGCTTAATTGGAATTTCTAACTGTCAAGACCTCTTGATATAGAAGATGACAAATAAGATAGCTTGATAAGGAGGACTGACCATCAGGTCAATCTGACATTGCCAAAAGAGTTATGGGCCATCTGTTGATAAAGTATAATGAAGAAGTTTTCTTTGATTTGTCTTTGTTTTGCTTTAGAACATTGCTAATTGGTGAAGATGCTACTATGTATAAATATACCTGCTTTTTACACTGCCACTCGAGAAGTTATTTGTCTGTAGGACTTTCTCAATACAGCGTTCCTTTACAACCAAAGGCAAAGGTAAACACAAGAAGTCTCAACCAAACCCATTAGAATTTCTCCAAAAATTTCTTCTGCCTTGCTTTCAAAAAGAAACTCATTGTCTTTTTTATCACAGTGAATGAGAATGGTTAAAATATCATGGAGAAACTTTTGGCACAGTACCATTCATAATGTTTTCAAGGCCATTATAAATGGAGAATTCAAGACCAGGGCCAGATCTACACCAAGCAGGATATGACACTTTGAAAATGGTTTGAAAACCGTATATGGAGTGTGTCCTGGGCCTCAGCAGTTCTTGCTACTGTTATAAACCATTTTAAAGCATTAGTGTAGATCCTACCCTTCACAAACCAAACATCCTAAGCCTCACGGCTCATGAGAAAACTAACAGAATAGCACACTCTAAATGCAGTGGAATTAACAAGCAGTCAAGCCTACAGGTAGTTAGCCAAAGGGGTTCAAGGTACAACAGAGGTGGTTCAAATAGAGGCAGAGATCAGAACATAGGCAAACAAGTAAACAAGTGGAACAAGTAGCAGAATAACAAGCAAGAGGTTAAATACAGTAAATCAATCAGGCACATTATGCAGTCCAGAAACAGAGTTGTTAGGCAGTCCAAGAGGTCAGGGAACAAGGCATCAATCATAACCATGGTTCAGAGGTCACAATCAACAGCAGGCTGGACCAAGTCATTCTAGTAATGGTTGGATGTTCTGTGAAGGCTTTTAAGTAGGCTGACCATATGAAAAGGAGGACAGGGCTCATGTAACTTTAACAGTTGTAGAGAAAAGGGAATTTCAGCCAGTGTCATTTGTATACAATTAGTTCCTGGTGATATTCCCTCTTCATCACAACAGTTAAAGTTGCAGGGGCCCTGCCTTCTTTTGTATCTGGTCACTCTAGTATAGCTCCTGCAACTTTAACTGCTGTGATGAAGAGGGAATTTCACCAGGAACTAATTGCATACAAATGACCCTGGCTGAAATTCCCTTTTTTCTACCACTGTTAAAGATACAGAAGCCCTGTCCTCCTTTTCATATGGTCAGCCTATTTTAAGCCCAAAGCCTGTTGGACCCCACCCAAAGCTCAGCTGCTGTAATCAAGCCTCCCTTTGCAGAGCCTTACTCCTGAGGAGTCATTTTCTCCTGAGAAGACCTTTTATGGAGGCAAGCACTCCTTCACATAGGAGACTTATTTGCCTGTCACTTGAGGCAACGACACACCCAGGGGCTCAGCCCCTGCCTCAGAGGCAGAATCACTTTTCCCTCTTCAGTCATGCTCAGGTAAAAGAAAGATTATTAGAACATAAGAATGGAAAGAACCATGCTGGATCAGACCAAGTGTCCATCTAGACCAGCATTCTGTTCACACAGTGGCCAGCCAGCTGCCCATGGGAAACCCACAGGCAGGATATAAGAGCCACAGCACCCTCCCGCCCATGTTCTCCAGCAACTTGTACTTAGGCATACTGCCACTGATACTGGAGGTAGCATTAGGACTTGTAGCCCTTGATAGCCTTCTCCAGGAATGTGTCTAGCCCCCTTTTAAAGCCATCCAAATTGGTGGCCATCACTATGTGCTGTGGTAGTGAGTTCCACAGTGTAACTATGTCCTGTGTGAAGAAGTATTTCTTTTTATCTCTCCTGAATCTCCCGCCAATCAGCTTCATGGGATGACGCAGGTTCTAGTATTATGAGAGAGGGAGAGAAATGTCTCCCTATCCACATTCTCTACCCCATGCATAATTTTGCAAACTTCTATCTCGACATGGGGAGACATGATGGGAAGCCTTTGCAGCGAATAGTTACCCTCCCCTGCAATTGACAGCAAATAAACTAGAGCAAAGGTGAGAAAATCCTCAATGTGATGATGTCGCATCATGGGTTTCTTTTGCCAAATGCTACTGGGGAGAAATGGAAGGGCACACAGGTTGGTATAGGCCTGACATTGGCTAATTCTGCATGATGTAATCAAAGGTTACAAGAATTCTACTGCAGATAGTTATACTATAACTTTCCCTTAGAGAAACCTTCCACATCATGCTAATTTCTGCTTAGACTTGCATGTCCTCTCCATTGTGAAAGTTTCATATCCCTTCCAATACTCTCAGTTTTATTTAATCCTTTCTATTATCACAGTGGATAGTCTTGTTATTCCAACAAATGACTTTTTAATGAATGCGGCTATATTTCAATTCTTGATTATTAAGCAGGCCCAAGCTAATTTCTGATTACAAAGTTGAACATTTCCAAGCTGAAATGTAATAGTCTATACGGAACAAAGCAATATCTGCAGGAAAGATGGTTTTGTCCGCAAGTCATGACAGATCTGCCAAACCAATCCGATTTGTGTCATGTTGCTAACTGAGAACTAAAAATCTGCATAATATATATATATATAACAAAACCTTGGAGCAATCATGCTTTTAATTGCACTTTGGAATTACACTTAACTCTAGACTTAGTGGAAACAACAGGAGATTTCTGACAGTCTTTTAATTAGTTGTGAAAGAGGAAAGTTGGGAGTTTCTAAATTGTTTTCTTTAAAGTAGTGAGAAATGAACTCTGCAAATTCAACCTAATATTTAAAGAAAGTTTCTGAAACATCTTTTTTGTTAAGATGCGTAAAACTTTGTCTTTGAGGGCAATCCCATGGCCCCAGGATGATAGAGATCTCCCCCTCCAGGGACATAGACAATGCTACAACCTCGGAGGATGGAATTCGAGTGGGGTTTTACTGGAAATACTGCATGGGTAGTGTATCATTAATGTGCCACAGCTAATACTTTAAAGGATCTTGAGCACAAAGTCATGGCATAGGAGACTACATAAAGAAAGAAGGGGCATCTTGGTTTTCTTTTGCACAGGACCCATTCCATGCTAGCTATACTTCTAGGGCAGGAGTGCAGAGCTGTTTTGGGTGGGGGCTGGATTGCCCCACCACCCAGCACACCATAAGCTAGATGATGTCAGGGGGCATGACTCTACCTTGATGGCACACCAGGTGCATGGCCCTGCCCCCTGATGTGATTCCCCCTTTTTTTCCTATGCACTGGAAAGAAGCACAGAACTGAGCCTCCTCCCAGCATGGAGAAAGCACAGGCCATCCTACACCCTGGCTGTCACCACTAATATGAGATCGGAGATAGCAGAGGAGATGGAGGGCAGCCTGGACATTGGGATTAGCCTGCACTGGGAATAGCAGCTACTCACTCCAGTCCTGGCAAGTCCCACTATGCCATCCCTCTATCCCTACTGCCATCTCTGATCTGAGATCAGAAAGAGCAGTGGGGATGAGGAGTGGTGGAGGTTGGAACTTGCTGGCATGAGGGGAAAAGTGCTCTTTCTCTCCACCCCCTTGTGAATGAGTCTCACCACCCATGCTGCCCCACATCCACACTGCTATCTCTGATCTCAGATCTGAGGTAGCAGAGAGAATGAGGAGTGTTGGGACTCCCCTGGATGAGGAAGAGCAGCCACCCTTCCCAGCATGGGCAAATCAGGCTCAGGCCACCTAGCATTTCTGCTACTATCTTTGATCTGAGATCAGAGATAACAACAAGGCAGCTGCTGCTGGTACCTACCAGCAGAAGCATCCCCACTGCTATCTCATGGTGCTGAGTTGGTGCCACCTTCCCCCAAACCCCCCTGCTTTCCCTTACTTGGGTAATCCCAATGCCAAGGGGGGAGTGTGGGGTTTTTGGTGGTCATCCGGGTATCAGAGCCACCCCCTTTGCCTTCTTCCTGGTTTCTGGTGACCAATCATCAGTCACCTTCCACCAGGACCTCCCCCCTCGATCAGCTCAGGAATGAGGTCAGATGGCGGAAGAGCTGTACTGACCTCGCTCCCACTGAAAAAATTGGGTGTAAGTTAGGCTGACCAGATAAAATCCAGGTCAGGGCTCCTGTAACTTTAACAGTTGTAGAGAAAAGGGAATTTCAGCCAGTGTCATTTGTATGCAATTAGTTCCTGGTGAAATTCCCTCTTCATCACAACAGTTAAAGGTGCAGGGGCCCTGCCTTCTTTTGTATATGGTCACTCTAGTATAGTTCCTGCAACTTTAACTGTTGTGATGAAGAGGGAGTATCACCAGGAACTAATTGCATACAAATGACTCTGGCTGAAATTCCCTTTTCTCTACAACTGTTAAAGTTACATGAGCCCTGACCTGGATTTTATCTGGTCAGCCTAGTGTAAGTCCCTGACCTTTTCAATGCACAGCTTTGTGGGAAAGCCCCATGGTGGCTGCAAATTGCAGCTGTGTCATATAATTCATGCAGCGCAGATTCACAGCCACTGCAGGGCTTTGGCCATGTATAGACAGCTCTTCAGACCTCTGATCAGAGGTAGCAGTGGGGATGGTCTCCAAAGCGATTCCTCCAGAGGGTGAGGCTTGGAGCCTTGCCCTGGGCGCTCAACGATCCCAAGAGCTGGGGTATCTTGCAGACTGGATTAGGCCCCTGTTCTAGAGGAAGGAGTGGGACAGATTGACCACTGCATGCTGAGCTTCTGCTTGGTTATGCAGTTGTCAATGCAATAAAGGGTATATTGGCTTAATCGGTTTCCACTTTTTTGTACATGTCCGTAATTTGCAAAATGGTCAAGTGTTTTTTCCACATTACAGATGTATGCTCAGAACACCATCAATGCAACAAGCATGGGGTGAGGTTGGGGGTGTGGGATAGAAGGGAGAGGTACAGGGCTTACATTTGTTCATCACTACATTTTCAAATCAGCATTTTGTACAGCGTGGCTTTTCTGTATTATCTATTGCAGGGGTGTTGAACCTTCTTCATCACTCATGGGGACTGGAGGCAGTAGAGGTCCTGAACCAGGGGCCCTTGACATAGGACTTCTCCAAGGAGAAACAGGAGGTATCAAGACACCTGAAAGACCAGGGCACCCGAAGGGTGGAAAATCAGCAGATCATGATTTAAAGCAAGAGTGTTGAACTTCTTTCAGCCCAAGATCTGATTTCCATTTTAGAGGAGCTTTTACATATTTATTGCATTTCCATGCCGCCCAATAGCCAAAGCTCTCTGGGCAGTTTACAAAAGGGGCATGACCAATGGCAAATGGGGTAGAGCCAAAATATAATAAAAAAATAAATACCAGCATATTGTTTATTAAAGCTCTTACTGCCAGTAACTAAGGGTTGGGACAGGCAATTTGACCTTTGAGAATGGGGGGAAACTCCAGGAAACTGCCAAATCATTGGTGGTTGGGGAAAAGGGGGCAGATTCAGGGGAAGGGGGCAGATTCAGTCCCTAGGTGAGCCAAATTTGAGCTTTGTAAAGTATAGCTGTGTCTAGGGCGACCAGATAAAATCCAGGTCAGGACTCATGTAACTTTAACAGTTGTAGAGAAAAGGGAATTTCAGCCAGTGTTATTTGTATGCAATTAGTTCCTGGTGAAATTCCCTCTTCATCACAACTGTTAAAGTTGCAGGGGCCTTGCCTTCTTTTGTATATGGTCACTCCAGTATAGTGCCTGCAACTTTAACTGTTGTGATGAAGAGGGAATTTCACCAGGAACTAATTGCATACAAATGACACTGGCTGAAATTCCCTTTTCTCTACAACTGTTAAAGTTACAAGAGCCCTGTCCTCCTTTTCATATGGTCAGTCTAGCTGTGTCAGCAGAGAGAAAGAGAGAGGCACATATACACATGCTACCACATTGTTCCTGGTTGTTCTCTGATTGCTAATAAAATGTAACCTCTGTAAATCTATAGCTGGGGATTATATAACTTGCCTGAATGAGAATGCTATGGAAGCCTATTTATCAAGGCCTCTAGGAGAAACTTGCTTGCTAACCTCAAATGATGGTTTAAAAGGATTATAAAGTGATGCCTGCAATGAGCTATTTAATAGTCATAAACCCCTTCAAGTAATCATCCCCCTAACTGACTGGCTGCTTTCTTCATTCAAATATGGAACTTTTTCCAGTTCCTTATGGATATAGAATATATTACTTAGCTAGGCAGTGCAGCCCGCAAAATGTGGGATCCTGAGATTCTGCTGCTGTTGTAGTAGTATGCACAAATATTTCCAAAAAGATGATGAAAGGATGGACTGTGAGCGTCTATGTGTTTCTAGCACTAGTAGCGATAGAAATTCTATTAAGGTGCAGTTTCTGTGTTACAAAACAAATGCGAGATGCCACTGGGGTGTATTTGCCTATTTGAGCCTGAAATTAAGTACAAGAATTGCTCTGATCATGGTAGGTAGAGACGCGTCTTTGCAGTTGATCCAATCAATGCTATCTCTTAACAATGAGGAAAACAGCAGGAATGACACAGCCTTCAGACAATACTTTTGAGTGATGAATTGTGGTCTCTTAAGGACCTTTTTTTAAGAAATTTTTTTTGGCAGAATCTCACAGGGTTCCATCTAGTCCTTGGGGAAAAAAAAGAAAAGGGAGGTGCCAGCAGGAGGAGGTGAAAGCATCTTTAATTCCCAACACATCTCAAAAGCCAGGCTTTCTCAAGAGGGAAAAATGCTTCCTCAATCTAGATCTCTGTTGCTTTGATGTTTGTGCAGTGATTGTTCCCTTGAGAAAGAACGCTTGTGTTTGAAAGGCATTGGATATTAAAGATACATTTACACCTACATTTCTACTAATGCTGCAGCTTTATGCCTTCTACTTTTACCCTTTTAACAGCTCTTGATTTTTTTCCCCTTGCTCTGATCTAGTCCTCCTGTGCGTTTAATGGATGTGGTGTTATTGGGTGAGCCTTTGCAGCAACCGACACCTCAACCCAGAACGCTGTAGACATGCTGTGCGCAAAGAATCCCAGAGATGAGCAAGCTTCCCCTTTCACTTCAATGGCGGGATAGCTCCATATGTGCACTCCTTTTTCATGCAGAGAATGTCCTTCCCATTAAAGTGAATGGAAACCTTATTGCACGTGGGGATCTCTCATGCGTGGATCATGTAGAAAGGGTAGAGTGGGATTTCACATGCTGTCCCTGTGCCAGATTGTGCATTGACTTGAATGGATACATAGCACCAATGTGAGTACACAAATGTACATTTCCATGTAAATGGAAACCTGAAAAAGCAGGACTTCCAATTGTATGAAGATACATGTATATAGATGTACAGATGTAAGCAGATCTCTATGGCGACTTTCAACTGAATGCATGGCGGTTGGAATGAGGACAATAGAATCCACCCCACTTTCCATGCATTAATTAGAACATCTGCATAAATCTCAAATTCCCTTTTGTTTCTTAACTACTTTGTTGTCTTCCAGAACTACAATAAAACCCGTGTATGGGTACATCAGCAATTTCTCACATTCATCTTTTGTTATCCTTTCTTCCCCTCCCTCCCTCCCATTCTCTCTCCTCTTCCTTTTGTCTCCCCCTCTCCTGTAGTAGAGCACATTTCAGCAAAATCTAAATGTTTTAATGTCCCGTTCATTTCAGGGGGTGGGGTTTAAGCACTACAGCTCCCTTATTCAGGGCAAATGGGGCTTTGAAAGGGGCTTAACTTTGGCTGAATCGTGTCCTTAGATTGTAAACCCCTTGCAGATAGGTTGCTTTCTTTGGATTGGGTTACTCTGTAAAATGCGATGTACACTGATGTAACTGTAGAAATAATAAAAAATAGGAACACCATCACCAAGAAATGTATATAAACACAAGGCTCCAACAGATCAGGCCATTAGAGTAAAATTTCCTTATTTGTATGAGAACTTCGATGGTATCAAAACAAAATGATCATAGCCCTATTCAGGTGTGTTGTGCCTGAATAGGGTGAAGGAATACATATATGAGGCATGGAACCTTGCATGCTGACCCCACCCCCAAGATGTCAGCAATGTTGAGGACTTAGAGGATGAGAATATCAGTAGTGAGCAGTTCCATCCCTCTTCCATCTTTTCTTGTACCCTATTTTATTTATTTATTGCATTTATTGATAATACATACACTACTTAATGTAATAACATCTCTAAGTGATTGAATAGGGCTTATGTCAAGGTCCTAACCATTTCTGGGTCAGTTGGCGCATTTGAAATTTTGAAAGAGTGTTGTGCCATTAAATGGCTACCATGAGAGTGGTGGGCTTAGGGTGACCAGATAAAATCCAGGTCAGGGCTCATGTAACTTTAATAGTTGTAGAGAAAAGGGAATTTCAGCCAATGTCATTTGTATGCAATTAGTTCCTGGTGAAATTCCCTCTTCATCACAACAGTTAAAGTTGCAGGCACTATACTAGAGTGACCATATACAAAAGAAGGCAGGGCCCCTGCAACTTTAACTGTTGTGATGAAGAGGGAATTTCACCAGGAACTAATTGCATACAAATGACACTGGCTGAAATTCCCTTTTCTCTACAACTGTTAAAGTTACATGAGCCCTGACCTGGATTTTATCTGGTCACCCTAATAATAACCTCAAGGCATAAAATAACAGTAGGGGCAGGGAACCTGGCTGGCATCCAGAGAGGTGCCCATGAGCACCACATGGGAGATCCCAGGCATAGGTAGATTAACTGTAAGACTGTCAGTAGAGTACGCCAGCCCTTTAAATGTCCTTTTAACCACTTTGCCCCATTTTAACCAGTGGCCAATCTCTCATTTGTCACCATTGTGCTATTCTGCAACTTTCAAGTTGCTATTCCCCAACTTGATGCATGACATACTTTATGGATGCCCCTCCCGGGATACACGACTAGCCTCAGTTAAAGCTCGGTTTGTTTTTTCTCCTTCCCCATGGAGTGGACTCCCAACGGAAGTGTCTCTACCTGCTCTGCATTATTACTCATAGGAGAAGAAGTTGCCCTTCCGAAGTATCATCTTCTCTCTGCGGCAGGTATGCTGGTGGGTCAGTGGATGGGTGAGGGGCACCAGGAGGCGGGGAGCTGCTGGGGCAACAGGGTTGGCAAGGGCTGCAGTGGGTCTGAGGTAGGGTGTGGTGGACGGTAGGAGGGAGAGTTGGTGTGTGAGGGGCAGCAGTGGTGGGTGGTTTGGTGAGGCAGGCACCTAGTGGGGGGGATGAATGGAGGGTGAAGCCCATCAGCAGAGCTATGCCAAGGGCCCATTGGGATCTGAGATCACCCTGCAAGATTGAAGAAGGGAAGACCAGACTGGCGCCACCACTGCATAAAGACTAGAGCTGTTCGGAGGGGGGTGGTCATTTTCCTCTCATGGGAAGGACTCTGGCTTAATGATCAGTTTCTCTCTGGGCTGCTCCTTACTCTAGGGGTGCTTTCGCTGTCTGCTACTGCTGTTCCATAGAGCTTGGGAAAATTCTGTTTCTTCTTTTCAAGGGAATTGTAAATAATTAAAGCCATCATAAAGAACAATACACAGAATGAATAGGTTTTCTATATATTTCAAATCCCTAATTAACAAAAACATATCACCAATTCAGATGGAGAATGTCTTCGTCCTGTTTTTTTTTTTTTTCAGTCTCTAGCAATTCGCTTCTCTCTCCTTTCCCATCCCTGGTGAAAGGCCCTTCTGCTCCCTCCAATATATTTCCCTCAACAGCCATGCTTATCTTGCCATCCCAGCAGTATAGTCTGTGGTAGGGGGTCCTGCCTGCTTCTTATGTCATAATGCCTGAGTTCTGGTCTCCATGGAGAGCCAGGAATATAAAGGATGTTTCAGAGTCCTTTACATTCAGTTTAACACCAGGAGCCATTGAGGGAGGACCAAGTTCAGGCCTTGTACCTCAGAAATGGAGGGGAAATCCGCCCAGCCTGAAAAGGAGAAATACAAGGTATGAGGTTACAGAGAACAAATCCTAAATCTTGAGGGATAGGGTGGGGAATATATTTGAGTGAATAAAGACATGCCTGGTGGAATATGGTGTGGAGATGATTGTGCCAAGGAGAGGAAATTGATGCAGATTGTAGAGAATTGTTGAAGAGGGAAATATTTATTCCAGAGGATGAATGGGTGTGAAATGTATTGCGTTACGTCTGGTAATGATGGGAGAGGAAAGATGGGAAGAATTAAAGGTATCTCAATTGGGGGAAGATCCACAGAAACACACAGGCTTTTTCATGTGAAAAGAAAAGAAAAAAAGCTCATAATCAGATACAGATACAAGTCGGAACGAGCTTTGAGATGGAATTTGGAGAACTTTGGAATGTTTGAGTTTTGCTGTTTTACACATTCCGACCATTTCTCCATATCACAGAACCTGGAGGATTGTAGCCTGGCGAAGTGCCACTCCAAGGAGAAGAATCTGTTGAAAAATCCCTAATTCCCTCTACAGGTGTAGATATGCTTGGGGTTTTGTTTGCTTTTCTTTTCTTTTCTGTTATTTTGCTTTTTGATAACCAAAAGGACCAAGATGCCTATAGCTCCTGTCCCAAGGTCATGATTTGGCAGGCAGACAAGATTGTGTTTGCCTATAAATTTCAATATCTTTTTTAAAAAATGTTTTTATTGGTTTTATAATATATACATTTCAATATCATAGGAACACTGGACACTGCCTTACACTGAGTCAGACCATTGGTCCATTTAGCCCAGCATTTTCGACTCTGACTGGCAGCAATGGCGCTCCAGGGTTTCAGGAGGGAATTTCTTTCCCTACCTGGAGAAGCCAGGGATCGAACCTGGGACCTTCTACATGCAAAGTATGTGGTCTATCTCACATAGCTATGGCCCCTCTCCTATATCAATACAATAACAATGCATACTCAGTTCTTTTTAACCACAGGCCTCCTGGATGGGCAAACAGCAATATTTTCTATTCATAGAGCAGATTTCATTTATCTGTATAAGCAAAAAGAAAAAGAAGACAAAAGAAAAGAGATACCCAGCAGGCTGTATCTCTTGGTGAGAAGTACATGGCAAAATTGTGACCCCTGTCAAGCAATGGCTCTCTGACAGGAGAGAAATACGGTTAGCTTGGAATTGCATTTCACATTTCAGTTCTTTATGGATGTCACTCTGCTGAGAAAACCTGGTCCTTCCAGAGCATGCCCCAACAGGCTCCTCATCTCTTTGCCTTTTGTCTCTCTATATGTCTCTCCATGAATATTGAACCCCAAAAGACTCAGGGCGGGAGCCTCTTCCCTAAAGTAAGGCCAGCCGCCAACCCCTCTGTGCCTACTGTCATGTGCCCATCTTGAAGTTAGTACTGAGCACTTAATCATCTTTGCTACAGAAGTTTAAATGTATGTATGTGTCTGTATTCTGTCAATCCCCTTACTTGTGAAACATGGCAGGACGGGCTCTGCTCCACTTCCCAGCCTAGAAGATCAACTCTGGGACTGCAGCAGAGCCCTTTCCAGGGTAGAATGAGCTGCTGCATGTGTCTGCCAATGCAGATATATTGTAGGTAATGTCAGTGGAGACTGATGGCTCTGATTTTGGGGCCGGGGGGCTGTGAATTCATTCTGAGTTTTAGTTAGAAACAGCCAGAACTCTAAAGGAGATATCTAAAGTGCTTAACTTCTTTTGCAGGATAGAGTTGAGCAACTTGGATAGCTCCTTTAGAGTTCTGGCAGGTTCTGACTGAAACCCAGAATAGATTCGCAGCCCCACCAATATCAGAGCCACCAGCCTCCACTGGGTATTGTGCTGTTCGGAGAAAATTAGGGATGTGCACTGGATCGGACCCGATCCACGATCCGAGTCCGGTCCAGTGGGAAATCGGATAAATTATCTGATTTCCGATCCCGCAGCTGGATCGGCCGATCCAATCCGAACCGGTCCGAAAAGGCTCCGAACCGGTTCGGCGGATCGGCGGATCGGCGGGCGCCCACTGGCGCCCACCGCCGCTTCCATTGGCGGGCGCCAGCGGGCGCCCGCCGATGAAAGTGGACAGCGGGGGGGGGAGGAGGGGGGCGCTTACCTTCTCGGCCCGTCCGCTCCCATCCGGCACTAGCAGCTACTACCAGCGGGCTCCGCGGCCTGCTCCAGGGTGGCGCGCCGGGTGATGTCATCACCCGGCGCGCTACTCTAGAGCAGGCCACGGAGCCCGCTGGTAGTAGCCGCCGGCACCGGACGGGAGCGGACGGGCCGAGAAGGTAAGCAGGGGGTGCGTGGAGGGGAGGAGGGGGCACGCGGAGGGGGGGAGGGGGGCCCTTACCTTCCCGGCCCGGCCGCTCCCGTCCGGCGCCGGCGACTACTACTACCAGCAGGCTCCGCGGCCTGCTCTAGGGTGGCGCGCCGGGTGATGTCATCACCCGGCACGCTACTCTAGAGCAGGCCGCGGAGCCTGCTGGTAGTAGCCGCCGGCCCCAGACGGGAGCGGACGGGCCGAGAAGGTAAGCAGGGGGTGCGTGGAGGGGAGGAGGGGGCGCGCGGAGGGGGGGAGGGGGGCCCTTACCTTCCCGGCCCGGCCGCTCCCGTCCGGCGCCGGCGACTACTACCAGCAGGCTCCGCGGCCTACTCCAGGGTGGCGCGCCGGGTGATGTCATCACCCGGCGCGCTACTCGAGAGTAGGCCGCGGAGCCCGCTGGTAGTAGCCACCGGCCCCGGACGGGAGCGGACGGGCCGAGAAGGTAAGCAGTGGCGGGGAAGGGGGCTTACCCCCCCCGGAGCCGTCCGCTTCTATCCGCTGGCGCCCGCGGGCGCCAGCGGATGGAAGCGGACGGCCCCAGGGGGGGTAGGGAGCGCGGGGGAGGGGGCTTACCTGCCGGGGCCATCCACAGCGGATGGCCCCGGGGGGGGAGGGAGTTAGGCCCCCCCTCACCCACCCGCCGCCATTTTTTCCTCATAGACTTGCATCGCAATGCAAGTCTATGGGGAAAAAAATGGCGGCCGATCCAAAAATTTACGATTTTTGGGTCGGGATCGGACTCGATCCGGTCCGGGGGGCCTCCGATTTTGTCCGAACCGGTCCGTGACAAAATTGGAGGTCCCGATCCGGGTCCCGATCCTATCCAGGGGGTCCGTGCACACCCCTAGAGAAAATCTAAGCCTTTGCGGCATAGAAGAGCTACCCCTTTTTCTGGCTGGCTGTCAGTTCACAGTTTTACTTCCTCCCTGGGAGATGCAGCTGTGGAGGAGACTAAGCTCTACATAAAGTATTTAACCCTATAATCGGGGGGCAGGACAATTGACAGGGGAAAGGAGGTGCTCCCTGGGCAATAATATGGACTTTTGTTTTTTGGTTTGGTTGCTATTGTCAAATTTCTTTTGTATATGGAAGAAAAACCCAAATGAAAATACACTTTGGGTTGGATCCAGATTTACACAGGATCAACTATGCTCCCTCCCATCGCAACCCCTCCACTCGCCAGAAAATGCTACACAACATGTCAGGAGACCCTGCTGAATGGGATGAGCTGTGGGGTTGCAAGTGGAGTCCTTCTCACTCATGGTTCCTTTCTCTTGCGGAAGGCAGATCCTGAATCCAAGATTCTGTAATTTCTGACTGATTTTGTGTTCAGCATAACTGCACAGCGTCCATCTCATGGTCACCTTACAACAGCTTTTGGTGGGTACAGCTGTTTATAAGCAAGTATCTGGCATTATTGAACTTGTCACCGTGTGTATTTGCTTTACGATTTATTCTTAAATTTTGTAAACTGCTTTGAATACTGAGATTGCAAGATGTCAATGTATCTCATATCAAAGAGAGAGAAAGAGAGAGAGAGAGAGAGAGAGAGAGAGACCCATAATAAATAAAAGCATGGCAAAATGTTTTTCCTATTCCACTACAATCATGACAGGCCACCTTTCCAACCTTGAGAACTCATAATTTCGTATCTATGTACTTGCAGTGGCTGAAAGGGCACATATCAATAAACGGGAAGGACGGGTGTAAGATGAGCATTTTCTTTTGATTTACTCTGCACTCATATCCTTTCAAGTTCCACTTTATTTGTTGTGTTGTCCTTGCGATACACTCTCCAAAAGATCCACTCAAAATGGGGGTGATAGGACATATACACTTTTCTCAATTTCAGTATCAAATGATTGTCCTCCAACAGGTTGTGTCACAATTAGAGTCGTACACAATTGGCCTCTCAAAACTCTCCACCCTATTTGTGGGTAGAGAAATAGGGGGGGGGAGGGGAATTTCACTGAATTTCTCCAGGCGGAGGAGAAATTCTCCAACAATTTCTCACAGGTAGCTATCACAATTGGCAAGCTTCTTTCTCCCCCCCCCCCCCCCACACCACTCACACCTGAGGTTTTGTTTTGTTGTTTCAACAGTGACAACAGCATCAACTGTGTTGGCAGCCTGGCCCCCATTTTGCATCCTCCACCATGCCCCATATACCTAGCATCATTCCAGGGAATTGGGTTGGGTTGGGTGGGGGGAATGCAGCCATCACATAAAAATATCAGTGAAGAAAATATGGGGAGGGGGAATTCTGAAAAGTGTGGAGAAAAGAAAGATCTCAGGAATGTGCTGAACATTTTCTTTAACGATGAAGGGGGCTTCCATTTTCCTGCCTCATTCTCAGGGTGTTTTATAATTTATTTTGATTGTGTGTTGGTAGTGTTTTTGACCTTAACTAATCACTGTGGAGTGGCTGAGGTGTCTATATTTTTTCTTTCTACTACACATCTTACCATTGCTCGCTCTACAGTCGTCCAGGCTGCCGGCACTTCCTGATCTGAAAAGGCCCTGTGGGAAGAATGAATTCATGATGTCTTCCCCTGGGTGGGAAGTGCAGGAAGCTAAGGAGGCTACAAGCTGTCAGATGACTGTACGATGAAAGACTGGACACTCACAGACACTCCTCAGCCATCTCATAAGTAAGGTAAGCACAAAAACCCTGAGCCCAACCCATGAGAATTTATCCGAAAGCAAATTATTTTCTGTCAAAACGAATGAGAATGGTCGAAATTTTCATGAAGGAAATTTTCGGCACTGCGTTAGTCACCATGATAGCAATTGATGTAAAAGGTAGTCATGAAGTCATCGACAATTCATGAAGCCCCAGATCCCCTTCAAACACATGGACAGTGGCTTTCCACTGGCGAGGCATTGGAGGATGGCAATCGCTGCAGCAGAAGTTGAACAGGGACTTGAGGAGACTCCTGAACGACTTTGCTGCACTTCTTTTTACTTCTTTTGAATGTTTCTCCTGAACAGCAACTGCTACATTCACGTCAAGTTCGGCTTTTAGGAAAACGTCACCAAAACTTAAGCATGTGTGAGTGGATACTACTTACAACTCCATGAAACTTCACTAGCTTTTGCAAAAGCAAACCAGAACAAACAAAAAACCTGGGCCCCTCAAAACTGCTCTCATATTCTGATGGTTGAGGAACCTCCACATTTGCTATGAAATGTCACTTCTGGTGTAATTTTGTAGCAGAGGATAATAAGAGGGCTGTAGCTTAGTGACATGTTTGTTTTCTGTGCAGCAGAGGGTTCCACGTTCAATCCCTCAGAAAGGTACCTTGGGTGATGGTATAGCTGGGGAAGTCTCCCACCTGATACTAGGCCGACAGCCCTTGTGTCTGCTCAGGATTAGATGGTTGCGTATTCTCCTAAGAGCCAGTCGTAGCACAAGCATAAAAAAATGATGAGTCTGTACAAGAATGTGAATCTGAACTCCTCCATGTCTGCCAGGCTCTGGAAGGGGAAAAAGGAGCTATGCAGCGGATGTTTTATGAATAGGTAAGCAGATGCATATTTTGCCCTGGGGTGTGGTCTTAGAAAATGCTGAAGGTGAAGCTGCAGATTATACATCTTTTATGATGTCTTCAGAGAAAAACTGCATGCTTTTATAAATCTGCCAATATTCTGAGCTTCTCCTCAAAGAAATGTGTGCGCTACGAAGGGACTCTTTCAAGACATAGTAAGATATAAATGATTTGATATTCCACTCTCTCATTTAATGCTGCCATCCTGAATGTAAATCACATTTGTAAATCGTCCACTCGTGTAGACATACCTTCTTAGTACAGTGTTTACAACTGGGATGCCAATGCAGATAGTACTGAGCACTACAGGAAATATGGCTTGGTCGTAAGTCTTAGCTGGCCTGTGTCACATTATCCCTCGCAGGGCCCAATTCAAAAGTCCTGAGTCAGAATGAGACCAGGCTTTGTGAATGGGGGAGTTTAGATTTAGAGCTCCCTTGAGTCAATGGGTTCTTTGGATCTCAGGGCGGACTCCACAGTATCAGCTGTGACGGAGGAAAGCACTGTATGATAGGGTGACCAGATAAAATCCAGGTCAGGGCTCGTGTAACTTTAACAGTTGTGGAGCAAAGGGAATTTCAGCCAGTGTCATTTGTATGCAATTAGTTCCTGGTGAAATTCCCTCTTCATCACAACTGTTAAAGTTGCAGGGGCCCTGCCTTCTTTTGTATATGGTCACTCTAGTATTGTGCATGCACCTTTAACTGTTGTGATGAAGAGGGAATTTCACCAGGAACTAATTGCATACAAATGACACCGGCTGAAATTCCCTTTTCTCTACAACTGTTAAAGTTACATGAGCCCTGACCTGGATTTTATCTGCTCAGCCTACTGTATGACTGGGTACCTGCTGGGACTAAGAACAGGTGGCCCACCATGAGAGTTGTGGAGGCCCATTCTCAGGTGGAATCCACTCCCCTATGCCCACAACGAGTGTGTGCCCAGTCTGCAATGGCCACTTCTACTCTTCGGACCTTGGCAATGTTATCTGCTTTTACATTCCCAGGGGGCTTGTACTAGAATGGGCCTCCACAAGAGGTATGTGTCTCTGGACAGCAGCCCTAGAAGAAGCTCCCGTCTTAGAACCTGCTGAGTTCTAGGTGCCAACAATGCATCTATCGCCCCAACCCTTGGTTCACAGCACCACCACTAAAAATCATCCCCTGGACTTCAGGATCAGACCCTGAGTGGAAGAAGGAAACATTTGAAATTCAAACTAAATCACTTGCCTTTCAGAAAGGTGTTTTCCCATTGCTCACACTGCTTCTGATTAGAAAAGCATTCCACTTGAGGGTGACCAGCGTTACCCCCACAAATGCATCAGGAACAGGTGGAGCTATGATAACACCCTTTAGTTCCTGCCTGGATTGAGAGATTGCAACTCCTCTTTTGATCAGCTCTTTAGCTAGAACTTGAGGCCAGAGGTTTATGTATTAAAATCCACCTTTCAGAGTGCACAGCTTTCACAAGTTGGTTTATACTTTGCTGGACTCAGTAGCCACCAAATGCAAACTTTAAGTTGGAGTTCTGGTGAGAATGGGACACACTGCAAAGAAGGGAAAAGGTCATACCAAAGGTGTAGCACACATACTCGGGGTAGGGGCATCTCCAGGTGAGAGAGGCCTGGCTGAATTCCTGCAGGTCTCCGGCCACTCTGTATATACCACAGATGGTCAACCTGTAGCCCTAAGGCTAGATGTGGCTCTTGTTCTAATTACATGTGGCCCTCAGCTTCATTATGGGCTCCATCACACCTATTTTTTCCCTCTGGTTTGCCTCCACATTTTTTACCCCCATTTCATAAGCATGTCAAGGGCTCCATCACACACAGTCAGTTTCACATGGGTTTTTGCTTGTTTGCTCTTCCACTCCACTCCACACCTCCCCTCCTCCAGTTCATTGGTTGTGGTGCTCTGATGGGCGTGGGCTTCCCCCCCCCCCCAGCTCTGGTTTTGTTATCTAGCGATTTAAGGTTTCATCTAAACTCTGTTTCTGCAGGTAATGTGGGGGGGAGGGGGGGTTGGAGCACTAAAAAGTCCATTCAACTGACTTAAGCACAACTCTGTACAATGACGTACTGGAGGAGGAGAACCGCACCACCCTCCCCTTTCATCAGCAAGACTCCATTAGCACATGCCCCCAACAAGGAAAAAGTGAAAGGGGAAAATAATCCAGACTTTCTCCACACCAAAACAAAACAAAACAGGGAGGAAGGGGCGAGATGAGTGTAGGACAGAGACAACGTCATGTGAGTACCGCCCTGCAAAACCACATACCAGGCATGGCGAGTGTGAGATAAATCATTGGTGTGATGGAGCTCTATGGCTCTCTGGGAGTGATAACTTCAGGTCTCTGGCAAGAATGGTTGATCCCTCTCCTGGGTGTGGAGGGAGAGAATTGGGTGCTAGAAAGGGAGAAAGTGGGTGGCCTTGCTCACTTTTGGCTCTGGCTGCACTCACAGCCAGCATGAGGCCCCCAACGGATTAATTATCCATGAGGAAATGTGATCTTTGATGGAGAAAAAAGGGTACCCCACTTTCATGAAGACAATGCTGAACTAAAACAGGATGGTGAAAATTGAATTGCACCTATGTGTCCCAAGAAACACTTGGACAATATTTGCAGATGTATGATGTGCTTCTAATAGAAGTTAGACACATACCACTTTTGGCTTCAGACATGCGTTCCTGCAATCCCTAGTGTGGCCCTGAATTTGCATCTTCTGGGAAAGTTCATACTTCCTTAGAAGACTGGACTTGCTTGCTCAATTTTTATATTTTCTTGGTGGATTTCTATCAAGATGAATTCCAGCTTTCAGAATTTACTGTCCCTTTGTTGCTGAGCTATATTTAAGTCCTTTTGACCCAAGAGGAAGGTAAACCTTTTGCGTAGCAGATTCTGTGCCATCAAATTCAGACACTCGGCAATATTATTGAATCTCTTTGTCACTTCAGAAGATGCCATTATGTTCTGCATAAACAGTTGGAACTCCCTGGCTCAAATACTGTTAAAGGAGCCAAGTCAAATGGGCGAAAGAGAGCAAAGTGTATCTCAAGAAGTTGTCAGTGCAATCGTTATATAGAAGTCCTAATAAAATTCTGTTTATTCCCTAAGTAATGATTAAATCTAATACGGTTCTTGGCTGCTCCTCATAAAAATGCTGTTATATTTATTGAAAGAAACACTTACAAATAGGCTGCTGGTTGATGCCCTCAATTATTATTCTTTAGTGTACTTTTATATTCTTACACACTGTAAATCCACATTCTTGTACTAAGGATCATCAAGCCCAGTAGGACTCAGATGTCAACAAATATTTATTTGCTTAGATGAATTTAGGCCTTCCATGAGTATCTGTAAGAATGTCTTATGTGGTGGTGGGCGGGAGCAAGCAGGCAAAGTTCCACAGTGATGTGTGATTGTAATTCACACACATAGCATGCACTGCTACAACTCAGTACTGCATTCTCCTTGGGTGCTTTGATGCTTAGACAGTGGCTCAATTCGGACGACACATTAGCCAATGATGGGGTAATAATCATCTAGGGTTTACTCCCCACACAACATGGTAATAAATAATCAACTGTGGTGTGGATTAGGATCAGCGCTGAGTTGACTATGGCAGCACTCAGACGACACGATAGTCAAAACAACTGACGATTGTTTCCCCCACACCAGTTGTTTATTGTGTTGTCCAAATTCAGCCAGTGTTTACGCCTTTAATCTTGCATAAATGGGGCCTTTACGGACACCATTCATGCAACTTTGGAGATATGCAATTTCCAGAGCTGCTATTGTTGTGTAAAATGGAAGCTCTGGATGAGGACGTGCAAGCCAGTGGCTTCATTGGGTGCTCGCCGGGCTGCGAATAAGCTCACACGGCACCCTGAGTGGGTCCAGATAGCAGGGAATTGATGAACATCAATCAGGCAGAGTTGGATGCGGTTGAGTCAATCCAGTACTAGGATTGGGGAGAGTGAGCAAAACCATCTGGAGAATCCCAGAGGGCCAGATTGGGACCAGGTAGGACAGATTTGGCCCAAGGGCCTAAGGTTCTGCACTCCTGGTTTAAGGGAACCCCCTCCCCCTGATCATTCAAACCAGAAGTGGTCATTCTTCAGAAGCATCTCTATATTTCTTTATTAAGGTGAAATCCTATGGTTGTTGAGACAGTAGGGGAATGCTAGGAGTTGCAGAACTTTTTCCTGTTTAAATATGAATAGGATTGCACCCTAAAAGGTATAAAGAAGTAAATGATCATTTGTAAAATGTACTGACCTGTTGGTATTGTTGCTGTTTTTGGTACATCTATCATGAATACATCCTTTGATCTTTGCTATTTTATTTATTTATTTACAATATTTATATACCACTCCTCATTCCAAATTTTGGAGTGGTGGACAAAATAAAATAAGAATAAAAACAGAAAAAAAACTCATTAAAAGTACATTTTGCTGTTTTTCTCGCTTCTTTCTGCTGGGAAATCTGTCTACTTCCCCAGTGAAACAAAATGACACCCCATCTTTTTTTTAGTAAAAGAAATATCTTGCATTAAAACAAAATTGCTAAATGGATCTCAGCTCCCTTGAATCAGTTCCTGCTCCCACTTCATTACTTAAAGTGAGAGAGAGTGCAAATAAGTCATGGTTGGTATTGCAGCTGAGCCAAGCAAATGATGCTCCTCAAAAACTCCTCAGCTGTGGCGATGAATAGCTAAGACAAACAGAGAATATATAGGTACTGCAGCAACTCTCTGTAACTGCACTATTATAAAAACACAGTAACTTGTAGTTCACTCCAGGTAGTAATCAGCTTGGGAAAAACTGCCATATAATCTCATGGGTAGGGGGTTATGTGTAGATTTTTCTGAGGAACTGAGGGGGAAATAAGAAGGGGGGAAACTAATCTGAGTTATAATGCCTTTGCCAATGCATTAGATTGGTTGGTTGCTTCTCAGCCTGAGGGGAGCTTGCTTGACTATTCTCTAGCAAGTCTTTCTTAGACCAGCAACTGTGATCCTCAATTATTTCATTTTTTATTAGTCATCCCCCTGGGGTAGGCAACCATGGATAAATAAATAAATAAATAAATACTGCAGCAAAATGAAGCCCTCATACGTTATAGAACATCTTATTTATTACTTGAAGCAAAATAGGAGGTAATGAAAAAAAATGGAACTTGTGATATTCTTTTTAGCAATTCAGAGGCAGAATAAAGTGTGGTGTTTTCTCACCAAAACAAACAAACAAAAATACTACAACTACTAATGCTACACACACACCAAATTACTGTAAGTTTTGGGTGACCTAAGCCAAAAGTTTTCTACTAATCTGGGGAGAATTCACCTCCCTTAGAAATGGTTATCAATCGACAGCTTTTGAAGGCAGTCCTTGGTTCTAGTAAAAATGACTCTCCCAGACACAAGAGGCTGTTAATATGATGTATCTACTTTCAGTTCCATTGCAGAATTGAGATCCAACCACTACACAAAGAGAATTTCCTTTCATGCTTTTCCACTACATAACCTCTAGGTGGCAATATGGTACACAAGTGGAATTGTACAAGAACAATTGTACTAGTGGGGAGAAGTGTTTTCTTTCACTTTTATAATTAAATGCTGCACTTTCCCTGCTCTAAAAAGAAGAAAAATAAATAAATAAATAAAACCAAAAGAGTTCTTTAGACATAGGAGTGAACCTGGAAGGTCATGATGTTGTCTAAAGAACCTGTAAACAGCACTGTGTAGGAACGAGCACACAATAAATGCTTTATATACAAAAGCTCACAGGGGGAGGAGCACCCTGAAATGTAGATAGACTTCTGCTCTTGTTCATCCAGCCAATGCTGATGAAGATGGAGATGTAAGCAGCTGTCTCTCTCAAGCACCCAGGTTTAGATGTTCTACTGAGCCTATGCCCTCAAGACAACAGGAATTGGGAGGGCATCGTTGGAAAACATCCCCTCCAATACATGCATACACACTTGTTATATTTATTAATTGTTTAATGACATATATTTATTTCTAACCCACCTTTCCTTATAAAGGTTCAAGGTGGCTCATGGCCAAAACACATAAAATAGAGCAAAACCAGTAATCAGAAACAGAACAGCAGACCAAGTGATACAACACTTAGAATAGACACATTAAGATCAATGGGACTTAAATTACGTCTACCTAAGTATGTCAGCCTGGATTCAACCTAATATATTTCCTAGGTGCAGAGAATTACATTTTGCTTAAAAAAAAAAAAAAGATAGATACCTTATGCATAGAATAATATTGGACATTACATAATCTCCTTATGGCTTGGACAAAAGGTTCACCTTCTCATGAATCCAATATACTCTGCTTGTTTGGAAGGTGGTCAGTCAGTCTAACCTATCTCATATGGACGTTTCTTCATTCATCTGTCCACAAATTAGGCAACAGATGATCCATAAATTGCAAGATTGCCCAAGGCAATCCAATACAGATTTATGTATGACTCCACATGCAGTAAACAAGCAGAGCTATTTAGATATTTATTTTATGTCCTACTCTGCTTCCAAGGCACTCAAGGTGGGATAAAGGGGATTTCCTATCTTTCCATCCTTACAAGAATCCAATGAGGCAGGTTACACTGAAAGATAGTGGTGACTTATCTGACAGATAGACAGAAACAGCCCCTATATCACTTTCACATGTGTTCATCTATAAATCCCTTCTGTCCCATTTCCACATTAATAGGGGGGCGGTGGAATTATCCTCACAAAAGTTTGAATTTTAACTCATATGTAAATATTTATCTCAAAATACTCATTTCTAAACATGTTTTGATACATTCTTTGGGCTTTTCTAGACAAAGTTGTTAATCAGCTATATCTACTTTCATTTTCAGCACAGAAGTCGGATCTGAGCACTACACAAAGGCTGAATTCGGATGACACGTTTAACAACTGTGGGTTGTTGAAGCAACAACCCATTGAGTTGTTAAATGTGTCGTCTGAATGTAGCCACACAATGGAGCAACAACCCACAGTTGGTAAAGTAGCAACATCCAACAACCGAGATGAACAACTCATTTGCAAGTTGTTGGGGGATTTGTCAATTAACAAACATGTCATCTGAATTGGGGCGTTGTTGAAGCGACGATCGTGAGTTGTTGAGAACGGAAGATCAGAGAGCAGAGCGGCAAGAGAGGCAGAAAGCGGGCGGCCGCTCAAGCATGCTCGCAACAGAGCCTCGGCTTCGCCACCATAGCAACCAGGATGCCCGCCTCCCCCACCAAGCAGCCAGCATGGAGCTCAACAAGGAGCCTGCTCCTGCTAGCACTCACGCAGGGTGCCCAGTCAGCCACCCAAACGAACAGCGAAGTGCACCAGGAGGGAGCCATAGCCAAGGGGGGGAGGGGGAGACAGAAGAAGCAACACCTCCAGGTGCCCAGGAATAAGAAGCACCCCCCAACTCCAACAGGGAGAACAGTAACCCACCCGTAGCATACCCCCACCGCAACGCCACCTCCACCCTCGCTTTTCTGAGAAGCATGAGGAACGGGGAAGCGGCGGCCAGGGAGCCCGCCCCCCCATTCGCTTAAGATGATCGGACAGCGAGCAACAGCCACGTACATCCCCAAGACGCACGACACGGCAAGGCAAAGGGTGCCCGTGGGCAACAGCCAGCCACCTGCAGATGTTGTGGAAAACAGGCAGAGGTATGCACAACAATCCCAAGGACACGAAGTAGCCCTGGCCAGCAACGACAACAACGCCTACACATGGGGCACATTCAGAGGAAGCACAACAGCCCTCCAGCACCCACCATCATACAAACACACGGGACAGGGAAAAGCAGCCCAGGGCATACATCACCATCACCAAGGAAACACATATCTGCTGGCAACATGGAGCCAGAGGGAGAAGGAGGCTGGGACGACCTGGCCGAGGACACCAGCTCACAAACCCCAGGAGAAGGGAGCAGCCAAGACCCCACGGAAAAACATAGACCGAAGCAATGGTCCCACGCAGAGACCGGCCAATTCATAGAGCTCTGGAGGAGCCCGGAAGCTAGGAGGATCATGGCCACTGCCAAACACGATCAGCTCTACCCATGGCTCGCCAAGCAGATGCGGGAACGGGAACATGACCGCAGTGGCAAGCAATGCAAGGACAAGCTGCATGGACTGAAGAGGAAGTCCAAGGAGACCGTCGCCCACAATAAAAGGACCAGCGTCCAGCCACACACCATGGCCTTCTACGACAAACTGTCACGCCTGCTGTTGGAGCGCTATGACATCGTCCCGGGACACATGGCAGGCAGCGGGGTCGCCACCAATGAGCCACCGTGCACACGCCAACGAGCACGGATGGACCAAGAGGCGCAACGGGAGGAGGGACCTGCCGCATGGAAACCAGAGCTGCCGCCACGGAAGGATGCCCCACGCCCAACACCCCCCCAAGAAGGCTTCAGCGGCAGCCCCAATCCCCCCAAAAAGGTTTCGGCGGCAGCCCCCCCCCCCGTCCCCTGACTAACTTATAGAGGTGTGTCTGTATGCACAACAGGCACAGGGCAGACCGGCTGCAGGTGGTGAGGGAGTTGGTCACGGTCATGGAGACAACAGGAGAACGCATCCACGGCCTATTCAAACGCATGGCGGCCGAGGAGGAGGCCAGGCACACCAAGGAGCACATCCTCACCGTGTGGGCTACGCGCACAGCCAGTCAAGCCATGGAAGAGTGTGCCCAAGCCATACGGGAGGCGGGGAGGGATGTGCGTATAGGTCTAGAGTGCCATGTCACCGGGATGACTGAGGCCATGTCGGCCACCGATGCCATCATCGACCGAGGAATGCAGGAGCGCACAGCAGCCATCTACCGCCAGACCGAGGTGCTCAGGGAGCTCGCCCAATCATTCTGGGGTGCCTACCATGGGCCCCCGCAGCCCGCACCCTACATGGGGCCGTACGGATACATGGCACCGCCACACCAACAGCAGTACTTGCCCCCACCAATGGCCGCAGCGTACCGGGCCCCAGGTTCAGAGTCAGCAGCAGCAGGTGCCTCAGGGAAGGCAGGGGGGCGGCCGGAGGGCAGGAGCAGCGGAGCATAGACGGCTGGCCAAAGAGGGGCCGCGACATCCCACCTGACTCCAACGAAGAGGGAGATGAGGAGGGGGAGGAGGCAGAGGAGGAGGAGGGGGGCGGAAAGACCCTTCCAGGACAACATGGCCTAAGCCACGGTCATCCTACAGGTCCCTAGACACATCTGCCATGGGACCATAGGGGAATGCAGTTGTAGGTTCGCCCCCACCCCTATACGCGATAAGGCCCCTTTAGATTCCCATCCCTCTGGCTGGCGCCTCCTTCGGCCCAGTCTAGGCGCTCAAGGCTATGTCCATCAGCATCCTTATGCAACATTGTTGCACATGCTGAATGTCTCTCGTTCCTGGCCCTATCTCCCCCCATTGCAGCCAGATCCAGTCAAGATGGCAGCACCCTACAGGTCCCATGGGCACCGAGCAGGGTGCATTGTCCAACGCCAAAGGGCCCTTCAGCGTGGAGGTTAGTTACAGGGCTGTTGGGCGGGATGCATTGGTGTTGCTGTGGCCTCCGTGTCACTGATGACAGTCCCCCCCTCCTCTCCCCCCTTCTGTTCTCGTCTCCCAGGGAAATTGCACTCCCTCCGCCGAGCCATCCACAGAAGGCGGTGGTCCCAAAAGGCACGGTGTCTCCACCCTCTGGAGGTGGCCCTGGGAGAAGTCATACGTTGCATACGACGTTTGGAACGAAGCGTCCGGCGTCGCTGCCATTCGATCAACGGCCAGCAGTAGGCCTTTCCGCCGGCATGGAGGCGCATGCCCATCCCCCCTAGTTGTGGAGTACACTTGGCCTGCTGTGCCGATCCCCCCTCGCGCTCCCCACTCTGGCCGTTTCCTCTCACTCCCCTCTCTCGCAGGTGCCCTTCAGCCTAAACAGATCCTCCTGCCCTCCCATTCCCACGCTACTGTGGTTGGCAGTCCCATGCTCCCAGCCTTGCTCCACCTCCCACCGCCCTCCTGCTCCATCACGCCCACGCTCCTCCCGTCCTGCCCGCCCCCCCCCCCAGCCCACCCGGCATTAGCGACTATGTCCCGGAGGGAGCTCGCAACGGCCTGCTTGCAAGGAGTGATCCAGGCGGCTATGCACAACCACGGTGATGCCGATGAGGAGGAACTATTCCGTGCCCGGCTGAGGTGACTGAGTGGAGCCATGCCCGCGAAGCCAGTGTTCGGAATGGAGTCCTTCTGCTGGCCCCTTGGGGAGCAACGGAGGCCGTGCCTTGTCTCCAGGCCACCATCCTGCCCCTGGTTCGTCCCCGTGGGGCGCCCACGATGATTGTGGAGAAGCTGGCCAAAGGCACGGCCGAAGTAGCCCTCCACCGCGCTCCCCCCTCTCAATGTCGGCCGAGCTTCTCGCTGAGCGTGAGACCGTCCGTTGCTGGGTGCTACCCCGGACAGATGCCGTGTGGAATGAGATGCAGGACTCGGAGGACTGGGATGACGAGTGCTTCTGTGGGAGCTTCCGCATGTCCCATGTGACTTTCGAGGTGTTGGTGGCTGAGGTGACACCTGTCCTGCAGCAGGAGTGTACAAATATGCGCAGAAGTATTCCAGTGTCCCGTCGGCTCGGCCTGACGCTGTACAAGCTGGCATTCAACGTGGGCTACTTGCCGCTGTCGACCATCTTCGGAGTGGGCATGTCCACTGCGTGCAAGATCTTCCGTGAGACGGTGAGCATCCTGAACGAGCTATACCTGGCCGACGTCGTCCGGGTGGGGGATGAGAAGGAGAACATGTGTGGCTTCCATGCCCTGGGCTTCCTGCGGGCAGTGGGGGCGATGGACTCTACCCACGTGCGCATCCTGGCCCCCCCCACCCGTGGCGAGGAATACTATAACCGCAAGCATTTCTTCAGCATGGTTCTTCAGGCGGTGGTGGATGCCAAGGGCTTCTTCCTTGCCGTCTATGCAGGCATGTCTGGGCGGAGCCACGACACAGCTGTCTTCTGGAACTCCCCCCTGGCTGCCAAGCTGACATTGGGGTGCTTCCTGAAGTCTGGCCCTGCTTCCGTGTGTGGACATGCGGTGGGTCCGCTCCTCCTGGCCGACCAGGCGTTCGCCCTGCAGCCGTGGCTGATGGCCCCGTACTGCTACCCCCGCACCAACGTCCAGCATAAATACAACTACTACCATTCCCGTGCCCGCCTGCCCATGGAGCGTGCCTTTGGGCGCCTGAAGGAGCGCTGGCGCTTCCTGTTTAGCTTACTGGACTTGCAGACCGACATCATTCTGGATGTGATGGTGTGCTGCTGCATCCTGCACAACATCTGCGAGTCCCGTGGGGACGTGCTACTGGCCGAGCACCCCGACCTCCCTCGGGCGAGCGAGGACGCCGACGCCATCCCTGTGGACGGACGGGACATTGAGCCATTGCCAGGGCCCGAGAATCCCGTTGGAGAGCGTCGTGCCCGTGCAGAGGCGTCCTGGGTGCGTGAACGCATCAGTGTCTGGATCTGGCTGCGCTACCCCACCCCCTGTGAGCGTCAGCTGTGGAGTTCCTTCTGTGGACTAGCATCTCTCCTTGGCATGCCGCCCCTCTCCACCTCCTCCCCTTGGTACGTTCCATGCTAGGCTCCCTGGGGGTGTGGCCTTGGCCGTCCCCTCTTCACCGCTGTGCCTTCCAGCCGCCTCCTCCCTTCCCGGGGGCGCCTGTCCTTCCCGTAGGCTCTGCCCTGGCTTAGTGGTGCCCATGTGCCTTATTGCCCATGTCTGAGCTCCCTGCTGAATAAAGTTTTCTACACCATCCCACTCTTGCTCCCTTTTCTGTGTGTGCGGGTGGCTGCTCTGGGAGGGAGGTGTGAGGGGGCCGGGGGCTGAGGGCTGGGGGCTGGTGGAGGTGGGTGGCCCTCGCGGCTGCCAGGTCTCCCGTATAGGGTGGGCAGGGGTGGCTCCCTGGGGCGGGGGTGCCAACGTTTGGGGTGCAATGCTGGATGCGACTGTTGTCTTGGTGCTGCCGTTCCCCTGGCTGCCTCTTTGCCCGAGGCTGCTAGGTTCCACCCACTGACTGAGGTGGCCAATGGGGCTTGGGAGGTGTGTCCTGCATCAGCTGTCCGTCAGAGCCGAGTAGGCAATTTGCAACCGGGGTGGTAGCCGCTTCCTTGCAGCGCCTGCTGTAGCGTGTTGTCTGTAGATCACCACCTTTTTCAACAACCGTCAGTAGGTAAGTCAACAACCGGTGCTCAGCGTGTCATCCGAATTCAGCCACTGTGTTTCTTTTCCTACTTTTCCACTATATAGCCTCTAGGTGGCACTGTAGTATAGCAGAATAGTGCAAATACATACATGGAAAAACATTTTCTTTCGCTGCACTAAAAAAAAAAAAAAACTTGCTGAAAGTGCTGATTAATAGGAGAACCAAAATTTTAGGATCACTGGAAAAGCTATTTGAGTTGAGAACTACATTGGGACATTGGCAAAGCACATAAGCCTAAGTGCCCATATGCACTTTACTCTGGGAGGTGCAGATCAGGTCCACTCGTATTGGAATTCATAGAGATCTAATTCTTTAAGCATATGCGACCTGAATGTTTGGCATCTTTGGACTGCTCTCCATCCACATTCCTGCAAGTGATGAATTCATAAAATTATTGTAATTCACTTCAGCCTTCTGTCTCATTAGAGTGTAGCCTGTTGGCTGGACAAGTCAACCCCTTTATATGTATATGTCTCTGAATCATAAAAAAACCCTAAGCCAGTCTAACCATATTTTAATCACATGAGCACAAATATTCACACAGCTAGTGAGAAAAGTGACAGATTGCTGCTGTTTGAGTTTCGGATCTCAGAGAACTCCCACCTCCCCAGTCATAATCTGCTCCGCTGTACAATATAATTCAATGCCCGTGCATAAAGCACCTTCTGCAAGGCGCATCTGAAGGCACGCGTACAGGAGAATAAATCAGAAAAACTAAACAGGACTGCATGAAATGCACTGGAGAACAAGAATGTCTTCAAACAGGGCTATTGGAGCGGCAGCCTCCGGCAAAAAGAGGGCAAAATATATGACAAGTCCTTACCAGTCTGTATTTAGAAGCTGTTATAAATCTGCACAAGAGGAACACACAGGTTACAAGGAGTGGGTGACAACATTTAGTTCAAGGCCAGGGATGTGTAAATTCTTATGAGGTGGAGGACCGGAGGAGTACACATTTAAAAGCCAACTCGGCATGATGGGAAACTCAGGCGGTGTTTGAAAAGGTTAGAGAAGTATGATGACAAAGTTCCAGACTGCTGAATAACTTTGCTGTATAATTCTGTTAGTGTGTGTGTGTGTGTGTTTTCTTGTTCTCTTGATGGTTCTTTCCTACAAAGTGTTGAGTAGCCTCAGCACCAATGCAGTGCTGCGCCATGTAGCTGTTTCTATATGAATACATTTAAAGACTCCGAATCCCATTTGAGGCCAAGGATGAACAATAGCCCTTTGATTGCACGTCAATTTGAGAAGAACATTCTAGGAATTGGCTTTCTGCTTAAGCTGAGCACCTCCGCATATAGATTTCAAATTCCTGTTTTAGCTTCCACTATAACCCCCTTGCCAAATTTGATGGTGGATCTGTTGTGCCCAGAGGGGATATGGAGGAAGCCCCACAGCCTCACTGAAGTCTCTGGTCTCCACCATACAAAGAATTCTTTGTGTGAGAGCAAGTGTGGTGTTGTACTTAGAATGTCAGAGTAGAGATGGGTGGACCTACATTCTAGTCCCCCCCTCTGCCTTGAAGTATACAGGGTGACTTTGGGCCAGTCACTGACTCTCAGTCTGACCTGCCTTACAGGGTTGTTGTTGCAAGGATAAAATAGAGAGGAGGGGGATCATGCACACTACTTTGGGCTCCTTGGAAGAAAGTTGGAATATATACTTACTAATACATAAATACTCTGGTCCAAATTGAATGTATGGGGGTGGATCCCCTCCCCCCCCCCCCACACATACATTCAAGTCAAGCATTCTCCCATTCACTCAGGGTTTTTCTGTGTGAAGCAAAAAATCCTGTAACTTTACCAGGCTTTCTTCTTGCGGAATATTTCTGGGATTATGATGGGCACAATACACAAGTCTTCCCCTTTTGAGGGCAGTTTCTTTTGTGGGCAAGTTCCAAATGTTGCATTTATACAGCCAGCAGATGGCAGTGTAACATGACAACAATATTCAGCCATTCCATTTATTACTGCATTTTCACTGGGTTAAATTATGTCAGAATGAAGCTTAAAAAAAAAACCAGAGGGAGAGGCACCAGAGGATGCCGACATCAAGAAAAAGACCCGCAAATTTCAGTAAGTAACTGATCTTGAGTGCACTACATAAGCTCTGTATGAAGGAGTCCTCAGTCTTTGTGGAAGAGTGAATGGAAGGACGGGCTACGGTCAAAGTATGGTACCTTTTCTGAACACCTGAGAAGATTCAAATGACCACACTGATGTATGCGAAATGATTTGTTTGAATAACGTTTGCGAGCGCTCATAGACTCTGCTTTCACAGTCTGCTCCAACTAGCTGGGCCATGCAAGCCCATGCCAAATGCTTGGGAAGCTCATGAGCCCCTCAGAGCCCTTGGCAACCAACCCCCCTCCCCCCATGCCTAATGGTGGGAACTGTCTGCCATTAGTGTGGAGGGGGGAACCACACACTTTCTGGAGGCTCCAGAAAGCACATGTCCCCCTCCCTGCAGCCATTGGGGTCTTAAAGGCTCTATTAAGACAAGGCTACCATTGGCTCAGGGGGGAGGAGGAAAGTACTCTTACTGGAGGCTCCAGAAAATGTATCACTCTCCCAGGCATGTTAATTGCAGCTGCCATTAGCATGTCCATGGGGATTGCACACTTTCCAGAGGCTCTGAGAAGCATGCTTTCCCACCCGCACTGCCTCAAATGGGGCTTTTCAGGCCCTGATTCAAGCAGTGGGGGAAAAAAACTGTGGAAAGGAAAGTGTGCAGTTCTCCCGGACATGCTGATGGTGGCCATCATTAGCATGTCCAGGGGAATTGCTCACTTTCCAGAGTCTCCAAAAAGTGCACTCCCTGATCCCCACTGCTCCAATTGGGGTCTTGAAGGCCCTCTTAATGCAAGATAGCCAGGCATTAAGAGGACCTTTAAGGACCCAAGTGGAGCAGTGGGAGGAAAGCAAGGAGAGGAAAGCATGCTTTCCAGAGCTTCTGGAAAGTGAGCAAAACCCCAGGCATGCTAATGATGGCTGTCGTTAGTGTGTCTGGGGGAATTGTACACTCTCCAGAGGATCCAAAAAACATGCTTTCCTAGGGTGGACCAATGCCAGAGTGCTCACAGGCCCTCAAGAGCACTCAGGTTTTTTTCCCCCCATGGTTGCACCAGTCATGCCCACCTTGGGCTGGGGAGGCAGGTTGCAGGGGGGTCCGTTGGCCTCCCAGGTCCAGTCACCTGTGGTGCATTTGTGGATTATGCTTCGAGTGCCTGCACAACCACATGAGCGCCCAGTAGCCTTCTGCCCAAGTCCGGAGCCTCCATCGTGCACAATATTGGAGGCTCAGGAAATTACGTATTTTCAGCTGTTGAAGTGGTGGCCACAAAGGCCCCATTTACACAGGAGTAAAGGTGCACAAAGCTCTGATTGCACTCTCGGCCTTGCGTAAATGGGGCCTTTATAGCCACCATTTATGCAAAGGAGAAAATACGTAATGCCATGTGGACAGGCTCAGTCAGACTTCACCTCCTGTGAGCCTCAATGGCAGAGCTCTATTGGGCAAGTTGGCACCACAGCGGAAGGTATGCCGAGAGTTGTAGGTTTTATTTTCTGTGGGGACATGGAAAATCATGGTGGCACCCCCGACACCCCCATGTGTCGGGGGTGAGAGAGGGAGGGAGAAAAGAAATGAATTTAATTTGTTTTGAAGTTACATCACAGGTCTAGCACAAGCCTACCTTGCAGGGTTGTTGTGAGGGTGAGAAAGGTTTAAAAAATGAACTTAATTCGTTTAAAAGTTAACCCAGAGGCCTAGCACCAGCCTACTACTTTAAGATGATTACTTCGCAGACATATATCTTAGGCAGCCCGAGCAACGCCGGGTATATCAGCTAGTGGGCTTGTTCAGAAGACTGGTTAAGGCTTTTGGTTAAGCAGCAGCATTTAAGGTGTCTTGCACAATGCATTTTGCTAAACCCTGTTCACTCACTAACCACAGTTGGACTGTCTTCAGCAGGGTTAGTGGCTCTAACCATGGCTTAAAATGTTGTGTGTGACAGCATGGCTTGTGGTTAGTGCTAACACCAGAGAACCACAGTTTCACTAACCACAGAGCCTGAAGCGTCATCTGAACAGGCCCAATCTTTCTCAATAGGGCCAAAGCAAAACTCCGACAGATTTTTTTATGGACCGTTTGAGGGGTTGTTTTTCAGTCTTTTCTTTTGAGAAGAACTGCTCCCTGGTGGAGTCCCATTTCTAATATACTTGAGTCATCCTCAGAGCACATAGGCCAGAGTGATATCATTTTTCATATCAGCATCTGACATTTTACAGCTTTTGTTAGTTCACCCTGAAAGGCACTAAGAGAAAAGGTTTGCTTTTTATTAATACAAGATGCTACCTATTGAACAAGCCACCAGAGGTAGTACTGACTGGATGTGGACAGATACTACAACAAATAAAGGGACGCACACACACCTGCATTTATTATGGCCATTATTCACCATTTCCTCCTAATAAATGTCCAGAACATTGCAGATGCAGTCCAGTGTGAAAGATGAATTGGAGCCAACCGTTGCAGAGATAGTGAAAGATTATATATATATATACCACCAGGACACAGCAGACCTTAAACCTAATCCAGCTTTGAATGCTAGAGCTGAGACAATGGGCAGAATCTAATAAGGTTAGATTCATGCCCACTTAGTTGTCTGTCAGAAATTTCAGAAAGTTAGGTCCAGGCATTTGGTGGCTACGATTTTTTTAGATTAAAAGTTACAACAACACAGAGTTTTGACAGATAAAAGAGGGAGGGGGAGGCGGGGGATGGGAGGGTGCAATTGACAGCCCAAGCCTGTGTGGAAAAACTTTTGTAACTTTTAATCTAAAAAATCCGTAGCCACCAAATGCCTGGACCTAACTTTCTGAAAATTCTGACAGACAACTACCCATAACCAGTCTACAAAGTGAGCAACTTTCAGACTTCTAACTTTTAAAATAAAAAAGTTATAGGCGTTTCTTTTAGGGGTGTGCATCGGATCGGATCCGATCCACGATCCGAATCCGATCCGACCCAAAATTGGGAAAATCCGATCCGATCCGATCCGGACAACCTCCGATCCGATCCGATCCGATCCGATGAGGTCCGATCCGGATCGGACGCCATTTTGAATGCTTTTTCCCATAGCCAAGTATTGTTTTACAAAAACGCCTATAACTTTTTCATTTTTAAAGATAGAAGGATGAAACTTGGGCACATTGTAGACTGGTTAGGGGTAGTTATCTGTGAGAAATTTCAGAAAGATTGGTGCATGCATTTTGTGGTAATTAATTTTTTAATAAATACCCAGGAATGCCTATAACTTTGTCATTTTTAAAGTTACACACATGAAACTTTGCCACATTGTAGGGGGTACCTTGGGACCTATGTGTGTGAAATTTCAGAAACGTAGGTGCTTGTCTTGTGTGGCAATTAATTTTTAGAAAAATGGGTAGTAGTGGGGTAAATACAGTTACGCCTCCCATTTTTTTATTTTTGAAGATACAAACAGGAAACTTGGGCACATTACAGGTACCACTTGCCTTGATATGTGTGTGAAATTTCAGAAACATTGGAGCTTTCCTTGTGTGGCAATTAATTTTTGAAACAATGAGGAAAGAAACACCTATAACTTTGTCATTTTTAAAGTTACACACATGAAACTTTGCCACATTGTAGGTGGTACCTTGGGACCCATGTGTGTGAAATTTCGGAAACGTAGGTGCTTGCCTTGTGTGGCAATTAATTTTTTAATAAATACCCAGGAATGCCTATAACTTTGTCATTTTTAAAGTTACACACATGAAACTTTGCCACATTGTAGGCGGTACCTTGGGACCTATGTGTGTGAAATTTCGGAAACGTAGGTGCTTGCCTTGTGTGGCAATTAATTTTAGAAAAATGGGTAGTGGTGGGGTAAATACAGTTACGCCTCCCACTTTTTTATTTTTGAAGATACAAACAGGAAACATGGGCACATTACAGGTACCACTTGGCTTGATATGTGTGTAAAATTTCAGACAGCTGGGTCCAGGCATGTGGTGGCAAGGTATTTTTGAAACAATGAGGAAAGAAACGCCTATAACTTTTTTATTTTAAAAGTTAGAAGTCTGAACATTGCTCACTTTGTAGATGGGTTAGGGGTAGATATGTGTCAGAAATTTCAGAATTATAGGTCCAGGCATTTGATGGCTATGGAATTTTTAAATTACATGTTTCAAAAAAAATTCTACAGAGGCCAGGTCTTCCCCTCCCGCTTCCCGCGAAGAAAAGGAAACACTCTCTCGTCTCGATCCCTTTGATCCTTGGTAGTATCCATTACAGGGCTCGTGTCTGCTTGAGTACAAAGTGAAAGCAGACACGAGCCCTGTAATGGATACTACCAAGGATCAAAGGGATCGAGACCAGAGTGATCCTTCCTTGCACGCATGGCTGCAAAACTCAGCTAGGCTCAGCCGTTCTGCTTGAAAAGTGAAAGTAGGAAAGGAAACACGAGCCCTGTAATGGATACTACTAGCAAGGATCAAAGGGATCGAGACGAGAGAGTGTTTCCTTTTCTTCGCGGGAAGCGGGAGGGGAAGACCTGGCCTCTGTAGAAATTTTTTTGAAACATGTAATTTAAAAATTCCATAGCCATCAAATGCCTGGACCTATAATTCTGAAATTTCTGACACATATCTACCCCTAACCCATCTACAAAGTGAGCAATGTTCAGACTTCTAACTTTTAAAATAAAAAAGTTATAGGCGTTTCTTTCCTCATTGTTTCAAAAATACCTTGCCACCACATGCCTGGACCCAGCTGTCTGAAATTTTACACACATATCAAGCCAAGTGGTACCTGTAATGTGCCCATGTTTCCTGTTTGTATCTTCAAAAATAAAAAAGTGGGAGGCGTAACTGTATTTACCCCACCACTACCCATTTTTCTAAAATTAATTGCCACACAAGGCAAGCACCTACGTTTCCGAAATTTCACACACATAGGTCCCAAGGTACCGCCTACAATGTGGCAAAGTTTCATGTGTGTAACTTTAAAAATGACAAAGTTATAGGCATTCCTGGGTATTTATTAAAAAATAATTGCCACACAAGGCAAGCACCTACGTTTCCGAAATTTCACACACATGGGTCCCAAGGTACCACCTACAATGTGGCAAAGTTTCATGTGTGTAACTTTAAAAATGACAAAGTTATAGGTGTTTCTTTCCTCATTGTTTCAAAAATTAATTGCCACACAAGGAAAGCTCCAATGTTTCTGAAATTTCACACACATATCAAGGCAAGTGGTACCTGTAATGTGCCCAAGTTTCCTGTTTGTATCTTCAAAAATAAAAAAATGGGAGGCGTAACTGTATTTACCCCACTACTACCCATTTTTCTAAAAATTAATTGCCACACAAGACAAGCACCTACGTTTCTGAAATTTCACACACATAGGTCCCAAGGTACCCCCTACAATGTGGCAAAGTTTCATGTGTGTAACTTTAAAAATGACAAAGTTATAGGCATTCCTGGGTATTTATTAAAAAATTAATTGCCACAAAATGCATGCACCAATCTTTCTGAAATTTCTCACAGATAACTACCCCTAACCAGTCTACAATGTGCCCAAGTTTCATCCTTCTATCTTTAAAAATGAAAAAGTTATAGGCGTTTTTGTAAAACAATACTTGGCTATGGGAAAAAGCATTCAAAATGGCGTCCGATCCGGATCGGACATCTGGTCCGATCCGATCCGACCAGCCTCCGATCCGATCCGATCCGACCCCCCAGGTCCGATTCCGATCCGCTATCCGATCCGATCCGGGGGGTCAGTGCACATCCCTAGTTTCTTTCCTCATTGTTTCAAAAATACCTTGCCACCACATGCCTGGACCTAGCTTTCTGAAATTTCACACACATATCAAGCAAAGTGTTACCTGTAAAGTGCCTAAGTTTCCTGTTTGTATCTTTAAAAATAAAAATGTTGAAGGCATAACTGTATTTACCCCACTACTACCCATTTTTCTAAAATTAATTGCCACACAAGGCAAGCACCTATGTTTCTGAAATTTCACACACCTAGGTGCCAATGTACCATCTACAATGTGGCAAAGTTTCATGTGTGGACCTTTAAAAATGAAAAAGTTATAGGCATTCCTGGTTTTCTATTAAAAAAATAATTGCCACAAAATGCCTGCACCAATCTTTCTGAAATATTTCACAGATAACTACCCCTAACCCATCTACAAAGTGCAAAAGTTTCATCCTTCTATCTTTAAAAATGAAAAAGTTGTAGGTGTTTTTGTAACACTACTAGGCTATGGGGAAAAGCATTCAAAATGGCGTCCGAGCCGCCAATTTTTTCCGATCCGAATCGGACCTTGATGGATTGGATTGAATTGGATCAGAGAGTTGGTCAGATCGGATTGGATCGGATTGGATTCTTCCGATTTTGTGGCGGATCAGATTCAGATCGTGGATCGGATCCGATCCAATGCACACCCCTAATAAATAACACTGTTAAGTACTACATATGATTGTCTAGTAAGGCAAACTGTTTATCAGACATATTAATAAGCTTTCTTGATTGTAGCATATTGATATATAGTTTACTACAGTGGTTAAACACACCCATACACACATCAGGGATCCACTACTGTGTGTTTTCCCATAATAACCATATGCATGTATTATACCACTCATTGTGTTCATTTTGATGAAAGTTGGCATAAATTCCTTGAATAAATAAACAAATTCTCTTGAGAAGCCATCATATATGATCTAAAATTATGTGTGTGTGTGTGTGTGTGTGGGGGGGGGTTGTTCCATAAATGGTACTTCTGCTTCGGGTCCAAGGTCTTATTAATATTGCACATTATGTGGCCAATTTCTTCACCAGCCCCAGATTCTAACAGGACATTCAGTGCTGATGAGATGCAGATCCACAGGACAGCTTGACAAAATCCTGTAGTATGCTGTGCTGTTGGCTCCAGATAAGGATGTGCAGACTGCAGACCTCATAAAAGAAAATTTCACTAGTCTTCTCAAAACTCTCTTTCTCTCTCTCTCTCTCTCTCTCTCTCTCTCCTTCTCTCAGAAGTCCTTGGATATTTCACCCGTAAATTCATCTCAACATTTTGGATAGGCCAGATTTGATGGCAACTTTAGGTAGAGCTCAATCATATTATGCCCACAAGAGCAGATGTTAGCAAAAGGGACTAAAGGACACCAATGTCACAACTGCCCATAGAGAGAGATTAAATTTACAGAACATAATGTATTACTGAAGGAAAATAGCCTTGTCACATAAAAAAGTCTCTAAGATCCATGATGACCATGAAAAAGATAACAGCATTATTCATAAATGACTGAAAGCTCTCTTAGCAAGTCTATCCATTACTATTAATCTCATCAGAGGTCACGAATGACAAACCCGGTACAAATTTAACAAGTCTGCATACAAAGTAAGTGCATCATGTCAGGTTGCATCATGCAGTAAATTCAATTAGTGTAACTAAATGCTCTTCTAACATGAACTGTAGTGGTATGCAGGTCTTTTTTTTTCTTATTTCTGTCTGTCCTTCTCTAACCTAAAAAGATAGATCGAACCTGCTAACATTTCATAAACCTGAATTGGACTCTAAGCAATCTTTGTGAGCAATGCACCACTGAATGGATATAACAATACTTAGACTGATTTTTTTTTAAAAAAAATATCTCCTAGTGAACATCAAGATTCATCGTCCTTCCCAAAAAGATATTGACCTCATTTTTATATGAGTTAATATTTACCTCTTCACTCAATATACATTTTATTGGCATCTCAGGAAAAGTCAATAGTGGTATACCACATTGTTGTAGAAATACCAAAGTAATACCAAAGCCAGGTATTTGTGGGCCCATGGGCAAGACACCTCAATCGGTCCCCTTCCTCAGTCAATCTGTCTTCTCACCGCCATTCTCCTCATTGCTACCACTTGCTTGCTTGACAGGCAGAGAGTCAGTGAGCAAGTAGGCAGTAGCATCCATTGCTCCTCTTTCTCATGACCATCATTCTCTGGAACAGAGTGAGAGGCAGGTGGACAAGCAGGTTGTAATGTGAAGAGGAGGAGCAAATCCGGGGGATCTTGCTGAGGTGTGGGTCATCAGCAGATGCCTGACCATGCTTACCTTTCATATTGGCCCTGTGTATTTATTATCTAGCGTTAACGTTATCGTTTGGGGCTTCACATGATCTTCCTCAGAGATCAAATCTGTGGAGGAACCTCTGCATTGACTTTGAATTTCACCTTAGGTGAAATCTGGTGGCAACTCAGGCCGTTATCACACGCACGGTTTTAAGCACACTCACCGCGACTTTGATCCAGATCTTCAGCGAGGGACTCGCATGATGTCGTGCCCCTCATGCCGTTCTCACACCCTGAGTGCTCCGTTTTTAGTTTCTGTTTCGATTTAACCCTGAACGGACAATGTCCGTTTCAGGCAAGTTCAAGCAAGTTCAGCAGGCTGAGCTGAGGTATTGGAGCAAAACTGACCACGTGTGATTCAAAAGGCTACACTCACATAGGAAATGGAGGGGGAACTATATGAACTCACCTGAGCCATGCTTTTTGAACTAATGTGCAGCTCATGAGATTTCATACTTCTGCAAATGTTGGGATGTAGTTCTTGGCTGTAAAAGTGCATCAAATACATCTTAACATAGAAAGACAATATGTATGAAATTTGTATTTCTACACAATGTAAATGTGAATCTTTGTACAGATTAAAAATAAAAGATTTCAGATAAATGCTGAAATGGGACAGAATGGTCTTCCGGGTGAACGTATGCAAAAGTGACATGGGCTAGGAATAGACTGCTTTGCCCATCTGCACCCAGTATAATATACAGCTCACGTCTAGGTGTAACTCAACGTTATGCTATTAACATATTGGATCCATCAATACAGCCACTATTGATAAAATGCAAAAAGTTAAGAAAAAGGGCTGAATGGATGGCATAACATCCCAGAATGAGAATGTAGAGCACCCTGAGCTAATTGCACTTCAGTTAGATTAGTATAGCCAAACTGATATCCAAATTGTTTGTATGTATATACGACGAAGACTCGCCTCACCCCTGCCCTGGTTTTTCAGTTTCAAAACCATCTCTTGCAGGTTTCTAGATCCTGGACACCATTTTCTCTGTTGGTGTTTTTATTTTGATGCAGTTTTAACTTTTCATTTTGCTTTTATGTTCATGTTGTATTTTTATATTTTATGGGTTTGTTTGTTTTTTAAAAAATGAAATAAAACTGTGTACTGTTACACAATTGTTAATGGGTAGTATTAACTAGGGGTGTGCACGGACCCCCCGGATCGGATCGGGACCCGGATCGGGACCTCCAATTTTGTCCCGGACCGGTTCGGACAAAATCGGAGGCCCCCCGGACCGGATCGAGTCCGATCCTGACCCAAAAATCGTAAATTTTTGGATCGGCCGCCATTTTTTTCCCCATAGATTTGCATTGCAATGCAAGTCTATGAGGAAAAAATGGCGGCGGGTGGGTGAGGGGGGGCCTAACTCCCTCCCCCCCCGGGGCCATCCGCTGTGGATGGCCCTGGCAGGTAAGCCCCCTCCCCCGCGCTCCCTACCCCCCCTGGGGCCGCCCGCTTCCATCCGCTGGCGCCCGCGGGCGCCAGCGGATAGAAGCGGACGGCTCCGGGGGGGGTAAGCCCCCTTCCCCGCCACTGCTTACCTTCTCGGCCCGTCCGCTCCCATCTGGCGCTGGCGGCTACTACCAGCGGGCTCCGCAGCCTACTCTCGAGTAGCGCGCCGGGTGATGACATCACCCGGCACGCCACCCTGGAGCAGGCCGCGGAGCCTGCTGGTAGTAGTAGGCGCCGGCGCCGGACGGGAGCCGCCGGGCCGGGAAGGTAAGGGCCCCCCTCCCCCCTCCGCGCGCCCCCTCCTCCCCTCCATGCACCCCCTCCTTACCTTCCCGGCCCGGCGCCTCCCGTCCGGCGCCGGCGCCTACTACTACCAGCAGGCTCTGCGGCCTGCTCTAGAGTAGCGCGCCGGGTGATGACATCACCCGGCGCGCCACCCTAGAACAGGCCGCGGAGCCTGCTGGGAGTAGTAGGCGCCGGCGCCGGACGGGAGCCGCCGGGCCGGGAAGGTAAGGGCCCCCCTCCCCCCTCCGCGCGCCCCCTCCTCCCCTCCACGCACCCCCTCCTTACCTTCCCGGCCCGGCGGCTCCCGTCCGGCGCCGGCGCCTACTACTACCAGCAGGCTCCGCGGCCTGCTCTAGAGTAGCGCGCCGGGTGATGACATCACCTGGCGCGCCACCCTAGAACAGGCCGCGGAGCCTGCTGGGAGTAGTAGGCGCCGGCGCCGGACGGGAGCCGCCGGGCCGGGAAGGTAAGGGCCCCCCTCCCCCCTCCGCGCGCCCCCTCCTCCCCTCCACGCACCCCCTGCTTACCTTCTCGGCCCGTCTGCTCCCGTCCGGGGCTGGCGGCTACCACCAGCAGGCTCCGCGGCCTGCTCTAGAGTAGCGCGCCGGGTGATGACATCACCCGGCGCGCCACCCTAGAGCAGGCCGCGGAGCCCGCTGGTAGTAGCTGCTAGTGCCAGACGGGAGCGGACGGGCCGAGAAGGTAAGTGCCCCCCTTCTCCCCCCCCCGCTGTCCACTTTCATCGGCGGGCGCCCGCTGGCGCCCGCCAATGGAAGCGGCGGTGGGCGCCAGTGGGCGCCCGCCGATCCGCCGATCCGCCGAACTGGTTCGGAGCCTTTTCGGACCGGTTCGGATTGGATCGGCCGATCCAGCTGCGGGATCGGAAATCGGATAATTTATCCGATTTCCCACTGGACCGGACTCGGATTGTGGATCGGGTCCGATCCAGTGCACATCCCTAGTATTAACACCATGGCCAGATCTAAACCAAGCAGGATGTAGCACTATGGAAGTGGTTTGAAAATGGTATATGGAATGTATCATGGGCCCCAACAGTTGTCAGTGCAGTTCAATACCATTATAAAGCAGTAGTGTAGACCCTGACCATGTTGTTGTTGTGGTGGTTGTGGTTGTTGTTTTTGCCATCATCATCATCATCATCATCATCATCATCATCACTATCATCAACAGGGGAATACTAATGCATCGTCCCTATTCCCCTGCCTGAGTGTTCCCTGTCACTGTTACACATTCCTAAAGGCTTCACCATGCCTGCTGGATGCTATATTAATTTACCTGGCTGCAACAGCCAGCCCTACACAAATTTGAAAGCAAACACAGAAAGGACCCTTTGTTCTCTTGGTTAAAGCAGCCTTCCCCAACATGGTGGCTCCAGATGTGTTGTACTGCAATTCCCGTCATTCCAACTGGAAATTATGGAAGTTGTAATCTCACACATCTGGAGGGCACCAAGCTGGGAATGGCTGAGTTAGAGATTTACTGGGAAGAAATTAATTGCCTGTATTATCAATGGTTCCAATTCAGCCTCATCAGCTGCAGAGTTTGAAAAACCATGCCATACATTGTATGGTGCTTTAACATTCATGCACTTGCATGGACATGGATTAAAGGAAGCTCTCAGAACAGAGACAGAGATTTACTAGGGAGAACATACAAAAAGCCTGAGTAGTCTTGCTAGAAATTGGGAGCACTGGAGTCTGAGGATAATTCCCATTAAGAATAAGCAAGGGAGAGGTCTCAGATCTGAGATGCAATCCCTCTCCACAGCAAAGGCCCCAGTGAGTTGCTGTCAACTACCTTTGCACGTACTTTGCTGAATTAAAGCCTCACTCTTGCCGTAGAAATCCATTGGCTATTTCTAATGTGTGATTAAAAAATCTTCTGGAAAGAACTGTCATAAAACATAGCAAAAGCCATAAACAAGGATACTGTTATTAAAACAAAATCTGATATATAAAAACAATCACTCAGAGAGTCTTTGAGATTTATGATCACTTTGCTGATGGATCATTAAGCTATCACTCAGGAGGCCCATCCATAAGCCATTGCAACTAAAATGAAGCATGTCACAATATATGCATCAACACTTGTGGTATTAGACTTGCTGGAAATGTGTGTGAAGAGCAAGCTTGAAATATCAGTGCTGACTTAGAGGTGTCTTGCGAAACTAGCAGCGCACCCATCCAGAATTGCTGGCCACTGCCCCATGTGGTCAGCCACAGAACTGCAGCCTCTCAGTGAAGAACTTTCCCACTGTGGACTGATTCTGCCTGCCCATTGGTTCCTCCTGGATAGGGAAGAGCATAAGAAGACCTCTTGCTTGAAATCTACCAGAGCTCTAATGCATGTCTGTGTTCCTGGTCGCTACTTAAGTCCCAACTCCTGTCCTGGCTTCCTGGTATGTCCTTTGACCCTGATTGCTCTTTGACCTGAACTCCTGGATCCTTGATCATTCCAGATGCTGCCCATGGCCTAACTCTGACACCATCCTGCTGAACATAGCTCACCACCATCCATGTATGATGTTTCTTTCTAGGGATGTGCACGGCAAAAAATATCATTTTTTATCGTTATCATCATTTTGGACCAAAAAAAATATCGTCTTCATTCATATCATAGGTGATCCGTATCATCTTCACACGAATTATCGTGAAAAAACAATATTTTTGGCAGAAAGACAAAATGCCTATAACTTCTGTATTTTAAATGTTAGAGGCTTGAAACTTGGTCACGGTACTTCTGGGGGTATGCCTAAGTATGTGTATGAAATTTGAGATTGATCCCTCCAACCCTCGATTTTATATGAATTTATTAAAGATCGTTTCAGTTCTGACAGATCAGAATGACAGCTCGCCACATGCTTTCATTCAGACCTGTCAGAACGGAAATGAACTTTTAGAAATTCATATAAAATCGAGGGTTGGAAGGATCGATCTCAAATTTCATACACATACTTAGGCATACCCCAGAAGCACTGTGACCAAGTTTCAAGCCCCTAACTTTGAAAATACAGAAGTTATAGGTATATTTATATGGCAGTCTGATAAAATGATAAAATTGCCCGAAAATTATCGTCTTCGATGATTATCGTAGGATTTTCTATCGTATCGTCATCGTTAAACACATGCACGATAATGATTGCATCGTTATCATACATTTTAACGATATGATACATATCCCTACTTCTTTCTGCCTGCCTGAGACTTACACAAAAGAAGTGTTTCTAATAGGAATGGAGAAGAAATTTATTCAATTCACATTTTCATATGAATTTACCTAATTTTGCACTTTTGAACTACTGTGCTAATCAAAATTGAGTTATCCTTCAACATTTGCACTTCTCTCAATTTTCCGATGGAATTCTCCAATAAAACAATCCATAACAAAAAACATGGATATTAGAGAAAATACTTTTCCAATATGCATTTATTAGGAAAATTGCCTGCAAAAAAAAAAAAAAAGTATATTATTTTAACATATTATTTTTCATAACATTGCAATCAATTCAACATAAGGGAAAAGTGCATACAAAAATGCATGCATTAGGAGAACCGTGCCCAAAGGCATTCATGAATTTTAATGCACACATTTATATATATATATATATATATATATATATATATATATATATATCAAACTTCAGGATGAACCAAATTAAAGATTGGAAAAATCTTTAACACATCCTTTCATTGGTTCTCTTTGTTTATTATTATAATCACATCACTTCAAAACGTTTGGCTACTTCCTTCTTACCTAGATTACACACCATAAGTTGTGTGAGTGTATGTGTGCACATATTTGTATGCATGTTTAAGATCAGGCCTGCACAATTTGTAACTCAGCAAGCCGAATGCAGCCTACCAACCAGCTATGGCACCCTACTAATGGCTTTAAAAAAAACTGGTTTTGCTTTTTTGGGAAAACAAAAATGGGAAGAGGAGGATTCCAAGCCTGGGACAGGCTCTGAAACAAGGCTGCATTCAGCTTGATAGGTCCATTGATGAAGTTAAGTATTAATTTATGCCTCTGCATGGGAAGTTAAAGAGGGGAAATAATGTCACATTGCCGGTTCTCTTATTTATTTTACTTCGCTGGAATGTTATCAAACCAGCAGAATTTTTTTAAAGGTCAAGATTGTAACAGGACGCTTCATCGCACCCCTTTCCACATGGAGTTGCCATTTTACTGAAAATACCAGGCACATAGATCAAAGCTCCACTAAAGTGAGTTGCTTGAACTAATAGGAAAATCCCATCTTAAATGAGTTTGAGGGCTACTGCGGGATAGGTTAATTGTTTGGCTACCCGTAAAAAAGGCCAAAAAGCAAGCAAGCTCTTCTCAGACATTGGTACCAACAGTGTAGTACTAGGCTGACCACCTGAAAAGGAGGACAGGGCTCATGTAACTTTAACAGTTGTAGAGAAAAGGGAATTTCAGCCAGTGTCATTTGTATGCAATTAGTTCCTGGTGAAATTCCCTCTTCATCACACCCGTTAAAGTTGCAGGGGCCCTGCTTTCTTTTGTATATGGTCACTCTAGTATAGTGCCTGCAAATTTAACTGTTGTGATGAAGAGGGAATTTCACCAGGGACTAATTGCATACAAATGACACTGGCTGAAATTCCCTTTTCTCTACAACTGTTAAAGTTACATGAGCCCTGTCCTCCTTTTCATATGGTCAGCCTATGTAGTACTACCTAGCTGATATGGACGCAGAGACAACACTATGGGAAGAAAAGTAGCCAAGGACGTGGTCTCTATATAAGCAAACTCCTCAGCCTTGACGTTTTGTTAATATGTTTATACCTCATTAAGACAGCAATCCTATAGCACAGGGGCATAGGGTTGTTCGTTTTCCCAGCTACAAGGTCGGAGCCCTGACTATGAGGTCAGAGCCCTGGCTATGACTTCATAGCCGGGAAACCGCTTGCCCCTCCCCCTTGTAGACGATGCAGAGAGAATTGCACCAGCTATCTCTCTGAAGTTGGTAAACAGAGCACAGACATGGGTGTGTGTGTGGGGGGGGAAGGGAGCATTCATTGGGGTGGGAAGGGGAGGGGACTGGAGCAACAGCCATATGACCCAGCCTCCTTTCCTCCTGCTCTGAAGTGCTGCTGCTAGACAGGCGAAATCACCTGTCCAGCAGAAATGCAGGGCAGCTGAAGAGTGGAGGCAAAGTTCACCTTTGTGCTTCAATCCTGTGCTGCCAACTATCTTCATAGCAATTCTTTACATGTTGCATGACTTTCTTGTTAGGGCCAGAAATCAGTTTCTCTAATCCAGCTAAAGAAGTCCACATATGGAAGTACACTTCCATGGGCATTCTGGGCACCATCTAGGGGTGTGCACGGACCCCCCGGATCGGATTGGGACCCGGATCGGGACCTCCAATTTTGTCCCGGACCGGTTCGGACAAAATCGGAGGCCCCCCGGACCGGATCGAGTCCGATCCCGACCCAAAAATCGTACATTTTTGGATCGGCCGCCATTTTTTTCCCCATAGATTTGCATTGCAATGCAAGTCTATGAGGAAAAAATGGCGGCGGGTGGGTAAGGGGGGGCCTAACTCCCTCCCCCCCCCCGGGGCCGTCCGCTGTGGACGGCCCCGGCAGGTAAACCCCCTCCCCCGCGCTCCCTACCCCCCCTGGGGCCGCCCGCTTCCATCCGCGGATAGAAGCGGACGGCTCCGGGGGGGGGTAAGCCCCCTTCCCCGCCACTGCTTACCTTCTCGGCCCGTCCGGCGCCGGCGGCTACTACCAGCGGGCTCCGCGGCCTACTCTCGAGTAGCGCGCCGGGTGATGACATCACCCGGCGCGCCACCCTGGAGCAGGCCGCGGAGCCTGCTGGTAGTAGTAGGCGCCGGCGCCGGACGGGAGCCGCCGGGCCGGGCAGGTAAGGGCCCCCCCTCCCCCCTCCCCCCTCCGCGCGCCCCCTCCTCCCCTCCACGCACCCCCTCCTTACCTTCCCGGCCCGGCGGCTCCCGTCCGGCGCTGGCGCCTACTACTTCCAGCAGGCTCCGCGGCCTGCTCTAGAGTAGCGCGCCGGGTGATGACATCACCCGGCGCGCCACCCTAGAGCAGGCCGCGGAGCCTGCTGGGAGTAGTAGGCGCCGGCGCCGGACGGGAGCCGCCGGGCCGGGCAGGTAAGGGCCCCCCTCCCCCCTCCCCCCTCCGCGCGCCCCCTCCTCCCCTCCACGCACCCCCTCCTTACCTTCCCGGCCCGGCGGCTCCCGTCCGGCGCCGGCGCCTACTACTTCCAGCAGGCTCCGCGGCCTGCTCTAGAGTAGCGCGCCGGGTGATGACATCACCCGGCGCGCCACCCTAGAGCAGGCCGCGGAGCCTGCTAGTAGTAGTAGGCGCCGGCGCCGGACGGGAGCCACCGGGCCGAGAAGGTAAGTGCCCCCCTCCTCCCCCCCCCCGCTGTCCACTTTCATCGGCGGGCGCCCGCTGGCGCCCGCCAATGGAAGTGGCGGTGGGCGCCAGTGGGCGCCCGCCGATCCGCCGATCCGCCGAACCGGTTCGGAGCTTTTTCGGACCGGTTCGGATTGGATCGGCCGATCCAGCTGCGGGATCGGAAATCGGATAATTTATCCGATTTCCCACTGGACCGGACTCGGATCGTGGATTGGGTCCGATCCAGTGCACATCCCTAGCACCATCTAATGCCATATGCCAATTGAACCCATTGCTGGCACAATAGGAAGCTAAGGGTTCCTAAAGCAACTGGAAGCAAGCTGAAATGTTTGTTTCATGGAATGGAGCTCTGATGACATGTCCCATTCCATGGCTCATTTCTAGCATTTCCCCCCCTGCTGATCAGCTGGGCTGCAGGGGGAAGTGGGTGGAGTCCTGTCAGGTTCACGAGTCACACAGGAAGTGGCGAAGAGCCATATTGTGCCCCTGGGCTGCAGGTTGTGTACTCCTGCTGCAGATACCAGTAGTCTTAGCAGATTCTAAATGGAGTGCCATTTCCTGAAGTTGCTTCTTAGGAATATCTGAAATGGTGTTTGCAAGCTGCCCAATGTTAGAGCCTTCACAGTCATGGCTGCAAATGTATTTGCTGTAAACTGTATCAGACAAAAAAATGAAAAGTTATAAAACTTGTGTACACAGACATTGCCATTCCCTCCAACTGAAGCTATATACACTCGTTGCAAAAGTAATGACATTTCCATAAGAAATGATTCACATTTGTACATTATTGTTTTTATCACGTTGTTCAGGGAAAATAACATTTTTTTGTATTAAAAACAGCAGGGAGTTATTGTACGCCAAACATTGTGGTTCACTGACAAACTTGCATACATTATAATAGGACCTCCAAAATGGTCATATAAATAGGTAACTTGTTTAGCCCCTGAATGATATTACTGTGTTGGCTGCAATGTTAGTGGGTTTTTGAGATGAATATATATATGCACAGGGTTGTGTTCTATGAATTTCAATAGGTTCCTTTTAACTACAATTATTACATCCTGAAAAGAAGATAAATGTTAAAACATTAATTTCTTATTCTACACCGAACTATGCACCTACTCTTAAGCACTTTTTAATGCTCCTTTTAGAAAACCTCAATGAATAACGTGAAAAGGAATTTTGTTCATCTGAAGGGCTGTTCATTTTTTAATAACGGGGAAGGCATTAATTCAGAATAGCACTTAACATGCTTCTTTCAAGCTGAGCATGAAGCAGAATTTGGTTTTCTTAGAGAGACTTTCGCAGATTAATCACTCCGGCATTAAGAAGGGCAATGAGCATTCACATATAATGACATTGGCCGACAGAAAGCCTGCATAGCTTGGGACCCACAAAGGCAAGCACACAGCTTATTAACCAGGCATTCTGGCCTGCTTAGTGCTTCACACCCACACACATCACTCCAGTTCTATACAGGCAGCAAATATGGGTGGTTGATCAAGTTTGCTGCAATTGGGCTGCACTTAGCTTGGTAGGTTGGTCACAGGTTTTGCAGGCATTACCATCAAGAATACTTTTATTGAGTGAAAAGGAAGATCAAATGGGTCAGTTCTGTGATGCATGAATAGTGGTTCTGGGTTTTTGGGGGCCCTTTGACAATTATTATAATTATTATTATTCTTTCATCTCTTTCTCACTCGTGGCAGTTTTTCTAGATGGACATGACGGCTTTGCTAAGTCATGCTGTCTTTTACAGATTCAGGAATTTCCTGACAATTGAGCATGTTTTAAGTACAACTGCTGTCTGGATGTTGGTGTGGATGTATTTTGGTAGGCCCAGTTTCTGGAGGTTTTCTGTATAATTTTTGATGTGATGCCAGTGACTGAGGTGACTAACAGAATAATTATGACCTTTTCCTGTTGCCATAGTACTTTGGCTTCCATGGCCTGTGGTGTATATTTGTCTCTCTTTTCTTCTTCCTTTTCAACAACATTTTTGTCATCCGGTATTTCTATGTCGATGAGGTATTTTTTTTCTTTTTTGTCTATGTCCGTTATGTCTGGGTGGGTATTGTCTTGTCTGTATGAATTGTTCTGTCCCAGTATATTTTATGATCTGCATTTTCCAAGGTTGTTTCGGGTGAGTATGTATAGTATGATGTAAATTGTTTGATCAGGTTGAATTTGATGGCCAGTTGTTGGTGAATTATTTTTGCAGCTGTATTGTGTCTGTCTGTATAGTCCATTCCTGCCAGAATTTTACATCCTCCTGTTATATGGTCTATTGTTTCTTGGAATTGATGGCATTTCCTGCATAGGTCTGTTCTTACACTGTTATCTTTTATGATGTATTTTGGTAGTTCTTGGTGGCTATAACTTGATCCTGTATAGAAATTAGGGATCCTTCTGTTTCTGGAAATAGCTCCCCCTTCCTGAGCCATTTGTATGATTGTTCTTTGTTTATTTGTGGGTTCTGTATGATGTTGTAATGCTTCCCATGGAGTACTTGTTGTGCCCATTTTTTTCTTTTTTCTCTGCGAGCGTGAGTGATCGTGTTTGGTCTTCATTTTGTAGTGCTAGGTTGAGTGGGGTGTAGTTTTTATCTGCTGTTACTATGGCTTTATGAATGGGGGTGTTTTTAGTGTGGAATAATTCTCCACATGATTTTATCTGTTTAGCATGCATTGTTTTAATATCTAACATACCTCTTTATCCTTCTTTCCTGCTGATTGTTGGTCTTTCAATGCATGAGTTTGGATGGAGCATGTGGTGTTTTGAGAGTTTGGTGCAACTGAGTCTGTTTATTTCTTCGAGTTCACTGTGTGACCAGTGTATGGTTCCGAATGAATATGTGAGAATGGGTACTGTGTAGGTGTTGATGGCTTTGAAAATGTTTTTTTAAAGTTGAGTTGAGATTTTATTCTTATTCATTACATTTATATACCACCCCAGAGCTGAAGCTGTCTGGGCGGTTTACAAAAAATTAAACTTTGGACATTAGAAAGTGATATACAAAATTTAAAACCATAAAAGCATAAAAAAACAGACAACATATATAGACAGTATACATTTAAAACAGCTGTGAACTCTCAGCCATGCCTAAATATAGTTCTGGGGTCTATTAAAAACTCAGCATATGCTGTTTAAAAGCCTGGGAGAAGAGAAAAGTCTTGACCTGTGCACCAAAAAGATAACAATGTTGGCGTCAGGCGAGCCTCGTCGGGGAGATCATTCCATAATTGGGGGGGGGGGACACCACTGAGAAGTCCCTCTCCCTGGTTGCCATTCTCCAAGCTTCCCTCGGAGCAGGCACCCAGAGGAGGGCCTCAGATGTTGAGCATAGTGTAAGGGTAGGTTCATGTGGGGAGAGGCATGCCATCATGTATTGTGGTCCCAAGCCTTCAAAGAGTTTGCCTTCTCACAATCCTTGGCATCTGTTGCTATTGCTTCTCATCTTTAGTCTCATTGTTGCTACCTCTTGCTTGCTTGACCAGCGGAGATCCAGTGAACAATAGACAGTAGCATCTTCTGCTCCTCTTTTCCACCCCATCTTGTCTGTCCAGAATGAGAGGTAGGGAAACAAGCAGGTTATAACGGTGAAGAGAAGCTACTCAAGGGCATACTTGTTAGTGAGCCCCTGCAGCAGTGTGAGCCCTCAGTAGGTGCCCAACCATGCCTACAGCTGGTGCTGCCCCTCCATGAATGTTTCTGTGGCAAAACGATGCCCGCTTACGTTGCAGCTCTATAGAATCTTCTCTGTCTCCATGTGCTGCATGGAGAGCTTTAGATCTGTCCGTTCGACAGATTTCATATTTCATATTCAGGTACTGAATAGCTGCACAGACCTCTGCATGTCTATTCAAAATTAAATCTCATTAAATTCAATGGGCTTGCTTCCAGACAAAGTGACTGAACCCTACGAATCACAAAGGAGAACTCACCAGACAACCGGCAGTACTGACCAACTGCTGTTGATCCAAAATGGTTTGAGTTGTCTGCCTCATTTTTGTAAGAATGGCTTCTGTTGTTCTGGAAATTATTGTTAAGGAGGGGGGGGTAGTATCACTGTTTCAATGCTTCGTTTGTTTTTAAATGTTTAAATTTTATGCAAACTGCCTTGGGAACTATTGGTTGGAAGATGATCTAGAGATAATGTTTACAAATAAGAACAAACTGTATGAGGTTGGATCTAACCCTGGCCATCCCCTCCCCCCTGCAGAACCATGTGCCCCCAAATCTGCTCTGGAAAGTTGGGGGACCCTCTGGAGCAGATGTGGGGGGCACATGGGTCTGCAGGGGGAGGAGAGCAAGGGGAAGTCCCATTGCACGAGTGGAAATATGCTTGCATGACATTGGATTTAACCCTAAATCCTATTATTATTATTATTATTATTATTATTATTATTATTATTGCACTTTATTACAAAGTGCTGTAAATAAAATAAAATAGGACAGTAATTTACAAAGATACAATAAATACAATAATCCTAATAGGAAACTTTAATTGAATTAAGAGAATATAACAATAAAAATTTAAGATAAAATACCATACAAAATTATAGTGGCCACCACGAGGGCCATTGGCATGGTCTACTTCAGGAACAACCAGCCAACCCCTATATTCAAGGTTTTTGAACCTTTCTTGAACACCTCCAAGCTCTTAGTTAACCACAGTGGCAGGGGGAGTACATTCCACAGCTATGGGACAAGGTCCTGGAATGCCCGATACTGGGACAATCCAATCCATGAGAGCCTGACCCATGGATCTGGTGGCCAGGCCTGGGACATACCAGGACAAAAGGTAAACTGGGTAAGTCAATCAATGGAAACCAAAAACTCTCACCAGACTCCCTCATTTCTTACTGTCTCTTATTTGAACACATTCTGATAGCTTTTCCATTTCTACCAACTTCCTGATTGTGTAATGCCAGCCTCGCTGATGAGGGTTCAGGGATGCACCAGCTACTAGCAAAGAAGCAAGTTCTTTCTTTGTTTTCACTGCAACTAGCTCCAAACGCTTAGCCTTCACTAGCCTATTTCATTCATTCATTCATTCATTCATTCATTTATTTATTACATCTTCATACTGCCCATCAGCCAAAGCTATCTGGGCAGTGCACAATTAAAAACCATTACAAATAACAATATAAATTTAAACATTAAAAAGTTAAAAAGGCACTTAAGTGACCAAGCACAGTGGTAACATTATCCAAAGGAAGATTGACTTTTGCCATTGGGCCAATTAATGTACACAACTACAGATAACATTCATTCTACTCTGGAATCCTTAAAGTGAATCCTTAAAACTGACGTAATGGTTTTGCAGCCTTGTATAAGGTTGCAAACCTACACACACGTCATTTCAAGAGTGAAGTTTGCCCATTGTGGTCTGAAACCAACATGACCTCCAATTAATCCATCGGATTTCTTCCTCACCACCATTTTGGCCTTCTGGCTCCATGCTGCACCCCACAACACCAGAACAACGGCCATTTGCTTAGGCAACCCTGGAACACTTCTCTGTCTCTCCACACTGCACTACCATACTGAGTTGCCAGGAGGACAAGAAAGTGTCCCCACTATTCTTTGGTACCTGGGCAACTGTTTCAGAAAAATGGAGGTGGTCATTGTAACAGAAAACAATCACAGAAGAAGTTGAATTGAAAGTCAACAAGTGGGGGGGATATTTTGCACCCTATACTGTAAACACCATAACCTCCCCCCTCCTCATTTCTGTGAGATTACACTTTGGTTCAGCCTTTGGGCACAATCTTATATGATCTGCCTTGGGTTCTTGTAGGCCCTCCAAGCCTGGAGAGTTATGAGTACTCTATGCAGAGTATCCTAATCAGAACTCTGCAGTTTTGCTAGACAGGCAATTTTATCTGTCTAACAAATGTTTTGGGGACACTGAGGGAAAGAAGCTGGGGCAACCATATGATTCCTCATATAGATGTTGCCCGAGTCTCCTCCCCTCCCTGTTCCCAGAAACACCCCCTTTTCCCATCTCTGTGGTCTGGTTCTGAGTGTGGAGACATAGTCAGTGCAGAGAGAACTACACTGGGTATGAGGGGGAAGAGCAGGAGTGGGGAAGGCGGTTTCTGGGCTCCAAGGTCAGAGGCCTATTTCTGACCTCAGAACCCATAAACCAAGCAACCCTATGTCCCCCAGACACTGTCTTGGGGGGCATAGTATTTCTCCCTTAATTACCAATTGAAGTTTGTTGTAACTAATACAATGAAAACTGAGAGTTCATAACTATGGCCTCGGGAACATCAGAGAATATCAAGATAATTCAAGCCTTGGCCATCTGCTTTGGCAATGATGCTGATTATGGAAATAGATTTTAAGCAGTTTTTACAGACCCCAAATATAAACAACAATCATAAGCAACTGATGAATTCCTTCTAGATGCCCTAGTTTCTATCAAAAATGCATTTCCCCCCGCATTATAGGTGCTAAGTTGTATGCCAGATAAAATATATCATGACTCATCTGGATTTCAGTTCTACCACAGTAAACATTAATCTCCCAGTCCTTTGAATAAATCAATACAGAATGATGATGAAGCTTCCTATTGCAATCAAACTTCTAAAGTTATTACCGAGCAAAGTTTTAGTGAGGAAATTAAATTTTCAAATGGAGAAGCTGCTTTTGTTTCTGATAAGTATATCTAAATATGATTCAAGTATCTGACAACTCAGAGTGTATTATAGTTTGGAGCTCATAGCTGAGAGCATAACTACTGTAATTCAAAGTCTTATTATATCATTATAATACCAGCTGATGAAGTCAATAGTTCATATCTCAATTAAGTACTAGAATAATGCTATTGCACTTCTGGCTGTTTGTGTAACAAAATAATACACAATGTATATATCATTTGTGCTACATATTGTTCATCTCAAGAGTCCGGAGATGTCCACATGGGAACTTCCTTATTCTCTGGTTCAGTGAATACTTTCCAGAGATGTCCACATGGGAACTTCCTTATTCTCTGGTTCAGTGAATACTTTCCAGAGATGTCCACATGGGAACTTCCTTATTCTCTGGTTCAGTGAATACTTCAGAATTCATCATGATGTAGAGAGCTTTGTGCATCCATTTCTTGAGTGAACTGGATCTTCTGAATCATTCCATGCTCCCTTTTTGTTGTGAAGTCTATCTGGGGACATTAGTGGATTTCTGGGAATAAACATATCAGAGCAAAGCAGCTTTGGATTTTGAAACAGGGGAAGATGCATGTGCCGTTGCTGCATCTGGAACACCCACATCTCCAAATGGGGTAGAGGATAGTTGCATGGATCACCTTGGGATGTCATAAACTAATGTGGGAAAAGGAAGGGACATCCGTTAGTGGTTTTTCCTAACCACCAAACCAGCTCTCTCGTTTAGAGCATCTGGAGCCAAGAACATATTAATTTAATCAAGACATGCAATCCAGCATTTTGGCCCTTCAAGCCAGAGATAAACCAGCAGAACAAAGGGTATGTCCAAGTTCTCATCATAGTCCTCTGCTCTATCTACATCATTAGCAAACTCATTTTACTCTGTCCTGGATCTCCAACCCTTTAAGCTGCAATTCTAACAAGACTTACTAAGGTGTAACTCCCATTGAAGCCAGGGGATTTACTTCTGAGTAAACAGATTTAGGACCACATTGCAGAGTGAATCTCGGAGTTTCCTTACATCGGCTTAATGTTAATCTTTGGCAATATGATAATGCGCCAACATTGATAACAATCATATATTATAATATATATTTTATATTATAACTTCCAAGGATGATTCAAAAAGAGTGTGAGCCTTGAATCATTTTGGACTGATCATAGGACGACAACTAACAATGGCTATATGAACAATTAATAATGAAGCCACTCTGTAGTCACTTATGTATCTTGAGGTTTTAATAAATAGTTTTTCTCCGGTAATTACTAGACAAGCTGCACTTCATAAATATTAAATTTGACTTTCATCTGTATATGTCAGAAGTTACCATTCCATTCAAAGAAATAGACAAATACAGGGAAAAAAATCTCCTCATTAAAAATCCATGTGTAGTTAAAGAGGAATGTTCAGCCATTCAAATTCTTTCCTCTCCAAAGTGTTTCAAATTCAAAATTTGCCCCCTTCCTGCATTCCGAAATAGAGCATATGGAGGGGAGTGTTGATGAGGGAGGTCTGAACAGAAGCTGTAACCTCAAATAAATAAATAAATAAATAAAAAATGGGAAGGTTAGATATGGATGGTGGAAAACACATCTCCCCTCCATGTGTTCTGTTTCCAAACACCTCAAGAGGACTAGCGTAATTGTGGATCAGCATAGAGCAACTGATCATGGAGGAAATCCTTTCAACCTGGGCACATGCAGCTTTAAGTGTCATTCATTATTATTCATCTCATAATATCAGTTGCTATGCAGTGGAAAAGTGTAAGAAAAAATTAGTAAAGTTATACATGACACATGTTACAACTGTTATTGGTCCATCACCTATGTTCCCCAAACTGTGCATTTCCCTAGCCTGAAAAGCCTGATCCAGGATCTGGAGCTGTGTTATGAGAGCTGTAGGCAGTGGACCAGACCTGATACAGTTCATTTAAAAAAAATTCAACAAAACAAAACCATAAACGACATGCAAATGAAATCTATCTATTCATTTGAAAATACAGCTTTCTAAGAATTCCACATAAACTTCAACAAAGGCAGACCAAATATCCATATAAGTATTCATTTGCAAGTGGCGTCTATATACCACCTATTAAAATGTTGAAAACATTTCTAGGTCCATTGCATTATAGGAGGTGAGTATTTATCCTTCCAATGTTTTAGCTGTCAAAACGGTACAGAGAATCCATTTGTGCTGACCATGCATTAACTTTCAGGAAGGAGACATGTACATCAGTAAATATTAAAGATTGCTCCAGTACAATGTTTACCCTTATTAAAGAGTCATTGTGGCATCCAATAGACAAGGAACAAGAGTTTTTGTTGAATAAGACATAAACTGAGATCAATAGATGCTTCAGTAACAGATGCTATCATGGTGAGACTTAGGCTCAATTCGGTTGGCATATTAGGCAACAGAGGGGTAAATAACATACTGACTGTGCATTAGGCAGGAGGAACCTCACAGACTACATGCTGCAGCCAGCGCTGCTCGGCACCGGCAAACACCCTGGCTGCTACGAACTTGCGACGGCCATTTTGGTTGCAGCCTCTCCTCCCTGTGTCCTCCAGCCGTATCCCAGCAGGCACCATGTGTTCTGCCAGCTGCTCTAGGCAGCAGAACTCTATTCCGAAATGGAATAGTCCACGGAGAGAGGGGGGGCTGAATTCGGACGACACTTTATTTTTTTGATTAAAGATTTTTATTCTATTTCAACATTAAAAAACATAGAAACATAGAAACATAAAAACAAAACTTACAAAACCTACAATTAAAAGGACCCCCTACCTTTCCCACAACCATTTTATAAATTCTTTTAAAGTGAAAGTACAAAAAAGAAAAAAACCCATCCTTCCCTTTTAACACAACTAAATATTAACATTCTTATTCCTCTAATATTAGAAGTTATTGAAACAGACCTCAAGTGAGAATAAACCCCCTTATTCTTCTCTTATAAAATATTTTCATTCACTATAAGAAAACCCTCTTCTCTTCTCTTACTTAGTTATAAAATTAACCAAACCTTTTCCCCTTTCTCCCCCTTATTTCTCCCTTGTTACAACATAAAACTTCACATAATTTTCTATCTACTTCAAATATTTTCATATTTCATTATTTTCTCTTATAATTTTTTTAAAACTTGTCCCAAATCTTTCTCCCTTTTTCCCTTTTATTTCTCTCTTATAACAACACAGCGTTTTAAACTTATAGCCTCCACACAGTTTTCAATCTAAGTCTGTAATTATTTCAATCCTTTTATAGAAATACACAATACTTATTGCTTCATTATTTATTGCCAAGTTACTATTTCCCTTTCCAATTCCAACCATCTCCTGTTAATTCTTAAACAATTTTTGTTTCCTTTAACTCCCAACAGCTTTAAATCTATTCTTATTCATATTATATGTCTTTAATCCCTCTAATAAAAAAAAAAGAAAAACAACACGCCCCACAAGAGTCCATAAAACATTCCACCTATTCTTGCAGGTCACATCTTGATGTTAATCCTTCTCATTGCCAGATTCTCCAAAGTCTCTCCTGTAAATTCTCCATGACTGTTCCAAACAGCCCCCTGCATCTTCCAGATCTCCGCTCCAGTCTTTTGATGTTGATGTTGATCCGTCTCTTCAGGATCTCTCCTGCAAATTCCACCTTCTCCATAACAGATCCCAGCAAAACTCTGCCTCTCATAAATACATCTCCAGTCTTTTGATATCAATCCATCTCTTCCACCATTCTCCGTCACAGTTCCAAGCACAACTCTGCATCTAAAAATGGCCACGTTTTCCCTTTGTTCTCCACCATGTTTATCCTTCTTTTCCCCCCTCTGTCCTCCATTTTAACACACAGTTTTTAAAAGCACTTTTTCCTTAATTATTCTCTCACAACAGCCAATTTTCTTCTAAAAATCCTCATTCCATAAATATTTCTCTCAAACAGCAAACAACCCATAGCTGTACTTTTCTTTAAAGAAGACAAATCAACTCACCAACTGGATAATGTGTAAAAAAAAAAAATCCTTTATCTCTACATACTTGATATTATCCAATTAATCACTGCAGCAGTAACTCTTCACTCCCAATGTTTTTCTCCGTTGAAAAAATAAAAGTTAATCAGTCTTGTAGTTAATTCTGGAGAGACTTTCACCAGCAAATCATCTTCCCCCCTGCCTTTAAATTCACTCTCTTTTTTCCCCTTTTCCTCTTGTTCTTCCTCCAGATAAAGATTATTTGAAATGACTCTCCCACTACATACTGGGAGAGGATGATTAAGTATCTGCCAGCCAGTTGTTAACCCTTACTTCTCTGCACTTCGCTGCACCAAAGGCACCCCGTCTGTCTGTCTCGATGTTAACATTCTTGGGGAATGAAGACAGAATGACCTTCCATTCTGGATCAGCATCTGAGCGGTGTTAACCACAGTCCCACTCTCTCATGTTGAAAATCCGACAAAATGACTTCATTACCCCATGGGATGAGCTTACAGGACCCTTTGTGGCATGCTCTTCGCATTTCCCTTTTCTGGGAAATATTAAGCTCCATCTGGGAAGCTCCCAGAGAGCTACCACCGTCCAGTCATGGCAGAGTTCAAAACTCTGCTGGCTCGGTCGTCCATGTTCTTCACCGGAAGTCCATTCGGATGACACTTTAAACAACAGGGCTTCGGGCTAAACAACGTGCAAGCCCGTTGTTTTGCTCCGTTGTTTAAAGTGCCTGATTAATGTACTGTCAGTTGTGTGTGTGTTGTGTGTTGCCCTCCAAACGACACAATAAGCAACACAACTGACGATTGTTCCCTCCTCCTCCGTTGCCTAATGTGTCGTCCAAATTGAGCCTTAGTCATACTTAGAGTTAATTATGGCTAATTTAAGTCCCATTTTTTTCAGTGGATGGATGCTAAGCATGACTTCCTTTGGATCCAACCCAGAGACTCTACTAAAGCATCATGTAATAAGAAGGTCTGCATGTCAGTGCAGAGTACATAATTTTCATGTAACCAGTCCCAGCTTCAGTCTCTGGCATCTTCAGAAAGGGCTAGGAAAAACTTGGAGAGCAGCTGCCAATCAAGGTCCACCACAGGTAGTCAACCCAAAGACTACTGTTCATGCAGCCTGTATAGAACTGCCCATGTTAATAATAATAATAATAATAATAATAATAATAATTTTATTTCTTACCCGCCTCTTCCTTCTGGATCGAGGCAGGGAACAACATCATACAGACAATATAAAATACATAAAACTGATTAAAAGCATCAGCTGGGAACAGAGTGTTATTAGCATCAGGGGAACAGTAAATCTGGTCAAAATCACTGGGGAGAAGGCATTCCCCCCCCCCCACACACACACACTGTAGCTTGGATCCCAATGTAGTGTTTCCCCACTGCTCACAAGCACAGGGGAGATGGAAAAAAATGATAAGTATTACTGGTGGTGGGGATTTTAATCCCCCCTCTTCCCAGTCATCCTGATGCAATCAAAATCTCTGTTTTCCTGTGGCTAATAGCAGTGGGAAACAGCAGGCTGGATCAGGATCACTGGAGTGAGGCGACTTTAACTTCACCCACCCCAAAAAACCAATCTTGATAGCTCAATTGACACAGACTATGATAGTGAGTGATACTGTTTATGTTTATGTCTGGGGGCAGGGATGAAATGCATGTGGTAAAGCATCTCTGTGTGTGAACAGGATTGCTGAGTGTGTGAGAGACACTCCACCTACCTCCAATCCCTCCCACCTGTGTGCCCCTGGAAGGATTTCCCAGCCTCCACCCCCCAAAAAAGTTCTGTCCACCCCGGTATAGACAATGCAAAACTAGGTGGGGAAGTACTCTGACTTGTGACACACCTACACCAAGCTGGATATAACACTATGAAAGTGGTACGAAAGTGGTATATGGCATGTGTCAATGGGCCCCAACAGTTGCCAGTGCACTTCAATACTGCTATAAAGCAGTCGTGTTGCTCCTGCCTTGGTGTAAAGCACGTTTTTGTGTTTGGTTCCAAAGCCCTGGCTGAATCCAGTTATGATGTGTGTAGCACTTATCTGCACATACATTTTTCCTGTTGGGTGTAGGAGGTGTGAATCTGTGGAGTAGTTATTTCCTCAAAGTTTAACTATGCGATCTAATACAAATGCTTTGGGTTTGTTCCCCTCCTTCAGTCTTCCCCTACCTGGTGCCCTTGAGATGATTCAGACTACGATTCCCATCAACCCTGACCAATGGCCATGTTGGCTGGGCATGATGGGAGCTTAACTACAAAACATGTAATGTCACCATTTTAGGGGTGTCTGCTTTCGTTCCTTTTCTATATACATAATCCACCATTAATGCCCGGTGATGAATGTGATGGAGGTAGCCCTGTTACTTCAGTGTTTTCTTTGTCTCTTTAAGAGAATTGCCATTTTGGGGGGTTGATTCTTTTTTTCCCTTAAACCCCCATCACTAATCTGCTTTTACTTTCTTTCCTGCAATTTTCAGACCATGTGTGCAGCCATTATGCAGAGATTCTATACTGCTCTGCAATGGAGCATGTCAAAACATCCCCTCTGGATGCAAGTTGCAATTCTATTAGCAGCAGACACCACCAACAGCTACAGATATAGCAGTTGGTGTGAGAGAGTGGCTGCAGGGACAGTAGAGAAGAGGTTGCAGATTTCAGCAGGATGCCTGCCACTGCCAGATTTTGTAACATGGATGGAAGGCAGATTCAAGGGAATATACATTCCAAGTGGTACACAATCACGGATGTCGGAGAATTTTGATTTCACTTACAAAATATGCAAGCACGTCCCATTTGAAGCTCCAAACGTGACCACGAGCAGGTGTGTGCCAAAAATATTAAGGTACTGCCAAACACAGGCCCACGTTCATCTCATTCCTAATTCCCATTTCTATTTGCAGAACTTAATTTGCTGAAATTTCCTCGTTTGAGTGGATTGGCCCTGCTTTTGTCTATGGGCAAAATTTGAACGAATTTGGGGAGATTTGCGCAAATCTCCCATTTGACAGCTGCGTGATTTGCACAAGTTTCGCTTTCACACAAAGTGTGCAGTGATCACAAATGTGAACAGGAATCAGGCACGAGAAGAGCAGTGAAACGATATTCAGAGAATTCTAGCGATGTCAAACATTGCTCATGCGCCCATCCCTGCAGGCAAAAGGTTGCAAAGCATGCCAGAATACATCCTTTTTCATTTGTTGAGGTCAGATAATCTAACTTGGGCCCTTTCTACACCATAAGGGTGTAGAGGGAGGGAGGAGGGGGATCCCAGAAGTACTTAATACACACCCTCGGTGCATAGGGAGGGAAGGCGATATCGGAAATACCTAATACACACCATCGGTGCACAGGGATCAGCCTGGGGCCATCCCAGGCAAACAGCCTGATGTGGAAAGGGCCCTTTTCTCTCTGTACCACTACACCAGAACCTTAATCCATCATTGCCAGGACCTTCCCCTTTCTTACTGCTTCCACTCCCACCACCACCACCACCACCCCATCTGCCTAGTTCTTTCTCACAGTAACCAGTGTCTTTATTTCCCCCTTTTCTCCTCCATTCAATGGTTGTTTTGCCTCAGAATACAAATCCTGGGAATGAGAAAAGGCACACTCAAGTGTCAGGTTTTGGCCTGCAGCTGGTCACAGAGCAGTTCGCTAATTGCAGAGTCTTCACTGGATCAGAGATGCAGAATGTAAGCCCTGGCAGGATCGAGGCTCAGACCAGCCAGTAATCCCAGTTGAGCTGTTGCAGACCAGCTGAGCAGCATAAGAACTGCATTTTCCCTCCAGTCTTGGTCAAAGCAATACGGTCTTTGCTGTAGCTTTTTCTGGTTTTAGACCATGTGCGTGCTATTCCTGACCTGCTGCGCCGCCTGACTATGCTTCTGCCCCTGGCCCTGACTGAATGTTGCTTGCCTTCTGGAACTTGAACTCTGTTTGCTTTAGGACTGTGTCTTCTGCCTCTGGCCCTGACTGAATGCTGCTTGCCTTTTGGAACTTGAACTCTGTTTGCTTTGGGACTGGGTGTTCTGCCTAAGTCCTGAGTGAGTGCTGTTGCCCGTTGGGTCCATTAAACTCTGTTTACTGTTTTACCTGTCTGAGGCAGGGTTCTGTTCACTGTACAGGTCAGCATCTAGTTGCATTCTCTGAACACCCCGCCTGTGATTAAAGCTTAATTGCTCTCAACTAGTTAAGCTCACATCATTATTCCCGGCCCCGGCATCTCTGTGCCCAAGCTAAGCTGCCCACGCCTCGGACCCTGACATCAGGGCAGTTCCTTCAACAGTTCTTACTGGGCTTGACCAGATGATTCGAGCATGCTCCAGTACAAGAGGCAGTTAAATTTCAGTTCAGTTCAGTTTTGATAAGAATTTACCCAAATTTGCAAAGTTCTCAATATTGGGGACAACTTTAAATTTAAACACTTTGAATGTGGGAGAGACCAAAGCGGATAGTTTTTGGCCACCTAGGGCCTATCTCTTAAAACTGTCCCTGTGTTTTCAATCATGTTACTGCTTAACTCTAGTCACTGAGCCTATCTACACTACTGCTTTAAAATGGTTTAAAATGGTTTATAACAGTTTTGAGAAGTATTGGGGTCCAGGACACACTCCATATACAGTCTTCAAAACATTTTCAAAGTGTTTTATCCTGCGTGTGTAGATAAGCTCACTATCTCCTTTTTTTCTGACAGACTCCTTATCTTTAACAGCTATAGGGCTGGAAGGTACAACATAACCATCTCAATACTGGGAATAGCTGTACCTCTTGAATTTGGCTGATGCAGGTTGGTGAGATTTTTGTTTCAATTCATTTTTGGCACAAATCAACCCCGATATCCTCAAACATCTTCATATTTCAGACAGAAAGCACTTGAGACTTATAACTGTCCAGTATGCAAAGGAAACCTTAACACGGATTATACTTGACATGACCAGATGGTCTACAAAGCAAATAAAAATGCTGAATATGATTAGAACTAAAATTATACAATTTAAAACTCAGGATGTAATTGCAGTCCTCATTTTAATAGCAGTTGCTAAAAAATTTGCAACCTATCACAGTCTTTGAGAAGAAAATTTGCATAGTAGTCAGTTGGACGTCCTGGATAATGCAGTAATAAAGGGGTTATTAACACTTCACCAGAGTCTCTGTACAAAGAACAAAACAGCAGCAAATGGACCACGGTTTCAGTATTTCCATCTCTACAAACAGATAACCAATTTTGAAATGGGGTTCTCCTATAGCAGCCTTCAAGTTTATAAGATTTTTGTAAACCGCCCAGAATGCTTTGACTATGGGGTGGTATATAAATGTAATAAATTATTATTATTATTAGTAGTAGTAGTAATAGTAGTAGTTGTATTTACAGCAGAAGGAAGCACATTAAAATGTGCGCTTGAAAAAGCTATTCTAGGTTTAGGGTATGCAAAATACAGTGATCAACTTGCTGTCCCGAATCTATAACAAAAGTTACTAAACATACCTGCTGTGCATTTCCTATGTCTGTTTTCATTCTACCAGTATTTTTTTCACCAGAAGAAAGCAAATCATCTCTTATTATTATTCCATCCTTAAAACCTTCCCATTTCTTCAAGCATAGCTAGAACAATATTTAATTTGTGAGCATAAGCGTTCTCCAGAGAGGTCTTTTAATTATTTCCTTTGTCTCTGTCTTCTCTCCACCAACACACACTCCAGTTTAAGAATGAGTCATATTCGAATTTCAGTTATGACAAGCAGAGTCCATTGCAAGGCCGAGAAGAGGAAGAAATGAATATCATCTGCATTTTAAAACAGAAGTAATTTATATATTTGGAAACAACATCAAAGTATTACAACTTCTCTCCCCGGGAGCAAGGGATGAGGCTCTCATTTGTTCAGAAGAAGCTTGCAATGTAATGAGTTGAACTATATGGGAAAGAAAAAAGGAGAGCTGTATGGGGGGAAAATGAAACAGAGCTTTATACTCACAACGTTCCTCTGTTAATCTTTTGTTTTAAACCCAGCCGCGCTCTTATGACAAAATTGCTTCTTTGAAGTGAAACCACAAAACATGGGCAAAAAAAATGTTTGCTCTGATAATATTAGATTATAGGAAACCACATTCAGCTGAAGTGAGGGGTATATGATATGATAATCTCAGATTTTGTGATGTGACGGCCCTAGAATTTGAACCATCTTCTATTTATGACATTACTAAAAAAAGAAATCATTAAGGATGGGTGAGGATTGGTTTTAGTTCAGATTTGATAAGCATTTACCAACATTCAGAAAGTTCTCCATATTTGGGACAAAAAGCACTTGGGATTTTTTTTAAAAAATATCAGATGTAGGAGAAACCAAAATGGACAACTTTGTCAATCCAAACACAGGGCTTTCAGGGCTTTGCTCTTAAAAGTCAAGGTTTGAATTAGGGATGGAGAGGGCATCCAGTTGAGGCTCAAAGCCCAGTGAGAAATTGTTCACCCCGGACACCAGTTCACAGCCGGCTGCCCTTGCCTGATTCTGCACAGGCCAAGTCGGGCAAGCGGATGGCTCCCTGCTCCCTGGCTGAGCTGCCTGTACCTGCTGCTGACGTTGCCATAGTGGTGAGGAGAAGGAAGTACCTCCCGTCTCCTCCTCCATCCCCGCTACCATAGTGGCGGTGTTGGTAGCAGCAATGGGGACAGGCCCCAATCATTATACGTGAGTGTCTGCAACTTCCATACATTGACTGGCCTGTCCTTGTTGCCGCAATAGCGGGGATGGGAGGGGGAGAATGTAGGAACTTCCCTCTCCTCCTCATATCCCTGCTGCCATGGCAGCAGTGGTGGAGATAGTCCTCAGCCATTTTATGTAAGTGTCTATTTAAGACACTTATGTAAAATGTCTGGGGCCTGTCCTGACTGTTGCTGTAGCCGCAGTAGCAGGGTCAAGAGGAGGAAAGCAGAGTGGCACTCCCTTCTCCCCCTCCCATCCCCAGTGCAGCTAACTGAGTGCCACCCACCCAGGAGCTCAATACCCCCTCTCCATTTGCATTGCCTGCCTCATTTCAGCTTAGTAGTCATAGGTTGTGCAAGTCTGATATGGAGAGAGTTGCTACACCTCCCTTGACCCTGAGGGTCTTGGAGACCATTGGTACAATCGTGGAATTCAATGGTGTAACCTGTTCTACCACCACCATAGTTCATGGCAGCCCACACTAATTCCATAAGATATGTATAATGTATGTATAAAGCAGGCCTGCGAAACATGTGACCCACTAAACTGAACACAGCCCACCAGTCAAGAACAGTATAGACTGGTGCATAGCAATTCCCCTGTCTAGAAGTGTTAGCCAGGCAGCAAAACCTAATGGTTTATTGAGCCCCTGGTGTTTTGCCTACATGGCCGATAGGCCTAGGGTGACCAGATAAAATCCAGGTCAGGGCTCATGTAACTTTAACAGTTGTAGAGAAAAGGGAATTTCAGCCGGTGTCATTTGTATGCAATTAGTTCCTGGTGAAATTCCCTCTTCATCACAACTGTTAAAGTTGCAGGGGCCCTGCCTTCTTTTGTATCTGGTCACTCTAGTATAGTGCATGCACCTTTAACTGTTGTGATGAAGAGAGAATATCACCAGGGACTAATTGCATACAAATGACACTGGCTGAAATTCCCTTTTCTCTACAACTGTTAAAGTTACATGAGCCCTGACCTGGATTTTATCTGGTCAGCCTAGGTAGGCCACAATTGGCTACGTGGGTGTGTCACTCACAGTTTAGGCCTGGTACAGCACATATTTGAAATAGACATTCCTCCAAGCTTATTATTTGGATATTGAAAGAACGTTATAGGTGGGGACAAGATACACAGTTGAACTGGGTATTCTGCATATTGTAATAAATTCACTGCATATCTCCTGGGTGCTTCTAATAGATTTTGCAAGGAGTAATCTTTATCTCCTCTTTAGCCAGAGGGAAGTTCAGGATATTTTGTGCTAGAAAAGACCACAGAATGGGAAAATAGATCATTTCTTGAAGCAGTAATAATGAAATAGGCTTGAAATAGCTTCTAGCAGAATATGTTTGGAGATAACAAAACAAATGATATTCCAGTCATCAAGGAAACTATTACATTGATATTTTCTTTACTAAATATAAAGCAAACCACGTATGCAGAAACATATACAGAATCCTGGCATTAGGAAGGTATTTGATTAACCAAGCTTCTTTAGCTGAGCCCCTTTAATTCCGCAATCTTTGTTTTATTTGCCATTTAATTAAATTGTAATGTTGGGTGCAGAAATTATTGCTGAGGTCCATAAAGCACAAATAAATGATTAACCATTTATTTTCCTGAAGTAGCTGGCTTAAACAAACACACACAAAAATGGAGCTATGCTTAGGCTGACCATATGAAAAGAAGGACAGGGCTCATGTAACTTTAACAGTTGTAGAGAAAAGGGAATTTCAGCCAGTGTCATTTGTATGCAATTAGTTCCTGGTGAAATTCCCTCTTCATCACAACAGTTAAAGCTGCAGGGGCCCTGCCTTCTTTTGTATATGGTCACTCTAGTATAGTGCCTGCAACTTTAACTGGTGTGATGAAGAGGGAATTTCACCAGGTACTAATTGCATACAAATGACGCCTGTTGAAATTCCCTTTTCTCTACAACTGTTAAAGTTACATGAGCCCTGTCCTCCTTTTCATATGGTCAGCCTAGCTATGGTTATTTATGTAAATACTCCCTGAGATGTCCATAGAATAGCCTTCCCTCAACCTGGTGTCATCCAGATGCTTTGGATTACAAATCCCAGCAACATCCCTAACCATTGGCCATGTTGACTGGGGCTGATAGCCATTGAAATCCAAAACATCAGAAAATACAAAATTTGGGGAATGCTGCCATAGAACAATGGCCATTAATAAGATGGGAGAGGGAGCTGCCTGTCTGGAATTTTGATTCCACTAGTCTCCCAACAACCTGCTTGTAAGACACAAACCAGAGGCAAGTGATAATCAGAGCAACTATGAGGTGCAACTATTGTTGAGCTGAGCCATTTTAGGTTGCGGTTAAGAGTAGGGATGGCTGGACCACCCCATGCCCAGCTGGCGCATCACGTGCTGAATCCCCACCACTTCCTCAATCCCAGTGTGTGGCATAATGTTAGCCGCTGGGCATACTGCAGGGACTTGGCAGTGGGGCGCAGGAACCTGCTTGCTCAGTGAGCCGCCATTTTCCATAAATAGAATAGCTCATTTTTATCCATAAATGCCCCATTTCCACAAATGACGTTCATGACTGTAATGTTGTGTACATCACATTATTATTATTGTCATCATCATCATCATTTCTATATTGCCCAACAGCCAGAACTATCTGGGAAGTTCACAACAATCTCAATTTACACAGATGGCAGCCTTAAAGGGGCATTGTATGTTGCATACATTGCCCCTTTAAAGCTGCCATTTATGCAAATTGGACGTTTATGTACAAGAACCCCCCTTTATGCAGAAAATGACAGCTTGTTAAGGGAGGGGGCACCCCCATGTTTGCCCAGCTTCGTGCACATCGAGTCGGGCAAGTGCTGAGGCCTGCAGACCGGCATCCAGGGGGCTGAGCCAGAGGTTTCTCACCAGGCTTTGAGCCCAAACCAGATGCTCACCAGAGAGATCACATGTTTAAGTGCTGCCCCCAATATTTAAGCAAGCAAACCTCCCTGTACATACAAAGCAAGATATCATGGAGAAGGCTAGTTTGGTATCACTACCTTGATATTACAGATGGTTGATGCATGGAGAGGAAAGTTCTGTTGTAGATGATGGAGCGTTTAAGTGTGGTTCTTCCTCCAATTCAGCCTGCACTTTCAATGGAAGATTGAATAGCTGCACAAGCCTTTTGAGTAGCAGTGCTAAGTGTAGGCGTAGAGAGTACAATTCAGCTCGTTTTCTCATTTTCCCAAAGTTAAATTCGTTGGGCTGGTCCTAGATTTATGCTGGTTCAAGTGCACTGATGGAAATGGGCTTCCCTGTTCTTCATTCCCATCACATCCTCTCCAGTCCCTGCAAATGCTACACATGTGGTCAGGAGACCCTGCTGAATGGTGTGGACTGTGATGTGGTGGGGATAGATCCCCAAAAATCAGACCGAGGGACTTTCCATAAGCACAGCCCTTCTGCTCACAAAAGGTCCTGGCTCTAGCCCCTTCTGTCTTATTTCCATAGACGTTCAGCATTTCCAGCCATTTAAAGCGGTATTTACATAAAAGTAAGTGCTTTACACCCACAAATGGCATAAAATATGTCATTTACAGCTGTAATTTTCCTGTGATAGGCTAATGGCAGACACCATTAGCCTACCATGTCTTTTCGAAAGCTGGAGAGTCATGGGAACTTTTACGGGCACAGAGGTGAGTGTGGTTGGTCTGCTGCAGACTGCGGCGGTCATATTCTTTGGAATCTGGCCTTGTTTGAGCCTCTGTGTCATCAAGGTTGACAATTCAAGCCCATGACAGTTTTATCCAGCATTCCTAATTGCAAGGAATGAGGAATTTATTTGAGGAATGAGTTTAGAAAAGGCAACAAAGACATGGGTTGAGAGGCAACAATTACTCCCTAAAAGGCAGAGGTTTCTTCTAGTTGAGATTTGAGTCGGAAAAGTTGGCCCTAGGCATTTTGCTGTCTAAAGCCCAAATTGCCTTGTATGTTTCTTCTGGTAGGGCCATCACATTCTTGCCTTCATTTATGCCCCCCTGCTCCCCCGTAGTGCCAACTGAACCAGGTCACTTCAACCTACTGAATGGTAGAGCTGGCCCCATTGATAGATGTAGGGTTAAGTTTCACCCAGTTCTAAAATGATGTTGTTGCAAACATTTGAATATATGCCCAGGAGAGGAAATTCACACTTGATTCCAAGGTGTTGTGTGAGAGAAAGCTCTTCCAATTATGCTTGTATGTAGCTGCCTGGTTGGAAAGCAAGCACCCACAATCACAATTTTGGAGAATATCTTTCTCTGCTAAGCCATGCAGTTGAATTTAGAAAACATAGCTGAAACACAACCTGAGGACAGCTAGTAATTTGCTTGTCTCAATGCCAACCACCCTCAACCTTTCCATGTGGTAGTTTCTTTTCTCTCCCTCTATTAACTAGTATGTAGGGATGGGTGATAATTTTATTTCAGATTCTTTTTGATAAGAATTTTCCAAAATTCACGAGTTTCATTAGGGACAGGGAAAAAAATGAGTTGGTTTTTTTTTGTTAATCCAATGTGGGGAAAATTGAAACTGAAAGATTTGTGCATCCAAAATGCAGGGTTCAAATCCCTGCATACTCATCCAGATTAGTGGTACAGAGGGATCTGCAACCCCTATTTCTGATTATCTTTAATAGCTCTATGGAGGGAACATACATTATGAACTTCTCCATGGGAATTGGTGTGCCAGTTGAATTTGGCCTGTCCAGTTGTGTGAAAATTCTGATTCAGTTAAGAATTCTTTTCCAAATTCACAAATTTCTTCATATTCAGGGCAGAAAGAACTTGAGATTTTAAAAATATCTAAAACTAGTCCATCCTTACCAGTTTGTAGTACAATATAGTCTAATCACTGCTATGCCATAAACTTCAAGATGTCTCCCTCCTTTTCTTAATATATCCTGCAAGGATGCAGGTTGGAAGACAGTGGCTGAGTTCGGACGACATTTTAGGCAACCGAGGGAGGAAGAGGCAACTGTCCATTGTGTTGATTATTGTGCAGTGTGTGTGGAACAGTACATTAGTGAATAATGGGGAAAAACAACAGGCTGCTCCGTTGTTTATCGGAGAGCCATTGCTTATCATGAGGCCAGGACTTTCAGCCATACAACGGGGGGAGGGGAAACGTGTTGTGTCTCGGGCACCGCAAAAATAACAAACCGTCAGTTGCCACTTCCTCCTTCCATTGCCTAAAGTGTGGTCCAAACTCAGCCAGTATTGTGTAACAGAAGTGGAGGCAGAGAAGTGACTGTAGGGAACCATGGTTTCCCCCATCTGATGAAGCTCCTAGCCTTAGACTAACATTTAAATCTGAAAACAACTGCATATGCTGCAAGAATTCTTAGGATAATAACCCTTTCCATTTAAAAAAATAATAGGCAGCATGACATTACTGCAGCTCTGGCAGAGAATTACTTCTCGATTTTTAATTTACTTCAAGGGATTGTGAAATTTGCTTACTCGCCCCTGAACAATTACCCAGTTGAAGAGTTAGGTAATGGAAAACTATCTGTGGAAGGAAAGAGTTCTCATCTCCTCCTTTTAAGAGCTTAGAGATGAGCCAATATGTATTCACTTTTAGTTACATCTGTATCCTAAATGATTTGCTGAGGCAAATCTGTAACTAGCAATTCCCCTGGCCCCTGCAAACATACACAAACCCTATGTCAAGTTACGTAATTCCCAAGGCCAATCAAGTTCTTTTTGGCACCTGAGCCAGAAAACCCGCACAAGGTCCCACCAATAAAAATGCAATAATCATTGATTAAATAGCTCACTCTTTGCTGCCTTTTCATGACATCCCAAACCAGCTCCCTGAAATGGACACCTCACTCTGCCTAATGGTAGGGTTGGCCCTGATTCCACCCTTCGTGTACAAATATCAGAATGAGATTTTATCCCAAGAATATGAGTTTAAATTCTATATCATTATTTGGGTTAAGGCACTCACTGATGCAGCAAAATGACCAAGGGAAAATGCCATGAAAGTAGTCAACACCTTTTACAATGTCACATGTTGTGACCTCTTACATCATTGTCTCCATGAATCTATACTTTTCCCTAGCCTTTCACCCCAAACCTCTTCCTCTACAGGTTGGGGACGACACAGAGGGTAGTATACACTTGTTACTAAGTAAAGTGGAAACACTGAAATGAATGGAATTTAAGTAGTTAGGTCTCATTCATTTCACTGGGTTTACTCTACATAGGACTAACGTTGGACAGTATCCAGAAACTGAGATCAGTGGTGGGTGTGTCAGACTATAGTAAGATATCTGCTGTTAAATGCTAAACCTTTAATTATAACCACAACTGCCTTGCATAGTTTAACTGAAGCTGAGTAGAATCAAAAGTAAAACCAGAAAAGTAATTGTTCAAGCATTATCCAAATATCAGACTTACAGACTTCTTGCAAATTCTTACAGTTAAGTGAATTCATTTCAAACAGACCCAACTTGTATGCATGTTTATTCCTAGATGCAGGACTTACCTCTTTCCTTCTTTTGCAGCTGTGTGCTTTGCCTAATGACAAAACCAACAGTATCCCCACTACCCATCTGTCCCGAGTCTTGTGTCCCTCTTGTAAAACACCTAAGAGAGAGTTTGGTGATCTCATCAAAACTCATTCTTTAGATGTTTTGCACCCATGGAGAAATGCTGAGCACCACTATGGATTACAAAGGGGCAACTATTGGGGTAAAATGCATTAGTATCACAACAGGGGTTGCAGGGCCCCTGCCTTCTTTTGTATATGGTCACTCTAGTATAGTGCCTGCACCTTTAACTGTTGTGATGAAGAGGGAATTTCACCAGGAACTAATTGCATACAAATGACACTGGCTGAAATTCCCTTTTCTCTACAACTGTTAAAGTTACATGAGCCCTGACCTGGATTTTATCTGGTCACCCTAGCTTCGGCCAGCCTGCCAACTGTAAGCATTTCTGGACAGGAATACTCTAGCCACAGTAATCCATGCTGTGGTGACTTTTAGTCTGGATTATTGTGATGGTTATAAGCAGGGCCGCCCTTGAAGATGATTTGGAAGTCCCAAGTAGTGCAGAATTGAGCTCTCAGAATTTTAATTGGTACTGCCAGATTGGTTCACATCACTCCAGTCATAAAAGAACTGATTGCATAGTTACTTCCTTGCCCAATTCAAGGTGCTGGTTCTTGCCTTTATAGGTCTAAATGGCTTGGGACTTAAATACTTGAAATAATGCTTCTTTCAATGCCTGCATCCCAATACCTTAAGAGCTTCTGCTGAAGAATTTAAGAAATTTCTTATCAGAAGTGTGCTATTACAAAGGATGGTCCTTTTTCTCTGCTCGTGCTCTCAGTTTTGGAATCCCCTCCCTAAACAGACACGTCCAGCCCTTAATACACTTTCTACCCCCCACCCCAATAACCAGGTTAAGGCATAACTTTTTAATTTGTATAACCTCTCAGTCTGCCTTTCTGAATTGTAATTGAGTATTCTATTGCTGTTTTCCTATCATTGCAGTTGAATATTAATTTTATTGTATTGCAATTGGTTCTAGAATAATGTATTATTATTTTGTACACTACTGTGGAATGTCAATGATGGAGGGTGGTAGGTGTGAAGAACAGGGCTCTGTTCTTCCTGGCCTCCCCTCAGGGATGTTGCAGGGATGGTAGTAGCTGAGAGCAGACTCATGTATTTGATAAACACATGGGACTTGTTGCCAGGGAGACTGTCCTTGGCTGGGAGCTGCCTAACATGTTCGCAATCATCACCTGGTCATTGTTATCAGGAACCATTCGAACAAGCCAGAGCCTCAAGGCTGAGGCTAATTGGCAGATTTATTACAGCTCCTTTATTACAGCCTGGTTGGGAGGGGGAGCCTGATGGAGTAGCTTGGGTCTGGATTGGTGGAGCCCAATTGGTCCATCGGCCAGGGCTGGAAGCATAAGATGAGTTAGCAACTTGAATCATTTGTCTCCTGGGGACCCTCAAAGCATTGAGAGTGTGTGTTCATCTGGCTGGAGCTGGGGACTCCTGCATGGTAATGCATTAGCATAGGCAGCCAGGATTTCTTATTTTGCTTAGATAATCTGGTGAATGGCTCTCTGTTTACTCAGTTTTATGGTACTTTTATTGTTTTATCGCATCACTGCTTTTACTTGGTCATTCCTTTTAAAGTGATCCAATTTTATCCCCTTTTACCTTTCTTCCCTTCCACCCTGTAATAAACTACTTTAAAGCTTTATGCTGGTGTGGTTTACTTCAGGGTAGCTTCTGGTGCTAAGTCCAGTGTTGGCTGGTTAGAGGTAGGTAGTTGGGATTCACCTGGTCTACCTTGCAGGGAGAGCATATTGACCAGATTGACCATCTGTCTAGTTTTGCTCGGACATGTCAGGAAAAAGGGGGGAGAATCTGGGTCTGGGGGGGAAATCCTTTAATTGGGCCCCAAACCCAGAAAATTAGCCCCTGGGAAAGGGCCATTTTGGGCACTTACAGGTTTGGCCTTCTGTCTAGAACCGCAAGCCAGATCTGGGGTTCTAGACAGCTGTCACCATGGCAACGACCCTCTAGGATAACAGATCTGGCTTGGGCAGGCCCCAGAAGGCCCGTTTTGGGCACTTCTGGGTTTTGGACACTTCCGAGGCTCGCTCAAGGCAGATCCATCCAAGGCAGCACTCAGTCCAAGATGAGGTACGTGTAACATTTTTAAATTTTATGTCTAAAGGTATTTCACTTATATTGTCTTGGGTATGCAGTGTACTGATTTAAATGACTCTCCAGGTGTTCATAAAACGAGCAATTTCTATCTAGGTTGTATGTGCTTAAAAGTGACATTATGAAATGAAGCATTTTGTAATGTATAATGTATTTGACCTAATAAATGGATTGGAGAGTCCAAATCTTTACATTCTCCAACAGTTCAGAAACAAATCTCTTGGAAAAGCCATTAAAATGCTACTAGAAACAGCAGGTAAAAGGTCTAGAGATCTGTAAAATTGCTGTGTGGGGGATGAGTGAAAAGGGCACCATGGTACTTCCTTTATTTGTTTTCTATTTGGACTGATTAACAAATCAAGTGTCTGCTCAATAATTAGGAGGGATTCCATTTCTTTATAATATGAACATGCTGTTCTGTTTGCTGTTCTGCCTTTTGGGAGAAGCCTTGAATCAGAAGGGCATTGACAAAGACTTATGTAGTTGCCAAATATTAGAGCTTTATACTGGAGTCCCCCTTTTTAGTTAATGACCTGGGTTTCTCTATAGCCTATTCTGAATAAAGGTTTATCCTGTACTAATCCACTAGTTCATTTACCCTGGATTAGCTATTCTTAGTGATAGCTTTTGTCCCAACTGTTGTGTAAAGATTACTAAACTCCTAACATATGATTCTTGCTTTTCCGATGATACAATCTGGAGATTTCTGCCTCAAGATGCCTCTTGCAATAGATCTTCAAAGAATTATTCTATGGGGGGGGGAAGGAAATTTTGCAGTGTAATATATTAATTCTTTAAAGCTGAATTGCAAGAGGCATCTTGAGGCAGGAATCTCCAGATTGTGATTGTATCATCTGGAGTGGTTGTATCATCTGAAGACCATGTGGTTGATTCAATGGGGAGAAGCTATGAGAATGATCCCCATTTGACCTTCCACGTGTCTATGATCATTGGGGGAGTCATAATTTACATTTACAAACAAAAGTAATTTTGGTCTTTTCCACTGCCACCCATCTCACTCTTCTGGAAAGTCAACGCGAAACCAGACTAAGGGTTGGATCCAACAAAAGGCTCTCAAGGACAGAAGTCCTTCCACCAGCAGGAGTGTTTTGAGTGGGACTCCATTTGGGCTTGCTCCCACTGGTGGAATAAAACCTCTGGATCAAAACCACAGTATTTATTTAAAATCATCATTTTAAATAGCACCATAGCGGCACAGTTGATGTGATGCTGGTGGCTGATGTGAGCAACGGAGCAATTGTAACTTTTTCCTGTTGCCATAGTCTTTCACTTCTGTGGACAGTGGTGTATATTTTCCTCTCTTTTCTTCTTCCTTTAATGCAACATTTTTGTTATTAGGTATTGCTTATTGTTTATGACTCTTGTGTCTGGTCGATTGCAAAGTATTGTCTTGCCCAGAATTGTTCTGTCCCAGCAAGAGAATATGAATGCATAACGTGACTTGGCTTAACCTGGACCTCCTAGGTTCTGAAAGCATCTTTCTGGAGAGCACCTGCTGGTTGCATGATCCATGAGGCCAGGTTCTGGTGAGTGCATTGTTCTCCTTGAAAGGGGGAGCTTGCACTTGCTAGAGTAAGGTGAACAGATGTGAAGAGGCTGCAATCCTATATTCATTTATCTGGGAGTAAGCTTTATTGAAATCATTGGGAGTTGTTTCTGTTGCTTCTTTGGGTCCCTGATTGGGATTTCTGTTCTCTGCACAGTGAGGCAGTGTAAATTCAGGAGATATTTGGATAAAATGAGGGAAAGATCCTTGTCTAGCATTGCGGTAATGGGCACCCATTCTGGCCTTTCTTTGTATTCTTACTGACTGTGGTCTTGTATACATGGCTAATGAACCAGAGGTATAATGACAATTTTTAGATTAGTTTCTCACTGATGAAACAGAAGTTGAAACAAACTAAGAGGTGCTAGTGAGAACTGCAGATAAACCAGAACTGCAACAAGCCTTTTTGTTCCACGCATAATGTTTGCTGGGTGATAGTGTTTGATTCCCTTTCTGAATGCTAGTTTGCTAGTTTTTTCTGCTCTTGTCAACTGCTTCATTTTTTCAGTGGTATGCTGAATCTGTGAGTATGGATATGAGAAAGGTGATGGGGAAAGAGTGTTAAATGTTAGGAGAGGTGAGACTATGGTCATCCACTGAAGGATCTGCAGTCAGAAAATATATTTGAAGGAAGGGAAGACTGTATCTCACAGAGTATAGCAAAAGCTTCAAAGTACAGCAAAAGCTAAAAAAAGTAGGAGTGAGTGAAGTTAATTTCAGATACATTGAATGTCTGACTTGTTCCTCATTTCAGTGATTTTAACATTAAGATGTTACGTATAACAGTTTGTCTTAATTGTGTCTGTGAAATCAGACATGTGACCAAGGCCATGTTCAGATGGGCATACCCCCTTGGGGGCTAGGCATGTTGGTGGGCATGCCCCCATGGGGGCTGGACATGTTGGTGGGCACGCCCCCTTGGGGCAGCCATGTTGCCCTCCTTTTTGGTTTCCAAAATATGGTCACCCTAATATTGACTGTGCTCTTCCTTCACAGTACTAACATGTTTAAAATAAATAATCAAATTAAATTGGTCAGAGATATACATGTATCAGAGGAATGGGGTCTGAACTACACTGAGGACAATGTCTTTCCAAAGTGGCAACCTTACAGAAGTGGCTCAATTCACCTTGAATTAATTGCACTTCAGAACAGTTTAGAACTTAAAACTTGGTAGCAACTCTAACCTGACTATACGATCAAGCTCAGAAAATAAGCATTTTTCAGAGTCCTTGTTATGAAGGGTTCATCAGTTAAAGCTAAACAGGACCTTTTATATCAAATCCTTATGACAATACATGTTCTTAGTTCATTTGGAAGATCTCAATGTCATATTAAGAATTTAAATTATTAAGTTGAAGCCTATTATGGATGATGATGACTGCAAGAATACGTTCAATCAAGATACTACTCAACAGAGTAATTCTATCAAAAGTATCAATGTTTACCTGGAACATCAATGAGTAATCATTTTTTACCTGTAATCTATGACTTACAAACTATAATTAAAAAGTACAGAAAGGAGTAGTTTAACTTGGAGATTCATTAATAAAATTCTGTTTGCTAAGTGGCTTAATAAACATATGCTGAGCACAGTTATATTCCCACCAGGAAATGTAAAATGCTCTTTAAAACAGTAAAATTACCATAATTGACAGAACACAGATGCTGTTTAATAATCTAGCCGATTGCACTCTCAATGGGAATGCTCATTAATTCTATTTTAAGGCATAGTGGATTCACCTGTATTTCAGACAATTAGCATTGAAAGCCAGGTAAGCAGAACAGTTAATGATGCTAAGTTTGATGACTTTGCTACAGCAAGAGCAATACTTACAATGGGACAGTCTTCTTCTCTTCCAGACAAAACAAAAGGTTACAAAACAAAATGTACATGCGGTTTTTCTTGAATAATCTGGACTATATCCTTTCATGCAGAGTGAGAAAAATCGACATTCCTTGATCATAATCCCCACCCACTACCCTTACAAAACACTACAGTAAACTGTAGCATACAGACGAATATATATATATATATTGCTCTTGCTGTAGCAAAGTCATCAAACTTAGCATCATTAACTGTTCTGCTTACCTGGCTTTCAATACTAATTGTCTGAAATACAGGTGAATCCACTATGCCTTAAAATAGAATTAATGAGCATTCTCATTGAGAGTGCAATCAATCTCATCCATCCATTCATTCACTACTTCTGTATCTCATATACAGCTTCTGCAAACCCCCACTCTCAGTTTCAAAAGTAGCTTGTCATACCACAAGCAGGGAACTCATAAGAGAGGAGTTGGATTGGACCAAATGCCTACAAAGTCCTGCATTCCCCCCCCCCCTGCACACACAATGGCAAACAAGATGCCTTTGGGAAGCTTATGAATGCAAGGTTATAAATGCAATAGTACCCTTCCTTTTGTGTTCTTCAGCAACCAGTATTCATAGATGGCCTCTGAAACTGGGGGCAATATATAGCCATCATGACCAGCAGCCATTGATAGCTTTATCCTCCATAAATTTGTATAATCCCTTTTTAAAGTCATCCAAGCTGGTGGCCATCACTACATCTTATGGTGACAAATACTATAGTTTATCTGTGTGCTGTGTCCTTTTATCTGCCTTGAATCTCCCACAGCACAGCTTCATTTGATGTCCCTAGGGAGAGCTGCTATTTAAGAAATAGCAAAGCCCCTTGATCAGTCAGAAATAGCAGCCTGGTTCTTTGTCTCCCAGAGTACCTGACCCACGCAGGTAAATAAGATATTAATTAATGACATATGCTGAGCTGCTTTAAAATCTGCCCCATTCAAAGATGGACAGGAGGCTGCAGCTGTCAGAGCTGAGTACTCTCAGATTTGGACTTCTGCGCTTATTTGTTCCAACCTGTTTGCATTACAAGGTTCTGTTGTTTACACTCCATTTCACCACTTTTCAACTGAGCTGAGCAAGCAAATGCGACAAAAGACTAAGTTTCTAAGCAGTGCCTTCTGAGGCTGAAGTGAGCTTGCTTCTGAAGCCCCAAGTCTCTGTCAGCAAGATAGATTCACAAGCCAGCTCTCCACCCCTGCCCTCCTATTATACCCCACTCAAAGTATTTTAAAAGCCAGGAACATCGGTCTAGGCAAACCATGTCTGCATTTCCAATGGGCCTCCAAATCTGAAAAAGGCTCTAGGGGAGAAATAAATTGATGTCTTCCCCTGGGTGGGAAGTGCAGAAAGCCATGGTGAGTACAGGCAGTCAGAGAGGTGATTGTACAATGAAAGGCAGGATGCTCGCACACAGTCCTCAGTCAACTTATAAGCAACATAGGCACAAGAACCCTGGAACAAACCCATGAGAATTTCTCCAAAATTTCTTCTCCTTTGATTGTTTTTTTTCTTTTTGAAAGCAATTTCTTTTCTGTGAAATTGAATGGACATGGTCAAAATTCTCATGGGATAATTTTTTGTCACAGCACTAATTAAAATCTGCTTGCTTTAGTGCTGAATCATAATGCTGAGATTGGTTGGATTCGATCAACTGGTACTGATGCAGTAAATCTGCAAAAAAAATTTTTTTTTTTGATTGGCCAGCATTTTGTTACAAGACGGCAGTCAAAATTTTCCATGTGCCTAAAACCATCTCAAATAGAGTTGAAAGTTTGATATGAATCAAATGTACAGGTTTTGAGTCCATTGAAGATACACAATCAAACACACACAAACACACATAATGACTGTTAATTCTGGATATTATTTTCCATAAATAAACACATGTATAAAGCTTTAACTATTTGTGTTCTGCTCTGCATGGTTTCCACAGTTAGCATATCTCACCTCATATGCTGGTTTTGGTATACACAACACAGGCAGGTATATAAAAGGGAAAGTCCTTCTGGTTTAAGGCCCTTTCTACTAGGGATGTGTATCATATCATTAAAATGTACGATAATGATACAATAAGGTAATTATCGTGCATGTGTTTACCGATGACAATACAATAGAAAAACCTACGATAATCATCGGAGACGATAATTTTTGGGTGATTTTATCGTTTTATCAGACTGCCATATAAATATACCTAAAATGTCTGTATTTTAAAAGTTGGAGGCTTGAAACTTGGTCACAGTGCTTATGGGGTATGCCTAAGTATGTGTATGAAATTTGAGATCGATCCATCCAACCCTTGATTTTATATAAATTTATTAAAGATCGTTTCAGTTCTGACAGATCAGAATGACAGCTCGCCACGTGCGTTCATTCAGACCTGTCAGAACAGAAACTATCTTTAAAAAATTCATATAAAATCGAGGCTTAGGCATACCCCATAAGCACTGTGACCAAGTTTCAAGCCTCTAACTTTTAAAATACAGAAGTTATAGGCATTTTTTCTTTAAAAATAGGCCTGTAAAAATATCATTTTTTCACGATAATTATCGTGAAGATGATACAGTCCACTTATGATATGAATGAAGACAATATTTTTTTTTGGTCCAAAATGACAATAACGATAAACAGTTATATTTTTTGGTGTGCACACCCCTACTTTCTACACCTAAGGGTGTAAAGGGTGGGAGTGGGGCAATCCTGGACTTACCTGCTTCTGGGATCGTTCCCCACCTTCTAAACTGGAAGTGCAACATCCCAGGAACATGGAACCCACCATTTTTTTTAAAGGGCCAGAGGAACCAGGAACATGGCAGAGAAGGTAAGAAACCCCCCGTGCGCCCCACTCCCACCACCCTGGGGATGGCAAAATTGCTTTCTCCCCACCCGCATGGGCACAGAGCCACTCCACACAGCTCTGTGGCTGTTTTAGGACCAGGGATGGTGGAGAAATTGGGATATCCCTTATTTCTGTTATTCCGGGCTTTTCCCGGGGTCGTCCCTGAGTCATCCCTGTGCATGATGTAGACATGGCCTATGTTAACCAGTAGGTGGTAACAGCAGGTTATTCTGAGGGATTTTAGGGGAAGTCTGAACTCAGTAGACCAAGCTGAGAAATTTGTCAGTGATCTCTAGGGGCCAGGGCCTTGTAGGAGATGCTTTAACAAGTCACAGTGCAAAATCATTGTTTTTTTAAAAAAAGCTCTAATTTCTTTTCATTTGCTGTGGGGAAACAGTCAAAACAAATGAAAACTATTGGAACAGCGTGTGAATGCTCTTAAACAAAATCCTTCTGAATCCTTTTTCATCTCAACTGTTGCCACTACAATGCTTCAAACCCTTGCTGAATAATACTGCTGCTGGTAAAGGCACTGAAAACCTAACCTTTCCAGTATATTAATAATAAATGTGTCATTTTCCCCCCAGAAATGAGATTTTGGAGAGGGGAGGGGGGTTGCGGAAAATATGAAAGCAGGTAAGAATACTCCAGTCCTTGGAAGCAGTCAGGATGCAACAAGGAACTGCCAAATGGCTACTTTGGAAAGGCAGGAGTATGTTTTTGCCAAATTTAAATAGCCACTCCCCAAAAAGGTGTGCTGAGAAAAATCTTTCTAGAGCTATGGAGGACAAAACATTGTGAAACAGGCAATCTTTAAGATGAAACCCATTAGGATGTGAAGAATAGCAAAGTGTGAACATACAGCTTGGTGGGTTTCCTGTTGCTTTAGAAACTTGAAAAGCAATTTGAGCAGGAATTTCACAGCATGTTTGTACTGATATTTGCTGATCTCTTAAACCGTGAGTTTAATGTCTTTTAATCTGTATATTACCCAGAGAATGTAAAAGGCATGAGAATTTTGGATATTGGGCAACTGATAAATGGAGTTTTGTTTTGTATTGTTGTTGTTTTTCCAACTCAGACATGAGTTCCACTGAGTTCAGTGATGCTTATGCCCAGGTAAGTGGGTATAGGATTGCAGTCTAAGAGCCATTTGTGAGAATTGTTTGAAATTATGTTTCTTCCAGCTCATTCTTGTAAATAATCACTCTAGTGAGTGCTTGAACTAGCAGTAAACATCAGAAGAGGGGACTTGAACAAGATTTCACCTGCTCTTCGAAGAGCTGGAACATTACAATATGCAATTGTTTTACTAACAGAAAAAGTGGAATGTGACCTCACAGAAGATTTCTCCTCTGATTTCATTACTCACACAGACCCTTCATGTTGGTTTCATGTGAGCGGGCTCAAATATTATCTGAACTGACATTAAGCTTAACAAATTACATTAGCTACTGTATAAGAGCAGCCAAGAGCTACATTACAAATCAGGAAGTCCCCACCCCACCCCAGGGATGTATGAGAAATTCATTTCCATATGTTTTTGACTAGAATTTACCCAGTTTGCAACTTCTGGAACTGAAGGCAATCTGAAGTCGAAGTCTGCGCATTTCCCAACTTGCGATGTGATTTGCGGGGGAAAGCAATGCATTTGAAAAATGCCTCCTTTTGAAAAAATGCACACAAACATGCTTTACTCCATAGGAGAAAAATGCATATGTTGGGTACATTTGGGATATATGCATTAAAATATGCACTATTTTTTATGCAAAAAGAAAAAAAAAGCAAAGCTCTCATACAGATATGAGTTGGAATGAGCTTCATAGTGGAATTCAGAGAACTTTGATGAGCTCATGTGTTGTTGTTTAGCACATCCCTAGTCATGAAGTAACTGATTGGCCATAGGCAACTCACTCTCCCTCACCCTTCACTGCAATATGGCACAGGTAATAAGACTGTCTTACCTTACAGGATTGTTGTAAGGATTAGGGGTGTGCATCGGATCGGATCCGATCCACGATCCGAATCCGATCCGACCCAAAATCGGGAAAATCCGATCCGATCCGATCCGACCAACCTCCGATCCGATCCGATCCGATCCGATGAGGTCCGATCCGGATCGGACGCCATTTTGAATGCTTTTTCCCATAGCCAAGTATTGTTTTACAAAAACGCCTATAACTTTTTCATTTTTAAAGATAGAAGGATGAAACTTGGGGACATTGTAGACTGGTTAGGGATAGTTATCTGTGAGAAATTTCAGAAAGATTGGTGCATGCGTTTTGTGGCAATTAATTTTTTAATAAATACCCAGGAATGCTTATAACTTTGTCATTTTTAAAGTTACAAACATGAAACTTTGCCACATTGTAGGAGGTACCTTGGGACCTATGTGTGTGAAATTTCAGAAACATAGGTGCTTGCCTTGTGTGGCAATTAATTTTAGAAAAATGGGTAGTAGTGGGGTAAATACAGTTACGCCTCCCATTTTTTTATTTTTTAAGATACAAACAGGAAACTTGGGCACATTACAGATACCACTTGCCTTGATATGTGAGTGAAATTTCAGAAACATTGGAGCTTTCCTTGTGTGGCAATTAAGTTTTGAAACAATGAGGAAAGAAACACCTATAACTTTGTCATTTTTAAAGTTACACACATGAAACTTTGCCACATTGTAGGTGGTACCTTGGGACCTATGTGTGTAAAATTTCAGAAACGTAGGTGCTTGCCTTGTGTGGCAATTAATTTTAGAAAAATGGGTAGTAGTGGGGTAAATACAGTTACGCCTCCCATTTTTTTAGTTTTGAAGATACAAACAGGAAACTTGGGCACATTACAGGGAACACTTCACTTGATAGGTGTGTAAAATTTCAGAAACATTGGTGCTTGCCTGGTGTGGCAATTAATTTTTGAAACAATGAGGGATTCATTGGACAGCACTTGCCCATAAGGATTCATTGGACAGTACTTTCCCATAGGGAATCATTGCATTGCACTTTCCCATAGGGAATCATTGCATTGCACTTTCCCACTGAGAAATACAGTTATGCCTCCCACATTTTTATTTTTGAAGATACAAACAGGAAACTTGGGCACATTGTAGACTGGTTAGGGATAGTTATCTGTGAGAAATTTCAGAAAGATTGGTGCATGCGTTTTGTGGCAATTAATTTTTTAATAAATACCCAGGAATGCCTATAACTTTGTCATTTTTAAAGTTACACACATGAAACTTTGCCACATTGTAGGAGGTACCTTGGGACCTATGTGTGCTAAATTTCAAAAACGTAGGTGCTTGCCTTGTATGGCAATTAATTTTAGAAAAATGGGTAGTAGTGGGGTAAATACAGTTACGCCTCCCATTTTTTTATTTTTTAAGATACAAACAGGAAACATGGGCACATTACAGGGAACACTTCACTTGATAGGTGTGTAAAATTTCCGAAAGCTGGGTCCAGGCATGTGGTGGCAATTAATTTTTGAAACAATGAGGAAAGAAACGCCTATAACTTTTTTATTTTAAAAGTTAGAAGTCTGAACATTGCTCACTTTGTAGATGGGTTAGGGGTAGATATGTGTCAGAAATTTCAGAATGATAGGTCCAGGCATTTGATGGCTATGGAATTTTTAGATTAAATGTTTCAAAAAATGTTCCACAGAGGCCAGGTCTTCCTTTCCTCCCCCTCCCGCTTCCCGCGAAGAAAAGGAAACACTGTCTCGTCTCGATCCCTTTGATCCTTGCTAGTATCCATTACAGGGCTCGTGTCTGCTTTCCTACTTTCACTTTTTTACTCAAGCAGACACGAGCCCTGTAATGGATACTAGCAAGGATCAAAGGGATCGAGACGAGACAGTGTTTCCTTTTCTTCGCGGGAAGCGGGAGGGGAAGACCTGGCCTCTGTAGAAATTTTTTTGAAACATGTAATTTAAAAATTCCATAGCCATCAAATGCCTGGACCTATCATTCTGAAATTTCTGACACATATCTACCCCTAACCCATCTACAAAGTGAGCAATGTTCAGACTTCTAACTTTTAAAATAAAAAAGTTATAGGCGTTTCTTTCCTCATTGTTTCAAAAATTAATTGCCACCACATGCCTGGACCCAGCTGTCTGAAATTTTACACACCTATCAAGTGAAGTGTTCCCTGTAATGTGCCCATGTTTCCTGTTTGTATCTTAAAAAATAAAAAAATGGGAGGCGTAACTGTATTTACCCCACTACTACCCATTTTTCTAAAATTAATTGCCATACAAGGCAAGCACCTACGTTTTTGAAATTTCACACACATAGGTCCCAAGGTACCACCTACAATGTGGCAAAGTTTCATGTGTGTAACTTTACAAATGACAAAGTTATAGGCATTCCTGGGTATTTATTAAAAAATTAATTGCCACACAAGGCAAGCACCTACGTTTCCGAAATTTCATACACATGGGTCCCAAGGTACCACCTACAATGTGGCAAAGTTTCATGTGTGTAACTTTAAAAATGACAAAGTTATAGGTGTTTCTTTCCTCATTGTTTCAAAAATTAATTGCCACACAAGGAAAGCTCCAATGTTTCTGAAATTTCACTCACATATCAAGGCAAGTGGTACCTGTAATGTGCCCAAGTTTCCTGTTTGTATCTTAAAAAATAAAAAAATGGGAGGCGTAACTGTATTTACCCCACTACTACCCATTTTTCTAAAATTAATTGCCACACAAGGCAAGCACCTATGTTTCTGAAATTTCACACACATAGGTCCCAAGGTACCTCCTACAATGTGGCAAAGTTTCATGTTTGTAACTTTAAAAATGACAAAGTTATAAGCATTCCTGGGTATTTATTAAAAAATTAATTGCCACAAAACGCATGCACCAATCTTTCTGAAATTTCTCACAGATAACTATCCCTAACCAGTCTACAATGTCCCCAAGTTTCATCCTTCTATCTTTAAAAATGAAAAAGTTATAGGCGTTTTTGTAAAACAATACTTGGCTATGGGAAAAAGCATTCAAAATGGCGTCCGATCCGGATCGGACATCTGGTCCGATCCGATCCGACCAGCCTCCGATCCGATCCGATCCGATCCGACCCCCCAGGTCCGATTCCGATCCGCTATCCGATCCGATCCGGGGGGTCAGTGCACATCCCTAGTAAGGATTATTACCAGATAATAGATATGAAGCATTTTGAACACACTAATCCTCCATCTAAATGTTAAGTATTATTACTATTATTACACAAATTACCTGTGCTGAAATAGCACCAATATCTATGCCATTATCTAAAAGCCCTGAGTGAGAAACTGAATATCTTCTGTATCCTAATTTAGCCATCTGCGTTAGAACAGGTATTTATTATCTACAAGTTACTATCTTTGTCTAGTTTTGTCTCAAACATTTCTAGATCAAACACCCCAAAAGACATCACAAAGCTGTATTTATCATAATAGAGAATAGGCTACATTTTAGACTTTATTCTTCATAACTCGACTACTGTTTGTAGTTTGTGGAAGACTTCAGTAGCTCCTGGAACCAGAAAGTTCAATGCATACCCATGAATCTTACTTTGAAAATCCCAATCAAACCAGATCAGACATCAGCTTGGGAAGATCTTTGTTTCAATGAACACTGACCTCTCCTTGTGGCCTCCTGCAGACTCCTCATGGCCTGGAGTCACTATGGGAAGAAAACATGGTTCTCTCAGATTAGGTAACCTTTCTGAATAGTTCAGACCACTGCAGCACTATGGCCTTCAACCATGAAAAACTTTGATGTAGAACCCCATGGAGATTTTAAGTAACTCAAGGAGAGTTGAGTGTATGGCTTAATTTTGTACTCCAAAGACTGCCCCCATTGATGTGCTTCACATGTTTTGCTCTGAGGTTAATTTCTTGTTCTGTTTCATCTGCTCATCAAACTAATGGGAAAGTAAGTAGAACTAGATCAGGAGGAAGGGGGCGGAGTTTCATCAATTGCTTCATTCCCTGGGGTAAATTAAATTGAAATTAACAAATCAGGCAGATGTTATAATCCACTCCTGAGCAATTGGTATAGTAGCAGATGGGCATAGTATCGGGTTTATGGATGTCCAAATCTCAAAGCCAAGCTCTGTGTTTCCCAAGTTTCTCGTAGCTAATGCAGAGTATATTTCTGAAGTAAAAACTGGGTGCAGACTTAACTATTATTCCTCCTCTATAAAGACCTACTTTCAGATTGTAAGAGTAAAGCATTTCCACAAGTTTAATTAGCATTTCTAATCATAGAAGCCTTCTCTCAAGCACACTAATTTTAATTTTCTGATTTTAAGGGGTTTGTTTTCAAGATGGGGGAGCATTAACACAAGTGATCTGACGAGGGCAGTCTGATGTGATGCAGCCCAGGAAAAAAAAAAACCTCATGTTGTTGCTGTTCTTGCAATGAAAAATCAGAAGGAGATGTCATATATTCGCCAGGCTACTATTCATGGGTTGGTGGGCTGATTTGCCTTGGAGGGTCACAAATTGTGTAAGCCTGCTCCACATATTTGTACATTCCCTTCATGGACAGGCTGAACATAGATATTGGATCTTCTTTTGCAAGAAAAATAACATTTGCTGTCCAATTTACACACCATAAACCACTTAGAATCTCACACATGCATTGATATCAGTTGATCACTTGATTGCACATCCCTTGATGTCTGCCATTTGAATGTGCAAATCAACTTCAGCCATTGCATTTGAAGTGACACATTGGGCTGTGTGACAGTTATCTCTGTTCTGCTAGACCTGGGATGGGTCATTCATGTTGTACTGACTGGGATGTGTCTGAATCATCCAATCTTATTATTATATGCAAACATCTTCAGCCCTGTCAGCCTCCGGCTTTTGCCATTGGTTGCCATAATATATGGTGGGGAGTTAAAATAGTTAAAATTGGCCAATGGTGCAATTTTGCTCATGGAAGCATTAAATTATCATGTTCTCTGAGGACTGTGCTGCAGAAAAAAATTGAAAGTAATACCGCTTGCAGCTGAGGCTACAGGCAAAAACTGAGCAGCTTTCAAATCCATTTATCAAAGAGGTATACAGTTCTCATGTCATGGTGAATAGAGCTGTGCTAACATATAGTAAATGATGATGATAATAATAATAATAATAATAATACACCCCCATTCATAAAGCCATAGTAAAAGCACATAAAAACTACACCCCACTCATCTAGCACTACAAAACAAAGACCAAACATGACCACTCACACTCACAGAGAAAAAAGAAAAATGGGAACACAAACACTCCATGGGAAGCACTACAACATCATACAGAACCTACGAATAAACAAAGAACATTCTTTTGAATGGCTCAGGAAGGGTGAGCTATTTCCAGAAACCAATGGATCCCTAATAGCTATACAGGATCAAGTTATAGCCACCAAGAACTACCAAAAATACATCATAAAAGATAACAGTGTAACAACAGATTTATATAGGAAATGCCATCAATTCCAAGAAAGAATAGACCACATAACAGGAGGATGGAACATTCTGGCAGGAATGGACTATGCAGACAGACACAATACAGCTGAAAAAATAATTCACCAACAAATGGCCATCAAATTCAATCTTATCAAACAACCTACACTACATATTCACCCGAAACAATCCTGGAAAATGCAGAACAATTCATATGGACAAGACAATTCCTTGCAACCGACCAGACATAGCTTTCATAGATAAAAAAGAAAAACACACATACCTCATTGACATAGCAATACCGAATGACAAAAATGTTGTTGAAAAGGAAGAAGGAAAAAGGACAAATATACACCACTGGCCATGGAAGTCAAAGAACTATGGCAACAGGAAAAGGTCACAATTATTCCATTAGTCACATCAGTCACCAGCATCACATCAAAAAATTATACAGAAAACCTCCAGAAATTGGGCCTACCAGAATACATCCACACCAACATCCAGAAAGAAGTCATAATTAAAACACGCTCAATCATCAGAAAATTCCTGAATCAATAAGAGACAGCATGACTTGGCAAAGCCCATCATGTTCATCTAGAAAAAGCACCATGAGCGAGAAAGAGATGATAATCATAATAATTCCATACTGCTTTGGGAAAAAAATAGAAAAGTGGTCCAAAAAAGGGGAAGAAAGGAAAACCCTGTAATTAAGATCTCCATGTGTACATCGGTGCAGTTCTGGGGCTTTAGAGCAGAGGAAGAGATGCATGATTTGACAGAGGACCAGAAAATAATGACACAACTGAAAAACTGCCCCCTTATATCTGACCTGAGCCTACTAACAATCATAGGGGGTGGCACCCAGAGTTTCAATATTATGTGAGAGAGGAAAATCATTTATTTCTCTCCATGCCTTTCATAATGTTACCATTTTCTATCAAAGTATGAATAGAGGAGGGAGGGAGGGAGAATTGTTTTCTTCTCTCTGACACATACTACTACAACTCTGGGTCGCCCAGTGACTGGCAGTAGATTCAAGTCAGACACACAATGCATCATTAACTTATGAAATTCACTGCCCCAAGCTTAGAAGGCTTCAAAAGCAAGTTAGACAAATTTATGGAGGATAGATCGGTCAAAGATAATTAGCTACGACAGCAAAATAGAACCTCCATTTTCAGAGGCAGTGTGTCTTTGAATACCAGAAGGTAGCTAGGCATAAATAGAAAAGAGCCCATTGCCCTCAGGGCTTCCTTATCAGCTTCCCTGAGGCATCCTAGAACTAAGATGCTAGACTAGATGAATGCCTGGTCTGTTCCAACAGGGCTGTTCTTATGTTGTCACACTGCCGTATTCTTGCTTCATAAGAGAACTAGGTATTTTCAAACGAATTGCACTAACAGAATAAATGCATTTTGTAGGATGTGTTTACACGTTCAACAATTTTCTATTATGTATTCATTTGACAGAGCAATTATTTGCAAGCAAACTCTGAGAAGAATAGGGAAGTGGTTTTAAATGGAACTAAATGCTAATTTGACATAATAAACACATTCAGGAGCTGTAAATAAATTAGTTTCTGTTTTTTGTTTGTTTGTTTGTTTTTAATCTAGAAAAATAAAGGAAAAAACATGCTGGTGCTTTAACACTGCGGTGTAAATAGGTGAATAAATTGATAGTGCTTATAACTACTTTTCAAAGTGACGGCTTTTTTAAAGAGGGACACAATTCATGAGAATTTAAGGGAGTCCTAAAAAATAAGCAGAAATAATGCAATACTATGAGCAAAAACAAATCCAGGTTTTCAGGATGGGTGAAACATTGTAATTCAACTTCACATCACTTTCGTATTTTTTTTAAAGTCCTTTCCATCCATCCCATAATGTGAAGATGGATGGATGGATGGATGTTGTGTTACCAAGCCCTCCTGCTGCAATGCGAGACAATAAAGGGGTCTGCCAAGTAATCCTCAAAACTTTATTCAGCAAATAAACATCTCTTTGCACCTGAAGAGAGTGTAAAGACTAGGAACTTTCCTCTAGGCTAAAACTTGGCTGGTTGAGCAAGACAATTGTCCTTTCAACAAAAGGGGGAGTCTTTTCCCTGAGCCACTTTACTTCAGGGAGGGTTCTTCTGAAGAAGCCTTTGGTTAGAAGCTAGCCAAGCTGATTGCTTCTCACCTTCTTTTAGCTGTGCCCATTTGAGTCTGTGGTGGACTCTGGGATCAGTCAACTCTGAAGTCCCTTCCCCCTCTGAGGAAAGCTGAGCTCCCATGGACTCTGAGTTGTTAACGTTTTCTCTACTAAAACGTTAACAGCATATATTGAGGGGGTTGTTGTTGTTGTTTGACCCAGAATAGTTGTTTGAAATGGATATTGTCTTTATAATCTGTTTTTATGCTTTTTATGCTTTTTAAATTTTGTATATCGATTTTTTAATGTTTAATGTTTTAAGTGTTTGTAAACCACTCAGAGAGCTTCAGCTATGGGGAGGTATATCAATGCAAATAAATAATAATAATAATAATAATAATAATAATAATAATGTCTGATGATGCTTCATCCCTGGCTCCAGAAGAGCCTGGGAGAATCTATCCCCCCCACTCACTTCCTGTGTTGGCTGGTACATTTCTCATCCTCTTTCTTCTGGTTCAGAATCTGGTTCTGATTGATAGCCTGAAACTCCTTCCCCCACACTAAGGGGAGCAGGCCTGATCATGACAAAGTAAATAGATGATTGATAGATATATTGATGAAATAGAGAAATCCACACAAAATTCTGTGCCTCCCAACAAACAAAACTCATTGTCATGAGGTCTTAGTGAAAGATGCCTTTTAAGATCTATTCTGAATGAGCAATTTATTGCACACTCATGTTGGGCCAGTTACGGAAGTTTGTGGGTTCTTTACATGATGCCATCAACTTCCAGGATGTCTCCCGCACATTTTCCTGGTAATCTCAGTTCTTTAAAAAATGGAGTTAATGCAGTGTTTAAATTATCACAGGGTGTCCCCAGTGTGTGAATCTCGTGTAGTGCTATAATTCCACCACATAATGGTGCTGTTTCATTGATCATAATAGCATTGCCAAGAGTGGAAGTTTTCAATTTAAAATCATATGGTCAGCATCTATAGAAGCCAGTTGGAAATGTGGAAAGACTCCAGAAGAGGAAATCCCTATAAGGGTGTGGGTTTTTTTCTTAATGTAAATGTCTTTCCTTCTTTTTGTAAACAAGTAATAGTCACGTGGAGTGGCTAAAAATGTGATTGCTGAGGCATATGATGAAAATGGAGATGCATTTGCCTGTAGGAGTGATGGGACATGAAGACATCCTGTCCTTTTCAGGGAAATTGTATGAACAAAGGGAACATGCATCTCTTTTTCCCAGACAGTGTCCCTGGGAAGGGTGGAACATGATCACATCATATTGCTTCCATAGGGCACATCTGGCTCCATTCTCAACACATGCACTTTCTAGCCACTTCAAACGGATATTACATTTTTAAAAATAAGAAAAAAATTAAAAGGCAGTCCTCACATCACCTCATGCAATTCACTGTGGTGCAGGTTCCTCCGGGGAGAAATGCATTCTCATCCACACATTAGTTCGCTAGGTGCAGATCAGGTGAGTTTTCCTAGAAATCCAGACCTAACAAATTTCTCAAGCATCCCTACCATGTGTGAGTGCTAACCCAGGCTGAATGTGGGAGAACCAGCTATACCAGCAAGCACTGCATGCAAGCTGATGCCCCAAAAAGTGTCGCAACTGAGGTGATATGGAAGTTCAGTCTCTTATCTGTGATGGCACATTCACATATATGCATCACTACTCAATGCAGCAGTCAGCAGGTAATGGAAATGCATGCATGAACCAGCCCGCAGTGACATGAAAAAATGAATTATGGTTCTTTGGCATTTTGACCAAATGATTCAACAACAGGGATGTACGAGAAATTAATTACAGTTATTATTATTTTTATCAGGATTTACCCAGTTTGCCCATTCTGGACTGAACACTGATTCAGACACCATCTTCCATCGAAATCCATACATTTCCAAGCTTGCAATGTGATTCACATACCAAAATAATTGTGTTCAACAGCATGAATGCATTTGAAAAAAAATGTGCATGAAAACATACATACTTCTGAAAAATACACACAAATATGCTTTAATCAATGGGAAAAGAGGTGCAAAATTCATGCATAAATTTTGGGGGAAATACATGGATTTTCATGCAAAAAGAAAAAAACAAAGCTCACAATCTGATGTGGACTCTGGTTAGCTTAATTTTGCTGATCCACACTTCTTTATTCAGCAATTATCTGGCTGGGGACAGACTCTTAAGTGACATCTGGGCTATACAGTAACTGGGTTAAGAACATAAGAAGGTCCATCTTTTCCAGAATCTTGTTTCACATAGTGGCCAACCAGATGCCTCCTGGGAAGACCACAATTGTTGTCCTCCAGCAGCTAGTACTCGGAGGCCTTTTCTTAGCTGATGTTGTCAATGGTGACTAATGTCACCTCTGTGAGGAGATTTAATTGGGACATTACATTCTCAACAAGTGGAGCCCTGAAGCAATCGCATTCATCTACGGGAATTATCCTTGGTATTACCCTAATGTTAGGGACAGTGAGAAGTGACTTGGGAAAGGCAGGGCAAGAACTCAAATGAATTCTGAATGTCCTCTTAGAATGATGCAATTCTACGAGTGCCATCATTGACATGGCCAAAACAGCAACAGCCATACACAAGAGGGAGATGTCAGTAACCTCAGGGTAACCCCGAGGTTCCCAGATCAATAAAAAAGGGGGAATCTAAGCATGGGAACACCAGAAATAGTGGTGTGCTTAGTGTCCATGGAAAGCTGACTGACAATTGAGAGGGAGGAACACCTGAAAATGGGGCCAGAATGGCTGACAGGGGAAGAGACACATAGTTATAAAAGCTTCTGGCCATTCATTTGCTCTCAGCAGCCACCTATTCAATTACTCTGAACAGTTTCCTGCCTGAGAAGGGGAAGTTTGACAGCTCCTCTGCTGAACATACATGGATGCTACATTTTGTTGTTGAGCCTTCTATTAACTTTATAATCATTGGTGTATTACTAAAGAATCTCCAGGACTGCCTCTCCCTGTATGAACCTAGAGAGTCCCTGAGGTCACCTTCAGAGACCCATCCCTGGATACCCCATCTCCAATAAAAGCTCATGGGTATCAGTTCAGGAATAGGCCTTTCTGGTGGTAGCCCTGTGTTTACGGAACACTTTTCCCAGGGAACTTCATCTGACTGAGATTGTCTTCCCAGACATTTGGACATTATTCATGGCTCAATTGTAGTGGGCTGATTTTGTGATGTTCATTCTAGGCTGTGAGTGGGCGGAGTGGAGTGGGTAGAAATTTCATGTATTTATGGGTGAACATTTTACATATTACATAGTTCAAGAGATTATTTTTTATGGTATTTATTTGTATTTCTATTATTGTGCTGATTATGGTTTATATTGATTTTGGGGCAGTTTTTCCACTTCCTATTATATTAATTCTGGATTTATGTACTGTAAGTCGCTTCAAGACTTTTTTGCAGTAGGAAATGACACATGTGTTTAATAAATACTGCTACTTGCACTAGTACTACTACTACTAATAACATGTACTTGATGTTTGACCAAAAAAAAATGGGATCCCTACTAGTATGCATTTTAAATAGTACTACACACCCAGGAAAAATACATAAATAAATAATTTACTATTGTTGCAAATCAGTACAATCAACAGTTATGACCTTTTAATTACAGCATTTTAAGAGAATTTTCCATACCAGTTATTATTATTATTAGTAGTAGTAGTAGTATAGTACATTGTGTCAACTAATAAAATTAATTGATACAATTAACCATATCATTTAAACTAATTTATATTTATATGGAAGTTTATTTAAATTAAATAAATTTGCATATCCAGTAGAGGATATTTTTTGAGATACTGAAGGAGGTCTATAGGAGGTCTGAAAGCAGACATTCTAAAGTTCAATGGAAGTTGTTGAACATTTCCAGCATTGTCAACAATTTATTTTCTCACTTAGGATTCCTGCATAGAGCAGAGGGTTGGACTCGATGGCCTTACAGGCCCGTTCCAACTCTACTATTCTATGGTTCTATGATTCTAACACCAGAATGGCCATGTTCGGACAACACTTTAGGCAATGGTTTAGGTACTCCCCAGATGACATATTGCCCCATCCCCGTTGAGTGGCTGACACTCCCATTGAGTGGGTTAATAGTCAACACAGAGGTTGAGTGACATTCCGGCTGGCTATTGCTCCTCCTTCCTCCCTCCCTCAGTTCTCCTGGTCCTATCCCAGCAGCCATTGCAAGTTGTGCCAGCTTTAGCAGAGTGGCTGGGTGCTTTCAGCTGCTCTTGCCAAAGGACTCTATCAGCTGCAGTAATAGTGCACTTGGCGTGTCAAATTAGACAATGGAGCCTGCCAGATGACACGCAGAGCAGCAGGGGTCCGGTTAGTCAATGGAGCAGCCCATAGTTTTCTCTGTTGTTTATTTCAAGAAATTAGTGCACCGTCAGTTGTCCATTTCCTGCCAGACAATACGATAAGCAACACAACGGACGATTGCCTAATTAATTGACCTTTGCTTATTGTGTCATCTGAACCCAGCCAATGTCTGTCCTCATGTAGGGTAATTTCCAAATATATACACAAAGGAAAGGTTATCTCATCATTATCATCATCATCATCATCATCATCATCTCATGTTTATTCTACAAGCCAAAGGCCATGACAAAAGGAATATCAGATCAAAGATACAAATAACCGGAAAATTAAAAATCATTAAAAAAAAAAGAAATATGTATAGTACAGTGTACAGCCTAACCCCCAGGTTCCTCTAATATACCAACAAAAATTACTCTGATTTTATTTGCTGTTAGTGCAAATATTGATGCTCTATACTAGCTCTGGCAGCAAATACTATACTGTCTCTATCTAATATTTTCTTTTTCATTCCCAGCTAAAGTAAGATACCAGAGTTGAAAGAAAGCCTCTGAAAATGAATGTGTACCCTTCAGCCTATCTCTGATTAAGACATGCCATCACTAATTAATATTGGCCTCCATTGATTAATTAACTAATTTACATTTTGGTGTCAGTTCTTAATGTCTTGGCTAAGGTAGTCTAGGGCTACTACCAAATGTAATCATGCGCAGGTGAATCCAAAAGGTTAATATAGAATTAAAATGAACTGAAGCTTTCTTTCCAATCTACCAAATTCCACATCTCTCTCTCTCTCTCTCTCTCCCTCTCTCTCCATCCGTTCTCACAGAACACATATTTGCTTTCTAACTAGGCTCAGCAACAAAGCAGAATTTTAGTTTCCCAATAAATATATGATCTGGTAAACACAACACCATCTGGTAAACACAGTGCAAATAGCTTTACTACAGCTGGGCCAAATCCTGCCCCCTATTTTCAGGGACTTTCTCTCTCCCTGCAAAAGAGGCATTGTTTTTTTCCTGCCTCTTTCACACTGGGGTGGGGGGAGGAATTCAAAGAATTTTCTCCTTGAGGGACAGGATTTCCACATGTCTTTTTTAAGTGTAGCTGATTGCTGAGGGGCCTTCTTCCAATTTTTTTTTTTTTTTGGTTTTTTTGAAAACTGAAGGAAATGCTTTCTCTCAGCATTTAGACAAGCTCAGCAGATCTTAGTGAATGCATATTGGAGACCATGTGCTTTGCCCTCTCCAATAAGTAGTCAGGAAGAACTTCTGGCCTCCTGAAAATGCTGAAGATGCTTAAAAATGAAAAGAAAGAAGACCTCTCAACAACTGACTACATTCAAAAAGGTATGTGGAAACCCTATCCCCCTCCCCAAGGAGAGAAGTCTCCAAAATTCCCATCTCTTCCAGCCTCTTTTGCCCAAATTTTTGTTTCCCCCCACCCCCCACCCCCCATGAAATGCTGGAAATGGAATGGTCAAAAATTTTGGCACGGTGCTAATCTTTACTATATTCATTGAAATGATGTTTAAAAGGGATGCAAGTCATTTCCAAAGGAGTGAGGGGGGAAATCAAACCCTTTAAAGCAGAAACCTTCCCATTAGTTCAGTGCATAGGGAAGCATTTTCTACCAGATGAAAAACACGTTTGTTTGTTTGTATATTAGATTCATATACTGCCCAACTGATAAATGCCCTTAGAGCAGTTTGCAATACCCCCCTCCAAAATAAACAGCACAATAATACAGCCATGGGGGGAAATTAAGATATTAAAAACATTAAGGAGACAAGACTAAAATTAATTATCAGAGCAATATAATAAAGATTAAAGGTCTGCAGGAAGTGGGATGTTTTAACCTGTCATCTAAATGTATGCAGTAAAGATGCCAGCCAGGTGGATCTCCCCAGGAAGGTCATTCCACAGATGAGGAGCCACTACACAGAAGCAGGGTTCCCCAATCTTTTTGGAGCTGTGGGCACATTTGGGAATGTAAGAAACTGCTGTAGGCACCACCAAAAAATAGCTCCCATGGAGGATGCAGCTAGTCATAAAGATGTTTGCTCTGGGAGTCTGGCTAGTCAAAAATGAGCTAAAGAGGGGCAGGGGAGAGAAATATGAGGCTAAGGGGTAGAGGGGAGAGAGAGAGAGGGGGACTAGAGGGTAGAAAGGGAGAGAAGGAAGCCTGCTCTAACAATTTCTAAGGCACAATTAGAGCTCCTAGTGACATTAGATTTGGATGACGCAAGAAGCCTAAGCAGAATCGGGCCTTTTTGATCTGATCCTGGAGCTTCCTGAGGTGAAGCAAGCTTCTTTCTGAAGCTACCAGAAAGAAATGAGCCTCTGTTACTGGCTTATATTTCAGAGATGCTGTTCTACAAGTAGTGCATTTTAGTTCTATTTTTCTAGGATGCTGAGTGGCGAGGAGAGAAGAAAGAGGGCAGCGAGAACTCTGAGATTTCTTACTTAGGGCCACCTCTAGGGTCATCTGTCCCCTCCCCTAGTTGGGAAAAAGAAAATAAATATTTCGATTTTCGTTCTTGTAGTCCTGCAGTTTTTCATGTCTCTCTGTGTGTTGTGTTATCTCACTATTTTTGTCTGTGTTTATTGGTTAGCTTTCTTAGCAGGCAGTTCACTATGTTTTCATTCTTATTTCCCTTTATTGAATTTTGAAGGGGGAAAAAAGGATTTCCCCCATTATTTTGGTTCCATTCTGCTTTTGTTCCTGGTTTCATTCAATTACATTTTTATTGCATCTATGTGTGTTAATTATAATTCATAATATATCCTTTATTTCTTAATTTGCTTTTCTCCTGAAATTCTCTGTTTTGCGCATCTTAGCTTAGGCAGGCAGTTCAATCCAGCAGGACAGAGTCAGCATGGGACAGTGGAATGACTATTCTTACAATGCGACCAAACTTCACTATCTAAGACCCTGAAACTCCCAATTCCCCACCCATTGCACCTATCCTTCTGAAACTTGGCAGGTTTCTTGCTTGGGGAGACTTCTATGCTGTATGCTATTTTTCATACAGATTGCCCAAAAGACCACAAGGGAGGGAGCAGAAAGCAAATCAAACCCCCACACAAATTTGAGGACCCCCATTCCACATGAACTGTTCCTCCACTTACCCTTCTGAAACTTTGCAGGTTTCTTAGTTACATTTTCAGGACACTGGTCCAGAAGGAACATAGGGGGATAAGAACATCCTCTTTGCAATGCCCTCTAAATCTCAAGGCTGCTCTTATACACATCCACCCAAAACACACACACACACACACACACACACACACACACTGTAACACAAAGAACCCTATAATTATTTTTCTAGAATTTGGCAGGCATAATTCCCTCCCAATGTGCTACTAGGTCAGCAAATATCATCCAATTCTGACCAAAAAAAACCCCAACAAGAACATTACAGACATTTTTAAAAAAATTCCCAAGATAGGCCATGAGAGGCAGGAAGCCTCAGATTTCCAAATCCCCACTCAGGCTCAATACCTGAGTTGAGACAGATGGAATCTGGACCAGTCTGAGATGATGCAGGCCATTTTCCAAAGTAAGAAATCAGGGTCTGAGTCTAAGCTTGAGGTTGGTGCACACTTCTAGTAAGTACTTGGTCATCGAGTCTCCTTAGGGTGGATTCAGATGCTTACTTTTCTCCCAATGTATGTTGGATTTTGTAATCAGTGCATGATGATGGGATCCCATAGAACATTGTTGTCCAAAATGATCCTGTTTCATGGATCCAGCAAGCACCACTCTTTAGATCAGCATTTCCCAATTTGGCACTCTCCAGTTGTTTTGGACTACAACTCCCAGCATTCCTGGCCATTGGCCACACTGGCTAGGACTGCTGGGAGATGAAACCCAAAATATTTAGAGGGCATCAGGTTAGAGAAGGCTGTTTTAGATCCCCTCTCCCAATCCAACTTGCTGGAAGTATAGAGGCAGTGAAGGCCACCAAGGAAAGTATCACTTCAGAGAACCTAATACTATAGGTATCCTACCACATGGATTATGGCAAGATCCCTTCCTAGAGTTAGAAAACCTAAAAGCAGTAGTGTACACGCTGGTAACTTCAAGGCTCGACTACTGAAATGCTCTGTACATAGGGCTACCATTGTGCCTACTTTGGAAACTTCAACTAGTTTAAACCATGGCAACCAGGTTGGTCACTGGCAACCAGGTTGGTCACCATATTACACCAACTGTAAAATCACTCCAGTGGCTGCCAATTGTTTCCAGGTGAAGTATAAACTGTTGGTTATTACCGTTAAAGCCCTACATGGTTTGGGTCCAGGTTACCTGTGGGATCACCTTCCCCCGTACAATCCATCCCACACATTCAGGTCCTCTGGGAAGAATTTACTCCAGTTAGCCAAAACTAGGCTGACAACTGTTACCCAGAGGACCTTCTCTTCTGCCGCTCCCAGACTGTGGAATGGCCTGCTGGGAGAGATTTATCAAGTTCATGGTCTTTCCGAGTTTAAGAAAGCCATAAAGACTGATCTCTTTCAGCAGGCCTACCCAAATGAATTTTAAGATGTCTGATTGTTATTTTAATATTGTATCAGTTTTATGTTTTAAATCAGTTTTATGCATATTATGGTATTTTTGTATTTGATGTTTTCCCCCGCCTCAATCCAGAGGGAGAGGTGAGTAATAAATAAATATATTTCATTTCATTTTTAATTTCATTTTATTTTTTCACTATTTTATTTTGTTTTCATTAATTAATTACATTTCTAACCTGCCCAATAACTAATGTGTCTGAGCATTAACTAAAATAACCCTAAAATTCCATAAAACTGTTAATTTTTTAAGATAAATTTTTCAAAGAGTAAAATAAAATATAACACAAACTAATAAACAGCACAAGAATCAATAAAATAGCCACATTAACCTAGAACTAGGTCTCTAAAATGCCTGGGAGAAAAGAAAAGCCTTTGTCTAGTGCCGAAAACGTAACAAAGTTGGTGCCATGCAAACCTCTTGGGGGGGATTATTCCATAAATTGGGGTGCCACTACTGAGAAGGCCTTCTCTCTTTTAGCCACCTGCCTAGCTTTCTTTGGTGGAGGAACCTGGAGGAGGCCTCTGAAGATGACCTAATGTTTTGAGCAGGTACATGTGAGAGGAGATGTTTCTGAACTGTCTTCCAAGGTAGCCCTACATACAAATGTTCAAGGTGGATCTTAATTCTGCCATTCTCTCAGCACGATCTGTAGTTTTAATTCACAGTTGGCCCTCAAAAGATATTGTGAATTGGATCATTATGTTATACAAACACATTTGAAGATCAGCAGAGAAAGTGATTTCCTTGCATGACCCATTAGGAAGGGAAAGGGACTATGAGGATGACTTTAATTAAACCCCTGTTGCCACAGTTCTGAGTTAATGCTCAAGAAGAACAACTTTACCAGAGAGCAGAAGAATAGCTACCTTTGCTGTAGTATTACCTGCTCAACACCGAATTGCAGTAATTACGATTTCTACACAATTTGCTTCAACATTAACTTCTTATTATAGACATAGTTCTGGCCAACATGAAACCACAACTGATGTAGGTGAAAAAACTGAAGGTTATTGGAGAGAAAGGAAATAGAAAGGGGGGAATCTACCAGAGAAAGATACTTTTCCATGATCTGAAGAGGCACTTTGAATCCTGAGGGTTCCATTCCTCCAACCACTAGGAAAAACTACACAGTTTGGCTTCCAGTGACTTTTTTACTTAGTGAACCAACTAAATTAGTCTCCAGCTTAAATTATAACAATGTCCTTGTTTCTCTATACTTCTGCTCTCTGGCTACCCAGGAACCTGCATGTTTCACCCATAGCAAGAGGCAGATCTGAGTTACAGCTTAGGGTGACCATATGGAAAGGAGAACAGGGCTCCTGTATCTTTAACAGAAAAGGGAATTTCAGTAGGTTTCATTTGTTTGCATGCAGCACCTAGCGGAATTCCCTCTTCTTCACAACAGATACAAAAGAGGGCAGGGCTCCTGCAGCTTTAACTGTTGTGATGAGGAGGAAATTTCACCAGGTGCTGCATGCATACAAATGACACCTGCTGAAATTCCCTTTCTATGCAACTGTTAAAGATACAGGAGCCCTGTCCTCCTTTCCATAAGGTCACCTTAGCTCTTCACCTATCCATACATACCAGTCTGCGGAATTCTGGAGAACTCAAAAGCTTGCACAGTCTCTTGTGGTATTTTGGCTGGTCTTAAAAAAGGCATTGACCAACCATGGATTTGGATTTCCCCTCTCATGGACCAGCTTTTATTTTTATTACTTTTTTTTTTCCTTTTTGGCTTTTTACATTTTCTTTTCCGAAATTTGAAGCGCTCGAATAAGGATACCATCCAATTCTCAAAGCAAACTGAATATTAAACTGCAGACTTCAAGTTAAACTTTCTTCTAACCTTCATGTAAGTTCACCAGCCTGCTTACAAGATGTTTATTCCAACAAGCTCATTCAATAAAAGCCAGTGGAGAATCACTGCCTCATCAGAACTCTTATCTTCTGAGTAATCTTAAAGACAAATTGCAAATTTTGAGAGCTCCCTTCACCTTTTATAGTAATGGACTTTCTACGCGAGCTTTTCTTTGTAAAGGGCCTAATAGAAAAACATCCATGATTCCCATGGAATTTCACAGAAACCAGGCAACTTTGAAGATACAATAAGTATTCTTTCTCTCAGCTGCTTGCACACACGTTCACATAGGGAATTCGGCTGCAAAGTCAATTGTTCTGAACACTTTTCATTATACATTCTCCAACCTTTTTAATTTTCTTTCATCCATGACTTCTGCCCCTTTTCTTATGCCCCAAGCAACTGTGTTTTTTTAAAGGCTGAAGTGGGATGCATGCCTCAACGGTGTTTGGAATTCAAGGTTAATTGGATTTTGTAATAACAAATGCATATATGCTGTTCCACCTTTTAGATGGTGATCCAGCCAAAATGTACCACCACAGCTGAGATTCTGACTTTTAAAATTATAGTGTGTGGTGCAGTTCTTTCCCCATATGACTTATAATTCAAACATTTGAAGGCTGCAATCCACTCAAGGATAACCAAAAATAATATACAGATTTTCGTATTGCATTTACCATGAATAGCTTTTTCAAAGACTTTTGCTTGCTGAATGTAAACCATGGGACAATTCACAAGGTAGTAATTTCTTGATCAGCAAGCCACAGGGGGTGGAGTTGCAGATCCCTAACATTTTTAACCAGGTCAAGTAACTATCAGTAAACAACAGTGCAAACAGTAATCACCCTTTCCTGACCTCATGTGTTGCTGGAATGGGATCTACCATACCACACTGGATCCACATTTTATGTATTTATTGAGCTGTTTCTGGGGGGTGGGGGATGCGAATACGCCACTTTGGATCTTTTTTTCTTTTTTAAAGAAGCGCGGATAGCTCCCTCTTATGCATGGCTGTCACCATTTTGGATGTATGAGTGACAGTAGTCAGAGAATTGAACTGGAATTAGAATATAACTTGTTTCTGTGTAAAGTAAATAAATAAATAAAGGACAGTATCCAATTCAGCACTACCACTAACATAAATTACATTGTGCTAGCATAAGTGGCCCCTAGCACAACTCTAATAGGGTTTGCTGGTGCAATGGGATTCCCCAGGAAACCCGTCATCCCAGCAAATTGGCATTGCTCTAGTGGGTGATTGCACTAGCACAATGTAACTCATATTAGTAGTGCCACATTAGATACTGCTCAAATGTTGGTAAGCAGACAATTGTGTGTGTGTTTTTTTTCTTATAATTTCCAATCCCATCCCATGGCTCCCTCCACCCCCACCCCTTTCCAGGGGATCACAACTTCACAGTGCGGAAAACCAATTTTGATAAAGACTATGTAAATATGCTGAAGGAAGGAAGAAGTGTTTAGGTGGTAGGGGGAAAGCCTATGCAGGAATGCATACATAGGGTGACCAGATAAAATCCAGGTCAGGGCTCATGTAACTTTAACAGTTGTAGAGAAAAGGGAATTTCAGCCAGTGTCATTTGTATGCAATTAGTTCCTGGTGAAATTCCCTCTTCATCACAACTGTTAAAGTTGCAAGGGCCCTGCACCTTGTATATGGTCACTCTAGTATAGTGCCTGCACCTTTAACTGTTGTGATGAAGAGGGAATTTCACCAGGAACTAATTGCATACAAATGACCCTGGCTGAAATTCCCTTTTCTCTACAACTGTTAAAGTTACATGAGCCTTGACCTGGATTTTATCTGGTCAGCCTATGCATGCACATGGCAGGATGCTCAGCCTTAAGAAATCTCATCACGTGTTCAGAGTGAGTCTTTAACCAAGCTTTTATGTATAAAAACTGTATCCAATCATCCAGAAGAATGTGGTTTCACTGTGCTATATGAATCTCGCATACTTGTTCTGGCAGAGTCTATTGGGGTGTTGCCCTTGCAGGTCTATCCAGCATGCTGAACTAAACTGGGTGTTTGTCCAAATTCCTGTCTCAAAAGTCTGCTTTGACAACAGTTAAGAATATAAAAGGAGCTGTGTTAGATCAAACCAAAGACCTATCTAATCTAGCATTATATTTCCACAGCGGTCAACCAGAAATCTATGGGAAGTCCACTACTAGCAGGACATGAATGCAACATAGATAGTTCCATGGGATTTGTTCAGAAAAGACCCACTTCTTACCCTCTGTTATATAATCCTAGAACAGGGAAATGTGTATAAGGTAGAGCTGTAGCTCAGTAGTAGAGTTCCTGCTTTGCATGTAGACGGTCACAATAGACATTATTTAAAATTCATTTAACATGTCTAGTCCCCTCTTTCTTTAAAAAAAGAAAAAAGGTGAGAACCCAATCTGGATTGGCCCATGGCACTTGGAAAGGAAGGTTAATACTTCCACCCCTATCCTGATCCCAACAAAATCTCTCCTTTCTGAAGCTGGAATATGCTTAGGAAGGAAAGGCACCATTTTGTCCCTTGATTCCCTTTTGAGAAATTTGCCATATGTGTTTTTAACTGCTTGATATGATGATGATGATGATGATGATGATGATGATGATGATGATGATTTATGTAAACCGCTCTCTGGGCGGTTTACAAAGATTAAAATATTGAACATTAAAAAGAGGTATACAACCATGAAAAGCATAAAAACAGATTACGTATCACTATTCTGGGGTCAGTTAAAACTCAACATATGCTGTTAAATGCCTGGGAGAAGAGAATGGGTGAATTTTGCTGATATGAGGTTCTTGACCAGGCTGCTAAGCAAGAGTAACAGGATTAAAACATGTATCCAAAATAATAACAACAACAACAACAACAACAAATAGGATGGATGAATTATAGTTATCATGTGCAAAGTAATCCCATTGTTAAAGTAAAATAAATAAAATGATACAGAATGAATTCAATTTCTGGTACCCCAGAGTAGACCTGGTCTTAATGTATGCATGAAATAATGGCTCATCCTATTTAAAAGGGCATGCAAGAACCTACTGAATTGTACAAAAGAGGAGAGAAAGAGAAAATAGAAAGGAGTGTGTGTCTCCCCTTCTCCCCCCACCATAAAAATGTCTGTAAAACTTTGAAGTGTACCACTGCAGGAGGAGGAAGCATAAGAAATAATGGTGGATCACATATTCATCAGAACAGTTCAAGTTCTAGTTGAAATTGTAAGACTGTGTCTGAGCCGTACCTTTTTAGAATGTTAAGTAGGATATTGCACACACTGAATGCAACTACATACATACACACACACACACTGCTATTAGGTGAAATTCTTGGGCTAGTAGTACACACATACATGTTAAGAATAAAAAATTGGAGATCAGGCACCACTGATAGTCCCTTCATACTACCTAACATCCCCTCAAACACAGAAGCATCCCTTACTTCACACATTACACTGTGAATCAGTAATGAAGTGATGGATAATTAAGTGCAACTGCATGTATGAATCAGCCCCTGAGGGATCTAAATTCTGAGCCATAACAATAGTGAAAGAAGGTTTCATAGCTACTGGGACCACTATTTGATACTGTTAAGTCAGTGTCTTCTGTGTGAGTGGAACATTATTAAGTCATCTTTCCCCTTAGGCCATTTTAGAGGACATTAGGCTGGGGTGACCAGATAAAATCCAGGTCAGGGCTCGTGTAACTTTAACAGTTGTAGAGAAAAGGGAATTTCAGCCAGGGTCATTTGTATGCAATTAGTTCCTGGTGATATTCCCTCTTCATCACAACAGTTAAAGGTGCAGGCACTATACTAGAGTGACCATATACAAAAGAAGGCAGGGCCCCTGCAGTTTTAACTGTTGTGATGAAGAGGGAATTTCACCAGGAACTAATTGCATACAAATGACACTGGCTGAAATTCCCTTTTCTCTACAACTGTTAAAGTTACATGAGCCCTGACCTGGATTTTATCTGGTCACCCTATATTAGGCTATCTTTTTAAATTAAGTTGTCCAGTCTTGATTTTACCCTAAGAGTATGGGGACACTAACAGAGCCAAAGATGTGTCAAACAATTCCCAAACAGGATACTATAGTGTGTGTGTATGTGTGTGTGTGTATTAAAATATCACTTTTCCATCCAGTTTTGTTTCAACTTTTGCTGTTAAAATACTCTGTCTCCCTCATGCCAGTGGCATAATTTGAAATATTGCTTCCAGTTATCATCCCCACCCTCACCCAATGCTATTAATTTCTTCCATCTATTTTATTTGTGGTTATTCTTGCCCAGCTGAATAAATTTGCACTTCTAGACCACTCCCCCTTTTATTTCTTACGTTTGGTAGTTTATTTCATTCATTCTTGACCAATTTGAAGATCCCATTTTCTCCATTTCTGATAGCTTATAATCCCCTTCTCAGGTATCACCATTCAACAGGAGCTGCCAGAACATTGCACCAATGCCGTGCACATGTTATGCACATTTTAATATTCCTGCAATGTGAATTTCTAGTACATGGAGCCTCCACCGACACATATTGCATTCCATTGAGTGTTGTTAACCAGTTTTCGGGGGGGGGGGTTGCTCTCTGGATACCTTTTCAATGAAAAGGCTTCATTTTATCTCATACTCTTGACCTTTGGGATTAACCTTCTCTTTGACAGTTTAAACTATTTCTTGAACAAAACCAAGGTATATCACATCTGCTTCAATTTTTTTTTCAACCTCTGAAGAATATCTGTCTGACTAAACCTATTCTTTGAAATTTTATGTTAGCAACCAGCTACCTGGTTCTTGTTCTCATAGTCATTTTTCCTTGTTTTAAAAGGTTTAATAGGCCCTATCCAAACTCCCACTTCTAGAAGATTTTGAACGCGTACATTTTCAAGGGATGCGAGTGGAGGAGGGAATCCCATTCAGAACAGAACACTTTAAGACTTATGAACCACAGCCTGCAGTTGCCGTTCTAAAAAGCATCTACATATTTTCTATATGAAGGAGATGCTCAACTACTGTCTTCAGGAGCACACTTTATTCTAGCTGTGAGCTTATTGCCTGGGTAAGAGAAACACTGTGACCCAGGTGGGGATGTGCAAATCATCAAAACTCCAGCTTACCGAAGTTCTCCAAATTTCATCTTGAAGCTCGTTCTAACTCAAGTTCGTAATAGGTTGCAAGCTCTGTTTTTTTTTTCAATTCACATGAAAATTGGTGCATATTTTGTGCATTTTTTTATCAATTGTATGCATCAATTATGCACATATTTGAAATGTGTGCATTGTTCTCCCATCAATTAAAGCATATTCATGTGCATTTGTCAGAAGTACACATTTTTTCATGTGCATTTTTCAAATGTATGCATGCTGTTGAACACATTTCTTTGGGTCCGCAAATCACACTGCAAGCTCAGGAATAAATGGACTTTGACAGCAGATTGCATCTGAAACCGTGTTTGGTCTGGGAGGTGCAAATTGGGTAAATCCTGATAAAAAATGAATTGAAATCCATAAACAAATTTGGGGGACTAGAGAATGAGTCCAGGTGTGTCCTTCAAGAGCGAGTACAACAAATAAGAAAGCTCTCAACTTCATTGCTACTTGTCCTCTGATGATGGTGGTGGCACAGTGAGAAAGGCCATAGTGGAAGATCTTAGGGTTCAGGTAGATTGATATCAGTGAAGGTGGTCCTTAAGGTACCTAGATCTCCTGAAAGGTTTTAAAGTTCAGAATGAGCACCTTGAATTGGGCTCAGAAGCAAACTGGTAACTAGTATAGATCTCTCAAAACTGGCAACATATGTACCCAGTGAACCATGAGAATCAAAATCCTGGCAGCTGAATTTGGCTCACTGTTGCCAGAAATGCCTCTCTATGAAAGGTACAAAGTATCCATCATTCAGTTATATATAGGGAATAGATCAAGATGTAAGTATCCCCTATGAAAAGCCAAGTTTTCAATGAAATAATGCAGCAAAGCTGTTTTCCCCCCCTCCCACAACATTAATATAGGTGGTGAAGGTGTGATGGAGGCTATTAGGTTTAGGTGGGGGGGAGCGAATAAGCGAGTGGCTTTTCGCATCCTGTGGCAGGTGTGTGGGCATCGGGAGCAAGTACAGGTTTTGGTGAGCATTCTTAGGCACTGTTGTGGTGATTGGTGATACCTGAGGCCCTCACCTGGGAGTCCTGCGGCACCAGGTGTGGGGATAAGGGTTACCTCTGAGGCCAACCTTATTCACCCACTCTGAGTTGTGCAATCTGAGGGGAGGTGACATAGGAAGGCCTACCTACCCCAAATGGGGAATCCTGGGAGGTGTCGATGCACCAGCGACACCTACCAGGATATGAATGGCTCGCCCGATCCCAATTATGGCCAAGACATTGGCCACAGACAGGATGCCCGCTTAGGCCTCCATCTACCTTGATATGTTAATAAATGTGATATGTGTGATATGTGATAACATATCTACCTTGATATGTTAATAAATAATAGCCCTGTTTAAATCCAATTTATCGTGTCGTCTCTTTATTCTCGCCGTCCATTCCCACAAATGCCTCTCTATGAGAGGTACAAAGTATCCATCATTCAGTTATATATATGGAATAGATCAAGATGTAAGTATCCCCTATGAAAAGCCAAGTTTTCAATGAAACAATGCGGCAAAGCTGTTTCCCCCCTCCCACAACATTAATATAGGTGGTAGACCATAATTTTCAGCCTGTAAAATGATTTGGCAGGAAAGGATGATATTTTCAGAGATTCCATTCCCATCCTAGTATTTCCAGGCAACAAAGAACTAAATCTGTACCAAACCCAAAAAACACCTTAGCTTGAGAAACAAATGATAATCATTTCATTACTTATATCTTTCAACTGAAGAAGAAGTTGTCATACAACTAACCCTCAATTTCATACAAGCATCAGATTACATAGTTGTATGCTGGTTACTCAAAACGTTTAAACTGTCCCTGGCATTTTTGTAATGCTGACATTTACAAATTTGAAAGTTTGCTTTGATACGAGTGGGAGGGGGTTGACATGAAGGTGACAAGGTTTCAGGCCTGTTCCAAAGATAAAACTACATCAGCAAATGTGCTATAAAAATAAGGTTGGCTGAAAATGTGCAGGAAATTACTTCGAAAACTACACTTTTGTGAAGCAGGGTTACAGGGCACAGTTGACTATGTTAACCAGTCTTGTTCAAAACCAAAATGAACTCTTGTTACAAATTTCAGAGGCCATGGTAAATTGCTACAGCAAAACCGAGAAAGAGTCTGGCACCTTAAAGATTAGCAAGAACTGCATCAGAACAGTTAAAAAGTGTGTAAGTTGGAGGATACCTAAGTTCTTTAGGCACTTTAGACTAGGGGTGTGCACACTAAACAATATCATCATGTATTGTTATCATCATTTCGGACCAAACAAAAAAATCGTCTTCATTCATATCGTAGGTGAACCGTATCATCTTCACGATAATTTTTTTTTTTTTTGCAGCCCTATTTTTAAAGAAAAAAATGCCTATAACTTCTGTATTTTAAAAGTTAGGGACTTGAAACTTGTTTACAGTGCTTATGGGGTATGCCTAAGTATGTGTATGAAATTTGAGATCGATCCCTCCAACCCTCAATTTTATATGAATTTATTAAAGAACGTTTAAGTTCCAACAGGTCAGAATGACAGCTCACCACGTGTGTTCATTCAGACCTGTCAAAAAGTTGCAGGATCTTTAAATAATTTATATAAAATACAGGGGTGGAGGGATTGATCTGAAATTTGGCACATATGTATAGCAATGTGCTAGACATGTGTATGAAATTTGAGATTGATCCCTGCGACCCTCGATTTTATATGAATTTATTAAAGATCGTGCAACTTTATTGACAGCGGGTTGACCGGGCCTCCGTGCTGTCATCTTGTTGTCTGGTTTTTTCCCCATAGGCTTGCATTGGGTGAAACGTGTGCATAACTTTTTTATTTGAAATGATAATGACACAAAACTTGTGGAGCCAGGACTAGTAAGATCCAATCTGCAATGTCCAAAATGTTTCATGTCTCTAACTTTTCAAATTAAAAAGTTATAGGGGGTCCCCCAAAAGACCCACCCCCACTGTAACGTCTTCATTTTTAAAGATAAAAAATTGAAACTTGTGGAACATTGAAGATGGGATCTGGCTGGTCGTTTGTGAAAAAAATCAGAGCAATTGCTCAAACCCTCAATTTTCTATGATTTTTTTTAAAGATTGTGCTCGTTCTGAAAGCTGGTTGATCTCTGCAAATTCAGCCATAAACTGCGCAAATGGCCTCAAACTTTAATACATATTGTTCAGAAAGTTGTGCAAATTGTTCAGAAGTTGTGCAAATTGAAGGACCTGTAAAATATGTGCAAAATTCCCAGAACATTCCAAACTGCCCAACTTACTGTAGACAGAGTTGGGTACCACAGCAGGAACCTGAACCAAATCGGGGGAGGGGGCAAACCCCAGATACCACATGGAATTCCACCCCTAGGAAAGCACAATCCTCCAGTATTTGATAGATTTCTACATATATTCATATTGCGCAAGTGGGGCGTTCATACTAAGGTAATGCAGTGATTGTTAATTTGTGGTCCCGTCGCTGCTGGGTTTTTTTTGATGCATTTTCAAGAGATTCCTAATACCATTCCTTATTCTTGCTCCTCTAACTAGTAGTACAAATGCTTACTATCTGATGATGCTCAATTGTGTTTCAATTTTTAACACTGCAAAACATTAATAATAACATGCAAAGGAAGTTTGCTGGGTTTTCTCAATGGGGATGAGGGGGCTATCAACGCACTAGATTCCAATTCTGAGCGAAATAAGTGAGGGTGTATAGGTGCAAAATGTCTTTTGAAGCTGGACTACTTCCCAATTTGGTATTTTTTGAGAGAGAGAAAAAATCAACCTCGAGTTCCAGTCCATTGATAAACAGCACAGCCAAGATGGTCACGCTGCTTCTGAAATCAGGTTTACAAATAGAATGGCCGTCCTCTGCTACCACTCTGGGGTGGAAATGGAAACAGGGAAATTGCTCAGCTTATCTGCCAAGTTCATTGTACATTCTCTTTCTTTCTTTCTTTCTTTTTAATATAGATCCATAGAATTCTAGTGTTAGAAGGAATCCTGAGATCATCTAGTCCTCCCTCTCTGCTCAGTGCAGGAATCTTTCAACTACAGTAATCCTGACAGATGGCCTACCTCAGCCACTGCTCGTTAATTCAGCAATGAGTAAGCCTTTGGGTAGGGAATGTAACTCTTCCCCCACCCCCGAGCAAAACACATTCCCCTCCCCCATTCATATAATGCTTCTGCCTTCGTTCCACGTATCAAATGTCCCACCTTTGAAGGGAATTAAGGAAGGTTCAACTGTGCTTTGAAGTTTTCTTTAGATGAAACCTAGCAATGACCTAGGGATGTTTGGAATTCCCATCAGCATTTTTGTTCAACACTCAACATTATTTGGACTTTCTTTAACAGGTCCTCAGGCACATTGAGGAGAAATCTCCGCATGTTCACTCTGGATTTCATTTTAATTTGGTCGGCATCTCTAATTTTTGCAAGTATTCTACTAGTCATTGTAGTACATATGTAATCTTCTGTCCCTTGATGTGGTTTACCTCTAGTCTGTTGAAGCACAGAGCTGTCAGGGGACATCTAAAGTTGCCAGTATATTTCACCCAAACTGGAGGTGCATATTATTTCACTACTCAAATAACATTATTAACAGCTGTGGGTTTGAAGCTCAGCTCACTGCCCGTGAATTTCATTTGCAATACTCACAACTATTTATTTTTAAAAACATATTATACAAACAATTTTCTGTTGTTTTCGCATGTATTAAAGCAATTACTACAAATTGATCTGCAAAAATTAAACAATTCAAATATCAACAAAAAAACAAACATGGAACAGTAAAAACTCTTCTGCATATTAAACAATTAATTCAGACTTGAAAAGCCAAGTATACACTCCTAAAAAGGTAGATATACATATCCAGGGACGTAGTCCCGCCAGGACGTGATGGGGCAGAATCCTAGTGAAACTTGAATAGCAAATGCTATGATGGCATTAATGTGTGACTCCTCCCTTTCCTTTTCCTCGCGTGATGCTTTGCTACCTAAGCTGGGAAGCCAAATTCTCTCTCAAAGGCTGCCTCTACAAGAGGCATTTAAAGCTCTTTCAAGGCGCATTAAAAAATTTACCTCTACAAGAACGGAGCGCAAATCGGGCGTAGAGGCGCTTTAAACATCCGATTATGCGCATTATCGAATGCGCGTTAAATAGCGAGTTTTATTTTGTTCCGGCCGTTAAAGCGCATTTTGCCTATGTGAACAAGCGATTCTCCGCATTAACTACTTGTAAAGCGCATTTGAAACAACCGGTAAGGTCACCCGTTGAGTGCTCAATTACCTCCTGCATACAGGCATTAACGCTAAAGCGCTTCAGCGAATATGCACATAATCGGCTAACCAGGCGTCAAACGGAATCCATCTAGAGGGGGCCTAAGGTAAACACTGCCAGGCAGTGCCTGCCCTTTACTGCTAGGTGAGAGCTGCTAGGTGAGTTTCTGAGCACTGAGCTGATCTCCACCTCCGTCCACCGTTTCCTTCTCATGTCTTTCCACCATCTCTGCTTGGTACATGTGACACCAGGGCTGGTGTCAAGGGTAGGCATGGTTGGGCACCTGCCAAGAGCCCCACCCCAGTAGTGATCCATTGACAAAAGCCCTCTGGAATTCCTCCTCCTCTTCACTGTTCCAGCCTGCTTGTTCCCCTGCCTCTTGCTCTGGCCCAGACAATGAGAGTGGTGAGAAGGAGGAGCAGGAGACGCCACTGCTTACTTGCTCATTGGCTCTCTGCCTGTCAAGCAAGCAAGTGGTAGGAAGGATGAGAAAGTGAATGAGGAGCAATAGCACCTGGAGATACTGGTGGTGAGAAGGTAGACTCACTAAGGGAGGGGGCCCATTGAGGGTGTCTTGCTCATGGACCCTCCAGAAGCTGGAGCCAGCACACTGCTGTTCTGAGTCTGTGCAGTGTAAAAAAATGTGCTTGAGCTTGGATTGCCTGTTGTGTCTGGACCAACAATGCCTGCAGTGGCTGCCTGGAATCTCAGTTTGGGGTCAAAACATCAGAGTGGTACTAGACCAAATATCTTTTGCATCCTCCAAAGTATGTCCCAGCCATCCCACTTCATTCAGGATGGAGGTATCCATTCTCTCTCTCTCTCTCTCTCTCTCTCTCTTTTAAACTTCTAACATTTCCAATAAATTGTCTATGATGATTTGGCATTCTCTGCTTTATGAATGCTGGCTTTAGCCCTTCGATGTGTGTAGCTGTTGAGTTCAACAAATGGCTCAAATGCATTATAAGAAATGATGTTGTAATTCCAAGAGTTGAACATGTAATTCTAAGAGCTGAACATGCACAAACTGTTTGTGAGTTCGTAGCGCTTGTACCATATAATGTTACATAAAGAATGCAGAATGCTGACAAAGCAGAAACTGATTTCTGGGGTTGGTTGAATAGAAAACTTCTTAAACACGGTTTGTGTTTTTCTTGATTTCCTTAAGTCTTTAGAGCTTATTCATATTAAAACAGCCTCATGCCCTCTTTTACAGAAGACAGTTCTCTATTTGAAAGGTGTCCAGCTGACCATCCTCTACTTGAAGGTGTCCTCCATTTGAAGGGCTGTCCTGCCTAATTCAAGTTTAAAGATAATGAATCATAACAATTGTTGCCCACCCAGTGTTAGCACCTGAACAACAGCCTGAACAGGGAGGCACACAGGACACCTGGTCACAATCTTCCACCTTGGTATTTGATATACTGTATTTCTATTTAAGTTATTTCTAAATTTGCATCGATACATATAAATTAGCACATTCAAATTCTATACAAAATCATCGTCCTCTTAAGAGCATAAGAACATAAGAAGAACCATGCTGGATCAGACCAAGGGTCCATCTAGTCCATTCACACAGTGGCCAACCAGCTGTTGACCAGGGACCCACACGTAGGACACAAGTGTAACACCAACATCCTGCCCAACCCATGTTACCCACCAACTGCCTCTGATACTGGGGATAGCACAAAGCTATCAGGACTAATAGGTATTGATAACCTTCTCCTTTACGGATATATCCAAATCCCTTTTTAAAGCCATCCAAATTGGTGGCCACCACAACTACATTATCTCTCTCTCTTTTTTTCTTTCTTTTTTGGCAATTTATAAATGTCCAACTAAATCACAGTCAGCGATAACTCATAGTCAATGGTGGGTTGACTAACCCTAACCCTAACCCTAGGGGGTACTCCCCACACAACATGGTAATAAATAATCAACTGTGGTGTGGATGAGGATCAGCGCTGAGTTGACTATGGCAGCATTCGGATGACACAATAGTCAAAACAACTGACGATTGTTTTCCCCACACCAGTTGTTTATTGTGTCGTCCGAATTGAGCCTATGAGTGTCAAATGCAAGCAAGCATTTATTCTCCCAAATAGATTTGGAAAATGTTCACCTAAATATCCTCAAGTGTGATTTACAATTTAGCATCATTTTTTCTCCTTCACATCAATGAGTTTGCAAGTTGGGCTGAGCCCACGTGGGTCAGCAGCCCTAGTAAAGTGTACAAATCATCTCCCCTGTTTTGTTTTTTTAAGATCCTGCCAGCTTATATGAACTGCGAGAAACGTGGTTTCTGCTTTTATGTATGAAGTAGTCCTGAGGCACAAAATGCTCTAGGATACAGAGAAGTATATTTCACTCTATTTGTTCTCTCAAGAACAACAAATCCCAGAGTTCCTTAGATTCCATTGGCATTGCCTGTGGCAAGCAGCAGCAGGGAGACACAAGCGCCATAATTATCGACAGAGTTAGCCAGTATTGCTGACATGGTTTCTATACCAAGCAGGATATAACACTATGAAAGTGATTTGAAAACAGTATATGAAATGTGTCTAAGGTCCCCATCAGTTGTCAGTGCACTTCAATACCGTTACAAAGCAGTAGTGTAGAGCCTGTCCTTGTCGCAGAACATAGGCATGTAAATGAGTTAGGCCTCTGGCCTCTGAAGAGTGTAGAAGGCTAACAGAGTATCTAAAGTACATTTGCCATTTCGCTTGTGGATAATTAGTATGCTGTATTGCCTGTCTGAATACAAATACAAACACGGCAGCTGGAAACATAAAGAGTATAAACAAATGGAACTAAAAGAAATCAAAGGCCATCAAAACACGCCAGGCCATTCTTGTCAGTTTTACAAAAGAGACCAGTGAATGAGGGGAGGGGAAAGCCTGTAACTAATAGGGTCAGAGGAAAGATGATTGGGTTCTATAAAGTGGATGTGTATTGTGTGTTTTCCTCCTCTCTATGTGTCTGCTGTGGGAATACGCTATATGGAACAGATGTGATTCCCACATATATTAAATTACAGCAAGGGTGGGGAAACTTTTGTGGTCTGATGACCAGATAGCCACCTGGGAAAGCTTTTGGGGGCTGCATAGCTATAGCGGGTGTGGTCAGAGACCAAGGTGGGTATAGCCACCCCACACACTTACACAACAATCCCACAGACTTGTACATACTATTCACACACACAACACACACTATTCATACACACACAGCCTTCACATCCCTCCCTCCTCAACTGGGGCATGGGAAAGAAGTTGGTAAGCCATATGGGGAACCCCTGTGTGCAATCCCCCATGCCTGGATTAGAGCGTTAGACTTGGACCTGAAAGACACGGGCTCAAAATCCCACTTAGTCTTGAAGCTAAGTGGCTGACAACCTTGGACCATTCTCAGCCTAACCTACCTCACAGGGTTTCTGTGAGGATAAAAGAGTGAGGTGGGAAGAGAACCGTGCACAATGCCTTGAATTCCTTGAAGGAAATGTGGGATAGAAATGTAAGATAGAGAGTCAGATATCTTCTTCCTGATTCACACAGCTGACTTTGCAACCTAGGGGTGCCATTTTAGGAATACAAAGGGAATGTTTCATACTACATGTGATTATTCCACAGGAGCACCTATATCTCTGGCCAGATGACTGGTTCTATAAACTGAATGAATATTGCCATTAAAAAAATTAATGGCCCCTGCTATTAAGTATATATCCCAACTCCATTGCTTAACAAGAGTAACCTATGTTGACAATGTTGCTATAGTTAGTATGAGGGGGGGGGGGGGGAAACAACACTCAACAACAGCAAAGGTTTTTAAAATGCACTGTGATTTCACAATTTCAACTTGAATATATTTGTCTTGGACTCTTGCTAAGAGGCCCCTCCCACAACCCCCTGTTACAAATATGAAAAGATGTGAGTATTAGGATAATGAAATAAATGCACTTTTAAACTTTAATTTGAAAGAAATACTGTGGCTTTAATTTTTGATGGAAGACAAAACTGGTTGCCTCCCTAGTTTTAATTTTATTCAAGCATTCAGTTTGTTTGAAGATGCTCTGTGCAGTGCATTGATGTAGAGGGGAGATGTGTCAAACTATTTGGAAATAATGTGGATTTGTTGCATCTGTCGTAAGTAGAAGCAAATATTCCAACATTAGTGCTCCTTTTTTCTAGTACAATTTAAACTGCATGACTGCTGCTGAGCATTGCAGATGCGCAAGAGAAAAAAGGGGTCTCTGGTTGAATGAGTGGCTTCCTTAGGAGAGTGGGGGACAGGGAATCAAATGAAAGGTGGGGGAAGGCAAATGCTGAAGACCCCCTCAGGAAAACATGGCACAAAGACTGGTTGGTTATTTTTACTGAGCCTGAATAAAAATAAAAATAGCATAAATCTTCCCTTGGAAATGTTCTACTTCTATGAAGATGAAAGGTCGGTGCCTTGTTGCTCTCTCTGTTGTCTGCTGACATCTCTCAAATTCAGGCTTACGCCATTATTAACCCATTGAGCTGAATGCATCAGCCATGTATTATGGTTTCCCAGGTACTTAACAAAGCCCCCTGTTTTTACAGTTTCAGGCAGGCAGCAAAAGTAGGATGTGTATTCACTCTTGGTGGACTGTTATACATGGCTGGGTTTGCCTTGGCAATTCACAAATTGAGCAGGCTTGCCCCACTCTGTAAGTTCATAGAAGCATAGAATTGTGGAGTTGGATGGTACTACAAGGATCATCTAATCCAACTCTGTGCAATGTGCAGGAAAACTAATTAAATCATCCATGAGAAGTAGCTCTCCAGCCTCTTCCTAAAAACCTCCAGAGATGGAGAACACACAACCTCTGCAGGTAGACTGTTCAACTGTTGTACAGATCTTGCAATCAGGAAACTTTTCCTTATATTTAATTGAAATCTAAGTAGCTGTAACTTATACCCATTATTTCAGGTCCGAATTTCTGTGGCAATGGGAATTGAAATCATAGAATAGTAGAGTTGGAAGGGGCCAATAAGGCCATTGTGCTCAATGCAGGAATCCACATTAAAGCATACCTGACAGATGGCTATCCAGCTGCATCTTGAAGGCCTCTAGTGTGCGAGAGCCCACTACCTCTCTAGGTCATTGGTTCCATTGTTGCACTGCTCTAACATTCAGGAAGTTTTTCCTGATGTTCAGCCGGAATCTGGCTTCCTGTAACTTGAGCCCATGAGTCGGTGTCTTGCATTCTGGGATGATTGAGAAGAGATCCTGGCCCTCCTGTGTGTGAAAACCTGTCTGCTTCCTTCTTGAAGTGTTGTGTCCAGAACTGGATGCAATACTCAAGATGAGTATATACTTCTATTAATGTATCCCAAAATAGCATTCGTTTTTTGTTTTGTTTTTTGCAGCCACATCACACTGTTAGCTCATATTCAGCTTGTGATCTACAACAATTCCAAGATCCTTCTCGCTTGTCGTATTGCTGTCAAGTATCCCCCATCTTGTAACTGTGCATTTGGTTTCTTTTTCCTAGGTGTAGAACTTGGTATTAGTTCTTGACCATCTTCCTTGTGGCAACCTTTTATGTACCTGAGCACTGCTAACGTGTCTCCCCTCAGTCTTCTTTTCTCCAGACTGAACACCCCAAGTGCCTTCAGCCTGTCCTCATAGGGATGTCTTCAAGTCCCTGTATCATCTTTGTTTCCTTCTTCTAAACCTGTTCTAACCAGTCAATGTCTTTCTGGAAATGTGATGCCCGGAATCGTACACAATATTCCAGGTGAGGTCTCACTAGTGCCGAGTAGAGAGGAATAAGGTCTTCACATGTTGCTGATACAATGCTTCTTCTAATGCACTCCAGAACTGTGTTAGCCCTTCTAGTGGCTGTGTCGCACTTCAAGTTATTCTGTGCAATGGATCTGTCCTCTGTGTTTGGCGTCCTGTAGTTGGTTGCTGTTTGGAAGATTCTGCTTTGGGGCTGGGTATTGGGGCTGGGTGTTGGGGCTCACAGGAGGGATCCTGGGGAAGGGAGGCAAAAATGGTCCCCAGACCTCCCAAGGTTGCCCACTTCAGCTTTAAAAGCATGTGTTGAGGAGGCTGCTGGGTCATGTAGACTAGCAGTGAACCTCCTTCCTAAATGCAAAGTAAGTGGGGGGCAGTCTTAGCTCTACAGGGAGCATTATTCAGAGTTTTGGATCATCACAGGGAAAGGCCTTTCTTGTGTGCCTGACAGGTGGACTTCGGTAAGTAAGGCTGTCTTCAAAGGAGCCTCAAGCCTTTTGCCCTGCCCCATTTTAGAAATGAGCATTTCCGCTCATTTTTCAGGCTGCTTGTAGGACTGTTTAATCCCTATTGTGCAAGCAGTTGCTTCCACTGGTACAGGAGTCCAATAGGATACTACCCATAGGGCTGCTGTTTTCAGTAGGGATGTAAATGGTGCTCAACTAGGTCTGGGAGTCCAAGGGACTGCACTGCGTCACCCCCCCCCCCCCATGACCCAGCTCGCTGGCCTGCACCACATTTGCAGGCCCACCCTTCAAGTGCATCACAGGCCGACAAGTGCCCAGCACCTGTCTGCCCTGGTCTAGAACCTTCAATGTTGCACCCAATAGATATGTCACACCTTTAATCTTGAGTAAATGGTGCCTTTACGGCTGCCATTTACATAAGGTATGAGATACACCATTTTTGGAGCCTCTATTGTGCACAACAGGCAGATGGGCTTGCAGCCTCGTCAGGTGCTCACCAAGCTGCGAAGGTGCTCATGTGGCAGTGTTGGCTTGGCCAGCGTCTGATGGAACTGGATGTGGGTGAGTCCGGCCATACCAAGTTTTCAGTAGTAGCCAGTGTAGGAGGATTTTTCAGGTGACTTTTATTTAAGGGACCTGAATACAGGTACCTTGCATCAATGTTCCCTACATTCCCCACTCCAGTAGGTGAAAAGGAGGATATGAAGAAAGACATTCAGAATGACTGATTTTACTCACGCACTCAATTATTTAAAACATTTATTAAAACAATTGAAGGAAGTTAGAAATTAAACACACAACCTTCTCTATTCAGCTAAGCAAATTAAAGAATATACTCACAAGTCTGGCAGATTTCTTAAGAACATAGACAAACATAGACCCTGACACTCACATTCATACAACTCTGTGAAGGAGCTCTACTCCACAGAGGGACTTCCATTTCTCTCAGGCAACCAAGGAGTCACTGAGGCCTACATGTTAGGCTCAGAGCAACATCCTGGATGCCATTCCTGAGGGAAAGGAAAAGACCTCATGGTTCCTGCTGACTAGACTTAAATACCCTTTCCAAAGACAAGGACCTCCCTCTTATTATAGATTAATTTATTCTGAAGTGGCCAAACTTATTGGTCCATGACATAATTTAGACTATGCTTCTTCCCAGAATATACCCTCCTCTTCTGACATAGGTGTTTGTGACAACGGAAGGTCAAATTTCCTTTTCTTTGTTGTCAACCGTCTGATTTACTTCCCTGTTCTCCTGGACATGGGGATTTTCTAACCACAACTTCACCTGTTCTTGACTCTGGACTTTTCACTTAGTTCCCTTAAAAGGAATATATAAGGTTGATATAAGTCACAAATGTGTATGACTAGTATCTTTGCATAATACCATGTCACACGTCTTTCACGAGTAACATCATTAAGCAACCTAGTTGGTACAAGTCTTATGAGTAATATATTTTGAGTAACTTCATATCATATTTCCAAATCATTCCTTATCAGACCCTTATCTAAATCTGAGCACCCGACCCCTGATAACAGTGTTCTATGTGTGTATGCCCACTTCTCTCTTTTGCTTCCCCACCCCAGCATTCACTAACCCTCCCCCCTGCCCCCCCAGCCTTAGCACTATAATAATCACAGGAAAGCAGATAATAAAAAAAGTTCCTACACCAGGTACTTGCTGTTATTTCTAGGCCCAACTTAAACCAGCTTCTTAGCAAAAGGACTTATGCAAGCAGTTCCCTCATAGGATTTCTTCAGATGTGTGTGCCTTTGTGTACTCAACCAAATGCTGCATTTCCAAGGCTGAATAAATTGCTGTTTGGGATTAGATACTGAGTCTTTAATTATACAACACTTAAATACAAACTAGCAAAGGAACTGGAGCAGGGTAGGGGAGAGAAATTTCGCAGTAACTAGCTGTTGGCTGCCATTTTTTTAAAAAATCAACCCTCACTAGAAACACATTCCTATGGCAATTTAGTAAGCATCTTTCCCTTCAATTGCAAAAACATATTTGAACATAATCAAGGAAGCTCACATCTGAAAACAATTCCAAATGAAAACAAGGCTTTCCAAGCTTAGTAAATTCAGTAGGGATTTGGCACATTTTGAAGAACAGGAATTTAAAAGGCAATCATAGTTTAATGGCTGACACACGGCTCTCAAACGTGGCTGTTTCTTTTCTCCTTAGAGACACACAACACTTAGAGTGTCAGCTTTTATTTTATGTGCAGGATCTCACATGAAATTTGAAATCCCTCTTTAATTCTCTCCAGTTGTGCACTTCCCTCCCTCTCTCTGCACCCCCAAAAGAAAATGTTCTAAAGACGGCACTGATGTCAGAAAATCATCACCTTTTACATTGGGATAGCGCTGTAAGAGAACTGCCAGTAGTATGCCATGAGAAATAAATGCACCAAATTATGGAAGTCTCTTGTGAACCTGAACCACCCACCCAGAGCAGAGGGTACTTTCCCTGCAAGGTCTACTCTGGCCATACATCCTTCCAATCTGTTTCTGCTGTGGGTGGGTAATTCTGCCATGCCACATTTCTGAATTGGGTTATATTGGATCATTCAGTCACGCTCAGTGCAGAGACACAGCAGAATTACTTGCCTTTAGAGGAGGCATTACCAGAAGATTCATATGTGGATGAAGGGGACTCCTTTAAACACTAGCATTTTGGGGTACAAGTGATATATAGGGCATGGGGCTAGGAAGCAGCCAATGAGAGTTTGTCCCCTACCAAAGGGAAAGGGTGAATATGGCTCCACTCACTTTTGGGGAATGGCCATAGCTCAGCATATGCTTAAAAGGTTATGAAAAGTAGCTGACTGGAGACAATAAGAAAATGCACAGCATTATGGTCCCACTGCTCCTAGATTTTTAAAGCAACTGCTGCTGATATAAGTTGCCTAGAAACACAGTAGGTAGAGTACAACATGGGGAAACAGTTTGATTGCTAACTGCCTCAAGGGCACCTACCTGTTAGGAGGTATATAAATATAATAACTAAACAAATAAACAAATGAAAAGGAGACGGGACTGGCATCAAGGGTAGTCATGACCAGGCATGTGTCAAGGGCCCACACCCCAGCTGGGCCCCATTGACAAGAGCCCCCTGGACTTGCTGCTCTCCATCAATGTCACCTGCTTATGCACCCACCTCTAGCAATGCCCAAGCAACTGATGGTGAGCCAAGTTGATCTTAGCAGCAGAATGATGAATGGAAGCCAACAAACTAAGGTGAGAAGAAGGAAGGCCAGTCAGGAGAAGGTTACAATAGTCCAGCCGAGAAATGACCAAAGTGTGAACATGAGTCTTGGCAGAAGAGACAGATAAAAGCGATCGGATCCTGGCAATATTATATAAGAAAAAAATGGTAGGACTGTTGTTGCTGTTTAAGTTCAAGGCCTTTATTTAATGGGGTGCATTCAATGTGGGAAGAATTGCCCCAGACCCGCGCCCGGCCATGCCTGGGCATGGGGGGGCCGGTTGCGGGTGGGGGTGAGGAGACGAGGTGTGGTGGTAGCCCATTGGCTACATTTGAATGGCACCACGCAAAGGGAGGGGGTCTGCAGCTATATAAGCAGGCTGCAGGCCATGCTCTCCCTCTTGGGAAATCTGCTCCCTCCCGCCCTCCCTTGTAGGCAGTATGGGCTTCGCTGGTTGTCTGTTTGGAGACCGAGTAGGAATTTTTTGCACACAATCTAATTTGGTTGTGTGTTTTTTCGCCTACTCCATACTGTAAGACAAGTTGGGTGTATTAAATAGGTTAATTTGCATAATTGGTCACATTTCACTGGCGGTTAGGTGTGGGCATCTAGAGTGGGGGGATATAGGTGAGCATTCTCAGGCACCGTTGTGGTGAGGGGTAGAGTCTGAAGCCCAAGGTTGGGAGCTGTGCAGCATCTGCTGGAAGGTTAAGACTTCCCTTTGAGGCTAACCTTACTCACCTGCTCGAAGCCATGTGGCACGAGGGTGGTGACATCGGAAGGCCTCCCTACCCAAATGGGGGAGCCCCTGGAGTGGCGAGATGGCAGGCGTCACTCCATGGGGCAAGAAGAGCTCGCCCATTCCTAGGATGGCTCTGGATGAAGCGATAACGTAGATGCCCACTTAGGTGTTCCCCTTTTGCAGATCTTGTTTAATAAAATGTGGCCCATGTTTAAAATCCAAATATGTTGTCTCATCTCTCTATTTCACCCTACACTTCCGCAAAGAAGGGCCTCCATGTGTGCTACTCTGAAGTTTGCATGAAGGAATCATATTAGACATGCAGATCAAGGGGAAAGAATATAATATGCTTAAGAATATAAAATGAACTACAGAGACTGAATTAGAAGGAATAAACTTTACTTAGCAGTGTGCTGCTACCAAACGATGAAGAAAACTGAAGGTAGTCAGACACTCCTTAGCTGGCTTTCCTTGCTGGTCTCACCCAGAACTGGTTCCCTCCATACAACCATTTCCGAATCACTTTAGTTCATACTCACATTACAGTCACTATATCAGTCCTGCCAGCCCCCAGGGAGGTACTACTCTGATGTAGTTACTTCCCAAATTATCTTCTTGCTCCATGCGGTTCCTCCATCTAAACATTAGTGGAGTGCTGTGAGATTGATGGATCAAACCTAATCAAAAGGCAGCATGAGAAGAAAGTCTGTTCCCTCTGGTTCCACCAACTATGCCTGCATCACTGATAGAGTACAGGGATATGGGCCCTATCTAGTTTCCTTTCTGCAGTGTATTTTGCTGCTAGATCTTTTTGTGGCAATGGAATGAGCATTGCAGCCTAAGCTTGCCTTATCGGCTTCTCAAGCTGGATTTAGGATCACCGCACATGGACTGAATATCATTTTTGCAGCTCTGTGCACCTCTTATCCCAAGACAAAAACACAGCTCTGGCTCACATGACATGTCATTTCATTGGGTTCACCGATGGTACAGTAGAGCTGAATCTAGCCATCTGTCTCACAGTCCCTAACAGATGCAGAGGTCTGTTCTTTCTGAGTCTTTTACAAGATTTAGCCTGGAACTTCAAAGAAATAGTCTGCACAAGCTCTGTATCCCATCTTATGTTTTATAATACAGAATGTCTCAACCTGCAAGGCAACACTCTTCATATGGATTGGATATCTGTTGTCAATGTGCAGACTCTGAATAGTTCCTTAGGATTTATGGATTCTTTGAAGAAGAAAATATCATACTTCACACTCAGCTTTTAAAAATCAAACGCAATCCCTGATGTGCATGTACTAGTTTGTGCTAGTACATTTTTTTTTGTCTCTGAATGTCAAGCACTTACACTTGAGTCAGCCCTGTGATTCCAATGGGGATCCAGTAGATTCAAGCTGGAACTTAATGTCATGAAGGATGTGAGGTTGCCACCTCTGTATCTCCTCCTCCTCCTCCTCCTCCTCCTCCTCCTCCTCCTCTCTATCCCCCCCAAATACTTCATAATGTCTTATGTGTGACATGATATCCTTGTGCTCCATGTTTCCCCACCTCTGTTCCACGTCACTGGCTGCCACTTGGGAAAATTCAGGGCATAATGTATTTTGTATTACTGGGATGTGACCAGAAAGAGGAGGAGACAGATGTCTGTTTGCTTTTAGATCAAAGTGTAAGTTAATTGCTATCAAAGTAAGGTAGTAGTAGTAACTTTATTGCTTGGAGCCATAGGCTGCCACAATATACATGAAAAGAAAAACATTACAAGATGATCTATTATTCATTAAACAAAAAACCTATGGTTTACAAAAACAATGTTAAGGCTCTACAGATTCCAACCAAGCACCAAAAAGCAGGGAAATTGTCATCACCTGGCGCGCCACCCTGGAGCAGGCCGCGAAGCCCACTCGCAGTAGCAGCCGGCGCCAGATGGGAGTGGACGTCCCTGGAAGGTAAGCGCGCTGCGGACAGCCCCGCTAGGGAAGCCCCCCCCTTTCCAGTTCCATCGGCGGGCGCCCGCTGGCGCCCGCCAATGGAAGCGGCGGTGGGCACCAGCGGGCGCCCGCCAATCCGCCGATCCATCCAAACCGGATTGGAACCTTTTCGGATTGGTTCGGATTGGATCGGCCGATCCAGCGGTGAGATCGGAAATCGGATAATTTATCCGATTTCCCCCTGGATCGGATTCGGATCGTGGATCGGATCCGATCCAGTGCACATCCCTAACAGGAACCCTGTCCTCCTTTTCATAGGGTCACCCTAGTTGAAGGGGATTTAGCCTTTAGGGAATACTGGGATGCAGATCTGAGGTTTGGACCCTGGTATAACAGCTTTCAGGCCAGGCCTGCTCATTGAGCAATTTGGAGAGTTTGTTCCTGCACCTTGCCCATATCTTGCCCATATCTTGTCCATATCTTGCTTATCTGCAGCTGCTTTGAAACCTGTCCAAAACAGCTCTGCAGCCATCTATAATTCATCCATGTGTAGTTTCATGCTTCAGGCAATCTACCTCCTTGCAAGCAAAAACAATTGTTTCTGAAACAATGGATAAACTAAGTGAATCTCATATAAAGGAGTGGATGAACTCTTGCTAAGGAGGTGGGTTTTCACTACACAATATGCATTGTGTTATGGGCCTCCTCCACACGAGACGTTTAATGAGCCTTGAAGGCTCATTATAAATTTTACCTCCACACCAGCGGAGCGCAAAACGGGCGTACAGGCGCGTTATCTCCCCGATAATGCGCATTTTCGAATGCGCGTTAAATAGCGACTTTTATTTTTCTCCGGCCGTTAAAGCGCATTTTCGCCGTGTGAACAAGCGATTATGCGCATTAACGTCTTCTAAAGCGCTTTTTGGACATCAATTAATGCGCTTCGCCGCCTCTCGCCGCCTCCCGTGCAGAGGGATTAGGCGTAAATGCGCCTCCGCGAAAATGCGCATAATCCCCGAACCGGGCGCAAAAGCGCATCCTTGTGGAGGGGGCCATGGATTCTTGTTGGTGGGGATAATGCTTTTTTGGGGGATTTCAAAAGATGACTTTGAGAGTATTTCTACAGTCATTTAGAGTGTAAACCTATACATACTTACCTAGAAGTAAGTCTCATTGAACTCAGTGGAACTTACAGCTGAGTAGACACATACAGAATTGCACTGTAAAAGTGGTTTCATTTTTACCACACTATTTTTCTGATTGTCTTCTAACAGTGTTGTGCATCAGGTACACCCCAAACATTAATTTCTAATTATTAAAGTGCATGCATCATACTGAATATTTGATTTCACATTCATCATTGTTTTGGGTAAGAGGTCTACAATAAAAGCAGTACTCATCGTAACTGACAGGTCTCCGGTTTATTTACTGGAATGTTTCTGTGTATATCTAGTATTAGCAGCTGTTTAGCATAATGGACATATGGAAGAAATAGAATTTATTGTACATGAAAATTAACCGTTCATAGGTATGTTTTCCTAAGCCTCTACTACTGCCATACTCTCTTGTACATTAATGATCTCTTCTCCAGAGTATTGCTATAGTCCTTCTATCGCAAAGTGCAAACGCCTGATATATCACAGTGATGGAGGATGCTCACTGACTGACCTAGAATAGTTTCTCACAGTCAGATGCAAGCTACACCAGTAGAAATTCTTCCTCGTCTTCTTGGAATTAATGGCACAGCAATGCCAAAACACGTCCCTATGCCTGCCACCTACCAGTCACAAATAACATTTCCCTAACTAGAAACAATTACATAGACCAGTGGCTCTGGGTGGGGGAACATAATGCTTTTTTAAAAAACTATAGCCCACAACGTCCTGTTCTGAAAACCCCTACCAAAGTAAAAGTGTCAATCTCCAAAGAATGGCTTGCTCTCCACAATAGGCCACAATCTCACAAGTCACAAATGACTTGAATCAAGACCAGGGCCAGATCCACACCAAGCAGGATATGACACTTTGAAACCATTTTGAAAACTGTATATGGAGTGTGGCCTGGGCCCCAACAGTTGTCACTACTGTTATGAACCGTTTTAAAGCAGTAGCGTAGATGCTGCCCAGGTATAGCAAATCAACAAACAAACAAACAAAAAACATTACTGCGTGATTCACAATAACTAGCCAGAGCCTAAAAAAAACAAAAACAAAAAAAACATTTGCTTCATGCAAAGATCATGAAGTCACCCAAACTGGAACAAAGGGAGGATCCTTCTATGTTTTCTGTTTAATCCAGCTCTTACCCTGCAAGGGAACTAAAGATATATATAATATCAACAATGCCATGACCAAAAGCTTTCTTAGCTGCTTAATCTGCCAGCTCATTGCCAAAAATACCACATGGGCAAGAACCCAATTCAGCATTCAATGACCAAATCATATTCATCATCAGAGATTGATTAGGCTGACCATATAAAAAGGAGGACAGGGCTCATGTAACGTTAACAGTTGTAGAGAAAAGGGAATTTCAGCCAGTGCCATTTGTATGCAATTAGTTCCTGGTGAAATTCCCTATTCATCACAACTGTTAAAGTTGCAGGGGCCCTGCCTTCTTTTGTATATGGTCACTCTAGTATAGTGCCTGCAACTTTAACTGTTGTGACGAAGAGGGAATTTCACCAGGAACTAATTGCATACAAATGACACTGGCTGAAATTCCCTTTTCTGTACAACTGTTAAAGTTACAGGAGCCCTGACCTGGATTTTATCTGGTCAGCCTACTCTAGACCCTTTTCCAGACAAAATCCAGGTTCAATTTCTCTTCTCAGACACACTCCCATTCCCTCTCTCTCTCTTCAGATACACACTATATATTGCTTCATTAACTCCTCCCTCTGACCCTGCCAACTTCCAATCCAGACCTTTGTACCACCAGCCAATCAGCATTCGCTTCACACATTCTACTCACACACTCCCCCTCCCAACAGTATTAACCACTTGCCATCTGATGCATTTGGATTCCACACCGCACTTACGTTCTAAATGGCAATACTCATCCACACATTGCAAATACTTACATTACATATAACAGGCAATACACAGCAAAACATCATAAAAAGCTCCATGTCACTTTATTAACTGTCCCTTTTCAAATGTCACTGGGAAGGAAAGTTCTACCTTGACCCTTATTTCAGTTTAGGTTTTTGTTTTAAAGCAGGCATTCTCCATAGGAAGTTTTTAATGACCTAAAATTCAGACAGAAACTTTTCAGTGACTTGGGGAGAGTATTGAAGATAGGAGCTTTTCCTTGCTGGTCAGTGAGAAAGACAACGCCTAAATTCGGATGACATATTAGGCAACGGAGGAGGCTTTTCACTGAGACCCCCTTTCTCCGTGGACTATTCCGTTTGGGGATAGAGTTCTGCTGGCCAGAACAGCCGAAAACCCCTGGCCGCTCTATACAACCAGCAAAACTCACGGTGCATGTTGGGATGCCGCTGGGGGACTGAGGGAGGAGATGCTGCAACCAAAATGGCCACCGTCTATTCTTAGCAACCGGTGCGTTTGCCGGTGCCAAGTAGTGCCGGCTGCAGCATGTCGTTTGGGGAGCACCGCCTGCCTAACGCACGGTGAGTATGCTATTTCCCCCTCCGTTGCCTAATATGTCGTCCAAACTCAGCCAACCTTTCTCACCATGCAGCAGGGGAAAGCCCTTATTTCTAATCAGCAACTGATTAGAGTTAAGAGCTGTCCCCAGTTGACTGCTGAAGAAGGTTTACTTTTCCAAATACTTCTTTATGACTTTCAGCAAAGATTTTCATCCCCACAGTCACATGATAGCATGTTTAATTCGATCCTACCTCCCCATCATGCAATGATGGGAATGTAAATGTCCTCCTCTCCTCAGTTGATCTGCATGTTTCAGCTGAGAGAGGCATCTGGTAAGGGTATGTGTTATGTATGGATTGTCTGTTTGTATTTTGTAGTGAAGGAGAATGGATTGGGAGCTCTGGCCATACACACTGCTGGTGTGTAGGCCCCCCACCCAGGAGATTCCCTGGGTAAAGAACAATTCTCCATCCCTTTAAGAAGGAAAATGCAAGGCTAGAATGGAACTCCCTGTGACATTGTTTCACCTAAAAGCATTCAGGAATTGGCTGAAAATCTTACAGAAGATCAAAAAGGCCATATTAGTTTATTACACAGTAAAGAAAACCCATCATTCCTCAATCATGGAACTTCATTCCTAAGGAAGTTTTAGAAAACACAAGTGAGAAGAAGACAAAATCTGTCAAGTTGGAAAAGAGATCTACACAGAGCTTGAAATTATGTACATTTTCATCCTGATAACAAGTTAGGAAACAAGGGGAAGTAAATGGCAGTGAAAAGCCGAATGTGTAAAAATTTTCAAGAGAAATACACATTTTACTTATAGTGCTTGAAATTATATGAATTGTAATCCTTTTAGAAGCCGACTTGTTTCCAGCAATGATAACTTGGATGTTATTTCTTTATGAACGGTTAATGTTATTCTGTCAGAAAGTTAAGAGCATGCAATTCAGAAGGTTATCACTCAAACCTTATCGAATGAATTTTGAATCAATCATTATGAGTGACTATAGGCTTTTGGAAGTATGCATGCTGAAATTATGTGGGGGGTTTGTCTGTATTAGTGGCGAAATTTGAACTGCTGCAATCTATTTTATTGTTGAAGTCAATAATGGGAATTGGGCTGAGCCTACAAACCTTTAAAAAATCTCACCTCCAAATAGCTTGGGATTCAGAAAAAAAGACAACTAACAATATCTTCTTGTATCCTATGCAAATTGCTACTTATGTAATTGTTTCATGAAATGTGATGATGAAGATGAATTTTTAAATACTTATCATTATCTTTAAACATTTAAAAATGGAGCTCAAGTCTTCTGAATACAATAGGGTACTGAACTTGGCCCAGGAGGGGCTATGGATTTTTAGTAGGAAATCCAAACCATCCTTAGCCCCACCTCTGACCTGCAATACTAACAGTAGACTACACTGCAGGCTTGTTGTATGCTACTATTCTGTACCCCTCCCTGATTTTAGATGTCCAGATCTTAGCAGTGGCCAACTACGGCAGTGCATCGCTTCGGATCTGAACCCTGAATCCAAGGCGAATCAGGGTGATTTGGAGAGCATTGAAACAGATCTGAGGCAAATCAAAATAGATCCAAATCAGTCTGAAGTGAATCGGCATGGTCCAAATCGATTTGGATTGATTCGGACCGTTTTTCAAATGCAGAGAGCCTGTCTGTACTTGCAACATTTCTTTGTTAGAGTAGGGAGGGGGGAGGAGTTTGGGGGGAGGAATTGGCTGTGAAATGACAGCTTCATCCCCCAATCCTCCTGAAGTCTCCCAATTCTCTCCAGCAACCTCCAATCATAATGGTGTAGGAGGGCTTAAGGACAATCAGAAGATTAAGCTTCCTTCGTCCTTGCTCATTGTGGGTTTGACTTGGTAGGAATATAGTGTTTTGGGCCGGCTAGCTTAGATTTCTTGTTGGTGTGTGTTTGGGGGCATTGGTACTTAGATATTTCTTGATCCTTCCCCCTTCTCTCACTGTTATCTCTTGCCTCTAGTTGTTAGCCTTTAGTGTGTTTATTCCAATCCTTCCCCCCTTTCTCCCCTTCCTCCATTTTTTTCCTGAAAAAAGCAAATTTTACCAGTTGATTACACAAATACCACTGCACCAATCTGTCTGGAATTTGGAAGACATGAGTACCTCCACAGTGTCTGTAAGGTTTCCAAATTTTATGTTTGTATCATGATAAATAAATAAAAAAGTTAAAGCACTTTGCTTTGAGTAATTTCCCAAGAAAAAGCAATTTTTACAAGTTGAATGCACCAATACCACAGCATCAAGCTGTCTGAAATTTGGAAGATATGAATACCTCCACAATGTCTGTAAGACATCCACATTTTATGTTTGTATTGTAAAAAATGAAAAAGTTATAGCACTTTGTTTTATTTATTTATTTGTCTGATATTTGGCTGACATGATCACCCCCAAAGCATCTATAAGGTCTCCAAATTTCACGTTTGCATCATGAAAAATCAAAATGTTCTAGACATTTCTTTTTTCCAGTGCAAGTCTATAAGAAAATGAGAAATCCGAATCTTGATTTGGATTCAGATCCAAAGCAAGTTGAAACAGGTCCAAATCGGTCTGAAGCAAATTGGGTGGTCTATGCACAGCCCTAGTGCCAACCATGCCAGTTCCTAGAGGTCTCAGATCTGTCCATGAACAGTCCATGCCTTAGTTACATCTTCTTTGGATTACTGTAATGCATTTTACATGGCCTGCATTTGAACACTGTTCAGAAATTTCAGCTGGTTCAGAATGCTGCAATCAGACTATTGATCTGAGCATGCAAATCCCAAGGTACAACAACTTCACTGGCTCACAGTTCATTTCAGGTTATTATAACCTATGATGGCTTGGGACCAGGCTTTTAAGACTTATAGAACTCCAAAAAACTTGGGTGGGACCAAGTTATTTCAATGAACTCTCTCTTTCATGCAAGCAGCTCAAATCTTGAAGATCTTTGGGAGAGGTCCTTCCCTCAATTCCACCAATATCTGTGACACATTTGGCAGGGACATGAGAAGCTCACTTTCTCTCTTCACCATCCCACCATCCCACCATTACTCAAATACCTTTATACAGGTATTTGATCTGTTGGGCTAACTTGACAATTTAATATATGGCTGATCTTAATATATTTTCATGTGCCATCTCTTGGTGAATGATTGGTTTTATATATTCTTTTTTATTTTTACTGACTGTTTTTTTTAATGTTATTTATTTTTATGACTCTCTTATTGAATTTGTTATTGTTATTTAGGGTGGCCAGATGCAAAAAAAGGACAGGGCTCTTGGACCTTTAGTAGTGTGTAGAAGAGGTAAATTCAGCAGTTGTGGCTTTCATGGGAAGCTCTTGTTATTATTGTTGTTAGATAATTTTGGTCTATATGCAGAAAGTTGAGGATATAACATGTAATAATAAATTATAACCATGCAATCCTATCCATTTCCAAGTACCACTGAGTTAAATGATGCTTACTCCCCATGTTAGTGGCTATAGGATTGCCTAAATGTCAAACATAGCTGCCATTTGTCTCACAGGTTGCAACAATGGAAGGTGGAAGTGGGTGGTTCCCCATCATCTAGAAAGCTCTTCTGAAGGATCTCAAGATGGTTTCCTCCTCATCTACTTAGTGTTGCTAACTGAAAGTGTTCCTTTTTCTTCTCTTTTCTCCCATGCATTTGCTGGGTTGCAGTATTAATGTCTACTCAGAAGGAAAGTCCCATTGAGTTTAATGGGGCTTATTTCCAGGTGAGTAGGTGCCGGATTGCAGCCTTGTGTTATGTTTTATTTCTAAATAAAAGCTACCTTTATTGTTTTCTGTCAATCACTTCTCCAAAAACCCTATTTGGAAGCCCAGTGCTGTGAATCACAGTGCCCCGAGGAAGATTTTCTGCAAAGTACCACGGAACTAAGTAATATTGCATGCAGCTAGAGGTTCCCTCTCTTTATTTCTGTGTTGGTCCTGTACCTACTCCCTAGCAGCCCAGGACAGGGTGCTAGATGGGGGCTGCTACAGTTTTTAGGGGCTTCCATTGAATTGTACAAGACAGATTAAATAGACTGCAATCTGGGACATAGAGCAAAAAGTGTCCTTTAGCCTAGACAAAGGGACACTTTTTGGTTCTCCGATGATTGTTTATCTCCAATCCCTCTGTGCACCCCAGTAGAGTCTCTCATACAATTATTCACTCCCATGTGAAAAATAAAATAAAATAAAATGCTACACTTGGAAACAACATTATAGAGGGGCAGAAAATGCCTAACCAACCTCACCAGGACAGCCATCTCCACTGTCAGAGATGACTATGAGAGCCATAGCCATCTGTAACTTCACCCCAAAGGTCTCTGTCATATATAAGCCCTCCCTCCACATACACAAGACCTGTCGTAATGATGGACATCTAATCCGTTATATAATAGATATTTTCCACACAGTTTTGCTGCCTAAGGGTAAATCAGCTTCAATTTGTTCTTGTGGCTTTCGATTAGCCACCGCAAATCATTCCACAACAAAAAAAAGTAAGTCACAGCCAACATCTCTTTACACTCCAATGTAAAACTGCATTGACCTTAGTTTTGAGGTGTCAATATGGAAAACAAATTATTTCTGTGCTAGAAGTTCTTGTAAGACTTTCACAGCTTCAGTTCTATGAATGGATCACAATTTGAAACAATTCTTTCAACGGACCTTAAACCTTTGCATTCTATCCAAGAGAATCTCAGAGACACAAAAATGAAGCAATAACTCTTACGCCGAAACATCAACTTAGAATAAAATGTTTCCTGTCATCTCGATGGCATTGCAATTGTCATCATTGCAAAATAATTGCCAATCATAAGAAGTCAATGCAAATTGGGGGCGTTTGATAGATTTCTACAATAATAAAGCACCTTCAACATTTTTTTAACTTACAATTTGGAATATTAAAGCCTTAGCTAGAGATATCCAGCTTTTGGGACATTCTGCATTGCTGGATTATTTTTGTTATCTTGTGCTTTTGAAAACATTAAGAACCAAAGAAAAGCAATCAAAATGAATAAAAGCAGTGAGTAAAAGTCTGAATTACAGTAGTATTTGCAAGTACCACTTTAATCCTGCTTTCTGGTTTATTTCTGTTTTGGTATTTATTTTGCAACTTATAAACAGATGGAACAGAGATGGTTTTAAGGTTAATTTATTCACTGCAGGGTGTATTGAATGGTAAAGCACATTTTCCCAGTTTCCAGCTGATAGCCAGATGACCATTTATTTAGATTCTTAGAAGAAGCTTTGTAAGACAAAGAAAAGCCTGCAGCACAATACAATACTTTTTTGTTATGATATCTATGCATTTCTGACATATCAAAATATCAGCAAAATCCAGCCCCATACAAAGTAAGCATCAAAATAATTTGTTTGCTGTAATGAGGTACTTTTTGAAATAATGGGCTGTCTTCCATATATACACATTAAAATATTATCCAGGTTACTGCAAATTAAGGGAAACAATTTACTCCAGAATGGGAAATGGTACCTCTTATAAATACCAAGGGGGAATCCACACAGTCCTTTGGAACGTTTTAAAAAGTATTTTAAAACGTTCCAAATAGGTGCGTTCTAAAACGTCTTAGGCCACATTACTGAGTACTCACGTTACAGGAGAACAGTCTTCCGTCTTTAAAGCGGTGTGTGCAGTCACACGCCATTCTGCCCTGTCTCTTTCTCTTTCGTTTTTCAATGAATTTAGGGCAAGGCATTGTGGGGGTTGTAGTTCAGTTACACACTTCCTTCTTAGTTCCTCTGTCATTCCCTAGTGAGTATAGGGCTAAGAATTGTGGGTGTTGTAGTTCACTGGTCCACTTCCTTTTTCTTCCCCACCAATCAACTGCTAAGCATTTGGGCACTGCCCCCATGAATCTCAAACGGTAAGGAAGGACACATTATTTTACTTAAAACGATTTATTAAAAGTGAAACCGTTGTATATAACTGAAGGGAGTTTTAAAAAACCTCAGATATACAACGTTATAGGGAGTGCGTCATGTGGCCCAAAGAGTTTTCATAACCCTTATAAAACGTCAAAAAACTCGTGTGTAGATAGGCTCTAAGACAAGAGCTCCATCCCAGCTCCTTGGTTCGCAACGGACTGGGGGAAATTGAAGACGATAAAAGGAAACAACTCATCGCTTTTAACATGGAGCTGTATTTGAATAAGGACAACTGAACGTCCTTGGAGATAACAGACAGTTGTGTGGTGAGTGGAGGTTGAATGATGCTATTATGATTTTCAAACAATCTATTTATTGCTGATATAATTGCAAATGTCTTGGTTGGCCATGATTGAAGGCACATTGAAGGAAACAAATTCACAGTTAGAGTTTCTGAAGACATAGCTGTGCCTTGGTTACCATTTAGAGTGGAAACTGTGAATTTCATGATACAGTTGCCAAACAAGATGAAAAATGAGAGCCACATCTCTCCTGGTTGTATCTTTTTAGTATTTTTTACAAACTAACAAGTTTTGTCTTTGCTTTCAAAGCAGTCAAAGAGGTTACACTACCACAATGAGAAACTTGAATATCACAAAGAGTGGTTAGTTGCAACAAATAATGGATCAAAATGCTTAGGGTTCATATTATGGGGTTGCTTAATAAAGTTCATAACCTCTCCTCAGTTTTAGCTAAATCAGCTCCCCAGTGGGCCCTGTCTCACATTTATCAATACAGGGGTGTTTTGGGGGGGGGGCAGGGAAGGGTTTGTATAGTTCTAGGTAGGGATGCTGGAGAAATTTGAGATAAACTAAAATAAGTTCAGATTTCTAAGAATCCAACCTGCAGAATATGCTGTGGACTGGCCTTGCCAAGCTATGCAGAGTCCATGGACTTTCATATATTTTTCCCTTACTTTCCCAAAAATTTCACAAATTTATTCACAAGCAAATACACAAGTTTCTACTGAAACATATAGGTGCCAGAAGATATACATGGGGAAAAATTTAATGGAATGGGGGACAATATGCTAAGTGTTATGGACTAACCTAGATTATGTAAATTGTTGCAAACTTTCTTAAGGAATTATTTGTGTATATTTCCAAATATCGGGGATGGGGGAATCAAATCTGACTGTGAACAGATACAGGAACAAGCAACACTATATAATCCATGAAACACACATGGGATGGAGTTCACAAAATTCGGACATCCCTAGTTCAAGGTTGCTACTAAATTTTGCCTGGAATAAATTTTTGAGGTAAATTTGGACAATAACCCTGATGAAGTGCATATTTTGAGAGAAATGTTGGACTGTCAATAAACATGTAGATAGGCATGATCCGGTGGACATTGTTTACTTAGACTTCCACAAGACTGTTGATAAATTCCCTCACCAAATCTCCTGGGAAAACTTAGCAGTCATGGAATAAGAGGAGCGGCCCTTTTGTGGATCAGTAACTGGTTGAAGAACAGAAAGCAAAGAGTGGGAAGAAATGGTAAATTCTCTCAATGGAGGGAAGTAAATAGTGGGGTCCCACAGGGATCTGTATTGGGACCAATTCTTTTCAACTTGTTCATAAGTGATCTGGAACTAGAAGTTAGCAGTGAAGTGGCCAAGTTTGCCAATGATACCAAATTATTTAAGGTGGTTGAAACAAAAAGGGATTGTGAGGAATTCCAAGAGGATCTCTCCAAGCTGGGAGAGAGGGCATCCAAATGGCAGATGTGGTTCAATGTAAGCAAGTGCAAAGTGATGCACATGGGGAAAAAAAATCCCAATTTCATGTATAACCTGATGGGATATGAGCTGGCAGTTGCCAAGCAAGTTAGAGATATTGGGGTTGTAGTGCACAACTCAATGACAATGTCAACCCAGTGTGTGGCTGCTGTATTAGAAAAGGAATTGATAATAAAACTGCTGGTATCATACTGCCTTTATACAAACCTGTGGTGCGATTACATTTGGAATACTGTGTTCAGTCACTTCACCTTAACAAAAGATATTATAAAGCTGGAAAAAGTGCAGAAAAGGGCAACCTAAATGATCAAGGGGCTGTAGCATCTCCCCAAGGAGGGAAGGTTACAACAGCTGAGATTGTTTAGCTTGGAAAAAAGGAAGCTAAGGGGAGACCGGATAAAGCTGTACAAATTCATGTGTGGTGTGGAAAATGTGGATAGAGAGACATTTCCCCCCCCCTCCCATGATGCTATAACCTGGGATCATCCCAGGAAGCTGATTGGTGGGAGATTCAGGTCACATAGAAGAAGTACTTCTTCACACAGCACTTAGTTAAACTATGGAATTCACTGCCTCAAGATATAGTGATTGCCACCAATTTGGATGCTTTAAAGGGGGATTGGATTAATTCCAGGAGGAGAAGGCTATCAATGGCTACTAGTCCTGATGGCTATGTGCTACCTTCAGTATTGTGGGCAGTAAACCTATGTCCACCAGTTGCTGGGGAACATGGGTGGGAGGGTGCTGTTGCACTCATGCCCTGCTTGTGGGTCTCTGGTCAACAGCTGGTTGGCCACTGTGTGAACAGAATACTGAACTAGATGGACCCGTGGTCTGATCCAGCATGGCTGTTCTTATATGATTTCTGTTTGGCAAAATGTATAAGGTTCTTCCCCAACATTTCCAGTAGCCTGAGAATCTCCAAAACTCAAATATATTAAAAGCAAAACAAATTGAATTCCAATGTCTCTCTCTCTCTCTCTCTCACACACACACACACACAGAGAGAGAGAAAGAGAGAAAGAGAGAAAGAGAGAAAGAGAGAGAGAAGGTTTGGTAGACTACAGTTCTGATTATCTCAGCTTCATATATTATGATGTGATCCTCAGTGCTCAACCTTTAAGCCATATTTTTCTGCTATGTGATAAGCAGAACACTTTTGGAGGGAGGGATTAATTAAGTTATTAAAATATAGGTTAAATAAGTCCTGTGACTGAGTATTGGCTAGGAGCCAACTTTGCATGAGTGGAAGTTTGCTCATGCAATGGGACTTCCCCATCCTCCCCCGTACATACTTCAGATCTCCTCTGGAAGGTCCCCCAATTCTCTGGAGCAGATTTGCTGGGAGGCACGTGGAAGGTTGCAGTGGGAAGGGGAAATATTTTCTGGCAGCAATCTCCCTTCTATTGTCAGAACAATACCATTGAATGTAAACCATTGTCTCCCAGTGATTTCTCACCTTTACCAATTAAGCTTTTCATGTCTCCATGCCGCAGCTTTCAGGCATGTCACTTAGGAACTCCAGCAGATATTTAAAAATCTTTTCTTTCTTACCCTATTCAGTATAACATCCAAAAGCCTTTCCTGCAATGTTCCAGACACATTATAGCCAGTATTAATGAAGAGGTTCTACAACAGATTGTGTCAGAAATATTGTTCTTTTTTAAAACAATGCAACAGTACTGAGAAACTCTTTTTTCATTTTAGCATTCAGATTTTGGCATTGAAAAGAATGGAACAGGTATCATGTTGGAACTGGAACACAAGTGCTGATTATTATTATTATTATTATTATTATTATTATTAATTACACAAGACTCAATTAATTTAAGGAATCAATGCCACAACCTGCAGTGATGGTCACTAGGTTAGATAGCTTTAAAGGAATTAGACAAATTCACAGAGCAGGTTTATCAATGATGATTAGTCATCATAATTGCTAGATGAAATCTTCATGTTTAGAAGCAATAATAATAATAATAATAATAATAATAATAACAATTTATTTCTTACCCGCCTCTCCATGCAGGGGATGATGGTTGCCTCCGTGCCTTGATACTAAGGTTCCAGACATATCTGGCTAACCATTGTTGGAAACAGAACACTGTGATTCAGCAGAGTTCTTAGTACATTCTTAATTAAACTCGATTGTTTTTTATTATCAACATTACTATTATCATCATCATATTTATCATCCCTACTTTTTTCCTCTTAGAAGGAACCTAAGTTGGCTTACATGGTCCTCCCCCCCTCCATATTATTCCCATAGCAACCCTGTGAGGTAGGTTAGGCAGAGAGTCAGCGACTGACCCAAAGTCACCCACTGTAGCTTATGTTTGGAACTAGAACCCAGATCTCCAAAGTCCCAGTCCAACACCCTAATCGCTACACTACATTGGCTCTCTCTAATTTATTACTGAATTTACAAATACACACACATAGTCCAGCCCTCTTTTGTATTTGGTCATTCTAGGGCATGGCTCCTGCAACTTTAAGTGTTGTGATGAAGAGGGAATTCACCAGGTGCTGCATGTGTACAAATGACACCTGTTGAAATTCCTTTTTCTGTATGTTAAAGATTCAGGAGATCTGTCCTCCTTTTCATATGGTCACCTTATGTGTAGAGCGGTGTTTTCATTTTTAAATAAAATAAAAAATCTAAAGGAAACTTTCAAAGTTTGATTCTCTATGGATATCCGGGGGCGGGGGGGGGGGTCCAATGGACATCCACCCATTTGGCTCCCTGGACTGGAGCCCGCAGACCATCCGGAGGTGAACAACGGCAACCAATCACAGGGGTCCGGTACTTGGTGTACTGGAGAGAGTCCATCCATCCCTACTTGCACTTGCAGTCTGAACTTGTACAGCCTGATAACAGATGGATTGTACGGGGATTCTCCTCAACTGCATCAGCTTTTAGTAAGGCCATATATCAGCATCTCCAGGTTCAAAATTTATGGTAGTTGCAGACCTTTTTGAGTCATGTGACGGGATTGGTTTATTCCATTAACGATGTCCCAGTCTTTCCTTGTGACATGGGGACAATTTTGAAATGATAACAATAGAGGTGGTCATGCTCTGCATCATATCTCAAAGGGTTTAAAATAATAATGCTTCCTTGCAACTCAAATTTGTGTCACCTTGACCTTTTGCAGCAAAGGGCAAGGTGTGCCTATAAAGCCACAGCAACATCTGCATCTCCATTCCATTTTAATCAGCTCTCAATTTGGATTGCTGTGTCTCGGCAATCAGTGTATTGCCGAGCAAGGGAAGTGCAGAACTAAATGAGATGTTGCCTTGTTCCAGCTGATTAAAACATGATTCAAGGTGACTTTTAGGTGACACTGGAAGTCATCAGAAGAGCAGTATTTTGTTCTTAAACTTCCTTCCTTCTCTCTCTCTCTCTCTCTCTCTCTCACACACACACACACACACACTTGTTTTCTGTTCCTTTTTGCTTAGGGAAATGAGTGAGGGATATTTATTTTCCTTGATGAGCAATAAATTGACATCTGAAATTAGAACTGTGGTGAGTCTGTGAGAAAATACAGAAATGTTTAAAGCATCTTATTATTAGGCACAGTGGAAATGACATCTTGGAGAAGACTCCCATACTGTGGGTAATTATCACAAGCCACAATGCTAATTGTGTTTCGATCGTCAGTCTGTTGCCTCCAGCATGTCTTCTGGAGGGCTACTGTGGGTGTACCTAGCTTTGCAACATAACGAGACTGGCTTCTTATTAGAGTACAGTGACATATATTACTACTGGGCAGGAAATGAACATTTAGGCAGCTTTAAAAAGTGCAGGACAAGAGGGTGAGCAAAAGAGACTATTATATTCATTTTTATGATTGGCTATGTTGTTAGCATGTCAAAGTAAAATGGCTTTCAATACTGCAGAAGATGCTAGCGCGTTCTGCTCCTGAAAGAAAATGAAATATATTACATGAAATGACATTGTTTGTTTTCAGAGAAACAAGGCTATAAAGCTATCAAGAATATTATAGCTGCAGGGAATTGGGCTGACTTATGAAGTTATTAAGATGAAGACAAGGTTCTGCTACAGTAAAAACTCTCTTAGGTTGTCTGAGTCTGTCCCTCAGAGAATATAAACCTCTTCTGGAGGCTAATTGTGTTTTAAATTTGTGAATAAAATTTGATTTGTCATATCATTTCATTTGCACAAAGTTGACCTGGCCGCCTCAATGAATAATTTCAATGAATCATATCGTTCAGCAGTTGCAATCCAAAATTTAAAACTTTGCACTTTACACTTTCCTATTTCTTGGCACTTCGTTATTTGCATTAAAGTCTATAGTATATGTGAATTGTTAATATAGAATTATGCTTCCCGACATACAATGTCTGACTATGGCTGAACTTAACTGTGTGTGTGTGTGTGTGTGTGTGTGTATTTCGCAAAGGACATAGACCTCCTTATGAAACTTCACCCCTTTTCTGCAATTGTTTGGGGGAGTTATGAAAGTTATGTGTCCAGTCAGAGTAAGGGAAGGAAGCATTACCTTTACTCTGATATGATTTCATGATGTAATCACATCACAATATCTGATTTGTTACGTGGTATTGTTAGGAAACAAAGTTCATTTATATGTTCAGAATAGTAAAGTGTGGGGGGAGTGGCCTAGCGAGAATGGAGTGAAGTTGGAAATTTCTCGCTCTCTCACGGAAGCATTGGTTTAAACACATAATCCCTGTCTTGGAGATGATGGATTGTAAATTAAAGACTTGATATTTGGTTCGGAAGTGTTGCTGTATCTTCTGAGTGAAAGAGAAAGTAAAGCGGATCGGGATTCCTGGCAGGCGGCCACAGGCTGGTAATTGAGACTTTTATTACTCTGACTAACGAGCTAAGTCTGGCAGATAAGGCTGTGGGGGGAGGCTGAAGTAAATAATTGAAGCCGGGTGAAGAGAGGATTCAGTGCCCCCAGCCGAGTGTGTGAGAAGTTGAAATATATTTGTTTGATAAGAGCCGAAAAGATTTAAGAGTGTGGTTGTTAAGATCTATGTGGAGGGGCACGGATTTATAAGTGTAGCCTGATGAAAAAAAGAATAACAGGTGATAAATCAAGTGCCCCCAGCTGGATCAGGCAGCCGAAAAAGCATCCATCAGATAAACACTGGGAACGGCTAACGAGAGTAATGGCCGACAAAGAAAAGCCTTCTGATCGTGGCGAGAAGGCAGCTCCGCTTCTTCCCGGAAGTGGGAATTCTAAAACTGGAAACAAGCCGGGAACAATCCCCAAAACATTCAAAGAAAGTCAGTCGTGGTCACCAGGGGAACTAATGGATAGCTTTCGGAAGATGTTAGATGATGCTTTGGCAAAGCAGGAGGAGAGAATAAAAAGCAAAATTCTGGACTCGCAGATTGAGGTTTTGACAGGCTTCCAAACTGTGGTGGAGAGAATGACAGAATTGGAGAAGGAGAATGAGCAAATCAAGGAAACTACCAAACAGCAGGGAGAGCAAATGCAAGGGATGGACTTGCGTTTAATTGCCTTGGAGGATAGAGATAGAAGAGCAAATATTTGGATTAGATCCTTTAAGGAGCAAGAGGGGGAGAACACAAAGGCTTTGAGAGATATAATTTTGGCATGGATTAGAGAATTGGACCCCCAGGAAGTGTGGGAGATGGCTGACATTGAGAGGATCCATAGAGTGGGCTATAAAAAGAAAGGAATGCTTCCAAGGGATATAATTGTCAAATTTGCCAACTATTACAAGAAAGAAAAGTTAATGCAAGCAATTAGACGTCTTGGCCAACCGATGCTACAAGCAACACCAATCGAGGTTTATAATTACTTATGCCCTCAGACGGTCCAGTGGCGGAAGAGCGTTAGACTGTGTACAGTTACCCTGCGGAAGAAGGTGATAACATATAGCTGGGCCTATCCAGTTTTTTTGAGATTCATGTGGCTAGGGAAACAACACAGAATAACTTCATGTGAGCAGGGGTGGAGCTTCTGGAGAAGTTGGGATTGGTCGACGCAACTGACGATGGAGAAACGAGGGTGGAGGAAGGAGCTGCAGGATACAAGGATTTTAAATAATAAAATTATTGTTGAAAAAATAAAAAAAGAAATGCAGACGATATGGGAAATCAATGAAGCAGAGCAAAACTCTCAAGGGATAATATGGGATACTATGAAGGCAGTGGTAAGAGGGATTTGTATTAGGGAAAGGTGCACCCTAAGAAAACAACAGGAAGCACAAAACAAAAATATAGAAAAGGAGGTAAGGGAATTAGAGGAAAAATTAAGAGAGACAAAAGATAGGCGCCTATATGCCCAAATTCAAGCTAAGAAGAAGGAATTAGAGAAAGAAGAGTTAGAACAGGTTCAAAGGAATTTGCTATATTTGAAGAGGGATTTTTTTGAATATAGTAATAAAAATTCTAGGATGCTGGCCAGGTCCACTCAGTCAAAAAAGGCTAAGAATACGATAGGGACAATTAAAGATAAGACAGGGAAAAGATGTAATTTAATGAAGGATAAATTAAATATATTTCAGGAATTTTATAGTGAATTATATGCATCAGATATGGGTCCACAGGTTAAAGTAGGAGAATATGTACAGAGGAATTGGAAGATAAAGTTACAGAAACAAGACAGGGATTATATGGAAGGTTTGGTTACAGAAGCCCGATCCCCTCCTAGCTGGAACGGCTTGGGGGGGGGGGGTCGGTTGTTGCGGGCGGGGAGAAGAGGGCGAAATAAGCCTATACACGTGCTGCACGCGTATAGGCTGGCGCGGGGTGGGCAGGCTAGCCTATAAAAGCCCACCCACGCAGCCAAACGGCCTCTCTTTTCTTCTTGCCCCGGACGGTGACTGCAGGGAGGAGAGCCAGAGCGTGTGTGCAGCAGGGAGGCTTAGGCTGTGCGAGCGCGCGCTCACGCGGAGAGCGTCAGGGGGTTTTGGTTCCCCCTCGTCACGGTTTGGAGTCGCTGGGCGGGTTGGGCAAGGCGGTCTTGCCTTTTTTGAGCCCACCTTGGGGACATTGCTGGTGCTGCCCAGGACGGGGCGAGGGGGGGCATTTTCACCAAGGCTCCTTCTGAGCCGCGTGGTGCACCAGGCGAGGCCTCCCTCCTCCCTCGGCTGAGGGACGGAGGAGCCGTCTTGGCCCCGGTAGGCTTGCGAGGCGCAAGCCTGCAGGAACGCCTCATAGGGGCTTGGCTTTTCTCTGGGCATACCAGCAGGAGCCTTACGTGTGTGTGTGTGTGGGGGGACTTACATACCCAGCGCCTAGAAGACTGCAGAGTGGCTGAGAGCCAGCTGAGAAAGCCAAGTTGCTGTAGCTAAGCAAGATTAAGCCTGGTCAGGGTTTGGATGGGTGACTGCCTTAAGAAGGAAATCCAGGAAAGCAGCCTTTAAAGCCCAGGTTTCCCAATAAAATTTAGATAGGCCTTCCCCCATTTTACCCGCTCAGTTCAGTCAGTGGCGGCCATTTTGTGGACTATAAGGGTGTGTTGCAGGCGGCCATTTTGCGATCTTTAGTGGTTGGGGGCCATTTTGAGTGAGAGCTGTGTGGTATAGTGGTTAGAGCGACAGACGGGGATTGGGAGTCTTGGGGTTCATATCCACACGCAGCTGCAGAGTTCACTTGATCGCTTCCTTTTTGACATCATGCCCACTAAGAAAGGTGCGGGGGGGGGGGGGCGAAGGGAAAGGGGAGGGCGCAGCACCCGCTGGCTAAACGCCCCACACTCCCGCTTCATTCGTCTTCTGATGAGGAGGTGTCTGATATGACGGCAATATTGAAGCGTATCACGGCTTTGGAGAAGGATAACGCCAAGCTTAAGCAAGAATTGGCGAAGGCTAAGGGTACCACCTCAAGTAGGGGGCGTGCGCCTGGGAGAGCGTTGGATAAATCTCGGGTTCCTCTTGCAGAAACGGTGGTGCTGGCAGGGGATATTGGAGCACCCATGGAGCAAACGGCCCCTTCTGGCGAACCGGTATTAGGAGCACATGACAGGGAAGCAGAAACGGGTGCAGTTTCTCATGCGACCGTCCCGGGTGAGTACAACAATGCACACACTTCAGGCTGGCCAGGCTGGCCACCATATGGTCCTTGGGCTATGCCTGCCTGGGGCGTAGAACGCCCGTGGCCGTTTTTGCAGCCCATGGAAGAGGAAAGTAACAGCGGGACAGGGAATGCAGGGCGGGAGTCCTCCTCGTTGGCTTGTGCACCAGTTTGGCAGCCTTCGACAAGCACTCCGCAGCATTCTTCAACGCAGACGGCCGATGGCAGTGAGGGTGTTAGTACCCTGGTTTTGGCTAAAGTTTCACAAGGGTCACAAACAGAAGGGGAATCAACATTGGCAAACAGGATGGCTGACCCATACGCTTCTGCGGATGGGTCTAAGGTGCCCTACGGGGCAGTTTCGACCCCATTAGGCTACCATCTGCTGCCAGCGACTAAGGAGAAGATTTGGAAGGGAGAATTCATAGATGTTTTCTCCCTGCTGTTTCGGGAAGACGAGAAGAAGGATAAAGACAAGGACAAGGATAGGGAAAGGGAACAGGACAGAACTAGGAAAAAGAAAGTGGAGCGCACCTGGTCAAATTGGTTGACGGGGTATATAATATTCATGGGGGTGGTTCAGCAGAAGCACCTGGAGAAAGGTGTGGTACTTACCAAGTACTTGGATATTATTTTCCGATGTTATACGAAATATTTGGGCCCGGCATGGATCGGTTATGATGAGGCTTTTAGGCTTAAAGTGGCATTTAATCCTGAGCTGCATTGGGACTTTAGGGAGCCGGAGTTGTGGATGCAATTCATGACTCTGGCCAAGTCAGTAGTGGGGGACAGGGCAGACAGTGGCCACATCTTATCTCGCCCGGCTGGGACCGCGCCAGGTCGCGGTCTTGCCGGGCAGGTGGTTCAACCCCGCCTGTTGTGCTGGGAATTCAGTTCAAAAGGCATTTGCACACGAAACCCTTGCAGGTTTCGCCATGAATGCTCAGGGTCCGGAGGGGGACATCCTTTTACCGGATGTCCCAGGTTCAGGGGAGCAAGGGCTTTCCGTGAGCCCAATCAGGGTCGGAAACCCAACGCACCAGGCCCTACGCCAAAAGGGCCCCAGCCCAATTAAATTGGACGTGTTAGCTTCCCTCCTGCGTATATACCCACGCAAGGAGGATGCATTGTTTTTGTTTGAGGGTTTTACACAGGGTTTTAGAATACCGTTTGTAGGGGTGCACGAACATAGCTTTGCTAGGAACCAGGCTTCTGTTTTCAGGTTTGAGGTGGTGGTCTTGGACAAGATAAACAAGGAAGTGGGAGCCGGAAGAGTGTTGGGCCCTTTCCGGCACCTTCCGCTGCCATCTCTAAGGGTCTCTCCTTTGGGTATTGTACCAAAGAAAGCTCCTGGAGAATACCGCCTTATTCACAATTTATCGCATCCACGGGGTAGCTCAGTTAATGATGCCATCCCACATGAGCTGTGCACGGTGAGATATGCATCATTCGACAGCGCGGTGAGGATGGTCAGGCGCTGTGGAAAGGGGGCATTGATGGGGAAGTGCGATATTAAGACAGCCTTCCGCCTTCTTCCAGTGCACCCTGAGGATTTTGATTTGTTAGGGTTTGCTTTTCAGGAGCAGTTCTATGTCGATCGAGCCTTACCCATGGGGTGCTCTATCTCATGCTCGGTGTTTGAGCGGTTCAGCACCTTTTTAGAGTGGGCTTGGCGTCGTCGGACTGGTTCCATTAACTCTTGTCACTATTTGGATGACTTCCTGTTTGCGGCAGCTCCGCCTTCTGCTCAGTGTCAATTGGCGCTGGATGAATTTGAGGCTCTGACTAGGGAGCTGGGGGTTCCGCTTGCCAGGGAGAAGACAGAGGGTCCGGCAACTGTATTAACATTCTTGGGCATACAATTGGATTCTACTGGCCAATATTGCAGTCTTCCTGGGGAGAAATTGGAAACTCTTAGCAAATTAATTTCCCAAACACGGTTATCTCGGAAGATTACCCTCCGGCAGCTGCAGGAACTTGTAGGGCATTTGAACTTTGCCTGCAGGGTGATAGCTCCAGGTAGGGCCTTTGTAAGGCGGCTGTGTGATGCAATGAAGGGAGCTCGGCATCCCCTTCATCGTATCCGGGTATCGGGGGAAATTAGAGCTGATTTGGAGGTTTGGGAGACCTTCTTAGCCAGGTATAACGGCATATCCTTCTGGCGACAGGAGTTATTGCTGGAAGCTCAATTGGAAATACATTCCGATGCCTCGGGTTCTCAGGGATTTGGGGTGATATTCCGTGACCGTTGGTGTGCACAGCAGTGGCCGCGGAGTTGGAGGAAGGGCCCGATTTGCCGGGACTTAACGTTTCTGGAATTTTTTCCAATTGTAGTGTCAGTGTGGCTTTGGGCAGAGTACCTTGCCAACTCCGCGGTGCATTTCTGGTGCGACAACATGGCCACGGTGCAGATTGTTAATTCCATGACGTCTAGGAATCTTCGGGTAATGCGGTTAGTCAGGGTTCTGACTTCCCGCTGCCTGCAATATAATATTACCTTTGGGGCAAGACATGTTCCGGGGCTGGATAATGGAATTGCTGACGCTTTGTCGCGTAACCAGATGTCCAGGTTCCGGAAATTAGCCCCTACGGCCAGATTGCACCCAGATCCCATGCCCACGTTTCTATGGGATCTTGGAGAGCTGAAGCGGCAGACGCCATCATGACATCTGTGGCTCCCAGTACACGCGCAGCCTACGAGAGGGCAGGTAGGGAGTTCGGCGTGTTCAGGGCAGGGCAGCAGCTTCTGGGTCTCTGGCCTATCCCTATTGAGCATCTGATTGAATTCTGTGTGGCCTTGCACCAAAACAGCCTGTCCACCCGCACTATTAGAGGTAAGCTGGCTGGACTCACATTTATGTTAAAAGCGAATGGGTGGCCTGATGTCACGTCGGATTTTCATATCCGGAAGATGCTGGAGGGATGGGCCAGGATGGCTCCGCCTGTTCCTGATTTACGTCGTCCTATTACCCCCGGCTTGTTAGTCGGTTTGAAGGCGCAATGGACGGCCCTATGTTTCTCTTCTTTTGAACAGACCCTATTCCATGCTGTGGCTGTCACTACATTTTTTGGCACGTTTAGAATTGGGGAAGTACTGGCAGGCTCTAAGTCTGATTTATCTAACAGGGCACTGCAGTTTGGAGATGTACAGTGGGCAGCGGACAAGGTGGTCCTAAGGCTGAGAAAGTCAAAGACGGATCAGAGAGGCAAGGGATCATGTATCACACTAGCTGAGGCCCCACTTAAGGAGATCTGCCCAGTCGTAGCCTTGAATTCCTATCTAGCTGTCAGGGGAAGCGAGCCTGGCTTCCTCTTCTGTCATTTGAACAGATCTCCATTAACCAGATATCAATTTTGGTCAGTGGCAAAGAAGGCGTTAAGGGCATTGGGTTTGGGCAGTGTCCAATTTGGCACCCACTCCTTCAGGATTGGGGCTGCATCCACTGCAGCGACAATAGGGATTGGCAATACTGGAATACGCGCCATAGGGCGATGGCGGTCGGGTGCCTTCAAGGCTTATGTTCGCAAATAGTCACTCAGGAGCTATGGTAAATGGTTATGTTTGGTTTGCAGATCCTTGGAGGAGACCAGCGCCTCAGAAGGTCCTCATCTGTGGGCACAGTATGGTGTTTTGGGCCAGCCGTAGAGCGACGCGAGCAGCTGCAGGCACACAGCTGGGTCTCGGTCCATCAGCCTCTGTCCAGAGGTTGGGGAGGCGTGGCTTGCACTGGGGAGGTCTTCTCCATCTGCTGTTTGGATCTGGTAATGTGCCCGTGCCGCCCAGGGTGTTGGTGCTACACTTGGGTGGGAATGACCTGGGCCTTCTAAAGGGGAAGGCCCTAATCATGCAGGCTAAGTTAGATTTTGAGTTCATCTGGAGCCAGTGGCCGGACACTTGGATAGTGTGGTCAAACATGCTCCCTAGATGTCAATGGCGTGAAGGTTGGAACGCCCATAGTTTAAATAGGGCAGTTAAACTGGTTAATAGGGAAATTAGATTATTTTTTCAGGACCGGCGGGGAGTAGTTATCCCGCACCCGGTCATTGTAAGTGCCAGAAGGGATTTGTATAGGGCCGACGGAGTGCACCTCTCCGATGCAGGGAATGATATTTTCCTGCATGATCTGAGCATGGCCCTGCTGGAATTCTTCCAGTTCAGGTGGGGGTAGGTCACCAAAGCTGAGGCTTGGCCCCCTTCTTTGGCGGATAGTGCGGGAATTTTGGGGGGATGAGGATAGGAATGGTGAGCACTCAGGCACCTTTAAGGTGATTGGTAAGTCAGAGGCCTGCTCCTCGGGGGCTGTGCAGCTCCCATGTCAGGATATGGCTTGCCTTTGGGGACCGGCTTGTCTCATCTACCTGAGCTGTGCAGCCCGGGCTGTGGATGACGCAGACGGTCTCACCAAACACTCAAGTGTTGTTTGAATAGGGAGCCGGGTATTCCTGACCCCTGGGTTCAATGGAGTGGCTCGCCCTAAAACGGCAGGCTAGCGCCTGAGATAAATAAGTGAAATTCCTGCACGTCACGCTCAGAATCAAGGAGGGGAGCATCCCCAATGTAAATAAAGAGGCCCTAGTTTATCCCAAGCTCTGGTGTCCGAGTCTTATTTCGTGTATTTCTCTTCTCCATTCGCAAAAAGAAATAGAAGGAATGCCGGTAATGGTACTCCAAACATCTGGAGGATGCCATTATCAGAGGCAGTAAGGCTATGTACACCAATCGCTGGGGAACATGGGTGGGATGGTGGTGTTGCACTGTGTCCTGTTTGTGGGTCCCTGGTCGACAGCTGTTAAGCCACTGTGTGAACATAGTGCTGGAATAGATGGACCTTTGGTTTGATGTGGCATGGCTCTTCTTATGTCCTTTCCAAGTTGGGGAAGGCTGCTTTATTCCCTTTGCCTCTTCCATTTCTCTTTCTTTCTGATGTTTGCCACACATATCCTCTCTACTGTCTTCTCCAACCACTAAATTTAGATTCTAATCTTCTTGGGGAATGGAGCTTTACACTCATAGGACTGTTTGAAATAACAGCAACGACAATATCAGCCATAATATCAATAATATACAGAACTCATATCCTAATAATTATTGTTAGTATTTTTCTACTTTACAAATTAAGAGGAAACACAAATCTTGCCTCAAAGAGCTTACAATGGACCACTGTTAATCCTGCTTAGAGTAGACCCACTGAAATAAATAGGACTTCAGTTAGACTAATATTGGATGCAAACAAGTGTAAGTTTTATCACTGGAGAAGGGTTTGAAAGGGTTTGAAAGGAGGGAAATGTGGCTATATAGGGAAAGAATATCTATTTATTTTAGTTACAGACACTTAGGCTTAGTTGAAGTAGTTGATGGGGACTAAGGGATTCACAGAAAAGCTTTACAGAAAAGTGGGCTTTGAAAATGGATTTGAAGGAAATGGAAGCAGCCCCAGGCATAAGGGGCAGCAAGGATAATAATAAAAGTAAAGATTCCTATATATATATATATATATATATATATTTATAGGCTCAATTTTAACCCTCCTACACTTGTTGAAAACACTTCAATAATCCAATACTGGGAATGAACAAACAAACCCAATTAAGCCATATACCTGTTTTGTTTTGTTTTTAAGAGAGCTTGTTTTGACTTTGGCCCTCTCTACACCTAAGGGTGTAGAGGGAGGGCCTGAGGACGATCCCAGACTTACTTGCTTCCAGGACTGTTGGCCACTTTCTACACAGGAGCACAACATCCCGGAAGCAAAATAGATGTCACGCTCATCACGCCTGCCATTTTTTTTAACACTTGTGTTCCATCGGAAAAATAAATAAATATATATATACATCCCCCCCGAAATTGCGGCCCTTACCCCCCCCCTCGGCCATCCCATGGATGGCAAAAATGCAGCCCCTTCTCCCCTGATGGGCACGGAGCTGTGGAGTGTAGCTCTGTTTCTGGTACTGCACTTACTCTCGAGTAAGTGGGCACCAGGTTGGATGGGCACCCACACTTCCCATGGTCTCAGGACAGTCCCAAGACTACTTGAAGATTTGGGTTTTCCCAGGATTTATTTATCCCTTGGGAAACCCAGTACCCGCTCGCCCTTGCCCCCAGGAGTCCCTGTGCATCTTTTGGATGTATAGGGAGCACCCAGGGACAATCCTGGGAAAAATATGCCAGTATAGAATTGGACAGTGGCTTCAATGCCATGTTATTAACTTTTTTTCTAATCTACTGGTGTAAATAGTGGGGTGGCATGTGGGGTAAGTACTAATCCCCCTGGTTATGTTTAGGGGTTGCCATAGAACCCTGATTCACTTTTCCTTTCGCCTCAACATTTCCCGGAGGTATGAATAAAAAAACAGTGAACGATTAACACCTCTTTATCTAACTTCCACCAACATAAAAAGCTATTAAGTCGTTTCATTAGAGTTTTCACCTGGATAGTGTTATATTGTCCCCAATATCTTGCATTTGCAGCATTGTATTTTTCCACCATCTATTTGAATTGGCATTTTAACTAACCCTGATGCCCTCATTTTAGAAAATGTGAGTTAAACCAACAAGAGAGGGGAGAAAGAGTGTGGAAGGGACGTGGAAGCAGTTGACCCTTAGGATGGCAGCACAGGTTAGGGAGGAGGTTTGAAATGTATTTAGTATCCCTTTGGGTCAGTTATTAGCCTCAAATGCACAGAAGCCAAATAATAATAATAATAAATAATAAACCCCTTACAATGAGCTGGTACAAAGCTACTCAGTTAAAAATGCAACGCACATCCAATCTGTCTCCTCTGAGACATCAGTAAGCAGCTGCTCAGAAGTCACAAGGACTTGTTCATGCTGTCTGCTGCCAAACTCATCAACTTCTATATCACAGCCTCTATAATAATGAATCTACTTCATGGGCAACGTGTCAAAATGTATTAATCTAACTGGCCTGGAGAGGACATAGCACAACCATAGGAACAAAACCACCAAGTACAACTCTTTAAGGTAAGGTTTTAAATACTGTGGTTTTAATATCAATTTGCATAACAGTTGATCACAAGTAGATCTGAGAATTGACCTTTTGTGCTGCTATTGTTCTCAACTTGCCATTAAATTCGACGGGTGTCTTTTTAGGAGCGGGAAGGTCACTCGCTGCTACAGCCCAGCTGCAAATCGTATGCTTGGAATTTAACATGTGTGCCTGACCTTGCTCATATTAAAAGCACATTGACGCTTTTAAGGAAGGCATGGACCATTTCGTTAGTAGAAAGGCAATTTAGACAGAAGAAATTATCAAGGAAGTATCAAAATGATGTAGGCCAGGGAAATTATCTTTTGAACTTTATATGCCACGAACTCCCTGCTGTCTTTATATGTGGGAGCAGTTTGGGCAACAGAAGGTAGTATTTCTTTACACACATTACTGTTGAAAATCTTCACTAGTGTCCACATTTACAAAGGTCAGATGCCAGTATGATCTAGAATAAGACTATTTGTTAGTACCATTTTTTTTGTAAAGGTTACTGAGGGGGGGTGGGAAGCCTCAGAGAGTATAGCTGATTTCTTCCCATCACCTTCTAATATAACAGGGATCCCAGAGCTTCACAACATTCAACATTCTTGGTTAAAGAAGAGGAAGTGTGTTTCTGTAACTAGCAAGGTTTCTTGATGCAACTCATTTGGAAAAAAAATAGCCTTGTATTAGGGGTTTGTTTTGTTTTGTATTACCCTATCCCCAGAGAACAGAGCTGCATGTTCCACCTCAAGCTCACGTCTCTTCTCTAGTAGGTTGTCATTTCCAGTAGAGATGCTTTGGTTAACATGAGGAGGTTTAACAGTTCCCCTCCGTATTGATTTCCCAACTCTCAGCTCTGATTTGCATAGAAGGCACAGCAGTTCTGCCCTCAGAATGCAAAACTACACATTACCCAGAGTTCTGTGATACTTGTCCCCCCCTCCTGCTCTTCATTCTAACCCAAAGCAGTCTATGGTGGGCTGCGTCTGCACAGATGTATTGCAAGATTGCTTCCCTTTTGTCTCTCAGATTCAATCTTGCCTATCTAGTTCAGGATGGGGAACCTTTGGCTGATGGAGGTTCCCTATCTGGCCTTCAGAGCCTCCTTGGATTCCTCTATGGGATCAGAGATCACAGCAGGAATTCCCCTGTGTTCTGCTTGGGTGGGCAAGACACAGGGGGATTCTCCCTTCTTGGGACCACACTACCTGAAAGACAGCCATCTCCTATATGAGCATGCCTAGTTCTTAAGATATTCTGGAGATGACATCTTTCAAGACCACCATCTTCAGAAGCATGTTTGGTGGCAACCCAAGAGAAGGCTTTTCAATGCCTTATCCAGCATGGACATCCATTGAAATTACTAGGCTCATGACTGCTTCTTGTAGAATGATTCTTCGAAACCTAAACCAAACATACTGGGATCTTCTGTTCTCAGGATGTCCTTGTTTTTATTATGCTGGCCTGTTTTAAAGTGACCTTGGGTGTGCAATGTCCAAATACATTCAACCATGTTAGTGTTTAACTAGTGTTTCCATCTTTAACAGCAGGCACAACACGTTGCTCTCCATGCTGGGAATAGCCATACTTATTGAATTTAACTGGTGCAAAGGTGTGAGAATTTTGTTTCAGTTCATTTTTGAAAAGGATCTTATCAGAAATTATGAAGTTCTTCGTATTTGGGAGAGAAAGAGCTTGAGAATTTTTTAAAAAATTGAATACATGAGAAAGCAAAACTGAAAGGTTTACCCATCCCTATCTCTTCTTCAGAGCCTTGGAGAGCTACTGACAATCACTATATTTTCTTAAATAGACCAATGGCTTGATTCAGTGAAATGCAGCCCCTTATATCCTTATTGTGTCCCATACATAGTGGGAGGAAAATGGATGAGCTCCTTTCTATTGACAGTAGCTTCCTGAACCCAATTTCAAAAGGAAGTGTTGCTACTTTGTAAGATTGGAGCACTGACAGCTTTTGGTCTGCTCCAAAGCTGTATGTACAGATAGCACAGGGTGGATCCATGGGTGGGGTTCTCCTCACATGTGGACTTTTAATTCAGCTTCCTCTTTCAGCAGCATCCCCCACTTCTCTACCCAAAATGGGGAGGGGAACCCGCTTCCTCCCCAGTGCACATATGGAGTGTTTTCTGCTTGTGCGTGGTGGTAGGAGGGAAGTGCTTGGATTCTGTCTGTACACGTCACTATTTGTGTATTCCCATATAAAGTCATCATAAGGACCACTATTTATAGCACATATTTACATGACAGTACCAACTAGACTAGACAGCAATGGGGATGTTTTATCTATCATTATCTATCAGCTTTATACTGCTTTCAACACTGGCCTTGTTTTATTCACTAAGAAACAGCCCTTTTCCATGACAATCATTGGAAAGTCCCATCAGATTTTAGGGCAAATAAAAATCATTGAGCCAAAGACTGCAGTATTCCTTTGTAATAGCAAATCAAGTTGTGGTGGCTACAGTGGGAGGACCATTATCTATTGGGGAGGTATATCAGGTTCAGGGTTCCAATCTGGTCTTCTGCAGTTCTTCCTTCCTTTGGCCCCACACTCTTTTTCCTTGGCCCCACACCGCACACTCCTTTCCTTTTCTTGGCTTTTGAGCAGTTTCTCCCCATTCTGAAAAGTTAATATTAGGGATGTGCACGGACCCCCCCAATCCGATCTGGATCCTGATCTGTCAGATCCAGATTGGACCTGATCCAATCCGTATCGGATTGGGCCGATCCAATCTGATCCGACTTGGATCTGGGATCCGGATCTGATCCAGGTCCATGCACAGCACTCCCTCCCGCTCTCCCCGCTCTCTCCGTCCCTTCCCCCACTCTAACCAATTAGAGTTCCGCATTTGCTGGTTGTAGCAGGTGATGTCATCACCCACTGTGACCAGCAAATGTGGCGGCCCTCAGCAAGGAGGGAAGATGATGGCAGGACAACATGGAGGAGGCAGCAGGTAAGCAGGGAGAGTGGAGGGAGGGAGGGAGCGGAGCAGAGCAGAGCAGAGAGAGCAGGAGGGAGTGCTATGACCGGATTGGATCCGGATCATGGATCCAATTCGGCCTGATCTGGGCAAGACCTGATCCGATTCAGATCTGGATCACCCTGATCTGACTCGGATTCAGGATCTGGATCCAGATCCGGTCACAGCCCTAGTTAATATGGCTCTCCTAAGGCTTAGTTACCAGCAGTAAGAGCTTTAAGCGAAAATGGTTTGGTATTTTGACCCACCCCTTTGCCATTAGCCTCTCCCCTTTTGCCTTTGGCAAGGCCCACTACTGCAACGTGGCCCCCAAGAGCTTCCCTGAAATGGAATCCTGCCCTCAGGTTGAGAAAGGTCTTTATCAACATGAAGAACACAACAGGTAAATTGTGAGGTAGGATATATGAGGCCTTCGAATAAAGCATGGGCAAGCATGTGCAAAATGAGGTTGAGAAAAAGGGAAGATTCACTAGGATTGGAGAGGAATGAGAACTTATGCAAGGTACAAAGAAGAGACAATCCACTCTGATAGGATTCCTTCTGTGAAATGCAGATCAATTCAAGATATGGTTGAAAGGCTATTGGAAGGAAGAGGAGCAAGAAAAAGGTCTAGCCACAACTTCATAAAGTAAATTTAAAAGGATGAAAACTGGCATTTCCCCTCCCCTGGCCTGACATAGAAAGAGAGGCTTGAATTCAGTTCTATGGATGGAAACACAAGAGGGAGACTGGATTTATTGTCCTATTTTTCAGCAGTCACTCATTACGAAACAATGGGTTAGGTCCAGACAACAACATAATTTCACTTACACAGCTGGTCTTTCCTGGCCCCTCTTTTCCCCCTAGAACCACCTGTTTTACCCCAAAAGCCACTGCTGAGGCTTGAGGAACCTTCTGCAATGGGATGGGAGGGGGGGCAAGGGAGGAGGGAATCAGTACAATTTGGAAGACATCCCTTGCACAAGTAAAAGCATTTTTTCCCCATTGGCACAATAAATATATTTTATTTCCTCTGCATGGTGATACATCTTCTCCCTTTTTAGCACTGAACATGTCTACGTGGTACACTTAAGGAAAAAGAGCATGAATCTTTGAAAAGAACTCTGACAGGGCTGCCAAATGTGTTGCCCGCTATGCTGAATGTAGCTCACCAGCCATGTCTGGTGAACTTGCAGGGGCATAATTACTTTTGATTTTTGCTGTAAACAAGGGTTTCAAGGCCTTAGCCAACAACAGCTCCAGGAAGGTGAGCCATATTCAGCTTGTTGGGTCACATCTTATGGGTCATTTCAGCTGGGTAGGTCACAAGTTGTTTAGGCCTCAATGTTTTGAAATTTAATCTAATCACATCCCTGCATCTGCCAGAAATTATTGTTAGCCAAGGAAGTAACGTTACAGTTCTTCTGTTCTTCCAAACAAACCCATTATATAAAGAGAGAGAGAGAGAGAGCATTCATCTTGACAGCAGTTTCGGGTACAGTCCTGTCCTCAAGATCCCCTAGTTTAGGGGCTGTAGGATTTGGCAGAAGCCCTTCTAGACCAAACCACAAAACAATGCCACCACCACGTAAACTATGCTGGCAGAATGTCCTGGATACACCAAGGAAGCGTAAGGGAATTTGAACCCATGCCGGTAGGGATTCCTGGGGACTGGCCATAGCAGGGTGGTTGCTGGCTGGGCCCCAAGGGCAAATGGAGTTGGGACACTGTGGTGTCATTTTGCGTGCTGTGGCTGTGGAGATGCAAGGGTGTGCTGGTAATTTATGTCCCTGCCCATCATAAGTATGTTGGCTCCCTCCCTGTGTGGGCAGCATGTGGTAGGCATCACCACCCCAGTTCCTGATTGGTTTCCAGATTGGCAGTGTTACCAGGGTCACAGTGGGGCTGCCTGTCATTTTTAACACTTTTTTTTTATTTCCTGATTTATTTATTTTCTGGTTCTGCGCCAGTGTATCTCTGCCCCACCCTCCCCTGTGTCATTAAAAGTACACGATTGCTCAGTTAAAAGCATGCAAGAAGAATTCAAAGGTCTGAATTAATGGCAGTGACAAACTCCTGTTGTTCTTCACATGCTGGATTCCTTTTGAATATGCCCATTAACCTAAACACAACTCATCATTAACAGAAAGAAATCCAATTCAGGAAGACCTACTTTGTGTGAAACCTAAAACTCCCCAGCAAATCATTTAGCAATATTTTCATGAAGCCAAACTAACTGGTTCTCATGCCCAGCCTTTCATGTTCTAGAAGGGCCGACACAAATATATAGCATCAGACACTTTTCAGCAAGGTCGTAAAGACTGAACATTCATTTTGTATTGCTGTTCCTTTCTACACTTCAAGGAACTGGACTTCTGAACATTCAGCACAGTGTGGTAGCGGATCATTATAAAGCTTATGAATATATTACAACTTGCAAGTTTATAATCTGTTAATCATCAGGTACTCCTGTAGGCAATAAAGAGTAGCCAATTAATGCAGTCATATTACTAATACTCTATATAGCTGCTGGTAATTCCTCTTTTCAAAATTACAGAAAGAAAGCACCTTAGCTTAGTATTTGTAAGACTTATGGAAATGTCTCCTAACAGCACCATTTTCTGCACTAGTTGCTGTGTCCTTAGTCTGGCTTTAGAGAAAAGTCATAAATTCTATTATAAAGTTAAAATTCCAAGTTATTCCAACACTGTCTTCCCCAAGCATAGGTATACTATTTTTCCCCAAACAAACAAGTGAACAAACAAACTCTTCTGCCTTCCTGCTTAGCCATTGCTTGAGCTGTCGTGATTGCACAGAATGTGCATTTTTTAAAAACAAAATCTAATATTTGAGGAAATATTCAAATCTTAGAAATGCCGAGGAATGTCTATACGAGGTCTGGGAGGTGGGGCTTTTGCCTGTTCTGGGTGGGGTTGCACTCCCTCTGAAGGAGTCCGTAGTGTGGGGGTGCTCCTGGATCCATGTTTGTCACGGGAAGCCTAGGTGACCTTGGGGCCTTGAGCACCCATTATCAACTTCAGTTGGTTTGCCAACTACACCCATCCCAGGATAGGGATAACCTAGCCACAGCCATTCATACACTGGTAACCTCATGATTAGACTACCGTAATGCGTTCTATGAAGGGCTACTCATTTGCGTAATTTGGAAGATGCAGCTAGTGCAGAATGTAGCAACTAGGGTGCTCATGGAGACACCTAGCTGTGCTCATACAAAACCTGTGCTAAAAGAATTGCACTGGTTACCTGTTAGCTACCAAGACACATGCAAGGTTATGCTATTATCCTATAAGCCCGAAACAACTTGGGACCAGAATACCTAGCAGACTGCCTTCTCTTATATACAAATGGATGACAGTTACGATCTTCAGAGGAGGTCTCGCTGGCTATTCTGAAATGAACAGAATGTCACCATAAAGCACCTTGATAGTGGGCCTTCTCTGTAGCTGCACCCATGATCTGGAAAAACCCTCCCTCATGCAGTTTGGGAGGCAGAATATGTGACATCCATTAAACACCTCCTGAAAACATGTATTTTTACACAGGCTTTCCCTGGATTTATTTGATTTCATAGGGCATTTTAAATTTAAATTTATTTGAATACTTTTTTTTATTTTATGGTTTTAAGAGAGCCTCAGCTATCGGGCAGTATAAAAATATAATAAATAAATATATGATGCCATTTTGTAGCTAGGTTCCCCGAAAACCCCACAGCATCACAACAGCAAGGTGAGGATGATTAATTCAGATGGCAGGAAGGTGTGCGGGCTATACGGGAGTGGGGAATTTACGGCTGTAAAAGAACACCCCGAAAAAGTGCATTTTCGGGGGTAGAAGCCTGATGTGGTTGTGAGTTGGCAGCTGTATCGTATAAACAATGCAGCACAACTGTGCAGCCATTACAGGATAAATAGGCCTTATAGGACCCCCCCTTCCGAAATTCAGCATAGTTGCTCTGAAGGAACTGAATGGTTGCCTTGATTGAAGGACAAACCTCATACAGGACTTCATTTAAATGAGTTTATGCCTGTTCCGTTGTTCCTTTCATGCTCTTGACCTTGGCAGCGGTTGGAAGAAGATAAGCATAAATGTGTACCCCAAGTTTTCTACATATGTTGTGGTTAGCAAATTTGGGGGAGAGCATTTGCCAAATATTGGGGGAGGCAAAGAGGATGTTTGCCAACAGCAGGGGAAGTGTAGGGATTTTGCCCAGCACCTCTGCAGAGGCACCCCAAAAAGACACGGTTGGTTCAGAGTTAGAAGGGATGGAGGCGGAAGGGTTTGGGGAAGCACCAAGTTTGCAGGAAACCAACAGTCCCAAAGGGGAAGTTATCCATGTGCAAACCAATCAGTTGGAAACTTGCCAGCCAGGGCTCACTTCATTCATGAGGATGCCAGAGCTGGAGGAGGAGGAGGAGGAGGAGTTGGAGGAGTTGGAGGAGTTGGGAATACAAGATCATAGAGTGAGGCAAGAGGCAGGAAGAACAAAGTCAATTTGTGAGGTATTCCAAAAGGCTGGCCACACAGGGAAGATCTCTCTGGAAATCCCACCCTAAAGGAGGGGGCTTAACCAGCCATTCAGCTGATCGAAAAGATGGCTGGTGCCAGTTTTCATCACAACTATCTAACAGTGTATTAGCCAAAGGAAGTTGCTTGTAGCCTAAGTGGCCCTATATTACACAAAGCTGTATAGAGACTTAGGCCCTTTCTGCACCATAGGGGTGGAGAGGGCTGGATGTGGCCAAACCCGGAAGTGAGCACTTCCGGGTCCGGCGCGATAAGGCTGTGACACAAGGCCCAGTGATCCTCTGCAAAAGTAAGTTTTTTGAAAAAATGTGGTGCACGATCGGTTCCCCCTCCCCCCCCCCATCCTGGGGATGGCGATTTCACTGTCCCCCACGATGGCCTCGGAGCCGCGCAGTGCGGCTCCGTAGCTATCGATGCAGCTGCTCTTACTCGCGGGTAAGTGTGGCTGCACCGGGATGGGTGGCCACACCAGCCACCCATCTCACTTCCCTCCTGGAAGCAGAGAAAGAATTGGGATAATTGTGTTCCCTGAACTCCCAGGAAAGTGGAGGGCTTGCCCTTTCCCTCTCGCGGGATGCACTGTGCGTCATGCGGGCTCTCTGCAAGCAGGCAAGGGCAGCCACGGGGAAAATGGCTGGTGCAGAAAGGGCCTTTGTAAGCTGCTGTTCATGGTTTCCAAGCAATGCAGATCTAACTGTAGTTTGCATAATAAAAGCAATTGTTTTACACCTTGACTCCTCTGATTGATCACAGAAGCGACACAAGGCTGAACAGTTGACAGGAAGGTAGAAAATTTTCTTCTAACAAAATCTGGTTCAGTTAATACAAGGAATGTACAAATCAACAAAACTTGACCTTATCGAGGTTCTCTGAATTCTACCTTGATGCTCATTCTAACTCATGTCCATATTAGAATGCAAACTTTTTGGGTTGTTGTTTGCACAAAAGTTTGATACACATTTCCCCAAATACACACATTAATTGTGCATATTTCTGAAAGTACACATTCCCCTTCCATTTATTAAAGTGTGTTTGATACATTTCAAATGTACACACTTTTCCCTGCACATTTCCTGAAATGTATGCACTTTAATGCATTTTTGTGGTCTGTAAATCACACTGTAAGCTTGAGTCGAAATGTACAAAGTTCAATCACAGGTTGCATTCAGGTCCATAAGGTGTGAAATGGGTAAATTGTGTTCTAAAATGAACTGAAACAAATTGCTCATGAATCCCTAATTAATACTGAATAAAATTCTATTGTTAGTTCATACTCATGGATGAAAGGAAGCAATGGTATAAGGGAGGAGGTTGGAGAGAATAGGGGTCAAGCCTATCACTTCCTTCAATAATAGTAAAATAATGTTAAACAATATTGAAACCGTATTCAGTAGGGGTGTGCACGGACCCCCTGGATCGGATCGGGACCCGGATCGGGACCTCCAATTTTGTCATGGATCGGTTCGGACAAAATCGGAGGCCCCCTGGACCGGATCGAGTACGATCCCAATCCAAAAATCGGAAATTTTTGGATCGGCCGCCATTTTTTTCCCCATAGACTTGCATTGCAATGCAAGTCTATGAGGAAAAAATGGCGGCGGGTGGGTGAGGGGGGGCCTAACTCCCTCCCCCCCGGGGCCATCTGCTGTGGATGGCCCCGGCAGGTAAGCCCCCTCCCCCGTGCTCCCTACTCCCCCTGGGGCCGTCCGCTTCCATCCGCTGGCGCCCGCGGGCGCCAGCGGATAGAAACGGACGGCTCCGGGGGGGGTAAGCCCCCTTCCCCGCCACTGCTTACCTTTTAGGGCCGTTCGCTCCTGTCCGGCGCCGGCGGCTACCGCCAGCCGCTTTGCGGCTTGCTCTCAAGTAGCGCGCCGGGTGATCACCCGGCGCGCCACCCTGGAGCAGGCCGCGGAGCCCGCTGGTAGTAGCCGCCGGTGCCAGACGGGAGCGGACAGGCTGGAAAGGTAAGGGCCCCCCTCCCCCCCTCCGCGCGCCCCCTCCTCCCCTCCACGCACCCCCTGCTTACCTTCCCGGCCTGTCCGCTCCCGTCCGGCGCCGGCGGCTACTACCAGCGGGCTCCGCGGCCTGCTCTCGAGTAGCGCGCCGGGTGATGACATCACCCGGCGCACCACCCTGGAGTAGGCTGCGGAGCCTGCTGGTAGTAGCCGCTGGCGCCGGACGGGAGCGGACGGGCCGGGAAGGTAAGCGCCCCCCTCCTCCCCCCCCGCTGTCCACTTTCATCGGCGGGCGCCCGCTGGCGCCCGCCAATGGAAGCGGCGGTGGGCGCCAGTGGGCGCCCGCCGATCCGCCGAACCGGTTCGGAGCCTTTTCGGACTGGTTCGGATTGGATCGGCCGATCCAGCTGTCGGATCGGAAATCGGATAATTTATCCGATTTCCCACTGGACCGGACTCGGATCGTGGATCGGGTCCGATCCAGTGCACATCCCTAGTATTCAGCGTTGTATCCAAAATTCTCCACTCTGTTCATGGATGGCAAAATCAGGGACAGCGAATTCCTGGCCATTGGTTGGGCTATCCCAGATCAAGTAGTTGTGAGACATTTAAATGGGGAACTTCATCTTTTTAATGCTATATTGTTGAACTTACTATGGCTATGGAAGGTAGTGTTCTATACCAACTATCCTTCATACAGTTCAAAAACAGATTCACAACTGGGAAGTGTTGCTATACCTAGCCCTTACATTCGATGCTCCAAAAAACATCTGTGGCACATTTTTGTTTTGTTTTTTAAAACCAGCTTTGTCTGGGCACAAGTTGTGTCCTTTATTAAACAGATGATCCACACTGTTCTAACAAGCAGATCACATTGCTTAGATCTCCAAGGGGCTATCCTTGAAGGTGGTTCAGAATGCAAAATTCAGATTGTAAACTGGAGTGTGCTTATGTTCATCTTTAGAACCAATGTTCCTTTCTAAAATGATTTGTACTTCCCCCGGGGGGATACGTGTGCTCAGTTCAAGAAACTATGAGAAATTTGAAATCTCAATCCAGGCCCCGTGTTGGAAGAGATCAGGCATGTGGCAACTGGAGAGATGGGCTTTTCAGTGGTGGCACTTCATTTCAGAAATGCCGTCCCTGGAGAGGTGAGGGAGGCAGCAACACCTATAGCATTTTGGCAACAGGTTAAGACCTTTTCTCCCAGGCTTGTAGTGGGTGGTTTTATTACTGGTATTAAGATCTTTTGGATTAAGCATTACTTCAGTTTGCCTGCTGTGATTTCATGATAAACTATTCCTTTACTTACTCCCAATAAGTTACTTTGATTATTTCTTTAATAGAAAAGCAGCATAAAATGTTTTAAATAAATAAAAGAAAATGTCAGAAGGGGAGGGGAAAAGAGCTTCCGCCACTTCTTTGCCAGAGTAAAAGATTTGCTGAGATGCTGGCTTTAACTGGGGAGAGAAGCATTGTAGTGCTCAGGACCACTCCTACCACTGGCAGTGTGAAGCAGTCACCTCTGGCATGAGATGCTGGGAGATGGCAGCAAGGTGTTGGTATAGATTTGCTGAAGATGCAGCCAAGCCCAGCTCCATGCCAAGGAGTGGAGAAGGAGAAGAGAGCATAACTGGAGGAGCTATTGCATCTCATCGCCTTCCTTCAAGCTTAAAGTGAACTGCATGGTCTTCTGTTTGCTGAGAACAACAGTGCATATAGTATCCTCTACCTGTCGTGGAATGGGCAGACTGGGGGAATGTGAAGGGGACAATTTCAATTCCATCACCCCATTATTATTCTGCATGGGTGGAGAGATTATGGCCATGTCTACACCTGCGAGATATCTCGGGGTCATCTCTAGGTCATCCCTGTGCATCCATATGATGCACAGGGGATCCCGGGATCAACTGGGGACGACCTAGAGATGACCCCAGGATAACTGAAACTAGGGATATCCCAGCTTTTCCACTGTCCCAAGGACCACAGCTGGTGTGGCGCCACCTCCCCGGTCCTCAAATGGGCCCAGGCTCCGTGCCCATGGGGGTGGGGCAGGGCCAGCAATTTCACTATCCCTAGGATGGCTGGGGGTTGGGTGTGGGATTTGATGGTTGGTTACTTACCTTTTTCACCATGCGTGCCTCCTCTTTTTAAAAAATGGCTCCTGCGACATCCCTTTTCCCTTCCGGGATGTCACATGGCTGTCACATGCTGGGGGAGAATTGCAGAAGCAGGTAAGTCTATGATCCTCCCCCTCCCTCCCTCTACACCCGTCGGTGTAGATGAGCCCCTTATCTATTGCTATGCTATGAAAAGCTTCACCTGATTCTTTCTAAAGGTCAAACTGCTGTTAAAAAGTACATGATCAGGTCCAGCTAGTTCTTTCCCTTCCTCCCTCCTTCTTTTTTTATCCTCTTTTTCCTTTTCAGCTGCGATAATTGCATGCCCATAAATCATGAGGGTGACAGTGAAATTCACCAGCATGCCAATGGTTAAGGATTGCAAGATTCGTTTCTCAACTGTAAACATCTACTATGGGTCTTCTAATCTAACTGTTCAATCAATGACCCTCCTCCATTTCAGCCAGGCACTTCACAGAATTCAGAAGTTGTCCAAAGGTCTGGAATCTGTGCAAAACTGGAAGGTCAAATTCTGCAACATTTGGAGGAGTTTTCTTGATTCTGTATATAGGAATGGGCAGAACAGAAGGGTAGGAACTAATGTTCAAACTGTCCTTTTAATTATACTTTTAATGCATAAAAAAAATTAGGACGTCTGGTGAGAATTTTATATGATGTTTATTACAAACGTTATCATGATGCTTTTCTCAGGTTGCACTGGATCTTGATCAGATCAGATGGAAATACATTTCTGCATCCACACTGATGTAGGTGTCCCTCCCTTTCATTCTATCTTGGTCGTCAGACAATATCTGCAAATCTCCCTAATGATGTTGTATGTATGAATCACAATGGATTGAATACGGAAGAAATTAATCATTTTCATATTTCACTGGAATTAATGGGGCTTGATTTAAAATGCAACCCTATCTATGTTCACTCAGAAGCAAGTCTCAGTATGTTTAATGGGACTTACTGCATGGGACGGCAGCATCAGTAATGGTTAACTTGTTCATCGATTGAATGGTATTGAAGCACAATTAACTTTCTCTGAGTTGGGCCCCCTGTCCTTTTGGATTTAGACAAAAGCTAGATAGGAATACCTAATTCTGTTAGATGATTCATCATTGATATTTTTATTATTTCATCTCTTTCTCGCTCGTGGCGGTTTTTCTAGATGGACATGACGGGCTTTGCCAAGTCATGCTGTCTTTTACAGATTCAGGAATTTCCTAACAATTGAGCATGTTTTAGTTCTGACTGCTTTCTGGATGTTGGTGTGGATGTATTTTGGCAGGCCCAGTTTCTGAAGGTTTTCTGTATAGTTTTTTGATGTGATGTCGGTGACTGAGGTGACTAATGGAATAATTGTGACCTTTTCCTGTTGCTATAGTTCTTTGACTTCCATGGTCAGTGGTGTATATTTGTCTCTCTTTTCTTCTTCCTTTTCAACAACATTTTTGTCATTCGGTATTGCTATGTCAATGAAGTATGTTTTTTTTTTCTTTTTTGTCTATGTCCGTTATGTCTGGTTGGTTGCAGGGTATTGTCTTGTAAGTATGAATTGTTCTGTCCCAGTATATTTTATGATATGCATTTTCCAATATTGTTTCGGGTGAGTATGTATAGTATGGTGTACATACGCACTTATTTTTTGATAAGGTTGAATTTGATGGCCATTTGTTGGTGAATTATTTTTGCAGCTGTATTGTCTCTGTCTGTATAGTACATTCCTGCCAGAATTTTACATCCTCCTGTTATGTGGTCTATTGTTTCTTGGAACTGATGGCATTTCCTGCATAGATCAATTGTTACACTGTCATCTTTTATGATGTATTTTTGGTAGTTCTTGGTAGGGATGTGTATCGTATCGTAGCCTCTAACTTAAAATACAGACGTTATAGGTATATTTATATGGCAGTCCGATAAAACGATAAAATCACACCAAAATTATCGTCTCCGATGATTATTGTAGTTTTTTGTATCATATCGTTATCATTAAACACATGCACGATAACGACCTTATCGTATCATTATCGTACATTTTAACGATACAATACACATCCCTATTCTGTTGTGCTATTTCTTCTTTGATTTTGTTTTAATTTCATGTTCTGTTAGCCTTTTGTTATTGATTATAACTATTTTTTTATCTATTAGTCTTTGTTCTGTTACAGTGTCCATTAGGTGGGGGCAGATTTCCATAAATAGTCTGTGAAGTTCTGTTCAGTATCCTGATGCTATTGTTTCAAGTTGTGTGCTTTTATAGTAACAATGCATAACGTTACGGTTCATTTCACCTGACCAAACTATGCATTGTCGTGGGTGTCCCACCTTGGTGGTTGTCTGTGGAACAGGCAAAACACATCTGGGGAAGTTTGGGTTGTTGCTATTATTATCATTATTATTATTATTATTATACATGCCAGTTTACAAAGTGCTGATTTTGACCTATGAAGCCCTGCATGGCTTTGGACCTCAATCCCTAAAACAAGGATGAGGGATGTGTGACTCTCCAGATGTTATTGGAGTGCAACTCCCATCATCCCTCACCAAGCTGTCTAGAGCTGCTGGGAATTGCAGTTCAACAACATCTAGGGGACCACACTTTCCCCGTCCTTAAGATAATCCAGGTGACCTAAGGAAATGCCTCTTCTCATACGTGCCCGTGCCTTAAGATAATCAACTAGAGATGACTATCATTTGGAGATGGCCAAGATGTTAAGCAAAAGGCTTCAAGGGAAAGGTGGGATTTAATGAGAAAGAAAAGTAGCATCCATTTATGTAATTTGGTAGGGAGTTCAAGGCATAAAGGTCAGCAAAGCAAAGATTTGTTTAATAAAGCAGAAGACCTGGGTTGCAGTGGGTGGTGGGACTGGTCATCAGCAGGAATATAACAGAACTGAATCCATAAATAGAGTGAAGTTGGGCTTGTTGGAAGAGCTTTAAAGGTAAGGTCAAGGAGTCTGAAATCGTTGCAGAAGAGGGCGGGAAGCCAGTGTAAGGATTTCAAGGGGAGAGTCAGATGGCATAAAATAAATATATGATTTTTGGCAGTGGGGGAATCTCCACAAAGGTGAGAGGACAAGAGAAGACTGGAGAGAAGAAGGTGGTGAAAGATAAGATCACAGGTGAACAAAGCATGACTATGAATTTACTTCTATTCTCTCTATAGGTAAGTGTATTTTTAAATGAAAAGAAAGCAATTATTAATACTAGCTTTTGAAGACTTTGGAGATCTTATTTTGCTGTTAATTCCCTGACTATTTCACTTAATAGGGCAGCTCTGCCTTCCAGGGGAGTTTGGTAGATTGCAGAGAACCATTCCCAGGAGCCAGAACATGGAACATGGAATGAACCAACTGCATATGTGATTCACGGAGCAGGGATGTGAATTGCTTGAGAGAAGCACAGTAATACTGTAGGTTATCATTTGATTACACCTTGCTCCATTCCATACATGAACTGTGACAGTGTGAACTAACTCCACTCAAAACTGTTGTGTCTCTGAAGTGGTATGAAAGGACGGCATGAAAGGATCTGTCTGTTGTGTCTGTATCGTTGCTTATTCACACATGCAAGTCAATGCTGGATGATGCAATCATCAAGTGATGCACCTCTATGTGTGAAGCAATGCAGTATTTTATATATCTAACATTAGAAAACCTGAGGGTCAAACTACTCTCTTAACCCTGTATTTTCATACAGTGAATGGGAGTAAGAAATGCATGCTTAATTGTGAGAGGAAAGCGCTTTGGAAATGCAGTCTACTCTTACTCACGTGCATGTGTGGATGAGTTCTAGCACTGAAGAAAGCGTTGATTCAATTAAATCCAGCACACGTGCCAAGGAAATGACCCTTTTTGGTTGTTGTAGTTTGAGACCTTAGATCTAGGAAACTGCAGAGCCCCCATCTACGTTTAAAATGGTGGCTTTCATCAAGGATGGGCAGCTGCTGGACAACTCAGGTAGGTTCTGTGGTTGGGTGAGGGCAGCGGCTTGTGGGTGAGCAGGGAGTGAGGAGACAGATAGTCTGCAGCTTGGCCTCAGTTCTGTTTGGCTTCCAGTACAAGTGCCCACCAAGGAGCTGCTCAGTGGGTGTCTAGGGATTGACAATGACCAACCCACTTTGTCTGGATCACACTGGATCTGAAGCAGGTCAGCCTGGACCTAAAGCACCCCCAGTTGAATTGGGGCCAATTCAACATGGGGGTCTATGTGTAGCCCCAATGCAAAGCCCCCAGAAAATGCAAATTGGCATGGGTTAGCTTCTTTCCCCATATGAATTAACAATAAGCATATTTGGGAAAGGCCATAGGACCTCTTTTGAATGCAGAAGGCCCCAGGTTAAAACATGGGAATCATGGGATTGCCAAAAACATCTGTCTGTAACTTTGCAGAGCTCCTGCTAATCTGTGTGTACCCAATATTGAGCTAGGTTGGTGAATAATCTGACCAAGTGGCAGTCAGCTTCCTACATTCCTAAACATCTATATTAAAGAGACTGATCAAGGGCTGAGTTTTGACATGAAAATGCTCCCCATTTTTCATGTCAAAATGGCTCCCATTTTGGGGCAAAGAAGAAGAAAGACAATGGTACTGAGAACAGCAGCTGCTAGGGGAACAAAATAAAAAAATAAAAATCAGGCAGCATCAGGACACTACAAATGTCTTTGTTTTGATATTATGTTCAGTTGTACCTAATATGCCAATTTTGAGACAGATACTAAAATTTAGGGAATATTCAACACAGCCTTAGTTTATAATTTTGGTGGTATAGTACAGGTTGAGAAAACTAAAATAGAGTAATTGTCTATACATGGCTATGGCTTTAGTTCTTGATTTGCAGAATTTTGATTATGCATGCATTTCCTTAATACAAGGCAGTAGGTGACTTACCTATATAAAGCTACAAGCACTGATTAAGTGTGACAATTAGCGTACCTAAAGCTATAATCTGATTTAAAATTTGCAGGTTCGTGGCCTTGATCTGTTTCAATCATATGCTTTCTGAATTGCTGGGCAGATGCTCTCCAGCAAACAAACAGGACAATGTCCACAGTCAAAGAGTAAGCAAGAGTACAATTTACGACTGTAACAGTGGTTAATGAAACTAGGTGTTCTCTTTTCCGACCTGCTGTGAATACACTGATTGAAAGGGCAACAGCACATCAAGAGAGCTTCACCCACAATGCTATCGCCATACAATAGTACTTAGCTGCTCCAATCAGAAAGACTGATGTAATCAATGAAGGGGCATGAGATTACATGAAGAGCTTAACTCATGTTATTCTTTTGTGCACATTCTATTAAATTGAATTAATAGTTCAAAGTATTATGGTGGAGTTATGAAAGAGAAAGGGGCGGGGAGGGGAGATTTGGCAATGCATATAAGGATTTCCTGATGTTGAATCGCTCCTTGGTGGACAGAAGTGGAATTCTAACTTTGTAAAGGAACTAGAGTCTCTCACGTTGTTTGCACTTGAATGTTAATACTACTGCTAACAGCAAAAGATGTGATAGTGTCAACCTGGAAGTCGAAGTACTTAAGGGATGAATAGATTGAAGAAATTTTTGAGCACACAATTGGAAGTGTTTAAAGCTCAAGCTCAAGTAGACCATTTTATTTTATTTTAGTGACGGTATGTATGCTGGCCACCCAAAACCATAGTTTTCCAGGCAGCTCACTAAACTAAACTGGAGTCTTCTTAAGCGAACAGACAGACTTTGTTTTTGTGTGACGTCCAAACACAGCCTTACGCTCAGGTATTTTCAAACTATGGACTCATTGGCTGGGATGCAATCACTTAGCAACACCAAGTGTAATTTTTACATTACTGTACTATTTATATTCATTCCTGTAAAAGAGTACAACCATAGCCATTGTTTCCTGTGGTCAATGACAGCTTAACAAAAGTCTCACACAGTACTACTGTGTGCTAGGTGGTGCTATATTTCAGTAGGTTTACTTCTCTAAATGTGTGTGAAGAAAAAATAATAATAATAAGTAATATTTGGACATGTATGTTCTCTGTCCCTCTTACATGATGCTCAGGCTTACCTTAATATGAGGAGTGTAGTGTCATCTGATCAGAAGGTTCAACCTTTAGCATCCCAGGACTCACTTTTAACCCCAACTTGCAACATAAGACCAATTTGCAATGCAACCTCTACCTTCCTATTCAGAAGTTGGTCCTATTGGACTTAATGGGTCTTATTCCTAGTAAATGTGCCTAAGATTCTGGCATTGTATCAGTTCCTCCCCTCCATCACACTCTCCGTCCCTTCTTCCTCCCTCTATTTCTTATATTTCCATGTTTCTCCATCTCTTCCTTCTTAGAAAGCATAAACTAAATAAAGAGAATTAGTGGTGCTCTCGGCCCCTTCTTTCTCCCTTAATTTATTTATTTACAATATTTATCGACCACTCCCAATTCAGAATTTCAGTGCAGTGGACGAAATAAAACAGAATAAAAGCACATTAAAAGTAAATCTTTTTTTTCCTGTTTCTCTATCTTTTTTTCCTCTTAGAAAGCATAAACCAAATAAAGAAAAACCGTGGTACACCAGCCGAAGGTACACCAACCTAAGATACCCATGCTCCCTCCAGTTCCTTTCATTTCATTTAAGCTTTTTGAGAGAAGAAAAAATGGAGAATGAACCAGCAGACCTGCAGCTTAGGGCTCATCTACACCTAAGGGATAGCAGAATTGCTGCCCCCACCCCCATGGGCACAGAGCCACCCCATGCTGCTCCGTGCCTGTTTGAGGACCAGGAGGCCACGCCACACCAGCCTCAGTCCTCAGGATTGTCCTGGGACCATGGAAAAACCAGGATATCCCCAGTTTCAGTTATCCTGGGGACATCTCTAGGTCATCCCTGGTTGATCCCAGGATCCCCTGTGCATCATATGGATACACAGGGATGACCTAGAAATTACCCCAGGATATCTGGCAGGTGTAGACATGGCCTTAGTCTAACAGCCTGTCCTCCCCATATAGCAAGGACATTTCTAGTTGCCAATGTTATCAACGTATTTGAGGCAAATGCAAGTTTCTGAATTTGCCCAGTATTGTCCTCTTTGAGGCTCCTGGCATGAGGGTGTATGAGAAATTTCTTCTCAATTCTTCAGCAATACGACATTTCTCATTCGTCGTATTATTGCTTTGAAGTAGGCATGAATTTAATCCCGAACTACTGGGACAGGAAGTTCTCCAAGTGGTTCATTGTCAGGGTGTTCTTTCTGACCTTGGTTATGTTGTATAATCCTCTACATCATCTTCAATGAGGTTCTTTAGTGTCTTAATTTTAGAGAAACTGCTTTTTTCAGCATTACTAAGACTTACTTGCAAATTGCTCTGAAATTTTTGCTATTCTACACTATTCCCCCCACCCCCATTTAAACAGTTTCTTTAAAAAAATATCTTGCAGAAGAATGGATGTTCAGTTTATAATTATGTTAAAAGTTTTGCTTATCCTCTCTAAACCAGCCACCAGATTCAGGAGAGAGAGAGAGAGAGAGAGAGAGAGATACTGTTCTATCCTTCGTTTGTAATGCAGAAGATTATACATTTAACTCAATGAGCAGGCTGGTTGGTGTATTCTCTTTGTCAAGATAACCATGAGAAACCTGCTTTAAATTATCTTCTCAAATTCTCAACTTATATTGGTTAAGTTAAAAAGTCTCTGAGGAATATCCAAATTGTTCCAAAACAGGATCCTGTGACTTTTCTGACATTTTCTAATTAAAGCTTCTGGCTACTGTAGCTATATTAGTATCACATCATCATTAACTATTGTCCACTGTGACTTTTTAATCTATGTGGCAAAGGACTTTTAATTTCCCAACATCTGTATAGACTAAGCCATTTTATAAACTACAGTGAAATGGATGAGACAATTACAGGACTTGATTTGCGATAATGATTAAACAGAGAATATTTTGGAAACCTTTGTTGATAAATTATGATGCTCTAATATTTAATACAGATTAGCTGAAATATGAGCAACATGGTTGTCACTAATTGCCACAGTAAAAGAGCTCTTGCTTAAATCTTTGGCATTGAATCCTGAACAGATAGGTCTGAACACTGCTAATAGTAGGGATGTGCATGGGACAAAAAATTGGAATTGGAAAAATCGGAGGTCACTCACATTGGATCCGATTTCTGATTCCGAATAAAATTGGACATCCGATTTTTAAATCAGATCCATTTTTTGCCCTTTTTTTTTTGGCTGTCAAATGGAGACCTGTCAAAAGTTGCACAATCTTTCAAAAATTCATATAAAATACAGGGTTGGACCGATTGTTTGAAATTTAATACACATGTCTAGCAACATCCAATCTGCACTGAGACAGAGTTTCAAGTTTTTAACTTTTAAAATAATGATGTTATAGGTGTTTTTTTCCAATGTGATTTTCTCTCCAATTTTTTTCTGATTAAAATAGGATAAAAAAAATGGTTTGGAAAAAATTGGTTTGGAAAAAATTGGTTTGGAAAAAATTGGAAATTTGAATTGTTACATCGGAATCGGACATTGGTTGTCTGATTTCTCCGATTTTAATTGGAAATTGGACATCGTGTCCAATTTTTGCACATCCCTAGCTAATAGTATAGACCTTTGTTTTCCAAAGGCCACTTTTAAAATAATTTGCAATAATATCAATTAAAAGTGTGTGCATATGTACTGTACATTCTGACAGACAGTTGTGGTTAGTTTTCTTCTTTTCTTAAGTAGCATTTTTTAAAAGTTCAGCAAACTAGTTTTCAAGAACGAAGTGTTCCTTTGCAGCATATCAGAAGAGCTTCTGTGCTATTAGAACTGGCACTGAAATGTTAAGGACATCTGAATCTGTACACATTTTTCCAGGTTAGACATGCCATTTTTGTGCTTTCCCCAAATATGGTCCCTATTTGTGGGCTTCCCAGGAGCATCTGGTTGGCCGCTGAGGGTGGAAACAGAATGCTGGATTAGATAGGCCTTTGCTCTGATCCAGCATGGCTCTTGTTATGTTCTTATTATCCCCCTATTACAAATAGGAGGGGTAAGGGGTGAGGCTGGAAGTAGTGGTTAGTATCCAACGTTAGTCCTACTTACAGTAGACCCATTGAAATAAATGGATTTTAAGTTAGTCATGACTAACAAGTGCCATTCATTTCTTGGGGTATACTCCCCAGTGGTTTCCTAAATCCTCTGAGTGAGCTCTTGGCAAAAGTGAGATTTCAACCAGGTGGTCCCTAGTTCACAGCTTAGTGTCTTAGAGTCAAAGTAGATGTGATGATGGAGATACAGGAATGCATCTCTATAGCTTTAAACTTTTTGCAAATAGTACCTCGGTGGTGGTGGTGGTGGTGGTGGTGGTAGTGGTGGTTGTTCAGATCAGCGATGCAGGGATGGATGTGCATGCATGTGTATTCCCATTCCAAGACAAATAGAGGCCTCAGTGTGGGATTTTAATTAGGAAACTTGTGCCAGGGAATGGGGAAACCTCTCTCTCCCAGCACACACACACACACTTCAGTTTGCAAAAACTTTAAAGTGACAGTGATACATTCACACATCTATAACATGACATGTAACTTGGCATGTCATCTGTAACATGACATGCCACTAGCTCTAAGAAAGAGCGTTCACTTTCTTAGCTATTAATTTCAGCCATACTGGACACACTAGGATTTTACAAAAACTCTCTTTAGGTACCTGAAGTCTTCTTCTTGGTGTTAGGGGAGGGGGGAAAGCTACAATGCAATCAAAGGCTCATCTTGGTCTGAAGGGTTATTTTATCTCCAGGGAGAGAAAGACGTCAGCGCACAGCATATCCCCCAGCTGTTACAGCAAAGAATAGTTTATCAGATCTTATTATGGTAACATTAGTAAAGAGATAAAGGCAATACAAATATTTGTTCAGCATTTCACTGCAGTTGACATAACGGCAAGGACTTCGAAACATTGCAGCAAGGAGAATTGAGCATTTATTTATTTACTTAGGTCTCAGCACACACAGTGTGTGCATATTTAGTTTAATCTATTGTTTTCCTTTTTAATAACATCTCCTAATTTAATTTCCTTGCTGTTGGCACTGTGTTGTGTGTGCCGCACATTCATTGTGTCCTGGTTCTTGATTTCTAGGACCTGCAAAGTTGTGGTTTGGATTTAAATACCAATTGAGTTAATGCTCTGAACACATGGTGAGGTGCTTTGATCTGAACATTTATCATCCCGTAACTATTCTGCAAGCACCCCTCCAAATGTGATGAATTTTCAGTTTTGAAACTTGGAGTTTTGAGGTTGACCTGTGAATTCAAAATTTGTCATTTAGAGTGTAGGGTCAACATTTGTTATAAACATTGGTAAAATAGATGAATCAAAGGACTATAAAATTAATTTGCTAAAATCCAATGCAAGTCAGCTGTCACATACTGCTTATGATGGATAGCTCCATATATGTCATCATCAAATATTTACATACTGAACATCAGCTATCAAATATTGTCAAATACTGACTGCTATATTTCAGTTACTGTAAAATACAAGGTACTCTTGTATGCCAGCTGTCAAATGGTACTGCTAAAGATTTTTTTAAAAATAACATTTGTGCACCTCCAGAGAATATTTGCCATCAACGTTTGTAAAGGAGAATAGGAGAGGATTTCATTTCGGTTCTCTGTAACGTTCAATATTTCAATCTGCAAACGGCCTTCAGATAAACATTTAGGTCCGTAAAAAATTATTGTGGCTAGAATAGGCCCTCCTCCTAGTAGCCACCTGCCTCACTTCCTTTGGCAGAGGCTCACATTATTGCAACAAGACAACACACATTTTGTCAAGTGTGGTTGCTGAAATTATTTATTTATAACATTTATATACTGCTGAATATAATAGAATCTCTTGGCAGTTCACAACATTAAAATACAATATTAAAACACAGCATTAAAACATAGCATAAAAAACACAGCATTAAAACATTCCAACAACAATAAAAGAGCAGTTAAATGGAGCAGTAAAATGGAGTGAGGTAGTTAGTTTATTGAAGGCCCAGGGAAGTCCTGGGTGAACAAGTGGTTCTTCAGGAGGTGTTTGAATAATGAAATCACCTTGTGGCAAGATAAGAAGATTTCAATTAGGGCTGTATGTAGGGATGATGGAGGACTCCATTGCAGACTCCAATGAGATCAGATTTCCAAGAATCCAATCTGCAGAGTCCACAATGGATGGGTTTGCCTCACCTAGGCATCCTCTGGATTTCATGTGGGGCTGTTTTCCAGCTTTTAAAAAGGCAAGATATGCTCATTGTGGCTGCAATTAGTGTATCTTGGGCAAATTACTGCTACAATTTCCATATTTTACCCGATTTGTGGCCATAAAGCACTTCTTCGTAAATTTCAGCCATGAAAGCTTTATGGCCACAATTTATGTAAAAGTAAATGTTTGTTTTTGGTCGCAAATGGCATAAAATATGGAAATTACAGTCGAAATTTGCCCAAGACATGCTAATTGCAGCTGCAATTAGTGTCTCTAGCCTTTTAAAATGTCCCACATCAGGATGACATGCCAGGGCTTTGGGGAAATCTGTTGAGTCCCAAACAGCTTTGATTTTCCTGTAGCATGCCTCGCTGCCGGACCAAAGGTCCAGATGTTTGCCCGTCCCTAGATGTATGAGAATTTAATTTTTGCTTGCAAACACATGAGAGTGTGCCCCCTTCAAAGCTTTGAATTCAAGAATGAGTACAAAGCATGTATCCACCAAATATGCCTGCATATTATAGAACACGTACTCATGGTCATCTCGTTCCCAATCCCCAATTTGGTTTGTGCAAATTTCCAAATTTTCTCAGTGGACTGAATCAGCCACACTTTATGGAGGAAATTTGTGCAAATCTCCCATTCAATTGCTGCTTGACTTGTGCAAGTTTCCTGTTTGCGCAGAGCAAGCCGTGGTTGCAAATGGAAGTCAAGCATGAGACAAGTGGTAAGACAACGTTCAGAGAATCGTGGTGATCTCAAACATCCCTCATTCACCCATCCCTATGCATGTATAAGCCCATTGAAAAGTATTCAGTAAGAGGCAGTTCAAGTGTACTGTATACTGTATCCAATAATATGCCCTATCATTATTAGGTAGGGCCAGTGTTTTGTGGTAATAAGCCATGGCTAAATAAGTGAGTTGATGGCATTATATTATGCAGCCTGATTATTTATTGTAATCGCTCCTTTCATGAGTAGACTGCTTGTTGAACGGTCTAATGTTAGAGGAGGAGATTTGCCCAAGCTTGCTGCTCATCTTAGATAATCAGGAAAGGGGGGAAATCTGTCTTCCTGAAAAAAAGTTTGTATTTTCATTCAAACTGTTTGTGTAAATTTAGCACTTGATCTCAAATGTTTGGGCTTTTTTTTACAATTAACATCAAATTATTTTACAGTGAATGTAAAAATATTTACAGATAACTAGCACTTGACAGGAAGTACAGAAACATAGCAGAAGCAAAAGAAGAGAATGGAACATTTGTCATGCAAATTAGAAACTCAGTATAGGGGTTTTTTCTGTGTAATCAAAACAAGACATCTATATTTATAGCCAATGGTTTCTTCATGCCTGTCTGTAGCATTTCTTTTAGATCGCAGTAAATGATTTGAAGGATATTTAGAAAGAAACATGGCTTCTGAAAGAGAGAGATACTGGGAGTCGAACAGAATCCCCCGAGTCTGCCCCCCTCCCCAGACCCAGCCAGGTGCATGTGGCATGTTTGCAGGCCCAAGCTTTGAACACCTGTGCAGCTCAACATGTGCTCGGGAGCTGTGCGTCCTCATCCGGAGCCTCCACTGTGCTCAACAATGGAGGTTCTAGAAATTATGTTTTCTCCGTTGTGTAAATGGCGGCTGTAAAGGCCCCATTTATGCAATGAGGCAAAATACGTAATTTCTGGAGCCTACATTGTTGCACACAATGGAGGCTTTGGACAAGGGTGGATGGGCTTGCGATGTCATTGGAGTCTCACCGAACCTCAAAAGACGCTCACATGGCCCCACGAGCAGGGGTGGGTGAGAATCCGACAAATCGGATGTGGGTGAGTCTGTCCAACCCAAGATATATTTAATTTTCATAATTGATTTATAAGTCATTTGCTTCATATACAGCAGGGATTGGCAATACAACACAACGACTGCCACCCGCCAAGACCCCTGAGGATGCCTGTGCTCACCACACTTTCCCCCACCTCTGTTAAAGTTAATGGATCGAGATCACTCAAATGATTTTAAGGGAGGTGGGGAAAAGGGTGCCTGCAGAAAAGCCATGGCTTTGGGATGAAGCCCACTTCCCATGAAGAACCTATGGGTCAACAGGGCTCTTGTCGGTGGATGGGCTTCCTCTCCCTCTCCCTAGTGTTTTTTCAGCTTTCCCCAGCTCTGTTACAGTGCATCTAATTGGGAGGGAACGTCTGGCTAGGTCCAGGAGGCTGTAAATTCTTCATTGAGAGATAATTACTGCCTCCATTAAAAGGAGGGAATCATCTCTCAATGAAGAATTTACAGCCTCCTGGACCTAGCCAGACGTTCCCTCTCAATTAGATGCACTGTAATAACTCATGATGGCCAATGGTCAAACATACAGGAGCTACATACTGGCAGGGGACAGGTCCCCAGACTCTGGTAGGTGGGGCTAGAGGCAAATTGGATGGGACCTCCATTTTTCATTCTTTCTGCCATCCTCCCATAGTCCCTCTTCTTAATTGCACTCCTTTCCCCCTTTTCTCTCTTATTCTTCCTCTTTGTCCAGTGGGCTGCTGTAGGAGGAAAATATCAACTTGCTGGAGGTCTGAACTGATCGCTTACAAAGGAATTTTGAAATTAGACCAAGGGCTGCATGCAGCCTTAGGGCTGTAGTTTGGCCACTCCAGACATATCCTATACTCTGTCAATTCATGGCTTTGCCTCTGTCATCAGCACTGGTTCAGGAAATGTCCCTTTGTTTGACTTCAATGGGTGTGTGTGTAAAAAGAATACCTGCGCCACATTGGCAGACACACTGCCCATGTCACCATAACAGATACAATGTACTTTAGTACCAAATCACAATACATGATGACCAGTATATAAACCCCACACAAGAGAGACTGTAACTCAAATATCAGAGCATGCAGCATGGGGCTATCTCTCTCTGGCCAATGCTTCTACATGACATGGGCTGTACAAGCTTGCCAGGCAGGACATGCTGACAACTGAAAGGGCTGAAACTAGGGATGGATGGACTTACCTGCATCTCATGGTGCTGAGCGAGCTTCTTTGTGACTCAGCAAGCACCTGATGAAGTGATGAGGTTGTCTGCCCTTCTCCGGAGCCTCCATTGTCACACACAATGGAACTCTGGAAATTATGTATTGCTTACATTGCATAAATGGCAGCCTAATTTATGCAGGATTAAAGACATGAATGGAGCAATCAGGGTCTGGGGGTTGGACGTGGGGGGTCTGTTGGACTCCTGGACCCATTTGGGTGCCTGTGACATCCTTAGCTGAAACTCTCTCCCACCCAGCCAAGGATGAAAAAAGCCAGGTCTGTGCATTCATCTCTGTGAAGAAGCCACAGATGTGCATGGAGCCAAACATAGCAGTCCCGGGGGGGGGGGCACAGGGGGAGCAATGAGTCCTGGGCTCTTGAAGCTGGGAAGGCAACTTAGAGGTCTAGCTCCTCCCTTCTGGGAGCCAGATGTGGGGCAGTGGTAGTGGCTAACCTGCTCTCTGCTCCAGCCCACCGTCAACCTGCAGGCTTGCAGGACAACCCTCAGTTTCATGATACACCTGCAGCCACAATCCAACAGCCTACAAAGGAAGCACACTCTGGATGAACCCTTGTACCCACTCTGTTCAGAGCAGTGGGGCCAACACTGGGTCAGCTTAATCATGTTCCCCAGTTTGCTCCTTCTGTGTTGTTGTTGTTGTTGTTGGTGGTGGTGTGATGGTGTGGGAGGTGAGGTTCACTCCTGCTGCTGCCCATGCTCCTTAGCCATCGGTTGGCCCAATGGTCATGCCTGCATGGGTGGTGGTATATGCTATGTGATCTATGGATGTCAGTCTCAGTATCACCCCAAAGAAGACCCTGAGCCCAATTACATACTAGCCACCCCCCTCCAGGGAGGACCCTCAGGACCCCTGACACATCCCCCAGTTCCAAGGACTTGTCCCTTCCATCAACCTCAGTTCCCACAAAGCCTCTTAGGTCCCTCATCCACATAGGAGTTTAAGGCCACAGAAATGAGGATGAGCCCTTTATGGTTTCAGTCAGTATCCAGCTGTTGGTGGAGTTTCTGAGGCACTTGTGCTGACCAGCCTACTTAAGCTCTCAGTTGGGCCTAAGCTCTTGCTGGGACAACAGTTCCTTCCATGAGAAGCTACCCCACACTAACAGCTGCGGAGTTAGGGGTCAGTGGAGCAATGCTCTAGCTGGCCAAGATTCTCTGAACATCAGCTTGCTGCTTGTTTTTTTCTTGATTTGTGCTCACATTTGTGAATGCTGTTCCTTTGGCACAAATGTGAGAGTTGCACAAAACAAACAACTATAAAATGTGAAAATTATGCAAAAAAAAATAATAATCCTAAATTTGTGCAAATTTCTACATTGCACAAATCCTTTGGGTGATTCAAAATGTGTGCATTTTTTCCAAATTTGCACATTTTCAAGTGCATATTTTGTGAATGCAAGTTTTGGAATCTGTAGACATTTTCAGAGAAAAGGTGCTACTGTTCGAGATTACCACTGGGCCATTTTTAAGTGATTTGTGAATTGAACTGAAATTCTTATTTAACCCTATGCAGGATGTTGTCTGAGGCGTTCGTAGTCTCTCCCTTGCTGTCTGTGCTCTTGTTTACCCCTCATGGTGGCCAACAAAAATGCAACCCTTGTCTTTCCAGAGCCTCCTGAAATGATCAATTGACCAGCTGTTTCCCAGGGGCACAACCCTCACCAGGCTAGTCAGCTGCTGCTGCTCCTCTGCCTGCTCTTTCTAGGTCCACCCAGTTTGGATGGTGAGGGCAAGTTGAAGTACTCTGAAGATGCTTGCTACCACCAAAGATGGAGTGAAGGCAACGGCAGCAGAAATAAGCCATGTGGCTGCAGCCATCTTGGAAGCTGTGGGGAGAAAGGAGAGAAGTCCCAGAATTCGAATTTCTCTGACTGAGCACAGAATTGCTCAGTCACATGGTTATTCCTTCCATAGAAAGCAGCAAGAGGTAGATGGGATTAATAGTGATTTGGTATTATTAAGATGTGCTTAAATAGTACTCAAACAGTTTGCAGCACATTATCCTCCGTGGCAGCTAAACTACTTCAAAGTTTCTTTTTGTATCTGTATCAGTATTGATACTGATTCTTTTAATATTCCACTTTATTTGAGTTCATTGTGCTATATTTCCCCCCCAAATCGCTTCATACAAGGAAGAATGGATACTAGAAGAAACTGAGATATTGCTGCAGTGATCCACCTGAAGTGAAGCACTTTAACACATCATTGATTTCACTGGAAGAAAATATAAGCATATGCTGAATAATGCCATTGTGATCAATGGGACTTAAAGATGGCAGGCATTCTTCAACAGTCTTCAAATGTCACCAAAAGGGAAATCTGAATGGTTTTGAACAAGGAAAGTATGGGTTTCCCCAATTAAAATAAAATTCATAAGAATACCTATCTACAGATTGCTACTTCTTATAAAAGGTTCAGTACAGTTTACTTTTGCTCCATTTCCAAAATAGTTGACTTTTGAATAGGTGCACATATATAAGTAAGCTGGGTGAACTTAAGAACATGCCGCCCGCCCATCCAGCCTAGTCTCCTCAGAAATATTGATAGGAATGTATGATAAATTAGTTTGAGTTTGTTTTGTGACTAGAATTTACCCAGTTTGCACCTCCCAGATCCAAATACAATATGCAGTCGAAGTCTGTACATATCTAAACTTACAATGAGACTCGTGGAGCAAAAATTAAATCAGTTTAGAAAATGTATGCATCTAAAAAATGCCTACAAAGATGTTTAAATGAATGGGACAAAAATGCACACAACTGATGGCTCCATTTGTGAAAATGTGCTTAAAAACATGTTCAATTATTCACATGGAAAGAAAAAACAGCAACTAACTATGTTTGCAATGTGATATGGACACAAGTCGGAATGTGGTTTGAGGTGGGATTTGGAGAACCTCCATGAATCCGACTGAAACTCATCGTTGTAGGATGATGGGAGTTGTAGGCCAAAATGTCTGTAGGGTTGCAGGTTGCCTTCCTCTGTTGTAAGGGCCATGTGGGAACCAGTCACATTAAAAAGCATCCGAAAGCAATAGTCTGAAAATCAACTCTAGTGTTATGTTCTACACAGTTTTTTCCTGTTTCCTCAGGAGCATGGACTAATGAAGATTATGGAGAAGACTTAGTGCGACGGAAAGAGTTGTTCCAGTTACAGGATTAAAATGATTCTTCTGTTGCAAACAACACAGTTCATCCAAAGTGGGGGCAAAGTGTCTCCCGGGCTGTGATGCTTTTCTGAAAGTCATTCATTCCAGCACAGAGAGAACCATTAGAAATAGTGGTCCAGGATTTCCCTTTACACAGGCACACACACACACACATTTATCCTGTCAGACAGATGAGCAAGGGTAGGGGAAAGAGGTCAAGATGGCTGTTCTATGTCTTCACAAATTCACTGCCCTTTGCTTGTGATGCGCCACACCGGGGGGAGGGACCAATATAAACTGGACTTTGAGATGAAAAGAATTTTATACACACCAGACCACCAGCAGCAGCTGTTGAGTATATAGAGGGGAATTTCGCATACAGCAAGACTCCCAATATGGGACCTAATGAGAAGAATGCAGCCAGCCAGCCATATATTGTAGCCTGTCCTGTTCTTGGCAGTCCATGTTTGCTGTCATAGGCAGGTGGCAGAAGGAATTTTGTTGAGCTTTTTCATCCAGCACACACACACACACACACACACATGGTTGATGAGCTGTATTCAGCTTGGTGGATTAGAAATTGTGCAGGGCTAAACACAAACATATGTTTTCACACATGGATCACCTCCCTGATTCAGCTGGGTGCATTCATTTGTTGTGTTCCCAGCTCTTTTGGAGACGTGACACAAAAGCTTGGCTTGATAAAACCGTTGCTTTCAGGAAAATATCATATTGGAGATTGATTTTTCCCCCCAATTTGAGAACTTCTACTAGTGTTTTGAAAGATGTTGCCATACATACTCCTCTACATAAAAGAGTTTTGTATCCTTGACAGCCGATAATGAAATTCTGAGTACAATGCTCATGAGAAACCCTTTTGAAAATGTAGAGAAGGCATCTTAAGAGGGGCTGGAATCAACTCCCCTGGAAGTAACAGAACATCAGTTGTATGCTCCAAATGAGAAGACACCGTGTTTTCAATTGAAGTTTTGATTTGTTTTGTATCACCTAAAGAGCGACTTTTTTTAGCTGCATAAATATGAGCCGCACCATTCTTGAGCGTCTCCCTGTTGTACAAATTCTAAGCTACTACTCCAGGAAAAAAAAATAATGATTTTAATGGCTGTTATTAAGCTTACTGGGCTGCAAAATGGTGTGAATAGCTTCATTTCAAGCACCAGCCCATTTATTGGCATCTGCATACCACTAGTGCAGAGCTGCTAGCTTGACATTTGAACTGCTTTGTCAGTTAGTGGAAAACAAATTCACAGTTATGAAATCATAAACCCATAGGCAGCTGCCACTGTTATGTGCTTTCAAAAGTGAAGAACAGGAAGACCTTGAGGAAAATGAGAGTACACATATAATTTCCTATACTTATCAAGTCATCAAAAGGAATTGTGCCGAATGAACTTTATGCATGGTTCACTAAAGCACCAGTGTGCCATATAAATAACAAAAAATAAGTTTTGCATTACGAATTCATAAAGATAAAATTTCCACAGGTCAATTTTAGTAGTTTCACTCTAAATCAGATACAGTCATTTGTGCTTATCATTATTGTAGGGATATGGGAAACTTCCAGAAAAATTGCACTGGTCTTATCAAAGCTCCTGTGGTGTCCACCAAATTCCACAGGAGTTTTATCTGAGAAGGATCACCCAAATTCACTTTGAATTTCACTAAAGGTGAAATTTGGGAGCAACTTATAAATTTGTAAAAAATGTTTCTAGTCTTCTCAAAACATGTTGGCCTCTCTCTAAATTCCTCTTTTCTTTTCCTGATGAGGACCTCTCACATCCAAATTTCATTGTAAGTGAAATTTGGTTGGTGACTATTTAATGTTAATTTTCTGGCTGGGCAATTAATGCATTCAAACTTCTGTTTCTCTCATATAGACGTCATTTGTAGCTGTTTCAAGATACTTCAGTATTTTTAATGACAGTGAGAATAAATTGCTGTGTACTAGCCAAAACTGATCATAAAATAGATATCCAGTTCAAATAAGTATGTAAATTGAACACCAACATAGTAAAATGTAGATGTTTTAAAGTTTGTCCTCAATTCACTGTATATCTATGGTCATGTCTACACCAACCATTTATCCTGGGGTCAGCTCGAAGTCAAATGATGCACAGTTGATCTTGGGGTCAACCAGGGACAATGGAATTAATCATCATCATTATCATCATCATCATCATCATCAACAACAACCTCTCAGTTGTCCAGGGATAACTGGGACTCCACTTATTCCAATTTTTCCTGCGGTCCCAGGACAACCCTGATGACTGTGGGCAGTGTTGCATGGGCTCCCAGGTCCTTCCTCCTCCCTGTGAATAGCAGGTGTCTACAAATGGGCATGGAGCTGTGTGGGGTGACTCCATGCCCATTGGGGGAGAGCGAGTTCACCATCACTGGGATGGCCGCCAGTGCTTTTCAAAGCCAAGTTTTGGGGTTGGATTTGTTTTACTTACTTTTTGCGGAGGATCGTGACCAGCTCCTCCTTCAAAAAAACCCCTAAATCCTGCGATGCTGGAATGTCTCTCTTGACTTCCAGGACATTGTGCTAGCGTGTGCACCCTGGGGGATGATCCCAGAAGATGTAAAGCCTGAGATCCTCCCCCACCCTGTCCTGGAAGGCCTGCAGGTATAGCTGAGCCCTATGACTTTAGAAGTCTTAAACTGGGCATGATCAGTGAGCAAAATTCTCATTTACTTCATAATCAAATTCACAGAAATCTTCCAAAGTTCACTTCAAAGCATGGTTTGGCTCACTGCCACTGTTCTTTGTGAAATTTTTTTTTCAATTCATTCATGTAAGAAACGTACATTTCAAATGACAAAAGTGCACATTTTCTGTGCGTATTTTTCAAAAGTGTGTACTTTCCCCTCATTGACTAAAATGTAACAATTAGGGATGTTAGGATTATATTGAATCCAGTCTGTCCGAGTTCAGTAGATTGGAGTAAGTTTTCCGGTCCGCCGTTTGCAAATCACAGAGTCGGTTTCATTTTTTTCCCACCCAAAAAAATGGAAAAATGAATTTAAGGCAATTTAAACAAGAAGCAAAGTTTTAATAAATTTAGTTATGTGGGGGCAGTATTCTGCTTATTGGCAGTAACATGGCAGCATTGTGTGTGTGCCCATGAAGTCTCCAGGTTGGTGGAGTTCCTATATCCATAAAAGGACTTGAGGTCGTATCATGGGCATTCTGTAACGTTGGCTGGCTGGGAGATTGCCTGAGCATCTTTCAAAGATGGAGGAAAGGATTCTTTCCTTGAAAAATGCAGGCAGTCTCCAAGTCAGCACATTTAAGATAATGCTCATGAAAGGACCCCAAGTACTTTTATGGATATAGGAAATGGATTAACATGGAATATGTCATTCTAAAACACACACACACACAATTCACTATGTTACTGCCAATAAGCAGAATACTGCCCCCCACAACTAAATTTCAGATATAAGAAATTGAGGGGGGAGTCATATGTCTGTGGAATTCGCTTGACCCATAGATGCCGGTCTGGCATCCTTAGCAGCAATACATGTTTTGGAGGGAATTAGCATTTTGAAGCATTACAAGTTTTTGTTTTGTTTTATTTAATACACATTTTTCGACCATGATTGCAAGTTCAGGAATGTGCAAACAGTTTTAGAAAAAATGTGCTCCCATTCACATTTGGGGTTGTGAACAGTGAAAGTTTGGATGTGTTGTGGACTGAAACAAAATTCCCATATATCCCTCTTCCAGGGTCAACCACACTTTTGGCTGAAGTCTTCTACAGTCCAATCACTAGCCTTCTTTGCAACCTGCTGCAGTAGAATAGATGGATGGCCAGAAAAGCTGGATAGACTGTTCTTTTTAACTTCTTAGGTTTAACAAAACAGCAGCCGCATTAAGTAACACATGTGATAACATTATTATGTGTGAATGAGTATTTTATCATTAGCCCTCACCCAATTCAGGGTATGGGTTCCATGAAGGAACCCATGTACATGCAAGTATAACGCTGTTTATTCATCAATTCTGTGGTTGTCTCCCCTCCCCCCCAAAATAATCAATAAACACTAAATCAGCACTAATCCTGTTGTGTTTTCTCTTAAACACAATCCTGCGGAATGAAAAGAGCTCAGCTGCAAATCACACAATAGAGAATAAAACACAATTCCAGTTTTCACAGTATTGTTTCCTTCAGGGATACAAATGAAACTTTCCAGAATAATGCTTACATAGTTCAATGAATGCATCATATAGAAACTAACTTGACCTTTGCTTTGCTTTGTTTTTATTTTTTATATTCTCACAGGTCAGAAGATATTTATTACCTCAGCAACCAGCTCTTTCTTGAAGCGGACAAGAGGGATTGACTGGAATTTCAACCTTCACTTGCTTACTTCATGGGCAGGGACAAAGCCATAATCTGAGCAGAAAAATAAAAAAGAGCCAGTTATTCCTCTTCCATTGTTACCTCAAGGAATAATGAATAATGAATAATAGCAAATTAATAAATAACTTCCCAAGCTTATACAAAGTTGGCCAGCACTTGGCTCACCTCTCTGCCCACCTAACCCACTCCCAATGGATGTGAATTTATTTTATTATTTATTTGTTCCATTTATTTCTCAGATTTTTCTCCAAGGGTCCTAAGGTGACATACATGATCCTCCTCCTCCTTTTATCCACACAACAACCCTGTGAGGTAGGTTAGATTGAGAGTCAGTAACTGGCCCACAGTCACCCACTGAACTTCATGGTCGAGTGAAGACTTGAACCCAGGTCTCCCCAGTTCAAGTGTAACACCCTAATCACTACTCCATACAGTATTTCTTGTATACAGTGGGTATCAGAGATAGGGCCATTTTTACTGTGGTACCCAGACCATGGGATGGCTTCATAAGAGAGGTATGCAGTTAGTAAATGATATTTCTCACTTTTAGATTCCATCCCAGCATTTTATCTCAAAAATTCTATATTTTATTTTATTTCAATTATTAACTACATTGTTATTACACTCTTCCTCCAAGATTTTTTGTTTCATTTCTAAAATGATTTTATATGCTGTGTTTATCGCATTTGTTTCTGAGTTACCTTGAACATATTTTGATATAGAAAGGTGAGATATAAACTATAGAAATACATAATAAAACAAACATGTTTGTGTTTTGTAGGGATGTTGGAGAAATCAGTTTTTTTGGGGGGGAGGGTGGAATTAGATGTGTTTTCCTAAGTCCCCCAGACTTCATTTCACTTCCCACTGTATAGACCAATTGGATCGGCAGTGAGTCCGGCATTTTCAAGGATTTCTGAGGAATTTTGCTGATGGTGTTGAAGGTTCTGCAAGCTGCACAAATTTCTGAACAAATCGAGTCAGATTTGCGTAATGTGTAGAAAATTGGCTGTACTTTGCACAACTTGTGGGGTCTTCCTCCAAAACATGTTCAAAACATGTTGTACATGCAGCAGAATTCCATCAAGGCAAAAATAAATAAGCCACAAAAACCCAAACCACAAAACAACGGATTTCCTAGCTGAGGACATTCCTAGCTTTTGTGTGCATAGAGAATGAAATTATCTTTTATTTTAAAGTCTGAGGCCTCATCTGCACCAAACAGGATATTGTACTATGAAAGCGGTGTATAAAAGGCAGAAGCCACACCAAGCAGATTATAGTGGTATGAAAGTGGCATATGGTATGTGGTAATGGGCCCCAACAGTTGTCAGTGCACTTCAATACCGCTATAAAGCAGTCGTGTGGCTCCTGCGTCTTATATAGCACTTTCAGACCACTTCCATGGTGCAATATCCTGCTTGGTGTAGATGAGGCCCCAGTTTGTCCTTACACTCATCAGATTTCATCAAATGAAGTTATGGTTGGCACTACCCACCCAGTCAGCACAGCCTCTCTTAATAGTCACATAGTGGCTCAATTCGGATGACACAATAAACAACGGTGTGTGGGGGAAACAATTGTCAGTTGTTTTGACTATCGTGTTATCCGAATGCTGCCATAGTCAACTCAGCGCTGATCCTAATCCACACCACAGTTGATTATTTATTACCATGTTGTGTGGGGAGTACCCCCTAGATGAACAACTGTAAAGTTGATTATTACCCCACCATTGACTATCGTGTCGTCCGAATTGAGCCATTGTATACATTTCCTCCATTTCTCTCCCCCCCTCCCCAATTACAACTTCTTGTTCTGAAGAAGGTTTTTGAGATTAAACTCACAACCTGAGAGGTGCAAGCTTGTTAAGAGTATCAGGCTTCAATTTCTGAGCCTGGGACTCTCCCCACCAAAGGTACAGGTCCCTGTTCTACATTGGGCAGGACTTCTATGGGATTTCAACCCACAGTAGTTCAGGTAACAAATTTGTATTAAAAGCACAAAACCAAACAGCTGAGCCAATTCATTCAGCTGCTTCTACTCCCCCAAAACGAAGCACATATAAGTAACTGATCTAGATGTACACTGTGCACTTGAAATCTGACATGCTGATAGGTCTGGCTATCAAAAAAAAATCTAAAAACATGAAATGTTGGGTTTTAAGTATTTTTTTATGTCAGATAAAAGGGCTAAGTCACCAGCAGCCTTGACCATCCTGGCTCTCTGCCAAAACCTGTTAAATGTAGATATTATATAGTAAATTATGCCAATAAAGTATGTTGTGTTCTGGCTACTGTACTTTTTTCATAATAATAACTTCAGAGCACATGCATGCAACAGTTCCTCATGTCCACTGAGATCCGCTTCCCTATTAAATGTTCTTCAGATATCTGGGCAATGCCAGGACTATTTTGAAAACATATTTTTAGGTTTGCATTGTTTTTAGATGGTAGAAAGGGTGTTGTGTGTCCTGATTGTTTTTGAAGTTTAGATGGCTCCAGCCAAGGCATGATGGGAGGTGTAGGCATTTGAGGTAAAACAAAAAATGTGGTTTAAAGCTCTACTTTAAAATACAGTTCTTATTAACACAATTTTCCATTGATTCTAATAAGACAATTTACTAACTCAACCCAGCTAAAAACAACCAACCATCTTAAAGATGAATAAGTTAAAGAGAAATTTATTATTTATAAAATAAATGTCATAAACATTATTCACGGACCCGAGCAACGCTGGGCATATCAGCTAGTTAAATATAAAAATCAATCTTCAATCCAGGAAAGGGTAAGAGAAAAACATAATTGTGAATTCACAGTCTGCTTACGTTCTTGAGCATATGGTTGTTTAAATGTTGCAACTTTCTCCTATAGCCTACATTCCTACAGTAGGCAGAGAAAGTTTCTGTCCAGAATCTTTAAGTCTTCTGGCATGCAACCCAAAATGTGTTCTCGTTCTCGTTCTCTCTCTCTCTCTCTCTCTCTCTCTCTCTCTCACACACACACACACACACACACGTTTTACTGGGGTGAGGGGATAACTGAAAGCCTGAAGGATCTATGCCCTTGAGCCTTAATTCTTCAATTTTATTGTTAAGATAAAAATCACCAATTGCACTTCTGACTTCACTTTGTGGACAAATAAGCAGATTAGATCAGTAGTGACACCAAATCAATGAAAGGAAATAGGCTTGGTATGATCAACACCCTCAGTTCAACAAGTTAACTATTAGGCCACACTCACACATTTAATCCAGTTCTGTGTGAAATACTGCAAATATATTATCTGTCAGACCTCCTGTCGTCAGACTTTTGTATATGAGAGACAGCGCCCTCTCCAATCCCAGAGGTCTTCACTCTCAACAGTTATGTATTATAACTTATAGGAACAAACTTTGACACACTAGGTAACATAAACAACATAATTGAACAATGATCCAGGTAAGTGGTACAGTCATATAGGTCCAGGATTGTCCAGGATTTTCAGGAGGCTATTCAATGAATGTCAGAGACTGCAGTATCTTGAGAATAACGTTTATAATGCTAGCTCTGACTAGCTTCTGCTCAAGGGAGGAAGCATTCATTTTTATTCCTCTCACATGGCCTGCTAACCCTGAGGCCTTCTGGCCTTGCCTCTGAAGTGACAGTTCACAAGAAAGACATCTACCATTTTCAGACTGGGACATCGTATCATTTTATAGGTAAAGATTGTATAGCTAGCTGCTGGGGTGGCGGCAGAGGTCTCGTCCCCTAAAACCCATCTCTGAATGCTCCGCCTCCTTCCTTTGAGGATCCCATCAGAGTGAAAATGAGGGTGGGCAAGAGAGTCTCCACAGCCACTCAATCCCTGCATGTACCACTATGAGAGAGTGGGACCATGGAGCTCTCCAGAGCACACAGTGGTCTTGCTAAATGGGCAGGTGCTCTGGAGAGGACTGCACAGCCTTCTTGTTGTCCTGCTGTGGTAAATGCCATGTGGGTAAGCAGTTGGCAAGGCTCTCTGGAGCACCCTCTGGTGGCGGAAGTGGTGGACCCTTCTGGCGTCAGGGGAGGGGGAATGGCACAATTCACCGCTCCTCCCATCCTGCTGCCTGAGGCTGGGGCTTCACCTTGCCTCATGCGAGGGCCGGCCATGCTGGAACGGGCTTGCAGGGACAGTAAGAACAAGGGTAGGCACTGAAGGGGTGGTGGTGGGATAAGTAAAGAATAGCTAAAGAAGGGCAGAAAGAGCAACGGAACAGCTTGGGGGTGGTAGAAAGAAGAGGGGCTAATTGGAACAGAAAGTGTTCTGAGAAACCAAGATGAGGGGCTAAAAGAAGAGTGAATGGGTGGATGGGGCCAATTATCCTCCAATTGTTCTGGCTTGTTCCATAGGGGATCAGTGGCAGGTTCAAATCAGTGTGTGGAGAACCTGGCATCTTGCTTTAAAAAAAACAATAGCATAAAACCAATCCAAGATATTTTTCCTGCTTACTAAGTCCCCATCCATGAATCTGTAAAGTTAGGCTCCCCCTTTTGTTTCTGTTTTGTATTTTGTTTTGCACCGGGATGCATGACTTTACACTGACTCACTACATTGAACCTCATTTGCCATTTTGTTGCCTGTTCATCCAGTTTGGGAAGGTCTTGTCAGAGCTCATGGCAGTCCACTTGGGTGCTCATTGTTTCAGTTAAATGGGTATCATCTGTAAACGTGTTCACCCCTGACTACAAAATAGTTATTTCTAAAATTTATTAGTCACCCTACAGCTAATAGCCCTCAAACTGATGTACAATAAAAACACCAATCCAACTCCATATAAAGTTATTTTTTTAATGAAAAAGTTAAACAATCCTTCTTGTTTAATCCTGACGTGATGTCGAATGTCCATAATATGCCATGTTGAACTATATAGGCCCCTTCCAACTCTACTATTCTAGGATACTCCTGAATGACAATCAACTATATTTAGGATTACTAGATGGCCATTGTTTTTATTTCACTGGGATTTAGAACTGTTTCGTGTATGACATTTTTCCTACACAGAAGAAGGAAAATAAAATGTGAACACCAAGCAACTATATTGCACACTGCTTTCTGAACACACATGTACTTGGAACAGACACAATTTTCACACCTGATGGTATGCATTTTTAAAATGTGTGTGGAGTAGCCTTCATTTTCAACTAGAGTGTTTACAAATTGGATTTATTTATTTTTAGAACCGGGGCGTAAAATTAACTTTTCTTACTACCTAGCAGGCATGAACACATTAGGAAACTAATAGTTTATACATTAATTTCCATCCTTCTTACAAATAGTGACTAAATTAATGAGAGAATGTTATGTATATTGCTTTCACAAGTCTTCTCCTAAGATGGGTAGAGGAAAGTAATTAAAGAGGTACTAAAAGCAAAACAAATTAGGTAATATTCAAAGGCAATGATGAGCTTTACTGAATTGTGTGTTTCAATGTAACTGTTGTATCAGAGTTTGTGAGATCTTTCTCATGCACTAAGGGCACATCTCAATCCAGATGCCCATTAGCCTCAAAACTCAGAGGCTGACGGGCATCCTATGTGGAGCAGGAGGAGCTTTGCAGTTTTGCTAGATGGGGATTTTTTGCCCATCTAGGTAAGGCTCTGTGGAGGGGGAGGGAAGGATCTTCACTTCTCCAATTCCCTCCCCTCTTCTCTTAGAGAACTGCCCCCTTTCCGTCTTCTCCAAGGTTGCTTGTCCATTGGTGCTTTTGTGCATTTCTTTTCATACTGGCTGTGAGAGGGTGGGGGCAGGGAGCTCAGGCTGCCGGGTCCAAGGTCTAAGTGCTTTCTCCAGTCTCAAACCCAGGACTATCCTATGCCCCTCCCACCGATGCTGTCTAGGAGCCATAGGATTCCTCTTTGGTTTAATTACTTTAAGATTGGTGAATGTCTAGTGTAGCCAACATTAGTATTGCTGAAAAAGGTGAGGTGCAGAAAAGGGCAACCGAAATCATCAAGGGTCTGGAGCAGATTCCCTGTGAGGAAAGGTTATAGTGTTTTAGGGCTTCTTAGCTTGAGGTGTGTGTGTGAATAAGCAGAGACTTGATAAAGGTGGATGAAATTATGCTAGGGTGACCAGATAAAATCCAGGTCGGGGCTCATGTAACTTTAACAGTTATAGAGAAAAGGGAATTTCAGCCAGTGTCATTTGTATGCAATTAGTTCCTGGTGAAATTCCCTCTTCATCACAACTGTTAAAGTTGCAGGGGCCCTGCCTTCTTTTGTATATGGTCACTCTAGTATAGTGCCTGCAACTTTAACTGTTGTGATGAAGAGGGAATTTCACCAGGAACTAATTGCATACAAATGACTCTGGCTGAAATTCCCTTTTCTCTACAGCTGTTAAAGTTACATGAGCCCCGACCTGGATTTTATCTGGTCAGCTTAAATTATGCATATGCAGGGAAAGTGGATAATGAGTGGTTTTCCTTCCTCTCATAATACTATAAGCTGGGGGCCTTCCGCTGAAGCTGGGTGGTAGAAGATTCAGGACAAAAGGAAGTACTTCTTCACAGAGCATATTGTTAAAATGTGGAACTTGCTATCACAAGGTACTGTGTTGGCTGCCAATTTGGACATCTCTAAAAAGGGATTCATGGAGGCTAAGATTGTCAATAGCTACTAATAATGCTGGCTATGTATTAGCACTAATATCCGAAGCAGGGTGCATTGTTCTCATGTCTTGCTTGTGATTTTCCCATGGGAACCTGGTTGGTCACTGTGAGAACAGAATGCTGGACTACATAGGCCTTTGATCTGATCCAACAGGGCTCTTCTTAGGTTCTTAAAGAAAATAAATAAATAAATAAATGCTACACCTTGACATCTACGTTATGGTCATGTTGATTCCAGATGGATACCTTATTATTTCCCCAGTCTTTGTAGTCTTTACATTTTGTTTTTAAGGGTGCAATCCTCTGCATGTTTAGACAGAAAAATGCCCTACAACTCCCAGCATGCCCCAGCCAGCCATGCTAGAAGCTGTAGGACTTTTTTCAGTCTAAACATGCAGAGGATTGCACCCTAGATGTGTTATTGCAGTTTAGATCTTCACACAGTTTAGCTTTTACTCTGGTTTTTGCTTTGCATTTAATGTTTTATATTGTACTTTGTCATGTCGTATTTTTAAGTTTAACTTTTTGAGAACCATTGAGAGAGCTTCGGCTATTGGGCAGTGTAAAATGTAGTACATACACACATAATCCATTTTTCCTATGAACCATGTGGTGTGTACTTGATCCTGCGCCAGGTCTACCCCTTCCTGCTTGGAGATAACATGGCCAAATTCTATATGATACATGAAATCCTGCGTTATCTCTATTCCATTCCCTCTTCCCTACCCCAGATGGTGTCACTGCTATGTGGAAGCTCTTCCAAGTGAAACATAAACCATGCAAACCAACCTGTAAATGACTGCTCAACTAGGGATGAACCGTTAATGTTCCTTGGGTTCTGCTCTGCTTCTATCCAGCAGGAACATCAGATTTTGGAATGACAGTAATGGATTATGTATGGCCAACCTCACAGTAATAACTTAAAAGCTAAATATCCCTGGTTGTTTGTACTCCTATGGGGGGATTAAAATGATCATTGTTGTTATTTTTATTTTATGTTTTCAGACAAAAAAACACACATAAATGGAAAACAACAATATACAGATGTTGTGAAATTTGCTTGAAGTTCTCTCTTTTGATGCAGCCCCCCAAAAATGAGCCTCCCCCCAAAAAAGAATCCAATACTGCACATGGAGAGACCCTGGTCAGAATCCAATGGGGCACTTACACCACTACTGATTCTCTTACTCTCTACGAATCCTGTTGTGCAAGTGGCCCCAAGTACTGCACAGTGATGATTAATACTTCTTGGGCACCCCAAAACAAGTGGAAATGTTCATTTCTGGGAGGAGGCAGGTCAGAAGAGCTTGCATGGCTCTTTCCAGAAATGAGTGTTCCCATGCATTTTGGGACTTCTCCTGGGAAGCATAAAGTCTCCCTTGCATAAGCAGTGGGTCCCACTTGTGCAAAAAAAAAATTGGTGGAGACCACAGCTTGCAGAAGTGAATCGGAGGAGCAGAAAAGAATTGGCAGGACATAAAGGATCAGTGGGGGTGTAAGCACCCTGTTGGATTCTGTCCCCTGCTTCCATAGTGAACCTAAATTGCAGAAGGATGATGATGTTTCCTTTTGCTCTTCATTCTATTGACAACCAAACGGACCATGTGACTTCTTGCCACTTTGCAGAATATAATCATGCACACTGAACTTGCAGTGCACCTTGGACTAGAGATTTTGGGGGGGGGATATTTAGATTTATCTAATGTTGCACTTTTGAACCAATCCGTAGACCAAAACTCAGTTGTCCTTTAAAATGTGGACTTCTTTGAATTTTGCAGTTGAGCTGTCCATATTAGGAGAAAGCAGACAAAAAAGTGGAGATTACAGAAATTAATTTACAAAAATGCCTTGTGTTAGGAGATTGCATGTATAATCATGCATGTATTAGGAGAAATGCACTCAAAAATACACTTTTTCATGCAACATTTAAAAAATGTATAAAAGGAGAGAAACTGGATTTCACAGATTCATACACCCCTACCTAAGACTAGGGAAGTATGAGACTTTTGGTTTTGCTAGCAAAATGTGTGAGCATACCTTGTTCTAAGCCCCAAACATGATTACGGGTGCAAGCACATGTCCCTCCAAAATATCTGCAAATTGCCGTGTTGGATTTCCACTGCTTTCAAAGTCTGAATTGTGCAAATTTCCAAATTTGTGCAAATTTCTCCTATGGATTGAATCAGCCACATTTTAGTCTATGGAGGAAAGTTGCACAAATTTGGAAATTTGGGGAAATTTACACAAATTTCACATTCAGTCACTATTTAATTTGCACAATTTTCCTATTCGTGCAGAGCAAGCAGTGACTATACATGTGAACAGGAATTGGGCATGAGATGACTGGCAGGATGGTGTTCAAAGAACCTAGCAATCTCCAATATCACTCATTTGCCTCTCCCTACCAAAAATCAGGAGTTAGTAATGTTAATATCCTGTTACCTTTCAGCAGGGACAGGAAACTCTTGAGGGTGTTAGCTTAGTGCAGCCTTCCCCAGCCTGATGACATCTAGATGGCCAATCATGAATCATGGGAGTTGTAGTCCAAAATACCTGGAGGGTACCAGGTTGGGGAAGGCTTATTGAGTGCATGGCTGACCAGTGGTTAAGGGCAGTGAGTGATCAGATTCATGATAAAGTCATTGCCCTCTAGCAATCAGAGCTGCATAGTTAGAGAGTATGTATACTCAGGTTTAGCAGTACCCACTTTACGTTTATATTTTGCATATAATAATTCAAAAGACAAGTAATGTTATAGTACGGGATCTCCATTTTGTAGAATTTGAAAATTAGTTGGGAGGGGGGGTTGTGGGTGGGTGGATGGGAGAGACACACCAGGGGTGAATAACATTGCTTTGGGAGATTGTGTGTGGCTCAGAGACTGCCGGTCAGATATCCTTGGTTTAAGGAACAAGCTACATCTCTAATCCTGATGTGAATTTAAGGAGAGGGAGCTCAATCTGCCTAGAGATGCAAAACTAGGAGGTATTTTAGAAGGCACTCAAAAAGTTATAAATGTACACATCCCCTAGTGAAACAAGCATTTGTTTTCCAAGGGGGGATTACTGGGATTTGTTTGGCAAAATGTGAATCTAGTGAGCGGCTTGCAGCAGTTCTGGTCATAATTGTATTTATTTACCCTACTCCGCTTAAAAGTGAGAAGCACAGAAAAAGCAATTGAATTAGTTATATTAGTATGTGCTGAGGAAAGGGCAATTTGTATTCATGTCAGTCTACTTTCCACATCAAAGAAGCAGTGGAATATTCTTCCATATTAAAAAAAAATTGACACAGCTTTGGCAGAATTATGGTGCCTGCTATATCACGGGAAAGTTGTTGATGCTGCCAGGTTAACTTCGCTAATGCTGTTTTAGGAAGCTGCTAATAGCACCTATGTTATCACTTGAGTTTTGTGAGTTGATCAACCCTGTAATAGCAAGTTTGCTAACAAGCGCTTACACAGCAAGATACAATGAAAGTTGAGAGGTAGCCTACTGTGTGTTGTTAAGGCAATTAAAATTTGACCTGTTGATATTTGCAGAAAAGCTAATGTAAGAGCATTGCTTAACTGTGTGTAGTTCAGTTTGCACTTCAGATTGCACTTTCGGGGCAACCTAAAAGACCTAAAAGAAGGGAATTCCTAATCCAAAAAATCAAGGTGGCTTTTTAACTGCAGGAATTCAAAATTATCAGCGGCATGGGTCAACTCATGGAATAAAGGTGTGAGTCACCTCACAGAGGATTATCTAGCAATACAGTAAGGGCCAGATGCTTCATAAGGTAATACAGGACCAAGACAGCATGGACCATCTTTGCTGGTCTCTGGTTTTGGGACTGAAAGACCCAGGAAAAGTGTGGGTGCATGGAGGGAAAGTTGCAAGCAAGCCCAATTTGTGACATTGCGCAACATAATGACTCATCATGAGTCGTGTCACATAAGGCATCAGCCTAGCTTCCAATCTTCTGGTTTTGTGGAGTTTGGACCAAGTTGAGAAATCCTTATCTTCGAGTCTTTGAAACTGGCATGTTTTTTGATGGTTGAAATAATTTATGTCTCGCTCCCCTTTTCTTGGTTGTAAACAAATTGGTAATTACTCAAGGAATTTCACAGGTGAGAGTACTTGATGGAGGAAGGAAAATGGGATGGTCCCTTTTCCCCTTGCCACCCACTAGTGCCTGTCTAACCACTTACATTGCTTTTTCATTTTAATGCATTTTCATCTTCCCTCTGCTCCAGCCTTTTCCCTTCCACGTTCAGACCCCATATTGTTGTTACCACTTCTACCTTTCCTAGGTTGACCATACGGAAAGAAGGACAGAGCTCCTGTATCTTTAACAGTTGTATAAAAAAGGGAATTTCAGCAGGTGTCATTTGTATGCCTGCAGCACCTGTTGAAATTCCCTCTTCATCATAATAGTTAAAGCTGCAGGTGTCCTGCCTTCTTTTATCTCTGGTCAAGATACAGGAGCCCTGTCTTCCTTTCCATATGGTCACCCTACCTTTCCCTTATTGCTCTCTTTCCTGTGCCCACACAGACACTACCAAACATGGCCAGAATGAGAGCATCAATACATTTTTTCAGAGTACAATCCACTTTGCCTTTACCTGCTGTACAGTTTTTCTGGGTGTGAAATTTCAGTGTGAATTTGGAGATTCCAGGCATGGCAAAACATCTGAGATATTTTGAGGGAAACAGGCAACTGAATACAGGCAACTGGTTAAAGAGGTTGGAAAGAATCTTTTCATCCCATAGCATACGTACATTCCCATGTCACTACTGCTCAAAAACATTTTTGCAGGTTTTAAAATGATACAGTGGGGAAGGTGGCAGGAAAACCTCAAATCTGTTTTCAAACTGCCTTCAACTTAGAGATGGGTGAATGAGCAATGTTTGAAATTGTCAGAATTCTCACAACATCAGCTGGCTGCTCATCTTGTGTCTGATTCCTGTTTACATTTGCCATCACTGCTCATTTTGAGCCAACAGGAAAATTTTTCAATTCCAGCAGTGATCGAATGTGAAATGTGTGCAACTTATCTCTGTTTGATTTGCACAAAGTTCCTAAATGTACACAAATTTCCATAATTTATGCAAACTTCCTAAATTTCATCCACTGACTAAAGTGGCGTTGATTCAATCTATGGGGGAAATTTGCAGAAATTGGAAAAATTGAGTAAATTTAGGAAATTTGCACAAATCAAGAGCGAGCACATGTACAGTAATTTGCTAACATTTTTGATAGACATAGTCATGTTCAAGGTTACGAATAGGTCATACTCACATGTTTGGCAAGCAAAATTTTATTTCTCATACATCCCAACTTCAACTGTCTCTGCGTCCCTGGTCTAGCAAGATTTCTGAGGGGCCTTCTATTTGTCTCTAAAATTCCAGGCCTTTAAGTAGCTCTTCCTTTTTCAGCTCAATATTTCTTAGCAATTCAGAACAAAATACCCATACGAAAGTTTGTGTCAGGAAAACATGACAGTAACTTATGCTAAGAGAAAGCAGTTGTGGGAGGGATTTATTTATGTATTTATTCATTTATATTAAAACATTTTATGGTGCCACCTTGCCATTTCTGCCATTTAATAATAATAATAATAATAATAATGTTTATTTATAACCCGCCTCTCCCTTCGGATCAAGGCGGGAAACACAACGTAAAACACAAAAATCACAAACAGTTAAAAAAATTAAAAAACAAGAGAAAATGCATCATTAAAACATCTTAAAATTCATCTGGATAGGCCTGCCAGAAGAGAGCAGTCTTCATGACTCTCTTAAATTCATGAAGACTGCTAATTTGTCTAATCTCCTCTGGCAGACCATTCCATAGACTGAGAGCGATGGAAGAGAAGGTCCTCTGGGTAACACCCGCCAGCCTAGTTCTGGCTGGCTTGAGCAAATTCTTCCCAGAGGACCTAAGTGTGCGGGGCGGATTGTATGGGAGAAGGCGATCCCGCAGGTACCCTGGACCCAAACTATGTAGGGCTTTAAAGGTAACAACCAACACTTTATACTTCACCCGGAAACTGACTGGCAGCCAATGAAGTGATTTTAAAACTGGTGTAATGTGGTCACCCCTAGATGTACCGGTGACCAACCTGGCTGCCATATTTTGAACAAGTTGAAGTTTCCGGACTAGGCACAAAGGTAGCCCTATGTACAGCGCATTGCAGAAGTCAAGCCTCGAAGTTACCAGTGAGTGCACTACCATCTTTAGGTCTTCCAACTCTAGGAAGGGGTGCAGCTGGCGTATCAGCCAAAGCTGATAGTAGGCACTCCTGGCCGTCGCATCAATCTGAGCTGTCATCTGGAGCGACGGATCCAGGAGTACCCCCAAGCTGCGAACAAAATCTTTCAGGGGGGGTGTAACCCAATTCAGAACTGGTTGACACACCTCCAAATCCAGGTTGGGGCCTTTGACAGCAAGCACCTCCGTCTTGTCTGGATTCAGCTTCAGTTTGTTTTTCCTCATCCAGCCCATTACCGCCTCCAAGCATTCATTCAGAGGAGACACACTATCCTTAGCTGATGATGTTGTCGAAGGCATAGAGAAATATATTTGGGTGTCATCAGCATACTGATAGCACCCCGCCCCATGCCTCCGGATGATCTCTCCCAGTGGTTTCATGTACATGTTAAACAGCATTGGGGAAAGGATGGCACCTTGTGGTACACCACATAGCAACTCCTTTTTTGAAGAGCAGCTATCCCCAAGCATCACCATCTGGAACCTGCCTGCGAGAGAAGTGATGGGGGTTGAGCTTAACCCTTCAACTGCATACCACTTCTTTGCAGGAATTTCCTTCTTTAGCCTTCTCCCCCAACCATGAAATTTCTGCCTGTTCATGAGGTACAGATGTCTCTTGAACTAGCCTGGGGAATGGCAAAGTGGCAGTCAAGAGGAAAGAATTAATATCTTTAATAACACTTCACTTCTCCTTTTCATCTCCTCTCCAAGTTGCTTTTCCTTAGAAGCAGCAGCTGTTGAGGTTGTGTTACACACCCTTGCATGCAGTGTATAGTTAGCCGCTCATCTTCAGCTTCTTTAGGGTATAGCAAATTGTTTTGCGTTGATGCAGAAAAGCGGGTGCTAAACAACCAGCTTTGATGCCTGCCTTTTTAAGGGTTTCCCATAATTATGAATCACAATTAGGAATTAGTATTCAGGTCTTTGAAAAAAACAAACGCTGCTACAACAATATCATAAATGGATTGCTCTCACAATTATTCACAAAACAGAGCAAAGAGAACCACAATAACAACAACACAATACTAATCCCTGAGTGCTGTAGGAAAGAAACTTGGTTACTTGGTTTTTAATTAGCACTTAGCAACCATTAAATAAATATGGTCCCAAAGCCTCATCCTTCATATAGGAAGCAGTGTATTGTTTGCTTAAAAAGAAATATATTAACAAAGGCCTTTGAACCATGCAGTAGCCATACCTGCATTTGCAAATAATACCAGAACCAGCAGCCCCAGAAATGTGGGTAATGTGTTGTTTTCTTACATTGATGTAGGGTGACCCTATGGAAAGGAGGACAGGGCTCCTGTATCTTTAACAGTTGTATAGAAAAGGGAATTTCAGCAGGTGTCATTTGTATGCATGCAGCACCTGGTGAAATTCCCTCTTCATCTCAACAGTAAAAGCTGCAGGAGCTATACTAGAGTGACCAGATATAAAAGAAGACAGAGCTCCTGCAGCTTTAACTGTTATGATGAAGATGGAATTTCACCAGGTGCTGCATGCATACAAATGACGCCTACTGAAATTCCCTTTTCTATAAAAGATACAGGAGCCCTGTCCTCCTTTCCATAGGGTCAGCCTAATTGATGCCATTTTGCAAATATAAAATTACAACCCAGTAAGAAGCAGTAAGAAAGTAATTTGTTATGGTCACAAGACTAGCAAAATAGCATAACCTAGCAGGGAACTTGAAACATTCAGAGTTAGTTTACATAATTGGATGATAGTGTCAAATAGGGGTCAAGAGGACTCTGAACCAAATTGGGCCATTAAAGGGCACTGTCTTCCTTCACTTTCCTCAGTTGCCAAAGCAGAGGTTAAAAAAAAGTGTGGGGGAGAAAAAGTGTGGGGAAATGGATTGTAGCCAGAGAAATTGTGGTAAAGAACTGCAAAAACGTAAACACACATAGCTGAAGATTTATTAATATCTCATAAGACAAACAGAGGGGGTTGAGCCCCCCTAGACAACCAGCTTATCCCCCACTCTGTTGCTGGACAGCCTATGATTACTTGAAGGAAAGGCCCTTTTCACATATAAATGACAACTGCATTGTGAACTGGACATTAAAAAAAGGCTGCGTGTTTAATGGAAGTTAACTCCATTAAAACCAATAGGATTGACAAGAAAAAACAGTTGTGTTTATGATGGGAGGGTTAATATGAAATATAGTTATTTTAGGTCTTTCTGAAATTGTATATGTGGCACAAAGCTTGTCTCCCCAGAAATTCACATTGCCTCAACCATCAGACAGTGTCCCTTGATAACACCCCCCAAGCAATGGTTTTCTGGGTTTAACTAGTGGAAAGTTTTCTTCTGACTTGCCTGAATGTAGAACATCCAAAGAAATCTGAGCCATATATCCACTGAAGTGAATGGGGGAATCTCCGGGTAGTGATTGCTGGGTCAGGGTTATATTTCATTATTAATGTACTTCACTAGGTCTTGGGGAGTTTGTTGTGTGCCTTTTTTCTAGCGTCTTATTTAAGGGATACCTGATTTTCAAAATATCTTGATTCTTAATGAAATTGACACTGTCACCTTTTAATTTAATGTGGCTTCTGCTGATAGATCAGAGTCGATTTTATTAGACAGTATGGCTATATAACCTTTTAAAAAAGGGAAGTAGTCTGTAAACAAAAGCTTGAAATGTTATATATCAATCAATCAATAGCCTTATAATACCGTATGATGCATGTTCCAGAGATCAATTTCATTGCAAACATCACCTCTTTGTAGATAGCTAACAGACAATGAAAATAAAACTAACAGGGGGATATTATGCAGAAAACATCCACAAAGTAGTCATGGGGGCATCTGAATAACAGCATTAGTGTTTTTTTGGTGGGGGGGGGAATGAAATCTATTCATTGAGTGGATTACCATTCTGAAAGGAGGCAGTAGGGGGTTTCAGAAATGTTCCTTCAACCGAAAGAACATTTTCCTACTACTTTCAGCCCTATTGAAGCTTAAAGCAGCAGCAAAGTTTCTATTTTATCTAATTAAAGAAGAATTACTTAAATCATCTGCCAACACTTGTCATAATGGTAAGCCTGCAGCACCATGAAAAGGGTTAGATTTCACCTTCCACCACAAAATGCACCCCACTTTTGAGGGAACTTAAATGGCTTTGCAAAAGTGAAGGTGATTCTGCCCCATGAAAGATTAGGGTGACCAGATAAAATCCAGGTCAGGGCTCATGTAACTTTAACAGTTGTAGAGAAAAGGGAATTTCAGCCAGTGTCATTTGTATGCAATTATTAGTTCCTGGTGATATTCCCTCTTCATCACAACTGTTAAAGTTGCAGGGGCCCTGCCTTCTTTTGTATATGGTCACTCTAGTATAGTGCCTGGACCTTTAACAGTTGTGATGAAGAGGGGATTTCACCAGGAACTAATTGCATACAAATGACCCTGGCTGAAATTCCCTTTTCTTTACAACTGTTAAAGTTACATGAGCCCTGACCTGGATTTTATCCGGTCAGCCTATGAAAGATGCAACTTCATGTCATTCCCAGTGGAAGCCAATATCATCAAACAGGAACAAGGAAATAAATGACATAATAGTATTTCATTAAATTCATTACATTTCTATACTTCCCAATAGCCAAAGCTCTCCAGGTGGTTTACAAAGATGAAAAATTTAAAAATACATTTTACATAGTATGGCATCAAATATTCCCTTAATGCATATTTATCAGTAGAAAAGGGGGGAACAGGATTCGGGGTTGCCAGTTTTGATGGCAACCCCATTCATTTCCCAGTCCTACCCACAACCAGTTACAAAATGAAAGAGATTTTTTTCAGGCCCTGTTCTCTTCTCAGCTCATCAGTTCTTCCAGGGATGTACTAGTCTCTTGGCGAAATGATATTGCTTCAACCGCTAAAACATTACACTGGGTTCCATTAAGTAGCGAAAATCAATTCAACAGACCCAAGCCTGAGTGAGAATAAAAATGATGAAGGATCTGTAGGCTAATATTTCTCTGGGTGGGTGGGCAATGTAATGCAGCTGAAAAAAGATCAGAACAAATTTGTTTTCACAAGAAGATGCATATGTGTCCTGATGTTTGTGTTTGTGGAGAGCACATGCAACCAGAAGGACCAGCTTATCAATCTATAAGCTGCCCTCTCTGAGACCCTTTCACAAACAACAGTTTTGTGTCAGGCAAGATCTGATGTTGCATCTTGAAAGCAGATAGCTCTTGGAATCCACAAGAAGGCAAAAAAAATTTTTTTTTGTAAACCCTCTTACAGATGGTAACTTAAAAATAGAGAAGAGCACTGTGAAGAAATATCATGTATGTAACTTTTCTTGTTCTGTAATGTTTACTTTGTGTGGCCTCTGTTAGGCTGTGATGTGTCTGTGTAGCCCTGAGGCCTTGTTTTGCACTGTCTAAGGCCTGTGTAGTAGTTGCTTAGTGATGTATTAATGGGGAGGAGAGAGAGAATCACTTTGGATATTAATAGTTGTAGGCTGACCAGATAAAATCCAGGTCAGGGCTCCTGTAACTTTAACAGTTGTAGAGAAAAGGGAATTTCAGCCAGTGTCATTCGTATGCAATTAGTTCCTGGTGAAATTCCCTCTTCATCAAAACAGTTAAAGTTTCAGGCACTATACTAGAGTGACCATATACAAAAGAGGGCAGGGCCCCTGCAACTTTAACAGTTGTGATGAAGAGGGAATATCACAGGAACTAATTGCATGCAAATGACACTGGCTGAAATTCCCCTTTCTCTACAACTGTTAAAGTTACATGAGCCCCGTCCTCATTTTCATATGGTCAGCCTAGTAGAAGCAAGAGTTCTCCTGAGTCCTTAATACAAAGAAACTAAAACTTAAGTCACTAAACAGTCTCTTGAAAACCCAAATATTCTCTAATGTGTAAAATAGCACTTTAATAAATCAACCTGTTTAATGGTTCTCTCTAGCGTTGGTGTGCATTTCAAGCCTAAGCCTCTTATATCAGGCTAGTAGCTTTAAAGTCATAGAATTACAGAAGGGAGGAGTTGGAAGGGAGGAGGATTATGTACGGTGCCTTGGGTTCCTTGGAGGAAAAAAAGGTGGAATATAAATATAATAAAATAAATAAACAAACAAACAAATAAATAAAGTCTCCACCTGGGCTTTAATTGAAATGTAGAAGCCAAGGAGTCTACAAGCTGCAGGAGAGATGATTGTATAATGAAAGACAGGACATTCACACACCTGTTTGACCATCTCCTAAGTAAGTTAAAGACAAGAAACCCAAACTCAATCCATGAAAATTTCTCCCCCTGCCCCCACCCCCCCAAAAAAATCCCTTTTGAATTTCTTTTTGAAAGCAATTTCTTTTCTATCAAATTGAACGACAATGTTTGGAAAATATGTGAGGTAATTTTTTGGGGCAGAACACTAGTATTATTTATTGATTTGATTTGTACCCTGCCTTTCTACCAAGAAAGATGCCACTCAGGGTGGCAATACTCAAGGTGCAGTATGGATTGTTATTTGAATTTCTCCTAATAAATGTGTTTTGCTTGCAATTTTGCTTGATATACATGTTTTGACAAGCATTTTTCCTAATATAATGCATTTTAATCTTATTTTTATGCGTATATGCATTTTATATGCACTTTCCTCTAATACATGCAGTTTTTAAGACTCTTTTAAAATTATTATTGGAGAACTTCATTGCAAAATTCAGAGATGCGTGCACTTAGAAGGATTAATGAGTTTCATTTTGTGTATTCGTTCCAGAGCATGGAATTAGGTCTATTCTCTTTAAAATGTGAACGAAACTAATTTCTCCCACCATCCCTACCTTTAAGTAAGTTCCATTGAATAGGAATGGGACTTCATGCCATGTAAACATGCATAGGCTTGCACTGCGAGATATCATATTGGATGCATCCATGGCACCACCATTCTAGCAGCCAATAGTTGGGATCAATGTTGGGGGGGCTTTCTTCATCCCAAATGCTAAGAATTCTCACTCTCTTTATTAGAAGTTTGAGCCCTCATTGGCTTGGAAAATGTCATATGATCTGGGCTATCCTGCAGTCACAAGGAGATACCACACCATATGAGTAGGGTTGCCATGAGCACCTGACTGGGTCTAGGAATCTGGTGGACCCCCACCACCACTAGGTCCAGGCCCCCAGACCTCGTTGGGCCCTCCCAATATGAGTGCAGAATCCCACACAACTGCCTGAGTGTGGAGGGGGAGGTGCACAATTAACAGAGGCTCCCAGAAATTGTCTAATTCCTCTGTTGCATCAATGGTGGTCATCATTGACACATGAAGGGGAAGTGCGTGATTGCAGTGCATGGTCAGGCAACTGATGAGTGCTCACTGGACCAAGCCAATCCTCAGAAGAGGTTTGTACGGCCCAGCAAACAGTGATGGTCAGTGGTAGGGTGAGCACAGGCAAGTTTGCTCATCCCTATGTATGAGAAATTTGCTTCACTTATTATTATATATTTACTCATTTCACACCTTCTGGACTGAACATGGACCCAGACTCACGGAGCAAAAACAAGAACAACCCTCCATTCAACAACATGTGTACAGTTGAAACTGTGCATGAAAGAACATGTACTTTAGAAAAATGGTCACATTTGGAAAATATGCTTGAAATTTCGCACAGAGTTTCATGACAAAAGAAAAAAAAACGGAACTCACAAACTGATATGGACTTCAGTTAGAATGAGCTCTGAGATGGAATTTTGAGGAGTTCAGAAAGCTTGAGATTTGCTGATTCAGTTTTCTTTATTCCAGATGTGTAGAGTGTAGAGAAGAATATGTCTCGGGGCTTTATTCCCCCCCCCCAATTTTTTTTTCGTCCAGATAGCAAAAGTCACTGTAATCTCTATAGTCTCGTCACTCCACCTATAGTGGGGTAGGGGGAGGCTGTGGCTTATTTTATAACAGTGAATTCCATATACTAATTAAAGATGGTGCAATGAAGTATTCTAAATGGACTGTCCTTAACCTATTGTAAAGCAATTTCATTGGGTGATCCTACATTCTAGTACTGAGAGATAGAATGGGGGGGGAGAGAGAGAGAGAGAGAGAGAGAGAAAGAGAGAGAATTTCTCTAACCAGTCTCCACACCATTCATGATTTTATAAATGTCTATCATGCCCTTCTTAGTCATCTTTTTTCCAAACTAAAGGGATTTCCCATGATTGTAAAAGGTATTTGTTTGTGACACCAATAAGTAATCTTTTTAGCAGCACCAAGTGACAGGTGTTATAGTCAACAACTCTGATTTTTCCGCATTCCCTGCTGGTTCAGCCTGTGTTACCGCATCTTTTCTTTGCATGTACGAAAATCATTTTTGTGCCCACCTCCCCTCCCTTCTTCCCCTGGCTGCAGTGTTTAAACATGCAGGGAAGGAATGCATGAGGCTTGTCCGAGAAAACTATGAAACATAGTCAGGTAAATAGTAGTGAGGAATGGGTATAAATGCCACTGTTTTATATGGCAAGTGTCAGTGATTTCAGATCAGAAGCGAGAAGAGGTTGTTAGCACCCTGGGAATAAAAACCTTGTTTCAGATACAACTCCAAGCAAATCTCCTGTGTCAGCTAAAAATGTTACCCTGCCTGTAGTTACCCAATTGATCTGTGCCACCGTTCACTGAGATGTAGCTTGTCCTTAATGTGACCATTAATAATCGACATTGGAAGAGAAAGAAAACAGCCAACGCTACCTTTTACACCAGGAGTACGGTGTAGATCGCTTTCCTGCCAGTTTTCCATCCAGTGGGGTGGGAACAAAAGTTATGAGGTTCATTTTGGGGTGGGATTATGGTCAGTTTTGCTTTCAGGTATTTTTAAATCTCAAGTTCTTTCTCTCCCAAATACGAAGAACTTTGCAAAGTTTGGTCAATTCTTATTTTTAAAAAATTAACTGAAAAAAACTATTAACCATCTACAGCAGCCAAATTCAACAGGTACAGCTGTTGCAGGCATGGAGTGAGTCATGCTATACCTGCCTGTCACATAGCTGTTAAAGATGGAGAGCCTGTTAGGAAAAAGTGCTGATTGTGACCCTAAATCAGTATTCACGCGGCTGAATACAATGGGATTCAAACCCAGACTTTTAAGGGCAATGCACTCAAAGCCATGGGCCTAGATGGACAAATCTGTCATTTTCAGTTTCTTGTACATTTAGGTTTTTTAAATAAATAAATAAATAAAATAAAAATAAACATGTCAAGGTGTTGTTGTTGTTTTGTCTTGAACATGGAGAACTTTGCAAATGTTAGTAAATTCCTATCCAGACCAAACTGAAACGATGAATCCTAATCCATGAATGTATTTATGTGTGAATGATAAAACTTTTATACCATTTAATATGTTAAAATCTCTAAGTGGATCACAATAAAATACAAAATAACAATATGAAAAGATAACAGTAATATTGATTAATTAAGAACATTAAAACACACATAAAAATTACAGCACCATATAGCAGAGTTGTTCACTGGCCAAGGAAAGCCTGTGTGGAACCATGTGTTTTCAAGAGGTGTTTAAAACTAGCTACTGTTTATGTCTCTCTCTCTCTTACTTCCCTGCCTCCGTCTTCCAAGGTTCTTTCTGCATCGATAAAAATCTTTCTCCCCACCCCATGTAAACAGTAGCACAGCAGTCCTTTCAAATAGCCATTTGACATGTCACCAGCAAGGAGGTAGGAAAGTTACGGCAGTTGTGCATCACAATGGTTTGGATTCAATTAGCCATAATCAGGAACTGTCAGGCATAAAGGGAGTAAATGGCAGTCCTGGAAATAGGATTGCTATTCAGTGAAAGGATGTTATCATAGTCTCTCTGCTCGTTATCAGACACCTCCTCTCCTTTCCGACTCAAGATATAATCCAAATGTCTTTGAGCTCAGTGTTTGTGAAGTCCGAGCCAGAGAGAATGGTACTACTGTGAAGCTCGGAAAAATAGGTCACGCAATGACCATGCTCACACGGAACCCCAAGCCAGAATTGCTGGGAATCCTTGCTTACTGGTGACAAACAAGTGTGACAGTGCAGATTGCCCAGCTGCTCTGGCCCAGTTCCTCCTGCATCTGGAGCACCCACAGTAACCATGAATTCACCAGCCATCGAAAGCTTAGTGTTATGCCTGAATCAGTGGAAGCTGGTGGCTCTGACTGTGGTGGGGCTGTAAATCCATCGGAGGCTGTACTGTTACCCGCCATTATGGCCAAGCAGATTGCTAAAGCGCTAATGTCTGTGTTTACTCGCCTAGGAATGCCGTGCCTTTTGGTGCACGATTTGGGAGGCGGTTTCATGTCACAACTGTTGAAAGAACTGTGGAAACTGGCCTGCGTTCAGCAGTGCACCTCGGCCGCTTATCACCACGAGGGAAATGGATTGGTGGAACGATTTAATCAGACCTTGGGGAAAATGTTAAAAGCTTATGCAGTTTCGCACAAAAATGATTGGGATGTAGTGCTACCTTATTTGATGTTTGCCTATAGAGATGCACCACAAGATAGCATGGGGTTCTCGCCTAATGAATTGTTGTTTGGAAGGGAATTGCGGGGACCGTTGGTGCTATTGAGAGAAAAGTGGGAGGGACCAACAAGCCTACCTCAGTGGTGAACTACATGCAACAGCTACAGAATGTCCTCCGGGAGGTGGGGGAGGCCACGCAGACGCATTTGGCTCAGGCTCAACAAATTCAAATAAAATGGTATGATCTAAAAGCCAGGCAGAGGGTGTTCCAAGAGGGAGACAAGGTATTGGTATTGAAACCAGTGAAGCCAGAAAAGCTAGCAGTGCGTTGGGAGGGTCCATTGGTGGTAGAAAAAAGGCTGAATGAAGTAAACTACTTGCTGAAACCGCCTCAGGGCAGGGGACGTTCCAAAGTATTTCATGTAAACATGATGAAGCCTTTCAGAGAGCGGGTGGCGGATGTACAGAGGGTGGAAGCAGAAAAAGTTACTTCTGACATGCTGAGAGAATATCGTCATAAAGGCGGTTTGGAGCAAGTGGTTTTTTCAGAGGCCTTGACTGCCCTCCAGCGGTCACAGCTGGAACAACAGCTCGGAGAATTTAAAGAGCTATTTTCCGGGCTGCCTGGAAGGACTAACCTAGTCTCCCATTCAATCCATACCGGGAATCACCCTCCTATTCGCTCCCCCAACTATAGTATCACGGGGAGGCATGCCGAGGTGATCCAACGAGAGGTAGAAGAAATGCTGGCCATGGGGGTAATAAAAGAAAGTCGTAGCCCCTGGTCCTCCCCTATTGTGTTAATAGCTAAGAAGGATGGGAAGGTGAGATTTTGCCTGGACTACCGCCCCCTCAACAAGATCGCCATAGGCGATTCCTATCCAATGCCCCAGACCGAAGAGCTCATTGAGACGTTGGGGTGGGCCAAATATATTTCGACGTTAGACCTAACCAATGGTTATTGGCAAGTGCCCCTAGACAAGGAAGCCGCCCTTAAGACGGCTTTTGCCACACCCCAGGGATTGTATCAATTTAATGTGATGCCTTTTGGATTAATGTCAGCACCGAATACCTTCCAGCAGTTAATGGACAGGGTACTGAGAGGCTTGGAGGCATTTTCATGTGTTTATCTAGATGACATTGCGGTCTACAGCCAGACTTGGGAGCAGCATTTAAAACATTTGACCCAAGTGTTGGGACGGCTGAAACAGGCGGGGTTGACCGTGAACGCTTCGAAATGTCAATTTGGGTTGGGGGAGGTTACGTACCTAGGGCATCAGGTAGGTGGGGGGAGTGTGAAACCGCTCGAGGCCAAGGTAGAGGCGATTCAAAACTGGCTGGTGCCCCAGACAAAAAATCAAGTACAGTCGTTCCTGGGGCTGGCTGGGTACTATCGGCACTTTGTTCCAGAGTTTAGTGCCATAGTGGCTCCCCTCACCGATTTGTGTAAAAAACGCCAGCCCACCCGAGTTCAGTGGACGGCCCAGTGTCAACAAGCATTTGAAAGCCTTAAGCGATGTCTAAGGCGGCGCCCTGTTTTACAAGCTCCGGATTTCGACAAGCCGTTTACGCTGCAGACGGATGCATCTGAGGGGGGCTGGGGGCGGTGCTGCTACAAGAAAAGGCAGAGGGGCAGCTACACCCCATTGCATTTATTAGTAAAAAACTGCTACCTAGAGAGAAGGCCTTGGCTACTATTGAAAAAGAGTGCCTGGCTATAGTGTGGGCCATAAAAAAATTGAGGCCATATCTGTGGGGGCGCCCCTTTACATTGCAGACGGATCACTCCCCTCTGTGCTGGCTAGCCAGAGTGAAAAATACTAACCAAAAGCTGCTACGTTGGAGTCTGGCCTTACAAGACTACGACTTTACTGTCTTGCACATTAAGGGGAAGGAGAATGTGGTGGCAGATGGGTTGTCTCGCAGTCATCCTGAGGAAGGCTCGTTAGAGGGCGACCCCAGAAGAAAGGCCCTAGTTAGTAGAGATTTGTGCCCCAAGGTGCACAAGACAAGAGATGGAACTGAGGAAAGAAAGAGAAAAAAAAGAGAGAGACAGAGAGAAGTTCAGAAACTTCCCTCGAGTTCCATCTTAAGGGGGGAGGTGTAAAGGAGGTCAGATAGACTGCGCTGAGTTAATAGGGGTTTTGTAGTGAATAGAGCAGGGAGCAAGCATGAGAATATTAGAGGTTTCTTTTAGTTAGAAGTAGAGTAATTAGCAAGACAAAGGGCCCTGGCTCGACCACCTGTGGGGAGATAGATGGCTCAAGGACGGATCTGGCCAGGAAGGACTGGTTTATCTCATGCATAAACTTCAAGGCTGGCGTGGGAGGTGTGAAACGCGGAGAGCTCTGGCGCTGAGAAAGGAGGGGGGAAATTCCGAGCAGGGGAATAAAGCCCGGAGCGGGAGAGAGCCCGGGGTCTTGGATTGTCGTGAGAAGTCCAAAGAGTCAGCCCGGCTGGGGTAACTGTTTTAAACTGTCTCTTGTATTGCATGCTGGGGCCTTGCTGTAGTTTGAAGAGTTTTGGACTGCTTTACCTGCTCTTAATCTAATAAAGTCATATATCTCAAGTAAGTTGAGTCTTGGTTTGTTTCTCTGAGTCCTGCACACTCCTGGTAGGAGATTGCCTTTTCTTCCTTTACACCTGTTACCTGGCTTGTCACTACCTTAAGAAGCCAGGATCTGGAAGCTAGCTACAAACCCTGGTGTCAAGCTGTAGATTGTTAGATGAGAGTCAATCCAGGAGGCTGGAGTCAGATGCAAAACTAAGTTTTCTATCGCTCAGTAGAGTAGCCACCTCCACTTGCAGGAGGAGCCGAGTGAGAGTGATTGGGCAGCATGCATTAGCACGCTTGCTCCTTAACAATATGCCAGAATCCTCAGCAATTTTGGCTGACCATTTTCTGCAAAAGCACGCCTACCCTATTTCATGTGATCCTTTGTGCCTTGCTTAACTTGTACTGTTTGCATTGTGTCATGCATCCTGTCTTCTGGGGCGCTTTGCAATCTGATGTTGCTCTTTGAAAAGATATTAAAGATGGCATCTTGCTATTTCCTGTTGCAAACAGCATGGTGTGTGCCTTCCCCATTTCACCTGCCACAGATTAAAACTACATGTGGTTTAAGCACACAGGCACACATGTGAGTTTTTATTTAAAACAACAGCCCAGATGCCATAGGAGAATTGTAGGGGTCCTTATAGGTATGGTCTATACTTCAGGTGGCAGGGGAATAATAGGGCCATGCCTGAGATGTTGAATAAAGCACATTTTTTTCTGTCTAAACATGCATAGGATTACATACTTATTGAACCTGGGAAAGGAAGGAAGCAGTTGGCCATAGTTTTCATACTGGCAGGTTTAAACCTTGAGCATATTCTCTTCTACCAGTTGCATTGTTTTGTATGCTCTATTTTAAACACTCCACGGGTGTACCAGCAAATCTCTTTTAAAGGTGAGGAAGCAATGTCACCTTAGATTTGTAATTAATCTGGCCCATGCTGTCTTCCTCGTTGTTGTTGTTTTTTTAAAAAAACCATTTACCTCCAGGACGTTGCTTTGTGTGGAGGTTTGCAGTATATGAATTCAAAAACGAAAACAATGACTGTAGAATGAGAAGGTGGTGATATTCGATCCCTCAGAGCTGATATGTGGAATCGCTGACATGTGGAATCGCTGACAAACAAAAGATTATATCTCCTTCATTGTGCATTAGGTGTTGTGCCAATCATCTTCACATGCCAGGCTTGCAACTACCACAGGTGAATGCCAAGAATACCAGTGATAAGTTTGGTGCCTCTGTTGCCTTCCTCTCTGAGTGTGCTTTGAACTAGGGATGTGTATTGTATCGTTAAAATATACGATAACAATACGATAAGGTGTTATCGTGCATGTGTTTAACTATGACAATACAATAGAAAAACTTACGATTAGCATTGGAGACAATAATTTTTGGGTGATTTTATTGTTTTATCAGACTGCCATATAAATATACCTATAACTTCTGTATTTTAAAAGTTAGAGGCTTGAAACTTGATCACAGTTCTTATGGGGTATGCCTAAGTATGTGTATTAAATTTGAGATCGATCCCTCCAACCCTTGATTTTATATGATTTTTTAAATGATCATTTCCGTTCTGACAGGTCTGAATGAACGCACATGGTGAGCTGTCATTCTGATCTGTCAGAACTGAAACGATCTTTAAAAAAATCATATAAAAGCGAGGGTTGGAGGGATTGATCTCAAATTTCATACACTTACTTAGGCATACCCCATAAGCACTGAGACCAAGTTTCACGCCTCTAACTTTTAAAATACAGAAGTTATAGGCATTTTTCTTTAAAAATAGGGCTGCCAAAAATATAATTTTTTCACGCTAATTATCGTGAAGATGATACAGTTCATCTATGACATGAATGAAGATGATTTTTTTTTTTGGTCCTAAATGACGATAACGATAAACGACAATATTTTTGGGCGTGCACACCCCTACTTTGAACTGCCAACTTTGTGCTGCCACTCTTTGCCAATATTTTATGGCTGGACAAAATTCTCCTGCCCCCACCTTTGTTGGTCCTTTCATTTTAGTAAAGATGTAGAGTTGGGTAAAAGTGGGCTGTTACCAGTCACATAGAACAGAGGACAGAATTAATATAGTGAGTATATTAAGGATGCAATCCTATGACTATTTAGACAGAAAGCAGTCCTATACGGCTGGCTGGGGGTGGGGCATGTTAGGAGTTGTAGGACTTTTTTTTTTTGTCTTATAATCCATGCATAGGATTGTCCCTTAAGAGACATTATGATGCTTCGTGTGGTGGTGGTAGATCTTCCCCAAGCTTGATTGCATAGGTTGAGGGATTTTAAAGTTTTCCCGAGCTGTGCCCTGTGAGATACGTTGGGGATTGCAGAGGTCCCTGAAAACCTAAAATCACCTTTTAGAGAATTCTGCTCACTTTCTATTAGTCCAAGATGAATTTCCAATGGCACAGTCAAAACCATGGCAGAAACATAAAGAAATGGAGGTTGGACTACCATAATCTGCTTGATGTGGGGCTACCCTTGAATATCACCCAGAAACTTCAGTAGGTGCAAATTGCTACCACCAGATACCGAACTGTGCTTGCTGAATGGATTTCTACAATGCAGTACCCCCCTCCCAGCTCAGACAGTTGCCCCTTAAAGATACCATGGAATAGAAAGCCGCAGAGAGATCCAAGAATAGCAACAGGGTTACACTCTCCCTGTCTCTCTCCCATCGTTGGTCATCATACAGGGCGACCAAAGTCATTTCTGTGCCAAAACCCAGCCTGAACCCTGACTGAAATGGATCCAGATAATCAGTTTCATCCAATAGTGTCTGGAACTGATTGGCCATTGCCCACTCAAGGGCCCTGATCAGGAAAGGAACATTTCCCACCAGCCTAAGTTTTTTTAGATCTTCTGAGTCAGATAGGATTTCTGGAATGGTCTCACCACTGCCTCTTTCAGGAGGGCCGAGAACACTCCATTTTGCAAGGAGGTATTAATTACCTCTCTACCCTGCTGCCGGTTCCCTCCCTCCCGGTTTTATAAGCCATATTGAATGAGGATCCAATATGGAAGTAGTCACATGAACTTCTCCAAGTATTTTGTCTATGTCCAATTGAAACTAAACCAAGAGAACCCCACCGGGCTGTGCTCTGGACACCTCTCCAGATTCACCTGCAGTAACACTGGAGTCTAAGTCCTGGAGAATGCAAGAGATGTTATCTTAGAAGTGCCTAGCCAATGCATTACAGTGGGTCTCAGAGGGTGTGTAGTGTCCTTAGGGCCAGCATGCAATAGGCTCTGGGTGACCTTGAAAGGCTCCGTTGGGCAGCACATGATTCATTAGAGGCAGCAATATATTATTTCTTTGCCACTCTCACTGCCCCGAATATATATGTGACCATAGGCACAGACCAGTGTTTGATTGCATCCACTCTGGGTTTTTCTCCACCTGATTCAAGCCATCTCCTATTTTGTTTCATTGTTCTTAGTATGGGGTTTACCATGGAGCCATATACATATTGTACTGCAGAGAGGGTACTCAGGAGCAATCATATCAACTGCCTCAGCCATTTATTCATTCCACACATCAACCAGGAAGCACCAGCCATATCAGCTGGAATAATAATAATAATAATAATAATAATAATAATATATTTATTTATTTATTTCTTACCCGCCTCTCCCTCTGGATCGAGGTTTGGAACAACAACAAATATAAATACAAAGACCATAAAATATATAAAACCTTAAAAACAAATAAAACTAATACATTATTTAAACATCTTAAAATTCAACTAGGTAGGCCTGCCGGAAGAGACTGCTGAATTATCGAATCTCTCCCGGCAGGCCATTCCACAGTCTGGGAGCGACAGAAGAGATGGTCCTCTGGGTAACAGTTGTCAGCCTAGCTTTGGCTGACTGTAACAAATTCTTCCCAGAGGACCTGAGTATGTGGGGTGGATTATACGGGAGAACGTGATCCCGCAGGTAACCTGGACCCAAAACAAGTAGGGTTTTAAAGGTAAAATATCCGCCTCTCCTTCTGGATCGAGGTGGGGAACAACATGAAATATAAAATACATAAAGCTGATTAAAAGCACATAAAACTAATACATTATTAAAATACCAATAAAACACAAATAAAACTCTTAAAATTCAACTGGGTAGGCCTGCCGGAAGAGATCAGTCTTTATGGCTTTCTTAAAGTCAAAGAGACTGTTAAGTTGATGAATCTCCTCTGGCAGGTCATTCCATAGTCTGGGAGTGGCAGAAGAGCAGGTCCTCTGGGTAACAGTTGTTGGCCTAGCTTTGGCTGACTGTAACAAATTCTTCCCAGAGGACCTGAGTATGTGGGGCAGATTGTATGGGAGAAGGCGATCCTACAGGGCTTTAAAGGTGATGACCAACACTTTGTACTTCACCCAGAAAGTAATTGGCAGCCAGTGAAATGATTTTAAAGCTGGTGTGATATGGTCACCCCTAGGTGTACCGGTGACCAACCTGGCTGCCATATTTTGAACTAGTTGAAGTTTCCAGACTAGGCACAGAAGTAGCCCTATGTACAGCACATTGCAGAAGTCGAGCCTTGAAGTTACCAGTGAGTGCACTGCTGTCTTTAGGTCTTCCAACTCTAGGAAGGGGCGCAGCTGGCGTATCAGCCGAAGCTGATTGTAGGCACTCCTGGCAGTCACATCTATCTGAGCTGTCATTTGGAGAGACAGATCCAGGAGCACCCCCAAGCTGTGAACACAGCCATTCAGGGGGAGTGTAACCCCATCCAGAACTGGTTGACATACCTCCAAACCCAGGTTGGGGTCTTTGACAGTAAGCAAAAAACCCCTAGTGCCCTCTGGAAACCTTCTAAATCCTTTAGTCTCTGGAGGTGGATCAACTCAATAAGGTCCACCACCCTTGCAGAGGAGAAAAGCTGAAAGATACTAAAACTTCCCTGTTCGCCCAACCAAGTCTTGGTTATGCATGCCAGATTGGCCACCTTAACCACTATTAAATAATGAACAAGGAAAGCCTTATTATGCACCACTCTGACATTTCAAAGCAGCACCCAGAGACCCAAGGACAGGTTGATAGGGCAACCATCACTATGGTAACCAGTATGGGTATTGGTTTAAGTTGTTTCTGGGAACAATTCAAGGACCCTGTTCAACAGACACACTGAGCCACATCAGGGAATAAAAAACTCATGGGGAGTGGCCCCGCATATGGGGGGGGGGCAATTGCATGCTGAAGGAATTGCACTCTTTCCAATAGCCCTGGAAAACACATTTGCTATCCCCCCCCACCAGTCATGGCCTTAAAGGCCCTCTTAATGCAAGGTTAAGAGGGCCTTTAAAGCCATGATTGTGGGGAAGGGACACAATTTCCCCAAGGCTAGGGAAATTGCATATTTTCCCCCTCCACACTAATAGTTTCTGACACCATTAGAGTGGAAGGGAAAAATACACAATTTCCTCAGCCTTGGGAAAGTCACATTTCTCCCACCACCACCTTTAGGCAGCTTAAAGGTCCTGTTAATAGGGCCTTTCAGGCCCCCACCCACAAGGGGGAGGGGAGAGGGGAAAGGATAAAGGGGGCATAGGTCAGGGTGAAACAATTCCACCCTGATCTGTGCCCCATCTAGCATTGCGGTAAAAATCCACAGGGCACTTCCACCTGAGCATATGAGGGCCAGACACAAGGGTAGGGTGACCAGATAAAATCCAGGTCAGGGCTCATGTAAGTTAAAGTTGCAGGCACTATACTAGAGTGACCATATACAAAAGAAGGCAGGGCCCCTGCACCTTTAACTGTTGTGATGAAGAGGGAATTTCCCCAGGAACTAATTGCATACAAATGACACTGGCTGAAATTCCCTTTTCTCTACAACTGTTAAAGTTACATGATCCCTGACCTGGATTTAATCTGGTCAGCCTACACAAGGGCATCTTGTGGGTTGTGCTCCAATGCTAGCCACACCAGTTAAGCATGTTAGGCTAAATGTTATGACTTAGTGTGTCATGTAAACCAAGACTTAGCGTGCCATGTCAACCATTCCTAACCATGGTGGCTACATAATCATGGTTTGTACTCGCTCATTAAGCATTTGCTACAAAAGGTTTAGTGGCCTAACTATGGCTTAGTGTGTTGTCTGAAGAGGCCCAAGGTGGTAGTACTGGGTTTTAAACCCCCAAACTTTCTGGGGTGATCTTGTCCCAAATGCCATCCTTAGAAGCAAGGTGGATGGGCACAAGAGACGGGGCCTTTTCAGTTGTGGCACTGCAACTGGCTAACCTGATTTCAACTTTGGTATGGAACTAAAAATCCTGTTTTGGGTTCAGATGCAGCGAAATATGTATTAGCAAATTTAAAAATTGGAAATTTGCTGCCCAGAAATGGTACCTGAACATCTGCTTCCTGAAATGGATCCCCTAACCCAATTTGTTCCTAAAATGGTCCCCCAATTTTGCTGCCCATCTGCCAGGTGAGAAGCTTTGGAACATTTCAGGAATTGTGGCAGCGGTGAAAGCCAGGTTAAACTTAGTAGCTGATAGCTGCCGGCAAGTGATGTTTTGTTTTGTTTTTACCCAGAAGCCTCCTTGCCACTTTGATGAGAGGACTTAGGAATGGGGGGGGGGAACAAGGTAACTGCCAGCACCACCAAGAACAGTGCCACCATGAAACAGGGGATGGCAACCCCCCCCCCAAAAAAAAGAGTGTGTGTGGTGGATGATTTCAGGAATGTGTTTAATCCAGCCATACCCGCCATTCGTAGGTTTGTATTGCTATCAGAGGCTGAACACAACAACCATCATATACAGAAGGGAAGGAGTAACGTTGCTTTGACATTCTCCCTCACAACACAAGGGGCAGATTTCCCAAGTTCCTCTTAGTTAACTACAAGTCCCCTAATGAGACTTGCTGAATACAATCCTGATCCATATGACTACTTTTCAAACTAACTGGTTCCACATGGATCTGAAGTACTTCACAGATGGCATCCGGGTGAGCATATTTAACTCAGGTGGCAGGCTTTTGTAATACTATTAAAAAACAGGAAATTGATCATTGTTTTCTATGTAATTCTATTTTGCCATCATTTTGGATTATCTGCCTCTCTAAATAGTGAAAGATACTCTGTTTCTACAAATCTTTTCAGAACCATATGAAACAACTCCGTGTTGATTCAAATGATGGGAGAAGTTCCCATTGTGTCCACTATTTACAATTGATGCTATGTTTGCTTTTAAAAAAATGTCTAAATGCAATAGCACATTTTTATTACAAATGATAATTGTACGATCTAATTATGATTTTGTTTCCTAACCATAAGGGAATAAATGTATTAATTGCGCTTTGTGTACTCAAGTGATTTTAATGATGATGTTTGGGACTGCAAACAAATTTGTAATTTCAAATCAGTTTATTTGTCCAGGAAATGTGTGTGCGCACACAAACACTTCAGTTCACAGCAATTAAAGAAGCTTGGCGAACATAGTACAAAAGCAATCCCATTAATAAAGTGATGACATGTGAATTAGTGGCAGTTTGAAATTTTAATTTATTTGGCTCAATTTATTGCAATGAATGTGCTTCCATGGCAGGTGATATACACTGAATGAAAGAACGTGTTAAGAAAATGACTGAAACTAATGTGTTATAGAAGCTGAATAAAACAGAGATAACAGATGAGCCCTCCCCAAAAGGAAGTATACCTACTTACAGAACAATGCGACCTAGCAAAAAGAAATGCTAAGACTATGTATGCCATCTTATTTGACTATAAGTCATGATACAGGAATGAAGAACTCTGTGTGAAAGTAGTCTTCCATGACTTCAGCTGATGTGTGCATTTGGACATACATTTCTATCTGCATCCTATGCGGACTCCACTTGACTGGATGAAGGCTACAAATGGGGATCCCCCAGTAGTAAGTACACATGGCTTGCTACCCTTTGCTGGAGCTACGGTGATGCCACACAGGTAGTGTTTTGCACTCCCTACCTCTCTGGGCAGTAGGAAGTGCTAGGGCAGCTTTAAAGGGTCAATTTCCTTGTTTGGAGAGTACTGAAGACTTGAGTATACGTTCCCACTATTTACCAATAGCATCCCTATTTTCTAACATCTGTCCATAGTACATCCTTATTTTTGAAGCCGGCTTCTTAAAATGATGTTAGTGTCAGTTGAAATTCAGCCCAGTCCCAGGGTTCTAGAAGTTAAATTCCAGTGATGTATGTGTACATTTTGCCTCTAAGTACAATCCGCCTCTTCACATTGTAGATGCTGAGGTATTTGTTGAACCATTGTTAACCAGGCCTAATCTATACGTTGCTGGTGTTTCCCTAAAATCCCCTAAATAGCTTAGGACCAGGTGTGATGCCACAGCCTCAAACACCAGGCCTAGACGCACCCCCCCCTCTCAGGTAAGCACCACCACTTAAACACCTGAGGGAAGGGTAAAAGACACACCACGTTTCCCTTACAGCAGAGGGGAAAGGTACCGAGGTTTTGAAAAGGTTCTTCCGTGACTATACTGGGCTGAAGGTTTAATGTAATGTGTTTCCTTATGAACTAATAGAGCAAGCCAAGCTGACACATGGTTTGTGGTAGCAAAAATAAAAGAAAATGTTTATTGTTGTATGCAGTTCTTAGTTCCTTCAGATTCAATTTAAAACCTGCCTATTCCTAATAATTCTAGTAATCTTAATAATAATAATAATAATCCTAAATCCTTAAAATCTTATATTTATTTACTCTTCACACACTCCTGACAAGAACACACAGCTAAACACATATATCTTCAACCTAACCACCCTCAACCCAACCTCCTAACATACCACTCTCTCACACCATATATACTCCTCCCCCTCCCTTTTCCAGCATCACCAGCCACACCCAATCAGTCTAACATCCCACACTCTCTAAACATACTGACCATGCCTAAGGGGACAGAAATGTGGGGTAATGCCACACCAGGATATATGAATATACAAGCTGGCCCATAGATTGCAATCACCTTTGAGGTCCTGTTGTATGCTCCAACACCCAAAGTTGGTGGGGTTGTGGAACAAGGCCTTTTCAGTGGCAGCACCCCAGTAATGAAATTCCCTCACAAGAGTGGTTAGATTAGTCTTATTCCTGATGACATTTATATGTGTGGCAAAAAACATTTTCATTGTGCCTAGCTCTTATTGATTTTAAATTTCAGACAGGTTTTAACTCTGCTCTTCTTGTTTTTTTAAAAAAAATATTCTGCTTTAATTCTGTTACTGTTTAATAAGTAAATAAGTAAATACATAAATAATATTTTCAAGATATTTTTTCCCTAGTATCCTTTTTTCAGTCCCCCAAAACAAGAAGGTATTTTGGCAGCTCCTTCCCCAAGGAAGCTTCTTTGTCAACCAGCTTCAAAACCTCAATCTGTTTAACTCTCTACCCAAATTAAACAACTACCCTCTCTCCCCCACTTGCCACATGAACAGGTATCCAGGCAAAATGCCAGCCTCAGACTCCACCCTGGCAGGTAGTTGTGACTTGCATTGCAGACACCTGGAGATATCCGGTAACGCCCAGTCTAAATGGCTTGGGCCGGATGCCGGCCATTGTGGATGAGGAGGGGGAGGAAGGAAGTCTACTCACGTGTAGTGCCATGTGTGCTACGTGAGGTAAGGCTGGGCTGAACTATAAAGGCAGCCCACACAGGCAAGTTGGCCTCTTTCGTTTCCAACTCCCACCCTCCCTCCCGGCTCTAGTATGGAGTTAGCCAGTTGCTTCCTTTGGAGGGGGAGCTGAGTAGGAATTTTCCATCCTCCGGGATTGGTTTTTGGCCTACTTCATATTGGAGGAAGGGTGAATGATTAGGTTGATTTGTGGCAGGGACAGTGAGCCCTCTGGCGCATTTTGGCGACTGGCATAGCCGGAGGACCTGCTCCTAGGGGGCTATGCGACCCATGTGTCAGGATATGGTATGTCTTTGGAAACCCTCCTGATTCATCTACTCGGTGTCTTATGGCATTGAGCAGGGGTGAGCCAGGGTGGCTTCCCCACACTTTTAAAGTGTCACATAAGCAAGGAGCCAGGTTTTCCCGACCCCTTGCTTTGGAGAATGGCTCGCCCATAATGGCAGGCAAGAGGCCTGAGTTAAGGACAACAATTCCCACATTTTCACATGCAGATCCAGGGAGGGATGCATATGCGCAGTTATTTAAATAAAGAGGCCCTAGTTCAATCCAAGTCCTTGTGTTGTGTCTTTATTCCGTGGTCCCTTCTCCATCCACAAAACACTGATGGTTATCTTCATGAGACTTCATGGTGATGATGGATGACCAAGCCATACTACCAAGAGAGGTACACCTGCACTAAACATGTATTACAATATTTTTTAATCCCCTGTCTAAATCTCACCCTGGCCATGAACGATCATGGGGTGGCCTCAGACAACTCAGACTCAACATTACATCAAAGGGCCATTGTTAATGATAACTGAGAAACAATTTGTAATGTAAATTCCACAAGTGTCTCTTCCATTTGTTCATGCAAATCCATGCTGTCTAAATGCTAATGCATGTAGGAATTTGCATGCATTAAAAGTTTCGTTATCAAAACTTGCACATCAAATTCCATTTCAGATGGTGACAAACACATGAAAGGCAAGTGAGAGGTATTTGTTTGTGTCATATCAGTTCTCCAGAGGATCCCTGGAGAAATGGTCTCCATATTTGGGACAAAGGGAATTTGAGATTTAAAAAATGAAAGCGGGAGACACCAAAACTGACAGATTTGTCGATCTGGGCCTGGAGCTTTGAGTCCTTGGCTCTTAAAAGTCTGGGTTTGCATCCCTATGTATTCAGTCATGTTAGTGATGAGTAGGGGTTGCCACTTTTTCCTGGCAGCTCCTCATCTAGTACAATTTGTTTCATAACCCAATATGTTCACAACAAGATATTAATGAGTCTAATTTGATTTTGTGAGAACAGTAATTTATAAAACAGAGCTATACTATTGTATTATTTTATTGCAATATTTCTCACTTGAAAATGCGTACCCAATGTTGATTTGACTGAGAAACATCATTCATTTGGTCTGATAGCACCCTTGATGTCAATAAGCCCAGACTACTATATAAATGAAATAGGCTGTTAAAGCCATTTAAAAGTAGGTAATGCAAATTTTCGAGACAAATATATTCAGGGAAATAAAAACAATCATCATGCCTTCGGATTAAGCAGTCTGGTAGAGATAAAATGCATCCAAAATAGCAAAACGAAGCATAACCACTGGAGGCCTAGCAGCAAAATGTGCAACATCTTCAGCACTGAGAGTAAAATAAGGAAAAAATGAGCCAGAGTGATGGACGCTGATTTGTATGAATCAGCACAATACAGATCATCAGTCTAAAATGTGTATGTTTAAACCACCATCCCAGACACTTGTGGTGTGGTGGCTTCAAGGGCAAACTATATACAGGGAAGTCATCACAAGGTTGCCTTAGAGACATCACTGCCTTTCATCCTTCCTGGAATATGAGTATACTAGTTAGGACTGTCCCAAATAATCTACAGGTTTGATTTTCAAGCCTGATTTCATCTTCTTCAGGCATAATCCTTAGACATAAAAATGCCTACAACTCCCAGCATGCCCAGCAGCCATACTAGGCTGAGAATGCTGGGAGTTGTAGGGCCTTTTTTCTGCATAGGATTGGTCCCTCAATTATATGATTCCTAATAAGACTGAGCAGCTGGTATAAAGGGCTTTGCTAAAGGACAGCCACAAGAGAAAATAATGCTACTGAACATTTGCACAATCTAAGTGTATTTCTTTTTCAAGGAAGAAAATCTGGATAAAATTACTATTTGTTTCTTAGAACATTCCAGAATGAATGTTTGGTGACATAATTTCCCTGGCAGATGTCAAATGGCACATTTGTTATTTTCCTGACTGTTGAATTTTTCTTCTTCCTGGGTTGGTCACATGGGTGATCCCAGATAAGAAAAGTGAACTCAGCTTTAACTATGTGATGACATCATTGAGGGGCATAAGAGGGCAATTCAGAGTGCTTCACTCTGCAATCACAGATCACACCTTGAACAGGATAGCACACTTTGTATAGCCAATCAGACTTAGCTGTGGGATGATGTCATTCAGGACTAGTGAAAGCAATGCAAATGAACAGATGAATATTTTCAGAATCAGTGCTGATTAGAGAGAGAGAGGGGGGTATAAGGTAGCACAACAGTAAAGCAACAAGAAGGCTTTGGATCCTCTGTGGATGGAGTCAAAGGTAAAATGCTTAAGAAAGATAGAAAGACTAACAACACAGTATATATATATATATATATATAGCGAAACATTTCAGCTTTCATCCTTGTCAGTAGCTGCACTATTAAATGGCTACCAGGAGCGGCAGTTTGGAATGCCTGAAAATTAAAATTCCTAAGGGGGGAAAACATGCACATACACAGAGAGGTATGACTGGTATCATGTTTATGAATAGTCCTCCAGATTAAAGCCATTGTTCCAATCTGCATTAATTGCTAGTTAAAGCTGCTGTTAAACAAGATATGTGCAACCTTGGATTATATCAAATCAGTGTGTTGCATTACCTGTAGCTACCTCCAAGAATCCACTTCTTTCAAGAGCACAGTTACCTAAAAATGTATGGCATCAGATAATTGTTAACATGCCCTTCTTCTAATGTGGCTTATTTAATTGAATGTAAAACAAAGAAAAAAGAAAAAGGGATGCCATATGCAATATGTCAGGAAAACTACAATGGACGTAAATACAAGATTCCATAACCACAAATCTGTGATCCTTACCAAAAAATTGAAGGAGCCTGTTGCAAGACATTTCAACTCTCTTGCACATAGTCTCTTGGATTTCCATTTGCTTCCAGTAGAACGTATGAATAACAATGACTTGTTTGACAACAGGAAAAAATCTGTAACTATAGATTCTGAACTGTTAGTTCAACTGGCCTTAATGTGGAGGACAATTTATAAGCGTTATACCAATCATACCTTTGTTTTTTCTCCTAAGGCACATTAATCTCCAGGCATTCCAAACTGCCACTCCTGGTATTCATTGAACAGCACAGCTACTGGTGAGGGTGGAAGCCAAAACATTTAGCTTTATATATCCTTTTTAAATACTCTGTTGTTAGTCTCCCTATCTTTCATAGCTATAATATAATATTATATGTATGTGTGTGTGTTTCATTTTTTGACACTTTTGAATGTTCATAAATAATGTGGATAGTTTTGGTTCAGACTTAATAACAGTATGAACCAACCATATGGGTATGTTGTAAGGATTATTCAGATAATATATAGGAAACACTTTGAATATTCAATACAAGTGAAGGACTACTACAACAAGAGCCAGTTGGGGAAACTACTTTAATTGATGTATTATGTCTTCTGTAAATTGTTTCTTTCAATCTGTACACCACTCCATGTGCCATTTGAAAGCAGAGAATGGGACGCATAATTGCCCAGAGGATTTATCTGAAAGAGACAGTGGTTACTTCCAGACAGACAGCTTCCTTGGGCTACTAATCCAAAGGCATTATTGCAGCGAGTCCACTTTTCCCTCATTAATGGGTTTTTTTCTTAATGGTAAAAAAAAAAAGTTGGAAGAGGCTGTGGGAAAACACAGAAGGGTTCCAAATGGAAGAGTGCCATCTGCCCCTCTCCCTTACAAAATTCTGCATTTGAAGCTGAGCAACTCGCACAATGAAAGTTTCATTGGGAAGCACCCAGTATGTTGAGAGCACACTGGTATATTTGCCAAAGACAACAGCCAGCACCTCCATAGTTTTAAATAGTGTGTTTTCTTATAGATGTCATTAGCCTATCAAAATATAAACCTTAGGCAACATTCTCCACCCCACCTGTTCTCATCTAACTGATATTCATTAAACAAAACACCTACGGTTTACAAAAACAATGTTAAGGCTCTACAGTTTCCAACCAAGCACCAAAAAGCAGGGAAATTGGGAGTTAAGGCTCCCAAGCCTTAACGCCACATCCTCCCTAAGGAGGCAGAAAGTGCAAGTGAAATTCTTATTCTCCCAAAGCAGATAAACCATGAGGACAGGATGGAGAATATGATATGCAAAGGTGGCTGTGGGGTTGTGGAAAACTGATGATGAACAACTCAGGGCCACCTACTTCTCTCCTTTTGTTTAGAGCAGCCCTTCCCCAACCTGGTGCCCTCCAAAGGTATTGGACTAAAACTTCCATCATTACAAGTCAGTATGTCCCATGGTCAGGAATGTTGGGAAGCAGATCTGATCCTCCACCCCACCAAGAGCACCCCTTTAAGTTCAATGGAGCTTACTCCCATGTAAGTGTGCTAAGCATCTTATGTCTACTCAGAAGTAAGTCCCATTGTCTTCAGTGGGGCTTACTCCCAAGTAAATGTGCTGAGAGTCTTATGTCTAGCCAGAGAAAGTCCTGGCTTTCTTGAGGGCTACCAGGAAACAATACAGCAGATGCCCCCTCCCATCCTTTGCACACATGCCAGGGAAGGAGAGAGGCACTTAGAGACATTCTATGTCTTTTGAAATCAGTAGGGCTTGCTTCTGAGTAAGCATGCATTCTTAGCCCGACACTACAACCTTAGCATTGCATTCTAAATCAACATAAGTGTCCCATTCTTAATGAGGAGAATCCTGCACCCAAGCATTGGATTACAGACTTTTACAAAAGAAAGAGTGTGGGTGGAAGCTTTATTTCTATGGGATGGAAACGATGCAGGGGATGCATTAGCTTTACCTTTGCTTTCAGCAGTTGTGGGGGAGGGGGAATCTTCCTTAACTACAGCCAACCCCAGGCAGTCAAAAAGCAAGTGGCTACCTCCTATATCTTGGCAAAACTACATGTCCTAGCCATGGCAAAATAGAAGAGCTCTGTTTGGCACACATGAATTTCAGGAAGATTGGTGAAACATTTTTGATTTTATGAACGTTAGGATAGGGTGACCAGATAAAATCCAGGTCAGGGCTCATGTAACTTTAACAGTTGTAGAGAAAAGGGAATTTCAGCCAGTGTCATTTGTATGCAATTAGTTCCTGGTGAAATTCCCTCTTCATCACAACTGTTAAAGTTGCAGGGGCCCTGCCTTCTTTTGTATATGGTCACTCTAGTATAGTGCATGCACCTTTAACTGTTGTGATGAAGAGGGAATTTCACCAGGAACTAATTGCATACAAATGACACTGGCTGAAATTCCCTTTTCTCTACCACTGTTAAAGTTACATGAGCCCTGACCTGGATATTATCTGGTCAGCCTATGTTAGGATGACTCCTGCCCCATTACCCTTTTAGAATGATAGAATGTTTTTTTTTCCAGTCGAGACTCAACTAAAGAGGCAGTCCTGTGCCTTCCTAAATAGGAATGCTTGATATTTCTGTGATTAACTTTGAGGAAATAAATTTTGACCAAGCTGTAAATGTATGTTACATTTCCTGCTACCTTTGGGGTGAATAGCAGAACTAACTGAAAAAGACATTCCCATCTTTATAAATTATCTGAAGAGATAAATATTAAGTCAAACAATCTGCTCATAATAAAGCCTGCAGTGACATGTTCAATGCCTTATTGTACTTCTTAGTAATGACGCTTCAGAGTGAAGTTGAAATTATGCAGTAGTAATTCCATTTATTTTATCTAGCGCCCGAGGACTGTGTTTATGTGGTACTGTCAATACATATGTATTGTTTGCAGAAGGCCTTGCAAGGTGGGGTGTGTTGGGTGGAGCCTGACAGATTCAGTGACCAATCGTGCAGCAAGGACTGTAGCAGGGTCCAATCTCAATGTTGGAGGAGGGCTGAGGATATCCCAGCATAAACCCCCCACCCTTGGGTTTTCCAGCTCTGTTAGGAGTTGAAGAAGCTGGGTGGATTTTGGAGGAGTTCTGAGTTATACTACTGAATTTTGGTGGCGATTGTTGGAGATTCTTTCTATTTTCTTGCATCTTTCTTTTCCCCTCTATGTCTCAAGTTTGTTGCTTCTGTGTGTTAAGTTTGCTTGTTGGTTTGATTGAAGGGTTAGGTTAGCGTGATTGGGGTAGCGAGAACGAGTGAGTGGCTGAATTTGGACAACACGATAGTCCATGGTGGGGTAATAATCAACTTTACAGTTGTTTATCTAGGGGGTACTCCCCACACAACATGGTAATAAATAATCAACCGTGGTGTGGATTAGGATCAGCGCTGAGTTGACTACGGCAGCGTTCGGACGACACGATAGTCAATACAACTGATGATTGTTTCCCCCCCACCAAGTTGCTTATTGTGTTGTCTGAATTTAGCCAGTGTGTTGTTGTTCCCTTTCCTGTTTAACTGTTATAAAAAAAAAAATACAAAAAAATATAGATATTGGCTCAGTTTGGATGACATATTAAGCAACGGAGGGGTAAATAACGTACTGAACGTGCGTTAGGCAGGAGGAGCTCCACAGACGACACGCTGCAGCCGGCGCTGCTCAGAACCGGCAAACGCCCCGGCTGCAAGGAATTTGTGGCAGCCATTTTGGTTGCAGCCTTTCCTCCGTGTGTCCCCCAGCCGTATCCAAGCATGCACCGTGGGTTCTTCTGGCTGCATAGAGTAGCTTGGGGTTTTTTTTGGCTGCTCTAGGCAGCAGAACTCTATTCCGAAACGGAATAGTCCACGGAGAGAGGGGGGGCTGAATTTGGACGACATTTTAAACAACGGGGCTTCCGTCTAAACAATGTGCAAGTCCGTTGTTTCGCTCTGTTGTTTAAAGTGCCTGATTAATGTACTGTCAGTTGTGTGTGCGTTGTGTGTTGCCCTCCAGACGACACAATAAGCAACACAACTGACGATTGTTCCCCCCTCCTCCGTTGCCTAATGTGCCGTCTGAACTGAGCCATTCTCTCTCTCTCCCCCTCCCTCCCTCACTCTCTCCCACTTTGTGTTTTCTTGATTTACTGTGCGTGTGCTGGTGTGTCCTGTAGCCTGCTATACAGGATAACACTACATGATCTGGTGGTCAAAGCAGCACACAAATTCAAAAAGTGTTGGCAAAGCAGAATTTATAATTAACGTTAATAATTTCAAGCTTTGCTGCAAAATGAAACGAGGCACATCCAAGGGGTCCGAGTTGCACCTTGGGCGAGGTGGCTCTGAGTCTGGGAGAGATGCTGTTGCTAGGGGCAGTTCTGGGGTGGCTGTCTCACCCCCAGTGAAAATCAAGCACACATCTTCCTTGGCGCTTCAGAAGCAGGCAGAGGCACCAGCAGCAGCTACTGAAAAGACTCCTTGAAGGGCCCTTTTTGAAGAGCCAGTTCCAGAGGCCAGTGGTAGCAGCACAACTGTCCTTCCAATAGGAGTACCACCATCACCTTCTCCAGTGGTTGAGGCGGGGAGCCCGCTGAGGGATCTTTTCCCAAAAATAGTGGAGGTCAACTGAGAGGAGGCTGTGTTTGAGGAGGAGGAGCAGGCAGCAGTGGCTTCCTCACCACTATCTCAAACCTCTTTGAGGCCTTCTACCCCTGCTCCTGTCACACCCCAGAGTCCAGGTGCTGGCAGGCAGACTGGCTCACCCCAGAAGAGACAGGGCAGCATGGTGTGGGAACACTTTGAGGTGGCTGCGGATCCCCCCCCTTTGCTGTATGTCGGCATTACAAGGCTGCCATCAGCAGGGGTAAAATTCTAGGGCACCTGACCACCTCCAATATGCTCCAGCACCTGAAGAGGAACCACCACGTGGTCCTGCTTGGGAGAGAGGGGCAGGCACCTCTCAGCTGACTGGTAGCAGTAAGGGCAAGCAGTAGGCTGCTTCCGCTGTCAGTTCTGCATCTCCCATCCCCAAGCATCTTAGGCAGGCCACCATGGAAGACATGGAGTGGGGGAAGTATGGGGCCATGCGTTGGAGGTTTCCAATGCCTGACCATCTCACCAACTGCATTGGTGAGATGGTGGTGTTGGATGACCAGCCAGTCAGCCTTGTGGACAATGCAGGGTTCAAGAGGCTGATGGCTCTTGTGGTTCCCTACTACAAACTGCCATCTCGCACCACCTTTAGCAGGCGTGTGGTGCCCTACCTGTTCCCTGGCATGCAGGGAGTTGGTGATGGGTCGACTGTGCCAGGCAGAGGCGCAGGAGGTGCACTTCACCTCCGACATTTGACTAGCTAATCCACACACACATACACACCCTGATTCTGTGTTAACTCACCCCTGTGCATTTATGAAGGGAGCTTTTATCCTTTACTCTGCTGATGCTCAGTTGTGCATTTTCAGTTTCTACAACTACAAATCTGCTGCATTCTCTGACCATTTGCTCTAATGGGGCAAATTGGGGTGAGGGTGCTCTCATAGGGATCCCAAGGTATTGTTTCAGAAAATTGCTATGCCTGAAATCTGCACGATCTCCTACTTGTCACCTTACTTTTTCTGCATTGACCTTTTTCTAATGCTGATGAGTTCCACCCATCCTGTCTGCTTCTCATGCTGCCTCGCTCAACATATCAGGACACACTCCTTGCTTGATTAATTTTGAACAGACTAGAACTTGGGAAAAGAAACAAAGGTGTATTCATTAAAAAAAACCCTACAGTTTACAAAAACAATGTTAAGGCTCCACAGTTTCCAACCAAGCACCAAAAAGCAGGGAAATTGGGAGTTAAGGCTCCCAAGCCTTAATGCCACATCCTCCCTAAGGAGGCAGAAAGTGCAAGTGAAATTCTCATTCTCCCAAAGCAGATAAATCATGAGGACAGGATGGAGAATATGATATGCAGAGGTGACTGTGGGGTTGTGGAAAAATGACAACGGACAACTTAATTATAATTAATAATTAATAATTCAGAAGGGGGAATAGTGTCATGTTATAGGGTGACCACATGGAAAGGAGGACAAGCCATCCAAAATGGTGGCCAGCACAACATCTTGTGATACTAAATTCTATAGTTAACCAGAACTGTACACAATATTCTAAGTGTGGTCACACCATAGATTTGTATAAAGGCAGTATGAGACTGGCAGTTTTATTCTCAATTACTTTTCTTAAAATGTCTAACATGGAGTTTGCAGTCTTTACAGCTGCCACACACTGGGCTGACGTTTTCACTGAGCTGTCAACCACATTCCCAAGTTTTTTTTTCTTGTTTAGTCACTGCAGGCTCAGATCCCATCAGTGTATATGTGATGTTGGGATGCTTTGCTCCAGTGTGCATCACTTTACAAATGTTTATGTAGAACTGTTGTTGTCATTTTGATGCCCATTTTTACACTATGGAGAGATTCTTTTGGAGCTCTTCGTAATCTCACTTCATTTTAAAAACCCTAAATATTTTGAGGTCAGCAGCAAATTTGGCCATCTCACTGCTCACTCCTATTTTCATGTTGTGAAGAAAGTGGATAGGGAGGCAATTTCTCCCTTTCTCATAATATTAGAATGAGAGTGGAAGTGAGCAGTGACATAGCCACGTTTGGTGAGGATACCAAATTATTTAGTCTTGCTAAAACAATGGAGGATTGTGAGGAGCTCCATAAAGATCTCTGCATACTGAGAGAATGGCCATGAAAAGGGCAAATGCTGTTCAATGTAAGCAAGTGTAAAGTGATGCACATTGGGGGATCACAATTTCACATATACACTAACAGGATCTGAGCTAATTAGCGGTGACTGACCAAGAAAGAGTTTGGAGCAGGGAGGTGGACAGGTTGATGAAAATGTTGATCCGGCCGCTGTGAAAAAGGCAACCTCCGTGTAAGGCGTAATTAGGAAAAGAATCCCTATTATTATTATTATTATTATTATTATTATTATTATTATTATTTATAACCCACCTCTCCCTATGGATCGAGGTGGGGAACACAATGCAAATACAAGCATAACAAAGTTAAAAAAATTAAAACAAGAGAAACACATCATTAAAACATTTAAAATTCCTCCGGATAGGCCTGTCGGAAGAGAACAGTCTTCATGACTCTCTTGAATTCATGAAGACTGTCAGTTTGTCTAACCTCCTCCGGCAGACCATTCCATAGTCTGGGAGCCATAGAAGAGAAGGTCCTCTGGGTAACACTCACCAGCCTAGTTCTGGCTGGCTTGAGTACGTTCTTCCCAGAGGACCTAAGAGTTGCGGGGCGGATTGTATGGAACAAGGCAATCCCATAGGTAACCTGGACCCAAACCATGTAGGGCTTTAAAGGTAATAATCAACACTTTATACTTTGCCTGGAAACTGACCGGCAGCCAGTGAAGTGATTTTAAAACTGGTGTAATGTGGTCACCCCTAGGTGTACCGGTGACCAACCTGGCTGCCATATTTTGAACAAGTTGAAGTTTCCGGACTAGGCACAAAGGTAGCCCTATGTACAGTGCATTGCAGAAGTCGAGCCTCGAAGTTACCAGCACGTGCACTACCGTCTTTAGGTCTTCCAACTCTAGGAAGGGGCGCAGCTGGCGTATCAGCCGAAGCTGATAGTAGGCACTCCTGGCCGTCGCATCAATCTGAGCTGTCATCTGGAGCGACGGATCCAGGAGTACCCCCAAGCTGCGAACACAGTCTTTCAGGGGGGGTGCAACCCCATCCAGAACTGGTTGACACACCTCCAAACCCAGGTTGGGGCCTTTGACAGCGAGTACCTCTGTCTTGTCTTGATTCAGCTTCAGTTTGTTTTTCCTCATCCAGCCCATTACCGCCTCCAAGCATTCGTCCAGAGGAGACACACTATCCTTAGATGACGATGTTGTTGAAGGCATATAGAAATATATTTGGGTGTCATCAGCGTATTGATAGCACCCCGCCACATGCCTCTGGATGATCTCTCCCAGCGGTTTCATGTAAATGTTAAACAGCATTGGGGAAAGGATGGTACCTTGCGGTACACCTCATAGCAACTCCTTTTTTGAGGAGCAGCTATCCCCAAGCATCACCATCTGGAACCTGCCCAAGAGATAGGATCGGAACCACTGAAGCACAGTGCCCCCGATTCCCAATTCCCCCAGGCGCTCCAGAAGGATACCATGGTCGATGGTATCGAAAGCCGCTGAGAGGTCCAGGAGTACCAGCAGGGACACACTCCCCCTGTCGATACTAAGGCGTAGATCATCTACTAAGGCGACCAAAGCGGTTTCAACTCCGTATCCTGCTCTGAAGCCGGTTTGAAATGGGTCTAGAAAATCAGTGTCATCCAAGACTGCCTGGAGTTGAAAGGCAACCGCTCTCTCGATCACCTTGCCCAAAAATGGAAGATTTGATACTGGCCTGTAGTTATTAAGGTCCAGGGGATCCAGGGAGGGCTTTTTTAGAAGCGGCCTTACCACCGCCTCTTTTAAACATGATGGAAAGCTCCCCTCCCTGGGAGATGCATTAATAATATGTTGTAAATGTGATCTAACTGCATCTCCTCCCTGGACGACCAGCCAGGAAGGACAGGGATCGAGAGGGCAAGTCGTCTTCCTCACACATCCAAGTACCTTGTCCACATCCTCGGTACTCACTAACTGAAACTGATCAAGTGTAATCCTACTCGCGGAGTCACTGGACACTCCACTGTCAGCCTCTGCTATAACAATGGCATCTAAGTCGGCTCTTATCCGAGAGATTTTATCTGAGAAATGATCGTTAAAAGCATCACAGCAAACTACCGAAGGCTCTAAAATCGGATTCAGGGGAGAAGGAGCCTGAGTTAGACCCCTCACCACCCTGAACAGTTCTGCTGGACGTGAATTCGCAGACGCAATGCGTGCAGCGAAGAAAGCTTTCTTCGCTGCACGTATTGCCACTCCATAGAAACAAAGATGTTCTCTATGTCGTGTCTTGTCGGATATAAGTCGAGTTTTCCGCCATCGGTGCTCCAGTCGTCGTCCTTTCCGCTTCAACTCCCTGAGGTCATCTGTATACCAGGGCACCCTATTAGAAGCAGGCCGGAGAGGACGTTTGGGGGCAATCATGTTGATAGCCCTAGTTAGGTCTTGATTCCATCTATTAACCAGGGCTTCTACAGGATCGTCGACGATACCAGCCATGGAACCCTCCAAGGCTTTCTGGAATCCAGAAGGATCCATCAGCCTTCGAGGGCGGACCATCTTAATAGGTCCGCCACCCCTGCAGGGACGGGTGGTAGCCGTGATACTAACCCTGACCAGAGAATGATCTGTCCATGACAATTCGGAGGTATTCAATACCTCCGCCCACAGATCCGTCTGTTCGGAACTGAAAACAGCATCGAGGGTGTGACCTGCTGAATGTGTGGGTCCAGAGACCAATTGGGATAGGCCCATGTTTGTCATGGATGCTATGAACTCCCGAGCTCCGCCTGACAAACCGGCCTCGAATGGGATGTTGAAATCGCCCAGGACCATTTTTGAAGACTAATATGAAAAATAGTAGGTTCTCTGATTTGCACTTGATGTATGTGGATTCTTTAATCTTACTATCGTAAAAATAACTTATTTTAGTTTTAGATTCATGACTGTATTAGCAGTAAGTTAGTTGGGAAACAAATGTATTAGGAAGTGCAAAAAGTGAGTGTATTGCATCATTTGTGACAGCTCTATTCATACATAGTTTATAGTATGTAGTAAGTAAAGAACAAACCTAAGGATGCCTTTCTGTGTGTATATATGAAAGAGGCAGGCACACAGACATAAATAGTGGGCCAGGCCTAAATTTCCAGCCTAATCTATTTTACAGGGTTGTTGTGAAGGTAAAAGTAGCACATGTCATACACCCAAACATTACCAAACATTTGTTTTACATTGCTGTGAAAGTGAGCAGCAGAAGAAACTCACTAGATGGTTTTGAGCCAGTCATAGACTCTTAGCCTAACCTACCTCATGGGTTTTTGTGGGGGGAGATATGGCACTTGAAAGAATGATCAGTCTAGGGCTTTCCCCTTCCTCCTTACTAGAGAAGCTTCTTTGCAACTGATCAACTAAATGGAGTCTGAACATCCTCTTATATCACTACATCTGACCCAGTACCAAGAATAGCCATGTGGGTGTTTAGAAATATTGCTCAATTTAATTTTAATCTTTCCAAGTTTGGATTTTTATTTTTATTTTTTTGCTCTAAAATAGCCTGTGGTCAATGAATCCTATATTAAGCCTGTCAAAGATGTTGGTGCTGGAGATGACAATACACAATAGTTTTGTTCAACCTGATAAAAAAATATTAGAAAAGCTAAGAGAATTCAGAATGTCACTGACTCTTCTACCCTACAGGGTTGTTGTGCTGATAAAATGGAGGAGGATTATGTAAGCCACCTTAGGTTCTTTGCAAGAGGAAAAAAAGGCAGGATATAAATGTAACATTAATAAACGTATTACTACTTCTACTAATTATTATTATTATTAATTATAATAACAATGAAGGAATAAAAATTCTTTAAAAATCAAATACATGGATTTAAAAAAAAAAAAAAAGAGGGGGGAACTTAACCTCTTCTCTTACAAAAAGCCTTGGTCCCTAAATACACAGAGCTCTCAAAGAGAAGTACAGCCAAATCCACACACCCCTTCAAGCTAGTGGAATGGAAATGAGACTCATTGCACTCAGTGGAACTAACTTCTGAGTAGACCTGCCTTGGATTGAATTGATATGAAAATTAATGATCAGCAGCCATAATCAAATGAACATACACACATGCAAAGCATGCAAGCAAGTTGTTAATTGTAGAGTTATAGTGCTGTAAAGGAGAGGGAATTCTCACTCACATCTCTCCCTCTCCGCCTTCTAAGGTTCCAGACTGTTTTTTTTAAAAAATAAAGGCTACAATCTTCTACACACTTACCTGGGAGTAAGACCATTGCATTCAGTCAATGGAACTTACTTCTGAGAAGAGACTACAGCACTGTCTTTGCTAGAGAAAGCAGCCATTGTAGCTGATGCAGGAGGGAGGGGGGAGACTCTACTGAGCGTGTGCCATAATCAAAATGGCCGCCGGATTTCTTAAAGAGGCACAGCTTTAATTTAATAAAATCCACTTAAGCGAATTTTTAAAAAAGAACAGCAGTTCCACCTACACTACAACAGGAGGAAGTAGACCGTGCCATTGGATTAATGAAAAAGGCTCCCTGAAGGTAAGGACAGCTGCGCAAAAATGGTCGCAAGCCCTGAGTTCAATTTTCAGTTTTGGATTCAGGGGATTCTTTAATCTTTTTACTTTAAACTGCTCTCCTTCCCTCAGTCTTTCACCAATCTTCTTGACATTTTCAGGTAATGTAAAACAAACATTTCTTTCTGACACCTGTACATTTCAGAGAGTTTGGTGAAACATTTTCGATTTTATGGCTCTTAGAATGACCCCTCCCCAATTATCACTTTAACATGGTGGAACGTGTTTTTTACTGACCTCCCTTAATCCTTCCTCTTCCATAATTGTGAAGATTTACAATTATTTATGTGGCGGTGAGGGGTGGGGAGCGGGCTTGCTACATTTCTCATAACGATTGCTCATGCTGCACGTTTCCCCAAATTTCCTAATTTGTGCATATTCCCTCCATAGACTAAAGTGGAAGGGATTCAGTCTACTGAGGAAATTTGCACAAATCAGGACATTTGCGCAAATCAAACTGGGAATCAGAAATGAGAGAAATGCAGGCAGGCATTCAACAATTTGTGAATATTTTGGGCACACACATGTTCACATTAGGAGCTTCAAACAGGGCACACTTGCATGTTTTGCAAGCAAAAACAAATTTTTGTTTCAGTTTATTTGACATCAGAACTTTCCCCATTTTGCATTCCTGAATGGAAACATGAATGTGAGCACATCTTTTGGACAAAGCTTGCTTACTCCCAAGGTTTCAATAGCATTTGCAAAATGTGTTAGTCAGAAAATGTGCATTTTAAAAGCTGCCGAAGCAGTTGATGCTGTTGCCATTTATAGTGGGAGGGCAAAAAAACAAAGGAGAAGTAAAGCTGTATGATGACCCTTGCCAAGTCTAAATGCTTTCTAACTGTGAGAAATTGTTGGAGAATTTCTCCTCCCCCTGCAGAAATTTTGTGAAATCCCCCCCCCAATTTCTCTGCCCACAAAAAGGATAGAGAATTTCGAGAGGCCATTTGTGCAAGCCTACAATTCAATCCTCCACCTGCAGTCTGAACTGGTATTGTGCAGAAATAGATTCATTCAAGACACTTGAATGCAGCTGTGCTGAGATCTGGGAAGAGTTGCAGTTGTTGGGTAAGTCTGTAAGAGAAGAATAATTTGTCAAATTACACTCTCCACGTGGGACTTCATATAGTGATGTGTCTCCCATCATCAAAGACCCATAATCATTTATCAACTATAATAAATGGTCTAATTTCTGTTGAATAATTTCTGCCTTTCTGATGATCAGCTACCTGTGTGATATGGTAAGACGTTTGGACATGATATTAGCACATGTATAAATCACTGCAGAGTCAGGAGGAACTGAAGCAGAGAGCTTTAGGTCTCAAAGCAGTAGCATTGCCAATGGAGCCAAACAGTTTCTTCATTTCAAATTAAAAGCCTCGGAAGTAGGGATGTCACAGAAATCTATTCGGAAGGTGGAGTTCTGTGAGTTTTTTACTAGGTTTGGCCCTCCGGACTTACTTTTAGTTCCTGCTGCAGAACATGACTCAATCTGCAGCAAGTCAGGCCTGTTTGTGGGTTTTCCCAGAATTTTGCGAATTTGGAGGGAGGAGGTTTTGCAAATTGTGCAAATTTGACCGTAATTTGTGCAAATTGCAGAACCTTTCTCCACCACCCAAAAGCATGCACAAAAATTTCCTGGAGCTCAGGGAGCAGCCTGCAGATTGATCATAGAAACAAATTGAGTCTCATACGCCGTGGAACTCCAGCACCCCCCCAAAAAAAAAAGAAGAAAGAAGAAAGAAAGAAAGAAAGAAAGAAAGAAAGAAAAGAACCAGATTTCCCAGTGACAGACTTGGAGGTCCATGGAAACATGGCATTTCATTCCCTCCTTCAAGATGTGTCCTTTCCTGCTTTCCAGTTCAGCTCCTTCTTCTCTTCTGGATCCTATGTAAGCTTCTTTTGGATTTCAAATTTATTTCTCTACCCGTTCTTGCTCCCCTTAGTTCTGAAAGGAAGTCAGACTTACAATATTTGGGTGGGGGTGCTGTTTGAGAATTACAAATCTAACTTTGGCTCACAAAGCACAGGTCACAGTTTTTTGATCTCAACCTTTCTGTAAAATAAAGTCAGGTTTATTCAAAAAATGTGATTTTTCAGCATAGTAACTTTCCTTCCTTCCTTCCTTCTTTCCTTCCTTCCTTCCTTCCTTCCTTGATCTTAGATGAGTTGAAGGTAGCAAAATAAAATTGCTAATACCTAAATGGAAAGAAGTGCCTCTGATATCTTCAGACTGGTACTTGTGGTGAGCTGGTAGTTTGTCGCAAATGACAACTGGAAGCTGGAATTTCTTCAGGCCACCTAAGATCCCATTTGCTATATTTAACTTCAATGGCTTATTGATTCCTCAAATTTACTTCATGGAATCTGTATTACTGTTTAGGCCCTGGTGTTAGGGATGTTGAAGAAATCCAGCCTTGGGTGGAGCATTGCCCTCCCAGATGCCAGCTTGCAGATCTCTCAGTCAGTTCGACTTTGCACAAAGTTGAAGATGTAAGTAGTCCTTTGCACCTGTATTTTAATGGAAGTTGTGATATTTGTGGACGATTTCCTTAAATATCTAAGCTGCGAATTCACGCAAATAACAGCTTGTGGTTAAAAAAGAAAGAAAGAAAAAAAAAGATGTGAGCTGTCGCCAGGCTCCCATGAACCATCTGGTTCCTTGCTCCACTTGCACACCAGAGGCGGTCAAACAGTGGGAGTTTGGCAAGCCGAGCATGAACAGGACTTGGGGGCTATACATGCTGCAGAGAGTGGGAGTAAACCCTGAACTTCCATTACCCCCCCCACACAGTAGCCAGACCCTTGAATGTGAACTGTTACATTTGCACATGAACATCTAAGCACCCACTCATGTAAACCATCCATCCCTTTTCATTGTAGATCAGTCAGTTAATTAGTGCCAACTCAGACAGGAATGTTTATTTGAATATTGTGTTAGAAGCAATATATAAGTTTGCCCTGTGCTGTATGATGTCCGTGATGGCTAATTCACACATACAAGCCATCATTTCCTCTCACAGTCATTGTGTGATGAACATCCATGTGTGAGCCAGGACATAGAACGTTGTTCTTCTTTTCCTGCTTCTGTCAAGGAAAATGGCTTCCAGAGTTTGGGGAAACAATTAGATCTCCTCCAACCAGACTATTACTGGAGGTATGTTCCTCCTCCTCCCCCCCTCTCCTTCACTTGACTGTCAAAATAGTTGGAGCCTTGGCTTTATTACACCTATAGTGCAAAGGAATGGAGAGTTGGATGAGCAAAGGTAATACAAGCTTTCCTGAAAATGGGATGAGGTCACGTCATGACTGGTATAAATTGGTATAATCGGCAAAGTTAATGAAATCATTAGTTTACTGCCCTCTCTGTCTCAAACACCTTCACTTTAATGTGGAATTGAGGGATTCTATAGCAATTGAGGGTTTCTGTGGCAAACATCTTCCAGCCTAATGCAGCATACAGAGTTGTTCTTCCTGATTCCTGTAAATACGAACACTGGAGAGAAAATAAACTGAACAGTTTTCTTTTGGTCTCTTCCATGTGTCCATGGAGAGGACTAAAGATCAACCAATCTGTCAGTTATGCTTCCTAATGTATTTGAATTTTTATTTTTAGATCTTTAACTCTCCCAAATATGAAGAAATTTGTGATTTTTAAATATATATATATATATATATATATTCTCAAAATGAACTGAAATTAAATTGTCATAAGTCTGGAGGCCAAATTTTATAGCTAATCCTACGGAGAGGGCCCTGTTCTACCTGCCAAGCATATAGCTATAACAGATGAGATGCCTGTCTGAAAAAAAAGAAAAGAGTAGCAAGACTGGTTCAACACTTTCATGGTTGAAAGTGCAGGGATTCAAACCCATACTTTTAAGAGCAAAGGATTCGAAACCATGGGCCTGGATGGACAAATCTGTCACTTTTCATTCGCTCCCACATTTGTTTTGTAAAAATCTCATGTTTTTTGCATCCCTAATGGTGGCTGCAGTGTCGGTGGGGTTGTGGGTTTCAGTTATAATCAGCCAGCTATCCAAGGTGTTGAACCTATTTTAATAATAACAATAATAGTAATAATAATGATACAAAAAAGAAAAACACACGTACCTCATCGACATAGCAATATTGAATGACAAAAATGTTGTTGAAAAGGAAGAAGAAAAGAGAGACAAATATACACCACTGGCCATGGAAGTCAAAGAACTATGGCAACAGGAAAAAGTCACAATTATTCCATTAGTCACATCAGTCACCGGCATCACATCAAAAAATTATACAGAAAACCTTCAGAAACTGGGCCTGCCAAAACACATCCACACCAACATCCAGACAGCAGTCATACTTAAAGCATGCTCAACTGTCAGGAAATTCCTGAATCTGTAAAAGACAGCATGACTTTGCAACGCTTGTCATGTCCGTCTAGAAAAACCGACACGAGAAAGAGATGAAATAATAATAATAATAATAATAACAACATAACATTTATAGAAATACCACCTCTACCTTTGGATTGAGGCGGAGAACAACATTAGTACAATTAAATGCCATATTAAACAATCAAGACATCTTGAAATTCTTGGGTTAATATTCTTCCGGGTAGGCCTGCTGGAAGAGGCTAGTCTTTATAGCTGCCTTAAACTCGGAGAAAGTGCTAAGTTGACGAACCTCCTCCGGCAGGCCATTCCAGTGTCTGGGGGTAACAGAAGAAAAGGTGCTCTGGGTAACAGTTTGCTGACTGTTCTCCCCAGCAGACCTGGGTTTGTGGGGAGGATTGTACAGGGGAATGTGATCCTGCAGGTAACCTGGACCCAAACCATGTAAGCCTTTAAAGGTAATCACCAGCACTTTGTACTTCGCCTGGAAACTAATTGGCAGGGGTGAGGCTCCGCACTGAGACAGCTCCTTTGGAGTTTTGGCTTGTTCTGACTGAAATGCAGAATGGATTCATACCCTCCCCCTGAAAAATCAGAGCCATCAGCCTCCACTGGATAGAGTACATATTTTGTGTACAGAGTTTCCCAGGTTCACTCTCCTGCTCTTTCAGTTAAAAAAGCCAGGAAAGACCTCTTCCTGAAACCTTAGAGAATCTCCACCAGCAAGAACAGAGAACCCTGGGGCTAGATGGCCTGCCAGTATCAGGCAGTTTGATTTGTTCCCATATGCCCACATTTACATATTTATTTTGATAGGTATACCCTATTTCCTAGGCAAGGGGGGAATGGCTGTCATAGCCAGTTTACACAAAAAAGTCATCATACACCGTAAAAATAACACCAATAAAATAAATAAATAAATAAAGCTTACATCATAAAAATGGTAAAAAATAATAATAATTACAAGCACTGACAGCCAAAGTCTCCTAAAAGTAGCAAAAGCCATGAATTTAAAACCAGTCAACAAAATCAGGGCTCAACTTAGGTCAGTATGTCAGACACCTTGACTGGGGAATTGCTGACGTCCCCTGATTTATTTCATAATTGTCTCTTGGGTCGACCCCAATTGGGATTCTGCTCTGCCTCCCTTCTGGTTTAATTTGGGGAATATTTAGAAGTAATTTTGGAATTGGCATATCAACAGGTAACCACCATTTTCAGTTGGCATCCTACCTCTCCCCCACCATGTACATGAGCATATAATGAAATCCCAGTGCAAACAGGAGTGTTGAAGCAGATGGGGCATAATTTTATAAGCACCCTTACTTTGGACCATCTTAAGAACATAAGAGGAATCATGCTTCATCCAGCCAAGGGTTCATCTAGTCCAGTATTCTGTTCATGCAGTGGCCAATCAATTGCTCATGGGAAACACACAAGCAGGACATGAGTGCAACGGCATCCTCCCTCCCATGTTCCCCAGCAACTGCTGTATACTACCTGTGATTGATGGGTTTGAGGTGGCCAGATGGATGCACTTGAAGGTGACCTCTGATTACGAATAGGTGAGAATTTTGTTTCCATTCAGTTTTGATAGGAATTTATCAAAATGTGCAAAGCCCTCCATATTTGGGACAAAAAAAGGTCTTCAGATTTAAAATCTATGAAACTTAAACTGTCAGCTTCATCCACTGAGGGCCAGGGCTTTGAGTGCTTAGTTCTTAAAGTCTGGGTTTGAATTAGTGATGTGCCAAATCCTGCCCCCTATTTTCGTGAACTTTTTTCGTTCCTTATGAAAAAGGCATTGTTTTTTTCCCCCTCTTTTGCAGGGAGGGGACAATTTTGGAGAATTTTCTCCTTAGGAAGGGGGACAGGCTTTCCATGTAGCTTTTGTAGTGTAGCCAGTTGTTGTTGGGGGGATCTTCTTTCTATTTTACATTTTTTAAAGACCCCCAGCACTTGGAGGGGCCTGGAAGATCTTCCTGAATGCGTATTGGAGGCCATGTGGCCCCAGCCTCTCCAATAGGCATTCAGGAAGAACTTCTTGGCTTCTGTAAGTGCCAGGGGTATTTAAAACAAAAATAAAAATAGCAAAATGACCCCCTCAACAGCTGCCTACATTAAAAAAGTAAATGGAGACCTTGTCCCACTCCCCAAGAAGAAATTTCTCCAAATTTCTCCCATCCTCTTTCACCAAAGTTTTCATTTTAATTCCCCCTGAAATGCTGAAAATGGAAAAATCAAAAATTTTGTCATAGCAATAGTTTGAATCCCTGTGTATTCAACCCCAGGAGTGCAGCATTAGGGCATTCTTTCTGACAAGCTCTTCATCTTTAACCGTGATATTGCAGGTTGGTACGTCATGGTCCTCTCCATGCTGGGAGTAGTTGTACCTATTAAATTTGCCTGCTGCAAGTGGGTGGGAATTGTGTTTCCATTCATTTTCTATAATTTACCAAACCTCTCTATATTAGGAAGAGAAAGAATTGAGATCAATTTTTCTGCAGAAGATTAGGGGCCAATCAAACATTGCATAGCAGACACGTATAATACATTCCCAATAGGATTTCTGTTCTGTTCTGTTTTAATGAAATGCAGCCATGGGGTCAGGTGGTGGGGGATGCAATTGAAAGTGAAGAACACAGGATCAGGAGGGGCTGCTTAAATGTTTTCCATTGGGACATTTCTTTCTGCTCAAAATCTTACGTTTAGAGGTGTTAGCAAAAACCTTTTCAATTTCTGCGTGACTGCAAGCAAAAATATTTGCCTGAGCTTGTTGAGAATGATACAAACCCCTTAGTATCATAAGCACAATATTCAGTATATTCTTTTCATGGATAACAACTTGAAAAGACTCAGAGTTATGTATGTTTCTTTTCCTTTCAACTAAAGCCAACGTTTGTCTAGGCTAGAAGTGTTCGGAGATGACAGGTTTGGGGGTGATGATTTTGTCTCTAGTTTGTATATTTGCTGGATGCAACTGCAATTTTCTTGTGCAATGAGGTGAATCTAAAATAGCAATATATATTATTAGGCCAATTGCATACCCTGTTCAGGCAAATCTTCCTCTGGCTTCAGAGGGAGTCTGGCCCGAGCAGGGAATGCAGAATCAGGATATCAAAGTGCTGCCACAGAGTTTGTTTATGATTAGAAAGTTGGCATATTGCAGCAGAAATGATTGCCTTTGCAATTATTGATCGGACCTCATTCCTATCTGTTCCTTTAGGGAAAGATATATCTATATATCTATATATATCTATATATATAGATATATATATAGATATAGATATAGATATAGATATAGATATATGGATATTATAATTTGTGCAAGATCACGGCTGTAAATATTTACCGATATCACAATTTGCGGCCATAAATAAAATAAAATAAAAAATTGTTCTATTTACGGCTGAGGTTTTGCACAAATCACAATTTCTATAAGTACAGCTGAAATTTTGTGCAAGTCACAATTTGCAAAACAAACAAACAGACAACCAGTTGGCAGAGTTCAAGAGTTTCGAGAATTGACTTGCAGCTTGGCTCACAAATGCAAGACAAGTTGGGGGAGGCCACAGGGATTTGTCATGCCCCCAAATGGGCCAGATTTCCCCACGACAGCCATCCCTAATTCTGACACAAGTTGCTGTATTCAAGAGACAAGTGCAAATAAAGGTGAGCAGGAATTCTGGGGAATGTGGTTACAATTGGTTTTCAGCATCCATGGGAACTGCTGCACTTGGCTGTGACAATGTCAGTAACTGCTCGAAAACCTACTATGTAAGGTCCACCACTTGGTACGTTTTAGGGCAAGGATGCAGAACCTCAATCCTGGCAGCCAAATGCAACCCTCTGAATTCCTGAGATGGACACACGCCCCCTTGCCTTAGCCCCACCCCCTTTTCCCCAGCCACCAAGGTAGGTTTCTCGGCTTTTGTGGAGTTTCCTCTCCATTCTAAAGCATTGACGTGCCTCTCCTAGGGCTTAGCTACTGGCACAAAGAGCTTGAAGCTAAAACAGGTTGGCACATTTTGCTCCATTTGGCCTTTAGCCCTAAGGTTCTGCATCCTTGGTATAAAGGGTAGAGTAGTTTAAAGGTGATTGTTAGGAAAGAAGGCAGAGGCAAAAGCAGGTAAGTGATTTCCTGAAATCAGGGATCCCCAGTATGATATTCGTGGGTACCATGGTGCCTGTCCCAACGCAGTGCCCAAGGACACCTAAAACACTTTATTTTTTTCTGTTTTTTATTTTTAAAATATACATGGTGGATTTCATTTAAATGATTCGGCATTTTGTGGTGGTGTCCGGAGTAGTTTCCCAAATTCCCAATATGCCCACAGGTCCGAAAAGGTTGGGGACCCATGCCTTAAACTATTTTCTTTGAATCTATTCCTATATACTAAACTTCCTGATTCACACACTGCACAGGTCTTTTGCAAGTGACAATGAGAAGGTAGTCTTCAATGATCAAATTCTGCATGTTCTCCCCCCCCCCCATCTGTGTGACTTTATATTCTTCCTTCTCCACCTCACACAGAATCTCCCTTCCACCCATTTTGTGTTCAAAGTGATGACACATGAGAAGATTTGTTTGGAACATTACTGTGTCTCGCCAGTTCAATGGAATTCTTTGCTTGCAGCTGTTAAAGACTTTCCATTGCCTCCGTTGCTCAGCGGTGCAGTGTTTGAAGAACACAAACCTGAATAGCGGCTGGCACTGAGTTTGCATGTTAGTACTAATGTTCTTGGATGGGTTCGTTAGCCAGAATTTGAGGCCCTGTCAGAAAGCTCTTTTCAACCTAATTGTATGCACACACTGCAGTAGGAATTCCGTCTGAAAGTATGTTAATAAATAGGGATTTAAGTAGGGTTGTGAGAATCAGGAATACTTGATTTTGCCGAAATTTGTTCCAACTCAAATATATATCAGATAGTGAGCTTTGTTTCTGTTTTTTTTTTTACTTTTTGCATTTAACTCTATGCATATTTTCATGCATATTTTTCCAAACGTGCACATCTTTGAAATGCTTATTTCTCCAGTTGTTTAAAGAATATTTGTGTGCATTTCCCCCCTCCTCCCAACCAAAAGCACCACATTTTTCCAGGCAGATTCGATACATGTGATGTTAAACACAAGTTGTTGGTGTTTCTCTCCATAAATCACGTGGCAAGCTTGGAAATGTATGGACTCAGACTGCAGATTGCATCCGATTCAGTATTTAGTCCGGAACGTGCAAAGTGGGAAGATCGTGATCAAAACCGAACTGAAATGAATTTCTCATACATCCCTAATTTTAAGTATCAATTCAGGCCAGACGTTGGAATGAAGACCCAAGACATAAGATTTGGGTTGAACTAGTGACAAGCCTTTTCAGGGATATGCTGATCTATGATGCTATTAACCCCAGTTTATAGCTGTCTAATTCCCAGTACGGTGGCCTCTTATGAATCACCAAGAAAGAGGACACACATCAACAAAGAGATGGCATTGATTTGTGTAAAATTTGCATATATATATATATATACACACACACAAATTTATAAATGACGATAACACTTTAAATAGAAATACATTCTGCATTCTCCCACATGGGCCTACCTGCGTCTTAAGATCTTCAGAAGAGCCCCTTCTTTCAAGACCGCTGCCCTCAGAGGTGTGTTTGGTGGCAATCCAAGGCCTTTTTGCTGGCCACTCTCAGGCCATAGAACTCCCTCCCAAATGAGGCTTGGTTTGCTTCCTCTCTGGTGTCCTTCTGCCAGGAGGCAAAGTCCACTTTACTTAAGAAAGCCTTGAGCCCGTAAGGAGGTCTGTTGGATAGGGTGTAATAATATTTCCTCCATTTCAGCTCATTAGCACTTCCTGAATACTCAGGAGACCATGTGATGTCACATGGGCAGCATTCAGATGACACTTTAGACAACGGACGGGGGAAGAGGCAACCATCAGTTGTGATGGTTATTATGTCGTGTGTCGGGCGACACACAACGCAAACACAACTGATGGAATGTTATTCAATAATGGGGAAAAACAACAGGCTGCTCCGTTGTTTATTGGAACCCTGTTGCTTGTTACAAGGCCAGGGCTTTCAGCTGTGCAACAGGGGAGGGGCAACATGTTGTGTGTCGGGTACTCCAAAAATAATGTACCATCAGTGGCCTCTTCCTCCCTCCATTGCCTAAAATGTCATCCGAATGTTGCCACGGTCTCCTGGGTATTCTAAAAAGTGCCAGGCTGAAAGCATCTGTACTAAAACTCCTGCAATGCTGCAATGGTGCATTGTTATAGTAAAAAAAACAAAACTCCTCAGCCACCTCTTACATTTTAAAGATAAACAAAACCCTTCTCCCCTTCCCTGCTGAAAAAAAAAAACTTCAAAATCCTACCTCCCTGTGAAAAAGGCAGAAAAAACACCTCTTTCTCAGAAGGGGGAGAATTTCATGTAAGTAGGAGGCAGGGTTTGGCCCAACACTAATTTTGCCTAAAATGAAATTCAAAGTGAATTTGGAGGTTCTTCCTGAAAGGAAACATTTGAATGATTTCAAAGGACAATAATTTTGATGAGGCAATTGTAAGCAAGAGCCAATCTGCAATGTCCAAAAAGTTTAATGTCTCTATCTTTTCAAATTAAAAAAGTTAATGGGGTTCCCCCAAAAGCCCCACCCCCCCACTGTAATTTCTTCATTTTTAAAGATAAAAACTTGTAACTTGGGGGACACTGAAGATGGGATCTGGCTGGTCATTTGTGAAAAAGATCAGAGCAATTTTAAAGATCGTGCTTGTTCTGAAATCTGGTTGACGGGCCTCAGCTTTCAGAACGAGCATGATCTTTTTTTAAAAAAATGCATAGAAAATTGAGGGTTTGAGCAATTGCTCTGATTTTTTTCACAAATGACCAGCCAGATCCCATCTTCAATGTCCCACAAGTTTCAAGTTTTCAACTTTAAAAATGAAGAAGTTACAGAGGGGGTGGGGCTTTTGGGGGGACCCCCTATAACTTTTTCATTTGAAAAGATAGAGACATGAAACTTTTTGGACATTGCAGATTGGATCTTGCTAGTCCTGGCTCCCCAAATTTCATGGCATTATCATTTCAAATAAAAAAAGTTATGCACACATTTTCCCCAATGTAAGTCTATGGGGAAAAAAGCAGACGACAAGATGACAGCACAGAGGCCTGGTCAACCCACTGTCAATAAAGTTGCACAATCTTAAATAAATTCATATAAAATTGAGGGTTGGAGGGATCGATCTCAAATTTCATACACATGTCAAGCATATATTTCTACATATATGTGCCAAATTTCAGGTCAATCCCCCCACCCTTGTATTTTATATTATTTTTTTAAAGATCCTGCAACTTTTTGACAGGTCTAAATGAACATATGTGGTGAGCTGTCATTCTGACCTGTCAGAACTTAAACTATCTGTAATAAATTCATATAAAATCGAGAGTTGGAGGGATCGATCTCAAATTTCATGCACATACTTAGGCATACCTCATAAGCACTGTGACCAAGTTCTGAGCCTCTAACTTTGAAAATACAGAAGTTACAGGTTTATTTATATGGCGGTCCGGTAATCTGAAAAAAATCCAGTATAATCGGGTTGAAAATTTTTGGATCGGATTTCTATCGGAGTTTTTTCTATCATATCATTATCGTTAATCGGATGTCTGATAATGACCTTATCATATCGTTATAGAACATTTTAACGATATGATACACATCCCTAGTTTGATCACCATCTTCTGAGTTTTCTAATGTTTTCACCAACATTATGGGGGATGATTATTTTTGATTGCCCCAGACAGTATGATAGAGACAAGTTGTTGTTTTGTTTTGTTTTAATTACAGGAAGATAAGCTTTCTACTCAGAGGAATAATTGGCTGATACATGAAATTGTCTAAAGAGAATGAGTTTGGCTAGAGATCCTAGCTACCTGAGGTACATCCTTTATTTGATTCTATTTGTAGATCTGACTTCTTTTATCTATTTCATTTAGATCATTTTTATCCTGTTTCTCTTATAGAGATTCAAAGAAGATTATAATTAATAATGCAAGTGACACACATAAGGGATTTTTTTTAAAAAAAAATGCAAATGTGTACTTTGAAAGGCTTCACATTATTTTGCTAGCTGTCCATTTATCCTGGTTGGGCATTATCCATGCTATAAATCTGTATTGGTTTTATACCCGTTTTACAGAATTCCCCCAAAGAATCCTCAGATTCATACATGATGTATCTATCTTTCACCTCTTTCTCAGAGTGGAATGTACCACTGCAGTTTGCAGTGCAAATCCTGTCAGAAGCACTGGCCCCCACAAGCTCAGAGAACTCAATGTCCATGTTGTTGTGATGTTGTCCCTCCCTTGTGCTGCTAATCCACTACCACATCTTGTTGTCCTTTCCTGTCTGTGCTAAGGAAATGTCTAACAAAACTATGAGATGCTAGGACATAGTTCTTGGGAGAACATGTCACATAAGGAAGCACATTTCTGACTTTCTCTCAAACTAAAACAGGCAGGGACTTGCTTGCCAATTTTTCAAAATTGCTTCAAGTTTGTTCTGGGTCCAGGGAAGTTATGTTTGGGTGCTGTATGGGTTATGTATGGGAAGCAATGTTTGCATGCTTTCTCATCACTGTGGACCTTTTAAAACAGGGGTGGGAAACACATGGGCCACATGCAGCCTCCCTGGCCTTTTTTGTGGGTTCACCCCCAAATAATATCTGCCACACTGAATTTTGGTGGCATGTCAGCAGTGGCAAAAAAAAGGGCACATTTTCACTTTAAAACAATAACCATTAACTTAAATATCTTGCTTTTCTAAGGTGGCTAGATGCAAAAGAGGGCAGAGCTCCTGCATCTTTAATAATTGTGTAGAACAGGGAGTTTCAGCAGCTGTAGCTTGGATGAGGATCAGCACTTGTCAAAATTCCCTGTTCCATACCAGTAGTAAAGGTGCAGGAGCCCTGCCCTCTTTTGCACCTGCACCCCCCCTCCACCTGAGTTGCATACTATTCTTTCTCCACAGCGTGATATAGTACTCCTCTACCAAACTGGCAGTATTTCCATAATGGTTGATGAGATTTTGCAAGTGGGGAAGAAAGCACAAGAAATAATACACCGACACCAGAGCTTGGGACAAACTAGGGCCTCTTTATTTAACATGAAGATTCTCCCCTTCATGGATCTGAGCATGCGGGAATCTAGCTCATTTTTCTCAGGCAACCAGCCTGCCAATCAGGACAAGCCACTCAGTTGGACACAGGGGTCAGGTGACCTGGCCCCTTTTCCCAACTGCATAGCTCTGGGTAGATGAGACAAGCAGGTCCCCAAAGGCAAATTATATCCTGACACGGAAGCTGCACGGCCCCTGAGGAGCAGGACGTCTTAATTGCCAGTCACCAATAAGGTGCCAGAGTGCTCACCATCCCTATTCCTGGGCGACTGACACTTCTAGTTCCTTGGTAAGGGCGTCAAATTCCACTGGTCAGGGTGTGCCCCATCTGAAAACAGGAAGTCATCTAGATAATGAGTCAAATTAATAGACCCACTGCGACGCCTCCAGGCTCACTCCAAAAAGGTGCTAAACCTTTCGAATACAGAGCAAGAAGTAGAGCACCCCATGGTTAGGGCCAGATCGACATAGAACTGTCCCTGGAAAGCAAACCCCAAAAATCAAAATCCTTAGGGTTCACTGGAAGAAGGCGGAAAGCAGATTTTATATCAAACTTCCCCATCAATGCCCCCTTGCTACAGCGCCTGACCATTCTCACAGCACTATCGAAGGAGGCATAGTGTACAGTAACAGTTCATGTGGGATGGCGTTGTTAACCGATCTGCCATGCAGATATGACAAGTTGTGAATGAGGCGGTATTGCCCGGGAGTCTTCTTGGGCACACTACCCAGATGCGACACCCTGAGAAGTAATGGAAGATGCAGAAAAGGGCCCGATACCCAGCCTGCCTTTACTTCTTTGTTTATCTTATCCAAGATTACCATCTCAAATCTGGAAATGGAAGCCTGGTTCCTAGCAAGGCTATGCTCTCACACTCCTAGAAAAGGGATTCTGAACCTGAGTAAAAATCTTTTAAACAAAAATGAGGCATCTTCTTTATGTGGATACATGTGCAGGAGGGATGCCAGTGCATCCAATTTAATTGGACTGGGGCCCATTTAGTGCAGGGCCTGGAGCATTAGGTTTACGTCCCGACAGGGGCTCACGGAATCCCCTAGCTCCTCTGAATCTGGGACATCCGGTAAATGGATGTGCTCCACCGCATATGAAGCATTCATGCTGGAATCTACGGAGATTCCTTTCACACATGTCTTTAGAGCTGAATTCTCAACATAATAGGTGGGATTGAACCGCCTGCCCAGCTGGTCTGCTGGCTGGTGCACTCCTGGCCACTCTCAGCCCTGTCAACTACAATCAGTCTAGCTGGAGTCATGAATTGCATACATAACTCTGGCTCCCTGATGTCCCAGTTTATTTCTCGGTTAAACACTGCTTTGAGCCTAAATGCCTCATCATACCCCAGCCACACCGGCCCAAGGTATTCTGAGTAACACCTAAAAATTATATCCAAGTACTTTGTAAGTACTGATCCTTTGTTGAGGTGTTTCTGCTGAACCACTCCCATAATATATATATATATATATCCTGCTAGTCAGTTCGTCCAATTGCACTCCACCTTCTTTTTTCAACTCTTCTCCTGGTCCCTATCTCTGTCCCTATCTTTATCTTTATCCTTATTTTCTTCCATTCAAAACAGAAGAGAGAATACATCTATGTATTCACCCTTCCAAATCTTTTCCTTGGTGGCAGGCAACAGATGATAACCCAATGGGGTTGAAACCGCTCCATAAGGCACTTTGGACCCCTTTGCAGAAGCATAGGGATCCAAATTGATGGGTAAAGATACTGATTCCCCATCTGTTTGTGATGTCTGAGATATCAGTGTTGCAGGAGACATTATGCTTGTCTCTGCCCTTACTGTAGTTTGTGTTGTTATGTTGTTACTTGGAGTACCAGTTGTTTGCTGCCAGATGGATGGGCAGGCAGACAATGGAGATTCCTGTCTAGGACTTTCTATCATACTGGTCTCTTCCATCCTGATAGGTAGCAAAAATGGCCACATCTGTTCTGCCCCCCATGTAGGCAGGCCCCAGAACCCATATGGTGGCCATCCCAGCCAAACAGTGGGTTTGACAGCTAACAGAGGGGGGAGAAAGTGGGGGAGGGGATGCAGTTTGACAGCTGTCAAACCCATCATTATGAAACTTTTGGATTTTTTACAGTAAAAAATTCACAGCCACAAAATTCCTGGACCTATCTTTCTGAAATTTCTCACAGATAAGTACCTCAAACCCATCTGCCATGTGGGCATGTTTCATGCTTCTGTCTTTAAAAATAAAAAAGTTAAACATGTTTCTCTCCTCATTTCTCCCAAAATACCTTGCCACTACATGCTTGAAGCTATGCTTCTGAAGTTTCTCACACATGTCAACCAAAGTGGTATCTCTAATGTGGCCAAATTTCATTTTGGATCTTTAAAAATAAAAAAGTTGAAGGCATAATTGTCTTTACCCCACTGCTACCCATTTTTCAAAAATTAATTGCCACCTAAGGCAAGCACGTATGGTTTTGAAATTCCACACACGAGTCCCAACATACCATCTGCAATGTGGCAAAGTGTCATGTGTAGATCTTTTTTAAAAAAAGTTATAGGCATTCCTGGTTCATTAGTAAAAAATTCATAGCCACAAAATGCCTGGAGCTATCTTTCTGAAATTTCTCACACAGAAGTACCTCTAACCCAGCTGCAATGTGGCCAAGTTTCATGCTTCTATCTTTAAAAATAAAACAAAAGTTATAGGCATTTTTCTAACACAATACTAGGCTATGGGGAAAATCATTCAAAATGGCGTCCAATTTTCATATGTTTTCAGATTAAAATAGGAGACAAAAATATTGTATTGGAAAAATATTGGATGCCCAAGGGAGTGCATCAGAATTGTAAATCGCAGATGTACAATATTTGGGGCCTCAAGCAAGGATGTGGAGCTCTGAGGATCAGAGGCTGGATTGGGTAAAGTAATAGCAGATGCCAGGGGATTGTAGTGCAGGATGACATGGAGGAGCAGAGGTGGGTTACCAAGATGGAAGATCTGGTGATGTGCATCTTGTGGGTTTCAGACATAAGCAATTTGGCACTCTATATCTGTCCCACAACTCCAGAATCAGGGTGCAACCTCATGAAGACGACAGACAGTTGTTGGGACACAGAGCCAGAAAACATTCAATCTTCAAGCAAACCAGCATGCACTGCAAGCTGGAGAGACAGATTTTCCTGCCCTCTCACCTGACCTGAGCTTTGTAAAGTGGCACATGTCGAGGCAAACTGGCTACTGCATTTTAGACAGAGAGGTAAAGACAGCTTTGAGTGCAGCCTCTCTTCCCCCCCCCTCTCTCTCTCTTTTGAGGAGATTGGAATATCATTTTTTTCTTTTCTTTAAAAAACAGATTAAATTGTTGGCAAAACTCATATTGTTTGTACCACTTCTAGAAATGACTCTGGGAACCAGCAGCAGAATGCTGGCTGTTGGTTGGCTGCTTCAAAAGAGGCCTATTGGATCCAAAGAGGCTGAATTGATTATACAGCAGCAGAAGGAGTTCAGTGCACAGTGAGCATTGAGGCGAGGAAGCAAGAGAGAGAGGGGAAGACAATATGTACTATGGAATCAGTATGTAACTGCTCCAGCCAGATAATTCTGCTACCTAGCTCCCTCCGTGGACAACTTACTGTGCTGCTTTCTTCCCTCGAGAGAGGATGCCAGCCGTATGCCTGTGAAACAGCTAATAGGACCGGACCTTGGGATAGTCATTTGACTTATGATCTGAGTCTCTGAAATCAAGGTTCATAACTGACAATCCTGGTGTCAATAAGACCCCTCAGAACGGAAGAGACTGAGAGACAGAAGACTATTTTAGGTCAGTTCAATGCATGTTTTATCATGTATATTCTGTGGTTATGCTTTCTGTAGTAGCTCACGGCAAGCCTGAATTGTTTGCATTCTTAAGGTGTGTGTGTGTGTGTGTGTGTGTATGTAAGAGAGAGAGAGAGAGAGAGAGAGAGAGAGAGAGAAGTACTCAGTATCAATGAGGAAAAGGTGAACTGTAAAGGAATTCATGCTTATTCCTCAGCCCTGACAGAAGAGTGATGAAATTACATTCTGCTAAGTCCTTGGGAAATATTTTGATAGCGAGCTTTCCTCCCTCCCTCCCTCTCAATATAATGATCAACATATGGAGGAGGAACAACACAGTAAAATGTTTCTGTGGAATTTTATTAATTCTTCTTTACTGTTCCTGCAGCACTTACCAGGTAGCTGACTTTAAAAAGAAGTGCTGTTTTACCTCAGTATTTGCAATTGCTTTTATATACCTATGTCTCTCTCTATCTATCCATCTCCTGCTACTTGTGCACTGAACTCCTTTGTAAATGCAACTGTTGGCTGTTTAAAATACCGTGACTTGACAGGTACCATCAATGATACCGTAACGCTAGTGGGCATCTGCTCTGCAGTGAGAGGATCAGAATTTCGCAGAGAAAATGTGAATCCCAAGAGGTTGCGATCTTGTGTGTCTGCTGTCTGAAGCATTTGTCCCATTTGGACTTAGCATCTGTTTTTTTTTTTTTATTTAAAAAAATGTCAGATTTCTTTTCACCTATAAAATCACTGAAGGTGATGCTTTATTTAGACCTGCGGCGACTCATCGATTGGAAAATACATATCCTCATTGTGAGCTGTGCCAACGTTAGGAGCTTGCTTGACTTAGTTTATATAAGCAGTGGGTGGATATAGATCTAAGAGGCCAGCATAATTACTTCAGATTATAGGCTTTGCATGATGCTACTCCAGCTGTGATGATCTGCATCACCTTTTACATATCACCTAGTTTGCTTATGCTGCCGCCGTGAGCACAGCCCCAAAGATTTTGTTATTTTATTGCTGTTCAGTTGCTATGATTTCTTCTCATGTGTAGAGAAATGGGAGTTGCTATATCAGAGCTTTTGATCAGCAAATTTGCATAGCCAGCCACAACTTTCCTAGGGGTTGTCCAATCAACAAAATTGGCATAGCATGTGACCTCTACAAGAGTATCTTCTTATTCTAAAGGGTATCACTGTATTGACAGGCATAGCCATCTGTGTACTGCAATTACTGTTCGCCCCCTGTTTCCAAATACATATATTAAATTCAACAGGGTCAGTATATGTAAGATTTTAAATGATGATAATATAGTTATTTTAAAATCATAAAAAAATCAGTGATCTGGTTTTGTTGATGAAGTCAGGATGAAGAAGTATCGATACATTGGTATAGCCCAATGATGCATACGTTTATGAAACACTAGGTCCCACTGTCCCAAGGGAAGCTGTCTTCCAGGTAGGATGCCCAGATGCAAAAGAGGTCACCAGCATCCTTAAGAGCACTACTGTACCTTTAATGGCAAAGGTACAGCCACAGCTGCCGAAATTCCCTCTTCGATGTAACTATTAAGGATACAGAAGCCTTATTCTCTTATGCATTTGGAGGATCCATTAAAGCTGGCAGACAGCTGGGTGGAGGTAGGTTAGCATTGTGACCTTACAGCGTAATCTTATATATGTCTATTCAGAAGTAAGGCCCATGGAGTTCAACGGGTCTTTTTTCCAGGCATGGTGGTGGTATATGATTTGCACCCTGAGTTGTATCTGATAAAAGAAAATTAGAAACTTAAAACACCAACTATAATAATGACAACAATTTAAAAAAAACACTTAGCATTGCCAGGACATCTGGACATCTGTTTGAATAGTGACCTGAAGGAATTGATAGTAGAATTATGCTTTTTTTAATGGTTCTTATACAAGGACAGGTATTGGTGAGGTAAATTGTGGTATTGGTTGTCTCTGAATATATAGCGTTTTACTTCAGTGAAACTCTAGGAGAACCATCCCAGTGATTTTAATGAGAAAATTAAATGAATATTTAAATCAATCCCATCAATATCCCTGGAACCCTATTCTGACTGGGTCATGCCCTACGTGTCTATATGTCAGTCAATATTTTAGGAAGAAAAATGTAGTTTCCATGTATAGTTTCACAGGCACTTTTCTCCATCCCTGGCAATATTTTGTCTCTTATTGATAGAAATGCATTTTGTCTATGTTTCTTCCGCACATTTCACTACCCTGGGGAAATGTTCTGCCTGCCCCTGCCCAGTTTTCTCAGACTGCAAGGGAAGGTGAATTCTCCCATATGTAGCCTCTGTTGGGAACAGTCTAAAGCTTATTGGAATCAATAGTCATCTTGTAATCCATAGTATGTGCAGGCAGTTTTATGGTATCCATGCTTACATTATGAAGAGGGACACTTAAAAACCAGCAGTCTGCTGGATGTGGCAGGTTACAAATACCACATGAAGTGAGTAATGGGGTTGAGGTACTCAGACTTCCTGTCTTTGCCTGTTGAGATGAACTGGTCGTGACCTTCTGTTGTCATGATAAGGTGTCTTCATGTCAAATATGGTGAAATCTCTTTCTTTCTTAAAACACACACATATTTCCTGCATTAGAGAGAATTTGCAAGATGTGCTATGGTGAAGCTTTGTGGCATTTCTCTCTTCTCTGAACTGATCGTCCTTGCTCACTGTGTTTACACTCTTTAATACATGATGTATCTCAGGGGGACCTTCCTTCTTCCCTGTTTGAGAAGGAACCCATAAATATTATTAGTTCTGCAAAAGGAATATAACCAACCCCATTCTTGTCAAAACATAACTTCTCCTGTAAGCTGTGTGTATCTGTTTGTGTGACACTAAAAGAAAAATGCGAAGTTTGTATAATGGATTCTGGGTATATTTAAATTTTATGTATGGCAAAGCTGACACAGGTTGGAGGCTTTTGGAAGGACAGCATGCAGCACACGTGTGTTCTGTTGTTATCTTGTGATTGAAAATACTTCCTAATCCCCTACTTCGATCTTGTTTTGTATAGTTTGAACTGTCTGTTGCCTTGATACGTTGAACATCAATCCTGATATTGTTCAGAATTTTGGTTTAGTGTTACTCAGATTGTCCCCATCTTAATAACTTTGTCTGCTTAGGAACACATTTTTCTTTACGCTGTGGGATAGAAACTCTTTTTCCTGCAGTTAACTTACAGCCATTAGGGGGCTCTTTCTTCCTATGTTATTCATGTCAGAAAAATGCAATTGATCCTCACTAGCCTGCTTACTAGTTTGAAAATGTTCTGCTTAAATGGGCTTATTTTAAATGCAGAAACATTTTCATCAACTAGAAATATTTATCCTCCATGATTTTGAAGATGATGAAAAAGATCGGTTGGATGATGTCGATCACCCATTACAGTAAAATGAGGATTCTCCCCACCCTTTACTCAAAAAGATGGGTGAAAATGCTATTAAAAACAGCATAAGTATTCTTGGCATAAATAGCATAAGATTCTAGTGCCGCTAAAGGCTCAGGGAGAGGAGGACACGGTTTGGGTTCTGCTTCTGGCAGGAAAATATCTTTGGCAAGCACCGCTCAACGGCTTGCAATTCCTGACCTCTTCAGTTGAAGGATCTCCTTGGGAATCATGGCTGCCAGCAGTAATCATGGGCTCCCACTGTACATTTGGTTTGTCTAACAACAACAACTCCTCTTGGTTGCAATTCACACGATGTGCAATAAGCTAATGAGAACTCACAGCTCAATCAATGTCTGGTCCGAGGAAACCATCAATGCGGCTTGCAGCTACCATAGGTACATGTATATAGGGTTTCATCCTATGGTACTGACTCAAATTATAAGGGCCTCAGCCCTTGAATCATTTATTTTGTAGTATTCATATAAGATTATAAGCATATCTATACTATTTCTATATATTTATACTATAAACGTATAGTGCCTTTTAATTGACCTGCTCAGATGTATAACAATTTACATATTTAAGGCAAATAGAAAAAGTAATAATTGCCATAGTGAATTGTTGCATGCCGCCTAGGTGATATTTGTGGAGAGATGGTGGATGTGTATGTGTGTGTACCAAGTTCATATACAAATTCATTGGAATCTGTTCTTTTTAGATCAATTTTGCAGATAAGCTTTAGACCTTCAACTCCCAGAAGGCACTACTTTTTCTATGAAGGGCCTATATACACTACAGTCTTAAATGGGCTTTCTAGCCATTCCATCTCCTTGGAGAAACTGTTGCCCATGAGCGGAACTAGATATTTCTGACAGAGAATTTTCAGAACCCTCACCTCTCTACACATCATGGCTTCCTAACCTTGGGGGTTGTAAAGCCGGATAAACCTAAAACGAAAATAGGTTTATAGCAGCCCTCCCCAACCTGGTGCCCTCCAGATGTGCTGGAAAACAACCCCCATATTCACCAGCCAGCTAGAATGGTGGTAATTATAGTCCAACACATCTGGAAAGCATCAGGTTAGGGGAGGCTGGTTTATGTGGCATAGACTGGGGATCACAGTTTGTAGTAAAGGGACAGTCCAGAAGAATTTATTATGGATGTGGCTAGGTGTGTAAAAGAAGACATAAAAGCAGTTTCCAAAAAGGGGGTTGGAAGAGATGATGGTGGTTAGAATACCAGAACTGGAGGTTCAGGATGGAGACTAATGGAAAGTTCTTCCATCAGACAACATAGATAGAAGATTGTTTTAGCTATCCTTTGGAGAATTTGAATCAGTTTCACCTGAACCTGAGCCTTATGATGTTAGATACATTTGGCATTAATATACCTTTGTTGGCATACATTTTTGAGGCCCTTTCTCTCTTTCAATCTGTGTTGGTGGTGACTTCCTTCCTTCTTTTCTTCCAGTCAAAAGTTAATGCTGCTTCATAACAGGGTGCCTAAAAGGACCTTTGCTCTGTTCAATTGGAAAATGTATATAAAAGCAAATAAGCTCCATGGAAGATATTGTTTTAACCACTGTATGATAAAAGAAGGGAATTACACCAATTATATAGTTGTAAGGGCAGTATACCACACGTATGCAGTATGTAAGTTTTTATATTATGATCTATGGGCAGGGTCTTGCCTTTCTTTTTATCTTAAGTTCTTAGTGTTTTGAAGTGCTGTACACACACATTAATAATTATTATTGAGCCAGTGTGTTGTAATGGTGTGTTGGACTGGGACTTGGGAGACATGGCTTCTAGTCCCTACTCTGTGACAAAGCTCACTGGGTGATTTTGGGCCAACCCCTGACTCTCAGCCTAACCTACCTTACAGGGTTGTTGTGAGGATAAAATGGAAGGGAGAAGGATTTTGTACACTGCCATCGACTCCTTGGAGGAAACGTGGGATATAAATGTACCTTAAAAAAAGTAAATAAAATTGCTCCTTAACTCTAGACAGGTGTCTAAAACCTTTTAGTGTTTAAAGATGTAATTACTAATTTCAGCTGGACTTCTCCAGTAGGGAATGGGAAAATATCTACTTTTTTAGGCTTGTATTATATAATTCCATATGAAATCCCAGTAAAAGCAATATTATATGTTGCTTGTTTAACGAATCTGCTTTCTGCTCTATTTAAAATGGCATATCCTCTATTTCTAGTGTGCCCAGTAGTGTTTTGTATCATAAGTTACTCCATAAGCATATCCATGAAGTAGGTAGCGCTAAGTATATTTGAAAGTGTGAGTAGTTCATCTTGGTTCTTTGAAAGACGAGCAGGGAGAAATGAATGAGTGGGAGGAGCTGTTCTTGGATAGCAATCTTATCAGCTGTTCTCTTCCTTGTCAGTGTATCACCTAAGTTTTTGTTTTGTTTTTAAACCTTACTGGCTTTCAAACATGGCAAACCCTTGATCAGTCATATGGCAGCCCCCTGTGTATAGCAAAGATTATATATTCTGAGGGTATTTTGTATTGGACAACATTCCGGGTACCAATGCACCACACTGAAATTTCAGGCAATGCATTACAGTTTCCAATAGCAATGTTTTTGCATAGTGTCTCTTGTTATATGTAATGTGCCCTTGATGACTTTACTGCGGTCCCAACCCACCTAGCTGAATACAGCCCCTTCCTGCTGCTTGATAACCATCTCTCTTCCCCTATGTTCCATTTTTGTAGGCACCCGGAGGAACCAGAGGCAGGGGGGTTACTGATTCCCTGCTGGGCCTCCATACATGCTTTGTGGACTGCATTCAGTTTGTGGGCCTGCTTTAGTACAATATGGTGGGTCAATATGGGCTTGGTGGCTCAAATTATGCGAACTTTCTTATGTTTGTTACAGCATCATTGGAAGAGTACTATGTTTTTTCCTTGTGCTCCTCCACACTATGGTCCAGATAAGAATGTCAGAGGAATCCAGTTGTGGGGTGGACTCAACAGGCTTTCCTCAGCTTGGCTCCCTGGCCTGACTCTGCTCTCAGCAATTCAAACTACCTGGCGGATTTTCCATTTCATATATATATATATATATATATATATAATTTGATTAAACATTTGCATAAATGTCTGCCACAATTTGCATAATGTGTGCAAATGTCGATTTATGCAAATATTTTTTTAAAAATCAGGTTTTCCAGGAAAACCTGCAGCTCAGCTCACAAATGCAAGCCGAGTCAGGTGTGCTGCAGAAATCCGACAAGTCCCCAAAGGGCTGGATTTCCCTAAGTCCAGAAAGGCTGAGGTAAGGACGAAGTTTCAGTGTTGTTTTTAGGAAGGCAAAAGTGACTCGCATGAAATCTGAACTGCAGGCTCTCAGATTATTTCTATTACACCCTTTTCTAATTGTGTATGTCCAGTGGTAGGTTGACCTCCCCTTTACACACATGCGCAAGACATTGAGTCTTCATCCTCATAAATTTGGTGGTATGGACCTGGGCTACCAGCAGAGAGTGTGATACAGAAATACACATATATATATATATATATATATATAGTGGGGCGGAAATTTAAATTTAAATATACCCAGAATCCATTACACACACATGTGCAGACACTTTTACATTGCTCCGAAATCTGTCAGAAGGAAAAGTGATGGGATACTAGTGATATTATAGTAAACATAAGTGACTCTGTAATGTCAGCTAATGACATCTCTTACAGCCTGAGGCTGTAAGTGCATAAGCATAAATAAAACATGCACTACTGCTACATGTTTAAAGATGACTAAAATAGATCTTCAGACGCGTCTCACCAAATGAACATCCTAGCAGGACGTTAACGGATCCAATGCCCTGCCGACTTCTTAAGCCCCTTTCCTCATCTCTACTCTTCTTACCAAAGCAGTCCAATTGGCCTTCGGTCTCCCTTGAATTGTTCAAAAGTCCGTGCCATTACTATTCTGTGGATGACTTTTCCTTGCTCTACCCTAGCCCAGTAGCATAGGCAGATGATCTCTTCAAGGCCCACATGCTAGTTATTAAAGGATTTGGTGAAATAGATAGATCGTATCCTCTATGCCATTAGCAAGATGTGAAAGAAATTGTGGAAATTTTACTGACAATGTGGCTTAGAAACCGGTGCTCCGTTAAACTATGAGCCGTGTTTTGTCTTTTCTAGTTGCTTTCTGGCACTATTATTTAAGGTAGTAATTGATTCATCTCATCCTTCCTTTCCTCCAGCTGCATGGATCCATCAGTATACAGCCCATATTATGCATACTCAATAAAATGTTTACAGATGGTAATTCTGGATTATATACGTTCCGTTTCTGATTAATTCTTCATCAGTGTTATAGTTGTATACATCAAAGAATTCTGTTTCTCTACATGAGGATATATACAACTCTACCAAAATTTGGGAGGATCACTCTAACTGCCGAGGGGGATGAAGCACAAAGACAAACAATAAATGAAACAGTGTTAATGCTTAAGCTTTATACATTTATCATCCCCCCCCCCAAAAAAAAATACTCCAATTGTATTCAGTTCATAGTTGTATGAATTGAATACAGGTTTTGGATGATTTATAACCAATAAGATGAATATAAATATGAATACTAATATGAATCAACATATTATAGGTCCTTGATCTTTACCTAACATTAGTGTGGGCCCCTCTCCCCCTCCCCTTTTTTTTGTCTTCGTCCATTTACTTAAGACAATAGGCTTAATTGGACACTTTACAGTTGCCATGTGCAGAACAAAATGATGGCTTGCTTAAAGATTAGGTGTCTGCATGTGAGTCGCCATGCATTCATGGACCATGCAGCTCGCAGGGGCATGCAGGCATCAGAGGTCCAGTGAGTGGCACACAAGGCACTCTGGGGTGAGTCCATCCGTCCCTACATGAAGCAAATCAATTACAAATGGAGAAGTTCAATAAAGGCTAAAAAAAAAAGAGTCCTAGTGTCACCAGTATGTTGAAAAGAGGGAGGGCTGTAGCATTCTTCCCCAACCTGGTGCCCTTCAGATGTGTTGAGCTACAGCTCCCGGCATGCCCCAGCCAGCATGGCAGGCTGGCACATGCTGGGAGTTGTAATCTGACACATCTGGAGGGCAACAAGTTGGAGAAGGCTGGTTTATATATACATAAACAGTGTCAGAAACAGAGGATACATTCCCCCCACCCACCACAGCAAAAATGTAGCAGATTGCAGCCTGGAGCCCAATTCCCATCAGTACTTCCGAACTCCTCCCATCTCAAGCCAACTTGAGAATTAAGGAAGATTTTTTTAAAAAAAAATGCCATTTTGCTGCCACCACTAGGCTGACCATATGAAAAGGAGGACAGGGCTCTTGTAACTTTAACAGTTGTAGAGAAAAGGGAATTTCAGCCAGTGTCATCTGTATGCAATTAGTTCCTGGTGAAATTCCCTCTTCATCACAACAGTTAAAGTTGCAGTGGTCCTGCCTTCTTTTGTATCTGGCCACTCTAGTATAGTGCCTGCAACTTTAACTGTTGTGATGAAGAGGGAATTTCACCAGGAACTAATTGCATACAGATGACACTGGCTGAAATTCCCCTTTCAATACAGCTGTTAAAGATACAGGAGCCCTGTCCTCTTTTTCATATGGTCAGCCTAGCCACCACCTCCCACCCCTAAAGCAAGGTGTGGATTGTGGGGAGTGAGAAAATGTTTCTACTTCACATTGGAATGTGTCAATGCAAACTTTCAGTGAACTGGCATTTATTTGATGCAGGTCCCCTTATATTATACCCCTGTCACTCAAGGCTTCTCTTTTATATTCACCACTGAAGGGCTGACTGGAACTGCTGATCACTGTGAAGAAGGAAAGGAAATAGACGTAGGGAGGTGACTGTCCTGAAGTACTCTGTGCAGTAGAGATGAAGTACAGATACCCCATCCCCATGAATCCCCACCGAAATCCATGAAAAAGAACCCCATTGTGACATGAGTCTATGATGCAGGGTTCAGCCTTGTTATGCATTGTTCGGCTTCCTCATGAATATCAGGAACTTTCACATTTCTGCTCCTGACCCTTCAGTGTTTGTTGAAGGTTGCAGATCAGAAGAGGAAGAGGAAATGGAGCAAACATCTACCTCAAATCCAATAGAGCTCAAAGAAACAGATCTCAATACTTCACCGATAGGTTAAATAAATCACAACAGCAATCTTTTGTACCACCCCTAAGAACTGAAAAAAGCAATTCGTTATTGAATGTATCAGCAACCAAAACAGCCAACAACAAGAAAGTTATCAATAATTGCACAATACATTCTATTCTCCTTTTACTGCTCCTCGACAATTACCAGAATCTATGAACAAGACATAAACTAAAAATAGAAGGGATAAATAATTAAAGTCGTTGCAATGAGTTTTTTGTTGCAGTAAACAGCTTAATTTTCCGAAGTGCAATTGCGCCGACGGAGGACAATAAGCCTTAAGAACTGTTTCTTGCTATCAGCTCTTCTGCAGGAACCTTTTGATGTATTTTATCCTCTACAGACCTATGTGATTAATTATTGTCCATGCACTGTTCTAGCTCCAAACATAATAAGCGTTTGAGCAAAGCGGAAGTATCTTTGGCTCAATTTGAAAGGCTCTGAAATTTGACTGAAGGAAACTTTTAAGAGTGTTATCTCCCTGCTCTGGCTGTCTCCACATTTGGGATCACTTACCATATGGGATACAAGAAATGCATTGTATTTTCTCTGCACATTTGCAGCATACAGTATTGGCTGAGTATATTTTCCCGCTGCCATACTCAAGCCTGCTTTGCTTGATACCTCATTATCCACCCAGGTGATAAACAGGTTGTTCCACTATTTCAATGGAAGTTACACAGGCTGAACTTACAGTCTTAGAAAAAAAAAAGTGTGAATGAAGAAGCACTAATTCACAGCAGAATTAGTGAATGAATTAATAACAGGCTAGAACTCTTACACCTTTGTTTATTTGATAAGTATAAAATCACACACACACATACACACACACACCCTTCCCAATGCTGCTACGCTTTGCCCTATTGGAGTAAACTTACAGGAGTAAACTTACAGGTGCCTATAGCTTCACTGCCTATAACTTCACCTCAATCTGGAAAATAGCTTCAGGGGTAAATGGATTCTAATCTGGTCTGAAAAATGATATGAAGGGAAAGGGTTAAACCCACCTCTCTTAGCCCCATCTAAGCTGGGATGGAGTGGCAGAAAAACTCATCCTACCAAATGTGGACATATTGATTTAAAATGTTATAACCTGCTTTACACTGTGCCTGGGATTAGGGGTGTCTAGAAACTGTTTTTGGTTTTGGTTTTTTTTAAAGATACAAAAAAAAATAAAAGTAGAGATCTTAAAGAAGAAGAAGTAAAAGCTTCCATGATGTAAAACCAAATCAGTGCACATTGATCTCGGTGAGATTCATTTCTGAATCAAATCCAGTGGACTGTTGTTAAGTCCCCTTTTGCAGAGACTGGAGATACCATGGATCTCAGCTGAAAAGAAATGTTGAGGCATAAACTGAGGCCCCAATGAATACTGAAGAAGTGAAAAACAAAGAGCACAAAACATTTCTTAGGAACATCGGAAACTGCCTTCTGCTGAGTCAGACCCTGTTTGGTAGCAGTTCTCGAGGGTTTCAGGCAGGACTCTTTCCTAGCCTTACCTGGAGAGGCTGGGAATCAAACCCCGGGGTCTTCTGGATGCAAAGCATCTGCTCTAGCTCTTGAGCTATGACCCTTCCTGGAAGAAGGTTTGTGTGTGTGTCCTGCATGTCCATTACTGAAAGATATGAAATACATATTTCAGAGTAGAGAGTTATTTGTTGATTTATGGAGAGCATTTCCTGTGTGTCATTTTCTCAAGTGCGGAAAGGGGAGACACAGCAAGGTTCAGTGCCTTTGCAATATCTGCAGTCCTTTGCACCTATCCCTTCCCTTCTTTCACACCTATTTCAATGGTCTACAGCATCTGTCACCAAATGACATGAAGCTAAATTCAAACTGCTCCATAATGATTATCACCTCAGACTGAATTCTGGTAACCTCCAAGTTAGATTACTGCAATGCACTCTATGTGGGGCTGCCTGTACAGACGGTTCAGAAGCTGCAGTTTGTGCAAAATGTGGAAGACAGATTAATAAGGAGGACCAAAAGGTTCGAACATGTAGGACCAACTCTGTCCCACTTGCATTGGCTGTCTGTATGTTTTTGAGCTTGATTCAAGGTGCTGGTTTTAACCTATAAAGCCTTACACAGCTTGGGACCACAATACCTGACAGAACGCCTCTCCCGACATGAACCTACCCATACACTACACTCAACAGCTAAAGTCCTCCTCCAGGTGCCTACTCCGAGAGATGCTCAGAGGACAGCAACAAGGGAGAGGGCCTTCTCTGTGGTGGACCCCCCAATTATGGAATGATCTCCCCGACGAGGCCCACCTGGCACCAACATTGTTATCTTTTCAGCACCAGGTAAAGACATTTCTCTTCTCCCAGGCATTTAACAGCGTATGTTGAGTTTTAGTTGATCTGTCTTTGGCTGAGAGCTCAAAGTTGTTTTAAATGGATATTATCTTTGTTTATTGTCAGTCTTTATGTCTTTATGGTTTGAAGTTTTGTATACTGATTTTTTATGTTTAATGTTTTAATCTTTTGTAAACCGCCCAGAGAGCTTCGGCTATGGGGCAGCATAGAAATAAAAATGTAATAAATAATAAGATTCCTTATACAAAAGCCAAGTGGACTGGCATTTGTCTTTTTCTTCAACACTGATGATGGGAGGGCATCCTCCTCTGCACCTGAAGGCAGCAGGCAAGGATAGGGGGCATGGCTGTTTCAGTTCTGACAGGTCAAAAGTTGCATGATCTTTCAAAAATTCATATAAAATACAGGGGTGGAGGGATTGATCTGAAATTTGGCACATATGTGTAGCAACATGTGCTAGACATCTGTATGAAATTTGAGATTGATCCCTCCAACCCTCGATTTTATATGATTTTTAAAAAGATCCTGCAACTTTTTGACAGGTCTGAATGAACACACGTGGCGAGCTGTTATTCTGACCTGTCAGAACTTAAACGAGCTTTAATAAATTCATATAAAATTGAGGGTTGGAGGGATTGATCTCAAATTTCATACACATACTTAGACATATCCCATTAGCACTGTGACCAAGTTTCAAGCCTCTAACTTTTAAAATACAGAAGTTATAGGTTTATTTATATGGCAGTCCGATAATTTCCTAGGTAGTCAATTGCCTGAGTGGCAGTTTGAGAAAACCCAGGTTACATTCTCTAGTCTTGTTGCTCCCACATATTGCAGACTTCCAAACAACTCATTTTGACACATATTCCTGCTATTTGGTGGGTATCCTACCAGTAAATGATAAATGCGACAAATAGAGTTAAAACCTGTAGTGTGATCAGTTAGATTAGAATATTGTTCACCAGGTGCAAAGTATAAAGAGTGCAGAGTATAAAAGGGTGAAATGCAATGGAGATGTTCTGTATGTGTTTAAGTTTGTAAATCATTTCACTCAAGCAAAATCTACCTGCTGTAATGCATTGGTGATTTAGGCTGCAATCCTAAGCAAACGTACTAGAGAGGGAGCCTGCATATTATTGTACTTTATGTGGATTAGATTGGTGATCTGTAGCCTAATGTGAAGCCTGTTTATTCAGAAGTAAATCTCAAAGAAGCTTAACCCCAGTGCCATGATTAACATTGATTTTAATGGGCTTGCTCTCAAGTTTGTATAGGACTGTAGACTTTCTTACTTGAAGCCTTTAGCTTTGGTTCTGTATTGTAATTTAATGCATTCTTAAATAAAGGTGTAGTGTTTGATCAAACACTATTTCAAATCCACCCATTGTAAGACACTCATGTTACATCTGTTGGATGTTGCTCCAGTTGTTTTACCTGGACCTAAGAAGAGCCCTACAGATCACACCAAAGACCCACCTAGTCCAACCTTCTGTTGGCCAACAAGATGCTTATGAGAAGCCCACATGAGGGCAAGAGCCCTCTGTTGTTCCCCAGCCACTGCTATTCAGAGGCATACTGCCTCTGATCCTGGTGGTAGTATATCTGAGTTAATGTTCTTCCATTTCTAGATATTGAGGTAGTCTTATTTGTTAGAGATGTCAGCCAAGTTTGTATTCTTTTGCTCAGAATATGAACTTTGGTGACTTAATATTCACCTTTAATACAAAGGAGAACATTATGTCCAGTTAATTCTTCTTGTCCCATTTTATTTTATGGGGACAGGGTGGGGAATAGCTCTGCTAATTGTGAGCTAATTTGAGTCAAACCTGGTTTGTGTTTCTTTGTCCACTACAATTTTTCTTTAGACTTTATAGAATTATAATCCCAGTCTATTCTTAATACAATTACAGTGTCTTTCTGAAAAAAGACCAATGATTGCCAGATATTGTTGCATTTAATCTCAGAAACGGCATACCCTGAGCCCGGCCCAGCCTAGGCGCAGTGTGGCTGTTGTGGGGGCGTGCAGGAGGACAAGGTGTGGAGGAATGTCATTGGCGGCCCCCTTTCACACCACAAGGGGAGGGGAGGGGGAGAGGAGCTTATATTAGGGCTCCACCTCCTCCCTTCCCCACTCTTTGCAAATCACGGCTCCCTCCCTCCCTGCCCTGTAGACAGTATGGGAACGAAAATGCCGGTTGTCCTTAGGAAGCCAAGTACGAATTTTTTGTTCATAATCTTTCATTGGTTATGAGTTTTTTCGCCTACTTCATACCGTAAGACAGCGAGGGAGTATTAAATAGGAGTTAGGTTGTTCAATTAAGTAGGTCACATTTAAGGCTGTTAGGCATGGACATCTTCACCTTGGAGAGTGTTGGTGAGCATTCTAAGGCACCTAACGGTGATTGGTAATGCCTGAGGCTCATCACCTGCGAGTCTTGCGGCTCAGGTGACGAGATAAGGGTTACCATTGGGGCTAACCCTCCTCACCCACTCGGAAAGCCTCCCACCCCAGAAGGGGGAGCCAGGGCGTGCTGAAGTTTTACGACACCCCCTGGCCAAGAATGACTCGCCCTATACCACTTACAATGGTTCTTGACCATGCGTAGATTGGAGATGCCCGCTTAGGTTACCCTCCTGCAATTCATCAATAAATGTGGCCCTGTTTAAACCCAAACTCTGTGTCTGCCTCGTTATTTCCTGCGCTCCACTTTCCCACAATTGCTATACTCTGCAGAAATTATCTTTCCTATATATTGAAACCTGTTGTCATTGTTCCTAGGCAAAACAAGCTCTGTAGCCGAGGGGAAAAATATTATTCAACAGAATATAGTACCTTTCTCACTTGTTCTTGCAAAATAAATCTCCTGTCCAGGTTTCCAAAATGAAGCCTGAGTAATGTTGCCTATTATATGACTTGACTCCACCATATTTCTACTCACTCCCTTTACCTCATCACAAAGACAGCAATCCTGGCTGCTGGAGTTATTATGCCCTTGGAGAATGAATGTGAGCTCTGTGCCTGTCTTTCCAATTCATCAGATCCTACCTTTATTGGGACGTTGTCCAAAATCAGAAACTGGTGTCCAAGGACTTAAAAGCTATGACTTATTAGCTCAGAATGTGCAACAGAATGGAGATACTTTTATATAAAAAGTTTAGTTTGGTGAAGATTTTCTTCCGGAAAACATCTCTGTTACAACAACATGTTTAGAATGAAAATGGGAGTTAGATCTCATGACGTTTTATCGCTGAGGAGGGCAAACATATTTTTCCACTTGAAGTAACTTTAAAATATCTTCTCAAAATTAAGGATGAGCAAATCACTCAGTTTCACTTTCTCCCACAGTGAATTTTTTTCTTTTTCTTTTTTACAAAACCCCTTCTATTTTGTTTCTTTCCCAGATATGAAGAACATTGCAAATTTGGGTAAAGCCCTATCAAAATTGCACTGAAATGAAATTATGAACTCACCAGTCTTCAGGAATTTAAAAGATCTATGAAGACTGATCCGGCAGGCCTACCCAGATGAATTTTAAAGTGTTTTATTGGTATTTTAATGATGTATGGTTTTATGTGCTTTTAATCAGTTTTGTATTTTATGTTTAGTGCTGTTCCCCGCCTCGATCCGTTGGGAGATGCGGGTAATAAATAAATATATTATTATTATTATTATTATTATTATTATTATTATTTCCCATCTTCAGCTGCTAAGTTCAGTAGGTACAGCTATTACCTGCATGGAAAAGATCATGATGTACCTGCCTGTTAAAGGTGATAAGCCTGTCAGAAAAACAAGCAGGCAACACTAATTAAGTACTAACATGGTGAGTTACACAGGGATTCAAGCCCCGGCTTTTAAGAGCTAATGTTCAGAATATACCGAACATTGCAATTTTTGCTAAATCCTTATCAGCAATGAAATGAAATTCTCATCCGCTTCTACTCAAAAGAAGTGAGTGCTGCCTCCTATAATCCAAAATATATACAAAAATGGAGCATTATATAGCATGATATATATTAGAATGAATGTCCAAAATCTGGTAACTGTTTGACATTCACATGTGAGTGCAAACAATCCAAGATGGCTGCTTCCCACCCAGCCGGAATGGTTTGGACGGGGGGCTGCTTTTGCAGGTGAGAAGGAAGGGAAGGAAGACGCTGCATGTGTAAAATGCATGTGGGCAGCATGAGGCATGGGCCTGTAAAGGCCTGCCCTGCTGAACCTTGGCCTCTGCCACTTTTTGGCTTCCACCCTCCCTCCCTCTCTTTAACTAGTATGGGATTAGCCGGTCACTTCCTTCGGAATTTTACCTGCCCCAAATTCATAGCCTACTCCATACTGGAATTACGATTAGCGGAGGGTGAGTAAATAGGTGGATTAGATTGGATTGACAAGGGCAGGCTGGAATTTGCACGATATTACAATAGGGATGGTGAGCACCTTGGCACCTTTTGGTGATTGGCATATCTGGAGGACCTGCGCCTTGGCCGCTGTGCAGCTCTCATGGCAGGATATAGTTTGCCTTTGGGGACCTTCCTGCTCAACTTTTTGGAGCTGTGCAGCACCAGGCAGGGTGTTGCAGGTTGTTCTCCCCATACTTTCAAAGTGTTACATACGAGAGGGGCCAGGTTTACCCGACTCCTGGCTTTGGAGAGTGGATCTCCCATAATGGCAGGCTAGGTGTCTGAAGAAAGGATCTAATAGATTCCCACACTTTCATATGCAGATCCAGGGAGGGGTAAAGTTCCCTTATTTAATAAATAGGCCCTAATTTATCCCAAGCTCTGATGTCTGTGTCTTTATTCCACACTTCCTTCTCCACTCGCAAGAAGGTTGCAAATGTCTTGCATTCAGAAACTGAAGGCAGATTGTCAATACAGCAGCACTACTCTGGGAAACAAGATCAGTAATTTGAAACCCTGAAATATATGGACAAATTCTAATGGGGGGGGGGAACTTTGTAAGAATTCTTAACAATCTCTCTCTCTCTCTCTCTCTCTCTCTCTCTTTCACACACACACACACACACACACACACACACAATTCATGCTGATCTGGTGTCCACACATGCACATTCACTCAGTTCCCACATTTCTTCTCCCCCTTTTATGCAGAAAATAGTTCTCCGTAACCAGGAAAATCATTTATTTTTACACATGGACTCAATGGTCAATCCTGGCTTCCTGTCCATGGTGGCAAGAGGATGTGATCCTGGATCCTGCCTCCCTACGCCTCTACTATTTTGAGGTGGCTGAATATCTCTGAACCACATTCAGCATAAAAGCAGCTGCTTTCAGAGGGAAAACTGCACATTCCGCTTCAGTGTCTTTATTTATTTTAATTCCTATAGTTTCTACCATTTAATAGCAAGCCATTTTGTAAATTGAGCAGGGGCGCGTCTTTTCAGCAGCGGAAAGTGCAATGGCAAAGCCAACGATTGGGACACTTTCAGACACACAATATTGGGCAGTATAAAAGCAGCTCCTGTACAAAAGCTCTGCTCTCAAGTCATAACTGACTGAATGGCTGTGTCCACCTTTGTTAAAAATGAAAACTGGAAGCAGCTAATGGAGGCACTGCTATTTGAAAAAGGGAAGTCTATCCCTTAAATAGAAACATAGCAAATTGAATCAACCTGGCTATAACAATTGCAAGCAAACTGGTGGTTCAATACTTGTATTTGCTATTATGGGTTCTCACTTGCATTTAGCAGCTGTTGATTGCTTGGCTCATTGAAGCATATGACTCTGAACAAAACTATGGGTCAATAAAGTCATTTATAATGATCAACCCACCAGCTAAAACAGGTGATGAATATGTCTAAATTCCCTCTGGTACCAATCGTAACAGGGAAATACCATACTTTTGTAGGATGCCATTGCATAATGGGCTGCCAGACTTACACATCTCCATAATTAATTTTGATTATTCATGTTGAAATTGAGATTTGCTTTTCTCAGATGAAATAAAAGAACGTGAAGCATTACAGTCAAACACTGAATGGTACCAGAAATTATATATATATATATATATATATATATATATTAATGTATATAATACATTAATATAATGTATTAATGTAAGGCAGCTAAGATTTACCATGCAATGTCTGTTCTACAAAACCATGCTTGCCAGACTATCTACCAATTATATCCAAAAGGTAGTAGAAATACGGTATTTTCTGAGATTGCATTCCATGTATGGTGTGTCCTTAACCCTATTCAGGCATTATGTAAAAGTAGTTACCTCAACACCTGAGTAGGGATGGGGATGGGTTCATGTTTGCATGGAAACCTTCGTGTGTGTATAGATGTAACATGCAAAACTTCCTTCCCTGGAGACATTTGTGCTGTATGAACAGATGCCTGAGGAGAGGCTACATTATGCAAGTCCCTGCTTGTGCAGCATGTTGAAGAAACTACTTTTAAACGATCCCTGGATAGGACTCTTTTAAAATCTAGATTCAATGAATATTATATTTATTATTATTATTATTATTATTATTATTATTATTATTATATTTATTTATATCCCATCTTTTTCCCAGGGCTGAGACTCAAGGTGGTTTACAAGATTAAAAACATGTACAATTAAAACATATAAATATAAATTTACAAAAGTTAAAATAGAATTAAACCTGCAGTAAAATTAAAAACACTTTAAAAAATAAAAAACAGTAACAGATTTAAAAACAAACAATACATTAACACAGGTCCAGAGTCGTTCCAAAAGCCTGCCAGAATAATAATAAAAAAGTTTTTGCCTGCCTCTGAAAATGTAGCACAGAAGGAGCCAGCCTGACCTTCCTAGGAAGGGAGTTTCAGAGCCTTGGAGCAGCCACGGAGAAGGCCTTTTGCCGTGTACCCATCAAGTGTGCCTGGGATGTTGGTGGGACTGAAAGAAAGGCCTCCCCAGAGGATCTCAGAGCACGGGCAGGCCCATATGTGAGAATACGGTGTTCCCGGTAACCTGACGCGAGCCATATAGGGCTTTATAGGTCATAATGAGCACTTTGGATTGTGCCCGGAAACAGACCGGAAGTCAGTGGCGCTTTTGTAACAGGGGAGTTGTGTGCTCCCTGTAAGATTGCTATGTATACTGAAGTTACAGTAGATCTAGCTCCTCAAGTATGTAGATGGATCTGGTGGGAAAGATAAAAGAGTGCTCAAGGTAAAACACATCGTGACCATGGTATCTTTGGGCAGCATCCTATACTGCTCGTCCATTAGTGGAATGAAGAATCGCAGAGCAGGCCATGGTAGTGAAGCTCTTGTTCATCTCAATTCAGGAAATGGATGATGGTGTTCATTTCTGGGGTTATTTTTGGAACCACCGGTTCTTGTTACATGAGCAGTTGGTTTTACTTGTGCAAGAGAACCAGTAGAGGTGTAGCAGCGTTATAACATACTGCCCTTTGGCTTCAGGCATCCTTGTCCAAATTCAGTTTTTTCTACTACAGATAAGACATGTCCTTTTCTTTTAAGTCTCCAAACATTATTCAACTTGTTACATTATTTTTGCATGAAATGCAATTGTTTGATGACATGCTTGGAAATATCAAGTTTGTTCACCCAAGAAATGATTCCGTTTTGAATGGTAGTGAGATTATTATTATTATTATTATTATTTACATTTATATTCCGCCCATAGCCGAAGTTCTCTGGGAAGTTTACAAAGATTAAAAGATTGAACATCAAAAGTCTATATACAAAATTTAAAACCATAAAACATAAAAACTACTAACATTTAAAACAATTTTAAACTTTCAGCCAGGCCAGAGTCTCAGTTAAAAACTCAACTTAAGCTGTTAAATGCCTGGGAGAAAAGAAAAGTTTTGACCTGATACAGAAAAGATAACAATGTTGGCGCCAGGCAGGCCTCATCGGGGAGATTATTCCATAATTGGGGTGCCACCACAGAGAAGGCCCTCTCCCTTGTTGCCGTCCTCCATGCTTTCCTCAAAGTAGGCACCCGGAGGAGGACCTTAGATGCTGAGCGTAGTATATGGGTAGGTTCATGTCGGGAGAGGCATTCCATCAGGTATTGTGGTCCCAAGCCGTGTAAGCCTTTATAGGTTAAACCAGCACCTTGAATTGGGCTCAGAAATGCACAGGCAGCCAATGCAAGCGGGCCAGAATTAGTTTTATATGTTTGAACCTTCTGGTTAATGTTACCAATCTGGTAACCTTCTGGTTACCAATCTGGTAACCTTCTGGATCCTGTTACCAATCCTGTTACCAATCTTTGCATAAGCTGCAGCTTCTGAACCATCTTCAAAGGCAGCCTCATGTAGAGCACATTCCAGAAATCTAACTTGGAGGTTACCAGAGCATAGACAACTGAAGCCAGGTTATCCCTGTCTGGATAGGGTCGTAGCTGGGCCACCAACCAAAGTTGTAGAAGGCACTCTGTGCCACCGTGGCCACCTGAGCCTCAAGTGACAAAGATGGTTCTAGGAGAACCTCCAAGCTATGAACCTGCTCCTTCAGTGTTAATTCTTATTACTGAAATATTTGATGACCCTAATCTGATATTTCTGGAAAATTTAGTTGCAACAAAATCCCATTGAAAGCAACAGAATGGGACTTGTTCACAACCAATTTGAATTTCATTTACTTAATGCAGCCCAATCCTGTGAACACTTACTTGAAATAAAGCAAGTCCTTTCCATTTATTCAAAGGGACTTAATTTGAAGTGACTATTCATAGGATTGTAGTCTAAGTCACAACAACTTTGGCCGGATTTGTGTCCACTATCAATAGAGTTCCAGTTGGAGAGAATTCATGGTCTTCATGTATAGTTTGATCTAACCTCCATATAAATATTGAACTCAGAAAATGCCATTAGTCTTGTTGTTATTGTTATATAATTACATAATGATTATTATGTAATAATACTTTTATTATTATTGTGGTGATGGTGATTTTATAGACTGTTTATAACCTTCCTGTTTTAAAATCCGTCCATTTTCCAAAGTTGCTACTGCTGTTCTATAACAGTGCTTTGTAAGTCAGATTCTAATTAAATTTCCATTAACAAGAAATTTGCTGTATAATTTTCTTCATCCAATACTGACTTAGCCCACTATTTTGAAAAGTGCTATGTAAGAAATGAGGGCAATTTTGTGGATTTTCCTTAAACTACTGGAATGGAAACTAATTAGGAAAATGGCTATAGAATTGGGTGTAAACAAAGACAGTAGCCTGCAGTGAGTAAAAGAAGGGAACAAACATTTCTAACAGCTAGACTGTGTTTAGATTAATTTTTTGGGGTGAACTTTTACATTCCCCAGTAGTGCAATAATAAAAGGGTTGGGTTTATTTAACAATAATTAATTATAAAAGGAATGGGTGAGAAACTAGTTCAGTTAGCATTTCAATGCAAATTCACCAAATCTACATTTCCAAAACCAAAATAAGAACCAGAATGCAGTTAGACATCAAAATCAATACTTTTCTGAATTTGGAACTATGCCCCCTCCAAAGTGTGTACTTGGGGAAATATATACAACCGTTTTATTGAATGGAAAGAAATCACATACAAAAATGTATATTTTTGAAAAGTTACACACACAAATGTATACATTTGAAAAAAATGCATACAAAATGTATTAGGCTGACCAGATAAAATCCAGGTCAGGGCTCATGGAATTTCAGCCAGGGTCATTTGTATGCAATTAGTTCCTGGTGATATTCCCTCTTCATCACAACTGTTAAAGTTGCAGGGGCCCTGCCTTCTTTTGTATATGGTCACTCGAGTATAGTGCCTGCACCTTTAACTGTTGTGATGAAGAGGGAACATCACCAGGAACTAATTGCATACAAATGACACTGGCTGTCAGAAATGGGACAGAATTTGAGCAAAACTGAGCTTGTTGCCAAATGGCTGGCATGCTGAATTTAGCTTGAAAGGTCACAAGTTGTGTAAGCTTGTCTAATCTACTTTTGTGTGTGAGTGAGAGTGTCAAATTTACTTTCATTCTTTTTATGTACAATAGTTATTTGAATTTTAGTGCCTAGATCCAGGATCTGCCTTCTGCGAAAGGGAGGGCTTCATTTGCAGGAGGTCTCTTTGTCTGATTTTTGTGAATCCCTCTCCCCACACACAACACAGCATATCCATTTCAGCTGGGCACCCCTGTCTCTCTAGTATTTTCAGGGTCTCTTTGGGAAGGAGGGGATGGCAAGGTCCTCTCCCACCAGCACTGCTGATCCAGCACAAATCTAGTTCTCATCATGGTTTATTGTGTTCGCTACAAGGTCAAATCAAATTTCTCTTTGCATTTCCTATAGCGATGGGGTTCATGATTTAAATACACATTTTGCCCATTAGCTATATATTTAACATTTGACAAGCAGGCTTTGCTGCATCGTGCTATGTTTGGCAGGTTGTTTAGAAATACCACACAAGGAAGTGGTATTTTTTCACTGACACTGGCTGTTTCATACAGTAATTCACTCAGTGAGAATTGTGGATTGCCTGGATATTTCTGGGAGGCAGCTGATAAAAGTTCTTATTTCAAAAGCATTTGCATTCTCTGTTGAATTTTCATAACAATAGCCAAGATTTTTTAAAAAAGTTAAAAGCCACTCTCCAGATACTGTAGGAGTTGTTTGGAATGTGTCACTGCACCAAACCCAGTGTTAGAATTCAAGAGATGCTCCTTGCCTCTTTTGAATTTAGGAGCTATGGTTTAGCCATATGGATTTTACATGAACTACATCAGGTACTTTTGTTGACCATTTGCTTTTGTTGTCTCAGATGTTTCCTGCGAATGCAATTACTGAACATGTCTAACTAAACTTCCCCTTCTACAAATATTCAACGACGACTATGTAAAATGTAGAAGATTGTGTGAATCAATGCTGTTTGTGATAGAGAAAAGGAAAGCCATAGTAAAAGCAGATAAAAACTACATGACCCCTCACACTCGCAGAACAAAAAGAAATATGGGCACAAAAAGCACTCCATGGAAAGCACTACAACATAATACAGAACCCACAAATAAACAAAGAACAATCATACGAATGGCTCAGGAAGGGGGAGCTATTTCCAGAAACTGAAGGATTCCTAATAGCTATACAGGATCAGGTTATAGCAACCAAGAACTACCAAAAATACATCATAAAAGATAACAATGTAACAACAGACCTATTTAGGAAATGCCATTAGTTCCAAGAAACAATGGACCACATAATAGGAGTATGTAAAATTCTGGCAGGAATGGACTATACAGACAGACACAATACAGCTGTAAAAATAATTTACCAACAACTGACCATCAAATTCAACCTTATCAAACAATCTACCCCATACTATACATACTTGCACGAAACAATCTTGGAAAATGCAGATCATAAAATATACTGGGACAGAACAATTTATACCGACAAGACATTACCTTGCAACTGACCAGACATAAGAAAAACACACATACCCCATCGACATAGCAATAGTGAATGACAAAAATATTGTTGAAAATGAAGAAGAAAAGAGAGACAAATATAAACCACTGGCCATGGACGACAAAGAAATATGGCAACAGGGAAAGGTCACAATTATTCAATTAGTCATATCAGTCAATGGCATTACATCAAAAAACTATACAGAAAACTAGGGGTGTGCACGGACCCCCTGGATCGGATCGGGACCCGTATCGGGACCTCCAATTTTGTCATGGATCGGTTCGGACAAAATCAGAGGCCCCCCGGACCGGATCGAGTCCGATCCCGATCCAAAAATCGAAAATTTTTGGATCGGCCGCCATTTTTTTCCCCATAGACTTGCATTGCAATGCAAGTCTATGAGGAAAAAATGGTGGCGGGTGGGTGAGGGGGGGCCTAACTCCCTCCCCCCCGGGGCCGTCCGCTGTGGATGGCCCCAGCAGGTAAGCCTCCTCCCCCGCACTCCCTCCCCCCCCGGGGCCGTCCGCTTCCATCCGCAGGCGCCCGCGGGCGCCCGCGGATAGAAGCGGACAGCTCCGGGGGGGGGGTAAGCCCCCTTCCCCGCCACTGCTTACCTTCCCGGCCCGTCCGCTCCCATCCAGCGCCGGCGGCTACTACCAGCGGGCTCTGTGGCCTGCTCTAGAGTAGCGCGCCGGGTGATGACATCACCCGGCGCGCCACCCTGGAGCAGGCCGCGGAGCCCGCTGGTAGTAGCCGCCGGCGCCGGATGGGAGCAGACGGGCCGGGAAGGTAAGGGCCCCCCCTCCTCCCCTCCGCGCACCCCCTGCTTACCTTCCTGGCCCGTCCGCTCCCGTCTGGCGCCGGCGGCTACTACCAGCGGGCTCCGTGGCCTGCTCTAGAGTAGCGCGCCGAGTGATGACATCACCCGGCGCGCCACCCTGGAGTAGGCCACGGAGCCCGCTGGTAGTAGCCGCCGGCGCCGGACGGGAGCAGACGGGCCGGGAAGGTAAGGGCCCCCCTCCTCCCCTCCGTGCGCCCCCTCCTCCCCTCCGCGCGCCCCCTGCTTACCTTCCCGGCCCTTCCGCTCCTGTCCGGCACCGGTGGCTACTACCAGTGGGCTCTGCGGCCTGCTCTAGAGTAGCGCGCCGGGTGATGACATCACCCGGCGCGCCACCCTGGAGCAGGCCGCGGAGCCTGCTGGTAGTAGCCGCCGGCGCCGGATGGGAGCGGACGGGCCGGAAAGGTAAGGGCCCCCCTCCTCCCGCCCCCTCCCCCCCCGCTGTCCACTTTCATCGGCGGGCACCCGCTGGTGCCCGCCAATGGAAGCGGCGGTGGGCGCCAGTGGGCGCCCGCCGATCCGCTGATCCGCCGAACCGGTTCGGAGCCTTTTCGGACCGGTTCGGATTGGATCGGCCGATCCAGCTGTCGGATCGGAAATCGGATAATTTATCCGATTTCCCACTGGACCGGACTCGGATTGTGGATCGGGTCCGATCCAGTGCACATCCCTACAGAAAACCTCCAGAAACTGGGCCTACCAGAATACATCCACACCAACATCCAGAAAACAGTCATAATTAAAACATGTTCAATCATCAGGACTTTCCTGAATCAATAAAAGACAGCATGACTTGGCAAAGCCAATCATGTCCATCTAGAAAAACCACCACGAGTGAGAAAGAGATACATCATCATCATCATCATCATCATCATCATCATCCTATTAGAAAGGACAGCATGGGGGTTTGAAATTGCCTATTAACAGCACTTGGGCATCAGTCTGACTAGGTTACCTGGTCACAGTCTTCCCTACTATGATGAACTATATTTCTGTTTAAAATTATACTATTTTAAAATTTGTATTTATACATATCACTCGGCACATTAAAGCTTTTTACAAATCTGTGTCCTTTTTTCGTCCTCTTTCTTTGTGATGCATAAATGGCCATCCTAGTCCTGTTACAGCAAGTGTCCTGCTTCTCCCTGCCATTTTCCCTTTTGATTAGAAACTTCCCCCTTCCTCCTTTAAAGTGGTTTCTACTGCTGTAATTAGTTGCTTCCTGTTCATTCTCGTGGCCATGTGATCCCTCAATTGGCTTTTAAGTAGTTGGTTCTTGTTCTGTTGGGGCAGTTTAATTACTGATTTCCTTGTTGCCGCCAGAACAATTGTTCATTAATTTACGCTACAGGAAAGCTGCTAATTAAAAGGATAGTAGGCCAGAAAAGCTTCAATAGAATTGTTCCAGTCAATGTTGGGCAGGCTGGTACTACAATCACATTTTAAAACAAAACAAAAAATGTTACAAATCAAGCCTAAGAAAAGATGAGTGTTAAACCTGAAAAAAAAAAATATTAGAATGAGATGGTTTGGCAGTGACATCATCTGAATTTTCTGTAAAAAGTTTGGATGAATGATGTAAATTCCAGAGAAAACAGCAAATGCCAAGCAGCCAATAGAGTGTATATTCATCCTATACTTGCAGTTCAATATATCCACTTAAATGGGAGTAAATTCCATTGAGTTAATTGTGTTGATATCTGCATAGACATGTTTAGGATTGGGCTGCAATTCCCCCCCCCCCCACACACACACACATGTGTGACTTATCTCTCCTTCAAGAAACAAAGAGCAGACTATAGGAATTGCATTTTATCCTGTCAATGACATTAGGAGATACATCAGACCCATGGACCAAATTTGCCATTCAGGACCCCTAGATGATCAGGCCCGCTTTCCTGGTTACTGCCCATTTTCCCTATTGATAGTTGGATGGTTTCCCAGTGTTTGCATATTTTCCCCCAATTCTAAAAGGTTGTAACATGTAGTTACAAGAAGAAAGGGCTTTTAGCTAAAATATGGTGGTGTTTGGGGTATTTTGTCTCCATGCCCTATGCCTTGTCTACCCCTGGAATGTAGCCCCCAAGTGCTTTGCTGATATTGAATTCACTCGTTGGGTTGAGAGAAGTTCACCACCCCTGGATTAGGCTGAGAGACAATGGTTGATGAAAGGATTTCATGTCCTATGCTAGAATCCAACTAAAGTCCTACTTAGAGTAGACACATTGAAATGAATGGGACTTAGCTTAAATCCCATTCATTTCATTGACTCTATTCTAACTAGGACTTTAGTTTGATTCTACCCAAATTGGGATTCAAACCCAGTTCTTCAAGGGGGAAGTAAAAAATGTTATCCACTGTGTCAGACTCGCTGTCATCTGTGGTCATGGATGTGCATGATCCGATAACCTGAATGTGACCTCTCACTTCTCAATCATTGGAAATTGGTGGACAGCAATTTTAGTTTCCATAAAATTTAGTTACTTTTGTCAGTGCAATGAATTGTGAGTGTAGTGTGAAATAACGAGCCGAGACAAGAAAATGGGATTAAAATGGACCACTTTTTATTAAAGTTCTGCAAAAGGAAATGAAACCTAGTCGGGCAACTACTATTGGCCTCTACAGGCCAAATCTAGGGATCGGGCTAAACAATTCTCAGACCCTGGGGTGGTGCCCAATCCTTCTCCACCCCACGGTCTTGCCCCATTTGGGGAAGGGAGGCCTTCCGGTGTTGCCCAACCCGTGCCCCACACCTCCGAGTAGGAGAGGAGGGTTGGCCTCATAGGTAAACCTTATCCCAATGATCTGGTGTTGCAAGACTCCCAGATGTAGGCCTCAGGCACTACCCATCACCTCAACGGTGCCTGAGACTGATCACCATTACAAAAGCAGCTAAAGATGCCCGCACCTACTGCTGAGATTATGTGACCAATTATTGCTAATTTACCTATTTAATACACCCCATCTGTCTTACAGTGTGAAAAAGACGAAAAAACTTTTAGCCAAATTAGGTTTAAGAGCAAAAATTCCTACTTGGCCTCCTAAAGACGACCGGTGGAGGGGAGGGAGAGAGCTGCGTGAGGAGAAAGAATGCAGGGTAGGTCCGTTACCCAGCTCTTAAGCCCCAGACCCAGACCCACCCAGTGGCACCATATCATGAGCTAAAGCGATAAAAGGAACGGTAATCTCTTTTCATGACAGCCACAATACATTTGCAGGTCACTTACAAGGTTATTTCAGATTCTTTTTTTTACAGAGCTTCATGTTCTAATGTCTGTTTTTTAGATAGAGCTAAATAAAAAGAACCTATCCAAATGCAGTACTGCATGTCATTCCTGGGTTATGAACTGCCGGATGCAGGCATTTTTTCCCTGCAGAATAATCTGTTTATGCACTCAGTCCAGCTGATTGGAGTGGGGGATCAGCTTCTACCTCTAGGTTCCTTTAACTGCATCATGGTCAAGTCCACATTTTGCTGTGAAGATAGACTTCTGTTCCATATTTTTGTGATGAATTGTTGCTTATCTGCAAAACAGAATGCCATAAAACGGATATAAATAATCTCTGGAAACAATTACGTTTTGAGAACATGTCTGCAGGAAAATAAGCTGTTCGTTCCTTCTGTATAATGCTCTTTGGTCACCCAACAGGAGTTTCTTTTGAGAGGCTAATTATGCGTCAAATGTGCCATTAATATTAATCTGTATTGTAAATACAAAGAGAATAAGAGAACTATAATAACGTAACAATTTGGGGGGCTGAAATACTTAATTGCTGATTTCTGCTTAACTTAGTGCTTGCTCAGAGGCTCTTGATTTGCTATCTATTTCTGAAAGGTGTTTTCTAAAGGCACATCAATTTCTATGTGTAGAATACTTTAGAGATGAGCTCTGTTTGATATTCTCAGAGAGCTTCAGGAAGCTGGTGGAATGCACCCGCAGAAGGCACACTAATTTTCTTTGGCCCTTTTATTTTCTTTTATTCGTACAAGATTTTTTTAAAAAAAAATTAAGGAAACCCATAGAAGTAAATAAATAAATAAATAAATAAATCACGGTTTCTTAGGCACTGTTCCTACCTTGATGGCTGCATCACAAAGTGGAGATTTACATGTGTGAATGGCTCTAACATGACACACAGAACTTTCATATTGCCTCAACCACAAATGTTTTTCAGTGAAGTTAATTTTACACATTTAGCTGCCGATGATCAAGGTTGGATAATCTAAGTGATGTGCCAGGAACTGTGCTCCTATTCATCTGCCTGGATAAACTCAGTTGTTTAGGACAGGGGTGGGGAACCTGTGCTCCTTCAGATCCTGTTGGACTACATCTCCCATCATCTCTGACCACTGGCCATACTAGCTGAGGCTGATGGGATTTGAAGTCTGGATTAAGTAGAGGACTTACCGCAAGTATTACCTAGAAGGAAAGGGTGTTTTGCCACCCATTTTCAGCAGTATGGCAGTATAAGGTGTCTAGTTAACTTTAAAACAAGTAGGCCTTTTCTTTTTTTTTGCTTTTTTTTAGCTGCTGCTGCATCACTAAATTTCAGTAAACCACCAATTTTTATCTTGCTGCTGCTGTCAAATTTCATTGGTAAATTTGGTGATGTAGCGCAGGGTGGATCCTGGGCATGTGAAATTCCTCCACGGATGTTGCTCATCCATTAGGCTGACCATCTGAAAAGGAGGACAGGGCTCATGTAACTTTAACAGTTGTAGATTAAAGGGAATTTCAACCAGTGCTATTTGTATGCAATTCATTCCTGGTTGAAATTCCCTCTTCATCACAACAGTTAAAGTTGCAGGGGCCCTGCCTTCTTTTGTATATGGTCACTCTAGTATAGTGCCTGCAACTTTAACTGTTGTGATGAAGAGGGAATTTCACCAGGAACGAATTGCATACAAATGACACCGGCTGAAATTCCCTTTTCTCTGCAACTGTTAAAGTTACATGAGCCCTGTCCTCCTTTTCAGATGGTCAGCCTATCATCCATGGTTTAGAGCTTTTAAAACTGACTGTGTTTGTTAGTTTGTACCAACTTTTTTTTTTAACCACCTTCTGCTCCTGTACCTCTGATAACAATTTGATGTTCAGACATTAGCCAGGTGAAGGGCCACCCCTACCTTTCAGCGGTGTGAAGTGGCCTCCTCATACGGTGGATGCTGGAGGCAACGAGGACAAAACTATTGTGTGCCATTTGGCCTGTCCTGCAGTCTTCACACTAATCTGTTACCTTTAGGTACAGTGGAGGATAAGGACCTCTCAGCAGTGTTGAAATAAAATTCAACTGTTGGTCTGGCCAGCTTTTGTACGTGGAACGGGAGCTGGGGAGGGGACCATCTTGTCCTTTGCCTCCAGCAGCCAAATATCTTAGGCCACTCCTGGCCTGGTGTTCTTATTTTATTTCTGTTCCATAAAGGAAGACAAACACTTACTGCTTTCTGCACACTAAACTCTGTCAGAGGCACAGGAGTGGGTCTGATCAGTTGGCAATTGTACCCAGACTTTGGCTATACAGAATTTCATTTTCCCTCACTGATTTTAATTAGGGGGGAAAGATTCTCATCCCAAGAGACCCCCAGTGGGTTACCTGAATTCTGAGCCTTTCAGGAACAACCATCTTTTCTTTATTAGTAGTAATATTAGTTCTCAGAGGCTCACCGCCTCTGGCTTGCACCTCATTGATATTCAGTAAACGAAATGAAGTCAATTCCTGTCAACACTCCATTTTTCACAGGGGACAGGAAAATGTGGCACCGAGATTAATGATCATGATTTACTCTGAACAGGTTGTGGTGTTATGCCCCAGCAATACTTTCATGGTTCCTCCTAGGAAAGATGCAACATTAGCCGCATATGCCTTCAGCCACTAGTCTGAAACATTACACTTTTGCTGAGGGGGGCGGGTTAAGTTGGTCTCATTGTTGAGACTGCCAGAAGCTAATCCCACTTCATGAGCCCAAAATAGTCATCTGAATTAGCTACAATGAGTAGCCCCTGGCGTGAAACTCAATAGACTTTTTTTAAAAAATGAATGGCTGAGTCAAGCAAGGCCTTTGGTTTAACATACCCATTGGGCATTGTATTTTCTTTGTTACATGATTCAGGTATTCAGCCAATTGCAGGAGGGCACAACCTGTGTCGGGGCTGTAAGCACCACATGCGCTGATTGTACCCATGCCCCCACGCATGTCACTCCCTCCATTCCTGACCTTTGTATATTAAGCAAGGATTCTAAATATGCTTAGCATCTCTCTTTAGTAGAGATGTATGAGAATATTTCAGTTCACAAATAATCAGGACTAGCCCCATTCACAACCCTGAATGTGACCATGAGCACATTTTTTCAGGAAAAGCTTGCACACATTCCCAAACTTGCAATCCCATTTTATTTATTTATTTTATTTTATTTCTAACCCTCTTCTCCATCCAGATCGAGGCAGGGGACAACAATAAATATAAATACAAGAATCATAAAATAGATAAAACATTAAAACAAATCCCAGTCAAAGGATGTTTTTTTTAAAAAAAAAAATGCACACTTTAATGTGTGTGTGTGTGTTGCAGTTTCATGCTTTAGTCAATGGGGAAGTGCACACTTTTGAAAAATGCAGACAGAAATGCACCTATCCTGTTCAAAATGTGTGCTTTCCCCATCCAAAGGAAAAAGGAAAAGAGGTCACAAATGAAGCAAGAGCAAGGCATATTGAGCTTCAAAGTGGACTTTGGAGAAACTCAGTGAATTTCAGCATCTCTCCTTCAGCAAGAAGGCCGCTTGCCCGGGGATGTTGGCGGTGAGGGCAGTGTAGATGGCCTGTGTCTCCTACACAATTTGTTCTCTCACTCATTTGGCTGAATGCCAGAACAGGGCTGATATTTCCCTTGAATACTGGAATGAAACTTGGGCCCTTTCCGCACCAGCCATTTTTCCCACGGCTGCCCCTGCCTGCTCTTGGACAGTCTGCATGATGCACAGAGCATCCAGCAGTCAGGCAGGGGCCAGCCCTCCATTTTCCCAGGAATTCAGGGAAGACTATTATCCTGGTTTGTTCCCTGCTCCCGGGAGGGAAGCGAGATGGGCGGCTGGTATGGTCGCCCATCCTGGGCACAGCCGCACTTACCCGCAAAGAAATGTGGCTTCACCGATGGCCACAGAGCTACATCGTGGCTCTGAGGCCATCGGGGGGGAGGGGGGACAGACAGTGAAATCACCATCCCCAGGATGGCGGAGGGGAGGGGGCACGATCGTGTGGCAGTTTCTTTAAAATATATGTACATTTGCACACGAGTGCTTGTGATTCTCCACGGATCTGTAAAAACAATGGCCACCATGAATTGCAACAACCCAGTAGAATCCCGGGCCATTGCATTCGAATGCAGCCTCTGCGTGCCAGACCTGGAAGTGGTTACTTTCCCGCTTCCTGCTCTCTCCACCCCTATGGTACGGAAAGGTCCTTGGTCCACACATTCAGATGAGAATTCTGTATTTCAAGTCTGAACACAGTCTCAACACCTGTGTTGGCTTTCAAGCAGCTGTGGATAATGCAGCATACACCACTGAAGAGACTGAGATATCACAACTAAACTTAAGATGTATGTCTACAATGAAATTGTTCATGTGGACACCACTCCAGTTTCTAGGAGAGAAATTTATGTATTTATTATTTATTTTATTACATTTGTATACCGCCCCATAGCCAAAGATCTCTGGGCAGTTTACATAGGATTAAAACAATTAAAAACAATATACAAAAATTAAAACAGCAAAAACACACAACATACACACAATACACACATACATTTAAAACCACTGCAACAACCCCAAAAGTTACAAACCCCAAAACAAAACAAACTCAGGCTCCTCAGATATTACTAAATGCCTGGGAGAAGAGGAAAGTCTTGACCTGGCGCCGAAAAGATAACAATGTTGGTGCCAGGCAGGCCTCGTAAGGGAGATTGTTCCACAATTGGGGAGCACCAGAGAGGAAGGCCCTCTCCCTTGTTGCTGACCTCTGAGCTTCCCTCGGAGTAGGCACTCGGAGGGGGGACTTGGATGTTGAATGTAGTGTTTGGGTAGGTTCATGTCAGGAAAGGCGTTCCATCAGGTATTGTGGTCCCAAGCCATGTAAGACTTTATCGGTTAAAACCAGCACCTTGAATTGGGCTCGGAAACATACAGGCAGCCAATGAAAGCGGGCCAGAGTAGGTCTTATATGGTCAAACCTTTTGGTATTAGTTATCAATCTGGCCACTGCATTTTCCACAAGCTGCAGCTTCCGAACCGCCTTCAAAGGCAGCCCCATGTAGAGTGCATTGCAGTAATCTTACTTGGAGGTTACCAGAGCATGGACAACTGAAGCCAGATTATCCCTGTCCAGATAGGGGCATAGCTGGGCCACCAACCAAAGCTGGTAGAAGACACTCCGTGCCACTGAGGCGGCCAGAGCCTCAAGTGACAGAGATGGTTCTAGGAGAACCCCCAAGCTATGAACCTGCTCCTTCAAGGGGAGTGTAACCCCATCCAGAACAGGTTGAAGACGCTCCATCCGGTCAGCGGAACCACCCACTAACAGTGTCTCAGTCTTGTCTGGATTGAGTTTCAGTTTATTAGCCCTCATCCAGTCCATTGTTGCAGCCAGGCACTGGTTCAGCACATCCACAGCCTCACTTGATGAAGATGAAAAGGAGAAATAGAGTTGCATGTCATCAGCATACTGATGACAACGCACTCCAAAACTCCGGATGACCGCACTCAATGATTTCACGTAGATGTTGAACAGCATGGGGGACACGACTGACCCCTGCAGAACCCCATACTGGAGAATCCACGGGGCCGAGCAATGTTCCCCAAGCACCACCTTCTGGATCCGACCCGCCAAGTAGGAGCAGAACCACTGCAATGCAGTGCCTCCCACTCCCAACTCAGCCAGTCGTCCCAGAAGGATACCATGGTTGATGGTATCGAAAGCAGCTGAGAGATCAAGGAGAATCAACACAGTCACACTCCACCTGTCTTTCTCCCGACATAGGTCATTATACAGGGCGACCAAGGCTGTTTCCATACCAAAACCAGGCCTGAAACCCGACTGAAATGGATCCAGATAATCGGTCTCATCCAAGAGTGCCTGGAGCTGGCTCGCAACCACCTGCTCCAGGACCTTGCCCTGGAATGGAACATTTGCAAAATACTTTTATAATGTAAGCGCTAGGCAATATCCAATGTTGGCCATTATGTCTGCGTGTCTTATTGATAACTCTTGAACACAGCAATGTAGGAACTCCTTTATTAGGCAGATTTGTTGCTGTCTTGCCTGTTTGCTTGTTCTGCACTGATAATCACAGAGACAGCAGAAGCCCCCTAGAAGCTTGAAATGGAACATACACAACAATCTGTACCACTGAACGTAACTGTGCTAGTGAAAACAAATACTAGCATAACAGGGACATAGTGCTTGGAGCACAACCCTGGAAAATAGCCCAAATAATCCTTTCCAGAATGGGACAAATCATCGGAGCTCCCTTCTGCAAGTTCTGCTGATTTGTCCAAATCTGGAAGCGCTAAATTTGGTGAGTTTCTGCTTGTGCTACAAAGCACTAGGTTCCATTTATTCCAGTGTTGTTTCCCATAATGCTGCATCACCAGCGGATATTACCCAGTGTAATTTACTGCTTTGGATTGTTTGGAATAATGATATCTAAAGTTATTTTCTAGCCAGTTTCGTGACATATGAAAATAGAATCCTTCTAAAGCTGCCATCTTAAGCATTCTCATCTCTAAGCCTGTCCCATTGAACGTGGTGTAATTTACCTCAGAGTAAACCTATTTGGCATTAGGGCAATAACATAGGGATGTATGGGACTTCCCTTAGGGTTTTTGCTAGTCTTATGAAGCAACCCTTCACATTTGCTTCAAATTGCTTTACTTGAACTTTGGGTGGCAATCTTCCAAAAGAAACTGTAGTAATTTCATGGGATATGGTTCAAAATGTGGAGGCGTCAGAGAATATTGCTTGCATCTCTGCTAAAATGATTATTTTTTTAATATTAAAAGGATGTTGTCTAGTTTAGGCAGATGGCCTTTTCAGTTTAACATACATTATCAGTCACAGAAGTTTGAAACGTTAGCACATTCGGTGATGGGAAAATTTTGTTCAGAAGAACCAAATGCACAATACGACAAGTGAATGGAAGAAAAAAAAACATGACCCATTTAGCATTCTTTGTAGATTGATGGGGTGGTTAAAATGTCATGTCAGGAGCCAAGCTAGTATTGGGAGAGAGCTGCAAAATGATTGCACCAGCAAATTCTCTTCCAGCAAATTATTTTCAGACACTGTAAAATGTAATGTATTTACAGAGCACACATGTTTAGATAGTACTTTTGACAAATGATTGAAAAGCAGAATTAATGTATGCCAAACTCATTCTGGCTTTTTTTTTTTCGAAAAACAAACCAAAACTTTAAATTATGTATTTATCATCTTTTATATGAATGCACAAACAAGACATTTTAAAATCTGATTTATCCCAGTCTGGCAAGGGAAGGGATATCGGTATGCGTAAACATCCTTCTGCATGCATAAGTGATGGAGATCTGCATGCATATTAGAGTATTCTTTCAGACCCTCTGAACTAATGCACTTCTATCCAGGGACACTCATTGATGTGTGCAACTCATGGGGAGAGCTGGACTGCGGCCATCATGGCTGTTCAAAATCTATGTTTGATTGATTTCTAATATCTTTGTTTCATGTTTTCTGCCAACTAAGCAGCACCCAGGCACCACACAACACTGTGAACACGATAGACATGGAAAGAATAACACAGCTTTTGAAAAGTGATTCCTCAAAATAATTAAAAATCACAATGCCACTCAAAACTTTGGCTCAGAAAACATTCTAAAAATATCCGCTGGGGAACAAGGATGTTACTCCTAAAAAGGAAAAAGAACTGAAGAGTTGTTTTATGATTCCTAACAAAATGGCCACCATCTTGACCATGTGTTAGGCTGACCAGATAAAATCCAGGTCAGGGCTCATGTAACTTTAATACACCAGCATGCATAGGCTGACCATCTGAAAAGGAGGACAGGGTTCATGTAACTTTAACAGTTGTAGAGAAAAGGGAATTTCAGCCGGTGTCATTTGTATGCAATTACTTCCTGGTGAAATTCCCTCTTCATCACAACAGTTAAAGTTGCAGGAGCCCTGCCTTCTTTTGTATATGGTCACTCTAGTATAGTGCCTGCACATTTAACTGTTGTGATGAAGAGGGAATTTCACCAGGAACTAATTGCATACAAATGACACTGGCTGAAATTCCCTTTTCTCTACCACTGTTAAAGTTACATGAGCCCTGACCTGGATTTTATCTGGTCACCCTACCATGTGTGTCCTGGGCAGGATCTACACTCCTGCTTTAAGACGTTTTATAACAGTAGTGACAACTGTTGGGGCCCAGGACACACTCCATGTACAGTTTTCAACACGTTTTCAAAGTGTCATATCCTGCTTGGTGTAGATCAGGCCCTGGTAGGGAAAGTCCGAATATTCCAAAGGCCACCACGTGTCTGTTTAGTAATTTGTTTGACAAATGTTTTGATATGGGCAACAGTGAAGTGTGTGTGTGTGTGTGTGTGTGAGAGAGAGAGAGAGAGGGGGGGGCTCAATTCGGATGACACGATAGTCAATGGTGGGTTGACTAACCCTAACCCTAGGGGGTACTCCCCACACAACATGGTAATAAATAATCAACTGTGGTATGGATGAGGATCAACGCTGAGTTGACTGTGGCAGCATTCGGATGACACGATAGTCAATACAACTGATGATTGTTTCCCCCACACCAGTTGTTTATTGTGTTGTCTGAATTGAGCCAGTGAGTCAACACATGGGGAAAATCATGTTTGCTTACTGTTGCTTCTCCGCCCGTGTGTTTGTCCCTCATTACTGCCTCTTTTGAAAGAGGAAGGAAACAATGAGCACCTGGCCCATTCAGTGGCCCATTTTGATCACGCTGCTTCTCCTGCACACAGCAGGAGATAGCGGCAACTTCCCTCTTTAAAAATAAGTTGGACTTACTGGGGTTTTTTTTTGTCACGCGAAGAAGGCTAGAAGGGGTGGGAGGGGCGCGGGAAGCAGACAATATTGTGAGATGGACCCATGAAAATCCATGAGTGTCCAGTAATGAGTGTGCAATAAAATGCTCATCTGATGGAGCTGTGTGTGTGTGTGTGTGTGTGTGAAGTGAATATATGTGTATTCTTTGCTTAGAGATGCATTGGCCCTCTGCTTGTTTCCTATTGGTGAAAGCCAGATCACTTAATGTTGGGATGGAGGTAGAGATGTATCTGAAATTAGTTTCAGTTTGTTTGTTTTTTATCAGGATTTACCCAGTTTGTACCTTCTAGACTGAACAAGGTCTCAGGTGCAATCTGGAGTTGAAGTACGTACATTTCTAAGCTTGCAATGTAATTTGAGGACCAAGAAAATTGCTATTGATATCATTAAGTGCATTTGAAAAGATGTCTATGAAAAAAATGTGTACTTTTGGGGGGGGGAAGCATACAAATATGCTTTACTGATTAGAGAAGAATACATACATTTTAAAGAGGCATACAGCTGATGCATACATTTAGGAAAATCCACACGGATATTTATTAGGGGTGTGCACTGGATCGAGTCCGATCCACGATCCGGATCCGATCCAGGGGAAATCGGATACAATTATCCAATTTCCGATCTCACCGCTGGATCGTTCGATCCAATCCGATCCAGATCGGATGGATCGGAGGATCCGCGGGCGCCCACTGGTGCCCACCGCCACTTTCATTGGCGGGCGCCAGTGGGTGCCCGCCAATGGAAGCAGACAGCGGGGGGGGGGGGGCTTCCCTGGCGGGGCTGTCCACTTCCATTAGCGGGCGCCAGCGGGTGCCCGCCGATGGAAGCAGACAACAGGGGCAGGGGGCTTACCTTCCGGGGACGTCCGCTCTCATCCGCTGCTGGCTGCTACTGCACGCAGGCTTCGCGGCCTGCCCCTAGGTAGCACGCCAGGTGATGATGATCAGGTGATGATCATCTGGCACGCTACCTAGGGGCAAGCCGTGAAGCCTGCTCGCAGTAGCGGCCAACGGCAGATGGGAGTGGACGGCCATGGAAGGTAAGGAAGGGGAGGGGGAGGGGGCTTATCCCCCTGGGGCCGTCTGCTTCCATCTGTTGGCGCCCGCGGGCGCCAGCAGATGGAAGCGGATGGCCCCGGGGGGGTAAGGAGCGTGGGGGAGGGGGCTTACTTGCTGGGGCCATCCACAGCGGATGGCCCCGGGGGGGAGGAGGGAGTTAGCCCCCCCTCACCCACCCGCCGCTATTTTTCCTCATAGACTTGCATTGGGGGAAAGCTTTCTTTCCCCCAATGCAAGTCTATTGGGGGGGGGGGGAATTGGCGGCTGATCCAAAAATCGGATGTCCGATTTTTGGATCGGGATCGGACTCGATCCGGTCTGGGGGGGCCTCCGATTTTGTCTGATCTGATCTGGGACAAAATTGGAGGTCCCAATCCGGGTCCCGATCCGATCCGGGGGGGTCCATGCACATCCCTAATATTTATGCCACCTCCCACCCCCTGAAAGCATTCAATGGACTCTAGTCAGAATGAGCTTTGAGATGGAATTTAGAGAATTTTGGCAACCTTGAGTTTTGCTGATTTGCACATCCCTAGCAAGGGCAGATTTGGTTCTCAAGTGCAAGTTTTTACTTTTCCCTGGTAAGATGAATGATAGCTATGCACTTGAATAAGAGAAAATCAAGCCAAGTGGAGACACCTACAGCAGCCTTCCCTAACCCCCCCCCCCCGATATCTAAGGATTCAACTCCCATCAGTCCCAGCCCACTTGACCAATGTCCAGGAATGCTGGGAGTTTTAGTCCAAAATATCAGGAGGAACTAGGATGGAGATGGATGACCTGCAAGAATGGAGAATCTCAGGCCCAGACACCAATCTGGCTTTCTGGGGTACTCCAGATGGGCATGCTCCCTTTCCCTGGCCCCACCCCTTTTCCCCTGACTACCCATCATTTGGTGGTTTCCCAGGTTTTGTGCAGTTTTTCCCCATTCTAGAAACTTCCCCTTTTGCCTTTGGTCCCACCCACCACTAGAATGTGGCTCCCAAGAGCTTCTCCAAAATGGGATTTGGCCTCTTGGCTGCTATATCTACTCATGGTTTTGCAGACTTCAGCCATTGAGTATCAATGTATTGTATCTGTATTGTTCTGCCTTGAGCTATGTTTTGTGATCGTGCATGTTGTAGGGTTGTGAAATACTAGAAGCTGGCTCAGTCTTTACATCCATGTAAAGATAAAGCTTCTTCCTATCCTTTACTGATGGCACTACACATTCTTTATCTTATTTATACTTCCACCCACTCAGAGAACTATGCATTAAGCTAAATGAAGGGCTCCATTTTTGGCCCCTTCTGCTTGGCTGAACTTTCTACACTTCCCAGAGCTTGTTGACAACTAGCTTTCCTGTGAGTGATTAGATGGTGTTCTGGCAGCTGATTACAACTGTTGGAATGTAAAGGCTACCAGAAGATCATTAATTTAGCATTACATTAAGCATGCAAAACTAGTGAAGAAAGTCTAATCATTTATTATTGTTACATCAGTCTAAGTTTATAACCAGTTCCATGACTTACATCCCAATTAAACTCTGTAGCTCATAGCAAATCATCTTCCTGGGATTAATCATGCAAGTGTGGCTGTAATTTATGACTACAAAAACGAAGGCGCTAAGATTTCCTGTGCTGATTGGTACAGAGGTTTCAAATTAGTAACACCCCAAGTATTCAAGAACTCTGGCAGGCCCCCAGAAAGGCAGTTCTTGTGTGGAAAGTATCAGTTCCTCCAAAAGTTAACACATTGGCTCAATTCAGACAACGGCTGAATTCGGACGACACAGTAAGCAACTAGGTGAGGGGAAACAATTGTCAGTTGTATTGACTATTGTGTTGTCCGAATGCTGCCATAGTTAACTCAGCGCTGATCTTCATCCACACCACAGTTGATTATTTATTACCATGTTGTGTGGGGAGTACCCCCTAGATGAACAACTGTAAAGTTGATTATTAACCCACCATTGACTATCGTGTTGTCCAAATTCAGCCAACACGTTTCTCAATGGTGGCTTTAGAACTCCACAGTGGAGTTGTTACACCACCATTGAGAAATGTGTTGTCTGGAGGGAAAACTCCACCCATGGTGTTTTGTTTTTTTAAAAAAATGCTACCCTTAATATCCACGCTGTGCAGAGAAGAGTTACTGCACAGCCACTGTGTTGCGTGTTGTCTGGAGGGTTCTGTGGAGTTTTCTGTGGAGTTTCCCCACTGGCTACAGCACCCTGGCAAGAGCGGCCAAAGGAGAAAGTGTGCTCTAGGAAAGCTGCTGTGATTGCTTTTTTGCAACAATGGCTGATGGGATACCATTGGGAGGACTAGGGGAGGAGAGAGGATGGAGGAACTGCCAATCAAATGCCATGTTGACTTTTACTGAACGCCATGGGAAACCACATTTATGCAACGGTGGAGTTGGAGTATGCTGTGTGGTGAGTGGAGTTTTCAGTTCACACTGCATAGAAAAAAGTGTGGAGTGAACTGAGCCTCTATGTGCTTGGAGCTCCTAACGTTGCACCATAGTTTATATGCTTGATGCATTCCTGCTAGAGATGGATGAATCCATCAATCTCAGTCTCTCAGTTTTCCAGTCTTAAGTGTGGGTAATTTCAGTATTTGACAATTTAAGTTTGGTTTGTTCCAAAACTTGGAGAACAAACCAAGTTTCCATGTAAATTTATACACGTATTTGTGCATATTTTTTTTCTCATACATGCATTTTTGTGTGCAGTTTTGCAAACATGTTTCCTAATACCACGCATCTTTGACCATTATTTTGTCTAATATGTACATTTTGTATACATATTTTGCTCGGGGAACTCCATTACAAGATTTAGAAATGTGTACATTTTGAAAGGTAACTGAATTTTGGTTCACATGGTGGTTTGAAAGTATACCTTTAGGGAAGTTGATATTAAAATGTGAAGTGAATGAATTATTATTTTTATTATTAACATAGCTGAAGCTCTCTGGGCAGTTTACAAAGATTAAAATATTGAACATTAAAAACTGACATACAAAATCTGAAACCATAAAAATGAAAACTGATTACATGCCAAGACAATATCCATTTAAAACAATTATTCTGGGCTCACTTAAAAAACAAGTGGTTACTGTAGCATCAAGTGCTGAATTACATTGATGGTGCTATATTATTATTATTATTAATAATAATAATAATAATAATAGGTTCAATACCACATACCTGTGATATTTCTTCAAATGCAGTGACTTCCCAAAGACTTTACTACATTAACTTGCCAGTCATCAAATGTACACTGAGTTAGTGTAAAGAAATCATGTGCAAACTAAATTTCTCCCCCATCTCTATTTTCTGCTGTCAAACTGTTTCTCCCCAGTCCTACCTAAGGAAATGAGGCAATCCACAGCCAGCAGCCTCTCGATTGACTTGCATTTGAATTTACTGTGAGGAAAGATTCAAAGGGTAAAATCCAACATAGGTCCTATGTAGAGTAAACCCACTGAAATAAATGAAACTTCAGTTAGTCATGACAAACTGAAGTCCAATTCATTTCAATGGATCTACTCTAAGTAGGGAAAAATGCTGGATTTTACTCAATGAGTAAAAAACAATTTTTCAATACTCTGCTTCCCACACAAGTCTGGTAGTCCTATGCATTGTTCATTATGTGGTTACAGTAGCGTCAGGTGTGGAATTACATATGTAGATGGCTTATCATAGATTCAGTACCACATGTATGTGATATTTCTTCAAATGCAGTGACTTCCCAAAGATTTTACTATATTCATTTGCCAGTCAACATCATCATCATCATCATCAATCAACCACCCACACAAGGCAAAATAACATTCATTAACATAATAAATCTACACACAAACATGCGCACACCCAAGGCAATAAAATGACATTAAAAATACAACACTCACCCACATACTTACCCAAGGAAAACTAATAAAAATCTACACATGCACCAAGGCAAAAAACAATCAACCCCAAAGCCCTGCATGCCAGGCCGCTCCATGCCAGACCAGGGCCAGGCTGCCCCGCATCGGGCGAAGCTGTTTCGTGCATGCCAGGATGCCCTGTGTGCCAGGCCATGCCAGGTTGTGCCGTGCCACCCCGCTGGGCTACGATGTTTCGCATGCTGTGCTGGCCATGATGCCTCGTGTGCTGCACCAGGCTGCCCCACATGCAACACAGGCTAGGGTGCCCTGCGCGCTGCACCAGCCCAGCCTGGGCTGTGATGCATTGTGCTTCATGCTGGGCGTGACCTGGCATGGCGTGTGATGTTGCATCATAGCCCAGCAATGCTGCCTTCTCCTCCTCACATTTCTTCGCCCATGGTGGCTGCCGCTGCCATCACCGCCACCAATGACGTGCACTTGCCCAGTTGCTGCTGCCTGCCTCTGTGAGAGCTGACCGCACAAGCCAAGAAAATCCCTGGATCAGCATCTTCCAGCCCGTCCCCTGGCCCAATCTGGGGATTTTCTTGGGTAGAGTGGCTGCGCCGGCCAAGAACACGCCCCAGATAGCTCCTGGGAAAGGCACAATTCTCAGACATTTCAAGAAATACTGGGATTTCCCCCGGACTCCATTTTGCCCCCCCCCCATTTGCAGTCTTGTCTGGGGGAAACCAAACTTATGGTAACCCTATCCTGGGGGATATTTTATTTAAAGTCTTTGATCAGCATGCTTGGTTTAGGCATCCCTCTTTCCTTTTTCTCTTTTCTTCTTACCTCCTTCTCTTGTTGCAAACAAACAATCTGCTCATTGTAATGTAATTACACTTTAATGTACAGTGGAACACATGGTGATCCTCTTTGTATGTCATCTTCTTGTGGAGTGTGCTAGATAATAATTCGTAATGGATAATGTTGACAATATGGGGCATCTGAGAAACCATTGACCTTTTTAGAAGAACAAGGCTATTTGCTTTGTATTTATCGATCAAAGCTTGTTTTCCTGTTAAACTGCATAAATGATTCTGATCCTCATAAAACATTGGTGTCATATTGGTCCCAGAGAGGAATGGTGGTGACCCTATGAGAAATATAAGTAATCAAAATCTGTTTGTTTCCCCCATAGGGTTATATCCAATGGTGTCATTCCACTAGCATGAGGTTTCTACTACTTGTGGAAACCCCATTGCGAGCGGACAAACGAATCAGAAATAAAGACATGGACACCAGAGGTTGGGTTAACTGGGACCTCTTTATTTAATAACGGGTATAGCATCCTTCCTGGATCTGTGTGTGAATGTGCGGGAATCAGCACAACTCTACCTTGAGGCAACTAGCCTGCAAAAATAATAAAGGGCGAGCCACTCGGTTGGTCATAGTGGCCGGGTTAAAATCCGCACCTCTTTTACAACTACACTTAAGTGTTTGGGGAGACCAATCTGCGTCACCTCCCACACAGGGCTGCATAGTCCTGTGTAAGTGAGGCAAACGGTCCCCAAAGGCAACTCATATCCTGACTCGGAGCTGCAAAGCCCATCGAGGATCAGGCCCTCCAGGTTGCCCTTCATCATCAACGATGCCAAAAGTGCTCACCAACCCTATTCTTACCTTTCAAATTCCCGCACCCCCTACCACAAATCAACCTATTTATTCTCCATAGCTAAATTCAAATGTCCAGTATGGAGTAGGCAAAAACCTGCACAGCTCTATCTGCCAGGGAAAATTCCTACTCAGCCCTTCCTCCAAAGGAGACGACTAGCTAATCTCATACTAGAAGGGAGGGAGGGTGGGGGCCGAAAACTAAAGAGGCCGAGTCCTGGGCGAGCCAAGGCTATATAGCCTTAGACTCCACCCCTCCGCCTAAGCGGCTCTTCCTGTGCCCATTCCTATACACGTGAGTATTTTTTCCCGCCGTTTCTAACTGCCCACAACCAACGCCTCCTACCCAATCCATGCCGGCTGGATGGGGAAGCAACTTTTTCATAGTTGTGCAGATGTATGTGCAATTGAGCCAGCCATTCCATAAGCCATTGCACAAATTGTTATGACTTCAGTAGGATAGGTGTGACTTGCAGTAATTGTGCTGAGTGTTCCGCTAGTGGTTGTGTCAGTGCTGGTGATACAAGGCCTCATCCTCTACTTTTCTGCTAGTACAGCATTAGATACAGCCCAGAATTCCTCAGATATTCCTCCCAGGCAGAAACCTCTACATTGTTAATTTGTTTGAGCTATTAAGTGACAAAGTTATTATTTTTAAAAGAAAAAGCCACCCCCCCCAAAAAAAAACTCCACCAGGCTTTTAGCATTTACCGTATTTCATCGATTCTAAGACACACTTTTTTTCCCATGTTTACATCTGTAAAAATGGGGTGCGTCTTAGAATCGATGGCGCCTTGCAATCGCGGGATTTTTCCCGCGTTTTGCAGAAGGCACTAGGACTCTGCATGTCCCCCTGCTACTCACCCTAGCAGGTCCTGAGGGACCCCACAAGGCTGGTCAGAAATCCCCCCTCCCCCCTCACCTTGATCGCTGCTGCTTTGGCCTAGGAAGGCTTCAGTACTGGGAAAGAGGCCGCGATCACAGGAAATCTCACGAGATCTCGGCCTCCTTCCCAGTACTGAAGCCTTCCCAGGCCAAGGCAGCAGCGATCAAGGTAAGTGGGGAGGGGGGACTCGCGGGGCTCTAACCCCCCCTCCCCTCCATCACCGTCGCCCATCCTCACTGCCGCTGCCGCTCCGCACCGCTGGCAATGCTCGCCTCGTTACTGGGAATGGCGCCTTGCCATGCCTAGGCGAGCGCTGGCAGCGGAGCAGCAGCTGCAACGAGGATGGGCGACGGTGATGGAGGTGAGGGGGAAGGGGTGCTGAAATTAAGGTGCATCTTAGAATTGACGCAAAGCTTTTTCCCTGTTGGTGGCCCTGAAATTTAGGTGTGTCTTACAATCGATGGCGTCTTACATTCGGTGAAATACGGTGGTATTAGTTTCCATCATTACCATGTGATACGTGTGTGTGTGTGTGCGTGTGTGTGTTTAATTATGCACCTGTTTTTCTTTTTTTCTCTTTTTTTACTGTTGTAAGCCAGTATAGAGGATCTTTCTATGCATATGGAAAATATGTAATACATAGTTTATATATGTTCATTGGGAGGACCATATGAAATCCAAACTGTCAAGAGAATGTAAAACCTGTCCTCTTGTCGTGGCAGGGTATTTCCCTCCCGCCACCCCGTTCCCCAGCCAAAACTGGCTTGAGCCAACGCTGGAAATAACCACACAGAATTTAAGGACCAAAGCAAGTTATTTACACACTAGTCTAAGTTAAGGCCTTGGTCAAATACACACTTTTACACACAGCCAATAGCAAAATAGGGTATAGAGTATTGGGAAGAGAGGGAAGGGGGGGTTAGAAAGGAATGAGGTAGTTATGGTAGTAGCAGCACAAACAAACACAAGTCATAAAACAATTGGGTCCCCAATCAATTAATCACACTCTTAAAAGTGCTAAGCAACCCCAAACAGAGCAGGCTTGTAAAACAATAAAATTCTAACTAACACCCGGCGGAATCCGGCCAGACGGAGATCACCTCCTCGCAGCTCCTCTGCCCCAAAGAGAGATGATGCATCCGCCTTAGACCTTCGTTTTTCTATATTTTTCCCAGACGGGCCTCTAGCCTGGGAAAGCAATCCTGAGCTCGTTAGCTCTAGGCACCTGTTCCTCCCGGGCTGGTACAAAACAAGATAACCGGCCCAGAACTATGTCAACAAATGAGCTCATCTAATTCCCTCCCCCCTTGAGCGCCAAGGTTCTTTGAAACCCTTGGTCCTTCACACAAACATCCAACACACATGGATACATTTTCCAAGTCATGGTTCTAGGAATTGTTCCTCAGTGTGTTAGGAGGATCAAAGTGCCACTTAAATCACTTAAAGGAATTTTTAGTGATTTAAAGGACTAAAGTTATAGAAACACTACACACAAGCTTTCTATTTTGTTTCATTTTTCTTCCTGGCTAATTTACATATGCTTTTGTATTTATTTGAAGTTTCCCTTCATCTGCAGCTGTTTATGAAAATTATGCATGAATTTGCATTTATGTGGGTTTGATCTCCTTGCTTTTCAGTCCAATGTACTTCTCCTATAAATGTTTCTAATACACTACATTAAACTATCATTATTTGGCTAATGAATTTGTGTTTGGAATTGGTAATGATATTATTCCAGCATTTCATAAAGCTCCAGACATGATCAAAGACCTATCATATTTAAATCTTTGATACATTATCTCTTCTTTGATAGAAAGACTTACATAGTCTCTGCTATCTTACAATCAAAGACTGCAAAAATAAATACCATATAATTGGACTATTGATTGTTCCCCCTGTAAAGAATAGTTAAAAAATAAATTGATTATAAGAACTGGTGGTTACCATAACAACAGAGGAGTGAGCGTGTATGGTTGTCATCAATTCATGATTTTGTTCAGTAGAACAAAAACTTTCCCTGCCATCCTGATAAAGGGCTGTATTTTCAAAGGCGTTTATTATGGCTTTTATAGATTATTACTGAAGACTCACTATTTCTTTGAACTGCTGAGTCAACGATGTAAACTAAATTATAACTAATCATATGGTGGTCTCATTATTTCTTTAAAAGTTACAAACACAATTAGCTAGAATTAAATGCAATAACATCTTTTTATAAAAAGTGTGGCTGCAATATTCATAATGCCAGAATAGTTACGGCCTTGCTGCAGTCTAGTGGGGAACCATAGCATTGAATCTAAACCAGGCCTGCTCAGCTTTTGAATCCTGGTGACCTACCAGTAGGGATGTCTGGCGTGGGGAAATTCAGCCCTCTTGGGGTTCGACACATCTTTCCAGAGCCCCAGGCTCAGCTTGTAGTTGCAAACCAAGCCCTAGGCTCCCTGCTGGAACTTGAGGAGTTCTTTTCGTTGGGTGCAAGTCTCCCTTTTCCCTGCGCAACATGCAGGAGCAAGGGAGTTATGCAGAGTGGCCGACATTGACGGAAGTCTGTGAGCTGACAGACTTGGCACAGGAGCTGACTGGTTCTTACTGAAACCCGGAACGGAATCCCTGCCCTGCTGACATCAGAGCCACCAGCATCTGCTGCCTGCCACTGAATTACCTCTGCACTTCTATGATAACGGCATTGGTGAAAAGTTTTCTAACAGACCTTCATGTTAGTCTTCCTCTCTCCTGATGTCTTGAATGTTACTATGCCATTATCTGGGGCTCCATGGAAACTCAGTTTTCCAGGGCACTTGGGACCCTTAATATGACAGGCACATAATACTACATGTCCTACATTTTCTTTCATACAAGATGTTGTCATGAGTATGTTCAGAATCATCCCCAATATGAGAACTCTTGGGGCACGGAGTCTCTAGGGTGCCCAATATCCATAGTAAGGATCCAAGCACCCTGGAAAGTTACTTTTCCGAGGGACCTCGGTGTCTCAAATAATGCTCTTGCAGTATTCAGATACAGGAGAGGGATGGAGGAATTCATATGATAATCCAAGTTTAAGAATATATATTTTTTGGAATAAATGGCACCCAGCATGTAATGTAGCTAAGCATTAGGACCTGGACAAGTGCATCTTTCTTGCCAGATAAATCACGAACTTTGGTGACATTACTTAGGCTGAGGATTGCAGCCTATAGGCTGCTATTCCAAACTGATAAACAGCAGAGCATCATGAAACCATGTTAGTTTTCGAAGTTTTTCCAGTGGGGACATTTCACTAAATTGGACGCTGCAGCTTCCTGGGGCATTTTTTCTCTCTCTTTAAGTTTACTAGAACTGTTAATCTAACAGCTTTAATTCATCTCAGTGGAGATGGGTTGCAAGTAGTATTGGCAACCTATGTTTTTTTAAGACTTGTGGTATCTTAGTAGAACAAAGAATGGGCTTGGAGCTAGTCAGGTGACAGGACCAGGCAGGGAGAGTGGGTATAAGAGCAATCTCCATGCCCATTGCTTCTGCATATTTATTTATTTATTTATTATTAACATCACTAGACGGACTTACTTGCTAAAAAGCAATCAAGGCAGCATCCCTATCGACATCACCCACCCGGTGAAGAGCAGCTCTGGAGGAAACACATATACACAACCATCGATCTTACATAGGGATGTGCAAATCAACAAAACCAGAGGTCAATGGAGCTCCATCCCTGAACTCCATCTTGAAGCTTGTTCTCATTCAAGTGAGAGTTTTCTTTTCGTTTCTCATGAAAATCAATACGTACTATTGTGTGTGTGTTTTTTCCAAATGCATGCATCAAGTGTGCACACCTTTAAAATGAACACATTCTTCTCCCATTGGTTAAAGTGTATGTAGATGCATTTTTTAAAAGTGCACATTTTTTTCATGCACAGTTTTCAAATGTATGCATGCTATTGAACGTTTCCCACCCCCCGCCCTTGAATCACATTGCAAGCTCAGAAATGTAACGACCCCGAAATCTGTATTTGGTCCGGAAGGTGTGAACTGAGTAAATCCTGAACAGATTTTTGGCCATTTTGAACCATATTTGGAAGGTGCTACTATAAAGAAAGATCTGAGGGATTTCAGTGTTGCAATAAGACTAGCACAATTCTCAGGGTTTCTAATTATTTATATTTTATGACTATCTGTCTTCAGGATACCCCTGACTTAAAGAATCATTCTGCATTTGAGAATGCATGGGGGAAAGTAAATAAAAAATATCATTGTAACAAAGATGGAAATGTAGCAGGAAGAGGAAGTAGGGCTTCACCAACTGTTCATCTTTTTCGATTTTGGGGTTGAATGTAGGATTTCAAGAGCAATAATATGTCCTGAAAACCCCTAATTTGTGTCATGTTCACATTTTATGATCCAGTTTGCTGTTTTGTTTCCCCAACCTGTTACTACTTCAGCACATTTAAAAATAGCAATTACTGAGCCATCATCTTCCTCCTAAAAGACACATGGGGCATTCCAGCCAATCAGGAAACACATAACGAATGGGATGATATCACATGATATGGAGCCAGTCTGATCTGTCTGTATGTAACATCACTGAGTGCAAACAACATCACTTCAGAGTGAGGGCAATACTTCCCAAATTAGGAAAGACATTTGAGTCCTTTCACAGCAAGCACACACACACACACCAATCCTGGGCGGATACTTTCTAATGCTGTTAGAAGTAGGGGTGTGCATGGACCCAAAAAATCGAATGGGTATCAGAATTGGAACCGGTGCCACGGATCAGATTGGATCGGATCGAAGGCTTCCCAGTTCGGTTCAGAGCTGATTCCGATCCCAAAAAATTGGATGTCCGATTTTTGGATCGGACGCCATTTTAGGTGTTTTCACCATAGGCTTACATCAGGGGAAAGAAAGCTTTCCCCCAATGCAAGCCTATGTTGAAAACATGGGAGCAGGTGAGTAGCAACCTAACTCCCACTCCCTCCCTCCCTGTCCCTCCCCCACACTCACGCTCCCTGTCCCTCCCCCCACTCGTACTCCTTACCTGCTGCCTCCTCGCTGCCATCCACTGCCACCCACTGCTTCAGTAGTACTGAGAAACAGGCCTTGAGGCCTGTTCCACAGTTGAGCAAGGGCGCGCCGAGTGATGACTTTACCCGGCACACCGTTGCTCTTTTGTGGAACAGGCCGCAAGGCCTGTTTCTCAGTAGTACGGAAGCAGCAGGTGGCAGTGGATGGCAGCAAGGAGGCAGCAGGTAAGGAGCCTGAGGGGGGGATGGGGGGGAGGAGGTCCAAGGTCTGATCCTCCGATCGTTTCTGATCCGGATCAGGTCCTTTCGGATTGGTTCGGATGAGATCGGATGATCCAGCTGCGGGGGATCGGAACCAGATCCAATTTCCCCCGGATTGGGTCCGGATCATGGATTGGACCCGATCCGCTGCACACCCCTAGTTAGAAGTGCTCACAAAAAGGATCTTTCAACTTAGTCCCAGAAAAAAAATCACTTAATAATAGGATTTTGTTTTAATGAAATCAGAGAAAGTAGCAATAGGATCCACTCCAAAATACCACATTTAAGAACTGCCTAAGCAATAATATTTTATGACAGTTTCTGATAATTGCTGCAAATCATGATCCCCTATTGCTAAACTAGATGCAAAAATGTAGCTAATAGAATGGTATTTCAAATTTTCTACTAACAATGCCCAGGAAGTTGCTATGGTAACATACCCCAATGAATACCAAGGCAAGCTAAAACCTTCACCTTTCTAGTTTGAGAAAGGATCTTTAAAAAAGAAAGAGAGAGAGAGAGAGAGAGAGAGAGAGGTTTGAACTATTTTTATCCAATTATTGCACTTTTGAAGGAAAAATAGAAGGGTATGCTAGTTCACACACACACAAACACACACACAGAGTCATATGTTATATGTCAACTCTGGTGTCTATATATATGTTATATGTCAGGCTGACCATATGAAAAGGAGGACAGGGCTCATGTAACTTTAACAGTTGTAGAGAAAAGGGAATTTCAGCCAGTGTCATTTGTATGCAATTGGTACCTGGTGAAATTCCCTCTTCATTACAACAGTTAAAGTTGCAGGGGCCCTGCCCTCTTTTGTATCTGGTCATTCTAGTATAGTGCATGCAACTTTAATTGTTGTGATGAAGAGAGAATTTCGCCAGGTACTAATTGCATACAAATGACGCCGGCTGAAATTCCCTTTTCTCTGCAACTGTTAAAGTTACATGAGCCCTGTCCTCCTTTTCATATGGTCAGCCTATTATATGTCAAATGGCAGTTTGGTAGTTCTGGGAGTTCCACCATAACTCATTCCCTTTCTACACCATAGGGGTGTGGAAGGAGGGAGGGAGGGCGATCCCGGAAGTATCTAATACACACCATTGGTGCACAGGGAGGGAGGGAGGGCGATTCCGGAAATACCTAATACACACCATCGGTGCACAGGGAGCAGCCGGGGGCCAACCCAGGCAAGAAGCCTGGTGTGGAAAATGCCTCAAGTTTAGCTGTGACAAAATCGCTTTCTCTTAGTCCCAGCTATCCACCAGGAAAAAAAAAGTTAATATTCATGGCAATTGTTTTCAATGGAAGGCAATACAAATAATAATGTGCTCTGAAAATTTCGCAATGCAATATGAATACATGGAATAGCAAGTGAATGACAGTTGGGCTGGGGGGAGGTTTGGAAATACCATTATTTCCCCAGTGCCTCTTGTGTTTGCCAGCAGCTAGAAGCTGTGAGAGATAGCAGCAGCAGCAGCTGGTTGATGAAGGCCCACCCTGTGAGGGATTCTTCTAGCAGCCATGTCAGGGCTGGGGTTGTTTCCTGTGAGACCTGCTGTGGTCCAGAGATTCAGCAGCAGAGTGCCAGCTGGAACATCTGAGGAGTGGAAGGAAACATGTTTACACCTTTGCCCATTCCAAGTAACACTTCTGTGGTATTTTCAACAAATTGCATGCTGCCTCAAGAGCTTTTGTTAATAGTTGGAGGGGGGGGTAAATATGCCAATTAAATGCATAATTGCTGTAAATTAGATGAAATCGGAGATATGTTCTCTGCTTGTGACTATAGATTAGCCATTCTATGGTTAATCTATAAAAGGCTAATGAGTAAAAACTGCAGCAGCAACAACAACCTTCATTATGGCAGCTGGTAGCATTCTTTGAATTCATACTCGATCCAACCATTCTTTCTACTATCATTCACTTTTTTCAGTCACATCTCACCAGATAACGTGACATATTTGATGGTGTTAAATCACATTGAATGGTTGAATCCCCACACATCTAATCACCTTCTTTTCCTGAATGCATTCAAAGCGAAGTTCAACACAGAGAATTCCTATGACATGACTAGACAAGAATAATCTCCTGATGGAAAGCAACTTTTGAAAATAGCCTCAGCCTGCGCCCCCTAAGCACAAGTTGCAGTTTGCATAGCCCTTGTGTCGAGCTCTTGCGTCGAGGTACTGCTCCATTTCAATGAATTTGTTCCCTCAATGTAACATGTGTTGATCAGAATATAGGAAGCTGCCTTATGTTGAATCAGAATATTTGTCTATCTAGCCGAATATTATCTTCTCTGACTGGCAGCAACCCTCCAAGGTCTCAAAGGTTTTAACGGCGCTGGAGAGACCAGGAAGAGAACCTGGGACCTTATGCATAAAAAAATGTGCTCTGTGGCTGAGCTAGGTTCCCTCCTCTCCAACTGGGCACACGGTGAAGCAAGGAGATGGCTGCTCCACCACATGCTGTCTGTACCATCTGCTGATAGCTTAGTGAAACTGGAGGCACTGGTGCATTACAACTCCTTGGAGAGAAATAGGCTTCCTTCCAAGTGAATGGATTCAGGATTACCATACCACTAATTAATTTCTCAGCCCCAAATGTTCACCTGAATCACAAAAAAAGCATCACAAGAAGTATTAATATTTCATTGTTTGCTTGTTGGTTTTAATAGATGAGCCGGCTGATGAGACCACATGGACGTGATTCGGCATTCCCATATGTTAGGTGTTCTTGGCGAGGCCGGAAACAACATACAACTCCATTAGGAGGGATCACTTTCCCTCCTTCCTTTCGATCATGTCAGTTCAGTTGGATTTCAAGGCACAGCACTGTATTGTCTTCTGCTTTTGTTTACTTCCACTGGGCCTGCATTTTGACATGCGGTGCTGCATCGCTGGGATTTCCCGTCTCAGTGTGTGCCCATAACTGCTACGTTCAATTTTTCCAACACTTTAAAAAGTTTGCCTAATGATCCTTTAAAGCCGTTGGCAGCTGGCCCACCGGAGAAGAAGGAGCATGGTGATTTTGCCACACGGGAAGCTGGCTTCGGAATGGAACAAATTCCAAAGGCTCTTGCTCCCTGTGTCTCCCTAGGACAGCCTAATTGTGTAATACATTCTGTGGATTAAATCTCGAGGGTGAGGGGAGGGGTTGCACTTGAAAGTGTCTGGTAAAATTGTAGTAATTTATCATGCCATTTTCCCCTCTTCTGTCACTATCACTGGGAAGTATTTCTCCGCAAATGTTCAGGCTCACTTTAAAGGAGAGAGTAGACAGATTCTGATCATTCTATTACCTACAATTATCCACAGATAATGGAGAATTCTAATGTATCTGCTTTGGTGGCAGAGGCATTAGCAGGAGAGAAAAGAAATTAGTGAATAAGGGAACAAAAGGTTAAAAATTGATACCATTAATGATATGAGTTTACATCCCTATGGGCGCAATCTTATGCATAATCCTATGCATGTTTAGACAGTTAAAAAAACAACCCTACAATTCCCAGAATTCCCCAGCCACTGTCTAAATATGCATAGGACTGGGCCCTAAGAGTGCATGTGGCCCATGACCTAATTTTAAATGCTCTTTGTAAGTGATCAGTTCAGAACTTTGACCTTCTCCTGGCAGCCTGCTTGACTGGGAGCAGAAGTCCAAAACTTCTTGAGATCTACTTTAGATTAACAACAGTTTGTCAGAGAGATGGGCAGGAGAATATGAGCCCAAGGTAAGCCCAGGCCCATTTCCGCATTGCTATAGTTGAGAATTAATTAATCTGTTATCTGTACTAATAAGCTATTATGCACTGATCTCACTTAAGACACTGAAGTAACAGGGGTGGGCAACACCAGCCCCTGCACTTAGTAGGAAGCTTCTGGATTGGCCAAGACTGGTAGAAATGTAGGAGTTTGGCCTCTAGCCTTTGTTTCATCAAGCAAGCGGTGCATTCTAGTTTCTTCAGATACAGCCTCTGTATTTGGTGGGTTGTGATGTCCGGCTATGTAATGTGAGTAAGTGTTGTGTCTCTGATTGCCTACGCTTGGGATAGAGAAGAAAGGCTGAACAGCTGAAACTGGGAGTGTTTGGGGAAGGGCCATTCAGGTGAGCAGACAGAAGCTACCTGCAGGCCAACACAGCTGGTCTCACTGCAACATCAGCATCCCAATGTAAGCCAAGCCGGAGATGCTGTTTGATTGCTGGAAGCAATGGTCTTGTTTTCTGCTCTGTCCAAGCTCCTTGGCTTTGTTTGAACGATATCTGATCCTGGAAAGACCTCAACTACTCTTCTGTGCATCCCTGAAACCTGTACTGTTTAACTTGGCTCTCAATGGATATTTCTGGCATACCGACCTTGGACTGTTAATTGATGATTCTAGCTGCAGTTTATCTTGCAACTCCTGTGATTTATGACAGTAATGTTGTTTATGTCCTTTGTGTAGAGTTAATATGGTAAGTTAGTTAAGGGGAGGGGAGAGAGAGAGAGAATAGGATGTTGGTGTGCTGGCATACGATTGGTGGAGAGCATGGAGTGAATGGGGTTTAAATGGGGGTGAGTCAGTTAGTTAAGACAATTGGGATTTAGAGCTAGGGAGTGCAGGGACAATCTGTTTGTTGTTTTTGGTACAGATATAGAGGGGGTCTAGGAATAAATGAAATATTAATTTTAGATCCTTTATTGAATGCACAAATAAATCTTTACCATCTTATGTGAAATTAGTGAATTATAAGCTCTTTGGTTCACAGCAGACTGTGCGGCACCTGCCATTCTGGGTAGTCTCCCAGTGAGACCAACAGTATTGATTAAACGGTATATGCTGGCAGTGGTATTAAGGGAGTGATCAAGCCTAGTTCGGAAACCAGTGTTCTACGAACCGGGTGTGAGTGTGTTGAAGCATAAGGAAAGCCCCTCTTTTACACAGATCAAACATACCCGTAGCAACAGGGAAGGGATTGCAGAGGGGAGGGGTATGACAAGGGCCTTCAGCAGATTCTCCAATTTGAGATTTTGTGAGTGGTCACCCAAACTACCAGCCTTGCCTTGGCAGTTAAGCACTTTCTGATTCAGACTTAAGCATATCTTCAGTTCACCCCATTGGAATCAATGAGACTTGAACATAACTGTGGCTGGATTGTCCCTCTTGGTTTTAACCAACCTTGTGAACAATGAAGCTGCTGCTAACCATCTTTATCCCTCTCAGTTCTATTTTATTTTTAAAGGTCACAAGGATGGCCTTTCTAGATATTTTGTCCTGCAACTCCCATCAAACCAACCCAGCAGAGCCAATAATGAGGAATCAAAGGAGTTGTAGGCCAAAACATCTGGAGGGCCACATGTTGCTCAGCCCTGATCTAGCAAATGGCAGTGATCTAAAACTGCCCATTGCACTGGAGGCATGAGGAAAGATTTAGGAAGATGTGATTGCAGCAGAAGGAATGTTCTTTCCTTTTCTTTTTTTAAAGGGAGGACATGCTCTTTTGACCAAGCAAGAGGTTATTCCTATTAATATTCGTCACCTTCTTCTTGTGCACCTTCAGACATCAAGGGGAGACAGACACGTTTATCCAAAAAGCCAACCATATTCATTTGTTTGAAAGTGCTGTCAAGTGCAATGGGTTGACAGCTGTGAACAAGGTTCTTCATCCTATCCGTCCATAATCAGCTTCAACAATGCACTCTGAATAATCCCCGGCACACAAAACAAACTCTTTCAGTAAGAAAGAAAGATAAAGGTTCCCCTACTGTTAGCTGGATCTAGCTGGCAGGTTATTATATGAGCTAAACTACATGTTACATTGCCTGTGTGCAACATTAGTATGATGGCCCCACCAGTTCCTGCATGAAAGCAGCAGTTTGGAGAGGGAACTTCTCACTGCCCATCACTAGAGAGGCTTAAGAATTTGACCTTGCAAATTCCAATATGAACTGACTTGGCCTGATTAATGTGTGGTAGCTCTCCATCAGATTTCTCATTCTCCAAATTTGTGACACAGTAAATAAAACAGTATTTAAATATGTTTCAATGCAGATTTTCATGAAATCATAAAAAATAAAATGCAGATGAATGCAAAAGCAGGACAACCAAACACTTGAACCCATACAAAAGGGACACAAACCAGAAACATCCATCCTTACATGTCGCACGTGAAACATTTCAGTTTTCACATCATAGAACTGGAATCCTAACCCATTTCAGGAAAGACGTGGATCAAGGCTAGAGCCTCCTTCGGTTGTTTGCTCTACAATGAAAAGTAGAGATGCCACACCTAGGGATGTCAGGCACCAGGAAATCTGGCCTGTTTGGGGCTCACCATCATTCCTTGGGTGCACCCACTTGGCTTGGATTTGTGCAAAGTGTGCCCAAAATTTGTGTAATTGTGCAAATTGTGACTGAAATTTGAACAAATTACACCAACTGCAGGAGCAATTTGTGCAAATGTCTATTTCCACAAATGGAAATTATATATGTGTGTGTGTGTGTGTGTGTGTGTGTGGAAAACAACTAGCTGGCCCACCTCTCTGCAGACCGAGTTGGGGCAGCTAGTGGAAGATGAATCAAAGTCCTGGGGGACTGAGCTGATGAAAACTGGTTTAGCTCTAACCCTCATAACTGCATTCCTCTGACATCCTTCTTTCAGCCTAAGGGGCGAATTCAATTTCAGTGAAGCCCCTGGGGGGTCATATTTCTGGTTCCATTCCATTTCCATATAATTGGAAAATTAAACGAGATTAATATCAAACTGTGTATTCAAATAATATGTAAATTTGTGTTTTCTTTCAAAATACATATTTTAATGCAAATGTTGATACATTTAAATTGCCGAGAACTCCATCACAACATTTGTAGAACTATAACATGTATGTTCCTATCTGTACTTTAATCTGATAGAAGCAGATCAGGTCATTTCATACAGGAATTTGCAAAGATCAAATACCTCAAGCTTTCCTACTTTGAATGTGTGGAGCAAAGGGCTGCAGAAGAATAAAACGGACATACATATTATCAACTATCTTTCAACTGTCTATTCTGCTTGCTTCTGTAGGGGGAATAAAATTCTGCCATATTGGATGCATTTACTCCATGAATTTGTGATCTCCAGGCTACATCTAAAACATTGCCAGATTCCCAACCCATTCAGATTTGCATGGACACTACAGTTTACATGAGCAAAAATTAGGTCAGCCATATCTGAAGGACACCAGGTTGAGGAAAGCTGAATTAAATGTTTGTGCAAGAATCCTGAGTCATATTGCAATTTCTTTCTCTGGGGGCTCCTTCTCTGTCTTTTAGCTAAAGCTTAAAACAGGGCATGTGAATATCTTGTTTGTAAACATGCCATAAATATCAATGAATCTACACAGACAATTATGTTTTCTCTCTTAATGGACACATTTACAGACTGTTCATTTTTGTGCGCGTTAGTAGATGGCTTGGAATGTGATCTGGGTCTATTTAACTAATGTTCTTTTTTCTTTTCTTTTTTGCATTGACATGGACAGACAGTGTTTTTTGTTCAGTGGCTTTTATATCTGAACTTCAAGTATCGATTCTCAGGACCAAGTTAAAGACAAAACTATAATTTGACTTGAAAGGTCAGACCAGTCAGAGGCAGGGAGAGATAGCTGAATATCCAGTGATTCTAAGGTAAACTGTCCTATCTGTGAATCTGATCATTTCGAGCAGGCTGTCAGTGGATTCATTCAAATAGTTGGCACCACCCCACCTCCTCCTACAGTTGTGGGAGGGGGGCATTGATTAATGGTTGAGTATATGCTAGACATACAGAAGGTCCCTTCCACGTTCATCCTCTGCATTTTCTGGTGGGGCTGAGAAAGATGTGTCTGGAACCTTGAAAGTCCATTTCAGTGCAAACAACACTAAGCTAGATGGACCACCTGAGTCTTCCTCACCTGCCTCCCTCTCTCCTGGAACCAGCATATACAGCACGGTGCTCCTATTTCTTCCTAAATTTGGAGTGGATGGTGCTGCCCAGAGATTCAGAAGCAGATTAGGGCTGATTGGAGGAGTCAGTGTGGGCTTCCAACTGAAAGATATACACATTGATGCCTGCAACCCTTTTATGAACCCCCCTATGGGCCGCAGTCCCTCAAAAATGAATATTTTTTTAATGGAAAAATGATGTCCAGAGTGCTCCAGTTGCCATTTTGGGGGGGGGGGATTAAAACTTTTTGGGATTTGTGGGGGGCAGTGGGGATGGCAGGGAGTACATGGGGGCAGCAGGGGCCCGCAGGCCATACGTGGCCCTTGCTTGATATAAAGCAATCATGTCCAGGTCTCCATCTAAGTAATGGGCATCTGAACACAATCCCAGTCAGGTTGCACAACTGGGGCAGGCTGCTGATCAATCTGCCTAGAGTCATCCTTCAATGTTTTAATGAATTCAGCCGTTAGTTATATTGTGCAGTTAAATTGTGAGACTGAGTCTTTCTACAGTGCTTGATACTACGGCCTTCTCATTTATAAGTCCTTGTAGGTTGTTTCTGTCAAGGAATGGGGGGGAGGGATGATGAGAGGCCACTATTTGAAAGAGAAGGGTCAGTGATAGAGCAGAAAGTTGGTTGAGAATATAAATTGAAGAGCTAACTTTGATCATTAAAGAAAAGATTCATTACATTACAGACTTCCCCTGTGATCTTTAATAATGGCTGAAATTTCTGCCTTAGTTTACCATGTGTATGATACAGAAGTGTTGGGAGACACTTGCAGTGTGTGTAGGGGGGAGGGGGGCTAATAGCCAGATTCTGAAGGGCTTTGCACTGAAGCCAGATTAACAGCACTGTAGTTTAAGTAGCATTTTCAGTTGGTTTTGGTAGACCTTCACTGCTGTGCTTTGTATGCCATCAAAAAGCTCCATGTCTAACTGTTCCCAGGAAGTACATTGTTGAGTCCCAGTAATGAGCCCAGGGAAGCAATGATTGCTGGCTTTGTTTCTCTACTCATAAACCCAAGCAAGCCCTTCAGTGAGCGTGATTTGTTGTGTAGCAAGCTAACCCCAAGCAAGTTTACTCAGAAGTACGTGGAGTTCCATGGCTCTCAGAGCTCATTCTGATGTCTGAAATCCTTTTCACGTGGAACAGTCCTGCGGCTGCAGCTACGTGGAGGAAATGTAGCATTTGGCACAGCACATCCTCCGCTACATCCATAAGAAGAGCCATGTTGGATCAGACCTATCTAGTCCCGCGTTCTATTCACACAATGGTCAACCAGTCACCCATGGGAATTCCACAAGTATGACATGAGTGCCACAGCACCCTCCTGCTCATCTTCCTGAGCCACTGGTTACATAGCCATATCGATCCTGATACTGGTAATAATATATAGACATCAGGACTAGTAGCTATTGATAGCCGTATCCTCCATGGATTTGTCTAATCCCCTTTTAAAGCTGTCCAAGTTGGTGGTCATCACTACATCTTGAGATAATGAATTTCAGTTTAACTAGGGTGACCAGATAAAATCCAGGTCAGGGCTCATGTAACTTTAACAGTGGTAGAGAAAAGGGAATTTCAGCCAGTGTCATTTGTATGCAATTAGTTCCTGGTGGAATTCCCTCTTCATCACAACAGTTAAAGGTGCAGGCACTATACTAGAGTGACTATATACAAAAGAAGGCAGGACCCCTGCAACTTTAACTGTTGCGATGAAGAGGGAATTTCACCAGGAACTAATTGCATACAAATGACACTGGCTGAAATTCCCTTTTCTCTACCACTGTTAAAGTTACATGAGCCCTGACCTGGATTTTATCTGGTCACCCTAAATTTAACCATGTGCTGTGTGATGTACTTCATTTTATCTATCCTGACTCTCCCGCCATTTGGCTACATTGGATAACATTGGGTTCCAGTAATATGGGAAAAGAAGGTGGGAAATCTCCCTATATATACTTTCTCCACATCATGCATGATGTTATACACTTCTACAATGCCTTTTGCTTACTCTCCCTTTTTTCTAACTCTAACAGCTGCAAACAGCTCATAAGGGAATTTCTCCAGCTCCTTGCTCATTTGGGTTGCCTTTTATTGTACCTTTTCCAGCTCTGCAATACCCAGGATGTGACTTCCCAGTGACATATTTTTCAGTTGGCACGTTCACGAACATCATGACTGGGAGGCAAGCAACTCCTGTAAGCTTGGGGTGTCTGTGGAATCTATGGGGCAGGGGTGAAGCTCACTGATCTTTTAATCAGCTGCCCCTCCCTCAGATTTTTGGGTTGCTTTCCTGCAAGCTGGCCTGACACAATCTGCATCAATTAGGGGCAGTTCACAGATTTTCATTGTTGTTGTTATTTTTAATTTGTGTAAAAAAACAATTTGTGCAAAATATGGTGGCAGTTTGCACAAATTATGCAAATTTCACCCATAATTTGCACATTTTTTAAAAAAAACACAAATTTTAATAACAACAAGGAAGTTCCCAGATTTCTGGGGGGAAACCCATAAGTCTTAGCTCACAAATGCAAACTGAGTTGGGGTGCCTTGGAAATCTGTCAAGCCCCAAAAGGGCTGGATTTCTCAGTGATGCACATATCCTACTGTAAGCACTTTCTCAGATGCTACTTCCGTTCAATGGACTCCCTAGGCTATGCCACATGGGATTCCTTTTCAGGGATCTAAACTATCCATTAATCTTCTAGTACATATGTTTGAGTGTTTCCTTGGTTTGGGAAGACTGGATGGGGATAAAAACTGCTCCATTGTTGGGAAGATGCTGTGTTGAAGAACGTTTGAGCAGCTTTCATGTGGAGGCCATAATGTATAGGTTTTTTTCCCCTGAATTATACTTATAACATTATGGAAGGTTTTGAAACCTGAGATGTGTAGAAGGCATCTGGAGGAGGATCTTAAAGTAGCAAGGAATCCAATCTATTGGATTTGAAACATCTGTCTTTAGGTGGTGGCTGCACAAGCCATCCATTTCATTCCAGATTTTAGGGGGCTAAAATCCAGATTTGAATAGGCGCAGCTTGCAGTGAATCTATATGTTAAAGCTGCCATGTGGAGTACATGAACAATGGTTTTTGTTTTCAGCCAGGATCAGACATTATGGAGAAAGTATGGCTGATAATGATGACAGCAGGTCCATATTCCTTCTTCTGTTCTCCCCTAGTAACATCTAGTAATATGTCTAGTAATGTATGATATGATGTCACCACACAGCAAACTCCCTAACCTCTCCAGGCAGCCGCCAATGGAGTGGAATGAAGGCTGTCAATCTCTCAATTCAGTGACATTATGTAATGCATTTTGTATTGCTAGACTTTCCTTGGGAAGACTGGAGAAAGAGACAAAGGGCCAGTTATTCTAACTACAGTCCTGGATCTCCTCCTGTAACATCTAGCTCCATCCATTTACTGTGGCTCATTCTATACTAACAGTGTGCTTAGCCCAAAACTTAGACACAATGTTTGAGACCAAATATCTGAAGTCATTGAGGTAGTCTAGATCAGGATTCCTTTCCCATTTATTTCAGGGCCCATTCTTATATTCCATTAGAGATGGGGTTGTCATTTCTGCACTACCACTTGGTGGCTATAGTTAGGCTGAATTTGGACAACACGATAGTCAATGGTGGGGTAATAATTAACTTTGCAGTTGTTCACCTAGGGGGTACTCCCCACACAACATGGTAATAAACAATCAACTGTGGTGTGGATTAGGATCAGCGCTGAGTTGACTATGGCAGCATTCGTACGACACGATAGTCAATACAACTGATGATTGTCCCTCCCCCCAGTTGCTTATTGTGTCGTCCGAATTCAGCCTATGTAATGTCAGATTGCTGATTCACCAAACCAAACTCAATCCACTAGCTACAGATTGTGGCTTTGAAGATTCTTCTTTACAACCCCATTTTTTCCTCCTCTAGTCCCAAGAAGGCAAGCAGTGAAAGCAGGAGGTTTATCAAACATCTGATTGGCTACCGGACATGGGTGCTGGTCTGTGTTTGCCTTGGTGGGATAGAAGTATAATGAGAAGTTGTACAGGCCTGGTATAAACCAACTCATCATTACCACAGATGGTTATCTTTAGCATTTAAGGACTCCACAAGCTGCAGTTCAGATTCCCAAATATATTTTATATCTCTCTGATCAAGCTACAGAATTCCTTTGGCTTATAAAATTGCATCACCCTAAAAGATATTTTCCTCTGTAATCGTTTTCACTACTAAGATTACTGTCAAAAATGAATAAAAAATAACTACTGAAAGGAGTGCTAATCTAGACATTGAGATCAGAGGTACCATCTCTCAGCAATTAACCTGCTTGGTTCCAATAGTCTGTAAAGAAGAAAAATTAAACCAGCTGTGTCTCCTGTGATTAAAGACAGCTTATGTCACAAAATGACATTTTTGAAGAATTGCTCTTAAGGAGCATTTATTTTAAGAAGGTAAGCAGTACAGCAGGTAAAACCTAAACAGCCCCATGTTATACTTGGCCCTTAACAAAACCTTAAAAGTATAAATGAAAAGTATAAATTAAAACTTTACAAGTCTAAACGGCTGGGGGGGAGTCGTCTGGTTTTGGATTAGCATTTAGATGATCCACCAAACATTGGTGTAGAGCAGCCTTTCCCAAACTATGTCCTCCATAATTTTTTTGGACTACAACCCCCATCATCCCTTACCATTGGCCATGCTGGTTAGGGCTGATGGAAGTCCAACAGTTAGAAGGACCAAAGATGGGGGAGGCTGTTTAGAGGATTGTATATGAATTCTATGTTTGCATGCTCCATCCTCCTGTCTCCTCCACTCATGCACAGAGCTTAATTAATTGTTTCCTGTTTGAATCAGAGGAAAGTTTGCTTTGATATCTGCATTGGCACAATGGTTTGTGTGAGTTCTCCAAATCAGCATCAATCTATGATTGGCAATCTTTATTTGGATGGCTCCCTTACAGCAGTTTGCTAGTTCAGACATTATAGAAATATATAGCGTGCTTAAAATAGGAAGAACTGAATTAAGTCCCATTCATGCAGGAAGGAGGGAGGAAAAGGGAGTTAGTGGACATAGGCTTCATTTACAATCCTCTCAACCATAATTTGGAGGATCATCTGAATTCAGCCATTATATCAGGAGTAGCCAACTTTGTGCCCTCCAGATGTTTTGGACTGCAAGTCTAATCTGTCTCAGCCAACATGGCCAGTAGCCAGGGATGTTGTGAATTGTAGTCCAAAATTGTAGCCCCCACTCCCACCAGTTTCCCTGCTCACAAACAGGGTGAACAATTTCAAGAGGCTATTTGCATACAACTATAGCTGAAATTACTGCTGAAGCCATCTAGGCCCCTGGACCAGTGATCTTAACCTTGATGAGCCACTTCATAGATGTTTCGTAGCACATGGAACACTGCACGGCACAAACCCTTGGTGCCAACCTTACTGTGTTAAATTGCATAATGGAGCCTGCACGAATGATTCCAGTTCCAAAATTTAACTACACGTTCTTATCAAATGGTGAACTGAATTCTAATTGCCAAACACTTAACATAATTGCTGTATCTTTGTAATACTTTAACGCCGGCTTGAATCTAGTCTCCACTTCACCGATCAGGGCTGGAAATATCACTGAGGCTTACAAGTAAACAAGTTTAAAATGAAAGGCTTAAAGCTTATTCGAGCCTCAGACCCACGCCTGGCAATGCCTGGGTGGGGGGAGGCTGATTGCAGATGGGGGGGGAGACGGCACAGCGTGGAGGTAGGCCATTGGCCACCTCGTTTTGGCGCCACTGGGGCAGGGAGGAGCGCAGCTATTTAAGGGCTGTGCTCCTGCCCAGAGCCCTCTTCGTCCGTTTTGGCTCCCTCCCTCCCTCCCTTGTAGACAGTGTGGGTTCGCTGGTTGTCCTTTTGGAGGCAAAGCAGGATTTCTTTGCTCACAATCTGAATTGGTTGTGAGTTTTTTCACCTACTCCACACTGTGAGACAGGCTGGGTGTATTAAATAGGTTGATTCAGTGTTCTTTGGTCACATTTGATGCGGTTAGGTGCGGGCATCTTAAGAGGGGAATACTGGTGAGCATTCTCTGGCACCATTGGTGGTGATGGGTAGTGCCTGAAGCCTATGGCTGGGAGTCTTGCGGCACCAGCCAGCAGGTGGAAAGTTTACCTTTGAGGCCAAGCCTCCTCACTCCCTTGGAGCCGTGCGGCACGTGGGCGGTGACACCGGAAGGCCTCCCTACCTCAACTGGGGAACCCATGAGGTGGCGAGCTGTAAGGCTCACCCGATCCTAGGGATGGCCTTATGGCCAAGTGTGAGATGCCCGCTTAGGATTTACCCCTTTGCAGAATCTTTAATAAAAGTGGCCCATATTTAAATCCATATTCTCGTGTCACATCGTTATTTCTCATCCTCCACTTCTGCAATCACTTCCCCTTACAGACAAGGAAGGGAAAATGTTTTGGGGGCTAGAAAGCTGCCAATGATGTGGGGAAGGAAAGCTGCAACCCTTTTCTAGCTTATCAGGGACAGAATAGCTCACCTGTCTCTTGAGGAGCCCTTTCACGAACCCTGGAAGTTCATTTGGCTCAGGCAAATGTCTGTGGCAACTCTAATCTTTAATGGTTGCAAGACAGGCAGAAATTCAACAGACATTGCTTTCATACCAGCATGGGTATGGATGCTAATATGCATTTCCAAATGTCCATTCTGTATCTTGCTTCTATTTGGTTCTGGCAAGATTCACTTTTCATGCAAGGTGAACCTGTCATCACTAAGAGGTGGGTGAATATGTCAGTTGTTCTTTCTTGCATTTTTTTAAAAATCTGACATTCTTTGCATCCAAAATATGAAGACATGTGTGAAATTGGGTAAATTCCTATTCATAAAATGAACTGAGATTAAATTCTCAACCATCTCACTGGCCAAATGCAATAGACCCAGCTATTCTCAGCTTGGAGAGGACCAAGATGTCCAGATATGCCATATAGCTGTTAAGATGAGGAGTCTGTCAGAAAGCAGAAGAGACAACTCTAATTCAGCACTAACAGAGCTCAGACCCAGGCTTTTAAAAGCTGAACAGTCAAAGCCCTGGGGTTGGATGGACAAATCTGTCGGCTGTGGTTTCTCCAACTTTTGAATTTTTCTTATTTCAAGTTCTTTTTGTCTTGGATATGGGAAAATTTGCAATCTTTTGATTTATATTTCTGTTTAGGAAAAAAACAACTGAAAACACATTTCTCACCCATCCCTAACTGTGACCTGTTCTCATTTAGCTTCATAACATGAGCAATAAAAGGCACACTCATGACTGGCCACTCACAGAAGTTTGTGGGTCCTTTTGATGATATTGCCAACCTCCTGGACATCTCCTGTGCCTTCCCCTGGTCATTCCATTCTTCAAAAAACCTTGGATATCCCGATTCTGCTAACATATCTCAGGATTTCCTACCGTGTGCAGGGGAATTTGCACTACAAAACACCCACTGGAAGGCACTATCCCATTCAGGGCTATGAGCACTGAGAGGAAGGGAAGTTTCCCATTATAGACCATGTGGTTTCCCCTCTCTGACCATGTAATGCAACCCATTACAATTGTGGAGGAAGCAAACCTCCGGTAAGGCAATGCAATTTCCCCTTATTCTAAAGACGCCCATTATTCCCAACTACCCTGCAAAAATGAAACAGAAAGGAGGTTTGGGAGGTAGAAACCACCTAGGCTAATATCTGATCAGCCCCCTAAAAATCAACTTGGATGCCTGCTTGTGAACCAGCCAAAGTGCTTTTCTTCACTTCTGCTCTCCATTTCATAAATAGACAAAAACATTACTACAAAACAGGGGGGAGGATATGTCTCCAGTGCAGTGTGGCTGCAACTTCCCTGTCGCCACTGCGCTCTGAGGTCATCACTTCTTTTGCCTAGGTGAGCCTTCTTTACATGTTGTTGGTGTTAAACTCCTAGGCCAAAAATGGGAGGGAAGTAAAGTCATATTTCATTAGAATGATCAGAGTGAATACAAAGCAGTATTAAATACTGAAAATGAAGAACAAGTGTCTTTAGATATGCGCCAGGATATAAGTAAAACTGCTGAAAGGTGCTTTTCTTTAATTATATAGCCATAAAACCTTGCAAAGTATTGCCTTATTGATAGGAAATTGTGGACTTCATTATTTTTTTAAGCAGGGTTTCTTTTTAATGATTGTGCTGTATCCAGTTAATGCAGACAATCTGGCTTTGGGATCATTTAAAAACAACAACAACAACAACTAGAATTGGTTAGAGTAATTTTTGCTGAATTACTGTATAGATTATGTTGACTCCTGCTGCTGTTTGCCTGTAAATTACCCTAATCGGAATTTGCTTAGCTTGACTCATTTGAACATTTTTATTGTAAGTCCAGCTCAGACGTCTTTGGAACTGAAGCCATGCTTCCATTTATTTATTTATTTGAGCAACATCAGAGTGTTTCCACCAGCTTTATGCCATCAAAGCACATGCGGCTTTTATTGACCCTTCTTTCATCCTTCAAGTGTTATTTTGCTCGAGAAATGGCAAGCACCAAATTGCACCAAAGAAATTTGTCGCTGATTCCAGTTCATCATAGCACAGAGATAGGAGAATACAACCTCCAAGACTCCACAGAATAACACATGTCCCAAATCCTTGGAGAAATTTAACATAGAAATTCTAAAGGAATCCATCAATTCCCTTCTGTAGAACAGTAATTGTTCATTATGGGGGCTAGAGTCAAGGACTATTTACTAGGGGTGTGCACGGACCCCCCGGATCAGATCGGGACCCGGATCGGGACCCGGATTGGGACCTCCAATTTTGTCCCGGATTGGATCGGACAAAATTGGAGGCCCCCCGGACCGACAGCACCACTAGGGAACCCCCCCCCCCGCTGTTTGCTTCCAGCGGGCGCCCGCCAATTCCAGATCGGATCAGATTGGATCGGCCGATCCAGCGGTAAGGTCGGAAATCGGATAAATCGGCTAATTTTATTCAATTTCCCCCTGTATCAGATTCGGATTGTGGATCGGGTCCGATCCGATCCAGTGCACATCCCTACTATTTACATCTGAGTTTGGGATGGTTTCTCGGGCCTGTCATTGTTTGTTTATTAATCGCATTTCTGCATTGCTCAATAACCAAAGCTCCCTGGGTGATTCACACCCAGGACATGTTAGCTATTACAGGATGTGGTCATGGACTGCCCAATTCCTTGTGAACAAATTCATCAAAGTTGGGGTGAATTTTAATCCCTGCCCCATGGCATTTCTGGAGTAATTTTGAAATCGTTTTGGAACTCTGCTTCAGACAACCTTCAGTGACAACTCTAGATTTCGATTTTCTTTCTTACCTGGGAAAACAATTTGGATTTCCAGGGCAGTATGAACACAGCTCTGCCTTAGACTTACAATTAAGTATCATGAACGTAATTTCTGTGTGACCTTAAAATGGGCAAGCCTATAACCTACTTCCTACAAAACGATTTAAAAGTAATTTACGCTAGTCACTGTGTGAGATTTTCAGTTCCTTGTCTCATTTTCCCAGGATGGCTGTTGGTTGAATATTACTGCCACGATCAATACACCTTTTACAAAATCCAGTAGATGTTATGTGGAAAGATCAATAGGTTAATGCCTGTTTCACTGTTTGGAGTGCTTAAGAAATGCCTCCGCTGTAGATATGCAAAGCTAAGATGAGGAAGATCAAATGAGGATCTGAGCTCTTTCGAACAAGCAGATAACTTCAGTGCCAAACACATCAGTTCTTTGATTTCTTTACTCAACCTGGTCTTGAAAATTACACTGAATGAACTTTGTTTAAACTCTGACTTCTTGTATAGAGGACTTAGAGGAATCGTGATGACTCCCCCCACTCCCTGGCAGCTAGATGTCTTCCCATCTGGTTCAAAATCAAAGTATTTATTTGGGACAATTGAACTGAGTGCATTGGTCAGCAAACAGGATTAGTGGAAGAAACTTGGGCTACAGGCTGAAAGTGTATAAATTGCCTGTATTAAGTTATTTGTCCTCTCTCTCTCTCTCTCTCTCTCTCTCTCAAAAGAAAAAAAATGTTCTTCCACTGTGTGTTTTCTTGGATGTGCTTTCCAATGAATGTCAAGATGTGCATTTTGTTGCAGCTTTATTACACCCACATCTAGTTGTCATCAAAATTATCCTAAAGCAATTTTAAAAAATAAATAAAATGGTGCATTTAGATGATGTTGCTTGGGAGGAACATATAAAGGATGTTAAGGGAAGCAAAAAGAATTGTAATAAGAACAGTGAAACTTTCTCAGATGGTGGGTGGGATGAGCTTTCTTACACACATGCAAAACCTTGTAACAGTTGAAGTCTAGCACATTGGAATGCTAACCTAGATTGGGAAAATTGCAGGGTTTTTATTCCATGCTGTACCAGACAGTGGCTCAATTCGGACGACACGATAGTCAATGGTGGGGTAATAATCAACTTTACAGTTGTTCAACTAGGGGGTACTCCCCACACAACATGGTAATAAATAATCAACTGTGGTGTGGATTAGGATCAGCGCTGAGTTGACTATGGCAGCATTCAGATGACACAATAGTCAAACCAACTGACGATTGTTTTCCCCACATCAGTTGTTTATTGTGTCGTCCGAATTGAGCCACAGAGTTTCATACATGAAGATGCATCTGATTAAGAAATGTATGCTGGTGTTACTGAAACTCCAATTGCTGTCCTTGCAATCCCTCAGAAGTTTACTTTAAGGAACAATTTCTCAAATTTGCTTCACATTTTGCATTAGCTGAAATCTGATGACAACCTAACGGTTTCTCGAAGCTGATCTTATTGTGTTCTTATTTCTGACCCTCGAAATTCCACAGATATTTTTTTTTCCTGAGGAGGAGCACAAAATTTCAGTGGCAACAGAAATGTCACAGAGGAATACAGACCATATCACACATTTGTGAACATCTTAAACCAAATAAATATGTATGAAGGTGCACTTCCAGCCTTTCAGGTTCTCTCAACCACCTCATATTTCTGGTTTGGTGCATGGATAACTCTTTAAAGTGAGTAAGCTCACTTGATTCTCTGACTGTCCCATGTTAACTTCATCTGTTATATTGTTCAGTCGAATCTGACCATTTTAGAGATTCTTGTAATTAGCAGGCAGTGCTCTCAGACGAGGCTGTATAGGGCTCTACAAAACAAATGCATTTCTTCAAATATTTATCAATAATGTTTTTGAATAGCAATGATGTATCTGATCATACAGCTGGAAAAGGGATACAAAATACAAACAATTATTTGTATATGTGGGATTTTTGTTGTTGTGGTTGGTTGGTTGGTTTTTAATGGGACTCAGATTTAGGTGTGTGCAACTGGCCTGGTGGAAGCAATATTCTCTGCCCCCGCCAGTCCCCTGAAAATGCTACACTGAGGGTTGAGGGACCTTGCTGGATGGGGTGAGCTTTGGTGCAGGAGGTGAAGATCCCCCAAAATCAAACAGAGGCATCTTCCTTGAGAAGGGCCCTTCCACCCACTGAAGGTTACTGTAACGAAACAAATAAGAAATGTTCAGCCTTCCCATTAAGTGGTATGAAAGGTCAAGAACATTGTTTCAAAAATGAATCTGGTGAATGTGTTTCTTAATATGTGCTCAAAATCAGTAAGATTTTTTTCAGTGGTTATGGACAGCCATAGCCTCAGCATTGCAACAAATATTTAAGTTCCATGAATCCACCAACTATTATTTCTCTTGTTACAAAACATGACTTAGTTTCATCAAGTCATCACTCTCTGACACCTTGCTGAATAGATTTAAGTGATGGGTTTTCTTGCAGTTGGAAGAAATGGATTATATATTAATCCACTCCGAAGCCAAAACCTTTTGTTGAATCCCAAAAGTTCTAAAAAGGATGAGTCTCTTGGCAGTGTATATTTCTTCCTATTGCAAAATATTCCAATACTTAAATCTAGTCAGTATGATGTTGGAGAGTGATGAAGGAACTATTTGCATATAGTCGAACTCTTATACACCAAGTCCTACTTGCTGAAATCTCTAGTCATTTGAATTTGCTTTGTGAAACAAATAAATCTATGATAATATAGTCCTATGCAAACAAATCTCCTTTTAAAAATTAGAAAATCTGTCTGAAACTATTGTACAACCTGTTCCTATTCAGATGAGCAAGATCCTTTCCCCTTTTGTATACTTTTGCAAACACTGGAGTCCCCCAAACCCTGCTGATGCCCTCCTTCTTGTGCATGGATAATGCTTGTTTGGCTATATAATTATCAGCACTTGGGGAATTGAGTTTGCTATCAAAATATATGATGACATTGCTTTTTATTTATATTAAATCATATCCTGAGGTTTTAGAGTGGGTGAGAGCAAATTTAAAACAGCATAAATATTGGGGGGTGGGGATGCCATTCCAAATATATACTATATGGATTTAATAGAGCACATGGTTCCTAAATATATCCCTTTCAAAAGATTATTGGGATCCAGCAAACCTCCAAGAGCCCAGTCATTTACAATCAGGAGACTTCTCATTTTAGCACATTGCTAAAACCTTTTCTGACTGCTTGAAGTGCTTCAAATATCTTCAATCTATTTAACAATCTTGTAAAGGAAGGCACCACTATTACCCTCTTATTGTAGATGGTTGGGCAAAGGCAAGCCTCAGAGATATGGGTTACTTTGGCATATATCACAATAAACCTTGGTTTTTCATGAAAAGAACAAGCCTGTGCAATCCTGGTGCTTAGATTTCCCCCTCCCAAAACTTCTAGTGTGGCTGCAAGAGGGAGTTTGGAATCCTTTGCTTCTGCTTTTCATTAATCACAGGTTGGAATAATCCAACTTCAAATCATGGATTGTAAAGCTGGCTTCTTTCAACAAACTATATTTAGACATAATGCTGCACTGTGGTTAATCCCAAATGGACATGAAAGTTTCCAGTATCCCCCTCAGTTTTCACTCCTGTCTTACATATGGGCTTTCCACAGGCAGGCAGGCAGGCAAACATAGTGTAATAAACAGAATGTTGGACAAGCCTTTGGCTTGATTTAGCTTGGCTCTTCTAATATTATTGTGGTCTTGCTGGAGTAGGATGAGCATATGAAAAAGAGGACAGGGCTCCTGTATCTTTAATAGTTGAATAGAAAACAGAATTTCAGCAGGTGTCATTTGTATGCATGCAGCACCTGGAGAAATTCCCTCTTCATCACAACAGTTAAAGATACGGAAGCCCTGCTCTCTGGACCAGATACAAAAAAGGGCAGGGCTCCTGCAGCTTTAACTGTTGTGATGAAGAGGGGACTTCACCAGGTTCTGCAGGTACACAATTGGCACCTGTTGAAATTCCCTTTTCTGTCTAACTGTTAATGATACAGGAATCCTGTCCTCCTTTTCATATAGTCAGTCACCCTATGCTGGAGATGGAGAGTGTATGAGCCTGAGGCCCACACAGGCTAATTCCCATGATAAGAAAGCATGGTTTATTGTGATATTCAAATGCAGCTTTCTTAAGACCATCCAGTGAGTTCATGGCTCTCAGCTCATTCGCTTAAACACTGGGCTTAACCGGCATAAAAGGTGATTTGAGGGGAAATACCCAAGGAACTTGGAGGGATCACAGCTAAAAGAGTTTCCAAAGAATCTTGTAATGCCAGTGACGGGGGAGGGTAATAGTTACCAAGTTCCATTCAGTTTCTGTCGATACAAACATATTTGAATAATGTATTCATTTATTTATTTGATTTGTATCCCACCTTTCTACCAAGAAAATGGCACTCAAGGCAGCTAAAATCAAACAAGCACCTTTATTTTCCTTAGAGGGATTTTTTTTAATTGTTTGAGTGAGAATATATATGTATACATTTTTTTTTTTCATGTGGTCTTCTCTCTTGGGTGTTCTAGCTTCAGTCTCACCCCCATTAAATACCTCTAATAAGAACATTGGTAGGGCATTCCAGATCACATTCATCAATATTGTTCTTGCACAGTTATAAAAAAAACTCCAGTCAAATCCATTATTCACCTGCTACATCCGTTGCAACTTCATCTCCACTCATCCTATAAGAACCTTATTGAGATATATGGCAGTTCCAAAGGATCCAAAGTTCAGACAGCTCATAGAAGTGGAGCTTGATTCATGTTCTTTTTCTACCTTGTCATTTGGATAAAAGAAAAATCTCAACGAGCCAGCAGTGAGAGACTTGGGAATTTCTCTGCATTCAGGTTATGGAGGAATTAGGCAGAATTGCAGCAAGCTATGGAGACTTCTAAAGTGGAGATTCCTGGTGCATTTTCTCAGGAATGCTCCATATGATAGATTTCATAAGAAGGAATAGATTCCCAAGTACAAAAGGCATTCACACTGCTTCAGTCACAAAGGAACACGTTCTCTTCCACATGCATTCCTGCAATCCTGTTCCTTTCCAAGTTATGAATCATGAGGGGGAAGAAAAGCCATGATATATCCTCACTAGTTAAAAAAATAGGCTGCAATCCTATACCCATTTTAAACATTATTGAACTCAAAGGGATGTTCTTCTGATTAGACAAGTATACAATTGCACTGTTAGTTATACATATTTAGTTATGTCCCTCCCTTCTAATGCAAGTGCATCGCTCAGCAAAGCTTGCAACAATAAAACTTCAACCAATAAAAAGCCAACCAATCAATAAAAGAAGCAGGGTCAGCTGCTTCAGAAAACAAAAGCTTGTCAAACAATTGCAACAAACAGTGAGGGGAGGGGCCAGCCACAAATCATGGGGCAAGAGCATCTAAAGAAATATATCTTCCCATATGTACCTGCCCTGGTCCCTTAGGTCATCTTCAGAGGCTCTTCTCTGGGTGCCTCTGCTAAATGAATTTAGGTGGGTGGCTACAAGAGAGAGGGCCTTCTCAGTTGTGGTGCCCCATTTGTGGAATGGAACCCACATTGAGCCAATCTACACACGCAGGATAAAACACTTTGAAAACATTTTTAAAACTGTATATGGAGTGTGTCCTGGGCCCCAACAGTTCTCAAAACTGCCAGCCTATCTACACTACTGCTTTAAAGTAGTTTCAAACTGTTTAAAATGGTTTAGAACAGTTTTGAGAACTGTTGGGGCCCAGGACACACTCCATATACAGTTTTCAAAATGTTTTCAAAGTGTTTTATTCTGTGTGTGTAGATAGGCTCATTGTTATCTTTCCAGCATCAGGCGAAGAATATGCTGTTCTCTCAGGCATTTTAGGTTGGTATTATTGTGATGTTATTTTCCGAGCCTTATAACCTGTTTTATTTTGTGAGTTGCCAGTGACATATAAATATCAGAAAGAAAGGAAGAAAGAAAGAAAGATGTAAAATAGTCCAGGTGTGATCACTGAGATTGGCCCTCCTTCTTGTCCTTCTTCCATGGTATTTGGTAAACAGAGAAGGGTCTCTCCTTCAGATCTTAAAAAGCTAAGGGGAGAGAGAAACTACTTTGGCTCACAATTTAATGTATACTTAACTAATTTTGCACTTTCAAAGCACTTTCTGTCATGGTCAGATCACCACCTGCTGAGGTTTAGACTTACAGCAGCTTTTCCCCTCTGCAAGGGTGGGGGACCCATTAAGATGGTCCACCCCCGGAGACTAATGGATCTGGATGGTTTCCAGAGGGCTCTGGGGAGTTTTCCGGCTGATAGGGATGGCTCTCATGTCGAAACCTTGGTTGATCTGTGGAATGCAGAAATGACCCGGGCGGTTGACACGATTGCTCCTGAGCGCCCTCTCCTGTGTAGAGCTCGTACAGCTCCGTGGTATACCCTGGAGCTGAGAGTGATGAAACAAAATAGGAGATGGCTTGAGGGCAGATGGAGACGAACTCCTAGTGGATGCAATGAAACACTGGTAAGTGCTTATGGTAAGCTATATTCAGGGGCAGTGAGGGCAGCAAAAAAACAATACTTTGCTGCCACTGTTAATTCATCAATCTGCCGCCCAGCGGAGCTTTTCAGAGTTGTTTGGGGGCTTCTACATGCTGGCCCCAAGGACATGATAGAACCATCTACTAGGCACTTCCAGGATAAAATCTTTGGCAACCTCCAGGACTTAGACTCCAGTGTTATAGCAGGTGAATCTAGTGAAGTATCCAGAGCACAGGTTTGTCCTGTTTTCTTGGATGAGTTTCAGTTGTTACAGCTCGATGATGTGGACAAGGTGCTTGGACAGGTTCGTGCAGCCACCTCTGTATTGGATCCTTGCCCCTCTTGGCTTATAAAAGCTAGCAGGGATGGAACAGCCGGCTGGGCCAGGGAAGTGATTAATGCCTCTCTATGATAGGAAGTGGTCCCAGACTTCCTGAAAGAGGCAGTAGTGAGACCACTCCTGAAGAAAGCTTCCCTGGACCCAGAAAATCTTAATAACTTTAGGCCGGTGGCAAACATTCCATTCTTGGGCAAGGTCCTTGAGCGGGTGGTTGCTGGCCAGCTCCAGATACTCTTGGATGAGACTGATAATCTGGATCCATTTCAGTCAGGTTTCAGGCCTGGTTTTGGCATGGAAACAGCCTTGGTCGCCCTGTATGATGACCTATGTTGGGAGAAGGACAGGGGGAGTGTGACTCTGTTGATTCTCCTTGATCTCTCAGTGGCTTTCGATACCATCAACCATGGTATCCTTCTGGGATTACTGGCTGAGTTGGGAGTGGGAGGTATTGCATTGCAGTGGTTCCGCTCCTACTTGACAGGTCAGCTCCAGAGGTTGGTGCTTGGGGGACATTGCTCAGTCCTGTGGATCCTCCAGTATCCCCCATGCTGTTCAACATGTACATGAAACTGTTGGGTGCGGTCATCCGGAGTTTTGGAGTGTGTTGTCATCAGTACCTTGATGACATGCAACTCTATTTCTCCTTCTCATCTTCAGCAGGTGAGGCTGTGGATGTGCTGAACCAGTGCCTGGCTGCAACAATGGACTGGATGAGGGCTAATAAACTGAAACTCAATCCAGACAAGACTGAGATGCTGTTAGTGGGGAGTTCCTCTGACCAGATGGAGGGTGTTCAACCTGTTCTGGATGGGGTTACACTCCCCTTGAAGGAGCAGGTTCATAGCTTGGGGGTTGTCCTAGAACCATCTCTGTCACTTGAGGCTCAGGTGGCCTTGGTGGCACAGAGTGCCTTCTACCAACTTCAGCTGGTGGCCCAGCTATGCCCCTATCTGGATTCAGTTGTCTATGCTCTGGTAACCTCCAAGTTAGATTACTGCAATGTGCTCTACGTGGGTCTGCCTTTGAAGACGGTTCGGAAGCTGCAGCTTGTGCAAACTACAGCGGTCAGATTGGTAACAGGGACCAGAAGGTTCGAACATATAAGACCGATTCTGGCCCACTTGCATTGGCTGCCTCTATGTTTCCGAGCCCGATTCAAGGTGCTGGTTTTAACCTATAAAACCTTACACGGTTTGGGACCACAATACCTGATGGAACGCCTTTCCCGACATGAACCTACCCATACACTACGCTCAACATCAAAGGTCCTCCTCTGGGTGCCTACTCTGAGGGAAGCTCGGAGGACGGCAACAAGGGAGAAGGCCTTCTCTGTGGTGGCCCCTCAATTTTGGAATGATCTCCCCGATGAGGCCCGCCTGGCGCCAACACTGTTATCTTTTCAGCGCCAGGTCAAAACTTTTCTTTTCTCCCAGGCATTTTAACAGCTCAGGTTGAGGTTTTGATTGACATTGTGGCCAGGCTTAACAGTTAAAATGTTTTAAAGTGTTTTAATGTCAGCTGTTTTATGTTTATGGTTTTAAATTTTGTATATTGACTTTTTAGTGTTAAATCTTTTAATTTTTGAAAACTGCCCAGAGCTTTGGCTATGGGGCGGTATATAAGTATTATTATTATTATTATTATTAATAATAATAATAATAATAATAATAACAACAACATGCAAACTGAACCTTGGTTATCTTTCTAAATGCACATTTATCTGACATTTGCAATGGAGTTCTCCAATCAAAATGTGTGTGCAAAAATATGTATTTTAGGGGATAGCTTGCAGAAATGTGCATGCATTAGTAAAAAATTGCTTGTAAAGCTCTGAATATTTGGCAAAATAGCATATAAAAAATGCATGTATTAGGAAAAATGCACACTGAAGTCTGATTCCTGCCCTGCTGGTACAGCTTGGGCATGGGTCGTCTTTGCAGCCGGGAAGGAGCCAAATAGATACTGCACATGTCTTGCTTGTGTGCAACCTTGAACATGGGCGAGGCCAAGACTATAAAGCCTGGCCCTGCATGGTTCTTGGCTTCTTTCAGTTTCTGGCCCCTCCCTTCCTCCCTGTCTCACAGCCAGTATGGTTTAGCCAGTCGCTCCCTTTGGAGTGAGGGGCTGAGTAGGAATTTTCCCTGGCGTAAATTGGAGCACAGGTTTTTGCCTACTCCATACTGGGCTTAATCATTAGAAGTGGAGGATAAATAAGTCAATTGGTGGGTGTCAGGGTTGTGGGGGAATCTCATTAGATCGGAATAGGGATGGTGAGCACTTTGGCACCTTTATGGTGATTGGCAATCCAGAGGTCCTCCTCCTCGGGGGCTGTGCAGATCTAGTGCCATGATTTGGTTTGCCTTTGGGGACTTGGTTTACCCGACCCCTGTGTTCAACAGAGTGGCTCGCCCTTATTGGCAGGCTAGTTTCCTAGAGTAAGAACTATTAGGATTCCCTCACTTTCATGCACAGGGGAGGATTTCCCAAATTAAATAAAGAGGCCCTAGCTTATCTCAAGCTTTGGTGTCCGTGTCTTTAATTCTTGGGTCCATTCTCTGCTCGCAAATGCATGCAGATATTCATTCAAACATTAAAAGAGAAATCCTCAAAGTTTGGGACAAACAAAATTTAAGATAAGAAAGATGAGAAACTAAGAGAAAATGAAATTGATAGATTTATCCATCCCTATAGGAAGGGGGCACAATAATATGGGAGGAGATGGTCACTTAGGCAGTCTTAAGAACAGCTTTGCTGTATATAAAAAACGGGTCATTCTAGTCTAGTATGTTATTTCTAATAGCAGCCAGCCAGGTCCTTATGGAAGCCCACAAGCAAGGCATGAAGTTGATAATCTTTTTTGCCAGCATACGATATTCAGTCATATACTGTTAGAGGTTCTGTTTAGCTCTCATGGTTGAGACCAGTTAAAACCAATTAATAGACATATCCTCCATGAATGGCTCTAATTCTTTTTAAAAAGTCATTTAAGCTGGCAGCCATAACTCCACCAGTGAATTATGCTTTGCTGGACTTTCTTCTTTGGGAAATAATGTTTCTGTTTTCTCCACTTCCACAGTCAGTGGAGGCTGGTGGCTCCTATCTCATTGGGTCTGTGAATCCGCTCTGGGTTTCAATCAAACCTAAGCAGAACTCTAAAGGAGCTACCCAAGGGTCTGAACCATATCCCTCAAATAGGTTCAGCACTTTGGATATCTCCTTTAGAGTTCTGCCTGGTTCTGACCTAAATTCAAAATGGATTCACAGCCCCATTGGGATTCGGAGCCACCAGTACTCAGGTACACCAGTATTTTGTAGTCAGGGTTCTTTTCCCCAGTAGAAAACATATTGCCTTGAGAGCCTTGTAGATTCTATTGCTAACTCCATGCTTGAGTTTTCACTTTGTGCATCTCAATGGTAAAGCAGCAGTAATAAACCTTCCCTACCTCAAAGGGATATAACAAATGACTGTTTGCAAAGCACTTGGAGCTTCTGAGATGAGTAGGGCTATATAAATGCCTAGTATTTAATGTATTTGATTTATATTCAATGGTTTTTGTTTTGTTTTTAAAAGTCTAAATGTTTTTTTTATAACACAACCCATAGGGAGAGTTAATAAGATAAAGAGCAAACACTGTTGTGCAAGTACTTCTCTGTGCGACTGCAATGGCTCTTCCTTCCTATGTGTTCAGAAGAGCTTAGCAGCCTGTCCGTCAATTGTGTTATTCCATTACAAACAGTCCCCAAATGGGCAATGCCTCATGCTAGGTTCAGATTAAAAGCAAAATGAATTTAACTTCTTTGCAGAAGGATAGGATGAGCTGTAAATCATGTAAATTATGATTCCTTTTCTAAACAATCAGTGATAGGAATTTCAGGGCCTTAGGATCAAACTACTTATCACACTTAATGCAGCATTAGGAACTGCAACTGCCCCCCTTTATTGAATTGCAGGTGTGGGGGGGGGAGTTTTCAGGGGAATCACAGCATGTAGGAAGGAGAAATTAATCCCTTCTCTTCCCACCCATGATTCCAATGAAAATCAGCACTCCATTAAGCTAGGAGGCTTAGAAAAAAGCTTCTACTGGTGCCAATAGTTTCCCTTTCCCCCCCTCTAATTCTCATATCCATACAGGGGAAAGATATTTTCGTCACAATCTTGGCTAGGGTGGAAAGTATTCAAGCTCCTATCCACATGCACCGTGGTTCTGATGTAAATCACCCCACAAGCCTGTAATAAAATAAAAGGGGGAAAAAATCCAAATATACTTCCTAATGACACATTGGCTCAATTCGGACGACACAATAAACAACTGGTGTGGGGGAAACAATCGTCAGTTGTTTTGACTATTGTGTCATCCGAATGCTGCCATAGTCAACTCAGCGCTGATCCTCATCCACACCACAGTTGATTATTTATTACCATGTTGTGTGGGGAGTGCCCCCTAGGGTTAGCGTGAGGGTTAGGGTTAGTCAACCCACCATTGACTATCATGTCGTCCGAATTGAGCCATTAAGTAGCACAGTTAGTCTACACAGGCAGCTATGTGCCAAATCAGCCTCACTATTTCTACAAATGTCTTGGCATAATCAGAGTGCCATCACATTGTTGGGACAATTATTCACACACACAAAATCAACGAGCAATGTTTGCAGTAGTATGGTTTTCTAAAGAACCCAACATTAATCTGCATTTGTTTCCCACTTTAATGAAAAGATGGATTGATAGATCTATCAATCTTGGTTTTGGCCCAAATTGACATTTTTTTCGAAGTCAAACTTGTTTTATCCCTTTTTCACATGAGGTCATGTTTGTTTGTTGCAGGGGCCCTACCTTCTTTTGTATATGGTCACTCTAGTATAGCGCATGCACCTTTAACAGTTGTGATGAAGAAGTAATTTCACCAGGAACTAATTGCATACAAATGACCCTGGCTGAAATTCCCTTTTCTCTACAACTGTTAAAGTTACATGAGCCCTGACCTGGATTTTATCTGGTCAGCCTACCATTTATGTCTCTAATTTTGCATAAATGGTCCCTTTATAGCCATTATGCCCGCCCTTGCCCAGGGATTTAGAAAAGAAAAAGCCCTCTATTGATAACCATGGAAAGGGGGGATGGGTTTATATATGGCCAGGAACAACAGGAGAATTTTCACTATTTCAAATTGTTGCTGAATTTTTCTGAAGTGAAATTTGGAGCTAAATTTGAAGCTGAACCTGGTGCCCTACAGAAGTTTTGGACTTCAACTCCAAGCATTCCTGACCACTAGCCATCCTGGGGGGGGGGTGATGGGAGTTGAAGTCCAAAGCATCTGAAGGGATCAATATTGGTGGGAGGGGGGGAAGAAGAATATCAGAAAATGTGTTCTGGGATATTTCAGCTTAGCTCTAATTTGGGGGCATATGAAGCCCAGAGAACTGCTTTAAAAAAGGGTGAGAAATGGGGCAGAATGGAAAGCTAATATCAAGAGATGGAGAAGTGGGGGAAGAAAGGTAAACAAATAGTAATAAAAAATAGATGTGGTGTATGTATATCCTATGAACAGGGCTTTCACCTTATTCCAGTCAAGCTTTCGGGAATTGTTCTGTCCTTAATGCATGACTGAGAAAGTACTCAATACTAATAGCTCTGCACTTCAGCTAGAAAAACATGTTTCGGCTGAGTGAGCCTTATTAAAAATACGGCTTTAAATAGGAGGAATAAAAGGTTGGTGAACTCAGGAACTTTTTTGCAAGCTGCCAGAATGGTGAGAAGCTGGGAAAGCTTTAGGCTTCTGTCATGTCCATCCATTATTCACATGCAGGAGATGGAAAAGGGGGTTGGGGGGGGTTGGGCTTCATCCTGCATTACAGTCCAAGATCAATGCAAGAATTGTTAAAGGAGCACAATGATGGGAATTAGTCCTTGTAAACAGTTTCTCTGGCCCTTTCTACACCTGCCTTTTGTCCCGGGGTCATCCTTAGGGTGTCCCTGTGCATCCAAATGATGCACAGGGGATCCCGGGGGCAAGCAAGGATGGCCCTTCCATTTTCCTGGGATAACTAGTTCCCCAGTTATCCCAATTTTTCCAACGGTCCCAGGACCATCCTGAGGACTGCGGGCGATGTGGGCAGCTGTCCCGGCTTCTTCCCTCCTCTTCGTGAGTAGCAGGGGTCAGCAAAGAGGGATGGAGCTGGTCCAGGGGGAGTCCAGGTGGGTGGGTGAGTGGGGCTTTTTTTAAAAAAAATCTTACTTTTTCAGTGGAGTGCAATTGTGCTCCGGGCTCCTGGTTTTTTGTAAAAAATAAATAAAATAAAAATAGAAATAGAAATGGGTTAGGGTTAGGGTCATCCCTGTTTGTTTCCGGGACATCGCACTGGCATTTGTACGCTGGGGGATGGTCCTGGAAGCAGGTAAGCCCGGAATCATCCCCCCTCCCTCCCCGAAGGCCCTTAGGTGTAGAAAGGACCTCTGACTATTGTAGTTCTCATTTATTAATTAAATACCTATGGGACCTTTCCTTGAAGGAGGTAAGGGCAATGTATACAGGTTTTTAAGGGGTGGTTTAGGGTGGGTTGTGTGTGTGTGTTTGTGTGTTTTACAATTTTACCCTAACAACAATTATGTGATTGTTAGGCTGAGAGATGATGATTTGCCTGTGGTTCTGGTCCTCTTCCATCCAACCTTTGCTCTACTACAACACATTGGCTATGTGATGAGCATGCTGATCCATATATTTCATGGGTAGGCCAGGCGATGCCTGTGGGCAACGATATGCCCTGGACACCTGTCTTGGTGGACCATATCATATGGGTGGAGGGAGTCCAATTAATTTGTTTATTTCTGAATATTGAAAATGATTTAGTACATCTTGATGGGTAAATAAACCTTCATGGGTTTATTCATAATGAATGAATAGCCATATTGAATTAATGAATTCATAATTAATGAATATACAAAGGATTGCAATGGGAAAGTACATAGTATAGGGAATTCCTAACGCTCGGAATTCCCAAACCATGGAAGTCATTACCTGATGTTGCAGTTATTAAGTAATGATCATTTGTATAAATGGACCACCCCAGATATGACACCTCCACAGACAATTTTTCATACCAGATCAGAATAGAGTTGTATGAAAAATTCCTTTCAGTTCTTTATCAAGATTTACCTGATAAACATATTCTGGACTGAACATGGGCATAAACAAAATCTGGACTCGGTCTGTATGTTTTCAAGCTTGCTGAAATTCTCCGATCGAAAATATCCATTTTGACATCATACCTTTGAAAAATGCTCATGAAAAAAAATGTGCCCGTTTGAAAAATGTGCACAAACACACTTTAATCTGTGGGAGAAGAATGCATCCGTTTCAAAGACACACACAATTGATGCATACATTTGGAAAAATACCAACAAAAATATGCATGGATTTTCATGCAAAAAACAAAACAAAACCCAAAGCTCAGAATGTGATACAGAGTCAGGTCAGAACGAACTTAAAGAAGGAATTTGAGGATTTCAGCAAGCTCCAATTTTGCTGCATCACACATTCCTAGATTTGGAATATACGTGTTGCCATTGCACTATATACAACCAACAAAACATATCAGTGTGAACTGGATTGCTTCTCATCATGACCTTTCACAGCCAAGGTATGCATTGCCACAATTATGTACAAGGGTAAGCACAAGTGGCTCTGATTCAAATGGCGACAACCACACCACAGGAGGAGTAAACCTTACCCCAAAACATAAGGTTCTTGTTGTTTTCAAAATCCCCTTCCTCTGCAGGGAGGAGGGTTAAATAAAGAAAAAGTGTCAATTGATGAGATCCCCCCCTTTTTTAACCATGTTAACCATGGGTACCATCCCCATGATGGCATTGGTCCCAAATGTGGTAGGAGTGGTTCATACCTTGCATCACGTTGCTTGGGGTGGCAACTGCTGACAGGCCAACTGCAGCTGTCGTCTGTCTCTGTTCTGGGTCAGTAGTGGAAGAGTCTGTCGTCTGAGGTATGGCTAGAAGATGCCTCCATCACATCTAGTCTGGTAGAGAGAGACTTTAACAGGTTAGCCTGCACATGTGTCCTTGTCTGTCCTCTCCCTCTAACCCCCTTTTGCTGTTGGATTGGCATGGGTGTGGGATTCATCCCTTTCTCCTTTTCCATCGCCTGCGATCGTGAAAGAATGGCTGCAATATTAGGGTCTAATTCATCGTCAGATGACTCATCTCTAAGTCTGATGCATTTGGACTGAGGGCGCGAGGCTTTCCCTTTCCCTTTTGGGCTGCCTACCCCCTTTTTGGGGAGGCATCTTGTTTATGAAATTCAAGAAAGGCTAACCTCCAACTGCAGACCTAGAGTTGCCAGCCACCCCAAAGAACAGCCACCGAGAGGTCAGGTAGAGTTCAGTAACTGGCCTGCTAGGCAGCGCAGAAGGCAGCACCCAATTTGCTTGACCTAGGCCTACTGGGAGGCCCGAGACCTCGTCCTCCTCAGTATGCCAAAAGGCCGCAGCCAGCTCCCTCGTTGTGAGCACACGCTATGGTGGTGACTGAATTGTTCCCTGCTGGGCCAAGTATGCTTCTGGGCTTGGCTCAGTTGTCCCCAAGCAGGATGGGCTGCTATGATTTATAAGCCCCCAATGGTCTCTATGGCCCAGGCGCCATTGGTGCCTCTTTAAAGGAAGGAAGGGAAAAAATTACAAAATGGGCCTAGGATGCGAGCTATGACCCTGTCCCTGCGCTCCTGCCTGGGGTGCGCTGCCTCGCCGGATCAGGCTTGAAACACAAGGCTGAAGTTATAAGTCTGTGCAGCTGACTCCTGCTACTGCGCAGCCACACAGGCAGGCTAGAAGCAACCAGGCTCAGCCAAATCTGTGACCCCTCCTCTACAGGTAAGGAAGGGGGCTGAATTGAAGGTCCTGCATTGCTGCTCACGTGTCCCCACGAGCGGGGAAAAGAACCACCGAAAAACCGGTCCGGAGCAGGAGCCCCCGCTCCAAGGCCAGCGACTCCCGCGACTCCTCTTTGCCATGTGGGTCGGCTGCGGAGTGAAGCAAGTCTTCACCCTGTCTGCAGCCATGCAAACAAATAGGAGGCTGGGAGCGGTGAGAGCCTCTTTATAGGCTTGATCTCCTCCCAGCTTGGTGGCGCCATCTCCGCTCCTCCAATAGTGAGTGGGCACGTCTTGCCCATCCTCACCCCGCCTGCAAAGTCCTCACCACGCCCAGGCTATGCCGGTCGTGGAGGAATGGCTATTCTTATTAGAAGCCATTTCAACACACACACAGCCCTCCTTTTTCCACCTCCTTTTTCATATGGAGGTGGAAAAAAGCAATTAAAGAATCCACACAGAGCTGTGTTATATATGACAACACAAAGGGTAAGCTGCTGGAAAGGAGCAAGAAGAACGAGAAACTGCTTCAGAGTAGAAAAGGGGTGAATAAACAAGGACAGGAACAAAATGCATTCTTTCATTACCGAGTAGTACCAATGGCTAAAATTAACCAAAAGTGCAGATATATTGTAAGGCAGCAATTACAACTGCATTTGCTGGGCTCCTGTGGTTCATACATTTTAACTGAGCTTTCTAAATTTCAGGTGATGCAGTAGACCGTTGGTGCTTTTTAAAAAAAAAAATACAATGTAGATCATGCTTTGATACAGAGACAAAATAATCACTATCATCATCATTTTTAATATGGTGTTGGTTTTGTTGTTGTTGTTGTTTTGCTTTTTTAGTATTCAGAGACTTTCATATACATTGTCAGCTTCATGATTCCCTCTGAATTGCAGGCGGAGGCCGAAGGCTGAGAGAATAGCAATGTGCCTAAGGTAGGCTATGTCGAACTCAGCTGAGGCCCACCCCACAAACGCAACACGCTCCGCTTGTGCACCCCAATTCAATGAGCCAGGCTGAGGGAGCCATTGCTGAGAGCTCAGAGCTGCGTGAGCCTCCCGAGCCTTTAGCAAAACATACTTTCCAAGGCCTCCAGGAAGTGTGCAATTCTCCCGGCCCACAGAGCCGCACCGCATGGCTCCAAGACCATCAGGAGGGGGAGAAGCAAAATGTGTGAGGAAGTATAATGGGTATTGTGATGTAGTGTTAGCTTTAAGCTGGGGATTTGCTTTGCTTGCATAAAGATGTTAATGAGTCCCTACCCATGCCAAATGATAGAACAAGTAAGCAATAAACATACACATCAAAAGTAATTATGAAAAAAAAAAGATTTAAGGTTCTGTTTGGTTGTGGGCTTTTATTAGTGTAGTTATCAGGTCATAGTTTTTGATGACATGATCATTATCTTTAAATGAACTGTGAGGTTTATAAACTAACATAAATTGTCACTTTCAGCCTATCTACGCTACTGCTTTAAAACGGTTTAAAACAGTTTAGAATGGTTTATAACAGTTTTGAGAACTGTTGGGGAACAGGACACACTCCATATATAGTTTTCAAAATGTTTTCAAAGTATTTTATCCTGCGTGTGTATATAGGCTGTTTTATATTTTAAGTCAGAAGCTAAGAACATGGACATAACACATTCACAAAACTGAGTAATGGCTGAGGTAAATACGGGATTTGGGATAGTGGGTAAAATTCAACACAAGCCCTACTTAGTTCCACTGAAATGAATGGAACTTAAGTTAGTCAACATAAATAGGACTTATGCTGGATTTTATCTCATATCTTTATAGCCACATATTTTTAAAAAACCTTTTAAAATATGTATAAGATTTTTGTCAATAGAGTCCACTTCTTCTCCACCGAAATGTTGATGGTTGGTATGAAAAAGTATATTGATGGCCCAGAAATGTTCTCAGTTAAAAGACTGCCAAGTTTCAATGTCTGACCAGACATCCCAAGGTTTTAAGCCTTCTTCTCAAAATCTCCATGGGAAGGAGTAAAGTCTCAAAGTGAAGAGACAGAATCAAAGGGCCAGGCTATTTTGGCTTGGTTTGATAGTTTTTGGTATTCACTACATCCCCAGTATCCATTAGGTTTCACTGCTAAGATGTCAGGATTTCCCCCTGACCCACTGGGTGACACTTCTAGGCTCCATCCCTGATCTTCCAGGTCCTGCTTTTAGCTACCAGGTTCTACAACCTGTGTCTCACAAGGTTCAAGTCTCAGGTCACCTGAACATAACTGAACATATCCAGGAGCATAACTGAAAAGGATCCAGACAACTTAGGTTGTACTACTTAGGCAATATCTACACTAAGCAGGGTATAGCAATATGAAAGCGGTATGAAAGCAGTATATGGTATGTGTCTATGGGCCCCCAACAGTTGTCAGTGCACTTTAATACTGCTATAAAGCAGTAGTGTGGCTCCTGCCTTTTATATACCGCTTTCACATCGCTTTCATAGTGCTAGATCCTGCTTAGTCTTCCTAACACAATTAGGAGCAAGAGCAGCCTGGCACACCTTGTGTAAACAGAGCCCATTGCTATCTATAGTTGCCTACCAGACCTTTGGCAAACCACCTGCTTTGGTTGCTTGCTTGGGATGGCAAAAATAGGGGTTGTGAACTACCTGGCAGGCCACATTTGGCATAGTGGGTCAAATATTGCTTAGGCTTCGGTGTCTTGTCTGACCCAGACCCAGGTCAGAATGGACTTTTGGATGAAGACCCTGACATTGCAGAGCCGAAGGACCTCATAGGACCTCCTGAATTTAGTGATATCTCTGTCGCCAATGGAAGACCCTGAGGAATTCCCAGACGGTGTTCCTGAGGGCTGTACCTCACCTGTGGAGTCAGAGGAGAAGGCCGAGCATCCACACAAACCTAGTACCAGAAGTTGGAGGCACCAATGACCAATAGGAAGTGAATTATTGTACACTGCCCAGAGAGCTTCGGCTATTCGGAAGTATAGAAATGAAACAAATAAACAAAATGTCGGCTGAATTCTACCCTGCTTGTGCAGGATTTGCCAAAATTAAATTGCATTGAAATTAAGGGTGTTATACCAACACTAGCAGAGTCATTTACCACACCTGTGGGCACTCCAAAGGGGGAGGAACGCATCTTGGAACCTATCTGGCTGTCATGGATGAGCCAGAGTGTGAAGTAGCCATCTCCAACTGCAATTCAAGGCAAAAAGGCATTGAGCCCTCTGCAGTTGGTCATTCCTAGGGTGACCAGATAAAATCCAGGTCAGGGCTCATGTAACTTTAACAGTTGTAGAGAAAAGGGAATTTCAGCCAGTGTCATTTGTATGCAATTAGTTCCCAGAGAAATTCCCTCTTCATCACAACAGTTAAAGTTGCAGGGGCCCTGCTTTCTTTTGTATATGGTCACTCTAGTACAGTGCCTGCAACTTTAACTGTTGTGATGAAGAGAGAATTTCACCAGGAACTAATTGCATACAAATGACACCAGCTGAAATTCCCTTTTCTCTACAACTGTTAAAGTTACATGAGCCCTGACCTGGATTTTATCTGGTCAGCCAAGTCATTCCATATTCAGATATACACATGTATGTGTCTGGGGATGGGGGGGGATCTGGATCAGAATCCTGATCCAGATTGAGCCTCCTGTACCTCTTTTAGATTAAAAATTGGGGGGGGGAGAGAAAAAAGGGGGGAAGCAGCTTCTGGATATGGAGTAATATCTGTTTGGGCCTTTAAAATAAATGAATGCAGGGGAAATAGGCAGAAAACATGAGTGTTTGGGAGGGTTCTTAAGGTGTAATCCAATGCATGTCTAGACAGGGAAAAAAAGTCATCCCACATGCTGACAAGGGAATGCTGGGAGTTGTATGACTATTTTGTATCTCAACTTGCATTAGATTGGTCCCTTAATGTTCACTGAAAAGGAACTATTGAAGCAGTGAAGATAACCATGGGATGGAGCTCTGTCCCTAGTCATGAGGAGGATTAGGTGGAGGCAGTGAGAGCTGTAACCTACCCATCCCTTCTATGATGTGTGAGATTTGAGGGCAACCCCCTCTAGCCATAATAAGTGTATTCACACCATAACTACACTGAAGTTTGTTTTTGTATACTGGGATCAGTCCTCCCTCCCTGTCATTTTTATGTGACCTTGTTGAAGTTAACAGGGTGGAGGGAGGCCTGAGAAACAAATTTACAGATTTTATTTGGAATGTTTTTTTTCTTGGAATAGTAAACAATTAACTGATATTCTGTAGCGGATTTCTATGTTGGGTTGAAACACTAGAGTAAAAAGAGAAGAAAAAGAAACCACCAACTGAACGGTATTATTTGAGATGTCACTTCAACAGCACCAGAAACCCTTTGATGAAATATCGCAAAGGCACGTGGAATGGTTTAGTTGAATACAAAAAGTGGGCAACTTTTTAGTTGTAGCAAATTTTACTTCCTCCAGATTCTTGACAAAGAATGCAGTTGCATGTTTTCAAGTTTTCTTTCCAAGGCATCAGGAAACACATCCCGTTAGGAATCAATAAATGCAGAACTATAATAGAGTTATTGGTGTGTACTAAATCACAATAAGGCTACAAAGCCCAAAAGCCTCCTCTTCTAACACTTCCCACTCTTATGAAAATACATTATCTACTGAGTTGTGAACTACAGTTATCCTTTTCATGGCAGGAAACTGTTATGAAAAGAAATAAGAATTTAGCCTTTTTATAATAGTTTAATATTTATAAACCCATTTATCTACACACGATGCTTTACTACAGTCTGTTCCTTGTCAAGCTTACAGCCTTACGTACTGAAACATATTTATAGACTGTATTATGTTTGGACTTTTCAGTGATGTCTGTTAAAGCTCTATTATGCAGCCTAACTACCTTTCACTTTTCCTTCCTTCCCTTCCCTTCCCTTCCCTGCTTTTTAAATGGCACATACTTCATCACTGAAAGTAGTTAAAGGTTAATTAAGGGGGTGCGGAGACTTTCTTCTAGAGAGCGACATTTTTCAAGTTGAGTAGCCAAGGTTAACCGTCATCTACCACTATATGTGAAAATCACATATTTCGCTGCCACTTTACATATTTAGTAGGGCTGTGCATCACCTCGGGACCAAATCCTGAATCCAAGGTGAGGCAGGGTGATTCACAGCACCTCTTTTTGAATCTGAGCCTGGTCCCCAACTCCCCAAAGTGTTCCAAGGCACCTCATTGCACCCCAGGGCAACTTGGTGTGGTTCGGTGATTTGTAACATTTTTTTTTCCTGTTAGAATAGCGAGGGGGGAGTAGTAGTTTGGAGGGGGGGATTGGACCAATGGAGCTGGTTGTCTGTGAAGCTTCCAATCACAGTGTTGGAGCAGGGGTTCAGAAGATCAGGAAATTCTGCTTCATTCTCAGTGTGGGGGACATGAATTGCTTGCTTGGGCAAGCTAGGTAGAATAGGTGTGCGTGTTTGTGTTTCTTGGGATCTGAACTTTCTAAAATCCTTTCCTCCTTCTGTGTAATCTTTCCTGTTTCACTCAATCCATCTCCTTCTCTGTCATATATATATATATATATATATACACACACACACATATATATATATATATATATATAATCAAATAATAATAATAATAATAATAATAATAATAATAATAATATATTGTAGCTGTTTGCTTTGGTTGGTTTGTTCCCTTGATCCTTTACTGCTTTTCAAAACCTCTCCACTTTCCAGTTTAGTCTTCATTTTTTATCTGTTCTTTTTTTAAAAAAAATCCAGAAAAATACACACACACACACACACACACACACACAAACCCCAATCCCTTTTCTATCTTTCTTGTTCAGACTTTCTTCAATTTCTCTCCCTTTTGTTGTGTGTGTGTTGGGTGGGTGTGCTGTCCTGCTGTGATCACTGATCAGCACTCCCAAGTTAAAATCAATCTACAAACACTGCACATGTAGGCAAAGCACCACACACACACCCCACAGTTGGCAAAGAACAACTTGTATTTTATTCTTTTTATTCTGAAGCTTAGCGGGACAATTGCCCGTGGAGGAGTTATGCTCTTGGCAGAGGAGGCAGAGGTGGGCATGGGCGAGGTGTTGATGGGACCAGCAGCAGCACCACCAGAAGCCCGGCTGGCTCGTCCCCAGTGAGACTGATACATCCTTCGCTTTGGCAGCAGCAGCAGCAGACAGAGGCATCTGATTATGAGAGCAGTGCTTGCAGGTCACTTTTTAAGCTGGAGGCAAGTGCAGGCAGCACCATCACTCCCATGGCAGATGCAGGTGTTCGCAGCAGCAGGTGTTAGCAGCAGCAGTACCCTGGAAGGAGGAATAGCACCATCTCCTTCTTTATGAGTAGAGGGGAGCCCACTTTGGGACCTCTGCCTGCCTGCCTGTCAACTTCTTTGCCCTCCTGGTGCTGGTGGGAAGTAGCTGGACTTGGTGGAACAATATCACCAGTCCATGGCATACTTTCTCACCATGCACCCTCACCCGTAACTGCCGGCCTGCCTCTGTGCCCTCCTGGAGGCGGCGGGAAGTAGCTGGTCTTGGTGGAACAATATGTGTCTATGGCACACCTCACCGCAATATTAGGTCTGTGCCCACCTTGCAGGGCCGAATCGTGTTTCCTGCTTTGGCTCAAGAAAATCTTTGGGTCACTTTTGTCAATAGTAGAATTATATTCCTCCAACTGCCATGATTCTGGCACACGCAGGCCCTGGAATGGCTCCATCAAAAAAACTGTGCGGATGTGCCCACCTTGCAGGGCCAGTTTATGTTTCTGAATCTCCACTGAGTTCAGGCACATTGCTCCAGGTAACGTATCTTGCAACCTAAGATAGGTTTAACTTTTATTTTTTTTCTTCTCTTAATGGGAAGAGCCTCAGCACTTGGGTCAGATTCAGAACAGACAAAAGAAAACTGAGGTAGGGGAGATTTTTACTTCCAAAACACAGAGAGATTAGGGATAGTGTGGCATTCTAATTATTTCACCATGCAAACACCTTTTAGCTCTTTGCTTTGAGTGGTTTCACTGGAAAAAAAGGAAATTTAAACCGTTGCTTACATGAAAACTACTGCACCAATCTGTCTGACTGTTGGCAGGCATGACCACCACCTCAGAGGCTCTAAGATCTCTAAATTCCATGTATGTATCTTGAATTTTTTTAAAAAAAGTTATAGTTGTTTCTGTTTTCTAATGCAAGCCTATGGGAAACTGGGAAATCTGAATATTTAAGATAGGCTGACCATCTGAAAAGGAGGACAGGGCTCCTGTAACTTTAACAGTTGTAGAGAAAAAGGAATTTCAGCCAATGTCATTTGTATGCAATTAGTTCCTGGTGAAATTCCCTCTTCATCACAACAGTTAAAGTTGCAGGCACTATACTAGAGTGACCCTATACAAAAGAAGGCAGGGACCCTGCAACTTTAACTGTTGTGGTGAAGAGGGAATCTCACCAGGAACTAATTGCATACAAATGACACTGGCTGAAATCCCCTTTTCTCTACAACTGTTAAAGTTACAGGAGCCCTGTCCTCCTTTTCAGATGGTCAGCCTATTTAAGACATCTGAATCTCGCTTCAGATCTGAATCCAAAGTGAGGCTGATCAGGCTGGAATCAGGCCGAAGCAAATCAGGCCAGATTCAGAATGTCCGAATCAGCATCCGGAGCAAATTGAGGGGTCCATGCACAGCTCTAATATGTAGAATGTGCCTTTCTGACATTCTTAATTCCTTTCTCGCAGGTGAGGATTTAAAGGCCTTTGTTTGTATCTCTGGGTAAGAAAAATGTTGTGTGTGAAGACTGAAGTTGAAGTGATTTTTTTAAAAAACACACTCTGGATTGTTCCACTTTAGACTGCAGGGGACGAAATTGCATGATTGAATGCTTCTCCATGGAAATTGCCCAGGATGTACAGAACAAGCATACTGGAAAGAAAGCTAAATTAAAACATACCTCTACTTTCCTCTGTTTGATGGGCTAGACTGAACTTTGTGAGAGACAAGTTGTTCAGGTCTGCTCAAGGAGCTAAGGTTCAGATTCTGAGTAACAATAACACTGGGAGATGTTGTAAAAACCCGAAGAGAACACGCTGGAATAAACCTTCCCTCCCCTTGCACAACAATCTTGGTAAGAATTGCTTCTCCCCATGCCTTTTATAAGTTCAATTAAAAGAGGAGATGTCACTACTGGCTACGCATTAAACACTACATGCAGTTTATCCCTGAAAGAGGGAAACAGGAGATGAAGACAAATTCAGCTGCAGTTTAGCCCCCAGGTGTCACCATTATAATCAGGTCTGCTAAGCTAGGGCTCATCAAGCTGAATGCAGCCTCCCTGTCAGGTGTGATGGCCTAGCAGGGGTTTAATCAACGTTCTGTTCTTGCTGCCTTTTTGGGGACTACACAAATGTGTATAGGTGGGATGGGTGTCTGTTGAGCACATGAAGATGTTAATACAAGACTGGGGATTACATTTGGCACAAGTGTTTAAACCAGGTTCCAAAAAATACTGCCAAGAAGAATACTTTTGGACCGAAACAGACATTATTTTAACTTTGTCTAGCAGCTACATTTTTTAATGTTTACTTTAGATAGATGCAGAGCCCTAATCCAGAGCTTAAATGTCCCTCCACTCCTCATGTTACCAGATTGTGATTGCTGTCTCTTGTGCCTACTCTAGAGTAAAAAAAAGGAGGGAAAAGCATAGCCACTAACAATAGGTTTAACATAGTGGTTGGCCCTAAAATCTCCTTTTGAATGTCTCTCTCTCTGACACTGCTCTCAAAAATATAGAAAGGCTGAATTGCACACCATGAACTATGGTGTGTTTGGATCAGGAGGGTAGCACTAGATGGATGTGCTGGCATGCTGCCAGCTGAGGTTGGATCAGGAGGGCTGTGCTAGCACACTCTCTCACAGCTGCTGCATTCTTACATTATCAGGAGAGGTGCGGGATGGAGCTATAGGAGAGGTGCGACCAACCATCCAGCTCCTATAATGTAAGAACTGCCTCTTCTCATCTGGAAAAAAAAAACATTGCATAATATATTGTGATTGTTTTCTTGCAAAAAGAACAGTTTAAAACACCTTGCTTTCACCGAGCTGCTATTTCAGGAAGCCAAAGAATGGCTACGGCTTGCTAGGAAAAGCAAATGGTGTGGGTATGATATGAATTCCAGAGTGAATGATGAATGAATAGCGTGGGAAAAGGTGGCTGCCTGTAGCTCTGCCGGTTTATTGCTATGCTAATGCTGTTCCTGCTGCTCAGAAGTCCAGCTGCTGAAAATAATCAAAAGCACAGCAGTTGAGAACCACACAACACACGAGCAACCGGCTCAGACATGAATGGTTAGCTTTTCCACATTGTGTAATAGATGTGTGGATTCATTTTGTATAATCTCTCTTTACAACACATGGCAATGCTTCATGCGCACCTGCATATTCCCAAGAGGCTGAGAATCAAACTAGTTGAGGAAATCACGGCAGGTAAAGACCACGGAGAATATTATATCTTCCCATCCAATACTATACGGGAAAGTATACTTTTCATATGAACCTATAGCTTCCCATAATCCCCTCAAAAGAAAGTCTGAGTGCTAGGAATAGTACTTTAAACCCACAGTTCGACTTGTGCTTTGCAAAACCAAAATTAACCATGAAGTTAATTAGGTTTTTTTTTTATTATTTACTTGTTTCCTCATTTGGAGGCATTTAGCACTTAATTCAAAATAGTTCTTTTGGAACACAGGATGTCTACTCTTGCTGCATACCAAGAAAGAAGAACCATATAGGGTCCTTTGAAACCTGGGCCACATCTACACGTTGTGTTAAATCATTGTGATCCCATCATGGTAACACTATATCCCTCTTGTGTATTTATGCCTTGTAGGAGACACAATGACATTTCTTGTGGTATTTTGCATCATGTGGAATAAAAAGCAGGAAATATCCTTATGATAGTGGAAAATAGAATGTTTAGTGTGCCCCGACAGTTATCAGGGCACATTAATACTGCTATAAACCAGTAGTGTAGATCTAGCTCTGGCATAACATAGCTAGACTAGGGGCAAGTTTTTCACCAATTACTTTCTCAGGACCATTTGGCTGCTTTTGGGAGAAGGACAGAAGAACTTCATGGACATTTTCTGGGGCGGGAATCCATTTACCCTTCTAATGAGTTGTTCCCAGGACTGTTAGGGTACAGTTGAATCCAACTCTTGACCAAAGGCTATGTTTAATAGATTGGGGTCATCACCTGTCTCTCTGTGGGTTAGAATATGTTTGGTCGGATTCTGATGAACCAATCCTGGGACTATTTAGTAACAGCTGTCATTGTATGCAGAATTATACATAGTTGGGCTTCCTCTAAATCAGAGAGCCCAAATCTGCCCTGTGTCAGGAGAGTCTATTAGCTGATTATGTGATATAGTAGCTACAAGTCTCGAATAACAATGAAAGCCATGTAATGATCATTGTACTTGGCGTATTATAAGTCACAGCCTAATAATTCAGTTTACTTTCCAGTAATTACCTGTAGACTTCTAAATTATTCCCTAGCTGTTGATGTTCATTAGTCACTGGAAATGAAAATGGCAAGGAAACCAGTAGTGCATAATTTGGAACATTTTTAATGTTTATGGATTTCTTCGGATGATTTGAACATAGAAGCATTGCTACTCTTTTGGCTAGATCAGTCTATTAAAAAACGTAAAAGCCATCTTCTCAAGGACAATGATTTAACATCATTAGAAGTGTTTCTCTTTGGATATATTTATTTCTCCTTCATTAGTAGCAGATAACAAAGTGAAGCTCAACACACAGAGACACACAAAACTTGGACATTTCTTTACTGGGTTGCTGTCAGGCATACTGAAGACCTTAAATCTATACTCACTACTTTTTAATAACTGCTTCAAGTCAGTGGTTTTCAGACTTCATTCCAAGAATTGAAGCTTCTCAGGGGTTCCTCAATGAGAATATCAGGAAGTGCAAATAAGCTTCCAAAAACATTTTGTCCACCACTGCTGACCTTCTCCAGCGACACTAAGCAGCCACAAAGGAGAACAAAGTGTGTTCTGTGGTGTAATCTCATTTCACAAGGGATTATGTTGAGCACCAAAAAGTCTGCCCAGTACCCAGCATTAATGGCATGTGTGTTACCGTAAATGGCTGTCCATTATCCTTTAGAAAAGGCAGGGATCCTTTCATAGGGATTCATTGTCAGTTTCACTTTTGCCCACATTCAAGGGGGAAAAAACTCAATTTATTTCCATGTTGTGAATGTTTGCAAATTGTTATCAAAACCAAAATGAGATGAAAATCATTTTCCCACCTTTACCAGTCAAATTCAATAGGTGAGGATGTGACGCCCTGCCTGCACTCTATACACTCACCAGACTACACAACAGGGCTGTCCACGCCACTCGCACTCAGGGCTTACTTCAACCCCCCCTGTGTTTATGACGTGTTTGAGGGTTTAGGCTTACTGCTGCTGCTCTTGTCCTGCCTTTACTCTTTTAGGCTCCACAGCTGTACAGCCCAGCACTCTAGCCCTTCAAATCTCCCTTCTTTCTATCTGCTGCTACCATTTATCTGGACCATAATGCACCTCCCTGTCACATAGCTGTTAAAGAGGAGGACCCTGTCATAAAAAAGTTGTGGCATCCCTAATTCAGAACTACCATGGTGGAACCTCCCCCCTGCATCTGCCCCCCTGGACCCAATCAGGTCCTCCTCTTGCAAAGAGCTCCTCATTAGACCCCGGCAAACACTTGGCAGCTGTCCTCCCTTGCCGTGAAATTGTGCACTTCCCCTTTCCTGCATCAATGGCGGCCACCACTGATGCAACAGGGGGAAGTGTGCATTTCCAGGAGCCTCCATAAATTGTGCATTCCCCACCCTGCACCAATGGTGGCCTTAAAGGCCCCATTGATGCAAGGGTAAATGCACAAACATTGTGTAAATGGGGCTTTTAAGGCCATTGGCATGGGGGGGAGTGCATCATTATGTTGTGCATGCTGCCAATCACAACGTGTGCTCGCTGGGCCAAGCTGAGCCTCAGAAGAGGCTCACATGGCCCAGCAAATGAGGGTGGATGGCTGTGGTGGTAGTGACCACCCCACAAGCCTGACATTGGTGAGTTTGCCCACCAAGTTAAGCACTCCAAGTCCTGGCCTGGATAGATAACTCTTTCAATTTTGGTTTCTTCACGTTCAATAAAAATAATAATAATAATAATAATAATAATAATAATAATAATAATAATAAACACCTCAAGGCCTGAACATGCCCTACGATAGCTGGATCAGACTGTATGTGAGACAAACACAGGGACAAATCCAATAGGCAATTCAGAAAGCAAGTAAATGGTCAAGCACCAAGGTTTCAGTCCAGTATGGGATCAGACTAAGTCAGGAACAGTGAAACTAAATGCACAATATTATCAGGCAGGTAGGTAGTTTCCATAAGAGAGGTCAGAGGAGCAGCAGTCAGGTACAGTAAGCAGTCAGATTGAATACACAGTCCAAGAAGCAGAGTCAGGCAGGATTCCAAGGTTCAGTCACAAGTCAGGACTCTGCTTCAGTTCATTACAGGCCTTCTGGCAAAAGTCCTATTTAGGAGAAGGGTCTTGCTCCCAATGAGCTCTTTCCCCTTGAGGAGTCCGTCACACCTCTCCCCTGTTGCTATGAGTATGTTTGGTCAGTGTAAAAGAGGGGTCTCTCCTTACACTTCAGCCCTTCCCTTTCTACACACTCACACCCAGTTCGCAGAACCCTGGTTTCTGAACTAGGTTTGACCACTCCCTTCATACCACTGCCATTCTATAACCTTTATTCAATACTGTTGGTCTCACTGAGAGACTATCCAGAATGACAGATGCCACACTGTCTGCTGTAGACTAAATGACTCACAATTTATTAATCACACATAAGACGATAAAGATTTATTGTGTTTTCAACAAAAGCTCTGGAATTTATGTTCCATTAATTCCTAGACTAACCTAACTCCTCCCTTGATATCTATCCCAAAACAACAAACAGATTGTCCCTGCACTCTCGCGCACTAAACCCCACTGACTCACCCCACTCATTCCACCGATCATGTGCCCGCAGCACCAGCATTCCATTCACTCCCTCTCCCCTCTCCCGCCTTACCTAACTTACCATATTAACTCTGCACAAAGGACATAAACAATATTACCATAAATATGCATATCAACCTGCACTGTAACTCACATTACATAGCCGGACATCATAGCGTCCTCCATTGTAATCTAGCATTTATACTCAAAGGAGCCTGTTGCTCTGTCTCTTGAGATGACGACATTTCTGGGGACTAAGGTCTTCTGACCTGGATGGCTCCTTGGCGTTGTCTATGTCTGGGAGCTCTCACTCCTCCTTAGAGGAGGATTCCTCCAGCGGGGGCATAACAAATCTGAAGAACTTTGTGAATTTTGGTAAATTCTTACCAAAATAAAACTGAAATCAAATTCTCACACCCATCCCTATTCAGGGATTCCTTTGCAAACTATTCTATGAAGAAAGGTTTTCTTGAAGAGAAGAACAATGAAAAGCACAACTGAAAGTTTTCACTGTTCAGATTTGTTGCTTAATTGACAGGGTAACAGGGTTTTTTTGTGAACTTGGCTCACAAATACAATAGCAATGGAGAAAAGAAGTCAACTTTAAGTATTATTATTATTATTATTATTATTATTATTATTTCATAACCTGGGGCCAAACCATTCAGGACCACCACAGGAAGGAAAGGGGAGTTTAACCCTTTCCCCCCAGTTGTGAACTTGACTAGTCCCATGGGCACAAATCAGAGTTTTCCCCCAAATTAGGCTGACCATATGAAAAGGAGGACAGGGTCCTCTATCTTTAACAGTTGTATTGAAAGGGGAATTTTAGCAGGTGTCCTTTGTATGCATGCAGCACCTGGTGAAATTCTCTCTTCGTCATAACAGTTAAAGCTGCAGGAGCTATACTAGAACGACCAGATACAAAAGAAGGCAGGAGACCTGCAGCTTTAACTGTTGTGGTGAAGAGGGGATTTCACCAGGTGCTGCATGCGTACAAATGTCACCTGCTGAAATTCCATTTTCTATGCAACCGTTAAAGATACAGGAGTCCTGTCCTCCCTTTCATATGGTCACCCAACTCCAAATACAAATAGTAGGAAAAAGTTAAAGCATTCTTCCGCTTGCCATACTCCTAATCCTAATTGCTCCCATCCTGAAACTGCTACCTTTGTTTTAACAAACAATCCCATTAAATTCAGTAACACGTTTAATGTAATGTGTGGTCTGCTAATCAGAACAACTAGAGTAACTAGCCTCCCCCCCCCATCTCATTTCTTAAGCCTAAGTGTCAGAATTAAATGCTGGTTCATTCTTTCTATATAAATACATTAAGGTGTCCTTGATTTGACATATCAATTTGCAAAACAGTATTAAAATGCAAATTGAAGCATAGCAGCTGTTGAGCGCATTCAACCCATCCCTTTTTAAAATAGGTACTGATTAGCTCACAAGATAGTTACAAATGTAATCAGTTCTCCAAAAATGCACAAACCAGATCCATTCTCAGTCATTTTCTCTTAGATTAATGAGTTATTAATAAGAAATGCTTTATTTAGACTGTTAGTGAAGGCAAGTAGAAAGAAACAATTTTCTTCGTCACGAAATTAAGTTTTCTCTGTGGCATGTTCTTAGAAACTTTATTCTGACTGCCATCCAGGTGAGCATCATGACATGAAGTCAATTGCAAGGCAACAGACTTTGGATCCTTAAGACTGCAGTACTACACACACATATCTGGGAGCACACCCCAATAAACAGAGTGGGTTTTACTTCTGAGTAAACATGAATGGATTGTACATTTCCTTTCCTGATCCAAGAGGGAGCTGCTCCACATTTTAAAGATTGGGGTGGATATTCCTAGAAACAGCTGAAAAACCACCATGCCCCAGCATTGCCCTTGCTTCATCGGAAGGCTTGTCAAGACCAGTTGTCCCTGAACTGGAAACCTAGACTCGCCACTTGATATGTGCTTTCCACTTGGCTCATTACTCTTTCCCCTGCTCTCTTTGGACTAACACTTCAGCTTTTACCCCAGCCACTGAATATGCTGGACTTTGACCAACTCCTTTCTGAGCAGTACCTTGAACATCTCTCTGGTCACCATCTACTAGAATTTCCTGGGGAAGGCAGATCCTGAGATCCTGCAAGTACATTAACATTGGTTCTGCCTTGGCTGCCTATGGCAGGGGTGGGCAGAAAATAGATCTTCAGATGTTTTGGATTTCAACTCACAGCATTTCACACAATTGGCCATGCTGGCAGGGATGTCTGGGAATTGAAGTCCAAAACATCTGGAGGTCTACCTTCTAGGTGGGCAAAAAGTCCTGCAGATCCTCTGTGTATGTGGGTGTGTACATTTCTGTGCAGATCTATGTCCCAATTTATCTTGTTCCCACCTGTCCATTGCAAGGATAGTAGCTCAATTATATTGTTTTATAGAGAACTGAATTTTAGTAGTGCCATCAAGATTAGAAAAGTTGATGCAATTCTCTGACCTACAGGTACAGATACAGGAGCAGCACACCTCCTTTGCAGATTCCCACCCAGAGAATGGGTATAGGGTCTACAAAGGATACCTGAGTGTCATTTGTGGTAAAAGAAAGAAAGAAAGAAACAAGAAGGATAGAAGTAATTAAAATAAATAGATACTGTTGATAACACAGTTCCAAGTAGGAATGTGCACACCAGAAAATATTGTATTTTATCATTATCATAATTTTGGACCAAAAAAATTATCGTCTCTGATAATATCGTAGGTGAACTGTATCATCTTCACGATAATGATCAGAAATACGATATTTAATTTGAAGCCCCATTGTGCCCTATAGAGCTGATTTTTTTTTAGACAAAATGCCTATAACTTCTGAATTTTCAAAGTTACAGCCTTGAAACTTGGTCACAGGGCTTATGGGGTATGCCTAAGTATGTGTCTGAAATTTGAGATCGATCCCTCCAACCCTTGATTTTTTATAAATTTATTAAAGATCGTTTAAGTTCTGACAGGTCAAAAGTTGCACGTTCTTTCAAAAATTCATATAAAATACAGGGGTGGAGGGATTGATCTGAAATTTGGCACATATGTGTAGCAACATGTGCTAGACATGTGTATGAAATTTGAGTTCAATCCCTCCAACCCTCGATTTTATATGAATTTATTAAAGATCGTGTAACTTTTTGACAGGTCTGAATGAGCGCACATGACGAGCTGTCATTCTGACCTGTCAGAACTTAAATGATCTTTAATAAATTCATATAAAAATCGAGGGTTGGAGGGATCGATCTCAAATTTCATACACATACTTAGGAATACCCCATAAGCCCTGTGACCAAGTTTCAAGCCTCTAACTTTGAAAATACAGAAGTTATAGGTTTATTTATATGGCAGTCTGATAGTGATAATCCAATATCGAGCTGAAAATTATCGTCTTTGATAATTATCGTAGGAAGTTGTATCGTATCGTTCATGTTAATTGTATGCATGATAAAGAGCATATTGTATCGTTATCGTACATTTTAACAATAAGATACACATCCCTAGTTCCAAGTACTGAGGCCTTTTGGTCTTGACCCAATTTGGTGTTGTTTTTGAGGAACCAAATTGTATGTTTTTCTTTAGAATGGCAAATATCAATTTCTCTTCATATTTGTTAAAGAAAACAACAACAGCCCAGCAACATAACTCACAGGGAAATGTCATCACTTTCCACAGTTGGACTCTTTTCTTCTTTGAGACCTCAATATTTCATAGGGCACCTGACATACACCCTTGAATCTTTTTGTACCCCTCCAGAGTAGCAACGTCCTATGCTTTGTAAAATAACAGTGTTCCACGGGAAGCTGTTAAGCATAACCAATGTAATTTAGTTTGCTTAATGTCAAACATGGGCCCGTACTACAACAGAAGTACTCTAAATGCCAACACAAATCAATTTTGCAAATGTCAGTCCAACATTAATGAAAACCCAGCTCTCTAGTGAAGGATACCCGCCTAATTCATAATAAATGTTACAGCGACTTACATCACAGCCATTTTATAACCCTGGAAATGTTTGCAGCTGCATTCCTATTAGAATTTTATTTTTATACATTCAGATGAATCATTTACAAGTCTCTACATCATAATGACATGAAAAATTACCTGCAAACACATGTAATAGACTCATAATACACTGTTGCACAATGAAGCTTCACATTGTTTTACATAAAAAAAACATACCAGATACAGGGAAATACTCCTGAGGTAATAGGCACCGAGGACAAAAAAAAAGACGAAAAAGAAAGAAAGAGAAAAAGAGAAAAATCTTGACAACTCAAAAGGCAGACAAATCAAATTTGATTGTTTTACTCAGTGGAATATCCAACCCCACTGACACTCATGAAGCTTTTTCCACAGGTGCCAAAGGTGACAGGCTAAAATGGGCCTAATCCTATCATCCTAAACGTATCGTTTGCTTTAAACCGCCACTCAACTTGGGTATTTAAAATTAACTATAGTAAATCTTTCTTCCTGACTGAGCTAGCAGAAGTACGTATGGGGAAAGCAGTCCTCTGACTTTGATGAACAGTTGTACTCACAAACAAGCTATACACATAGGCTCAATTCGGACGACACGATAGTCAATGGTGGGTTGACTAACCCTAACCCTCACGCTAACCCTAGGGGGTACTCCCCACACAACATGGTAATCAATAATCAACTGTGGTGTGGATGAGGATCAGCGCTGAGTTGACTATGGCAGCATTGGAATGACACAATAGTCAAAACAACTGACGATTGTTTCTCCCACACCAGTTGTTTATTGTGTCGTCTGAATTGAGCCATAGAGTTTCTCATCCAGTCCACCAACCAGGGCTGCACCTTTTGAGCCCAAATAAAATAATCAGTGGTGATCAGTTGTCTGAGAAGGAAAATGCCAGCTGGCTTTATCCCCCCCCCCCTCACCAGAATATGCTTCCTTCTCCTTTCCCCAAGAGTTGATCAGTCCTGTTGATTGTTGCCTGGGACTGGGCAGGTGCAGCCCCGTTTGCCACCGGCACAGACTGTTGAATTGAGGTGGATCAGTGAAATAGTATATGGCTGATTTTAAGGATGTGACAACTGCAAGTATGGATGTTGTGGGTGTCAAAGCTCAGCCCTCCCCAGCTTGCCCAACATAGTATACATCACCCTTTTAAGCCTGCCATTATGCAAATCAGACATTTACAGGGGTGATGTATGTAACATTATAGTTGTTCATGCCTGTAATGTCAGGTCTATCACCCGTTTAACTCTGCCATTTATGCAAATAGAACCTTTACAGACCAGAACAAACTGCCATCATGGCAGATTGCTGAGGGAATGGGTACTCGCGCCCCACTGCCGAGAGCCTGTGGTCTGCCCGGCAGTCTGCCCCATGCCGCTTGCTGGGTCCAGAAAGTGGTGGGTCTTTGGCGAGTGATGCTCAGGGCAGGTCCATCCATCCCTATCTGCCAGGCTACAGTCCAGTTGTTATCTGGGAAGATAATTTATTTGTTTAATTTATTCAAATTATTTTTAGGCAAACTTTCAGGGCAACAGTGTTCCCAATGCAGCATACAACAATAAAATGCATTGAATAAAACTCGTCATCATCATCCATGTGATAAGAAAAGCAGAAAAAGTTCCACCAAAAGTTCCATCAAATATGGCTGCGCACAGCCCTCCCACCCCTTGATTTGACTTGGAGGCCAGTTCAGGGCTTCCAACTCATCCCTGATTCAACTCAGTGGCATTTTGGTCCCAGGCCTCCTCGTTTTGGATTCAGTTCTGAATCTGAAGCAGGGGCAGCTGTTATGGTTTCCTGGGTGCAAAGCTGAGAGTCCATTGAACTCCCCCCTCCCAGGTACTACCCCCTGCTCACTCCCAGCCACTGCCCTCCTGCTCGCCTGCCTGCTGACCCATGGGACTTACCGGAGGCCTCTGTGCATGCTGGCAAGCCACCCAGACTCCTCTCTGGATTGCGGTAGATTTAGTGTTGTACACTATGGCATGCTGGGAAGGAGGCTGGGTGGCTTGCCAGCGTGCACGGTGTCCTTAGGTAAGTCCCATGGGCAGGCAGGGGGCAGCGGCCGGCCAATGAGTCAAAGCAGTTTGGCTGCAATGGGTGAGGTGGCCCAATCTGGTCCTGAATCAGAATTGGGCTGAGGTGGGTCGAATCGGCCTGCTTCGACTCAGATTCAGGCTTCGGGACCAAGGCAAACTACAGCCCTAATATTTAAATAAATATTTGAACATGAATTTTCATGCTGATTTTTAGTTCATGAGGAAATACAATGCTGCATACTTGCAAAAGCCCACAAAGTTTTAGCTGTTTCCCTTCATCCTTTCTTTTTCTTTCACGGAAAGCTGTGCAGTTCCCTTCTCTAATGCTGGAGTGCAAACCTACCGCATTTAAAATGAAATATGGCTTATCCCTGGTACCGGAGCAAGGGTATCTATAGAAGTAAAGATTGCCTTGTCTTCTCCCATTATTTATTAATTTATTCATTACAGCCTCTGAGAGCAAAAAATACTGTCAGGGAGGCATTATGATCTCTAAAAACAATTTGAACAATTAAGAAATCAATAATAGTCGTAAGAATAAAGCAGTGTAGACAGGATGAAATGTAGCAGCCAACAAGAAGAGAGGCTTAAAAAAGAAAATAAAAACTAGGTCAGCTGATAGTTTCAAAGGCCTAGAAAAATAATTTTAAAAGTCTTTGCCTAGTGCTGAAAGAACATGAGAACATGATGGGACCAGTTTACTTGAAGGCTCACCTCCTACATCTGCCTACCTTTATATATACCTACCTCCTCCATGTACCTATCTTCATAAGCACATAAAATGAGCCATGCTGGATTAGACCAAGGGTCCATCTAGTCTGTTGATCAGCAGAGCATGGTGCAACAGAACCCTCCCACCCATGTTCCCCAGCAACATACACCTGAGATCATCTTCAGAGCTCCTTCTCTAGGTGCCCCACCAAATGAGCTGTGAGGACTGCTAGTGGGGAAAGGACCTTTTTTTTACAACTGTGTTCTATAAATACAGTTTATAAATAAATAAGCGCTCCTAGATGAACAACTATCTTAAAAGCTCCGACAAAGTTAGTTCTCTGCTTTCTTTCACATGCTGGGAAATCCTAACCGCATTCATAATATCCCTCTCTAGTCAGATGGCTGTCGCTGACTGCTTTTTTACTTGTGAGCTCTATGAGTGTTCTTTTCTAAAAAAAAAACAATAACAACCGCATGTATAATATGCTTCAATACTATAATTCTATAAGTAGAAAAGACGAGATCAGATGCATTATATCCCACATCTGTGGCTGTGCTCTTATATCAATTTTTAAATGGCCCAGAGGCTCTGCAGTAAATTTGGCAAGCCAGAGTCATTGCAATTCAGAGCAGCATAGCATGCCTAATCTTGATTTAAAAATGCAGTATAACTCAGCACTGATGGGAATAAGGAAATGGATTAATCATTTGGGCTAATCAAGGTGGTGTACATGAAATTATTTTTAGATTGGCTTAAATAAATCTGTTAGGCTATTCATCCGAATTTGAAATATAGCTACTGACCTATGCTTTGAGCATCTTGGATCCCAGAAATCTGCAGTATGTTGACACTTTCTGTTCCAAGATGGGCAGACAAGGTCCTGTACAGTGTGCTTTCCCCAGGTGTAGGCATAAGCAGTGGGGATGAGAGAAAGGGTCTTTTTCTTAACCCCTGCCCCACTGCACCCAAGAGCCACCTGGCTGCCTCTCAGCATTTAGGAAATTGTTAGGAGCATCCTGTTTAGAATGGCCACTGGGGCTGAGTGAATGAGTGATGCTTGAGGTGGCCAAGGTTCTCTGAACATTGTCTTACAGCTCATCCTGTGCCCATTTCCCATTCACCTGTGCGATTGCTGATTGCTCTGCATGAATCAAAAACTTGTGCAAATTGGATGGCAAATTTGTGCAACTTTCCCCAAGTTTGCCCAGACTTCAGTCAGATTAGGAAATTTGTGCAAATCAGCCTTGGAATGGGGAATGAGATGAATGGGAGCACAGGTTTGGCAATTTGTGAATATTTTCGGCAGATGACTGCTTGTGCCTGGAGCTTCGAATGGGCGTGTTGGCGTGTTTTGTGAGCAAAAATGAAATTCTGATACATCCTAGACTGGAGTGGTATTACAGTTGGCTTTAATGGTATGCATGTCATTTGATGCCCCTCTTGGAAGAACAGGTAGTCTTCTTTCTCTGGGTAGTATCCAGTGCTGTCACAGCGAAAGCGTTAATGATATTGTACTAGAGTAAACCAATGCTAACACAACATCAGTAGTGCTTGCTAGGCAAAGGGGAAAAAGTGGTGAATTGCCAACAAAATCAGTGGGGTGCTATATATGAGGATATCTATCTACCTATCTATCTATCTATCTATCTATCTATCTATCTATCATCTATCTATCTATCTATCATCTATCTATCTATATCTATCTAACTACCTACCTACCGACCTATCTATTCTATCTATCTCACCCCAATGGATGAATACTACTGGATCATGTGGATCTTATCTGTATGGAATATGCTGACACCATAAGCCCATCAGTTTCACCCTTCCTCTTCAGAGCTTAACAGAGTGAAACCCTGAGCGGCAATTTTAGCTTTTGCTTTACTTGACAGGACTGGTAATGTGACACAGACTCTACAAGCTGCATCTGAGTCAAAGTGTGCTGTGCATTCCTTGATTATCGCCGCCATCTGAGCATGACATGCCACTTGAAAACATGGCCTTTCCTTTTGGTTTCCTCGTGTGCCTGATTTCCCTTTTTATACTTTGTCAAGCTAGGCTTGTAGAGGATTCAGCCTCCACAGCTGCCTGGATGCTTTCCTTCAGACCTGCATGAATTTGTGATCCGCCAAGCTGAACGCAATCCAGCAATCCAGTACAGAAGGCAAAGCCCACCGAGGGCTTGATAAATTGCTTCTTTTTGCTACCTGCCTGGGACTGCAGACACAAAGGAGTTGCCAAGCACCTGGTAACTCCTGGTAAATACAGACGTATGCTCTGTGTCGAGTTACATGGGTCACAAGCTGCGCATGCCTGCTCTGCTTCATATAGAGCACAAAAAAGGAATCATTGTTCAGAACAAGGGCCAAATGAGTCCTGGGGAAGCATGTTGGGAGCTACATACCAGCAGTGGGCAGGGGCACCCTGCTGCTGGGATGCAGCCCCATCATGATTGTCCAGATCCCATTCATACACACGCATACACACACGAACTCACTTACATGCCCACTCAAGTTTAGCCCTTCCCACCCCAAGAGTAACACTCCCTGAAAATGCCCCCACCACACTGCAATTAGGCATCTAGAAGCTTCCAGAGGAGTAGTTATTACAGCCCCACTTGCAGCAAGGGAAGGAGGAGGAGGATCCCTTATCTCTGATCGGAGATAAGAGTAGGGGCCCAATGGGAAACTCAACACAAGCCAATTATGGCCAATGGACTGGAGGTTCCCCATCCCTGACATAGGGATAAAAATGCAACCCTCTTAAGAGAGACTTCCCTAACCCTTAAGCCATCTTCCTTCTATTTTAAAAGAAATCTTGTGCCACCCGTCTTTAGCATCCAGATATGTTGTAAGTCTGAAATGAGAAGGGTCTACAAGATCACAAATGGTTTCAAGATTGCAGTCTTGAAGGTCAATGCATGGCATTCAAGACTACGGATAGGCAAACTCGGCTCCCTCCGATCCGTCCCATTCTTGCCCTGCCGTCACCACCCCCTGACCCCACCCCTTGGGCCACACGAAGTTTCCTTTGAGGCTTGATAAAGCAGAACCAAGGACTGCTTGGCAGCTGCCCACCCTCACTCCAGCAATTACTCATGTCATACATTCACACCTTTATTCTTGCATAAATGTGGCCTTTACGCCACCATTTACACAACGGGGGGATGTGCAATTTCTAGAGCCTCCATTGTGTGCAGTGGGTCCGAGGCAGTGGGCTCACTTCAGAAGCTCCAGAGATAAGTTCTGATGCTTCTCCAGATCCACTGTAACTGGAGGCTTCAGTCTCTGAGGGCTTCTGGTCCTGGGCCATGACAGCACCTGCCATTTACTCTTGACAGGCTATCATTGGGGATGTTGCGGGCACCCGACAGAGTCCTGGAGTCTGACGGACTTCCCTGCATCTGCCCCCACCAGACCCAGTAGTTACCTTGTTTGACACAGTTCCCATAGCACAGGATGGATTTCCTAATTCAGTTTGGTATCCGGTTTGGTAAAGTGTTCATAAAAATTGGTGATTTTGAAATATGTATGAATAAAAATTTCAATTGTCTAGGCCTTGTACAGTCATTAAAATGTGAATTAGGTTTTAGGGTAGCCTTCCCCTACATGGTGGCCACCAGATCTGTTGGCTTTCAATTCCCATAATCCTCCAGCCAGCATAGCATGGGCTTCCAGTAATATGGAAGTCCATATGCTACTTCCAGTAGCAAAACAACTCTCAGGTTGGGGAATACTGGTTTAAAGTGTTGCTTTGTGGGCCTCTGTATGACACGCCTTCCACATCGGCACCATCGCCATGGAGAAGGCCTTACTCCAAGCCTAAAAGGCAGTGTTTGTTTTGTGTTCTGTAATTCCTTACAAAACGTCTGAGAAAAAACAGTTTTTAAAAAAGCCCTGTGGCCATTGTGTCACCATTCAGTAAGAAGTTACAGGTTTTCAATGACCAGAAATGAATACCCTATAAAAACACACACAGCTGGTGTCCACTTAGGTCCTCCAAGTGGGATTTTAAACACACAAAGCATATAAGCGATATTGATTTGTAATTTAGTAGCACATTTCCAATGTATGCCTTGAAAAGGGAAGCATGGAGCAGTACAATGTGTGCCATATTCTCCCTACTCGACATGGCACTTGTCATGAGTGATGTATATTTACAAGTCACAAATATAGTTCCTATCCCTACCTGTTTTTCACTCTCAACTGTAATCTGCCTTTTGTTTCCCCAGCATATGCTATAAACCAGTGGGGAAGGTACAGCCATTTAACCAAGTTTTTTTTTTAATATTAAAGGCTCTGTTTCCTTGCTTAACCTGAAGGCTGTGACTCTGAAATGTGAGCTGCATATTTAATTGGAGAGAATACCCAATAATGCATTTTATATATTACAATAAGGCAGGCCACTTTTCTCCTGCTCTGAGCAATGAACAAGAAATTAAAGTTTGATTCCTTTAGTGTTTAGAGATTCCAGACAATGAGCGGCCCATTGTGTGCTAATATAAACATGCTGCCAGCTATGTAACAACTTGAATTCTAAGACCACCTGCGTGGCTGCTCCACATCTCCACAGTGAGTAGTGGGAAAGGAACAGTTCTATACATGTTCTCAAAAAAACAACAACATTTAAGCAATTTCGTTTCCTTACATTTCATCTCACAAAGCCTACCAACACAACCATCACAGTGTGAAAAATGCCTTTTTAGGCATACACAGTTGGGAGGTTCAATGGACAGTTTTCTGGAGAGTGCCCCTGAATGACAATGAAACAAATAGCAATGAATGCTTTAATTCCTATTATCACCCTTTTTTTATATGTTTCACAGTAATCCACACAGTAATCCACAATGCCTTTATCTGGCAGCTAGCTCGTCTTTAACCCACAGTCATCATTTGCCTTTTAGAATTGATTTTAAAAGTGTCCTTCTGTTTCATATTTCCCCCTTTCTGCTCATGGTAGAGGCTTAAGACAAATATCTGGCGTCAAACAAATTTGCTGTGATTTATTTATTAAGTTTGCAACATTTACTGTGCAATCCTACAGATTTCTACTCAGAGGTAAGCCCCACTGAGTCCAATGGGACTTGCTCCCAGGTAAGTGTGTAACGGCACCCAGCCTGATAGCAAAATCTGACACAGATTTATTCAGAAGCAAGTCCCAATATATTCAGTGAGGCTTAATTTATCCGTGGATTCTCTAATTGAGTGGCATGGCACTGATTTATTTACTTCTGTATACCTAATGTGAATACCCCAGGCCGTGTACTACAGCTGAGCTCTATTTTCTTGACTTTTGGACTTTTGACTACTGCATGACAATATACCCCTTTTGAATGGGGGGAAATTTAGGCTGACCATCTGAAAAGGAGGACAGGGCTCATATAACTTTAACAGTTGTAGAGGAAAGGGAATTTCAGCAGGTGTCATTTGTATGCAATTAGTTCCTGGTGAAATTCCCTCTTCATCACAACTGTTAAAGGTGCAGGCACTATACTAGAGTGACCATATACAAAAGAAGGCAGGGCCCCTGCAACTTTAACTGTGGTGATGAAGAGGGAATATCACCAGGAACTAACTGCATACAAATGACACTGGTTGAAATTCCCTTTTCTCTACAACTGTTAAAGTTATATGAGCCCTGTCCTCCTTTTCAGATGGTCAGCCTAGGGAAATTGCATAAAAGTTTGGAAACCGTCAAATGATCGGTGGTCATGGAAAAGGGGGCATGGCCATATGGGGAACAGAGGATGGCCCAGGCCTCAGGATCAACACCCCTGCCCTAGCTGGACACATCCTCTGAAGCTGGGAGGCTTCCTGGATTTAGCAGGAAGGGACAAGGGAACTGTGCAGTCCATGAACTGTCCTAACAGATCTCCATTCCAACTGAGTTCATTTTAAAAACCACCTGATTAAATCCTTCAAAAGAATGCATACCCAATAAAGTGGGGTGGGTCTTGTATTTGTCCAAGCCTGACGGTCTTGTATTTGTCCATTGCTAAAACAGCTGACTGTGAGAGGACCTGGTTACTTTTCATAATACTTGAGTTTCATAGCCCGGCTATATCCATGTATATCAAAATCACTGTTGTTTAATATTCATTGTTAACACACTGCTAGTACTCCAAGGCAATTCATTTTGCAACATCGTTTGTGCCAGCATAATTCTCAATAATGTAAGGTCACCATGAGGGTCACCTGAATTTCTTTTTTTCCTTTCCCCCTGCCTCCTCAAGGGAACAACTGCACAGTATGCCAGGACCTGGGGAGTCACTACTAATTAATTACAACAGTTATGAGATTCCTGCTGACTCAGTGTGCTGCATCTTATTGAAACGCATTAATTTAGCAAGCTTCCAAAGTTAAAACTTTCGTTGTGCTAATCAGTACATTGAACTTGTTCATCAGCATGAAGAGGGAAATCTCTGAGAAGTCTCAGATTTTTGTCAGGGTTTTTCCTAGGGATAGACACATCTGTCAATATTGGTTTCTCCCAGCTGCTCGTTTCCCCAATAAAATTGGGTTCATCTCAAACATTCAGAATTTCTCAAGTCTTAAGTTTGGTAAAGTATGACATTGTGAATGCTTTATAAAAAAAAGGTTGCATGAAAATTTATAGCATTTTGTGCACATTTCCTCTAATACCTGCATTATTGTTAAATATAAATATGATGTTGAGACTAGGGCCATGTCTGCACCATCCATTTTTCCTGGGGTCAGCTTGAGGTCATCCCTGTGCATACAAATGACACACAGGGGATCACAGCGTCAACTGAAAACGACCTTTCACTTTCCCCGGGATAAAATGGGTGGCACTTATCCTGGCTTTTTCCGCAGTTCCGGGACAACCCCGAGGACTGCAGGCAGTGTGGCACAGGCTCCCGGGTCTCCCTCCTCTCCGTGAGTAGTGGGGCTTTGCAAACAGGCATGGAGCTGTGCAGAGGGGCTCCATGCCCATGGGGGGGGGGGGGAGGAGGCAGCAGTTTCACCATCCCCAGGATGGCTGCTGGAATTTTTAGAGCTACGTTTTGAGTTTGTTTGCTTTTTAATGACATTTTGTGCAGGATTGGGGCCACACAGTTGTGCGACTGGCTCCTGCTTTTTTTTAAAAAAAAAAACATGCCACGCTGGAGCATCCTTCCCAATTTGCGGGACATGTGCACACTGGGGGACCATCCCGGAAGCGGGAAAGCCTGGGATCCTCCTCCCCATCCCAGAAAGCCGGTAGAGGTAGACGAGCCCTAGGTTTCCTAATATAATACATATTTGAACATTTTTTTCCTTTAATATATGCATTTTGATTGGAGAATTTCAATGCAAATTTCTGAAAAGTGTGCATTTCAAAGAATAACTGAGTTTTGGTTTGCATAATGGTTCAAAAGTGCAAAATTAGGTAAATTCCCTTTAAAATAAAAAAATGAACAATCCCCCCTCCCCATTTTAAAACCAACCAGCAGCCACTGCTCAGTACAACGGTTTGCCTTTCTTTAATGTTAAATAAAGAAGAAAAAATATGGAAAGATCACCAAGCCACTCCAAAGTGTTATGACCTTTGTGGTTCCCATACCTTCATTGGACAAAGATCCATCAAAGATGGGAAGGGCACATGCCTAGGAAGTTTGCTCATCCCCCAATGGATCATGAAGGTTTCTCTTTCCTACCATCTCAACACATAAGTTGGTTGAAGATTATTTTCTTGTTCTTGTTCTTGTTTTCTTTTGAATAACTGAAAAGAACTAAAACATTTTGGTGCTTATTTGAGCATGCTCAAATCATATTTTTCTTCATCATTTGCTGTTTTTAGGTTGGCCGTCAATGGAATGTTGTCTACCCAAAGTAGGAGCAAGTGAAGATTTGATACCTTGCCATCAGACCTATAAACTAATCTCACCATAGCTCCCCTCATATTTTCATCAGATGATTTCGAACATGAGTTACCTCTGTCCACTGTGGGATTTTTTTGCCCTGCAGCATGCATTATGTCTATCGATAGCATCAATGTGGCAATATAAGGCTGGCATACATCAGACCAGGCTGCAATATAAGAAAGGCTACTTTGGCAACATTTTCATCCCAGGTTTTGGAAAGTTTGTTTAATTACCTCATCAAAATTCAGGTTATCAGAAAGTTCATAGTTTCGTTAGATTGTGCTAATGCTTCCCTGATGAAGGTCAAAGTCTCACCAAGCAAGCATACAAGATTTGACAGCTTTGAATCTATTCATGATTTAGGAGATTTTGTCATGCGTTACTTTATCGAGTTAGGCTCACTGTAAAATGCTTTTGCGTCTTTTGTGGTTTCCATATGGCAGCCTGGAAAGGGATTATAGGCCTTTCCAGTTAGATTGTGGCAAAGCTAGACTTCCAATCTTTCATCCTGTGTTTGATTTTGTTTTAAATCAGATGTTTCAAAGCCATTTTATTAGAAAATAGCTGACAACAGAAATCAACTGCTCAGCATATTATCCATTTGCACCAAATCAGGAGTGATGAGGCTATGCAAATCTTCCAGTTATCTCTGAGTGGCTGTATGCATACTCTTCCTTTGTGACCACTTTGACAATACTGAAAAGATATAGTAATGGGAAATGACAGAGTTGCATTTGTGTCTTTACTGTTATTTTCCTACGAAAATATTTATTTATTTGTTCTTCAATCACCTGCTTATGATTAGTTCTTATGAACAGTGAGCAGGTTCTGTCTTCTTTAAAAGTGAGGAAGTTGACAAAGGATTTAGTGATGGAGGAGACAAACCTTTTCCCATTAAAGGCCTCAGAGGTCATTTTTTGAGGGCTGCATGTGGTTGCTGTGTGGAACCAAAACCACCATACATGGTTTCTTTCTTGAGGTCACCATCCCTCCTTCTCTCTCTCTCTCTCTCTCTCTCTCTCCCTCCCCTCTCTCTGGGCCAAAAATGGACATTACTTTAAAGATGCAAGTAGCAGCTATTCAGATCAGCTCCCTAGCATGTGGGGAAAGGGTTAAAGTCCCCTTTATCCCTTATACTAGGGTTCTAATTCAGAGTGAATCACCTGTGCCTACTCTAGAGTAGCTAGTAGCTACATTTTTAATGTAATGTCTGTTCTGGCCCTACAGAACCTTGAGAAAGAGCAAGACAAGAACATAGGAAGACAAGAACGTAGCCTTCAACTGAGTCAGACCCTTGGTCCAGCTAGCCCGGTACTATCAACACTGACTGGCAGTCTCTCTCCAGGGTTTCAGGCAAGTGTTTTTCCAGCGCTACCTGGAGATGCCACATGGATTGAACCTGGGACCTTCTGTGTGCAAAGGGTGTGTTCTACCAGAAAAAGAGGGGCGGGTGGATGATCTTAGGTTAAGATCATCACCATACCTCCATACCTCTCTTTCAAGGTCTCTACCACCAGACACTCTCTTGCTGTCCCACACACATAAGCACCACATACCCCATGCAGATATCTGTTGAAACCCCATCCATTCATACATACACCACACACCATGCATCCAAACATGCTTTCACACATAACACACACACACACGGCTCTTCTCTCTGCCTTGCACAACGTGTAACACTTCTCTCTCTCTCTCTCTCTCTCTCTCTCTCTCACACACACACACACACACACACACAAACACACACACATCCTTTTCTAAGGGCAGATATGGCCAGATCCATGCTTTCAAAGTGCTCATGAAGGGGCTCAGAGAGGCTAAAATGAAGCAGAGATGTTGCAGGTTTCCCAACTATGGTTTAATAAAAGAGGCCTCTTCTTGCATATTTGATGAACAGTTCCAGCTTGCAAAGATAAGCACCCTCAATAGCTCCGACTTCATCTAGACAAGTTGGACAAAGTAGGCTGACTATTAGGGGCCAGTCAAAGTTTGGCCAGTACTTGGTCTCTCTCTCTCTCTCTCTCTCTCTCTCTCTCTCTCTCCTAATATACATCTGGATCAAGAGACTAATGACTGCATAGGGCTAGTGATATCGATGTGAATAAAAGCAAAATGTTGGGGAAAGTGTAAAAAAAATCTGGTGACACCAGAGTTTTCAATGATCTGCCATTTATCCTGAACCGGTTTAACCACTTTTTAGAAGTCTAAAGATGGAATGCAGAATGGTTGGACCCCCTCCGGCGTGATTCTCTAATGCAGTTAATTGGGTGGCAGAAGGGCCATCAGTGCTGGCAATAAATGTCCATTGACTTCATAATTCCATCATTAGACAATGAGGTGATCACCCTTTATCTCATCAAGCTGAGAGGAGTCTCCCTGACAAACCATTCTGTGGAGAATCAAGTAGAGCCTATGATGCGCCCTGTCAAGCTATGCAACTTAATTCAATTGGGCAGAAGATAATTAGTATTAGGCAGTGCTCACGATGGTGCTAGGGTCTGGATCAGCTGGCTATGAATTAAGTTTGCACAGGCTGTTATGAGAGAGAAATCTTTTATTGCCTGTTTCTTTTTCTTTTTTTAAAAAAAAACAGCAACAACAGGTGTTTTCAGTCCATAGATTTTAAACAATATACATTACTATTCAGCTGAGCAGCAAAAATACTTGTTGCTTCATGCAGCTTGTTAAGACCTTTTCCCTATACCAGGCCATTCTCATTTAACCTGTGGGGAGGGACCCCATAGTAAAATGGATGCTTTACAGTAAATTGCTAGCTGTAAATTGGTTGTCAAAGTATATATATATATATATATATATATATATATGCCTTATTGTGTGTGTTTATCTTTGGCAATAGTCCTATATTTACTACACTTTTATCCTCCCCAAAAGTGCTCAAAGTCAGCATACATGATTGCTTCACACCTCCCATTTTAACTCTATAACCAGCTTTTCCCAACTTCAGGGGTGATCAACCTGCATTTTCCAAATGTTTTGGCCTACAATTGCTAAAATCCCTAGCCAGCATAGCCAATGATGAGGAATGCTGGGAGTTGTAGGCCAAAATACCTGGACAGCTGCAATTTGCCCACCCCTGCCTAACCTGGCATACTCCAGTTGTGTTGGCCTACAACTCCTGGCATCCCCAGCCAGAATAGGTGCACTGGTTGGGGATTATGGGGGTTGAAGGCCAACATATCTGGAAAGCTGCCTATAACAATCCTATTGTGGTTGATTAAGCGGAGAGATAGTGACTGCCCCCAAATTATCACATTCATGTTTTGGCTGAGGAGTCTCCATTGTGCTAGTCTGGCACTCCAGCTGTTACACCACACTGACTATCAGTCTCACTTTGGCCTGGCTGGGTCTAATCCTCCCTGTGGCTGAAGTCATTGGAAGACACCCCTGGTAGTGCAACAGGAATGGATGACTCAGAGAGAGGCCTTTAGGGCATTCCCTCCCTTTGTGCTGAGAGGACCTTCAGTCCGAAGCAGGAATATATGAGAAATTTCTTTCGATTCATTTTAATCAAGATTTACCCAGTTCACACCATCCAGACTGAACTCGCCTGCAATTTGCAATCAAAATATGTACATTTCTGACCTTGCAATGTGAATCATGTACTCCCCACAAAAGAAATCCATTCAACAGTATACGTACATTTGAAAAATGAACATGCAAAAATGTGTACATTTGAAAGATGCACACAGAAACGCTTTAATCAACATGTACCTTTCACAGATGCACAAAATTGATGTGTACATTTGGAAAAAATATGCACAAAAATACATACAGATTTTCATGGAGTGGGGAAAAAAAACTCGCAATACAGACTCGAGATGGAATTCAGAAAACTTCCACAAGCGTGAGTTTTGCTGTTTCGCACATCCCTATGAAGCAATGCCTTGTGTCCTGCATCTGGAGGACTTGCCTCATCTCTCCACTCAGTGCTGAGAAGGTGAAGGGATTGCTGGCCATCTCAGAAGTGGTGCTTGCCTCTCCCGGTCACTATTGAGCCTTGCTTTGCACCCACCCTTGTTGTCCATAACAGAATCATGGAATTGCCCCTAATTCCCAGATGTCTAAACTAAAATTGCACAAATCGAGGGAAGCAGTTCTGCATGTTCATATTGCAGGTGAATTGGGAGGAAATAAAGAGATGACACAAAGTATGTATGGTTTCAAATAGGGGTGTGCATGGACCCCCCCGGATCGGATTGGGACCCGGATCGGGACCTCCAATTTTGTCCCGGATCAGATCGGACAAAATTGGAGGGCCCCCAGACCGGATTGGGTCTGATCCTGATCCAAAAATTGAACATCCGATTTTTGGATCAGCCGCCATTTTTGTTTTCCCCATAGACTTGCATTGGGGGAAAGAAAGCTTTCCCCCAATGCAAGTCTATGAGGAAAAAATGGCAGTGGGCGGGTGAGGGGGAGCCTGACTCCCTCCTCCTCCCCCCCCACGGCCATCCGCTGTGGACTGCCCCGGCAGGTAAGCCCCCTCCCCATGCTCCTTACCCCCCCTGCTTACCCCGGGGAGGTAAGCCTCCTCCCCCCTGCCCCTGCTTACCTTCCGTGGCCATCTGCTTCCGTGGTCATCTGCTCCCAGCTTGCCCCTAGGTAGCGCACCAGGCCACCTGGAGTGCTACCTAGGGGCGGGCTGCGAAGCCTGTTCGCGGTAGCGGCCAGCGGCAGACGGGAGCGGACGGCCACGGAAAGTAAGTGGCGCACGGGCCCCCTGCCCCCCTCCCCCTCCCCCCTCCCCCCTGCTTACCTTCAGAGGACATCCGCTCCCGTCTGCCGCTGGCCGCTACTGCGAGCAGGCTTTACGGCCTGCTCCTGAGTAGCGCGCCAGGTGATGCCATCACCTGGCGCACTACCTAGGGGCAGGCCGCGAAGCCTGCTCACAGTAGCGGCCAGCGGCAGACGGGAACGGACAGCCGTGGAACGTAAGCGGTGCGCGGGGCCCCCTCCCCCTTGCTTACCTCCCCGGAAGGTAAGCCCCCTGCCCCCATTGTCCACTTCCATCGGCAGGTACCCGCTGGCGCCCGCCGATGGAAGTGGACAGCCCTGCCAAGGAAGCCCCCCCCCCACTGTTCACTTCCATCGGCGGGCGTCCGCTGGCGCCCGCCAATGGAAGAGGCAGTGGGCGCCAGTGGGCACACACTGATCCTCCGATCCATCCGGTCTGGATCGGGATCTTTCCGGATCAGATTGGATTGGATCGAACGATCCAGCAGTGAGATCAGAAATTGGATAATTTTATCAGATTTCCCCTGGATTGGATCCGGATCGTGGATCGGACCCGATCCAGTGCACACCCCTAGTTTGTAGTTTCTCTACAAATGTTAAAGTTACAGGAGCCCTGACCTGGATTTTATCTGGTCACTCTAGCACACAGGGACCAGCCGGGGGCCATCCCAGGCAAAAAGCCTGGTGTGGAAAGGGCCTTAGATTCATTCTCAATGCATGATGAGACTTTAAATGTAGAAAAGCAAACATATATTGACAAAATGTAACCAAGGGTTCCACAGCTCAGCTGTTTTGTAAGTGACAATATGGGCTAGAACTAAACAGTCATCTTTATCATGAAGGTTCCTAATTGCCTCAGTCGGTTCCATCCCTTCTCTTATTTCCCCTGCCCAAATGTGGCTGTGAGATCTAGAAGGTCTATTTCCCACTGTGTCAAAGGGAATTCATACTGGCTATTGATAGCTTTGCTTAGAAGCAGCCATCTAATCTAGCATCCTGTTTCCATCAGTGGCTGGTCAAGTGCCTCTCTGGGTACTCAGAAGTAAGGTGCAAAACTGACAGCCATTCCCTGATATTTGTCCCCAGAATGTGACAATCACAGGTATACTGTCTCTGAACATGGATAGGCTGACCATATGAAAAGGAGGACAGGATTCATGTAACTTTAACAGTTGTAGAGAAAAGGGAATTTCAGCCAGTGTCATTTGTATGCAATTAGTTCCTGGTGAACTTCCCTCTTTATTACAACAGTTAAAGCTGCAGGGGCCCTGCCCTCTTTTGTATATGGTCACTCTAGTATAGTGCATGCAACTTTAATTGCTGTGATGAAGAGGGGATTTCACCAGGTACTAATTGCATACAATTGATGCCAGCTGAAATTCCCTTTTCTCTGCAACTGTTAAAGTTACATGAGCCCTGTCCTCCTTTTCATATGGTCAGCCTAAACATGGAGCTTCTATTAGCCATTGATAGACATACCTTCCATGAATTTATCTAACCTTTCACAGGAAGGCCAGCCTCCCTGATGATAATGCTATAATATACAACATACTTTCAACATGATTTTAAAAGCAGTTCCTGGTTGTACAAATAGTTTAGAGTTGAATTGCCAGATTAAACATTACCACCACCACCACAACAGCAACAATGAAGCAATGTTATGTTTTCTACAGAATTCTTGAAAGGTTGGGGTGCATTCTCACACAGAGACATTCCAAAGTCTGGCCAGTTTTCAAAACTGGCTTCCTAAAAAAAAATGCCAGGAAAACGTATTTCAATGTGTATTTCGAAAGTGATGCCAGCGACAGGGCCATTGGAATCTCATGCAATAATTTACCTGCAGCTTACTGAAATGAAATATCATAGGGACAGTTCATATGACCAGCAGAACTAAGCAATAAAGTTCATCAAGCAGGATATAACACATTGAAAACTGTATATGGAATGTATCTTGGGCCCGAACGGTTGTCAATACTGTTATAAACCATTATAAAGCAGTAGTGCAGATCCTGCCCTGGTTTTCAGTGGCAAATCAGTGATTTGTTTTGTTTTATTTTTGCTGCCATCATGAATTTCAGCCCATCCCCAGACTGAGCCATCTAATGATGCTTGTACGTACGAAAATAATATCTTGTCAGTAAGGAGACTCATCCTGGTAGCCTTCCTGACTTATTGGTTATCTGGGTGCAGTGTTTTGTATGTGTAAGTTTAACACAGGGATAGAAAAAGATGTGATATCCCCTCTGGCATCCCGAAATGAATTAATGTACATGGGTATAAGTTTGTTTAGGAAATCTTGTCTGCCATAGCAGTTCTAACTGAAGGATCCTGGGCAAGTTTCAAAAGATCCCAAGGGTTCCCTGAAACATAGTTGGGAAAGCTATTGCCCTAACTGATCCTTATAAGTTTTTTTTTCTCATGTTCTGTTCAAATCGCTGTTGTATGGTCTGTGGACTTTTAACAATAAAGTTGTTGTTGTTGTTGTTGTTGCCCTAACTGATGCATCTGTTGACATTTTACCTTGCCTTGACCTTCACTGGCCATAATTAATCCTGAAGAGGAATGTTAGCTTACAGGTAGGGATAGTTAAGAAATTTGTTCTGAGGGATTTTTCCCCCAATGAATTTACCAATCCATACCTCTCAGAGGTGAGCATAGATCCAAACACAATTTGTGGTTTGAAATCTTGACATTTCCTAGTTTGTGATGCATTCTGTGAAACAAAAAGAAAAAAAATTCTTTTGGTAGCATGCACATGTTAGAAAAGTAAGTAAGTACACAATTGTGTACATTTCTAAAATTGTACACACGGACTGTTCTGTCAATGGTGCTGGCATACAAAACTGTGTACTTTTATTGCAAAATGTGTGCAAAAATATGTATGCATTTCTATGTGGAAACAAAACCCTACATAGAACTGGACAGAAAGAAGAGCTTGACATTTTTTAAAAAAACATGAACCTTAACAAGATTGAGCTTGATAGATCCACCCATTTCTACTTAGAAACAAAAGACTGTAGCAAGCTGCCTTATACGGAATCAAATTATTGATCCATCTAGCCAGTATTGTTGACAATGGCTGTCAGCAGCTTGCCAGGATTTCTGGCTGGAGTTTTATGCCAGGGGTCAAACCTGGGTCCTTCTGCATGCAAGGCAGATAATGCCTGTAGTATTTTATAGGATGGTAATCCAGCTGTATCATGTTACTGATGGCCCTTTGATGTTTTTAAACTTGAGTTTTTATGGAGATACGCTGAGTTTCAGTATCATAATTTTTCAAACTGGCACCTTTGCTGCTCTGGCCACTTCTATCAAATCTACTTCCACATTTAGCTGAAGAGAATGCAATTACTGGCGAGTCATTTTGCATGAAAGATAGAAGGGGAACATCTATGCAAACCTTAATGGAGGTGAGCAACCTTTATGAGTCTAATCAAGTAGCATAGATGGCTTTATTCTTGACACAGTTTTTCACAACTTCTAATCACTGGAAACAACAGAGAGACTTAAATTCAGACGGTATGATTAAAAAGAATGAAGGTGAAACATCCAAAATGGTATGTATCTATCTATTGTAAAAGTAGTTATCAACAGAAAGAACCTCAGTAATTGGTGTTAACATATATCTATTTGCCTATTTAGGAGCACAGAGAGATGAGTGGTTAAACCATCTAGAGGAATATATGTTTTTGCTTTTAATCCTGCTGGCACTACCTGAACTCAGTGCAAAATGAATAACACTCCCCCTCCCCTTCTAAGATGTGCAGCTTCATACTCTGTGTAATTTCCAACAGTAACGGGGCCAGTAGCTTTGCGTAGTTTCAAACCCTCGTTTCCTGTTGGTAGGATTATAACATGAAGCCAAACGCAGCCCAATAATCATTTATGGCAATCCACCAAAGGTTCAAGAAACATCCTGGTTTTTTGATGCATGCCTTAGAAATGAGGAATTAACAAGCAGTTGACAGGCCCGGTGGGGAAGAATCAATACTTAGTTCCTCCATTCTGGAGGATAGGCAAAATATATCTACCTCCAGAGACTGGGTTCAAGGGGGGGTGGAGTTGCTTGAACCATAGGCTGGCCACATCAACCCCCCCCCCCCAAAAAAAAGCAAGGACAAAAAAGGACAGTGTTTTACATAAAATGTGCATGTTCTAATTTGTATATATTGATGCAAATTTAGAAATGAGTGCTATAATTTCAATAGAAATACAGTACATCTCAACTATAGTAGGGAAGATTGAGACCCAGTGATGTGCTTAGTCTCGTGTTTCTGTGCTAAGCATTGGTTCTTTATCTTAAAACATGGTCTTGGACTGAACATCCTTTCAAACAGAGAATGCCTTCAAATGTTTCTGGATGGTGCAAATTGGAGGAATACATGGCGGGGAGGCTCCCACATTGCAGACTGTGGGTATGTATGTAAATAGCAGTCCAATAGATGGGCCTGCACTTCTACCCATGCACTGCTTGACACATGATGGGGTGATAATTATGTTTGCTGCCAATATGACTAGTTTGAGTCTTAGAATTATGTTTAAAAAAGTGAACATTGATGGGAGTCTCCTTCTTCGAGTTCTGCCACCTTTGGAGTTGTACTTCATGGCAACATGAGAGCAGAGTTTCTTGTTAATGGCACCCAAATTGTGGAATTCTATCCCAAAAGAGGTCCAGTGGCCCCCCTTCTATTTTGAGGTTTTTTTCTTCATTGCACTGCACCTTTGATCTATTTTAACCTCTTGGTGATGCATTTTTAAACTGCCACCTAACGGAAGAGGAATGTTGACGGTTGATTTGATGGGAAGGAGAGTGGGGGAAGAGCAGAGAAGGAGTCATGGCTGACTGAGAGAGACGTAAGAAAGCCTTCATGAGAGAAAGAAGAAAACAGATGGAGAAACAGAGAATAAGCATAGGAGGCAGCAGAAGGCCAAATGTAACAGACCTAAAAAGAGAAAGAGAGCACTTACTGTGCATAAAAGAAGCACCTGTTCCTGGGGGTTTGGGGGGTTTGGGACTTTGGGGGTTGGGTTTTCTGAAGGGATCTCTGGAGGTTGTGGAAAGACTTAATGGCCCCATTCAGAAGACACCTGAAACCATGGCATTAATGGTGGTGAATAAGGCTTTTTTTATTTCTGACTTAACCACCATGGTCAAAGCCATGGCTTATGGTGTCTTCTGAACAGGGCCATTGTGTTACTGTTACCATTATTGAAACTATGTTTGTTTAAATGCTGGAATCATTTCTTTTTTCTCGTATCAGTATTATAGGTTTTTGACTCCCCTTTCTTTATTATATCAATTCTGTACTTGCCTTTCTTTTCTTTTATAAATTTGTGCTAATCTCACCCTGTTGTTTGGATATAATTACATATCTAGGAACCTGAGGTCTCTTACACATGTTTCTGTGCCAATCCCCCACATAATTGACCATTGAATTCAGCATTCCCAGGCATTTAACAGCATATACTGAGTTTTTAATTCACTCCAGAACTATATTTAGGCCTGGCTGAGAGTTCAGTTGTTTTAAATATATACTGTTTTTATATGTTGTCTGTTTTTATGTTTTTATGCTTTTAAACTTTGTATATCGGGTTTTAATGTTCAAAGTTTAAATTTTTGTAATCCACCCAAAGAGATTCAGCTATGGGGTGGTATATAAATGTAAATCATCATCACCATCATCATCCTGGGAATCTCAGCTTATTTTAAAACAAAACACACACACCCCAAAAAACCTTTCCGTCCTTATGTCTGTAAAGAGGGCCTTTAAAGCATGTAGCAACACCTTGAGAAATTGTCAAAGGCAATGAAAGCTTTCTTAGGATCTCCCATGGTCCAAGAGAAGGACTTTGGTTTCTAGCCTAGCTCCTTGTCCCAGAAACAGAAATATTAGTCTTTATTATTATTTATAAAGTGCCATCAAATACATGGTACTTCACAAAATTGATAAACGCAGAAAACCCTATGGAGGATACTATCCAAAGTCAATGACATGGAAGATTAGAGAGGGAGAGACTGGGGTAGTAAGGGATGAATAGGACTAGATGCTGTTGCACATTCATAAACAGTGGTTATAGCCAAAAGCCTTATGGAATAAAGTATGCAAGCTGAGAAGATATATACAGATACACTTAATTTACATGATTGTGCTGCCTGTAACATTCATTTGCTCTTGGTGTAGAATTTGGATCTGTCTATCTATAGAGCTAAGTGAGCGTAGCCCTGGGGATATCCCTTTCAGGCTCATGTCCCTACCTGACATGAGCTGTGATGTTTCAGTGGTAGGCATGGTACAGTACAGAAACTTACTAGCTGTCACAGCAAGTCTTACGTTGGGGGGCTAGTTGTCTAGGAGTCAAGGATGCTGATGAGTCAAGGATGCTCATCAGCAAGGATGCTGATGAGCTGTGCCTTTGGGAGATGGAGAGAAGTTCAAAGACAATAGCAGCCTTTCCCCCTTTCTTTGAAATCAGCAACTTCACGGTATAAAAATGGATCTTGAATTCATGTTCATACTAACTAAACTCCAGACATTACCCCAAGGCTTTAAGAAGCAAGCTGTCAATTGTGCTCATTGTTTGAGAAGCTTAAGACCTGTTTATAAAGGATATTTCTGCCTTCTGACATATTGCTGATTTCATGTCCAATTCATTCAAACCTTATACAGCACCTGCTCCCTTTTGTCTCAGTGGAATTTCGTAGACTGGTGGGTTGTTTGTTTTGTTTTTTGCCAGCTAAGATATCTAGTTAAGTGAATCGACTGACCTCATTCTAATATCTTTATTGCACATTTGCTTGTTGAAAAGTGATGGGGGGGATCTCTTCTGTTTAGAAAGCTCCAATTTCACACAAATGACCTTGAGTGGCCTTCTATTCCCAGATATATTTCCCGCATTTCCGTAACTCTCCCTGGCCTCACCCCAGCTTCTAGCATCAAACTAGCCCTTGTCTTCTTTCCTTACCTCCTGCAGCAAGATGATGTTGCTTATCACCCTGCTTGAAAAAGGTTGTACCAAAATATTACCTAAACCAAAATTTGGGCTTAATTTGGAGATTCCAGTGCAGACAATACAACTGACAGAAGCCAGCTGTGGCAACTGGCTTAAACCTTACTTTTGTGGAACCAGCTCAAGTGATAATCCCTGTTTCGGCATTCAAGAAAAGATGCTGCACCCTACACTGCTGACAGCTCTACATGGAACCGAATCCGCAGAGTGCTCCCGCAGCCCCTCTGTTTGAGTTGGGTGGGTCTTTGCTAGAGCTAAGATGTCAGTTGCTGTATTAGGTGGCTCCATGGTGCAGAGCTGAGAGACACCCACCCAAACTCCCTCTGTTTGAGCCAGACACATCTTGGCTTGAACAGATGAACAGTTCCGATATCATGCTCCAGAAAACATGGGTGCGGGTTGGAGAGCCAAGATACAATAAGGAAAATAGTTTTCGCTTTGTTCTGACCTTTTTCTTCACCTTCCTGATTTTTTTTCACATTCCCCTACCTATGGAACCCTAATTGCAATGCATGTCCCAATATCAATCCACTGAAGATAATCTTGCCTATAGATACTGATTGCCATGCATGAACCTCTGGAACTTTGAGTAGAAGATTCTCCCATTTTTGTTTCAAAACCATTGTGGGTGGCAGCTTGTCTTGGATTCTGCAGTTTACAGTCATGAACATCTCAGCCTTAAAATGTCCTGCTGGAAAGAAGTCCTACTGAAAGTGGAGGTTGGGACAAGGTGAGAAGAATGACATCACTTCTTCTGTCGACGGTAGTGAGCTCAGATTGTAATCCAAGCCAGAAATGACTTCTGGTTTATAATGCTTGCTGCATATTGAGCCAAACATTACAAGCCTGCTTGGATTTATCTTCCAACCTGAGCTCAGATACCATTTGGGTCCATCACTTGTGTTAATCTATAATGCAGCATGAATTCTCCAAAGCCTTTAGAGCCCCCTCCCCACTACCACAAATCTATCTCCCAAAATTCAGACCTGCCGACTACATTCAAACTCCAGACTTCTTTTGGATGCAAAACACACACCGCTGATGTCAGACTGCTCCCAGAACATAGTTTGTCTATTCAGGAAACATCCTCAGCTCTAACTAAACAAAAAGCTGGGTTACTACTCAAGTGAACCAGCTGAGGAAAGTGAAAAGTATTTCATGAAAATTAGCACATTTTCTCCTGGGATATTTGTACAGTTCTTTTGTATACTGTCAACATAATCTTGAATATATCCCCAAGGCATCAATGAACATTAAGCATTGTACACCCTTCCCTAATGCTGGGTACTCCCCTTTCCCATTGCCTTATACAATGAGACCAGAAAGTTCCTTTTGATGTGTAGCATTGATCCTTGATATACACACTACCCAACCATGAAGGAGAAAAAAGGCAAGAAAGCAGACTTCAGACATCACCAAAATGATACTTAATTGGCTTTCCTGTTAATGCCTTTTCATTTAAATGTTTGTGATGTGCTCCCTTCCTAACTGAATGTTTGAAATGTAAGGTGTGGTGCAGTATAAATGAACTTCAGACTTGATTATGAAGCCATTTTTCAGCTACTAGCACCCCCTTAGCCAACATTCCTATTGCATTTTGCATGAGTTGGGGAATGCCTTCCCAGCATTATGCGTGCCAGTTGGAACAGTTGTGAGAATCTCTGCAGGAAAATAGGAAAAGATTTAAAAGGGAGGGAGGGGGGTTAAGAGAAAATGCCCTGAGATGAAACAGTTTTATGTACAGATGGGATAAAATGTGTACCGCCATGCATGAAAATGGAAATGCAGGAGATAATTTTAATACCCATTTTACACTGAGTAGCCCATTCTGAAATTAAGCGCTGTTGCCAATGTCTTTGAGGAGTTAAGCTTCTACTGGCAGTTAATGCAAAGAGAATATGTAAAACAGCCCTTTATTTTACACAACATGAATCTGCTTTTCTTGTTCGGCTTTCCCACTTGGGGGATCAACTAGCCAATAGGGAAATCAAGGATCAATGCTTTTAGCATGTGGTATGTCTCCCCTGTGCAAAATTAGTTTTGTTGCTCTTGTTTGAAATGAAGTGCTGACAGGATTCTTAAACATCAGCTGAATGTGGAAAACCAAATATAGGCATCCCAAACCACCTCCATCGTTCCAAGAAATGTTATTAATTATATCAAAGTTCTCACACAATATGTAGTCAATTTACCATCTCCTTGCTCCATTGGTTTCCCCCCCTATATATGTTCATACTGAGCAGGAACCTTCTAAATTCATTGCTAATTTCACTTTAAGCCACTCAGAGATGTGCAAGTTTCTCCTTAGGAATGTTGCTACTTTTACCTGAATCATTGTACTTCTCTGATGCCCCTTCCCCTAAAACAATCCATCACATTTCACTACAGGCAGCATTCAGAAACAACTTTTACTTGACCAACTCTGCAAATATGTCAGTTCTAAGAAGTATGAAAAAATGGTGTATGAAATTATTGGTAAAAGCTTGGGTTGGGAGAAGCTTGATTATTATTTATCAGGGGGGAGTGTCTGGAACAATACCGGTAAATCTACTTTTGTGGAATATTCTCCTAAATTTGGGTTGGGAGGGGAGGAAAAGTCATGAATCTTGCCAGGTTCCCACAAATGTATTTTCGCTTTTACAATAAAGCAGCACCTTTCCATCCCCCACAAGAGCAAATGTGTTTTTAGAAATAACATCCCCATTTCATGACATAGTAAGAGGAAATAGTACAGTTGTATTTTATACTACTTTGTATTCGTTTCCCAGGCATTGTGATGAACAACTCTTTTATTTATTTATTATTACATTTATACCCCACTTTTTCCCCTCTTTCCCAAAGTGGTTTACGTGATCTCCCTACTCGCCATTTTATCGTCACATCAACCTTGTGAGATAGGTTAGGCTGAGAGTCAGTGACTGGCCCAAAGTCATTCTGTGAGCATCATGGCTGAGTTGGTAACTATTTCAACACTCTAAATACTACATCACACTAGCGAAAAGGTTCAGGGCAGATTAGAAGGGAACACTCACTACACAACTTGACATCATCCTCACCAATTGAGAAGCACATGTGAAGAAAATTTAAGACTATTGAGACATAAGAAATAGCTTCTAGATCACACTATGGTCCCTAGTCCAATATTTGTCACCAGCATGTTCCCAGCCAGATGCCTCTGGGTTGTGATGACCATCCAATGATATTTATGCCCACCAGCATCTGGTACAGTTGAACATAAAATTGTCAAGAGTCACTTACTATGGTTAAGAATCATAGATACATCTAGCCTCCATGACATTGTCTAATCCTTTTTAAAGCAATCTAGGTTAATAGCTTTGATTCAACCATTTAATTGTGCCATGGCTAGCCCAGGAGTGAGAGCTCTCTGAGACTGAGGTTTTCACTATCAGTGGCTCTGAGGAGCAATCAGAACCAGTTTCTGAACATTCCCAAGTGGGACCCTCCATTTTGGATCCTGCACCTGCCCGCTCAATTCCCAGGAGGCACTGCAGCCTTCTGACTCTGTGGAGTGGACCTCAGACTCTTCCAGTGAGCATGGAGACCCCAGGGTGCATTCTCCAACCATCTCCTCACTCCACAGATCCTCATTACCCACAAGAAGACAGTCCACAGGAAAGGATGACACTAGCCCTTTAAAACAACTAGATGCAGCCCTTGAGAAGGTAGAGTCCCTGTCCAGAAGACTTTCATGGCTTAGCTATAAAAACATGTCACTTGCTTTAAGCCACTGCTGGGGTAGCTTGTCTTATCTAGCTGCAGGATTGCTCTCCATGGTCCTGATTTTCAACCCAACAATCCTGACTCAATCCTGAGTCAGCAGCACCTTCAGTTCTCTCCAGGGTACTGAACCTACTCTACTCCCAAGATACTTCAGCTGCTGCCCAACACCACGTCCCCTCACCTGTGCCACCACGTTATGACAAGATATGCAGTGAGGGCTGCCTTGTATCTGCCCTGAACCTGTGGCCAATCGATTTCATTAACTGATCCTGAGTTTGTCGTATTTTGAGAGAACTATTTCTCTCCCCCCTCTCCCCAAATCATTCATCTCATTTAGATCAGTGCCGTGTTTCCCCTTAGGTGTCTTCCCCTAAACCCTTTAGATGTTACAACCCTTTTAAAAAAAACCAAATTCTTTAGCTTTTCCTTGAGGAAAGATGTTACAACCAGTTCATCATTTGATCTTGCATTTTCCACCTCCTATCTGAAATAGGGCGACCAAACTTGTACATAGTCTAAGGCTTATTCAGCCATGATTAGGCCACCACTCAGGTTCATGCCTCAGTTGCATTAGTTAAGCCCATAAGAACATAAAAAGTGCCATGCTGGATCAGACTGAGAATCCATCTAGTTCAGCACTCTGTTCACACAGTGGCCAACCAGCTTTTGACCAGGGACCAACAAAGGAGGGCATAGTACAACAGCACCCTTTCACCCATGTTCCCCAGCAACTGGTGCACGCAGGCTTACTGCCTCAGATACTGGAGGTAGCACAAAACCATCGGAGCTAGTAGCCATTGCTAGGTCCCCCAATCAGCTCAGGTGACTAGACCAAGTCAAAATCATGACCCATTTCTTATTTCATAGGAGCAGTAGCTTGTATATAGTGATGGAGCAATTGGGGGAGTTCAGGAAAAGAATTCCCCAGTTTGGAAATTTTATCCCAGCATGTGCTGAGCTCAAGCCCATTGTGATGCCTGAGCTTGGCTAGTATTGTCCACCAGCAGCAAAGTTCTCTGTGCCAATCCTTTCTTCCCATACCCTTAAATGTTTGAACTAGTAACAGGGATAGGGCCCTGGTGGCAAAAGAGCCCTTGTAGAAGTGATTCTTAAAGCCTGTGTGCTTCTGAGCATGTGTGTGAGCGTAATTTCCTACATGGGTACACTGTCATTTCCTCTGGCTTAGTTCATTCTGTAAGTAGGAATAAGAAATCATTATTCTCATGAAACCTGACAGGAAATGATGCTCCTCAGCAGCATCAAGTCCTCAAGAATAAGGATTCCAAAGACTTTCCTGCCACCAGTGATCCCTTCCCAGCACTATTTCTCCACTCCTTCAAATGAGCATGTTTGCTTAGATGAGGAGGGGACAGGAAGGCCGCGATTGCTGATGGTGAACTCAGTACAAGCCAAGCCCAAATTTCAGAGGCACATCCACCAGGCCCTAAGAATTAGGCCCGTAAGGTCTCTCTCTTCCCCATTGCCAGTCCAATCCCCTTCAAAAGGGCAGGTTTGCTTCATTTAATTTATTTACTTTCAATATTTATATATCACACAATGTTCTCTGGGCAGTTTGTAAATGAAGAAAAATAAAATGATAATATACAAAACTACAACATGAAAATAAAATCTGAAACAGAATCGAACCTGTACCAGAATGCAAGGGTGAACGGGTGAGGGTGGGTGGGGGCAAGTTCCCTAATACTTGGGTTTTGTTCATTTTTTTTCCTGTGCTTTCTTGGGCAGAGAAAGCTTGGAAAGAAACACTATTCCCCCCCCCCCCCAAGAATTTTCCAAGAAACTCAGAAAAAATGAATAAACTGTAAGATGAGCCAGAGACAGCTCGGCCATCACTCTTGATTTATAGCAGGTTTGCAAATCTATCAAGCTTAAGGTAGCCTATGAGCCATGGATTATGGATGGCTAGGTGTTTGCAGGCAGCTGACTTTGGGTATCATACAAAGGCAGCAAACTGTTAGTTATTTTGAGTACCATCCCATGCACGTTTAGATGGGGAAAAGTCCTAGAATTCCCAGCATTTGCCAGCCAGCATGGGAATTGTTGCTGGGAATTGTAACACTTTTTTTCTGTCGAAATGTGCATAGTATTGTGCCCTTATGTATCAATAGTGAATATTTAGTATAAAAGAGAGGTCCTTTGCAAGTGTTGGGTACTATGCACCTTGGCTTGGTAGGCCGGGGGCGCATTTGCTGTTCTGTCTCAGGAAGAACAACAACATTTCCTGTTCTGCCTCAAACAAAACTGGGTGTTGATGCCTCCTGCCCCTGTTTTTACAGTTCCATGCAGGCATCAAGAACAATTGGTCTTTCGAGCATCTCATGCGTCACAATATGTGTTCATTGGGTCTCAACTTGATCAGGCCTGATTTAAGATCGGCTATGAATTCTAGAACTGTATCAAATTTTCTTTTAGTTTCTTTTCCTGCAAGGTTTAGGTAGTGGGTACCAAAAGAAAACATCCCCAAATATTGGGCTTGTGGGGGAAGAAACATTTCTGAGAATGTGGGGAGCGGCTGGGATTTGGATGACCTTACTTTACAAATAACGTGGTCAAGGGTTGTTTTGTTTGTTGATCGTCACTTTAAACAAAGCCTCATCAGCCACAATCAGTGGCCACTGAGTTTTCTTATGTCTCTGCAGACTTCTGATTTGCTCCTTGAAGTTCTTCCATTTTCACAGGGAGAGAACGATCCCACCGAAATGGAGATAGAACTTTGGCTCAGTATTAATGAATTTGCTCAGGAGGAACCATTAATATGATAACTGCAATTTGTGAATGATCCTATGCTGGTCAATCTGCTTGTTGCTGAAAACATTGTCCTTGGATCTTGGCTGGAAAATGTAGCAGTGCTGGTTCCAGTGTTTACACACAACCTATAAAGCGTCAATGGGAAATGTACTGAGTAAATTATTGATTGTAAATGGGTATGCCAAATATGCCAAATTCTATCATTTAAATTTGCCTGCCTCTTCCCCTTTTCATTATTTATACTGTGTGTTCAATTTGCTGCTTTAGCGATGAGGCATGAAAAAAAGTTTGTCAGGGCTGGAAACAATTTGTATGCATCGGCCAGTACATCTTTAAAATTCTTAGTATTTGCTACACAAGAATAGCAGCATCAAAAGAAAGGGAAATCATATCATAACACACATCAATGCATAGTAATCACGAACATTTCCTATGATATGGGTTGGGTTAGGGAGAACATAAAGGGAGGGAGGATATTTCAATTTCAAAGAGATACATTAATATAAGCAGTTCATAAAGCTAAATAAACATCCATATGACTGACGTTTGTAGGAGCTATGCACAAACATAGCTAGAGCAATGAGATCAGTCCATTGACTGATAGTTGGGGGTGTTTTTTCTTCCAAGTTTGAAGTATATAAGTCTCTGTGCAACTATAATGCCTTTCAGTATCCACTTTTTGCTGTCCACCTATTTACCCCTAGATCACAGGGATGTAATTTAAAAGCATGTGTACATCCACTGTTATCACAGGTTTTTCAAGAACAGAAGACCTCATTTTCCAGTAGTGTGTGTGTGTGTGTGTGTGTGAGAGAGAGAGAGAGAGAAACTCCTCGCTACCCACTTTCTCAACACTATGCATAATTCCATACACATACATTATATCTGCTCTTACTTGCCTTCAAAAGAACAACGAAATAGCTCAAAATTTCATTTGCATTTTTTTTTTGTAGGGGAAATGCTCCAGCCCCCTAAATATTTTGATTGCCTGTTCCTGCACTTTTCTCAGCTCTACAATAACTTTTTTGGCGTGCCAAAACCATAACTGTGAGAAGAACATAAGAAGAGCCGTGCTGGATCAGATCCAGGGCCCATCCAGTCCAGCACTCTGCTCACATAGTGGCCAACCAGCTGTCGACCAGGGACCCACAAGCAGGACATGGTGCAACAGCACCCTCCCACCCATGTTCCCCAGCAACTGGTACATTTAGGCTTACTACCTCTGATACTGGAGGTAGCACATAGCCATCAGCACTATTAGCCTTTGATAGCCTTCACCTCCAGGAATTGATCCAACCCCCCCCCCTCCGCTTTTAAAGCCATCCAAATTGATGGCTGTCACTCCATCTTATGGTAGTGAATTCCATAGTTTAACTATGCACTGTACGAAGAAGTAATTCCTTTTCTCTGTCCTGAATCTCCCACCAATCAGCTCCATGGGATGACTCCAGGTTCTAGCATTATGGGAGAGGGAGAAATATGCCTCCCTATCCACATTCTCCACACCATAATTTTGTATACCTCTATCAGGTCTCCCCTTACCCTCTTTTTTTTCCAACCTAAACAATTCCAGCTGTTGAAAAGTTTCCACATAGGGTCAATGTTCCAGTCCCTTGATTATTTTAGTTGCCCTTTTCTGATGAACATGGATGTGGGAATCAGACTAGAGGCAGTGCCCCACAGTGCATACAATCTACATTTGATTGTTTCCAGAGGCCACAATAATATAATAAAACATGTTATGCTCCTGTTGCAAGTACTTGTATGACTGAGAAATTGGCTATATGACTTCCTTAAAACAGAGAAATGCAGAATTCTTTTAATCCTTGATCATGGTGTATGAGTGAAAATTAATCTCCTTAGGGAGGAAATATTAAAGTTAGGTTTTTGATGTATTTATAAACTATACCAGCTTTGAAGTTCATTATTATTGCTACTGGCAAAGTGTACATATTTTACACAGCCATTCGCTTATGGAACATTGAATGTAGATGACTACATTTAAAAACTCTATTTGGCTCCAACTAGCTTGACAACTGCATTTCCTTTGTAACCAAATGTGATTGTCATAAATATGTCACAATAAGAAACTAGTTCTATTATCTCTTCAGATACCCAGAAATCCAAATTAAATCTATTCGGCCATACAGGAAATATTTTAAGACTTACTTTTGGTGTTCCAAAATTCATACTATCTATGAATGCCACTTTCCAGTTTTCAGTCATAATATATTCACAAAATAGAACTGTAATTCCCTCTCTCCCCAACCATGGTCTGTCAATATTGTCAACTAGGGCAGAAAAAGAACATATTTCTTTCCAATTAATATACCTATGTGCATCCTCTGAGAATGTATGTTTACATCATGCATTCAGCCACTTTCATTTATTTCTAACACATTTTTCCTTCTGCACTAATGTGTTTCATCTTAATTTTGGCTTGAAACTGTGACAATGAGGAAGGCCAACCTAAAGTCCTTGTAGGAGTCACTACCCATAAACATCTATTTTCTGCAATGTCCTGGGGAAATCACATACAAAGGAGGATATGGCTCCAGCAGAATTAATACTTGTTAATTAATTATTAACAATTAATTATTAATAATTAATAATTTTTTTTCCAAGTGCATTTTGGCATGCAGAATTGAGAAAAAAAGCCACACGTTGAAATTCCCTGTTGAAATAGTTAGAGATAGACCACAACTGGATTTGGAATGTGTTCAGTCATTCCAAGGTTTTCTAGGAAAAGGTTCTTCATTTTCTGAGAGTTCTTTGAAAGCGTGGAAAGAAGATCATATCCAAATGAGCTCTCTACCAGCTCTCCACTATCCCCAGTCTTCCCTGCACAAACAGGGAACACATCTTTAAGACTTTCAGTTTCCCAAAGGGCTCCACTGTACTGCCAGGAATGCTGAATGGGTTGAGTTAGGAAGACCTAAAAACTACAGATCCCAGGATTCCCAGCAGCTTCTCAGCAGGCTCAGTAGCAAGCATTGTGCCTCTGGTAATGCAATGGGGAGTTAAAGATATTCTTCACCAATCCTCAGCCTTCTTTGCCACTGGTTTCTTTGTTATTATTTTATTCATTTGTTTCAAACATTTGAGAATCACCTGTTTACTCAATGAATACTTCAAGGCAATTTAAAATAGAACCATGTACACAATAAAATACACCCATCAAACAAAACTTTTTAAAAAGGTAGATCGGTAACAATAAAACAGGAGGACCTTCTAAAATCGAAGAACAGCCTCAATAAGTAAACAGTTATTCCCCTCCCCCTCTGGAAAATGTAAGCTTCAGTGGCAGCTCAGATGAGAACCATTTTGCAAGAAATAGAATATGAGTATCAGCCTTCAAATACCACATTGACCATCCAGCGAAAACACTTCTCCTGCTCCTGGGTAAACAAGCAAGCCTATCTAAGGTGACCAGGTTCAAACGATGGCTGGGTTTTTGTACTTTTAATAGATCACTGCAGCATTTATTTCCCCTGTATGATGAGCTACCTGCCAGAAGCCTCTCTTTTACTAACTCTGGATTTCATGGGAGTCTTGCCCTCCATTGCATCAGGACACACCCAAAATATTGGAGCATGGGGTTCAAACCCATATCAGATAAGTTTCCTCATTTGTTACGGATTAGGAGCAAGGCCATAATTATGATAGCTGGGTTTCATCTATGGAAGAAGGCTTTGCATATTGAAAGGAATCTGAGATGGGGCAATTATATAGGGACACATTGTGCATTCTGCACATAAATTAGTGCTGTGCCAATGATTGCTTCCACATTTATTTTGACCAGTCTCATTCAGTATGATAGAAAAAAATCTGCTTTGAAAAAGAAATTCAAAGGAGAACATTTCCAATACATGTTCATAGATTGGGTACAGGATTCTTGTGTTTACCTTACATATGTGGTTGCTGAGGAGTGTGTATGAGCATCCTGTCTTTCACTGCACAGTCATATCTCTGGCAGCCTCCAGCCTCCTTGGCTTCCCACACTTGATTTAAAGCCCAGGGCAAAACATTATGGTGTCATTCCTCCCATAGGCTTTTTCAGATCAAGAAATGCAGGCAGCCTGGGAGACTGCAGAACAGTGGAGAAATGTATGATAGAAAGATAAAACACACAGCTCCTGCAGCCACTTCTCAGTGATTAGAATCAAAGAATAGTAGAGTTGGAAGGGGCATGTAAGACCATCAAGTCCAACCCACTGCTCAGTGAAGGAAACCACCTTAAATCATACCTGACAGTTGGCTGGCTGTCCAGCTGCCTCTTGAATGCCTCTAGTGTGGCGCTCCTTCTGCAGTAGATGGGCAGAAGGAGTGCCAATGTGGGGAGTACCGCCTGCCACCGCCGTGCTGCCGCCCCAACTCTGTGAAGATGAGGGCATAGTCTGTAGTTCCCAGGTTCCTCCTTTTTGAAGAAAGGGATAACATTAGCCCTCCTCCAGTCATCTGGCTCTTCACCCGTCTTCCATGATTTCACAACGATAATAGACAGTGGTTCTGAGAGTTCCTCTGCCAGCTCCTTCAGTACTCTAGGATGTAGATCATCGGGCCCTGGAGATTTGCACTTGCTCAAAGAAATTAGGTGCTCCTTGACCATTTGTTTATCAATCTCAAATTGCAATCCTGCCCATCTGCTTCTACATCACTTTTGCTGGAGGGGGTCATAGACCCACTTTTGGGAGAAGACTGAGCCAAAGTAGGAATTGAACACTTTGACCTTTTCTTTGTCATCTTTTATCAATTTGCCATCCTTCTTAAGCAGATGAACCACCATTTCTTTCCTCTCTCTTTAACTATGCACATACCTGAAGAAAGCTTTTTTGTTGCTTTTAGCATTCCTCGCCAGCCTCAGCTCATTCTCAGCTTTAGCCTTCCTGATGCCATTCCTGCACTTCTGTGCTACCTGTCTGTACTCTTCTTTAGTAGCTTGGCCTTCCTTCCACTTCCTATATGTGTCCTCTTTTGTTTTCAGGTCTTCGCTAAGCTTTTTGTGGAGCCACATTGGTTTCTTCTGTTGTTTTCTGTTTTTTTTCCTTGTTGGAATTGTTTGTAATTAGGCCTTTAAAATTTCCTTTTTAAAAAACTCCCACCCATCTTGGACTGAGACTTTACTTATTATAGTTCTGAGTTTATTAAAATCAGCTTTCCTAAAATCCAGAATACTGTATGGACACACTCAGCTTTTGCTTCCTTTAAAATCAAGAACTCAAGTATGACATAGGCTACCTCCACAAGAGAGGTTTAATGCTCTTTGAAGGCTCATTATAAATTTTACCTCCACACCAGCGGAGCGCAAAACGGGCGTAGAGGCGTGTTATCTCCCGGATTATGCGCATTATCGAATGCGCATTAAATAGCGACTTTTATTTTGCTCCGGCCGTTAAAGCGCATTTTCGCCGTGTGAACAAGCGATTATGCGCATTAACTTCTTGTAAAGCGCTTTTTGGACATCAATTAATGCGCTTCGCCGCCTCTCGCCGCCTCCCGTGCAGAGGGATTAGGAGTAAATGCGCCTCCGCGATAATGCGCATAAGCGCCGAACCGGGCGCAAAAGCACATCCTTGTGGAAGGGGCCATAGTCACTTTCCCCCAGAGTTCCCATAACTGCCACTTTATCCACTAAGTCACCCCTATTGGTCAGTATCAAGTCACGGATAGCCGATCCTCTAGTTCCTTCCTCCACTTTCTTTAGGAAAAAGCTATCAGCCACACATGTCAGGAATTTCTTGGAAGGACCATTTTTGGCAGAATTTGTCTCTGAACAGATATTGGGGTAATTGAAGTCCCCCCCCCCCCATCATTACTATATCACACTTCCTTGAAACACTGGAGATTTGCTATTCAAAAGTTTCATCCTGATTAGGTTAGGTCAACAATACCACCACATTAAATAATTAAATACCCTGAAGTGAAAATGAGGAAAAATAGATGCCTCTGACATGGGTAGGCTGACCATATGAAAAGGAGGACAAGGCTCATGTAACTTTAACAGTTGTAGAGAAAAGGAAATTTCAGCCAGTGTCATTTGTATGCAGCTAGTTCCTGGTGAAATTCCCTCTTCATCACAACTGTTAAAGTTGCAGGGGCCCTGCCTTCTTTTGTATATGGCCACTCTAGTATAGTGCCTGCACCTTTAACTGTTGGGATGAAGAGGGAATTTCACCAGGAACTAATTGCATACAAATGACACTGGCTGAAATTCCCTTTTCTCTACAACTGTTAAAGTTACAGGAGCCCTGTCCTCCTTTACATATGGTCAGCCTAGACATGGGGAAAGAAAACTTTCAAGAAAATGGAGAACAGATGTTGGTACAACACTAGTTCCACCTGTTACCTGGAACTACACATAACACTGACCCCCTACTGCATTATGGAGGATACAAAATGGGGGCTAGGCTGCCATTGGCAGCACAAGGAAGGAAGGAAGGAAGGAATTGTGCTACAGCGCCTACCAGTGGTGGTCTACCTATCTGAATCTCTAGGAGAATTTCTCCTCCTCCTCCTCCTCCTCCTCCTGGAGAAAACCAATGAAATTGTCCCCCAATATCTCTGCCCACAAGTAAGGTACCAAATTTTGAGAGGTCATTGGCGCACAGCTCTAATACAAATATGCATACTCATTGCTATCCTTACTCAGAAGAAATTCCCACTGTGTTCATTGGTACATGTTCTCAATTAAGTATGTATAGGCTTGTAGGGTTAATTTCCCTGTAAGGTCCCACTCACTCATGGGTCAATACCAAGGGTAGAATGTAGATTTTGCCCTCACTACCGTAGCATCCCGAAGTAAAACATTTTACTTTTCCCCATGGAAAAGAATTAAGGATGAGGGAAGAATTTGCTCAGTTTGCATTTTATCGCACACTCGTTACTGCCCACGTACAGATGTTTGTGGGGCCTTTTTGATGACAATGTCTGCCTCCCATGTGTCTTCTGCTCTTTCTTGCCTTATTTCTGTCGCAAAATAGACCCCGGTAAATATGATTTTTTTTACAAAAAAAAAATGAAATGTGCCACCATTTTCTGCTGTGTGCAGGAAACGTGGTGCGATAAAAAAGGCCACGTGGTCATTGTTTACTCCCTCTTTCTTCCCTTGTGTGAAGAAAGAGAAAGTATCATGGGACAGAAGTGTGGGGGGAAGCAATGGTAAGGAATCACGATTTCCCCCATCTGAGGATGCTCTCAGTTATCCATCAAAATTATTTCCCCTTATATACAGAACTGCTCCAAATATAAGCATAGTGGAGTTCTTCTAGGAATACAGTGATGACTCCTTTGCATTTGCAATAGTTTCCTCTCCCTTGATATACTTGTCGTTCATGTCACAACTCCTGATGTTTCTTTTAAAATAAATTGACTTGCCAAATACAGTTTGCAGAGAGAGCAGTCCACTATGTGGATCCATGGAAAGTAAGCCTATCTTTGGTGTCTCAGTAAATGTTTGGCACCACGAAGCCAACCTCTGAAGAAAATATCAAGCCTGGGTTGGAGTGAGTTCTAGCAAGTGACATAGACTCTTATCAAATGATGCTGGGCAGCTTCTGGGGTGGGAATAAGTAATGCATTAAAAACAAAATAGAGTTGCGGAGCATGAATACATATAATTGTATAAAGCACTCATATTCCAAATTCCCACTGTCATCAAAAAATCTAGCACATGTGCTATTGCATTTCTCAACAGAGGGCAAGGGAATTAAGGGTGGGCAGTATGAAATCACCTCTCAATGTGTGTGAATGTGATGCAAAAATGAAAATTGTGGGTTTTGGGGGTAACTTAATGATGCCCTACTGTATTTGGAAAGACGATAATTATTTCAATGGCTCTTCAATGCACGCACCCATCTCTAGATAGATAGACAGATAGATAAAGATATAAATATATACTGAATACTCAATCTTGGCATTTTAGAATAATATGTCTAGTGGAGAATTTCCTGAACCTAATTTAACTAAGGAGGCAATTCAATGCATGTTTAAACTGAAAGAAGTCCTAAAACTCCTTGGTTGCAAGCTGTAGGACTTTTTTTTTACTCAGCCTTTTTTTGTCTCCCCCCCCCCCTCTGAAATTAAACTTGGAGGCACACTTTATTGTTATACTCAAACATATTTCCCTGTTGAGCATGTGAATGTGTCAGAATTATTTGTCTTCCTGAGAGCTCACCCTCTGGATCTTTGCAATGGAAGGAGGCAACAAGCCCAGAACAGTGACTCATGTGGAAAAAATCTGCTGCAAATTTGCATCATGATCCTATTCAAACCAAGGCAGTCCTGTGCCAGATCTACCTGTGCCTCAGCAGCAGTTGATTGGAAGGATTCAAGGCCAGACAGGTGGATTATGCAGAGAGGAAGCCGGCAGTTTCCTTTGTGGCTGGATGCTTTATGATTCTAGGATTTGGATGCACAGGGATGAACTCGAGTCGACCCCAGGATAACTGCATGGTGTAGACATAGCTATAGAGTGTATTCAGCAACATATTAACTCCAGCAAGGAAAAAGAAAATGGCTGTATTTGAAGATACCAGAAAAGAGGCAGTGGTTGTAATACAAATCATGACAGGTGCCTAGCACCCAACCACTTATAATTACAAAGGACTCCAAAAAATTGATAAGTCCATGATATTGTGTTTATCTTTATCAATGAACAACAGTGTTCATATAATTTATAACTCATTATATGCACATAAGTGTTACAGATACAATTCCAAACATTGTCCTCTGTATAAAATTTTACAAAATTATATTCTCTTAAAGTATAACCAATTGTTTAAAAATAAATTGGTCCACATACAGAGATACACTCATGAACATATTCCAATCAGTATTATTTAGTAGTACTATTCCAACGTTGTCCACTGTATATTATTTTACATAATAATCAGCATATAATATTTAATATTACAGGACTCCGGTATTCCACCTGTTCTGAACAACTTCATCAGAATATGCTGTAATAAAATATAATAAATGACATTATAGCAGCCCTAATTCACACCTTTAGTTACTATACAATTTTGTAGTAAATTCAAACAAACTCCCCACCTTATTCCAAGAACAATTGCCATCATATTGTTAAAGAGCAAAAAGCCTCCTAAGTAGAATTCTTTCCAGGAGGGAGCAGAACATAGTGAAACATATAGCACAGGATCAGTCAATAGTGGTCAAAGAGGCAGATAAGGGTGGTGCTATCATTATTTTGAATGGGGTGACTATGTGGCGGAGGTTTATAGGCAATTACGGGATACATCATGTTATGAGGCTATTACAGTGGATCAAACTCCACATATTTCATTCATTATAAAAACAGTGATAAATGAAGGTTTAATGGAGGGTTTCATTGATGATAAAACCTCACAAGTTTTGCTAAACTTATTTCTGCGTGTACCAATGTTTTACATCTTACCTAAAATTCACAAACCAGGTTTTCCTCCCCCTGGAAGACCTATTATATCAGGATCTAATTTTGTTTTGGAACCAATATCTCAATATGTGGATTCATTTCTACGCCCTTTTGACTATAAAATTCCTTCTTATCTTCGTGATACTATGGACTTCATAAAACATATAGAGGGCAAAACGATCCGCCTGAATCCATTTTGGTTGCTATGGATGTGAATGCTTTATGTACAAATATTCCACATGATGAAGCTAGATCCGTTATTGAATTCTTTTTGAATAAAAGAACTAGTACTGATCCACCTACACAATTTCTTATACAACTAGCGGATATTATAATAGAAAAAAATTATTGTAGATTTTCAGATGAATTTAATGCATGATTAGACTGAAGAAGTCCTAAAACTCCTTGGTTGCAAGCTGTAGTACTGTTTTCTGTCTAAGCATGCATAGGATTGTGCCTTAAGGCACACTTCCCCCCTCTCTGAAATTAAACTTGGAGGCACACTTTATTGTTATACTCAAAAATATTTCCCTGTTGAGCATATGAATGTGTCAGCATTATTTGTCTTCCTGAGAGCTCACCCTCTGGATCTCTGCAATGGAAGGAGGCAACAAGCCCAGAACAGTGACTCATGTGGAAAAAAATCTGCTGCAAATTTGCATCAGGAACCTATCCAAACCAAGGCAGACCTGTGCCAGATCTACCTGTGCCTCAGCAGCAGTTGTTCGGAAGGATTCAAGGCCAGACAGGTGGATTATGCAGAGAGACAGCAGGCACTTTGTGGCTGAACACTTTATGATTCTAGGATTTGGATGCACAGGGATGACCTTGAGATGACCCCAGGATAACTGCATGGTGTATACATGGCCATGGAGTGTATTCAGCAACATATTAAATCTAGCAAGGAAAAAGAAAATGGCTGCATTTGAAGATAGCCATTCGGAATGATGAGGTTAATGGACCCATGATCCAATAGGAGATTCCATGTGGCTCTATACATGGAGAGGCCTAAGGGACTTTGCAATATATATTTATTTTATTTATATACCGCTCCACAACTAAAAGATTCCAGAGCTCTGAACAATAAAAGATTAAAAGATAAAAGAATAAAATGCTGTATTAAAAAATGTCATTTAAAAAAACAATACCAGTAAAAACAATGGCTGGTCAGTGAAGGAAGACTTTGCGAAATAAAGATTCTAGAAGCAACATTATGTTGGCGCCTGCCTGACCTTCAGAGGCAGGGAGTTCCATAGAAGGGGGAACCACACCAAAGGCTCTTCTCCAGTTGGACTCCAATCAGGCCATAGGTCCATGGGGAACCACCAGGAGCACCATATAAGCTACACCATATAAGCTTTACACTGCCATATCACAGGCATTTTGCTAGTGCTATGATGAGAATGGATTCAAGCAGGGACAAGCAACCTGTGGCTTTTCCAAATGCTTTGGAAGTTATAAGCCGAAACATCTGGAGGGCCACAAGCTGCCCATCCCTGTGTTAAAACTTACAACCCCATTTTGTAACAAATAAAAGAATACAAACTTCAGTGCAAAGTCATCACACATGAATGCCATTTGTGAATATAATGAATGTGGCTGAATTCGGACAACACGATAGTCAATGGTGGGGTAATAATCAACTTTACAGTTGTTCATCTAGGGGGTACTCCCCACACAACATGGTAATAAATAATCAACTGTGGTGTGGATTAGGATCAGTGCTGAGTTGACTATGGCAGCATTCAGACAACACGATAGTCAATGCAACTGACGATTGTTTCCCCCCCACACAGTTGCTTATTGTGTCATCCAAATGCAGCCTATATGTGTGTGCACGTGTGCATATGTGTTTGTTGTTAATTCTGGATATCATCTTCAGGAGTAAACATACGTGAGAATAGGTCAAGGGAACTAAATGTAAAAAGTAGCAATGTGTAACTTCCTGTCATCGGCAGCCTCTGCTAAGAAATAGCAACATTTGTTTGAGATAATGTGGTGAGAGGAAATTAAAGAACACCAGGCCAAGAAGGAGAGCAAAGCTGTGGGGGTGTACACAGGGGCCTAATGTTTGAAAATGTTGGTTTCAGTTTCAATTTAAGAATGCATGAATCAAAGAATGACTCATTTTACAGTGCGCCGAAGTGTCGAGGCAAGCCAGAACGCAACCAAACTCAAGCAATCAATAGAGGCAATTAACAGCAAGTGTTTCTTCTGGCAATCTGAAACGTTCCTTCGTTTCCTGGAAGTGAGGTGAAATTGATCTTTTTCTGCCTTTGATTTCACCTTGCCTGGTGTGAACTCTGTGCATTGCTGTGAATGGCTCTCCACTGCAGGGAGGAACTGAGACCGGCATCTGGGGTGCACGGAGGTTTCAGCAATCCCCCGTTTGTTTCATGTTGGCCCGCTTCCACAGCATGGCACGCTACCCTCCGATCTGAAGCTTCACCAAAGGGCTCTTACCTTCTTCCTTCTCATTGAGAATTTGAAAGGAGTCCTTAATAGAGAGCCCTCTCCTGACGTATTTACTTCTTTTTACATCAATAAATCCATCAATAAAACTGTGTTACCACAGTGCTTGCAGAAATGTATGAGAATAAGAAATAATTCCAAAAAGGTTCATTTGTTTCAGTTTCAACAGGTGGAGGCTGGAAAAGGTATAACCAGGAGCAGGAATGTCACAAGGTGTGAGGTTGTAAATCCTTGCTTTGCATCACAAGTGTTTTCTTTCGTTATAATACAAGTATGAATCGCTATTCTGCTAAAAGCACTCAGGGTGATGTGCAACTGATAAATAAGTCCCGGGGATGATAATAATAATAATAATAATAATAATAATAATAATAATAATAATTTATTTCTTACCCGTCTCTCCGTCTGGATTGAGGCGGGGAACAACAATATGATAAAATACATAAAATTGATTAAAACATGACACATATTATCAAAACTGCATTAAAACATCCTAAAACATCCTAAAAACATCCTTAAAACATTCTAAAATTCCACTGGATATGCCTGCCGGAAGAGAACAGTCTTTATTGCTTTCTTAAATTCTAAAAGACTGTTAAGTTGATGAGTCTCCTCCGGCAGGTCATTCCACAGTCTGGGAGCGGCAGAAGAGAAGGTCCTCTGGGTACCTGTAATGTGCCCAAGTTTCCTGTTTGTATCTTCAAAAATAAAAAAATGGGAGGCGTAACTGTATTTACCCCACTACTACCCATTTTTCTAAAAATTAATTGCCACACAAGACAAGCACCTACGTTTCTGAAATTTCACACACATAGGTCCCAAGGTACCCCCTACAATGTGGCAAAGTTTCATGTGTGTAACTTTAAAAATGACAAAGTTATAGGCATTCCTGGGTATTTATTAAAAAATTAATTGCCACAAAATGCATGCACCAATCTTTCTGAAATTTCTCACAGATAACTACCCCTAACCAGTCTACAATGTGCCCAAGTTTCATCCTTCTATCTTTAAAAATGAAAAAGTTATAGGCGTTTTTGTAAAACAATACTTGGCTATGGGAAAAAGCATTCAAAATGGCGTCCTCATCGGATCGGATCGGAGGTTGTCCGGATCGGATCGGATCGGATTTTCCCGATTTTGGGTCGGATCGGATTCGGATCGTGGATCGGATCCGATCCGATGCACACCCCTAGAATAAACTACTCCCACAGATGTGGTCTTGCATGGGTGTCTGTAGTATTGAAATGGTTTGGGTCTTACTTTCTGAATACACTCAAGGGTTTGAAATGTGATAAATTCTTTTTTTTAATTCTTTGCCTTACCCATCATCCATTATTCTGTGCTAAATTCCTCTTGTATTTATTTAATTCATATTTTAATGTCATATATTAATGTCATATTTTTTCCAATTACTGGCACAGCAATGTTTGTTCCAGATTTAGAAAAAAATGTTTCGAATAGACCTGATCAAAGGATCAAGAATTAATTCCCCCCTCCCCACAAATTATTCACATTTCAGGAATCTATTTCTTTTACCCTCACTGCCTAAAATAACACACAGCTGCAGTGGCTGTGAACAATTTATTGTACTGATGAATGGCGTATTATTAGTGAGATAGCAATTTGGGTGGCAGATGCAGATATAATATTCAATGGCAGAAAATAACAGGGAGGATATTCATAATTCAAGAGGGAATTTGGCCAGGCAACCCAACAGAATGACTGTTATTAACAAGACTGTGCATGTGTTTTGATTTATGATTTAGCCAATCATACCAGCAGGGCTGGCCCAAAGCATTTTGCTGCCTGAGGTAAAGGACAAAATGGCGACTCCACACCATTCCATGTGCAGAAGTCAATGAGATGGCCAGTTGAATTTTAAACACTGGCGGTGTCCACCACTATGCCGAAGGGCAAAAGGTTACCTCAGGATGTGCAGGCCATGAGTCATGGTACACATAGCTCTGTTATCCGAACTGTTCCCTAATTCTCAGCATTTAGTGCCTCAGGCAGTTACCTCACTCTGCCTAATGGTTGGTCATGGACGATTCTGGCAATTTCGGTTTCTCTCAGTTTTTCAATTTGGTTTGCCTCAAACTTCAAGAATTTCTCCAGTCTTATATTTGGTTCACCCCAAATCTTGAGAATTCTTTTTTAAAAAAAGAATGCCAGTTTATAAGCATTTTTGTGCACATACATGCATTTTTTGTTTATATTTGTGCTAAATATACACATTTTTCAACCCATTTTCCTAATATAATGGATATTTGAACATTATTTTGCAGGGGTGTGCACTGGATCGGGTGCGATCCATGATCCAGATCCAATCATGGGGAAATCGGATACAATTATCCAATTTCCAATCCCCCTGCTGAATCGTCTGATCCAATCCGATCTGAACCGAAAAGGACCTGATCGAGATCAGAATGGCTTGGATGATTGGCACCCGCCGATGGAAGCAGACAGTGGGGGGGGGCTTCCCTGGCGGGGCTGTCCACTTCCATTGGCGGGTGCCAGCTGGCACGCACCGATGGAAGCAGACAGCGGGGGGGGGCTTCCCTGGCGGGGCTATCTGCTTGCATCGGTGGGCGCCAGCGGGCGCCCGCCGATGGAAGCGGACAATGGGGGCAGGGGGCTTACCTGCCGGGGCAGCAGCTTCCCTCCGGTGGCATCACCGGAAGGAAGCGGCTGCCCTGGCAGGTAAGCTGGGGGAGGGGGGAGGGGAGGCACTTACCTTCCGGGGACGTCTGCACCCCTCCGCTGTTGGCCGCTACTGTGAGCAGGCTTCGTGGCCTGCCCCTAGGTAGCGTGCGAGGTGATATCATCACCTGGCGTGCTACTCAGGAGCAGGCCGCAAAGCCTGCTCGCAGTAGCGGCCAGCGGCGGAGGGGCGCGCACATCCCCAGAAGGTAAGCAGGAGGGGAAGGGGGGCCCATGGCCCGCTTACCTGCCAGGGCTGTCCGCTCCCCTCCGCCGCTGTCCGCTACTGCGAGCAGGCTTCGCGGCCTGCCCCTAGGTAGCGCGCCAGTTGATGTCATCACCTGGCATGCTACTCAGGGGCAGGCCGCTAACCCTGCTCGCAGTAGTGGCCAGCAGCGGAGGGGAGCAGACAGCCCCGGAAGGTAAGCAGGGGAGGGGGAGGAGGCTTACCCCCCGGGGTCATCCGCTTCCATCCGCTGGTGCCCGCGGGCACCAGCGGATGGAAGTGGATGGCCCCGGGAGGTAAGAACCGCGAGAGGAGAGGAGGGAGTTAGGCCCCCCTCACCCACCCGCCGCCATTTTTCCCCATAGACTTGCATTGGGGGAAAGCTTTCTTTCCCCCAATGCAAGTCTATGGGGAAAACAAAAATGGCGGCCAATCCAAAAATCAGATGTCCGAATTTTGGATCGGGATCGGGCCCGATCCGGGGGGCCTCCGATTTTGTCCGATCTGATCCGGGACAAAATTGGAGGTCCCGATCCGGGTCCCGATCCGATCCGGTGGGTCCGTGCACACCCCTATTATTTTGTTCAAAATATGCTTTTTGTATGCCTTTTTAATTGGATAGTTTCATTGTGAAATGCTGAAACGTGTGGATTTTAAATAATAACAGAACTCAGTTTGGATAGTGGTTTGAAAGTGAGAAATTACATCAGTTCACATTAAAATGTGAACTGAATAAATTCCTCCCCCATCCCTGCTAATGAAAGACCTTGCACAGCAACTTTTCCTAGCTCTATGTCTAGAGTCCTATTCAGGCATAATGAATAGGTGTTATGCTTGATTAGGGTATATGAATACAATTATCAGAGATGGGGCTGTGCATGCTGGCTCTATCTGCTAAATCCCTAACCTCTCAATGTTGAGTGGAGAAGTCTACAGTGGGCTTCTCTACTCATTTCACTCGGAGATGAATATAACCCTTTGCACAATCAGGAGCCCTGATAAAGCTGCCACATTGGGACTTCTATTCACATTCAAGTGGATGCAAGTAGACACACCCACCCTGCAGTGCTCACTGTTCAACACGAGCAAACTGGGAACATGACTGGTGTGGATGGCCCCATCCCTCCTCTCTGTGTTTGTGTTCCCAGCTCAGGCACAAAATCTGAGTCTAAACAAATCTCAGAATCCCAGCAGGAAATTGGTGCTCCATGTGAATGGGGCTGAGATGGACATTTCCTGCTGAGGATTCTGGGACTTGTACTTTCTGCTGGGCTCTAGGAGTGCCTGCCACTGCTGCCTTTACTTGCCTTCCCATTCTGGGCTTTGGGATAGGTGGGTGGCTGTAGTAGCATTAGTATTGCGCATTTGCAAGCATTTGATTGTCATGCTGGATTTTTGGGCATCACTAATCTTCTGGACTCATTTTAAAAATGCTCCTCATTCAGCTGGAGTTGGTCCCTTCCCTAGCTCTCAGTATCCCTTCTCAATACAAGCTTCCTAATAGGGGTGTTGCTGCATAAGTCCACTTCTGTCAATTCGCCTTTGCCATTAACTGTTTCTGGCCCTTTCACAGTGATCATTCTTCAAAACCAGTTCCATTGTGGGTGACTGAGAAACAGGGGAACAAAAGGCTGTCACAGTTAAGCCATTTCAGAAGTCTGTTCCCTCCTTTTCTTTAAATTGGAAGCCTTTTTGAGGCAGAGATCCATGAATATGTTAAAATTGCTGTTGCTTCCTCTGCGATACTGGAACTGGGCAGTTTGTAAATCAAAATAAATGACTATCCCTGTTCCACATGGCTTTGTTTCAATAGCATGCACCATTAGGAAATTGCAGAAACATTTATTTCAGCTCAAGAAAACATAGAATCCACTAATAGAGGAATAGTCTGCAGCAAATAGCTTGAGGTTTGCATCCTTCGAAGGTAAAACTATTAGCATTAAGTAACAAATTGGCCCAATGGGGAGGTTGCCTTTTCTAAAACCGTCTAAAATATTTTTGATGCACAATTCCTGGCCTTCCATTAGGGATACATTTCCCCTGTTTTGTGTGAATAATATTTCCACCTTGTCAAAAGGTAACATCACATGTTTGGGATATGAATCTGTAAATGTGTACTTTTTATGAACATTTTGCAAATCGTTATTTAATATGTTAGTTTGGAATTTATCATTAGGCACATTGTTCTCCGCTGCAGGCACACAGGTATGATTTAATGTGGTGGGGTTCCAGTTGAATGGCACTATGCAGACAACAAGGCCCCGCCTTGACCTCCGTTCATTCACAGGGTCCTGCAAAGGACAGAACCTAATGGTAGGATAGAACTTTAACATGGACAGGTTGTTGAGATGTGTTGCCAAGGAGCACCATTCTGCCTCCATTTTGTGTCCACACACTTATGTCTCCTTTTAGTTAGTTAGTTAGTTAGTTAGTTAGTTAGTTAGTTGTGATACTTCTTTACCGCTTAACATGATGAAATCCCTAAGCGGTTTGCATTCAAATATGAAAATCACATTAAAAGACAATATTAAAAACCATTTCAATTGCAACAGTAGTACAGAGCAACACAAGGAGCAGCAAGATGGAGTTGCACCATTAATTTAATTTCAAGCCAGGGAAAGCCTGGGTGAACAAGTGCATATTCAGGAGGCATTTGAAATATAGCCCATTTTCTGCCATCCAAACTGCACAGGGCAGGGTTTTCCAAAGACATCATTACAGAGAAGCTGGCAAAGTCTAATGAGTAGGAAAATATGCATTTGCAGTTTCTGCTAGGGATGTCGGAAGAATCGATTTGGGGGATGGAGCTCCCCATGCTTCCATCAGCTCGGCCCACTGGACTTCGGTTCATTTCCCTGTAGCTGGCCTGACTTGATTGGGATAGAGTCGAGCCAGCTCACAGTTTTTGCATTTGTTTGTTTGTTTTCTGTGTCAATATAAAGTTGCATGAATTGCAGCTGCAATTTGTGTAATTTGTCTGTTTTTCAGCTATATTTTGTGCAAATTAAACAAATTGTGTGTAATTTGCGCAGATCTCTCTCTCTCTCTCTCTCGAAAAAGAAAAAGAAAAAAAAATCCTGGATTTTGGGGGAAACCTGCAGCCAGAGGGGCACTGCAGAAATCCGGCGATGGACAGCTCAAGCTTATTGAAAGGGGAAAGGCAGTTCCCAAGCACACTGTATGCCTGGAAATCTTGGACTCTCGAAAGCCTAATCTATTTCCACTTTCGAAATCAAATGAGAAAATACTGTTTCATGTTTAGCTGGTGATGGAGAGCCCTGAGTTCTTGAGTGTCTTCTCAAGTCGTACTGCAATGCACCCACCTGAAGGCCACACCCACCCATTTGTCAAGGAGGTTAGCCAATCATCCTTCTCTTTGTGCAGGTGGATATCTTGTTTCAAGTGTCTAACTCACTCTGCTAATTTGTTCAAAAGTACTTCAGACCCCTGAACTCAATGAGACTCTATGAGATCCCACAAGCAGTGTGATTCCCAGAGAGGTCTTTCGGGGATGAACTTAGCTTGGCCAAATCCCGGAGCTCCTGCACTCCCTCCTCCAGTAATCCTTGCCCAACAACGTCATTACCCAGCTCTTCTGGGACAAATTGGTCAGCCGTTCAGCTGTGAACTGCATTTTATTTTGCTTCCTCAATAAATAATAATTTTAAAAAACTCATTTTCTGGGCAAGCTCTGATCTCATCTCTGCTGCTCCCTCCCCACCACTTCATGAAGTAGTCTGCCACCTAGGCTAACATTGCTAGTTATGCATCCTGTACTCCTGTGTATTTTGATATATGTCCAAGGTTCTGAGTACCCACTATTAGATTGACAGCAGCCTGTCCTCTGACAGAATAGAGCCAGGGAGGGGGCACAGAGGGAAAAGGTCCCCATAGCACCAGAGAGCTAAATTCCCCCAGTGGTTTATATTCTGGAAGGGATTATTCCCTGGACACGGAAAAGTAGGTTTCAGATGCATATACAGAATGAGACAAGTTTCCTGAGCAATTATGGTAACAGTGGGATTGGTTTAGAACTGTGGCTTCTGCTGCCTCCTCTGTGTACCTGTGGAAGGTGTCATAGTGAAGATGTGGAAAACTTGGGGCAAGGACAGGGCTTTTGCCAGATCTATACCTTGTGTCGAGTCATGATGTACGTGGAATAAAAAGCAGGATAGAACACTATGAAAGCAGTATATGGAATGTGGATTGTGCCCCAACAGTTATCAGTGCACTTCAATACTGCTATAAAGCAGTAGTGTAGAGCAAGACTATATCATAGCTCAGTTGTAAATCTCACAGTGGAATCTACTTTGGGGATATGGTTCCACACCTTGGATAGCTTCTTTAGAGTCCTGGCTGTTTCTAACTGAAACCCAGAATGGCTTCATAGCCCTACCGAAATTGGAACTGCCAGCCTCCAATGAAATTGTATGTTTTGCATTTCTAAGGCCCGATATTCAGCACGTGGCCTCTGCATATGAGATGCTGGGGAAGAACAACAAAGAGGGCTGTAGCCTTCGTACCTTGGTTGTGTACCTTGCTAGCCACAGCTGAACCAAGGAGAATGAGATGAACTTTGGTCTAATGGTAGTTCTTCATGCTCTTAAGATTTTGAAGGATTTCAAGTGCCAGGTGGGGAGGGAGGAAACTACTTCCCCTGAGGCTTTGGAGAGCCGCTGCCAATCAGAGCAGCCTGTATTGGGGTAGATTATCTTAACTGCATGCTTTTTTGCAAACTGTTCGAAAGACAATAAATTCCTTGCTATAGATAACTTTGTTTCAGCGGAGGCGTGGCTGTTGCTTACCGTGCAGGGGAAACTTGCTCCCATTAATGCTTACTGATACATCCTGATGGACAATCTTTGGGAAATCATCCCATGACCTCATTATTTCAAAGTTCACACAAAGAGGTTGTTACCAAGAGCGGAGTAAACAACAACAATTACACACAATGAGCATAGGATGGCTACAAGTAGGTTGCAAGGAAAGCATTGCTAGCGGTAATCAATACTCCTTGCATTTGGTTCATAGTCCCAGAAAGGTAAGCAGGCTGGGCTCTGTTTGTAGAAAACATTCAGTCTAGGAGAGACTCAAAGCCACTGTGTATGATGACACAGATTTCCTCTGCCTACTCACTTTTTATAGGTTTCCAAGAGAAAAGGCTTTATTAAGGGATATGCCGTGTTGCAAACCTCTGGGGAGGATCTGTTTCTTTGGCTCCTGCCTCGATGTTTGTGGCTCAGCTGTAAGCTCAGAGAGGGAAAGCGAGAAACAACAACCCAACAACTACCACATGAGAAACTGCATGAAGCTGGTCTCTGTTTCCAGATGGCTTTCTCCAGCTGCTACAAGAGATATGACTTTCTAGTCGGGGGGGGGGGGAATGACTCCATACAGCTTTTTCCATGAAAATACAAATGGGACCTAGTGAATTTCATGCCCCCATGATCACAGAGCTCATGGATGGAATTTGACATTGTGCATAGAATTCAGCATTCTGGAAATCTCACGGTTTTTCCCCCCCACTTTAAGTTTCTTGTGATTAAAAAAATAATAATCTGGTAACAGATGGAAGAACATATAAACCCTATTTAGGGCAGACATTTACTTCCCCCGTGTGATTAGACCCTTGGGGGGCCACGCTCATTGGCCCTATGTTTTCTTCTGTGTTCCCTGACTTCATCCTCCTCTACAGGTTGGAGGGGCAACTTCTGCAGGAGGGAGTCTACTTTATTTATGTAGGATCGCCTACAGCCCTGCAGAGTCAGCATTCCAAATCATGATTCCCCACAGCTGAAGGCACAGCTCCAACACACAGAGGACTATGGTGCTAGGTGACGAGAATGCAATGGAAAGGCTGGGACCAATGAGTGAGTTCCTGCTCCCCCAATCTGATTATATTCGTGAGATGCATGAATACCTGCACTGGGATTTAGTTGATTGGGTCATCTGTGGCCCTTCCAATGTTTTGGTCAACCATCTCCATAATCCCTCACCATTGGCTCTGCTGGCTAGGTCTGATGGGAGTTATAGGCCAAAGCATTGTGGAAGGGCATCAGTTCCCCACCCCTACTTTAACTGCTTAACTGATTCAGTTTAAATAAGTCCATGCATGTTACAACAACCTCAGTAAGAGACCATTTCAAGATAGTGGCTGAAGATAGTGACAACTACCCTGATGGTCAAAAGAGAAGGCTCCCTTTAATGTTGTTGTTTTCATTCCCTTTGAGGACAACACATCAGACCAAAAAAATAAACTGTGGCCAGTAGAAAATGGTCCCTGTTTATGTTTGGGAAATTTTCAGGGGAAATTCAGAACCTACCCCTGCTGGTGTGGGGGATCAGCTTTTGCCCCCCCCCCCAAGGGGGGCATGTTTTCTGATTCTGGGGATGTGGAATAAGGGCTACATAAGCCTGCTATACTTCCAACTACACACAGTTCCTACTGGCCAACAGCCACACTCCCACCACTGGTTGGATGCAGTATGGGCAATTGCTGGTCACTTTTCAAGGACATTAAGAATTTGTGGGGTGGGGGGAGACACTCAGGTTGGCTAGGGACATCTTGGATTTTGGTCTACTCCATACAGCTTATCCAGATATAATTGGCTTCGAGAGCAGGTTGTCACTTAGGCAAGACAGGCATAATTGGGCCGAGCAGTGCAGGTAAAAGTCACAGGAGTGATCAGTGACCACCGTGAGGTGTCAAGAAGACAAAAGTGATTCCTGCGAAGGTTGTGGGATCTGGGGCAAGCAAAGGAAGTCCCTGGCAGCCCAAAGAGCCCCAGTGGCCAGAGAATGGAGACAGACCTTGTACAATCTCTGCATTCAGAGGTAGGGTGGTTTGCCAATGACACTTATATTCACTGTACCCAGACAACCTACCATTGCAGACTTCGCTGTTTGTAAAGAAATAAAGAAGTGGCACTAGTTTACTACTAATCTGGTGTTTGCCTCCTCCTTATTCTAGACGAGGTCACAATATCTGCCAATACTTGACTCAGCCTTTCCCAACTGGGTGCTCTCCAGAAGTGACGGAGTAAAACTTCCATAACACCCCTCCAAACACACATACATATACCACCTGCTATAGACTGCTTGGTTAAAGGGATGATTGCTCTGTGGTAGTAGGGCTCTTTGTATGTCCTTCTACTCTTAATACTCCTTGGCCTGGGATCCCAATTAAACAGCAATAATTTACAGTCAATGAATTGCCTCTCTTTTATTGAATCGGATAGATGGGTCTGAAGTTATTTACTTAACTTCATGTTTCTTTTTTTTTTATCTCACTGATTCAAGGTGACTCCAAAATTCATTAGAAAACTAGACGATCAAAACAACATTTGTATTCATTTGTTTTGTCTATCAGTTCCCCCACCCCCCTGCTCCACAGAAGAACATTCACCCGCTAATTTGTTGCACAGTTGTATTTTCTTTCATCTCTCATTCAATGTTATTTCCTCTTGGGGGATGGCTAACAGCTTTGGGAAGAAATGCATACAACACTATTAACTCCACTAAGGAACTTTAGCCTTCATGGGACCCTTCTTTTGCTAAAAGAATGAAAATATAGTGTGTGTGTGTTAATGGGGAAAATAGCTGTGCTTCTGGAAAGTGCCCATTCCAGGTCTTGGTTTTATTGCTGTTATTTATGGGAGTCCCGATCTTGTATCAGATGCAGGATGTAAGGAACATGGGCAGAATGGTGGTGTTGAACCCATGTCCTGCTTGTGGGTTCCAGGTTGACAGCTGGTTGGTCATGTGTGGACAGAGTGCTGAACTAGATGGACCCTTGGTCTGATCCAGCAGGGCTCTTCTTATGTTCTTATGTGCTTGCCTCTGTCATGCAGTTCAGTATCAAGGGCAGGGATGTTTGAGACATTTACATATTTCGGTAAATACAGGGTTTCCGAACGAATGCAGATTCAAGACAGGATAAACTTAAAGGTGACCACATGTGAAAATGAGATGAGCTAGAAATGGACAGATTTTGCCATCCCTAGCCACAAGACATTTGCAGACTCTAGTTGCTTCAACTTTCCCTTTCTGAAGGATGAGAAATTGCAGAAGAGGAAGAAGAAAAGAGGACAACATATCAGCAAAGAACAAGCTTTGTCTGGTGGCCCAGTTACACCTGTATTTGGACAGAGATAACCTGGTTTCAGTAATCTATGCTCTAGTACTATCCAAGTTAGATCAATGTTATGCACTCTACGAGAGGCTGCCCTTGAAGACCGATTAGAAACTGCAGCTTGTGCAAAATGCAACTACCAGATTACTAACTGGGACCAGAAGGTCTAAACGTATACGGCTAATTCTAGCCCACTTGGATTGACTGCCTGTATGTTTTCAAACCTGAACCAAGGTGATGGTTTTAACCCTTAAATCCTTAGTCAGCTTTGGGAACCGCAATACCTGACAAAATGCCTCTCTCAACCTGACACTTCGAACAACATCTGGGGCTTCCCTCCAAATGGCACCACCCAGGGAGGCTCAGAAGGTGGCAACAAGGGAGAGGGCCTTCTTAGTGGTCCCCCCCTCCCGACTTTGGAGTGAGTTTTCCACTGAGGCCTGATTGGTGCCACCACTGCATGCAGAAATGTACACATTTTCATGCTAAGTAAAGCAAAACAAAACCCTAATTCACAATAGGACAGAAGAAGATCCATACTGGATCAGACCAAGGGTCCATTTGGTCCAGCATTCTGTTCACACAGTGGTCAACCAGCTGTTGTCCGGGAACCCACAAGCGGCACGCAATCCAATGTGGAAGCGGGCAGAAACAAATTTAGCATTGGAAAAATGAGAGCCCGAGCAAAATTGAGCTCGTCAGATTCACCCATTGCCAGATCAATCCCTCCTGTCATGGTGCAGCCTGAAGTAACTTGCTTCACCGTACTCTCATTGCATGAAAATATGTTGGCTAAAAAAGAAAAATACTGCCTGAACTTCTGCATAAACCTTTCTCTCAAACATCTGAGAGAGGATTCAAATACATTGCTTTATGAGCAAGGAAATTAGCTGTTGATTCTGTTTCAAGAGCATGCATAACTACAAGACTGAAGCGAAGGGGGATGAAATGTCAGCATTTTGATACTAGGATAGCTGTGATATTGACAAGATGGCTATAAAACTACTTTTTCATTTATCTAAAGCTGATTAATGAGACACTTGGGACAGATGAGGTCTTCATGAGCCTGCTTTGTTGTTACTTTTGCTACAAAAGAAACTATTTTGATGAAAGGCAAGTTGCAGTTTAAATTTCTAAGGAATCAATGTAACAGAGGATACAGATATTAATTACTTTCGGTGCTTGCTTCATTTGCCCTCAACTAAATTTTGCAGGTGTTTCCTCTCTCTCTTGCTTTCTGTATCTCACAGAAAGAATACTGATGTCAACTAGTTTTCCATAGTATGTAGCAAAATGGGCTGCTAATTATATTAGCCGTGAATCCGGGTCTTCATTATTCAGAATTATCACTCCCAGCAATGGTGGAGAAAATCTGGAATGCATAACAACTCCTTAAAATGCATAAGACCCTAATATCTTTTGCATATTAAATTATATAGTATTAAACATTTCTGAAACAGAACATGCCAAGTTGTGTCGGCACAGTCAGGATAAATCAAAGGTTTCATTGAACAATGTTTGGGGGAAGAGCAAAACAAAAAAAAAACGGCCATGTTAACTAGGAACCCCCCAAACTAGAATCTTCTCCAAACATATGCCAAAGTTTTGTGCTAGTTTTGTGCCACAAACCCCGGGTTTGTGCCACCACCAACAACTTGGTATTGATACTTCAAGTGCGGGTTCTGAGACTGGAACCATTGGGCCTCATCCAGACAAAGTTAAGCATGCTTGTACCATGTAGATGTAAGAAAAGGCTTGGGTTTTCTTTTCCAATTGACATCAAAAAGGCTTAAAATAGGCTGACCATCTGAAAAGGAGGACAGGGCTCATGTAACTTTAACAGTTGTAGAGAAAAGGCAATTTCAGCTGCCATCATTTGTGTGCAAGTCGTACCTGGTGAAATTCCTTCTTTATTACAACAGTTAAAGCTGCAGGGGCCCTGCCTTCTTTTGTATCTGGTCACTCTAATATAGTGCCTGCAACTTTAATTGTTGTGATGAAGAGGGGATTTCACCAGGTACTAACTGTATACAAATGACGCTGGCTGAAATTCCCTTTTCTCTGCAACTGTTAAAGTTACATGAGCCCTGTCCTCCTTTTCATATGGTCATCCTCCTTAAAAGTAATTAATTTTAGCTGGATTGTGTCTTTAAGATGCAATCCTGTACTCACTTAAGTCTCATTGAACTTAACGGTACTCACTTCTGAGAAGACACGTATAGGATGGTGTCATTTATATTCATTTTATGCAGTTAAGATAGGAATGAGTGGATTCCCCCTTCTCCTTTCCATCCTGTTCTTTCCCTGTAGGGTTTCTTTGCCCCCTGTTCCACTCCCCTGTCCTTTGGATTGGCTTTGGGGGAATCCTAATATGTATTTCAAAACTGGCACATGCTCAGTTCACTGCCTTTTCTGGTTTCTTACAGGTAACTGATGCACATCAGCACACAGACACAACAACTGAATCAGCATGAAAACGAATCTTGATGGGATTGCATGATCACATCAGGATTCTGTTTTATGCAGCAATTTAAGCAATGCGTGCATGTGCATTGATTAAATGACAGGACGAAAAGAAACTCTGATGCAGTCATGCAATCTCAAGTTTCTCTCCTCTGCTGTGCTTAAATAAATGTGCAAACAGGGTGATGTGCTTTTCTGACTTGTAAGAAATGGGAGTTCCACACTGAAAATGGCAGAACCATCCAGTGTTCAAAATGGCATGAACGGTCATATAAAAGTCCAGGTTATTATTATTATTATTATTATTAATTAAATTGAAACATGGCAGATCACTAACACATTGCTTCTGGTCCTGTAAACAGATTGGGTAATTTGAAACCATAAAATCCTAGGAGAAATTTGGAGGGACAAAGTTTAATAAGGATCCCTGAATTAAGAATGTTTTAATGGAATTAATGGGAAGGTTTAATGCATGTACAGGGTCTTTTGAGTGATTGCCAAAAGCATTACAGGAATTTTCACGATCGAATACATGCCCACTTCATTTCTTCATCTGAATATTATTGGCATTAACAAGCACATTAACTTTGAGGTTGGTGAGCTGTTGATCACTTTTGTCATTCTACACAGGTCTCTCCCCCTCCCACTTTCTTATGCCTCATCCAGACATAAAGTCTAAAGACGATACTCACAGCTGGACCATATAATGATGTGAATCCATGTAGGTATACAGCCTGGAGGTTGGAGCAGAATAACACTCTAATACACAGACATACTTCTTTTTTTAAAAAAAACAACAACTCAGAATCCTAGAAAACTAATATATAAAAAAGTGGCTTACCAGACCGGCCTAAGGCATAGCCTGTCCCTCTGTTTCCTCTGTGATCCCCTCTAAGCCAGCAAATCTTACCACATACATGGGAAAATATATCAGCAGAGAGGTCAGGCAGTAGGAATAGATTGAGTTGCATCCAAACAAAATCACAATTTTATATCACAGTTCAACTTGCAGTTACATATTACTTGCAAAACTGTATGGGCTCCTCCTCCTCTGGTCCAAAATGGCAACCCAAAACGGCCGCTCAATGTGTGTGTTTTTCTCCCTAGTTCTCGAAACAAATGCCAAGGCGAGGAGACCAAGGGTGATCTCAGGCAGAAATGGGTTTATGTATGAAATTGTTAGAATTTTAGAAGACTTCCCCACAGCATGCTTTACCAGCATGCAAATGCATGCAGGTTTCTAGGATGAGGCCCACGTCCAGCTATAGTACGGGGTAAGACGATGAGCAAACAAACCCCATGAGGCAGAGAAAAAGGTATAGGTGCAGGGAGGGACAAATCAGAGCAGGTCAAGCACACTTGATGTTCAGTCAGGAAGTTCTTTAACTGGAGTTTATGGCCATCCTCTTGCAGCTCCTACCTCCTTTGGTTATTTGGACTGGAAACTGGGAGGCCGGAGTTAAAGGAGCTTGTGGAATTCTCAGTTGAGCCTTCATTCTGAGGCAGAGCAAGGCTGAGGGGAAGACATTCCTTGCAGAGAGAAAATCAGGTATCCATAATATTGGGAAGCTGGGCTAGGCATGTCTGAGGATTTCTGATCTTTGCAAATTCTAATATCAACTGAACTCCCAGACTAATGTGTGGGTTGTAATGGAACTGTCCATTGGATTTTACACTTCTCCAACGGATGCAGGATTCAACCCAAACAAAGTGCCAACATGCATTTTAAAGTGCATATTTTGAGAGAAAATATGTTTAGAATTTTGAAAGACGATAGTTCAAAAGTGTGTGCTGAAACGGAAATGTTCATGTGGATTTTTTTAAGAAAGAAAATTATAGATTACTGCAGAAATAAGATGGAACAGATTTATTATGAGTAAACACCTCAAAAATGGCATGGACTTGGCAATACATTGATTTATCCACCACAATGCTGCAGACATTTACACACACACACACACACACACACACAATATATATATATATATATATTTATATATATATATGAAAAGGGACAAAGAAGGTGAAGTTCACTGAAAAGTTTTACAAAATATCATATTTTTATTTTGTTTATTATTACATTTATGTCCAGTTCACCCACCCACTTTTAAGGGAACCAAGGTGGCTTACATGTCCCTCCTCCTTTCCATTTTATCCACAGATCAACCCTTTGAGGTAGGTTACGCTGAGAGTCAGTGACTGCTCCAATGTCACCCAGTGAGCTTCATGGCTGTATCAGGACTAGAACCTGGATCTCCTGAGTCCCAGTGCAACACTTAAACAGCTATGAATCCATGTGGATTCCGCATTGGACCAGCTTTCTACGAGTAGTGCAGATTCTGTGGGCTCATTTTTTTTACTGGGGGGGGGGATTTGTGCAAATGCACATTTCCACAAGTACACATGAGATTAACTGTACGTTTGCATGCACAGAAGTCCACATTTACAAACAAGAATGAAATCCTAGCACAAAAATCTAATTCCATCGATGTGTGGACAATGGAACACAAGATGCCTAACAATATGGGAAACATAGAACAGATTTAGCCAAATCTGTACATCCCTAATTGCAGAAGACCAAGGAAAGCTCCTAGGCATTAGGAAAGCACAAAAGAAAATATAGAGTGAGGACGTGGAAGGCCACATGCTTACAAACTGTTCTAGATTGCTTAAACATTGGCTCAATTCGGACAACACGATAGTCAATGGTGGGTTGACTAAACCTAACCCTAACCCTAACCCTAGGGGGCACTCCCCACATAACATGGTAATAGATAATCAACTGTGGTGTGGATGAGGATCAGCGCTGAGTTGACTATGGCAGCATTCGGATGACACAATAGTCAAAACAACTGACGATTGTTTCCCCCACACCAGTTTATTGTGTCGTCCGAATTGAGCCATTGTGTTACTTGAATACAGCACCTTGGACTGTACAATGAGGAAGAAATTTCTTTTTCTCCGCTATATTAACATGTGTAACTCTGTCTTGATCTTCTTTCGTAATAATCATTAGTATTTTGATCATTAAGATTTTATTTTTAACATAATCACATTTTCCAGATGTTTGAACTCTAATGCTGATCTGTACAAATATTTCAAACCGGACTGTTATCCGCTTCCTAATACCAGTTCAGCAGTTCAAGAAAGCTATTTTGCATTTGTTTGTTTGTCCCTTTAAGTTCATTCATTCTCTCTCTCTCTCTCTCTCTCTCTCTCTCTCTCTCTCTCAGCACCTGTCATGATTGTTCTAAGAATGGTTATCCCAACCCCTGTTAAATGAATAGTACTTGATTTTTAACATGATTTGGTACAACAGAAGTCAACAATGAGTCAAAAATCAGTGTAAATCCAAATGCTCTGATCAATCTGGGTTGCTCATTAGACTGTGAGTGCGGACATCTAATCCTCTCATTATGTCACAATTTTGGCATGCTCAGTGATATTCTGTAGGCAAATTACATTATCAACGTACAAAAACCGACCTTTGCTTTTGTTTTGTGTTTTAGTGAAGCAATCTCCTCTCATCATCTGCCTTCTAAGATCACCAAAAGAAATGCTAAAGCTGGGATGAATATGTAGTACTGAACACTGATCTATTCACCAACTGAACGGTATTATTTTTTAAAGACTTTCTTATATGGACTGAAGTTTTCCTATATTGCTATAATATTGTCTACTATGCAATGACTGTATTATTCAGCAACTGTATCTGTTTACCATAATGGGCGGGTTATTACTCAAACTGTATTTCAGCACATTTTGTTCAGTGCAGTAGTTTAAGGCAGCCTTTCCCAACTTGGTGCCCTCCAAATGTTTTAAAGTTCAACTCCCATCAGGCCCAGCCAGCATGGCCAATGGTCAAGAGTGTTGGAAGTCATCATCTAAAACATCTGGAGGACACCGAGTTGGAAGACTGGTCTAGGTAATCTGTTTGTTCTTTACTGAGTCACAAGTAATGTGATATCATAGTAACCTGAGATGAAAGTTGTGTGTGGATAAGGTAAGGACAAGAGAGTTTTTTCATGATTATGTAATATATGAGCTTCTGTCCCTTGGGGCTGATACACGATGGCCTTCCTTTGATGTTTTCCAAATGACTGATACATGGGACATAGTTTTTGACCAGTTTTAAAGTGGAGACCTGCTTCATTTATACACACACACACATGCATACATGCATGCACACATATTCTCAGGCATGTACCTTGCAACAGTGTGACAGTCCAGTGAAAACAAGCTCAGGATGAGACTGTGCTTCAGGGTTGTCTTGCATCTCACAGCCATAGTGCGAACTACATAAAGGAGTTCCAGAACATCCCTAGCTATCCCTCAAACGATGTCACTACCTCTATATTTGCAGTATGACAATGGGAGGGTTACTGCTGCAAAGGGTTTCACTGTGATGAATACTTCCAATATGGCAGCTTCATATCTCAAGGCATGTTTCAACCCTTGACATAGCATAGTAGTGTGTGTTGGCACACAGTTTACATGTATCCAAGAGGAATCGGTCATCATCTCTGAGAGAAATCATTAAGCTTGGTGTCATACAGGCTACTCCTCAAAAAATGGAGCTTTCTCAGTTTCATGGCTATCTCAGTTTAAAACATAATCAAGAGCTACATTCCACTGTAGAGATTTGCAAACATGCTCTGAGATATCCCACTAAACTTACTGAAACCTACCCTTGACTGTATTTCGAAATCTGTAAAAGTGTTTTCGCTTGACCAAAAATGAAAATTTTTGCTCAAGCAAAATTCACTCCAAACAAAAGTGAGTGGCAGCTTCAACATGTGACAAACTGCACTGGGAAATGTCCACAATATTGTCCAAATCCTGTGAACTCCCCATAGAATTATTCTAGATGGTTCTTCATCTGAACAGAATCCTCCAAATGTAACTGAAATTTCAAATTAAGGGAAAAATTGATGGCAACTCATCACACAAAAGAAGTTCATTTTGGGTTGGGTTCTGACTCCATTTCTACCCAGGCTCCATGATGTACCTCCATCACGGACACTGTGGAAAACCAGCTCCAAAATATCTTTCCCAAAATGACTAAAACAAAACAGTATTTTAAAAAAGCATGTCAAGGCCTATAATTGAAACTGTAAATATTCTTTACACCTGAAGGAGCATGAAATCTGACCTTCTAATTCTCTTGACTGCATGAAGTACCATAAGGTCATTTCACCCACTGAGCACAACTTTTTAAACCTCCTTTGCATTCTCATTAGTCGACAAGGAGTATATGCCTAACACTGGTCTTTTTTCTTCTTTTTAATTCATTCTAGTGGCACAAAACAAATAGTAATTTCCTGTCTTCATTTTTAGAACCAACTGTTCCATTTTATTTATATTTTTAATAAATAAATGTGATCCCCTTTGTATGCCTCTCTTTCCCCAGAGAGCCTGGCTTCTCACATTTCCTCAGCAATCTGTCACAACAGCAATTACGGTATAACTCATGGAGATAAAAAGAAAACTGTCTGCTTCAGGAAGGGAGAGAGAGAGAGAAAATGAAAACTCACAACTGTTTCTTCTTGCTCTGCAGTTCAAACACAGGACCTTCTACCTGCTGGGAAAACCAACACTTTAGGATTGCTTCATATATATATATATATATATAACTCAGAAACCGATTGCCAAAATATACATATACAGCATCAGTCACAAAGGGTGTTCATGTGAATAAATTCTGGGTTGTCCTTTCAAAATACAGAGTAACCTAGAAAGGATTATTATTATTATTATTATTATTATTATTATTATTTTAAAAATGCTGCCAAACTCTGCATGCAAACCGATCTGTTGAATTCAAGATATATTATTTTGTATTTTAATAAATAAATAAATAAATAAATCTTCTTAAAAGCAGAAAATCCTATACATGAGAAAACGTTAGCATGTTCAATCACCGTAAGGCATAGAAAACCTATGTCATTCTTTATAGATAACTGGGTCTCGTGATGTGACAAGAAATGCATTTCAGATATCCTGTGACAGTGCACAAAATAATGACTTTAATGATAAACTGGAGTTTTTATAGAGTCTTTTTATGGAGTCCTGAAATATAGCGTGCTCCTGGTAGTTCCCAAAGAAATCATAAAATCTAGCATGACCATGAAACAATACCACCTTTGAAATAAGTATTAATGGAAAGGGTTGTAAATATCAGTGAAAATGTAATAATGTGGTGAACGTCAGTACAGGTCTATGGCCCTACCATATCTGCCTTTAGTCCTGGATCCAAATCTAGGCCTGGGTTCTCCAGCTCAGGGTTCCTGAGGTAGGGTGGCCACCTGTGAGTTGTCCAGAAAGAGGACATGTATCACCAAAAAAGAGGAAACGATAAGGTACCAATTTGCATAAAATGTCCATGTTCTACTTTAGGGGAATAGATGCAAATTTAGAAACAATTATTATAGTTTAAATATAAATTAATTCAGTACATCTCAGTATTGTGTGGAAGAATGTGACCAGCTGACCTGTGTGCCTTGGTCAGTCTGCTGTCCAGGCATTGTTGCTGGGCAACATGAAAGCCCAGCTCTTCCTTCTTGGTGCTTTATTTTTAAACACACTTGGTCTGAGCATCCCTTCAAACATGGGATGCCTTCAAAAGAGAGGATGCCCTATTTGAGGTCACTGGTTGCAACTGGGAGATTTGAACTGGTGAAACTATAAGCTCAGGAAACTTGACCTGAAAATAATACAGCTCAAGGGTCAAAGGAGAGGACAATCATTTAGAGATTATATGAATTAAGGAGTGTTTTCTAACCGGTTTTGTGGAGGCCTACTGACAGGTTAGGGTGCAGTATTTATGAGAACTCACAGTTGCTATGCCAACCAGGGTTACGTGTTCTGAGGTGAAGCGTCTATCATCTGTGGAGGCCTGTTGTTTTATATTTTCTATTCTTTATGATGGTGCTTGAAGACCAACCCAATGGATCAAAATCAGGGACAAACTTTGATCCAAGTGCAGTCTATGGATCTTATCCATCATTGTACACAGCCAACAAAAATACAGGAGTACATTGTTTGTTTGTTTGTTTGTTAAATAGGAAAGCAACAGATAGGTCCAAATCAAAATCAGCCAGCTCTGTGTTTTATATTGTTTTTATTTATTTTTGTAAAGACCCCACAAATGAGTACTTCAGAGATAGTGTTGAGATTAAGGGGATATTAGAGCTGGATAGTATACCAGTCCAGATCCTGAAAGGGGCCCAAAAGGCAAGAGTAAGTGCCTGATGGTGGGAGACCCAACTGAAGCAAGTAATTCAGGGTCATGACAGCAGAAGCTGCTCCAAGTTGCCAATTTGCTCCATCCAAGCCCAGAACCCAGCCATATATTTCCCCTTGGGCCAGACTAGACTTCCAGATCCCGTTCTAAGAAATGGAGAGCCTTGAAGGGGCCTAGAACATGGCCACTTCTGTCAGTTCCTGCCTGGTGCATTGCCTGTGGTAAGCAAGCACTGGAGGATATGAGTTCCTGGTGTGGAGGGTGTTGGTCCGTCAATTTAGGGGCATCTAGCCCTTGCCTTCATTGGCTCCTCCTTCTCAGATGCAGAGTCCTGGCTGCTGTTCATGGCGGAAATCATGGCATTAATGGGGTGCGTATGTGTGTTTTGCAGCATAACATTTTTTTTTTAAAAGTAATGGCTTATTTTGATTTCTAGTGCCTCAACAGGACATTTGGCAGTGCGTTCTCACATAACTTTTTCATGTGAGATGTTTTGTTAGCAGCCTTTGTTTGTCAGTGTGAGAAAGAAAAGTGTTAAAGAAACTTATTTTTTTTATTTGCAGAAGTTACCAATTTATTCTCATGTCTAATGCATTTTGAGGATATCCTACTCTTAGAGTTGCTTCTTGTCTTCTAGCAGTCGTTTAAGAGACAAGTTTTAATTTTTTAAAAAGTGTTTGTTTCATCTACCTTTGGTGAGGCGGGTGGGGCTAAACCTCTATGCATTTGTTCTCTGGTTTGGTTCAACATATTTTGGTTCTGTTCTGTTTTAATTCTGTATTTTTTAAAAAATTGCATAGTTTGAACAGACAGGTGATTAATTAATATTTTAATAAATAAATAAATACTGTCTCTGACAAAGAATATATTGTAGTTGAAAAGTGTTAGGTGTGACAAGAGCTTGGAGTTCTTTTGCAAATAAACAAATTATTTTCTAGTAGGGATATCTGTCGTTGGGAAATCCTGATGGATTTCTGCAGCATTTCCTATCCTGCAAGTGGGGAAAGAATGTGCTGGGTCCCACCCCCACCCCCATCCTGGATTCTGGGAAATTGTTGTGCAAAAGGTGGCCTCAAGCAAATTGTTATTTGTGTAAAAAAGGTGATCTCGAGCAAATTGTTATTTGAGCAAAAGGCAGCCTTGAGCAAATTATTATTTGCGCAAAGGCGGCCTCAAGCAATTTGTCAGTTTTATGCTCTTCACACATGTAGCCCAGTAATCATATTTAGGGATGTGTATCATATTGTTAAAATGTCCAATTACAATACTATGAGGTCGTTATCGGACATCCAATTAACGATAACGATACGATAGAAAAACCTCTGATAAATATCCGATCTGAAAATTTTCAGCCCGATTATATTGGATTATTGGACTGCCATATAAATAAACCTATAATTTATATATTTTAAAAGTTAGATGCTTGAAACTTGGTCACAATGCTTATGGAGTATTCCTAAGTATGCGTATGAAATTTGACGTCGATCCCTCCAACCCTTGATTTTATATGAATTTTTGAAAGATCATGCAACTTTTTGACAGGTCTGAATGAACGCATGTGGCGAGCTGTCATTCTGACCTGTCAGAACTTAAACATTCTTTAATAAATTCATATAAAATCGAGGGTTGGTAGGATCGATCTCAAATTTCATACACATACTTAGGCATAACCCATAAGCATTGTGACCAAGTTTCAAGCCTTTAACTTTGAAAATACAGAAGTTATAGGCATTTGTTTTCTAAAAAATTCAGCTCTATAGGGTACAATGGGGCTGCAAACTAAATATCAGATTTCCAATAATTATCGTGAAGACGATATGATTAACCTACAATATTATCGGAGACAATAATTTTTTTGGTCCAAAATTCTGATAATGATAAAATACGATATTTTCGGGCGTGCACATCCCTAGTCATATTCCATATGCTGGGGAAGTGAAACTGACATTTATGAGCAGGGCTACATACCAATAAAAAATTGTGCAAGGTTCCTTTTGTACAAATAACAATTTGCTTGAGGCTGCCTTTTATGCAACTTGACACAATTTTTTTTAAAAAAATGAAACATTATGAAGTAGCTCAGTCTGCTATGGAATGAGCCAGTGCCAGATGAGGGAATTGGAACAAAATTTGAGGATCAAGCTGGGGAAAATCCATAGAGGTCTACCCCAAAGGGAATCCTCCAACAACCCTATTTTCCAGCATTTTTCCAGGTTCACCTCTTCATTTTATTTTTCTCTGAAAATTGGTGGCTAATGGTGGACAATTCTGTCAAATCCATTTCTGAGCACGTTGCTGGAATTGTGCACCAAAAATTATTCTGTACTGATTTGCAGATTTTTTTTAAAAAAAACACAAATACCTCCATGCCTTTTTTTTTTCTATACACATTCCCTAAATATATGCTGGGGGAGGCACATTTAGAAACACCCATTTCCCTCCAGGGGATAAAGTGATGCTATGCATATTATTCCAAATGTGTGCTTATTTGTGTACATTTTAAAATATGCACTCTTTGTGTGCATTTTCTACATTCACAGAACATGAGCCTGGGATTCTGGGAAAGTACATATTTCCAGCCGCAACAGAATTCTGCTCTGTATTTTTATCTGTGTGTCTGTGTGTGTGAACTGGGTAAATCCACATCAAAATGCAATCCCAACAACATCACCCATCCCTAATGCTGACTCCCTTTTCTTCTGCTCCCTTCAATTGGGAACCCCACTACTGAAGGACAGTGGTGAAACAGAGTCAGGACTTGCAGGATCACAGTACAAGTACTTTTTTATTATTATTAGCAAGGACTTTGGTTAGGCTGACCATATGAAAAGGAGGACAGGGCTCATGTAACTTTAACTGTTGTAGAGAAAAGGGAATTTCAGCCAGTGTCATTTGTATGCAATTAGTTCCTGGTGCAATTCCCTCTTCATCACAACAGTTAAAGGTGCAGGCACTATGCTAGAGTGACCATATACAAAAGAAGGCAGGGCTCTGCACCTTTAACTGTTGTGATGAAGAGGGAATTTCACCAAGAACTAATTGCATATAAATGACACTGGCTGAAATTCCCTTTTCTCTACAACTGTTAAAGTTACATGAGCCCTGTCCTCCTTTTCATACGGTCAGCCTAACTTTGGTATCAGAATTCTCTGTTCCCTCTGAATTTAGTCTGCAATCCTCAGTAGCTGGGCGGGGGGGGGGGGGGGAATGAGTCTTTCCAGCAACAATATATTATTTCTGGTTGTAATGCAAAGTACTGTGGGCAATTTGCTCTTGAATGGGCAATTAAGACAATTAGCTTTACAAAGCACCTGTTTTTAGCAGATGAAAATTCCTAGAAATGGTTTGTTGTTATGGATCAAGAAAGTTGCCTTGGGGGCATGGCCATGAGGATATCGTGATGAGTTCCTGCACTTCAACAACACTACGCTACAGGATATAATATCAGAAGTGTGGTCTGTTTGTTTGTTTATTAGCCTATTCCTCTTCTAGCTTCTAGTTCAAGCCAACTCAACTGTTCCAGGAGTTGACCTTTGGGGCTCTGGCCTGATATTCCCTGATATTTAACTGAACTTTTGACATGGAAGCACATTTTACCAGGTAGGTGCTTTCATGTGAACTCTGAGGTGGTGCAGTCCCATAACAAGGATAAACCAGATGTTCTTGCATGTCTGAATCATCTTGGGGAAAGCAATAATGGGCTTAAGTTACAGGAAGCCAGATTCTAGCTAGACTTCAGGAAAAACTTCCTGACAGTTAGAACAGTATGACAATAGAACCAATTACCTAGGGAGGTAATGGGCTCTACCACTAGAGGCATTCCTGTGCTGAGCAGAGGGTTGAAAATGATGGATTTATAGGTCCCTTCCAGCTCAACTATACTATGATTCTATGATTCAAGGAAGTGTCTCAGGGAACATAGGATATGGTGGATTTCCACTCTGTAGAGACTGCTATGACCTTGGGTGGGGGAATCCAAATTGGCTCATTCCCACTTCCCACCAAGGAAAGCACTGCAGGAGCTCCTCTTCTGAGATTGCGACAACAACCTGAGAAGAGCTCTGGGAGACTAAAAGAAAAGGTGCAGGATGGTGGGTGGGTGGGGAGGAGTTTCTACAGCCTCTCTATTCCATCCCTGCCTGCCATCAGTAAGTCAGCTAGACAGGCTCAGAGGTCTGAATAGCTGAAATTCCTTTCCCCCAATTTTTTTTTTTTTTTTTAAAGAGGAACAGAAGATGCTTGACTCTTGCTGGCTGGGCTTTGGATAGATGGAGGAATCCAATCTCCTAGCTTTCCATCAATTGGGGGTGCAGTCCATGGGACTGTGCTCTTAGTGAAGTTAACATTTTAAAAAGAAAGAAAGAAAGAAAGAAAGAAAGAAAGAAAGAAAGAAAGAAAGAAAGATCCTTTAACACTGGAAATCTAGAAGAATTTGTTCTTCAGAACTTCGGGTCATTTTTCATTCAGCCAACATTCTGGCAGTTTTTATAACCAACCAGAAATCATTATGTATAGTTTGGCACCATGCATAAATAAAAGCCAGTAATGATTCAGCTCGGTAATAATTTGCTCTTAATGAACAAAAGAAATGATCGTTTTATCCGTGTTCCGAAGTCAGCAGCAGTCATCGACACTGAATAGGATAGATGGACGTTTCTGTATGGAAATGGACAAGGCACTTCGTAATTTAAAATGTAATGGTTTAATTTTATCTCACATCTTTAACTGTTTGATTTATTAAAAAATGGTTCAGTGAAGAATTCGCCTATCATCTTTTAAGGTTGCCTTGTTAATTTAAAGTGAAACACAGATCGAAACTTCAACTGGAGAGAGAAATACCCGTACTGATTTCCACAAGACAATTCTTTCCCACTTTGCTTTCGTATGCAGATTCAGTGGAAAATATATAGGATTGTTCAGACATACTGTGTGAAAGAGCCAACATACTCACGAAGTATATGTGCATAGGTACTATACACAATCAATCAGGAATCCTTGCATAGACAAGGTCCCGGTTGTGTATATAAAGTCTACATGTGTGCAGTCTATATGCACATACTTTCTTTCAGATATTACACTAAATGCATGGAGCACCATTGTATGGCCAGTAAGTGTGATCCCAACTCCCTCTTCTATACTGATTCAGAATAATATCTGAATCAGTATGTCAGGAAAACCAATTCACAGTGGCCAAACATGACCAAAGGATATCTTTCATTCTTTTAAGTTTTGGTGCCATTTTGCTTTCGCCTCAAAACAGTAAATGGGACACTTCAGAGTCACTACCAAACTTCACCTGGAGTAAGCTCCAAAGCACATTCAGAGGTTCTTCATGGAGAGAGAGAGAAATCTTGAGAGGGAATGGAATTTCTTTAAATCCGCCAACTCACCAGTCTTCAAGAAGATAAAAGAGCTATAAAGACTGATCTCTTCTGGCAGGCCTACCCAGATGAATTTTAAGTGTTTTATTGGTGTTTTATTGGTATTTTAATGATGTATTGGTTTTATGTGCTTTTAATCAGTTTTGTGTATTTTATGTTTGATGTTGTTCCCCGCCTCGATCCGGAGGGAGAGGCGGGTAAAAAATAAATATATTATTATTATTACTATTATTGTTATATAGGGGGAAACTATATGTATGCCATAGCATTCATAACAAAAAGTGGTGAAAGTCCATGGAAGAGCACCATCCCACAATCACAATTTTTGCACTTCTTGTAACTTCTGTAGCATTAGTTAGTTGACACTGAATGTGTGTATTATACACAGCCGTGAGAACGTAGGTATGTGAAAGCTCCTATGCAGAGGAAGGGTCCAGAGACACCTTTGATATATTTTCTGGGTCTTGAGGTGCATGTGTATGTTCTGCTATTTTGAGGGTGCTTTTCTCTTTTCCCCCCCACCCTGATATTTTCTCTCCTCTTGTCCCATTCCCTAGATTTCCTTCCTTCCTCCCCTCCCCTCCACCCAGAATTTCCTTCCCCCCTCACATAATCATCTCTTCTACTTCCTTGTCCCTGATTTCTTCTCCCTCGCCTTCTTGCCTCCTCCTAGCCATTTCTGTTGCCCTGCCTACTCACCGCTTCTGCCAATGCCCAATGTCTCAATGGAAAAAGTAAGAAAACAATATTTAATGAACAGATTATTTGTATCTTCTCATTTTATTTATTTATTTATTTACAGTATTTATATACCACTCCCCATTCAGAATTTCAGAGTGGTGGACAAAATAAAATAGAATAAAAACATATTAAAAGTATATTATTAAAAGAAACAAAGTGCAAAATCAACCGCGGCTGGTAATTAAGGGAAGGCTTCCTTGAACATCGACATTTTCAGGAGGCACTGGAAGGAGTACAAAGTTGGCACCTTCCGGACCTCCAGAGGCAGAGAATTCCATAGGAGGGGGGCCACCACACTGAAGGCTCTTCCCCTGGTGGACTCCAATTGGACAGTAGTCTATGTGGAACCACCAGAAGCATGTCCTCGGATGACCTCAGTGACCAGGCAGGTTGATAGTGGTCTCAAGTTGTTTAGGGCTTTCTACACTAGTACAAGAACCTTAAACCTGGCCCAGTAGTGAATAGGCAGCCAATTTTACTTCTGTATGCTGGATTAAATTCTTCACCCTATTTTATGCATGAATTCAGACTATATCATTATAAAAATCCTGCATTCTCTAAATCCTTAACCTTGGAGCATGGATGTCTATGATTGCCTGAGTGGTGATTGTAGATATTTTAAGTGATTCCATGTTATGTCCATTAAATCTGTGATGGAGCAACTGCTGATGTTTACCTGAGAAACTCCGAATATAATGTTTGAATCCTGAAAAGCAATTAGTAATGATGTGCACAGATCCATAAGATGAATGCCTAACTAACTGAATGAAACTTACTGCCCAGCTTGACCACCAGTTTACAACACTAAGGACTTTGGGGGCAACCCTGCTGTCTCGTCTTAGTTCCTACCCTAGTGTTGTATAAATTTCTAGAAATCACAAATCACACAGTTAACAGGATTTTCTAAATGATGGGAATGCAGGGTGGGAGAAAAGGGATATATTTCCCATAGGAGAACTTGGAGACAAAGCTTGGCTCTTATCAGTTGTCTTTCAGGAAGGAAATAATGTCGAAATGCCGCAGCTATGCTTACTGATGTTTAATGAGCATGATGCCAACTGCACTTTAATGAGTATGTGGCAATATTGTGCCGTATTGAGTGATGAGGTGCAGTTGTACATTAGTAATTCTGTCCTCTGAGGCATATATGCATTTATGATCTATTTAGAAAATCCTAAAGGGATGAATTTTTAGAACATTGTAAAGAGTGATGTAACTGTTCTAGATATTACAGGGAGATGAATAGTTATACATAACAATACAGCCTTTTCAGAACTAAAACCCCCAGTGAGTGAGCATGTTTGTGCGTATAAGGTGTAAATTAAAAAAGGGGGGAACAAAAATAGCCATATTTTTCCATATATGCTTCATTCTTCAAACTTAGTAAATAAGCAGCTAATCCGTTTATTTGAGACAATTCCCTCGGCTATCTACAGTGGAACAGATGAAACCTAGTGTATGAGAATATTTCTCCGTATACACCAGGGGTATGCAGAAGGTAGTTCTACAGATTTCATTTCCCAGAAGCTGCTGCCAGCATGGCCAATGGTCATGTGATTTATATGACATCATGTCTGAACATCATACACAATGCAAGGACGTTCGCTCTAAATGCAGTACATTAAGCCATAGTCAATGTAACTATGGCACTAACTCAGGGACCTCCAAATTGGAGTCTCTGGGTTGTATGTAGCATGTAGCCTTTACGATAGCCAAGCCAACGGCAATGAATAAGATGTTTGGGTTTTTCTCCTTGTTACTTATGCACCTATGGTGGCATGTTCTGGAAAATCACCAGTTTTGTTGGCAATGGCAGATTGGAATTGGGAAGTGCCAGGGCTGATGGGGGGGGGGGGGCGAGGAATAGCCTGTCACCAAGAATGGGTGCTAAATTACCCACAGGCAGGCAGTAGAAGTAGTAGGCAAACAAGGCTTAGCATGCAGTAAAGGAAAGTGCCGCATTGCCCTGTCCCGGCTTCAGCGGCATGCCATTTTAAGTCACAGTGTTTTGCCTAGTGTAAGATGCAGCGAGCTATGCCAGTCAGCTCACCCACTTTGGAGAGTATGCAGCCAATGAGGGCTGTCCCTTGATGTTCCATGTCTCTTACTGGTTGTGCCCCCTCCCCAAGCAGTGCATGAGTTGTTCAGCTCACTGCCACTCTCACAGTAGTGTGATTTAAAATGATGCCCAGCTGCAGCCTGGACTAGCCAAAGCAGCAGCTACAGACAAGGTCTGTAAAACGTGTTTTCTGTGTGTTTTTAATGAAAGGGGCTGATTGTTCCCTTCCTGCTGACATGTGATGAGGGAGGGGGAGTAAGCAAGCAACTGACTTACTCAGTGGGGGAGAAAAGCACAGCAGCAAAGCAGCCAGGACACTGGGAAGGGAGAGGATGGGACAAAAGTGCACCTTTCCCAGCTCCCCACCCCAAAACTAGCAGTAAAGTAGGGATGTGTATCGTATCGTTCTGATGTCCAATAACGATCTGATAATGGCGTTATCGGACGTCCGATTAATGATAACGATACGATAGAAAAACCTCCGATAAATATCAGATCCAAAAATTTTCAGCCCGATTATATCGGATTTTTTTCAGATTATCGGACAGCCATATAAATATACCTATAACTTCTGTATTTTAAAAGTTAGAGACTTGAAACTTGGTCACAGTGCTTATGAAATATGCCTAAGTAGGTGTATAAAATTTCAGAACAATCCCTCCAACCGTGTATTATATATGATTTTTTAAAACATCGTTTAACTTCTGACAGCTCAGAATGACAGCTAGCCAAGTGCATTCAGAGATCTTTTCAAAAAAGGTGCACGATGTTTAAAAAATACATATACAATACAGGGGTGGAGGGATTGTTCTGAAATTTGGCACATAACCTCCAATACAATCGGATCCGATAATTTTTTTGATCCGAATTTCCGATAACAATACAATACAATAATTTCAGTCGTGCACATCCCTACTACATACCCCTAATATAAACAAAAAAATGAACATGGAAAAGTGGTCCTCTGCTGTTGGTTGGGAATCAGATGTGGGCCTTTATTCTGTGTTCCAAACAAATATTTAAAAGACCTTACCATACAATGACACTGATAGATGTTAAAGGAAGAAATGACAAATAGAAGATGGGCTTGTTCAGACAACATCCTAAGCCATGGGTAGGGTGCTAATCCTTTTGCAGCAAATGGTTCGTGAACGTGTTTGAACTGTGGTTATGTAGCCACCATGGTTAGGAATGATTCACATGATATGCTAAGTCATATTGTTTAGCTTAAAATGCTTAACCACCATAGCTTAGCATGTCATTTGAACAGGGTTGATAGCAATAACACAGGAAACGTGTTTTTTTCCCCCTAATGAATCAATTTCTGGTTGTTCAAGACCCAATAGCAGAAGTGTTCGTGGGAACAATATTGTACTGTGCTTAGGACCCCAAAATTCCTTCAGATGGTGCTGGGGACATATAACTACAGCCTGAAATAGTTCCAGGCGTGTTATGATTCATCTAGGAGACAAACGAAAAGCCCTTCCACTCATGACTGAGGGCTTCATGGAGGTGAAAAAGGCGAGGGCACCACTAATGTGTTCGGATGAGATGTAACAGAATCTTCTGAGGGGAAGGAAAGAGGATGTTGCATAAAGCCTTGCTCACACGGGACCGTATGCATGAGGATCCATATTGTGATAGGAAAGGGAGTAAGCAATGTTCAGAACTGAAATTGTCCTGTCTGAAACTTCTGAACTTCTCACAAGCTGAGCCCAAACTATGGGTGGATTGAAATAGCCACCCTCAATCCACCACCCTTTTCACAGATGGCAATCTGACGTTGGCCATTATGTGGGCTATGATTTTAGCCCTGAAATAGTTTGGGGGGCAGGGGGATCACTGTGGCGCTACTTAGGTTTCTTCTTTCTTTCCTTCTTTAGTCCTTTGACCACAGCTGCAGCAGCAGCAGCATTCTGAGCACTGAACCCCCAAGGCAGGGTGGTTTCTCAAAGCTTTGGGATCGTAATGAGTTTATACTGACCACCAGCATTCTGGAGCTTAATGAAGGCAAAAGTAGCAGCTCTTTTCATTGCCTGTGATGCATGATAAACTTTCATGAGAAAGGGAAGAGGATGGGCAGTCAGAAGAGGGTTGCAGCAGTACTTGAATTCCATGATTGGGAGCATGATGAATCCCAGAGCTCTATTCAAAACAGTTTTCTTCTTCTTTGTCTGAATACTGGGTGAGAGCCTATCCACATTGCCCTTAAAACGACTTATATTCTGCTTCAAAACATGTTTTTTTTTAAGTTGTTTCATTACGTGGTAGGACAAACAGAGCAGTACTTACGTTTCACAGTGACTGCTTCCTGCATCCTCAAAGTGTTCAGTGGTGTATTACAGGGTTAATTCCTCGAGTCTTCTTCTTTAGTTTCTTTTTGCATCCATTTTCTATCAATAAACTGTCATCTTGTTTGCACAAGTAGCTTGTTTCATCTTGGTAACCAAAATAATCTAATTGATCACTTGGACCTGATGAAGAATCTAATTGATGAACATGAACCCAGATCTAACACATATCATCTAATTTCTTAACCCCTTCTTTATTTTGACAGTCTTTCCCAAGGCTGTTTTGCCTCTTCCCTTGGCCTGTCCTTGCTTTCTTTGATATCAGGAATTAGAGATGTTCAGCAAATGGCAACCAGGGACCCTTTTGCAAGGAACGCTCAGCCAATCTCTTCTAGAAGCATAATTACCATCATCGACCAACACAAAATTCCTTAGTTCATTACAGTATAGATTAATACTGCATATGATTTTTTTTCACCTATTCCCAGCTCTGAAGTAGAGGAAAGCCAAGTGCTGTTGACCATAAACATCACACCTGCAATTTATTAAGCTCTGGCATCACTGCCTGTAAACTTTTAAAATCCTGGAGGGTACATAAATAGCAGCTTTAATTATGTTAATAAAGATGCATGCTATGCTCACTGTGGCGTAATAAAGTGCACTAAATTAAACAAAAACTTTTTTTCCTTCCCCTCCCTCTGCTCCCCCTCCTCTCTCTATTAACCACAGAGCAGTTTTTAAGGTTGTAAAGTTTTATTGTCATTGTAAATGTTCCTACTAAATTCTATTTCACATATCAATGTTATAATGTCCATATCTTGGTATCTTGGGAACAATTACATTTCTGCGTGTAACCCCATAGGATCATAAAAGTTGGAACGGGCCTATAGGCCGTAGAGTCCACCTCCCTGTTCAATGCAGGAATCCACTTTAAAGCATTCCTGATAGATGGCTGTCCAACTGCGTCCTGAAGGCCTCTAGTTGGGAGAGCCCATGACCTCCCTAGGTCATTGGTTCCATTGTCACACTGCTCTAACAGTCAGGAAGTTTTTCCTGATGTCCAGCCGGAATCTGGCTTCCTCTAACTTGAGCGCAGTATTCCGCGTCCTGCGCACTGGGATGATTGAGAAGAGATCCTGGCCCTCCTCTGTGTGACAACCTTTCAAGTATTTGAAGAGTGTTATCATGTCTCCTCTCAATTTTCTGTTCTCCAGGCTAAACATTTTTTCCTACCAGCAACCCTGTGGGTTGGTGGAAAGCATGGTAGGGTGACCATATGAAAAGGAGGACTGGGCTCCTGTATCTTTAACAGTTGTATAGAAAAGGGAATTTCAGCAGGTGTCATTTGTATGCATACAGCACCTGTTGAAATTCCCTTTTCATCGCAATAGTGAAAGCTGAAGGAGCTATGCTAGAATGGCCAGATACCAAAGAGGGCAGGGTCCTGGGTTCATACAGTGGTGGTATAGGTAAGGGCAAAAATCATGACCCCAAACTATCTTGCAGTACCTCATGCCCTCCAGGACCCATTTTCCTTGAAAGTGGTGGAGACAAAAACCAGTGAGCAACTTATAAAACAAGAAAAAAGTGCCTATTTAACAAGGAAGGTGACCATATGTCAAGAAAAGTCAGGGCGTGTCTGGATTTTTGGTAACAAATCCAGGAAGGGGGGAATTATGAAAATTGAAGAAAAATTCAGATTTTTCCAATCCTCCCCCCATCCAAAGGGCAGCTGTACTTTATAATCAGTGGGAATTAACTAAAATGCTTATAGCTCTGTCATTTTTAAAGATAAAGAGATGAAACTTGGCAGCTTGACAGCCATTAGGTAAGGCATTAGCCATGCCAAATTTGAAGCAGATCCGTTCATCCATTGATTTTTAGGATTTTTTTAGAAATTGAGGTTTTAATTTTTTTAAAACAACCTGTCATTTTTTAAAGATAAACAGATGAAACGTGGCACCATTATAGATCTTAAGTAGGGATTTAGCCATGCTAAGTTTGAAGCAGATCTGTTCATCCATTGGTTTTAAGGATTTTTTAAAAGAAATTTGAGGTTTTCAAATTATTATTATTATTATTATTTTAAAAAACCATCATTTTAAAGCTAATGAGATGAAACCTGGCACCTGTTAAGTAGAGTTTTATTCATGCCAAGTTTCAAAAAGATCTGTTCATCTGTTGATTGTTAGCATTTTTTTAAAAAAAATGAGATTTTTTTTAAAAAAAAATTAAAAAAAACACATCATTTTTAAAGATAAGAAGATGAAACTGGCATCATGATAGGTGTTAAGGAGGGTTTTAGCCATGCCAAGTTTCAAGCAGATCTGTTCATCTGTTGATTCTTTATCAATTTTTTTAAAGTTCAAGGTTTGAAAATTATTTTTTTTAAAAAAAAACAAAATACTGGAGCCATACCTAGGTTGACCATCTGAAAAGGAGGACAGGGCTCCTGTAACTTTAACAGTTGTAGAGAAAAGGGAATTTCAGCCAGTGTCATTTGTATGCAATTAGTTCCTGGTGAAATTCCCTCTTCATCACAACAGTTAAAGGTGCAGGCACTATACTAGAGTGACTTTTGTATATGGTCACTCTAGTATAGTGCCTGCACCTTTAACTGTTGTGATGAAGAGGGAATTTCACCAGGAACTAATTGCATACAAATGACACTGGCTGAAATTCCCTTTTCTCTACAACAGTTAAAGTTACATGAGCCCTGTACTCCTTTTCACATGGTCAGCCTAGCCATACCCCTTCAAACCTTCTCTTTGGGGTTTTGCACCTTGAGCAGTTTCAGCCCTTGGCATCAAGGGTATCTCAAGTTTTTAGCTAAGAAGTGCTAGGCAAGCAGGGCACCTTTCCTGTTGCAGATTTGGTGGGCAGTCAGGCACCTGGAGCTCAGCAGAGGTGAGGCGTCCACAGATCAAAATGTGGGAAAGGAGAAGTCAGTCAGAGCAGCCCACAGGGCAAAATGGAACAGGCCAGAGGCCTTTTTCTCAGAGTTCCACATCATGGGTGATGAAGGGTCATCCTTAGAGAAAAACTCTCATGCCCAACAGTGAGGTGCCAGTCAAGAGAGAGGCTCTCATCTTTGCGGATGCCCTGTTGCTGCGGATGTTGGAACCTGGCATATTGCTTTGCTTCACTACCCCTTCCCTTCCACTTCATTTTGTTCACTTGTGAGCTAGGTTCTGTCTGCACTGCTGGCATGCAATGCAGAATGTTTGAAGTTTGTGTCAGAGAAAAATAGACAGATTTGCAGCTTTGGCTGGCTGGCATATCTCTCAGAGACAGAGTTAGGCTGAAGACACAGCTCAGAGTTAGCTAAGCCCTGAGAGGTTGGCGTGCCACACAGAGCCTTTCAGGAGCATCTCAGAGACTAGTGTTGGTGCAGGCAGAGGCAGCTGGCCGCGGAGGTGCTTTTTAAAGTAAGAGTCACAAGACATGAACAAGCAAGAAGCTGGCACCCTTCCCCGCCCCCTGGCCACAGGGTACAAGTGTGCAGCCTGCCTGGACCATTGGGAGAGAGATTGATTGTTTGAGGCTGGAGGCTTTGGTTTGGCTGCAATGACTTAGAGAGAGATAACAGAGGTTGCACAGACAACCCAGTGACACCTGTTGTAACTTAGCCCCACAGTGTTGGCATGCAATGCAGGGCATTAGAAAGAGGGTCTCAGAGTCGCGTGTTTGTGCAGGAAATAGACAGGACTTCAAAGTCTGGATGTGAGAAGTGGTACACAAGCCTTGAGAAGCTAATGTATATAAGTGAGAAGTGTGAATGGGCGAAGTAGTGTCTGCCGCCCACCACACCCACCCTAATGGTAGAGTAGAGAAACTTGTGACAATCATACACAAGTTCCCCCCCCCCCAAAAAATGAACTTTAAAAATAAACAGCCAGCCAGCCAGCAGCAAGTCATGTTAAGCAGCAGCTTGCAGCAGAGTGAGGATACAATCAGAAAAGATATTTGAGGGAAGGGGAGAATGTATCACACAGAGTATAGCAACAAAATACAGCAAAAGCTACAAAAGTAGGAATGGGTGAAGTTAATTTCAGATACATTGGATGTCTCACTTGTTATTTCAGTGATTTCAAAGTTATGTAGAACAGATTTGTGCGGTCAAATCAGACATGTGACCAAGGCTGTGTTCAGGTGGGCACACCCCCTTGGTGCTGGACATGCCCCCTATGGGCAGACATGTTGGTGGGGATGCCTCCTTGCGGGTCAACCATGTTATCCTCCTTTGTGGTTTCCAAAATATGGTAAACCAACGTTCAAATGAATATATGATTTAAAGTAAATCAACAATAAGATGGAGGGAAGGGAGCCCCAAAAGTTACATGGTCCATGAAGGCAAGTTATTTCTTAAAACCTTTGTCTAACTGTGCGTTCCAGGACTCGGAAATAGATGTAGGTCTCAGTAACTGACTGTTAATTGTCAAGCTTCTAATAACTGGTAACTGGGGGGGGGGGCTGTTCCCTTTCCTGTTCTTTTCTCATCCTCCTTGGAACCTCTCTTTTCTGTCTTTGCCTTGCCCTGCCCAGTACCTTTCTTCACAATCTCTGCCTTTTTTTTGTTTTTTGTTTTTGTTTTTTCTGGTCCCTGTAGTGGATAGGGAAGTTGGAAGAATCCATCTGGGGGATAGAGTTTGCTGACCTTTCATCAGCTCAGCAGTCTCCCCAGACTGCAGCTCATTTCCCCATAAGCTGGGCTGACTTGATATGCATCGAGTCCAGAAAGCTCCTGGATTCTCTCTCTCTCTCTCTCTCTCTCTCTCTCTCTCTCTGTTAAATTGCATAAATAGAATATGTGCACAAATTGCAGCTTCCATGTGCATTATTTTAGTTTTGAAGTATATCTGGATCCATAATAAGGACCCAGGTTTCTTGGAAAAACTACAGCTGTGATTCTATATACACTTACAAAGAAGTAAGTCTGACTGAACTCAATGGGGTTACTTCTGCGTTCTGCACTAGTTCCAACTTCTGGAGCAGCCTTCAGGGCAGCTCTGTATAGAGGGCTTTGCAGTAACCTAGACTTGATGTTACTAGTATCTGTACCACTATGGCCAGGCTATCCCTGTCCAGAACAGTCTGTAGCTGGCGAACCAGCCAAAGCTTGTAAAAGGCTCTTTGAGTCTCCATAACCGCTTGAGTCTTCAGCAACAGTGATGGAGGCCCCAGACTACAAAATGTCAAAGGGGAAGAGGGCTCACTAATTTCTGAGCTGAACTGAAGTTCAAAAAGGGTTGGAAGTTGGCTAATAAGTTGCTCCGGAATTCTGAACTGAGGAAATTTGTAGTCTGAAGTTTGGATACCCATAATGATTTAATCAATAGATGAAGGCAGTGGAGCCCATCGGTAATCTCTAAGGAAAAAAAGAGGCAGATCCTGAAAACTGCGGAAAACTGTATATGCACTCTGGTCTGAACAATGGGTGAAAATAATAATAATAATAATAATAATAATAATAATAATAATAATAAACAGAAGAAGAATTGCAGGTTGCTAATGCATGAATCAGTGCCCCGCAAACAATTAGATCAGGTAATTTCAACTCCCAAATTTGAGAAGAAACTCCATTTGGGAGTATTTTGTATACACGATTTAGGGTTTTGTTTTGTTTGTTTGTTTTTTGTTGTTGTTGTTTTAAAGATGCTTTAAAACTTGTACATTTGTAAGGCAACGAATGCCTGTTATACAGAAAAAATTCCATGGCTAGAATCAAGCCTTCCCAAAAAAATATTGCAACAATGGTTCATACTAGAAAATGAAAAAAAGAGGCTACCATCCAGCCAAGTTTAAACTGAGTGATTTTAATGCGAGAGATGTAAGCACGTGTTTCGCTCCCACACTGAAATCAATGATACTTAAAGGACTTGCGTTTTGGCTGGATTGTGCCGTCTGCTTCTATAATTGCTTGTATTATAACCTCATAAAGTGATTTCCAAATCTTTATTTCATTAATTTATGACTACTAGAGAAAAAAATCTTTTCCTATTGCTCCAGTCATTTGGGTGTATACTATTTCCTTTAATTATTCAATGTTTCAAAGAAAGAGATGCAACCAGAGCTTGGAAAACCAACTGACCTTCTGTTGCTTTTCATTCTGGACTTTCCCCATATGTGCCATGAAGTCAAAGTCAACAGACTAGCAAAGCCTGCTGGGCCCTGTGAGAACTTATATCAGCGAATTTCTTCTGTTATCTTGGTCTCAGCACCACGTTCAGTTGGAACAGGGGCTCCTCGTCCCAGCTTACTCTCACCCCCCACCCCTTACAATGAACGCTGCTGATGTGAGAAAGAAAAGGAGGGGGGAACAGACTTCGTTTGCTTGCACAAGTATTCTTTGAAGCCTCAACAATCCTACCAGCACAGATTATTAGCAATAATTGCAATTACAATTCCGAGAGCAACTTATCTCCCCACAGCACACCTTACATTTTGCTCCTTCTTTTTTAAATAATAATAATAAAAAAATATTGCCCATACAAAGGAAGCCGCAGTAGATCAGTGAAGTCTGCAGAATTCATTAAAAGCTGGTAGAACGTGCTGAGGATGTGCTGTGAGCTGTATGCTCAGTGAATGACAATTAGCCAAGTGGTGGGATACTGGGGGATTGGGTCACTTCAGAGGAAGTTTGGCTTTGAGCGTTCAAACTTGTCCTCTTCTCTGCAGAGCCACAGGAGACTGGAGAAAGCTATTCGTTGAAGATTAAGCAACTTGGCATACGCAGAATAGTGACTGCTTTCCTTTAGTCAGTTGTCAATCTGGAATATCCATTTGCATGGAGGGAAATCAATTTCCTTTTATTTCTGTTCACTCTGTCTATACCGACAGGCTATTTGTACCGATGTCCACAACAAAAATCATAGGTTTTTTTCCCCTTTCTTGCCAGGGTTGCTCACCTAAATCTGAAAAAGTCCTTGACTGCAAGCAGTGTTCAATTTTATTATTTCCTTCTGGCTATAAAGGGTTACAGGGTGGATGAATTCTTTACAAAATTATCAGTGGCGTTAAAACATCCAAGCATATTTATTCCCACCTGGTGCATATATATTCTGTTGCAATTGTGTATTGGTTTGAAACAGTGGCGCAGACCCTCAAGCCCAGGGGTCCCAACCTGATCCTCTGGGGGTCCCAATCCAGCCCAGTTTCTTAGTAGGCTACAATATCCAGTCCACTGCTTTCCCACAGCCACTGACAGTTTGGTGGTTTCTCAGATTTTGCATAGTTTCTTTTCCCCCATGCTAAAAGGTTGAAATGCCTCTCCTTTGGCTTAGTTACTGGTGGTAAGAGCTTTAAGCTACAACGTGCTGGTATTTTGGTGCCACCCACCACTAGAATGTGTCCCCTAAGAGTTTCTCCACACTGGAATTTGGCCCTCAGGCTGAAAGACATTATACATTCCTGCTTTAAAACCATGAATGCAGAAGTAAAACTTCTTTTTCTCACCTGCTGTGTTCATTTGTTTCGGTTGAATATCGGGACGTATGAAAATTCTGTTTCTCCTCACAAAACATGCGAGCTGCCACTGTTCACAACTTTGGACGCAAGCGCAAGCAAGGCAGTTCGTCCACTGGAAATGTTTGCAAACAACCAAACGTGAGCTCACATTCAACTTGTGCAAATTTCCAGACTTTTGCAAATTTCTAAATCAGCCCTGCTCTAGTCTATATGGGACATTTGTGGAAATGTGGGGGTTTCTGCGCAACTTTCACGTTTGATTGCTGTTTGTTTTGCACAGATTTCCCACTACTGCAAAACAACCATCTATTGCAGATGTGGACGTAAATCGGGCATGAGGCGAGCAGTGTTCCAATTTTCAGAGAAGCTTACATAGTTTCATAAAAATTGGAAGGTTTTAGAAATAATCAGATAATGGGGAGAAGGCCAGGGAGAGAGGAGAGGTATGGATTGTTAGTGCAAGAGGGGTATAGAGTAAGGGCACTCGAACCAAGGAAGAAGGCAAGTCAAAGGAGGTTTTCATTGATAATTAAAGTCCCTCCAAAGCTGCATTAAATTCTCAATCATTTTCACTGCTCTCACATATATGCAGGAAGCTGAAATCTACATCAAAATCTTGGTTTGTGCATTCTCCATACAATCCAAATATGTTGTTTACTTCCATTACATCTCACACACACAACAAAGCCAGAGTTTCCCCCCACCCTAAACCAGCCTATCTCATGAATCACGAACATCTAAAGGGTCAGTAATACTGCTGCTGACAATCAGATTTTATTTCCCTTAGGTAGCTCAGTTGCACATTGTTCAGAAATATTAGTCCATTGTTGTGCTGGCATAGTTTTCCTGGGCTGTGATTGAATATGAAGAGGCAGACACTATACTTCAACATTAAATGAGAGAGAGAGAGAGAGAGAGAGAGAGAGAGAGAGAGAGAGATTTTGTGCAACAATAGCAGCTCTTTGTAGCATTAGGTGGGCCTCTCGTCTAAAATACTGGCACTTGGCACATCTGCCTTAAGGCAACTTTCCAACCAACTAGTGAGCAGGAACAATGCCCACTGAACAGATGGTCTCAAGAAATAGCATCCAAAAGACCATGTTGAGACATCCAATGTGCTTTGTTGAGGGCAGGACTTCCACCTCATAATATTTAGAATTCACAAACAAAAATAACACTCCAGTGATTAAGTTTAGCATTAATCTAATGGTATGTATGATTAACATTCAAGAAAAAGACAAACAAAACTTCTGTTGCTACAATTTCAAGGTGATCCTTCCTCTTTTCACAAATGTTGCTCATCGTCAGGTATAGTTTTCAACAAGTTGTAGTTAGATTTATTATAACTAGTTTGGAATGTCTGTACAAGCTTATCTCTGTCATGATTCTCAGGGAAAGAGTTCAGCAATAAAAAATCAACCCCAGTCTACCCTTACACTGAGCAGTTGATAAGACACATGATCACAAGGAAGGTAAAACTCAGGCACAAGGAGTTGTACTTCAGCCCTGAGAACTCCCCACCACCTGAGTCAGCAGAGGAGAAGTCCAATGGTCAATCCCAGCCTGCTGCTACACTGAGCTGACCACAAACACACAATCCATAGCAAATGTGAGTTCAAGTCTATGAAAAGTCTCACAGTACTTTTCATGGCACAGTCCTTAGAAACCCAAAGTCCAAATAGAAGAGGGTCCGTGTGCAGAGTGCCTTCAAGGTCCCAAACGGAGATGGATCCAAACAGGGAGGGATTTCAGGCCATGAATTGAAAGATGTTCCTAGCAAAGTCTCCTCACCTTTACTCCAGCTTATAAAAGGAGGTGTAGGCCTGTTCAAAGCCACTTGACAGACAGGGTTTTGACCCATAAATCATTCCCATGTCCAAACAGGGTGGTGCTGCCCACCCACCAAGATGACGCTACAATCTGAGTGACTCCTTCAACAAGGCCCCCACCTTTCTAAACACTCTAACAGTTTCCCAGGGAACTCTAACTGGCTCAAGTCCAGTGGATGGGGGGGGGGGGTGTTGAACACTTTCTGTGAGAGACCTGTCAGAGATAAGCTTGCACAGACATTCCAAACTAATTCCAATAAATCTAACTACAACTTGTTAAAACCAATACCTGACACTCACATTTATTCATTCATACCTCCATTTCACAGATGAAAACAGGGGCACAGCCAGACTCTTAGACCCCAAACTCTTTGTCTCTGGGCTTCTCGTGGGCTTCAAACCCTTACGGAACACTTCTGATCAGATCCTGACTGTAACTAGAGAGCCTCCTGCCACGTTGGCTATGGGACCTGATATACAGTGGCCACACCAAGGCCATGTTGTTTCACTAAAACATATTCTGGGATGGAGCTGAATGATCTGAATGGAATTGCAGTGCACAACCCCCACTGGTTGGGTCCTGTTGGGTAGGATCAAGGGCAGGGGGTTTCACAAAATAGTCAAGATACTGATTCATTGTAATCATGTTAAAAAGAATCCTGTTGAATGCCATTCATAATTAATTTGAATGGATGAGCAGCACTTCATCCCAAACCAGCTCCTTGCAGCCATATTTGCTTTCCATAATAATAATAATAATAATAATAATAAAAATAATAAAAATATTTATTTATAACCCGTCTCTCCCTCCGGATCAAGATGGGGAACAACAACAATATAAAACACAAGAATCACAAAACAGTTAAAGATTTTAAAAACAAAGAAAAATACATCATTAAAAACATCTTAAAATTCATCTGGATAGGCCTGCCGGAAGAAAGCAGTCTTCATGACTCTCTTAAATTCATGAAGACTGCTAATTTGTCTAATAAAGCAAAGTACAAAATGCCAAGCCCCGTGTTGATAAATCCATTGCAAAACTTGTTGGTCCTGTTGCATGTGTGTATGTGTGTTTAAGGCAGTGATATTCCCATCTAGTTATTTAGCACTGCAGCAAAATAATAATAATAATAATAATAATAATAATAATAATAATAATAAGTGTGCTCAAATGCCCAGAATATTAAGTGCTGAAGAATGAAGCTTAAGTTAAAATGAGATGGAGAGTCCTGTAGGACATTTCAAGCTGAAGCACAATCACAGATATTGCCACAGTTTAAAGTAAAGATTACTATCCAATTCTAATTTCAACTGGCTCCTGGGAAGGAAATGCAGGTGCCAGGTGGAGTAGAGGTATTTCTGTAAGGCAAGGGTAGGGAGCGTGTGGCTCTCCAGAAGTTGCCAGTCTGCAAATCCCATAATTCTTCGCCATTATCTGTGTTGGCCAGAGCTGATGGGAAGTGTAGTTAAAAACATCGGAAGGGTCACACATTCCCTACCCTTGTTATAATGGAACCAGAATCTGCCACATTTGTGTTCTGGAAACAACTGGAGGATAGTGGTAGAAGTACAGGGAGGTATTTTCACTCCTCCCTCTCTGCTGCAGTGGTGGCCTCATGGCATGTGTGGCAGCTGTCTAGGATTCTGGTCTGTTCAGGCTGCCCTAGATCCCCTGCTTGTAAGGCCTGAGGTTTCCAAGGTGAGGAAGGGAGAGTATAGACCTTTTTTATACATTCCTGAGAAGACTCTGTGGAATCCACTCCTGTGTTTTAGGTGAGTGGCATGAAATCAACTCTTTGCCAAAGTTCCTGGAGTGGAACCAGTCATGAAGTCCTGCTTGTAGATGAATTGAATGAGATGCTGTCTTATGCGCAAGGGTAGGCATGGTCAGGCGCCCGCTGGGGGCCCCCACCCCAGCAGGTGGTGAGAAGGAGGAGCAGTAGATGCCACTGCCTACTTCCTCACTGGCACTTTGACTGTCAAGCAAGCAAGTGGAAGCCATGGTGAGAAAGGGGATGAGGAGCAATAGCACCTGGAGATAATGGTGGTGAGAAGGTAGACTCATAGAGGGAGGAGGCTCATTGAGGGTGCCTTGCTCAAGGGCCGTCCCAAACCTGGAGCCAATTCTGCTCATTGGGCTATAGCGACATTTGAAGCCCATCCCTGAATTTTCCCAGCTTTCATTGAAAAATAAAGTCTCTAACTCTTTTACCTAAGGAGTGTAAGCAGTGTGTATCTTAATTACTCACTAAGTAAGAGCAAAAGCACTGGGAAAACCATTAGGCCGTTGTTTTCAAATGTTATATAATTAGCTTTTATTGCCTAAACCTTGAATGCAATTAAAGTTGCAATCCTATACACAGTTAACTTGGAAGAAACTCTTATCGAACTCAGTGATCACAGACTTCTCAGTACACACGCACAGGCACTTATCAGGTTATCTGCATTTCTATTCTCTCTGCTTTTTAATTCTTCCCAAGGACTCTCCCCTATAAAATGCCTGCTGACTTGCAGAACATCTACAGTGGCCCTGGATCAGTAGTATGCTAACCCTGCCCTCTGTGGACTAGCACATATAGTAATATGCTTAAACAAGAGGTCTGCCACATCAAATGCTTGCATTGGCAAGTGTTTTACCCCTGGCAAAGTTTAAGTTTCAAATAAAAAGAGAATAGGAGATTTAGGAATGAAGCAGTAACTCCTCTTGCCACATTCAATCCCAAAGGCAGAAATTAGCTCAAGGCCATCCTAATTTTATCCTATTTATTGCCTTTGCCCCATCTCCTTGTTTTCACTTTTAAAATTACTCAGAAATGGTCTCTTCCTCCTTTTAAAGGGAAAGAAATGGAAGGGGGTTCAGTTTCATCAAGATCTCTGATGCAGTGCGGCTATCCAGTCCAAATGCATAATGAAGCAATCGAAAAACTCCCTCCTTACTTTGTAATTGCAAAAGGCCTTTTGATCTTCACATAGTAATAATATTAGCAGTGTAACAGGAGCTGTAATTCTGAATGCATTAGAAACTGGGTTTTCATAGGTTCAAAATGAAAATGAGACAGTGAAGTACTGCAGAAGATTGATGAAGGGGCCTATGAATGGAACAAATGCTAGAAAAGCATGTAGTGCTGGAGAATTCTGCCAAATCCAGAATTGTGTAACCCCCAACCACAATCCAAATGGATTGTGCATTGGAGCATAGACTGTCCTGTCTTCCATGGCTCCATGCAGACTTCACTGATGCAATTAGATCCTTCTTTGCAATCTTTCCAACCTAGATTAGAGGTGAAGGGGGCTCATCTATGACAGCATCTTCATGATGATGTAGTTGCCTTCACCAGGGCTCAATCCAGAATCCAGATGAATTTCTTGGCATCTATGAGGAATAAATATGTATTCACTCATGCCATTAGGAAGTGTTTGTCTGCCCCACCCATCTCCACAGGTATTTCAGCCTTCAGGCTGCTGAGGACTGAGGGGAAGGGTGGTCGTTGGTTGGCTGGGAGTGCTGTGCTGCTGGCTGAGCCTGAGGAAGTGTTTGTCTGCCCCACCCATCTCCACAGGTATTTCAGCCTTCAGGCTGCTGAAGGCGTGAGCCTGTGGGCGCGAGCCGAAGGGCGAGAGCAAAAGGGCTCTCGGCCTGAGGCTCTCAGCCGTGGGAGCGACGCAGTGGAACTAAACCTGCAGCCATCAATGAAGATCACAAGAGAGGAGAGCCACCTACATCTACACCCCACCCTTCCTTCCAGCTATCCACAATGTGTAGGGGAGTGGCAATTTCTGTTGTGCTGGGCAAAGGGAGATATGGCGTTGGCAGGGCGATGTGCCGTTACAGGGGAAGGAGAGATAGTTATCTAACACCTATCTTACCTTCCGATTGCTCTGCTATCCCGGGGAACTTGGAGAACGAACCAGGCCACCCACAGAACCTCTCCTTGCTCCTATGTAATGCCAGGTCAGTTAAAAATAAAACACATGTCATCCATGACCTTCTTTCGGATGAGGAGGCTGACCTGGCATGCTTCACTGAGACCTGGTTGGGAGATGATAGTGGACCGACATGGGCGCAGGCCCTCCCAGCTGGGTACTGTGTTAGTGAGCAGGTGAGGGAAAGTGGGCGGGGGGGCGGAGTAGCTGTGGTCTACAGAGATAATCTTAATCTGACCAGACTTCCTGTTCGTGAACTGAATTACATCGAGCGTGTGTACCTGAGTCTGAAGACCAGGGATAGACTAGGGATTCTGTTGGTGTACCGGCCACCCCGCTGCCTATCAGACTCCCTGGCTGAGCTCACGGAACTGGTCTCGGAGCTGGTGTTGGATTCGCCCAGGCTTTTGGTCCTGGGCGATTTCAACATCCCATTCGAGACTGGTTTGTCAGGTGGAGCTCGGGAGTTCGTGGCATCCATGACAACCATGGGCCTATCCCAATTGGTCTCTGGACCCACACATTCAGCGGGTCATACCCTCGATGCCGTTTTCAGTTCCGAACAGACGGATCTGTGGGCGGAGGTAACGAATACCTCCGTGTTGTCATGGACAGACCATTTTCTGGTTAAGGTTAGTATCACGGCTACCACCCGCCCCTGCGGGGGTGGTGGACCTATTAAGATGGTCCGCCCTCGAAGGCTGATAGATCCTGCTGGATTCCAGAAAGCCTTGGAGGGTTCTATGGCTGGTATCGTCGCCGATCCTGTAGAAGCCCTGGTTGATAGATGGAATCGAGACCTAACTAGGGCTATCGACACGATCGCCCCCAAACGTCCTCTCCGACCCGCTTCTAACAGGGCGCCCTGGTATACGGAAGACCTCAGGGAGTTGAAGCGGAAAGGACGACGACTGGAGCGCCGATGGCGGAAAACTCGACTTCTATCCGACAAGACACGGCATAGAGAACATCTTCGTTCCTATGGGGTGGCAATACGTGCAGCGAAGAAAGCTTTCTTCTCTGCGCGCATTGCGTCTGCGAATTCGCATCCAGCGGAACTGTTCAGGGTGGTGAGGGGTCTAACCCGGGCACCTTCCCCCCTGAATCCGACTTTAGAGCCTTCGGCGGTTCGCTGCGATGCCTTTAATGATCATTTCGCAGATAAAATCTCTCGGATAAGAGCCGACTTAGATGCCGTCGTTATAGCAGAGGCTGACGATGGAGTGTCCAGTGACTCCGTGAGTAGAATTATACTGGATCGGTTTCAGTTGGTGAGTACCGAGGACGTGGACAAGCTGCTTGGACGAGTGAGGGGGACGACTTGCCCTCTCGATCCCTGTCCTTCATGGCTGGTCGTCCAGGGAGGAGATGCGGTTAGATCGCAGTTACAATATATTATTAATGCATCTCTCAGGGAGGGGAGTTTTCCATCATGTTTAAAAGAAGCGGTGATACGGCCGCTTCTAAAGAAGCCCTCCCTGGATCCCCTGGACTTTAATAACTACAGACCGGTATCAAACCTTCCATTCTTGGGCAAGGTGATCGAGAGGGCGGTTGCCTTTCAACTCCAGGTAGTCTTGGATGACACTGATTTTCTAGACCCATTTCAAACTGGCTTCAGGGCGGGATACGGAGTTGAGACTGCTATGGTCGCCTTAGCGGATGATCTACGCCTGGGTATTGACAGGGGGAGTGTGTCCCTGTTGGTACTTTTGGACCTCTCAGCGGCATTCGATACCATCGACCATGGTATCCTTCTGGAACGCCTGAGGGGATTGGGAATCGGGGGCACTGTGCTTCAGTGGTTCCGGTCCTACCTCTCGGGCAGGTTCCAGATGGTGATGCTTGGGGATAGCTGCTCTGCAAAGAAGGAGCTGCTGTGTGGCGTACCACAAGGTGCCATCCTTTCCCCAATGCTGTTTAACATTTATATGAAACCGTTGGGAGAGATCATCCGGAGGCATGGGGCGGGGTGCTATCAGTATGCTGATGACACCCAAATATATTTCTCTATGCCTTCGACAACATCGTCAGCTAAGGATAGTGTGTCTCCTCTGAATGAATGCTTGGAGGCGGTAATGGGCTGGATGAGGAAAAACAAACTGAAGCTGAATCCAGACAAGACGGAGGTGCTTGCTGTCAAAGGCCGCAACCTGGGTTTGGAGGTGTGTCAACCGGTTCTGGATGGGGTTACACTCCCCCTGAAAGACTGTGTTCGCAGCTTGGGGGTGCTCCTGGATCCGTCGCTCCAAATGACAGCCCAGATAGATGCGACGGCCAGGAGTGCCTACTATCAGCTTCGGCTGATACGCCAGCTGCGCCCCTTCCTAGAGTTGGAAGACCTAAAGATGGTGGTGCACGCGCTGGTAACTTCGAGGCTTGACTTCTGCAATGCGCTGTACATAGGGCTACCTTTGTGCCTAGTCCGGAAACTTCAACTAGTTCAAAATATGGCAGCCAGGTTGGTCACCGGTACATCTAGGAGTGACCATATTACTCCAGCTTTAAAATCGCTCCACTGGCTGCCAATTAGTTTCCGGGCGAAGTATAAAGTGTTGGTCATTACCTTTAAAGCCCTACATGGTTTGGGTCCAGGTTACCTGCGGGATCGCCTTCTCCCGTACAATCCGCCCCGCACGCTCAGGTCCTCTGGGAAGAACTTACTACGGTCGGCCAAGACTAGGCTGACAACTGTTACCCAGAGGACCTTCTCTTCTGCCGCTCCCAGACTGTGGAATGACCTGCCGGAGGAGACTCGTCAACTTAACAGTCTTTTAGAATTTAAGAAAGCTATAAAGACTGTTCTCTTCCGGCAGGCATATCCAGTGTAATTTTTAGAATGTTTTTAGGATGTTTTAGGATGTTTTAATGATGTTTTAGGATGTTTTAATGCAGTTTTAATAATATTTGTCATGTTTTAATTAGTTTTATGTATTTTATCATGCTGTTGTTCCCCGCCTCGATCTAGATGGAGAGGCGGGTAAGAAATAAATCGTTATTATTATTATTATATTATTATTAGGTCATTGCCCAAGGAATCTAGGGTGACCCCTTGCACATCACCAAAGGAGAGGAAGTGCTCCACCAAGAAAGAGATCAAAAGAAGACACAGATTAGCTTTCTCACATTATTCTCATTGTCTGTTAATATGTCCAGAAAAAAATGTTTCAACTTGAATTGGAAGTTTATTATTATTAATTTATATCCAACTGATTAAAAAAAAAAGATTGGTCACTTCTGAAGATTTGGGTGTTCCTTCCCCAAATTTGGAATTAATATGTGTATTCTCATTTCCAAACAGTATATGACCCCAAAAAAGTAGAGTTCCCAAAGACCCTGAGAATATATTCAACAGTTAGTGTTGATAGACTGGGAAGCTAAAATAATGCCTTTCAGTGGCTCCTGGTTTCCCAGAATAAGAAAGTTGTATGTTTCACAGAGTCCTGCAGAAGGGGTGCCATCTCCATTCATGGTGGTGTTTTGCTTGGGCCAATGTTTCAGGATGAACACCGTGTGATGTTGCCAGAATAAAGTCTTGTTCTGAAAGAGGCTTCTTCTTCACTGATAATTTTTCTAATCTGACAATACAGAGAAAGACATTATGAGCCTAAGAATGATAACAGCCTAATCAGATTAGAAAAGATTAGAAAATACTGGATGTACACATGTATGTATGGGTAGGACTTTTGACAGTTCTAGATATTTGGGGGGGGGGAATCAGCAAAATAGGGGAAAGAGTAGTTTGATTTTTATTTATTTATTCTAAAATATACATTGCACACAAATCCCAGAAATAAAGAGGCGAGAATTGACTGTTCGGTTTTAAAGGGGGACCAGCATTCATTACTTTTACAAAGGTAGATCTGCATATTCAGATATTCAATTTGCTAACTAATTACTAGGGGTGTGCATCGGATCGGATCCGATCCACGATCCGAATCCGATCTGCCCCAAAATTGGGAAAATCCGATCCGATCTGATCCGTTCAACCTCCGATCCGATCCAATCCAATCCGCCGAGGTCCGATCCGGATCGGACGCCATTTTGAATGCTTTTTCCCATAGCCAAGTATTGTTTTACAAAAACACCTATAACTTTTTCATTTTTAAAGATAGAAGGATGAAACTTGGGCACATTGTAGACTGGTTAGGGATAGTTATCTGTGAGAAATTTCAGAAAGATTGCTGGATGCGTTTTGTGGCAATTAATTTTTTAATAAATACCCAGGAATGCCTATAACTTTGTAATTTTTAAAGTTACACACATGACACTTTGCCACATTGTAGATGGTACCTTGGGACCTACGTGTGTGAAATTTCAGAAACGTAGGTGCTTGTCTTGTGTGGCAATTAATTTTTAGAAAAATGGATAGTAGTGGGGTAAATACAGTTACGCCTCCCATTTTTTATTTTTAAAGATACAAACAGGAAACATGGGCACATTACAGGGAACACTTCGCTTGATATGTGTGTGAAATTTCAGAAACATTGGAGCTTGCCTTGTGTGGCAATTAATTTTTGAAACAATGAGGAAAGAAACACCTATAACTTTGTCATTTTTAAAGTTACACACATGAAACTTTGCCACATTGTAGGTGGTACCTTGGGACCTATGTGTGTGAAATTTCAGAAACATGGGTGCTTGTCTTGTGTGGCAATTAATTTTAGAAAAATGGGTAGTAGTGGGGTAAATACAGTTATGCCTCCCACTTTTTTATTTTTGAAGATACAAACAGGAAACTTGGGCACATTACAGGTACCACTTGGCTTGATATGTGTGTGAAATTTCAGAAACATTGGTGCTTGCCTGGTGTGGCAATTAATTTTTGAAACAATGAGGGATTCATTGGACAGCACTTGCCCATAGAGAATCATTGGACAGTACTTGCCCATAGGGAATCATTGGAAAGCACTTGCCCATAGGGAATCATTGCATTGCATTTTCCCACTGAGAAATACAGTTATGCCTTCCACTTTTTTATTTTTGAAGGTACAAACAGAAAACTTGGGCACATTGTAGACTGGTTAGGGATAGTTATCTGTGAGAAATTTCAGAAAGATTGGTGCATGCGTTTTGTGGCAATTAATTTTTTAATAAATACACAGGAATGCCTATAACTTTGTCATTTTTAAAGTTACACACATGAAACTTTGCCACATTGTAGGTGGTACCTTGGGACCTATGTGTGTGAAATTTCAAAAACGTAGGTGCTTGCCTTGTATGGCAATTAATTATAGAAAAATGGGTAGTAGTGGGGTAAATACAGTTACGCCTCCCATTTTTTTATTTTTAAAGATACAAACAGGAAACATGGGCACATTACAGGGAACACTTCGCTTGATATGTGTGTAAAATTTCAGAAAGCTGGGTCCAGGCATGTGGTGGCAAGGTATTTTTGAATCAATGAGGAAAGAAACACCTATAACTGTTTTATTTTAAAAGTTAGAAGTCTGAAAGTTGCTCACTTTGTAGATGGGTTAGGGGTAGATATGTGTCAGAAATTTCAGAATGATAGGTCCAGGCATTTGATGGCTATGGAATTTTTAGATTAAAAGTTTCAAAAGTTTTTCCACAGAGGCTTGGTTTCCCCCGTCTCCCACTCCCGCCTCCCGCGAAGAAAAAGGAAACACACTCTCTCGATCTCTTTGATCCTTGCATGCATGGCTGCAACTGAGCTAGTATCCATTACAAAAGGAGAAACAAAGTAACTACATTAAAGCACTTGGCTCGTGTCTGCTTTGATACTTTCACTTTTTACTCAAGCAGAACGGCTGAGCCTAGGATCACTCTCACTCGATCGCTAGGATCGTTACAGGAGAAATTTTCTACAGTCTTCAAAGTGGTGTGTGCAGACACCTTGCCACCACATGCCTGGACCCAGCTTTCTGAAATTTTACACACATATCAAGCCAAGTGTTCCCTGTAATGTGCCCATGTTTCCAGTTTGTATCTTTAAAAATAAAAAAATGGGAGGCGTAACTGTATTTACCCCACTACTACCCATTTTTCTAAAATTAATTGCCATACAAAGCAAGCACCTACGTTTTTGAAATTTCACACACATAGGTCCCAAGGTACCACCTACAATGTGGCAAAGTTTCATGTGTGTAACTTTAAAAATGACAAAGTTATAGGCATTCCTGTGTATTTATTAAAAAATCAATTGCCACAAAACGCATGCACCAATCTTTCTGAAATTTCTCACAGATAACTATCCCTAACCAGTCTACAATGTGCCCAAGTTTCCTGTTTGTATCTTCAAAAATAAAAAAGTGGGAGGCATAACTGTATTTCTCAGTGGGAAAGTGCTTTCCAATGATTCCCTATGGGCAAGTACTGTCCAATGATTCCCTATGGGCAAGTACTGTCCAATGAATCCCTATGGGCAAGTGCTGTCCAATGAATCCCTCATTGTTTCAAAAATTAATTGCCACACCAGGCAAGCACCAATGTTTCTGAAATTTCATACACATATCAAGCCAAGTGGTACCTGTAATGTGCCCAAGTTTCCTGTTTGTATCTTCAAAAATAAAAAAGTGGGAGGCTTAACTGTATTTACCCCACTACTACCCATTTTTCTAAAATTAATTGCCACACAAGGCAAGCACCTATGTTTCTGAAATTTCACACACATAGGTCGCAAGGTACCACCTACAATGTGGCAAAGTTTCATGTGTGTAACTTTAAAAATGACAAAGTTATAGGTGTTTCTTTCCTCATTGTTTCAAAAATTAATTGCCACACAAGACAAGCTCCAATGTTTCTGAAATTTCACACACATATCAAGCCAAGTGGTACCTGTAATGTGCCCATGTTTCCTGTTTGTATCTTTAAAAATAAAAAAATGGGGGGGGGGCGTGGCCAAGCAGATCATGGATTGAGTCGCAAATCCTTCATCCTCCGAAAGAAGCAATGAATTAATTGTAAATTCCCTATCTTAAAAGCGTCCTCTGTTGCATTTAAGTCTGCTATGGAGAGGGGGAAGCTTGCCAAAGAGATTGCAGCTGGAACGAGATTTATGGCTTTATAACCGGATCGGCAGAAGGGAGGAGATCGACCGACAGCTTTGTAGCAGCGCTGCGAAGGTAATTAAAAGACGTATTTATGGTTGCGGGCTGAAGGCTGTGGAGAACAGAACGATTGCTAGCATTCAGAAAAGAGGCTTTTAAGACTTTTAAGCTTTAGGCTCTGAAGATTGCTAGCTGTATAACAGCCTGGCTGAGAAGCCCGAGGAGAAACGAAACTAAAAAAAAAAAAAAAGCCGGAGGGAGAGAAAGAGACTTTGATTACTGGCTAGAAGTGGCTTGTGCTTGTGCTTGTGCTTATCGGATAGGCTTGAAAGGTGGATGAGCAAGAAGAAAATAACTTCTTGGAGCCGAATCAAGGGAGATAAGCCGTCCGATAGAAGTTTTAGGCTTGTCCGTAAAATGGCGGATAAGGATTCTGAAAAGCCAAAAAAGCAATCCCCGAGTCATGCCGGAAATGCTAGTTCTAAGACTGGAACTAAGCCAGGAGCAATCCCTAAAATAACCACAGGGAGGCAAGCTGACCCAACAGATGAATTGCTTCAGAATTTTCAAAAAATGTTGGATCTGGCAATCTTAAAGCAAGATGGAAATTTTGAGCAGGCTTTACTCAAACAAGAAGATCGATTGGCAAAGAGGATTGCTGATTCACAGCAGCAGCTTTTAGCAGGACTCCAAAAGGTGGAGAAAGAGGTTGGAGCTTTGCAGGAAGAAACTGGAGAACTAAAGGTTTTATATAAGAAGCAACAGGAACAGCTAACGCAACAGGATTTACGGCTTATAGCGATGGAAGACCGGGACAGGAGAGCAAATCTACGCATAAGATCTTTTGGGGAGAGGCAAGCGGAGACCCCTAACAGTATAAGAGAATTAATTTTGGCATGGGCCAAACAGTTGATGCCACAGGAAGATTGGAGAATGGAAGATATTGAGCGGGCCCATAGGGTTGGATTTGGAAAGTCAGGAGAGCTCCCAAGAGATATTATTGTGAAATTTGCTAACTACTATAAAAAAGAAAAAATTAATGCAAGCAATTAGAAGTCAAGGACAACCGATGCTTCAAGCAACACCAATCGAGGTTTTCCAGGATTTATGCCCTCAGACCATCCAGTGGAGGAAGAGCGTTAGAATATGCACAGGGGCATTGAAGATGAAATCGATCTCCTATAATTGGGGATACCCAGTTTTCTTGAGGTTCAAGTGGAACAGGAAGCAGCAAAGAATAACATCTTGTGAGCAAGGAATCGAGTTGTTGGAGGAGCTGGGCATAATGGATGCCACATCGGTTGGAGAGGAGAAGCAAGACGAAGGCGCGGCAGGAGGGAGCAATGAATAGACTTTAATATATTGTAAGAGAGATAGGGAGAAGAGGAGACTTGGAGGGGAGGGGAGACGTCATTCCGGAATGTTGGGCCGAGTTCCCCCCCCCCAAGAGTTCTAAGAAGATTGGGACCAAAGCCCAGCAAGCTGGTGAGGAGGGGGGTGAATTGGGGGTGAATGTGGGGGGGAGGGTTAGGGGGGGGGTATGTGTTACACACAGGGAGACCGACTTAAAGACTTGTGTGAAAGAGAGAGATGGAAAATAAACTTAGATTGGCAACATTGAATGTTAAAGGGCTAGGAACGGTAATTAAAAGAAAGAGGATTGAAATGTTATTAAAGGAAAAAAAAATAGATGTAATTTTTTTGCAGGAAACTCATCAGGCCAAAGATGGAGTTAATGAGCTTCGAATGAGGGAGGTGGGCGTTTATGAGAAGGCATATGGAACTTCGAAATCGAGAGGAGTGGCAATAATAATTTCAAAGACATGTGGTATAACTATTCAAAGTTTAAAGAGAGATAGCAATGGAAGGTTTCTTATTATGTTCTGCAAGTTGGGAGAAGAGGAATATGTATTAGTGAATGTATATGCTCCAAATGGGAAACAAATGGATTTTATCGATGAAGTATTTAACGGGTTGGGAGAAGTGGGTAAAAAGCACATTGTGATGGCTGGTGACTTTAATATGGTACTAGATATAGGGAAAGACCGGGATAACATACTAAAAGATACTAAGAGGGTGGGGAAGACAGAGTTAAGCAAATTAATGGAAGGGAAAGAATTAATGGATGTGTGGAGAGCTTTAAGAGGGGAAGAAAGGAAATATACTTTTTATTCACAGAGATTTAAGAGTTATTCAAGGATAGACCACATTTTTGTATCAAAAAATATGTTACCCAAAATTATAGATTGTGATATTGGAGTTATCAAGGTCACTGACCACGCGTTAATTACAATGGACATGGAAACCAAGAAAGACTATAGACAAGCGAAGAGATGGAGACTGGATGTAAGGTTGTTGAATAAAAAGGATATAATGGAGAAAATAAAGAAAGAAATGCAGGAAATTTGGGAGATTAATGAAAAAGAGAATAATCGGCAGGACATATTATGGGACACAATGAAAGCTGTAGTAAGAGGGATTTGTATTAGGGAAAGATGGACATTAAAAAAACAACAGGAAGCTCAAAATAAAAAGATTGAAGAGGAGATAAGAAGTTTGGAAGAAAAGTTAAAGGAGACAAAAGATAAACGCCTAATAGCCCAAATTCAAGCTAAGAAAAAGGAACTAGAGAAAGAAGAATTAGAACAAGTTCAAAAGAATTTGTTGTATTTAAAAAGAGACTTTTTTGAATATAGTAATAGGAACTCAAAGATGCTGGCTAGATCCACACAGTTGGAAAAGGCTAAGAATATGATAGGGACAATAAAGGATAAGGCAGGGAATAGTTGTAATTTAATGAAAGATAAATTAAGTATATTTAAGGACTTTTATAGTGAATTATATACATCAGGATCGGGACCGCAAGATAAGATATTGGAATATGTAGAGAGGAATTGGAAAATAAAATTGCAGAAACAGGACAGGGATTATATGGAAGGTTTAGTTACGGAAAAAGAGATAGAGGGAGTTATTGATAAACTAAAAGGAGGAAAATCACCGGGGTTGGATGGTTTGGGGTCGGAGTATTATAAGCTTTTTAAAGGAATTTTAGTACCAAGATTAAAGAAATTATTTAACACTATAATAGAAGGGGGGAAGACTCCGCCATCATGGGATCATTCCCTGATTATATTAATTCCGAAACCAGGTAAGGATTTAACGGATCCCGCATCATATAGACCAATTTCCTTAATAAATCAAGATTCAAAGATTTTTACAGCAATATTGGCAAAAAGAATGGCCACATTTATTAGTAAATATATTAAAAAAGATCAGTGTGGATTTATTCCGGGTAGGCAAATGTCTAATTTAATGGGAAGAGTATTAAATATAATTAGTATTATAAAAAAAAGGAATTTAAAAGCAGGTCTGCTAGCATTGGATATATTCAAAGCCTTTGATTGTGTGGAATGGCCAGCACTCAAAACAATATTAAAAACATTTGGGTTTGGAGATTGTTTTATGGGAGTGATGGATAAGTTGTATAAAAATAATAAAGCGGAAATATTGGTTAATGATGGGTTAACACAACAGATTACACTAGCCCGAGGAACTAGACAGGGATGTCCTCTTTCACCGATCTTATTTGCAATAGTAATAGAAATTTTGGCAAATGTAATAAGGGAAGATGAAAGAGTGAAGGGGATAGGAAGAAAGGAGAAGATTAAAATGAATATGTTTGCGGACGATACTTTATTGACGGTAGAAGATCCCCTAGGGAGTGCTGAGGTGATTAAGAAACATTTAAGAGAATTTGGAGAAATTACGGGATTAAAAGTAAATTGGGGGAAGTCAGAAATGATGTTATTTAATTATAATAAGGAAGAGTTGGAAGAAGGTAAGGATAAGTTGGGTCTTAGACTTAAAAACATAGTACGTTATTTAGGTATTAACATTGATAGAGATTTAGATAGGCTTGAGGAACTTAATTTGGTAGCTTTAAAAAAACAAGTAGGGGAGAAATTAGAAGTATATAAGAAATTAAAACATTCTTGGTTTGGTAGAATAGCAATTATTAAAATGAAGATTTTACCTAAGATTAATTTTTTGTTTAGAATGTTACCAATTAAAATATCAGATGTAGAGTTGAAAAGTTGGCAAAATATAATCAATGCATATTGTAATGGGATAAGAAAGCCAGGATTAATAAAGGGTTATGGTATAAGGCTCAAAAGAAGGGAGGTTTAGGACTTCCAAATATTAAGTACTATTATATAGCTAATCAGTTAAGGTATGTTATAAGCTGTATTCTAGGGGAGGAAGATCTGGAGTGGTTGGAGACGCAAACTGGGGAAATAGATTATAAATTGAAAAATATTTTCTTTAAGGAAATTCAAAAGAAAGAATTAAAGGGACTGGACAACCCTTTGTTGGTAAATATAGTGGAGATCTGGGAGAAATTTAGGGGGAAGTTGATACCAGGAGATTCACCACTTGCCCCAGTGGTAGTAGTGGAGAATTTCCCAAGAGTGTTAAAAGTGGAGATTGAAGCGAGATTGAAAGATAAGGAAATAATTAAGTTAAGGAAGTGGATGGAAAATATGAAGGATAATGAACAAATTAAAGAGTTATTGATAGGTCATAAATTTGCATGGTTTAAATGTATACAATTAGGGAAATGGACTCAGGAATGGAAATTGAAAAATAAAAAGTGTAGAAACAATACAAGATTTGAAGAATTAGTAGAGTCAAAAGGCAGGAAAGAAGGAAAGGAAATTAAGAAAGGGTTGACTAGTGAGATATATAAATTATTGATAGAGGAAGAATTTCAAAATTCACTTAAAGTAATAAAAAAGGCTTGGGAAGAAGACGTAAATGGAGAAATTAAGGATTATAACTGGGAGAGGTTGTGGAACGCAAGAATGTTAAAATTGTTATCGATCAGAATTAAGGAGAATTTTTATAAGGTATTGTGGAGATGGTATCTAACACCGGTTAGATTTCACCAGATTGATAAAAAAATATCTAAAAAGTGTTGGAGAGGATGCCAGGAGGTTGGAACTTATTACCATATGTGGTGGAGCTGTGAATATGTACAAAAATTTTGGAAAAGGGTATTTAAAGAAATAAGTGAAATAATTGGAAGTAAAGTGGAATTAGACCCGAAGCTCGCTCTACTAGCAATATGGGATAGAGGGGAAGAGGACAAAAACAAGAGGGAATTGATAAACAACCTCCTGACTCCTGTTAGACTAATGATTGCAAAAAATTGGAAAGGACAAGGAAGCTATACAATAGAAGAATGGTATAAAGAAATATGGGATATGGCTTTGAATGATATGCTAACTTGTAAAATGAAATTGAAAAGGGGAATGTCCGGTAAAAATGATTTTGGGGAAATATGGAGACCCCTTTTGGAATATGTATTAAGATCGGGGAAGGGACAAACACCTTCAAAAGAGTCGATAAACTTCTGGATAGAATAAAAGGTTAAGAGAAGGTCTCATGGTGGGGGGGTACACGGGGGGGATTGTCGAGGGTTATGTATGTATTTTATGTTATCATTATGTTGAAAATAATAAAATTATTTACAAAAAAAATAAAAAAAAATAAAAAATGGGAGGCGTAACTGTATTTACCCCACTACTACCCATTTTTCTAAAAATTAATTGCCACACAAAACAAGCACCTATGTTTCTGAAATTTCACACACATAGGTCCCAAGGTACCACCTACAATGTGGCAAAGTTTCATGTGTGTATCTTTAATAAATAACAAAGTTATAGGCATTCCTGTGTATTTATTAAAAAATTAATTGCCACAAAACGCATGCACCAATCTTTCTGAAATTTCTCACAGATAACTATCCCTAACCAGTCTACAAAGTGCCCAAGTTTCCTGTTTGTACCTTCAAAAAGAAAAAAGTGGGAGGCATAACTGTATTTCTCAGTGGGAAAATCCAATGCAATGATTCCCTATGGGCAAGTGCTTTCCAATGATTCCCTATGGGCAAGTACTGTCCAATGATTCCCTATGGGCAAGTACTGTCCAATGAATCCCTATGGGCAAGTGCTGTCCAATGAATCCCTCATTGTTTCAAAAATTAATTGCCACACCAGGCAAGCACCAATGTTTCTGAAATTTCACACACATATCAAGCCAAGTGGTACCTGTAATGTGCCCAAGTTTCCTGTTTGTATCTTCAAAAATAAAAAAGTGGGAGGCGTAACTGTATTTACCCCACTACTACCCATTTTTCTAAAATTAATTGCCACACAAGGCAAGCACCTATGTTTCTGAAATTTCACACACATAAGTCCCAAGGTACCTCCTACAATGTGGCAAAGTTTCATGTGTGTAACTTTAAAAATGACAAAGTTATAGGTGTTTCTTTCCTCATTGTTTCAAAAATTAATTGCCACACAAGGCAAGCTCCAATGTTTCTGAAATTTCACACACATATCAAGCCAAGTGGTACCTATAATGTGCCCATGTTTCCTGTTTGTATCTTTAAAAATAAAAAATGGGAGGTGTAACTGTATTTACCCCACTACTACCCATTTTTCTAAAAATTAATTGCCACACAAAACAAGCACCTATGTTTCTGAAATTTCACACACATAGGTCCCAAGGTACCACCTACAATGTGGCAAAGTTTCATGTGTGTATCTTTAAAAATGACAAAGTTATAGGCATTCCTGGGTATTTATTATAAAATTAATTGCCACAAAACGCATGCAGCAATCTTTTTGAAATTTCTCACAGATAACTATCCCTAACTAGTCTACAATGTGCCCAAGTTTCATCCTTCTATCTTTAAAAATGAAGAAGTTATAGGCGTTTTTGTAAAACAATACTTGGCTATGGGAAAAAGCATTCAAAATGGCGTCCGATCCGGATTGGACATCCGGTCCGATCCGATCCGACCCCCCAGGTCCGATTACGATCTGCTATACGATCCGATCCGGGGGGTCAGTGCACATCCCTACTAATTACTAGTGCTGGACCAAATTCTGTCCCCTTTTTTCAGGAACTTTCTCTCCCTCCGTGCAAGGGGCATTGTTTTTTTTCTGTCTCTTTTGCAGGGAGGGGGAAATTCAGAGGATTTTTCTCCCAGGGGGGTGGGACAGGGTTTTCACATACTTTTCTTAAGTGTAGCTGGTTCTTCCTATTTTGTCGTTTTCTTTTTTTTTAAAAAAAAAACAGAACCCACCACTCCTTTCCCCTGGCATTTGGAGTTCTTAGTGAATGTCTATTGGGAACCATGTGACCTCACCCTCTCTAATAAGCACTCAGGAAGTATTCCTGGGCTCCTGAAAATGCCAGGGATGTGTTTTTTTAAAAAAAAGAAAGAAAAAGAAAAAAGAAAGAGAAAGAAATAAGACCCCTTAGCAACTGACTACATTTAAAAAGGTATCTGAAATCCCTGTCACCCTCTCCAAGAAGAAAATTCTCTGAAATTCTCACCTCTCCCAGCCTCTTTCACCCAAGTTTTTGTCCCCCCTCCCACTGCCCACGAAAAGCTGAAAATTGAATGGTTGAAATTTTTGGCACAGCACTAATAATTACACCCTCCCTGAAGTTCAGAGATCTAAAAGGCTCTTCTGGATGAGCTATTCTCTCTCAAGGTCAATAGCTAGACTTTGACTATTTTGCAGCCAGACAGGATGGGTTGAGATTCTGTCTCCCAACCAGTGATCACCTATGCACTACAACCATCAGTCAATTTAAGCCTGTAAAGATCATCATCATGTTAATGGCTGTGGGCACAATTCATTATATCATGGAGCGTCTGCCAGAGGGTACAGGAGAAAACTGAAATTGAATGGGGTGGTTGGATGACCCCTACCACACTCAGCTCTCCACTGGCTGAATGACGTGAGGGGGTATGACCACACTCCCTGCTGTCATTTGGTCCCCATCAGATACTTAGGGAGGGTGATCCTCCTGATGCGTCTTCCAGGAACTGGCTTTGCCCACCCCATACCTTCTTCCATTGGAGGGAGGAAGCAGGGCAGGTGAAGGATCTGGGATAAATGCTCCCCAGGCACCATCTCAGTTCCAGACCCAACCCTTTAATGGGGAAGCCTCTGAGGAAGCCTCCATGAAAATGAGCCCTCTGCCTGCCTGCATGTCCTGCTGTTATCTCCAATCTGTTATCAGCGATAACAGTGAAGATTCCCCTGCACCAACACTCTTGCACAGGGGAATCCCCATAACTATTTCCAATAATAAAATTGGGACTAAGGCAGGGCTTGGAGCACATTAGACTATTGCAGGAACGTTGAGCTCAATGCGTAACTCCCATATTTCCATCCAGCTCCTCCAGGCGCAAGTTACTAGAACTCTCACCTCTTGATTCCTGTAACTGTGCAGTGTGGAGCATTTACACTCACTGAAGGGAAGGGAGGGGTGTGTGGTCCTGATGAGCCATTTGGTGATCCATCTGCGCATGGTTCTTTTTTAAACAGTAGTGCAGTTCATGTTCTGAGTATTTTTGAATAAGGCCTTTAGTACTAAAGAACATGCCTTAAACAAGTTTTTAACTTGTAGCTAAACTTATTCAGGTTTAAGACATTCAGAGAGCTAGAGATGTATCTAATTAGGAATGCTGTTTATACTGCATTATTCTAAAACTGGGTTATAATGGAGGAGCTCTGTATATTGGCATAATTTGCTTCTCTTCATAACGAGGAATCAATTGGTTTGCTATATGCAGTGTAGTAAATCTCCATGGACAGATATTTGAAAGAACAATTTTACTAAAAACCCTCAGTTTTATAACTAATAATTATACAACAGTTCAACAGCATACTTATTTCAACTACGTGTGGAGCTTTCTGTGGGGATGAAGCAGAACTTGTATTGTAATTACTTTTATACCGTCTTGTCCAATTTTTGATCAAAAGAACCACTTTAGATTGGAAGCGATAATTGCTGCAGCTTGGCTAGAAATATTGCTAGCTGTTTGGCTGTGAAATACAAGATCAAATTATTTTAAAAGGGTGATCGCCTCTGCCCCCTCCTTTACAGCTTAATTAGAACATAAAATAAATGCCTGTAGGATGGAAACCGATCACAACCTAGCTATATTGTACCACTAATATCAGTCTGAGTAGTTTGCTAGGCAGCAAATCAGGTATTTGTGTATGAAAACTCTGCAACACAATCATTTCTGTATGTTATTTTAAAGTAAAACTTCGTTTTAAGATGCATGGATTGGTACCCCAAGAGCATGTACAAATTTTAAAAGCGCAATTAAATCACTAATGCTTGTCCAATGGTTCTGTGCCAACAAATCACATCAGTTGCCGATAAGAGCACCACTTATGCTCAGCACTCTTGCTCCCATGGAAATAGTCTAAAACCAGAGTTCATTATATACTTGCTGCAAGTTTGCCTCCCTACTCCTACCCTAAGGAGTTGATGTTACTGAATGCAGAAATTATATATATATATATATATATATATATATATGTAACAGACCCAGCCTTTCCCCCTCCCTTATGGAACATGCCTCTGAATGCCCAGGAATGCCAGACACCTGGAAGGGACACACTTTGTGCATCCCTGCCCTATGTAAATGTGTGGACTTTCCAGCTATCCTGCCCCATGACAACCTTCCCTAATGGAACTGGGGCACTGCACCGACCTGGTGTTCCCTTGAGATTTGCGGTGTCATCTGCAGAAGACCTATATTTGGAATGAAATAACCCCAGTAAACATCCAAGACTACTATTTTTACAATCACAGTACATTCTGTTTCTGCAAAATCAGGCCTTCTTCTTCTTCTTCTTCTTCTTCTTCTTCTTCTTCTTCTTCTTCAACATTTTGCCCCACATTTTAGCCAAAGGGCTCCCAAAGCAGTTAATGATAATTTGAATTTTAAAATAAAAACAATGAAATTAAAGTGAAATCAATCCAGGGCCATTTCTACGCTGGCCTTTTTTTCGTGGGATTGCCGCTGGGTGGTCCCTGTGCATCCAAATGACACACAGGGACCCCAGGGGTGGAGTGGGGGACGGGGATGGGTTTCCCCAGGGATAAAGAATCCCTGGGAAAACCTGATTCTTCCACAGTCCCAGGAATGTCTCGAGACCGTGGGAGGTGTAGGTGCCCAACTTGCCTGGTGTCTGCTTACTCGCAGCTCTGTGCCCATCAGGGTAGGGGTGGTAGCAATTTAACCACCCCTGGGATGGCAGGGAGGGGGTTGGGGTTTTGTTTTTTATTTTTGTAAGAATTTATCAAAATTCTTCATATTTAGGAAGAAATAACTTGGTTTTTTTTTAAAAAAAAAAAGAAGAAAAAAGAAGAAAAAAGAAAGAAAATGAAAGTAGGAAAATGGACAGATTTGTCCATTGCTAGTAATGGCACATTTACTTAGCCATTCAGAATTCTCAAAATTGGTTGTATGTACCGTTTGTGAAGTACTCTAATCACCATACATACTGACCTTTGAATTAGGGTATGGCAATTTCCTCTCCCAAGCACTGTCAACCACTTATGGGGAAACTGCTCCTTCACTAGACAATGTTACGTTCATTGCACAAAAGTATGATTCTGTCATCATTATGCTTTCAAACTAAGCCTGCAACTAAACCTAAAACTGAGGCACGATCTCAGTGATGGGACATAAATGCATATTAAAGAGCTGAAGAAAAACTTAGGAATTGGGGCGGGGTGGTGGAATTGTACCTGCGGAGCTTGGAAGACATAGTCATTTTTCATAATAGTTTCCTATACTTTGTTTATATGAATTATGTATTAATGTTGACTAGTTTCATCACAAGGAGTGCATGAATATTCACAAATTATTCTCGTGTGTAAGCATGAATATGCATGATTGAGCCACAAATGGCAAAGAGGAGAAACTGATCATGAATATTTACATCCTATATAAAGTGAAACCATGACACCTAGTGATATAGCACCTACTCTGAGACTTCTCTCTTGGTAGTAGGTGAAGTGCTGCAATATGCTAACTAAATAACCACCATTTGGCACAGAGTTTAGTAAGAAAATTGCCTTCGTCTTCATAGTCACACACCTTTCCCCACCAGAGAAAAGGGATTATTGATTTCATTTTCCAGCTGAAAGCAAAGAGCAATCTTAAATGACCGTTTTCCCCTCTCCATTTCAAGCCAAACAGAAATGTGACTTTCTGTATTCAGAGAGGAAGGGAGGCAGATATACAGAAAGCTCCTTGAGTGCCTGTCTCATGGACTGTCATGCATGGCAACATTTCACTTTATTTATCCCTGTCTTCCATTTATAGTCCACCATTCCTCCAAGAAGCTCAAGGCAATGTCACGATTTGTACCTGTTCTGTCCTCACAATCTCCCTGTGAGGTGGGTTAGGCTGAAAGATAGTTTGACTGGCCCAAAGTCACTCAATGAGCTTTGGGCTGAGTAGGGATTTAATCCTGGGTCTTCCTGGTCCTAGTCTGGCATACTGACCACACCACAATGGTTTGGCGGGCCACAAATCATACACATGTTCTGAGTTCATTCCCTTCATTTTCTAGTAGTAGTAGTCTCCTGCCATTACTGCTTCAGAAAGCATTACCGTGCTTATTAAAACGTGTGCACTTCCCTAGACTGAGAACTTTAAGCAGGCCACAGGATACTTTTGAAACTCCGGTGTTCTGATGAGATATAAAATAAACTATCTCAAACAATAGGTTAAACTCAACAAATTGCAACTTCACTAAAATCTAATCTAAGTTTACCTATGCTGCCCACAGTCATCCTCTGTCTCCGCCAAGATATTGACAGCTACACATGTATGTCCAGATTATTAAGAAAAAGTTGGAATAGTTAGCATAGTTAGCAATCTCCTGAATAATGTTCCAAAGAGCAAGGAAGAACATAGGAATTTTCCTTCTTTCTTTCCAAAACACATCAAAAATTAAAATAAAGCCCAATTGCTCACACGACAGAGATTTAGCGCTTCCTAGAGAAAGCCCTGAAATGAGCAGAAATGCTCATTTCTGGATTAGGACAGGCCGATGGAGCTCCATTAATTGCTCATTTGGTTTGCCCCTAGTAGAGCTAAATTGCTATTGCATAAGCAATAGTGGCCACTTGCACAACAGAAGTGGTGTGTGTGGGGGGGTCCTAAATTGGCTACTCCTCGGTGATCGTATAACTAATTTTATGTACCAGAAGCCCCAATGGTGTGTAGAAAACCTCTTTTAAAACATGAAGGGTTTTTAAAGTTTCTAATATGGCAGCTGTTCCAAGGAAAGAAGTAAAAAATTCCTCGGGGCAAGCCAACTGCCTTGGCAAAATCTCAATAGCACTTTGGATCCTGGCTGTAATATTGCATACAATTTCTGTACAGTATAGCCATCTTTTTGTTCTTTTTTTTTCTTTTTAAGAAACCACCTATCAATATCCTTCTCTTTCTTATTCAATAAGCACATAAAGCAAGCAACCCTACTGAGCATCGTAGAAAGATCTATCTATATTCACCAGTTATATGTGTCATATAAAATGCAAAGTCATTTACAGCCTACCTTAGTTTTTATCTGCGCTCAGCAACACTGTGAGGTAGATGATTACAATGTGCATTTACCGGTTGGAGAAGTGGGGCTAAAAGGAATTTTAATATTGCTCTCCCATCCAACCACTCTGCTAAAACATCCCCAGATTTGTGCTAGCCAGGGACACAATAGGGCCATAAGTCTAGGGTGATCAGATAAAATCCAGGTCAGGGCTCATGTAACTTAAACAACTGTAGAGAAAAAGGAATTTCAGCCAGTGTCATTTGTATGCAATTAGTTCCTGGTGATATTCCCTCTTCATCACAACTGTTAAAGGTGCAGGCACTATACTAGAGTGACCATATACAAAAGAAGGCAGGGGCCCTGCAACTTTAACTGTTGTGATGAAGAGGGAATTTCACCAGGAACTAATTGTATACAAATGACACTGGCTGAAATTCCCTTTGCTCTACAACTGTTAAAGTTACATGAGTCCTGACCTGGATTTTATCTGGTCACCCTACATAAGTCACTACCACATTGCCAATACCTAGATGGATGGAAATCAGGTTGTGAACAGGTGAAAGAGATAAAACTGAGGGGCATCCTTCCTGCTCACCAATTACCTACCCAAATACCATCCAGCTGGTTGTATAAGCAGGTGGCACCTATTTGAAGAAGGCTTTGCTCAGTTCAACACATCTACAAACATCTTTGATGTCTTCTCACCAGCAGGCAAAGTTCCACCTTTTCTTAAATGTCTCCGCAATAGCTAGCTAGGTAATTAGAATTTTGATTGTTGCTGTCATTCTGCTTATCATTGATTTTTTTATGGTTCAGTATTTTAAGATATTTAGTTTGTTTCATTCTGTGTTAGAATGTACGTTGCCTGGAGTCTAGACTACCTGAAAAAAATGACGACAACGATAAAAGCAACAGCAATACACGTAGTACAAACTATACCAAAGGATCCCTACGTTGAACAATCCAGAGCTGGATCTGTTCATGTAAAGTTCTTAAGACAGCAATCTTGCTGGCTTGATGCTTGATAGATGGAGGATTTCATTCTCGGGGTCCTCCATCTGTTGTATGCAGAGTGGGAGGAATGACTGGAGCGACAGAGGGTTCTTCGCCACTGTCCCTCTTCCCTTCAATTTTTAGTAGACAGACCTCTAAGCCCATCTACCCCAACATCGGTTTCCTCCCTCCTGAGGTTGTGACGCTGAGCTCGGTAGAGGGAGTGTGGTGGTTTTCATGGCAGTTGGAAGGGTGTGTGTGAGAAGTCCAAGTGGGGATTCATAGTTTTGTCTAAGGCCTCCGAGAGGAAAATCCCAAATATCTAATAGACCCTTGGACAATGTCTAGGAGCCACAGGATTGATCTTTTAAAGTATACTTTCTATTTGAATGCTCTATGCTGTTTGGACTCTGGCAGGATCCACTCTACTGCTTTAAAGTGTTTTATAACATTGGTGGCAACTGTTAGGGCCCAAGACACACTTCAAAATGTTTTCAAAGTGTCATATCCTGCTTGGTGTAGGTCTGACCTAAATGTGAACTCACATCATAGGCTGTGACCTGGGAATATTTGGGGCCCAACAGAAGAACATGCCTTGAGATAGGTCACAATCCCACACCTTTAGACATCACACTTTTAAAAAAATATATATGTTTTACCCAAATGCCTCTAATGTTCCTTCACCTTCTCCTTGCTTTAAATTGAAGCATGGCAAATATATTATAAGAATTCCAGTATGAGCCTTTATCACTCCTAATACATTATGCAGCAGTCTGCCCTCCCCATCCATTTTATATATCTTCCCTTCCAGGTTGGAATCTTTATTCTCTGAGATAAATTTAGACTTGGAGTTTCCAGGGAGATGAAATAAATAAAAATGCCCTTTGTTGCTACAATTTTTTTACTCAAAAAGGTGTTCAGTACTGTTTTATGTCTCAACAGGGGACCATTATATCTACCCATCTGTTTACCCATATGTTAGCAAAAGGGTGACTTTTATTGTTTGTACAAGGGGAAGGTTCACTGCCTTCTGACAAAGTTAAATCTCTTTACTTTTCCTAAATCCCCTTAGCCTCACGAGTCTAATGCCACAAGATGGTGAAGGTGTAAATGTTCACTAGGGTCCCTACTTCCCAAATCAACCTTCCACAACCTGGTTCCCTCCAGATATTTTGGACCACAACTCCCAGCATTCCTAACCATTGAACATGCTAGCTAGGGCTGGTGGTGGTTAAAGTCTAAACATCTGGAGGGTAGTATGTTGGACAAGGCTTCCCTAGGTTGTGTTCAGGGTCAGCATCAAGGACAGTCCTCCTGAGGGCTCACACACCAGCAGGGCCCCCTGGATTTGCTCCTCCTCTTCTCTGTTGCAGCTTTTTCACATACTTCTCCGTCTGGCCCGGACAATAGTGGTGGTAAGAAGGAGTAGTGGTAGATGCCAATGACTTCTTGCTTGCTGGCTCTCTGTTTGTCATGCAAACAGGTGGTAGCAATAATAACAAAGAAGAGGAAGAGGAGCAACAGGTGCTGTTGGCAATGGTGGCATGAAGGTAAGGTAGACTCACTGTTGTTGAAATTTCATGATCTGCATTTTCGAGCTGAGAGACATTTCTAGGAAATGATGACGGCTGCAGGCTGAAGGTTTCCCCTGCAGCATGCCAATTCTGTTGTGGTGCTATGGACACTTGCCAAGCAAGCCCACAGCCTCCAAATGTTTGCCTACCCCACCACAGGGAATCTCCCTCACCCCCTACTGCAGTCGTCCCCAACTTATTTCCCCCATATGTATTTTGCACTTCCACTCCCATTAGCTCCAGCCTTCATGGCCAATCATCCGGAATTCTGGGATTTGTAGTTGAAAACATCTGGAGGGCACCAGTTTCAGGAAGGCTGTGCTATTGCAATCAGCACAATACCTTGCCACTCATTTCTAGGGATGTGTGAATCAGCCAATCATGACCTTGCCGAAATTCTTCAAATTCCATCTTGAAGCTCATTCTGACCTGAGTCCATGCGGGATCTACGCTACTGCTTTAAAATGGTTTATAACAGTAGCGACAACTGTTGGGGCCCAGGACACGCTCCATATACAGTTTCTGAAACGTTTTCAAAGTGTCATATCCTGCTTGGTGTAGATCTGGCCCATATTAGATTGTAAGTTTTTTTTCTCTTTGCATGAAAATTGAGCCATATTTTGTGTGTATTTTTTTTTCAAATGTACACATCAATTTGAAGTATATGCATCTTCTCCCATTGATTAAAGCATATTTGTGCTAATTTTTCAAATGTACACATGCTGCCAGACACAATCTTTTTGGTTCATAAATAATAATGCAACCCCAAAATGTGCAGACTTCAACCACATATTATTTGAGCCTGAAAGTGCAAACTGGGTAGATCCTGATTAAAAAAATGAACTGAAATATATTTTCTCATACTTCTCTATTTATTTCTTAATTTAATTGAACTGAATAGATTTGAAAACCTCCGTTCTGGATACTTTTTCCTCCCGGAGGTGTTTACACTTTACAGTAGTCAGTAAAACAATGTAATAAGAACACACACAATAACAGCAACATTAAAATAACAGGAACACCTAAATAAAACAGATAAAACTATCAAATAAAAATCAGGCTCAGATAAGACAACCATGTTAAAAATAGCTGACTGAATTTAAGAAATAAGTCCTTAGAGCCTAATTAACAATACCAGGCCCCTGTGGACTGTTGTGACTTCAGTATCAGTTCACCCGTCAAATGTCTATGATCCCCTTTGTAGAAGTAGCCCTAGCATTTCTGTTATTTGGATCCTAATGATGATGATGATGATGATGCTTTTAGGAACAGCAGAAACACAGTAAGCTGCCTTTATAATGAGTCAGACCCTTGTTCTATCTAGCTCAGAACCCAGGGTAGGCAGAAAGTAGATCTCCAGATGTTTTGGACTTCAGCTGTGGCAGGGGCTTCTGGGAGTTGAAATCCAAAATATCTGGAGATCTACCTTCTGTCCATTCCAGTGTTAAGACCAAAACAGACAATAATTTAAATCCATATCTAGCAGCTACATATCCCTTTTTTATTCTAGGGTAGGTGTAAGGGAGGGCAAATCTGAATCTTAAAAGCTCCCTTATCCACATGCTAGGGTCATGATCCAGGCTGGTTCCCCTGCATGTACTCTAGAGTAAAACAGGGGGAAATGGTGTATCTGCTAGATATGAATTGAAAGTTTTGGCCCTCAGATTCATGTGTCCTGAACAGGTGTGGTACAATGCTTTCAAAGTGATGTGTATTTGGAATCACATATGAATGCACCTTCCATCATGATTCTGAAACCCCTGCTAGCTTGCCCAACAGTTTCTACTTCCAAATACCATTTTTCCTTCTTTTACTGCCTTGCCCAAGAATTTATACATCCAGCTGCTTATCATGTTTCCCTATCAGTAAATCAGATAGAATCAGACATAAAGCAAGTTTGGGACAATTGCCCTTACTAACAGAATCCCAATATCTGGGTCAGAAATTGAACCTGTGAGATTATCACAGTGAGCCTATCTACACAACTGCTTTAAAATGGTTTAAAATGATTTATAACATTTTTGAGAACTGTTGGGGCCCAGGACACACTCCATAAACAGTTTTCAAAACATTTTCAAAATGTTTTATCCTGCGTGTGTAGATAGGCTCAGTGTTTCTATTTATATGGACAAGCCAAATTTTCCTCTCCTTTATTCTTAAAACTATTTCAGTTGAGTGTTTAAAACCTACACCTCTAACTGTTGGGTTGTCTCTCTTTGGGGTGTGGTCATCGGATACTTGGAGGGGAGAAGGCATGAAGTTCCACTGGTAGAACTTCTTTCTCCCTGTCAGCTGAGGACAGGTATTATGTCAACTATCACTTCCTCCAAAGAAGAGGTGAAACAGTCCAGGACCATAGATTTCAGGAAGAGGAAGGACCCTTCCCTTCCTCCCCAGTAGCTTCTCTGCTCTGCACCCACCCCACATTTCCTTGCATGTGGGAGTTGCATTCTCTGTGTGTTCTCCCCTGAAACAGATTATGGCCGATGGGGGATGGAGATCTGAAAACAGAGTGAATTCACACTTTGAGTAAAAGTGCAACCATTCAAGAAGCGAGAGTTTGGTAAGGGTCTCTTTATATCTGGACTAAACTGTGGATCAGGACCTTTTCTCCAGATCATCACAAACCTCCACAAACAGAGTTTGCGCTGGGGTTGGAGGTGTGTCAACCAGTTCTGGATGGGGTTAAACTCCCCCTGAAAGGCTGTGTCCACAGCTTGGGGGTGCTCCTGGATCCATCACTCCAAATGACAGCTCAGATAGATGTGACAGCCAGGAGTGCCTATGCTCAGCTTCGGCTGATACGCCAGTTGCACCCCTTCCTAGAGTTGGAAGACCTAAAGTCAGTAGTGCATGCACTGGTAACTTTGAGGCTCGACTTCTGCAATGCTCTATACATAGGGCTACCTCTGTGCCTAGTCTGGAAACTTCAACTAGTTCAAAATATGGCAGCCAGGTTGGTCACTGGTACACCTAGGAGTGACCATATCACACCAGCTTTAAAACCTCTCCACTGGCTGCCAACTAGTTTCCGGGCGAAGTACAAAGTGTTGGTCATTACCTTTAAAGCCCTACATGGTTTGGATCCAGGTTATCTGTGGGATCGCCTTCTCCCATACAATCCGCCCCACAGGCTTAGATCCTCTGGGAAGAATTTATACAGTCAACAAAAATTAGGCTGACAACCGTTACCCAGAGGACCTTTTCTTCTGCCGGTCCCAGACTGTGGAATGACCGGCCGGGAGAGATCCACCAACTCACCAGTCTTCAAGAATTTAAAAGAGCTATAAAGACCGATCTCTTCCGGCAGGCCTACCCAGATGAATTTTAAGTGTTTTTATTGGTATTTTATTGGTATTTTAATGATGTATTGGTTTTATGTGCTTTTAATCAGTTTTGTGTATTTGATGTTTGATGTTGTTCCCCACCTCGATCTGGAGGGAGAGGTGGGTAATAAATAAATATATGATGTTGATGATGATGATGATGATGATGAAAACTCTCTGATCCCCACTGAACAGCAAGCTTGCTGTGTGAAGCCAATGACAACTGGAGGTGGTGGTTAATGAGCTCTCCGTTTAGTGGTTGTGTCACATGTAACAACCCTGAGAGGAAGCAGAGGAGGGGGAGGAACTGCCCTGCACCTACAGCCACTAGTTCTGGGGGGGGGGGGGAGGGAAACATGTCGTATGTTGGTATACTAGTTCTTCATTTCCTGCCCTTGATCTCTAGTGATCAATTTTATGATCCAACTCAGCGGAACCCCAATGTGTCCCTTGAGTATTCTCTGAACAAGTGCATTTGGAACTTTGTGGCACCAGGAACATGATTAGATAATAAAATGAAGTCAAGTGTGACACATTATTTACCAGCGCTGCTGACAGTCACTTGTTAACACTTTCCTGGGAACTCTGGAGAAGTATATACATCCTACCAAAGGTCCCAAAGCCTCATGTTAATACCAGCTTTTAGGTTGTGTAGGACACAATGGCGATTTATAGACAACAACTAAGTATACTTTCCCTCTACTGATGCATCATAATTTATTTCCTCTGCGGCTCATGTGCACTGATCTCTGTTTCAAAGTAAAGGCTTAGGAATAACAAATAAGTAATTGTCGTTCAGAAGGGTCGTTGGCAATGTAATGCACTGGAGATCTGCAATAAGAGTTGTGGTATATCCACAAGTAAGCTTCACATCTTTGCAGTGCTGAACTCAAGGAGCTGGGGGCCATATAGAAAACCACGTTTTTAGTTTAATGGAAGACCACTACAGACATAGGAAGTGCCTTATAGTGAATCGGAGCACTGATTCATGACGCTCAATATTATTGAAAATGACTAGTGGAGTCTAGCAAAGGGCAAACTCTACTTGCTGGACTCCTGCCAGTTGCCTGACCTTTGTGTACGATGTAAACTGTCAGATGTTCTGCGGGTGCCCAGCGCATGCCCGGCGATTTGCACAAATTTGTGGTTAGGAATATTTATGGAAATTGTGATTTGCGCAAAAAGACATCCATAAATAGCACAATTTGTGTACAAATGCAGCATAAAGGACCACTTTAAGCCTGCAATTTTTGCAAATTATGCCGTTTATGGCGGCGATTTTGTACAAATTACAATTTCCATATAAAAGTTCCCAGCCAAGAATTTGTGCAAATCAGGATTTGCACACTCACAGAGCACATGCCGAGTTGAACCAGCTCAGGGATCCTCAAGCTGGCATTTGGAGAAGGGGGCAAAAACCCGCAGAGCAACACCCCCAAAACGGATTCCTCTGACACCCCTAGTAGTAGCTCACATTACATCTGAATGCAGCCAACCTAATATTTGTTTGTTTTCAATTAACGATAGCCTGCCACCACATGTATTCCATGTTCTCTGATTTTCGTTAATAAAGAGCTCTATAAAGCATTCAGAATTGAATAAGAATATTCATGGAATAAGAAAGCTGAAAGAATTACTAAAATTAAAAGGTGGCGAGAGTAAAATATAACTTAATAGAGGGAAATAATTCAGGGGGAGGAAAAGAAATTCAATGCTTTTGTGGTGTTCTGTTAGAGAAAGTAATTGCACTCTTGCAACAGAAATACGTTATCAATTGTGTATTGTGGGCGTCTTTTGTCCTTTTTGGAGAACCAAATCATTATTTTTAGTACAGGAGATGTTTCTGTTCATTTAATTTTCTGAGTAAAAAACAAACCAAAAAAGAAGGTATGCAGGTTACACTGCCTACTCAACAACATGAAATCATTTTAATTAACATAGTTTAGGTCTTTTTGAAAATTTCAGCATAAATTCAGAAGACAAAAAAAAAGTCTTATGTGACAGATGACACGTAACATGTTTTCTGCAAAGAATGAAGGGGAGCACAAACTTTTAAGGGCAGCAGCTGTTTGAAAAAGTAAAATATTTTAGTTTACTGAGATTGTTTGCTTGCTTGCTTTACCAACACCACACAGGAAATAATGCGTTGCCTGAGAAACAACTAATGAGACAGGGAGAGAGAGAGGGAGAGCAAAGTATTGGGGAAAGAAATTGACCTTCTTAACCTTCCTCTCAGGACTGTTTTAACTATATAACCACTCAAGCCACCCTGAACTTGTTGGTGGGGAAGGGGAGCAAACGTGGACTAGAGAACCATCTGAAGCTGTATGCCACAGTTCTACTGCTGAAGCTTTCTGGATTGTGGTGACTGTCTAGAAGAGGGGCGGGCAGGCTTGTGGGATCTACTTGATTTTTCACCAGGTGGTGAGCCAGGTGCCAGGTAGTGAATAGTGGTTCTGGAAGGTGGATATGCAATTGAGGAACGAGGCGCCTGAGCACGGCTCGGTCCAAGGATTAGTTCTCAGGACCAAATCTGAAGCTTGCCACAAATCCTTTCACACACAAATCTACTGGAGGCCTCTTATGCTAGGGAATTAATGGGTGGAGTGCAGCCCTGTTGGTCCTCCCCGAGCTCTCAACAGCTTTCAGTTAGTGCTGTGCCGAACCCCACCTCCCCTTTTGCAAACTCTTTGTGAAAGAGCCCGTTGGCTTTCTGGGCCTTTCTCTGGGGTTCTGGGAATTCTGGAGAAATTTCTCAGGGTGCAGGCTTCAATGCTTACCTTATTGCGAAGCAGTGGCAGAGGGGTGGCTGCAGTGGCATAGGTGGTCTTTGTTTTACGTTTTGTATCCCGTTCTACCCTTGCAGCTTCTCTGGTGGAGTCTGCTTCATGGAAATCCACCCAGAGGTCTTAACCAGGACTCCCTCCCACGGAGCTTACCAGTGCTGCTGCCAGTTGAGTGCCTGGATGATGAGCAAGACATTTGGGGTTTTTGCAGGAGAGGGAGGAGGAGGACTCCTCCCTCTCAGCTTTCAGGCAGCAGCATTGGAAAGCCCCAAGGGAGGAAGTCCTAGTTGAATCCTCTAAGGGACTTTTCAGAAAGCTCAGCCTGCCAGAGAGGGTGCAAAGACAGAATAGGATACAAATTGTAAAATAAAAGACACATGCCCTTCAGCCACATCCTTATAGTAAAGTAAGTTCTGAAGCCCTCCATACTGAGAAATTTCTCCAATTTTCTCACGCCTTCCCACAGATTTTGGGTACAATTCCTTTTGGAAAACAGATTTTAAACATTGGCATATGGCTATGTTTCCAATACCACTGACTGTTATATCCTTCTTGGACCATCTGGCTGGACTGGGCTTGGGAAGCATGGTGTTCTGGTGGTCTTACTCCTTCTTAGAAGATTAGGGCAAACAAACTGTGATGTAATGCAGACAAGAATGAGGGAACTAGGGGAATCAAACAATCTGGATTGAGAAATACATCTGATCTTCGGTGGCATTGCACTCTCCTGCAATACCACCTGCACAGTTGGGGAGTTCTGGACTCAGTACTAACTGGGAAGCTCAGGTGTTTGCAGTAGCCAAGAGTACATTTTACCTGCTTAACCTGGTATGCCAGCTGCACCCCTATCTGGAGAAGGCTGATCTTGCCTTGGCTATTCATACCCTGATGACATCCAGGCTGGACTACTTTAATGCACTTCACCTTTAAAGAGGATTCAGAAACTTCAGCTGGTGCAGAATATGGCTGTTCTGATATTCATGGGGGCTGGGCAGTTGGCTCATCTGACACTGATAGTATGCCAGCTGATACTGTGACAGATGTACTGGTAATGGGGTGAGGGCTCCCCAAGCTTGGCCACGACTAATGCTGACTGACAATCTTTAATGAGAATATCTAGTGTCACATTGTTTAAAATGTTATAATCCCTTGCAGTTGTAGAGTGTCTGATGTAAGATTTTGAATCTGTACAACTACTTGAACTCGAAGAGCCTGTGCAATATGTAATAACAAGACATTTTAATGTGAATAATAATAATAATAATAATAATAATAATAATAATAATTTATTACCCGCCTCTCCCTCCGGATCAAGGCGGGGAACAACATCAAACACAAAATACACAAAACTTATTAAAAGCACATAAAACCAATACATCATTAAAATACCAATAAAATGCCAATAAAAACACTTAAAATTCATCTGGGTAAGCCTGCTGGAAGAGATGAACCACAGAGCAAGTAAAATAATGCCTTCTACTTCTAGTAGACAAACTGGTTTTTATTAAAAGCAAGTACACAAAATTGTCATTCCAGCTTAGTTGTCCAGATCAAATATATAAAAGGAATAGATGTGATAAAGCTGATGGCTTATATAGCTGTGTCTGCTGCTTTCCAGGACAAAAAAATAATCAATAGAAGTAGGTACCAAGCTTTCGTGTGGCATAGTGCAAGGATCCAAAACCTGCCTGCTGGCAATACCACCATCGACCATCCTGGGTAACATTAAAACATAAGAATTTAAGAAGAGCCGTGCTGGATCAGACCAAGCATCCATCTAGTCCAGCATTCTGTTCACACAGAAGCCAACCAGCTGTTGACCAGGAAACCGCAAGCAGGATATGAGTGCAACAGCAGCCTCTCACCCGTATTCCCTAGCAAGTGGTGTACACAGGCATGCTGCCTCTGATACTGGAGGTAGCACATAATGATCAGGTCTAGTAGTCTTCTCCTCCAAGAATGTATCTAACCCCCCTTTAAAGCCATCCAAATGGATGGCCATCGTTACATTTTGTGGTAGGGAATTCCATAGTTTAACTATGCACTCTGTGAAGAAGTCCTTCCTTTTAACTGTCCTGAATCACCCACCAATCAACTTCATGAAATGACCAAGGATTCTAGTATTATGGGAAAGGGAGAAAATTATCTCCATATCCACATTCTCCACACCATGAATAATTTTGTACACCTCTATTATGTCTCTCCTGACTTTTTAAGCTAAACAATCCCAGCTGCCTGCTTCCCTCATAGGGCAGATGCTCCAACCTTTGATCATTTTAGTTGTCCTTTTCTGCAGACTCATTCTATTTCAGTTCAAGGGTAGTCTGTCCCTCTTGTACAGGCCTGGGTTGTCCCAAAATGTTCCCTGTTGCTTACCAAATCTGAACTCCTCCACCATCACATCCATACATTGCAACTCCTCAAATACCCCTTTGTAGCTGGCCCCACACATGGAACAGGGAGCATTTCAGAGAAAGCCACCTTGGTGGCCCTGGATTCCAGTCTCCTAAATTTGGCTTCCAAGATCTCAGTAGCCCTTTACTGGGTCATTCTGCTAATCTTCCTATTTCAGATTTCTAATTTATTATGCTAAACAATGGTTAGATGCCTATTCTAAACAGACCCTCAGGGAGCGGAGTGGAGGGTTCTTTGTTCAACACTCAGTAGCTAGCTGTGACTAGTTTTAAAAATACTTTGTGGATAGTTGGTTGTATATATACATACCATCATGGACACCAGAGTTCCCTGGATATACCTATGATTCTCACTTTTGTAATGCCTTTCAGCATGTGCAACCTGAAGAAGTAGACAGAACACTTGGAGAGGGGGAGCCAACTATGTGTGTGCTTAACCCATGACCTTCTTGACTGATAGAAACTGCCAAAGCAGCTGGGAATCTTTGCTTTAAGGAACTAACTAATACTTCTGAGAGGGTATCATTCCTGTAATTGTGAAGGAGATGTGGGTGAAACCTTGGGATGTGTGAATCAGCAAAACTCCAGCTCACTGAATTTCTCAAATCCCATCTCAAAGCTCATCTTGATTTGGGTCCATATCAGATTGCGAGGTTTAGGTTTTTGTTTTCTTGCTTTGCATAAAAACCCATGCAAATTTTGTGCATATTTTTTTCCAAATGTATGCCTCGATTGTGCCCGTCTTTGAAATCCATGCATTCGTCTCCTATTGATTAAAGTGTATTTGTGTGTATTTTCCAAAAAAATACACATTTTTTCATGTACATCTTTCAAATATATGTGTGCTGTCAAATGTAGTTTTTTGGGTCTGTGAATTACATTGCAAGCTCAGAAATGTGTGGACTTCAACTGCAGATTGTGTCTGAGTCTGCGTTCATGCCAGAATGTGCGAACTGGGTATATCCTGACCAAAAATGAACCGGAAGAAATTTCTCAAACGTCCCTTGTGACACCACTTCTAAAAAAGAACAAGAATGGATTCAGGTGGTGGTAGTGCATTGCAGTTGGTTCCCCCCCCCCCCCAACTTTGGCTGGTTTGCTAGCTGCAGCCTTTCCTAGAGAACTTGCACTTGGCCATGGTTATTCACACCCTAATTGCAAACAGGTAAGATGATTCCCAAGTATGCCCACAGCCACCTTTCGTGGCTGCCCCTTCTGATTTTTTTTATTATTGAAAAAAAAATAATTAAAGATGGTTGGTATGTTGCAAATTGAAGTCCTGCCCTCAAGCACCATCTTGATTTGGGTTCAAAAGAGTGGTCTTACATTTTGGCACTGAGACTCTGACTTCGCCCTGCACTTAGGTTCTTGGACAAGTTATTTTTCCTACTCTCTCACCAGTTTGCCTTCTGGGAAATGAGTATCTTGAGACTAGACATGCACACCAGGACAACCATTTTGTGAATAGGCAAACTTACAAAGATGGTCTCCTCAGGAGAAAGTGACTCTCCTTGATTAGGGCTCTGGCCAGAGAACTCTAATGGACAGCAGCTGAGCCTAGATGGGGCTCAGCAGCCTTGGTGATTAAAAGTCTGAAGTCAGAATTTGCTAATTGCTGGAAACAGTGGCTGAATTCGGACAACACGATAGTCAATGGTGGGGTAATAATCAACTTTACAGTTATTCATCTAGGGGGTGCTCCCCACACAACATGGTAATAAATAATCAACTGTGGTGTGGCTTAGGATCAGCGCTGAGTTGACTATGGCAGCATTCAGATGACACGATAGTCAATGCAACTGACGATTGTTCCTCCCCCCCAGTTGCTTATTGTGTCATCCGAATTCAGCCAGTGACTCACCAGCTTCACATACTTTGTCTTTTGGTTTCCTGACCCAATTGTACTTTGACCTTTGCTTGTTTGACCGTTCCTGCTTTGCCTGACTCCATGGCAGCATTCAGACGACACTTTAGGCAGCAGAGGGGGGAATAGCATACTAACGGTGCATTATTTTTGTGGTGCCACGGTAGCTCCCACCACATGACATGTTGCCCCTCCCCCTGTCGCATGGCTGAAAGTCCCGGCATCCTTCTGGGCTGCTGTGTCTCCTCCTTCCCCCGTCCCTCAGTCCTCCGGCTATATCCCATCATTCACCGCAAGTTCTGCTAACTGTATCAGAGCAGCCGGGGCGGAGGGGGGTCGGCTGCTCCAGCTGGCGAACTCTATGACCGAACAGAATAGTACACGGAGAGAAGGGGGTTCCCTCCACATGACATTTTAAACAACAGAGTTCAGGATAAACAACGTGCAAGCCCGTTGTTTTTCTCCATTGTTTAAGTGCCCCAAATAGCATACTGTCAGTTGTGTGCGAGTTGTGTGTTACCATTCACGCAACACAACTGACGATTGTTCCCCCCCAACTCCGTTGATTATCATGTCGTCCGAATGCTGCCCATATCTTGGACTGATTGTCTGTGCATGTTATCTGGACCAATTCTGCCTTTGCCTGAACCCCTTAGAACTGAAACCTGTCTGCTGGAACATTGGCTTATTGCTTGGCCTGGTGGTCATCTCTATCTCTGAGACAGCTACAGCCAACACAGGACACTACAACACAATCACAAGATTTAGAATGTGCTCACTGACCCAAAAAGGGCATTGACTCCTGGATTGTTACAGTGCAATCTATCTGGGCCTGGTCTTGAAAGCAATCTGGAAGCTACAACTGGTCCAAAGTACAACCACCAGGGTTTAAACCAGTGATCCAATCATTTATTCTAATGTTATACATCTTTCATTAGCTACTTGTTTGTTTCTGGACTCATTTTAAGATGCTAGTATTAACTTTTAAAGGCCCTTAATGGCCTGCAGGTAGGACCACCAACTATTTCTTTATCAGACTTTGATTAATTGCTTTTAAATATATTGACCAATCTGATATTTGATATTACCACAAATCTAAATTGCATTGTGCTAGCATTAGCACCTTCTAGTACAATTCCTGTAATGTTTGTTAGTGGTATGGAGTTTTTAGGAAAGCCGTTGTGCCAGCAAATGCTATTGTTGATTTGCTACAGGTCACTTAGGCTAGCACAATGTGAGATCCTGAACATCTGCAATTCTTCTGATTATTTTATCTTGAAAACCACAACTACCCATTTGTACTTCCAGATTATTATTATTATTATTATTATTATTATTATTAACATTTCTCTACTGCCCTCTGAGCATTTTACAAAGATTAAAATGTTAAAAGCAATATGCAACATTTAAAAATACACAAGAGAAACAACATACATCTCAATAACTTTGAGCAATCACCCAAGCCATAAAAACTTTTGGCTTGGTGCCAAAAAGACTGCAATGTTGGCACCAGGCAGGCCTCATTGGGGTGATCATTCCACCACCGAGAAGGCCCTCTCTGTCCATTGCATCTTCCGAGCTTCCCTTGGAGTAGGCACCCAGAGGAGGTGTATAAGGGCATAGTCAAGCCAGGAGAGACACTCCATCAGGTTTTGTGATCCCGAGCCATGGAAATCCAAAGAAGATTTTCAGTTCTATCAATTTTTCAAGCTATCATGGTTTTCTCAACTTTATTTGAACCCAAGTGTTTAAGGAATCTAAGGTTAGAACTTTGAACGAATGATTCAATGAATGGATCATAAATAAACAAATTCTCATGCACAAGAGCATGATCATATATGTGCAATATCTTGTGCAATCCTACTGTCATGGTCATGTCAACTCTTGTTTTGGTTTTCTTCAAAATAGCGTTTCTAGTCTTCATTAAAGGCTACAAATGGAAAACCAAGGATGCTTGCTCTCCTCAAGGTTCTCCTAACTCCACTTCAAAGCTCAGTTCACCATGAACCCATTTTCGTTTGTGACTTTTTCCTCTTTTCATTCAAACAGGAAAAGTACACATTTTGGTGTATTTTTTTTTTCAAAAGTGTGGTTTTCCCTCCATTGACTAAAGCATGAAGATTTTTTTTTTAAGTACCTTTTGAAGTGATTTTTTAAAATGTATTTTCAAATTCAATCACAAGTTTTGGAATGTGCAAACTTCTCCTGAAAAAATGTGCTCACATTTGGAATTGCATTTGGGATTGCAAAAAGGGCAAGTTCTGATGATTTGCAAACTCAAAAGAAATTCTCATGCATCCCTATTAAAGGCAGATATAAATCTGAAGATGTGGTTTAGGAAGACAGGAGAAAATCAGGTTCATTTTTTCCATGTAAACTTTGTGACTGCTAGGCCCATTTCAAGATTTTTTAAAAATGTTTATATTTAGCTATTTATATTTAGCATCTTGGGAATACTATTATTCTATATACTTAGGTTTTAATCTTATGGGATGCACCCTGGATACTCATAAGCCTCTGAACTCAGGTGTATGAGGATCCAATACAGAGTGGGAGGTGGGTTCTGCATTTTAGCTAGATGGGCGATTTTGCCTGTCTAGTGGAAGCCTCGGGGAGGGGGAGGGAAGGACGCTGGGGATGGCTGGAGATACATCATATGCCCATGTCCCCAACCTTTTATCCTCCCTGCAACCAGGAATGGGGCCCTTTCTCCCCCTATGAGCTCATGTTTGTGAGCTCATAACAGCAGCCAGCACAGTTCTCTCAATGCTAACTATGAGGGGGAGAGGGTTTGGGGAGCATGGTTTGCTGGCTCCAACCTCAGAGCCAAGAAACCAAAATATCCTATGCCTCCCAACTGACTAGGGGGCAAAGAATTGCTCTGTTAATATCTGTTACGAAAAAAAAAAGAAGCTATAATCTCCCAGAGTCTCTTTGGCCCTCTGAGCAGGTTTTCCACACATTCACGGAAATAACAAATAATGTTGTAGATTTTGTATAGATTTTATAGAACCCTTCCTTGTAAAGTTTCTTACAGGTCAGCATAACCAAGTCTCAGAGGAAAATCCAGTGTTTTGAATTAAAGGGCACTATCAAGCACATTTAGATCCCAATGGTTTCAATGGGAATGATTTATTGTCACGGTTAACTCTCCCTCTAAAATCAATGGGAGTTAAAATTGTCTAACCTTGGCTGGATTCCACCCAAAATCTTTACATGCATATGCAGGTGTGTGGGTAATATTTTGTAGAAAGGTTCACAGGTGGATTTTATCCACTACCTTGGTCTTTTACTTGAATTTCCAATTTTATTACAGACCCAGTTTTTTATTATTATTATTAAAAAAAGATGCTTAACTTGCATATATAAGTTATCCGTGGGATTTATAAAAAAAAAAGAAAAGAAAAGAAAAAAGTGGGCTGAAAATGCCCTTACGCCGAACATTATGCTATTCAGATTAAACATCCTACAGCAAGATTCAGAAGCATATGTGATGTGCAAAGATTAAAGGCACTAAGGGCTTTGTGGAAGGGGGTAATAGACAAATATTGCTTTCCTTTTTCTCAGAGGTCTCTTCGAGAAGAAAGCTCATGTGCTAAGTACTTCTTGTATCTATTCCATATTTCCCCGGACTTTAGTGGCAGTGTGTTTAAGATTAAGCCCTCGTCACTTTGAATGATTGTCCTGAGGAAATGTCACTCCATCTACATGCAACTTTCATCATGTTCGGGCCTCACACTGTGTGAGGCCCATAAGATGATCATTAGACATGTTACTTTGTTTCCAGTAGAGAGGTCCTTTGAGGCTGGTTGGGGTTCCTGGACAGAGTGGAGGAAATGCTTCATACAGCCATGATGGGGAACATGTGACCCTCCAGATGTTGTTCTGGAACTCCCACCAGCCCTAGCCACCTGTCGTGACTCTGGCTAACTCTCTAAAATTCTTGCTCACGACTTCAGGTACACTGATACACAACAATAACAGTGAGATTTCTTTTATTGTAATCACACGGAATTCAAAGCATAACGGTTTCATTTCTGCAAACACGCACTTGAAGCTGAAGACGGACCACACAGCTTTCAGGTAGAACGGCTTAATGAGAACAGCACTCACTCAGGGACTGACATTTAGAGATTAACTCTAGTGCTTAGAGGGCAGGAGCGGCCACGCTGCACTGGAATCCTCTGGAACATAGAGAGACTCTAGGATTAGGCCTCCTAACAGTAGTATATCGGTCAACTGGCAACTAAATCTTCACTCAGCCTGTCAGGGAACGCTGAGCTGACCACGGAAGCCAGAAGCCAGGGAATGAACCTCTTCGACCTAGGGAGCCTTCCCAATTCACGTAGCTTTAGCTCTGAGGAAGGTCCTCTCACAGGTCTCACACACACACGAGTTTCAGAACAGCAACGATCAGCTTCTGCCTCCCTCTGCCCGTAACTTTGGCTCCATGGAGGGAGACAGCAAGCTATAGAACACGAATCCAGAACAGTAATCTCAAGTCCAAATCTATGAAAAGCCACAGTGCACTTTTCATGGCAGAGTTCTTTAGAAGTAACAAGTCTAAACAGCAACAGAACATGTATAGAGTGCATCTCACAATTCCAAATCAGATAGTAACTCACAGCAGCAGCAGAGCAGCAAGAGGATAGACGAGATAATTCCTAGCAAAGGAATTACTCTCAGGACAAAGGTAATATAGTGTGGAGGCTGGGCAATTCTAAGCTACTTTGATAGACAGGGCTTCAGGCCTGTAATCTAAACTCATGTGCCAACAGGGCGGCACGGTTCAACCTCTTCTGATGACGCCACAGTGTGAGGAAGATAGCCCTCACCTTTGCAAAACATAGTTTAGTTCCCAGAGACTTTCAAGGCCTTCGGCCTACCATTTGAGATAAGCACATAACAGAGAAGCAGAGATACATTTTCTCATGACAAATTGCCAAGTCTTCAGTCTACAATTCACAGGGCCAGCCCTGTGAATTGTCTACGAAGCACTTGACACTCAACACCACCATAGCCAGTGGTGAGAGATGATGGAAGTTGCAATCCAACAGTATCTGGAGGGCCACATGTTCCGTATCCCTGTTCTATAGGGATACGTTTCACATACAAAGGGCCTATTCAGACAACACACTAAGCCTTTTGCAAAAAATGATTAGTGAGTGTGTTTAAACCGTGGTTTAAACACACGACTTAATGTGTTGCGTGAACCATTCCAAACCATGGCATCTACATAACCACGGTTCAAACACACTAGCTAATCATTTGCTGCAAAGGGGTTAGCGACCTAACCATGGCTTAGCATGTCATCTGAACAGGTCCCTTGTGTTTAAACTGTGGTTATGTAGCCACCATGATACGAATGCTTCACACGACACACTAAATCATGGTTCACATGACGCACGAAGCCATAATGCTTAGCTCAAAAAGCTTAACCACCGTGGTTTAACATGTCATCCAGGCAGGGTCAAAGAGAATGAGCACTCCTGGTTTTATAAAGTTTCTGTGTTGTGTGCACTTTGCAGGTACAATGATTTATTGCGTACTGCCCCCTTAAGACCAGCAAAGCTTCCCAACTTCCCTTCCCCTCTCTTCCCTTGACTGAAGATGAATCCTGCCGCAGTCCTGCGTTTAAGAACCCTATCAGGGGTCTGTGCGGAACCCTCATAATAAGCCTCAATAGCCAAGAAGTGTGTGGAACCATGAATGAGTCGTCAAAGTTTAAGAGACAGCACAGTTTTAGTTTTGTATAAAGGGATCCAGTGGAGGCTGGTGGCATTGATGTCAGTGGGGATGTGGATCTGCTCTGGGTTTCAGTGGGAACGATGAGAACTCTAAAGGAGTTATGCCAGGTACTGAGTGCCATCCCCACGAAGGCTTCAACACCTTGCATAGCTCCTTTAGATTTCTCTCTGAAACCCAGAGTGAATTCACAGCCCTACTGAAATCAGAGTCACCAGCCCCCCCCCTGAAATAATGTGTTCAAAGAAGTACAATGAGGGAAGATGCTTTCCTTTTTCAGAAACAGCAACAACTACTACAACGACCATTTCTTCATGTTTTAGTGCTTTGTTTTCCTTTCCTGCACACAACAAACAATTTGAAGTACCATCCAATATTGGCAGTTTAATCCAAGGCCAAGCGCTGCCCTCTTTTCTCCCCCTCCCTCGCCCCATTGAAAGATGTATTTGTCTGCAGTCAGGGAAATGGTGAGAGGCAATTTTTATTTATTTACTGCTGATGTTGCCCCTGATTTTGATCATCCAATTGCTTCCAGCTACAAGAACATATGGATCTAAATCTGCTTTTTATCAATTTCGTATCCATGAAATTGGAGGCCTTTTTGCATGCAACGTAAGTCTTAGCAGTGTCTATAACCATAAATATTAATGGCCAAATCTGTAGGATCGTAGTTCACTTTTTGCTAGTTTGGAAAATGTTTTCATCCTAGCAATATGTTGGCATTCTCCTAACCTGTAAACTGTGGTTAATTTGAACTGTGGTTCATGGAAAGAAGCCAACTTCAAACTAGGGTTTATAAAGCAGACTTGTTTTCAGTAACTAGAGTTGATACCTCATCATAGCTGAGGTTTCAGACAATGCACAGAACTGGGTTTAATCTAAACTGGAAGTGGAAGCTTTCAACTTCCTCGTGGCCATGGAGGACAGGGGAGGGTGAGCGCAAGCGCATGATCCAGGGAAAGACAAGCTCATTGTTTAGCATTACAACAGAACACAGCCAGTGTAGGTAAAGTGCTTTAGTTAATTGAGACTTGCAACATTATTGCTGTCTATTACTACTCTTGTGCCAGTGAGGTTTGCATTTTCGTCTTTCAAGGCTGTGGGGGTTTTGTTAGGTTTTACTGATATTCAGGAATGAGAAGCAGGAATGATTCAAATATGGATGAAGATTTCATGTAAACCAAATCATTTATATTCTTTTCTTTCAGATTCAAAGGGAAGCATTTCAGAACAGTAGGAGGTATTCTAAAATGTACAGCAGCAGCATTCAAAAGGTAGGCTCCCCCCCAATTCTTCCCAATGTTAATTATATATAAGATGTCAGAATTCTTGTCACATGGTTGTCCTTTTTCTTAGAGGAGCATGCTTTTAAGTTGGAGATCACTGTGCAATTCCACAAGGATGCTCTTATTTTCAACATGCATTTTAACCACATGTTCTTCTCCATAAATATTAATCGTATTGTAGATACTGTTTGAGAATATCATGGGACAGAAAAAGGTTCCTTGATACTTTGCGATCTTTTATTGGTTCTCAAAAATAACCCTTCCCCCATTATGGATACAAAGCTGTGTTTTCAGCTAAAGTGGCTGTTTCATATGGCAAAAAAAAAAAAAAAAAGAGATGGCATTCCTTCTAAATGCCAAGCAAAAGGTCTTCCCAATACAAGCACCATGTTTAATTTTAATGTGACATTCTTAGAAGGAGAGAAAGTTGATAGATCTAAATGGATTAGCGATAAACAGACCTGCACAATATGTGAGCCAATAACTAACAGAGCTCACTGGCCATGCATTATGGCAGGGGTGACGGGGAACCTTTTCTAGCCTGAGGGCTAAATTCAGTTTTGGAGGAGCTCTTTGGGGCCACCGCTTCCTAGTGCTAGGGCTCAAAAAGACACACACCCCCTCCAAATAAATGCCAGCACATTTTAGATTAAGGTGCTTACTGTCAGGAACTAAGGAGAAGCATTTAACCTTTTAGAATGTAGGGGGAAATGCATAAAAGCCAAGGAACCACCAAATTCTTGGTGGTTGTGGGAAGGAGCTGAGGCCAGGGGAAGTGAGCATGGCCATTTGGAGAACCCCAGTGGGCTAGCTTGGGACCCTACTCTGGAAGTTTCCATCCCTACATTGTGGCCTGCCAGATATTTGACAAACTTCCTATCATGGCAAAACCTGGCAGGTAGCAAAAGCAGGAGGTTTAACAAGCCCCTGGAGTGCCAGAGTTACAAACCTTCAACAGACCGGTAGATACTGATGTCTAAAAATGAGATGTGGCAATGGGCATCTGGATAGCTCTCACTAGCATGCTCAGGCCTGCCTCTCTCCAGCCCTTCCTTTGAAAACCCCTGCCATGTGTTACTGCTTCCCATTTTGTGGGTCATAAAAGTAGCGCTGTACTGCAAGATGCCACACCACATCGGGTTATTTGTTGCCCTGTAGCATAACACTTTGTGATTTACGTTCTGCTTCTTCTGTAGTAAACACAGAAGTGTCCTTTAAATTGCAGAGCTAGTTTGACTTTGTCTGAACAGTGACACATCGGTCCCTCCCCCAGGCTCTCAAATTCCGATTTCACAAATCCTAGTACTTGGCAAAGTCCAGGATGGGCCAATGCTAAGAAGAAACGTTTGCTCCTCTAGCTGTTTTTGGCAGTCATAGCAGGGTAAACCTGCATTGGTGACTTAATGGCTGCATTCAGACAACACATTAAGCAACTGTGGGGGGGGGGGAACAATCGTCATTTGTGTTGCTCATTGTGTTGTGTGGAGGGTAACACGCCGCTCATGAACTACTGGCAGTATGCTATTCCGCCCAAATAAGCAACTGAGACAAACAACTGGCTTGCAAGTTGTTTAGCTCGAAGCCAGTTGTTTAAAGTGTTGTGTGGAGGGGTGAGTGGGGTAATGGTGTGTGGCGAGTGGGTTAAAACACAAGCCCATAGAGGCAGGCAGCAAGAGCGACCAAAGCGGCAGCTGTCACTCTGCTACAACTGGTGCAACTTGCAGAGACTGCTGGGATAGAACTGGGAGGACTGAGGGAGGAGGGAGGGAGGGGAGAGGGGCGGGGGCTGTGTCAGTCAAATGCTGAGTTGACTATTAGTCCACTCAACGCCAGCCCCAACCACTCACAGTTGCGTAGGAATATGTTGTGTGGGGAGTACCCACAAAATAACCAACTGTGAGTTGGCTACTCAACCCACCATTGACTAATCTGTTGTCCGAATGCAGCCAATGTGTGGGATGGAGAAGCTGTACAAAGAAATGCATGAGGACAACTCTACAGCTGCTACTGGCATTTTCATGGGCAGCCATCACATCCTCCATCCCTCCCCCCTTCGTCTTCTGTTCTGCTGCCTATGTTGGCCCAGGAGAACCTGTGGAGAATGGCAGCGTCATTAAATAGACACATCTGCAATGGCACACTGGAATATAATTCAATAATTTGTTGCTTGACTTTGCATGTGTGGACTACACTTTTCTAGCATGCTTACCCAGGGAAAATGCTACCTATCAATATGCTATTTATTCTGATTGGTTGGCAACTTTCGTCATCTCTCCAATCACAGGCTGCTTTTGAAACAGGCACGGGGATTACAATCAATGACGCTGGCAGAATTTATTCCCGTTGTGCTTGTCGGCTGGCACAAGATTGCAGTGTGGAAAAGGAGGGGGGGTTCATATGAGGAAATGCGTGCAAGCTGCCTCCCCTCATGGGTTTCCAGAGCACTTGAAATGTGACCTGGAATCACAGCTGCTGGCAATGCAACAGAAGCACAGCCTTGGAGGAAGATGTGCTAACTGTGCTGAGTCAGTGGGAAAGAAATGTACATATATTGAAAAATGTGAGACACAGATGCTTGGTACAAGCTACACATGTAATTCATTTCAGCATCAGTTGTTTGAGCAGGAGAAAAGAGAAAACAGAGCGAACTTCTTGCAATATTATTATTACTGGCCCTGAACTTGTCCCTTTAAGAACAGCCTGATATGCAAATAATTTCCTTCCCAGTTAGCTCCATGCCAGAAAAAAGCTTCATCTACTGAATTTCTATACATTTGACTGCTGTTAAAGGCACAAGGGCAGGGCCAATAAATATGTAGGCAACCCAAATTGCAAGCTATGTCATCTTCCCATTTGTACTTTTCTCCCTTAGGTTGCCACAGAGCTGGCTCTTTAGTGATGCTTGGAAATAGGTTCAAAAACTTTCCGTTCGACAAAAGGCCTTTTGGAAACTAGGAGGTTATATGGCTTTATGGTGCTTCAGGTGTTGTTTGCAATGACTAAAATATCCAGCAGGAATTCAGGAGTTAACATAAAACCAAGTTGTTGTTGATAATGATGATGATGATGATGATGATGATGATGATGATAATGATTTTTCCAAGCATGTTTCCAGCACCCCACTTACTATCCTCCACCCCAGCCACTTCCTTCCTGAAATGCCGCACACACATGGGTGGGGGTTAAAACAAGGGCAGCGGGAGGGATTTGAGGAAGGAAGTGGCTGGGAGAATTAAACCTCCCTTCCCCACACCCAGTGGTCCCCACCTGGATGTATTCTGACTTTCAAGTAAATATATTTATTTTATATATTTATTGCATTTGTATACCGCCCCATAGCCGAAGCTCTCTGGGCGGTTTACATAGGATTAAAGCAATTTAAAAAATATACAAAAATTAAAACAGCAAAAACATACAACATACACACAATACACACATACATTTAAAACCACTACAACAACCCCAAAAAGCAACAACAACAAAAACAAACCCAGGCTCCTCAGATATTGCCAAATGCCTGAGAGAAGAGGAAAGTCTTGACCTGGTGCCGAAAAGATAACAATGTTGGTGCCAGGCGGGCCTCGTCAGGGAGATCGTTTCACAATTGGGGGGCCACCACAGAGAAGGCCCTCTCCCTTGTTGCCGACCTACTGGGTCCTGGTGCCTGGGATGGCACTTCCCAAGAATGATGTATTAGTTTTTATTTGTTTTAATATTTAATCTATTTTGTGGTTCTTGTGTTTTATCCGGATCGAGGCGGGTTATAAATAAATAAATAAATATATTATTATTATTATTATTATTATTATTATTAAGAACCAGCACTGGTCCTCGAAGGCAAGAAGGGGAGTCTGTTTCCCTCTTGCTTCTGCACACTACTCTGCATTGATCACTATGTTTAAAGTTGCTCTGCATGGCCCCCAGTGGCTGAGCCAAGAAGCCACCCTCTCCTTCTGTCCTTGCCCCTTTGGGCTGGTTGACGGAGCAGTGGAAGCCTGCCACCAGAACTGACATGGGGATTTCATTTAGGCACGTGCTATGCAGCTCATTGAGGCACTCCAAATTCCATCCTGAAGCTCATTCTGATGTATCAGATTGTGAACTTTTTTCTATTTTCACCAAAAATAAATAAGTATGAGCATATTTATATGCATCATTTGCACACATCTTTGTAATGCATGAATTGTGAGTATTTTTTTAAAAAGGCATTTTTTTGCACACACATTTTCCAAGTGTATGCATGTTACAAAGCCTTTGGTTGTTGTCGTTCCATGAATGGCATCACAAGCTTGGACTTGTATGGGCTTCGACCACAAATTTCATTCAGCTCCATGTTCAGTTCTCGGAGGTGTGAACTGGGTACATTCTGGTCAAAAACAAGCAAACTATTTTCTCTTGTACCCCTAGTGACTTTAACTAACAAGGCACTGAACAACAACTGAACTAGCTATGTTTTGATTTACTCTGCAGCTCTGGGTAAACAATCCCAGAGGAAAAAGCGGCAAAGTGGCGGACCATTCAGTCTGAAGGCAATGTAAACCCAATGTTCTTGGGGTTTTGTTTTCAGTTTTCCGGAGGTGAGGGGAGATGTGCGCACAGCATCATCTGCAAGTGATGGGTGTAAATGTGTAGTAAAGTGAGTGACTGCTTGCTTGAGGAATGGCAGAGAGAGAGAAAGAGGGAGGGAGGGAGGGAGGGAGGGAGAGAGACCTGGGGCTTGGAGGTGGGGTGTGACTCTGGTAGGCTTTCCCCTATTGAGTAACTGCCCTGGTTTGAGTGCAAGCAAAGCAACCATTAACTTTGGGCTATAGTTCAGTGCTGTTAAAAACTATACTTAAGCCTAGCTATATACCAGTAGGCTGATCATATGAAAAGGAGGACAGGGCTCATGCAACTTTAACAGTTGTAGAGAAAAGGGAATTTCAGCCAGTGTCATTTGTATGCAATTAGTTCCTGGTGAAATTCCCTCTTCATCACAATAGTTAAAGTTGCAGGGGCCCTGCATTCTTTTGTATATGGTCACTCTAGTGTAGTGCCTGCACTTTTAACTGTTGTGATGAAGAGGGAATTTCATCAGGAACTAATTGCATACAAATAACACTGGCTGAAATTCCCTTTTGTCTACAACTGTTAAAGTTACATGTGGTCAGCCTATGTACTAGGAGATGTGATAGCAATGAGGTGTTTTGGTAAAGCATGCAAAACAGATGCCAGCAAAGAACTTGCAAACACCTGCTGTATTCAGGCGATCTGCAAAGAGCTGAGCATTTCAGGAATCAAATCCAGCAGCTCCCAATTCAGCAAGCTCTGTTTGCAAGTCAAAGGCAGAAATGAAAGGAAGAACCTCAAAACATAGCATGTACACTGTGGGGGGGGGGGGGAAGAGAAAAGAAATGCTCACTATTTTGCCAGTTTGGGCTAAATTTGCTCCCTTGCCATTTGGAACTGCTATAAAGAATTCCAACTCAAAGTAAAAATAAACTTTTTCACACAAAGTTTTTATGAATGTTCTTTCCCCTCGGAGCAGGGAAAAGTTTTGCTGTAAATATACTGGTTTTCAGAGATTCACCTAATTACTTACACTTACCGAAAACAAAAACAAAGAAAAGAACAAGTTGTGAAAAGACTTGGTTCACTAGATTTCCATATAAGATTGTATAGGGCCAGAACTACACCAAGCAGGATATAACACTTCGAAAATGTTTTGAAAATGGTATATGGAATGTGTCCTGGGCCCAAACAGTTGTAGGTCAAAGCTATTGCCATTTTGATGAATTGTTTATCTGGAATATCCTGATTGGTATTAGTACCAACATTATGTGGTTCCATGCTCCTTGATTTCACAAGTGGTGAATGTATATGACATCCCTTTCCTTCCCCCCTCCTCCTAATTAAACTAGAAGTAGTTTTTTTTTTCTTTTCCAATTCTCCTGTGTCAAGATCTAAGTCAAACTGCAGCTTGTTTTTAATAATGTATTTGTTTTTATTTGTTTTAATGTTTTATCTATTTTATGATTCTTGTGTTTATATTTATTGTTGTTCCCTGCCTCGATCTGGATGGTGAGGCAGGTTAGAAATAAAATAAATGAATAAAATAAATAACTAAATGAATAACATATTTTGAACTTCTCAGCCACTTGGAAATTCAAAAACCAGTGGCAATTTTTGGCCATGGGGGGAAAATCCAAATGGTAAAAATTTAGAGCAATTATCCATGTCTATACTAGTGTTAATATAAATGGCGTTGCACTGGCATAAACAACCTCTAATGCAGCACCAATGGTATTGGCTAGCACTTTGGGTTATCTGGGGAAAAGCATTGTAGCAACTAACACTATTGGTTTTAGGGATGTGCACACCCAAAAATATCGTATTGTATCGTTATTGGAAATACGGACCCAAAAAAAATTGTCTCCGATAGTATCGTAGGTTAATTGTATCGTATTGTATCGTATTGTATTTCCAATAATTATCAGAAATCCAACATTTATATTGTTTCTACATTTTGCCCTATAGAGTTGATTTTTGAGTCAGAAAGGCCTAAAACTTCTTCATATTCCAAGTTACAGGTTTGAAACTTGGTCACAGTGCAGACTGAGTGTTGCTAGTCATGTGTGCCAAATTACAGAACAATGGGTGCAAGTGTTACTTGGAAGTAAGTTTTCAAAATACACTGTTTCAGGTGACATAAGTGGTCCTTTTTCAAGAGATGTCATCCGGTACTCATGGGCATCTCACAGATGGCCTTGAGGGGACTCATCTGTGCCCAGTTTCAGATACACAGCTGCAGCTGTTACTCAGAAGTAAGTTCTCAACAACACATGCACTGTTTCTGGTGGTAATTCACTTCATGGTGCTGCTGAGAAATCCTCATTGTTTAAGAGCTAGTCCTTAAAGTTGAGGACCTTACCGAAGGGCTGTAGGGGGACTAGTGGACTCATGACATAGCTTGTTCAATGAATTGATGAGGGAGTTTGCCTCTCCTCCAAGGAAAGCTAGATGTTTAAACCACATGTAAAGCAGTACTACAAGCAGCCCTGCAAGGCGGGCCCAGTATGACTCACCATACAGGAATCAGCCAGACGTCGAGCCAGATGATTCCCGGGCACAGGTGGCAGGCTGGTAGAAGATGCAGGCAGGCAAGTTGGCAGAGGTGGGCAGATGCAGGCAGATGCAGGCAGGCAGGCTCAGGTGGGCAGCAGGCTCAGGTGGGCAGCAGGCTCAGGTGGGCAGATGCAGGCAGGCGGAGATGGGCAGATGTAGGCGGAGTGCCAGTTGCTAGCTCTTTGCACAAGTATGCCATGGAACTCAGGGCCTTGACCCAGAGATCCAGCTACCTCACAAAGGTGGCAAACTGGCTGGCAGGCAGACAGATGAAGGCAGGACTAAACTGTAGTCCATGTGAAATACTTAACATCCCCTCAATAGGTTATGGTAGGAGAAATAGGATCCCTTGGAATCCTGCCATCAGAGTTGAGTTATTGAGCTGTACAGGAAATATTTTTAAAAAAATCTACAATGGCCACCAAAATCAGTAGTAACTATAAGTAAAATGCACAAACCTCCTCCAAAATCCACCCTTCTCCTTCAACTCCTACTACCAACAAAGATGGAAAACCCAAGGGTGAGGGGTTTATACTCAGAACTCCTCCAACATTGTGATTGGAACCTGCTAGAATCCTTGCTGCACGATTGATCACTGAATCTGACAGTCTCAGCAAACACACCCCACCTTCTAGCTCCGTCCATGTGGCTCCAAATGAAAAAGAGCCTTCCAATAATACGATAAAATTCTGAAAGTTATCGGATGGTTTTTTATAGTATCCGATAATTATTGTAGGATGTTGTATCATATCGTTAATGTTAATCAGATGTCCGATAAAGACCATATTGTATTGTTATCGGACATTTTAACAATACGATACACATCCCTAATTGGTATTGCAGTAGAGGTAACTTACATTTGTACAACATAACTAATATGAGCACTAGTCTCGTTGTGAAGGTTTGAGTCCTACACAATAGTAGTTTTTGTTTAGCCCTGGAGGCATGGAATTCCTCTGATGGAGGGGGTGCATTCCTGAGTTTCATTTTCCACTCAAAGAGTCAAATTTCATTTCTCCAGTTTGAACTTACTAGAAAGGGGTGGAGTAAACTGCATGGTTACCGAAGGGAAAAAAACAGAGTGGGAGAAGTCCTAAGGGGCAGAGTTAAGTGGTCAGTTAGAGAGTTTGAAAATAGCAGTTGGGAGTCAGTTGGAGTTGGAGCAGAGCGAGAGAGCCAGAAAGAGATGGAGAGAGATGGAAGCCAGAGAAAGGCTCTGGCTGCAGATGTATTTCTTTTTATTTTCTTTGTAAATGCCTTTGAAGTAACAACCCTATTTGTGTAAATACCTTATGGAAATGTTGCCTTACTATCTATCATCTATCTATCTATCTATCTATCTATCTATCTATTTATCTATCATCTATCTATCTCTATCTATCTATCTATCTATCTATCATCTATCTATCTATATTAGTAAAGTGTTGTTGTTAAAACTTTGTTGTTTGGAGAGTCAATCACACCACGCCTAAAGCCAAAACCCCATGTTACTGAGAGGGGAAGGAAAAAGGTGGAGACTTGAATACAGATGGAAAGAAGGGCTCTCAAAGAGGCAAAATATCTTTAAGGAGCTGATAAAGGGGTCCAAGCGAAGAGTGGAACCTTGACACTCATATACTGCTCATAATTACAACTGATGAACTGAAGCTTTGATCCTATGCATGTTTAGACAGAAATAGTCCTACAGCTCCGAGCAACAACTCCCATGCTGGCTGACGAATGCTGGGAATTGTAGGACTTTTTTCTGTCTAAACATGCATAGGATTGCACCCAAAATGATTGATATTTTAATGCTCCAAAACTGCTGCCTGAGCATTACCTCTTTTGGCCCTGCCTGATAATAATAGGCATGGTCTTAGCAACATCATTCATTCTTCCACATATGTTGAGCTGCATTTGCAAACACCTGTGAACTTGAGAGATGCGCCGCAGAGGGCATAACGGAAGCCTTTGATTCCTCCTCTTCCATTCTTGTGCCCAGAGTGCATAGTGTGATGCCCCAGCCATTCTTTATAATGGGAGGGTTGTTGGTCCTCCTACAGTGCAATCCAGAGGGCTTTGCTTCTCTGCAGGGTGCCACAGCACTAGGTAATTGAGTTTAGAGGCTTGCGCTGCAGGTTTATTGAAACCTAGTGACTGAGAAAAGGAAACTAGGTCACATTGGATCCTTCACCGGACTTGGTTTGGCATGGATCTCATCAGAGATTGCTTTTCAGAAAATCAAATCGTCCTGTAATCCTTGACATGTTGAGAGAGGAACATAATGTGTCTTTCTTTTCCAACAGAAAGACCCAACATAACTGTTTTTTTTCTAGAAATTATGTGCTGTGGGGAACTACAAATATCAGTTTATTGCCAGGGATCCCGATACCTTCTATCAACGTAGCACTTCTCTTGTGATAAGATTGAGTCATCTCAGCACTCAAACAATAATCCTCTGTTTCTGTGAAGATGCTATTCCCCCTCTTATAATTGCTGGGACATCTGTTACATGAAAAGTGGATGTGCCAATGTCACACATCTTCAATAATGCTTGGGGTAGACATGATAGTGAGAAAATGATGTAATTCTCCTGTGAGCACCCACACCACCTATATAATTCTGTGAAGGATTCCTTACTCCTAGCTGAGCAGAGAAGAGAAGAGGAAGCTGCCCCAGCTGGGCTAGAAGGAATATAAGGAAGAGAGCTGCCAGAGAGTGAGTGATCAGAGTGAGTGAACAGGGAGAGCCAACAGGAGTTTGGCAGGGGGAGGTCAAGGGGGAGGTCCTTAACAAAATTTCAACACAATTGGAAAGCAGAAACAAAACAGAAATGGAGACTATGGATGGAAAGGAGTCTTTAGTGGTGGTGACCTGCAAAGTGTGTGCAATGTTCGTGTTCCTGCCTGAGATCAACATGGCATACACCTGCAACAAGTGCAAGCTAGTTGCACTATTGGAAGAAAAAGTGAAAGGACTTGAACGGCGAGTGTCCACCCTCCAAGGAATAAGAGAACGCGAAGAGTTCTTAGACAGAACAGTGGAACTGCAACAGGAACAAGAAGCAGAAGACATTGAAGAGCAACAGCAAGCCGAAGCAGAAGTGGAGAATGCTGAGATGAGGAAAGACAACGAAGAGGGAACTCCATGGAAAAAGGTGGCAGTTAAGAACAGAAGAACTAGAAGACACTCTGCACCAGTAGAACCATTAGAGTTACTTAACTGCTTTCAGCTACTGGAGGATGAGACTGGAGGACAGCCTGCAGAGGAAGAATTACAGGGGACCTCATGCAACAATGAGCAAGAGGCAGAAGGTCAGTCGACCAAGAAGAAGAGTAGTCATTGTGGGAGACTCCCTGCTGCGTGGGATTGAAACCCAAGTATGCCATGAAGACCCATGGACTCACCAGGTATGCTGTCTCCCTATTTCTCAATTGCAAAAAATAAAAAATAAAAAGTTTGCATTCTTCAACACAACTTTTTATTTTTTATTTTAATTTTGCAATTGAGAAATAGGTGCCTTTTTTGAAGTGGCTGAGGAGAGACATGATAGAGGTGTACAAAATCTCACATGGTGTGGAAAATGTGGGTAGGGAGACATTTTTCTCCCTCTCCCATAATACTAGAAACTGGGGTCATCCCATGAAGCTGATTGGTGGGAGATTCAGGCCAGATAAAAGGAAGCATTTGTTCACACAGCACATAGTCAAACTATGGCATTCACTACCATAAGATGTAGTGACAACCACCAATTTGGATGGCTTTAAAAGGGTTTGGGATAAATTCCTGGAGGAGAAGGCCATCCATGGCTACTAGTCCTGATGGATTTGTCCAACCTCCGGTATCAGAGGCAATAAGCCTATATATACCAGTTGGGGGGAAAATACACAGTTTTTTTTTAAATGGACATTTTTCCCAACTAAAAAATGCACATTTCCCCTGAATGCTAAAGTGTGAAAATGCAGATGGGAGGGTTGCACAAATGTACACATATGCCCAGCACAAGTGGACACTTGCACAATGTGAACCCATATTCAGGAAATTGCAAAAAAATCTCCCCAAGAATGGCATTCCTGCTCAGGTTCACATATGGAGACGCATTCTCATGATTTGCGTATAGAAACAACGATCGTGTACATCCATACATATTTCTCCAAGTATGAAACGACAACTCAGGCTAAGTTGCTTGCTTCCCTTGCTGTGTTTCTCTGCTCCTAAATCTTATAGCAAGTAATAGCTGGGGAAGAATGCAATAAGTCCATTCAGCTTCATTCCTCTCTTGAACAGCTACAGCCAGCTGTATGTTTAAAGAAGAAGGATGAGGCTTCCCCACCACCACCACCATTACAAGACAACCCCCCTATGGCTAAAACTGATGTCATTTACAATAACAACATAATTGCTTTCCTGGCTCCCGCCAATACCTATCTAGGAGTCCAACCTTCTGTTTCAACAGTGACCAGCCAGATGCCTTTAGGAAGCTCATATAAGCATGAAGGCAATGACTTTCCCTGTTGTTTTTCACCACTTGGTAACCATAGGCATACATGGAGATCCAATTTCAGCTGGCAGAGCTAACATCCATCGATCGGCCTAGTCTTGTGTTAGCCCAGCCTTCCTCTACCTGATGTCCTTTAGATTACAAATCCCAGTATCCCCTAGCCAGCCAGGCTGCCTGGAGGATGCTGGGAGTTGTATCCAATACATCTGGAGTGCACCAAGTTGGGGAAGTCTGTAAATCTAATCCTTTTAGAAAGGTCTTAAGCTAATGGCCACAACTGCTACATTTTATAGTAACAAGTACCAAGGGAAATGGAGTTCATTATCACTTAAAGCATTTGATAAAAAGAGTGAACTTGTTCAGATGACACTCTAAGCCATGCTGGTTAAGCACTTTGAGCTAAACATCATGCCTTAGCATGTCATGTGAACCATTCCTAACCATGGTGGCTACGTAACCATGGTTGAAACATGCTCACTAACCATTTGCTTTAAAAAGGGTTAGCAGCCTAACCATGGCTTAGTGTGTTGTCTGAAGACACCAAGTGAAAGATTTCATTTGCCTAGGACAGAAAATAATAAGGAACTTAGGGAGCTGCTTTAGGTCGAATTAGACCATTGGTCCATCTCAGTTAGTACTGTCTATGCTGATTGGCAGTGGCTCACCAATGTTTCAGACTGGGGTCTTTCCCAGACCAACCTGGAGATACCAGAGGCTGAACCTGTACACAGTAAGAGTTCATTGGTATTCTGAATGCAGTGATGGTAAATTCAGAATGTTATCAGATCAAGTAAGAGTCCATAAAGGGATCAGTGCTGTGTCTATGTTTGTTCATCACAGTGATGAATGTGCTAACCTCATGGACCTAAACAAATGCATCATGGCGGGTGATATTTACAGATGACATCGTAGTATGCAGTGAAGAGAAACAGGAATTGCAGGAGCTTCTGAGCAGGTGGAAGGTGTTATTAGAAGAGAAAGATCAATAAAGACAAGACGGGAGGGAATGCCTTCAAGGTAGAAAATGAACTATTGCAGAAAGCGCATGAATTTAACATTCTCAGGCTTTACGTTAATGGGGAGCGGGGCAAATAACATCAGAAATTAAAAAGAAATTGCAGAATTGATTGCTTAAATGGAGGGAAATGATTAGGTGTTGTATAAAAGGCATTTGCCTGTAGTTATTTTTTAAAAAAGCAAAGGCAGATCAAACAACGATGCTCTCCCATATGATATATGGTGAGCAACAAAAGGACATAGAGCTTATCTTCCTGGCAGACTCACAGTCGCTTGTCTGGATGCTTCCAGAAAGATGGAGAACTCCTAGTGCCAGAAATCCAAAGGCAATGTTCAGCAATTCCATTTTTTTCCTTGAATTGTTTTTTTCCCCTGTAGTAAGGGAAAAGATGGAAGAAGCCGTAGGAAAACATGGGAGGATTATGAATGGAAGAGGAAGGCCCTCCTCCCAAGCTGGACTTTTGCTAGAGGGCCTGTAACACACTATAGCTGAGTCCTGTGTGGGGCTCAGAAAATTCTGGCTCTATAATCCTTCCGTTGTTCATTAGTTTCTGTACTGTGCCTTGTGATTAGCTTTATGTGCTACCGGCACTTGGACTCCCATGTGACTCTGCTTTTTGGACTGTGTACGGTAATGTACTACTTCACTGTGCTCTGATCTTTGCTTGCATCTGGGCCCCTCCTGCCTTTGCCTGGAATGTCTGTGTGTGACCATTTACCTGTTTTGAATACTTGTTTCCCCTTTCCCCTTAACTCCCATGTCAGATCTTGCATGAAATTATTCCGCATATGGGGTGTTTGTGATTAATCATTGATATGATTCTCACAACTACTTCAGCGTGGCCCTCGCTGCTCATGCAGACGCCAATCCATAGGCACCACATGCAGAGGCAATTACGTGTGAGCTGATGGCAGGTGTAACACTCTTTATGCATGGGCATTTAGCACATTTAAAAGAAGAAGAAAAAACTCTGCTCGTGATAACATGCTAAAGCTGATAACCTATGGACACATCAGTTGTACACGGCTACATCTGCATGATGATGTTGAACGTATGTTAGTGTTAGAATATAGTTAGAACCAAAGTTACTCCATTTTGTCTTTGTCTATATTTAGTTCCTTGCTTTGCACTTAACACATGCTCTAATGCCTGCCAGCTTTTGAGACACAAAGAACAAAGACCATTGATGGGATTTGTTGTAACAGACAGTAGAATCTTTTCTCTGTAGCTTCAGGAGGCCTTGAAGAGCTGTCCTACACTTCTTTGGAATATAGCTAGAGATAAACATTCTGGGCGTTCACCCAGAAATACTGTGTTTCAACTTTGTATTTAACCTTCTTGAATTCCTTAACCTGTGGTCAGACTTGTTTGGGACACGAGTCCACATTGTCTGATCCTTCTCATGAGAAAGTAGAAATAAATAAAAGCTTTTTGGACCTCCGCTTTAGTCTGCTTCACTTTTCTGTGAATGATTGGGAAACCTCCAGAAAAGAATCCTAAGAGCATTTTTTGCAACATTAGCTTACACAATAACTGCCAGACAGAAGATTGAACCTCTATTAGCCCAGATTTTGGAAAATAGAGTACACCCAGAGCCGTGAATACCTAAAGGTTGACACAGGCATTATGTTAAATCTATGTCCAGATCTCTCTAGATCGGTGTAGGCAGTCCAATCCAGTTCAGAATCCTAGCATGAGAGGTAGGCGGGCTTTTAAAATTTTGATTGGGTCCCCTGCACCTACTCTACAGCTGGCGGAGAATGAAAATGTAGCGGCTAGATACAGATTTAAAACAATTTCTGTTTTGCCCCTAAGTAAGGAAGTCTGGAATTGCACATGAAATGCATTATATCCTCTTGTGGTAAGGTTGCTCATGGAAAATATATTTTCATGAGTAGAAAATATTTTGATTATTGGTCCATATATTTTGACGAACTTCTTATCAGTAATGTTTTGCAATAGAGCCTATACTGGGAGTAGACATCTTAATGCCCTCCAGACTACAACTCACATCAGCCACAGCCAGCATGACCAATGATGGGGGATTATGGGAGTTGTAGTCTAAAGTATCTGGAGGGCACCAAGTTGCGTACCTCTGTTCTTTGCAACATATTCTCCTCTTTATACATTAATTATTGTCACAAGATATCACTAGAATGAGCTATGTGGTGATGCAAGGTAGAGAATAAGGGGTTTTTCCCTCTTATTTTCTGTCATTGCTTATTATTGGATTGAACACAGTGAGCCTAATACAGATCCATTAAAATCAGTGGGAGCTCTAGCTATTGGCTTTAGTTGGATGTGGACTGTACCCAGTGATGGTTTATTGTTATTGATTTTCCGTACACTGTATGAACTGTGCTCCACCTGAACCAATTATACTTATTCTTGGACAAGCAAAAATAAATGTTAAAAATATATTCATCTACAGTAATTCACTGACATACAACTGAGAAAGATTTATCTGCCAAGATTTTTTCAAAATAAAACTGCAGCCAAGTGAAGCAACATGAAAAAAAGTGTTCTGCTTTTGTCCATCAGCTTCCAGCATGCTTTCTCTAAACTTGGACAACTTCACACAGATTCCAAACCAATAGTCCAACAAATCCAAATAAGAGGATGATTACTCTTTGTTCATTAGCTGTTTGTAATGTGACTTTAATTGCTAAAAGATTACTCTTTGTTCATTAGCTGTTTGTAATGTGACTTTAATTGCTAAAGCAGGTATTTCAAACTCAAACACTTGATATTTTTTTCTGGATCCATGATATTGCCTACTTGCTAATAAACACTGGGTATAACGAGGAGGTACTTTATCATACTCAGGACATTTACTTTACAGTATAACAAGTGGATGAAACAGTGGCCTTATTCATACCAGTCGTTTATTCCAGAATAGTATCGAGGTTGTCCCTACTAGGCCTCATGACACACAGCTGATCCTGCTGTGATCTAGGGACAACCCCTCAGTTTTCCCGAGATATCGATGACAGCTTTTGTCTCATTTTTCCCCCTGGTCTCACAAAAATACTGAGGTGCACAGCTGGTGTGCCATCTCCTCACAAAGCTGTTACTGTTCCTCATGAAGAGCAGGGCTCAACGAACAGGCAACCAGCTGTGTGGAGTGAGCCCATGGGTATCGAGGGGGAGGGGGATTGTCGACACAGTCTGGATGGGTCTTGGGGTCTTTCAACACGGAGTGTGTGCATGTGCGTTGTTGTTGCTTTTTAAAAATACTCACTTTCGCACAGGATCACCACTCTGCTCTCGCACGAGAGTTAGGAATGGGTTAAAAAAAATCACCCTGGAACATCTGTCCTGAAATTATGGGCAAACTCACTGGCGTGTGCTCCATTGAAAACAATTGCTGAAGCAGAAAACGATGTGATCATCCCTCCCCCCCTCTGGAAAGGGCTCTAGGTGTAGATGAGCCCACCGTGTTTTGTTCTGGCGGCCGAGAAGCAGCCCGCATCATTGTTTTCATGTTGCTAATTGTAGCATCAAAGCAGCAATACCTATTGAATTGCTGGGAGGGAGCAGGGGAGATAAACCAACTCCTCCCTCCAGCACCCCTTCAGTTGGCTGACATCACTGCTTTTGCACCACTAATGGATGAGCGAACACAACAATGCCCATTGGGCTCATGAGGTGGGAGGTGGAGGAGGAAAAATTCTCCTCCCTCAGCGACCCCCAAATCACAGAGCCTCGTCAGATGGGGGGGCAATGGGTTTCCCTGCCATCACTTTGCCTCCTGCTTCTGTCCCACAATAGGGAGGAGCAGCTTCCTCTTTCTTCACACAGAGAAGAAAGAGGAAGCAAGCGGTGACCATGTGGCCCATTCAGTGGGCGTTTTTATGATGCAACCTCTCCTGCACATGGCAGGAATTGGCAGCAAGTATCATCATAGCCTAAAACAAATAGAATTTTTCAGGTCTTTTTTGTGACGGAAAAAAGAGCAGAAGGAATGGGAAACATGCAGGAGGAACGCTATATCATCAAAATGGCCCTCAAAGAACCATGAGTGGCCAATCACGAGTGTGCCATAAAATGCTCATCTGACGATGCTCTGTGCATGGGCATGTATGTGCAGGCATGTGCAAACATGTGTGCACGTGTATGCCCCCAATTTTTGCTGATAATGCCCAGTGCAGCCCTCAGAGCCAAAATGTTTGTGTACCTCTTGTTTAGGGTACCAAGAATTCTCACTACGTTGTCATGATTAGGGTATGAATTCATCCAGTTTATGTGAGGGTCGTTGAAATCATCCATTTATATAACACATTATTTTTTGGATGCATCCCCAGTTTCATCCTCCTGCTCAAGAGCATCATGAGCATTTGGATGACAGCATAACCCCAGTGGTACATTATTTTGGGGACCTACTATTATCAGCCACAATGATTCTGTGAAGGAGTTTTCCCCCCCTTTGAAGTTTCTTTTTTGTTTAGACATTTATGCCCTTTTTAATGTACAGAGTCATATTGCTCCCAGTATGCCTTTCCTTGACTTTCCTACAGAGTTTTCAACCAGTTATTATCATCTCCCAGTGATACTTTCCATACCACCAAGTTTATGTTATTACAACTCTATCTATATTATTTAAAGGGAGGGGGGAAAGCACATTAGTTTTGGTGGCTTCTAGTATTAGCACAGAAACACCAAATGTCTCTGGCATGTTATTTTCCCCGGTTTCCCAACATCCCAACAAGGGATGTTGGGAAAATCTTCAACAGAATCAAATGACTTCAGATGTCTATGAATCTGACCTGTAGATTCCACAGTGGACTGGCTTTTCCCAAGCAACACGGATTCCATGGACTTGCAGAGCACTTTTTTTAAAAAAAAAATCTGGAAATTTACACAAATTTGATCATAGAATATATATATATATATATATATATATATATATATATATATATATTAAAGCACTGGCTGAAGTTGTGCATTTCCCCCATAGGCTAAAGCATACCAATGTGCAATTTGGGGGGGATTTGTGCAAATTTGCACAAATGCAAAATTTGCAGAAATTCAGAAATTAGAAAAAAAAATCAGTTCTGCCAATAAGTGGATGATGGAGCAAAGGCAATCTGAGATGCATACAGGATATATTTTTAAGAGTCCATAGATTCCTATCTTTCACTGGCTGCCAAGTTCTACTGTATGCTCTATTATATGTTAAGATGTCTCATGAATGGTCGAAGTGATGCAGAATAAAGATGATGCAGGGCCAGGGCGTTTTTCCCAGGTGGCTTTAGTAGCTGCCAGAACCATTATGTCCTGCAGGCACTGCACCCAGAAGCCTTCACTATGTGAAGCCTTGTTCATAGACTCATATGTGAACCGGGACTTTTATATCTTCTTGAAGAAGGACCATGTGAAAACTCAGTAATTTTTATCAGTGCAAAATAAGATTGATTTGTCTGTGGTATGAACCTAAACAGGACTTTTACTGCAAAGGATATTCACAAGGGCAAGCAAAGCTTTGCTGCAAAACTGCAGACATGTCTTGTAACAAATTGTACTTTGATTCTAATTTAGTGCAACCATTGAGCATCAATAAATCACCCAGAGAGATATGCAGCCCATATTCATTTTTCTGGACCTTTAGGCTTCTTGTTAGTTGTTGCCTTGGAGTGTCTCACTCGGACATTGCAGGTGTAGCTGAAAGATAGTTGCGGGGGTGGGGGAGAACATAACACGTTGGTAACGATTTTTCTCTTCCTTTTGTCCACAATAAACCAATCACTGAACTTCATCCAGAACTCAGAAGAAAAAAATGTACTTAATATATTCTGAGAATGAACTCATTCTCCATCTGAATCCTTATGTAGCTAAAACAGAAACAACCATGCAGAAGAGGGAGGTGTCGTCAGCCTCAGAGAAACCCTAAGTATAAAAACTCTTCAGGGAGAGGGGGAACCAAAGGGGAAGGGACAAAAAAGAAGCCCAATGAGAACTGAGCATGCTCAGTGGCCACGGAATGCTGCTTGGCTGTTGTGGGAGGGGAATGGAAAATGGGATGGGGGGGATGGAGTTTCATGGGGGAAAAGCCATGGCTAGCAGGATAAAAGCCTGAACAGGAACACTTTGTACCATAAGTACCACTTACATATGCCTCAGACCCACGCCCAGCGCGCCTGGGCGGGGGGAAGCCAATTGCGGGTGGGATGAGAGAACGAGGCGTGGAGGCTGGCCATTGGCCACCTCATTATGGTGCCACTGGTAGGCTGACCATCTGAAAAGGAGGACAGGGCTCATATAACTTTAACAGTTGTAGAGAAAAGGGAATTTCAGCCAGTGTCATTTGTATGCAATTAGTTCCTGGTGATATTCCCTCTTCATAACAACAGTTAAAGTTGCAGGGGCCCTGCCTTCTTTTGTATATGGTCACTCTAGTATAGTGCCTGCACCTTTAACAGTTGTGATGAAGAGGGAATTTCACCAGGAACTAATTGCATACAAATGACACTGATTGAAATTCCCTTTTCTCTACAACTGTTAAAGTTATATGAGCCCTGTCCTCCTTTTCAGATGGTCAGCCTAGCCACTGGGGGCTAGAGAGGAGGGAGTAGCTATATAAGCACCTCGCCTCCTCACAGTACCCTCTTCGTCTTTGGCTCCCTCCCTCCCTCCCTCCCTTGTTGACAGTGTGGGCTTGCTGGTTGTCCCTTTGGGGGCCAAGTAGGATTTTTTGGCCCACACTCTAACTTGGTTGTGAGTTTTTTCACCTACTCCATACTGTGAGACAAGTTGGGTGTATTGAATAGGCTGATTTGTTTATTTGCCACATTTGGTTGGCAGTTAGTTGTGGGCATCTCGAGAGTGGGGAATATTGGTGATCATTCTCAGGCACCATTGGGGTGATGGGTAGTGCCTGAAGCCTATGGCGGGGAGTCTTGCAGCACCAGCCAGGGGGTTGAAGGTTTACCTTTGAGGCCAACTTTCCTCACCCCCTTGGAGCCTTGCGGCACGGGGGTGGTAACACCAGAAGGCCTCCCTACCCCAATTGTGTTGCCCATGGGGTGGCGGGCTGTCTGGAACCACTTCATGGGCTATTTTCGTATTTCACCAGATTTCTGTCTGGGAAACCAGCCAATCAAACCCCTTATCTACGGAAGGTCCGGAAGAACGCCAGCAAACTTGACTGTTTTGTTTTTATTCAAGAGATTAACCCCAAGCCTGCATGGAGTGCCAAATTTACGGAGTAAGACAGTAAAGTCCAAGGTTCCCAGCTCAGGATCCAAGGTAGTCAGGGGCTAGGCAGATATATCACAAGTCCAAAGTCCAGGGTCAAGCCAGAAAGTCCACAAAGTCCAATTGGCAAAGCCAAGGGTCAAGCCAGATATTCAGGAAGTCCAAGGTCCACAATCCAAAGTCAAGCCGGGTATTCAATCCACAGTCTATGAGCCGGAAGCAGGCAGGAATGCTAGGAGCCGATTACGTCAGTTGTTCCCAACAAAACCACTGCTTCCCCCTTTGAGCCTTTTATGTCTTGCCTGAGCTTGTCCTCGCCCCTTCCCCAGCTGTTCCATATTCCTTAAGCAATCTCATTTAAGGCTTGCGTCTGCTCTGCTGTGTTTCTGCAATCTCATACTCCGTCTTGTTGGACGGATTTGCTCCGCACGCTTCAGACACCGCCTCTGCTGGGGAGTTAAAGGACGAAGCTCTTCAGGCCCAGAACCTTCCTCGTTGGAGACGGGGTGGAAGAGGGTGGCTTTCCTGGGGCTTTTTTGAGGAACCTCCCTGCCCTTCCTCCTCCTCTGGTAAGTCCTGGGGTATGGGTGAAGCTGCAGTCTCTGAAACTTCTTCCTCCTCAGAGGAAGATTCTTCAGCTGGAGCCATGACAGCTATGAATGGCTCGCCGATCCTAGAAATGGCCTTCTTGAGCCATGTGTGAGATGCCTGCTTAGGAATTACCCCTTTGCAGATCTTTGAATAAATGTGGCCCATGTTTAAATCCATATCCGTATGTCATCTCGTTTTTTCTCATCCTCCACTTCGGCAATTGTGTATTGCTTAAAATTTGGTATTGCATATCAGTCATGTTTAGCAGCGGCAAATGTTGAGGGTCATGTTACATGTAACTTCTACATGCCTCTTTAATTGGCAGATACAGAAGTTACCAAAGCTGACTTCAGAGTTTCCTTGTGAAAAACTCCGCTATAGTCAAGGAACAGGACAGGCATACATCAATTTATTATTCCATTTCAGGTTTCTTTTAATGAGTCCGTACGGGGTTCATTACACTCAGACTTTCCAATTCTGCTCCTGTCCTTGGAGACTTGACATTCATTCTAGGGAGCAGACGTTGCCCTCTACTTAAACCTCAGCATCTCTCCCTAGCCTCCTTCCGCAATGTTCTTCTTTTTCCCCCAGAGTGTAGGGGAAAGCTTCTCCTACCCACATCTGATCTGTTCTCCCTGATTGTTTCTGGAATTTTCTCTACCATTGTCTGTTCCTTCCCTCTTGCTTGATTAACAGCTGTCTTTTTTCATACTCAGGGCCAGCCCCATTCAGGAAACATATCTCCCTTACCCTATTCATTCCTTTCAGCTAAGGCCTCCCCTGCCCTATTCATTTCTTTCACCTTATATCACAGCCCTTTTTTGCCAGCCTCTCAAGCGTGGCCTGTTCCCACCCAAGGTGCTTACTGTGCATGAGTATTTCTTGCCGTGACAGAACAAAACACTTTAATGCTCTCATTTTAATTATTTTAGGCTCTGTGTGATTTTTCTCCTCTTATGTTCTGCTACGTTTGGCTCCTGAACCTCACAATATACCTCTGTGTTACAAAACATTAGTTTTATTAATGGAAGGTATTGAATTCTGCTATGTATGAGAAGAAAAATTTGACAGGCCAGGCGCTTCAGTGGCACACAAGCATTCTGCATGTCCTGAATATTGATATCTTCCTGCAGCTACATGTCTGCTGTAGTAATCTAATGCAGTATGATGGAAACAGCCTTTGAATCCGTGCTACTGCTTCATTCATCTCTTGCATTTATTGTTAGATAAACAATGCTTTGCTCTGATTCACTTTGGGATCCTATTAAGTAGAATAATATTTCTCAGGCATGTACCAAGCACAGAATTAACTGATTTGCTAATTTTGCTGAATTCAGTCATTCCTGTACTCATTTGCTTAAAATTCATGATGAGAGGGGAAGAAGAATGGATGAGTTAATCCTTGCATGACATTGTACCAAGGAAATTGAAATGGTTGAATTTATTTGCAATAGAATAGGTTTATGTAACTGAAATGTAGGGATGGGCTGTCTTAGCCGCGTCCAGCTTTGTCGGATGCCCACCAAACTGCCACCTGCACGGCTGCCCATGTATCTTTGTGGCCTGGCAAAAGCCCAATGAAGCTGCAAGGCTGCCTGTGTTCATCTGGATTCTCCATTGTTGTGTACAATGGAGGATCCTAAAATTGCATTTTCCGTACATTGCATAAATGGCACCTGTAAAGGCCCCAGTTACCCAAAATTTCACACTTTTAATCTTCAGGCCTTTAATCTTGCATAAATGGGACCTTTATGGCTGCCATTTATGCAGCATGGCAAATGCAACATTTCCAATGGAGGCTCTGAATGAGGGCCAGCAGCCTCGCAGCTTGGTCTGGGGGGTAGAGGGTTGTGGTGAGAGCTGGACAACAAACCAAGCAGCAGTGTTTGGGGCCACAATTTAAGGTGCTGTGTGTTGATGGGAGACAGAGCTGGACACAATCCCGTGCTCATTGGCAGGAAATAACATGCATCTAGGGAGCATGGGATTTCTCGTTTCCTCTACTTACCATTTCAGTTTGGGAGCCATCATTTCCTGCTAGGATCCATGGCTCTTGATCATGTTCCATTTCCAGTTACAGAGAAATCAACGCAGTCTCTCTTGTCTCTAGTAGGGATGAATGGATTGTGCTATATCTGTTCTGTCTATGCTTTGCAGATTGTCAGGCACCTTTCGTTCCATTATCTGCCCATCAACAGAATCGGATTTTTTCAGTTTCCGAATTTGCACAAATTTGCATGTGCACAAATCCCCCCCCCCCCCAAAATGCACATTTTCATGATTTAGCATATGTGGGAAATGTGCAGTTTGGGCCGGTTTTATTTTTTATATTTTTCTATGAAGAAATTTGCACAAAATTCCCAAAGTTTAGGAAAATGGCCTGCAAGTCCGTGGCCTCTGCCTGATATGGGAAAAGTTGGTCTGCTGTGGAATCCTTGGGTTCTGATATATAAAAATCGGAACTCATTTGGTTCCATCGTGGATTTCTGCAACATCCCTAGTTTCTAGCAAGTCATACCTAGTGTCAGTTATTCCCTGATCCATCTCAATCGTAATGTCTTGTTGCTGTTGTTGTTGCTGCTGCTAGGAAAGAGGATGGGAAGGAATGGGTGCAGATGGCTGGAGACTCAAATTTGAAGTGCTTAGGGATAGGGGTGTGCTGACTTCATTACATCTGTTCTCTGTGTTGCAGATTGTCAGGCATCTTTTGTTCCATAGTCCACTCATTGATGGAATTGGATTTCCTTGTACTAAAATTTCATCCATTTGCAAATGAACATTTGCACCAATTTGCACTTGTGTAAGTCTCTCTCTCCTCTCTCTCTCTCTCTCTCTCTCTCTCTCTCTCCTCTCTCTCTCTCTTTTTTCACACACACACAGTGTGCAAACCTGCAAAACCAAATGACTCAAACAGCCAGGATGTTATGGCAACCTCTGGTGAGATCCATAGAAATCTAAACTTATTAGAATCAGTTGTAGATTTCTTCAATATCCCTAAGGCCCAGCTTTTAATGGGATCAAATGTTTCAGGCCAAATATTTTATATTTTGAATTCCACTCTCTCCCCCCCCCCCCCCGAATTCTGAATTCACTCCTATCACTAGTACTGGTTATTTAGGCTGACCATATGAAAAGGACGACAGGGCTCCTGTAACTTTAACAGTTGTAGAGAAAAGGCAATTTCAGCCAGTGACATTAGTTCCTGGTGAAATTCACAACAGTTAAAGTTGCAGGGGCCCTGCCTTCTTTTGTATGTGGTCACTCTAGTATAGTGCCTGCACCTTTAAAAGCTGTGATGAAGAAGGAATTTCACCAGGAACTAATTGCATACAAATGACACTGACTGAAATTCCCTTTTCTCTACAACTGTTAAAGTTACATGAGCCCTGTCCTCCTTTTCATATGGTCAGCCTAGGTTATTACTTTGGAAGCCCTAAGCTGCTGTGAGGGCTGGCCCAATACACTTTGCTTGTCTAAGGTCTCCACCACCCACCCCTATGTCAAGTGACCCCTTGCTCCCATATCAAGGTACAAAGTACCCAAAGCTGGTCTAGTCATTTTTATCCCTTGAGGCAGAAAATCCAGACACCGGCTAAAATTCTCTTTCCTCTACAACTGTTAAAGTTACATGAGCCCTGTCCTCCTTTTCATATGGTCAGCCTATATTATACACACACACACATGCATTCACTGACTAACAATTTGTTTCTCTGTAATGACACCCAAAACTAGCTGATTGAGGTAGCTGCCTCTCACTTTGCAGGCCTGTCTCCTACCAGGACAACCTTCACCTATGTAATTTCTGCACATCTGGTGGTTGTTAGATTCACAGGGAGCAAGGTCAGGGAGCAAAAGCTGGCGCTCAGCCACTTCCCAAGCAGAACATCCACAGCCTTGGGCTACCCCCGGCATGATTCTATATATGATTGTAATCCCCACTGTAATATTCAATGGTTTTTCCACCTAAATTACTTTGTAAGGTAGCAGCCTTTCTACCTGGGAAGTGTGTTTAGGATAAACCTTCTGAGGTTTCCTTGATACCTTTTCAATACACACACACACACACACACATATATATATATATATATATATATATAAAATTAGGCATGCCTTTTAAGATGAGGGTGACATTGGAAATGATTTTAATATATAATATATATATCAGGGCATAATTAATGTCCAGTTGATATCATTTTTAATTGTCTTGCTGTTTTTATTATGGAACGAGCTCCCCGATGAGACCCGCCTGGCACCAACACTGTTATCTTTTTGGCACCAGGTCAAAACTTATCTTTTTCCCCAGGCATTTTAACAGCTTCAGTTGAGATTTTTAACTGACTTTTTGGCCAGGCGTAGAAGTTTAAAATGTTTTAAATAACAGCTGTTTTATGATTTATGGTTTTAAAATTTGTACATTGACTTCTTAATGTTCAATCTTCTCATTTTTGTAAACCGCCCAGAGAGCTTCAGCTATGGGGCGGTATATAAATTTAATAAATAATAATAAATAATAATAATACATTGCCTTGAGTATGGCTTTATCAGTTAATAAATTGTAAATCTCAACTGTGCTTCTGTTGGTTTAATTTTAAGAGGTCATAGGTAGAGTGTGTGAGAGACTGAGGTTGGGAACATGTACATCACTAAGGAGATTTTTTTCCCCTTCATCCCATGGGGTTGCACAGAATTACCTATCACAGGAAACAATTTAAAGAATACTCTGCATGGTAAATCTTTTGGGTACACCAATCCTTGTCGTTATTGTCTTCTTCTTCTTCTTCTTCTTCTTCTTCTTCTTCTTCTCTCTCTCTCTCTCTCTCTCTCTTTTGGTGGAGGGATAAAAGGTCTGAGGGAATTCATGAGGCAGAGGCAAAAACTGTACTTGCCTTCCAGTCTGTCTGCTAGACTCTTTAAAATCTGTTTCATAGTTGTGGGTGTCTGGAGGGGCGGGGAGTAATTGACCAAACATCTTAATGTGATTTTGATAGCACCCTGTCATATTTTTCATCGTATTCCCCCACGCACCTTCGTGTGACAACTAAGACTCCTTTGCGGGAATGTGGAGTATGGGAAATAACGAGACACAAAGTTGGGATTTAAATAGGGCCACATTTATTAATAGATCTGCAGAAAGGGTAAACCTAAGTGGGCATATTCTTTAATCTGGCCTCGTGCCATTGTTTTATCAGGCGAGACATTCACGGCCTGAGAGTGGCGCCTCAACGTTTGTCATCTCCCAGGCTTCCTCTTTTGGGGTAGGGAGACCTTCTGTGTCACCTCTCCTCATGCCGCAGGGCTCCAAGTGGGTGAGAAAGGTTGGCCTAAAAGGTAACCCTCATAACCGCAAGCTGGGCCATGGAGTTCGCAGCTGGGGAGCGGGGAGCCTCAGGCATTACCCATCACCTTAATGGTGCCTCTGAATGCTCACTGACCCTAACCTGCTCAATATGCCCACACATACCTGCCACAGGGAGTGGCAAGCCTCTTGATTAGTAATTCTCACCCCACATGCACAGGATCTTATCCAGTATGCCCTTCTGCAGATCTAGCACATGCCTGTCATTACAGAGGTCAGAAAATTGTGCCCAGTCTGTCCTATAATGCTCCCTCCACATTGCTACAGTTGTTGGGTCTTGGGTACTCCAATCCCCATGTTTAAACAATTTATTATAAATTTCCAACTCTCTATTATTTTTTTCATGGCACCCCAAAAGTGGGTGCTTGCCCTTCTTAGAATCAAGCATGATTGCATGCAATTCTGGGCTGCTGCCCATATAGATACCTGTCATCTTCCCAGCTCACTCTGGGAATCTGGCAAGACCAAGTACTCGCCTCCTTACGAGAACACACACCAGTAGTCCATGCCCTTCTTAGAATCGAGTGTGATTGCATCGCAATTCTGGACCGCTGCCCAAATGGGTACAAGCTATCTTCCCATTTCACTCTGGGAATCCGTCAAAACCCAGTACTCGCCAACTTACAAGTTCATGCAGTAGTGGTCCATGCCATCATTTCTGCACCAGCTAGGAATCTGGCAGGATCACCTTGCTGTTCAGGGCCGCTGCCCTAGTGAGTACATGCCATCAGCCCGGCTCACTCTGGGAATCCAGCAAGACCACATACTCATCATCCCAGGCTAATGCTGGCAAGTATCCTTAAAACCATAAAAGCCTGTAACTCCCAGGCTTCTCTTTCAGCCCCTCACATCATTCCACCTGTAGTACATGACTACCCTTATGGGGTGGGACAACAAACAAAGCCTTGCTGGGACAATGCGGACTGGTGATTCACGTATTGCATGCTGCATTTGTCATGCCGCTGTAGCTTGGCATAACAGCCAATTCGTGTCTATGAATTGAAGATTGATGTAAATTAAAACATTCAAGGATGGCTGGGCATATGCATGAAAAAATTCAGAATGCCCTCTGCAAACAGCTTGAATTCTGTTCTGTGAAAAGCCAGGCGCTGTGGCCATAGGGCAGCCCTGCCAGGCAAACTTGAGATTGCCCAATTGTTTTAGTTAAGACCATTTGCCAGCATGAGGCAGGACATCCAAATGTCCTACCAAGGAAAGAAAAGATTCCAGTACTTTTAACTGGATAAGATTTAGCCACCAGTGGCAATTCACATTCATGAGGCTTTGCCTCGTTGGATGGTCTTAATCGCCGAAACGTAATAAAGACTGCATCCTTGGGAGACACCACATCTCAAACAAGAAGGGGCCAGACCAGATGCACTATCCTTGGCTGATTCCTCTCAGTCAGGCACTCCAACGCAAACAGGAATGGCAAGAAGGCTGTGACATAGCACAAGGAGAGTTTAAGCAGACCTTTGCACCTCGTGTGTCATGTTGCTAGAGATTCAATATTGGGATGTGTGTGGCTACCTGACATCAAATTGTCGGAGATTTAGGGGCCCCACCTAATTCAATCCAGATTTCATCTGAATCACACAAAAACAAAAGTTTTTCCACAGAGGCTTGAGCTGTCAATTGCACCCCCTCCCCCCTCCCCCTCCCTCTTTTATCTGTCAAAACTCCGTGTTGTTGTAACTTTTAATCTAAAAAATTCATAGCCACCAAATGCCTGGACCTATCTTTCTGAAATTTGTCACAGATAACTACCCCCAACCCATCTACAAAGTGCCCAAGTTTCATCTTTCTATCTTTAAAAATGAAAAAGTTATGGGCATTTTTGTAACACAATACTAGGCTATGGGGAAAAGGATTCAAAATGGCGTCCAATTTTCTGATTTTTCCCAATACAAATCAGAGAAAAAAATATATTATCAGGAAAAATCAGAAACCAAAATTTTCGTAAAGGGATCGTAGGTCCGATTTTCTCTGATTTTAATCGGAAATCGGAAATCAGGTATCAGATATGATATGATGCACACCCCTAGTGCGAAGAGTGTTGTTGAATTCCTGCATTGAGCAGAGGTTGGACTTGATGACCTTATAGGCCCCTTCCAACTCATCTATTCTATGGGTCTATGATCACTAAGTGGCAGCGACTCCCAAGGATTCCAGGCAGAATTCCCTTTCACTCCACATGGGGATGCAAAGGAATGAACCCAGGACAAACTGCTGAAAGCAGATGTTTGACCAGTACCCCCACCCTTTCCTTGGTGGCATTGTGCCTGTGATGCCCTGCCTGTACCTGTGCCACTCACCAGGCTACACCACAGGGCTGTCCACGCCACTCCCACTCAGAGCTTACTTCAAACCCCCCCCCCCCCCATGCTTATGACGTGGTTGAGAATTTAGGGCTACTGCTTCTGCTCCCGTCCCGCCTTTATTCTTCTAGGCCCCACGGCTCCACAGCTCAGCACCCTAGCCCTCAATGATCACACCAGTTGTAAATAAACAAGATTTATTAATAGAAGTATATGCAAGTCAATCAGCATGATGGTTTCCTCAGGTATAGACTCGTATTGGTTACAGGCACAATGCTTTATGGTTTCAGTACTTTCTTCTTATAACATTGACAATAGAAACTCTAACGTTCTAATTATCTTGCCTACTCTACCCACTCTACACTACTCTCTACTCTCTCCCACAAACTAGTTTCCCCAAAATAACAAAACACGTTGGTCCTATCTTCTAATCTATTCACCCTCTCACTCTCCTGTCTGCTCTCCCTCTCCTCTACTAACTAACTAACTCACTCACTCACTAACTGTCTCACTAACTGTCAGCTCTTGTCAGCTCTCTCAATATATACACAGACCCTCTCACACAGCCAGCCAATCCAGGCACTCCCCCGCCACCATCCAATCAGCACTCACACATGAACTCCCCCCCCTTATTCTTATCTAGTTACAACATAACCATTCTCATCTTTACCTTCTTTTATGGCCTTTTATATACCACTACTTACAATTGTTGATATAAACAGTTCTCCCAGCAGCTGAACATCACAGTGCCAATTAATGTTGTGGGGGAGATACTAAAGTGCAGGAAGGTGGCTTTATCGGGATAAGACCCTGTGAGAACTTGCATGAACAATGCCTGGCCAAACACTCTAACCACTGAACCACAGTGTCACATAAACATGAGGGGGGAAACAGTGGGAGAATTGTTGTTCCCTGAATCCTAGATATTCAGAGAGGTGCGGGAGAAGGCTTGAAGACCCAGATGGAGAATAATGGGCTTTCCTTGCCCTTCAGGCAGGATTGAGCCCAATACAGGGAAAAGAGCAAATGGGAGGGGGGAAGAGACCCTCTTAATTGGCTCTCACTCTTGTGGCAAGCAAGCACCCCTTTAAGTTACAGGCCACTAGGGGCCTGCCAGGCTAAAGAGACCGTGGCCCAAAAGGCAAGACCCAAGAGCCTGTGAGCAATAACCCAGGGTAGCAGCCATCCAAGATCCTGAGAAATCGATGACAGCCTAAAAAGAAACACAGGTATGAGGAGAAACTGAAAGGACTTGTGTTGAAATAAATATACACCCCAAAAGCTCTCCCTTCCCAGCCAGAGGGGGAAAGGCTGCAGGCTATTTGCAGATAAATGAACAAAGAACCGTATGTCTTTCAAATGAAGCCTGGGACTCCCAGGAGAAGGAAAATCCTAAAGCCCTACTCGCGAACAAGGGCATAAAAGGCTCGACCCCAGTAGAAAGCCTGATGGACTTAAATGGGCTTGGAAGCCCATTGCTCGAGACAAGAATGCAGTAGCGTGCTTAAATAAAAGTCCATCCCCCCCCCCCCAAGTGAAAGACCCTAGCAATCTTTCCCTCCAAACCTAGGGCCTGCTAAGCCCGATGTTGCCTAGTCCCTAACTCCTCAACAGCGAGCGAATGGTGCTGGGAGGCTGCCCTTGCAGGCCTCTGTTGCTGATGTCATTGCTGCCGCCTCTCCACGTGTTCCACTCTCTCTGTCTTCAAGCCGCCAAAGTGGCCGTAGATCAAACACGGGTGTGCTCTGGTCGCTAAGGCCAGAGGTAGGGAGCTCTGCCACCTCACTCTGCTCCTGACCGCATCTTGGCCACATGGGAGGCCGACGTTCCTCTCTGTCCTGCTCGCCTCCATGGGAGAAGACACTGCCCTTGTGTTTTCGTTGGGGCTGCTGCTGCTGCTACATTCATAGAGCTGCAGCCGCTGCCCAGCCCATCATCGGGCTGCACAAGGGCTCCTGAGCTGCTTGGCAGCCGCGCTTCAAAGAGGAGGAGAGGAGGGGAGGGGTGAGAGCCATTATATGGGCTCAGATTCCCCCTCCCCTCTCCAGTGGTGCCACCACAGGGAGGCTGCCTATATCATGCCTTCCCGCCTGGTCTCCCGCCCCCACCCGCAATAGCTTCCCCACGCCCAGGCTGCGCCGGGCGTGGAAGAAAGGCATTTTCCATAATAAAAACATCAAATATCAATTCTTCCATATTGTGCATGGCTGAATGCAGCAGCAGCTCAAATCTACACAAGCAATTTGACACAACAGAAATAGGCAAGTGCTGATACAGTTTTTCGAACTCATCTTATTTTGGTTATCCCTTTGCCGGGAAAATTGTTTTCATTTTATTGGGAAGTTAGTGATGCATGAAAAGGAAATGGTGCCTGAATCGGATGTAAAAAAGAAAACATAGTGTCCTATCGTTTGCCTCAGGACTTCCTCTCCATCCTGTGGACAAGACATGTTCATCCATTTGTTTTCAAGTTAAAACCTCCTGTTTTCAAAGTTCTTATTTATTGATTTGTTTGTTTATTCATCCTAAAATTCCTAACCTGTGAGTTGCTTAGAAATATATATATAATATATATATATATATATATTATATATATATATATTTCAATGAATTTCCTTGGGTTTTGAAAAGGAAATTTATAATTACACTGCAGGCAATCCTATCCTCTCGACAATGTATTCAAATTAGGGGTGTGCACGCCAAAAAATATTGTCGTTTATCATTATTGTCATTTCGGACCAAAAAAAATATCACCTTCATTCATATCGTAGCTGAACCGTATTGTCTTCACGATAATTATCGTGAAAAAAGGATATTTTTTGCAGCCCTATTTTTAAAGGAAAAATGCCTATAACTTCTGTATTTTAAAAGTTAGAGGCTTGAAACTTGGTCACAGTGCTTATGGGGTATGCCTAAGTATGTGTATGAAATTTGAGATCGATCCCTCTCGATTTTATATGAATTTATTAAAGATCATTTCTGTTCTGACTGGTCTGAATGAATGCACATGGCAAGCTGTCATTCTGATCTGTCAGAACTGAAACGATCTTTAATAAATTCATATAAAATCGAGGGTTGGAGGGATCGATGTCGAATTTCATACACATACTTAGGCATACCCCATAAGCACTGTGACCAAGTTTCAAGCCTCTAACTTTTAAAATACAGAAGTTATAGGTTTATTTATATGGCAGTCCGATAAAACGATAAAATTGCTCGAAAATTATCGTCTCTTGATGATTATCGTAGTTTTTTCTATCATATCGTTATCGTTAAACACATGCACGATAATGACCTTATTGTATTGTTATCATGCATTTTAATGATGTGATACACATCCCTAATTTAAATCTGTTTTCTTGCAAGTTCACCTTTATGATGAATGGGATTATAAATGCTTAAGTAATGGTAATCATTTCATCTCATGAATCAGGGTTCTACAGTCTTGGGGAGAGCTTACACAGATAGTTGTCCTCCCCATTTAGTAAGTGATGAGAACAATGGGGGGGTGAAGCTAGGACTTCATCCGTAATAATAATAATAATAATAATAATAATAATAATAATAATAATTTATTTCTTACCCGCCTCTCCGTCTGGATCGAGGCGGGGAACAACAACATGATAAAATACATAAAACTGATTAAAACATGACACATATTATTAAAACTGCATAAAAATCCTAAAACATCCTAAAAACATCCTTAAAACATTCTAAAATTCCACTGGATATGCCTGCCGGAAGAGAACAGTCTTTATGGCTTTCTTAAATTCTAAAAGACTGTCTCTTCCTCACTTGTAGAGTGTATACATGATGAGAATGGCTGAAAAGGGCTAGATTCTCACAAACAACCTAGTGAGTGTGCATAGAGCACGAATACATGTTCAGTATGATGTTAACATACCCTTAGTATGAGACACAACCCTTGCATGTCCTTTTCCCACCACAGTCAGGCCCTGAACCTCCTGCTCCCCCTGCTTGTGCATTCCATCCTCCCCCTTTCCAGATTATCTGAGGGTCAAACAGCTTGTTACTTACTTTAAAGAATTAGCTACGATCATGCCAAGAGTAGCCTAGGTCTAGGTACATTCTGCTTGGGAAGTTGCTGAGTGCTAACTTTTGCATTGATCTTGCTTCCTATGCCTCTAACAACCATCAAATGTGCAGGAATTACATAGGTGAAGCTGGTTTTATTGAGATGGTGATCCTGTGCTTTGTGTTATTGGTTGTTTGACCATTATAAATGTACCATACTAAAGTCATGAACACAGGATGCAATGTGCATGGTTTAAAATAACTTTGCAGTGAATGCTAAACATCTTCTGGCCTCACTTTTTAGAACGTCTGGCTGTCCCCTAGACTTTCCATGCAAGAGCTGATCATCGTCAGATGCTATTAGACAAAGATTACTGTTAATAGCTGCTCTGCCATTCCTGAGCGTGATCCAGGCTACGAATGTTTGCCAGTGTTGTTTTTATGTTTTGAAGTCAAACTGTGCTTCACTTGATTGGCATAAGATATTATATATGCTTTCAATTTTCCCTACATGGATTTTATTAACTATGACAACATATGTGAAAGACCAAGTTCCTCGCCCTTTGCTGATCAGCATCAACACTGATAGTGTATCACGGCTTTCAGGATTTCATTTAGAGTTTCAAATAACCCTAATCTAAACAACACTGGCAGAAAGACATTTAAAAGATTTATTTTTCCTGGGGAGAAACAGTGCCAATTTTGACAGGAGCTTCCATTGTATGGGAATAAGGAAAAATGAATTCACAGCTAAAATGACAAGAGTGGAGCTGAAGTGAAGATTATGATAGAAGCCAAGTGCGATTTCCTTCCCTTTTTTTCCTTCTCTTTGCAAATTAGGAGACTGGAAACAGTGTCACTGTTATATCGTTGAAGTTTTGGATTAATGACACTTTTTATAACATACTCAACATGTGTTTTAATAACTGATTGGAAAGGAAGACTCTCCATCTCCTTGATAATGAAATCAATGAGTGGGGGGAAGGTGTCACTTGCACCTTCTGTTACACCAGAGTAAATTCAGAGTGAAGCTTGTATTTTTGTTTTAGCTGAACCCATAGTAAATGGGATTGAGGGAGAGATGGAGGGCTACTCCTAAATTCTTCTCTCCTTATAAAATGTTATGTTCCAAATACTGTGTTTTGGTAACCTTCAGTGGAGAAGATTCCTGCAGACCTGAAAGGAGATGCACACAGAGGTCACTCCTACTTAAGAGAATGGTGGTGAAGAGGGACTTGGGTAAAATCACCTCCTTCCTTCCATTGATGGAGTCCTCCACTAGATCAAAAGCCTTTTTATGAATAGAAGGGCACCATTGAATGCAAGCCATTGCATGTTTATTCCTGCCAAAGTATAATGGATAAGAACATTTGTCATCTATTTTTCTGCAAGAAAGTTTGATCTGAAAGCATCTCTATAACCACACTACAAATTTAAAACAGCCTCAGACCTTTTTAAGGAGCATGGTTCTCAACCAAGGAATCATGAGGACTTTAATTCTTTGAAGGACAATGCTGTAATGTACAGGGTTCTTGGGAAGACATGGCTGTTAAACTGGTTTCAAACAGGTTTAATTTGCTGTGTTAATTGTGCCGATACACTTCATGTACTGAAAGAGGAATGTCCACAGATTCTTTTGTTCAGATTTGCTTCTAGACTAGGAGCCAGATGAACCAAGCCCAAGACAGGTTGGTGCCTGAGGTGGAAAATTCAATAGCACCCCATCCCAATAATCTACATGGGGCACAATCCGCAGGAATGTTTCCATCCATGCCCAATTGAAATGAATGGGAACTTTGCAGCAACATGATGTAAGCCCTGCTTATCTCCTATTCATACAACTCTTCAAAGCGCTTAACTTTCACTGAATCATACCCATCCCACTTTAATCATGGCTTTTCACTTCTTGTAGTTTGCCTGATTCCCACGATTAAGAAGTTGGTTGATATAATTAGGGAATAGCAGCCAGAGACAAGGGCTCAATTCAGACGACATATTAGGCAACGGAGGGGTAAATAACGTACTGACTGTGCGTTAGGCAGGAGGAGCTCCACAGATGACATGCTGCAGCCAATGCTGCTCGGCACTGGCAAACGCCCCGGCTGCTACGAACTTGCGGTGGCCATTTTGGTTGCAGCCTCTCCTCCGTGTGTCCTCCAGCCATATCCCAGCAGGCACTGTGAGTTCTGCTGGCTGCATAGAATGGCCGGGGGGGGGGTTGGCTGCTCTAGGCAGCAGAACTCTATTCTGAAATGGAATAGTCCACGGAGAGAGGGGGGCTGAATTCAGATGACACTTTAAACAACGGGGCTTTGGGCTAAACAATGTGCAAGCCCGTTGTTTCGCTCCGTTGTTTAAAGTGCCTGATTAACGTACTGTCAGTTGTGTGTGCGTTGTGTGTTGCCCTCCGAACGACACAATAAGCAACACAACTGACGATTGTTCCCCCCTCCTCTGTTGCCTAATGTGTCGTCTGAACTGAGCCATACAGTGCATGCACAGAAGGGGTGAGACAGATTGATCAAGTTTCTATTAGGATGGGTAAACTTGTCAAGTCCATTTTTGCTCAGTCTCTCATTTTTCCACCCTTAAGTTGATTCCATCCCTTTTCTACTGATGGAGCGAAACTCTAGTGGGTTTTCATCCCATCGCTACCTAAGGGAAAAGGGGACGCAGATCCGGGCAGCCACCACTAGAATGGAGGGGGGAAATATGTGATTCCCCTACCCTTGAGGAAATTCTGTTCCCCCTCATGCTGAATTGCATACTTTCTGAAGGGCCTGAACCATCACCAATTATGGCCTTAAAAGCCCTCTTAATCCAAGATTTTATGAGGGCAGCTAAGGCAATGATTGGCGGGGCAAAGAGGCAACACAGACTTTCTGGGGCCTTCAGAAAGTATTGCAATTCCCCTAGACATGCTAATGGCATGCTGGGGGAATTGTATACTTTCTGGAGGCCCCAGAAAGTGTGCTTTGTCAAGTGCTGGGCTGGGCTGGCTCCCAGAACAGGGCCAGCCAAGCAGCGCTTGGCAAACTCAAGGGTGAGTAGCCCACAAGTTCTTCATCCTCTACCCGTTTCTGCGTCAAATTGCCAAAATATTGTTATGTCCGCATGAGAAACCATTTGTATTTCCATGTGCATTTTTCGGGAATGCACACAATTTTGGACACATTTTGTCTAATATGCAAATATGTGGAAATGATTTTCACCTTATATAAAGTATTTGTATGTGCTTTCTCCAAATATATGTATTTTGCTCACACTTTTCCTTGCTGTGCATATTTTTGTGTGCATTTGAGAAAAGTGTGAATATCTGACATCTAGCTGCATTTGTGTTCAGGTTTGGGAAGTGTGAACTTGGTCAATTTTGAAATGTAAAGTGAATGAATTTCTCACTCATCCCTTTTATATACAGTTCATGACTTAATGCTGAGACAAGAGCCACAAGCCATGAATATATGGTGCCAATAATAATAAAAAAATACAAGAAAGATAAAGTTGAAGTACACAATGAATAAAAACATAACGAAAGAGGAACTGGACATACAAATCTTAAAACACACATTCATTAAATTGAAGGAGGAGGGGAAATCACCACTAGGAGATGTGCAAATGAGCAAAATTCTAGCTGGTCAAGATTCTCAGAATTCTACATTCAAGCTGTTCTAACTCATGCACATATGAGATTGTAAGCTTATTATTAATATTATTATTATTCTTTTTGCATGAAAATTTGTGCATATTCTCAGGTGTATTTTTCAAAATGTATACATCAATTGTGTGCATTTCTAAAATTTATGCATTTTCTTTCATTGGTTAAAGAATGGTTGTGTGCTCATTTTGAAAAATTGCATATTTTTATCCACTTTTCCCCAATGCACACTTTTTCATGTATTTTTGTTGTTGTTTCATGAATGATATCACAAGCTCAGAAATGTACAGATTTTGATCTCAGATGTCATTTGGGTCCATATTTGATTTCAGGAGGTATGAACTAAGTAAATTAAAAATGTACTGAAATAAATTTCTCTTAGATCCCTTGTCGCTACTTTAAATCTGCAGAGTTTTCTTTATTTCTTTAATATTCCCTCAATTTTACATTCAGCTGGTTCTTACAGATAAGTCATTTACAATAATCACTGAGATACTGCAGTTGAATCTCATCCATAGGAAATGACCTGAGTGATAATAAGCAGATGACATTTTGTATGACTGGAACATGATGGGATAGCAGCAGTTTATGTGCATCCAACCCATAAATGTAAAATGAAGGGTTTCCCCCCCCAAAAGCATACTTTATTATGGATGTAAAAAATAAGACTTTTGCCATTTTGACTGAAAGAAATATATAAACATTTGAATACATAAGTAGTCTTAAACCTCGGGTATGGCTAGGTATTTGAAGCTGTGCGCAGCAGCAGTGAATGTCCAAAATTTAAAAATATGTTGGATAAATACAGACACATTTTGTGGATGTCTCAAAATACGAAGAATGGATTGGCTAGGGATGGGTGAATTTGTAAGGTTTGCTTTGTCCTGCTTTTGTTTGCTTGTTTGTTCTCAGTTTGCATAGGACCATGATATACATTCCTAGCATATAGCTGTTAAATATTAGGAGCCTGCCAGGGGAAAAAAAAGAAGTAGCAACTCTAGTTCAATAGTAACATGAGTAGATACACAAGGATTCAAAGCCAGACTTTTAAGAGCTTCCTTCATCAAGTTGTGGATGTTCACAGTAAGATCTATATTTAAATCTCCTATTTCAGAACAGGTTATCACTCAGTCAATGTTTCCGAGAAAATTCATCCTACATTTCCAAACTTTTTTGAGCTTGCAGTGATTTTTAAACTTGCTCAGCTTTCTTCCCTAGCCAGCCCCCACAATGTGTTCATCCACATAGGGATGTGTGAATCAGCAAAATTCAAGCTCAACAAAATTCTCAGAATTCCATCTTGAAGCTTGTTCCAACCTGAGTCTGTATCGGATCACAAGCTTTGTTTTATATATATATATATATATATATATATATATATTCACATGAAATTCCATGCATACTGTTGTGCATATTTTCCCAAATACATGCATCAGTTGCGCACATCTTCAAAATGTGTGCTTCTGCCATTGATTAAATTGTATTTGTGCACTTTCCCCCCACCCCACAAAAAAAAAGCACACATTTTTCAGGGCATTTTTCTAATGGATGCATGCTGTCAAACACATCCTTGTGCATCCATGAATCACATTGCAAGCTGAGAAATGTGCAGACTTCAATTGCACCTTGCATCTGAGTTCATGTTCTGTCCTGAAGGTGTGAAATGGTTAAATCCTATTAAAAAACAAACTGAAACTATTTTTTTCCCTAATTCCACAGCAGAGCATGCCGATCTTTGCATTCAACCTGCTCTTGTTGTGCTAGAGTTTGTGGACCGGGACACTTGATATCACATGTACACGTTGTAGGCAGGTGTATAGGCATTAATGTTATGACACTCTGGGTGGTATGTTGTATTTGCATATGTGAGATGTTTGGCTGAGTGAATGGGGGCGGGTAAAATGGTGTGTGATGTACAAACAGGGAGCAGTCGCTGTGGAGTCTAGATAGAGAATGGACAGGGAAGGGATTGATCAGGAATAGATAGGATCTAGGAAGAGAAACAGTGTTTAGGATAAGTGTTTATGGGATTAGATTGGTGACTGAGGGTATGTATTGGAAAGGATATATAGAAGGTTTTTAAATGACTGTAACTCAATTCTTTATGGACAGGAGGAGTGAAAAGTGTTTATTTATTGTTTAACAATTAAATATGTCTGTGCTTTTTAAAATCTGAATATAAAATCCTATGTCTTGTGGCTAGTGAAGGGTTAAGGTGATAAGCGAATAATATATGTCAAAATAAAAAGCCAGTGTGTCTTCTCATCTCAACAAGTTAAAGGTGTTGAACCTGAGGAAAATGTCCTGGTGGCAGTGTTACTGTGTGTGGTAGAAGGTGTTTCCTGCTGTGGGAAAGGCCTTATTCTCGCTGATAAATCAGCAGGAACCCCACAGATCTGACTCTAACACAGGCCTCAGGAAGGGAACAAGAACAAAACATCTCTCAACCTTCATAAAGCCCCACACAGGAACAAAGCAGCAGCACTTCCCAAATTAGGGTATTATGAAGCAAGGGTGGGGAGCATTCCAGTGTGATCCAACGAGGATCTTTGGTAGAGAACATGCAATTCACCCATATTGTGGCGGTTGAGGGAGGCAAAATCCATCTTCCTCAGGGTTCTGGGGAGAGGAAGCTGCTTTACACCTTGACAGTTCATTGGTCCATCTAATTCAGCACTGTGTACACTGACTTGCAGCTGCTCTCCAAAGAGCCTTTTCCAGCTCTACCTTGAGATTAGGGATGGGAGAACTCACCCGCATCTGATTTGTCAGACACTTGCCCCGCCAGCGCCAAGATAGCTGCTGCATCTTTTGAGGCTCGGTGATGCCTGATGAGTGCTTGGCAGTCTTCTGCGCTCCCTCCAGAAATTACGTATTTCCCCCCGTTGCATAAGTGGCAGTGGTAAAGATCCCATTTATGCAAGAGTGAAGGCATGAACACGCTGCCTGTGCTTTTACTCTTGAATAAATGGGGCCTTTACAGCTGCCATTTACACAATGGAGGAAATAGGTAATTTCTAGAACCTCCATCGTGGTGCAGAAGAGATGATAGCAAATGCCTGCCAAGTGTTCGTCGGACTTCATGGGTGCTTGGACTACAGGTTTGTGTATGCACCGTGAGTGTGTGACTAGGTCTGGGAGCAGACATGGGGAAGTCCATCAATCTCCCGGACCCAGTCAGACCCCCGCAACATCCCTACTTGAGTTATCCAGGACTGAACATGACATTTTGCGCATGCAAAACATGTGTTCTACCACTGAACTCCAGCCCTGAGAACACCATCCTAAGCCTCAGTAATTAAAAGCACCTTCTTTTCATCTTTCTTTTTTTTCTTATTCTTTTTGAGTTGCCTTTCTACAGTTCTATGTGGAAGGACTACGTATCACTCCAACCAATTATTTCATTTTTCCACTGAGGTCAATAAGACTGACATTTGAAAAGTCTGTTGGATTAGTTGCCTTGCTATCCATGTCACCGACTTATGAAATGTGGCCTTTGTGAATTACAACAAAGCCCTATTGCTTCAGCATTGGATATTCAGGATCTGTCAGTTATATTGGAATCATCAGATTAGGGCTGACAGACAAGGCTGACGAACTTGACATTATTGTTGCCAGCTTGACATTAGGGTTTATAGACAAAAGGAAGTATTACTTCATCCACTGCATAAATTACGGAATTGGCTACCACGGGATGTGGTGATGGCCATCAACTTAATTATTTATTACAATACTATACTGCTCACTGAGCAGTTCCCAAAACAGGCTTAAAACCAACAGATATGAACATATTGAAGCATGGTAAGAACATAATAACAAGTGTCTGAGAAGATGGAAATATCAGAAATGAAGGGAGAGGTTTTGTACATCCCTAATTCCTGGTTCAATTCCAACAATGCCAACTCCATGTTTTGGGGGGCCCTTAGGCAAGATGCCCTCAATGGGCCCCCTCCCTCAATGAGTTTATTTGCTCATGGTCATTGTCACTAGCCCCTTGCTCCTTCTCATCCTCATTGCTCTCTCTTGCCTGTGTGACGGGCAGAGAACCAGTGAGCAAGTAGGCAGGGTCATCTGCTATTCCTCACCACACCATTGTCTGGGCCAGCTTATGAGGTAGGTGAACACACACATCACAGTGGTGAAAGGGAGGAAGAACAGCAGCGGGCTCTTGTGAATGGGCTCCTGCTAGGTGTGGACCCTCGGTAGGTGCCTGGCCATGTCTACCCTAGAAAACAGCCCTTAATTCCAATGTTGTTATATTGGTCACTTAGTGTTGTCATCCCAATCAGATAATGAATGCAAATACAATCTCAATTCCTTTACCAAAGGTCCGTGGGGAAATCTCCCCAAGAGATTTGAAACAAAAAAATTAAGACATCTTCCAGAGCCCTTTTTTTTTCTTTCTTCCATCGAAAGACTGAAGAGTTTCCCCCTCTTCCTCTATCAGAATCCGCTGCAGAGTATCATATTGACAGCTCAAGCACTTCCCAAAGTCACAATGACATGGGTGTCAAGGGTCCAACCAAAAACCACAATGAAGCATGCGTTGGCATGGCAATCGCTGTAAGTGAAAATGACTCACCTGACAATGCCAGGTGCTGAGTTGTTGGAGGTTGTGCTGACATGTCTTCATGTGTCTACATTGTTCTTGTGAAATATGAATCAATGGAACAGAATTCCACCTGGCAGTCTGACAACGGCTAGCTGTGGCACAGCAGAGGAGGGTTAAAGTGATCATTCCCCCCCCCCCATACCCTTTTGGAATTCTGTCCATATCGCTGTTTGTTTCAGAATCTAGGAAACTTATTTTGTGCAAGTGAACCTTTGCCTGAGGATTCAAGGATCATAGAGTAATGAAACGTATAGATCATTCATGATAGGAAGAAAAATTGCTGAGTTCAAAGTCTCAAATTACCTTGTGGTGTTGTTATTTTTGATGCTGCTGCTGCTGTTTCTCCTTCTGGAAGCCATCACCAGGAAGCAATTGGCATTTCTATCCTTTCATTATCAGCAAAATGAAGGGAGGAAGATCTTCTGCCAACGTTCTTAGAAAGCCAATTTAGTATTTCTGTTGCCAAAATTATGGTTTCTTCATAGCTTGCACTATTTCCTTGTGGCGTTCCATAACGATTTTGATATATTTATAACATTGGAGGGATATATATATATATATATATATAAGCAACCCTTAGGTTGTTTGTTTAAAAAAGAGGCAATACCATAAGAAGCTTTACAGTTCAATTTTATGTTCTTCTTAAGTAACCTTTTAAAATGTTAGTGTTTGGTCTCTGCCTGTTTCAAATGGTGTGTTTCAGTGCATTTTTTTCTGATTTGAAACAAAAATAGGGATGGATGAGAATTTGTGCAATTCAGTTTTGATAAGAATTTGCCAAAATTCACAAAGTCCTCCATGTCTGAGTGAAAGGAATCTGATTTATTTATTTTTTAAAACATCTATTAGAAAAATCAAAACTGACAGATTCATTAATCCAGGGCCAGGGATTTGAGTGCTTAGGTCCTGAAAGTCTGGGGGTGGGGTGTTGTTTGTTTGTTTTATTTTTTTGAGTCTCGTGTGTATCTAACCATATTAATCCTGAATTAGAGTTGCCATGTCTTTTTCTGTGTTTGACAGGCCCCTCATCTTTAACAGCTCTATAGTAGGCAGGCACAACATCATCCTCTCTATGCAGGGAAAAGATGTGCCTACTGAATTTGGCTGCCACAGATGGGTCAGAATTTTGTTTTAGGTGCTTTTTTTAAATAAGAATTTATCACCATTCACAAATTTCTTCATATTTGGAAAAGAAATTATTTGAGATTTATTTACTTTTAAAAAAAGAAAATGAAACCTATAGATCCCTCGATCCCTTAATAAAGGTGATTACATTGTTTTTTTCAACACCATCAACAGATCTGAAAGTAGTTTGGGGTGGGGGTTGCAGGTTGGTTCATGTGGCCAGTTCCACAGAAACTGAATGGACTCACTGTAGACTTACCGTATTGTATTTCACAGGTACACTATCATTATTATAGCTGATTGCTGAGTATGGGACTCCTCCCCAACTTTATGAAAGGTCCTGCTGATTGACTTTCTTAGGGGTCAGTTCAAATATATATATACATGCACAAACACACACACACACACACACACACACACACACACAGAGGTTTAGTTGGTTGGTGTAAAGCCTTTCCTTCATACTATCCTCCCCATCACTGTCATGTTTAGCAGAGGTAGAATCAGCAAGCCCCAAAGGTGCCACCCTGAAGTTCAAATGACAAAAGTGCACATACCTCCCAATGATTAAAGCTTCTTAAAATAAAAAAGGCACCAAAAAGGCACATTTTTTTTCTACTGAATGGAATTTTCCAAAGTTGTTGTAGGCTTGGGAACATGCAAACTTTGCCCAAAAATGTATGTGCGGCTTTGCGTTTGAGGTTGCAAATGGAACAAGTTCTGGTGGTTGCAAAAATAAAACTTGATGGCCCCTAAATTAAAAAAAGCCCATTTGTTGTTTTGAGCTATTAGATTATCAGTGCTAAACACTTCTCTCATGGCTGCCAATCCTCCCAAAAGAGTGATTGTCTTTTCATCACACACACACACAAAGGAGTTGCATCCTTATGGTGTGATCATATGCTAATTGGGGAGTGTAGGCAATGACACATCACATGAAAGGCATGTGATTGACCCAGTCCGCACCGTTGCTGTGTGGAATCGCACAACGGAGGAACTAACTCCAATACTTGTGTGTGTGTGTGTGTGTGTGTGTATAAGTGTAAAAAAGAAAGAAGGGGCCAAGAAATGCCCCAGCCTTTTGGAGATGGATTATAGGTTTTTCTAGGTGTTTAAGAACACTGAACTCAAATATCAACTGTCACACTACAAGTATAAAAAAATGTATTAAAATTCCAACATGGATTTTTTTTTCAGTATCAGTGTTTAAGTGAAAATGATGTCATGATACTGAGCCCGCTCTCTGAAAGGCACCTGTTATTCAACAAGGATATTAGAAATCAGAGTTTATCACCACATTTAGACAGATAAATCATGTGATGCAGATGTATGACTGTATCATTTCTGCATCTGTGTGACTGTATGATTTATGGCTTTTCATGATTCAATGTTCCTCCACATTTAAATCTCCTTGTCTATAAAAAGCTAGCATGGTCAGAAGACGATTCGAGCAATGGGGAAGTGAGCAGCCATTAGTGGTTCTGAACCTAGGTTGGAGTGAACATTTTTTCCCCATTTGTTTCCATGAATGCAAAAGTTAATGGCAATTCTCAGGTAAAGGTGGGTGAGATTTTCATTTCAGCTTGGTTTTGTTAAGAATTTAGTTCTCCTTACTCAGGACAAAAATGAACTTGAGGTTTAGTGGAAGAGTGGAGAATTAAATACAGAAGAAAAAAAACTTTGCCCATCCCTATGAGTGCATTCTGGTTGAGTATTTACAAATCAAAAGATTTAGGGCATAAGGTAAGCTCATTGGAATATCTGTATTTTAAGCAAAAAGAGTTTAATCTATGTTTGTGCCCCAAAAGACAGCAATTAGCTTGTTCCTCCCCCTTCCTCTAAATCTGGTCCATCAGGAGTATGGCATGCTAATTGCAGCATAGCTAAAGTGAAAGTCATGTCAATTAAACACTAAAGTGAAAATGATTCATCTGGGCAAAGAATAAGTTCCTGATGGCAACTACATTGTTCTCTTGCTGTTTAATTATATTAATTACTGCAGACCACTTTGCAGTTGAAATTCCAATTATCAAACCCAGATTTGATTTCAGCTGCTGACAACCTGTCAGCTGAATCTGACAACAGTGAACAATGTTGATGCATTGCAGCTGGAGAAAGGTATTTTGGGTTTACAGCAGAACTATAACACTATAGTATTACAACGACGCTATGTGTGAAGCTGAACAAAAATATCAACTTCATTCATAAATATCTCAGCGGAGAAGTATGCATTTCTTCCATCCCAGTGCAAAGGGTCCAAGAGAAAGAGCTATGGAATTTTCAAAGTTCTGATGACCCAATTGTTTCAAATGGAAGGATTGCACTGGTCAATTGTATGGCCCATTCATGAGGTGACTCTCAGGTCCCAACTTCAAGCCTTGTGCTCATATCAGTTGCTAAAGTGGGCATTGCAGTCAGCACAAAAAACCTCTGCTACTATCTCTCAGAATCCACCTTCCATGAAGTTTCCTTCAGCACCAGAACTCAATCATCCAATCAATGCAGCAGTATTTTTTTTTCAATTAAGAAAATATTCAATTATCCAAAAAAAAAAAAAACCTGCTGGATTAAGATCATAGCTAAGGTTGTCTCATGTTGGCTTAAGCTCCACAAAGCCATGACATTGGAAACTAAGGCTGGTACCTTAGTGGATGAGCCCCATGATCAGTCATGATGTTGTGCAATGTCACAAATTGTGTTTGCTTACAACTTACCCTCCATGCACCCACATTTTTTCTTGGTTTTCCAGGCCCAATTCCAGGTGGGGAGGATGGAATGCCTGGGACTGAAAAGATACCACACAGTACCCTAGTCCTAAATTGCCTTATAAAGGATCTGAACCATAGTGCATTGCTAGAGGAATCCTCCTATGACTTTGACCTATGACTGTTCCTTGCTTGTAAGAAAGCACAATTTGTAATATTGCACAACGTTATCACTGTTCACAGGGCACATCAGTGAGCTTCCAATTTCCTGGTTTTGAAGTCACTTTATTTTAATCATTGAATTTCCTTGGTTTTTAAAAAGGAAATGTATTATTACATTGTCCTGAGAAAACACCCACCCACCAAAAAAACCAAAACAAAAGACTAACAAGCCATAAACCGAGTAGATATACTAATAAATTGATATGTCTCTGTATATTCAGAATTTTTTACTTGTGAGTAAGCCTGCACAGGATCCCAATGTACTCTTTCCCTCCCTATCCCAGCTTCATCAGTGACCTATTCATCATCAGTGATCTATTCATCAGTAAGCGTGATTTCCTCAGCCTTCAAAATTACTTCACTCTTATCTTAGTTGACTGTTTCCTGTTACCCCTCCCCCACTGTCAGAATGCTAGCAGGAACAGTCATTCATTCAATCGAATAATTTGTCTCAAAACACTAGAGTAGTGGCATCATACTAGCTTCAGGGTGAAACTGAGCAAGCCCAATGTAACTTTGCCAGCAGTTGCTGCCATAGGCTTTCATGGGGCAGAACAACCTTAACTTTTGAACCAGTCTCAGAATTTTGCCAAACCAATGAAAGGCACATTTCTTTGGTAAACACGAACAACTCACATCAGTAGTTTTCACCAAAATTTCAAGGAAATATATGATAGGCTGAGCAGCAGCTTGGAGTAAAAAGTAGAAATGTGTCATTTTCAGCACTTTTTAACTTGCTGTACCTGTGGCCATTTTTGTTGGATCATTTTTTTATTTTTTTGCAGAACTATAGACCTCATCGGGTACATCATAGATGCCAAGTTTTCCTTCATTAGCTGAAGAGCTGTCATTTTTAGAAGTGGTAGAATTTTGAGGCTCGTAATGGTGGAACCTTTGTTTTGTGACTCACCTTAACTAAAGGGTCACCATTTAATGAAGAAGGTACTTAATAAAGAAGGTATGAAAGCAATAACATTAATAAGGTGGAATAATCAAAAGATCAAGGGAGAAAGGCATGTGACTGGAGAAATGTAATCATTTTGGAGTTTGCTTCAAACACAAGTGTACAAGATCAGTCTTGTGATCATGGGCCATGCAGGAATTGGGAATAATGGTCCCAAATGAACTATACAGTGGTGGGATATGATTAGGAATGTATGATAAATTTGTATGTTCAATCCAATGTGAACTCGAATATATTTACAATCCATCCTCCCTATTAAACCAATAACCCCCCCTTTCCAACTATCCATGTATTCCTTTTGCAAAATTGTTTCCTACACACCAGTTCCTAGCGGCCGACTTCTTTTGAATTTAATCATTATGTGGGTCATCACCCTGTAGGGAGGAACTGTAGCTCAGCGACAGAGCATATGTTTTGCTTACAAAAAGTCTCAGGTTTGATCCCCATCATCTCCCAGCAGGTCCTGTCTGAAATCCTGGAGAGCCATTGCTAGGCAGTGTTGACAATAACGGGCTAGGTGAACCAAAGGTCTGATTCAGAATAAGACTTTCCTACCTTCATATCAAGGGCAGAGTCCTCATCAAGGAGGTTAGCTAATTTTACATGAGTGGACTTCCAAGGGACCTGCTCCTGTGGGTTTATTGGCCTGAGAAGGTTTTGCAGTGATCAAAGGGCAATGGCAGGAATTATCTTGGTGGGAGGAAAAGATGCTTTGCAAAGAAAAAGAAGCCTCTTTGGACTAGCTAAGAATGATCTTCAGGTGCTGTGATCTGTTTCTTTGGAGAGTGCTGAATGATAGATTACACACTTCATTGTTCTTATTTGAGAGACTATGGCTGAATTTGGACAACATGATAGTCAATGGTGGGGTAATAATCAACTTTACAGTTGTTCATCTAGGGGATACTCCCCACACAACATGGTAATAAATAATCAACCGTGGTGTGGATTAGGATCAGTGCTGAGTTGACTATGGCAGCATTCGGATGACATGATAGTCAATACAACTGACGATTGCTCCCCCCCCCAGTTGCTTAATGTGTCATCCAAATTCAGCCTATGGCTGCATTCAGACAACACAATAGTCAATAGTGGGGTAATAATCAATTCAGCAGTTGTTTATCTAGTTGACTCTTTCATTCCCCACCCCTTTCCTCCTTCAGTCTTCCCACTAATATCCCATCAGCCATTGCTGCCAAAAATCTATCCTGTCAGCTGGACTAAAGCAGCCACCGCCGCTTTGACCGCTCTTGCCTTGCGACTTTACAGCTGACAAAGTAACCAATGGTGGCGAAGGAAATAACCAACGGTGCCCTTCGCACAACAAGATAACCAACGGTGGTTCAAATAGCCAACTCTGCACACTGTTGGTTTATTTGCATCGGTTATTTCGGCTAAATAACCAACCATTGGTTAAAAAACTCCCTCCATGCAACTTGATGACCTAAGGTGGGTTAAATAACCAACCGTCAACTATTTAAACCACCATGGGTTACTGTGTTGACTAAGCCTAGTCTTTAAGTGTAAGCATTGGTGCAAAGGAGTAACAAGGGTAGAACTGCTTTCAATCCTCTTTTAAATCCAGGTATTATCAGTAATACTTCTTGAAAACATTTATAGAATTAAGAAATGCAAAGATTAACTAACAACAAAGTTGTTGATTTCTTTTCCATTGGCAGGGATAATGCTCTTTCATGGAAATGCAGCAATCAGTTACATGGGCTTTCTAACTGTATCAACTTCATACAAGTTCTTCAAGGAAAAACAGGAGTATTTCGGAGCATTCCAACTACAGTAGTCAGACTGTCCCTCTGAGATTAATGTGAACATGCAGTCCTGCTTGGAGGTTAGAAGTTCAGGTGTGGTCCCATTAAAACTTACTCTGCTCCTAAAACAGCAGTGAAATACATAGGCCATGACACTAGGGATTTATCCTGGTGTGGTCCCTAGGTCATCCCTGTGTGTCCACAGGGGATCCCAGGGTCAACCAGGGATGACCTAGGGATAACCTAGGAATGACAAAAACTGGGGATATCCCATTTTCCCCACACTCCCAGGACCTGAAACAGGCACGGAGCCATGTGGGTTAGCTCTGTGCCCATGGAGATGGGGGGACAGTAATTCTGCTATCCCCAGGATGATGGGGTGGGTGGGCGCAAAGTTTGGCAGGGAAGTTCCTTACCACTTTTGCCATAGGATGGGGGCTCCTCTAACTTTAAAAAAATGGCAGCCATGATGCCCCTTTCCTCCCAGGACGTCACGCTGCTGTCTAGATGCTGGGGGAGGATCACAGAAGCGGGTAAGTCCGCGATCCTCCCCCTCCCTCCCTGAAGCCCTTTAGGTATAGAAAGAGCCAACAGTCTGTCTTGAGAGGGAGGACTGTTCAGAGAGAAATAGGAAAAAGTCAAAATTCTGCTGTTAGGCAAACTGTGGCAGGAAGTTGAGATTAGGGAAAGTGCCAAATGGGAGTCGATTATGACTCTCTTCTCTGTTTGGAGAGTGGCTGCTGCAGGGCTCAGAAACAAACTAGGGATAAGTAGCGGTGAGGCCAACATCCTCTGGGACTTGGGAGCTCGACAGATTCCCAGGGCATGGCCCTCTCGAGCCTCAGTAAGCATACCTGATGTATGTTCACCCCATGGTCACTTAGGGTACAATGGGGCCGCTTCTCCTTTTGAGTATGGGGAGGGGGAATGTGGAATTTCCCCAGCCTTGAGGAAATTGCTCTAGTCTTCCCTGCTCTGCCAATGGGGTTCTTAGGCCCTAGTGTGCTTACCCCTCCCCACCCATTTGGTCCTGAAACGGGGAGAGGGGGAGAGGCACAGGAAAGTGCACTTTCCAGGCCTTGGGAAAGTGTGCAGATTCCCTGACTATGGCATTAGCGTGGCTGGGGGAATCTGTGCACTTTCCAGAGGCTGAAAAGTGCACTTTCCTGTGTCTCTCCTTCACTCATTGGAGCTGAAAAGGCTTCCTAACATGTGCATTAAGAGGCCCTTTCAGGCACGGACAGGCACGGGGGTGGGGGAGGGAGGGAAAGTGCATGTCCGGGGGCTCTGGAAATTGTGCAGTTCCCCTGGCACGCTAATGGTGTACCATGGTAATAGTGCACTTTTCAGAAGCCTTGGATGCACACAACACTGAGTGCTCACCAGGCTGGCTTGGCCAAAAGAGGGCTGAGCAGTCAGAGGTCGGTGAGTACAGGAGTTGAGCTCCCAACGAGCTCGCCATTCCCTAGGGATAAGTCAAATTTCAGGGTTCAGCTGTAAAGACAAAAAGGGTGTTTCAAGCCAAGGTTCATTAGCCAACAACAAACTATGGCTTTAAATTATCTATCGATCTACAACATTTGTGTGTTGCTCCACATCTAAATAGATGCCGCAGTAATGAACAAAGAGAGATAAAATGAAACAAAGATAAAAAAAGAATAAAACACGACACTATCCTTATTCTTCTTAAAAGCAGAGTGCCGATTAAGCTGTGGTTGTTCAACCAAGGGAGGCTTCCTGGAAAAGAAAATTAGGATTCGTTGCCAAAAAATAAAACCAGAATTGGTTGCCAGGTGCAGGTTTCGATGCGCAAACAAATCACAATTAGGCTATCCAAATCCTGGCATAGTGTTATGTGTGAATGTGGCTTGTGTGTAGATTTGTGTTGGCCAGTAACACTCCCAGAATGATATATTTAACACCCAGTCTGGTGTGGGAATGTGTATGGGCTGGTTGCCTACATGTGTGAAATACCCTCTCCACAGAAACCCACCTTCCAACTTCATTATTTGATTTTAGGAAATCGATAAAGTGTTGTGTTCCTACAGGCCATTCATGATCCATTTGGGCTGGTGCTCCTTTTAATCTCTTACCATCTTTCTCATTTCACATGTGCTGATATGTTATTTTATTTATTTATTTTGATTTACGTGAGTTTAATGTATTTTATATATTTCTATATTTATTTATTTACATTTGTATACTGCTCCACATCTACACAGATTCCAGAACAGTGAAGAACAAGAGATAAAATGAACAAAAATAAAAAAGAATGAAACGTGATATTAAAATTATTTTAAAAACAGAGTGCTAATAAAACCGTGGATGGTCAACCAAGGAAGCCTTCCAGGAAAGAGTTGTTTTCAGGAGGCAATGAAATAAAATGCAGTATTGGTGGCTGCCTGACCTCCAGAGCCAGGGAATTCCATAGGAAGGGAACCACCACCATACTGAACGCTCTTCTCCTGGTGGACTCCAGTCAGCCATAGGTCCATGTAGAACCACCAGGAGCATGCCCTCTGATGACCACAGTGATCGGGCAGGTCTCGATCAGATATCGTGGCCCCAAATTGTTTAGGGCTTTGTATATATAGGTGAAACAGTCATTTTTAAAAAAAAAAAACTGCACAAAACTTTGCATTTCATATGTATTTTATACACATTTTCTCTCAAAGTACACCATTCTGAAGATCTTACATTTCAAAAAGTGAATTATGGACATATTTCAATACATTTTTAAACAATTGGGAACTGAGGCTAGTATCTGAGACTTGGCTCATGCTATTGACTTGCCGTTTATGTAAGCTTAGTGTAAGTGACTGCTAGTGGTATGACAACGGGATAAACTGTCTTGATGGGTTTATCCAGAAAATTCATTGCACCAGCTGACCTTATTGCCAGACCGCTAGAGGTCCATCAATAGGGTAAGTGGTGGAACAGTGCTGCACATACTCCCTTGTCTCAGGCACGCGATTAGTTCAGGCCTTTCATATCAGAAATAATTTACAAAGACTGAATTCATCAAGCATCCCAACTATCACTTCAGCGATTTATTCTAGAGTCACAATTTACAACTTTTATAAGGAAAACAAAATCAAATACATCAGGCAAGGATAACTTGTGGCCAAACAATCTGAACGCAGCCCACCTCCCATGTTTTATGGCTTGCCTGGTGCTTGACAACCCTTCTGTTTCTGCAAATCATGGAAGACATCAGATGCAGGAAATTTATCAAACTTTTAGCGGGATTCTATGGTTGGTGATCTGCATTTGGCTCCCTAATAAACCATTTGTGTACTCCGGGGGTGTGGGGTGGACAACAACAACAAACCCTATATACAGTAATAATAATGACTATTCGTGTTAGCAACAACTGTGTTTGGCAAAGGGCCTGCACATCTTAACACTCTGTTCTGGCTTTTTAGATTATGGACCTGTCATTGAATAAGCTATGCCTCTGCTCACAGTAATCACATTGCTTTCATATACTCAGTAGTCTCATATTTCATTGCTAGAAATGAGGTTGCTCCACCTTTTTTCTGGAGTGGTTTCAATGCATAAATCCATGTTTGTAATTGGATTGTTCTTGATAGCGACGATGTTTTCTTTAGCTCATGTTTCATTGCTCTTCTTCCTAGATTAACATTTCCTCTTGGCATCAGAACTATCGTCACTTTCCAGAACGATCCCGTCCAAGTGTATTTCATTACGGGGTCTACTCTAAGTTTTGAACTGATCACAGAATCTTGGCTTGGACTTTACTGTGCTAGATCAGCCTTCCCCAACTTTCCATCTTCAAGATGTGTTGGACTACAACTTCCATAATCCATGGCCAGCACATTCACTGTGCTGGCTATTGATGATGGAATTGTTTATCCAGCATATCTGGATGATGCCAGGTTGGGGAAGAATGTACTACATAAGTTATGCCAACCTTCATTAGTGTGTTTGTCTTGTTGTAACTGAAAGTAGGTACTTACTTAGTATAGCATATTTACTCATAGTACTGACATCTCTTTAGCTTCCCCATCTCATTACCATGACCTGCCAATTAATAAAGTACCCCTCTCCTTCCTCTATCTCCTGACTCTATTGCTGCCATTAGTACTTAACATTTATTTTGCACCAACGATGTGCTGGACTCTCATGTAGGGCAGGGCAAATTTGGGACCCATCAACAGAGCTCATTAGCCATGTATGGTACCGCACTGTGAATTCACTAAGGGTTATATCCAATGATGGTTTTGTACTAGTGGGGGATGCTTCACCTCACTTAAGGCGGAGCACCTGATTTTTGTCATTCCCTCCTACCTAATGCAGCTTCTTGAGCTATATCCCATACACTTCCAGAGCATGGCCCAACCCCCAGGAGCAGCTTTCGGTGGATATACAAGGGGCCGGGTAGCAGGGATCAGTGAAAATGGGGTACCCGACTTTGTGCAAATGGCAGCACTTTCCACTCCTGCAATACTAATAGGATACAACCATAAAATTCATAGGGCACGGTCCTATTCATGTTAAGTCTTTTAGCTCTGTTGTTTCCAATGCATTATTGTATTTTAAACCTCTGCATTGCTGCTAGGTTGTATTGTGGATTGTACTTCATATTGTAGTTTTAAGCTTTTACATTTTCTATTGTACTTTATAATGCATTATGTAGTTTTAATTGTCTGGATAGGGATGGTGAGGCATCATTGGCGGTGACAGGTGATGCCTGAGGGCCTCTCGCTGAGGATTGAGTGGCCCCAATGGGGGGGGGATAAGGATTGCCTGTGGGGCCACCTCCCCTCACACACCTAGTGCTTTGCGGCCTGGGGGGATGTGACAGGGGATGTTCCCCCTTTCCCCAAATGGGGAAATCCTTAGACATGCCAATTGTATAATTGACATCCAGCAGGCAAAGAATGTTTTGCCTGATAATATTGATTGGCTAGCGCTGGCATAGTGGAGTAGCCACCCAGGGATCCGCCTTTATAGAACAAATTTAATAAATGTGGTCCGATTTTCAATCCTTGTAGTTGTGTCATGTCTTTATTGTCTAACTTGCAATGAGCAATCTAGAAATATAATACACAAATAAATAAATGAGGGGAAAGCCCTACAGGTCCTAGCATTCCCTGGTCAACATGGCTGGCTGTAGCATGCTGGGAGTTGTAGGAATATTATTTTTGTGCCCTTCCTTTTCTTGCTTGCTTAAGGCTACAGTAATGGAGAGGATGGTGTGTCAAACATCTGGCGGCTTGCTGTTCATGGTTACTGGATTGTATTTCACTGGGAGGATCATTCCTTCAGCATGGGCAGGTTGGTTCTGGTTTGGCTGTTCCTTCAAAACAGGATATCTGTGCTGGATATTTGAGGACATTTGCAGGAATGTGGGAGTTCTAAGGAGTGAATGGGCTCTTCCTAAAGGCAGCCTTGTGTTAAGAGGGCCTTTAAGACTCCAGTTAGTGCAGTGAGGGGGGACAGGAAAGCATTTTTTTCTGGAGCCTCTGGAAAGTGTGCATTTCCCCTGGCCATGCTAATGGCGGCCACCATTAGCATGGCTGGGGAAAACACACACTATCCAGAGGCTCTGGAAAGTGTGTGCCCCTCCTATAAGCCAAAGGGGGCCTTAAAGGTCCTCCTCTTGCGTAAAGAGGGCCTTTAAGGTCCCCATTGTTGCAGTGGGGAGGTAAACACGTGATTTCTGGAGGATCTGGATATGCCAGAGGATCTGGGTGTTGCACATTTTTGTCTCACTGGTAAGTAGGCAAGAACCCCACAGATCTGAATCTAACACAGGCCTTCGGAAGAACAAAACATCTCTCAACTTTCCTAAATCCCCACACGGGAATAAAGCAGCAATACTTCCCAAATTAGGGTATTACGAAGCAAGGGTGGGGTCATTACAGTGAGAATCAATGAGGATCCTTGGAAGAGAACATTCAATTCACCCATATTGTAGCTGCTGAGGGTTGGAAAAATCCATCTGCCTCAGGATTCTGGGGATAGGAAGCTGCTTTACCCCAAGTCAGTTCATTAATCCGTCTAATTCAGTAAGAACATAAGAAGAGCCCTGAGGCTGGATCAGACCGAGAGTCCATCTAGTCCAGCACTCTGTTCACACAGTGACCAACCAGCTGTCAGCCAGGGACTAGCAAAGCAGGACATGGTGCAACAGCATCCTCCCACCCATGTTCCCCAACAACTGGTGCACGCAAGGCTTACTGCTTTGGATATTGGAGGTAGCACGTAACCGTCAGAACTAGTAGCCATTGATAGCCTTCTCCTCCACCAGGAATTTATCCAACCCGCTTTTAAAGCCATCCAAATTGGTGGCCATCACTACATCTTGTGGTAGTGAATTCCATAATTTAACTCTGCACTGTGTGAAGAAATGCTTCCTTTTATTTGTCCTGAATCTCCCACCAATCAGCTTCATGGGATGACCCCAGGTTCTAGTGTTTTGAGTGTACTGTGTACACTGGCTCGCAGCAGCTCTCAGAAGAGCCCTTTGCAGTTCTGCCTTGGGATTTGGGATGGGAGAACTCCCTCGTGTCCAATTTGTCGGGTGCTTGCTCCATTGCTGCTGCCATCCATCCCCACTTGTCAGTTCGCACGAGCTTGTGTTGAGGTTCAGCAAGGCCCGACAAGCGCTTGGCAGCTCTCCGTCCTGGGTCCGGAAACTACGTATCCCCCCATTGCATAAGTGGCAGCAGTAAAGGTCCCATTTATGCAAGAGTAAAGGCATGGACAGTCCGTTTCTGCCTTTACATTAGCTTAAATGGGGCCTTTGCGGATCCCATTTACACCATGGAGGGAAATGCACAATTTCCAGAGCCTCCATTGTGGTGCACAGTGGAGGCTCCGGATGACAGCAGACAGCTGCCAAGCACTCATTGGGCCTCATGAGAAATCTTGCCCTTTTCCCTGCTGCATTAATGGCAGCCACCATTAACGCCCATGGAGGGTGGGGGGAGGGAAGCCAGGGCAGGCAATCGTGAAGTGCTCGCGGGCATGGGTCTGCACTCATGCTGAGTGCATGTGACTGGGTCCATGAGGGACAGACATGGGGGAGGGCCCACTGCCCTCATGGACCCAGTCAGACGCTTGCGACAATCCTACAGTCAATCAATAGGGGGGGGGGAGTCCTGCACCAATCCTGTTTTGGGGTCCAATGTACCACACAAATGAAATATCTGGGGGAAAGTATATAGCATGACAATATTTGCAAATAGAAATAAAAATTACACGTTCTTTGAGAGCTTTCCTGGTCCAGTCAAGTGTTCTAGTTGCAAAGAAGGCATCCCATGTCCACATAATGTAAAAACACAAATAAATTGTGAGGCATACAAAAATGCTGTGTGAGGTCTACTTGGCCCCACGGTTTTTAAAGAGTTTTTCTGTGTCACAAGGAAGATTTAAAGTGGGGGGAAAATGTTACCTGTAGGATACTATTGACTTCTGATTCCATTTATACTGATATTAAAGAAAATTAGTAATTTGGAAAGAACATGTTCTGGGCCAGACATCTGTAGACATGCAGTAAATTTAAGTAGCATTTTACAGGGGCACTTTAACCCCTTGCACATCACCTGCATGGCTTTTGATTTTTCCCTGTCATTCTAAAATGGGTAGAATTGTCACCCAAAGATGTAAGAATAAACAAATCAGTTTTTCACTAGGTTTAGTAAAACACCACGTGGGTTGAGGAATAGCTGGACCACACAGCTGTAGAAGACTGACATACAATTTTAATGGTTTGTTTGTTTGTTTGTTTGTTTGTTTGTTTTTGCACTGTTGGGATACATTTGATCCCACTTGTCATCTGGGATTTTAAACTACCACAAACTGTCATGCCCAACAATCCCCATTCTCTCCCTTCCCCATAATTCAGTTTGATGAGCTTGAGAGCTTGCTTGCTTTGTGGGTGAATTTCTTGGAGCACAGTTCTCATAACTCCTAATGCGGTCCGGGATTATGGGATTTGTAGTCCAACACACCTAGAGGGCACCAGATTGGTGAAAGATGGGTTCCATGGAAGAGATTTGTATCCTGTGTGGTGTAGGTATTTGATATTTTAAGCTAATGTTCCATTTTATTCCACATTGAACCAGGCATTGCTTGTTGGCTACAGTGTAAGCTTCCCCTACCCCCCGATAAGGAACCTGTCGCACCTCAGGATTTACTTTTGCCGGTTTCACAACAACAATTTAAAAAATCTATGTTTATGAGACAGACATGTTTTCTTTATACTTTTTCACATGCCAGAGCATCTTATTTTTAGTTGTACTGTTCTTTCAAACTACAAGCATTTAGCAAATCAGTGCTTTGGCTAATTTTCCATCACCCCCTAATATTTCTCAGTTCTTGGAATCAAAAGCATATTCTGGTCCTCTGCAGATAGACGTTAGTTCATCTTTATCTTCTTCTGTAATTCTTTTTTTTAGCTCCCCGAAAACAATAACAAAAGAACATTCTTCACTATGAGATGATGGTGGAAAAACAGAAGATAATTGTACTGCCATTTAAATATTTATCAAAACTCTCTTTTATTCCGTTGAGATAAATACACTAAAGAGGATGCTGGGGGAATTGGCAGGAGACATCAACAGCAGCAGAGAGGGGGATTTTTTAAGTGCAAATCAAATTGCTAAATGGAGAAGGAGATTTTTATTAGCTATATACTCAAATACAACTAAAAATATAGTGGTTTTTCCCCCCAATATTGCCGTACCATGTTTCAGAAATCCTTGAAAATGTATCTAAGTGATATACAGGAGATGAACATACTGCTGAGTAAGATGGGGGACATCACCAGCCCAAAGTTTAGCAAACCTAAGGCCTGTGGTGGCACAAGAAAAACAATATTAGCAGGAGGCAAAGAAGAGCAAAGTGGATTCAGAGATGGCAACTTCTGTAGGCTCCTTCATACACAGGGCCGTGCAGAGCTGGCAATATGCCCAAGCTAGATGGGAAGTGTGTGTTCCCCCCATTTCAAACTGCTCATTAAGTATTTTAATGTTTTTTAATGCCCACCAAAAGGTCCGTTCTACATAACACCTTCATATTAAACCTGTTCTACAACACCTCAATGTTGAATCAGAAATTAACATTTATTTTTAGCTGCTATACAAATAGAAGCAACAACAAGAGAACAGTCCTTCATCATTATCAATCACCATCATCATCATCATCATCACCCTCACGGTATCATCATCATTATTATCATTAATAACTATCATCATCATTACCTCACCCTCTGCTCCAGAGTTTATATGCCATGGAGAAGATGGAGGAAAGAGACTCAGTAAGGACAACCATTGCAACTTAGGCATATATATCCCTGCCCCGCATGCGGCATGGCCCTCCGGAGCTTGTAGTTTGACCATGGTATTCACGACGGACGGCTTCTGCACTGTTTCTGCAAGGCGGGGTCCTCGCTTCTCGACGGGCCGCTTACGCTATGGAAGCAGTAGCATAAGCTAGGGGGGACCTCCTCGTTGGAGTGCCCCCTCAAAATTATGGGCCCCGGGCCAACTGGCCCCACTGCCCCCCCTCTGCACGGCCCTGTTCAGACATGCTCTTATATCCCATTCATACTGCAATCCTATACCCATGTTCCTGGGAGTAAGCCCCGTTGAACTCAATGTGACTGATTTCAAAGTAGGTATGTGCAGGACTGCAATTTAAATGTGATTAGGCTTACAAACTTAATTAAATTGAAAGTTTGTTTAATTTTGGGGGTGGCTGTGCTTTTTGATTTGCTCGGTAATACTCATTATGTGCTGCTAAAATTGGAAAAAAAAATCTCACACCAGAAAGCATAAATTAGAAGCCTTGGTTTGACCAGTGGAGGCTGGTGGCTTCGAGGACAGTGAGGCTGTGAATCTACTCCACCTTTCAGTCAGAACTCTAAAAGAGCTGTCCAAGATGTTGAAGCTTATCCCCAAATGAGGTTCGTCACCTTGGAGAGCTGCTTTAGAGTTCTGACTGATTCTGACTGAAACTAAGAGTTAAATCAAAGCACCAACGACGTTGGAGCTGCCCAGCCTCCACTTGGGCTTGTCTTTCAGAAATAGGTTTTGTGCAGGAGAAAACAACTACATGACAAAAATTCAGTAGAAATATCTGCCCCCCCCAAGGTAGTATGAGAAGCTTTACCAGTTGAATTCCTACCTCTTGTGGAACAATTGAAGATGAAGGCTCCCCCTGAGACTTTGCGCCTGAGTCGGAATTTTGTCTAAGTTATTTATTTATTACATTTGTATACCGCCCCATAGCCGAAGCTCTCTGGGCAGTTTACATAGGATTAAAAACAATTAAAAACAATATACAAAAATTTAAACAGCAAAAACATACAACATACACACAATCTGTACATTTAAAAACCACTACAACACTTCAAAAAAGCTACAAAAACAAAACAAAACAAACCCAGGCTCCTCAGATATTGCCAAATGCCTGAGAGAAGAGGAAAGTCTTGACCTGGTGCTGAAAAGATAACAATGTTGGCACCAGGCGGGCCTCGTCAGGGAGATCGTTCCACAATTGGGGAGCCACCACAGAGAAGGCCCTCTCTCTTGTTGCCGACCTCCGAGCTTCCCTCGGAGGAGGCACTCGGAGGAGGGCCTTAGATGTTGAACGTAGTGTTCGGGTAGGTTCATGTCAGGAAAGGCGTTCCATCAGGTATTGTGGTCCCAAGCCGTGTAAGGCTTTATAAGTTAAAACCAGCACCTTGAATCGGGCTTTGAAACATACAGGCAGCCAAGTTAGAAGGCTTGTGAGGGTAATCATCAATAAATACACTCTTAACCTCATGTCTGATCCATGTCCCCCCAAAGAGGTATGGTGTGACACAGACTCCAGCAGCTTCTGGTAGCCAGTAGCCATTCAAGGGTATAAAGTAAACACTTTCCTCTATTGAGCTGCACCAATTCCAGGAGAGGGAGCCAGGGTAGGGTTGGGGAGATTACAGAACTGAAAAACATATTTAGTTAATTAGTTACTTACTGGCTTAATTCAGACGACACAATAGTCAATGGTGGGTTGACTAACCCTAACCCTCACGCTAACCCTAGGGGGCACTCCCCACACAACATGGTAATAAATAATCAACTGTGGTGTGGATGAGGATCAGCGCTGAGTTGACTAGGGCAGCATTCGGATGACACAATAGTCAATACAACTGACGATTGTTTCCCCCACACCAGTTGTTTATTGTGTCGTCCGAATTGAACCAATGTGTTAGCAATACTTATATAACACTCAATATAATAAACTATCTAAGTTGTTCTAACTCTCTTAATAAAAATAAAATCTCTAAATCAACCATGTGCCTCTTTTTATACAACCTCAATGATGTAGCTGACTGAAGGACATGGAAGGACTCTGAAGAATATTTAAGAGAGTGCTTCAAGAAAAATAGAAAATAACTTGCATGATGACATTGAGTGTGATGCCCTTCCTATTGTCTTTGTAAAACGTTCTGCAAAAAAATCAGTATAAAACTCCAGCATCTTTCATTTATGTTTTCTTATAAAGATAGCTCAGTCTGTAATATATCCTTTAAGGGATTCATTTACAGGATCATAGCATGGCAGTGGATGTCCTCATCACAAGCGTTGTTGTATTGGAAAAAGCAAAATATTAAATCCCCCATCAGTCTCAGTAATAAGCAACATCCTTAAATATGTGTCCTCACCAACTGCATTTTAAAAAGCGCTGAGAAAAACTAGTATGTGATGCAAAAATGACTCCCGAAAACTCTGTTGAAAATTAATGAGACTCTCACTGCTAATTCGCCATGCAGACTGCTGTCTACATGCATTCCCTAAAAAGCAATGAGTTATTCACGCAAATGTTTGGAATGATTTTATGTTCCCAAAGAGAGACAGGAATAAAGCAAACCCCCAGCCTCCCTAAATACAACAACAATGCAGCAGATGAAACCGCACGGAAACCGTTTTCCCTGTGTGCTTAGCACAAATGAAATTATACATACATCATGACCCCATGAAGGCACAGAGCCCTGTGTCAAATGAAGAAAAATATCAAGAACTGTGAATTTCAAAGGCACCTATGGAAGATGTTAATAAGATTTGCCTACATCAGTCACTTAGGTAACTTCAAATATTCCAGTCACAAAGTTCATGTTTCAAGCATCTGAATTTGCATGACAGACAGAGAAGTCTATTCACCACATTGCATAATTGGATTCCCCCAGAAGCCTCACACCAAGTATTTTGGGGTCTCTCCAATTTCCTTCCTCCTAATTCCTTCTAGGTATGCATTTCCATTGTGACCTGTATTTCTATTTATTTATTTATTTAGTACGTTTTTATACTGCCCATCAGCCGAAGCTCTTTGGGCAGTGCACAATTAAAACCATAAGATACAAGGATAGATAAATTTAAAACATTTAAACACAAAAAGGCACCATATGGAACCAGCTAAGTTAAAATCCAGGGAAAGCCTGTGTGAAAAGGTATGTTTTCAGGAGGCCTTTAAAAGATGTTACATTTTTTTTGCCTCCCGAACTGCACGAGGGAGGGTTTTCCAGAGGGCGGGTGCCACTACAGAGAAGGCCAGCAGGACCTCCTCTGAGCATCGTAGTTATCATCCGGGTACATATAAGGGAAGGCGGTCTGCTAGATATGCTGGTCCCATGTTGTTTAGGACTTTGTAGGATAACAACATAACCTTGCATGTGGATTGGGATCTAACAGGCAGCCAGTGTCTCCCTTTGGCACTCACCAACCCCAACCTGTGCTGCTAAGACTATCTGGAAATACGATTCGCGCAAATGATATTACAATAGCAGAAACTAGGTTCTGAACTATGCACAAAAGAAGAATCCAACTAAAATTATGATTGCAAAAGCAACCCACTGTATGACCTAATGTCTTGTACAACCAGTTCTGCAAGCATAATGGACAGCCACTTGCGCAACTGAAAGATTCAGGGGAGTTCCACTAGCGCTATTTGAATTTTCAGAATGTCACCGATGGATACTGCTCACGTTTTCTCTCTGTTTATTGCTCCTGCTCCTTTAACAGCGGCTTGAAATCGAGCAACTCCTCAGGTGAGGCTTTCCCTACCACTTATTTATATACCAGGAAATGTTTTGCCCCCTAGGTTGCTTAGGGATGCTCCTAGTCCCCAGCAAGCGCCCAGCAGCCGCCTGCCCACATGCCGAAATCGTGCACTTCGGTTTCCCGTGTCAATGGCAGCCGTGTTAACGGCGGTGTGTGGGCGGGTGGCTGCTGAGCACTTCCAGGGCCAAGCCAAGCCTCAGAGGAGACTTGTGTGGCCCAGCGAGTAGCAGCAGCGGTCAGCACTGGCGGGCGGCGGGGTGAGCGCCCACCGAGGCGAATGCAGGCGAGTTCGCATACCCGTAAAGTTTCTGTAGTAAAAGCATACCAGCGAAAGCGCAGGAATAAGCCCGGCAGGGAAAAGATTTGAAAGCTACACTTGAAAGCTACATGGATTAACATGGATGACTTCTTACACAATCGGTTAGAGGGTTCCCCAATTCTCCAAACTTCTGTATGGAGGCTGCAGCAGTTTGGGTTGGCTAGCGATAAGGCAGAAAATAGTGCTCATAGTTCTGGTTGGGAGGCCATTTTAAGACCATTGAGAAGACCATGTCGGTCTCGTACTTGGGCTGCTGCTGACTGGAGTGAGCTGATGCCTGCCCTTGACTGTCTCACAAAGAGCTGTATCAGCATAGATTCGCATTGCTGCTTTAAACTGTAGCATTATTTTTATTTATTCTCTAATGTATATCCTGCCACTAAAATAATGTATAGAGTTTTACAAAAGAGTACACAGTTAGGCCACAGATTAAAATTACCAAATATAAGAAAACCACAATAGCACTACATCCAGGCTGTTTCTACACCAGGCTGTTTGCCTGGGATGGCTCCCAGCTGATCCCTGTGCGCCGAGGGTGAGTATTAGGTACTTCCAGGATCGCCCTCCCTCCGTCCCTCTACACCCCTATGGTGTAGAAAGGGCTCCAGACAAGCAGGAAGGTTTTGAGTTGCTTCAGAAGTGAATTTTCCACTAAACTGGCCAGACAAACCTTATTTATTTATACTATTTATGTTGGCTGCCCAGTAACAACGTTATCTGGGTAGCTCACAAACATAATATAGTAAAATATTATTATGTGCAGCATAAATTTCTCGACAAGCCAGTTTCACAGTGTAACTGAAAATACAGAACAGATAGGCAGTAGATTGAAAATTAAGATCACAGTTTTTAAAAGGCATTAGAGGAATTATTTTTTTTAAGTCCTCACCTGGTATTTTAAGTCTTCACCTTTACAATAAAGAAGGCACAAAGTGAGGATTTCTGAATTTCTGCAAGTAGGCTGCCATCACTGAAATGAACCCCAACATAGATGGAAATAAAACCTTTATTCCAGCATCCTGAGATATTTCTCTCACTTTTCTCTCTGTTTGGGATGTTCTCCCATTTTTGAACCTTGGTTTTTTCCCCACATCTCCGAAAAAGTACTCCTAGGTAACCTGGCCCCAATTCATTAATTTATTATTTATTGTATTTGTGCCCCACCTTTCTACCAAGAAAAATGGCACAAAGAGTCAAAATGAGACATTTGAATAAGACCTGTGTTGTGGTCCCCAGTCTTTGTTGCTATATCACTGAATAATCTGCTGTATTGCTTGTGAAGATTCTGTGACTGGTCTGACCTGATCAATCAGAAACAGCTCTACTGGATATCCAGTAGTTCATAGGAATATGGGTACTGTAAAGTAGTGGGAGAATGCTAGCATAATAGGACAAAGTTGTATTATTATGTATCTCTTTCTTGCTTGTGGCGGTTTTTCTAGATGGACATGACTTGCTTTGTTAAGTCATGCTGTCTTTTACAGATTCAGGAATTTCCTGACGATTGAGCATGTTTTAGTTATGACTGCTTTCTGAATGTTGGTGTGGATGTATTCTGGTGGACCCAGTTTCTGGAGGTTTTCTGTATAGTTTTTTGATGTGATGCTGGTGATTGATTAATGAAATAATTGTGACCTTTTCCTGTTGCCATAGTTCTTTGACTTCCATGGCCAGTGGTGTATATTTTTCTCTCTTTTCTTCTTCCTTTTCAACAACATTTTTGTCATTCAGTATTGCTATGTCGATGAGGTATGTGTTGTTGTTGTTGTTTTGGTCTGTGACCGTTATGTCTGGTCGGTTGCAAGGTATTGTCTTGTCTGTATGAATTGTTCTGTCCCAGTATATTTTATGACATGTATTTTCCAGGATTGTTTCAGGTGAGTATGTATAGTATGGTGTATATTGTTTGATGAGATTGAATTTGATGGCCAGTTGTTGGTGAATTATTTTTGCAGCTGAATTGTGTCAGTTTGTATAGTCCATTCCTGCCATAATTTACATCCTCCTATTATGTGGTCTATTGTTTCTTGGAATTGATGGCATTTCCTAAATAGGTCTGTTGTTACACTGTTATCCTTTATGATGTATTGTGGTAGTTCTTGATTGCTATAACCTGATCCTGTATAGCTGTTAGGAATCCTTCGATTTCTGGAAATAGCTCCCCCTTCCTGAGCCATTCGTATGATTGTTCTTTGTTTATTCGTGGGTTCTGTATTATGTTGTAGTGCTTCCCACGGAGTGCTTTTTGTGCCCATTTTTCTTTTTTCTCTGCGAGTGTGAGTGGTCATGTTTGGTCTTTGTTTTGTAGTGCTAGGTGGAGCAGGGTGTAATTTTTATCGGCTGTTCCTGTGGCTTTATGAAAGGGGGTGTTTTTAGTGTGGAAAAATTCTCCGAGTGATTTTATCTGTTTTGCATAAATTCTGTTAATGTCCAGCAGAGCTCTTCCTCCTTCTTTCCTGCTGATTGTTATTCTTTCAATACATGAGTTGGGATGGATCTTGCAGTGTTTTGTGAGTTCGGTGCGATTCAGTCTGTTTATTGCTTTGAGTTCAGTGTGTGATCAGTGTATGATTCTGGATGATGATGATGATGATGATGATGATGATGATTAGAGGCTTTTGGCATGAAAGCTGGTTGTTGGGATGGGCAACAAACCAGCAATACCTTTTTAGTGTTGTGTTCTTAATGACCCTATTCAGATGACACTCTAAGACACAGTGGTTAAGCATTTTGAGCTAAACGTTATGTCATGTGAACAATGACTTAGTGGCTCAGTTCAGATGACATATTAAGCAACAGAGGGGTAAATAACGTACTGACCGTGCATTAGGCAGGAGGAGCTCCACAGATGACACACTGCAGCCGGCACTGCTCGGAACCGGCAAATGCCCCAGCTGCAAGGAACTTGCGGCGGCCATTTTGGTTGTAGCATCTCCTTCCTGTGTCCTCCAGCCATATCCCAGCATGCACCATGAGTTCTTCCAGCTGCATAGAGCAGCTGGGGTTTTTTGGCTGCTCTAGGCAGCAGAACTCTATTCCGAAACGGAATAGTCCACGGAGAGGGGGGGGCTGAATTCGGATGACACTTTAAACAAGGGGGCTTCAGGCTAAACAACGTGCAAGCCCGTTGTTTCGCTCCGTTGTTTAAAGTGCCTGATTAACGTACTGTCAGTTGTGTGTGCGTTGTGTGCTGCCTTCCAGACGACACAATAAGCAACACAACTGACGATTGTTCCCCTCCTCCTCCATTGCTTAATGTGTTGTCCAAACTGAGCCAGTGTATCATATTAACCTTTCCTAACCATGGTGACTGCATAACCATGGTTTAAATACGCTCACTAACCACTTGCTGCAAAAGGGTTAGTGCCCTAACCATGGCTTAGTGTGTTGTCTGAATAGCATCAATATATTTGTTTCACTACTGTTCTAGCAAAGTTTTTTTATTATTATTCTTATTAGTTTAAATCTTGTTTTGTATGGTTGCCAGTCCCTTGAGTACCATTTCCTTGGTAGAAAGGCGGGATATAAAACAAATAAATAAATAAATAAAGTTGATGATAATAATAGCCTTGTTAAGCCTGTTTATCCTGTTTGCCTTTGCAAATGCCAAAGCATATACTCCTTTTAAAAGAGTTCACTGAACAGTTTTTCCCTGATTTTTTCCAATGCGTTTTTGGTTTTTCTGCACTGCCTCAACTGTGTTAGCAGCCTTTCACCAATTTTGTATCCCCCACAATACCTCATATACCTAGCACCATTCCAAAGCATGGCATCGGGTGGGGAAAGGAATGCAGCCACCACAGAAAAATAAGGGTGAAGAACATTTGGAGACAATCCTAGGAGGTAAGAAAAGACAAAATCACAAGAATGTTCTGAGGGGGAGGGGGAAGTCTTCTGTGAAACTTTGGTTCAACTCTAGTCATCATTCTTCATGGCAACTTCTCCAGGGTCTTCCAAATGTTACATTTCTGAGGGGTAATTGTGAATACCTCTTGTCTCTATTGCAGGTATTGGCAACACGACTCCTCCCCTGAAAGCCCTGTAGCAGGTGGGGGGGGGCAGTGTTGCATCCAGCTCCAGGAAAAGTGTGGAGCTAATGCTGTGCCAAAATTTATTTATTTATTTATTTTATTACTTTTATATACCGCCCCACAGCCTAAGCTCTCCGAACGGTTTACAAAAATTTAAAACATTGAACATTTAAAAACCAATATACAAAAATGTAAACCATAAAAGCCTAGAAGCAAACTACATATAATTTAAAACTTTCCAGGGGTCAGATAAAAAGCTCAACATCTGCTGTTAAATGCCTGGGAGAAGAGAAAAAGATGACAGTGTTGGCACCAGGTGAGCCTCGTCGGGGAGATCATTCCACAATTGAGGGGCCACCACTGAAAAGGCCCTCTCCTTTGTTGCCATCCTCCAAGCTTCCCTCAGAGTAGACACTCAGAGGAGGACCTTAGATGTTGATCGTAGTGTATGGGGAGGTTCATGTTGGGAAAGACGTTTCATCAGGTATTGTGGTCCCAAACCGTGTAAGGCTTTATAGGTTAAAACCAGCACCTTGAATTGGGCTCAGAAACATACAGGCAGCCAATGCAAGTGGGCCAGAGTCGGTCTTATATGTTTGAACCTTCTGGTTCCTGATAACAATCTGGCCGCTGCATTTTGCACAAGCTTCAGCTTCCGAACCATCTTCAAAGACAGCCCCGCATAGAGTGCATTGCAGTAATCTAACTAGGAGGTTACCAGAACATGCCACTGAGGCCACCTGAGCCTCAAGTGACAGAGATGGTTCTAGGAGAACCCCCAAGCTATGAACTTGCTCCTTCTGGGGGAATGCAACCCCCTACAGAACAGGTTGAACACCCTCTATCCAGTCAGCAGAACCACCTACTAACAGCATCTCAGTCTTGTCTGGACTGAGTTTCAGTTTATTAGCCCTCATCCATTGTCGCAGCCAGGCACCGGTTCAGCACATACACAGCCTCACCTGATGAAGATGAGAAGGAGAAATAGAGCTGTGTGTCGTCAGCGTACTGATGCCAATGCACTCCAAATCTCCGGATGACTGCACCCAATGGTTTCATGTACATGTTGAACAACATGGGGGACAAGACTGATCCTTGTGGAACCCCATACTGGAGAATCCACGGGGCCGAGCAGTGTCCCCCAAGCACCACCTTCTGGAGCCAACCTACCAAGTAGGAGCAGAACCACTGCAATGCAGTGCCTCCCACTCCCAACTCAACCAGTCATCCCAAAAGGATACCATGGTTGATGGTATCAAAAGCCACTGAAAGATCAAGGAGAATCAATAGAGTCACACTCAACCTGTCTTTTAGGGATGTGCACTGACCCCCCGGATCGGATCGGATAGCGGATCGGAATCGGACCTGGGGGGTCGGATCGGATCGGATCGGATCGGATCGTGTGTCGGATCGGATCGGATCCGATTCCGATCCGCGGATCGGATTTTCCGATCCGGATCGGACGCCATTTTGAATGCTTTTTCCTATAGCAAATTATTGTTTTACAAAAACGCCTATAACTTTTTCATTTTTAACGACAGAAGGATGAAACTTGGGCACATTGTACACTGGTTAGGGATAGGTATCTGTGAGAAATTTCAGAAAGATTGGTGCATGCAGTTTGTGGCAATTAATTTTTTAATAAATAACATGGAATGCCTATAACTCGGTCATTTTTAAAGTTACACACATGAAACTTTGCCACATTGTAGGTGGAACCTTGGGACCCACGTGTGTGAAATCCCAGAACCGTGGGTGCTTGCCTGGTGTGGCAATGAATTTTTGAAAAATGGGTAGTAGTGGGGTAAATGCAGTTATGCCTCCCATGTTTTTATTTTTAAAGATACAAACAGGACACTTCGGCACATTACAGGGAACACTTCCCTTGATATGTGTGTAAAATTTCAGACAGCTAGCTCCAGGCATGTGTTGGCAATGAATTGTTGAAAATTGGGTAGCAGTGGGGTAAAATACAGTTTTGCCTCCCATTTTTTTATTTTCAAAGATACAAACGGGAAACTTTGGCACATTGCAGGGAACACTTCACTTCAAATGTGTGTGAAATTTCCGGAAGCTAGGTGCAACATTTTAGTGGGAAACGAACGTTTATTCATGGCATTTCACATGGGATTTATGGGTTGGTTTTAAGAGCTACAAACCTCTAACTCGCTCACATGGCACAGGACCTATGCCCGCTCAAACGCTGGAAATTTAACAAACTTTGGTGCAATGCTTTAGTGGGAAAACAAAGGTTTATGCATGGCATTTCACATGGGATTTATGGGTTGGTTTTAAGAGCTACAAACCTCTAACTCGCTCACATGGCACAGGACCTATGCCCGCTCAAACGCTGGAAATTTAACAAACTTTGGTGCAATGCTTTAGTGGGAAAACAAAGGTTTATGCATGGCATTTCACATGGGATTTATGGGTTGGTTTTAAGAGCTACAAACCTCTAACTCGCTCACATGGCACAGGACCTATGCCCGCTCAAACGCTGGAAATTTAACAAACTTTGGTGCAATGCTTTAGTGGGAAAACAAAGGTTAAACTTTATTATTTTAAACCTTCAGGAAGGGGACATTGCCTGCCTGGTGTGGATTGGTAATGAGGGAAGAAAGTTTCACTTATTCATTTGTAAAATGTAAAGTGATTGTAAATTGCTTTAGGGACCCATACATTTACATGACAAGACAGGTGTTGGTTGCAGGAATGCTACCAAATGCACTAGTAGCTAATCCCAGGTAATAGCTATTCAGATCCTAGCTAATAGCTATTATTCAGATCCTAGCCTGGGAAGGGATCTTGCAGGATAAGTGATTGTTCTTTTCTTGTGTACTATGTAATTCTAAACCAGAAGGCTGCTTTGATGTAGAGCCAATCCACATGGTCTCTTGCAGCACCTAGTATTATTTATTTCTCCTTCCACAGCAGAATCTGGAAGGCGGGCAGGCAGGCTGGCATTTAATGGGCAAAGTCCAACAGCGGCATTGGGGACTGGGTGACATTCTCCTTGAGGGCGAATGCCAAGTCCCATGGCTTGTGCGAGGAGGGCGGCTTGCTCTCTTTGCAGGAAGGATCTGGAAGGCGGCAGGCGGCATCAGCAGCGGGCGGGCAGGCTGGCATTTAATGGGCAAAGTCCAACAGCGGCTTTGGGGACTGGGTGACATTCTCCTTGAGGGCGAATGCCAAGTCCCATGGCTTGTGCGAGGAGGGCGGCTTGCTCTCTTTGCAGGAAGGATCTGGGAGGCGGCAGGCGGCATCAGCAGCGGGCGGGCAGGCTGGCATTTAATGGGCAAAGTCCAACAGCGGCTTTGGGGACTGGGTGACATTCTCCTTGAGGGCGAATGCCAAGTCCCATGGCTTGTGCGAGGAGGGCGGCTTGCTCTCTTTGCAGGAAGGATCTGGAAGGCGGCAGGCGGCATCAGCAGCGGGCGGGCAGGCTGGCATTTAATGGGCAAAGTCCAACAGCGGCTTTGGGGACTGGGTGACATTCTCCTTGAGGGCGAATGCCAAGTCCCATGGCTTGTGCGAGGAGGGCGGCTTGCTCTCTTTGCAGGAAGGATCTGGGAGGCGGCAGGCGGCATCAGCAGCGGGCGGGCAGGCTGGCATTTAATGGGCAAAGTCCAACAGCGGCTTTGGGGACTGGGTGACATTCTCCTTGAGGGCGAATGCCAAGTCCCATGGCTTGTGCGAGGAGGGCGGCTTGCTCTCTTTGCAGGAAGGATCTGGAAGGCGGCAGGCGGCATCAGCAGCGGGCGGGCAGGCTGGCATTTAATGGGCAAAGTCTCTCCTTTCCCGGGCACTGTGGCAGTGAGAGTGCCATAGGCTGCAAAAGAAGAAGGGGGGGGGGAAAAAGAATGAATATTAGTTGACCACTTCAACACAACCAGCTCCCTTCCACCCAGGATTGCCCTTCCTGAGTGCCCACGCCAAAGCAGGCACACGGGGCTGCCTGCTCACTCGGAAGTTAGCAGGCAGACAGCCAACCTTCAGTTAGGTGGAAGGTGCCCCCCCCCATTCACAGAACACTTACCGTAGTCCTCCTGAGGGCGTTGTTGATAAGATGCCACTTCCAGGCGGGCAGTGACGGGCAGGTGGGCAGTCTGCATTACCGTCTCTCCTGGGCACTGTGGCAAAGAGTTCCATAGGCTGCAAAAGAAGAAGGGGGGGGGAAGAATATGAGGAAAATGATACTTTTCCACCACTGGCTCCCTCCCACCCAAGACTGGCATGTGCCCGTCCTGAGTGCCCACGCCCCAGCAGGCACACGGGGCTGCCTGCTTGCTTACTCGTGGGTAAGCTCTCTGACAGGCTCTTACCAGAGTCGTGCGGGCGACGTGAATCGATGGGCCACCTCCATGCGGCCGTGGCTGGGGCAGATGGGCAGTCTGGATTCACGGGTACGCTTTGCGCAGTGGCGAAGAGTTCCATAGGCTGCAAAAGAAGGAGGGGGGGGGGAAAAGAATTAACATGAGATAAATCATACTTTTCCACCATTGGCTCCCTCTCACCCAGGACTGGCATCTGCCCGGTCCTGAGTGCCCACGCCCCAGTAGGCACACGGGGCTGCCTGCTTGCTTACTCGGAAGTAAGATCTCACACTGCCCCACTTCTGGACACTCTCAGGTGTCCCTGCGTTGACTGCACACACTTACCTTATTCGTGCGGCCGATGTGGATCGGAGGACTCCAGTGGCACATAGGCTCCTCCAGGCAAAGTCACATTGGCACAGGGTCCTCCAGGCAAAGTCACAGTTTGGCACAGCTCCCTCCAGGCAAAGTCACATTGGCACAGGGTCCTCCAGGCAAAGTCACAGTTTGGCACAGCTCCCTCCAGGCAAAGTCCCAGTGGCACAGGCTCCTCCAGGCAAAGTCACATTGGCACAGGGTCCTCCAGGCAAAGTCACAGTTTGGCACAGCTCCCTCCAGGCAAAGTCCCAGTTTGGCACAGCTCCCTCCAGGCAAAGTCACAGTTTGGCACAGCTCCCTCCAGGCAAAGTCACATTGGCACAGGGTCCTCCAGGCAAAGTCACAGTTTGGCACAGCTCCCTCCAGGCAAAGTCACATTGGCACAGGGTCCTCCAGGCAAAGTCACAGTTTGGCACAGCTCCCTCCAGGCAAAGTCCCAGTTTGGCACAGCTCCCTCCAGGCAAAGTCCCAGTTTGGCACAGCTCCCTCCAGGCAAAGTCACATTGGCACAGGCTCCTCCAGGCAAAGTCACAGTTTGGCACAGCTCCCTCCAGGCAAAGTCACATTGGCACAGGGTCCTCCAGGCAAAGTCACAGTTTGGCACAGCTCCCTCCAGGCAAAGTCCCAGTTTGGCACAGCTCCCTCCAGGCAAAGTCCCAGTTTGGCACAGCTCCCTCCAGGCAAAGTCCCAGTGGCACAGGCTCCTCCAGGCAAAGTCACAGTTTGGCACAGCTCCCTCCAGGCAAAGTCACATTGGCACAGGGTCCTCCAGGCAAAGTCACAGTTTGGCACAGCTCCCTCCAGGCAAAGTCCCAGTTTGGCACAGCTCCCTCCAGGCAAAGTCACAGTTTGGCACAGCTCCCTCCAGGCAAAGTCCCAGTGGCAGAGGCAAAGTCCCAGTGGCAGAGGCAAAGTCCCACTGGCAGAGGCAAAGTCACAGCTGCATGGGCACCTCCAGGCAGGCAGGCGGGCGGGCAGGCAGAGGCGGGCATGATGCCAGGCGCTTGCACATTGCACAAGTAAGCAATAGAACCGTGAGACCAGCCCACGCATTCCGGCTACTTCACAATGGCGGCAACCTAGCAGGCGGGCAGGCAGGCAGGCAGGCAGGCAGGCAGAGGCAGAGGCAGAGGCGGGCATGATGCCAGGCGCTTGCACATTGCACAAGTAAGCAATAGAACCGTGAGACCAGCCCACGCATTCCGGCTACTTCACAATGGCGGCAACCTAGCAGGCGGGCAGGCAGGCAGGCAGGCAGGCAGGCAGAGGCAGAGGCAGAGGCGGGCATGATGCCAGGCGCTTGCACATTGCACAAGTAAGCAATAGAACCGTGAGACCAGCCCACGCATTCCGGCTACTTCACAATGGCGGCAACCTAGCAGGCGGGCAGGCAGGCAGGCAGAGGCAGAGGCAGAGGCAGAGGCAGAGGCGGGCATGATGCCAGGCGCTTGCGCATTGCACAAGTAAGCAATAGAACCGTGAGACCAGCCCACGCATTCCGGCTACTTCACAATGGCGGCAACCTAGCAGGTGGGCAGGCGGGCAGGCAGGCAGGCAGGCAGAGGCAGAGGCAGAGGCGGGCATGATGCCAGGCGCTTGCGCATTGCACAAGTAAGCAATAGAACCGTGAGACCAGCCCACGCATTCCGGCTACTTCACAATGGCGGCAACCTAGCAGGCGGGCAGGCAGGCAGGCAGAGGCAGAGGCAGAGGCGGGCATGATGCCAGGCGCTTGCGCATTGCACAAGTAAGCAATAGAACCGTGAGACCAGCCCACGCATTCCGGCTACTTCACAATGGCGGCAACCTAGCAGGCGGGCAGGCGGGCAGGCAGAGGCAGAGGCAGAGGCAGAGGCAGAGGCGGGCATGATGCCAGGCGCTTGCGCATTGCACAAGTAAGCAATAGAACCGTGAGACCAGCCCACGCATTCCGGCTACTTCACAATGGCGGCAACCTAGCAGGCGGGCAGGCAGGCAGGCAGAGGCAGAGGCAGAGGCGGGCATGATGCCAGGCGCTTGCGCATTGCACAAGTAAGCAATAGAACCGTGAGACCAGCCCACGCATTCCGGCTACTTCACAATGGCGGCAACCTAGCAGGCGGGCAGGCAGGCAGGCAGAGGCAGAGGCAGAGGCGGGCATGATGCCAGGCGCTTGCGCATTGCACAAGTAAGCAATAGAACCGTGAGACCAGCCCACGCATTCCGGCTACTTCACAATGGCGGCAACCTAGCAGGCGGGCAGGCGGGCAGGCAGTTTTTTAAATCATATAGCCAAAATAAACACAACACACAGTGACAGCCCTGCAAGGCTGCCACATAAGTCCAAAAGACACAGTCAGAAACAGTGTGGGATGCTGCTTGTCATCCACTCAATGTAGGAGCCTGGAAGAGGAATCCTATCGCGTCCTTCGTTCATAGTCAGAGAGGTGCATGCGTTCCTTGGCGATAAAATTAAGCCTTCTTCTTATCCAAAGTTCTCATGAGCCTCTGACGTGGTCTTACAAGAAGAAACGCCCATGGAAGTGTGGGACCTTACAGAAGGCCTGGAGGGAGCCATCGGAGTCCAATTTCAGAGGCACACGTGCAAGCACATTGGTTCAAGTCAAACAACATAGAATGTGTGAGATGCTTGTGCATCCCCTCAATGTAAGAGGCTAGGAGAAGAAACTAGATCCCTTCGGGATCCATCGTTCAGAGTTGAGTTACTGAGCTGTAAACAACACAGCCAGTAAATTAAAGTAAAGAAAATTAATTAACCGAAAATAAGAATTAAAAAATCAAGGGCCTGCCGGTGCCTGCCCAAAGGTGTGGGATGGATGGGGGGTGCCTGCCAATTACTCCCCCGCGGGCATGAGGGTGGGGTATCCCAGCAGGGGCAGATTGACCTTGAGGAAGACCAGCTGCTCCACAATCTCAGCGTCCAAGCGAGAGCGGTGGGGTGTGACCACGTCGCCCGCCATGGAAAACACCCGCTCGCTTGGAACGCTGGACGGTGGGCAGCTGATTCTGTCCATGGCCACCCGCGCCAGATCAGGCCACATCTGGCGCCGAGATGACCAGTAGGCCAGGGGTTCGATGGAGCCGTCCTCCATCTGCTCCGCCAGGTAACGCTGCACTGCTGCTGCAGCGTCATCCTGGCGGCGGCTGGGTTGAGTGCCTCTATGCCCAACCGCAGCCTGCAAAGCCTTGTCCCAAAACCCCTGGCCTGTCCCCCTGCTGGGTGTGGTGGTGCTGGTGCCGCCGCTGCTGGTGGTGCTCAGCGGACTTAGCGCCTGGGCTTCGGTGGGCTCCTCCTCTGCCTGCCCAATCCTGGCATCCCGGGCCGCCCGAACGTCCGTCACCAGCATTTCCACCCAACCTGCCCGGGAAGTCTGCCCACATAACCCATCCTTGATGCGCGGGTCGCACATGGTGGCCAACATGTACTGCCTCTCGTTGTAGAGAGGCTGGACCCGGCGGGATAGGCTTTCCCTCAGCCTCGTCACCACTTCCCGCACCTCTGGCAGGAAGCGCCTGCCGGTGACGGCATCCCCGGCCTCCAGAAACTCGCCCATCTGATTCTGGAGATGCCTGGCCACGGGGAGCACCTGGCTGAGAAGGGCAGTGCTGCTGCTCAGGGTCTCGGTGGCCTCAAGGAACGGCTTGAGGACCACCAGAAGCTGGGACATGGCCTCCCACTGCTGCCTGGACAGTGGGGCCTGGATGCCAATGTCCCCGACCCTGAACATCTCGTGGACAACACGCTGTTGCTCCACCATACGCTCGAGCATGTGGTAGGTGGAGTTCCAACGTGTTGCCACGTCCTGCACTAGCCGGTGCTGCGGAAGTCCCAGCTCCTGCTGCTTCTCCCGCAGCAACCGACTGCCCTTCACGCTGTGGTGGAAATGCCCAGCCACCTTCCTGCAGCTCTCTAGGAGATTACGGATTTGGGGAGGGAGAGGGGCCTTGCTGCCTCCAAGGCCATCCCTGACGACCAGGTTGAAGACGTGCGCGATGCAGCGGATGCCCTCAAATCCGCCATCGCGCACCGCCTTCAGCATATTGGCTCCCCCGTCCGTGACCATGTAACCGCGGGTGTGCTGGTGCCCGCCCAGCCACCCTGCCACCATGCGGTTCATGGCCTCCGTAATCTCCTCCGCCGTGTGGGACTGGTCCATGACTGCGGTATGAAGGAGGGCCCAGCGGCAGCCCTCCTTCCCAGTCCCAGAAGTCCTGGGTGCTTCCTGCCCTGAGGCTCCCCACCAGTGAGCCGTCAGGGACAGGTAAGCGTGCACTCCTCCTTCGCTGGACCAGATGTCCGAAGTGAAGTGCACCTTCTGTGCCTCTGCCTGGCACAGACGACCCAGAACTAACTCCCTGCATGCCTGGTACAGGGAGGGCACCACACGCCTGCTCAGGGTGGTGCGACACGGCGGCTTGTAGTATGGAACCACAAGAGCCATCAGCCTCTTGAAGCCTGCGTTCTCGACGAGGCTGAATGGCTGGTCATCCAACGCCACCATCTCACCGATGCAATTGGTGATCTGGTTGGGCGCTGGAAAACGCCACCTTGTGGCTCCATACTTCCCCCACCCCATCTCTTCCATGGTGGCCTGGCGAAGCCTCTTGGGGATGGGAGGTCGAGAGCTGGCAGAAGTTGCAGGAGCCTTCTGCTTGCCCTTGCCGCTAGCACCAGTCTGCTGCGAGGTGCCCGCCTCGGTCCCAAGCAAAACAGACTGGTGGTGCCTCTGCATGTGGCGGGTGAGGTTCGTGGTGGTGAAGTGGCCTGGCATTTTTCCCCTGCTCACTGACATCTTGCAGTGGCGACAGACAGCAAAGCGGGAATCCACTGCCACCTCAAAGTGGTCCCACACCTTGCTTGCCTGTCGCTTCTGGGGTGACACAGACGGCCTGCCGGCGCCTTCGCTCTGTGGTGTCACCTCAGGAGCAAGGGAATGAGTGGAAGAGAGGACGGATTGTGGAGAGTAAGTCTCTGGTGCTGCCTGCTCTTCCTCTTGCCCCACATCAGAGTCCTCCTTCTCACTCTGAACCTCGCTGACTTCCACAAGATCTGGGAAAAGATCAGTCAGCGGGTTCACAGGCTCACCCACCAAAGAAGGAGCTGGATAATATAGTGCTCCTTCTTCATGCCCACTGCTGCTCCCAGCACCTGCCTCATGTTGCTGAAAGAGTGCCCTGCAGGCACTACTTTGAGTTGCCTCTGCCTGCTTCTGCTGCCCCAGTGGAGAACGCCTCAGTTTAACTGGGGGTGTGGAAGTAGGCTGCCTGCTGCTGGTCCCAGCAGCAGCAGCAGCAGCGCCATGCCCAGAGCGGCCTCTCCCAAATGCTGCCTTGGGAGCACCCCCCCTTTGAGTGCCACGCTTCATTTTATTTTTATTATTATTTATTTTTGTGTAAGTGTGTGCTTTGCTGACTTTTTTTGTGTTTGTAGCAGCAGGCTACACAGCCCAGCAACACACACTCACTCACAAGCGCGCACACACACACACACACACAGAGAAAGAGAGAGAGAGAGAGAGAGGATAGAAATATTTTTTTATTATTTTTTTGGGTTTTTTTCAGAAAGCGAAAGTAGAACAAACAAACACACTCACTGCAAAGACAAACTGAACTCACAGACAAACAAACGTGCTATCTAAGAAAGGAAAGGCAAGAGAGAAAGGAAAGCCAAGAGAGAGAACAAGAAAAGCTGAAGTAAAAGATCAGAAACTCCTCAAAACCACCTCCAAATACAATCAAATCAATACAGTCTCTCCAACACAGCTCCAAAACACTCCCTAATCTCCTCCACGTTCAACCCACAAAGAGCCAGAAGGGCAGGGCTGAGAGAATATATACTGGTGCCCTCCTCCAGCATTGCGATTGGAGGCTGAAGAAAGTCTTCACAGGATTGGGTGATTCAGTCATGTATTCTAAAGCACAATTGGTGGATCAAGCTGTCAAACACACACACACAAACACAGCCTCCCCCTCCCTTTCCTGAAGGTTTAAAATAATAAAGTTTAACCTTTGTTTTCCCACTAAAGCATTGCACCAAAGTTTGTTAAATTTCCAGCGTTTGAGCGGGCATAGGTCCTGTGCCATGTGAGCGAGTTAGAGGTTTGTAGCTCTTAAAACCAACCCATAAATCCCATGTGAAATGCCATGCATAAACCTTTGTTTTCCCACTAAAGCATTGCACCAAAGTTTGTTAAATTTCCAGCGTTTGAGCGGGCATAGGTCCTGTGCCATGTGAGCGAGTTAGAGGTTTGTAGCTCTTAAAACCAACCCATAAATCCCATGTGAAATGCCATGCATAAACCTTTGTTTTCCCACTAAAGCATTGCACCAAAGTTTGTTAAATTTCCAGCGTTTGAGCGGGCATAGGTCCTGTGCCATGTGAGCGAGTTAGAGGTTTGTAGCTCTTAAAACCAACCCATAAATCCCATGTGAAATGCCATGAATAAACGTTCGTTTCCCACTAAAATGTTGCACCTAGCTTCCGGAAATTTCACACACATTTGAAGTGAAGTGTTCCCTGCAATGTGCCAAAGTTTCCCGTTTGTATCTTTGAAAATAAAAAAATGGGAGGCAAAACTGTATTTTACCCCACTGCTACCCAATTTTCAACAATTCATTGCCAACACATGCCTGGAGCTAGCTGTCTGAAATTCTACACACATATCAAGGGAAGTGTTCCCTGTAATGTGCCGAAGTGTCCTGTTTGTATCTTTAAAAATAAAAACATGGGAGGCATAACTGCATTTACCCCACTACTACCCATTTTTCAAAAATTCATTGCCACACCAGGCAAGCACCCACGGTTCTGGGATTTCACACACGTGGGTCCCAAGGTTCCACCTACAATGTGGCAAAGTTTCATGTGTGTAACTTTAAAAATGACCGAGTTATAGGCATTCCATGTTATTTATTAAAAAATTAATTGCCACAAACTGCATGCACCAATCTTTCTGAAATTTCTCACAGATACCTATCCCTAACCAGTGTACAATGTGCCCAAGTTTCATCCTTCTGTCGTTAAAAATGAAAAAGTTATAGGCGTTTTTGTAAAACAACAATACTTTGCTATGGGAAAAACGCATTTAAAATGGCGTCCGATCCGCCGATCCGATCCGATCCGGATCGGACCTCGCCGGATCGGATCGGATCGGATCGGATGGTGTATCGGATCGGATCGGATCGGATTTTCCGATTTTTGGGGCGGATCGGATTCGGATCGTGGATCGGATCCGATCCGATGCACACCCCTACTGTCTTTCTCCTGACATAGGTCATCATGCAGGGCACAGCACCCTCTAGTGGGTGTTTTATAGCACAACTTCTTCTGCACACAGCAGGAAATTCTGAGAAAGACTGATATATCTCAGAAGAGTCAGGTTTTCCAATGCTTATTTTTTATCGCTAAAATGGGGGAACGGAGGGGGGGATGTGCAGGAGGCTGACGTAATCGTCAAAATGAACCATGAACATGGCCAGTCACAAGCGTGCTATAAAACACTCATTTAAAGACACTCACTATCTTACTCTTCCTTGTTTTTGCAGTCCGAGGTATACCAGATCTGAACATGTTTGTTTTTCTTTCCTTCTCTTTCTTCCTGCCCTGTTGTATTTGAATTTTTTTAGAGGTGTTAAATATTCCCACAACCACAAAGTGGTTCTTTCTTTTTTCCTTCCCAAACCTTGATTGCATTAAAAAATCAATAGGGGAAGCCCTTTGCTTCAATCAAACTTGTCTGCATGGGTTATTCTCTGGATACTTTCAATATAATGAGGCTGGGCAGTGGGCAGCTAAACGTAGGCCTAATCCACACCAAACAGGATATAGCACTATGAAAGCGGTATGTAAAAGGCAGGAGACACACCAAGCAGGATATAGTGGTACATGTGTCAATGGGCCCCAATAATTGCCAGTGCACTTCAATACTACTATAAAGCAGTAGTGTGCCTTCAGTAGTTGAGCCACCCACTGAACTTTTCCCCCCTTCTGCAAGTTAATGGAACAACTGCCCTGCCAACAACCCCCCACCCCTCTGAGATGGGTGGAAGCCCTCCCTCCACCAAGGGCTCTTGCAGCGATGGAGCTCTTGACAACAGGACATGGATGATATTTTCCCATTTGTTTGAATAGGGAGGGGGGAAGCCCACCCTACTGAGAAGTGATTAGAAGAGGGGAGAAACCCACCTCTATCAAGGACCCATGGGGGAGCAGGTTTCTTGGTGGGGGTGAGCATCTCCCTCCTACAGCCATTTGTAGGATAGGACAAATGGCTGGAGAAGGGTTAGCTCCCCCCCCCACCTTTGAGTGAATGGAGATAAATAAAAGAGGGGACAGAGAAACTATGGTGAGAGAGAAAGCACAGAGAGAGAGAGAGAGAGAGAGAGAGAGAGAGAAGGGGCACTCTCAACCTTTTTGTGATTGGCCATTCCCCCCATCCATCAGCAGCCAATTTGTCACAGTGCCCAGGGCCTTTTTCAAAATTCCAAATGTGCTACAGCGCCACATAAGTTGGGGACCCCTGAAATTCAGCCTGTTCATTGGTCGCATCCCATCTCCGGAATGTCCTCCCCAGTGACGTTCATGTAGCACTACCTTTATTACCTTTACAGGGCCTTTTTATTTGCCTAGACCTTTTTTGTATTAAATGTCATCTTTTTTATTTTTGTTTTCTTTTTTTCTTTTTTGGATTACTTGTTCTGGTTTTTTTTTGTAGTTTAACTACTGCTATTGACAGTTTTCTGCTGTTTTAAAGTTTTAATACAATGATTGGTTGTTTTTATACGGTGGTTTCATTATTAGGTGCTCTGGGAAGCCTTTGGGGTTAAATTAGGGATGATTCATTGCATCGGCCTGAAAACACAAGTCTGTTTTTTCCATGATCCTCTAGTCTTTGGGGGAACAATATGTGTACAGATCATGACTCATCAAAACTGCCTTGTTTTTGTTTTGCTCTTTTACTGAAAGGCAATATCCAACTTCTGCAAATCTTTGAAACTTGGGGGGGAGGGGGAACCCCAAGCTCCAGAAATAAAATACCACTCCCATTGCAACCATACTATGTGTATACAGCAGTATCAGATGTGCCTTCGGGAAAGCTGCAACTTTATCAAATTCATTAGAATCAAATGTTGCCATGCGTTTGTGACTTACCAGCTATGAGCCTGCTGAGAGAATGTTCATAATGCCAAAGCTACTGCCCTGAGCTACCAATTTGCCTTTTCTTCCCCCCTCCATTTCAAAATGGCTAATCTTCTGCTTTCGAGCCATATGTCTTTGGGCCAATTTTCAACAAGGTTAGACTTTCCGAAAGGCACTTCGATTAAAGAGACTGATTTAAGGCTGCCATTTGGATGGCTAATGTGCTAGCATGGGACTCGCAAAATGCTGCTGCTGTTCAGATGCTAAAGAACTTCTAAAATGCTATGTTAGCTCTTGGGGGACTCTGAAGCATACAAACCTAGGGTCGCCCATCACTGTAACTATTTAGTGTGTGCAAAATTAGCATAAATGCATCCCTGCTTTTTACCCGCTATGCAAGAATGCAATGAAGGGCTTTGCCAAGTGTGGAATCACAGTGCATCAAGCTCTTGGTTTTCCTTGCTGGACATTTTATTGTAATTGAGCAAGGCAGTAGTTCCCCTAATTGCTTTATTGCAGCTGCTGATGTTTTTTGATCCTAGGGGTGTGCATACAAGCGAACCCCAAATTTGTCAAAGTTCTCCAAATTCCAGTTCGATGCTTGTTCCATGCCATATAGTAGTCTCTGTTTTTGTTTTTCTGAAAAAAACAGCAAACTTAGTGCATGAAAATTTGTGCGCATTTTGTACATAATTTCCCAACTGTATGCATTCATTGTGCACATCATAGACATGTACACATTATTTTCTCCTTGAATAAAGCATATCCGTGAACAGTTTTTTTCAAAAGCACACATTTTTCATGCACATTTTTCAAATGTATGCATGCTGTCACACACTTTTTGTTGTTGTTGTTCTTGTTCCATGGATCATATTGCAAGCTTGTGTTGAAGTCCATTTACAGTCTGGAAGGTGAGAACCGGGTAAATCCTGGTTTAAAATCAAAACAAAACCTGAAATGAATTTCTCAGAAATCCCTAGTTAACTGTCCAGTTGGTACTGATATATTATGTCACTAAGGGATGAAATTAGTAAATTAGTGGAAGGTCTGTGAGGAGGTGGAGTATAAAAAGTATCCAAAAGGTTGTACGTCAGTTAAGGAATCAGCTGAGCCTGGGAGTGTTGGGACCATGACACTTCATGGAAGCAGGCAGGGACCGGCTGAGTTTCAATCCAACTGAGAGCAATTGATCATTAGTCCACTTCCCATAAAAGCCTGGCCAGTGCTCAGCCAGAGTGCTGGAAGCAACTCTCATGTCTGGTCCCTTGCCTCACCTTGCCTTGCACTTCCCAGCTTCGTGTTTCATGCCTGGACTTGTTCTGACCTTTGGATCATATCCTGACCATTCTTCAGCGCTTCCCTGTAAACTTGTTATTGCCTGGATGTATCCTGAACCTTTGGACTGATCCTTCAATGTTTTGTGATTCCAGTAGGCTCAGATGGAATCTTCAGGCTCTCAACACAGACTGATTTATGGATGCTTATCTCTGTTTCTTGAGTTACACCACTTAATTTATGACACAGCCAGTCCCTGGCTGAGTCACCATTCTTGTGCAAAATGGCAACTGGGGCATTTCCTGTAAGGTCATGTTGTGTAAATGGTGGTTGCAAAGAGGCCATTTTGCAACATTACAGGCATGAATGGAGCATTCATGCCTGTAATGTTACATCAATTGCTGCTTTTCAGCCATGATTTATGCAACATGGCCTTACAGGTAATGCCCCAGCCTCGATTTTGCACAAGTCAACTGTACAGGACATTTCCAAGCCACCATTTTGTGCAACCATGGCAGCTCACAATGGTCAGTAGATGGCCCTGCAACCTCATTGGGCATGCAACGAGGCCTGGAGAAGCTCGTGATTGGCAGCTCATCGAACGACCACTGAACTCATTCCCACGTGAGTTTGCCATTCCTAATAAATATCTCAGTTGAGACCAGTTCACCTATTGCACGGCACCCCCATCATTTCAAGAGCTCATGGAGATGTCATGGGGGCTGTTTCTGTGAACTGTTTTCTCAGTGGAGACACAGGACACATAGACGTCATGTTCTTGAGATGGCAGCGGCTCCAATTAGTGTGCTGCTATCAAGGAAAGGAGAGCATCTGCCCTTGCACATGGAGACTCCAGAGACCATTGCAAAACCGTTTTAAAGGGTAGAAGGAAGAACCACCAGACAATGTTATTCATGTAAATGCCAAGCAAATGCAATCCCCCACACACACACAGTTACCCTGAAAGTGTCCCAGCGTTGCTTCCATTTGCAAGGGCGATTCCTTTTCACCCCTCTTTTCCACAAATGGCCACCAGAACATCTGTCAAAGATACCAGTTGGCCCCTAGTTTAAATGGCTTTAAAAGGGGGACGGGGAGAATCCAGTAGTGGCACAACACGATTGGTCATGATGCTGCCCTATCTTAAACGAATGCAAATGCAATATCATAAGTGATAGCAATGCACCGCCATTGGATGCAAGCCACTGGCTGAATTATCACTGATTACGAGCCACGCTATTTATATCGAATCTCCACGTTCAAAGGCATTACGGCATTGGATACCAGTGACTGGGAGGGGGAAACAGTAGGGAAAGCTATTCCTGTCAAATCCTGATTGTGGGCTTCTCAGAGTCATATACGGTTGGCCACTCTAAAACACAGGATGCTATCTACACTAGATAGGTTTTAGGTCTGATCCACCAGGCTGTATCATGTGTTCTTGCATTCTTATCACTACTATGTATTTTCTACCAGGATCTGATAATGAAGTATGTCCTATTATGAATCTTGATTTTGCACCAGCCATGTAGATGACTTAGTGTTTCACTCTCTGAATACCGAAATTAAACAGGACCTGTTGTCTCCTGTTATTAATAACGACCTCTATTGTGCCTTACCCCCTCAAAATAGGTATTTAATTAGCAGGAATGATTCCTTTATTACGGAAAAGGTTGCCACCCATGTAATTAGTCCTGCTAAGATAAGGGCACATTTTGTCAATACCAAGATGAACTGTTGTAAAAATGACACAATACAATACGATAGCCTGCCCTTTCCACTGTGTAATTTAAGGGGAAACGATGTTACGGCATACACTGAGGCAACTCATTAATAAACCCATTAAACTCAATTTGCCAAATATATACACCGTGATCTAATAAAGGAGATCTGTGCTCAGAAAGAAATGGGCTTTGGTATGCACAATCCATGTGGATGCAGGGGCACATAGGATGTGGAGCCTTTTAGTCAAAAGGAATGCTACAAATATATTAAATGAATAAATAAACCTACCAAAACATCTGCAGAAATGCACAATTGCTGATGCAGTTTTATTACCTGGGAGGGCAAGCTGGCATTTTGCAAGGAAAAATTCCAGATGTGTCTTTCAGTGAGGATGGGAATGTGCATCAGGGCCATCCTGGGTATGACTAGTTGATCACAACCTAAAGGTGCCTCTACAAGAGTGATTTAAAGCTCTTTCACGTTGCATTAAAAAAATTACCTCTACAAGAGAGGAACGCAAATCAGGAGTACAGGCGGTTTTTAGCTCCTTTTATTCGCATTTTCACATTCGCATTAAATAGCGAGGTTTTTTTCCCTCCAGAGTTACGCCGCTTTATCCTACGGGCAGGGAAGGGGGGGGAGGGAGGCAAGGAAAGTGGGGAGAGGGGCATTGAAAAGAAGCTGATTTTTTTTTCTTTTGCTGTCTAGGAAAGGCTCGGTTAAACACACACACACACACACACACACACACACACCGACCTAAAGAGTCTCTCTCCACCCACCTTCCTTCCTTCTCTTGCCGTCCTCTCTCCCTTGATTTGTATCTATGTGACAGAGGGTTGTTGCGGCTGCTTTTTGCTTGTTCAACTGGGGGATTAGCCGGTCCTGTTTCCCTGCCAGGAGGGAGCGGGGGAGTTCGGATCTGGTGTGCCTTAGGCAGCCGAAGCGATGACATCAGCTCCATAGCTGCACATGGGCAAGGAGAGGCAGAACCCAAGAAGGAGGAGGGAGGAGGGAAGAGGGAAGGAAGGCCACCCTCAGCCGCCACCACCACCGCGGCGCTCCCTGGCTTCACACACTGCAACAGCCGCCCCTGCCCCCACGCAGAAATGTGTGTAGGTATTAGGAGTAAACATGCGTGCAAGGTAATTCGCATAATCGGGGAATCGGGCGTCAAAGCGACTGCTTGTAGAGGGGACCTAAGCTGGACTGGAGGCCCTTGCCACTATTTAAGGTATAAAAATCTGAAGTGTACCATAACCCATGTTGCCGTTTATTGTGGAGGACATACAAACAATAGAACTCAGTGCAGTATCTAGGATGCTGAGGTCTCCTCCTGTTTCCTCTGGAACCCCTTTACTTTGAGCCATTCTGCACATTATATAGCAGCAACAAACCTGGGATTGTCCCTGATTATGCACTCAATATGGACTTTCCGGCAATCCTAGCTCTCTGATCTGGATGATATACATGGATTTTGGAAAACCTCTATGTCAGGATTTGGTACATATGGATTTTGTTTGATTCTTTCAATGTGTGTTTCGCAAATTGTCAGGTGACTTTCATTCCATTGACTACTCATAGATGGAACTGGATTTTTTTTCTCCCTTCAGAAAAGTATGCAAAAAGGTTGCCCACAATTTACATAACTTTTGCTGATATCTTTTTCTTAGCTCAGCATACAATGAGCAGAGTGCACAAAAAAGTGAATGCTTCACAGCAGATGCTAAAGAGAGATCAGAGATGTATAAAACATGTTGTTAATTTTAAAAATGGTGTATATATATTACCATATTTTCCAGTAACTTTGGTATTTTCGTATGACTAAATTTGCATGGAATTCTGGAAACTTTTTTTAATGGTCTGCCAGTCCACAGAATGTGTGCCACTTTAAAGTTGCCAGTTGGGACAAATTCACAGAAACCTGGAGTCATTTGAATCTGTTTTGGATATCTCTGACATCTGTAGTCTGGATTAAGCTAGATATGGTGGGGGAAGCTCAGGACTGGACCTACCATTAGGACAGAGTGATGCAGATGCCTCTGGCAAGTGATTTGGGATGTCATGAAAGGGCAGTAAATGAATAGTTATTTATTGTTGTTATGGCCCAGGACTGGAGCCATCAGATATTGAATCCTCCAGTAACAGTGACTCTGGGGAGGCACTGGAACCAGTTCCTTGTCCCGCTGAAGTGGGACTGACTGCTTCAGACACAATGTCGTATTTATGTGACCTGCAGAGGTATTGAGGAATGGACCTCAGACTCCTCTAGTGAACAGGGAGACCTGAGGAGCAGCCCCCAATTGGCTCTTCCAACTTTCATTCCCAAGGAGAAGGCAACACCTTCAGGAGAAGGCTGCTGGCCCTTTAATAGCCAGATGCAGCACCTGAGAGGGTGGAGTTTCCAGAGGGACTCTCCTGGCCTGACTACAAAAGCCTGCCACCAACAGGGAAAAAGCTTTGCTTCGATTCTAAGACACACCTTAATTTCAGCACCCCCTCTCCCCTCCCCACTCACCTCCATCCCCATCGCCCGTCCTCGCTGCCGCCGCTGCCGCTGCTCCACACCGCTGTCAGCACTCGCCTCGGCCTAGCAAGGTGTTGTTCCCAGTAACGAGGCGAGCACTGCCAGCAGTGGCAGCAGCAGCAAGGATAGGCAACGGTGATGGAGGGGAGGGGGGAGGGCCCCGCAGGTCCCCCTTCCCCCCTTACCTTGATCACTGCTGCCTCAGCCTGGGAAGGCTTCAGTTCTGGGAAGAAGGCCGCGAGATCTCCCGAGATCACAGCCCTCTTCCCAGTACTGAAGCCTTCCCAGGCCAAGGCAGCAGCAATCAAGGTAAGTGGGGAGGGGGAACTTCTGACCAGCCTTGTGGGGTGCCTCGGGTCCCGCTAGGGTGAGTCGTGGGGGGGCATGCAGAGCCCTAGTGCCTTCTGCAAAATGCAGGAGAAATCCTGCGATTCTAAGTCGCCATCGATTCTAAGACGCACCCCATTTTTACAGATGTAAACATGGGAGAAAAAGTGCATCTTAGAATCAATGAAATACGGTAGTTCTTTAGCTCCAAAGTCTGAAACTTAACCTTAGTTCCAGATGTAACCCAGCAATCTTACCCACATCAAGCCTCCTCGCCTGAACTGTCACCCATGGCAGATGATGGATTTCCTGATTGAATATGATAATGAATATTGCATTTCAATGGTAGTGACAAATGCTTCTGGAGTGCTGTGGAGCCAAATGCCACAGAGGGTTTGGGCAGCATGCACTTTGACTAGCAGAGAGCTGGGGTGCCTTTTGCTGTTCTGCCTCAGACATCAAAATTATCTTGGGTCAGCCATGTTTGTTTGCATTTACTTTATTGATTTAATACAACTTTTTAAAACTGCCCTTCACATTTATATATGCCAGGGCGGGTATATATGCCTATTTAAACGAGTTTTGCGCCAAACATTCAGAGTATTCCATTTTCAGCATTTCGTGGGGGGTGGAGAGAAAATTAAAACTCTGGTGAAAGAGGATGGGAGAAGTGAGAATCTTTTCCTTGGGGAGGGGGACAATGTTTCTAAATACATTTTCCGCCACCACAAGGAGACCACTGATGGTGGAACTCTCTTTTTGCCTAAGAAAGAGGAGGTCTGCAACATCGAACAGCCCATCTGTCACCCTTGCTGGGAGTTTAGGGTTGCTATGATTGTTCCCCTGTTCATTTAAAGTATGTTAACCTTGCCTCTCACCGTTAGAGATAGCTTAGGAATTCATGTGAAAGGGCAGGAACTCCAGTTTCATACAGCGCTGTGCCAAAAATTTATCCCACATATTTTGTCGGCCCTCCTCGTTCGATTTGATTGAAAAGGAATTCCTTTTGAAAAGAAATTCAAAGGAGAAGACATTTCAGAGAAATTCTCATGGGTTTGGTTCAGGGTTCTTATCCAGTATCAGAGACAGTAAGCCTATTTATCCAATATCAGAAGCAGTTAGCCTATAGGCATCAGTTGCTGTGCGGGAGTGTGCAGTTGCACCATGGGTGGAGTGTGTTGTTGCGCCATGCCCTCCTGCTTGTGGGTTCCCGGCTGACAGCTGGTTGGCCACTGTGCGAACAGAGTGCTGGACTAGATGGACCCTCGGTCTGATCCCAATGGCTCTTCCCATGTTCTTACCTTACTTATGAGATGGCCAAGGAGTGTGTTTGAGTGTCCTGTCTTTCATTATACAATCATCTCTCTCACAACCTGTAGCCTTCTTGGCTTCCTGCACATCCTGCGCAGGGGAAGACATCATAAGTTTATTCCTCCCATAGGGCCTTTTTTCTGATCAGGAAGTGCAGACAGCTTGAGAGGCTGCAGGACAATGGTGAGATATGCAATAGAAAGAAAAACACAGACAGTAACTTCGGCCACCTCACAAGGATTGGGTAATCGAAAACATCACCAACCCACATTCGAAATCAACTATAAAATGCCATTTGAATGAAGCAGAAAAAATGAACCCTCTTTCACAGGAGACGGAAACTTACAGGAAATTGGAGGACAGAGTTTGCTACTGTGTTGGCTCCACCCTTTCCCTGGAGCTAGATGTAATACTGCACACCCCCATCACACCTGCTACAGGACTTTCAGGAAAGCATTAGAGACAAGATGTAGCTACCCCTCAGAAATGTAACATTTGGAAGGCCCTAAGGAGCTGTGCCAAAATTTATTGGAAGATACTTTTCTCAGAAAAGTCTTGAGATTTTTCTTTTTCTTACCCCCTGGAAATTAAAGGACACTTTGCAGAATTTTCTCCAAATTTTCTTCACCTCTCTCTCTCTTTCTCTCTCTCTGGCTGAATTCGGACAACACATTAGACAATGGTGGGTTGAGTAGCCAACTCACAGTTGGTTGTTTTGTGGGTACTCCCCACACAACATATTCTTACACATCTGTGGGTGGTTGGGGCTGGCGTTGAGTGGACACAGCCCCCCTCTCCCCCCCTCCCTCAGTCCTCCTGGTGCTATCCCAGCAGTCTCTGCAAGTTGCACCAGTTGCAGCAGAGTGGCAGCCGCCGCTTTGGTCACTTTTGCCGTCTGCCTCTATGGGCTTGTGTTTTAACCCACTCACCGCACGCCATTACTACACTCACCCCTTCACACAACACTTTAAACAACTGGCTTCGAGCTAAACAACTGTGGTGACTTCATAAGTTGCTTATTTAGGCAGAATAATAACAATAATAATAATAATAATATATTTATTTATTTCCCACCTCTCCCAACGGATCGAGGTGGGGAACAGCATTAAACATAAAATACAAAACTGATTAAAAGCACATAAAACCAATGCATCATTAAAATACCAATAAAACACCAATAAAACACTTTAAAATTCATCTAGGTAGGCCTGCCGGAAGAGATCAGTCTTTATAGATCTTTTAAATTCCTGAAGACTGGTGAGTTGGCGAATCTCTCCCGGCAGGTCATTCCACAATCTGGGAGCGGTAGAAGAGAAGGTCCTCTGGGTCTAGTTCTAGTTGACTGTAGTAAATTCTTCCCAGAGGACCTGAGCGTGCGGGGTGGATTGTATGGGAGAAGGTGCTCCCATAGGTAACCAGGACCCAAACCATGTAGGGCTTTAAAGGTAATAACCAACACTTTGTACTTCGCCCGGAAACTGATTGGCAGCCATACATAGCAGAATAGCATACTGTCAGTAGTTTGTGAGCGGTTTGTTACCCTCCACACAACACAATAAGCAACACAACTGACTATTGTCCCCCCTTCAGTTGCTTAATGTGTTGTCTGAATTCAGCCTCGTGTGTGTGTGTGTGTGTGTGTGTGTGTGTGTGTGTGTGTTTGGTGGCTTTATTCCCTTTCCCACCCATGCCATGCCTTAGAATGATGCTAGGTATATGGGGTATTGTGGAGGATGCATAATGGGAGCTAGACTGCCAACACAGTTGATGCTGCCTGTTGCTATTTGCAGTGGCACTGCAGAGAAACTCAAACCTATAGAAAAAAAAGAGAAAAAAGCTGTTCTGCAACCCTTGCTAATGGTGATGCCTGCTTGTGAGAAATTGTTCCCCCTCTGGAGAAATTCTGTGGAATTGCGTGCCCCCTCCAATTTCTCTGCCCGAAAATAAGGAGGAGAATAATAATGAAGGCTCAATCCAACTACAGTTAAATATTTTAAAATCCCTTTGATTACTGTTGGAAAGCTATATAGGACAATTCTAACCCTGTTTACTGGGAACTTGGTATAGCTGTGTTCAGTGTGACTAACTCCCTAGAAACTGCGCTTAGGATTGTAGGCCTGCTTAACATTCCCATTGAAGTAAATGACACTTAAACAGTGTAATCCTATGAATGTCTACTCAGAAGTAAGACCCACTGAACTCAATGGGATTTATTTCCAGGTAAATGCATGCAGAATTGTAATCTAACGTGTTTTAACTTCCCCTGGATCATGCCCTTAATATTTATTTGTCCATTTATTTATTACTACATTAATAACAATTACAATCTACACATACCACAGACATAAAATCCCCTTATATTCCATATTGCGCATAAGTTAGTGAAGAGGAAGCTGATTCCCAGTATGTTAAAACAATCCTTTTGGAACCATGGTTGCCTTCAGAATGTGTATTGAGCTACTGAATAAAGATCTGATGTTGGTATATACATCAAAACTAGCTCTTGAAAATTACATTTGTGAGATGTCAAAATAATTATCCTGACCTTTTAACGTCAGAAATCACCTCCTTCCCCCAAAAGGAGGCATGATTTCGCACAACCTTAATATGTGAATTATGCTAGGGTCCTGAAAAACACAGGACAAGCAAGCAGAAGACGCTATAAGATCTGTAATGTGTCCTATGAATAACTGCTAACTGAATGAAGTTCAGCCTTTCATCTATTGTTAGAGCAGGAATGGATGCCAAAATCAAGTCCAGTCTTCCATCTATTGTTAGAGTAGGAGTGGATGCCAAAATCAAATATAACATGTAGTGTTTGGCCTGGTTTCGATATAGCAATAAATCATGGTTCCCATTAAAAGAGTAAGTTTGCATGAGCCTCTTTCTCCTCCTCCCCACCCCAAAGCTTCTACTGAGGTTTGATATCCTGGTATGGTACCTAACCGCAGTTTAAACAAATCACAGTTGCCTATATTTTGACACAACAGGGAACTGTGGTGACTTCATAAGTGAAAGTTCTTTTATCTCTTTGCCTTGTGCATGAAAGAGCAGGGACAGGAGGATGCACAAGCTTGAGAACACGAGAAGAGCCATGCTGGATCAGACTGAGGGTCCATCTAATCCAGCACTCTGTTCACATGGTGGACAACTACCTCTCAACCAGGAACCCACAAGCAGGACATAGGTGCACAAGAGCTCAAAGACCTTCACATTTCAGGGTTTCAAAGCACTTTACATTAAAGTTGCCAAGAGACCAGGTGGGAAAAAATGCCTGCCCTTTGTCAGCAGCTTGATTGGCTGAAATCAGTAGGTGTCTTTTTCACCGCATGAAATAACTTCACCTGCAAATAACTTTCACCTGCAAATAACTTCACATCTAGCTGTTGTTGCAGGCAAAGCTACAAGGGATGGCTGGAAACTTGGCAACCTAATTAGCACGCATTATCTGTGTAATCTTTACAACAATAAATAACCATTGTTTGGCATTATGTCCAAAACTGCACCATCTCCACAAGTCATGGTTTGCGAGGGACTGCCAAACCCATATATCAAGTCATGATTTGAAACTGATTTGTGAACAGTTTCTGCTAACCGTGGTTTGCTATGATGTCTGAATTCACAAACCATTCACAAACCTCATGTAAGATCATTGCTCTGTCTGAATTGGCTGCGATATGGGAATAAGTGTGAATTTCCGAAGCTGAGCGTTGAACTGATGAAAAATTAAAGCAAACAAGCAGCTATAAACAACTTGTTTATAGAAAAATAATAATAAAAAATTTAACGAAAGGTTTAATTTAACTGATTGCATTCATTGAAACATTCAAAATCTAATGTCTTTTATCTTTACAAAGCTTCCTCAACTACAGTGTTCTTGGTGTAAACTCCAGAGCAGCAACTGTCATGTCCTTGTTCTGATCCAGCGACTTGAAACTTGAACTTTGCCAGTGAGTACACGCGACTCATGGCAACATAGAGTTGTCCATGACAGAAGACCACCTCTGTGGGCAGATAGATGCCAAGCTGGGTTGCCTGGCGGCAGCATGTACCATGCCAGGACCTCTTACAGCTTCATTGTGAAAGTGCAGCAAAGGGTAACCCAAAGGGTTGCCTTGATTCTCCATAGGGTTGTTGCAAGCGTCCAACTGGATCTGTGAGGGCAGCAGACCCCTACCCTTTATTAATAGGGCCTTTAAGGTCCCCATTAGTGCAGGGGGGAACATGCAGTTTTCAGAGGCTTCCTAATAATGGCTGCCATTAATGCAGGGGGGAGAATGTGCAATTTCCAGAAACTCTGGAAATTATGCACTCCCCCCTGCTGCATTAATGTTGTCTGCTATTGATGGGAGGGGAGGGCATGATGTGGAAGCCAGGGTGGGCAGTTGCTGAGTGCTCGTGAGCACTTGGCAGAGGCTCACACAGCCTGGCTCATGGGGAAGGGTGATGGCAGTGTTGGGGTGGGCACCCACAGGGCAAGCACGCTGTAATTTTGCCCATCCCTACTCTATGTAGGAGATCTTGGGGCACTGTCCATCTTTAGGGTTATATCAGACAATGATCAGCAGGAGGAAAGCCATCCAAGGTAACAAACACAGCAGCGATTTCAGGGACATGGGGAACATTATAATGTCCAGTGTGGGCCATAGTGTGGTCATTGTGGAAGCAGAGTGATATGCCCATTGGTGCTTGTCAAGCAACAGGTGCGGCAGCATTCTCATGCTCAAGGATTTCACTGATCCACTGGTACTTATTAGCATATGGTTTAGCATCAAGTAGCAAGTAAGTGAGTGATTCCAGCAAGGTGCGGTCCAATATTCTGTTCTCTGTTTGCTTGAAGTGAACTGTAGTGACCTTGTCGGTATATAGAATGTAGAGCTGGCCATAGTTTAGAGTCTCACCCAAGTGCAAACTGCCCATCAGATGGTAAATTGAGCCTGGCACCTTGAACACGAATGGACTGGGACCTTGTGGCTGTTCCACCTTGAGTGGTGTGTAGAAGGAAGCAAAGCCTAGGGCTCTGTGGTTCCTGCAAATGTCTTTCAGGAATTGCTTGCCAAGAGTGGAGCCTTCGGTGACAATGTTGCAGCTGAAGTCCAGAACTGTGAATGGTGGTAGTAAAACCTTTTTAACCATGGCAGCAAAGAGTTGACTCCCAAATGAAAAGCAAGGTGTTGCAGTGTTTGCAAACCTTGACATGGTTGCTGATATCAAAGCTGTCGATGTTGGTTGCAGGACAAATGCTGACTGGCACATTCTGTGTCCTATGCCTAGGCTGGTTTGAAATACTGATTGATGTAAGGCTAGCTAGAATTAGAGATTTCCTTTCTGAGCAATAACTAAACTTTGACTGGGTTACTTTGAACTGTAGGTGTCTTTTAATCTCTTCATGATTTGTTTACAGGCCATATGCAGGTCTAGTTCCCCTTTCATTTTGTATTCAAAGTGAGGTGCTACCTTTACACCCATATACATAACCAAGATCCTTTTGCTATATTTTGATGACTAAATATGATGCAGTATCTCAAATGTTTGCAGTTAAAAGAATTTTTTTTAAGTGTTATGTATGCCAATTTCTCAGATCCTGTGGACAAAAATATGCTTTGAAACTAAAGGGAAAAGTGAAGGTGTTCACACTTCTAAATTAAAACTGCCATTTCCTAATCGCTCCCCAGTCTCAACTCTGTATCACCCATTTCCACATAACAGTGAAAGCCCTTTACAAAGCTGGCAGAGAGAACTACAATTCATTGTTCTATTACCTCACTTTCATTGTATCTGTGGATTAAGCATGCTTATATATACAGCTAATCATAAAATGGTAGGGGATAGGTTAGCCTACCTCTTTTCCTCCCAGTCTCCATAGATCAACCAGTTGTTGACTCTATGGTGTCTTTGTCCTATGAAGCATACTCACTGAGAATTCTGCATCCATAAATGTAGAAGACAGGGGTTTGCCACACAGACCGAACCGCAATATTTTCAAATACATTTTTTTTTCCTTTTTCACCCAGCTAGGAAGCTTTCTCTGGAGTATGAAATTTATAGTATGCACCCTCGCTCTTACTTAGTGACAAGGTGTGTATTATCCATGAATAATGGATGGGCGAATCTTCAAGGTTCAGGTTTGTCACCTTTCTTGGAGTTCCACCTCAAAGCCAAGTTCTCTTCCTGACTTTGAGCTTCCACACTCCCTTTAAAAATACATGCACCCAAATGTGTACACAATTTTTTACAGTGGGTACCAAATTGCATACTTCACCCCTAAAATGTGAATGTGTGCATTTCCCCCCCCCCCAATTTTTTTTTCTAAAGTACATATTTTGTGAACTTAGCACCACAAGAGTATGGAAGCATTCAGAGCCTTGCCTGTAAAATGAATTTGTGCTTGCATCCGGATTGCAAACGGGTCAAGTTCTGATCTTAAATTCTCATGGCCAAAATGGGCAGTTGAGGACCAACACGTCTCTCTGTGTTTGAGGAAGATCACAAAGGGGGTAAACATATGAGGAGATGGTCAGCAAACAGATGAGGAATATCTCCTGTGCTACTTTTTGAGAAACTGCTGGTGGTAGCTGCAGTTACCCTCTGGGCTCAATGAACTCATTGGAATGTAAGCTCTATTGGACAAAACCAAGGGCTATATAGTCCAACATTCTGTTCCCAGAGTATTATGAAATTCCACAAGCAGAACATGACAATAACTAGTGCTGGGCCGAATCCTGCCCCCTATTTTTGGGAACTTTCTCCCTGCAAAAGAGGCATTGTTTTTTTCTGCCTCTTTCTCAGGGAGGGGGGAAAGTCAGAGAATGTTCACCTTGGAGAGGGGAACAGGGTTTCCACATACCATTTTTTAAAGTGTAGCTGATTACTAAAGGGCCTTATTCCTATTTTTTTTAGTTTTCAAACCCTGCACCTGGCTTTTCTTCTCCTCTCCTCCTCCCTGCCACCAGAACAATCTCTTTTCCCTCCCTTCAAGGCTGTATCTGCAGCACCAGGAACCAGACAATGAATTCTTTCCATGGTGGCTATGAAGAGGTGAGGATCAGAACTCGGAGCCCCTCTCCCAAGGTCATGGCAGTGCCTATGGCCTCAAGAGGGGGGCTACGAACAATCCTGTGGTCCCTGGGATGCTCTCTGAGGGGATATAGGATTGTTCTTTCTGTCACAGTCCACCTCCTGATTTTTTACAGACTAAAACTAGATTATGCTGATCAGCTGTAATTCTGGTCAGAGTTCAAGTGAGGAAAGCAGAATAAAATGATAATAATAGTAACTACTATTACTACAACAAAAAGTTTATACATGTTATACATTATACATTGTTGGCTTAAATGGAGGCCTATGGACATTTGCAACACAGACCAAGAGTCTTATGAACACTTCAAAACAGATTAGGAGTATTTTGGACCTTGGGGAAGAATCAGTGCCTCTTATGCTACTAAGACATGGCTTTCCCATTCCTCCCAGCCACTCGCATATGAGTATTTATTTTAAAATATTTTAATGGCAAAACCCTCTCAAGGCAGGTTTCAAAAGAAAATACAATAAATACAAATACAAACACTCCCTTGTGTCTGCTAACCTAACTGCTCTAAGAGATGCGCAAGTGAGAAGGGCATCATTTGATGATCTTAAAGTGCAGGCAGGCTGATATGGATTAAGTGGTCCTTCAGGTAACTTGGAGTCCTGGACCAAAGTCACTTAAGGATTTAAAGTTTAATAACAATCAATAATAATAGTTAAAAGACAGAAATTATTAAAAACCATTGCGTTTCAGCTAGATTTCCTCCAGGGTGGCTTCACTACTGGTTCCTTTAAGGCCCTTGTTTAGAAGGAGGGAGGGAGGGCAATTCTGGAAGTACCTAATACACACCATCGGCACACAGGGACTAGCCGGGGGCCATCCCAGGCAAACAGCCTGGTGTAGAAACGGCCTAAGTTGGTGGGAACCAAACCATTCCTTAAGGGGGCATTAGCCACCTCCAAGGACCAAGTAGCCTATAAAAGTAGCCTCTGATCTCACTTCAGAGGTGCATCATGGATCAAAAGAATCTATATATCAAACAGATGGAAGTGTGTGTGTGTGAGAGAGAGAGAGAAAGAGAGAGAGAGAATTATTAATCACCAAATGTTGTATGCCATTTTATATACACAAGGATAGAATAACCAGTCTGTAACATCTTGACCCATGTGGTCTAAGTTGTAGTCTAAAATAAAAAATGGGTTTTTGTGGAAACCCAAATCAAATACACATTCCTCTATGCCAGAGATGCTCTGGCAAGAAACAACTCAATCTACAATCATTAAGGCAGGCAGGCAGGAAATGATTTTGAGACAAAATAAACAAACACATTCTAAGTGCCTACATGCACTTAGAATTAATTAATTCTAGTTAATTAATCAAATCATTAATTTAGAAATTTACAATTTCGGTAATGCAATTTTCCCTTCCAAAAAGTAGGTCAGAAAGAAGACATTTTTACTAATAACAAAATCATGGTAGCCCGGTGGATCAGAAAAGAAATTGATCCAAAATCAAAATACAGCAATGAGTTTTGCTATCAAATTTCTGTGAACAGGACCATTGCTATAGCCTTTCCCAACCTGATGTCCTCCAGATGTTTTTGGACTTCAAGTGCCTACAAAGACTAATGATCAGGAATGCTTGGACTTGTGGTCAAAACACCTGGAAGGTACAAGCTTGGAGAAGGCTGTCTTAAGGTAAAACATGGCCAGAACCTTAGAAGTGACAAAAAAGTATGAATAGACTTTCCCCCATTCCTCTGCTTAGAATGAAGTAGCTGAAGTCTCTGTGTGAAAAGAAACACACAAAACTGCAGATTGAGTCGGAGACAGCGAGAGATACCAAGAGAAAAAACAGAGCTGAGTTTGCACCCTGTGAGCTGAAAGCATTTTACAGTGCTGGCTGCCTCTTTCTGGAGTTCGGATGTGTTGCAGTCGATTTGGCTGCCCTTTGGGGTGTTTAAGCAACTTGAGACATTCTTGATGTTTTGGCCTACAACTCCCCTCATCCATAACCAGCAAGGGGATGATGGATGATGGGAACTGTAAGCCAAAATATCTGGAGGGCCACAAATTGCCCCACCCTAATTTAAGCTGCACCTTCACCAATGTTCAACCTATATATTTGTAAATAAACTCAAATATTACAAATGGCATATGTCTCCATTGACCTCCTTCAAAAGGAAAATCAAACTGGCCTGAGAACTGGACGAAGTGTGACAGTATAGTGGACCTCTATCAGAGTATGTTTCCTAGCTTTACGCAATGGTTGCAGGAAAGAGCTGGGGGGGAGGGGAGATACCCTTTCAGATTCCTTAAAAAGAATAAAAGAAATCCAGATACCTCCTGCTTTTGCCCTGTCACAACAGCCCAAGGCCCATACATTCCTGCATGAGTGTACCCATCCAAATTGGTGTTGATTCAGGATAATGCCATTACTTGCCTGAATATTCTCTGAACATGTGTAAAAATTAGGCAGGATCTACACGTCATCCTTGATGCGCCCTCCCTGCGCCACAAGTTGCTTCGGAGCACTTCACCCCACCTAGTGTGGCTCAAACCTCGGAGGCTCTGCCTGCACCCGTGCTGCCGCGGCCGCCGCCCTTTCATCCAGGCCGGTCTGGGGAGGGAGGAGGGAGGGGGGAGGGTTGTAAACAAAAGCCAGTGATTGAGAAAGGGATTTGCAATTGCTAGCTTTTGTTTACAACCCTCTCTCCTCCCTCCCTGGGACCGGCTGGGATGAAAGGGCAGCGGCAGTGGCGAGAGCGCGAGCAAAGCCTCCGAAGCTTGAGCCACACTAGTCGAAGTGCAACGCTCCAAAGCGGCTTGTGGCACAGGGAGGGTGCATCGAGGACCACGTGTAGGTCCAGTTTAGAGCCTTGTTCAGATGTCTCATCCCCCACACAATGGAATTGTGTGAGAGTAAAGCAGGGCACTATCCTCTCCATCGCATCCCCAGTGGTTTCCCCTACTGTAGGCTGACCAGACAAAATCCAGGCCAGGGCTCATGTAACTTTAACAGTTGTAAAGAAAAGGGAATTTCAGCCAGTGTCATTTCTATGCAATTAGTTCTGGTGAAATTCCCTCTTCATCACAACTGTTAAAGTTGCAGGCACTATACTAGAGTGGCCATATACAAAAGAAGGCAGGGCCCCTGCAACTTTAACTGTTGTGATGAAGAGGGAATTTCACCAGGAACTAATTGCATACAAATGACACTGGCTGAAATTCCCTTTTCTCTACAACTGTTAAAGTTGCATGAGCCCTGTCCTGGATTTTTTCTGGCCACCCTACCCTACTGCCCACCATGCATTGAAGGTTTCAAGTTACTAGTTTTTAATGTTAGCTTTCATTGTTTAAATCAATATTTTACTTTCTATGTTTTTATTGCTTTTAATGTGTCTACTGTTTTATATATGGTTGGAAGCCGCCTTGGGAGAGCTTCTGCCCTGAAAGGTGGCTAAGAGATGTTTTAAATGAATCAATCAATCAATCAAGTGGGGAGGCTGATCAACAGGTGTAGGTTCCCTGCACAATTTAGAGCTCCGATCACACTGGGTTCTAAATTGTATGGGAAACCTACACAGAGACTCAAGTCGCCACTTGAGTACTTCCCCCCCCCATGAGGGATGGGCAAGGGCAGGGCCAGTGAGTACAATCTCACTCTTTTGCTCAAACAGTTCTAATAACATGTGAATGACTGAATAGGGCTTCAGTGGATCAGGCCCCCAGGCCCTGCCATGTGTCAATGTCATCATCGCCACAGACTGGAGCCTAGGAACATCAGTCTCATGTAGGTGAAGTGAAGGGCATAGCGATAACCCCCAGGGTGGAGCAATGATGGAGTGGGAAGAAATCCCATCTCTCTCCACCCCACCTCCCCCAATTTGATTCTTTCTTAGAGATGTTGCTACAATGGTCTGGGACTTAAAGGGTTTCCGCATCACTCTGGTGACATATGAATTGGTCGTGAGATTAGGCGATAAACTCCAAAGCCAGACAAGTATTAGGCACAGGAGAATTCTGGAAGCAAATTATTTGGAAACTGGTTTAAAATCAGGACTGTCCTAACAGGTCTCAGAAGGCCGGTTGTTCTTTTCTGTTAAGGCGAGCTTCTTGCTCGATTTTTTTTCTCCCTCCATTTTTTTCTTGATATGTTTGTTATCCCATTAATCCACTAAATCCCCTGGTTTGTTCTCCTCTTGAACTCTTTGTATGTGTGGCATTAAAGAACCAACCATATTCCTCTGTGGCAATGCAGAAACTCTTGTAATAAAGTGGAGTTTGTAGTCAGCGGCTCCTCGGCTCTGACTTTATCTCCCTTAAGCTTTATCTGCAGTGATATACTGTTCATTTCCATATTATTCAAGTTGTGGTGTGGGACATGGTGTCCCTGAAAGCAGATGCATTAAGGAAAGCTCTTAAGGATTCTTCTTCAGCAACATGCATTAGAATTAAACCTGACAAGGAAATGGCACATTACTAGATTTCATCTTATGCTAGTACCAGTCTTTTGGTAGATTTGCCCTCTTGGATGTTGGGAGGGAAACCTGCTTAACTGTGAAAAGGCTTGGCAATAGATACAAAACAAAATTCTCTACTACTATAGGCAACAAGACTTCCCTAAGAAGTCCAAAATGTGGGATGTTAACTAGGGATAGTTAGATCTGTCAAGTCCGTTTCCAGGGACTTCCACCTTCTCCAGCCTTCATGTCCATTCTGTTCCGATTCCATTCAGGTTATGTGTGTGTGTGTGTGTGATTATGGAAACAATGTCATATGTATTTTTGTGTGCATGTTTCAAATGGACACATGAATGGATGCATTTCCCCATTGACCGAAGCAAATTTGTGCACATTTTAAACATATAGGCAGTGTTTGGAGCGCTTTTTCAAATGAGCACATGTTGTCAAACACATATTTTTTTACTTCCGCAGAATGTATTGCAATCTCAGAAATGTACAGAGTTGTAAGTACTTATTGCATCTGTTTCCACATTTGGTTCCGGGGATGAGATTTACACAGGGTGACCAGAGAAAATCCAGGTCAGGGCTCATGTAACTTTAACAGTTGTAGAGAAAAGGGAATTTCAGCCAGAGTCATTTGTATGCAGTTAGTTCCTGGTGATATTCCCTCTTCATCACAACTGTTAAAGGTGCAGGCACTATACTAGAGTGACCATATACAAAAGAAGGCAGGGCATTCACTTAGCACTGAGAATTAAAAATACACAAGTGTGCCTGGATCATGGCCCAAAGAAATAACTTTAGGGCCAAGAGAACCTGGCATTATGTATTATATTGTTCAACCTTAGCAAAGCATGTGGATTTTTGTAATAAACAATATAGAAGCAGAGTGAAATCATGTTGGCATTCCAATGATAAGAGTTTCTTGAAATCAAAGTGATATATGCAATTTAGGAAAAATCTGTGAGAAATTACTTCCTAGGAAAATTTCTGACATAGTGTCCTATTTATATATTGCCTTGCTGATTGCATTTGAAAAGAAAATGGTCTCTGCCCAGATGACATTCACTTTTCTAATTTGCTTTTAATAAGGCAATCCTTTTCAGAGATTTATTTGCTTAAGATAATGAAGTAGGATTACTGAGGAATTAACATCAATGCTATTAACATTTTTTCTACCCTTTGAGTTAGGATTTTCTTTTCTTTTTTACTTTGTTTTGAACAACAACTGTAAGAGCAGAAATAAAGAGGCCATGGAGGGTAGTGATTCTTTGGAGAAATTAAGTCACCCATGGCTTTAAGATGTGTTTGTTTTAGAAGCTATGGTTAAATAATTTAGCAAAGTTTCTGCTTGGCTTAAGAATACTTGTAAGCATTGGTTATTCATGTCTTTTGTCAGACAATGGTCTTGAAAAGCAAGGTTTGCAAACCTAGTAGGCAGACCGAAAGGTCAATATGCTAGGTCAGTTCCCTCTTCCCCAAATTATGGGGTACTTTTGATGATTATCAGGAATTCATAGAAGATCATTATTGGTGAGCAAGTTTCCAGGAAAGAAGGTCTTGCTTAACAATACTACTAATTCTGCCCTGCAATGTGGAGCAACAGTGGAATGCTTAGTATGTTCTAACTCTGTGTGCCCTGCATGTGTACTCTAGAGCGTTTCCCAGAATCCTTTGCAATATGCAAGACTTCTTCAGCATTGTGCAAGGAGGAGGCAATCAGGAGATGAATTCATTCCAGCCCATTGATCTCAGATAGAGACTATCTGTGAGAGTTTGTCCAGGCAGCTGAAGGGAAGATGGCAGGCAAAAGTTAGAAGTTGTGCAAAGCAAACCATATTAGGGGAACAGCAGCTGTTCCTGGCTGAGTTGTGACCCATGAAGCTTCAGTAGGTGTTGAAGGCCTACTTCCACACCCCATGTCAATCAGGAGTGGAATGATACAATGCCAAAATACCCTCTTCATCTGGTAGTCCTTTGAAGATATCTTTGGGGAGTATGTGGTGAATATGCTTGTGTTTGGATCCAACTAAGTATTCAAACACAAGCAGTAGAGCTAACACAATAATGGGAAATCTGAACCAGAGCGATCACTCTTCTTGTTGGACAGCAGAAGTCCATTTGTTCTGAGACCTAGTTTGTTGGTGTTGATTGAAAGTGAACTTGAATAATGTCCTGATAATGAGGAAGAGAATATCTATTAGGAGTTACTTCATGGTAGCAGGTCCAAGAAATTAGATGAACAGAAGAGACTTACACCTTGCCTCAGCTTGGCTTAGGACTCCTGTGGGAGATTGGGTTGCAGAAGTGGTACTGAAACAACCAGATCACCTGGTAAAGTAAGATCACATCCAGTGAGCCAAAGTTTCATCTGGAGGCTAGGTCTGTTAGGAGGACCCTGGACAAATCACTGTGGCAAGTATTTGCTGGAACTCACTCCAGAAGAACAGCTGTCTCAGTAACATTCAGATGCCATCTGAAGCAGTATGGTCTGAACCCACTGTTAATTCTGGCTCCTCTGAGGAGCTGGCTGCTTCTAAAGGGCCACTGCCTGATTCTGCAGCCAATGGCTCCTACAGTTTGGAGTCTGAGTCCCAGAAGCCTGACAAAGTTACATCATCTGGCCTGGAAACTTCCAGAACAGCATATGATAGGTTACTAAATAGGGTGACCAGATCGCCCCGGGTTTCCCGATCCTAACCGAGAAAACTGGGGTGATCCGGGCCGACTCGGGGGTAGCGGGGACAAACAGGGGAAACGATGCCCACGCAGAAGAGGTGGGAGAGGGCCGATTATGGGCTCATGCCACCGCCGCTGCCGCCAAGCTTGTGGCGCCACTGCCGCCGGGCTCATGCCAGAGGCCGCGCAGAAGGGGCAGGAGACGGACGAATCCGGAAACGATGAAATCGGCCCTCTCCTGCCTCTTCTGTGTGGCCTCTGGCCTCCTCGGGGTTTGCCGCGATGGTGATGAGCCCTGAGGAGCCCAGATGCCCACGCGGAAGAGGCGGGGGAGGCTGATTACATCACTTCCGGAATCGGCCCTCTTCCTCGCAGACTCTGGCACAAGCCCTGCAGCGCCCGCGGTGGTGGCACGAGCCCTGCAGCGCTGGTGGCAGTGGCAAGAGCACTGCAGCGGTGGCAGCGGCGGCACGAGCCCTGCAGTGGTGGCGGCGGCGGCATGAGCCCTGCAGCGGTGGCAGTGGCATGAGCCCTGCAGCAGCGGTGGCGGTGGCACGAGCCCTGCAGTGGTGGCGGCACAAGCCTGGCGGCGGCGCCACCATGAGCCCGGTGGTGGCGGCAGCACCATGAGCCTGACGGTGGTGGCGGCATGAGCCCGGCGGTGGCAGAGGACCCGGTAGGTCCGGGCTGTTTTTTGGGGGGCGTGAGTGGCTTGTTGGGGGGGTTGTTTTGGGTGGGAGGGGTGGGGGGAACAGGATTTTGGTTTCCAAAATCTGGTCACCCTATTACTAAATGAAACTTCCTCCCCCTCTGAATCTTTCTTTGAGCTAGAGTAGGGATCAAGGCTGGAGAACATAACAACCTGCTAGATCAGACCAAAGGTCCATTTAACCCAGCATGTTGTTGCTGATGGGACAAAGGGCCCCATTAACTTGTACTCAGAGGCATGCTGCCTTTGATCCTGAAAGTAGGTTATAGCCATCATGACTGCTGGCTACTGATAGCTCAATCCTCCATGAATTTGTCTAAACCTCTTTTAAAGTTATCTAGGTTGGTGTTCATCACCACATTGATGTGCTGTAAGAAGAAATACTTCATTCTGTCTGTCCTGAATCTCCCACCATTCAGCCTCATTGGGTGACCTCAGGTCTAGTATTATGAGAGACTATGCATCATTTATACATCTCTTTCATATCCTCTTTACTCACCTGTTTTGTAAAAGTGCTAACACTTCTGGACCTGTGCTGAGGCAACACAGTTTAGGGAGGGAGGAAAAAGTCATTTAGTTCACATTTTAATATGAACCAAGCCCTGCCTTCTTTTGTATCTGGCCACTCTAGTATGGTGCCTGCACCTTTAACAGTTGTGATGAAGAGGGAATTTCACCAGGAACTAATTGCATACAAATTACACTGGCTGAAATTCCCTTTTCTCTACAGCTGTTAAAGTTACAGGAGCCCTGTCCTCCTTTTCAGATGGTCAGCCTAATCAGTAAGCTCTTTCCCAGTCCTTCCCTCACTCATAGTCTCTTTCTGCTATGAAGGTCTTTCCTCATCTATCAGGAAACTCAGAGGACTCCAGTTGTGGTGCTTTAATTGTTTAAGTATCCAGAATGTACAAGCAGAGTTTCCAGCTCAGTCATGAGTATTGCTTCTTGAAGCCTCTTACTGCCCCTAGAAGCATGGTCATTCTATAGAAGGGGAAACACAGCACATGTATGCTCAAGAACCAAAAATTTCATAATTAGTTCCTACCAACACTAGGGGTTGTTGGGTTTACTTTCCAGGGAAATGTTATTTCTACTCTTGTGTAGCCATTTGCATGACTTTTATTTAACAGGAAACTTCAAACAAACCTTTGATCGTTTCTTTTAAATGTACTTGATTTTAGCTGTTCTTTCTATCTCTTTTCTTTTTTTCCCCACTCTGTATTTGACAAGACTTTTCTAAGGAGTACAGATGCTGGCTGTTGCCCTCCCTAAAAGTAAATAAATAAATAAATATGGCAATGTGCATTGTAAGCTGGGCTGCCTCTGAGTCATTTCCATTTTTTGACTTGTAAAAGATTTGAGTGTGTGTGTGTGTGTGCCTGGCATCCTTAAAATCATGTTTCCTTTATACTCTCAATCCTGCTGCTTTGATTAATTGGTGTTAACTGCTGTTTAGATTCACTGTTTTGATTCATACCTCATAATTTGGTGACCCAATTTTTCTAGTTATTTGCCCACAATCCCTCCCAATTTCATTGGCTTTGGGAGTTTGTTTGTGAAGCTCATTTTTCTTCTTCAGTGTCTTCCAGAACCTCTGGTCTTTCTGTCCTACAATTTCCCTTTTCAAAAGCCTTCCTTTAAATAAAGGGATTCAAGTCCTGGCATGGAGGTTGTCTTTCTCTTCCTCCCTTTCCACTCTGTGCAGCATATATATTTAAGCAGTGTTCAGTTATGTCCTCTTGGGACCTCAATGATCAAGTGGTGTTGCCCTTTCTACTATCCAAGTGGCATATTGGAACATCAAAGACATGGAAAGAGATATCCTTAGATATCCTCCCCAGCTGTGGAATTTTCTTCCTTCTGAGCTTTGCCAAAGCTCCTCCTTCCAGAGCACTGCAGAGTTGTCCTCCCAAGCAACTTTTCTCTAATAGCAGGAGAGAAATCCCTGGTCCCTATGGGGAGGAAATAAAGGGACCCCTATAATGTCAGGAAGAGGGGCTTCAGGTGGAGGTCTCTAGGAAGGAGAGGACCATCCCCTGACATCATCATATAAATAAGTGAAATCAATCACCTGGCTCCTGGGGGCTGAGCCAGGAGGCAATCAGATGCCATGGCCAAAACAGGTCCCCACTGCTGTTCCAGAGGCACTGGCTGTGTTCAGATGGTCAAATATCACTTCAACAAGCTGAGTTATGCACAAGTGATTTGCCTGTGCATGCAGCCCTTTCTCTCCTCCCTTGGTGGCATGTGTGAATGAAATCAGAGTCTCTCCAATTAACCATAGTTTCCAGTTCTTTCCAAACTGGGATATGGCAGGTTGGCCGGATAAAATCCAGGTCAGGGCTCATGTAATTTTAACAGTTGTGGAGAAAAGGGAATTTCAGCCAGTGTCATTTATATGCAATTAGTTCCTGGTGAAATTCCCTCTTCATCACAACAGTTAAATGTGCAGGCACTATACTAGAGTGACCATATACAAAAGAAGGCAGGGGCCCTGCACCTTTAACTGTTGTGATGAAGAGGGGATTTCACCAGGAACTAATTGCATACAAACGACACTGGCTGAAATTCCCTTTTCTCTACAACAGTTAAAGTTACATGAGCCCTGACCTGGATTTTATCTGGTCAGCCTAGGATATGGTGATCAGCTTCAGAATAAATCCTGTATTCCAGATTCTGGCTTTTTGCAAAGCTGCTAATCATAGTTTTGCAGTCTGGACAAAATTGGCAACTATGGTTAATTGGAGACATTTGCATTTCATTCAGGCATGGATGCCATGAGGGAAAACAGAAGGGGTTGCATGTACAGTTGAAGGTTTCTGCATATCTGCATATACAACACTGAAAAGACCGTCTAAATAAGCCAGTGGGGAAAAATGCTATGAAAAATGGCCTCCCTGACCCATAATGCTTCAGAATGCTTTGTCAAGTAGGAAATGAAGTGTCAACCCTGCAGGTCAACACTAGTTTCTTACAGTACCGCAAATGCAAGTCAGAGAAGAAACTGCAGGCCATTCAAGCTAGGAAATAATTATCACCCTCCTGGCTCTGGGAATCAGGTGACACCAGATAGCCAATCCTGTTCCTGTGCCTGATATAAAGCTCCCAGATATGCTGCTGTCCTCCTAAATGAGCATCCTGTCACTCAGGGAGGCTGGTTTGTTGACCTGGGTGTCACCTGCTGGTTTATCTCAAGTACATTCAAACTCGTGGACCTAAGCTCCTGACCCATTTACACCTGGATCTCAGCCTTTATGTTCTGAGTCTTAACATGCTCACAGCTACTATCAGAACCATGAGGTGGGGCACAGAAACCCGTAACATGATGGCTGAGCTCCTTGCGGTAAGTACTTGTGAACATTTGGGGCAGAGGTTGGTCACTTGGCATGATCATCTCCATGGTGGCAGGGATGTTTGTTCATGTGTACAGAAGCTAAAGATGTACCTTCCCTATAAAAAATATCACTGTGAGCTTTAAATATTTCAACAGTTACTGAAACCACTCCAAGCCATTGCTGTTACTGGTGATACTCATCATCTTACCTTTCTTTTTCTGTATCCCCCAATCTTTACTGGGAGGTGATGGTTGCTCTTATATCTCCCCTAGCTGTTCAGATGCAAGATATCATATTGCAATTCCTTGGCTCCTGTAGAGTTAAATATTGAATTTGTGTGCTCTATATGCAAAGATCTCCATGCAAAGTGACAATTAATACAGCCTCACATTTTGGAAGGTGTTGATCTGTCACCATGAATCACAATAGTTTGTCAAAACAATTCTTGACATGACACAATGAACAGATACCCGATAAACTCAATGCCAGATTTTGCTCATTACAAACCTTCTCCCAAGTCCAGACACAAGAAAATAAAAAAAATACCTATTCATCTTGTTTCGGATCAGAACTTTTTTGACCAAGGCGCTAGTTAGTTTTCTTTTTATCTACCAAACTTGGTAGATAATTTATATATTACTTCTTTGACATGTGCAATAGCAAATTACTGCTGGAGGTGAGTTACCATCTAGCAGCGATGATTAATTATGGATATTTATAGAAAAGCTAGTTTTGCTTCCTGAAATATTCACAACAGAGATTTGAAAAGCAGCTGTCTTGTGTCTGATCTGTGCAGCCTCATTATAGGCAAGGCGTTTGAAAGGTCAGATTTGATAGACACAAGTAGTGTGTGCTTATTTGGCTGAAGCATTTTTGTGGCTATTTTCCCCCTTATGGACTACAGGATTAATTTTTGAGAAGCAGAGTTGGTTGGCAACTTTGTCATAATATCCAAATGAGGGATGTGTATCGTATAGTTAAAATGTCCGATAACAATACGATATGGTCTTTATCGGACATCCAGTTAACAATAATGATACGATACAACATCCTCCGATAATTATCGGTGATGATAAAAATCATCCGATAATTATCGGAATTTTATCGTATTATCAGAAGGATTTTTTTCATTTGGGGCCACATGGACGGAGCTAGATGGTGGGGTGTGTTTACTGAGACTGACAGATTCAGTGACCAATCGTGCAGCAAGGATTCCAGCTGGCTCCAATTACAATGTTGGAAGAGGGCTAAGGATATCCCTTGCATAAAACCCCCACACTTGGTGTTCCAGCTCTGTTGGGAGTTAGGCGTTGAGGGAGAAGGGTGGATTTTGTTGGAGCTCTGTCCTGGGTCTTATAGTTACTGCTGGATTGATTTTGGTGGCGAATTGTTGGAGATTCATTCTAGTCTTGCATCTTTCTGTTCCCTTCTGTGTCTCAGGTTCATTTGGTTGTTCGTTGCTTGTGTGTTTGAGTTATAATTTATACATTTTCTGGTTGGTTTGATTGAAGGGTTAGGTTAGCGTGAGTGGGGGATACTGTGATTTAGTGAGTGTGTTGTTGTCCCCTTCCCTGTTTAACTTTCTTTTAAAAAAAAACAAAAAAAATTAAAAAATTGTGTTTCTCTCTCTCTCTCTCTCTCTCTGTGTGTGTGTGTGTGTTTGCTTCATTGACTGTGAGTGTGCTCTTGTGTCCTGTAGCAGGATATCACTCACTCCACAATCTGTGTGGTCAAAACAGCACACAAAGTCACAAACTGTGAGCAAAGCATACATTGTGATTATTATAAATAATTTCAATCACTTTGCAGCAATATGAAACGTGGCTCTAAGGCTCACCTTGGGCGAGGTGACTCTGGGTCTAGGAGAGGTGCTGTTGCTGGGGGCAGTTCTGGGGTGGCTGTCCCTCCTCCAGTGAAATCAAACACACGTCTTCCTTGGCACTAGCCTGGCCTGTCAAGCTGCTTACTGCAAGATGTATTCTTAGGCTACCCCTCTGGAATCCAACCCAGATACCCTGTTAATAATAGGTAGGCTGACCAGATAAAATCCAGGTCAGGGCTCCTGTAACTTTAACAGTTGTAGAGAAAAGGGAATTTCAGCCAGGGTCATTTGTATGCAATTAGTTCCTGGTGAAATTCCCTCTTCATCACAACAGTTAAAGGTGCAGGCACTTTACCAGAGTGACCATATACAAAAGAAGGCAGGGCCCCTGCACCTTTAACTGTTGTGATGAAAAGGAATTTTATCTGGTCACCCTAATAATAGGGATGTTGTGGAACCAGGCAACTCATTAACTTCACCTAATTCTGGTGTAGCAGCATTGGTGAGGGACTTCAGCAGCATCCCTCACACCTTGCCATTTATTATTATTATTATTATTATTATTATTATTATTATTATTATTAGGTCAAGGCAGTGTGTGAGGGTTGTTTTGATGGCATTCGCAGTTGTCAAAGCTGTACATGATTTGCTTCTGCTAGGATCCTCCAGGTTGCCGCACTGCAGGGATATCTCCTGCACCAATGAGGCCCTGCCAGGCTACGTGTGGCTGAAAAAGAACACCCGTGCTATTCCACTACCCTCCAAATGTCCCTTTCCTGTGTACTTAGACATGCGTGGTCTAATCTTGGGATAAGCCAGCAGTTCTGCTACTGCTAGGAGCAGCATAGTTCCTCCCAGTCTGTTCAGTTCAGTGGAGTCGGTCCACTGTGCCAGGCAGAGGAATTTCTGTAGAGTGTAATTCCTCACTGTCTGTTCAGTGCTGCTTGTGGGATCATCCAGGTTTCCTCGCTTCCGGGGTATCTCCTGCCCCAATGAGGCCCTGCCTGGGTAAGGCTGGCTCTAAAATAAGTAACGCCCGTGCTATTCCCCTACCCCCCAATACCCTTTTATTTGTACTTAGACATGCATGGCCTAATCACTGAGATAAGCTACTGCTAGGAGCATAGTTCCTCCTCACAGTCAGTTCAATTCGGTGAAGTGCATCCACTCACTGTGCCACGCATAGGCGCAGAAAATAATAAGCAGATTATATGCTTTTAGTGGGATCATCCAGGTTTCCACGCTGCAGGGGTATCTCCTGACCCTCCGAGGCCCTGCCTGGCTAAGGCTGGCTCTTTAAGAAAGGTCTTGTATCCCTGCTCCTGTGGTGACACCCCAGAGTCCATACACTGGCGGGCAGACTGGGTCACCCCAGAAGCGACAGGGCAGCATGGTGTGGGACCACTCTGAGGTGGCAGCGGATCCCCGCTTTGCTGTCTGTCGGCATTGCAAGGCCTCCATCAGCATGTATACTTCTGCTAGGACCATCCAGGTTGCCTTGCTGCAGGGGTATCTCTTGACCCTCTGAGGTAAGAGGAAGGTTGGGCTCCTCTCAGCTTTGTTTCAGTTTGAAACCTGTTTACTTTGTCCCACAGAACATAATCAGAACCATTGGCAATCAAATGTTCCTATCTGGATATCCCAACTCTCTGCATAGTCCAGCTCTTAAGTTCTGTTTCTTGATCATACTAGTGTACAGTGGCAGCTCCAGAAAAAAGAAATTATGAGGGGCCCAAAAGGACAACATGCATTCCAGGAAAGGAACTTTGTTCCACATGTTAGATGTCTGAAATAATAATAAAAAACAGTGTATTACACATAAATGTTCTCATTGTAAACATAAACATTATCTAGGAGGGTCCTTGGCCCCATCAACCTTCCTGTGGTGCCAGTTATGTTAGAGTGGCCAATGTTTTACCATTTGGTCAAACCTTTGGTCAAAGGTTTGGAAACATGGGCGGGTGGGTGCTGTTGCACCCACCACGTCCTGCTTGAGGGTTCCTGGTCAACAGCTGGTTGGCCACTGTGTGAACAGAGTGCTGAACTAAATGGGCCCTTGGTCGGATTCCCCCGTTTGTCTCTTCTTATGTTCTTAAGGCCTGGTCCACATGGGAGGTGTAAAGACAGTCTCCATATGCTCAGGAACCTCCCGCTGGTGTTTATTTTTATTTTTCTGGCAGTGTGTCCAAGTGTGTCATTTCCAGCCAACACTTTGAGTTGTTGCTAGTCCCCATTCATTCACCCTCCAACACAGCAGATATTGTTCTTTCAGCACCAAAAGGGGAGCCAGGAGAATACTACAGTTCTTTGACTCCCTCATTCCACCCCAGTGCTGCAAGAGGAACCCCTGCAATGCTAGTGAGTGAGCCTAGAGATGGGACTGTACCAAGGGTGTCCTGCCGACTGTGGCACCTATCTGAACAAGTAACTGCTATGGTGGTTCAAATGCCTCTGAGATAGAGGCACTTTTTATTCCTTCTTGTATGAACTGGGCTTAATAGTAGCATGAGTCAAGAGAAAGAAACCCATTACACTCACTTGCTTATGGGAGTCCCCTGCTACATCAAGTTTGGTTCAGCAGATTAAGTGGTGATTGATGGCGTGGCTGTCTGAAGGAAGATGTTGTCTTAATTAGGAAGATGGATTAATGAGCGGCATGCAGCACACAGGTGATCCATCTTGCACTTCTCCAGGTGTATGTTCCACATGACAGGGAAACAGAAAGCACCGGCATGTGTGAGGTCAGACTAATCCTTGCATCAAGCAACAAGTCTCCTTCACCCAAGCAAATGGTGTCAAAACCACACTATCCCTTGTAAAAAATATAATTCCTGCTGTTCCACACCATTGCATACTTGAACATCTTAGGATACAATCCTATGAAATTGGCCCTCAATACCCATAAGCCTTGGAAATGAGGCTTAGGAGTATCCAGTGCAGAGCAGGAAGTGGGCAGAGACAATCTTCACCTCCACTGCACCTCATGCTCTGCATTTAAGCCAGATAGGCTTTTCACCTGGCTATCTGAGGCTTTGCAGAGGGAAGGAGGCTGAGGAGACTTCCAGATATGGCATAAGATGGCCTCTACAATCTTCTCCCACCCATGGGAATGCCCCCTTTACCTCCTCTCTGAGGTTACTTTCGTGACTTTGGAGAGGCAGCCGGCGCTGCCATAGGATTGCTCCCTTAGCATCTCTGTTGAATGAACAGGGAAATTTCCCATTGTAATTCTATGCTACCCAAAGAGCAATTCTGCTGCTTGCAGGCCCCTGCTGGTCAGAACTTTGACATCAGAGCCTCGGACATTTCCAATAGGGATGTATCAGAATTTTGATTTTGCTCACAGAACACAGGGGCGTGCCCTGTTCGAACCACAATAAGCACATGTGCCCACATTGAATTTGAACACCTTTTCTCATCCAATTTATGAAGATTTCCTGCTTTGTGTGAATTTCCCCACAGACTGAGTCAGCTCCACTTTAGTGATGGAGGACAGTTGTGCACATTAAGAACTTTGCGCAAATTTGGGGAAATTTGCACAAATTTCACATTCGATCGCTGCTAAATTTGCACAATTTTCTTATCCGTGCAGAGCGAATTGAGGTTGCAAACTGGGCATGTGACAACCAGGAGATGAGTGGTGAGCCAATGTTTGGAGAATCCTGGTTGTCTCGAACATCCCTAATTTCCAAAATCCCTGCCAGGTTCTTGCTGACAGGGCAGACGTGAAGATAAAACCATTTTTCATCATCTTTTACCCTTCACATGCCATTTTTTCTGTACATCGCACCTCCCATTGTTCCCCCATGTTGGGGATATGGTTGGGGCTGGGAGGGCTGAGAATTTTGCAGATCCACCACCACTCTCCCAACCCCACTCGCTGGCAAACCCTCCTTTCCCATCCCTCAAAGTTTGGAGTTCTGACCTCAGAGACGAAGTTGCAGAGTTTTTCGTCCTGGCTGTGAGAGGGGATTTGTGCTCAAATTGTCTTCTCTGAGGTCATAACTACGGCTGTGCATGGACCACCCGATTCGCTTCAGATCCCAATTTGTCACTTCCGAATTGGGCCCGATTCACTTTGGGTCGATTCAGACCTCCCCTGATTCACTTCGAATCTGAATCCAAAGCGATATTTGGACCTCCGAATCAAAATTCAGATGACTCATTTTCCCCGTAGACTTGCGTTGGGAGAAATAAACGCCTATAACTTTTTTCATTTTTAAAGATAGAAACATGAAAGTTGGGGACCTTGCAGATGGCCTGGAGCTACTCATGTGTGACAAATTTCAGAAACATAGGTGCAGGTGTTTACTCACGAGGAATTTTAAAAAATGCAATTTTCCAGGCAATCCAGTCCATGCAAAGTGCTATAAGTTACTGCATGGGAGAAATGACCATTTTTCAAAACTTAATAGCCACAAAATGCCTGCACTTCTGTGTCTGAAATTTGCCACACATGAGTAGCTCCAGGCCATCTGCAATGTGCCCAAGTTTCATGTTTCTATCTTTTAAAATTAAAACGTTATAGGTGTTTCTTTCCCCCAATGCAACCTTTTGGGGAAAAACACTGAAAATGGTGTCTGAATCACCAAAGTGATCCAAATTGATTCGGACCAAACCAATTCAGTTTGGATCAATTCGGACCTCCCCCAATCCGCTTCGGATTTGTTTTAGGGAGGTCAGAATTACCCTGATTCGCTTTGGATTCGGGATTTGGATCCGAAGCGATGCACAGCCCTAGTCATAACTGCTTTACAGCCTCTACACAGTCCTATAACACTTGGGGATACTCCCCCCAGGAATATAGGATTGCCCTCCTAGTGTTATTAAATTCTACCCTGAATTTATAATAAGTACTTAAATGGTGTACCCAATTATTTTATTATTGTTGTTATTATTTCATCACTACAAATTATATCATTTAACAGACAAAGGGCTGTATACAGTCTTGTACTTTAATATTTTAAAACTTCAGGACTATAAAATCAGTTTTCTCAAAAATAAGTATTTATTTGCCTTCCTTCACTTACAAATATATCAGGTTGGATCCAGATTTAGTCATACTTTAGTCCCATTGAAATCAATAGTACTGAAATTAATACAGACTAATCTAAATCCCATTGATTTCAATGGGTCTACTCTAAGTATGGCTAAATCTGGATTCATCCTATAATTTGTTACTTTTATCATCCAAGAAGGGACCCATTCGCAAAGGCTGCAAAACTATTACCAGGGATGAGGAACGTCCAGCTCACGGCCTGATCAGCCCCTGCCCAGGGATGACACAACTAGCCTGGCAGCTTCTTCCCCTGGCTCTGCCCCATCCACAAATGTAATTCAAAATAGAATTTAGCCCTTTGACTAAAAAAAAGGTTTGTCATCCTGCTATATACTAGGGATGTGCACTGGATCGGACCCGATCCACGATCCGAGTCCGGTCCAGTGGGAAATCGGATAAATTATCCGATTTCCGATCCAACAGCTGGATCCACCGATCCAGTCCGAACCGATCAGAAAAGCCTCCAAACCGGTTCGGCGGATCGGCGGGCGCCCAACCGCCACTTCCATTGGCAGGCGCCAGCGGGCGCCCGCCGATGAAAGTGGACAGCGGGGGGGGAGGGGGGCGCTTACCTTCCCGGCCCGTCCGCTCCCGTCCGGCACCGGCGGCTACGACCAGCGGGCTCTGCGGCCTGCTCCAGGGTGGCGCGCCGGGTGATGTCATCACCCGGCACGCTACTCTAGAGCAGGCCGCGGAGCCCGCTGGTCGTAGCCGCCGGCGCCGGACGGGAGCGGACGGGCCGGGAAGGTAAGCAGGGGGCGTGCAGAGGGGAGGAGGGGGCGCGCGGAGGGGAGGAGGGGGTCCCTTACCTTCCCGGCCCATCCGCTCCCGTCCGGCGCCGGCGGCTACTACCAGCGGGCTCCGCGGCCTGCTCCAGGGTGGCGCGCTGGGTGATCACCCGGCGCCCTACTCTAGAGCAAGCCGCAAAGCCGGCTGGCGGTAGCTGCCGGCACCAGACAGGAGCGAACAGCCCTAAAAGGTAAGCAGTGGCTGGGAAGGGGGCTTACCCCCCCCGGAGCCGCCCGCGGGCGCCAGCGGATGGAAACGGATGGCCCCAGGGGGGGTAGGGAGTGCGGGGGAGGGGGCTTACCTGCTGGGGCCATCCACAGCAGACGGCCCTGGGGGGGAGGGAGTTAGGCCCTCCCTCACCCACTCGCCGCCATTTTTTCCTCATAGACTTGCATTGCAATGCAAGTCTATGGGGAAAAAAATGGCGGCCGATCCAAAAATTTATGATTTTTGGATCGGGATTGGACTCGATCCGGTCCGGGGGGGCTCCAATTTTGTCTGAACCGATCCATGACAAAATTGGAGGTCCCGATCCGGGTCCCGATCCGATCCGGGGGGTCCGTGCACACCCCTACTATATACACTTACCTGTAAGCAATTTCCATTGAAAATACCTTTGAGAAGACATCCATAGGATTGTGCCGTTAATAGCCAACCTGTTAGAGAGGGTGGATTTGTTTTATTATTATTTTAGTCTGTTTGTTTTTCCAAGCTTGAGCAATTGTCATTCTAGTTGATGGCAATAATGAGCAATCATTTTCAGATCATCATAGTACAGGTATTTCAAAGGAGGAATAAGTGGATTTCAACGAATAGAATAGCTGTCATTTCCTCAATAAACAAGACTAATGATTGAAACCAATATTCTACAATATTGGGACAATTCCAGAACATATGCAGCAAGTCAGAAATGTATCACCATACTTCCATCACTTAACTTGCTCCAATCTGTGTATCCAATTAAATCTTGAAGAAGTTAGGTACCAACAAAATTGAAGCTCATAGTAACTTTCTTTCAGGATCACTCACAACATAGTTTCTTAAATTCATGACCAGGACCATTCTTCATCCAAAAAAACAACAACAACAACAACCTAGAACTTTGATTCATTTTGTCTCACAATAATTCACAATGGAATTTAATCCTATAATACTGCATATAGAATGACCACTGGATATATATATATATATATATATATATATACACACACACATCACCTTGAACTATTTATTTAATACTGGGTCATTATTTTATTTTACTCTGCTTGTTTATTATAATAAACTGCCAATCAGTAATCATGGGTTCAGCTTAATTTTAAGATAACCACAAACTAAATAATTTCCCTCTGAACATGGATTTTCCAAGATAATCACCAAATCTTCCTTTTAACAAAGCCAGATAGTATAGTTTTGGACCACTGGGAAATTATATTCTTCCAAAAGCATTAGCCTCTGCAGTATATGCAAATTAGTCATGGAGCCTAGTCTTGCAGCTTGGTGGTGTGCTTTACTGATAGATAAATCCAAACTATGTCAGCTGTTTGGTTTATAAAGGCTGCAATCCTATTACTTGTCTACTCAGACTGTCCTATTATATTCAGTGTGGTTTACTCCCAAACTAAGTGTGTGTAGCAGGGATGCTGAGCCTCAGGTTGTGGCCTAGTCTGGTCCCAATCTGGCCCTTTGGGGTTCCTCAGATAGCTACACCCCTTTCCCCCACCCCCTTTCATCCAACCACCAATCATTTGATGGTTCTTGGTTTTTGCACATGACCCCGCCCCTGTAAAAGGTTGAAATAGCTTTCTGAAGGCTTTGTTACTGGTAGTAAGAGCTTTACAGAGCAATCCTAAAGAGCCCTGTTGAGGGTTCCAATCTCACAGGCTCTTGTCTGTCCTAAGCCCTGTCTGGATCTTGCTGGCAGGGCAAGAGGAACAACAGGGTGTTGTTGTTTTTCTGCCTCTCTGTTCTCCCAAAAGGGCATTTCCATTAGATGGGCCTTAGAGTCTAACTTTCCCTCTGTGCTGAGAGTGTGTTTAGGTGTTGGGAGTGCTTTAATGTGCTTCTCCGAAAGACACATCAAAGACAGATTGGGCATAGTGTTTTGCCAGGGACAGAGACAAAAAAAATAGGGACTGTCACCACTGTATGCCAGGGGGTTGCAAAACCTCAGGCTTTGAGCCACAGTCCAACCCTCTCACATGCCCCTAGATGGCCACACGCCCTCACCTTGGCCCCACCTCCTTTCCCCTGACCCACTGATTGTTTGCAGCTTTCCCAACTTTTGTGCAGTTTTCCCCCTATTCTAAAAGGTTGAAACAAGTTTCCTAAAGCTTATTTACTGGTATAAACGTTTCAAGCTACAATAACATGGTATGCTTACAATTTTGGCCTTTGGCCCCAGCCACCAGTGGAATGCAGCCCCTGAGACCTCTGAGACAGAATTCATCCCTCAGGCTGAAAGTATAGTGTGTTTAAACCATGGTTATACAGCCACCATGGTTAGGAATGGTTCAGATGACACACTAAGCCATGGTGGTTAAGCATTTTGAGCTTTTCTTTTTTCTTTTTTTAAGAAAAGACAATGAAGAAGACCCCCCCTCAACAATTGGGTACACTTAAAAAGGGGGCATGTGGAAACATGTCCCCTCCCCAAAGAGAAAATTCTCCAGAATTCCCCCCCCCCCCGGCAAAAGAGATAGAAGAAACAATGCCTCTTTTGCAGGGAGAGAAAGAGTTCCCAAAAACAGGGGGCAGAATTTGGCACAGCAATTATTATTATTATTATTATTATTATTATTATTATTATACATTTATAGATCACTCAATAATATAATAAATTCCTATGCGGATTTCCACATATAAAACTATATGAGTACTACGAATAACTAAATAAATAAATAAATGATCAGTACTAGCAGCCACTTGGTTTTCTGAGAGATGTGAAACCAGAGCAATGGGGAAACTTGCAAAAATGAAAGAACTAGCAGGTGTTAAGAACAGACCTAAACCTGACAGAATTTCATAATATCTCAGATGAGCTCAAAGCAGCTAAACTAATTGCCAACTGATCCACATACCCCCCACAAGGCGATCTCCTACTTTCAGGTTCTATACAAAATCTGGGACAAACTAGTCTGGAACTGTTATTGCCCTGAGGACTCTTCCCAAGAGGGTTGGATTATGACTCAATTCTTCATAATCACTATAATCCATGCCTTCAGGGCAAACACATTATTCTAAAAAGCACAAACCGTTTCAAGAAAATGTATCATATGGTGCAATGTGTAATGCTACTCCACTGTTCAATTTGAGGGAAACTTGATCTTGATATTTGCTCACTTTGGCAGAGTTCTCCATCACTGAGCCTATAGATTAATAGAGAATTACAGCTCAGCTAAACTTCAAACAGAAGGGGACTCTTGGGTATAAGAATTGGATGGTTCTAGCCTTATCAAATGGAAAGATGCAGTCACTCATATTAGTTGAAATCTTTGACATGTGCTTTGAAATTGCTCTTTGTCTTCTCCTTTCAGATCAGTTTCCAGCAAATCATTCATTTTGTTGCTTATAGCTTTTGTATCCGTTTGGATTATTTACTTTTTCCAGGTTTGGATTAAAGCTTGTTCTTAGTTCTCAATCAAAGCTGCATATTTGGTTTCTAACCCTCCAGGCAGAGTTCCTAATGGATAAGATTTGGTTGGACATCCTTGCAATTTCCTTTCAGTTTTATATGAAAACTATGACTGTCAAGTAATTAAAAAAACATTTAATTAATCTGCATTTTAATCGATTGATTAATAGATTACATTAAATTTACATATTAGTAAAACTTCAATATAGTTGTCTTTTTGAAATACTTGGGGAGAGTAGGACAATTTATAATTTAATAAACAAAAGCTACAACTCATTGTCAGAATAAAAGGCCATCTTTAATACATTGCAGCTTTTGTTTATTAAATTGTGAATTGTCTGCTTCCTTCCCTCTTGCAATAACTGACTGATTAAAGCTAATCAAAATAACCACAAAAATAAAATTAATTTGCAACTCCTGTGATTAAAATTGCAAATTATGTCACACACGCCTCGCATATTCTCTCTCTTTTTTTTTTTAACAACAACAATCCACATTCACCCTTATATGGATGTTTGGGTGATATGAAAATGTATTCAAATATAATTCGGTAATTAATTGATAAATGAGCCAAAAGGCAAGTGATTAATCAATTATCCAGATTCTCTGATCAGTGGGCAGATTTGGTTACAAGTTATGAACTCAAACTGATTGTAGCCAAAATGGGATTGCTGAGAAAACGACTCTTGCCATGCTTTGGGGACACACAAAAAGCTGAGAGAGAGAGAGAGAGAGAGAGAGCAGTGAGGAAGACTGATCATGCTCAGTAGCTGCTGAATGCAGAATAACAGTTGTGAAGGGAGGCAGGGAGGGAGAAATGGAATACCCAGCTGGAACCTTGAACATGAGCCCTCCTTTTAGGAGGACGGACACTGTGTAACATTTTGTTGCATGTCCTACCTGTTAGATATTAAACCACTGATGTCCATGTTTTTGTCAAGTATACTGACTTGTATACTAAATGCAACTGTGTGATCCCGACTGATAGAATCACAGAACCCCAGGCACTGGAATCCTTCCCAAAAGAATCCATCATGCCAACTTTGTAATACAAACCTACCTACAGCAAATGATACTCTATCAGTTCTGGCACTGAAGAATAACCCTCCTTTCACATTTGAACGATAAGTTATGGACTTATCCAATGAAATAATTATGAATTATTTCAGTTCACAAATCAACAGGACTTGCCCAGTTCAAATCTCCAAATGTGAATGAAGAGCATCTTTTTTTTCAGGGAGCGTTCATACACATTCCCAAACCTGAGATCATGTTTGAAAAATTCTAGAAGAAGAAGAAGAAGAAGAAGAAGAAGAAGAAGAAGAAGAAGAAGAAGAAGAAGAAGAAGTTGTTGTTTAAAATGTGCAGTCTTATGGGGGGAGGTATACCTTCATGCTTTAGTCAAGGTGCGATGCACTTTTGAAAAAATGTGCATAGAAATACACACTTTTCCCATTTGAATGGGGGGGTGGACAGTTGCTAAAGAACATTGGAGTGAAGTGAATGAAGCATGGTGTTCAGGGAATCTCAGTGAGCTCAAGTGTCTCTGGGTCTCCTATCCCTATTATAAACAGCAAAAGTTGTGGTTACCTTCCAGGAAGAAAATTAGGCTGCAAAGCATCAGTTGTTGACAGAAATTCTAAGACAGCCCCCTTTGTCTAGTTCCCCTTTGCTATTTAGGGGAGGTAGCCTGGGTTTCTGCTCCTCACCTTTATACTCTACTTGTCTGTGGAACTCTTATTTAGGCAAGTTTTCAGAAACATTTGCCGCCACACATACACCCATGCAGGTGCACTAGCCCAGGCCCCCTCCAGTCAGACCTTTCCATGTTGAATTGGCAAGGTCTGAAAGGGAGTTCGTATTCACTTGAATCTGAGTAGAGCTCTCCATGCAACTGTGGAACTGGCTTTCTTAGTGTTTCTGATTGCATGTAAGTTCTTCTTGCATTCAAGCGAATGTAAGTTGAACTCCATTTCAGATTTTGCTGATTCAAAATATCAGGGTCTAAATGGAGGTGGATGCTTGGAGACCAGTAGAGGCTGGTTGCTCTGATTTTGAATGGGGCTGTAAATCCTGGGTCAGGATTTGTGGGTAGGTTTTAGCAGTTTGGATAGTTCCTTTAGAGTTATGGCTGGTTCCGACTGAAATCCAGGATGGATTTACAGCCCCATCGAAAATTGGAGCCAACAGCCTCCACTGCCAGAGACATAGGGGGCAGGGCTAGTGTGCATGATGCCATCCTTCCACTGACTTTAAGCCCTTGTACATTCAGGCATATGCCTGAACATGGCTAAAGCACTGTAGCATGCCTTAGGATCTGTAATATATGATTTGGTATTTCAAAGCAATGAATGGTCAAAATCAATGAATGGTCAAGAGGAACCAAGGCAGGTTAAAATCACTCAATGTAAGAATGCTATCCGTGTACACAATTCCTGTTAAGTTGTTTTGGCCATATGTGGGAGACTATAGGGATTTGCAGGAGGAAGTACTGGCTAATGTGCTTTGTACATTAGTACCATTTTAGTTCAGTGCCTCACACAAAAAGGTCTTAAATATTCTCCTTTTCTACCAGTATACATGTGCAGTCCCAATTATAATGATTTATGTAGCCACCACATCAGGAGATAAAGATCCAATTGTGTATATTGAAATTGCTAAGTGTGCAATATTAGCTTTATTATAACTGTGGTATAGGAGGCCAATGGAAGACAGAACCTCCAGAGAGAGAGACAGAGATGCATGCATGTGTAATATGATCTGGTGAATTGGATTTACATGTTTGTGCCAATTGGGAAAGATGCACAGTTCTCAATGTCAATTAAAGACATATTATAGCCTCAGGGTTGCTGCTGCAGTGATTATACTTAGTAGTTCACTTTAGTAGTGGCTTGTTGGTCCCATGCAATGAGAGGAAACAGTGCAGGTTGAAATCATTCAAAGTAAGAACAGGTTGGTGAGAGTGTAAAAGGAAAGGAAAGTTTTGAACTTAATAAACCTCTTTTGTGTGGTTTTATACAACACTCTCTTTGCATTTTTCTTGTTGACACTCCAGTATTTCGACTTTTCAAAGGGATGGCTTTGAGGCAAAGTTTCTTAGCTGGGAACTTGATTCAAATTTTGCCTCAAACATGAATGATCTTTTGACCTTAGGCAAATCACAGTATTCTCAGCTGATTATGAGCACTGGGGCCAGTCCTTCCATGAACCAAGGAGAGAACCTTGTTTCAGGGGGGCAGATTGGGAAGGATGGTAGATCATCTTCTCACCACCCACCACTGCTGGCCACCCTACCACTGCTGGTTGCCTGCCACCAGACCACTTTCTATACCCCTCCTCCATCAGCCAGCCAGCTTGCTCCTCCCCCTTTGCACTGTTGGTAGCTTATCCACTGCCTCAGCCTCTCAGATACCCCTGGGGTTTCCCCCAAGTAAGCCAGGACCTGGCTATGTGGGCCAGGCAGGCAGTGGAGCAGCAGAAGCCACTGCCTAGGATGAGCATTACTGCCATTTAACAGGGCAGTGTGTCGTTGATGCCTTTGAAGTCTTTGGGGTTCCCTGAAGTGTGGTTGCCCCAAGATGAGGCGACTGCAATGCAGAGAGACTCAAGCATGTCTTGTTCTGAGAAAGGACCTATATCAAGATGTAGGGCCCTTCCTCAGAGTGAGGCATTTGGGAGGCGAGGTGGCCCCAAAGGGTATTTTATGTTGTTTATATCTTTTTTTACCTTTAAATGGTACTTGCTGCTGCAGCAAAGTAACTGGTGGTGCTGGGTACTACCCCAATGCCTCACCCTGTTAAAAGATGCATCCATCCTTCATCAGAGTGAGTCCACTGGGCTGTGTGAGGTGGCTGCACATCATGACTGAGGAAGAAAAGGAGGAGGACATGGTGGAATTAACTGCTGGGTTGGGGTTACTGAGACGTTTTTATTACACTTGTCCTCCACTTTGCTTCCATGTTGAAGTAGAGGATATCCCTGTTTTACCTCTCAATAACCTCACGATTTAGCCAGCAAGAATTTGACCTGTCTAAGTCCGCCCTGTGAGTAACATGATTGGTGGGAGATTTTTTTACCCAAGTTTCTCCAGTCCAAACATGGCATTCTGTTTGCTACATCAGGGCTTTTCAATCTGTTTACTTTCATGGACCATACCAAGTCCACTACCAAGGAATTCCTGTGCATCTGCCACAGATCCTGCACCTCACGTATGATCTGGACACAATCAATTCATTCAAGATGGTAGATAAGGCCATTGTTCCTCACCATCACCTAAGAGTGCACCCTAGAACAAGACAAGAGAAAGATGCTGGGAATAGCTGTACCTATTAAATTTGGCCAGTGCAGATGGGTGACAATTCTATTTTGATAAGAATTTCCAAAATTGATTAATTTCCTTATGGAATGAAAAGAACTTGAGTTTTTTTTTTAAAGAAACCAGATACATGTGTGCATCCCTTCTGCAATTACACAGAGCAAAAGGCACAGGAGCAGGCTAGGCTCCTTTTTTCTGGCCAATTGGCAATTGAAATTGACAAAATAATAGCCCATTGCCCCATGTTGATAAAGGTTGCACTGTTGTTGACTTTCAGTCTTTATTTGTTTATTCATTCCTTTGCTATGCCGTTCCCTGAGTGGTTCACATAACAGAGGTTTAAACCATAAAATATAACATAATAAAATGTAACATCAAACCCAAGCGAAGCCAACTACACAAAAAATTCAAAAGAAAACCAACCATAAAGGGCAACTGCACTCTAAAGATGGAAAAAGCATTAAAACTGCTTTTATAAGCTGAAGGACTAATAAGCTTGGGAAAATAAACATGTTTTTGCTGGGCGCCGAAAAGACCATAACATAGGTGCCAGTCGAGCCCTTCTCAGGAAAGCATTTCACCACCAGGCTGCTACCAATGAAAAGACCCTCTTCATAGTAGTCATATGATTTACTTCATTTGCAGTGGCGCAGCGAGGTCATTTTAGACCCTAGACTTGATGGTCTTATGTGCTGTTTTTTCCAGTTGTGAAGCACACAGCTAACATTTCTCTTTGTACATTAGATATTGCAATTTGATGCTTTACAACTGTTTCTACATACTTGATATGTTAGAACAACAAAACTGTTTTCCAACCCTACTCAAACAAACAAAAATACTCTGTGCATGTTCAGTTTTGCATATTAAGCTCCCTTCAACCATTGAACCATCATGACTAAAGGAATAAAATGGGGTTTGCTTCTGCTGCCTTGCTGCCCTCATCACTCTCCAGGTAGTCATTTTGGGGGCACAGATGACCTACAGATCCAGCTAGGATTCGCTCCAAGGACGAGTCCTAGCTGCACCACTGCTCATTTGGCAGGGGCGCCCTGAGAAAGTAATTCAAGCATTCTGAAATGATAAATCCAATCTTCATAACATTAAGATTAAAAACATATTTTTTTTTCCTTTTACAGTTTTATACTTATATTGGTTGTAATGGTATTGCAACTTTCCTCTGAAACATAAAAGACTACTACATACACATCTTTTTTTTTAAAAAAAGAAAATATTATTCACCTAATCAGGGGAAATAATCACCTAATGATTGCTCACCTAATTATGCAATTCTGGTGTCTATCATTGTAACAAGTAATTATACTTTGATGCACTATAGAGTGTGACATGTTGCATCTGTTCATTGTCAGGCATGACAATTAATTCAACACAAACACAATGCAAAGACAATCCATCCCCCTTATTTTATTATTAGAAATGTACCCTCGCCTGAAACATTAGGGTCAAGGGGGATATTACCTATCATACAAATACTGTACAACAGGGTACAGAAGCTCAGGCCTGTCTGTCAAATCTGGCCCTACCCCCTTTCCCGCAAACACTGAGGGTTTGGTAGCTTTGTGTAGTTTGTTCCCCATTCTAAAAAGCAGAAGTGTCTATCCTAAGGCTGGTACTGGCAGTAAGAGATTTAAACTAAAATATGCTGGTATTTATTTATTTATTTATTGAGCGGAGCATCCCTTTGGCATGTGACTCGGCCCACCATTGGGATGTCACCACCGAGAGCTTCTCCAAAATGAAATTTGGCCCTCTGACTGAAAAACGATCCCACACCCCTGCTGATCAAGGGTGGCTTTGTATATTGATTGCCTGCTGTTGTGTTAGCTCCTACCATAATTTACACCAATTTCCCCCCTGTAGAGGCACAGTGCTTCGACAGCTGCTTGACATGCGATAATTCAACATTCAAAGTTTTCTGGGCAAATATTGCACAGGTTCAGTTTCTTATATTTAAGAATTTTATACTGTCCCTCCTTATTTGATTCCAGGGTGATATACAGTAAAAAAAAAATGTGATATAAACAAGAGCATTCAATAAAAGCAATATTCAGAACAGCAGCGTTTAAAAGCAACAAGAGAACCTGGTCAACAGGGCTGGGGGAAAGGACACCAGGACAATATTTTATTCTTGATGTTATTAGGACCATTTCCAATGGCTCCGTTGAACTCAAATGCCCATGAGCATCATCAGACGGGTGGATTTTCACACTTCCCTACCATCACTATGGCCTCCTGCTCCTGTCCCACAATAGTGATGGTCTCTTTTCACGGGGAGAGAAAGAGGAGGCAGCAATGACTATGTGGCCCATTCAGGAACCATTTATATCATGCCGCTTGACCTGCAAATGACAGGAAATGGTGGCACATTCCATTTTTAAAATAAAGATTAAAAGGGGTCTATTTTGCAATGAAAAAAGGAGATGAAGGAGCAGGAGGTGAATGACGTCATCTAAAGGACACGTGAACATCCATAAGTGGGCAATAGCGAGCATGCAATAAAACACTCATCTGATGATGATCCATGATCAGACACCCAAATCTGGTAAATCTAATTAAAATTAGATCAAAGCAACATATTCCAAACTCTGTGAAAATGCTGTTGTGGCTGTACCAAATATAAGTATAGCCTAATTGCAGGTAGCCTGGCTGAAACTCACCACAAAATGGTCAGTATTATCTTGGACAGGATCCAAGCGCTAATAACAGTCCATGCAATAATGTAGGTCTATTAGTCTCATCAAGCCTTGGGAACTTATTATTCACCTTTGTACTTATGGAGCCCAAGGAATGTGAAAGTTAGCTGGAGCTCATTTAAACTCTACTTAATTTAATAATCAACACCCCCTTTAATTAATTGTGAAGTGTTGTAATTTACTGGTAGAGGAGAAAAATTCATTAAGGGTTCTGATTAGGACAAGAGCAGTAATGCAGTTGCAAAGGTTATGCAGGTTTGGTTCCTGCTCGACATAAATTACATACATAAATGCATTTGAATTATGTGGAAGGGCTAGCTTAAACTAGATATTATTATTTTTTACATTTCATTTTGTCATTTTGCAGTTCGGATTGACACTTATTTAAATCAGGGCTGGGGAATTGTTTTGGCCATGGGGGCTGGATTCCCTCCCGGCTGGATTGGGGGGAGGGCCCTCGTTATCAGTTGCCAGCTTGGTACTAGGGAAAGGGCTACGTTTCTGCTGCTGTGAGTTGTGAACAACTCAGCAAAGTGGGGCGGCCTGGGGAAAAAACAACAACACCTTGGAGACTAGGTGGGGAATCTCAGTGGACCATATTTGACCCCAGATCTGGAGTTTCTTCGCTTTAGACCATCTTCCTTCCCCCAAGTGAAATAAATTGGTTGGAATAATGTGTCATGTTTGGAGAATGGTATTTGTCGCTTCATGACTCAACATCAAGTGGCAGTTTACACGTGTGGATGAGCCATCACAGATCAAACATTACAAATAGAGCTTACATACTCACTGGCGTCAGGTCACACATTTATCTAGAGTATTGGACTAGAATTGTAGAGTCCTGTATCCAATTCCCATTTAACCATGAAGTTCGCTGGATGAATTTGGTCTGGTCATAGTCTTTCAGCCTAGCTAGCTCACACAGTTGTTGGGAGGACACATAAGGTAAGGTAGAAGAATAACCTATATACCATCATCAGCTCCTCTGAGGAAAGTTGGGATATAAATGTAATGTAACATTTGCAACTGGCTGAACTTGCCCTGGATGTGTGAACTCCAATAAGTAACAGTACATTTGAAGCAATATGAAAATTCTGTCCATGGTATGATATTGGCAGCGCCTCATTCACAGGATGCGTTGGTAACATTACTAAAATGTTTGTCAATCTTCAACCCTGAGAGGGGAAAAAATGGTTGAAGTCTACTTCACATGTCCATATGTCCCTCTGTGGCAGAGATGGGGAATCTCTGACACACATATCCCTGAGGAATTCCCCACTGCTATCTCTGATCCCACTTGGGAGGACAAGTGGTTCACAGGGGAATCACAAATTGGAGATAACAGTGGAGATTCAGGCAGTAGGGAACTCAGCCAGTACTGGGAAGACCAGCTGTTTTTCCCAATGCCAACCAAGTCCATTTGTACACCATATGCTGCCACCATGGGGTCAATGAGTGGTACATGAAGCTTGGGTCTCAGCAGGCGCTGGGAGGATGGGTGAACTTTTTAGCACCATCCACATCAATATGAGCACTGCACACTACTCCCACAGGGACTACTCAAGATGCATGAAGTCGGAGTCTCTGGGAGGAGTGGGTGATGCCCACTGATGTCAACTGACATACGGAGGCCCCGATGGGGGAGCAATTCACCCCCTACCTAAAACATGTTGCCTACCTTTGCTCTTTGAGGTCCGCAGAAAACATCAGTGAGAGTTGGTAATCAAATTGTATGCAAGTTATCATCTATCTTTCACCAGCATTGGAAGTCTTTGTCCAGTGTGTTCATGGCTTTGTGGCATTATCCTATTCCTTTTCTTCCCTCCATCCTTGGATTGTAAACTCCATGAGACATGGAGCACTTTTTGTAGTTGCGTGTAGCACAGTAGTAGTGTTGCATGTGTATTGGTGGTGTGTAGCCATAGGCAGTATTCTTACATTCTTTGGAAAGCGTCAATAAAATGGGTGGCATTTAATTATGAGTCCATTCATCTCTTAATTTTGTGTAATGTCTGAACAACTTCTCAGATGCTGATTAGCAATAGGCTAATGGGAAGTAGCGGTATTCTTGTGCAGTTCCCATTCATTATGCATGCTGAGGGACCAGCAAATGGCTTCATGGTGACCTGCTGCCTTATCCCACGTGGATCTTCAAGCATCAGGGTGAGGTTTGCATCCAGATGATAAGAAGGGTTGGATGAATACATGGAAGACACACCCATAACATTTTAGCAGTAGAAGTGCTTATCATCAGAAGACCACAGAACTGGTTGTTACAATGATGAGTTATTATGATATTGATAAGGGTTAAAATACATGGCAATATAAGTGCTTTCACAACATTGAACGGGTAACTCATGAAAAGGGTAAAGGAAAGTGTTGCACTCTAGAAAAAATGTGCTCCAAAGGTCTATATGGGTAATATAATTCATATCTGTCCATAGGACACTACAGTTCACTTCACTATGCCATAGTTCCATACCAGATGCACTAGAATGAGATCTGTACCGGAATTTGGATCCTGTTAAAATCAAAAGTCTCTTCTTCTCAGAACTGAGGTTGTGACTTGACTTTTCTGAAGAAAAATGGTTTCCAGTTAGGTCCATTCTGTGATCCATTCTGTGAGTTTATGATGAATTGCAACATCCTCTTGTTTGTATTAACTCTTTGATTCATGAACTGGATCTCAAAATGATGACAAATCTGCATGTAAACCTATTTTTCCCTCTTTCTTTTCAAACTGATTTCACCCCAACACAATTCTACGTTATGGTAAATTATGTGAAATGGTACTTTAAGTAGATTTTATTACGAGAATGAATAGAGGTGATATGAGTCAGAGGAGAAATATAACAGAACAAGTGTGTCCAATTTCCTCTGCAATCACTTACTATATATCATAGGATTCAAGTGTGGATGCTACTAGCACTGTGTTGTCATGTAAAATGCTGAAGCACAGTGATGCTCTTTAAGGTATAATAAGCTTCAAGAGATATTCGAGCTTGTCAAAATGAGGTAAATCCTAAAATAAGATATACTGAGCCAATCATGGGAGTGACTTAAAGCTAATAATTTGTGACTCATCCTGGGCTATAAAGTTATAGAAGTAAACATCTTACTAGCCTGATATGGCCTATTCAGTAAATGCTTTTGTCAGTACATTACATATTACATTTTGCTAAGATTTCTTCATAGGTCTGTTGGGTATCACCAGGAAAACATCAGTTTGGCCTGCTTCTGTGCCTTTAACACAGCGTGAGCTGCAGAGACACAGTATGGAGATAACCATTGTCCCCTGACCCCTGCTACTGTCCGCAGATTAAGTTCTGTTAAAAGCACAGGCACAAGGGATGGTAAAAGAGTTGGCAGCCTTAGGCCCACTGGAATGGAGTCACAAGCTATGCTCACATCTTTTGTGTTGTCTCAGGGAGACAGCATAGCTCTACCACAGCTGACTAGATGTTTACGCTTGTTGTCTTGGTAGTATTCTGGAATATTCAAGGATCAGTATTTATCAGCTGTAGGGAAAATTAGCAGTTCAGCTGTGGGAACCTAACACTTGTCATCAAGCCTAGGGAAGTCCACAGAAAACCCAGCAATCTCTAACATGAGACAGATAATGTTAAGAGTGGTTGTTTTTAGAGCACAGGCTTTTGGATCTGTGATAGAGCTAATGTAATATTATGGCTAAGGTTGCAATCCTGTGAACAGTGATTTCTGAGTAAGTCCCATTGAAGTCACTTTGACCCAATCCTCCATTAGCATTATTGGGACAATACTGTTCTACATCACAGGGTTGTTACAAAAATTGAGATAATATGTCTGGATGAAGGGTCATAGTTGGTTAGCTGATAAATTTCTACCCTACCTTTCAAATTAATATTTCTAGGATAGCTAATGTATGTGCGATACTTTGGACACTCAAAAAGATTTATCATCATCATCATCACCGCCACCACCACAATAAAAATAATAATTAAAAGTGTCCGTCACATTTTTGGTAGGGATTTTACAGAAGGCTGTTGCATGGTGGAAAACTTCAGAGAGAGGAATTTTAGATTGTTTTCAAATATATATGTTAATTAGGGGTGTGCATGTCAAAAAATATCATTGTTTATCGTTTTCATCATTTCGGACCCCAAAAAATTGTCTTCATTCATATCGTAGGTGAACCGTATCGTCTTCACGATAATTATCTTGAAAAAAACAATATTTTTTGCAGCCCTATTTTTAAAGAAAAAATGCCTATAACTTCTGTATTTTAAAAGTTAGAGGCTTGAAACTTGGTCGCAGTGCTTATGGGGTACGCCTAAGTACGTGTATGAAATTTGAGATCAATCCCTCCAACCCTCGATTTTATATGAATTTATTAAAGATCGTTTCCATTCTGACAGATCAGAATGACAGCTTGCCACGTGCGTTCATTCAGATTTGTCAGAATGGAAATTATCTTTAAAAAATTCATATAAAATCAAGGGTTGGAGGGATCAATCTCAAATTTCATACACATACATAGGCATACCCCATAAGCACTGTTACCAAGTTTCAAGCCTCTAACTTTTAAAATACAGAAGTTATAGGTATATTTATATGGCAGTCCGATAAAACAATAAAATCGCCCGAAAATTATCGTCTCCAATTATTATCGTAGGTTTTTCTATTGTATCGTCATCGTTAAACACATGCACGATAACGACCTTATTGTATCATTATCGTCCATTTTAACGATACGATACACATCCCTAATGTAAATGCACATCAGCATGCAGCAATGGGCTTTTTATAAAAAGCCTATTTGATTGTCTATCTGAATGTGGATTAACACCCAGCAAAAGGATAAAAAATGAGTCTTTTAATTCTGTCATTGTTTTTAAAGCATTTTGCACACACCAAGAGGCCTTAAAAACATTTCCATGTGTGTCAGTAAACTGATCGATTCAGGAAAAACAGGATGAAAAAAGAGATCTGGCAATGTCCTTTTATTTTTATTTTATTTTTTAAAAATGGTATCAAGGCACTTGCAGATCAGAACAACACCACTAGTAAACATGTCCAAAAAGTTGTGAAACTTTTTTTTTATTACTATTTTAGCAAAAACTGGAATGATTGGTTCTATACTTCATTATTGAGAATATTTAAATTATTTATTTGTTGCATTTCTATACCGCCCAATAGCCGAAGCTGTCTGGGTAGTTCACAAAAGTTAAAGCCATTAAATGCAATTCGAATTATAAAACAAACAACCACAGAAAAACACAATATAAAAATAAAACCAGGCCAAAACTGAGCAATTATCTGTGCCCATGATAGGGATGGGCTTACATGTGCTGTTTGAGATTGTAGAAGTTCTCTAAATTCCTCTTCAAAGCTTTTTAACCTCAGTCACATGCTCAAGTATGAGTGTCACTCTTTTTTTTAATCAGGAACAATTTGCATTTTTAAAATGTGCATTTCCCCCAATCGAAAATATGCATTTCTAAAGAGTGAAAATGTAGGTTGAGGGATGTGCATTTGCACAGGCTTGCATTTTTGAAGCGTGGACTTTTTAACACGAATGCAAGTTCAGGAAATTGTGTAAATTTCCCCCAAAATTGTGTACCTGGTCATGTTTGCATTTGAGTTGTGAATGAGACATGTTCACGTGATTTGCAAACAGGAATTAAATTCTGGTACCCTCATAGTCACAAAGAACTGGTTTGAGGAGACTGGAGGAGTAGATTTCTCAAAGCTTGGACCACCTGGACTCTCTTTGTTGTAATAGGGCAAGACTGGGGAGGACGAAGGCAGAATCATGGTGGTCTGGCAGGATTTTGTCCCCATTTTCTATGCTGACTTGGATGCCATAGTTGACACAAGTCCAGTGGATGTAACTTTAGCCCCTGTTTGTCCAGTTATAATGGATACATTTCCAGTTTAACAGCCCGAGGGTGTGGAGAGATCCTTTGGAGAGATGAGGCCTACCTCTTGTGTGCTGGACCTTTACTCTTCCTGGCTTATGGAAATGGGGGACTGGTTGAGGGGATAAGAATAGCTGTGGATCCTCTTGGTGTCATGGTGTGATTCTGTCTTGCCCAAGACAGGAGGATAAAATGGAAAAGAGCAGGACTGTTTAAGCCGCAAGGGTGGCATTAGATATTACCAAGTGAGAGCATCTACAGTTATGCATATTTATTTATTTATTTATTTTATAATATTTATATACCACTCCATACTTAAAATGGATTCCAGAGCAGAGTCGCTTCCCCATCCAGCCGGCATGGATTGGGTGGGAGGCGTTGATTGCGGGCGGTTAGAAACGGCAGGAAGAAATACCCACATGTATGGGAATGGGCACAGGAAGAGCCGCTTAGGCGGAGGGGCGGAGTCGAAGGCTGTATAGCCTTGGCTCACCCAGGACTCAGCCTCTTTCATTTTTGGCCCCCACCCTCTCTCCCTTCTAGTATGAGATTAGCTAGTCGTCTCCTTTGGAGGAGGGGCTGAGTAGGAATTTTCCCTGGCAAATAGAGCTGTGCAGGTTTTTGCCTACTCCATACTGGACATTTGAATGTAGCTATGGAGAATAAATAGGTTGATTTGTGGTAGGGGGTGCGGGAATTTAAAAAGTAAGAATAGGGTTGGTGAGCACTTTTGGCATTGTTGATGATGAAGGGCAACCCAGAGGGCCTGATCCTCGATGGGCTTTGCTGCTCCGAGTCAGGATATGGGTTGCCTTTGGGGACCATTCGCCTCACTTACACAGGACTGTGCAGCCCTGCGTGGGAGGTGACGCAGATTGGTCTCCCCAAATACTTAAGTGTAGTTGTAAAAGAGGTGTGGATTTTAACCCGGCCACTATGACCAACCGAGTGGCTCGCCCTTTATTATTTTTGCAGGCTAGTTGCCTCAAGGTAGAGTTGTGCTGATTCCCACACATTCACACACAGATCCAGGAAGGATGCTATACCCGTTGTTAAATAAAGAGGCCCTAGTTAATCCAACCTCTGGTGTCCGTGTATTTATTTCTGATTCGTTTGTCCGCTCACAATGTATATAGGTAAAAACAGTAAAAAGGAAAAGATAAAAAAAGCAAATTTAAATTGTTGAATATAAAACAAAGGACCAGTAAAAATAGTGGCTGGTCAGTTGCAGAAGGCTTCTCGAAACAGAGTTGTTTTCAGGAGATGCTGGAAGGAGCATAGCGTTGGTGCCTGCCTCACCTCCAGGGGAAGGGAGTTTTAAAGAGAAGGGGCCTCCACACATATTTGGATTTTGCTGCTATCAGGGATGGGAATTAAAGGATTAACTAAGTAACTTCATGAGAATAGTTCAGAGGAATACTTTGAAAAAAAGAGGAAGAGATGGCACCCCCTGCATAGGAGTTACAGATAGAGGATGTTGGAGAAATCCACAACAAATTCAAATGAATCTGGACTTCTATGAATCTGACCTGCAAATTCTGCAGCAGACTGACCTTTTTCCAAGTCATGCAGACTTGCAAACTGTGTTATTTTAGTATTTGCTCTAATGTGCACTTGTGTGCTCATATTCACTTGTGCTAATGCACCCTTGAGCCAATGCACAGCACAACTGGAACACAATTCTTGTACATCTCTAACAACAAACAAACAAAAATGATTCTGTCCATGAGTGGACGACAGAAGAACTAAAGACGCCGGACAGTCTGTGAAGCACAGATAGAATGGAGTGATAGGAGACACAAAGGGAAAGTGGTCAGAATTCTTTCAGAGTGGGCATCTAAGAATGGTAGAGCTAAAGGTAAGACGTAATTGCGGTACCAATTGATTTATTAACATTATTATACTCAGCGAAACTTATTACAAAGAGCAGCATTTTCTGCTGAAATGATTACCCTAATTCTGCCAGGTTTTGCCCCCAGGTGGATTAAAAGGCAGAGGTTTCAGTTCACATTTCCGGATGCTACTCCTTTGTGCAAAAGGAGAGCAAGCTATTTCATAGTCTAGAAAAGCTTCTCACTAGACATAAGCTTCTTACAGCCTAAGCGTGAAGGTTGGGCCACTTGTCAGCTTTGTAGGAGCTTTACAGTGGTTATGAAAGAGCAATAAATTAAGGGTGATGCAAGATAAGCCCTCATGTCGCATGCACTGTGTGGGGAAGGAGCTGGCAACTTAGAATGAGGAACTGTAACATTTCTCTCTCTCCGAGCATTTTCCAATCAATATGTCAGTCATCAGAAAATGCCACCACCAGTATCAATATTTCAAGTTTCAGTTGATGGCATATACTACCTAGATACGAAGAATTTTGTTGTTGTTATTTGGTGTTTAGTAAGATCTAAAACTATTTCTTACTTAATCCGCATGGTGAAATTTCATTCAGTTGGACATAGTAGTACCAACTTTTGCTGTCTGCGTAATTTGCCTGAGAAGTACTCAATCAGAAGTAAACATTGTGCAAGCCTAGATGGACAATCCTTTTGATCCAGCAAGGCAATTAAAGCTGAAAACAGTTGGCTTTCTTTGAAATGCCTTGGATGTTTCTCTTGAGAAGGGATTCCCTAATTTCCTTCAAAGTTTTGCATTATAAAAAAAATACTGTAGTCACTCTTGCAGGGGGTAGTGCCCTTGGGGAATACTTAATATGCACAGCAGGAGTGTATCTGCTCAGACTCTGCCTATTTTAGGCTAACAGCACAATCCTATTATTCTGTTAGTCACAACAGTCACCGGCATCACATTAAAAAAAAAAAACTATACAGAAAACCTTCAAAAACTGGGCCTACCAAAATACATCCACACCAACATCCAGAAAGCAGTTATGCTTAAAACATGCTCAATAGTCAGGAAATTCTTGAATCAGTAAAAGTCAGCATGACTTGGCAAAGCCTGACATGCCCATCTAGAAAAACTGTCATGAGTAAGAGGATATGATGATGATGATGATAATAATAATAATAATAATAATAACAATAATATACCAGCCAGAAATGTGCATTTCCCCCATAGGCTAAAGAATGGAAATGAACATTTGGGGGGGATTTGTGCATTTGGAGGGATTTGGGGGGATTTCTGCATTTTCACAATTGCAACTTTGCGCAACTTTGGGGAAATGGAACAAAAGGCACCTGACAATCTGCAAAATGCAGATGGTATGTGTTTTACAAACTCCATACATCCTTACTCAGAAGTAAGTGTCATTGTGTTCAATGAGGCTTGCTTCCTCGTAAGTGTATGTAGGATTGCTGCCTAAAAGCAGCCTTTCATATCAATACAAAGTACATTGGAAGCTCACAAAAGTCTAACATACGTACATATATTTCATAAAAAAGCCTACCATCATATGGCAGCCTCAGGCAGCTGTCAGGTTTCCAGTGCTCCAGCAGGACCCACCATGAATGCCTCCTGGGGCGGTGGTGGGGAACCACTTACCAATTCATGGTGGTTGCAATGTTTTTCTGCCACAATGCAAAGAAGCCAGCTGTTATTCTGGGCACTACGGAGGAAATACATGATCATAGCCAGGAAGCAGTACAACCTAGGCAGGCTCCCCAGAACTTCCCAGAGATCATAGATCCCCAAGCCCACCATTTTAAAATGAAACTGGCCAGGCAGCACTTGGCTAGGGCTCCCTCAACTCTGGAGCTGGCCCTGTTCACAATGCAGACAAAGTTACTTCTAAACTTGCTAACAATGCTGACCACTATAAAACCAGGGGGAGAACAAAGGTAGACAACAGGATGATACATAGCTGATCAGAGGGCAGAACTTGATGGTGGGGCTTAGCAGAATCTGGACAGATAAAAGGAAGTGCTACTTCACACACTACATAGTTAAGCTGTGTCCTTTGCTACCACAAGATGTAGTGATGGTACCAGTTTGGATGGCTTTAAAAGGGGCTTACATACATTCCTGGAGGGGAATGGAATCAACGGCTATTAGTCTTGATGGCTATGGACTACCTCCGGGAGCTGAGGCAGTAAGTCTGTGTACACTAATTGCTGGGGAACATGGGCAAGACCCATGCTGTTGCACTCATGTCCCACTCGTGGGGTCCTGGTCAACAGCTGTTTGGCCACTGTGTGAATGGCATGCTGGACCTTTGATCTAATCCAGTATGGCTCCTCTTATGCTCTTATGTGTTGGGTTGGCTCTGAACGTTATTGTTTTTTTCAAATTGCTAGAATGCAATTCTGTTGGTCAGACCAGTGTAATCATGGACATTTGGAAATCCTGACTTCTGTAAGCTGTAGTTGCTCACTTTGATGTGACATCATAGTATCAGCCTCAATACTGGTCCTGAAGATAGCAGGTAAGATTAAACCAGAAAACTGCAGAAATTCGAAGAAAACCAAGAGGTTAATTACAGTGGGGTGGTACAGTATTCAACACAACAGCATGGTTTAGTCATTCTGGGTGTGAGCACAAGTGACTCCATTCAAAGATGGGGCACATTTATAATATAATAGCTTCTGTAATTAAAAAGAAAAAGTTGAATTAGGCTGTGGAAGTTTTAATGTCTGCATTAGTTACATGGGAGACATTTTCAGGCAGTAGATTAATGGCCAATCGAAAGTTTGTCTAGTTGGGTATCTGATTGAAAATTTAGCTCGGTAATGATTTTAGTCACATTAGGGGAGCAATTTTATTACATTAGCTAATGTAGACTCACATCTTTCTCAGCTGTTGTATCATGTTGTGTCAGTTCATTTCAAAACAAGACTTGTAAGAAAAGCATGAAGGGTACAAAGAATTACCACAGCTGTAGCACAGAGAAGGATGGCTGTGGAACATCCTGTTTGCCACTGCATTGATCTTATACTTGTTTGCATCAGAAAGGCACAGAAAGTGGGAGAGGTGAAAATAAAAGATATATCAATTGTGTCTTTTCCATTGCAAACAGGAAGGTGGAGCTTTATTTGCTCAATGTAGGCGTTTGGCTCTGGCTAGCTGGAAGGAGGGTGGGGGAAAGAACGCTGGAGTATTGCTTGGCAGAAGAGAGTGAGAAGAGTACACAGAAGAAGAAAAAAAGCAGAAGGAAGAAGGATCAGGGCCCCTTCTCATGATAATGTTGGAGCTGGGTAATCTCTGTAGTGTGTCTCTTCCTTGCATTGCTGACACCCCGAGATATGTGGGAGGAGCCGAACTGCAGGTTTCCCCCAGTTTCCCCCAAGGAAACATAAGCAGAGTCCCCAGGGAGAGACTACTGAGAAAGGAGAGGAGGAGCAAACCCAGCTGAGAAGACCACTGCAGGTGCAGTAGGAAGCAAGGAGTAAACTGTGGAAAAAAGACAGAACTGGCTGCAGATGGGTGGGTATTAATTGGCTTTTTTTTTTTTTTGCAATTTGTGGCCCTCCAGATGTTTTGGTTTATACTCCATCATCTTACAACTTTGGCTATTCTGGGTAGGGCTGATGGGAATTATAGGACAAAACATTTGGAGTGATAGCAGTTGCCCACCTCTGGGCTAAGGCGACATGATTCCCAAGTGGCAAAGAGAGGGAGGAAAGCAGAATTGAAGAGTCTTTTGGGAGACTTGAAGAGAGAGCAGTGTGTAAGCAGTTCTTGGTCATGGGTCATGACAATATATGCATTTTTGCAAACTGCATCACAAAATCCTGAGAAACACAATTTTTTTTAAAAACTGCATTCTTATTCCTATATTGATTCAAGCAGTGTGGACCTGGTATGTTCCTATCAAAATGCAAACTAAATGAAATTGTTGGCTCAGATAAGTCTGTGGCATTGCTGTTAATGAGCCTTTATCTAAAACCTCCTAAGTTGCTGGTGTTTAACTACTCCTGCATCTCTTACTGTCCTGAATCATGTAATATGCATCACTATATGTTAAATAATAATAATAATAATAATAATAATAATAATAAATTAAATTTTATTTGCATCGAGCGAATAGCCATTGCAATTTATAACAGTAAAATAAACATGATACAAAAAGCATACAGTAAAATGTCCCATATTCAGGGGTGGGAATCCTCAACATAAATATACTCAGTGACACCAAGTAAATAAAAGCATTAAATGCAGTTGGAACTGCATTTAAAGAAAAATCATGAAGATGGCTTGTGAAATTCCACTTGAACAGTAAAGGCCAAACTCTCCGTGAACTCATATCAAGGCAAAGCCAGAGTTTAAGTTCCTCAAGAAGTCCTGTGTCACTATTTAATATCTGATGTTTGGAATGGCTAAGTGGCATAATGTACCATCTGGGCCCAAGGGCAAGGAATAATCACAATTATTGACCAGGCCCAATCTTGGAAATAATTGATCATACAGTTCAAATGCTTGGTAGTGTATAACTTCTCTCTGATTATTCTTTAAGAAGACATGTGCACTTAATTAAATGTGTCTTTAAGCTTGAATTGTAAATAAAAGGATGGGCAGGTGTCAGAATCAATGCATAGATTTGAGATGATAAAGGAAACAATATTATTGCTAAATGCAATGTCTATCTAAGAAAAAGAATGGCAGCAGATAGCAGAAGATCTTATGTAATTATGTGTGCATGGCATGCTAAAAGTCAACTATTGAGGTGTTGTTGGAATATTTTTTTATTCAGAACAAGGAAATGAGTTTGCATTCTTCAAGTTTGTTTATTTGTTTATTTGTTTTTTAAAAAGACAAATCACTAATTTAGGCAGTGGAGGTTGATGGCTCTGAATCCATCCTGGATTTCAGTAAGAACTAGTCAGAACTCTAAAGGAGTAATCCAAGGTGCTGAAACTTAGTTCCAAAATGGATTTGGCACCTTGGATAGCTCCTTTAGAGTTCTGACTGGTTCTGACTGGAACTCAGAATGGATTCACAGCTTCACCTAAATTGGAGCAACCAACCTCCACTAAGTTGAGGGTGCAATCCTGTGGTCCCTTGAATGGTGTTCCAAGGACCATAAGATATTGCAGACTACTCCCTCCCAGTGGGCAGAGAGGCAGGACTGCAGGTGGATTAGGAACTCTGCCGCCAGAGGGATCCTTCTTGTGGCAGGAGAAACCTCTGCCACCATCATTCCTCTGCCATTGGCCCTCCAGTGGCAGCAGTGGGGGAGACAGGGGAAATTGGGGTGTGCTGAGGGAGGCCTTCAAACCACAGAATCCAAGGCCCACACACATTATCACTCCTTTTGGAAGAAAGAGAGAGTGAAAACAAATTTAAAAGGACACACAAGGAAGGAAGGAAGAAAGGAAGAAACAAAGGAAGGAAGGAAGGAAGGAAGGAAGGAAGGAAGGAAGGACAGACGGACAGAAGGAAGAGGACAAAGAACTATTCCCCCATATTCTGCCCAAGGGACACCCACCAAGGAGGGCATAGAAAGTAGGGGTAAGCTCCACCATGATTTTCCCCACACTCAACCTCATACATATGATTGCTCTGTTGGTGTCTATCTGTTTCATTCTGCCGTGATAACTCAAGAATGAGTTGATTGATTAGAACCAAACAAGTTAAAAGAAGTCTTGCAGAACAAGGTAGAAGTGATTTGTTTTTGGGTGCAACATCACAACTGGAAGTGGGAGAAATTAGGAATTGTGTAACGCAGGGGGTCAGCAAGATATGGCCTGCAGATTGGATGTCGCCCCCACCACACAACCCCTGGCATGGGCGCCACTCCCATCCTGCCACACTGCTGAATTCAGTGGTGGTGGGGAAAACGTTTTACCAGAAAATGGTGTCTGTAGTGATATTGAATGCTTCAAAGGCAAATTTAGCTTGTTTGCAAACTAAATCTCACCCTTTTAGTGCTCTGTAGCTACTACAGAACATTGCACAGTGGTTTCAGTGGCAAACCATGAATTGGAGAGGGGATGTGGCCCATGGGGGTTCGGGGGGGGGGGGAAATGCCCCCTAGACTTCCTACAGTTGCCCATCTCTGGCATACTACCACTTTCTAGGTTAACAGCTGTTTACTTCATTTGATTACGAGGCCAATAAAACTACAAATTGGCAAAGGAAAAGAAAATGTGAAACTCACATATTTTCCTCTGAAGTATCAACACATGACACACTCATGCTGTAAAAGTATGTTAACATGCCATGCACGTGAGACCACCAAATCCATGCACCAAGTGGAGGTATCAATGCAGACTTCCATGGTACAAGATCAATGCATTTCCACTAGACCACACTGCCTCTAGTCCCTTCTGGCATTGATGCTTGCAAATTAGACATCACACTGATTTTGGTGAAGCATTATCTATTAAACTGATCTTATGGATTGCAAATTTCCAGCTTTTCAAAAACAAAAGAATATAAAATAAGCTCAGGGAAATTGTGGTATCTCCTTTGCTACAGGGCTGACATAAACGGAACAAATTAAAATCTGCCTCTGATAATTTACGTAAATCCATAAATCCTTTGGTAAAAATAAATAAATAAATGGGTAGAACAGGAAGAATTGGAAAACAACCATGCCATTGTGGATTCAAGAATATTCATGTCGTTATTTCTCTAAGCCTTTTGTTCAGAAGAGATCTCAGTGCAAAGGATTAACAGTCAAGGATTACTTACAAAGCAATCGTATTGTGACATCAAAATTCACAGATAATATTTAGATATGTTCTTGAAATGCTGTATAGTGGATTATAGGCTTTAAAGTTCCTTTATATAGGCTTGCATATTAACAGCCCATATACAAACCATATAAGCTTGGTCATACCCTCATGAGTCAGTGGTTAGCTAACCTGAAAATTCCTGCTGTACAAGAAAGGAATCCCAGCCCACACCAGACATGTCATGTAGCCACATGTATCTTTCTCCCAACTTCTTTTTTTCTTTTTTCTTTTTTAGGCAAGAGCAGATTTGGGAGGCTAGGAGCAGAAAACTGCTTGACTGTAAAACTGTTTTATCCTTTCAGAATCTCCAACCCCTAAACTTCTTTTTCTTCTCCAGAGGGAAGGGATATGCTTATTTTCTGCTGTGGGGCACTCCTGAGCGGAACAGAGGGAGGGAAGAGTCATGCAGTTGCTTTCTCCATAGCTCTTCCTCATACTCACACCCTCCAAAGGCTAATTTTAATTAAAAAAAAAACATAGGGGAAAGGTACCTATGATTTGGACCTTTCTTGTTGACCTTTGTGTTATTTTTCGGCCTCAGTGCTCCTCCATAAAACCATGAACCTGACCTATGAGAAGTAACCGTCGACCACTTATCCTACAACAGATGAGAAGTGAGCCAAGTGCCCCTGTTGTTCCCAAGGCTTGTTGATTTTGCATCTCATTTCAACCTCTCTTTGACCCCTTGAATCAGTGGAGGTTGGTGGCTTCGATGTCTGTGGGGGAGTGAAAATGCTCCGGTTTTCAGTCAGAACCAGTCAGAACTCTAAAGTACCTATTCAAAGGGATTCACAATTTGGATAGCTGCTTTAGCCACTAGCCTCTGCTACACTGAATATGTACAGAAATCCAAACTTGGAGTCCAGAGATTGTTATTTATCCCAACCCATCATTTATATTGCCTCACTGCTCTGTGGGCAGCTAAGGGAACTGGGAAACGAGGTAAGGAAAGTACCATGAAGAAAACCATGTGACAGGGATCCTGAGGTTGAAGTGGTTAAAAGAAGGGGGCAGAGTAGGAAGTGGACTGAGTTGCAGGAGCCCTGCCTTCTTTTGTACATGGTCACTCTAGTATAGTGCCTGCAACTTTAACTGTTGTGCTGAAGAGGGAATTTCACCAGGAACTAATTGCATACAAATGACACTGGCTGAAATTCCCTTTTCTCTACAACTGTTAAAGTTACATGAGCCCTGACCTGGATTTTATCTGGTCACCCTAGTCCGGGGATGTAATTAATTTCCAATGTAATAAATTGGACATTAGAGCAAAGTGAAAAATGAACGCACCCAAAAGTCTCTGTATGCCTTTATAAACACAGGTGCCAGCCAAAGTACAATAATATGCTAGGAACATATGGCCTGTAAACAAATCATGAAGGGATTAAGAGACATCTCCAGTTTAGTTAAACCTTTTGTTCAAATTGATTTTTCTCATATGAACTGTTCATGGGTAACAATTGTTCTCTAAGGTGAGCCGGGGGGGGGGGGGATGGGGACACAGTGCTTTTGAATTGAAGCAGGTGAGCTCACAGAGGGTCTATTAGGTCCTGTCATTGGGGAATATCCTTTGGGAAGATACATTCTTTTCTTTTTTTAGTTGAATTGTATTTGACAAATTGCAATTTATTTGATGATCCTTTAAGGGCACAATCCTATGGGTTGCACCCTGGGTACTCGTAAGCCCGATCAACTATCCAATGCAGGGTGGCTGTAACACGGAGGGCATCCTCTTCTCTGTGCAATCTCTGCCCTGATTTTTTGGCTAGACAGCCAGTTTTGGCTGCCTGGCTGAGGGCTTGGCATGGGAGGGTGGAGGCCTCGCAGCACTTAGGTAACTGTCCAAACCAGTTTCCATGGTCTGATTTTCTCAACACCCCCAGGAAAACCCCCTCTTTGCCCTCTCCGCATTTGGTTTATTGAGCATGGAGAGGCAGCTGCCTAGTTCACTCTGCGCTGGCTGTAAGGGGGTGATGGAGGAAGTGGTTGAAGGAAGTGCATTTTCCTGGCTCCCAGCATGGAGTTCTGAGCACGTAGCCAGAAACCCAAAAATTCCCATATATTCCCAGATGCTGTCTGGGTGACATGGGATTGCTTCCTCCAATTCTATTTTGAACAGAACCACAGTATTTTCTGGAATAGATTATTATGTAAACCACCTGGAGAGAGTTTTATCTTTTCAGGTGAACTACAAAAAAAATTTGATAAAGAAATTTCATATTCCCAGCTCCCAAATTCAGAGGTTCATGTGCATCACTATTTAAAACACTGCATAATCATCATTACCTCTAATCCCCTTAAGGCATTATAAAGCACGAGCTTAAAGGTCATAATGCAGTTGCGGTAAGCAGGTTAATTTCAGGCCTGTTAATCTGGGCAATGATTGAAGCTGTTTTACCGAGCTGATTGATTGTTCATTAATCCCCCCCTACCGTTAGAGCATATGGCCCTTTGCAATATAATCTTTCAGCTGTTCTGTTTGCAGTTCATTACAGTTTATCCTGATTGGCCCCCTGAACCCAGATCTCAATTTCTCCCTCTATGACAATTATTTTCCTTTGCTTTATGTCTAAACTGAGTTTTAAATGAGAGCCAGCTCCCACGTTACAATTTTAAGGCATGGGAATGCTCTGGCAAGTGATACGATACCACCGAGGGTTTGAGGACATGTGAACCAAAGCGTGCCTGTATTTACGCATCGCAGTAAAAAGCCACTCTTGAAATTGCTTGCAACCTGATAGGCTTCATTGTTTATTATCACCGCAATGCAGGACTATGCATAATTAGAATGGAAAGAAAACATAGCTATCGTCTGTATGCTTCCCGGCTGAAATAGATGAAACATTAGTTGAAATAGTAATACCTGGCATTTGAATCAAGCTGGTCTCAGGATCGCACATCCAGGGCTAAGTCATGTGTGATACGGCCTAATATTCTAGTATTCATTCATATATTTGTGATATATTAGAAACCTGCTGCAGCCCAAAATGTGGGTGGCTTCTCCAAAGCTAGGAGTGAAACTCAGCCCTCTGCCATCATTTCTCTTACTTGGCCATTTCCTTGCAGTCAACACCACAGGATCTTACTGGGCCTAATAAGAAGCTGTTTCCATACTCTCACCTTCTTTAATTCTCCAGCCTTCTGTTCTGTTCTTTTCCTTCATACTCCTTCTGGCTCCCCTCTTCACTTCCTTCAGGGGTTTGCTCCTCAGTCCTAGGCTGACCATATGAAACAGGGGACAGGGCTCATGTAACTTTAACAGTTGTAGAGGAAGGGGAATTTCAACCGGCATCATTTCTATGCAATTCGTACCTGGTGAAATTCCTTCTTCATTACAACAGTTAAAGCTGCAGGGGCCCTGCCCTCTTTTGTATCTGGTCACTCTAGTATAGTGCCTGCACCTTTAACTGTTGTGATGAAGAGGGAATTTCACCAGGAACTAATTGCATGCAAATGACACTGGCTGAAATTCCCTTTTCTCTACAACTGTTAAAGTTACAGGAGCCCTGACCTGGATTTTATCTGGTCACCCTACCCCGGACCCAGTCAGGCCCACCCCCCACCCCCCGCATGAGAGCAGACTCAAACTTGGGCAATCGTGAGGCCCTGGCAAGGACTCAGCAGCCGTCCACCCATGCTGCCAAAATTGTGCACGTCACCCCGCTGCATCCATGGGGGCCTTTACAGCCATCATTAACACAGCGGGGGGTGGGGGGGAAGTGCACAATGAAGGCTCTGGAAATTGTGCACATCTCCTGTTGCATCACTGAAGTGGCAAAGGCCACGTTGGTTCAGTGGAGAGACTTCCTCAATTTCGGCACCTGGGTCGGATGGCTGCTGTGCGCTCATCAGGCCAAGCTGAGCCTCGGAAGATGCTTGCCCAGCTCAAAGAGCAGGGGCGGAAGGCAGAGTTGGGGGGAGCATCCAACAGGGTGGATGCCGGTGAGTTTATCCACCCCAGCTGAGAAGGGCAGGAAGAGCCACTCCTTCATGTTCCACTGCCTCCTCCACCCCACTCCAACTGGAAATGGCAAATTCCCACAGCTGTCTCGGCAATCTCTATTTCTTGGTGAGAGGTGCCCCTGACGGAGGCAAGGAGGAGCAGGAAAACCACAAGCGCAGCTATGCTCAGAAACAAAGAGCTTCCAAAGCAGGTCAAGCCAGAGGCAGTTAAGAAACAGATTGCTTCATTTAACATTGCAGCCCTTCTTGCATGGGAGCTGGCCCTCCCGTTAGGTAGGGTGAAGTGGACACATCAGGCAGTTGATGTTGAAAGATAAGAGGCCAGTGGCAGCTAAAAACCCACCCACCCATTCCCCTCTATTGGAGCTGGTTGTGCCTTCTGGTTACCCTGTGCTCCCAAGGCTAGCCTGCTGTCTTCAGGGGTTATGTTCCTTGGTTCGGACATTGTCCATCGTTAAAGTAAGATTCAACTGCTGATTGGCTTCCAAATGGAAGGGGGAGCAGACCAATTTGTCCTTTGCCTCCAGCAGCAAACTGTCTTGATGCTGTATTATTGCACACGCGGAATGATGCAGCCCAATTCAAGCAATGCCAGGAAGGCAAGTCCGACAAATGTTATGTTCCTTGGTTTGGTGTATTTTATTTTGTAAGGACTTATTTCAAACCTAGTGCTGTCCCAAATCCTGCCCCCTATTTTTGGGATTTCTTTTGGGGGGGGGTCTCCCTGTGAAAGAGGCTTTGTTCATTTGTTTGTTGCATCTTTCACGGGAAGGGGGAGAATTTCAGAGAATTTTCTCCTTGAGGTAATGGGGGGGGGGGGAACAGGGTTTCCACAAACCTTTTTCAGTGTGGGAAATAGAAATATATTGAAAGTGAAAGCATTCCAGTCACGGATGTGGAAACACCCCAATATATATTTGTTACTGATGCTTTGATGATGTTCCCTGAGTAGATCGGGTATGGGAGATATTGGGTTACAGTTGGTGTATCCGCCATGCACGTGAAATATTGTTTGTAAAGCTGAATTACTTCTTTCTTTGCTTTTTGGCTCCTGGGGCCCCTTGCATGCGATGCATGTGTGACTGTGATGATGCACACACATATGTGCAGAGGATACCCTTTGACTCCCATGGGGGAAGTAATGCCATATGCATGCATACGCTTGAACAGAGCTGCCTCCATCGCAGAAGGAAATGAGGAAGTCTGCAGATGAAAGATGTCCATGTGGATTGCTATGTGCGCAAGCAATTTTGATTTTCCACCTCTGTGTCTTATGGTTGAGAAATTTGCCTTTGCACTTGGGCTGAATCCAACAGAAACCTTCTGGATGACTGAATAACTCTGATCTCCTCTCTCTGGTGCTTACTTACAAGTAGGCATACAAATAAAGTACTTTTTAATAATGAATGTTAATGTTGACTGTTTAATATTGAACACATTTGTACAACTAGTGTCAAATTATTTGCTGTTCTGAGTGTACAGAGAATGTTAATAGCTAGGCTGCTGTGTGCTGGAGGTGGAAAATTATATTGATGGCAGTGTTTTAAAGGGAATTGGAAAATCTCTTTCCAGTTGTTGGCCTCCAGATGTGTAGAGACTGGTATTATCCAAAGGCTACCAAGATTGCACACTGCCGTAATCAAGTAAATAAATGTGGTGCTCTTAAGCCAAGCTGATTTGAATGGATTAATGAAAAAGGCAGAATGTAAAGTAGCCGAAAATCATTCCCCCATGTTTGACAGTTGAGGGAACATGGATATGAGAAACACCTGTTTTCTTTTCTGTATACAACAAACATGGGTGAAGTAAAGGTAGTTCAGCTCATCTGGTTAATGTCTGAACTCTATGGTATGTTGCTCAAGGTTAATGTTTAATTTCATACTTTTTTGAGGATGTGTCAGATTTTTTGTCAGTTTTGTGGGATGGGCTAGGGTGAAATCCTATGCATCTTTAGATATTAAAAAGTCCTCTAGCTCCCAGGATTCCCCAGCCAACCATGCTGGTTGGGGAATGCTGGGAGTTGTAGGGTCTTTTTCTGTCAAAACATGCATAGGATTTTGCCCTTAGTCATTTAAGTATATGATGTGCACCAATAATCAAACCTAGCATTACACCATTGCCTGTTGGCCAGATTAAATGAGACATGAGAGATGTCTGATCAGATATCCTGATATTCTGGGGGGGGGGGGGTGGAATGGAGTTGTGTTATCCTATATTTGTACAAAATGGGAAAGAGTGATTAATTACAAACTATTCCTGGAACTTTAAATTTCTTCCCTCATTCACAATGAGGGTGGGAGAGGGTGTTTTGTGTTTGTGAGCTCAATGCTTCTACTTGTCCATTTTCATCACTTCCACAAATACTTTGATGTTATGCCTAAATCTGTCCATTTTCCTCTGGCTTGAGAGGCGGCATTGACACCAATTTCTGGGATGTATCTCAGGCTCGAAAGAGAACGTTTGACTGAGACATAACCTTTCACTTTTCATGGTACTAGCTAGCATATAGTACTTGAAGGCTGAATTTGGACAACACGATAGTCAATGCTACAGTAATAATCACCATTACAGTTGTTCGTCTAGGGGGCACTCCCCACACAACATTGTAATAAATAATCAACTGTGGTGTGGATTAGGATCAGCGCTGAATTGATTATGGCAGCATTTGGACGACACGATAGTCAATACAACTGACGATTGTTACCCCCCCCCCCCCCCGGTTGCTTATTGTGTCGAATGAATTCAGCCAAAATCTTAAGTAATGTGACTGGGCTGAGCCCCTGCGAATAGGACTTGTTACATGCCATAGAGCTTTTCCAGTCTGGAGACAACCTACGTTCTCTTACCCTGTGCCATTGCAGTGAGTCTCTGAAAACATTCATGCTGTTCATTCCACAGATGATGATGTTGGTGTGAAATAGGCAATGCTAACTAGGGATGTATGAGAATTTTGCCTGTGCTCGCAAAACTGTTGAGCATGCCCTACTTGCAAGCAGGAGAACATGTTCTCCAAAAATGTTTACCAGCTTTCAAACATCCGCTCATGTTTGAAAGTTGAGCAAATTTCAGAGAAAAAGCAGTTCAATATTGTGATTTTTTTTTTAAAGTGCAATTTCACACTTTAGTCTGTGGGGGAAAGTTGTGCAACTTTGAAAGACACTCAGTTTTTTTTCAACGCTTTCCCCACACAATTGCTTTTGATAGTCTCAGCTTTCCTGTTCATGCAAATCGAATATCAATTTGCAAGCGCTCGTGGAAATGAGAGAAGAGATGGGCATCGTGATGATTCTCGGAGAATCTAGGTAAACTCGAACATCGATTGTTCACCCATCCCCTAATGTTAGCACAGTGTTGTCAGGCTTTTTCTCCCCTGATTTCATTATGTTGTAAACAGCCCTATCCTTCAGCCTGTCTCTCTGTGGGAAATTAAAGAGATAATCAGTCAGGAATTAACAACCTTCTGGATGCAGAAAGCACTGAATTAACAGCTGATTAAACCATTAGGTTTGTATTTGTCAATCCATGCATGTACCAAATCATAGGTTGCAGGACAATGAATTACTCTGTAAGCAATGTCTGTTTAAGTATTGTGGCACTTAAGCATAATGCCACATTCTGACGGTTAATTAACCATGTTACCTTTTATTGATTGATGCAGTTTCAGAGGGTTAGTTAGCTTTTCTTAACTTCATGGTGTGAGGGACAGAGGATATCACATGACTACCCATCCACAATATGGTCATTGTTTGAGGCTGTGGTTTGTTTGTAAATTGTGCCTAGATGTAATCACTATAGACACAAGGCAGTAAAAAATTAAGTATACTGAAGTGCCGTTAAAGTTGCTTACACATACAGCTCAATTCTAGGTATTAGGGATGTGTATCATATCGTTCCGATGTCCAATAACAATATGATAATGGTGCTATCGGACATCCGATTAACGATAACGATATGATAAAAATCCCTCCGAAATTATCAGATCTGAAATTTTTTTGGTCCAATAATATCGGATTTTATCATATTATTGGACCGCCATTAAAGTTACAGACTTGAAACTTGGTCACAGTGTTTATGGGGTATGCCAAAGTATATGTATTAAATTTTAGATCAATCCCTCCAACCCTCGAATTTATATGATTTTTTAAAACATCGTTTAACTTCTGACAACTCAAAGTGACAGCTTGCCATGTGCATTCATTCAGAGCTGTCAAAAAAGTTGCACGATGTTTAAAAAATGCATATAAAATACAGGTGTGGAGGGATTGATCTGAAATTTGGCACATATGTGTAGCAACATGTGCTAGACATGTGTATTAAATTTCAGATCAATCCCTCCAACCCTCAAATTTATTTGAATTTATTAAACATCATGCAACTTTTTTGACAGCATGTTGACCGGGCCTCCGTGCTGTCCAAATACTTGTCTGTTTTTTTCCCCATAGGCTTGCATTGGGGAAATGCATACATAACTTTTTTTATTTGAAATGATAATGACATGAAACTTGGGGAGCCAGGACTAACAAGATCCAATCTGCAATGTTCAAATTAAAAAGTTATAGGGGATCCCCCCAAAGCCCCACCCCTCTGTAACTTCTTTATTTTTAAAGATAAAAACTTGAAACTTGTGGGACATTGAAGATGAGATCTGGATAGTCATTTGTGAAAAAAATTCAGTGCAATTGCTCAAACCCTCGGTTTTCTAGGCCTTTTAAAAGATCGTGCTAGTTCTGACAGCTGGTTGACCGGGCCTCAATTGTCAGAACTAACACGATCTTTAAAAAATTCATAGAAAATGCATAGGATTGCAGCCTTAAATAAGAATATAAGAGCTGTGTTGGATCAGGCCTATCTAGTCCAATGTTCTGTGCACAGTGGCCACCCAAATGCCTATGGGAACCCACCCCCAGCAGGACATGAGATTAATAGCACTCTCATGGCCATGTTCCCCAGCAACAGATATACAGAGACATACTGCCTCTGATACTGAAAGCAATATATAGTCATCATGATACTATAGCAATCATTGATCCTCCATGAATATGTCTAATCCCATTTTAAAACCATCCATGCTAGTGACCATCACTACATCTTGTGTTAATGAATGATATGGCTTAACTATGCCCTGTATGAAAACATTCTCCTTTTATCTGTCCCGAAGCTCTCTCGTTCCATTTTCATTGGATGGCCCTAGCTTCTAGTATTATGAGAGAGGGGGGAAATGTTTCCCTATCCACTTTTCCCAAAACATGCATAATTTTATACACACTGTTTTTTTCCTAAGCCAAGAATAGAAACAATTTCCGTGGGTGCTTCTCCCATTGATTTCAGTAAGATTTGGAGCTTTTTCGCAGTTTGGTTGAGACAACTGAAGCAGCTTTTTGCTTGTATAATCGACACAGCACCAATGTGCACCCACCCTGGGATCTTTCCGTGCATTTAGACAGCCCCCGGGATGACACACAGCAAAACATTTCACGTTTGTTGTCATTTTAAATAATACAGAGTTGGACAAACTTCAGCTTTAGAGTCACCTGCACCATGTGACTTTTGGTCTACTTTCAGAAGCCGTCTGCAAGCAACTAGTAAAGAGTTCTGGCAAGAGTGTTCTGTCCTTCCCCCAGTAGCCTGTTGGGTATGGTGGGAGAGAGAAGGGGGATTCAGAGAGGGAGAGAGGGAGAAAGAGAGAGGACAGAGTTTCAGAAAGAGAGAGAAAGAAAAGGGGTATCAGAAAGAGAGAAAGGGGGTTGCATGGTTGTGTCCCCAACCATGAAAGAGATCCTGCTGTAATAGTTCAATCACCCCAAAATTTCTTTTTGTCTGTGATTAGATGAATACACCCATGTTGCTGGTACACATAGATATTTAAGGGGGAAAGAAATGCAGAGAGATTGCCGGAATTTGGTTAAGATCAAGGATAATGGTTGGATTTGATCTTTTGTATTTCCTGCTTGTCCTAATTTCGAGGAGTAATAAAAAAAATAAATTATGTGTGTTTGTATGTTTGCGTGTAATCTTGAATATATAGCGACACCGTAAAGTATGTTGCAAATAAGAACTTGCTCTGAGTGACTGAGCTGATAAAAAAAAATAACAATCAACTTCAGGTCAAACAGTAAAACCTTTAGACAGTGTTGATAAGTATATCTTGTCGGCCTTTAGAAAGTGATGTGGCTCCTAGACAGGAACAGTTCAATTTACTTGAAAATCTTAACATGTGGCCTAGGAAAGAAGTTCTATAGTTTATCCAGAAATGACAGTTTCTTTCACCTTTGCGACATCTCCAGAATTCCATTAGGCCCGAAAAGTAATACTATTTCTTTGAAGTGTGCAGAGCACTCTTTCCGTCGGTATTTTTCCTGTCTCCACCTCATAAATTATCTCCTCATGAAAATACTTTTGGCAAAAATAGAGGGAAAGAGTGTTGCACTGAGAAGGTTTCTTGAATCAAATTGCGGTGGTTTTGCTATCGCAACTGGTCTACAGCCATTATTGTTGCATCCCTGAATATGTTTGGTAAGGAAGTGTGAGTTTCTAGCCTTGTTTGCTGTAGGGACAGGTAACTTGGAATTATGGTATTTTCCCTCTTATTTACCCACTAAAAATATTTCAAATATTTAAGCATTTCATAGTTATCTCGGTGGTGTATATTAATGAGTTCCCAAGCCTACCCTTCATTAAAATAATCCTTACAACAACCCTGTAAGTTCAGCCACAGCATTATCCTTGATTTGCTGCTGGGGGCGGAGGTGGGAGGTTGAGGTTGCCCTGTGTAACTGGATGAGGTGAAATTTGAATCAGGGACTTCCCAACTGATATTCTTAGGCTGCAGTTACCTGGGAATATACACAATTGAATATACACTTACCTGGGAATATACACAATTGAACTCAATGTGACGTATTTATAGTTTGTCAGGTTTGTCATCCCCTAGCAATTTGCAGGCAGAGGACAGCCCCATGAAGCCTTTGTTCTTTCTTTGTACGATTTTCAAACACCAGTACCATTGGATGGGGGGACAGACATATATGTGTATACATTCCCAGGAAAACCAACTCAGCATTTGTGGGGGGGAGGTGTTAGTGGAAGCTCACATTCACTTGTGTATATCATTGCCTGACTCCTAATATTAAATGACTATGAAGTGAAATGCATGTATATGTATGTATTCCATTTTCTTATTTATAGCCCACCTTTCTTGTTCTTTATCAAAACTCAAAATAGCTTTTTAAAAGGGGAAGAATATAAAGTTTTCTTAGTCTCAACAAGCTAGAGAGAAGCTGACCATGGCTGGACTCTACTCTGGGAGCAGTTGGTTCAGCAGTTCAGGGGTTCCATCTCTCCATCTTCTCCTACCTGGAGTGGGATGAGCTGAGCTGAGTGACCATCGGTCTCAGGCAACCCACTGCAGGATGTTTGGCTGCGGAATAGGATTCTAAACATCAAGCATCAGGGAGATGTGGTAGGCCATCAACAGTAGGGTGACCATATGAAAAGGAGGACAGGGCTCCTGTATCTTTAACAGTTGTACTGAAAAGGGAATTTCAGTGGGTGTCATTTGTATGCATGCAGCACTTGGTGAAATATCCACAATACTTGATGGAATGCCTCTCCCGACACGAACCTACCCGTACACTATGATCCACATCGAAGGTCCTCCTCCAGTTGCCTACTCCAAGGGGGGCACGGAGGGTGGCAACAAGGGAAAGGGCCTTTTCAGTGGTGGCCCCCCAATTATGAAATTATTTCCCCGATGAGGCTCGCCTGGTGCCAACATTATTATCTTTTCGGCGCCAGGTCCAGACTTTCCTCTTCTCCCACGCATTTAACAGCATATGATGAGGGTTTTTGTGTTTTTGTGTTGTTGCTGTACTTTGACCCAGAAGGATAGTGTAATTTTAACTTGTTTTTATGCTTTATGCTTTCAAATTTTGTATATCGGTGTTTTAATTGTTAAATGTTTTTAATTTTTGTAAACCGCCCAGAGAGCTTCGGCTATGGGGCGGTATATAAATGGAATAAAATAAATAAATAAATAAATCACAACAGTTAAATCCGCAGAAGCCCTGCCTAGCTGACCAGAGACAAAAGAGGACAGGGCTCCTGCAGCTTTAACTGTTGTGATGAAGAGGGAGTTTCACCAGGTGCTGCTTGCATTAAAGTGACACCTGCTGAACTTCCCTTTTCTGTACAATTTTTAAAGAAAGAGGAGCCCTGTCCTCCTTTCCATATGATCATTGTAATCGACTGGACTACTGAAGTAGAAGGAACGACCATTTCATAGGAATGTAGAGTTAAGGCCTATTCATTCATTGCTTCTCTCACAATTAACAAAGGCCACGCCTGCTGGTCCCACCCTACTATTTCATCTTCTTACAGGTTCTAAATTGTGCAGAGAGCCTAGACTCTGAGAACCAAAGGTCATCACACAATACAGCAGCAGGGGTGAGGCCGGCAGTCACAGTCTCTTCTTCCTCCTCCTGTGATTCTTAGTCATGTGAGGGGCAGCGAGTCAACAGGGCCAGTAAGAGGCAATGATATGGGAATTCAGCTTTGACTTTTGGCAGCACCCCAGAGTCGGCTGACCATATGAAAAGGAGGACAGGGCTCCTGTAACTTTAACAGTTGTAGAGAAAAGGGAATTTCAGCCAGTGTCATTTGTATGCAATTAGTTCCTGGTGAAATTCCCTCTTCATCACAACAGTTAAAGTTGCAGGAGCCCTGCCTTCTTTTGTATATGGTCACTCTAGTATAGTGCCTGCACCTTTAACAGTTGTGATGAAGAGGGAATTTCACCAGGAACTAATTGCATACAAATGACACCGGCCGAAATTCCCTTTTCTCTACAACTGTTAAAGTTATATGAGCCCTGTCCTCCTTTTCATAGGGTCAGCCTAAATCAAGGTAAATGTAACCCCTGTAGTGGTCTGTAGTACTATGGAATGGTTTGCCAGCAAGTTTTCATGTTTTTTTGGGAGGGCACTCTGCACACTGTGTTCCTGAGGGTGAAAATGTATGCCAGACCTCCCAAAATTGCTCATCCCTCCCTACACCAATTGGAATGTTAAGAGAGGTTAATATATTCCACACATACAATTTGTGAAATTTATTGTGGGGGGGATTCCCATGTCTCTAGGGATGAATTGTGTACTTCTGTATCTGGCCGTGGGAGGTGGTGCTTGCTTGCATTCAGCTGCTGGGGGTGCTTCTCCATCAAAGTTGGAGCTGCTCTAAGCAAGAAAGCTAAATCTCTGTGGGGGATGATTGTTCCTGTAGGAAGGTGATAGATAGTGAGTTTCTTCCTTCCCATTGCTGTATCCCTTTGTGGATTTTTTTTAAAAAATATGTTTTTGGACACATTTCTGGCAAGGAATTTTCTCTAATATAATGCATCTTGTAGGCTACCTTCCCTACTATACACATTTTCATAGGCAGTTTTTCCTAATATACACATTTAAAATCAAAACAGAGAAATGCATTGCAAAATTCAGAGAAATGCAAAAATGGAATTAGAACTGCATTCTGGTACACTTATAGGTTCCGGAAGTGCAAGTTAGGTCAGATCACATTAAAATTCAGAAGAAACAAAAAATTCCCCATCCCTAAGTGACATCTCAACAAGCATCACCAGAGTAACATAAAATGAACCCATCCTTTCATTGCTGTATCTGTGTTCCTGCATAAACACAGTACAGCGGGAATCTCTGTTGTTCGAACAGACCACCCTGATGAAGACTGTGAGACAATTTCCTGTTGTGAGTATGGAGCTCGGTTTGTATAGGTCTCTGTTTGCTACTGGAGAATGAAAAACAACTCTTCAACGTCAAACACATATATACAGAACTGTCTCAACTCAGGCTGTAGGCACTGTATACTTGGAGAAAGTAGGCTATTTAGTTTTCTTAAATATGCCACCCGAATTAGCAGTGAAAGACAGGCTCAGCTTCTCTTTGTGGTGAGGAGTCTTTGGAAGCCATTGGGAGTGAAACATCAGAGCAACATTCTGATTCATGCTCCTTGATGCATACCAGCAACAAGCCTGAAGACTAGTGGTTGAAAGCACTCACCTAGAGCAGTGTTGTTTAAATGTATCCTGCTGTTAGTATTTCTTAAGTGCTTAAAATTCAGCTAAACGCCATGGGCTGGATCCAGATTTGGGCTGGATCAACTGTGCTAGCAGAAGTGGAGTTCCCTGCCCTCTTCTTTTTACAGAAGCCCTCCCAACCCCCTGAAAATACTACACAGAGTCAGGAGTTTTTGCAAAATGGGTGACTTATTGGGAGGGCAGGGAGGGGTTTCCCAAAAATCGGGCAGATCTTCTGAGGGTGAAAACTTTCCCCTTGTGGAAGACCCTTTCCTCTCACAGAAGGTCCCTTCCTCTTTCAGAAGACAGATCCTGGATTCCAACCTCTGTATAACAACAAAAAAATAAACTAGGCAGAATGGTTCACAATCTAGTAGACAAAACACAAAACAGGATGCAGAATGTTGAGCAAAGTATGCAATAAAAGTGATATGTTGATAAGGCCCAATGGCTATTGAGAAGTTATTGGTTCAATCCGTTTCATGTTGCTATAGAATTTCTCACCATTTCACTTTACCCTCCAAAGGCTGGGATAGTTTAGCTTAGAAAAAAGGAGGCTAAGGGGAGACATGATAGAGGTGTACAAAATTATGCCTGGTGTGGAGAATGTGGATAGGGAGACATTTTTCTCCCTCTCCCATAATACTAGAACCCGGGGTCATCCCATGAAGCTGATCGGTGGCAGATTCAAGACAGATAAAAGGAAGTATTTCTTCACACAGTGCATAGTTTAATGATGGAATTCATTACTACAAGATGTAGTGATGGCCACCAATTTGGATGGCTTTAAAAGAGGGGTGGATAAATTCCTGGTGGAGAAGGCTATTAATGGCTACTAGCCCTGATGGTTATGTGCTACCTCCGGTATCCAAGGCAGCAAGCCTGTGTGCACCAGTTGCTGGGGAACATGGGTGGGAGAGTGCTGTTGCACCATGTCCTGCTTGCGGGTCCCTGGTTGACAGCTGGTTGGCTACTATGTGAACAGAGTGCTGGGCTAGAGGGACCCTTGGTCTGATCCAGCAGGGCTCTTCTTATGGTTCTTATGTACTTAAGTGGAATGGAAACTTTATGAGCATACTTGAGATTCTTGTGGCAATGATAACAAACAGTGGAAGAAAATGCAACATTACATTGCATTTTCCTCTCAGAAATAGAGAATGCAAACCTGATTTTTTAAGTGATACTAATAGTACTTTAGCAAAATGTTAAAGTGTTGACCATCAATGACTACACCAGCCACCCTTAATTTATGCTTTGATCCTTTCATCAATGAAGGCTTTTTATTTTAATTAAAATTAACAAATGCTCTAAATTGCTGTATAGACTACATCTGAATTCAAAATTGGTCTGAGATGGTGGATGGTATCCATATATTATAAATCCCATTCAAAGTGAAGGCTATCTTTGATAAAGTGAGGAGAGCAATCTGAGATTAATATGAGCCAAGACTGCATGAGCCAAGGCTTCATTACAAATTTGCTTTGTATACAGTAATAGGATCAAGTGCTAAGTATTTAAATGTGAAATGATTGCTAATTACATCTTTAAGGTTGTATTCTTGTGCTGTTTTGGATTTACAGTCAGGGACTTAAGAGTGAACCCGGAGAATTATGGACTGAGCAGCCATTTAAAAAGCATGTGTGGAGTATATTATTATGCTGCTAGTGTTAGGGTGACCATATGAAAAGGAGGACAAGGCTTCTGTATCTTTAACAGTTGTATTGAACAGGGAAATTCAGCAGGTGTCATTTGTATGCATACAGCACCTGGCGAAATTCCCTCTTCATCATAACAGTTAAAGCTGCATGAGCCCTGCCCTCTTGACCAGATGCAAAAGAAGGCAGAGCTCCTGCAGCTTTAACTGTTGTGATGAAGAGGGGATTTTACCAGGTGCTGCATGCATACAAATGACACCTGCTGAAATTCCCTTTTCTATGCAACTGTTAAAGACATGGGAGCCCTGTCCTCCTTTTAATATGGTCACCCTAGCTAGTGTGCCATTATAAATTAGAAATGGTACATGCAACAAACTTATGCAGATGGAATGTTTCTGTTCACTGTTCCAGACAGCCATGGCTTCTTCTGAAATGCTCCATTACATTCCCCCTCCCCCTTGGTTTTCTATATTTTCCTCCCAACACATGGTCAGCAACACTCCTTAGCCATTGAGCATGTTCATTCCTCCTTGGGCTGTTTTTGAGTGTTTTATGGTTCAGGCTTTCTTTCTTTCTTTTTCTTTCTTTCTTTCTTTCTTTCTTTCTTTCAAACCCTCAGGATTCCCCCTAGTCTTTTGACACCTTCCTCATCTGCATGGGCGGTGCCATAAGAATCAGAATGCAAAGAATGATTTTGCTACGGGTATGGATGATTTAAATAATGAACGGATCCTGTAAGGCCAGTTTAACCACCCACAGAGAAGACTGCCTGCTGCGTCTCCACAATTTATTGCTCTGGCCTTTCCTATTTCCACTCGGCCTCTGCTGAGGTGGGTCATTCTGAAGCATTCCTGCATTGCATACAATGAAAAGATGCTGTTATATTAGATATCCTGAAAGGGAAAGTGCCCAGAACACTAAAGGATGCAGCAACACAGCAGGGGAGTGAACTTCTCTGAGGGTGGCTAATAAACTTTGTCAGGGTCCCCCCTGGCCAGGTCCCTGTGGCAACTTCCTCTGAGGGAGAGGCCTGGGACTCTGTGGATACCTCCACCATAGCTGGAGACCAGAATCCCCAGGTTCCCCAGGGAACTTTTTTGATGCCATACCACATCTTGTCTCAACCTCCTCAGAGGAAGTCTTCCTAGAGTCCCCAGGTGAAGCATCAACATCATGAAATTGACTGATCCATATACACCTGCAGGTCGGCTAATTTGAGGTTCACTCATCATGCATCTGATGAAATGGGCGGTGTCCATGAAAGCTTAGAGAAATAAATTTGATAGTCTTTAAGGTGCCACCAGACTCTCTACTGTCTAACATGGCTGCCCCTCTGGAAATTGTTACAAAAGAAAGTACTAGCCAAGCCCATGTTGTCTCATCAGTTGATGATACAAGGAACAGAGCTTTTCATGGAGATCTTGGAAAACAGGGAGATGCATATTGAAGGTGTTCCCTGAGACACAGCCTCTGTGCAAATCGTAGTGTGCAAATAAAGAGTGAGCCTTGTGATTGAACACTCCCTTTGCCTTTCCTGTCCAGTGCGAATTTCCCCCTTCTCTTCTCTTGCCAATATTAGCCATAATTTAGTGTTACACTATCACCATGCTGGCCATCATTAGAGCTCTCTCATTTTAGCCATATTTCCAAATTTAGCGCCAGGTATTAAGGGTTAGCAAACTGATTTCACTCTGGTTTCAAACTTTGATGAAGATAGTAGTCAAGCCATTTTGAGCCTGACAAGGGAAGGAAGATGGGGATTCACACAAGAGAGGGAAAGAATGGGCCGGGGGTGGGGAGAGGCCATTCCCTAACTTGGCTCCCAATTTGCAAATCGTAGGCCCTTTCTACACCACAGGACCTTCCAGGATGCAGTGGGGAAGATCCTGGGACTTCCTACTTCTGTGATCCTCCCCCATCATCTAGACAGCCACATGATGTCCTGGAAGGCAAGAGGGACGTTGCGGCCACTAATTATTTTTTTTTTAAAAAGAGGGTCCAGTCACAGTCACAAATCCCTGCCCCAACCCCCACCATCAGAGGGATGGCAAAATTGTTTCCCCACCCCCACCCCTATGGGCATGGAGCCTCCCCAAACAGCTCCATGCCTGCTTTGAAAGCTGCACTACTTGCGAGGAGGTGGGAGAGGCAGCCATGCCTCCCACGGTCCTCAGGATGGTCCTGGGACCACGAGGAAAATTGGGATAACTGGGGAACCAATTATCCTGGGAAAATGGAGGGATTGTCCCTGCCTCCGGGATTCCCTGTGTATCATTTGGATGCACAAGGATGACCCCGGGGGGGGGGGGGGTGGAGTGAATAAAAGAGGCACCTGTTCCTGAGGGAATGAAGGATCTGTGCTGTGTCAGGCCTGACTGAAGAACAGAACCAGACTTTGGGGTTTGTGTTTTCTGAAGGGACCTCTGGAGGTTGATGGAAAGGTGGGACAGGACTGCAACAGATTTATTGTGTTACTGTTACCAATGGTTGAAACTGTATTTAAATGCTGGAAACGTTGCTTTATTCTAGCAACAACGCCATAGGTTTTTGACTCCCCTTTCTTTATTACTTAGGGTGACCAACTGTCAGGATTTCCCTGGATTTGTCCTGGTTTTTGTTCTATCCTGGGTGTCAGGGGGGATTTTCTGTAATTTTCTATAATGTCCTGGAAAGACAAGCTTTCCCCTTTAAGGCCACATTAGCATGGTTGGAGGGAATGACGAGCTTTCTGGAGGTGGGTTATTTCTATCCCACTGCTCCAATCAGGACCTTACAGGGGAAAGTATGTCATTCCTGGACATTATAGAAAAGGACCCGATTGGAGCAGTGGAGGGCGGGAATGACACACTTTCCCCTCCTCCGCTCCAATTGGGGCCTTTAAAGCAGTGGGGGTGAATGACATGCTTTCCAGAGGCCCCGGAAAGCCACTTTCCCACCCCCCACCCCACTGAGGGTCCTCTTTTTTCGTTTCCCAAATGTAGTCACCCTATATTACTTGAATTCTGTACTTGCTAGGCTGACCATATGAAAAGGAGGACTGGGCTCCTGTATCTTTAACAGTTTCATAGAAAAGGGAATTTCAGCAGATGTCATTTGTATATAAGCAGAACCTGGTGAAATTCCCTCTTCATCACAAAGTTAAAGCTGCAGAAGCCCTCCCCTCTTTTGTACATGGTCAAGAGACAGGGCTCCTGCAGCTTTAACTGTTGTGATGAAGAGGGAATTTCACCAGGTTATATATGCATACAAACAACATCTGCTGAAATTCCCTGTCCTTTGCAACTGTTAAAGATACAGGAGCCCTGTCCTCCTTTTCATATGGTCACCCTAGTACTTGCCTTTCTTTTATCTCATAAATTTGCGTTATTCTCACCCTGTTGTTGGATCTACTTTTGTATCTAGGAACCTGAGGCCCGTTACAAATCTGCAAGAAGCCAGGAAAGGGATTGGCTTGAATCCCCTAAAGCATTGAAATAGCGTGTGATGGAGGTCAAGCGGCACAGTGCTGGGTCCTGCTGGTGATGCGGATGCCAGCCGTGCCCCCCACTGGCCACGTGTTTGGTGCTCTTGTGAAGGGGACTGTCATGACCCATTTGCCTTGAGACTCATTTTTTATCTTTTTTCTCTAAAGGATCCCAGCCATAAACGCAGTTGGTATACGCCTGCCCACTCCGTGGATTAATCTTCCTTTCTGCTCCCACTTCTGGGCATCTCCTTTTACTCTCCCACTGGTTGTGTGATTCTCTGATCCCTTTTTGGTCCCTTGCACCTTTTATTCACCTTTTACCTCATTGTTGAGACCATATAAATCAGTCCCTTACCTCAGGTACCTAAAGAATCCAATCCAGTGTGAAACAAAATAACTTTTATTTAACAAGAAGTAAGTCCACACATTTTATATTCTTTGTGGTTTCATTTGCTTCAGTACTTGGCTGTTACAATAAAGGTGCCATGTATCCTTGCCTACTCTACCTTCTAAAGCCCTAATCTAACTCCTCCTGTTCCCTCTTATTCCCAAAACAATAAAGCACAGACCCTGCATTAATCTATCCTCTTCAGCAGACTGAGCCCAACTCTCTCCAACTACAAACTACTTTAACTGTCATTCCCCTTCACCCACTCAAATCCAACAGCCAATCAGCTTTCACTCCAACATTCCATTCGCTCACTCCCCCTCCCAACAGAATTAACTACTTACCAGCCTTATCATACGAAGTCTAAACAGAATTTACATAACAGATATATCACATACAATAGTGAAACACCACAGGGTCCAGTGAACATACCAATGTACATGTGTAGAGTTCTTCCACATGAAGGGGGATCCTGGGCCAATGACACTCCCTTCTAAAGTGAAGGAGCTCTACGCATGTGCATCTGATACTCATCTAGGGCTGCTTCATGCAGCCATCATGTATGCGGCTCAATCCCCTCATATATTCATTCAACATATGGGGAGATTAATGAATCCCCTAGGGCATGAGTGGGAAACCTCAGGGGACAAACCTGGCCCTCTTGGGGCCCCAATCTGGCCCTCTGGGGTTCCCCAAATGGCCACAAGCCTTATCTCTAGCCTAGTCACACCCCCTTTCCCCCAACCCCCATCATTTGACGGTTTCCAACCTTTTGTGCACTCCTCCCCATTCTAAAATGTTGAACTACCTCTCTTAAGGTTTACTTATTGACAGGAAGTGCTTTGAGCTATAATATGCTTTTGTTTTGGTATCTTTGGCTCCACCCCCTTTGACCCTGCCCCCTTTGCCTTTGGTCCCACTCACCAGTGGAATGCACACCCACCCACCCATCCAAGAGATTCTCCAAAACTGGATTTTACCCTTGGACTGAAAGAGGTTCCTTGACCTGCCCTAGTGCTACAACGGCATGAAGAGATGTTTTTTTTCCCCCCATGAATTCAGGGTTGTGAATCCAGGACAGCATTATTTAGCATTTTTAGCTAAAGTGTTCAACCCTGCTCCTGTTTTGTAGCTGCTTGTGTATATATATATATATATATATATATATATATATATAACATTTGTATACCTCCCCATAGCCGAAGCTCTCTGGGCGGTTTACATAGGATTAAAACAATTAAAAACAATATTCAAAAAAGCAAAAACATTCAACATACACACATACATTTAAAGCTGCTACAACAGCCCCAAAAAGCTACAAAAACAAAAACAAACCCAGGCTCCTCAGATATTGCCAAATGCCTGAGAGAAGAGGAAAGTCTTGACCTGGCGCCGAAAAGATAACAATGTTGGCACCAGGCGGGCCTCGTCAGGGAGATCATTCCACAATTGGGGGGCCACCAATTGCTTTTGATTGTGGCTTAGTTTATTATTTTTGCACTCGTTATTTGTTGCTGTTGTTGTCAGCCATCTTGCATGCATAGTTTGGGCAAAGGCCACCAGCAGATTTCCAACTTTTTGAAAATCTTAGCCAAATCAGCATGGCTTCTATTGCTATGAACCTCCCCCCCCCCAAAAAAAAAAATACAGAAAGAGGTGAGGCCTCAAAAAGGTACTAGAAACTCAAACTTTATTGAATGATGTAGTCCTTATAAAAGACTAAAGAGTCCTCTGAGTATATGTACATGATATACTGCAAATGCCCAGAAGGATGTAAAATGGCATTTTGCAATGGGCATCAGTCCTTTGCATTATTGTAAGCAGGAACAGCGTAATTGCTGCACTTACTTAGAAAAAGAATTCCAAATTTGTGACAACTATGCCACGAAACGTAAAACATGCACACACACAAAAAGTGGGGGAGACAATTGTGTGTGTTTTTTTTTAAAAAAAAATGAGCTGGGGGGATGCAGAAACACATCTAGGACACAGAATTAAGTCTTTTCTTTACTTTTTAAGCAATCATGTCAGGAGATTTACTAAGGCAATTGCTTCCTAGTCAGTTCCAATCTACCCATAAATAAGAATCTGTCATTTAAAACTTTTTTTCTCTCCTGGTACGTGTCACCATTTGCAGCTGCCACAAGGTAAACACACTCTATTCTCTATGGAATTGCCACAAATACAAATAGGCAGATGAGAATATTCTCTAGACTCCATACTTATTTGCACTTGCGAAGCTTTGTTGTGTGCCGGGGGAGGGGATGTGATGGATCCTGACATTCATGCATAAAATTATATATATATATATATATATATATATATGCCCTGGACTTCATGTGTCGGTGGGTGGGTGTCATATCCTATAATGGTGTTTTGCAGTATAAATGTATTGAACATGAACTAGCATGTAAGACACGAGGTAGCAAAAGTGCATAATTTATCAGACTGTAACATCTACTTATAAAAGAATGCATGTATAATGCATGCACAGAAATGTGAATGATGGTTGATACTGAAGCACGCTGTTTCCATTAGCCTTTCGCCTATGGAGGAAATCTTGAATTAAAATTCAGACTTAGATTACAAATGACAATTGAATCTGAAGAGTCTAACATGGGTAGTTCTATTATATTTCCCTCCCCAACAACAACAAGCCAAGTCTTTTAAATTTGAGATGACTAGCAGTAGGTATTAAATAGTGCCTCAGATCTAGAATACAACTGTGCTATAGAACAGGTGTTCCAGATCAGAATTTATGATTGACTCAGTTTTGCCCGTTGCTGTATCGGTCAACAATTCTCTAAACAATTTGGTTCACCGACAGAGCCAACCTGGTTGCATTAGAAATATATACAATAATTTCCTTAAAATGAATAGAATCATAGTGTTATGATTTTCCACAGCATTGACAGCAATTAGGCATGTTTCTGACATTACTGAAGCAAATGTGTGCGCAGTTGCGTTGGTTAGCCAATGTGGTGACCTACATACGGGATTCACACCTTTTTCTATGCTTCACTGCATTTCTCTGTAGGAAAAGCATGACAACTCAAGTAGCCTAGGAAGCTGCTGCCCTATACCGAGTCATCCCATTGCTCCGTCTAGTTCAGTAGTCTCTATTTTGATTGGCAGCAGCTCTCCACAATTTCATACGGGAATCTTTCCGTGCTACCTGTAGATGCTGGAGACCTTCGGCATGCAAGGCATGTACTCTGCCGCTGAGCTATGGCCCTCAAAGTGCTGTAACAGAAAACATTATTTGGCGTTATCCTAATCTGAGTGCGTTGCTAGTGACAGGGGGCACTGACATCAGCATGCAATGTTTTCTGAAAAATCCCAGGTCTAACAATGGGATGGGTTTACTGAAGAAGTGAGGAAGGGCAGCAGAGAAAATGGTGAAAGGGATTCTCATGCCTGGGCAGGCAGGCTAGAGAGAGTGAATGTTCTTGTTATTTCACCTCCAAGTCCACCAGCTAGACCACATGAGGAAACCCTGTTGAAAAGGTTTTCCTGTTGCTTTTTGAGATATGCCCCGAAGAAAGTTTATCTGGAAGCTAAATATCACATCCCTGGTGATGTAAAACACTCTTTTCCTGCATCTGGAGGTTGGGACCCATCAAGACAGTGTCTTCTGAGTTATGTTTTCCCCTCACAGCCATTAATATGATGGGACTCAGGTCAGAGGGAGAGACAGTGGCTGCATTAAGGCTTCAAACCATGGCTTGGAGGCTTATGAATAAGCACTGTGAATGCAGAGATAGAGACAAACCCCTCCTCGCACTGAATGAATACACAAAGGCAGCTATGTAGGCTACCCCTGCCTGACACTGCCACCCCCCACCCATTTTTCATCCGTTTGACATTTGATGGAAAGTATTTTCTACATGTACAGCTGAACACGTAGAGAGAGCCTCCATATGAGGAGAGCAATCAAGGTCTCACATTGTGTGTAGGAGTCCTCTGCGTGGTTTCTTAACTTGTGTTCAGTTGTATTCAGGGGCGGCACCAGGGGGGGCATGGGGGGCAAGTGCCCCCCAAACAAGAGTTTGCCAGCCCTAGTTGCCACCCCAGTTGCTGGCTGAGCTGGCTTTACAAGGAGGGCTCACCCAGGCAAGGCAGCCTCGGCAAGGCACAGCAAGGCTTAACAGTTAGCCTTGCCAGAAGCCAGGCACCTGCACTGTGGCCTTTGTTCTCCTAGCCCACGTGGGCTGGGCTTGTTGCTGCCTTCTCTAAGGCAAAGCTCAGCTGTTTTAGAGGGGAGAGAGAGGTGGATTCTCCTCTTCAGCCCCTTAGCCCTTTCCCCTCACTCAGCAGCAGGGACAGGGAGCCCCGCAAGCCCAGACGCCGGTTGATTTCTGCTGATAATCACTTACACTTTCCAGATACTGGTAATAGTTTTTTTTTAATATTCCATTATGTCTTGTTAGGGCTATTAGCTGTATACAGGCTTTTTATGTTGTTAATAGATCCCTGTAAGATCCCAGGCTGAAATTAGGAGTGGGGGAAGGGGATGTTCAAAGCTTTCCAGCCATTGCTGTTCTCACCCACTCCCCTTGCCCCAAACCCTGCTTTTTGCCCTCACTGGGGAAAATACAGAGTGGACTAGTTTCTCTCTTGCCCCCCCCCCCCAATGAGTATTTGGTGGGTTGGTTGGGGGTAGCTGTTAAAGAATGACTTTAAAAGCAATCATGCACAACCTGGCATTGTCTAGACGGTTTGGACCACAATTCCCAGTATTCCTGACTATTGACCATGTTGGCTGAGGGTGATGGGAGTTTAAGTTCTCTTTCCAATTGCAGCTTTCCATTTATTTCCATTTTAATTTCTTAAAAATATTAATTATTTTATTTATTTATTTATTTACTTTATTTATTTATTGCATTTTTATACCGCTCAATAGCCAAAGCTCTCTGGGTGGTTTACAAAAATTAAAACCATAAAACCCATTCAAAATAGGAAACAACAGTATAAAAATACAATATAAGAACACAAGCAGGATAAAACCAAGCAGCAATGCAAAATTAATACCAATTTAAATACAGAGTTAAAACAGCAGGGTTTAAAATTAAACAGATAAACTGTTAAAATACTGAGAAAATAAAAAGGTCTTCACCTGGCATCTAAAAGAATATAATGTAGGTGCCAGGTGAACTTCTCTAGGGAGCTCATTCCACAGCCGGGGTGCCACAACAGAGAAGGCCCTCCTCCTAGTAGCCACCTGCCTCACTTCCTTTAGCAGGGGCTCATGGAGAAGGACCTTGGAGGATGATCTTAGTGTCCGGGCAGGTACATATGGGAGGAGGTGTTCCTTCAGATAAGCTGGCCCCAGGTCATTTAGGGCTTTGAATGTTAATACTAGGTAGAACTTTGAGGAAAACTTTCATGCTTTTACATTTTATATTGTAATCTATCGTGCACTTTGTGGTTTAAATTGTTGTGAACTGACCAGAGAGCTTCGTTGTAAGAATTGGTTTGTGCCATTTTTTAGGATTTATCACACAATCTTATGCAAGTTTACTCAGAAGTAAGTTATTGCCAATGGGTATTAGAATCCCTTCTGGGCAAGGAAAGGGTTAATGGTGTTTTCCCTCCCCTCTTTGCTTTTAGTTCTCCCAACAGTTGCTGAGTTCAACTGTTTGTAAATATGGCCTAGAATCCATTTTGTTTTGCTGTATCTCAGTCATATTGTGAAAATGTGGTTTTAAAAAATCCTTTCTTTTTCGTGGTGAAAGTTAACATATATTCCTGGCTAAATTCCTTCTGTTTTATGGGGCATATTTTTTTTCTTCTTCTTCTGAAACCTGTGATTATGTAACCCAAACTCACTCACTTACAGCCATTTATTCTTATTTTCCTGCTGTCTCAGTTTGCCTATGTGTGAAATGGGTTTTGTGGTCTCCCATCTCCCTTTAATTGAAATCTTAGAGGAGTGGGCTTGACTATAAATGTCTTTCTCTGTGTTGTGACATACCTTGGATAAATTGTTTTTTAAGACATTTTTTTTTAAAAAAAGCCTGATCTCTGTTGGTTCTGGGAATTTAGTATGCTGCAATTATGTAACCGAAACACAAACTTGCTGCTCTGGCACCAACTGCCAGAGCAGCAAGAACACCCTCAGAAGAATTAATCTCCTTATTCCATGGATCTCTTCCTTTTTTACTCTGGACAGTAGGCCAGGAAAAATGAGAGGGGGAGGAAATAATTAATCTGTACCTTCTCCACATCTTCCTTTTTTTCCTCCTCAGAGAATTAGGACAGAAATGGGTGTGGAAAAAAAATTACTCACAGTGTAAGCCTATGAATGTTTTCCCACCATATTCAATGCTTTTTTTTATCCCATATTACAAAGGCAATGGATTGCAATAATAATAATAATAATTAAAAAAACACCCAGCTTCATCAGGAGCTTCATCTTCAAAAACTTCATCTTTTGGATCTTTGGACTATTCTATTGGCCTTAGCAGAAATGATAGCTAAACCTGTGGGAAAATCCCTCAGAGACTTCATCCAGATGTTTTTTTTAATGATGTATTAGTTTTATTTGTTTTAAAGTTTTGTCTATTTTATGGTCTTTGTATTTATATTTATTGTTGTTCCCCGCCTCGTTCCAGAGGAGGAGGCAGGTTAGAAATAAATATATAAATGAATATATTATTATTATTATTATTATTAATATTATTATTATTATTTGCAAGGAAACAGGGAGATTGGGGAGGGATGTAAGGCAGTTACAGGAGGTAATTATTGCTTTTTTCTTTTTCTTCTTTTACTATTGGTTTAATAAGGCTGTCATTATTCTGCTTGACTGGCAGTTTTTAAAAACACTGCCTTTGGCTTTCAGTGGATAAATGTGAACCCTCCTTCAATCTTCTTGACCTCAAACTCTGCTGTTGTTTCTAGTATAACTCGAGGTGTCCTGTAATGTATTTTCAAAGGAAAAGAAGAAAAGGAGAATTCCTGTCTGCTCCAAACGTTAAGTTTTGATAGCTCAACCTTTTGGAACAGGAAAGTGGTCACTGGATAATGAGGTGTCCCAAATTTTCCCTTTCATCTCCCTTTTAAGTGCAGAAAGCAGCAGAGAGTCAAGAATATGTAGAAGTGAAATGGGCTTGGGTCAGTCACTGAGCACACGCTGTTCATGCGGGAGCTCCCAGGTTCGATCTCCAGTTAAAAGGATGTCAGGGCCCAGGATTGGGAAAGATCTCCTCTCTGAGATCATGGAGACTTACTGTCAGTCGTGATGAACAGTCCCAATGAACTGACTTCAGTGTAAGACAGCTCCATAGATCCACAATGAATATTGCTGCTTGCACCTCACAGGGTCTGTGGCTTCACACTGCTCTCTGTGAAAGCATCAAACATGAGCTTTCTTTATCCTCTCTGCAGATATCCACAAGGGATAAAGAAGACAACACTGTTGCTTGTTTTATGATAGATGGAATCCTTCTGACCTTGAACAGTCGAGGAAGGATGTTTTTGTCTTGAGGGATACAGGGAAGAAAGCAAGGACAATACCGATAGTTATCTCCATCCTTGCAATACTTCAAGTTTCTCATCCTCAAACTCTCATTTCTTTACTGCCAAAGCTCTCTGTGCAACCAGATTAGATTGCATGCTGTTTATCAGCCTCTTTTGTCTTGTATTGATAATACTTAGGGAAAGTGCTATATAAACACTATGTGGTCAAAAACTTCATAATCTCAATAATCTTTACAGGAGCCCTGTAAAATAGTCCATTCTTTTTCTCATTCTCATAGTGACATTGAAATGCTTGACATAAGCCCCCCCCCCCCAAAAAAAAATCCAGGAAATTCAAGTTTAATAGCAGATCAACATGCACGAAAATCCACCCCAAAAATGTGCTTCTTAGGGAAAAGTGTGCACAAACAACAACAACAACGTGTATTTGATAAAAGTGTGCATAAAACAGTATTTCAGTAATGTAAAGTATTTTTGGGAAATGCATGCGTTTAAAATATTCACAAAAATGTGCATTAAGATATACATCCATGAATACCTTACAACAATGTACAGAAATGAGTACTCATTCCATATAGATTTGTTTTAAAAATCACAAGCTTGTGTGGCAAACAGGATGGAAAGGGCTTGATTTTAAAAAATAAAAAATAAAAAAATAAAAAATCAAGATTGGTCAGACCAAACTTGTGAGATCTGTCTATGTCAACTCTTGACCCAAATTTACAGTACCTCGTGTCTCAACTTTTCCCAAAGACTAGGGGCCTTATTCCTCTGTAGGCTGCTCCTGGACTGTGTTAGGCCTTTCCTTGTCTTTTCCTCTCCTTTTCCTTTCCTGTTGCCATTGCCACATCCTTTGTGGGCTACCTTTGTGCCTAGTCCGGAAACTTCAACTTGTTCAAAATATGGCAGCCAGGTTGGTCACCAGTACACCTAGGGGTGACCACATTACACCAGTTTTAAAATCACTTCATTGGCTGCCAGTCAGTTTCTGGGCAAAGTATAAAGTGTTGGTTGTTACCTTTAAAGCCCTACATGATTTGGGTCCAGGGTACCTGCGGGATCGCCTTCTCCCGTACAATCCGCACCGCACACTTAGGTCCTCTGGGAAGAACTTACTCAAGCCAGCCAGAACTAGGCTGGCAAGTGTTACCCAGAGGACCTTCTCTTCCATCGCTCCCAGACTATGGAATGGTCTGCCGGAGGAGATTAGACAATTAGCAGTCTTCATGAATTTAAGAGAGTCATGAACTGCTCTCTTCCGGCAGGCCTATCCGGATGAATTTTAAGATGTTTTAATGATGCATTTTCTCTTGTTTTTAATTTTTTTTAAACTGTTTGTGATTTTTGTATTTTACATTGTGTTCCCTGCCTCGATCCGAAGGGAGAGGCGGGTTATAAATTATTATTATTATTATTATTATTATATTATTATTATTATTGTTATTCTAACTTGCTCTGAATTATTACAGAAATCCCAGTATGTGCCATCATGTTTTTGTGTGTGTCAATGCACATATGGTATTTGTACAGTAACATAAGAAAATAAGGCAGGCAGCTGCTCAATAGCCACAGAAAAATGCCAAAAAAGCATAAGAGATGTGATAGACTCTGAGGTCAAAGGGTGTCAAGAGGGCTCAAAATTTGCTTCTGTTCTTCATAAATGGACACTAGACTTTTCGGGATTCTAGCAACATGTTGTACAAGATGGTGTTGTGGGCTAGTCAAGAAGCTTATTACTAAAGGACTAAATCTGCAATTGATCAAGAAAGCTACCTCAGTTTCCTCAGACAAGGACTAGGGCAGAAAGCTATGAATAACATCTGAAAGTGTTATTAATTAAATGAGCTTCTTTTGATATCCAGCTGGGATGTATAGACTCCTAAAGATACATCTAAATAACTGGGATGTACGGGATGTGAAAAATCCATGGCAAATTTCATTATTCTTATCAGAAACCCATAATTTTGCAGTGAAATTTTCCAGATATTTCCCAGAACTCCCCCAATTCAGCTTAAATTTTGCTGAAGGTTAAAAAGAAATTGGTGGCAACCCTAGAATGATGAATATTCATTTTTGGAATGTGATTTTTTCCCCTGTTAGCGAGATGCAGCACTAATTTTTTTTATGCTATTTGCATACAAATTGCCTTATACAGTAGCAGCTGCAGTAACAAGGCCCAGGCTGTAGATTTCATCAGACATTTTGCATGCTTAGGAGTGAAATGAAGGCCAGACAAAACCTTAACGAGAGGCTTGGGAAACCAAGAAGCTTTTCATCTCACCTTCAAGAGAAGTCGCATACATGAATGACATTGATCCTACGTATGTACGCCACAAAATGGAGACTGATTGAAAGGGGCTGGGGAAAGTCATTAAAATTAACCACTGTAATCCTTTTATAAAATAACGAAGGCTAAACGAAACTCTTTAAATCTGACAGTTTCCAGTGTTAAGAGAGTGTTTAATAAATTATGCATTTAAATCACTGAATACTGACAAGCAACCCAGGAGTGTAGGAAGAAATGAACATTTCCAGTTTGGCTCACATAAAGCATTACCTTTTATGATTTCGTGTAATGCTACTTTTCTTGTGGGGGGGGGGGGTTTAAAATGCAAATTACTCTCCTGCGTTGCAGCTTTGCTCAAGAGGCGTGATAGTAAGAAACCACCGAAATGGGTTAAATGAATTCAATTAAGAAATGTCTTCTGGAAACAAGAGGACACAATTCCTATGGCACGCAACAAACATTTGTTGTTTTGAGAGAACAATCTTGATATGACTATTTGCACTTAATTCTACTTGCATGGAAACTAAAGTGTGAGTTAGGAAAGTGTATTAGTAGGGTGACCAGATAAAATCCAGGTCAGGGCTCATGTAACTTTAACAGTTGTAGAGAAAAGGGAATTTCAGCCGGTGTCATTTGTATGCAATTAGTTCCTGGTGAAATTCCCTCTTCATCACAACTGTTAAAGTTGCAGGGGCCCTGCCTTCTTTTGTATATGGTCACTCTAGTATAGTGCCTGCACCTTTAACTGTTGGACCTGGATTAAAATGAATAACACTACAAGAATTCATTTGGTCCCCATTCCAATTGTATCCCGTTGTGTTCCTGACGTCATCGATGGGGGCGGAGCTCTCGCTGCCACCAAACCCTGATGCAAACCCTTCTCATGAACCTCTCTCTTTCCCAAAGTTACCTTACCAAGGTGGTAATGGTTGAATTTAGGGCTGAGGCCTGGATGCTGCCAAGAACGCAGTGAGGTGAAGAAACATTGGAACTGCAATCATGCCAAAGACAGGCATGATCAGGCATCTGCCAATCAAGGTCCCACTGACAAGAGTCCCCTGGAGAGCTATTCCCTCTTTTCACTATTGTAGTCTGCCTATTCACCTGCCTCTTGCTCTGGTCCAGACAATAGAGCTAGTGAGAAAGAGGAGGAGGAACTGGCATTGCCTACTAGCTAACTAGTCATCTGCCAGTCAAGCAAGGAAGTGGTAGAAATTATGAAAAAGAGGATGAGGAACAACAGAAATGGCCTTAAGGAGATAGACTCACCAACGGAAGGGGGGCATTGAGGGTGCCTTGCCTAAGAGTCCTCAAAAACCTAGAGTTGGCACTGACCATAATTTCAATGGGAATTGCTGGCAGTATGTAAGCCTCAAGCCAGGACTGCAAGCATTCTAACAGCTCTGTTCTCGGAGTAGCTGGAATATTCTTAAACAACATTCCATGCTATTCTACCAGTTTAGTCAATTAGTAACAGAGGCTTCACTCCCACGAGTGTAGGGTGACCAGATAAAATCCAGGTCAGGGCTCATGTAACTTTAACAGTTGTAGAGAAAAGGGAATTTCAGCCAGGGTCATTTGTATGCAATTAGTTCCTGGTGAAATTCCCTCTTCATCACAACAGTTAAAGTTGCAGGAGCCCTGCCTTCTTTTGTATAGGGTCACTCTAGTATAGTGCCTGCACCTTCAACTCTTGTGATGAAGAGGGAATATCACCAGGAACTAATTGCATACAAATGACACTGGCTGAAATTCCCTTTTCTCTACACCTGTTAAAGTTACATGAGCCCTGACCTGGATTTTATCTGGTCAGTCTACACGAGCGCAATACAGAACTGGTTGCCATATTAAATACCAAGGGAGGCAAAATTGAAAAGGGTGGCCTAGCTAAAAAGGTGTGATGTATCTGGAAGGGGTTTCCATGCCTTAGATGTGTCAGCAAAGAAATGCCTCTTCCACAGGGCTTTGCTTTGCCACGCAGCAGAGTAGAGCAACTTGCTTAGGCAGCACCATGAAGGGGAGGAATTGGTGTCCAAATGGTTTCTAAAGTGTTGAGATGGGTAAAACATTCCTGCTCCGTCTGACTAGCTTTTCTCCCCCCTCATCTAAACAGGTGTGTCTGTGACTCACCTGACCAAGGGAGAAACCAAAGGCGATATGGACAGACCCCGCTCAGTAGCAGCTTTCAAAATCCCAGCTGAGTGTCTGGACGTCAGGGATAGATGTGAGTTGTGGTTCATGAAATCACCTCAAGCCAGACAACACGAAGTGGTACAACAAAATATGTGTATATTCCTCAAACAGAGAATAAATTATAAAACAAACAAGACATGGGATCATTACAATTGTAATAAAACTGGTGGCTAGCACATTTCTTATGAAAATTAAAGTTCTTTTCCTCTCAACCAACAAAATAGTCATAATTAAGACCTTATATTTGTTTATCTGGCAGGCATGATTGGCAGAGGTTTAAGTAATCGCATTTGGTAGTTTTCTCATTGTTCCAGGTTCTCTCTGCTTAACCAGGTTTTTTAAAAATCTACCTTTTATAACATCTGATCTAAATTTATCTCCAGTTCCATATCTTAACAAACATCTATGTAGGTAACTCAAACAAGACTTTCAGACCAAGTTATAGCTTCAGCATCTAACCCTAAGAGAGCTTCTTCCAATGCAGGCTGGCTGACAGCTGACTTCAGTAGCCCCCATTCCTAAGTTAAAAAGCATTCAGCTTCCAAGGATTAGCCAACCCACCCGTGGAAAGTTATTTTGCCCCAGTTACAAATACACATATTATTATTTTTTTGCACTTAAGGCTAGCTCATAGCATATACTGACCTAATCACTCTATAATTACAGTTAGCACACAGAAATCATCATGACGAACACTCACATGAAACTCCAAAACAAAAGCAAACAACCACCAGAAGAGCATCATTTGTTTTGTTTGGGGGTGCTGTATCACGCACAGCACATCTCCCGCATATTGGTTGAGGCACATAAAATACAGCAAATTCTTCTCAGCCAGACTCATTGCATTTATACGTTGTGACGTGGAGCTTATCTACACTACTGCTTTAAAACGGTTTATAACAGCCGGTTAATAACTGTTATTAACCGGTTTAAAACTGTTATAAACCGTTTTAAAGCAGTAGTGTAGATATGGTCAGTGTCAGTCCTAAACAGAGGGCGGGGTGACATTTGCATGCCACTTCGGGCAGCACAATGCCTCAGCTTGGCCCTGCTCTTACAGGGAATAGTTGAAGCAGTGGTTTTTCAGAGATGAAAACCTAGAAGTTACTGCTGAATCCCGATGAATATACAGCATCAATTAATTGTGAATTGGACAGGTGGGTCCCTGTAAGAAACACTGCTTTCCTCAGGAAGAGGCTCATTCATCTGTGCCAGAGACCGGGCCTCTCTCTGAGCAGCATTGCAATGCTAATACAGCCATGGCCCTCTGCCAGGTTATAAAATGATCAGTTTGCCTCTTTCAGTTCCTCCACTGAGGATGTCATTCTGAATCCTGCTCATTGCCCACATATTTCCAACCTTGACTCTCTGGCATTTTGCCCACCCCACCCCGTCTCTCACACAAGCTTTGAATTCCAAGACATGTGCATGGATTTTTCCACATGTGTCATATTGACATTGAGAGCCTATCTACACACGCAGGATAAAACGCTTTGAAAACGTTTTGAAAACTGTATGTGGAGTGTGTTCTGGGCCCCAACAGTTCTCAAAACTGTAATAAACCATTTTAAACCACAATAGCATAGATAGGCTCACAGTGAAAATAGCCTTTGGGAAAGAGATGTGCGTTTTAAGACACAAATGCTGAAAAATACACATGTGAGCTTTTGTTTCTGACATGGCTGGCGTGCAGTTTGTATTCAGCTATGTCCTGTAAGACAGCTAGCCGAGACGCTACCTGTCCTTGCTTGCAATGTACACAGGTTTGATGAGTCCTAAGGTGGATTCCCAGTTGATACAAAATGACGATGAAGTCTAATGAGGGATGTACCGATTTTGTAAAATCTGTTCCATCTGCATTTGGCAGATCATCGTCCACACATTGACGGAATCAGATTTTTTTCCAGTTTCCTGAATTTGTGCAAATTCAAAAATGTGCACTTGCGAAAATACACAAATCCCCCTAAAATGTGTAAATCCTCCCAAAATGCACATTTTCAGGCAGTAACCTATGGGGGAAATGCACATTTTCAGGCATATATATAGACTTACAAGTCTTCAAGAATTTAAGAGAGCTATAAAGACTGATCTCTTCCGGCAGTCCTACCCACTCGAATTTTAAGACTTTATTGATTTTAATAATGTAATGATTTTATAAGCTTTTAATCAGTTTATGCATTTTATATTGTTGGTATTGGTGCTGTTCCGTGCCTCGATTCAGAGGGAGAGGCGGGTAAGAAATAATAATAATAATTATTATTATTATTATTTCTATATCTCTATCTATCTATCTAATCTATATATCTATATCTGAATTGTTTATTTACGGTCAATAAACCAGCACGATATATCTATATCTATCAATCTATCTATCTAATGACTAAATTTTGTAAAAGTCCTGAAAGTTTTTTTTAAAAAAAATTGGTCTGCAAAGCTGCAGAATCCATGCAACCCTGGAAAAGCTGGTCCACTAGAGATTTTGCAAGTTGGATTCATAGGGCATAATCAGATGAGCGGTTTATTGCACGCTCATTACTGGGCACTGACAGATTTTCGCGGGTCCCTCTTACAACGTTGTCTGCCTCCCATGCACCTCCCACCCTTTCTAGCCTTCTTGGCATGACAAAAAATGCCCCCAGTAGTAATGTCCATATTATTTTTTAAGATGGAAGTTGCTGTTATCTCCTTCTGTATGCAGGAGAAGTGGTATGATAGAGATGACCCCAGAATGGGCCACATGCACTTTTTACTTCCTCTTTCCTCTCCCTGCGAGAAAGAGGAAGTATTGAGCAACAAAAGCGGGGGCAGAGAAGTGACGGTAGGCCAGTGCGATTTCCCTCTGTCTGATGGAGGTCATAGAAATCCTCTGACATTCCTACACCTAACAGATCTTGCTACCCCACATGAACTGAGCATCGATATCAAAACATGTCCCAGAATCTGTTCCAGACATGCAGGGATTCTGTAGCATGCAAGTAAATGTGGAAAGTTTGAAATGTTGCAGTTGAAAACTGGTGTCTTTAGAGCCAAGATGGTCAGTGTTCTGTTCTGTTGTTGTTGTTGTTGTTGTTGTTGTTGTTGTTGTTGTTGTTTTAAAAAAATTAATCTGTTCACTGTATATTTCACCTGAATAGAAGCACGCTGTGTTCATGATGTGCTGAACCCCTGAGCCATCAAATAGGGAAAAATATGTCAGTATGTCTGAACTCTGGCCTCAGGTTCACAGAATATTCAAGGTCTGTTGTCTGTTCCCTCCAATTATCTGAAGTTTTCTGGTGCCCCTTTAGCCTTCTTTATAACCTGCCTAACAGGGTGTTATTTATAATTTATCTTTTCTTATTTGTGCTTCAGAGCTTTGCTTGCTTTATGTTTCCTGAGAAGCCAACCATGGGGGAGGATTCACACAAATGTACAGCTAGTAACCTTTTAAAAAAGAAGAAAGAAATGAGGATTGTTCAGTAACCGACACATCTTTGGGATCACTTGATTAAATACAATTGGATAAAGCTGGGTTGTATCAACCCTAACCTTCTGAACAGTTTCCCCCCTCCCCATTATGATCCCCCTCATGTGCCCCCAAATCTACTCTAGAACATTGGGAGCCCTCTAGAGCAGATCTGGAAGGTGCAGGGGGCTTCAGGGGAGGGAGGAGACCCACGTGAAGCCTGCTCATGCAGCATTGGGTTTAACGTTCTGATAATGCATGTTTTTTAAAAAAATTAAAAAATATGTAATTATGGACATACCCCTCTCCATTTAAAGCTTGACTAGTTCAGTGGTGCTGAGTGTGGGGTGCTCACTGCCCAATACCAGCAGATGAGTAATTTACGGGTGTGAAATAAAGGGATAGTGAGTGCGTAGCCAGGAAAAAGAGGGGTGCGGCAACCCTAAATTCAAAAACGATTGCAGTCTTGCCTCTCAAACAAATTTGAGTTAAGAACATGAAAGAAATTAGGGAGTTTGTGATAAAGGGCAATCAAGTAAACTCGATTCTTGCTGGGACAAATATGACTTATGGAATAGAAGAAGCCATACCTTCTGCATGCTGTGTGGATGGGTGCATGCATGCGTGCGTGTGTACATTGCCTGCTTTTCCTTGCACTTCTGCCTCCCTTTCTTGAAAGTGTATTATTATTATTATTATTATTATTATTATTATTATTATTATCATTCATATACTGCCCCATAGCCAAAGCTCTCTGGGCGGTTTACAAAGATTAAAAAGCATCGAACATTTAAAAACCAATATACAACATTTAAAACCATAAAAACAGACTATATATGAACTATCCAGGGGGTCAGTTAAAAACAAACCAATGAAAAACCCCTGTTTTTCTTTTTGTTCCTTCACTTAAGCAAGAACAGCACCAAATTCTTCTCATCATAGGAGGGGAATCTTTGCAATCAAAGAAAGAAAAAAAAGGGGGGAACATAGTTTGCTACAATAAGGCTGGATCCCCACATACACTTACCTGGGAGTAAATCTTATTGAATTCAGTTGGACGTAGAGCTGAGTAGGATAGTGCTGTAATTCTGTTCTTAAGGTGCTTAAGTCCCCAGCCCCTGTGTTTTTCAGAGGAACAACTTGATACACCATGTATGCCTGAATGAATGTGGAGGGGGGGGCAGCGGTGTCTTGTCATAATCGGGTGTGTGGGACTAAACTGTCTCGATGTTCTCATTTGCAAGAGTCTCACCTCCACATCCATCACCTCAAAGGCTAGACTAACAATTCTTTGTTCTGTTCTACACACACACACACACACACACACACACACACAAATTTCCTGAAGGTTATTCCCTTTTTTCCGCAATCATGGGTGGGTTTGTATTCTTCTATCATCATCATCATGGTTCTTCTGACATGTACGATGGGAAACAGTCTGGCCTGCATGCATGGTGGCTCGTTCCAGATCCTCAACTACTACTACTCCCCAGTATGCTGACATTGTGCAACACAACACGGTCAGGATGGATTGGCTGTACACCCCCCCCCACACACACACACAAAGGGTGATAATGACCCAAAGTAGCATGGAGGGATGAATGGAAGGCAGATGTTATGGTGAGAGATGGTGCTTGCTAGCTAAGCCTACTACAACCTGCTTGGAAAGTGAGCTGCTTTGCTTGCCTTGGTAGGAGCAGAAACGTATTACAGCCTGTGAGCAATTGAGGAAGCTTTCAAGCTTGCAGGGAGGGAGCAGATCTGAGTGTGGAGGGCTCAGCTTGGTGCCCCTTCTGTTCAGCACCTGGCTTGCCTGTCCCTAAGGCTGGCTCTGCAAGTCAGTGCATATTTGCAGGGAATTCTAAATTTAGTTCCTTCTGCAACTCCAAGAAAATCACCACACAATGGTTTACACAAGCCATTTTCGCACAACCAAAGAGGTGATACTAAATGCCAGAAGGGGGATTGCAGTGGCAATCTGCCACTGCCCTCCTTCCCTGATTTCCATCTGTCCGCTGACTCTTCTGTACAGAACAATCTGTGCACAGGGCCATGCGGGGGGGGGGAGGGATGCAGTGGGGCCAGTTGGCTCGGGGTCCACGATTTTGAGGGGGCACTCCAACGAGGAGGTCCCCCCCAGCTTACACTACTGCTTCCGTAGCATAAACGGCCCGTCGAGAAGCGAGGAGCCTGCCTTGCAGAAACAGTGCCGAAGCCGTCCGTCGTGAAATTCTGAATGTGAAGAAGGGATGTCTTACATCTTGAATAAAAGTGCTTCCCATTACCTTTTTTTATAAATCGTTCTAGTTCATATATGTATGTAGCACTGAATCAGTGCCACTGATTTTTTAAAAAAATACTTAATGAGGAATTTGAAATGGTGGGGGAGGCACACACTTCCCATCTGGCCTGGACATATTGCCAGCTCTGCACGGTCCTGTCTGTGCAGAAGAGAATATGTGTGTGTGGAAGTTGGGGGGGGGGGGAATGCTGCCTCTGTCTCTCCCTCCCACAGACCCACATTCAGGATTCCCCACTTGGTTGTGTAAACAGGAAACAGTCATCGCAAGATGAAAGGTTAGCCAAAAGTTTTGAATCATCCAACAGCACTTTTCCGTGTTTTCAGAGCTGCTCCGGATTCTTGCTTGTATATTAAAAGGATAAATGAATCACACATTTACGTAACTTTAAGGAACACTTATTACAAAATAAAAGTTGGCATGAAAGACTTGCAGTCTGCAAGTTATGTATTGTTATTTATTTAATTGGACTTATGGCCTGCCCCATCCCAGAGACTCAGGGTGGTTAATGTTATGTTAATTATTCTATCTTATCCTGGCCACTAAATAAAAGTAATACCCGATATAGGACTTCAAGGAAGCAAAGTAATCCACGATCCCTGTTGAGACCTTCTGTCTGAATGTGGGGGAGGGGGGAATCACACCCATCCTCCATGCATTCATCAGTAAATCTAAAAAGGGTTCTACATGCACACCTTTATACACATCTGCTTCTCTATGTGATTGGGAACCTTACATGCACAGTTTTTGGGAGTGTAGGCAACTTTTTCAGACCTTGTGTTGAATGCATGGATGTTAGGCAGATGCAATTCCATTCCCCCTCCATGGATTCACTGTCCACATGGAGAAAATGCCTGAATAGAGATAGAATGACATCCCATAATCATCAGTTCAAAAAATACAGATGACTAATGGATAAATTACATAAGACATGAAAATATGAATTCGACTGATCCCAGGTAGCCCTGTTTTGTTTTGGTTTCAGGAAAAGTCACTTTCAGAAGAGACAGCTTAGAACAGGAAAGCAGGGCAAAGAGATATTTAACCCATCCCCACCTGGAACTTCTCTGCTCCAAACCATCCCCTCCCATACATCTCTCAGGGAGGGGAGTTTTCCATCATGTTTAAAAGAAGTAGTGGTACGGCCGCTTCTAAAAAAAAGCCCTTCCTGGACCCCCTGGATCTTAATAACTATAGACCAGTATCAAATCTTCCGTTTCTGAGCAAGGTGATCGAGAAGGCAGTTGCCTTCCAACTCCCAAGCAGTTTTGAGTGATACAGATTTTCTAGACCCATTTCAAACTGGCTTCAGGGCAGGATATGGAGTTGAGACCGCTATGGTCGTCTTAGTGGATGATCTATGCTTGAGTATTGACAGGGGGAGTGTTTCCCTGTTGGTACTTCCGGATCTCTCAGCAGCTTTCAATACCATCAAACATGGTATCCTTCTGGAACACCTGAGGAGATTGGGAATCGGGGGTAGTGTGCTTTGGGCAGGTTCCAGATGGTGATGCTTGGCAGTAGTTGCTCCTCAAAGAAGGAGCTGTTGTACGGCATACCACAAGGCGTCATTCTATCCCCAATGCTGTTTAACATCTACATGAAAACGCTGAGAGAGATCATCCAGAGGCATGGGTCAGGGTGCTATCAGTATGCTGATGACACCCAATTATATGTCTCTATGTCTTTGACAACAGCGTCAGCTAAGGATAGTGGGTCTCCTCTGAATGTATGATTGGAGGCGGTAACGGGCTGGATGAGGAAAAAACAAACTGAAGCTGAATCCAGACAAGACAGAGGAGCTTACTGTCAAAGGCCCCAACCTGGGTTTGGAGGTGTGTCAACCAGTTCTGGATGGGGTTACACTGCCCCTGAATGGCTGGGCACAGCTTGGGGGTGCTCCTGGATCCGTCTCTCCAAATGACAGCTCAGATAGATGTGACTGCCAGGAGCGTCTACTATCAGTTTTGGCTGATACGCCAGCTGCACCCCTTCCTAGAGTTGGAAGACCTAAAAATGTTAGTGCACCCACTGGTAACTTCAAAGCTCGACTTCTGCAATGCGCTGTACATAGGGCTACCTCTGTGCCTAGTCCGGAAACTTCAACTAGTTCAAAATATGGCAGCCAGGTTGGTCACATAGGGATGACCATATCACACCAGCTTTAAAATCACTACACTGGCTGCCAATTAGTTTCCGGGCAAAGTACAAAATGTTGGTTATTACCTTTGAAGCCCTACATGGTTTGGGTCCAAGTTACCTGTGGGATCGCTTTCTGCTGTACAATCAGTCCCGCACGCTCAGGTCCTCTGGGAAGACTTTGCTACAGTCAGCCAAAACCAGGCTGACAACTGTTGCCCAGAAGACCTTCTCTTCTGCCACTCCTAGACTGTGGAATGGCCTGCCGGAAGAGATTAATCAACTTAATAGTCTCTTTGACTTTAAGAAAGCCATAAAACCAATCTCTTCCAGCAGGCCTAGCCAGTCAAATTTTAAGAGTTTTATTGGTATTTTAATAATGTATTAATTTTATATGTTTTTAATGAGTTTTATGTAATTTATGTCACTTGTATTGATGTTGTTCCCCGCCTTGATCCTGAGGGAGAGGCGGGTAAGAAATAAATAAATATATTATTATTGTTATTATTATTATTATTATTATTAATCTCTTTCTCGCTCTTGGTGGTTTTTCTAGACGGACATGACAGGCTTTGCCAAGTCATGCTGTCTTTTATTGATTCAGGAATTTCCTGACGATTGAGCATGTTTTAATTATGCTGCATTATTATTATTATTATTATTATTATAAAAGCTTTCCCGAAATAAAAGCACTCTGAAGGTTTAGTCAAATATCTTTGCAGGTAACATATTACTCCTATACAAGTAGTCATGAACTGGGGAAAAATAAACACATGAGGTAATATAGTGCACATTTTTCCCTTTCATCAACACACGTTGATGAAAGGGAAAAATCACTCTCCACACGTAGAGAGTGATTTCCTGAAGAGGAGAGCCTCTGTTTGGAGAACATCCTCCTTGGGAGGCTACTTAAACCATTTTAAATACTGAATTTGAAATGTGGAGAGCCCCTACTGATACAACAGGCTCCCATTCAGAAAGTCACCCTCCACTTGTAGAGGATGACAGAAATTCATGAGGAGGCAGGGCTAGCACCTTATCCCTGCTCATATGTTTATTGTATCTTGTTCTGCCACATGCCTGAAGATGGCTATAGTTCGTCTAAGTAGATTAAAACAACGCCTGATGAAATTCTCCATCAACTGTATTTATTATTATTTTACTTATTGCATTTATATCCTGCCTTTTTCCTCCAAGTAACTCAAGGTGGCGTACATAATCCTCCTCCTCCTCCTCCTCTCCATTTTATCCTCACAACAACAACCCTGTGGGGTACCTTGGGCTGATAGTCCGTGACTGGCCCAAAGTCACCCAGTGGGTTTACGTAGCTGAGTGGGGACTAGAACCCGGATCACCCGACTCCCAGTCCAAAACCCTAACCACTATACCACACTGGCTCTCAAGAACGTGAATGCAACTTAACAACAGAACATCCATGCCTCCATGTGTGGGATCCATCTCACACTTTAATGAGTATGTGGGCGAGGGGAGGGCACACAAGTACTCTTCTATGATCTGCAAGATCACCAGGCTGCAGATAAGATCAAAATATCAAGGCCCAGAACACCCACTGCTAGGCTCCCACAACCTGGTGCCCTCCAGATGTGTTGGATGACCATTCCAAAACATCTGGAGTAGGGGAGAGAGGGGACATCATGGGTGGCATCAAGGGTGCTAGTAAGTTGGCACTGCCAGTCGATGAATTTTGCTGTAATGTAAATCAGGAGTGGGCAACCTGTGGCCCTCCAGATGTTGTTGGACTACAACACACATGATGAGCCCTCTCCATTGACTTTGCTGGCTAGGGCAGATTGGGGTTGCAAGCCATCAACATCTCGAGGTCCACAGGCTGCTCAGCCTTGCTGTAAACCTTTTTAAATCGTTTTTATTCTAAAATTTCAACAACAACAACAACAAAAAAAAAAGAAAAGAAAAATATAGCTACATAAATTTGAATACATCTATTTCAATGAATGCATATTTCTGTGTGTGTATGAAAATACAGCTTTCTAAGAATTATACATAAACTTCAACCAAAGCAGGCCAAATATCCATTTAAGTATCCATCTGCAAGTGATGTCTATATACCACCCATTCAAATGTTGAAAGCATTGTTAGGTCCTCAATCCATTGCATTATAGGAAGTGAGTGTTTATCCTTCCAATGCTCTAATATTAGTCTTTTATCTGTCAAAAGGCTGCAAAGAATCCATTTGCACTGCCTATGCATATTAGTATAAATACATATACTAATCTAGAAAAAAAATGGGTATATTAGAACGTATTTTAAATCTGCTTGTGAGCATAGGGAACATTAAGTATATATAAGTAGCGTAAAAAAGGGAATAGGAAAGCGAAAAGAAGTCAAAGAGACTGGAACAAAGGCAGGATCGACACTACTGTTTTAAAACAGGTTATAGCAGTAGTGACAACGGTTGGGGCCCATGACGCACACCATAAACAGGTTTCAAAAAGTTTTAAAAGTGTTTTATCTTGCTTGGTGAAGATCTGGCCAAAGAATAACATGGCCAGATGTCCAGAGTTTATGTATGTAGACAGCATAAACCCATGTTGCAAACTTACAGAACTGGTTACAGTTTCCAAAGCAAGAAAATGTTCCATCTATCTTCACCCTTTAGCAAGTAAATGAAATTCCCACAAGCCATTGCAAGGCAGACAGTAGTACATGGACCTGTTCCTACCACAGGTTATAGGGTGACCAGATAAAATCCAGGTCAGGGCTCATGTAACATTAACAGTTGTAGAGAAAAGGGAATTTCAGCCAGTGTCATTTGTATGCAATTAGTTCCTGGTGAAATTCCCTCTTCATCACAACTGTTAAAGTTGCAGGGGCCCTGCCTTCTTTTGTATATGGTCACTCTAGTATAGTGCCTGCAACTTTAACTATTGTGATGAAGAGGGAATTTCACCAGGAACTAATTGCATGCAAATGAAACTGGCTGAAATTCCCTTTTCTCTACAACTGTTAAAGTTACATGAGCCCTGACCTAGATTTTATCTGGTCAGCCTAACGGGTTATAAATCATCAGTTTAGAATGGGGTGGGAAACGCCAGGTTTTCGGCCTACAACTCCCATCAGCCCTTGCCAGTGTAGCAATGATGAGGGATCATGGGAGTTGTAGGCCCAAAATCTCGATGGTGACATGTTGCCCACCCTTAGTTCGGAACAACAAGAACCCCAGCAGAAGTGAATTTGACAAGAGAAGGAAAATGTTACCTACTAGAAATACATGAAGTGATTCATAAATCTTGTGAAGTGTCAGAAAAGTACAGAGAACTTCATAAAGAGGAAAGGAGGGGAAAGGAGAGCCATTTGGATGCTTTATATTGTGTGCTGTCCAAAGCAGAGATCGGGATGTGATCTTGGATAGTGCCGGTGTCAGCTGGTGAGAGATTTGTTGCTCCTGATGTGCCTGAGCTTAGTAATAAAAAGAACACAGGTGTGTTATATGTGGCAGAATCGGGAGAGAAACATTTTCCAGTGTCTTTCCCAAACCTAGAATTTGGTGAACTTGCCTGAACTTGCCTGAAATGGACTTTGCTCGTTCAGAGTTAAATTAAGACAGAATTTGGAGCCAAGTTCAACAGGCTGAGCTGAGGTATCGGAGCAAAACCGACCAGGTGTGATTCAAAACACTAGATTCGCACAGGAAACGGAGGGGGAACCCGCAGAAGCAATCCAGGGGAAAAAATGGTACGTGTGATAAAGGCCTTAAACTGAAGGAGGCAAAAGAAGTTTCAGATTCAGTTCATACATCATTCTGAAGCGAAGTGTGTGTAAAGAGGGCACGTCTTGATTGTGGGATGAAAATGGAAGCAAAATACTGCAGTAAAGTTGTGGATTTTCTCTGGTGTCAAAATGCTGCAAGAGCACAAAACATGCTCCCCTCCAGTTTTTTTATTTGCTTTGTGCACAAGTTTTATATGTTCCATTTATATAACAATATTGTATGATTCCAGAAATACCTCAACTCTTTGATAGTGGTTTATCCTCATTTTTGGAGAGTTAAAAAAATGGCAGAATAAAGCTGAAGAACATAATATTTGTGTTCCTGTTTACATAATAAATCACTCTTTTAAATGCTAGGATATTATTATTATCATCCGCATCCCATCCTCATCCTCCTCATTATCTTGTCATCCTGCTGATTCATACAGACATGCTATCATCACAGGCAACGGTCCTGATTCAGAGATCCTTGTGCACAGCTGAGGACTTTATGCACTTCTGAACTTTACAAAGAAAGACAAGGATGTTTCCCACCAGGCATACTGCTTCCTGCAGTCAGTTTTGAATCAGCTCTGATTCTCTGTTGGGTGGAAAGAATTAAGAGTTCCTCTGTTGCTATATTCAAAACAAAATTGGAGGTTCCTCCTCAGGCAAAACGTCTGAGGAATTTTGAGGGAAGCTAAAACAATGTTCATAAGATTAGCAGAATTGCCTCAGGAAGTTCTGCATGTCCCTTTCTCCTGCCAATTGTACATAATTAATATTTACTGTGAGGGGGGCAGTACCCTCTCCCGAGGGCAAGTACTGTACAATAGTTTCTAGTATTTCTATTTTCTAAGAAAAGAAATACCAAAGTTCAAAACACCTGTTGACTTTTCTTCCTCACATGCAGCCATTAGAGGCATAGGAGCCATGCTAGAAAACACGTTTAACAAGATGGAAGATCTTGTACTGGAAAAAGGAATAGATTCAAATGCCCATCTGCTGGTGGCTTTTGAGCTACAAACCCACACAGAAATCCATAAGAAACACCCATGCACCTGAGCTTAGGGCATGGAAAACAGGGATCAGGGGATAACCAAGTTGATAGAGGTCTATAGAATGGCTGAAGAATTAAGAGAGAGAATTTTCAGCTCATGATCTAAAACTTCACAGGGTCAGCCCTATCACTGGTCAGAGTGAGGCAGCTGACTTTGGGTATTATGAAGAATAGCAAGTATTTATTCCATTTATGATGATTATATTTTTATTCCCAGGAAGAGACACAAATTGGATTTTCAGTATCAGGTGCCCAAATAGCTTGGCCAGCCTTGGGCCAGTCTATTATGCACCTTGATTTGGGGAGGGAGCACCAATTCCTGTTTCTCCTAAGGCAGTAAAACGTCTTTGCAAATGCAAGGTCCATTGCCTTCCACAGCGAGTTATAGCAGCAAACACAACACCAGAAAAACTGGGATGGAGAGCATGAGTAACACTCATCTTTTTACAGAGATGAAAGCAATTGTAGGGATGTGTGAGGATTCATTTCTGAAAGCAATTGTAGGGATGTGTGAGGATTCATTTCAGTTCATTTTAAATCAGGATTTACCCAGTTTACACCTTCAGGACTGAACATGGACTTCGATGCCATTTGTGACAGAAGTCCGTCTTTTTCCAGGCTTCCAATGTGATTTGTGGACCTAAAGAATGTGTTTGACAGCATGCATACATTTGAAAAATGCACATGAAAAATGTATGCTTTTGAAGGATGCCCGTGTTAATCAATGTGAGAAGAATGTGTGCGTTACAAAGATGTGAAACATTGATGCCTTTTTAAAATGTGCGTACCTATTGACTAAAGTATGAAAATGCTCTCTTTCCCCTTCAAAGTGGGCATTTTAAAGGTGCATTTCAAATCAAATGCATTTGTGAATTTGATCGCAAGCTTGGAATAGGCAAACTGTGCTGGCGAAATACATTCATGTTCATGTTCTGGGGTGCGAATGAGGGCAGGTTTGGGTCAAAAAAGAATCAAAAAGAAATTCTTGTACCACTCTAGTGGCAATCAATAGAATTCCTTTGGCAGGTTCTGCAATTGTCAGGAAGCAGTACCTGGTGCAGCTCCATTGTGTGAACCCCCATGATACTACCCAATGGAGGGTTCCTGGCACTAGCAATTTGAAAGTGTGGGGTAGCTATTCTGTCTTCTCCTCTCTAACTCTGGGGTACATCAGACGAGCATTTTACTGCAAGCTCGCTACTGCCCACTCACAGTTTTTCGTGCATTTTTTAGACAACACCTCCCACACACCTCCCGCTCCTTCTTGCCTTTTTTCTGTACAAAATGGACCCCTTTTAATCTGACTTTTCTTTTGGAAATGGAATTTGCCGCCATTTCCAGCTGTGTGCAGGAAAAGCGGCGTGATAAAAACAGCCCCTGAATGGGCCATGTGGTCTTTGTTTTCTTCCTTTTTCGTCTCTGGGAAGAAAGAGGAAGTCATGTGGGACGAGAGCGGGGGCAGAGAAACGATGGTAGGGAACTGTGATTCCCCCTCCCCCTGTTTGATGATGTACTGTGTGTGTGTGTGTGTGTGTGTGTGTAAGGGAAAAGGACAGAAAAATTGCAAGACATTGTTTTCTGGAATCTCCCCCACCCCAGTAAAATCCCATGAATATGACAGGGCGCTGGCACATTAAAAGCTTCCTCTGGAAACACCTTCAATAGCAAACCTGAGTTTGACCCTACGAAATGTAGGACACATCCCTTAATAACATGCCAAAGAAGCTTGTAGGATTTTTGGAGATGCAAACGGCAGTTCTTGGATGGGCCGAGATGCTGGCTTGCTTTGTGATATTTTGATAGCAGCACTTAAATGTCAACGTTGTCTCTCTATTTCAGTTTGCTGATTACTGGTTATCTCTACAAGCTGAAATGCTAAATGCATGCTAAATACACCACCCTGGAATGAATGGTGGTTTATAAATGTTAATAAATGAATAAACATGCTAAGGTCTATTGTTGTCCTTGTTGTTGTTAGAGTGGAGGAGCGGTAGAGGGGTGGGGTGCCTTGCATCACACGCTGCTTCTCCACTCCAGATGACTCCTTGCAACCACAGCTGGCTTCCGGCTTTTGAGGCCCCTTGAGCAAAGACACCCTCAATGGGTCCCCTCCCTCTTGAGTCCATCTTCTCACCGCCACGGTCACCAGCTGCTGTTACTTTTTCTCATCCTCTTTCCAATCATTGCTTCTGCTTGCTTGCCTGACCGTCAGAGAACCAACGAGTGAGTGGGCTGTGGCATTTGCTGCTCCCCTTCTCAAGACCACCATTGTCTGGGCCAGAGCAAGAGGCAGGGGGGCAAGCTGGTTGCCATGGTGAAGAGGAGGAGCGACTCCAGAGAGTTTTTGTCAGTGGGCCCCTGCTGGGATGTGGGCCCTTTGCAGGTGCCCAACAACGCCCCCCCTTGACGCCAGCCATGCTGGCAGCTACTCCTCCGGCAGGTTCAAGGCCTGCGTTTACCTGCATGTTGGATCACAGGAGGGAGGGCGGAGGGAGAGTTACAGAGATGTCATCTGGAGGAGAGAAGTGGTGAATGGGGATAATGTCAAGCACCTTGTCTCTCTGGCCCTGCTCCAGTCAAAAACACGTCATCTAAGAACTGTTTTTTCAACAACAACAACAACAACAACAACAACAACACAGAAAACCTCCAGAAACTGGGCCTACCAAAATACATCCATACCAACATCCAAAAAGCAGCCATACTTAAAACGTGTTCAATAGTCAGGAAATTCCTGAATCAGTAAAAGAAAAACTGCCATGAGCGAGATTACTAATAATAATAATAATAATTTTAGTAGTAGTATTGGACTCCATGATATTCGTCTGTGCATCACATATAGTTAAGTCTCTCATTAGTAAGGTTTTACTCTAAGTGACAGAGGAACAGAGCTCCTCTGGCTATAGAAATAGTAAGGTACAGGTCCGTGTGGTTTCACCTGCTAGTCAGTGTAGATCAACAGCTTTGTGAGAATGTGTTTTTGCCACTCTTTGGTATCTGGTCACTCTACTATAGCTCCTGCAGTTTTAACTGTTGTGATGGAGAGGGAATTTCAACAGGTGCTGCATGCATACAAATGACACCGGCTGAAATTCCCTTTTCTATACAACTCTTAAAGATCCTCCTTTCCCGTATACTCACCCTACCCTAGATTGATCCCAGTGCAGCCCACTCAGATAAAAACAAGGACATCCATTTTCAGGTTTCCTTGTGCGCGCTCTCTCTCTCTCTCTCTCTCTGGTATTGGTTGTTCTCTCCTAAAGCCGAGAGGGGAAGTACCAGGAAAAAGCAAGCAACTGGCAGAAAGAGCAAGGAGGACAGAAAAAGAGGGCTAACAGCTCTAAGGGCTTGTTAAAAGAATTTCCTATTTTGAGCGGAGGAAGGAAATAGTTGTAAGGTGGAATTACTGATGTGTTAAGAGAGAGAAAGAGAGAGAGAGAGGTATCTGCTGTTAACTATATTTGTCAGAACCATGTAACAAAATCCATTAAAGAACCTACAATGAAACGAGAGCAGAGCAATTGTAAAAGGTCGATGTTTCAATAATAAAGGCATGATGGTGTTTTGAACTTTATTTTCATTAGAGTGGGTCAAAACATGTTAATGGTTTCTCGGACAGCAAAGAGCAAACTACTGAGGGTTGCAAATGCCTCTAGAACATGATAGGAAACATTTAATTGGGAGCGGATATATTTCATGTAGTTGCTACTGATTAGGGTGACCAGATAAAATCCAGGTCAGGGTTCATGTAACTTTAACAGTTGTAGAGAAAAGGGAATTTCAGCCAGAGTCATTTGTATGCAATTAGTTCCTGGTGAAATTCCCTCTTCATCACAACAGTTAAAGGTGCATGCACTATACTAGAGGGACCATATACAAAAGAAGGCAGGGGCCCTGCAACTTTAACTGTTGTGATGAAGAGGGAATTTCACCAGGAACTAATTGCAAACAAATGACACTGGCTGAAATTCCCTTTTCTCTACAACTGTTAAAGTTACATGAGCCCTGACCTGGATTTTATCTGGTCAGCCTACTACTGATAATAAGTTCTACTCTTCATGACCCTCCCATACTGATGATCTCAGGACTCAGAGTGGGTTTGATTTTTCTCTGACATGCCTTGCCTTTCATTTTGTTTGACAGGGTGAATGGTCCTGTTCAGGCAGCATGCTAAACCATGGTGGTTAAGCATTTTGAGCTAAACATTATGGCTTAGTGTGTCATGTGAACCATTCCTAACCATGGTGACTACATAACCATGGTTTTAGCACTAAGCCATGGTTAGGCCACTTGCTGCGGAAGGGATAGCAGCCAACCATGACTTAGGCCCTTTCCATACCAGCGATTTTCTCTGGGGTCGTCCCTGGGTCATCCCTGTGTGTGTAAATGATGCACAGGGGATCCCGGGGCAACTGGGGACAACACAGGGGAAACCCTGGGATGGTGGAAACCATGGATATCCTGGTTCCCCCACCATCCTGGGATGTGAAATGGGGTGGGGGAGAAACAATTCTGCTATCCCCAGGTTGGCAGGGTGGCACGAGGGTTTTCCCCTTACCTTTTCTGCTGTGTAAGGGCTCCTGTTGCTTTAAATGTAACAAAATGGCAAGCGCCCTGTCCCTTTCATCCCGGGAGTCACACTTCCAGTTTAGAAGGAGGGTGACGATCTCGGAAGCTGTTAAGTCTGGGATTGCCCGCCTCCCTCCCTCTACACTCGTAGGTGTAGAAATGCCCTTAGTTTGTTGTCTGAACAGGTCAGTATATTAATAACATTGTTTATTATTCCTATTTGTATACAAGGGGTTGGATCTCAAAGTTCCTTTCTTTCATTAGAAGAGGCTTCTTCCTCTGACAGAGCAAGCTTCTTCCATTGGAAAAAGGAACACTTCCATCCAACCCAGGAAATCTGTAGATGCTCTCTGAAGGAACAGACCAACTAGAGCAGTTTCTCATGTTTTCCCTGAGTCTGCTTAGCCCCTCATTCTCATGTCTCAGTTTTGTTCAAGAATTCATGCTAGTAGCCAAGCATGAAATGTTCAGGTCCTAAACATCCCTAAATTTCAGAGTGGGAAATTAGAAGGCCTGAGCACATTCTTGGCCTGAGCCAAAAGCCACTTTCACTTGTCAAAGCGTCATGACTTGACCCTTGCTGATCAGTGAGGCTGTAGGTTGCAATCATGCCCTAACTGCAGACCCTTTGGCTGTGGAGGGTTTGGGGGAGAATGGGGGAGAATTTGACTTCCCCATTAATTTGTGAGGAAGAAGATGATGTCTATTGGTAGGGATTGGTTCTGCTCTGATTAGGGTGGCCATGTGTAAATCACCAAAATGGAGGACATGTATCACCCCAAAAAAGAGGACACCGATTTGCATAGAATATGCATATGCTAATTTATTTGTATAGATTCACATTTATAAATTATTATAATTTAAATAGAAATACAGGGGACCTGTGTGTGCCTTGCTCAGTCTGCTGTCCAGGTGCTGTTGATGGGCAACTTCAAGGCCTGTGTTCTTCCTCCTGATGGTTCTTTACCTTGATACCAGACCTGAATTGAACAGCCCTTCAGTACATAGAGTTCAGTACTCTGGCAGCCCTTCAAATAGAGGACCATTCTCTGTAAAAGTGAACACATGGCCACCCTAGCTCTGGCTAGTCCCCCTCCTCCCAATTCACATTCTCCATTGGTTGCACTCGGACTGACCTTGTAGCAAATAGGATATCAGTAAAAAGGATTTCACTTTTCTGAATTCAAGCATAATCTGATTTGAAAAATGGTTCTAGGATTTTCTGGCTATTCTAGACATTAAGGAAGAAAAAGACAACAATATTAGCTAATCCTTTTTTGTGGATGTTTATCAGAAAGAAATCTACATATATAATTAGTTTCTTCGGGCCACCAGCAAACAGATGGGCAAATAACCCACCATGTTTATGGCGGGGTCATTAGAAGACGTGTCAATCCCCCACCCCTCTTTCTACTCACATTATGTTTGATTCTTTGACAGAACACAGGAAATGTAAGTAAAACCATCCATGTTTAATTAAAATGAAATTAAATGTATTATTTGGCAGGGGGAAGCTCTCTACTCTGTTTATGCTTGGGGGGAAATAGCAAACATATGGGTTTCCTTTATTGTTTGTCACAAATCAGGATAAGGGCTGCTTTTTGTTGTCTGCTCAGCCTACAGGAGAAAAACAAATAATCAAAAGATAACTATTGCTCTTAAAGTTTCACAGATACTCAGACAGTCCCACCAGCTCTTGGAGCATAAAAAAGATGAAATATGTGTTCACTGATGCACAGTCATGGTTACTGCACATCGCTCTATGACATAATTCAGGGGGTTACTCATTAAAGAAATACTGCTCTTTGTGATAGAGTCATTAGCTGCATTCAGACAACACAATAACCAACTGTGTGTGGGGGGGAACAATTGTCAGTTGTATTGATTATCGTGTCGTCCGAATGCTGCCATAGTCAACTCAGTGCTGATCCTAATCCACACCACAGTTGATTATTTATTACCATGTTGTGTGGGGAGCACCCCCTAGAGGAACAACTGTAAAGTTGTTTATTACCCCACCATTGACTATCATGTTGTCTGAATGCAGCCATTGTGTGTAGGCAATAACAAGATGATAGGATTGTAGCGCACCACTTGGTTTCTATAGTATTTCCATATATTTTTTTGGCAAGCTATTCATTTTGAAGCCATCTTCTCACAATACTGCCAGAACATGGGATTTGTCTCCCTGTGGTGCAATCCCATGAAACTGAGATAGGTGTGTGTATGTGTGTGTTTGTGTGTGTGTGTGTGTGTAAATAAAGCAACCGTGAGTGTGTGACAACTCACATGGTCCTTCCCTTTCCATCTGTCCACGATTAAGCAGGAAAGATCTAAGCGACTGGCCCCGCTACACTCACTTGGATCCAAGGATAACTTCAAGATGGTTGTTCTGAAGTTTTTCAGAGACCAGAAGGCAGTAGGATAGAACTGGCATTACCCATTTATTCTCTTGTGTATGATTTATCAATAATATTTTAAAGCTGCCCTTCAGCCTAACTATGGCATACATACACATACACAAGGGTGTGTGCCATAGTTCAGGGATGACACACATCAGGCCCAGAGCCCCAATTCAGCCTGCCTGGGGTCCTTATTTGGTCCTTCAGTTTTCCCCAGATGGCCTCTTTCCCTTTCTCCTCCCCCCCACCCCCTGATTGCTACAATAGGCTGGTATTTATTTTTGCGTCTTTGGCCTCACCCTTTGCCTTTGGCCCCATCCATCACTGCAATTCACACACCCCCCACCCACGCGCAAGAATTTATCCAAAACTAAATTCGGCCCTTGGGCTGAAAGAAGTTCCACTGCTATAGCTGCTGTCAGACAGGACCTGTAGTGCTTCAAAAACCCACAGTGCTTATTTGAACACTAGCCAAAATGCAATATCCAAAGCCTTTTGCACGTCTTTCAATAACCCACCTACATTGGCGAGTGTGATTATGTCTGTTTGTGGCTGCTTGGCTCAACCCACCTCCTCCAACCCACCCCTCATACGCACCTTCAATGGAAGGTGTGAAATAACGTATGCATAGGCATCACTTATGCTCACATGATCAGGGAATCGTGCATACGCAAAGGTCCCCAATTCTGTTGATGGAGCCTGTGTGAGTTCAGTTTGTATGTCCATAAGCTCTTTTTAAATCTTCACCCAAGCATGCATTTGAAATGGGGCCAGTGGCTGTGAGTAGATATAATCTAAGTCCCCCTAGGATGTGTTCTCCTCTGAATACGAGTGGACAAGGCAAAGAGTGAGAATATATGATTAATCTTGATTTCACAATGTGAAGCCATATGTAATAGCTTCACAGGCTTAAAAGCAATGCAAGTTCGAACTTCGCAGGCTTAAAAGCAATGCAATATTCTTTTTTAACAGTCAGGATTTGGGGTGTAAACTACACCATAATTCCTCACAATCGGCCTGTTCAGATTACACACTAAACCATGATTAGGCTGCTAACCCTTTTGCAGTAAACCGTTAGTGAACGTGTTTAAACTGTGGGTTATGTAGCCGCCATGGATAGGAATGGTTCACATGACACACTAAGTCATGGTCCCCACAACATGATAAGCCATAAAGTTGAGCTCAAAATGCTTAACCACCATGGCTTAGCGTATTGTCTGAACACGGTCAATGCAGACTCTACACAAACCAGCTAACACACACACACACACACATGCACAGCAAACAAAACACACACAGCAGAGGCAAAACACGCCCTGAATGCTCCCTGCACCCCTTTGACACCCTCTAGGACACTCCACACCATTGCCAGGTTACATTTTTATTTTTATTTTTCTGGGTCCCTAGGCACAATTCCAGATGAAGTGCTGGGCTGCAGCCACCCAGCATTTTTTTCCAAAGTATCTTAATAAAATAAAATAAAATCAACAGGGGAAGGGAGTCTGGCAAGTGGAGTTCCATTGAGGGGCTGCTCTGCTCTGATTTTCAGATCAGCTCTGCTGCTCCGCTTTGTCAGATTACCCATCGAAGCTCCACTCTGTTTTCGGATAACCGCTCCATTACAGTCAGTGGAAATTAGCAAAAATGCTTACAGCTCCGTCACTTTTAAAGCTAAAGAGATGAAACTTGGCCCCATGATAGATCTTAAATAGGGCTTTAGCCATGCCAAGTTTGAAGGAGATCAGTTCATCCCTTGATTTTTAGGACTTTTTAAAAAAAATTTGAATAACTGCTCCATCGTAGTCTATGGAATTTTTTTTAAAAAAATGCATACATCCCCGTAATTTTTAAAGATAAAGAGATGGAACTTGGCACCATGGTAGATCTTAAGGAGGGCTTTTCCTTCCGGATTTTCCTGGAATGGGGTAAATGAGAGCATCCCTGTCCCAATTTTGTCCCACTGGAGCAAATTTTCAGGGAATGCAGCAGATCTCTATTTTTATAAACTTGAGATGCTGTTGTGTTTAACCCTCTTACTTCTGAGCAGGAGCAGCTGTCAGAAAGCCCCGCACAAGCAGACAGCGATCCTGAACTCAATCAGGGCGCTGCTGCAGAGAAGGAGACAATTCCCAGCTCCTCTCTTCCAGCTGCGGAGGATCAAGGCTCAGAAAAGAGTGTCGATCGTACAGAATCACCGGCAGCTGTGATAGCTCCATTATCGTCCGAGGAGGAGATGGCGCAAACTTTAAAAGATGCTAAGGAGCGTTGGCGCTGGAAGTGGATGGAAACATGAGGTGTTCAATGTCGGTTGGAGGAATTATGAGCACAGCAAAGGCAGACCTCTGAGATGCCGGTTTGATGTCCCTTGGAAGAAGACGCTCTTTCGTTGCCTAGGCTGCCTCTACAAGAGGCATTTAAAGCTCTTTCAAGGCGCATTAAAAAATTTACCTCTACAAGAACGGAGTGCAAATCGGGCGTAGAGGCGCGTTTTCTCTCCGATTATGCGCATTATCGAATGCGCGTTAAATAGCGAGTTTTAGTTTGCTCCAGCCATTAAAGCACATTTTGATTATGTGAACAAGTGATTCTCCGCATGTCAACAGTTTAAATCACGTTTCGGTCGTCCAGTAATGTGCTTCGCCGCCTCTCGTACAGAGGTATTAGGAGTAAATGCGCTTCTGCGAATATGCGCATAATCACCTAACCAGGCGTAAAGGCGAATTCTTGTAGATGAGGCCCTATTGTTAAATTCAGGCTGTTGTGAAAAGTCTTCCCCTTTTAGTTTGCGTCGGGGTGAACCAAAACAAGCCTTTTATTTAGGCTAAACAAAGTACAGCCAAATGGCATATAATCAAACAGAATTTTATCAAGTAGCCCCAAGGCAAGATTAAGAAAAGTAAAGTAAGCCCAAAGTTGAATTTAACAATGGCAACGAAAGAGCGTCTTCTTCCGAGGGGAAGATGCAGTATCCCACCTCACAGGGTCGGTTTGTTTGCTTTCTGACAGACTCTCTGTGCCAGTCTGCCTCTCTGCCCCCCTGGTACCTGGGGGATGTAGCTGCCTGGGCTTGGTGGGTCAATCGCACGAGCCTGTGGAAAGCTTGCTCTCAGTGCTCCATGACCATAGCCACCTGCTGCCTCTCTGCCAGCCTGTCTCAGGAGATCCCCTTGATGTCAAGGGCTGAAATTGATCAAGGTACAAGACCTCAAAGAGGAGGTTTGACGTCCTGAGTTTGAAGGATATGGCTTCAGAGTTTTTTTTTAAAAAATAATGATTTTAAAACCTAGAACTTTAAACTAATTCCTAAAAACCAAGGTATGAATGGATCTGCTTCAATCTTGGCATTGTTAAAGCCCTACTTAAGAGCTATCATGGTGCCAAGTTTAATCTCTTTAGCTTCAAAAATGACAGAGATGTGAGAATGTTTGTTAATTTCCATAGACTACAATGGAGCAGTTATCCAAAACCAGATCTAAGCTCCAATGGGGCTCCTCTCTGCTCTGTGGGTATTCAAGGATTTTTTAACCATCCCCTCTCTGCTCTGAAAACTCAAAGATCCATCAAAGCTTTGAATTTTTGGAGTGGACACACACCTCTATTGGTCACCACATTCCAGGCCTTAGATGCAGAATGTTTGATGGAATCCATTTTTATCCCATTTCTTCTAAAAGCATATACTGGTTCAGTCCATTTAATCCTCATAACAGCCCTGTGAGTTAGGTTAGGCCCAAGGCGAGCTTCATGGGGATTTGAATTCAACTCTCCTTGGTCAAGTGTTCCACACTTTGGCCATGACACCGCATTTGTCTTATTTCCTAATTCTTTCCTTCTTTTTTTTTTTAAAAAAAATGTTCCATAGCTGTTCCCAAGATGTCACATCTTCCCAGATCTCAATATGCGTATTACCATGTGGGAGGGGTAGGGTCCTTAGTTTGTGAGCAGTAGGGTGACCATGTGGAAAAGAGGACAGGGCTCCTGTATCTTCAACAGATGCATAGAAAGGGGAATTTCAGCAGGTGTCATTTGTATGCATGCAGCACCTGGTGAAATTCCCTCTGCATCACAACAGTTAAAGCTGCAGGAGTTATACTAGAGTGACCAGTTACAAAAGAGGGCAGGACTCACTAAGCAGAGTTGCCATCTTTCTTTTTCTAACCCTACTTGTGTGCTTAAAAGCATCCCAATACACAGGAATTAAGCAAGTACAGTTTTCTCTCATCATTTTATTGTTGTGCCAGAGTGGTGCTGGTAGAATAACTTGTTTGATTTTAGTGGGTCAGCCTGCCATTAAAGGCACAGGAGCAGGGCCAACAACAGCAACATGGCGATTTTACCTGTGAGATTAATCTTAAATTTTGATGCTCGAAGCACAGCAGGTAATTTTCAGCGTTGGGTGCCTGCTGTGAGGATTCTTAATCCTTGTTTAGTCACCTAAATGAACCCTTAATGAGTCCACATTGTGTTCTAATAGCTCCGTTGTGTTTAATATGTGATTCACCTGCTTATGCTTTTGAAAAGCATCCTTTTATTGAGACACATCAATAATCACTTAAAGCCACTTCACACATTCTGTTTCAAGTCATGGAATGGCTCCTGCAAATCAATTCCACATTTAAAAATGTTTACGTGGGAAGACATATCTATTTCTAAGAATACTTTGGCTTGCCTCACATACTCAAACAATCACCTACTATTCCTCAGCCACCCTTTTCCTGAAAAGCCTCAAGGATGGATGGTGTGTGGGTGTGGGTGTGTGTTCATTGTAGCCCAGGCCTGCATGCCTTATGGTCCATCCAGTTGAACACAATCCACCTTCTGCAAATGGCAGCTCACCTTCTGGTTTTGCTACCTGCTGTGACTGTATACAAGGGGTGGGGAACCTCTTTTAACCCAAAGATGGAATTCAGCTCTGGAGAAGCACTTGAGTCCAGCAGTCCAGTGGTGGGTGGGCTGAAGGGAAAAGGGGACATGGCCAAGGCAAAAGGGGTGTGGTCAAAAACAAAACTACCAACATATATTAGCTTAAAACTCTTATTGCCAATAACTAAGCTTTCAGAGAGGCATTTCAACTAGGGGTGTGCATGCCAAAAAATACCATTGTTTATTGTTATCATCATTTCAGACCAATACAATTATTGTCTTCATTCATATCGTAGGTGAACCGTATCGTCTTCATGATAATTATTGTGAAAAAATGATATTTTTGCATCCCTATTTTTAAAGAATAAATGCCTATAACTTCTGTATTTTAAAAGCTAGAGGCTTGAAACTTGGTCACAGTGCTTACGAAGTATGCCTAAGTATGAGTATGAAATTTGAGATCGATCCCTCCAACCCTCGATTTTATATGAATTTTTAAAAGATCGTTTTCGTTCTGACAGGAGGGATCGATCTCAAATTTCATACACATACTTAGACATACCCCATAAGCACTGTGACCAAGTTTCAAGCCTCTAACTTTTAAAATACAGAAGTTATCGGTATATTTATATGGCAGTCCGATAAAATGATAAATAACCCGAAAATTGTCGTCTCCGATGATTATCATAGGTTTTTGTATCATATCATCATTGTTAAACACATGCATGATAACGACCCTATCGTATTGTTATCATACATTTTAACGATACGATACACATCCCTAATTTCAACTTTCTCAGATGGGGAAAAACTGCACAAAAGCTGGGAAATGCCCAAACAATTGGCAGTTGGAAGGAGGGGGCAGTATGGTGTATTGGCCAGTGTAGTGTTGTGGTTAGAGTGTAGGACTGGGTGTTGGGACAGCCACTTGGCCATGGAAACTCACTGGGTGACATTGGTCCCGTCGCAGATTCTCAGCCCAACCTACCTCACAGGGTTGTTGTTGTAAGGATAAAAAGGAAAGGAGGAGGAGGAGGAGGAGGAGGAGGAGGAGGAGGAGGAGGGTGTACGCTGCCTTGAGTTCCTTGGAGGACAAAAGATGGGATAAAAATGCAATAAATAAATAAATAAATAAATAGGGGCCTGGCCATTTGGGCAATCCTAGAGGGGTTGATTGAGACCGTGTTTGTAAGGGCATGTTAGAACTAGCCCTTACACATAGACATGTATGGCAATCTTTCCTGAGATACATTGTTTTAGATGTAGAACTGATTTTTGAGGATTAAAAGCCCCCACGGACATAAATTACAAACAAGAGGTTAGATTCAGATTTATTGTAGACCCATTGAAATCAATGGGACTTTTGTCATGACTAATTTACGCTCCAATGATTCAAATGGGTCTGCTCTGAATAGGAATCAATCTGGACCCAATCCTAGTTTAAAAAAAAAAAAAGGTTATGCAGAGCTTTGAAGATCCTTGAGATTTTGCATCCATTTTTTTTGTTTAACTTAATTCTTTTTGTGTGAAAACCCCACCATCAGGTTTACAACTCAAATGGGATTTGTGCAGGCTCAGTGTCAAAGGTAGGCATGGTTGGGCACCTGCCGAGTGTCTTTGCAGGGCCCATTCTCAAGAGCCCCCTGGACGTGCTCATGGCAACCTGCTTGTTCATGTTGGTAGTGAGAAGGATAACGGAGGTACTGAGAAGGAGGAGCCATAGATGCCCCTGCCTGCCAGCTCCCCGGATCCCTGCCTATAAAACAAGCCAGTGGTGGCAATGATGGGAAAGAGGATGGGGAGCAATAGCAGCTGATGACAATCATGGTGGGAAGATAGATTCACTAAATGAGGGAACACATTGAGAGTACCTTGCCCAAGGACTCTCAAACCCTGGATTTGGCACAGGATGTAGGCACACATTACTAAGGCACCGATGTACTTCTCGTGCCATTGATTGCTATCTTGATGTGCAGGAACTTTGCACAAGCTGTAGCCGACCCAGCTGAACACAGGCTATGACAACCCATGCGCACCGGATGAGCAAGAAAGAGCACATGTGGCTGGTGGGTTTCATTTAGTGCTGTGCCGAACATTTCTCTTACGAAAATTTTGACTATTCTTATTCAATGTGATGGAGGCGAAGAAATTTTGGGGAAATTCTCATGGGTTTGATTATGAGTTACTTATGACATGACTGAGGAATGCGAATGAGCATCCCGTCCTCTATTGTCCAGTTATCGCTCTGACAGCTTGTAGCCTCCTTAGCTTCCTGCACTTCCTGCTCAGGGGAGGCATCATAAATTCATTCCTCCAATAGGGCCTTTTCAGATCAGGAAGTGCAGGCAGCCTGGGAGACTGTAGAGCAACGGTGAGATGTATAATAGAAAGAATAACATAAGCAGTACCCTCAGCCACCTCACATTAATTAGGGAAGGTCAAAAACACCACCAACACGCACATTCAAAATAAATTATAAACTGCCCTGAGAACGAGGCAGAAAAATGGAAGCCCCTTTCATGGGGAAAGGAAACTTTCAGGAAATTCCTGAGATTTTTTCTTTTTTTACCTCCTAGAAATAAAAGGACAAGTTGATTTGGAGAATTTTGAGAAGCCACTTATGCACAGCTCTAGTTTCATTTGGCTGGAAATTTCCTAGGCCAGACACAGCCTTACAGCAGCCATGAATTGAATTTTGCAGGTGCTTGAACCCTGCTCTGTAGGGTGTTTTTGTTTTCCTCCCCAGTCTCAAGCAAACAGCAAAAAGAAGGCATTGATGAAGCCCCTGGTTGACCACTATACAAGCCTACTGAGTTGTGTTCCACTTAGTGAGTCACATATCCTGCAGGCCTGCTGTACAAAATGATGATCATCTATAGGACTAGCATCTTTATGATTTATAGGTGTTGAGTTTGAAAGCTGAGGTTACAGCAAGGGGGGAAAACTGTGTCCAGCCACTCCAATGTAAAAGATGTGTCAGGTATTTAGTAAACAATAAAATTAAGCCTGTGTCTATTTTGTCACCATCTTCTTTTAATTGTGGCTGTGTTATTCCGATTGCACTAAAGTGTGCTGGGTGCTTTATTGACCAATAAAGCTGTGGTTTATGGGAAGGATGTGTATTCCATGATTGTGTTCTCTGCGCTGACAAATTTAGCACTCTTCTTTCTCCCATTAAAGTGAGTGATTTAGAAAAGGACAGGATTGGGATGATAGTAACAGACTACAGATATGGCAAACAAATAGCAAAGAATGTGAAGTCGATTGCTAGCGCTAAACCCAAAGGTCACCACAAGAAAGGAACTCATCAAGATATGAGTAAAACTTGCTGAAAACTAAAGACCCTGTTATAAGACCGTAAGATCTTCAGGCACATAACCCTCATTCTCTAAATTGGTGTTCCTGAAAAAAGAGCAGCTGAGTAGAAAATGTTATTAGGAGGCTCAAAAAACACCTGATTGCTGCTGCTGGTTAGGAGAACACCATTTCTTCTAACTGGCAGCTTGGATTACTGTGAAACAGGTTCCTTTTGGTGCTGAAAACTGAGGGTTGAAAGGAGATGGTTACAGACAGTGGCTCAGTTTGGACAACACATTAACCGATGGTGGTGTTCTATATAGACTGTCTTCTGGCTGACCGGAATTCTCCGATAACCTTTAAGGTGGCTAGATTTTGTGCTGCTGCAATTGCTTGTTGGCGTGGAAGGACAACATCTGATTGTGATCATGTTTTCTTAAAATGTGTGGGAGATGTATAATACACACTCAATTAATTGATTTGTTATATTTATTTATTTTATTTTATTCCATTTATATACCGCCCCATAGCCGAAGCTCTCTGGGCGGTTTACAAAAATTAAAAACATTGAACAATTAAAACACCAATATACAAAATTTAAAAGCATAAAGCTTAAAAACAAGTTAAAATTACAATATCCTTCTGGGTCAAAGCACAACAACAACACAACAACACAAAACCCCTCATCATATGCTGTTAAATGCCTGGTAGAAGAGGAAAGTCTTGACCTGGTGCCGAAAAGATAACAATGTTATATACTACTATACTTATAGTCCCATTCTGCTTTGTTGGTTCCGTGAATACTATATGTGCCCGTAGTGTTGTTTTGTTTCTGCTGGTTTTGTGACCATAATAATATGATATATGGTGGTATAAATTGTCAACCGTGAGCCGAGCAGTCAACAGTTGGTTATTGTGTTGTCTTGTCGGGCAAAAAACACCCCACGGTTGACTATTTTGCCAAAACAACCAACTGAGAAACACAACCCTTTGCAGAGTTGACTAGCCTAGGACAGTTCCTCAAATTGCTAAATGTGCCCACTCTCATCCTTACCGGATTGCAAACAGCTACTGTGGGGTTGGTGACTTTTACATGCATTTTCTAGGCAGGGAAGATACCCCTGGGAACCTTCGGTGGTGGTGGGATAGTGGCAGTGGACCAACTGTGAAAGGGGCCAACACCAAAGGGGACTACCCCACTGTGAAGCTGGTAGAAAAAACAACAAAGACAATCATCCTGTTCTGATTTCCGGGGATTTCTGGGTGAGAGATGGGAGTAACTTGTAGTGCAGGGATGGAAGAACTCTGGACTGTGGGCCTAATCCAGCCCATGGGGCCTCCCCATTGAGCTTGTGGAGCCTCCTTAGATGCCAACAGGGGGTGGGACTTGGCCTCCAAACTTGGCCTCTTGGAGTGGGGTGGGACTTGGCCTCTTGGAGTGGGGTGGGACTTGGCCTCTTGGAGATATCTCCACTGTTATTTCCGACCTATAATCAGAGATTATAGTGGGGATTCCCCTGTAAGTGTGTGATGTAGAGGGGGATCCTCACTGTTATATCCAATCAGAGATGTAACAGTAGGAATGAGGGCAGCGGGAAATTCGGCCAGGGCTGGGGGGAGCTGCTCCACCCAGTGCCAGCCAAATCTGTTCATATGCTGCGTGCTGCCCCCATGGGGCTGTCACATAATGTGCAAAACCAGGGACTCACCCATGGTGTGCCTTGCCCCACTGTGGAGAATGGGGCATAGCACAAACATCCCTGATTAAACCAGTGGCTGTAGCTTTCCTCCAGCTGCCTACTCAGTTCAGGTGGTTTTACTGTGTGTGTGCTCTCCCCAGCTCATGAAAGCCTGCATGCAGCAAAAACAGTCCCCTGCCAAAGCACAGGCTGGGGTACCAGGGGGAGTCCCCATCCCCCCTGACCTCATCCAGTCTTTGAGCATCTGAGGGGGCTGCCGTACAATACCCTGGCCCAAAACTGTTCCCCACCCCTGTTGCAGTGATATGTCCAGACACCTGCCTGGTGAGCGTTTATTGGGATCATATTCTTTTTCCTGGGTGAGAGATGTGAATAAAAATAACTATCTAGGAGAGGTTTGAAGTGTATTTGACGTTGTATTGAGGTGAGGATAACCTATGCTGGATATGCTACATCGATCTCTATCTATCTATCTATCTATCTATCTATCTATCTATCTATCTATCATCTATCTATCTCTATCTATCATCATCTAAGGGCTTCTTTAGATTAAGGGGAAATCATGTTACCTTACTGGAACTTTGTTTCCTGCTTCTGTTGTGCAGTGGTAATGGCTGCATTACACAGCTGGAGAGGAGTGACCACTTGGCCTATAATGGAAAACTTCCCCTCCTTTCACTGCTCATAGCCCTGAATGGGACAGCACACTCTAGTGAGTGATGTGTGGCACAACTTTCCCTGTACATGGTAGGAGATCCCGAGATATTTCAGCAGAATTGGGACAGCACAGGTTTTTTGTTATTTTTTTTTTAAAAAGGAAATTGTCGGGTGAAGGTGCGGGAGACGTGAGGTTGCCAAAATCATCAAAAGGACCCACGAACTTCCTTGAATGGCTAGTCATGAACATGCCTTATTATTGCTCATATGAAGAAGCCCTGTCTGTCTGTCTGTCTGTCTGTCTGTCTGTCTGTCTGTCTAGCTATCTATCTATATCATCTATCCTGTCGTGAACTTGCCCAACCCCCAGGCTTCTGCTCATGAACTTAGGCAAACAAACAAGACACTCCAGACAGTGAGACTCCTTTATTTGTGAAATCACACAGAATTCAAGCATGACAGTTACATTTTCACATAAATCCACGTAAAACTGATGATGGCCACATCTTTAGGCTCCAAAAGGCTGGATGCGAACCAGAACAGCGATCTCTCGGGGGAAGAAGTGTTGGGATAGACTAAGTCCTATCTGAGCAATTAGCAGACGTGAAACATGCTGGCCCATTAGGAACAGGCCCACAGCCCCAGGGAAAACTTCGGCACAGGGATGCCTGAAGACCAGCAGAGACAGAATACGTCTTGCACAAACCAGACCCAGTCTGCTGGTAAGCACTGAGTTGATCCAAGTAAGCAAGATACCAGGGAACGAACTTTGACCCAGGAACCCCCCTGCCTGTAGCAAAGGCTCTGAGAGAGGCTCTCTCACAGGTCACGCACAACACACAATCCGGAACAGCAACAATCGACCTAGGAAACTTCCCCTGTGCCTGTAACTCTGGCTCTATGCATGGAAAGCTCTCTCTCAGGCCATAGAACACGATCCAGAATAGTAACAGCAAGTCCAAGTCTATGAAAAGCCTCAGAGCATGTTCCATGGCACAGTCCTTAGAAATTCCAAGTCCAAATAGCAACTGAGCATGTACAGAGTGCATACAACATCTCCAAATGGATAGAATCCCAAAACACGAGGAATTTCATGGCAAGCGTAGAACTGGATGATCTCTAGCAAAGGTCCTCCCCTTTACTCCTCCCTCTTATAGACTGGAAGCTGGCTATTCCAAGCCACTTGACACACAGGTCCTCAGACTTGTAACCCAAACTCACGTGCCAACAGGGCGGCACGGTTGCACCTCCTCTTGATGACATCACCATATGAAAGACAGCTTGCAAGATTGCCTCCACCTTTTCCAAGCATTCTTTTCTTCTCAAGGCCTCGGCTAGCAAACCTCCCTTGAAAAACAGCAACAGATTATAAGCTTACAAAGACACAGGCTGAATTCGGACAACACAATAGTCAATGGTGGGGTAATAATCAACTTTACAGATGTTCATCTAGGGGGTACTCCCCACACAACATGGTAATAAATAATCAACTGTGGTGTGGATTAGGATCAGCGCTGAGTTGACTATGGCAGCATTCATATGACACAATAGTCAATACAACTGACGATTGTTTCCCCACACACACACAGTTGCTTATTGTGTCATCCGAATTCAGCCACAGACTTTCTCACAACAATTCCCAATCTTTCAACTTACAATTCACAAGGCCTCCCAGCCTTGTGAATTGTCTGTGGTACACCTGCCATCCGACATATACATACCTATGAGATATTTTTTTAAACTTTTTTCCAAGTAAAATTATTCTTAAGTTATGCCATCCTTGTTATCACCTTAAAAAAAAGTATTTAAAAATCGTATCATTCTGCACTTTACGAACTATTTATTGAACAATTTAAGATCACTTCACACTTTATTGAATGATTGACTGTATGCCCTATACTCAATTTAAAATTTAATCTTGGTATTGTATTTGAATAATATATCAACCAGCCCTGAGTCAGTGTTGCCTTCGCCTTTGGAATGTATGCTTTAGTTCTCTTCTTAAAATTATTTGCTGGATCGAGTTTTGTGTAACGTGGCAATGCGTATAATGATAGGGGAGGGTGGGGCCCCATTATTACGGTTGTCGTGAGCAGAGTGAGGTACGGCATGGAGGGAAGGGGGCTGAGACATATGCAAGATTTCCCCAGTTTTCGTCCTCTCCTCATCTACGGGGGATTAGATTGCTTGGCCAGCCTATACTCAGGACTTGCGGTGCTGCTTTTCAATGTCAGGTAAAAGTGCATAATAAAACATCCATCATGCTGAACTGTATTACAGAGACCTGTTTTGCTGAACTGGATGTGGGGATGGGATAGACGGCTCTCCGCTTTGTCCACCTCAGTATTGAGGCAGCACCAACGTAGGCTTGAGTGCTGGGATGGTTTATAGCAGGGGTAGAAAAAGTGCAACCTGCAGGCGACAGGTGGATCCCCACACCCTATCTGGTGCCCCCCTTAACCCCTAGGAAAAAAGAAAGGGAAAAAAGCACTCTAGGAATGGCCTCTATGTTTCTTGCCGAAGAAGCTTCCTAGGTTGCTCTAGGAATGGGGCTTCTGTGTCAGGAACCATCAAGCCTGTTCCTTGAGTGTGTTTCCCCCCCACCCCCCGGTTTTCTTCTTTAAAAGTTCCAGGTAGAATGTGGGATTTCAGAACCCTTCAGCAAGAGCATGGGTTGAAGGAGGGAGAAGGGCCAGGCGACAAGATTCCTATATAGCTGGGTGGTTTGAGTACTGAGGTTTCTGGGAGGAACATTGGTTTTATCTGATCAAAACAGATGCCAGGCCTCTGAAATGCCATTGGGTAGGAGTTGGACTTGAGTGAGTGGTATATGTGAGCCTTTCTACATGAGGCGTTTATTCTGCTCTCATGAATTCTCCCTTTACGTACACCGTCATCCTTCAGGGCCTCTCCCATGCCTTGCAAAAATTATCACATTGCATTTTTGTTTGTTTGTTTCCTAATAAGCGGTTGAATGAGCGTCTTGTATAATCACGGAATTCCAAAAGGCATGTGTAATAAAGAAAAGAAAGCATGCAACTATGCTTTCTTTTTTATTTTATTTTATATATTTAGGCTGACCATATGAAAAGGAGGACAGGAGTCATGTAACTTTAGTTGCAGAGAAAAGGGAATTTCAGCCCGCGTCATTTGTATGCAGTTAGTACCTGGTGAAATCACCTCTTCATCAAAGCAATTAAAGTTGCAGGCACTATACTAGAGTGACCAGATACAAAAGAGGGCAAGGCCCCTGCAGCTTTAACTGTTGTAATGAAGAGGGAATTTCACCAGGTACGAATTGCATACAAATGACACCTGCTGAAATTCCCTTTTCTCTACAACTGTTAAAGTGACATGAGCCCTCTCCTCCTTTTCATATGGTCAGCCTATATATATTGAACATTATATATATCACACTCATCCAGTGCAACATAGCAGTCAAGTTGGCTTTTTAGAAATTGAATGCCAGTATACATGAACAATTAAATAACAAAAATTTATTGCGATAAAAATAGATGCAGGAGCAGCAGATACAATAGCGATCAGTTTCCCTGCAGGCCAAGTTCTTGGCAGAACAAAAAATTCTTCACCAAATAGCAGCAGGACATGGTGGTGGGAGAGGAGCAGGGAGTTCAGTAGCCAAATTGAGGCCAGAGAGGAAGTCCTGTCCTATCCCATGTCCCAACCAATTGCACCTCTACCAGGACACAAAGATGGGCCTCCTCCAATCTTCAAAGGATGGGCAGCTCATATGGGAGGAGACAGTTGCCATGTCTACACCAGGGACTTATCCCGGGGACGACCCTGGGATAACCCTGGGAGAATGGAAACCGGGGATATCTCAGTTTTTCCATCGTCCCGGGCCCTAAAACGGGCACGGAGCCACATGGGGTGGCTCCATGCCCATGTTGGGGGGAGCAATTTTGCCATCCCCAGGATGGTGTGGTGTATGGTGGAAGCATTTTTTTAAAAGTACCTTTCTGCGGATTGGGGCCCTGCAGCTCCCCTTCAGTTCAAAAAAGAAAGAAAGAAAAATGAAATGCCGCCTCTGGTGTCCACGACATCCCTTGGGGCCGTGCGGCGGTGAAAATGTCTGGGGAGGATCGCAGAATCAGATAAGTCTGTGATCCTCCCCCTCCCTCCCTCTATACCCTTAGGTGTAGACATGCCCTGTGTTAAAGAAATTGTGGGGATTAAATCAGTTTTATGCTAAAATGAATAGGAGCCATTAGCTGGGGACCAAAGATTCCACCAGAGCAGAGCCCTTCCTATTTTTCAGGAAGCTTTTCCCCTTTTTCAAACGGAAACAGAAGTTTACGTATCTTTCCAGAATCCCTAGGCAAAGTGAGGTGTCCCATTTCAGATAGCAGATTTTCAACCCCTTTAACTGGCTGGTTCTTTCCATATTATTTATTTTTCTGGAAGGAGATGTCTCGATTTTCTACCTAAAGCACCATATTCTCTTGGGAGAGTCTTGTCATGCTGCTGTAGGCCAGTAAAAACATGGGGGGGGGGGGATCTATTCCTCCACAGATCCCAGTAGAAAAAAAAAGAAGGAACACCTGCCAGTCACCAGGCATATGATCAGGAAGAAAGCACCCTAGAGTTTCTTCATTGCATCAATAAAGTTTATGACTGAGTGGACGAAGTTTAAATCTATCATCCAAGTAAGAAACATGAAAAATAGTTTCATAACTGACGATAATTGTTGTTTTCAGAGGTAATGGGCTCATTGGTTTGCCATGCTAAAAGAAGTAGGTAATGAATCAATGTGGCTTTACTGATGTTCATAAAGGGAGGCAAATTATTTCCAGTAATAAATGTAAGTTTGGAATGGTCCTACTGAGCAGAAAATACGGTATAAAAACAATAAAAACAGTGGAAATCCTTGTAGCTTTTTCATGCTTTTTCTCTGCATGAATGGAGATTCTCAGCAACAACTTTTTAAAGTTCATTTGACTGTAGCATTACGCACTGTGCATGTCTATGCTTACATTTGCAATGTGAACTTTAAATGACTTATACAATATTATAATGGCTTGGATCTAAAGAACCATGAGCAGGAGGAATTGTAATTTCTGGCACTGTTCCACATATGCTTGCATAAGCCCGTGTGCGCCAGTGTCCACAGAGTGTTATAAAAGGTAGGTTATATAGCTGTTTCCATGCTACTGCTTGTGCAAAAGGTTGCTCAGATTCCTGTGCAAGCAGAACGTCTCTGGATTTACTTTTAGTTTTCTCACATAATGCTGAGGTGTAAAACATCCCTTCAACAAATGGAAGACACTAGAGATTTTTAGGCACCCTCCAAGGGCAGTAAATTACTAATTGTTGTAGAATGGCTACAACCACAGCAACAAAAGTCCACAGAAAATTGGTCACAGAACCATTTGCGACCCAAAATCGGTATCTTGCTTATTTCTGTTCTGTTGTATGGTAACTCAATTTGCAATTCATTTTCCCTAGCGGACATGCTGCAAGAATGTAATCTGCTTGGTTACAACCCCATGAAAATGATTCTTTGAGCATAGCCAACAGCTCTTCCTGCATGCTTTTGTGCTGTCCTAATTGGCTAACAAGAATTGCCTATTAACTTGAATTACTTACGAATGTCCAGTGGTTATGATATGTTTTCTCTTATACCAAGTGAAACCTACTGGGAAAGGCTTAACAGTAAAGTGTTTGGTTTTCTAGTATGTCCCCAGGTTGCATATTGGTAGCATTCCAAGTAATACTTCAGAGGCAGGTAGGTAAACATCTTTTTTTTTAACTAGAGAGAGTGAAGTGTACTAAAGTGTTGGAGCTTGTTTAGAGACAATATTAGGGTCAATATCAAAGACAAAATGAAATTACCTGTTGCAGAAAGAGGGAAAGCATATGCTCCCTCCATCCCTATTTACCAAAGGCAGTCCTTGTTTCTGGGTACCATTCCCTGGAAAATAACTGCCCTTGCTTTGCAGTTGGCAAAGTTGCCCCTTGGGGGGGGGGGGTTCAGCCCTCTCACCTGAGTTTTTATGTTTACACCAGATACACATGAACATTAAGGCAGGATGCCGTGCACCAACTGCTATTTTTCATGCTGCAGCTGTCAAACTGTAAAATATAATAACCAACTAGACAATGATTAAGACATTGGCTGAATTCGAATGACACAATAAGCAACTGGGGGGGGAACAATCGTCAGTTGTATTGACTATCGTGTCATCCAAATGCTGCCATAGTCAACTCAGCGCTGATCCTAATCCACACCACAGTTGATTATTTATTACCACGTTGTGTGGGGAGTACCCCCTAGATGAACAACTGTATCTATCCGACAAGACACGGCATAGAGAACATCTTCGTTCCTATGGGGTGGCAATACGTGCAGCGAAGAAAGCTTTCTTCTCTGCGCGCATTGCGTCTGCGAATTCGCGTCCAGCGGAACTGTTCAGGGTGGTGAGGGGTCTAACCCGGGCACCTTCCCCCCTGAATCCGACTTTAGAGCCTTCGGCGGTTCGCTGCGATGCCTTTAATGATCATTTCGCAGATAAAATCTCTCGGATAAGAGCCGACTTAGATGCCGTCGTTATAGCAGAGGCTGACGATGGAGTGTCCAGTGACTCCGCGAGTAGAATTATACTGGATCGGTTTCAGTTGGTGAGTACCGAGGACGTGGACAAGCTGCTTGGACGAGTGAGGGGGACGACTTGCCCTCTCGATCCCTGTCCTTCATGGCTGGTCGTCCAGGGAGGAGATGCGGTTAGATCGCAGTTACAATATATTATTAATGCATCTCTCAGGGAGGGGAGTTTTCCATCATGTTTAAAAGAAGCGGTGATACGGCCGCTTCTAAAGAAGCCCTCCCTGGATCCCCTGGACTTTAATAACTACAGACCGGTATCAAACCTTCCATTCTTGGGCAAGGTGATCGAGAGGGCGGTTGCCTTTCAACTCCAGGTAGTCTTGGATGACACTGATTTTCTAGACCCATTTCAAACTGGCTTCAGGGCGGGATACGGAGTTGAGACTGCTATGGTCGCCTTAGCGGATGATCTACGCCTGGGTATTGACAGGGGGAGTGTGTCCCTGTTGGTACTTTTGGACCTCTCAGCGGCATTCGATACCATCGACCATGGTATCCTTCTGGAACGCCTGAGGGGATTGGGAATCGGGGGCACTGTGCTTCAGTGGTTCCGGTCCTACCTCTCGGGCAGGTTCCAGATGGTGATGCTTGGGGATAGCTGCTCTGCAAAGAAGGAGCTGCTGTGTGGCGTACCGCAAGGTGCCATCCTTTCCCCAATGCTGTTTAACATTTATATGAAACCGTTGGGAGAGATCATCCGGAGGCATGGGGCGGGGTGCTATCAGTATGCTGATGACACCCAAATATATTTCTCTATGCCTTCGACAACATCGTCAGCTAAGGATAGTGTGTCTCCTCTGAATGAATGCTTGGAGGCGGTAATGGGCTGGATGAGGAAAAACAAACTGAAGCTGAATCCAGACAAGACGGAGGTGCTTGCTGTCAAAGGCCGCAACCTGGGTTTGGAGGTGTGTCAACCGGTTCTGGATGGGGTTACACTCCCCCTGAAAGACTGTGTTCGCAGCTTGGGGGTGCTCCTGGATCCGTCGCTCCAAATGACAGCCCAGATAGATGCGACGGCCAGGAGTGCCTACTATCAGCTTCGGCTGATACGCCAGCTGCGCCCCTTCCTAGAGTTGGAAGACCTAAAGATGGTGGTGCACGCGCTGGTAACTTCGAGGCTTGACTTCTGCAATGCGCTGTACATAGGGCTACCTTTGTGCCTAGTCCGGAAACTTCAACTAGTTCAAAATATGGCAGCCAGGTTGGTCACCGGTACATCTAGGAGTGACCATATTACGCCAGCTTTAAAATCGCTCCACTGGCTGCCAATTAGTTTCCGGGTGAAGTATAAAGTGTTGGTCATTACCTTTAAAGCCCTACATGGTTTGGGTCCAGGTTACCTGCGGGATCGCCTTCTCCCGTACAATCCGCCCCGCACGCTCAGGTCCTCTGGGAAGAACTTACTGCGGTCGGCCAAGACTAGGCTGACAACTGTTACCCAGAGGACCTTCTCTTCTGCCGCTCCCAGACTGTGGAATGACCTGCCGGAGGAGACTCGTCAACTTAACAGTCTTTTAGAATTTAAGAAAGCTATAAAGACTGTTCTCTTCCGGCAGGCATATCCAGTGTAATTTTTAGAATGTTTTTAGGATGTTTTAGGATGTTTTAATGATGTTTTAGGATGTTTTAATGCAGTTTTAATAATATTTGTCATGTTTTAATTAGTTTTATGTATTTTATCATGCTGTTGTTCCCCGCCTCGATCTAGATGGAGAGGCGGGTAAGAAATAAATCGTTATTATTATTATTATTATTATTAAAGTTGATTATTACCCCACCATTGACTATCGTGTTGTCCGAATTCAGCCATTGCCTTTTTCCAAAAGCAGAGACATTCCCGATCCCATGGAAAGGATGTGACTAGTCCTAAGCTGTAGCTTGGTTGAACCTTTTGGGGTTTTCTAAGCACACAATGCCAGCACACTGCTCTGCACATGCCAATAACTACCCATCCAGAGAGTTGCGCTATTTGGGCGTTCACTCATGCAACTTACAATCATGTGAAGAGGGAAGTGAGGCTGCACCTGCTGGCCTTCCCCCCCCCAACAAACACCTGTTGGGGAACATCTGTGGAGGGAAGCATGCTATGCCTGTGTAGGCTCCCTTGCACCCTGATTTGGAGCCATATGTGATCAGGGTCCCAAATCATGGTGAGAGACTATACTCACATAGCAGCCTCCCCCTACACATGACAACAGGGCAGGTGGCATGGGCCCCATTGTCCCCCTCCATGTGATTGCAAATCACATGAGTAAATGCTAGGGAAGTTGGAGAAATCCGCAACAGATTCAAATGAATCGGAGCTGCAACGGACCAGCTTCTTCCAAGTCATGCAGAGTCTGTGGACTTGCAAACTGTTTATTTTTAAATGGGAGGGGGGATTTGTGCAAATGCATTCTTGTGCTACTGCAAACATGTGCACATCCACTAGTGGAACTCACTTCTTGTACATTGCGAAAAATAAAATCCGATTCTGTCAATGAGCAGGCGGAATAGTTTTAATGAAATTCCCAGTGAATGCCCAAGTAAAGCTGGTCAGTGTTGCTAACTGTGTTTGAGTTACAGCTGTGTGATGGAGAAACTCCTGCATGGATCCACTTTAATAGACACGGGGACTGTCTAAATGCTCGGAAATCCCCGGTGTGGGTGTGCGGTGGCACCGCGTTGATTATACGATGCTGCTGCAATCGCACACCCACCTTGGGGCTTTCCAATGAAGCTGTGGAGAAAAAAAGTTGGGTACTTATCCCAACTTTTTTCTCCAGAGCGAGGTGAGGATGCACAAGCTGCTGTCAAGGCAGCCCCAAAACCTCACTGTGGAATTTCAGCAGAGGCGTGGCTGGGTGGTGCCTGGTGGAAGGTGGCCTATGATTGATCACCTTATACCAGGAAGAGGGGGGGTCAATGGCTACGGTCCATAGATGACCACCCAGAAACCCTGCGCTCCCTCCTCGGTGCTGGGATTACCCAACGCCAACTGGGGTAGGGAAAGTGCAGGGTGTTCAAGGAACACAGTGCCAACCCAACACCATATAGACACCCCCTAGACATTAAAACTGGTCTCAAGATTACCATGAAGCATTCTGGACTTGTCACCTCACAGGAAACAGCAAATCTGCTCCCAAGAGGACTATCACATACCTCATGTTCAAATCCCACAAGCCTTTCTATCAGTCTGATTAGGCAACCAAATGACAAACATTCTGCTACAATAAACTCAGAAGAGCCATATTCTGCACTGGGTGGTTCCAAATTGACAAGTGAAATTTAAAACCCATTGGCCAAGAATCCCAAAACAAAACCCTGCCTTTTAAAAAAAGGAAACTTTTTTTTCATGGGTCTCTCCCTCTCGGTGTGTCAGAAATTATCCATCTAGAATAAATGTTTCTATTGTGGTTCTGCTCCCATTGTGAGTGTATGGATATTAAACCTAAATCTAGCAATTCTTAAAGTCTTAAATGCCAGCTCAGCAAACTACCAGCATCTCAGAGCTGAAATATTGTCGGGTGGGAGGTGGAACAGTATTTCCCCTTTCCCCTACAATCACTCTAGTTTCCCTGCCTGCCAGCAGATATCTGTGGAGTGTGTTCATATGCATGTGTGTCTGTAATGGTAAGAAGGATGGAAGGCTTACAGGGAATTGTCCCTACAGCAGTCCAGAGCGTGGGGTTGCAGGGACCACACAGCAAAGATCACTGAAGCTGGGGAAATGCCATTGTTCCCAAACCATCTGCCTCTGAAAAAAGAGCATGCAGAAATGTTTTGAAAGGTGCAATTTGCCCATGTGCTACCGCTGCAAGCCAGAGGACGCACAAATAGCAAATTGAAGCTGTTTCACTTCTTCCTGAGAGATGAGCTTTTTCAAATGCCCAAACTCATGGCCCCCTGGTGTGATTCACCATGCCACGCCTCCTCCCTGCCTTTGCGCAGATATCTTTTAAATGCATAGCCTAGAAAAGCTGTGCCAACATCAAATTACATGCTCTTGCTGTGACTAAATCTGCACCAGATACAGGGCCTGGCTCCCTTGCTTTAACAGGAGGCTTGCCTCGTCTCTTAACCTGACAGATACTTTTCTGAGAGTGCCAGGCTTTCTGTCAACCCTACCCTGCCACCCCTGTGGTGCTTCTCTGGCGATGGCAGCGTATCCCGTTTAGATCCAGCCGGGCTTCTGCTCTTGTCTTTTTGGCGAGGAAAAATGTGCTGGGCTGCCAAGAGCATATGTGTGAGTGTTGCCACTTAGATGTTAATTATACTTCTGATGAGGTGCCAAGGATAGCCGGTTAAGCCGAGTCTGGCGCTTGTTTACTCTTGACTCAAAACCTGGATCAGCCAAGCAATATTTCTCCTGCAGCTTTGCATGAGGAGGTGTGGATTCTAGACTTAGCCGTGTAGAGGTCTGGCCCTCCCTAGGATTGCAAGAACAGATTTTAGTTTGTTTGTTGGCTTGTTTGTTTTATAAAAGTATAGGTTCCCCATAGAGCTGTGAAACCAGTTGATCTGCTTAAAGAGTACGTCCAGTGTACTATTTGAAATTGTGACTTTCTCAAACAGGGAGCAATCCTTTAAAAGAGGGTTGAGGATCCTCACACCTCCACCTCATTGCTATAAAGTCCCGTGTCACACAACCCTGGCTTATAGTGATTTGGGCTTCATCAGAGATGGGCCAACTGGCAGCCTCAAACTTCCCACACTGCTTGGGGAATGCTGGGAGTTGTAGTTCAACACATCTGGAGGATATCAGTTTGGGGAAGGCTGCAGTCAAGTCAAAATTAGAGATTCCCCTAATGCTAGCACCAGCATTGAGAAATTCATGATGGATCTTGTCGATTTGTTGATTCAGCCCCACTGCATAAGTTCTGATGGTTTTCTGCTGTCTTTTCTTCTCCCCTTCTCCATTCTCAATTGGATTTCTCACCTTGTTCCTTCAACCCAGTATTGGGGATCCATGTTCCTGCAGCAACAACCTCCTGCTTCAGCCTTAGATTCATAAAAGGGAATACTGCGAGCTTACCTGGTTGCTGCAACAGTACAGTTTCTAGGCTTCTGGTGCAATGGGCCAGGATCCTGAACCCTCATTCTCAGAGGATCCCATGATGTATCCTCAGCAGAAGAGGCTCCTCAGTTCAAGGAGAGACATCATGAGGTTTCGACCTCTCCAGGTCATGGTCAACCAGGAGACCCCAGAGACCTATCACTTTATGTCCAGAGGAGCTCACATTGTCAGACTCTGAGGACTCCAGCCATGAATGCATCAACATGCCATAGCTATCCTCATATCATTATAGCCTGAGGCTCCCAGAACAGACCCCTTTAAGACAAAAGACCATAGTTAGTGTGAACCAGTATAAATGAAGCCAACCCTCTACTTAAGGCTCAGTCACAATCTGCTGCTTATTGGAACAATATGCAGACAAACTTGTCTGGCCTCCTGCCCCACTTAGTCATCTCCTATTCCCATTCAGGTTTCCCTTCCTGGAAAACCTGAATGGTCAAAAACCCTTATAATGACCCAATCCATAGTGGTTCCCTGTAACCCAGGTCTGACCAGCACCCAATGATGTGAATCCCTCTCTATGGCTAAGGTAAAAGAGAACACCTAGGTGCAAAATCCTACATAATTTTAAGACTTAAGAAATTGGTCATTCCAGATTTGTTACACATAAAATGTGTAGATCTGCTACACTTAAAATCATTGCAACTTTCTGGGATGGAATTTTAAAGAATATGAAGAAAAACTGGCCTGAGGAAGGAGTCTAAGGATCAAACTGGACAGCAAAGGGAGCTTTTCCTCTAAGACATGGCTGAGTGGGAAGGGGATTTTCATCAGGATCACAGGAAATAATAAAACCTTCCCTCCCCATATGCTGTCATCCTGGTGAAATTCAGGGGGAAGGGGTAGCTTCGTATTAAATTGTTTTTAAAAACTGATTCGGTTTCTAATTCTGCATTTGGCATTCTGTCTAGTTTGGCCCAAAGGGAAGAGCATTGTATTTACATGGGCAAATGGAATGCAGATTTTGCCCTCTGCTCTATTCCTTGTCTGAAATGGAATGTGTGTGTGTATACAGGGAATGACCTGTGAGTATAAATTAGAGGCTGGCGACATCTTAAATTTACCATATGAAAAGGTGGCAGGCCCCCTGATTTTGAGAACAGTGAAGGGGCTGTCTGGACAATCAGCACCTGAGGGAAGTGTTTGCCTTGGTTTCATGTTGAGAGAGAAAGAGATATACTGCTGGCCAATTAGCTTGTTCAGCTAATTTCCCCAGCTTCTCAATTGCTAGGGGAAATTACTTAGCTGAGTGAGATAATGTAAGATACATATTGTTTTCTTTCATTTTTGATTGCATGCTACCTTTCTGCCACAGCAGCTTAATAACATCTTAGAAACATTCAGGGCCAAACTGTATGTCCTGCTAATCATGCATAGCAGAGCTATGCATGATTGGCTTACTTAATTGCAAGCACATGTGGCCCCAATTCAGAACAGGACCATAACTCCCTCACCCCGCCTATTTTCATCTGGAAATTTTAACCCCACCTTGGGGTGGGGTTAAAAAAGAAAATATATATTCCGTGGATTCCAATGGAGATGCCATCCCCCCCCTCCTTTAAAAAAAAATCCCTTATCGTAGTGTGTGTAGAATTTTGGGACAAGGGGCTTCTTTAGATTAAGGGAAAAATCACATTTTCTTACCAGAGCTTTGTTTCCTGCTTCTCTTGCAAAATCGTAATGGGGATGCATTACATGGCTGGAGAGGGGCGATCACGTGGTCTGTAATGGAAAACTTCCCCTCCTCTTGCTGCTCATAGCTATGAATGGGACAGCACCCTCTAGTGGGTGATTTGTACTGCAACCTCCCCTGTACACGGTAGGAAATCCCAAGATATTTTAGCAGAAGCAGGATATAACAGTTTTTTTAAAAAAGGAATTACAGGGGGAAGGTGTGGGAGACATATAGGAGGTTGCCGACATTGTCAAAATGTCTCACAAACTTCTGTGATGGGTGTACCTTATTTTGCTCATGTGAAGAAGCCCCAAAACAGTAGAGCGGTGGCTTAAATCCACCTCCTGAATTGCCATGCTGCCAATCTGAATTGGGGCCACATGTACTCACACTCAAGTAAGTAAGGCAAACATTTAGTTTGGTCCGTAGTATAACAAAAAAATAAAATAAAAAAGAATAAAATCAGAAAACGTGTCATTCTACATGAATAAAAGATCAGTAAAAATTGCAGCTAGATAGTCAGCAGTAGGCAGGCCAACCCCCTCCCCACAAGACCCTCCTCAAAAGCCTGAGTGAATAGGACAGACATTGCTTGGTGCCTAATAATAAAGGCATTAGCAAGTCTCCTTTGATAAAAAAAAAAAGGCAGTCTGGACAGATTTAAACACCTTGTGTCATATGTTGTAGCTCAATTGCAGTGCACCAGTTTTGCATGGAGAAAGGCCCTGATTCAACCCCTGGCATTTCCAGCTAGGACTGGGGAAAAGACCCCTTTTATGAAACCCTGGGTACCAACTGCCTGTCAATGTGGATTGAGCTAAATGAACCAGTGGTCTATGCTCCTACCTCTAAAGGGTCAGTTAGGGCTTCTCTAAATAAGTTATTTATAGCACACTTGTGATTGGCCACTCAGGGAAGTTTGCAGGTCAATTTCAGGATGTTATCAATAAACAGGACATCTCCTGCAATTTCCCCCTCTTATTCCGTTTTTAAAAGATCAGGTATAAGCTGGAATAAACCCTTAATGGTGCAAAATTGGCAGAGCATAAAGCTGGCATTGTACTATGAACTTGACGAGGAAGGACTTTCCCTGCTATTGGAGGGAGAAGAGGGTAAAATGCTTCCTTGCAACAAAGGGAGACAGATGGGATCCCCTACCCCACCAAGAGTACCCCCTTTAAGTCCAATGGGGCCTACTCTCAAAGAAGTGTGCCATAGGGATGCAGGGGGTTCTATAAGACCACAAGAACATGTGCTACATTTAAATCCAATGTGTTTCTTTAATTATCTTTTCTTCTTCCTGTTGGTTTGTGCTAGTAATTCCCCATGAGTCTGCTCAGGAGTAAGTCCTGTTGTGTTCAATGGGGCTTGCTTACTCCCAAATAAATGTGCAGAGAATTGCAGAGTTAAAGTAGATGAAAACAACACACACACACACCCCATTCCTTTGCACACATGCCAGGAGGGAGGGAGATGTTCCTTTAATTCAAAAGTGTCTGTTGTTTAAATGAGCCCCTGGAAACAACAGGATCTTCCGCTTTGTCACCCTTCTCCTTCCGTGTAATGAAGTTCACATCAATCGCGCCAAAGAAGCAGGAAGCACAACAGCTCCGGGTAAACAACACAATTTCTCTTAATGTAGCAATGCTTAGTGTTGAATTGAAACGGGTGGCATGCTTTATGGACATAGTTGTACTCCAAGAAACATATCCACCTTTTTAGCATTTTTTCCCCTTTTGCAACAGAATAGATGAAACACCCTTTGAAAATAGAGTGGAAAAATGGGGGCGGGGGGAGGATTTTGCCCAGATCCCTAAGCAGGTGGTGGCAACCATGGATAGGGCCTTCTGAGTTCTGGCACCTATTATGGCATGTCCTTTCCAGCCACCCTTGACTTCAATGCATCTGCTTTGGTGCAAATTGTTACATAATATTAGAAGGAGGGAGGCATAGCTCAGTGGTAGAGCACCGCATGCACAAGGCTCCAGGTTCAATCCCCAGGTAGGGCAAGGAAAATCGGCTAGATGGATCCACGGTCTGACTTTGGCTGTGGCAGCTTTCTATGTTCTTTATGCCTCCTCCACCCACCCACCTTTTTATTATTTATTTATTTATTTATTTATTTATTTGGCTTGCTGAGTAAAGCCTGCTTGGCTGAAGAAGTTGTTTATTCATCCTCTCTCATTGGCAAAGGACTCTGCTTGAAGAGAGAGAGGGGGGGAGGGGGGAGAAGCCAAGGAAGGGCGGGGGGGGGGGAAGCGAGATCCCCACGTTGCGCGCGCTCACACCGGAACGTGCACGGTGCTCAAAGCAAGGGATGGGGCGGCGGCGGCGGCGGACGGAGGATCAAGGCGGCGGCGGCGGCAACCAATCAGCGTCGCTTTCCCGAGCTGCAGAAAGCCGAGCCGGCATCTGAGCCGGAGGTTTGGAGAGAACTGCGAGCCGGCATGCTGGGCGCCTCGTTCTCCCTCTCTCTGGACTGGGGAGCCGCTGTGCGCAGGGGATCCCGCTGCCCCCCCTCCTCTCCTCTTTCTGTTTCTCTTTCTGGGCTTCTTTTAGAGCCATTAAAGTCCCCTCTCACCAGTTAGGGCAAGTCAGCCAAGGTAAGGTTTGCAATGCAATAATACCCTTCCTCCTCCTCCTCCTCCTCCTCCGCTTTCCTACGGCAGGACACATCGGAGGTGGCTCACACAGCGCTGCCAAGCCAGAGCTACGACCCACCTTTTTAGACGGGTCCAGCCAGACTTTTTCTTTTCCATAGCGAGCTCTCATCTTTGCGCAGGGCGAACGGTTGCCTGTGAAGTTTCTCTTCCTTCCTTCCATCCATCCATCCATCCTTTTTCTCCCGTTAGCTGCCGACTGCGCCTTCCCGGCGTCTGCGATGTTCTTCTCTTGCCGGGCGTTCGCTTAGCCAAGGATGGATGGATGGATGGAGAGATAGATAGATAGATATTTGCAATGGAAGCTGCGACTAAGATTTCCTCTTTCAGGGAGACCAGGAGAAAACATCGCATAGGTGCCGTATGATGGGTGCATGCATCTTCTCTGCCTCCCCCCCCCCCCCGCCACCCCAAACGCCGGCAGCATGAATGCTGCCGCTCTACAACTTGGGGGCAATGCGCACACATCGGAATGGGGGGCGCATTCGGGTCCAGCACGGATCTGTGTGCGCCTGTATCTCTCCTCTCCAGCGATCCTCCTCCTCCTCCTCCTCCTCCTCCTCCTCCTCCTCCTCCTCCTCCATGGGCTGTGCTTGTTGAAACATGACCTGCTATACCCCCCCCCCCACACACACACACCTCAGCCCTGAGAAATGCAGCGAAAGCGGATGCTTGAGCCGAGCTCCTTGTTGTTAACGCTTTAAACAACTGCAGGCTAAAACTTTCTCCGGGGGGGGGGGAGGCTTCTTGTAGCAGAGGGAATAGGGATGTGGCACAGGCACAACCCTGCCCCATTTTTCACCCCACAAAGGATGGGATCAACAAGATCGGGGGGACTGGGAGAGAAGGTGATGAGCGTTCCTTGAGCGCTGTAGGGTTTTGTTTGGGGTTTTTTTTTGCACAGGGAAATGATTTGGAGACTCGGGATGAAAACAGTTGTGGAGGGGTGGGGAGAGATTTTTGACTAATGGATACCTTTGAAACGTGGTCTCTCGCTGCATCTCCGTGTGGGTGGATGTGAGCGTCCTGGCCTGCAAAACAAGGGGGGGGGGGGGCAAATAAGCTAGTTCAGAGTAACAAGGCTGAACACACAGTCGTGGATCACTGTAAGGCAAACATTTGAAAAACTCAATAATAATAATAGTATTGGGTGTTTGTTTGTTTTTTTCCATGTGAAGGGTTTCAGTTAGGATTTGCCACATGCAGAGTGCCGACATGGATTTCCCCAATTTGCCAAAAACAAAATTTATTTCGAAGGCATCATGAAATCTGATTGCTGTCAGGAGTGAACATAAGCAATTAAAAAAATATATGGTACGATTTCTGTCCCTCCCCTTCAAAGTAAGGGAAAGGTTAAATTATTATAGGTTGAAGCTAAATCCTACCATAGGTTGATGCTAAATCCCACCAATGTTAAACACCTTTTAAAAATCCTATTGATTTCAGTAGGTGGGAGTTAAGCACCTGCTTAATTCTGCCTCTGAAATGAGTGGAAGTTAACATTGCTTAACTTTGGTTTATCATTCACTTTATGTTAAAGAAAAATCTCTGTATTTCGTCTTCGATTATCTACTAATAATAATTATAATATCTTAAAGTCAATAAGTAATCTGAGTGCAGTACAGAGGTGTGAACTTGGCTGACTAGGGCACTTACTCATTTTTAGGAGGCCTGAATACAAATTTAGTAACATAACCACAAATCTCCCCAGCCTCTTAGCATCCAGCACTATGTTACAACAATCCATTTAGAGGTTTTTTTAGGAGGGTCCAGGAAGATAATCCTATCTAAATTTTGCATAAGAAATGCTAAGCTTTGTTTACCCCTCTAAATATAGACTATATTAATGTGCAATGTGATATGCAATAATATTTCTGTGGATACAAGTTTCTTGAAATTATTATTATTATTATTATTTATTTATATCTTGCCCTTTTCCCAGTGCTGGGACTCAAAGCGGTTCACAAAGGTCCCCTCTACAAGGATTCGCTTTTGCACCTGGTTAGGCGATTATGCGCATAATCGCTGAAGCGCATTTACGCCTAATAACTCTGGACGAGATGACTAAAATGCGCTTTACAAGTCGTTAATGCGCATAAGCGCTTGTTCACATATTCAAAATGCGCTTTAATGGACAGGGATGACCAAAATGCGCTTTACAAGTCGTTAATGCGCATAAGTGCTTGTTCACATATTCAAAATGCGCTTTAATGGACAGAGCAAAATAAAACTTGCTGTTTAACGCGCATTCGATAATGCGCATAATCGGCGAGATAACGCGCCTCTACGCCCGATTTGCGCTCCGTTCTTGTAGAGGTAAAAAAAATTAAGCGCCTTGAAAGAGCTTTAAACCTCTCTTGTAGAGGCAGCCAAAGTGAAAACATGTACAATTAAAATATATAAATATAAGTTTACGACAGTTAAAATAGAATTGAACCTACAGTAAAAAAAAAAATTAAAAAATGTAAAAGCAGTAACAAATTTTAAAAACAAAACAAAACCATGAATTAGCATAGGTCTAGCGTATTTCAAAAAGCTTGCTGGAATAAACAAAAAAATTGCCTACCTCCGGAAGTGCACCATGGAGGGAGCCAGGCTGGCTTCCTTAGGAAGGGAGTTCCAGAGCCTTGGAGCAGCCACGGAGAAGGCCCTCTCTCGCATACCCACAGGTGTGCCTGGGATGTTGGTGGGACTGAGAAAAGGGCCTCCCCAGAAGACCTCAGAGCATGGGCAAGCTCATATGGGAGAATATGGTGATTCTGACACATTTCTCAGCATTCTGTTTCCTGTATGTGTCCTACCTAGTAGATTGGCAAGGTTGTGCCAAGGTTGTGCCAAGGAGAAAAATTCTGCTTGTTCCGTCAGTGTAGGGTGACCATATGAAAAGGAGGACAGAGTTCCTGTATCTTTAACAGTTGCATACAAAAGGGAATTTCAGCAGGTGTCATTTGTATGCATGCAACACCTGGTGCATGCATACACAACAGTTAAAGCTGCAGGAGCCCTGCGCCCTTCACCAGATACAAAAGAAGGCAGGGCTCCTGCAGCTTTAACTGTTGTGCTGAAGAGGGAATTTCACCAGGTGCTGCATGCATACCAATGACACCTGGTGAAATTCCCTTTTCTATGCAACTGTTAAAGATACAGGAGCCCTGTCCTCCTTTCCATATGGTCACCCTACGTCAGTGTTGATGGAGTTTGGGGGTGCTGTGATGTGTACAGTTTCATTTTCTTTTTAATAATTCCTTGAGGCTCCAACTCTGTCCCCAGTTACCTGGGAATAAGCCCCACTGAACTTACTTCTGAGTAGGGAATTTACAATGGGACTTTTTTCTGAATAGACATGTTTAGGATTGTGCTGTAAAACTTTTATTAGTCTTATCACAAGACCAGAATAACAGTATCCAAGTATTTCTTCACAGTCTGCTTACTTCTTCACAACATTTTAATTTCTCTCGAAAATGAAGGCATATAGTATTATACTTCTGTTATATAATGAGGACAATTTGCTAGCTTTCTAAAGGTAGTGATTTCATGAAATAATTGTATAAAGTGTATTAGGGCAGTTTAGAAATATAATTTAATATTTATTATGATAATACATGAAGAATTTATAGTGTTGTGTGTTTGCATGTGTGTTTATACAGAGAGAGCTCAAAGTGGGAAAAATGTTTCAAATTCCTTGATGTTGTTAAATTTTCAGTAGTCTTTTGTAAAAAATTGAAAAATATATAAAATGTGAAATACATGAATGAATGTCATTTTTTTTAAAAAGGATTTTTTATTGACTGAGTACAGGTGAATTTTCTAGACCTTGCTGAATGAAATATCTTTCAATGAATATTTGGATCTGGGTTACCACCAGGTTTCACCTAATGAAAATTTTGAATGGATATTATTCACTTGATTGTTAAAATGTTTCTGTCCTGCTTTTTGTTCAAAACCTTCAAGGTGGCTGACAGTGCTATAATAAGACATTCCTAAAACATAAATGTAATTAATGTAATACAGCCACAGCAAGAATACGAAGCCACTAAGAAGCATTACAAGTGATAAATTTTCCAATTTATCAATGTAAACCGAACACTCATTCAAAGAGCCAGGTTATTTTGCACTTTCTGCCAAAAGACTAATAGTGAGGAAACTAGGTAGTCCTCGCTTAGGAGAGAATTCTAGAGTTTTGGGTGCCGTGACCAAAAAGGCCTTGTCTCTTATGTCCGCTCAATGCATTCCAGATAGTGGGGCGGGGGACACACAGCAGGGCAACAGATGTTGATTGTACTGCTCTGGGTAAATTGATGGGGATGAGGCAGTCCCTCAGGTTATCTTACAGTTAGGGGGAAATTTAAGTGTCAAATTTAAGTACAATCATCCCCTTCTCCCCTTTGTGCTCTCAGCTGTTGCCCAACCAGCTCTTGGGAGACAGGGGATGCTGCAACTCAGTATGCCCTTCCTGTACCATGTATGGTCATCAATCTCAAAATTGTTAGTGTAAAAAAATAAAGTTATTCAGGGAGCAGCAGAAAGTGGCTTAGGTAAACATGAGTAAGCTTGACTATTGTTTTTTTTCTGTCCTTTCAGAAACAAGTTACAACTAAATATTTATGGTCCTTAGGAAATAAAAACAAGCACGAATTTGTCTTATTACTTTCTGCCATCTGTTGCAATAAAGACTGCAACAATAATAAGGGCGTTGTAATGATGAATTTGTCGCATGGAAAAGTCCATGTCAAAGTCAGGATTCCCTTTCCCTGAGTCAGGTGGTTTGACAGCATCTCTGGATACTGTTACTCCAAGCAGAATTAGCTGCTCAGGCACCAAGCAACAGCAACAAAGAAATACACCCTCCTCCTTTGCATTGGACAGGGGAGTCTGCATTGGACAGGGGAGTTCTTTCAGTGGAGATATTTAAAGGTGTTTAGGGGTGAATACATAAATCAGCTGGCAAATTGGTTGTCAGAGGGAGCAGCCTGCAAGCCAGTAGGTTGGAAGAGTATATATATGTTACCTGGAAGGAAGCCCTGTTGAACTCAATGAGAGTTACCTTTGAGTAGATTTGTATGGGATTGCACCAAGTTGTTTCAATTTGTGAATGATTTTAACATCCAGGCAAAAATGTATTCTTCTTTCTTGTGGTAGTGAAACGGGTGCATGTCTGCATGTGTACCCTTAGCCAGGTAAACTAAGCATGAAGAATTCGAGTATACACTGTTACCATGTGCTGCTCAGTGATGAGATAAATTTTGCTTGACTGGAGTAAGGTATTTTTTTAACACTGATATATCGTATTAGCAACCTGAAGTGCTGACTCTTCCAAGTGTAAAAAACTTGGCTTTCAAGAGGTGAAATAAACTCCAGGCACCTGAGCAGCACCACAGCAACACACAGCAACCACCTTCATGCAATATCTTCATAAGAATAGCTGTGCTGGATCAGACTGATGACCTATTTAAACCAGCATTCTGTTCCACAGTAAACTAGAAGCCTATAGGAAGCCTGCAAGCAGGACATGGGTACAATAACACCCTCCTGCACCCTCCTGCTCATGTTCCCTAGCAACTGGCAGTCAGAGGCCTATTGTCTCTGAAACCAGAGGTAATCTGTAGCCATCATAACTAGGAACTATTTACCCTTATATTCCACAATTTTTTTGAACCCCTTTTTAGAGCCATCCAATCGGGTGACCGTCGTTCAGTGCCGGCTCCAGGTTTTTGTGGGCTCTTGGGCAAGATACCTTCAACAGGCCCTCCCTCAGTGAGTCTACTTTGTTGTTGCTCATCCTCATCCTTTTTCTCACCATGGTTACCACTTGTTGGAGAGTCAGTGAGCAAGTAGGCAGTGGCACCCTTTTTTCATCACCTTCCTCCTTTTTCCTTGTCTTGGGGTGCCTCTACAAGAGCGGAGCGCAAATCAGGGGTTGAGAAGCTTTTTACCTCCGATTATGCCATTATCGAATGCGCGTTAAATAGTGACATAAAATTTACAGCGGGAGTTAAAACGCCTTATGGCCATGTAAACATGTGATTCTCCGCATGTCAACACCTTTAAAGCACGTTTCATACAGGGTCAACTTGTATGAGTCAACTTCCATGTGGAAATGCATTTGATCTCAAAATTCTCCCCACAATCAGAAAATCTTAGGAAAGGTGCAAATCAAAGGTTCGTATCGACATGAACAGTGATCCCCCCCCTGCTATTATGCAGACTTTCTGGAAGAGTGTATGAGAGTGGGAGGGTGGGGAATTAAATTGCTGTACTTCTGCTGGAACATCATCCATCAACAAATCTAATGGGATTTATTAAGCAAGCAAAAATTAAGCAAGTCTGGTGTAATGGGATTGCTGAGTCTATGAACTACATTTCCCAAGAGCCCTTGGGGTGACCTGTGAATGACCTAGAGAAAGGAGTTGCCCTTTTTATGAAGGAGAAGAAGGAAGGAAGGAGAGAGAGAGAGAGAGACTGAAAAAGATGGAGAACATGGAAGGGAAGAGTAGTCGGAGAGTGTATCTGTGGGAGTGGGTGAAACAAAACTCTGAAAACTGGAGTGGAAGACACACTACTACCAGATTGAAACCAAAGTTGCTGTACTTCTGGGATATTGGGGGAAGTGCTAGGAAGACCCTGAAAGAGAAGAGCCTAATATACCCCTAAAATTGTAAAAGCCTCCTGTTGAAACAGCAACCACACAAGCCTGGAGGAAAAGCCTTGAATTCTTTGCACCTTGAATTCGGCTATTATCTGTCACTCCCTGGGTGTCTGTAAGCTACACTGTTTCACCTAGCCCAGCTTTATTGTGATCGCAGGGGTAGTGTAGAACAGAGGTTGCTATTAGGGGTAGCCGGAATCAGCGCGCACTCGCCTTGCCGCAACTGCAGCCCGTCCCCGCAAACGTTGAGCTCTCGCAAGGCTCACAAGCACTCGGCAGTTGCCCGCCCTGGCTTCCAGCCCCTTCTGCATATTGCATTAATGGCAGCTGCCATTAACACAGCAGAGGGAAATGCACAATTTCCAGAGCCTCTGGAAATCGCATGTTCGTCCCCCTGTGCCAGTGAGGGCCTTAAAGGCCCTTTTAACACAGGGATAAGTGGGCCTTTAAGGCCCCCATTGGCACGGGGGGGGGGGGGAATGTGTGATTTTCGGAGGTTCTGGAAATTGTACATTTCCCCCTTCTGCACTAAACCAGGTGGGAGAAATTCACACGCTCCATATAAAGGCATGACTTGCAGACATGGATTGGATCCAGAAAGTATGGGGATGTTTTAATTATGTGTCAAGTATCCTAACAAATTAAGAAGACAGGATAACAGACGTAAAAGGCCTGCTTGATGACCAAGTTGGGTGTGGGGTGGGTGGGGGAAGGCATTGCTCATGTTCAGAGAGAGAGAGAGAAAATGTCAGAATGTCTTTCAGAAATCAGGTTAATCGAATGTTGTAGCTGTAGAAGTGGAGATTTCAGTAGCTTGGGCAACTTAATATTTCGGGTGCATTGATAGATGTTGATGTTCCCAGAGTCAGAGATCCAGGTCACAGCTTACTGCAGGTTGAGCGCTGAAACAGTCTGGGTGGGCATGTGTGAGTCAGGAAAAGGGAAAAAAGAGGAAATTTGCTTAGAATGGAAAAGAGACCTGAGTTGCATAGCTGGCTGTTAAAAAGCAGCCTTGATAGATTGCAAGGATATCCTTAGGGGAACTGATGCCCTGCTATAAACACTAGCATTGACTGTCTGGGCAGCTGCAAACATCTCCCTACAACCCTTCCCAACTTGCTTTTATAAATAAACATCACAAAAACATCATAAGTCTTCAGTCTCTTCTCTTTATGAGCGAAAAGTCTCTCTAAACTAATTGGTTAAATTCAGTGTCACGTTAGCAGTAGTCTGATAGTGTGATGGGACTTTCGCCCTTATTTCTCCCTTTCTCTTTCCCCATTGCAGCTGTCTGTGCCACCTGACAACCTTTCCCAGCCTTCTGGAGCAAAGTTTGTGTATGTGGGGAATGGGGTTGTTGGAGGGGATCATTCCTTCCTGCTTCCCCTGATGGAACTGTTTCCATCAATGGAAGGATTGAACCCAATAAAATTATTTATATTGTTGTCAACAACAGAAACCTACATGGATAAATGGCACAAAAAAGCACATATATATACTTATCTAAACATGGTCTGAGTGTTCTGGATTAACTCTATGTATCAGTGCCTATGTATTCAAACACGGGCAGGGAGAGATTAAAAATAACTTTGCCTGGAATTTGACTTTTATTGTCTTTTGATCCTTTCCCTGGAGGAATGGATGCAGTTAGCTTGTGCTAGAGGTTACTTTATGAAATAAATAAATAAATAAAACAGAATGTTTAAATGTCCTCAATCTCAGAAAATTGGTATTGAATGGGACACCTAAGATCAGTCTAATGGGTCTCAACAACCTACTCTTGAACCTTCAGCTACTCAAAAGGGAAGTACTGTAGATGCACTTGACTGTTATAAGAAAGGAGGATACTTGTATGAAGGAGAGTAGGAGCTTCTCTACACGAGGCATTTACCATGCACATATAATTGTTCAGTCATGGAAGTATGCGTGTCCTTTTCATGATGTTGTCAACCTCTGATGCCTCTCGCGTTGTTTTCAAGGGATAATCCGCCATTTTAAAACTCACCGAACATGAAGCAATAGACCTAAATCACACGATAAAACAGCGCCTTCTGCTGGTAGTATCAATGAAATATATGGGAGCAAATTTTCCAAAAGAATGGGAGAGCGCAAGTATTTTGCCAATTGTTAAAGACACCAGAAGAGAGAGCCCCAGTTAGGATGTAGGATTTTCACTAAGGGCTTCTTTACACACGTAAAATAAAGCACACTCATGACTGGCCACTCATGGAAGTTCGCAGATCCTTTGGATGACATTGGCAACTGCCAGGATGTTTCCCATGGTTCCCCCCTTATTTCGTTTTAAAATAGATCATAGATAAGCTGGAATAAACCCTAATGGCACAAAATTGGCAGTGTGTAAAGCTGGCATTACACTATGAACTTGCTGAGGAAAGACTTTCCATGTCTGCAATTGAGGGAGAAGAGGGTAAAATGCCCCCCTGCAACAAAGGAGGCAGATCTGATCCCCCACCCCACTGAGATCACCCCTTTAAGTTCAATGGGGATTACTCCCTAGTAGCAAATCCCACTGTGTTCAAAGAGGCTCACTCAGAAGTAAGTGTGCCCAGGGTTGCAGATTTACAGCACAATCTTAAATCTTCTCAGAAGTAAGTCCTGGCTTTCCTGGGGGCTGCGAGGAAACAATACAGCACAAGTTAACCTACAAAAACAAGACTTCCCTTCCCCTCCTTTGCACACAATCTAGGGAAGGAGGGAAGTGCTCCCTCGATTCAAACCTTTAAAGGAGCCCCAGGAAAAAGCAGGATTGATGCCCCTTTCCTCCAGTGTAATCAGCTCATATCAATTGCACCAAAGAACCAGGAAGCACAACAGCCCCGGGGAATAATGCAATTTCTCTTAATGTAGAGAAGCTCTAAATGTAGAGAAGTCGTAAATGAACTTCATGTCTTTCTGGCAGAATGATCCTGAGCTCCATCACACCAGTGTTTTAACGCACTCTCAACTTGCCTGGTGTCTGGTTTTGCAGCGGAGCACTCACATGACGTCGTACCCATCCTGCTGTGATCTCTCTGTGATCGCACCATTTCCCCCTCCTCTTTCATTTTATTTTGGTTTGGGGAAAGTCTGTTTCTTTTCTCCATACACAATAACACCACTGTTCCGTTCCTGTGTAATTCCCTTTTCGATGCTATTTCGAATCGTCCCGATTTTTCTGCTGGGGTGTGTCTGTGGACAGGCGGGTGTATCAGGTGGTGTCACTGACGAAGGCGGAAGGTGGGGTGGTTCTCCAGCACGCCATTTCAATTTCCTTTCCTCATTCTCCTTGGGAACGCCTGCTGGATCGTTGGTACGGAGTTTGCAGGTCTAATGGGCTAAACCGGCTGTTCTCATTAATGCCCAATTCGCCAATGCGGTTTATCAGGATCCTAGGGAAAGCATTGTGTGTTCTTTTTCTCCCCCCTTTCTCCTAAGTTTTATAGTGCAACAATACTTCATTGAAATGAGGATAGGTAGACCAATCCGTGGACAGGCAAGGGGCTGACTTCCCCTAATCCCGTAATCCCTTAAGTATACTATTGCACCATTGCATCATTACACCATTTCAGCCTACCAGAATTGCATTCAATTGCATTTGTGCAGAAATATATATATATATATATATATATATATATATAATAAAACATGGGAGAATAAGGATCAGGCTGGGGGAAGGAACCCAAGTCCATCTCAATGTCCCTCCCAGCCACAACAACCAATGAACTGCAAGGGGAAGGAGGAGGGAGGAGACAGGGCAGTATAGTAGTGATGCAAGCCCACACAGGTGAAAGGATGGACGTGCTGAAATAGTGCTGAAATCACGCAACAACGCACACACATGAAAGTGGTCAGTGCTTGACGTGCTGTCGAAACAGAGGCAGACAGTGCCGGGACAACCCAGGGAAAAAATGTGGTGTGATGGAGCTCCTTATGTCTCCAGACAATTTATCTTCAAGAAAGAAAGCACATCCTTCATTTCAGCACACATACCTCTGTCCTGATGGGCAGTTAAAACAAAAAGGAAATATTTTACATTTTTGGTAAATCCATACTAATGTTGTCATCAGAAGCTCTTTATTCCCATCACTAGTGAAATGCCCAGCATTATGATGGTATGTGTGTGTGTGTGTTTGCAGAGAAAGCCTTTGTACTAAGCAGATCGTGGTGGTGTTTAATTGCAAATCATGTCCATGTGTTCTTGGAGACACAATGGAGGAGTATGAGATTGTTTTCTGCCCTTGGTAACTTAAGCCACTGAGAATAAACCCAGCTGTAACTCCATCCTGGCTTCCTTCTTGTTCATGCTAATGTTGCTGAGTGGGATGAAATGTTCAGGAGAAACCTGACAGACTTCCTCACTGGTTAAACAATTATGATTCATTTATCCACTCTTACCCCCACTTTTCCACCAGTAGGTTCCCTGAAGCCCTTAAACTGTAGCTCAAGGAAACGAATGAGAAATGAACTCTTCTAGGCAAGACCTGAGTCCAAGCCTGATGTTGCAAAATTTGACATGGCATCTCTTCACTTATGAGGAGAAAACCAATCATCAGGCCTGCCTTTCAGACACTATCTGGCAAATTGACACAGATCATAGATAACAACGAAACTCTTCATTGCAATAGATCATGTTGCACATCTCAGTTTTCCAGGCTTTGTGGCTGAGCTTGCAGTGTTTATAACCCCTGATAAATCCAATAGCCTAGGCAGAGACTATTGGCATGTTACTTTGTTCAAGACACAGTCCCAAAGCTAGAATTCATACAGAGTCAGAGTCACAGAAATTTATTGCAAATCAGAGTTTTAATGGTGCAAGATCCAAGGCAGATAAGATTTGAGATTCACAATAAGTCCAGGAAATAAAGTATTCTCAGCAAAGGCTCTTCGGCTTCTGTACCAGCTTAAACATGGGGGTGGGGGGCTGCTAAAATCATTATCCTGGCAATCTCTCTTGATGGAATTTGGCCTGTAAACAATCACTACATTCAAGGGGACATCTCTGTTCCACCCTTTTCAGTTGGTGTCATAACCCAGGTGACACACCTGAGCGCCCCTCCACTGCGGAGTCTTCCTCCTGCACTTTTCTCACATTCCCAGGCTGTAAATCAGAGATGTCTTTCAAGGCCACACCTTGCAGCTGTGACTGATGGGGAGTCTCATCTTCCATATATATATTCATTCACCATCAAATATATCCAAGAATGGGCATTTGAATCCTTTGCCTCTGCTGAAAAAATGGATGTTCCTGAGAAAGCCATCCAGCCTGTACGTGTTCTCTAAACCTAGATATCATACAGGCCCTCCATGGTGTATATTCTAATAACCGGCCAACTCGGGAAAAAAAGAGAGTAGGTGCTATTTCTGGAAGGAATCATGTTTTTTCCCCTTTCTTTTAAGATGCAGTTTGACACTCTGATTCACTTGGACCATGACTGAGGACATCACGATCTTCATAAAAAGCAACGAGTCTTGCTCCACAGGACTACTCAAATGCTAATTATTCTCATTAATTTGTAATGAGTGTTTATTCTATTCATCTTGGAGCTTATTATATTTTAATGAGCGCTGCAACTGCCCTGCGGTGTAAAACTCCCCAACGCATCTCTATATGTGCATAAGTGGGTGGCATTTTAAAATTACTGGAATTCATCCAGAGGGTGAGCTGTGTGAATAAGGCTTAGAAAGTATGTGAACCAGCATAGTTGCTTCTTGAAAAGTTGGCAGTTTAAAGCAGCATATTCTCATTGCTATTTAATTGCAGTTGGATACTGCATCCATTTGAAACTAAGTTTAAACCTGCTTACAAATGGCATAACCCAAAAGCTGGAGAGAGCCTGAGGACTTCATTAACTTGAAATTGCGCCATGCTGATCATAGGTCCTCCTCAGTGTTTGTAGAGTGTCTTCATCACATTTTCTCCTCATGCATAAGAATCTCCTTTTCTCGAACATAAGTTATGTCAGGGCTTGAGTTAAGGTTATTAAAACAGGGTTTGTATACTAAAAATGCTAAATTGGCACAAAAATGGCCAGTACCACCCTCAGCATAGAAGTACAGCAAAAGACACTAGTCACCTTTCTTTGTATCTCTCAGTAGTCCAATTCAGATGTCACAGGAAAACCATGGCTTATTGTTCCTAAGTGACCAATGAACTTGAGTACTGTCTCCTTTCCTCCCATGTATAATTACCTTCTTCCTTTCCTGGTTTGTTCAAATCAGCTGGATGATGCTTACTGCTGCTAAGGAGGATCACATCCAAACCATGGTTTGCAAACCCACTTTGAAACATAGTTCGGAGAGTTTTCTTATTACCAGTAACAGTTATTTGCTTGATTTGTATATCATTGAAAACTATGCTTTGAAGAAACCAGGAAGGAGGGGAAAGCATAAGTCCTTGGGACACTTGTAATAGCCAAGCCATGATTTGGCCATGATGTCTGAATTGTTTTAATCTGAGGTGAAGAGTACCCAGGCATGATGCACGTGCATGAGAGAGTTCAGAAATACATTTTGCAGCCACTTTGTCAAGACAGAACAAGAAATGCTGCTATTTCAAAACTGGCAGAATTGGGCTGCTATTTATGTGATACTTCTGGGAAATGTCCCTCTTTTTTTATATTGTTTAAATTTCACTTCCCCACTCTAACAAAATTTCCCTATTTAGAGGAAAACCTTTCTTAGCCTTCAAACAACCATCCTTCTTCTTTCATTATGCAGTTTTAGTACAGAGTAGGCCATTGACTATAGCCACTAGGAAGTGTCATCAAGCTAAAACATTTTCCTACGTTGCTGTTCAGTGATTTTTGCTGAAGTTGTAGGTTTGATGGGTCTGGCAACTAGTAAGGCTGATCATGCAAACATCACAATTTAAGCCTATCCTCTCTAGCAGGAAATGAGATATAGTGTGTAGATCTATTTTGTGGATTAATGTGAGATGAACAGTAACCATATGCAAATTAAAAAACTTTAGATTTATACAGTGTGAGCGACTCATTCCTAGAAAAAAAACCCAGTGACATCTAGAACCTATTGAGTGAAATCAACAATGACATTTCAGTATAATTGGTGTGTGTGTGTGTGCGTGTGTGTGGCAATAGCAAAAAAGTACTCAAATTCTTAATCTAAAAAATTAACTTATTCAACAAGTCATTATAGTTAATTACAGTATCTCCCATGAGAAAAACTGGTGATGTCCTGCAGTACACACACTGGGGGTCAGTACATGTTGTCTTATTCAATATAGTCTAGTTTTTTCTTTCATATTTTGGTAGTGCTTACTTCAATTCAGTTGTGATGCCTCAAAAATAATGTTATTGAGCTGTTTTCCCAAAGGCTGCATGAGACTTATATCCTAATGTTTATTCAGCCTGATACTCTTCTGCTTGTCCACTACTCCCCCCAAAGTCTGGAAGACCACATCACGAACTGCCTACAGGCATGAGAGATTAGTTTCTTTCTCAGAAGGAAAATGAATGGATATTTTGAAGAGCCTCCATTTTGTTTTAAAGCTTCCCTTGAAAGCAGAGTGTGATGAGTTAGAGATTTCCTTTCAGGCACCCACCAGTATATATCCACTATTCTTTATTTTAAGATGATACCTTTTCTTTTTGCTTTGGTTGCTAAATTTCAGTGAATGATCATTTAGCTCGTTTATGTGAGGGAGCTCAGACAAGCTGCAGCATTACTTTTGCTTTTGAAAGCCCTTCTGCACAAAGCATTCCCTGTTGTCTTTTATGTCCCCCTTTCTAAAATCTTTGCATGAAAGCTAAGTAAATGAAAACAGCACATGAATTGCTGAGAGAGCATATTATTATTTTTCTTTAAGATAGGATTGCTTAGGCAGTACTGCTGTTATTCTGTTCACCTCATACGCTTTCCCTTACATGGCAGAGTTAAAAGTCTCCCCACCCACCCCACCCCAATCCTTTCCAGATGGGGCTGAAGCCCGATTTATGATTTATGGCAAGTGGAGAAACTCAACATGTGAGCAGGAAGGTGGCAGAGTGGAGTATCACCAGCCCGCGATGGTCATTTCATAACATAGTCCTGCACATAGGACTCCACATGTTCAGCACCAACCCCTGCAGCAGGAAGGCTTTTGCATGTATATATAGCTGCACACGATTCAGCCCCCTGCATGGTTGGTCAATTGCTCTTGCCTTTCTCTTCGTGGAGAAATTATCCATGCAGAATCAGGAGCGATCTCTTGCCTTTCTCAGCATGGTGAAAAGTAATTTCTCCAGGCAGAGGATAGCGGGAGCAATTGCTCCATGCCTCTCTCTTTACAGAGAAGCTCTCCTATTATGTCAGGGGCTTGGGGGAGAGGCTTTGAGAGGGAGGGTCTTACCTTTGATATCATCCACTTCTTAGGGGTTAAACTGGAAAGCAATCCGGCCTCCAGGAGCTAAACAATTCCTCATCTGTGCTCTGAGGTCTTTGTGGAGCCTTAGACCTGCAGGACATCACCAGCTTTTCTCTGTCATCCCCATTAAGTCGAACAAGTAATCCAGAGAAGGGGAGAAGGGACCTCGCTGTCAGGTGTACAAGAGGTTCTGGCCTCGAGATCCCATTGCACACATGACAAGGGAACCCAGATTAATTTCAGATTGTCCCGTAGATAGGGAATTAATTTGGGTTTCCAAATTTAATTACAAATAAGGCCAGGATATGTGCATATCTGCCAGTCCTTATATTCAGATACACAACTGCATGCTAAAACTTTTAGTATTAAGCGTCTGCTTATATTGGAGCCACATACACTGGGCTAATGGCATATAGAATACGTAGAGGAATGTCTGGCTCTGGTGCAGAGATTATTGGTGATTGAGAGGAGTCATAGAGGTGGTATTGCCTAACCAGTAGAGAGAGTGCTAAATTTTGGTATTCTTATCTTGGAATACAAAGAATGTCCATGTACTTGTGTAGACTATCTTCTCTGCTGGTAAATGAAGGAAGGATTTTGCTATATTTAGCGATATATAAATATGACACACAAAATGTCATAGTCATATAATAGAAACTGAATATTTTGAATTTGCACTGAATTGTTCCGTAAACTAAATGAGTAACCCCTTGAAACAAAACCCTGTCATTCAAAGCATTACTGAATAACAGTGGAAAAGAAAAGAATAATGTTCAAGTCAATTTTCTACCTTGCTTGACTATCGTACCTTCACAAAGCAAAGAAAAAATCAAATTTCATAGTAAAATAAATAATTACATATGAGTGGATAGACAGAGAGACTAGGAGTGTATTCTTTACCCCATATACTCAATTACTTAGATGCATGATATAGTGCGTAAATGGAGAAAATAATGTGCTTTTGTGAGCATTTCTTGTCTGATGATGTCATTAAAAGCAAGGGGTGATTCAGATACTGGTGTGGAATGGTCAGGGATCGGTATGGCACTGCCGTGGGGTCTTGTAGTTTTCGCTAAGATTCAATGAAAAGTAATCTGGGCCTGTTCAGCCTCTGGAATGTCCGGATCTGTGTCAGCATTCTCGAAGCAGGCATGGGGAATTGAGCTATTCCTGCAGTCACCTGTTTATTTTTGCCTTGGCAGAGAAGCTGTCTGCGATAGCTTGATAGAGAAAGGGTGGGGCTTGCAGAAAGATCGCCCAGATTGAAGGGTGGGCCTGAGCAGTGCCTTCCTGGACAGGGCATTGCTGGAAGGCCAAAAGGCCCTATCTGTAAAATGGTCTGGAAGAGGCCTATGCCTCTCTTTTTAAGCTGGTACAAAGGCAAAGAGCTTTTGCTTGGAACATCTGCGCTGCATTCCCAGAAAACCTCCAAGTTTGGATCCGTCATCGCATGAGACTCGTGCAGCAAAGAGTTACCATTGTATGATCCAAAGTTGGACTGGCTCTCTTTGGCGGGTTTGTTAGGCCTTTCAAGAATTTGATCCTTTGATTGCCTGAGAGATCATGTCAGGAATCATCTCCCTCCCTTGTCTGGGTTTGGAATCTGTATATGGATGAACCTTCCCTTGTGTTCAGAGCCATGGAGATGGCAATGGGGAAACCATGTTGATGGGAATCTCGTCACGGTAGTGATTGGCTTTTACTGTTCTGGAATTTCTTGGAGCCTAGAGCTATTGACTGTTAGCTATAAGATTTCTGAAGTGTGTCGCCATTAAGCGACACACTTTCCTGCAATAAAAAAAGTCTCACTGATTTGGGTGTCCTTTGTCAGTTTATCAGAATGTGTGCTTGTCAGAGGGACCGGGAAACCTGACAGGAGCATTGCTGCCTATTTCAGGGGGAGGTTACAGGTCATATTTGTGTGTCATTGGAAATATGGGAAGGCCGCTGCTTGCTCTTCTGGGGCCACAACATTACTGGATCACAGTTACTATACTTAAGTAATGCTACATGCTATAAAGTGGAGGGATACAGAACTCCAAATGCTGCAAGATTCCTGAAGGTACCCTGAAAAATGTTACTTTGCGATAGTCTTTTCAGTGATTTCCAAGCTTACAGAAACCTTCCTCTGACTTCTGAGCCCCTCCAGCTGCTTTCACCTGATAACTGTCTGCAAGTCAGCATTTGGATGTGCAGGCAGCCCTGTGAAACTCAGCATGTGTGGCAATGTTGATTCCTACAGATGTATTTATGCCGTAAGGGGCTTTCATTAAATGGTGAAAAATCCCAGTGGCCACGTGCAGGCACAGTTCTAAGTCTCTCTTGGTGACCCAGTTACTTTGACACACTGTCTTAGTATATTTGATCATACTGTCCAAAGTCAAGATTGTTGTGTGTGTGTGTGTGTGTTTTCCTATTCACCTGATGAATTGGTAGCCAAGTCATTCCTCTAGGGATCTAAGAAGGCAGTGGCGAAGTTGCTAGGGAGTTGAAATTCAAGGTGAATGGAGAGAATTAAGAAGACACATGTATACATGTACAACTTCTAGGAGGCTCAGGATCCTCTCTCCCTTACCCTCCCTGCAACCATACCATTTTCTTACAGGTCCGAATAATATCAGATTCATTTTTTGCTGCTCAGTTAAGTAAGAATTCACCTATCTCATGGATGCATGTACCCATTTCCTATCAGAGCAGTTATGCCATGGGCACAGAGCTAATTAGTTGACAGCACTTCTGACGAGTTCCAGGGCAAGTACTCTTTTTCTGTAGCAATGCTGACTATTGTATGGAGTTGCACTCATAAAGCCTTATCAGAGGAGCTTCAAATACTTTTTGACATGCAAGAACAACCCCTGAAGTCGCACCTGTGTTGGATTACCCTTTAGAATCACATTTGTCACTGTGATTGTTGTCCTTATTTTTGTTATTTTTGCCATTTGTAACAGTGAGAAGAGAGTCTTCACTCCCACACCTCAGTATATTTACAATAATTTCTGGATAGTCATTATCTTTTCTCATAAACTGGCAATTCAGTGAAATGTCTTTGTTTTTCATGTGCCGTTTAAACTGGAACTATTCTTCCTGTTGCCAGAATATCTTAGAATATATATTACTTCCCCCATTTGAATTTTGGTAAATTCTACATGCAGCTGCTCCTAATCGGAATGGAACATGAAGGATAGGCCTTATGCTGGGACGGACCATTATTATTATTATTATTATTATTATTATTATTATTATTATTAGTGTTTTTTATCCTGCTGCTCAGCCAAAAAAGGTTCCTGAAGTGGCTTACAAACAAACAAGATAGTTCTTCCCCTCAGGCTTACAATCTAAAGATGGCATGACGCACAAGGAAATAGGGATGGATAAGGAAGAGGAAAAATTGAAATAGTCTTTCAGCAGGGCTAGTGGCATGGCTCTGCGTCTGCCTCTCGTCTCCCTCAGCTTAGCCTGCTGGAATGGCTGCTGCTGGTGACAGTTGAGGGGGGAAGAGCCTCTTTGTTCATCTAGCCCAGCAGTGTGTACTCTTTCGACCAGGAGTGGCTCTCCACGATCGCAGACAGAGAACATCTGCTACCATATTCTAACTGGAAACACCACAGTTTGAACCGGACACCTTCTGCATGTAATCTGCACTGGTTACTGGGCTGTTTCCAAGCCCAATTTGAAGTGCTGGTTTTGACCTTTAAAACCTCAGACGGTTTGGAACCAAATTATGCCTTCATCCATATCAGTCTGCCCACACTTTATGAGGAGCAAGAGGGACCTTCTCTTTTGTCCGTCTGTGAGAGCAGTTAGGTGGGGGACCACATGTAAGAGGGCCTTTCTTCTTTGCAGTGGCCCACACTTCTGGAATGAGTTCACAATGCCCCATCATTGCAAGCTTTAAAGAAGACCTTGAAAACATATTATTTTACCTTGGCCTTCTCATGATATGTTTGCAGTTGTAGCTGTTTTTATTGCTGTTTTTATTGTGGTTTTTATCACTCTTATGTTGTATTTGGTTTTATGTGTTTTTATTGTTGTACGACGCTTTGGAAGGGCTTCTGCCCTGAAAGGTGACCAAAAAATATTTTAAATACATACATACATACATACATACATACATACCTATCATTGAGGCCTGGTCCCTCCCCTTCCTCCCTAGCCTGCCATATGGATAGAAATCTGTTGCCTTGATAGGGTAACCATGCCCAGCACCTCTTTCGTAGTGTAGTCTTTCCTCCTCCTTCTCCCAAGTTTACCCATTTTTTCCCTCCATGCTTCTTTCCCCTTAGCCTGTTCCGAATAATGCATGTGCTGTTACTGTTCTGAATCAACATGGTACTCAAGTTTGTTTCGTTGGTTCCAGGGGAAAGAAGACATACTGTGGTTGTCTTACATCTGAGAGATGTGCTTCCGGATCACTGAAAAATTGGATATGTTGCCTGTCATCTCTATGACTTGAGATCTTCGGCAAATCTCACTTGAACCTTCTGGCAAAGGCCAATCAACTGTCCGTAGATCGATCACCTGACCGAGGAGCAGATCTGAAGAGAACATTGTGGTAAGTTGCTGATTTTGGCCAAATGGAAGGGTTCAGTGGTGTTTGAAGGAGAACATGTGGGAGCATGAATCTAAATGAATTCTGGCTACTTTAATCCATCCATTTTGGTCCAAATTGTTATGTATTTGTTTATTTATATAGCACCTGTTGCTTTACAAAGACCAGGTCCGATAGATCCCCTCCCCGAAGGGCTTATAGTCTAAGAGATGGTGAGCTTAATTATACTGGAAAGACACATACACATGTCTACTTACAAGTTATAAATCTGTATTTATAATACTAGTCCATGGGTCATGAGTAGACATGGGGGTAAATCTTCTGCCATTTCTAATTTGATCATGGCAGTGACTTTATTGGTACGCTCTTGTAAGCAGCAACAATCACAGAATGATTGTGCATCATTTGAGGACTCATTTTTTGATAATTGGTAGGCGAACATGTGAAGTGACTGCACAGAAAATTATTGCACTTGAGGTGATATCAGGTGATTTGCAAATTCACTCTGTAGCATTAGATATGTAATGGCTCATTTGTATATACATTTCGTCTCTTGATGTTGTACTCTTCAAGTGATGAGTGCACTTCTGTGTGGACCAGGTCTTTGTTTCTTAGAGTATTGGATACCAAGATCATCGGCAGAGTGTGGTTACTTACCTGAGAATGTGCACCCTGTAGTACTTTATTTGATGATTTTGTAAAATATGTAACCGGGTAGCATTTTAGTAGGATTATGATTTCATATGATTTGGGAATGGTTGTTGAATGATCAGGGATTGTAATAATAATTAATAATAATAATAATAATAATAATAATTTATTTCTTACCCACCTCTCCGTCTGGATCGAGGCGGGGAACAACAATATGATAAAATACATAAAACTGATTAAAACATGACACATATTATTAAAACTGCATTAAAACATCCTAAAAACATCCTTAAAACATTCTAAAATTCCACTGGATATGCCCGCCGGAAGAGAATGCTAATTAACAAAGCATTTCTCTACTTAGCCCATCTCAAGTGCTGCTTAAACGGTTGTCCATGGGCCAATAGTGGACTGATGAGTTTTAGGTAATCCCTGAGATGGAAGTGAAAATAACAGAGGAAAAAGCCAAATGGCCCAAGGTGTCTTTAATGTTGCAACGATAAACTGACGAGGTAACCAACGTTTCAGATTAAACTTCAACTCAAACCAGCTTTGCCTTTTCAGCAGAACAAGTACCTGCAGTGGATGCTTCAAAGAAAACCCCTGGCTGTTTAAACAATTCTTTCCCATGTGTGCATAGAGCCTTTCTGAAGGGTGGCCACAAAGGACAAATGCAGCAGTTGGTTTTCTTTCAATGCAGAAGCCTTCCCATGTTGGGGCCTTAAGCTGAGAAAATGCAGGGGTCTGCAAAGGACAAGCAAATTGCAGGTGTGGTCCCCTGTAATGTCCTACGTGTGGTCCACCATATATAAGTATATAATGTCCTTGGAAAAAGTAGAGTTTGAACTGGCAGAAAACACTGACAACTTGGGCAGTAACGTCAACAGGCTAACGAGTTTGGCATCTTATCTGCTAAAAAGCATTACTAACTCAATTTGAAGTAAACACAATCTCTGTCATCTCTTAACCGTCAATGCTGCTTTGCTTATCCGAAGATACATGGATGTCACCTGGAAGTGCAGATACTCTTTTACCATTTGCAGAAATGCCACCGCTTGCTGTTGTTTAGTGATGAGTAGCCCTGTGAGAATATCTCTCTGCTTGAATTATATTTGGGACGCTAATTAAGAATTTGTCCTACAAGCAATTAAAAATGATTTTCAAGAGTTTTGAAGTAGCTTGCAATTTTTCAGCACTTGTGCGTTCGTGCAATGCTGCTTGAGACCTGGAGTGCCTACGCAACTGGCCAACGGTTTTGTTTGCTGTGCATCGTGATTCTGGTTATCCTGGCCCCTGATGGGAAGTTGGAGCATGGAAAAGGACAAGCTTTGTTGTAGTAGCCAATGAGACCACATTACGCCAGTCCTTTTCCAGCTTCACTGGCTGCCAGTCCAGGTCTGGGCCCGGTTCAAAGTGCTGGTATTAACATTCAAAGCCCTAAATGGCTTGGGGCCAGGTTATCTGAAGGAACGCCTCTCCCATATGTGCCTGCCCAGACCCTGAGACCATCTCCATGAGCCCCTGCCAAAGAAAGTGAGGCCAGTGGCTACGAGAAGGAGGGCCTTCTCTGCTGTGGCACCCCAGCTGTGGAATAAGCTCCCTAGAAAGATTCGCTTGGCACCTACATTATACTCCTTTCGACACCAGGTGAAGACCTTCTTATTCTCACATTATTTTTAAACAGTTTATTCTCATAGTCTTTTAACTCTGCTATTTTAAATTTGTATTTTAAATCTGCATTGCTGTGCAGTTCTACCGTGGTTGTGCTTTTATATTGTATTTTTATATTGTGTTCTTATACTGTTTTATGCTTTGAGTCTCGTTGAGGGTTTTGACTTTTGTGAACCGCCCAGAGAGCTTTAGCTATTGGGCGGTATATACATGAAATAAATAAATAAATAAATAAATAAATAAATAAATAAAACCTTCATTCTCCCCCTTCCCCTTCCTCATGTGGAGTAGAGCCTGATGCTATAAGTGACAGTGGGGTTCCAAGATGTAGATTGAACAGAGGTGGACAACAGGGTTTGGTGCTTCAAAGACTGGAATTGGCAAGGTTCCCCATCCCAGCAGTGAGGATACTAAGACTGGAGTGAAATGTAGCTATCAGGGAAGAAGGACAGTTTCTCATCTAGACCAAGTAAGGGGTTGAAATAATCAAGTTCCGAGTATGCATCAAGAACCGCTCGTGGCCTTGCTGGCCTAGTCTGATGAATGCTGATAGCATGGTTACAAAAGTAGGACATCATCTGGAGATATGTCTCATTATTAATTAGCAATGGGTTGAGAGTTTAAGTCAAAATTAAAATAATTTTTAAAATGCATTATTGCAAGTAATGAAAATTCAGGATATGAGCTCGTCACTTGTGAACTTTGGCAGCTTCGCTAGGGGTATTAATTGCAGGCACTGCTGAAACCTAGACAGTGATACTGCATAATTTCCTTTACTTGGGGAACTGAAAGCAATAAACTATTTATAGCATGTATTTAAAACTCTTTTTACTGGCAAATAGCAACTTCTGTGCTGTTTAGTACTTTACCCTGAATCTTGTGTGCAACCTTTGCAGTAATTAGTAATATAATTTGTTTACCTTTTAGAATGAAGGGCTAATATAACATCATATTGCTTCATAAAAATGTGATGAGCAAATATTGATAGACAGATGAAGGAAATAAAGTCAGTTCTTTGACCTTTTCCCTCTAACTATAGAATTTCAGGTGGCAATTTGTAGTGACATGCAAGGAGAAATATCAAGTGAAATCAGGATAAGAATGTGCTTAGACTAGTACATCTGATAAGAGTTGTACGAATTGTGTAAAATCTGCTCCATCCTTGTTTCACAAATTGTCAGGCACCTTTCATTCCATCATCTGCCCACCTACGGAATCGGATAGTTGTTTTTTTTTTAGTTTCTGAATTTGCACAAGTGCAAATTTGTGCACGTTCCTCTAAATGTACATTTTCACTCGTTAGCCTTTGGGGAAATGCACATTTCTGGTCTTCGTTTTTTTTAATTTTTGCATATTTTTCTACAACAAAATTTGCACAAGATTAACAAAGGATAGAAAATTGGTCTGCAAATCTGCAGGATCCACCTGACAGGGGAAAGCTGGTCCACTGCGGAATCCGTGGGTCAAATTCATAAAAATCGGAATTAATTTGGTTCCATTATGAATTTATCTAACATCCTTAATCTGCTATTTATTTGTTTATTTATTTCATTTCTAACCCGCCTCTCCATCTAGATCGAGGCGGGGAACAAAAATAAATATAAATATAAAAACAATAAAATAGATAAACCATTAAAACAGATAAAAACAAATACATTATTAAAAACATCTTAAAATTAAACTAGATAGGCCTGCCGGAAGAGAGCAGTCTTCACGGCTTTCTTAAATTCCAGAAGACTGCTAATTTGTCGAATGTCCTCCGGCAGGCCATTCCACAGCCTGGGAGCAGCAGAAGAGAAGGTCCTCTGGGTAACACTCGTCAGCCTAGTTCTGGCTGACTGGAGTAAATTCTTCCCAGAGGACCTGAGTGTGCGGGGCAGATTATATGGGAGAAGGCGATCCCGCAGATAACCTGGACCCAAACCAGGTAGAGCTTTAAAGGTAATAACCAACACTTTATACATCGCCCAGAAACTAATGGGCAGCCAGTGGAGTGATTTTAAGATTGCTGTTATGTGGTCACCCCTAGGTGTACTGGTGACCAACCTGGCTGCCATATTTTGAACTAATTGAAGTTTCTGGACTAGGCACAAAGGTAGCCCTATGTACAGTGCATTGCAGAAGTTACCAGTGAGTGCACTACCATCTTTAGGTCTTCCAATTCTAGGAAGGGGCGCAGCTGGCGAATCAGCCGAAGCTGATAGTAGGCACTCCTGGCCGTCGCATCTATTTGGGCTGTCATTTGGAGCGACGGATCCAGGAGTACCCCCAAGCTGCGAACACAGTCTTTCAGGGGGGGTGTAACCCCATCCAGAACTGGTTGACACACCTCCAAACCCAGGTTGTGGCCTTTGACAGCAAGCACCTCCGTCTTGTCTGGATTCAGCTTCAGTTTGTTTTTCCTCATCCAGCCCATTACCGCCTCCAAACATTCATTCAGAGGAGACACACTATCCTTAGCTATATGATCATCTGTAGAAATATCACTACACTTAGGCTCCAATCCTATACCCATTTATGTGGAAATAAGCTCCATTGAACTCAATGGGACTTACTTCTTTCTGAGTAGGCATGTGTGAGTTTGTAATACATATGAGTTTAATAAATAATTTTGTGAATATTATTATCCAATCTACAAAACAACAAGAGTGACTTGATTGCACAGCCGTTTTGTACATGTGATGTTCAGCAATGGTTTGGCCCTGTATTCATCTTTACTGCTGTCTGCTTTTTATGCATGACAAACATGATATAATTAAGTGAGGCCCCCAAATGATTCAGCTCTGCATTAATTTATGTGGTTGTCTGTGCTTTTGAATGGAGAAGATCGTGTACAATTAAGCCAATTGCCCGTGTGATGTGCAATAATGATTCAGAAGATCTGTACTCCTGTCTCTGCTTTGGAATAGGCAGCTTGATGTGCAGTCACAACTGGTAACGCCACATTACGAATGATTTGGATCTACTTTTGCAACGATGGTTCTGATAGAACATGCAATGCTATTGTGTGGAAAGGTAGGAAAAATCAGTAAAAATAAAAACACTGAAATGTAGGGATAAATATCTTTACATTTCAAACTGAATGGGGAGCTCTCCTGATGTTCTGATTATCAGCAATAAGGCTAACAATGAGAAAGCATAAATTGCAGAACTCAACCAGTTTCTTTAAAAGAATTTCCACTCAAAGCTTGAACCTTATGCAGTAAGACATAATCCAGGCCTGCAAATAGCCACTTGCCTGGTCATTTGGGGTAAGTAAGGTTTGCAAAACAGCTCTGTGTGCAGCCTACCAGGAGAGAGCTCTTGCTACCACCATTGCAGAAAATGGGAAACATGGCAGCTCCCTAATATAATTTATTGGCATACACTGTCCCAACACTCTATCTGGACATGGGGGAACAGACCAATTGATTGCCTCAGGAATGGAGCTCTGTCTTAATGTGCTAGCTGTGAGCCCCTCCAACCCAACTGCATTAATCTAGACAGGCAAACAAAGTAGAGGTGTTTGCTACGTGGCTCTCTTTCGGTTTACTACACAGCCTATTCACTCATTGTCTGAGTAGCCAGTTGTCCAAAAGGAACAGAATGATATATTCTATATCAGGGATGGGGAACCTACAGCCCATGGGCCATTTTGCCCCCTATTTTAAGCCTCAACCTGAAGGCCAGTGGGGTGGGAAATCAGAGACAACAATGGGATTCCTCTTGACACACCTCTCTCTCTCCCAATCGGACTAATTACATTCTATCCCTGCAGAATTTCCTCAATTCAAAGAGATCATATAGAAATGTTCATTAAACAAAAATAACTACGGTTTACAAAAACAACATTAAGGCTCTACAGTTTCCAACCAAGTACCAAAAAGCAGGGAAATTGGGAGCTAAGCAGCCCTTCCCCAACCTGGTGTCCTCCAAAGGTGTTGGACTGTAACTCCCATCATCGCAAGTCAGTATGTCCCATGGTCAGGAATGCTGGGACTTGTCATCTCAAACATCTGGAGGACTGTAGGTTATGATATGCAATATGATATGCAGAGGTGATTGTGGAGTTGTGGAAAATGATGATGAACAATTTAGGACCACCTACTTCTCATTTTTTAGAGCATCTCCTCATGCTGAGAGTTGCAACCCAACACATCTAATGGGCACCAGGTTGGGGAATGCTGTTCTAGAACAAAGGCAGGCAGAATGTAGATCTCCAGATGTATTGGAATTCAACTTGTAAAAGCCCCTATCAGCATGGGCAGTTGTCAGGAATGGTGCAAGCGAAGTGTTGCCTTGGGTGTCCCACCTTGGTGGTTGCCTGTGGGACAGGCAAAGCACGTCTGGGGGAGTTTGGGTGGCTGCGCTTTTCCTTTTTGGGTGGCTGCGCTTTTCCTTTTTGGGTGGCTGCGCTTTTCCTTTTTTTTCTGTTCGTTTCCATTTTGGCCGACTGTTAGGTTCGTTCACCGTTCTCGAACTTGACACTGCCCATTCGAGGCTTTTTTCCCTATTGTCTGGAACCATGTTTTCACACTAGCAGGGTAGTTAGCCCTGTATAGTGGTGGTTGGCTAGGGTCCGCGAGTGTGCCATGTCTGTGGAACCCCTTGTGGGATTACCCCTTGCGGGATTAGTAGTAGTTGTAGTAGTATCCTGAGTTTTGCCCAATACTGTGCCTCAAGGTGGCCTTACAAAAATAAAGCATATACAGCTAAAGCTTATAAATAGAAATATACAAAAGTTAAAAATATAATTAAATACATTTCAATATTAACATGTTTAAAACATTTTAAGTACATAACCATTTAAAAGTCAGAGGTATATAGACAGAAGTCCAGATCATTTACCAAAGGCCTGCTGGAACAAAAGAGGGTTTGCCTGCCTCCAAAAACACATCAAGGAGGGAGCTAGTCTAGACTGCAATGATTAGAAAGAAAATCCATATGTGTACTCTATGCAAATACACGACAGTTTAACTGTTTCTAAAGCTTATTAGAAAAACAGGGTGACTAGGCCGAAACCAACGTTGTAGGCCCAGAAGCATTTTGAAAGATTTCAAAATTGTACTTAAAACTTACACCTGCCCAAACTAATTAAATGAAGTGTTTGAAGCTTTCAACTTTATAGCAGTATGGACCAAACTCTTAGAAAAAAGGGAAGGAGCACTGTGTGTGTGTGTGTGTGTGTGTGTTTGGGGAGGATTGAAAGGAATGTATAGCTGCCTATTCCCAAAAGAAATCTGAAGATCAGGTTATCATGGATCCAGAGGAATTACACCCTGCAAAAAAAGCAAAAAAAGCAAAAAAAGCAAACTGGCCTTATGAAGGTAGCCCAAAATATTCTCAAAGCTAAAGGAAAACATGTTCCAAAAGAGAAAAGAGAACTCTTCTTCTCTCAAAATGTATGTGTTAGAGTCAGCAGCCATTCCCCCCCCCCAAACAACATTCTAATCTAGCTGTGGCAGGAGGGAGGGGGAGAGCGACGCTACTGAGCGTGCCTTGTGCTATGAGGGAAGAAGGCCTCTGCATTGACTCCTGTATTCATTAAAAATCAACCGAAGGGATTTTTTTAAAAAGGAAACTCATTCCACCAACAATAAAGTGGGGAACTTTACATCAACCCCTCTGTCATGGTCAGATCACCACCTGCTGAGGTTTAGACTTACAGCGGCTTTTCCCCTCTGCAAGGGTGGGGGACCCATTAAGATGGTCCGCCCCCGGAGGCTAATGGATCCAGATGGTTTCCAGAGGGCTCTGGGGAGTTTTCCGGCTGATAGGGCTGGCTCTCCTGTCGAAACCCTGGTTGATCTGTGGAATGCAGAAATGACCCGGGCAGTTGACACGATTGCTCCTGAGCGCCCTCTCCTGTGTAGAGCTCGAACGGCTCCGTGGTATACCCCAGAGCTGAGAGTGATGAAACAAAACAGGAGACGGCTTGAGGGCAGATGGAGACGAACTCCTGATGGATGCAATCAAACACTGGTAAGTGCTTATGGTAAGCTGTATTCAGGGGCAGTGAGGGCAGCAAAAAAACAATACTTTGCTGCCACTATTCAATCATCAACCTGCCACCCAGCGGAGCTTTTCAGAGTTGTCCGGGGGCTTTTACATGCTGGCCCCAAGGACATGGTAGAACCATCTGAGGCCCGCTGTAATACATTTGCTGGGCACTTCCAGAATAAAATCTCTGGCATCCGTCAGGACTTAGACTCCAGTGTTATAGCAGATGAATCTAGTGAGGTATCCAGAGCACAGGCTTGTCCTGTTTTCTTGGATGAGTTTCAGTTGGTGCAGCTCGAGGATGTTGACAAGGTGCTTGGACAGGTTCGTGCAACCACTTCCATATTGGATCCTTGCCCCTCTTGGCTAATAAAAGCTAGCAGGGATGGAACAACTGGCTGGGCCAGGGAAGTGATTAATGCCTCTTTGCAAGAGGGAGTGGTCCCAGGCCTCCTGAAAGAGGCGGCAGTGAGACCACTCCTAAAGAAATCTTCCCTGGACCCTGAAAATCTGAATAACTACAGGCCAGTAGCAAATGTTCCATTCCTGGGCAAGGTCCTGGAGCGGGTGGTTGCGAGCCAGCTCCAGGCACTCTTGGATGAGACTGATTATCTGGATCCATTTCAGTCGGGTTTCAGGCCTGGTTTTGGTACGGAAACAGCCTTGGTCGCCCTGTATGATGACCTATGTCGGGAGAAAGACAGGGGGAGTGTGACTCTGTTGATTCTCCTTGATCTCTCAGCGGCTTTCGATACCATCGACCATGGTATCCTTCTGGCACGACTGGCTGAGTTGGGAGTGGGAGGCACTGCATTGCAGTGGTTCCGCTCCTACTTGGTGGGTCGGCTCCAGAAGGTGGTGCTTGGGGAACATTGCTCGGCCCCGTGGATTCTCCAGTATGGGGTTCCGCAGGGGTCAGTTTTGTCCCCCATGCTGTTCAATATCTACATGAAACCGTTGAGTGCAGTCATCCGGAGTTTTGGAGTGCGTTGTCATCAGTATGCTGATGACACGCAGCTCTATTTCTCCTTTTCATCTTCATCAGGCGAGGCTGTGGATGTGCTGAACCAGTGCCTGGCTGCGACAATGGACTGGATGAGGGCTAATAAACTGAAACTCAATCCAGACAAGACTGAGACGCTGTTGGTGGGTGGTTCCGCTGACCGGATGGAGGGTGTTCAACCTGTTCTGGATGGGGTTGCACTCCCCTTGAAGGAGCGGGTTCGTAGCTTGGGGGTTCTCCTAGAACCATCTCTGTCACTTGAGGCGCAGGTGGCCTCAGTGGCACGGAGTGCCTTCTACCAACTTCGGTTGGTGGCCCAGCTACGTCCCTATCTGGACAGGGATAACCTGGCTTCAGTTGTCCATGCTCTGGTAACCTCCAAGTTAGATTACTGCAATGCACTCTACGTGGGGCTGCCTTTGAAGGTGGTTCGGAAGCTGCAGCTTGTGCAAAATGCAGCGGCCAGATTGATAACTGGAACCAGTAGGTTCGAACATATAAGACCTACTCTGGCCCGCTTGCATTGGCTGCCTGTATGTTTCCGAGCCCGGTTCAAGGTGCTGGTTTTAACCTATAAAGCCTTACACGGCTTGGGACCACAATACCTGATGGAACGCCTTTCCCGACATGAACCTACCCGAACACTACGTTCAACATCTAAGGCCCTCCTCCGAGTGCCTCCTCCGAGGGAAGCTCGGAGGTCGGCAACAAGAGAGAGGGCCTTCTCTGTGGTGGCTCCCCAATTGTGGAACGATCTCCCTGTCGAGGCCCGCCTGGCGCCAACATTGTTATCTTTTCGGCGCCAGGTCAAGACTTTCCTCTTCTCTCAGGCATTTGGCAATATCTGAGGAGCCTGGGTCTGTTTTGTTTTGTTTTTGTAGGTTTTTTTTTTTGTTTTTTTTGTTTTTTTTTTGTTTTTGTTTTTTTGAAGTGTTGAAGTGGTTTTTAAATGTACAGATTGTGTGTATGTTGTATGTTTTTGCTGTTTTAATTTTTGTATATTGTTTTTAATTGTTTTTAATCCTATGTAAACCGCCCAGAGAGCTTCGGCTATGGGGCGGTATACAAATGTAATAAATAAATAAATAAATAACTACAGTGAAGGAGGAAGAAGACCCCACCACTGGATTAATTAATAAGGCTCATAATTTTATGCAAATCCTGAGCACAAATTTCACCAATACAAATTCAAGATACACAATCAGTGAGAGAGGTTTGTTTTCCTTTTCTACTTTAAACTGCCATCCTTCCCTCAGTATTTCACCAATCTCCTTGAAATTTTCAGGCTATGTAAAACCAACATTTTTTTTTCTGGCACATTTAAATTTCAGGAAGATTGATGAAACATTTTCGATTTTATGAATGTTAGAATGACCCCCCCCCATTACTCCTTTAACATGGTGGAATGTGTTTTTTACTTAACTACCTGAACAAGAGACTCACAACTGTGAGTCTCTTAATGAACTAAGCTATATGCAATCATTATAAATAAGTGTATGGATGGAAGATTGGGAATGTGTAGTTTCCACATTTCAAGGTTGGGATTCCACAGAGGTTTATGTGCATAAGACTTAGAGCTTCCTCAGATTGGGAGAAATCATGTTTCCCTACCATCACTTTGAATCATGTGTCTGTGATTAGCAGCTTCCTCTTTCTTCAGATGCTGAAGAAGGAGGAAGTAAACAAAAACACATGCCCCATTCAGTGGGCATTCCTTTTTTCGCGCTGCTTATTCTGCACACTGCAGGAAATACCACATTTCGCTTCCCCCCCCTCAAAATGTTGGATTTACGGGGTCCATTTTTTTTATTAAAGATTTTTATTCTATTTCACTATTTAAAAACATAAAAACAAAACTTACAAGACATACAACAATTAAAAGGACCCCCTACCTTTCCCACAGCAATTTTATAAATTCTTTTAAAGTGAAAGTACAAAAAACAAAACCCATCCTCCCCTTTTTACACAACTAAATGTTAGCATTCTTATTCCCCTAATATTAGAAATAACTGAAACAGACCACAAGTAAAAATAAACCCCCTATTCTTCTCTTATAAGATTTTTCATTCAACATTTTCTCCATCACAGTTCGCCTAAAAATGTCCAATTCTTCTCTTATATTTTTTTTAAACTTATCCCAAATCCTTCTCCCTTTATCCCTTTTATTTCTCCCTTATAACAACATCACAGTGATTTTAAACTTATAGCCTCCACACAGTTTCTATCTAAGTCTTCAATTATTTCAATCCTTTTATACAAATGCACAATACTTATTGCTTCATTATTTAACTTGCCAAGTTACTATTTCCCTTTCCAATTCCAACCATCTCCTGTTGATTCTTAAACAATTTTTATTCCCTTTAACTCCCAACAGCTTTAAATCTATTCTTATTAATGTTATAGGTATATATATATATATATATATATATATTAAAAAAGAAGAAAATTCCCCAGCTTTTTATCCCTCTAATAAAAGAAAAGAAAAACAACACGCCCAACAAGAGTCCAGAAAAATTCCACTTGTTCTTGCAGGTCCCATCTCCGATCTTTTGATGTTAGTCCGTCTCAAGAAAAACATTGCCAGACTCTCCAAAGTCTCTCCTTAAATTCCACCTTTCTCCGTAACAGTTCTAAACAGTCTCCTGCATCTTACAGATCTCGGCTCCAGTCTTTGGATGTTGATCCGTCTCAAAGAAAACATCGCCAGTCTCTTCAAGGTCTCTCCTGTAAATTCCACCTTCTCCATAACAGATCCCAGCAAAACCCTGTATCTCATAAGAACTCCAGTCTTTTGGTGTCAATCCGTCTCTTCCACCATTCTCCGTCACAGCTCCAAGCACAACTCTGCGTCTCAAAATGGCCACGTTTTTCCTTTGTTTTCCACCATGTTTATCCTTCTCTTTCCCCCTCTGTCCTCCATTTTAACACACAGTTTTTAAAAGCACCTTTTCCTTAATTATTCTCTCCCAACAGTCAATTTTCTTCTAAAAATCCCCATTCCATAAATATTTCTCTCAAACAACAAATGACCCATTGCTGTACTTTTCTTTAAAGAAGATAAATTAACTCACCAGCTGGATGATGTGTAAAAAAAAAAACATTCCTTTATCTCTACAAACTTGCTATTATCAAATTAATCACTGCAGCAGTGCCATCACTCTTCACTCCCAATGTTTTTCTCCATTGAAAAAATAAAAATTAATCACTCTTGTAGTTAATTCTGGAGAGACTTTCAGACACTGGCAAATCGTCTTCCTCCCTGCCTTTTACTTCACTCTCTCTTTTTTTCCCCCTTTTCCTCTTGTTCTTCCTCCGAATAAAGATGAGTTCTTTGTTATTTTGAAATAACTCTCCCACTACATACTGGGAGAGGATGATTAAGTATCTGCCAGCCAGTTGTTGACCCTCACTTCACTGCTCCAAAGGCACCCCGTCCGTCCATCCCGATGTTAACCTTCTCGGGGGATGAAGACAGAACGACCTTCCATTCTGGATCGGCATCTGAGCGGTGTCAGCACAGTCCCACTCTCCCATGTTGAAAATCCGACAAAACGGCTTCATTACCCCATGGGATGAGCTTACAGGACCCTTTGTGGCATGCTCTTCACATTCCCCTTTTTCTGGGAAATATTAAGCTCCATCTGGGAAGCTCCCAGAGAGCTACCGCTGTCCAGTCACAACAGAGCTCAAAACTCTGTTGGCTCGGCAATCATGTCTTCACTGGAAGTCCCTCGGGGTCCATTTTGTGATGGAAAGAAAACCAGAAGCAACAGGAGACGCATGGGAGGCGGACACCATCGTCAAAAGGACCCACGAAAAACTGTGAATGGCCAGTAACGAGTGTGCGATAAAACACACATCTGATGTCACTCTTATTCAGATGGGATCTTGGCTGTGTGGAAGATGAAGACCAAGCACTCTTCTTCTTCTTTAAATTGAAGAAAAACAACTGTATTGAAACTGATTTCACACATTTTGTGCCATTGCTTTCAAGTCACTAAGATTATACCACACATTCTTCCTTTAAGGGACTATTATAAAGTAACCCTGTTCTCTCCTATACAATTTTCTGTTCAAGGTATATAAAATGTCATAACCATTTAAAATAGATAAATAGTGAGAGATTCATAGTGCAAATAGAAATAGCTGAGCTTTCATGAACTTTTCTTTGTCTTCTTAGTTTATTCCAAATGGAATTTATTCCAAATGGAATATTCTCTAGACAACTGCTGAGAATAGGAAGTTTCCATACTTGGTATCAGGCTGAACAAATCTCATTGGGAATGAGACCAGATGGAATTGGTGTCAAGTGTGTGTGTTTTTTTTAATGGAGAGGTAGGCTTGGATTACTGTAAGAGAGAGAAATTCTGACATAAAGAAAAAGTGAATGTGATCTGAAGAATATGTAATGGGGATCACTTGGTTTGTTAAAGCTTATCTATACATCTGAGCATATCTGCCTCTCCTGCAGCAACCAAGAGATATAATTTTTCTCTCTTGATGCACTCAACAAGATCCACAGGGTAGCATGAAATAATGGGTAGATGATATCTCACATCCCCACCCCCCCAAAATAGGGACTTAATATACCATATTCAAAGTTGTACAGCTGAGCCATGGTTCAAATTAAGCCCTGAATGCCTATTTTTCATGGATTTCCCCAAATATTTTGTTGAAACTGTGTCAATGGGCAGTATTCAATACTTCCATTCTGCAGGTTTCATTACACTTCTGGGACTCACCACTAGCACTTTCAAATGGAACCCCGGAAAAGAGTAGACAAGCTTATTTCTGAAACAGGACAGGTCAGGAGAGTTCCTTCTGTAAGCTCTACTGACCTGTGTTGTTATGGAAATGAGCATTTCTGCTCATTTCTATTAGCTTCAGGCACTGGTAGGTTCCTATTGCGCTAGTCATAGGTCTCGCTAGTGCAGGGGCAGTATTGGTTACTGCCCAGTAACTTCCAATAATATTTGTTATGCTAAAATTTTGCTTTGCTTGTTTAGAGTTGCTTTAATTCTATATCTGTTGTTCCTTTCCCATGTCACTCTTTCAACACGTTTTGCAATTTCATACACCTTTCTTCATAAAACCTGGAAAAAAATTCAGACCTTTCTAGTTTTGTTTGGAGTGGAAGGTATTCCATACTCCTGTTGCTATTCTCCTTTCCAGTTCTGTAAAATCATTCTTGGGATGGAATACAGAAACACAAGGGAGAGACACAGTGCTCGGCCCCATGGATTCTCCAGTATGGGGTTCTGCAAGGCTCGATTTTGTCCCCCGTGCTATTCAACATCTACATGAAATGGTTGAATATGGTCATTATAGTTTTGGTGTGTGTTGTCATTAGTATGCTGATGACATGCGGCACTACTCTTTTTCAACTTCATTAGGTGACATTGTGGATGTGCCAGATTGGTGCCCGGCTATGACAATAGACTGGATGAGGGCTTATATACTGGAACTCAATCCAGGCAAGACTGAGATGCTATGAGTGGGTGGTTCTTCTGTCTGGATGAAGGGTGCTCAACCTGTTTTGGATGGTATTTCATACCCTTTGAAGGAGCAGGTTTGTAGCTCGGGGGTTCTTCTGGAGCAATCTTTGTCAGGTGGTCTCACTGGCACAGGGATAACCTCAGTTCAGTTGTCTATGCTCTGGTAAAGTCCAAGTTAGATTACTGCATTGTGCTCTACACAGGGCTGCTTTTAAAGATGGTTCAGAAGCTGCAGCTCATGCAAAATGCAGTGGCCAGATTGATAACAGGGACAAAGAGATACAAACATATAAGACCGATTCTGACCTGCTTGCACTGATTGCCTTTATATTTCTGAACCCAATGCAAGGTGCTGGTTTTAGCCTATAAAGCCTTACATGACTCAAGACTACAATACCTGATCCAGTGCCTCTCCCGACATGAACCTACCCCTACACACTCAGCATCTGAGGTCCTCTTCCAGGTGCCTCCTCCAAGGGAAGCTTAGAGGACACCAACATGGGAGAATACTTTCTTAGTGGTGGCCCCATGATTATTTATTTATTTCATTTTTATACCGCTCTTCTTGATAAAAAAAAAAAAAGCCCTGCCTTCAGAGCACTGAGGAATGAATTAGGTATTATTCTTGAAATGGGTCTGTTACTGAAAATAGGCAGCTCCGTGACAAGTTCCCCATCCTCCCTACATTCAATATTGTGACATTTCCCCCAAACCTGTTCATATTCTTGGCTGCTGCAGACATTGAACAATGTGGTACATGATGATGCTACATCGTGAGTAGCGTTGCAGGGAGACTAGAGTCGGGATAATTTGCAGTTGTTGCTGTCGGCCTTGTTTTCTTTTCTTTTTTTTTACTTCTAGTTGAACCTGAGAGCCTATTCCAATGTTCTGGACGAGGTGCAAAAATGCGATGATCTGGAAGCACCCAAAGAACGTGTGTGTGGGAGAGTGTTTGCGTTTGAAGTAACATCTGCTTATGTAGTCTGGCCCCTCTCAGTTGTACAATTCGTATTTTAACTCTGGGATTGTGGTCACTTTGGTCTGTCTTGCAAAAGCATGTTAGAACAAGGTCAGTTTTCACCTACTTAAAGGTAAAAGTTGCCATTTTGGAGAAGAACTTCCCAGAACAGTCATATTTCTGATAAAGAGGGAACTGGGAGCAATGCCTCCTCCAACGTCCTCAGTGTCCATGGCGGAATGTAGATGGAAGAGGCAGTGACAGGAAGACCCTGCTTGTGGTGGTGAGATTTTGTTCCCCAGGAAGGAAAAGTTTCTTATAGGTTCCTAAACTATTAAAAGCAAGCAAATTAATACAATTTCAGAATCTCAGTTGGAAACAGACCTGCGTGGGTCTGTAAACTACCATTCTCTTGTTAGCATTCTGTGACATAACAGTTAGCATTTCTGCAACAGACATTTACAGCCTACTGACTCATCTAGTGCCTTATTTCCCTTCCCCACCGGAATAAATACTGTAAGATACGCTTCGGTAAATTCGCATTGAACAAGACTGTTAGGGAAATGACACCCTGGTGTTGGGTGCAAGGATGAGAGCCGTACATTTTAATCAACGTTTATAATCGGGCCTGTTTTTTCCCCTCAGCCCCGCTACAAAAGCTATCAGCTTCGCTGTTGAAATATTTCAGCATGAACATTGTTGTAAGACAGTACCATTGGCTGTCATGGGGATAGAAATAGAGAAGCTTCTGTAGTACAACTGGGAACACCCAGGCTGAATTCGGACAACACAATAAGCAACTGGTGGGGGGAAAACAATCGTCAGTTGTATTGACTATCGTGTCATCCGAATGCTGCCATAGTCAACTCAGCGCTGATCTTCATCCACACCACAGTTGATTATTTATTACCATGTTGTGTGGGGAGTACCCCCTAGATGAACTACTGTAAAGTTGATGATTACCCCACCATTGACTATTGTGTTGTCCGAATTCAGCCCTATTGTTGTTGAAGGAAGATTGGGAGGCTGTAGCTATCAGCATTGAGTGGCAGGCAATTGGGTACACGGAATAGATGGGAGGCATTGTACTGGAATCGAATGAAACACTGGAGCAGATTCACCGACCGGTCAATCTGGAATGCCAGGGTCTGAATGGAATCGTCCATCCCAAGGGAGAAGTACAAATGAAGATGCAGGAGGCAGGAAACCAAGCAGGAAGAGAAGAGAAGCTGGCATGTTGGGAAGAGAGCCATCACCTAAGGAGTAGAGCAAAGATCCTTCATATCACAATGGTGGCACCTGATTCTTCACACAAAAAAAAGGTATATTTTGTAAGCATTTCTTCCCAATAAGCCAAGATGCATTCCCTGCCCTTCAATTACCATGGTGATTTGAAGGCTAAGTGGCTCACAGGAGTAGCTAACCTTTTTGTTTTATTATTTATTTGGAAAAAAGTGGATGAGATGGGGCTATAGTATGAATCCTTTATTTAATTTCCATGGAAACCGATATAAACAAATTCCAAGCTGTGTGATTTTTTTTTCTTGAGGATAAACACAAAACACAGCTGAAAGTACTTAATTTGTGGAAAGTTCAAATTCAGTGCCTCAGCTCAAGGCCATGAAATTCAGAATTATAAAGAGACATATTGAAGCTCATGTGGTTCAGTTTTTTAAATATTATGCTAACGTTCTCCATGATGTCTCAAAAATAGATGGCTGCATTTGGAAACGTCTACTCTTGTATTGTATTCCATATGCAAATGTCTACTCTCATATTCTATTCCATATGCAAATTCCATATACATGAGTGTGCTTTACTAAAAACAAAATGGAAGCCAGACATTCCCCTGTTGCTACATATTATTTGCCAGAAACTGCTTCCAACAATTGTAATAAAGGCTGAAGGAGACTTTTATTTTTGCTAAGAATAAGAGCAGACTCCATTCCTTGCCCAACACTGCAATGCTAACTGTACTTATTTGTAGGTTGACCAGATAAAATCCAGGTCAGGGCTCATGTAACTTTGACAGTTGTAGAGAAAGGGAATTTCAGCCAGTGTCATTTGTATGCAATTAGTTCCTGGTGATATTCCCACTTCATCACAACAGTTAAAGGTGCATGCACTATACTAGAGTGACTATATAAAAAGGAAGGCAGGGCCCCTGCAACTTTAACAGTTGTGATGAAGAGGAAATTTCATCAGGAACTAATTGCATACAAATGACACTGGCTGAAATTCCCTTTTCTCTACAACTGTTAAAGTTACATGAGCCTGACCTGGATTTTATCTGGTCACCCTACTTATTTGGCAGTAAATCTCACTGAAATCAGTTGGACTTACTTCTGAGTAAACCTGGAAGGGATTGTGCTGAAAATTGCTTAAAACCAGAAATATAGGCAACAGAACTGTAGAATTTAGGATTTAATCCAAATTTCAGCCCAAGTTTGGTTCATGTATCATAGTTTTATCCTGAGTCTTGCAATGAAGAAATATTAGAGTCTTCTTAGCACACGTAGCCACAAACATTAGAAATCAGGGGGAGGAATGGTTTAATCGTTGGGTCACTGGTTATAAACCCTGTGGCAGCCTTTCCCAACCTGTTGCTATGAAAGCTAGGGGTGATGAGTTTGTAGTCCAACATTTATTTCTTTATTTCTAAAACATATTAGTTGCCCTATAGTTTATAGCTTTCCGGGCAACATAAAATAAAAACGCAATTGAAATTCAAAATCCACATAAAACAGCAACAGAATAATAAAACAAAAAACTAACTGGAACAATAAATTTGAAGCAGCAGAGTCTAAAAGCAGACATCTCTCTCTCTCTCTCTCTCTCTCTCTCTCTCTCTCTCTCTCTCTCTCAACTACTTAAAAAAACACAGAATAGCAGCAGAAAATAAAGGGCCACAACTTTATTTGTTTCAGTTTGGAATAGAGTTGGTGGGGGGTATAGGCATGGATCCTATGACCGGACAGCCGGCCTGCTTTCTGATCCTTCCACCCTGTCATGCATGCCAGAGGCCTCAGTAAGGAGGCAGGAATCAAGGGCACACATCATGGCACAGACTGTTAAAGTGAGCCCCTTTCTGCTGTCCTGAGCATGGCTGGATTGCAGCCCAGCGCTGGGCTGAGTCTTGATGCCCCTCCCTGGTCCCTTAAGAGAACTCCCCCATGGGAGAAATGGGGAACCCAATCCCATTCCCTTTACAAATGGATCTAGCCCAATGCCTTCCACAATTACATAGTTGTGACTAAGAATGGAAAGCTTTATTACCAACCCTGCGCTTATCCTTGTCATGCCATGCAAACCCACTATATATCAGTCGGTTCATATTCTTGCCAGGGGAACATGAAAAAAAACCTGTACTGTGGTGTCGGTCTGTGTGCAGGTAACATTCCTTCCCTGCTCTATTAACTGGCGACTAACACCCCCCCCCCCAAAAAAAAAGGCTCCAAAGGAAAACAGGACATGATGAGCTTGGATTGAGATGTAGCTATATTGATTCTGCTAAGGTATGCAGTACATCTATTCTGCAGTACCCTTTTTATGGAGTCACAGAGAGGAGATGCTTCTGCTCTCTTTTCTATTTGGTCAAACACCTTCCTGATGCCAAACTTCACAGCTGTTGCCAATTCTGGCCTTTGCTTCTCAGTGCCCACAACCTATTATGGTGTACTGTTGCCGGCTGAGGGAGTCCCAGTGAACTTCCCCTCCCATTGAGTTTCTGATCTTTTGAGCCCTTGCAACACTCCTGATATTTTCTCCCTTGACCCACGCTGGATTGGCAAACTGCAGATTCAGATCAGCAGATTCAGATCACCAGATTACCTGGCTGGCTGAGGCTCTGTTGAGGTTGCGACAAGCCCCACCCCTTTTCCAATTCTGGACCTGCATCTAGAAGAGTCCTGTTTGGGTGACAGCTGATCCCAAATTGAATACAAAGGGATGGGGGCAGGCTGCTGCTGCGCTACTCAGAGAATTGAAAGCAACAGAATGGGGGCCTTCTAAAGCTACAACTCTCTTGATCCAAATTGGTTGGGCGAAGTTCATATGAACCTGTGTGTTGACCAATGCAAGATCGCTGCCCTTTCTGAGTGCAGCTCTGATTTTATTTTTTGAAGGTAAAATAAATTATGTCAGTGAAATAAACATAACATGGTGATTAATGGACGTTCACCTTTGTTCCTGGAGTACGATCTCTGCAGTTGAATGGACAAGTAAAGATGTCTCTTGCTGATTCTGGAATGGAATAATGAATGTGTAATGGTGGTTTCTCTTTCTGGGCAGCACAGAGCATTTCCATTAGGAACCTTGTCCTGGAACTCTGTGAGCTCTGGTGCTCTCAGAAAGTACACAATGTCATTAAGATGTTTGTTAAAGACAGTTTGTTAAAGACAGTTAGATTGGATGATTTAGCTCTGAATTTTTAGCAGGCAGAAAACAGCTTCAGTCCTTCAAGAGCTTGCTTCACGCCTCACCACTAAATGAGAAGATAACAGATACTTAGGCATTTATCATTCATCCCATTCAGTGGAAAGCCTGCTCAGTTCCACATTAGTAGAGAAAACCTTAACAAATAATTCTGGTAGTAGGACCCCTCACTGTGTCGAGACAGATGCTTAATTTCCACCCTTAAATCATCCACTGTGAATATCATCTGCAGTTATCGTCGAGTTTAAGCTGCTGCTGCTGTGCAGAAGAAAGAAAAAAGCCAAATAGATTGTAAGTCTTGGCAATGAGAAAGTTATGAATAACAGGTGGAGTATTTATTGCTGCCCCCTTCCCTTCCCGAAAGCTATTCTTTGCACAACAGGTCTTTAGTAGAAGGTCTATGCTTCTACGAGTGATGTTTTGATGACTGCAGATGTTTAAAGTATTTTTGTTTTTGCCAAAATTGAATTCCATGAGGTTCTTGAATGTTAATATGTTCAAAGGTAATTGTGGAAGCAGAGAACTTATACAAAGCGTTCCAACTTCTGTGACTCCATGCTGAGGGCTGCTTAATTCCACACCCCCCCCCCCAAAGCAGTCGGAAGGGAGGTGTGAGTGACTCACGTTTCTTCTCTAAGCTATGTGATCACATCCCAAGGGTGGCAGGAGAGAGACATGTTCTCCTAAAGTGGGGGCAGATGATGCATCTCTCCTCAATATGAAGGGGTATGCACACACTTTTCCCGGTAAGGAAAATTGGAGATATCAACACTTTCCACTTCTGGAGTTTGAGAGTAGAGAAGTTGCAGGCACGCACACACCTTGACCCAGTCGGGCACAAGCAGCGTGTTCACAAGCCTGCGTGTTGAGCACCCATGCAGGCCAACGAGTGCCCAGCAGCAGTCCACCCTTATCCGGGCCTTCATTGTACATGTCGATGGAGACTCTGGAAATTATGCATTTCCCCCATTGCGTAAATGGGGACTTTATGGCCACCATTTACACAATGGGGAAATTGTGTAATTTCCAGAGCCTCCAGAGCCACCATTGTTGAAAATAGAATAAGGCTATTTATTTAGTAAACCAGCAAATTCATATTCTCCTTACCTAGGGCTGCCTTCACGGCACTGCATTGCCTCTGCTTTCCCACTAAAACCTGCAGTTTTGCTGGTGCAGATTGGCGGGGGGAAATCCAGCTGGCAGGGGATCTCCCCGAACATAACAGCCACCCACCGGGTCTACCTCCACCAGACCCCCCCCCCCACACACACACCCTTGATGTGGCTGCTTGCTGCTGCTTTGGTGGCGGCGGCAACGGGCTTTGAGAAACAGCAGCAGCTGCTGCCTTTCTAAACCATGATTTGTAAAAGACAATGTGGGAACAGCTGGATAATAATGAAGTCCCTGCTAGCAGTTTTGGAGACACAGCACCAATTTGCAGCCACCGTGGGGCTTAGATGAAGTATAGACAGACACCTAATCTTGTAACCACTAGTGTTCAGATTAGTGCTGTGCACCACGTTGGGCTGAATCCCCGAAACCAAGGCAATGCAGGCTGATTTGGCCCGCCTCGCCTCGGTTCCGAGATGGTTTTGGGTCAGCCCGAGGTGCCCCGAGGTCAAAGCAGATCAGTACTGAAACTTTGGGGTGCCTTGGGCCACTTCGGAGTGGTGCTGGGCCCTCCCTCCCGCCATCCCAGGAAAGCCGGCACAAGGCCGGCCGTGAGTCCATTGGACTCACCTGCCTCTACCCACTCTCCCTGCTTACCTGCTGCCACCATTGCTGCCCGCCGCATTACTGCGCGCTGCCATCTCCACCCACCATCGCCATATCGCCGCCTACTGCCATCGCCGTCTACCGTCGCCGAATTGCTGCTGCCACCGACGTCGCCATCAACACCTGCCGCCATCACCGCCTGCCGCCACCGCCGGATCACAGCCTGCTGCCACATCACCCACACATTTTAGAACCAGGCCGCGATATTGCATGTCCTAGTACATCCATGGCAACAAACTACGGCGTCCATAAAGGGAAAATGGCCCTTTATGGCCGCCGTAGTTTGGGGCCATAGATGTACTACAGAGACCAAGTGATATTGTGGCCTGGTTCTAAAGAGTGCAGATGATGCAGTGGCAGGCGGTGATATGGTGGTGGTGGGTGGTGATGGCAGCAGGCACTGATGGGTGGTGGCAGGGGGGTGGCAGGTGGTGATGGTGGTGGTGGGTAAGTCCCGGTGGCAGCATCTCTGGGTTAGGGGGTGGGCAAGGGAGGGACTCCAGTCTTGCTACCGTCTTTCTTGGGTGCCAGCTACACGGCTGGTATTCCGGGACCTGCAAGGCCGAGTCGCCTCAGGGGGCCCGAATCTCGCCTCGGCTTTGGCACCGAGGCAAGTTGGGCAACCCCAGAAGCATGCTGAGGTGAATTGGGGCTGTTTCGGGGGCTCCGTAATGGACCCGAGGCGAATCGGGGGGGGAACGTGCACAGCCCTAGTTCAGATGGTTCCAGCTTCATACTTTAGGGCATAACATCTAGGGATGTTGTGAGCATCCACTTGGATCTGTGAGGGCAGCGGACACCCCCACATCCAGCCTTCATGGAACCAAGCAGACATACCCTGCACAGGTGATGTACCTGTGCCCGAGTGCTCATGAGCCCCCAAGTGTTCTGAGGTTTGGGGTCTCCCTGGCTAATGGGATCACAACCTTTCCCTCTGCTGTGTTAATGGTGACTGCCATTAATGTGGGGGGAATATGCAGTTTCCCTAAGGGAGATTGCACATTTTTAATCCCCTCCACATGACAATGGGGCCCCAAGCTCACCCACCGCTAACTTCTTCACCCTCTGTTTCATGGTATGCTTCCATTTGGGGAGGGGGAGTCTTCTTACTCCTAACAAGGGATCTGTGCTGTATTTACACCTATTTCCCCTCTTGGACGTTTTTGGAGAATGTTTGATTCATAGCCATTTGTAAACGACAAAACATGAATCATAGTTGCAGATATGTTGATGGATAGAAATGTACCAATGAAAGCAGTTCATGAACAACCCTCATTGGCTTTCTCTCCCGTATAGTATTGTATATTTCTGTAGATAGTTTTTTAGAATTATGGAACTCAGTGCATGTTATCAGTCACTTAACTTCATAGTTGAGGCGGAATTCATTTTCTGAATTTTGTGATTCTAATAAAAATAACTTTGGCCTCCCTGTGACCTCACTGTGGGAACGGAATTAATGAATTGGTTTTATGATCTTTTTGCTTCCTATGTTTCATTACCCATTCCAAGGAAAGTTAATGTCAGTTGCTGTATTTTGCGACTGCCCTGTACTTAAGACAGTTGGAATGGATAAGAAAAGGCAGTTCTTATTCTTCCTCTGTGCAAATCAGAGGAGCTGTTCTTCCACACCAGCAGATATGTGGTATGCTGTGTGATTTAATAAGAAAACATCTGCCGACCCAGATATAGTCATGTTCAACAGTGTGTGTGCAGCGTAACATATTGGTTTGAGAGTCACGCTTCCAATTGTATTGTGCTTGGATGGACACATGCACACATTCACCATGCAGTGAAAATGGAAGGCTGCACAGATCACTCTCTTGTGAATATGCATTCGCAGTGTAGATAGATCCCTGGATGTGATCTGCTTAGAGCATCCACACTTGCTTCCTTCATCTGCTTGTAGAAGCTGCTTCTAGATATGTACAGCCCTTGTTTTGGAGCATTGGTAGAAGCCGTGTGTGGTTATAAACTGGCCTACAGAGACCTGCGCCTTGAAAATAGGGACAATGTTTTGAAGATTAAAATGGCACTTCGATCTCACTCAGACATTTGCCGATTTATATTTTTCCCCTGAGGCTAATTGAGGACCATATAGGTATATGAACATTGTACCTTTTCTGCCTTGTGCCATGTAGGTTAAAGTATATGCTAAGTGGGGGACAACAAGTTCTGTTAACTAAATGCAGCCACTTGGGTGTGAATTCTAATTTGATGCTCAAAGTGTGTTTAATCTCCCCCATGTGCCGTTTTCCTAATCTAAATCATCCCTCTCAAGCTGCTATTTGGTCTAAGGGTGGGGGGGCGGGGGTGGGGGAGGAAGGAAGGAAGGAATTTAGGTGTATGTATTATGTATGTATTTATTTATCCCACAGAGCAATTAGCAGGTTGAGTGGGACCGATTTAGATCACTGAAAACGATTTCGGGGAAAGGGATTACACACTGCATTTCCCATGCTGCTATTTGCCCTGTCAAATTAGCGAGCAGCTCCCCCTCCATGCCTGCTCCCCGCTGCATTTGTATAAACCAAGAGCTCGGTCAAGAACATAAGTTGTACTGGTCTGCTCTGCAGGAAATTAAAGAAACATGTATGCTTGTTTTTGTTGAGATAACGCTTACGACTGATCATATATTCAGCAAACAGAGGTGTTTTTTTTTCCAAATAGAAGAGCAATGAAGTGGCTTTTAAAAGGTTTAAAATTGAGACAAACAATGTATTGAATAAAAGAATGCTTGGAGTGCCAGCAAATGATGTCAGAACAGCAAAGGAAATGCTATTGTATGAAAGAAGTCCTTGAGATATAAAACAGACATGCTTGCTTACTACATTCCAGAAATCTTAAGAACACCCAATCATGTTCATTTACATGTATCCAGTCGTGGAATAATCATTGACTTGACCATTTGCAGGAAAATGTTCTGGGTTGTCTCATCTTTTTTTCTCTTTTGACAAATTATGCACTTTTACTATTTGAATATCAGCCTTCCTCTCGTCTCGTTCTTTTCTGGAACCCTTCCTCACTAACCTTTTGGTCGATGTTGCAAGAAAGGTAAGACGTCTATTCTTCTGGAAGGATTGAGGGCTCTTTCTTTTTTACTAACATACATCAAACTGTCATGAGAACAAGGTCAAGCAACTCCTTATCACGTTTTTCTTTAAGTCCAAGATCTTTTGAGTCCTAGATTACTTCTGACAATTTTCACATGCAAAAAAAAAAGAAAAAAAAGGCACAATGTGAGCATGTTTTCATATAATCAGCACTCTGTGCACTTCACTTTAAATATGTTTTTGTTAACAGATGGGGATTCTATTATTCTTGCCCTGATTCCGTTAAAGAGCTCTACATATGCAAGTGAGCTTCCATGTGTATGTCACTTTTGGGATCAAAAGCTGGCTAAATTTGATATGCATTCGTAACAAAGTAAAGCCAGCTTTCTGTCCCTTAAAAAATCTCTTCTTCATCAGAGCTAACAATAAGCTGAACAATCCTGAATCCACATCAGGGAATGTTTGGCAGTAAAGAGAGATCTCCATATGAGTTCATTCCACCAAAAGCCATTTCCTGGATTCTGCAGATGTGCTAGATTAGATTAATCTCTGGGTTCCACCTAATTGGATGCCCCCGCCCATCACTCATATTCCTTCTTGAAAACATCATTGTCTTCATCTTTGTTTGCCCTGGGGAACCTATCCTGCTCCCTAACAAGTAGTCTGGTGTAAAGGGTGTTAGGGAAAATCTAAGTCTTGTATTTTGTGTTTGGTGTTGTTCCCCGCCTCGATCCGTTGGGAGAGGCGGGTGATAAATAATATATTATTATTATTATTATTATTATTATTATTATTATTACAAGAATTCGCCTTTACGCCTGGTTAGGCAAATTCTGCGCATATTCGCAGAAGCGCATTTACGCCTAATACCTCTGTACGAGAGGCGGTGAAGCGCATTACTGGATGACCGAAATGCGATTTAAAATGTTGACATGCGGAGAATCGCTTGTTCACATAGTCAAAATGTGCTTTAACGGCCGGAGCAAAATAAAACTCGCTATTTAACGCGCATTCGATAATGCGCATAATCGGAGAGAAAACACGCCTCTACGCCCGATTTGCGCTCCGTTCTTGTAGAGGTAAATTTTTTTAATGCACCTTGAAAGAGCTTTAAATGCCTCTTGTAGAGGCAGCCTAAGTTGATTGGACAAAAGTTTAGTGTCCAGAAGGACTGAACAAGCCAACTGAATACAATTAGCAGAGAGAGAAAAAAAATCTAGGCTGAAAGAAAAGGTCAATCTGATAGTGGGAAAGTTTCTGCTAGGATACGGTAATTGATCTGTGCTGAGCTAGGGTCCAGAAATGTATAAAAGACAGCTTTAATATTAATGGCTGTGGTGGATCAGGCTAGAGTATTTTGGACGGAGACTGGTGTATGAGAGAGTTTGATGAAAGACTAGGCTACGCTATAGCCATATGGAAAACCTATGTATATATCTGGAGGAACCAGTTGTGCCTTGTATATATTTTTATATTGGAACACAAGTAAACAACTTGTATTATACACAACTTACTGAGTGTGAGTATTTCTTCAACTGCTGGATTTTACTGGACTTTATTGCTTACTCAAGCGCAGGCAGCGCTTGTTTCTTCCCCCAACAAAGGGTAGCTTAGTAAATTCATAGTAAGTTCTTCATTTGTTTTAAAATGAGTACCTCAGAAAGGCTAGTTAGGACAAACCATTTATTTTATTTTCATGCAACCTCCTTATTTTTCTGTCTCTCTTTTTAGGTCATTAAACAAAATAATCTTGAATCAGAAACCTGGGCAGGATCTACAAGTCGTCCTGGATACGCCCTCCCTGCGCCACAAGCCGCTTCGGAGCGCTTCACCCCACCTAGTGTGGCTCAATCCTCGGAGGCTCTGCCTGCGCCCGTGCCGCCATGCCCGCTGCCCTTTCATCCAGGCCGGTCCCAGGGAGGGAGGAGGGAGGGGGGAGGGTTGTAAACAAAAGCCAGTGATTGAGAGAGGGATTTCCAATTGCTAGCTTTTGTTTACAACCCTCCCTCCTCCCTCCCTGGGACCGGTGGGGATGAAAGTGTGACGGCGGCAGCGGCGAGAGCGCGAGCAGAGCCTCTGAGGCTTGAGCCACACTAGATGAAGTGCAGCGCTCCAAAGCGGCTTGTGGCGCAGGAAGGGCACATCAAGCACGACATGTAGATCCGGCCCTGGAGAGTTTTTTGGGACAGCTTTTACTTGGATAATCTCATCCACAGCTCTGTCTAAGGCTTCTCAGTATGAAATATGTATGTCCTAGAAAGTCTGTCTTTTCCCATCTACAAGTCTAGATTTCCTCATGTCCAGATCTAGAATATCTGTTCTGGTGGCAACAGTTTCACGGGTGTAAATTGTACGCAAGGCACTTCCCAGGTAGAGCTGAGCTGAAATTTCTCAGAAGACTTTTTTTTTTCCTGAGAACATTTCTGAGATTTTCCTTTTTCTTACCCCTCTAGATAAAGACCACCTTGCAGATTCTACCCCACCCCAAAATATAATCCACCATTTCGTTGTGGTTGCTACCCTAGAATAGCACTAGGGTGCTTGGGGCATTGTGGAGGATGCAAAATAGTGCCCAGCTGACAATATCTATTGCTGTTGCCTCTTGCAGTGGCAGCAAAAAACAGAAGAAAAAGAAAACCCTTAGGAAAAAAGAGAGAAGCTACGCTATTGCCCCAACTAATGGTGAATCCTGCCCCCCAAAAGCTGTAAGAGAATTTCTCCCCCCCCCCAAAAAAAACCATGAACTATTTTGAGTGGCCCATTTATGCACAGGTCTATGGATTCAGCCTGTTCTACCTCAAGAAGGAAGATGGGAGTGTGTACCTGTGTGTTACAGCATCCAGGTATGTCCCGAATGCTAGCTACCCACACTGCATTCAAATGTGCATCCCCATCCATATTCTGGCGCAGCTAGTCATGTCTAAATAACCTTTTAAACTGCAACTTGATTCGGATCAGGGTGCGAAATGTCAGGTGCTAATACGTTGAGTCCAATCACAAACTTTGTATGTTTGATGCCTTTATTGCTCCTTGGTAGAAGTTTCATTTTACAGATTTTTATGGGGACAATGGAATGAAGGGCCCTCTGCCTCACTCTTATTGAGTTGATTTCCCCCCCTGCTCTCTTACGTTAAGACAACCATTCCTTGGAAGCTCTGGTCCTCTTTGTCATCTGCAAGGGATTCACCTGTGCTAGAGAAGGGAGAAACAGACAGGGGGTCTGCCTATGTATTCTGGAAGGCCCCAGGTGGCTCCATGGTGTTTCTGCGTCAATTGTACAATGCAGCAGCCACCTTGAAGCCACCGTGGGGTTCTCCCAGGGAAGCCCTACTTTTCAGGATGGAGCGAGGTGAACACAGCCCTTCTGCCATCTAACGTCACTCCATCCTCGATATGGAGCTGTGGATGGGTGGATGGTGAGCCCTTATTGGTTGCTTTCTGCCTGGGCAGAGGGACGGTCCAGCTGCTGGAAACCCCGTGCTTTCGCTGTGCATCGTTGTTAGCTGCCATCACCCCGACACAGCAAAAGCACCACCATACAGACAGCCCCGGAGTGAGAAAAGAGTGTTGTTGTGTAAGGGTTATCCTTGAATTAGGACAGTTTGTAATAAAGACAAAGAAAACAGCAGTGGGCTGTTTTGAGTAGGGCAAAGCATATGACAGATAAAAAGAAAGGACAGCAGAGTGATTCAAGAGCATAAGGCTGTGAGTACTGTCTCAAGGTTATTGTATGCAGATTTATACTTCAACACATCCCGTTGTACTCACAGTTGATGTGGTAAATGGGCATTGAAAATGGTAATATGTTTCTCTTCCTTCTCAGTGCATGTTTAGGGGTAGGCTGACCATCTGAAAAGGAGGACAGGGCTCATGTAACTTTAACAGTTGTAGAGAAAAGGGAATTTCAGCAGGTGTCATTTGTATGCAGTTAGTTCCTGGTGAAATTCCCTCTTCATCACAACAGTTAAAGGTGCAGGCACTATACTGGAGTGACCATATACAAAAGAAGGCAGGGCCTCTGCAACTTTAACTGTTGTGATGAAGAGGAAATTTCACCAGGAACTAATTGCATACAAATGACACTGATTGAAATTCCCTTTTCTCTACAACTGTTAAAGTTATATGAGCCCTGTCCTCCTTTTCAGATGGTCAGCCTATTTAGGGGTGAATTAAAGATCCTGACTTTCTTAGAGACAGGACCAATGTAGACAAAGCTGCTCCTTTCCATGCCTTGTTGGAGGCCTTTGGGTATGCAAGATGAGGCCTACGGGGGGTGTTTCCATCCCTGCAAGCTATTTCCAAAACAGAATTGGAACCAGCCAGAATGTGGAGGACCCCAGGACCAGTCTGGAAATAATTCCACCACCCCAAATGGAACAAAGCCTTTGGCCCAAGGTCTGTTTTCATTGGAACGGCCCCCATCTGTAGTTCAGTGGATATAAATCTTCAGAGATGTCTTTCCTTCCATCAGAAGGTTACCTGAATGTGTTGGGCGCTGACTGAGAGCCGATCTACACGTTAGGTTTTTGATGTTTTATAAGGATTACGAAAACTCTTTGGGCCACATGACGCACTCCCTTGAACGATGTATACCCAAAGTTTTTAAAAACTCACTTCAGCTATATACAATGGTTTTACTTTTAATAAATCCTTTTAAGTAAAATAATGTGACCTTCCTTACCATTTGTGAATCATGGGGGCAGTGCTTAGCAGTTGATTGGTGGGGAAGAAAGAGGGGCTAAGGAGGAAGTGGGCGAGGGAACTACAGCACCCACAATGCTTAGCCCTATACTCATTGAAACCTAGGGATTGAAAAAGGAACTAAGGAGGAAGTGGGCTACTGAACTACAGCACCCACAATGCTTTGTCCTAAACTCATTGTAAAAACGAAACAGAAAGAGATGGGGCAGAAGAGTGTGTGACCGCACACGCCGCTTTGAAAACTGAAGAAGTTTTCTCCTGTAACGTGAGTACTCGTTAATGTGGCCTAAGACGTTTTAGAAAGCACCTATTTGGAACATTTTAAAATACGATTTAAAACGTTCCAAGGTACTGTGTAGATAGGCTCCCAATGAAAGAAGAATGATCATTCAAGTCTTGTTTGCTTTTTATGTTGGTTTGGATAGCTTAGAGCTCTAGCATATATTGATCAGTAGTTAAGTGAAAGTTACTGTTTGGGAGACAATGGTGAGAATTCAGTTTGGGTCATTTTTTAAAATAATAACGTACTCAGATTTGCGAAATTATTCTTAAATGGGATGGAAAGAGTTTGAAGTTTGTTTTTTTAAAATCAAATATGGGAGAAAATGAAACTCATAGATTAATCCATCAGTGTGTAGCTTTTAAAAACCTGAGGTTGTATCCCAGTGCATTCAGCTGTGTATGTGGTACTGAATTAGGGTTGCCACTTCTTTGGGTCACTGAACTATGATTGCCTCATGGCAGGCACAACATGAGCCACTCCATGCTAAGAATAACTGTACCTATTGATTTTGGATGGTGCAGATGAGTGACAGGTTTGATTGGTTCATTTTTGATATGAACTTAACATATTCACAAATTACTTTAATAGTAGTAGTAGTAGTAGTAGTAGGATAGTCTTCCTTTTTTCCCTCTCACATGGAACCCAAGGTGGCTTGCATGGTCCTCCTCCTAGAATAGGCTGACCATATGGAAAGGAGGACAGGGCTCCTGTATCTTTAACTGTTGTGATGAAAAGGGAATTTCAGCAGGTGCTGCATGCATACCAACGACACCTGCTGAAATTCCCTTTTCTATACAACGGTTAAAGATACAGGAGCCCTGTCCTCCTTTCCATATGGTCAGCCTATGCTAGAATGACTTCACTGCACTACCTCTCTGTAGACTGACATATGTAGATTTTAGTTTAAATTAGGGCTGCACTGAACATTCCTATATTTCAGGTTGCGAGGTGAAAGCCGTGCTTTTGGAACCGGAAAAACCCTACTTTTGAAGAACCTATGCCTGTCTTTTATACATGTTGCAAACATTATCTCCTAACCTACTAATCCTGCGACGCTAAACCCCCTCACCCCTTCTAATGGCTTATTGGAATCAGTGATCATGCAGTGGACATGATTTCATAGTAGTATGTAGCCGGTCAGACTTAACTACTTGACATCCTCATTTGAGCACAAATGAAGATTATTGTGATTGAAGGCAATGGCCTTGCAGTACCTATACATGGTAGTGTATCTTGAAGAGGCGAATCCGTCCACCTATTTTCACCACAGTCCACAAACAATCACAGGGAAAAGGTGGAGGGTGGAGTACTATTTGCCACTTCCAAAACTGTTTGTGAAAATTGACTCCTTTGTTCATGAGCTCAGCCCTAGCTGAAGCCCCAACATTTTCCGTAACCTCTCTAAGAGTGAAATAAAATTGCAACAGTCCTTTCGACGGAGATGCTAAATAAATTCTGAGACCAACGTGTTATTTGCTCTGTATGGAACTAGGCCTGCTGCATCTTGCATCATTTCGAGGTGAGCCTAATCTGGAGCGGCAGGTGGATGAAACTAGTCCCTGAGGGGGCACAACATATTGGATATAACCTATGCATGTAGACAACAGATTGGGTTCTTCAGTATCCCTTTTTTCTATAAATGGAGACCTGGAGGTAAGGAGCAAGGAAAAGGCTAGGATCATCATAACTGCAAGCTCGGGATATTTAGATAACACAGTATTTCCTTTTTAATTGTGCATTTGTCACAACCCCTAGAAAGGAAGAGGCAATGCCTCAGGTAGTAAGTCCTCTTCCTTTCATAGAAAAGCATAGGAACATCAGAGAGGGTACATGGAAATAAATATCTCAGCATCATGTAATATGTGACCCTATGTTTAAGCAGTCTTCTTCATCTGAACTTCTGAATATCAGAATGGTTTGGATCTACTCCTAAGTAGAGATTGTTGCTTCCCACAGAAAGGCAAAGGACAAGTATGTTTGTTTATCTGCACATGTTGATTTATTAAAATGTAAAATAAAATTTAAATAACTCAATTTTAATCAATTTAAGTAGGGCTGGGCACCAGCTTGGGTTCGAATTCAGATCCTGAACCGAAGTGGGCCGATTCAGCCCACCTCAATCTGGATTGGGCCAGGGTGGTCCAGAGTGGATCTGACCAGGCCAAAAGGTCCTGCAAACCTGTCTGAGATATTTTAAGGCCATTCATTTTCTGCCTATTTCAAAGTGTTGGCCGTTTCAGTTTTAGTTTTCAGCACCCACATTGTGTTCGCCAAACCTAGGGAGACTTAACTGGCAGGAGAGACATCGCTTACCTATGAAGGTAATAATATATTATCCAGCTCAAGTTAAGCACTTTGAAATATGGGCAGAGCAATCCTATATACACATTATGCTGGGATGGAGTGGCAGTGTGGGATTCGCACCCATGCTGCATTGGTAGAACAGCTGCAGCATCTAAAACATACTCAGCCTGGGAGGCGGGAGAAATATACACAAAACAGAAATGGGGTGCCCAGTCTAGGATTTTATGTATTTATTAAAACATTTATATCCCGTCCTATATCACAAGGAACTCAGGGGGGCATACAGATAAAATCATACCCATAAAATAGAATAAATATACAATTCTAAAACAAATTAAACCATTAATATATTAAAACCAATATGGAATTTTAAAACGATACAATCCAATTTTAAGACAGTGTTTTCAAGGCCATGAGCACACTGTGGCTCATCTCTGCTTCTGGCGGAAGACCCAACATGAGCATTGAGCGTTACAGCAATGACCTTCCTACCACTTACGACCTGATGCCGTGGTAGCGGGGACAAGGGAGAAGGCAATATGCTAGGACCTGTGGCAGTTAGTTGAGGTGTGGGGAGGGGCAGGAAGGTATGGCCTGGCAGGGGTGATTGGCCGCACATATGTGCCAAGGCTGAATGCCTTTCTCATCTTTCTCCCTACAGCTCTGAACTCCTTTCAGTTTGATTCAGAAATAGTGTCATAGTTATGTCAACTATACATATTTTTTAGGGAATTCTTATGGGGGAAATGTCCCCCCTTTCTCCTGTGAGTGCCAAATTTATTCATAATATCAGTTCCACAATTGCCCCCTTTTTGTGTTGCATGAATACGTGAGGAGAGGGAGCGCTCCAGCCCTGATAACCCCTCCGTTGTTATATCTGTCACCTGTACTTCTCTGTCACCTTGTTTTTCCAGGTTCCTGCATTGTGTGCAAAGCTTCCATGGATACAGGAGGCTCTCCTGTTCAGACCCTCACCCTCCTCATGTACAGGGTTGTGGAAATGTGTGGGGGAGGGCAGGGCTGAAGTGTTCCATGCTCCTCATGCGTACCTGCAGCATGGGATGAAGAACACCTGAAGAAGAGAGCTTCTATTACATTAATAAGCAAGCAGATTGAGGAAAAGGGGTTCGAGTCTTGTGAATGGGAAGGATTTGGAGGCTGGCAGGGAGGGGGCGAAAAGCTAAGCTGGGTTGAAGAGATGGATCAGATCCTGTTCACCAACCCTATTTGAGCTGGGGTCCAAGGATTAGAATTGGCTAATAGGCCTAATTATTTCCTGATTTTGGGTAGGAATAGCTCCACTTATTCCAGGCCAAGTTGAGGTGAAGCTGAGGGTGTGTTCACTCATCACTGTGTCGTGTGAGCAAATATATGCTCTGAATCTGACCTTTTCTGGGTAACACAAATGGAGGAGAATTGCCAGACTACAGATTCTACTCTGCCGATGGACACCCCCCCCCCAAACCATTATAAACGCAGATGGACCGATTTCCTGTTTGAGAACCCAGCTGGAAGGGGGGGATGTTGGGGGACATTTTCATGGAAGAAATGAGAGTCAGGGAGGGGTAGGGGAATCTTTTCTATCTGCTAACCTTTCCTTGCAAGTCCCCTCCCCCACCTTCATTTACCTTATTAAGGAGAAGGCCTCCCCCTCACAAAAATGCATCAGCCATATCTGAGTGCTATTTAAAACCATTTACCTGAACACAGGGCATGTTGACCTCCCCCCCGCCGCCACTGTATGCATACATCTGGACAGGGGAGGCCTATGTGTATTTAGCTGTATGCACCAGGATGGGGACATGTAATGCGTGATATTGGGGATATTTGTGCATATCTGTATATTTTACTACTAATATTCAGAAGTCCAAAATTCCCTTTAATAACCTGTAAGGATGTAAATCTTATATTTTGTCTGTGATGGTGCAGTTGTTTCCTGGAATGGCTTCATAAAGTTATGAATAACTGCAGCTGAATTGTTCCTTTCAGGTCCCTGCGAAAGTATCCTCAAGCCAAAACTAGAAATGGATGGACTCACCCACATCCAGTTCATCAGAGACTCGCTAAGCCTCCATTCACTCACGGTACTGCGTGAGTGTCTGACAAAGATGTGAGCCCATCTGCCCTCATTCGTAGCCTCCACTGCTGCGCACAACGGAGGGTCTGGAAATTACGTATTTACCATGTTGCATACATGTTGGTCATAAAGGCCCCATTTACACAAGATGAAAGGCATGAATGTTCTGTTCACACCTTTAATCTTGCGTAAATGGGGGTGTCTTATGGTTGCCATTTCCACAATGTGGGAAATACCTAATTTCTGTAACCTCCACTGTGCGTAGCAATGGAGGCTCTGGACAAGGCACCAGTTGGGCTGTGCAGGTGTTCAAACTGTGGGCATGTGGACACACCATGGCCCTGCAAATTGAATTGTGGTAGGCAGACGCGGGAAAATCCTTCGCACTCCTGGTTTAAACCATTTTAAAGCAGTAGTGTAGATAGGCTCTCTGTTTGCTTGGTTACTATTTTTTTTAAGCAACTTTGTATTCCCCAGAAATGCCCAATCAACACAAATATACTAGAAAATATTCAGACTTAAAAAAATATCCAGCAAGGGCAAGTGAATTAGAAAGCAAAATTAAGTATTAACCTAAAATGACATGAAAAAGGCCATCTCTTCATGAAGGGAAAAATGAATGCAAATGAATACCATTTTCTCCTTTATCTGTATGTCCATGAATAAAAGAAGGATGAATGAATCCATTTTATTTTAAAGTCTGTTAATGTCTGCAGTGCTAAACACCTTTGCTGGGAACTAAGGGCTGTTGAACTCAATAACGCTTGCTTCTGAACAGCAACTCTGCATCCTTGGAAAAAAAATCATTTAATAGAAACTCCCTCGTATCCTACAGGTGCTCTTATATTGTTTCTAAATTTCCTGTCACTTTCACATAGCACATTGGTAGAAATGCTCTTAATGGACAGGCAGTTTTGCTTGTGAATATTGCCAGGGCACCACATTCTCCTTGGAGCGCATGCTTTTGGAGTGGCAGTCATAATGAATGGCAGCATATTGGCAGTACAATCCTATGCATGTTTGCTCACAAGTAAGCCCCACTGAGTCAATGGGACTGACTCCCACGTAAGAGTGTGTAGGATTGCAGCCTAAATCACTAAGGCTGGACTTCCTTGGGCAAAAAAGTTACTGGTTTTCAGTTAGCTATTGGTGTGTGCTGCTGTGATTTGAGAGTGTAAAACACCAGGATCCGGTACTACTTTGACTGATTGAAATAATGTTTGTCCCACCTTTCTGCACCAAACGCACGCAAGATGCCTCATAATAGGTAAACAACTGCAGGCCATAAAATACAAAATCACCAGTACAAACCAACAACAACCGCATAAATGAATACATTTTATTGCACATAGCCAAAGGCTTATACAAAAGATCTTCACAGTTGATTCATCCATCATAATTAAAATCCATGTGTGCAGATGTCTGCAAGTATATCAATGCACCGATACATCAGTTTATTAAAATCATTAACGTTTTTTCTTTATTTTTGTATTGTTTTAAACTTCCATTTGGTGTCCTAGTCACTGTGGCAATCACTAAAACAAGAAAATCTCAGCCCAAAACAGCAGCAGCTTTATAACATCAAAGAAGCCAAATCAGGGGGAATGCTGACTGGAATGAAGTTATTGCCTGTTGTTGCATCCCTGCTATGTTCAATGTGCATGTTTCTAAGCATGGGGATACCCTCCCCCCAAAGACTATTGATAGATTTCATTGCTCTCCCCTCTGAAAAGATGATCTATTTTACCTCTGTTAAGCTTGCCCCAATGAACTAGTGGTAATAACCAGAAGGGACCAGAGTTAAACTGAAAATAGAATGCTTGGAAAATTTCTTTAAATCACAGCAGACAAATAATAAAGCAGGCTTATGAGAAGGTCCAATTTAGAGGAAATGAAGGGAAGATAAAACCAATGCAATGATTAAATGAAAATAAAATAAAGTATGGAAAAACTTTTATTAAAGCATTAGGTGAAATGGTTGTTATATACAATGGTTCTGATGTCTAAAATTAGCTGTGATTAGTCCTTTATGAAACCCCACATTTGTCCCAAATCTTCCACCATCCTGCTAAGTTAAAGTTTACTGTGTTCCCAATATGTATTAGTTTGGCAGAAAGGTTAAAGAGAAAGACTTATAGCCGTCTATTCCAAGCAGAGGAGATAGGCTTGTCGGGGCTCAGATGAAGGTTAGTAGAAATCCAGGGTAGAAAATTCAAGAATAATTGAAGAAGTTGAAGTTGAAGAAAATATTTAAAACTGAAGTAGTGAAGTCTGAGCTCTTCAACAGGAACTCAAAAACAAATTAAAGTAAAAGAAATTAAAAGAAAAGAAAAGAGATAAGAAAGAGAACCTATGAAAAGTTAAATTTATTTAAAGCTGCTCATTAACCAAATCACCAGCCCCAGAGAGCCCACTGAAGAAAACTTATAAGGAACAGCTTCAGTATTGAAGAAGGGACATCTTTGCAAGCAAGGAATTCTTTCTGTCAAAGAAAAGGCAAAAAGCGAGCTGGGATCCAGCAGGACTCAGAAAAAAGCTCTCATAAGTTCTCTTTGCCTATTCATATGAAAGCAGTAAGAGGATATTTTCATAGTTTCTACTGTATTGAACGTGGGCTGAAGTAAACCTCAGAGAAGTCCAGGGCAATTCAGTAACTGATTCTTAGTGCTGAATGGACAAATTGCTCGTTTCTTGATGCTGGGTATCCATCACATTACAGACAGTTAACATGTCTCTGGCTAGTCTAGTCTTGGATTGATAATACTGATGACCTCAGTTAACAGATTCAACACATCTGTAAAGCCCAGCTAGTAAGATCGTGTTTCTGTAAAAGCCAAACTGCACATTCCACTAATTGTGTTACATGTAGCTAAGATGTGTCTTTTTACTCCCCTATAAGTACATATGCCTGCAGTTTGGATCAGGACCATGGTGCTCTGGGAGAAGACAGTTAAGCCTTCCCCCACCCCACCCCCCTGAAAGGCATAATTATAAAAGAATGTAATTATGAAAAGGTGTAATTATAGAAGAATGTAAGCTCTCAGCTTCCAGGATAGTTTATGGGGCACTTTGGGAATACAATTTGCTAATGGCACCTATAGAGTTACTCCCAGTAGAGGGACACACTTGGTCATTTATAGCAAATACTCCTCTCCTTCAATTACTGACAAGCATAATGAGCCCTGACCCTCCTCCTGAGCTGAGAGATCATCCTTGCAACAGTGTAGTATGTTGGGGGCTCTCCGAGTGCTTCTGAAGTGCATCACAAACCCAGGCAAGCAATTCCCTACTTGCTGGAATTGGCATGGTGCTGCATTTTGGAGGTTCTCCAGACAACTCCAAATTGCAGGACATCATGGACAAGTGCTCCCCATCCCCATTAATGGCTTTGGGGTGCACCTCATTCTCTTGAGCTTGTATCTGAGGACGAGAATGCAGGATCATCCATGGCCTTGTTCTGTGCGTTGGAGTGCAATGCTCTGGAAACAACTGAGCACTGAAGTAGTCCTTTAACCAGGTGGGTATCTCAAGTTCCTCCCTCGGAGGCTCAAAGGGGCCTATTCACAAGCTTCTGTGGAATTGGGGAGCTTCCTGCTGTTCTTGGATATGGCCTGGTAATGGCCATATTATAGATAATTCTGCAGTCTGAGTCAGGGGGTGGGCAGGGCTGCTTCCTTGAGCAGAGAGGATGAAGCCATCACCAGCTCCAAATGGTTGCTTCAGTTGCTCATGAGGTGGTAGCTGAAACCAGTCTTCCTTATATCTGCAATATTATCAGACCTCTCCTCGGATAATGAGGCGTGTATCGATGTGTCTGTGCCTTGAGCTGTGACATCATGGAGACATTGCGACAGCATCCTGGGTCAGGCGGATCTCTCTTAAGCATAACTAGGGTTCAGTAAAACTTGTGCATGACCTCCCATTGTCCATGACCTTATGGTGTGCCTCAGTATGAAGTTAAGGACAACCCCCTTCCCCTTCCTCAGCAGGGCTCCACAATGGTAGAAGCCCAGCACAACTGTGGCGACAACCCCCTGCTCTGACTCCAAACCTGCAGGGGATCGTTTGGCAATGGCTTAAAAAGGCATTCATACAGCTTCAGAGCTCAGCAGCACTCAAACAGCCAGGCCCCCCAAATGGCCAATCTCTCTCTTTGGAGCTGGTGGGGACGTCTTGGGCTTACACTGGCAGGCACTGGACAGGCTAGCACTCTGAGCGCCTCACTGCCTATCACCAAAGCAGTCACCCCAGGCTTCATCTCATCTTCATGATGTGCCGGCAAATGGACTGGGCACTTTCACCACCCAGCCCCAGTTAGGCATGGGATACTCAGCAATTTTTGAGCCACCATTTCGAAGCTCTTTTTGGGGTGTGTGCCCGAGGGGAAAGTTGAGGCTTGTTTTGTTGTTGCGCAGGCAGGAGGTCCACCTCTGCCCAGGCCAAAGCATCTTCCCTGCAGTTGAGCTGTACTGTTGAGTGCAATGCAATGGTGGGGAAGATCTCCAACCCCTTCCCAGCTCCATGCTGAAGAGGAAGGCTTGGCGGAGGAATGAAGATCAGTCATCATGACACGGCTGGCCAGCAGAATTGCTCAACACTGAGCATATCTGTCATATTATAAAATTGAACAAGCTGTATTGCATATATATATATAAGAAAAATGGAAAATATGGGTGTGATGCCCCCAAGGTGGACATGGGCCCATCATACATTCTGACCACAAACTGACCTCTGGATTTACACTCTGAACAGTTTTCCTTAGTTTTGATTCACACATTGTGGAGAACCTCAGGATGTGACTGCAAAAATGTCCAAATTACAATCCAAAACAAATTTGTTAGCTCTGTGTGTGTGTGTGTGTGTGTGTGTGTGTGTTTTAGATTAAGAAAAGGCCTAGCCTAGGCAACCTGATGTGAGATTTACAATGAGGCTTTGCTGCAGAACAGAAGATTATACTCTTGGTATAGTGTTACTTTTCATTAATCAGCAGTTGTCAATCTCACAAAAAATGTGTAATGTTCACACAGTTCTCTATAAAAAGGAATCAAAATTGCATTTCAGCATATTCAGTTGACAGCCTGTGTTTTATTTCACATAACAGTGATGGTAGGCAGAAGGAATAAATACTCTGAAGCTCAAGTACTGGGGTGTGTGCATACATGACAGACCACCTCTCCTTATAAAATACAGTGGGTCAAGAGGGAGGAAGGGGGATGTAATTGAAACCAGGAGGAAATAAGGAATAGCTTAACTCCTCAATGTGTTAGATAACTTGTATCTCTCTGGCTCAATTTGGACAACACGTTAAGCAATGGTTGTTTAATTACCTACTGATGGTGTGTGAAAAAGGTGGTGATCCACAGACAACATGCTGCAGCAGGCGCTGCAAGGATTTGGTAACCACCCCAGTTGCTAATTGCATACTCGGTTCTGACTGTCAGCTCGGCCGCCATTTTCCCCACTTACCGAACTCCGTTAGTCCTCCAGCAGGTATCCCAGAACACACTGCGGCCGAAAATTCATGGGCGCCGCCATTGAAGCCGATGCTGGACACGCCTTCCAAATCCCATTAGCTGCCACAGTCAGTGGGCGTAACTCAGCAGCCTCGGGCAAAGAGGCAGCCAGGATGAACGGCAGCACCAATACAACATTCCCACCCCACGGCCAGCACAGCAATTTCAACGTTGGCACCCACGCCCCAGGGAGGCACCCTCCACCCACCCTACATGGGAGATGTGGCAGTCGCGAGGAAGACCCACGTCACCCAGCCCCAACCCCCAACCCCCCATCTCCCTCCTAGAGCATTAACTCGCACACACAGGAAAGAAGGCAAGAGTGGGGTAGCATAGACAACTTTATTCAGCAGGGAGCTCAGACATGGGCAATAAGGCACATGGGCAGCACTAAGCCAGGGCACAGCCTATGGAAAGGACAGGCGACCCCAGGAAGGGAGGAGGCGGTTGGAAGGTACAGCGGTGAAGAGGGGACGGCCAACGCCACACCCCCAGGGAGTCAAGCACGGAACGTGCAAAGGGGATGTGGAGGAGAGGCGTGGCATGCCAGGGAGGGATGCCAGTCCAGAGATGGAACCCCACAGCCGACACTCACAGGGGGTGGGGGTAGCACGGCCAGATCCAGGCACTGATGCTTTCACGCACCCGGGATGCTTCTGCACGGGCGCGACACTCCCCAACGGGATTCTCAGGCCCTGGCAATGGCTCGATGTCCCGTCTGTCCACAGGGATGGCATCGGCATCCTCGCCCGCCTGAGGGAGGTCGGGGTGCTCGGCCAGTAGCACGTCCCCACGGGACTCGCAGATGTTGCGCAGGATGCAGCAGCACACCATCACATCTAGAATGATGTCGGTCTGCAAGTCCAGCAAGCTAAACAGGGAGCGCCAGCGCTCCTTCAGGCGCCCAAAGGCACGCTCCATGGGCAGGCGGGCACGGCAATGGTAGTAGTTGTATTTACGCTGGACGTTGGTGCGGGGGTAGTGGTACGGGGCCATCAGCCATGGCTGCAGGGCGAAGGCCTGGTTGGCCAGGAGGAGCGGACCCACCACATGGCCGCACACGGAAGCGGGGCCAGACTTCAGGAAGTGTCCCGATGTCAGCTTGGCAGCCAGGGGGGAGTTCCAGAAGACGGCCGTGTCATGGCTCCGCCCTGACACGCCCACGTACACATCCATGAAGCGGCCCTTGGCATCCACCACCACCTGGAGAACCATGCTGTAGAAATGCTTGCGGTTGTACTACTCCTCGCCATGGGTGGGGGGTGCCAGGATGCGCACGTGGGTCGAGTCCATCGCCCCCACTGCCCACGGGAAGCCCAGGGCATGGAAGCCGCGCATGTTCTCCTTCTCGTCCCCCATCCGGATGACGTCGGCCAGGTACAGCTCGTTCAGGACGCTCACTGTCTCATGGAAGATCTTGCACGCAGTGGACACGCCCACTCCGAAGATGGTCGACAGCGTCAGGTAGCCCACATTGAACGCCAGCTTGTACAGCGTCAGGCCCAGCCGACAGGAAACTGGAATGCTTGGCCGCATGTTTGTACAGTCCCGCTGCAGGACAGGTGTCACCTCAGCCACCAGCACCTTGAAAGTCGCAAGGGACATGCGCAAACTCCCACGGAAGCGCTTGTTGTCCCAGTCCTCCAGGTCTTGCATCTTCTTCCACACTGTATCTGTATGGGGAAGCACCCAGCGGCAGACGGTCTCGCGGTCGGCAAGAAGCTCAGCCGACGTCGAGACAGGGAGAGGGCGTTGCAGGGCTCCCTCAGCTGCACCTTCGGCCAACTTCTCCGCAATCATCATGGTCGCCTCACAATGGCGAATCAGCGGCAGGATGGCAGCCCGGAGACATGGCATGGCCTCCACTGCACCAAGGGGCCAGCGGAAGGTCTCCGTTCCAAACACCGGCGTCGCGGGCAAGGCCCCACTCAGACGCCTCAAGCACACATGGAACAAGTCCTCCTCGTTGCTGTCGCCGTGGTTCTGCGTGGCCGCCTGGATCGCCCCCTGCAAGCAGGCCGTGGCGAGCTCCCTCCGGGACATAGTCACCAATGCCGGGGCAGCCAGAGGGGGGGTGGGCAGGACGGGAGGAGCGTGGGCGTGACGGAGCAGGAGGGCAGAGGGAGGTGGGGCAAGGCTTGCAGCATGGGACTACCAACTACAGTAGCGTGGGAATGCGAGACCAGGAGGATTTGTTGTGGCTGAAGCGCACCTGCAAGAGAGGGGAGTGAAAGGAAGTGGCCAGTGTGTGGTGCGCGAAGGGTAATAGGCACTGCAGGATGAGGCTAAACTACGACCTAGGGGGGATGGGCGACGGCCTCCATGTCGGCGGAAAGGCCTATGGTCAGCCGTTGATCGGATGGCGGCAATGCCGAACGCTTCGTTCCAGACGTTGAATGCGACGTATGACTTGCCCCAGGGCCACCTCCAGAGCGTGGAGACGCCGTGCCTTTTGGGCCCTCTGCCTTCTGCAGATGGCTCAGCAGAGTGTGCATCGTTTCCCTGGGAGGCAAAAACAGAAGTGGGAGGGGAGGGGGTGATAGCCATCAGTGACATGGTGGCCGTAGCACCGCGAATGCATCCTGCCCGACTGCCCCGCTACAAACCTCCACGCCGCAGGGCCCTGCGGCATCGAACAATGCGGCCTGCGCGGAACCCCTCCAACCTGTATGGTGATGCCATCTCGGCTGGAATAGGCAGCAATGAGGGGAGATGGGGCCGGGAACGAGAGGCATCCAGTGCGTGCAACAATGTTGCAAAGGGATGCTGATGGACATGGCCTTGAGCATCCAGACTGGGCCACGGGAGGCGCCGGACGGAGGGATGGGAATGGAAAGGGGCCTTATCGAATCTAGGGCTGGGGGCTATTCTACAACTGCATATCCCTTTGGTTCTTTGGTGGGTGGGCCTAGGGACCCATAGGACAACCGTGGCTTAGGCCATATCATCCTGGGAGGGTCTTTCCTCCTCCTCTGCCTCCTCCCCCTCCTCCTCCTCCCCCTCTTCATCAGAGTCTGGTGGGATGTCTCGGCCCCTCTTCGGCTGGCTGCCTATGCGCCGCTGCTCCTGCCCTCCAGCCATCCCCCCTGCCTTCCCTGAGGCACCTGCTGCTGATGGCGCCACACGTGGGGCCCAATATGCTGCAGCCACTGGCGGGGGCAAATACTGCTGCTGCGGTGGCGGCCCCATGTATCCGTACGGCCCCATGTAGGGTGCGGGCTGTGGGGGCCCATGGTAGGCACCCCAGAATGATTGGGCGAGCTCCCTCAGCACCTCGGTTTGGCGGTTGATGGCTGCTGTGGGCTCCCGCATGCCTCGGTCGATGATAGCATCGGTGGCCGACATGGCCTCGGTCATCCCAATGACATGGTTCTCTAGACCTAGATGCACGTCCCTCCCTGCCTCCCGTATGGCTTGGGCGCACTCTTCCACGGCTTGACTGGCTGTGTGCATAGCCCACACGGTAAGGACACGCTCCTTAGTGCACCTGGCCTCCTCCTCGGCCGCCATGCGTGTGAACAGCCCGTGGATGCGCTCCCCAGCTGTCTCTGTGACCGTGACCAACTCCCTCGACACCTGCAGCCGGTCTGCCCTGCGCCTGTTGCGCATACGGACACACCTCTGCACGTTGGTGAGGGGACGGGCTTCTTCGGCCGCGGCCGCACCGTGCTCGCCTGCAGGTGGTGGCAGTGGCTCCTCCTCCAGGGGGGCCGCTCCCTCCATCGGCACTTCCTCCGGCTGTGGGAGTCCCTCGATCTCTTCCTCGAGCACGGCCTCCCCAGCCTCGAGCTTGGCATCCGACGGCGCCTCCTCCTCCATCGCCGCTATCTCCACGAAGGTGTCATCGGTGGCCTGCATATCGATGTCCAGCAGCTCTTCCTTGGACGGCGACAGTTCCGGCTCCAGCACGTCGCCCACCTGTTGTTCCACAAGCTGCTCCATTTCAACCTGGTCCTCCTGTGACACCGGCCCTGTCTCCGTCATGGCATCCAAGATGCTGCAAGGGAATCCCTGCACCATAGTTGCATGTTTCGAGGACCCCAGCTGCATACGGGGTGCTGGCACTGGCCATAGCGCCCGCCCTACGCTGACGGCCGCACTCCCCTTTGTGGGTGTTTTCCTTGGATGCGACGGCCCTGGCTCTTCATCCTCCTACTGAGTCTCTGGCACTAGGGGCTCGGGAGCGGGATCCGTAACTTGCAGGTCCGCACAGATGAGCCATAGGAAGGCCGTGGGGCTGCTGCTGTTGGAAGAGGCTGGCGTGGGGGAGATACTCCTTGAGGTGCTGGCTGTCCTGGGTGGCACAGATGGTGCCAACGCCAACAACGATGGGCTTTCGGATGGCGCAGGACGGCTCATCGGCTTCGCCTTGGCTGGCCATGCTTCAGCTGATGCCTTCAGGGCCTTCTTGGGGAGTGGAGGTTCTGCCTTCGGGGCCTTCTTGGGGGGTGGAGGTGCTGCCATCACGGCTGTCTTGGGGGAGGTGTTGGGTGTGGGGCGTCCGTCTGTGCCGCCAGCTGTGGTTTCTGTGCGGCAGGGCCCTCCTCCCGTTGCACTCCTTGGTCCAGCAGTGCTCGTTGTCGTGTGCGCGGCGGCTCGTTTGTGGCGACCCTGCTGCCTGCTGTGTGTCTCGGGACGACGTCATGGTACTCCAACAGCAGGCGTGCCAGTTCGTCGTAGAAGTTCATGGTGCGTGGCTGGACGCTGGTCCTTTTATTGTGGGTGACGATCTCCTTAAACCTCCTCTTGAGTCCGTGCAGCTTGTCCTTGCATTGCTTGCCGCTGCAGTTGTATCCCCGTTCCCACATCCACTTGCCGAGCCACGGGTAGAGCTGATTGTGCCTGGCTGTGGCCATGATCCTCCTAGATTCCAGGCTCCCCCAGAGCTCTATGAAGTGCCCGGTCTCTGCGTGGGACCATTGCTGCATTCTGCGTCTTTCCGGGGGGTCTTGGCTGCTCCCTTCTCCTAGGGTTTGTGAGCCGGTCTCCTCGGCCATGTCGTCCCATCCTCCTTCTCCCTCTGGCTCCATGTTGCCTGTGAATGTGTGTTGCAGAGGTGGCAGCTGTCTGTGTCCTGGGCTGCTTATTCCCATCCTGTGAGTTTGTATGATGGTGGGTTCTGGTGGACTGTTATGCTTCCTCTGGATGTGCCCCGTGTGTAGGCGTTGTTGTCGTTGCTGGCCGGGGCCACTTCGTGTCCTTGGGATTGTTGTGCATATCTCTGCCTGTTTTCCACAACATCCGCAGGTGGCTGGCTGTCGCCCACGGGTGCCCTTTGTCTAACTGTTTCATGCGTCTTGGGGATGTGCATGGCTGTTGCTCGCTGTCCGACCATCTTGGCCGACTTGGGGGGGGGGCTCGGTGGTCGCCGCTTCCCCGGCCCTCATCCTTCTGGGTGAAGCGAGGGTGGAGGTGGCAGTGCGGTGGGGGTATGCTTCGGGTGGGTTGCTGTTCTCCCTGTTGGAGTGGGGGGGGGCTATCCCTCGTTCCTGTGCGCCTGGGCTTGTTGCTTCTTCCGTCTCCCCCTCCCCCCCTTTGCCGTAGTGCCCTTCTGGTGCACTTTCCTTTCCGTTTGGGTGACTGATGGGGCACCCTGCGTGAGTGCATGCAGGAGATGGCACCTTTTTGAGCTCCGTGCCGGCTGCCTGGTGGGGGAGGCATGCGTCCTTGGTTGCTATGGCAGCGATGCCGGGGCTCTGTTGCAAGCGTGCTTGAGCGGCTGCTTTGCGTACTGCCGCTCTTGCCGCTCATCTCTCTGATCTTCCCTGCTCAACAACTCACCATTGTTGTTTCACCCACGCACTGCTCCAGATGACACGTTTGTCAATTCACAATTCCCTTAACAACTTGCAAGTGAGTTGTTTCTCTCAGTTGTTGAATTTTGCCACTTTGCCTACTGTGGGTTGTTACTGCGTTGTGTGGCTACCTCCAGACGACACATTTAACAACTCAACGGGTTGTTGCTTCATCAACCCACAGTTGCTTAGCGTGTCGTCCGAATTCAGCCTCTGTGTGGGAGAAGGGGAAAAAGTTTTTCTGTCTGTTCCAAGAACTACTTTCTGTTACATTCCTTCAGGGGCAATCTTACAGAAAATTATATCTTTGTCCTCACTAATTGGAAGTGTGCAAATTGACAGATATGGAATATAGGTAAAGAGGACATCTTTTATTAGGTCAGCATTAGCTGTCTAAAATAGTTCCAGAGTTTTTGAGTCCTATATGCATACACTAAGAGCATTCTTAATGAATAAAATATAGTTCATTCACACACCCCTTGTCTGAGTGGTCTGAAGAGATGGCAATGATCTATCTATCTATCTATCTATCTATCATCATCTATCTATCTATCATCTTGCGTGTGTGTGTAGTATTCTTAAGCACTTAACAGAGGTTTAGGTAGGTTAAAAACATGATGACTTCCACCAGATACTTGCTAATTTATCTGCCTTGAAATTAACATATTCAACATAGCCAAATTAACATTTCAAAGAGCCCCCTTTGCCGTTCAGCATTGTTCTGTTGCTCAGGCTTGTGCATCATCATTCCTCTTTTCTTCTTCTTTTGCCTCACTGTCCTAAAACAGATTCTAAGACTGTGTTTCTTAAGCTTCCCCAAGCAACTACCCTAGTAGGTGGGCAAATATTTCCTTCCTGCCAGCTATAGGTGGTTGGTGGCATTTAATTGATTGACCTATATCAGTGTTATAAGTAACCCAAATTCTAAATAGATAGGGTGTAGTTAATACTTTTTCACCACCTTGCCTTGCTACCCAGCAAGGAGAGAAGGGAAGCAAGACTTCATCACCATTCACTACCACAATTGATAATGAACAGAGAAGGTGTTTGTTTTCCTCCGTGTCCCAGGCCCTGCTCAGATGATACTTAAGACATTGGATTCTGTCTGAGGGGAAGGATATCAAGATCCCATGTATGAGAACAGAGATGGTGCCTGTTTTCCTCCAGGTCCCAGGGCCTGCTCAGATTATACTTAAGACATTGGATTCTGTCTGAGGGGAGGGATATTGAGATCCCGTGTATGAGAACATGTAATCTCCCTCACTGTAAAATATGATGTGCTTTCCAGTCCTTGCTAGTCACATGGATTTCCTAATCCCATGATATTCTGGCTAAAAGTTAGCACAATCTGACTGTAAACTGGATGACAAGGCATGAGATGTTTGTGTAACTGGCCTGTCTCACTCATGACTGGTTTGAATGTTCAATCATACTCCAACCATTACCCCATCTGCAATCTCATCTGCAGTGATTTTGATATTACAAAAATATGTTGTTTGGGGCCATTTTACTGCTGCTTCCCTGCAAGTCTGTTTGAGAATGGGAACAGAGAAAAAGGCCAAATGATGTGAATCTGAGAAGCACATTCACAGGATCACCAGCAATTGTTTGACCATTTTTAGCTTTTTGTTAAACTTCTTCCATATATTTTATAGTGCTTTGTACTGTGATTTTTTTAAAAAAATCCAATTGAAGCAAAATGGTAGACTAAACAAATGTTCTTTTTCCAAATTACTTTTTAGTTCTTTATGCCTTTTGTTTTTGAGGCCTGCCCACCCCTACCACCCCATGCCTCAGCTTTAAAAATATAAGGAATGTATGATTTTGAAAGGATCTGACAATGTAAAATGAAATGCAGCAGGCCCAACAGGATTTCGCATTCAAAATCATGAATTCATTTTGATTCTAAACTTTAAACAGAAACACCTGCTCATGAATTAAAGAAAATCTTACACAAGCCAGAATAAACCAGTCCTGCTGTGCTTCCTTCGGTAATAGTTAAGCATTTAAGCTTACCGCATGTAAAGATGGTTAATGAGAGGAATGTAAGTAATTCAAACGACACGGTCAAAAATAGAAAAGCAACACTTATCAGGATCTTTTTGTTTTTCAATATTTCTAAGGGTTGGTATTTAGGGCTAGTTCACAAAAGGCCTTTAGTACCAAGTATCATTTACAAGAGTGACTTCTAGGCCCTTTCTACACCTAAGGGTGTAGAGGGAGGGAGGGGGGAGGATCACAGACTTACCCGCTTCTGTGATCCTCCCCCAGCATCTAAATGGAAGTGCGACGTCCTGGAAACAAACAGGGACATTGTGTCCGCCATTTTGTTTTTTTAAAAACGCCTGAGCCAGGAGCACAATTGCGCTCCATTAAAAAGTAATTTTTTTAAAAAAACGCCCTGACCCCGCTCCCCCCCGACGTCCCTGGACTCCCCCCGGACTGGATCCTTCCTTCTTGCTGACCCCTGCTAATCATGGGGTGGAGGGAAGTGCCCACACTGCCCGCAGTCCTCAGGATTGTCCTGGGACCATGGGGAAATCATCCCTGTCTACTCTAGTGTCATATGTGATTTCTGCAGTGAACCATAAAAACAGAGTATGTAACACATATATAAGACTCATATTCTGGAATAAAATTGTATTCTGGAACACATGTTCATAGATACTCACAGTTTCTCCACTCCAGGAAGGGAGATGCATGCATTTTGCATCAGACCGATGCATGTCTGATGCACATTGGCACTGCAGTGTGCAGTTGTATATGGTGAAGGCCCAGATAAAGACAAAAAAGGGGGAGGGGCCCACACTAACATTAGGTAAAGATAAAGGACCTATAATATGTAAATCCAAATAACTTTTCATAGTTATCATATTTGTTATAGATCATCCAAAACTTGTATACAATTAATACAATTATTGAACATAAATAATTGTAACATAAATCTGCATTGCAGTCTCTTGTACTACTAGTTCTGTACAACACTTTCTGGGTGTGTAGCTAGGTATGTTTATTGCACATTATGCATTTATTTAATGTTTTAACACTGGATGTTTTGTATTTTAATTTTTATGTTGTGAACCTCTTTGGGTTGTCTCTTTAGAAATGGTTAAGCAGATTATAAATTGATTAAATAATAACAATGACAATACCAACATCCAGAAATCAGCCATACTTAAAACATGTTCAGTTGTCAGCAAATTCCTGAATCTGTAAAAGACAGCATTATTATTATTATTATTATTATTACCCGCTTCTCCCTCCGGATCGAGGCGGGGAACAACAACAAACACAAAACACACAAAACTAATTACACAAAATACACAAAACCTGGCAAAGCCCATCATGTCCATCTAGAAAAACTACCATGAGTGAGGAAAGAGATGATGATGATGATAATAATAATAATATTGTTTTTTACACAAAATATACAGACATGATCTGCAAATTGGCAGTGTAAAAAGGAACATATTAATATCAACCTTAATTCTTTTTTAAAAAAAATGATGTACTAAATTTTCCTGCAATTTGAATATTTGACTAAGAAGATGAGCACCTTAAGTGCCATGTTATACTTTTTGCCATGTGCCACTTTAGTCTTGTCACACTTTTATACTGTAGTTTTAAGCTATTATATTTGATGTTGCATTTTATGCTGTATTTTGTGGTTTTCATTGCTGTGAATCACCCAGAGATCTTCAGATATTGGGAGGTATAGAAATGTAATAAATAAATACATAAATAAAGGGCATGGGAGAAAAAACTAATATCTAGGAATTTTATCCATGGAAGTGAGGAGTGGGGGTTGGAAATATACAGCTCTTCTCTGCTAGCTGTTAGAAGCTATAAGAGGGGGAAAGGGCTGCCTACTGCCCCTCTTTGCCTGCAAAGTTCTGAATCTCATTCTCCCCCTCTGCTCCCCCCCCCCCCGATTTACAGATTGCATCCCCCTGAAGGGGCACCATGTAGCTCTGGTTAAAAATAATTGCAGTACATTGCATTGCCTGCCAAGCAAGAATGCTGTGTGAGAATATGGGTTATTTAAAATCTCATTCGAGTTTGGACGAGCCGTGCGTTATCTCACAGTAGCTTCCTTCACGCTTTGTCTCTTTATGTGCAAGACATGGACAACTTCAATATTGGGAAGAGGCCAAAGCATAGAGCTGCTCATCTACTGCCATGATTCTCCCCGATTTCCACTTGTACTATTAATTAGATGAGCGGTTTGATAGTCTCCATCTTTGTTGTACTTTTGACTTCAGTGGGGGCCTAAGCAGCCTCAATGTGGGCTGGATTGCAGTTGCAGATTCTGGTTGTCTATTGTCTACTTGTTTTCTGGGTTTTCTGGGTTACCTTGGTTAACTTTTCGCCAAGCAATGCCAAATGTCCCATTACGGGGTGCAGGAGGGACATAGTCAATGCACAAAATGATGCATTGTCTGCTGCTGTAGGAGATCTTATGCAATTGATGGTGTGTGTGTGTGTGTGTGTATTTTATGCTGACTCCTCATGGCAAATGCCCCAGGAATGAACTGTAACCAGCAATACCATCTGCCTTCCTGTAGGCATTAAATGAGATACCAAACAGCTATGCAAAGGGACAGGCTGACATGGGGAGTGGTAATTTAAACCTCCCTATGCCTGCCTCCGTGAATCTGACCCTATATATTTAGTCCAATGGATGTGTCACTGCTTTGAAGCATCACCAGTAAAACATCACACTACAAGATGAGTGTGACAAAATAAAACGAGACAAGATGTCACTGCAGCCAGATGTCTGCACCAGAAAAACCCATGACATTTTGATGTGCTTGTGTTAATAAAGCCCTCCCTTTTTGTGGCATATGTATGCTTCATGGCATCTCTTTCTTCCCATCCAAATTCTATTTCTCCGTTAACTTTATGGAAGCCTCCGAGTCATTGTCAGGATACCTTAACACATTTTTTTTTTCAAATCATTGCCCAAGTAATAAACGTACTCTGAATTTTAGGAAAGCTGATTTTAAGAAACTCTGATAAGTAAGGTTCCATGGCAAGTGGCCTCAATGAAAAAAGGAGTCCAAGATGGATGGGAGTTTTTAAAAAAGGAAATTTTAAAGGCACAATTACAAACAATTCCAACAACAAAAAGATAGAAGACAACAGAAGAAACTAATATGGCTCCACAAAAAGCTTAGAGATGACCTGAAAACAAAAAAGGACACATATAGGAAGTGTTAAGAAAGCCAAGCTACCAAAGAAGAGTACAGACAGGTAGCACAGAAGTGCAGGAATGGCATCAGGAAGGCTAAAGCTGAGAATGAGCTGAGGCTCGCGAGGGATGCTAAAAGCAACAGAAAAGCTTTCTTCAGGTACATGCATAGAAAAAGACAGAGGAAAGAAATGGTGGTTCAACTATGCAGTAAGGATGGCAAATTGATAACAGATGACAAAGAAAAGGCCGGTGCTCAAGTCCTGCTTTGGCTCAGTCTTCTCCCAAAAGCAGGTCTATGACCTTCCTGGCAGAAATGAAGTACAAGCTGAAGGGGAAGGATTGAAGATTGAGATTGATAAATAAATGGTCAAGGAACACCTCATTTCTTTGAACAAGTTCAAATCTCCATGGCCCAAGGACTGCATCCTAGAGTAATAAAGGAGCTGGCAGAAGAACTCTCAGACAGAAAGAAAGGGAGAAACAGGTTCTCAGGATGCAAAAAAAAAATATTTATTTGAAAGCCCGATGTGTTTCGGCCTGTGTTCTTTCAAAGACCTTCCTCAGGGGGTCTGCCAGTCGCCATTGATTATCATAGGAGATGAACACCTTGCTAGGAGTATTTCAACCATCACTACCATCATTTTTTCTATGTGATAATATAGAGCATTTCAAGTATTATTTATGGCATCCTGTATTAATAATAAAATGCAAGTGTGTTATAATAAACTAATATCTATAACCATAATAAAAGACAGCAAATTAAAAACCAAAAAACAAATCCAAGTATTTTAGGGTGACCAGATTTTGGAAACCAAAATCCTGGTCCCCCACCACCACCCCACCACGCCACCCACCCACCCAAAAACACCACCCCAGACCTACTGGGTTCTCTTCTGCCGCTGCCGCCTGCCAGGTCCGCCGCCGCCGCCGGCCGCCGGGTCCTCTGCCACTGCTGCCGCTGGACTCGTGAGGACAGAGGCCGCGCGGAAAAGGCAGGAGAGGGCCGAATCCGGAAGTGATGTTATCAGCCCTCTCCCGCCTCTTCCGCGCAGCCTCTGGCCTCCTCGGGGTTTGTCGCAACGAGCCCCAAGGAGGCCAGAGGCCGCGCGGAAGAGGCGGGAGAGGGCCGATTACATCACTTCCGGATTCAGCCCTCTCCCGCCTCTTCTGCGTGGCCTCTGGCCTCCTCGGGGTTTGTCAAGATGGCGACGAGCACCGAGGAGGCCAGAGGCCGCGGGCCGTTTACATTACTTCTGGATTCAGTCCTCTCCCGCCTCTTTCGTGAAGCCCCTGGCCTCACGAGCCTAGAGGCGGCCGGCGGCGGTGAAGGACCCAGCAGCCAGCGGTGGCGGGGGACCCGGCGGCGGCGAAGGAGGACCCAGCGGGCGGTGGTGGTGACGGAGGAGCCCGGGAAGTGGCCACCCCAGCAGGTAAGTGCCCCCCCTCCCACCTTGCGCCTCCTGCCTCGCACTCCTTACCTGAAAGGGCGTCCGCTTCCCTCCGGTGCTCGAATCTACTGAGAAACAGGTTTCGCAGCCTGTCTCTCAGTAGCGTGCCAGGTGATGACGTCATCACCCGGCGCGCTACTGAAGGACAGGCCGCGAAACCTGTTTCTCAGTAGATTCAAGCACCGGAGAAAAGCGGACGCCCTGGCAGGTGGTGGCGGGGGGGGGGCTCACCCAAAACCCCACCACCAAGCCACCCATCTCCTCCAAAACCCAGCCCGGACCTACCGGGTCTACCGCCGCTCGCCGCCACTGCCGCGTGACCCACCGCTGCCCCGGTTTGCCCCCGCCGCCCCCTGTTGGCCCGGATCGCCCCAGGTTTCCCGGTTAGGACCGGGAAACCCCGGGCGATATTTCAAGTGCTTCACATACATTATCTCTGTCAACTTTCTGTGCAGAAGGAGGAGAGTGTTTACTCATGTTGCAGATTGCCTGTGTTGGGTTGACAAGGCCACTAAGCAAATTCATCACTGAAGGCATTCCAGCTCATATTCTTAGCCACTATGCCTCTCAAAGTATGAGTGGGTGATTTTTACAACATTACTGGAACTTGAAAAACTGATGCGAATGGAATTAAAAATAATGTGACCCTTACCTGCAGATTTGCAAGCCCACCCTACTAATTATTGTCTGAGCTGTAGAGCAAGGAAACTTGGAGATCAAAGGTATAATAACCCTGATATTAGCTTATATACTAATAGTGAACTCCTTTTCTGAGTGTGGATCCTCATGTAGCTAAGAGAGCATCACCCGCACAGAAGAGGAGAGGATCAGCCAGCTTTGGGGAACCTCCACAAGGTTTTCAGAAGTACAAAAAACAAGCACCCTTTAGAAAAAAAAATAGGGATGGAGACCGAAAACATGTCTTTGAGGAATGAGCGTGCTCAGTGTCCACAGAATGCTGATTAATGTTGAGGGGCGGGGGTTGAGGGGAAATGGAATGGAGTACCCTGGAAGACTGCATGGCTGGCTGGCTGGCTGGCTAGTTGGCTTCCTGAACAGGAACACTATATTGCAATGTTTTGTTGCAGGTCCAGCTTGTTCTTAAATTAGAATTGTTGCTGGTTTCTAGAATACATTAGAATCTAGTGGCGGATTTGAGAATCCAGTTCTCATGAAACAGTAATGGACTGGATTGCTGATCTCTGGTATCTTTTAACCTTTCAGTTAAACTTTTCAATTCCTCAGATTTTTTTGACCAAATTTCACTGTAAATAATAATAATAAAAAAACATTTTTAATTTATGGATCTGTGAACCCCTACTGAGAAATTTTGTCTGTCTTACTGAATTAACTGTGGATCCTTTCCTTTATTATTATTTTTATTGTAAATTTCAAGAAAACAAAACAAATCATGGGGAAAAAGGGGAGGGAGAGAAAGTTATTTTTCAGGCAATCCTAAGAGCTAGAGTAATGGTCTTTTCTCAGCTTTCTTTTGACTTGGGAGAGGTACCAGACATGGATGCCCACTTTCTCCATTGATATTTGATTTATGTTTGGAACCCCTGAGATATGCTACTAGTCTGAATAATACCATATATAGCTTTGTACATGATGGTTTAGAATTTAGAATTATCTTTTATGTTGATGATCTTTTACTGTTTATCTCAAAACTCCTGTTCCAGCTTTGATGCAGTTGTTCAATACTTTTGGTGATTTGTCTGACTTTAACTGGTCAAAGTCTGAATTGATACCAGTTGGAGATACTACATGTCATAATGTATTAGCTAATTGTCAATTTTGATGGTGCCCAGATCTTATTACTTATTTGGGAATTCTTATTTCTAGAGATATGTCTAAAATGATTAAGCTAAATTTGAATAATGAGATTAATGAGATCTCACAGGATATTGGTAAATGGACATCTTTGAAATTGAGTCTGTGGGATAAGGTAAATACAGTTAAGATTCATTTATTTTTCACATTTATATACCAGTGAATATAATAGAATCTCTCAGCAGTTTACAGCATTAAAAGATGAATATTTTACTTCAGATTGTCTATGATATAAGTGGAATCCCTCTATTTATTAGGGGTGTGCGCTCTGCTCTGCCCATTCGGAGGTCCGTCAGTGGTCCGATTTTGCAGAGTGTGTCGTGGGTGGTTTAAAAAAAGTTGGAGCTCTTCGGTGTGGAGCAGACAGCTGTCGGACCTCTGAACCGCCCCAAAATATCAGACCGGTTTTTAGGGTCTCTTTGAGGCTTGTATTTAGTCACTGAGAGTCAACGGAACAGTTCTCCATATAAGGAAAATACCCATTTGTCCTTGCTCTGGAAGTCATTCCTTTGCTAGCTGTTCACAGTATTAGGAAGGAAGGAGGAGAGAGTCAGAGTCAGAGAGAGAGAGCTTCAGCTTCTGCTTGTTTGCTTGCATTCTCTTTTGTTTGCATTGTATGTCTGTGACTTTGGTTTGCTTTGGTTCTTGTGTGTGTGCTAGTTAGGTTAGTTATTCTCCAATATCAAAGTTCCTTGCACCTTGGCCCCACCCCAGACTCCCCCTTTGTGTGTTATAATGTGACTGTGTGGGTGTTCTTATTATTTCCCCCCCCCCTACTAAAATCTTTTGAAAATACATTAAAAGGATCCCTTATCTGTGTGATGGTGTTCACTGCATTGGGAAGGAAGGAGGAGAGAATCAGAGAGAAAGCTTCTGCTTGCTGAGTGTTGCTGTTTGTTTGCATTCTCTCTCTCTGTGACTCTGTTTTTCTTTGGTTCTTGTGTGTATGCTACAGTTCTTCTTGTTGTATATTCCAGTCTCCAAGTTCCTTGCACATTAGACCCACATCAGATTCACCCTTTGTGTGTTATAGTGTGTTCTTATTACCCCCACTATATATATATATGTGTGTGTGTGTGACTCACAGTCGGGAGTCTCTCTTGTTAAGATCAATGAGTAAAAAACACATTCCACCATGTTAAAGGGGTAATTGGGGTGGTGGTCATTCTAACATTCATAAAATCGAAAATATTTCACCAATCTTCCTGAAATTTACATGTACCAGAAAGAAACGTTGGGTTTACATAACCTGAAAATTTCAAGAAGAGTGGTCAAAGATTGAGGGAAGGAGGGCAGTTTAAAGTCAAAATGGGGGGCGGAGCTCTCAGACTAAGTTTGGTAGTCTGAGTTTTGTATTGGCAATTATGTGTGCCCATCTCTCCTTATGAATTGTCAGGTTAAATAATTAAAATTCCAGTGATGTCCTCTTCCTTTTACCTTAGAGTTGATGGAATAGGTCTTCTTTTCTTAAAATTCCCTTTTGTTTGTTTTTAAATACAATTTATGAGCTCCTATGGTAACCAATGGAGCTCCCTCAGAGTAAGTAGCATCCCTCTCTCTCCCCCTCCCCCATCTCCAACTGGATTAGATTGAGAGGCCATGGGGAGTGACTGCCTGCCTCCTGGATTCCCTTAACAGTGCTGGCAGTCTACTGAGAAGAAAGTTCCATTGAATGCAATGGGTCTTACTTCCAGGTAAGCATATAGACGTTGCAGCATTTTTAAAATTGGAGCCTGGGGTGTGTGGAGGGGGAATCCTGGAAGTAAAGATTTACTTTTCTTTCCAGCACAACAATACTCCTACAATTAAAAACTTCCTTGCTTGCTTGCTTTGTGTGTGTATGTGTGGATTCCCTTAACAGTGCTAGCAGCCTACTCAAAAGTAAGCTCCATTGAATGCAGTGGGTCTTACTCCCAGGTAAGCATGCAGATGATTGCAGCATTTTAAAACTTGGAGCCTTGGGGTTGGGGTGGAGGGGGTGAAGATTTATAATAATCCTACAATTTACAATTTATTGTCTTGTTGGCTCTGTGTGTGTGTGTGTGTGTGTGTGTGTGTCTGTCTGTCTGTCAGTATTCTCTTACTCAACTGCTTCATTTTCAATTCAATTCTATGTGTGTCTACTCAGGAAGTTCCATTTAGTGTGGTGGGTCTTACTCCCAAGTCAGTGGGTAGAGGACTGCAACCGTTTCAAAATTGGAACCTAGGGGGTGGGGGTGGGGGATGGAACTGCAGCATGTCCTGTACAGAACAATTGTGCATTCTACAATTAACAACTTCCTTGCTTGTTTGCTTTGTGTGTGTGTGTGTGTGTGTGTGTTTATTCATTTGCATTGCTGCTGCTTGATTTTCAATTCAATCCTATGCATGTGTACTCAGAACAAGTGGTTTTAAGTACAAAAACTACAACATGTGTAAATGCTGAGTGTGGAGGATCCTATTTGGATCAAGACCACAGTGTATGGGTAGGGTAGCTACACTCGGGGGAGGGGGGGAAGTCCCTTTGATATAAATGGAACATATCTTACTAGTTGTAAAGTGCTGTGCAGCATGTTTGCATCAAGGCAAAATTATCTTTTAAAAATGAAAATACTATCATACATTTTCTATATTGTCCTCTCTCCATATGTCACAGGCTCTCAGAAGGGGCTAGGTACTATTTCTGTTATGATTCTTGTAAATATTATTGTGCCCGTTTTATCTTATATTGATATTACATTTTACATCTGGTCATTTTAAGAACATAAGAAGTGCCAAGCTGGATCAGACCGAGGGTCCATCAAGTCCAGCACTCTGTTCATACAGTGACCAACCAGCTGTCGACCAGGGACCAACAAAGCAGGACATGATGAAACAGCACCCTCCCACCCAAGTTCCCCAGCAACTGGTGCACACAGACTTACTGCCTCGGTTACTGGAGGGAGCACATAACCATCAGGGCTAGTAGCCATTGATAGCTTTCTCCTCCAGGAATTTATCCAACCCCCTTTTAAAGCCATCCAAATTGGTGGCCGTCACTACATCCTGTGGAAGTGAGTTCCATAGTTAAACTCTGCTCTGTATGAAGAAGGACTTCCTTTTATTTATCCTGAAACTCCCACCAATCAGCTTCATGGGATGACCCTGGGTTCTAGTATTATGGGAGAGTGAGAAACATGTCTCCCTGTCCACATTCTTCACACCATGCATAATTTTGTCCACCCTTAGCCTCCTTTTTCCTAGCTAAACTATCCCAGCTGTTGTAACATTCCCTCACAGGCGAGATGTTCCAACCCCTTAATAATTTTAGTTGCCCTTTTCTGCACTTTTTCCAGCTCTATAATATCTATTTTAGGTGTGGTGACCAGAACTGTACACAGTATTCTAAGTGTGGTTGCACCATAGATTTGTATAAAGGCAGTATGATACTGGCAGTTTTATTCTCAATTACTTTTCTTATAATGCCTAACATGGAGTTTGCCTTCTTTACAGCTGCCACACAGGTTGACGTTTTCATTGAGCTGTCCACCACAACCCCAATATCTCTTTCTTGTTCAGTCACTGCCAGCTCGGATCCCATCAGGTTTTACTTGAAGTTGTGTTTATTTATTTATTTTTATTTTTTTTGCCCCAACGTGCATCTCCTGACACATGCTTATATTGAACCACATCTGCCATTTGGATGCCCACTCTCCCAGTTTGGAGAGATCCCTTTGGAGTACTTCACAATCCCTTTGTGTTTTAACAACCTTAAATAATTTGGTGTCATCGGCAAACCTATCCACTTCACTGCTCACTCCTAATTCCAGATCATTTCTGAACAAGTTGAAAAGAATTGGTCCCAATACTGATCCCTGTGGGACCCCACTATTTGCTTCCCTCCATCGGGAGAATTTACCATTTATTCCTACTCTCTGCTTACTGTTCTTTAACCAGTTACTGATCCATAAGAGGACCTCTCCTCTTATTCTATGACTGCTAAGTTTGTTCAGGAGTCTTTTACTTTTTGTAAGCTGCAAAAATATTTAAATAAGTACTACACTGTTGCTCATACTTCCCATCGAAAAACAATCCTTTTCTGTTTTAAAATTGTTGTCAGGAATACATAATCTTTTCTCTTACGTAATATTCTATTAGGTATTTCTTCCAAAATTATTATCTCCTTATCCTCCACCTTCATTTTGGTAAAATAGTGTTTCTTGAAGGATCTGATCCCTTATCTTCTTTCTAACAAAATGAACCACCACGTCTCTTGAGATACCTTTTGTTCTGGCATATATAGAGTTTATTTGATAAACCCTGTCAATTTCCATCTCTATGGAGTCCTCTTCACAGTCCAAGAAAATTGCCAAGCTTTTAATAATTTCCTCTCTAATGTCTCCCTCTGAATCTGGAATTACTCTAAATCACAAACAATATTCCTTTTCTCTTAGTTCCACCAGGGCCAGATTGTCTAATACTCTCTCCAATTCTATATTCAAAACCTCTGTTTTATTCTCTAACGCTTCTACCTTATCTGTAATACCTTTAACCTCTTTAACTATTTGTGTTATGGCATTGTCCAGTTTTTTTTTCATTTCTTTAGTCATCTCCTGTTTTGTTTTTTTAAAAAAATCTATTCTTTTTTCAAACAACTCTACTTCCAAGCTGATCTATGTTATTACTTAATTGTTCAAAAACCTTTTGTAATTGGTCAGACAGGGCCATTTTTTCAGTAGAAAGGTCTAAGGATTTTTTCCTGGAGTCCTTTACATTCTTCCTAGTTGCTGTCATTGCTCCGAAACCTTCACATCCCCATAACAAGCAGGTGTTATGGCGTGTCCTCCACCCCGAGCCAGCCTGTTGAGCTCAGAAGAAAAAAAGTTTTCTCCGGCAAGCTGAACTCTCTGACTAGCCGTTATCTTTCATACACGCTTTTGTCAAAAAATAAACGAGTTAGAAAAAAACCCACTTGAAACGTCCCTTACCCCTTATTTCTTATGTGTATTTTTGCCCAAAGATATTAAGTCTGTGATTCCTTCTGATAGCTTTTTTTCCCCCCTTGTATTTTGTAATTCAGAAAGCTCACCGTATGCTCCACAAGCAGTTTTGTTTTTGCTGTAGTGAAAATCTCTCTTCATCAACACATAAATTTCTTCAATAAATCATTTCGGAAATGAGGGCTGTCAGGCTTTGTGCCTCGTTAAAGACTTCAAAGCGGTCACGGATGTTGTAAGTCCATAAATCTTGCACCCCCCAGTAGTCTTGCCGGCAGGACCTCCATCCCAACGAGAGAGCCACATGGGTGGGCTAATGAGGTGATTATGGTTATCTCCACTGCTCTTCCCTTTGATCTAGGGCAATTTGCTCTGACCGGGGGGGGGGGGCAGTCGGTTTTCAGGCCGCTTTGTCTCTCCTCTGCAAACGGAGGATTCAGTCCGACATAGCGCCGCACCAGAAGTCTCTTTATCCTTGTGTTAATTGGGCATTTACGGCCTCCATTGATGCAGCAGGGGGAAGTGTGTGATTTCCAGAGCCTCCATAAATTGTGTAGTTCCCCCCCATTGAATTAAAGGCGACCACCGTTAACACAGTGGGAGGAAGTGCATAATTTTGGCAGCCAAGTGTGTGGATGTGGTGGTGGTGGTGGTGGAGGTCTGTTGGACTCCTAGACCCAGTCAAGCATTTGTTAAAAATTGGTAAGAAAAGGTTTTTGTTCCAGATTTAGATGGATTAATTGATTTTTATCTTGGATCAATTAGTGGGTGCTAATCATGAACTTTGGAGTACTAAGAACTTGCTATGAAATGTACTGTGAGGTTTTCCATAGACGTGAACTCTGTGGATTGTTTGTCTTTGTTCGACATCAGCTCAGCATACCGGCAGACTGGGCTTGATCATTGACTGTTGGACCTTCTTCCTCTGCCTGGACTCATGCGGTGGGGAGTTTCCCATGCGGAAGCAGTGGCACCAGCTTAAAAAGGGAGGCGTAAGTCTCTTCCAGACCACGTGACAGATAGGGGCTTTTGGCCTTTCAACAATGCCCCTTTCCAAACAGGGTGACACTGCTCAGCCCACCAAGTTGATGCTTCAGTCTGGGCCATCCTTCTGCAAACCCCCACCCTTTCCCTACCACAGTTCTCACAGACAGCTTCTCTGCCAAGGCCAAAACAAGCCGGTGGCTGTGGGAGTAAAACAACTCCCCCATCCCTGCTCTGAGAATGCCGACAGAGATCAACTCACACAGATTCTAACATTCCAGAGGCCAAATAGGCCCAAAGCCTTCCAGACTGCTTCTAAGTAAATCTTAGCTAAAACTACCAGACTCCACGGCAGTGCCTTAAATATCCCTGACAGTGATACAGCTTGTGGGGACCTGAGGAGGTGAGTAAATGTTGGTTTTCTAACACTGAAGTTTATTTATTTATTTATTTATTTATTGCATTTTTATGCTGCCCAATAGCCGAAGCTGTGTCTGATTGTGTGTGTGTGTGCACCTATCTTAAAAGACCTATCTGTGTATACCTGCAGGGCCGTGCAGAGCTGGTCATATGCCCAGGCCAGATGGGAAGTGTGTGCCCCCCCCCACCATTTCAAACTGCTCATTAAGTATTTTTTAATCAGTGGCATTGATTCAATGCTAAATACATATATGAACTAGAACGATTTATTAAAAAAAAGGTAATGGGAAGCACTTTTATTCTAGATGTAAGACATCCCTTCTTCACATTCAGGATTTCATGACGGACGGCTTCTGCGCTGTTTCCGCAAGGCGGGCTCCTCACTTCTCGATGGGCTGCTTACGCTATGGAAGCAGTAGCGTAAGCTAGGGGGGATCTCCTCGTCGGAGTGCCTCCTCAAAATCGTGGCCCCACTGCCCCCCCTCTGCATGACCCTGCATACCTGTGATGAGTTTCAGAAGTTTAAGCTAGCCACATTTCTGCAGTTACTGGATAGATTAGAATGAATTGGCTAAAATGCTGTTTAAATGAAACTGTTTTAAGCTATATATAAGCTGAATCAAGCAAACTATTATGCATGCATTTTCTTCTTCTGTACTTTTTCTGTGTGCCCCCCCACCCTTTAATTAATAATTTTAAGTAAAGAAAAGGCTTCTTCCTCAGGGCTATGCATTCTCTGTTGTCACTTGTACAAACCAGGAGATTTAAAAACGAATTAAAAACTCACACTGAACCGGGGGGGGGGGGGGGGCTCGAATGAGCCAGTTCCTGCAATGTTCACCTAACGACAAATACAAGCAGTGCACCTATTTATAAGTCATGTGTGGCCAGGTTCTAATGCCTTTGGAGGTTGTCATTCTGTGCATTACAATTGTCAGATTTTGTTCTGTTTTGAGCAACAGAGACTGAAGGTGACTCTTGCAGTTTCAAAAATGTAGACAGATGTATAACAAATGAATATTAATGTAATACATGGGCATAATCTTACAAGTGTGTGGATGTATGAGTGTGACAGATGAAATATATCTCCATTTTAAAAAAAAAGTCTGTAATACAATCTCATAACAATGGATATCCTAATTATTAATTGCTAGTAGTGTGCCTGCCAAGTATTGGGTATGTGTATTGGGACATAGCCATAAAGATTTGCCGGCTCCAACTTCCCCCCCTCCCTAAGCTGGTTTCCCCATTACTTCTTTCTTTGCTTTTAGTTCTGTTGGTTGTAGTCCATACCTAAAGCCATTTTAGCAAGATGGGAAAATGTATGGGCATGTAATTTAGAAGTTGGGATAAGAAAATGATGATGACGGTTCTTACCTTTATCTTTGCCCAAGTCTTGGAATATGTTCCCACTTCCCCAATTCCAGACTTGTCACTTAGAGCACAGTCCTTTACAAGTTTGTTCGCTGAGTCTGTTGGGGCTTACTCCGGCCCTTTCTACTAGGTTGACCATCTGAAAAGGAGGACAGGGCTCATATAACTTAAACAGTTGTAAAGAAAAGGGAATTTCAGCCAGTGTCATTTGTATGCAATTAGTTCCTGGTGATATTCCCTCTTCATCACAACAGTTAAAGTTGCAGAGCCCTGCCTTCTTTTGTATATGGTCACTCTAGTATAGTGCCTGCACTGCACCTTTAACAGTTATGATGAAGAGGGAATTTCACCAAGAACTAATTGCATACAAATGACACCTGCTGAAATTCCCTTTTCTCTACAACTGATAAAGTTATATGAGCCCTGTCCTCCTTTTCAGATGGTCAGCCTACTTTCTACACCATAGGGGTGTAGAGGGAGGAAGGGTGATCCTGGAAGTACCTAATACACACCATCGGTGCACAGGGAGGGAGGGAGATCCCGGAAGTACCTAATACACACCATCGGTGCACAGGGATCAGCCGGGGGCCATCCCAGGCAAAAAGCCTGGTGTGGAAAGGGCCTCCTAGTTAAATAGTTATATGCAGTGGTATGCTAAACATTTTGACTATTCCATTAGTTCCTGATGAAATTCCCTCTTCATCACAACAGTTAAAGTTGCAGGGGCCCTGTCTTCGTTTGTATCTAGTCACTCTAGTATAGTGCCTGCAACTTTAACAGTTGTGATGAAGAGGGAATTTCACCAGGAACTAACTGCATACAAATGACACTGGCTGAAATTCCCTTTTCTCTACAACTGTTAAAGTTACATGAGCCCTGACCTGGATTTTAACTGGTCACCCTACCCCCAGCATTTTTAGGAGCCCAGGAATGCTTACTGGATGCTTATTGGAGAGGGTGAGGTCACATGGTCTCCAATAGGTATTCATTAAGAGCTGCTGGGCTCATCCAAATGCTGGAGGAAGTGTGTGTGTGAGAGAGAGAGAGTTTTGAAAAACCAAAAAATAGGAAGAAGGTCCCTCAGCAAACTGGCTACACTTTAAAAAAAAGTACATGGAAACCCTGTCCCCCTCCCCAAAGAGGACATTCTCAGAATTTTCCTCCCTCCTTGTGAAAGAGGCAGAAAGAACAATGTCTCTTTCATAGGGAGAGAGAAAGTTCCCAAATATAGAAGGCAGGATTCGGCCCAGCACTAGCTATAGGATTGAAGCCTTAGATGTGTTAATAGGGAATGCTGAGTGGGTTGCTATTCATCTCAATAAGCCTGGGTTTGTCCTTGACCTATCACTTCTAGGCTTTGCTTCTAGGCCTGTTGGATTTGATTCAGTTGGGCAGGGCAATCCTAACTCCAAGGTCTAGCTGGCCAGAGGGGATCAGGATTAGGCAGAGGTGCCCTGTTGCCAGCCAGTGGTGGCAGAGAAGAGCTCTGTGGATAGGGGCCTCCATCGTGGCAGATCCAGCCATTGCACCTGCAGAGAGCTCGGAGGGTGGACAATTATTACTAGAGTTCGCAAGCATAAGGCTCCCAAAACAGGGTGTTTCCAGGGGAAGAGACAAGATGGAATTGGCTTTGAACTGTCCGGATCCAAACCAAGTTATGTTCCCTTACAGGGGCCTTATTTGGGCCCCTTAGGTACACCATGATGGAACTGGCATGCCTAATTTCCTCCTGTTTCAATTTTAGAAGGATTTAAGATGCAAAGAGCCACTGGGCTGAAATCAACAATGAAAATTGCCCTGTACACCTTCTGCCCTGGCTGGTGCCAGCCCGTAGGGATTGGGAATAGCTGGAAAATTTATTGCTTCACCCCTTCCCAACCCCATTTAGGATTGCCCTATAAATTAGTTGGAGTTAAGCCCATTGTTTTCAATGGGAACTAAATTAAGTCGTGACTAACTGGCCCCATTGATTTCAGTAGGACCCAAGCTCAACTAACTATGATCTACTGGAATCATGTATAGCTTGAGCCTTCGTGAGATGACGTGAAGATAGATATTAGCTGTTGTGAACATCTGTTCATGCGTGGCAACTGTCCTAAAGGCTGTCCTAAACAACTTCATGGGAAAAGAGAACTTTCTCCTAGCTGAGAGGTTGCAGGTTCACCAGATACAGGTATGGTGCAATCCCAAGCATGTTTAGGCTGGGGGACTTTTCAAGCATGCATAGGATTGCACCCTTAATTACATTCAGTTTTCACATGGGTTGCCTTTCCTACCTGCCCTGGTAAAGTGGTTTAGACACACAGACTCACAGACATTTGATGAACATCATTATAGAAGATAATATTGGGCTATTTTTCAATTATGACTGTGGGTGGACAAATGAGACCTCGCACAGAAAAGTGCTATAAAAGGTACGGGGCACTGAAATGGTTGTAAAATGCAACAATTAGGCTCTATTCCTTACGGAGAACTTTTGATGGTCCCCTTATGAATAGGGGCTCATTGTCCCTGGCTTGCTCATACACAAAAGTAGAACAGTGCATTCATTTTTGACATTATGTGCCATTGCTGGAAATTTTGGACGGAAGATCTTAGGTCCTTGTTAGGGGAATGAATTCCCTAGTGGGCTGCTCCTGTTTCTATACTTAGCTTGAAATCCAACAGAGCAAAAGTACTATGTGTGTGCACAAAAAGAAAATGATGAATTAGGCTTCCAGAGCGAAGGCATGTCACATAACCATGAGGTATGAAGAAAAGAAAAAGGGATGTATAAACATAAAGTAGTTCATTTCTGGAGAGCATCGCTTGGAGGACGTGATGATGAATAGTTGTTCACTGCTTTGGAATAGAGCTGAAAGAAAGCTCTTGTCTGAGATGGACTTTTCAGTATGTTTTCTCAGGAACAGCCTAGGGTGGAGAAGCTGCCTTTTCAAAACAACCTTGTATTTTTATACTTGGCCCATCCCCCTACTGAAATACGCAACTCCTGCTGCCCAAAGACTCTGTAGATGTCTTTGCAATGGAAGAAAAATGGTTTGTGGAGCTTCAGAGAGGTGAATAAAGCCATCACATAAGGATTCCTGTGAAGGCTTTATGTAAAGGAGGTACACAGCCAAAATTGCCACCTATAGTATTGGATTACTTGCAGGCCTTTAGACATTAAGCAATAAAGCAGACAGCGAGTTGGTATAAAGAGGTACTCCATAGTTGTCACTAACACTTTCCCTTGAGATGTTCCCTTCAAATACAAATAATACCTGGCTTATTTAGCACATAATGTTCAGTTTGAGGTGACATGGAGAAATTTTACATGTACAAATAAGAATGTGTTTGGCTGTATTCCTGTACCGAAATGCACATAATTAAGCCCATTAATCTTCATGAATCTAATTATTCATAACCAGGTAGCTGCTGCTTTGTGCTTACTAATACTTTGCACAGTCATTATCCTATTACCTCTGCTAGCCATAGATGCATTTTGGGTGGATGATTTAGATGGCAGTGGTTATTCTGGGGGAAAACGGGAGGGTGGTGTGGTAGTTTTGCCAAGTTAAACATCACCTGAGACCCACCTGTGATTAGTTTCTCTGAGGTAACAAGACTGAAAAATATTGTTTTGCAGCTTTCAACAAGTGAGCAACCATGAGGAGCCACACCACTCATGACTTACTAGTGTTGCTTACATTGTATCCATCTGAGTGAAGAACACAGCTAGGATGGGAGTGATGTGGTGATGCGGGATTCAGTGTGAGACAAGCTTCAAACAGGTTCCCCACAATCCACATTAAAGGGAAGTAGAGTTGGATCAAGGAAAAAAAAAACCCCTGAGGTTCAGGGGGAAAACTGTAGAAGAAGCTAAGCGGGAAAATTGATGTAATATTTATTCATCTATTATTAACATTTATATACCACCTGATTTGCTAAGAAGCCATCAATGAGTTGCACAACAATTTAAAGCAATACAGCTGTAAAAAAAAAAACAAGCAAGAGACATTAAAAAGAGTAAAGCATTAAAACAGTTATCCATGCAATAATCCAGGTGGGAGGTTGCCAGCGCATGGATAATTGTAGCCAGGCTATCTCTGACCAGGTAGGGTCATAGTTGGTATACCAGACAAGGCTGATAAAAGCCACATTCAGCCCTCCCATTGGTGTCATGGGTTTTAGAAGGTCTTCCTTGTGATAAGGGAAGCATTTTCCCTATGAGTGAATTTCTCTGGCTCTAGCTGGAATGGTAGATTGACCATATTGAATCCTCGCAGCATGTTTAGGCAGCGGAGACTGATGGCTCCATTGACAGTGGAACGCTGAATCTGTCCCGGGTTTCGGTCAAAACTGTAAAGGAGCTATCCATGGTGTGCAAGCTGGTGACTCTGACATCTCTGCCCCAGCCACATCAAAGCCACCAGCCTCCAGTATGTCTAAGGCTTGTTGTTTCACCTTTACAGAACCCTGAGTTTGCTCCTGGGTCCAGCAAGGCTGTACATTTTTATATCCTATTAACTATACAGCTAGAAGAAATAATGAATTTTGTTTTCTTGCTAACAAAATGTCCCAACTCCTCTGGTAAAGACATGAAGAAAATAGTAATGCCAGAGCTCTTTAATCTTTCATACCATTTCAGGGAGCAATATCATGGAAGAAGCTAATAAAAAAGTAATATTAGCATTCTCTTTCTGAATTAGTTTTTTTTCCATTTTTTTCTTCCACAAAGATACCCTTTTCCCCTGTTGCACAAAATAGAATTATTGGAACCTATTATTAAACCTAGAAGGCAAATTATATGAGGGGAAGGTTTTACATTTCCAGGATTGTACACATTTTCGTCTCCCTTATTTGTATAATATTAATGTTATAGAAGAATTCTTTACAGACACAATGTACATCTGTTCCTATTTGTGTGACCTACTCTAGTAAATATGAACAGCAAGGAGAACGAAGGAATAAAATCCAGGTGCCGTTTCTATGAAGTTGCTGAGTAAGGGCTGACATGTAGGAATTTGCGCATTGGTTTACGATTTGCCCTATTTGTTCCTGGTGATAGCATCTGTCACTTAGTTTGGTAACCGTGTGGTCCTTCCAAATATGTCAGCAAACAAATAAATGTTTGGTATATGTATGTTCGTGTTATGTGGGATGCTGTTGTTATTGCAGATATATTACTATTGTAAGGGACCACATCCTTTTAAGACTTTATAGCAGTGGCTTTCCATTTGCATGCTAATTTTGCAGCTGATGTTTGATCCTGAACTTCAATTCCAGGTTGAGATTCTGATCTTTCACTACATTATTCAAAAGCTTGAAATGTGACATGTTTCAAAATGTCATTGGTGAGAATTTTAAAGTTCATGCCAACCGGTTTCTGCTTTATTACATTTTGTGTGTGTGCTTGAACTCCCCCCTCCCTCTTCATACGTATAACATTTTCTCCCCCTGTTGCTAATACTCATCTAGGTCACATCAGCAGGGGAGATATTTAAAAGCAAGCATTGAAGATATCATCAGCCACTGGAGTAATCTTCCGCCCTCCCCTTTTCCAATTTGCTCCTAGATGGGTTGTTGAATCCTGTGATCTCCTTGAAGATCTGCTAGTGGAACCAGTAGCTGTGTTGATGGTTTTCTGTTCCAGCCATTGTAATTAGGGGTGTGCACGGACCCCCTGGATCAGATAAGGACCGGAACGGGACTGCCGAGATTGTCCTGGATTGTTCAGGACAAAATTGGAGTCCCCCCGGATCAGATCGCGTCCAATTCCGATCCAAAAATCGGACATCCAATTTTTGGATCGGCCGCCATTTTTGTTTTCCCCATAGACTTGTATTGGGGAAAAGAAAGCTTTCCCCCAATGCAAGTCTATGAGGAAAAATGGCGGTGGGTGGATGAGGGGGAGCCTAACTCCCTACTCCCCCCTCGAGGTTCTTACCTCCCAGGGCCGTCTGCTGTGGATGGCCCCGGCAGGTAAGCCTCCTCCCCCATGCTCCTTACCACCCCGGGGCCATCTGCTTCCATTCTACTGCGAGCTGGCTTTGCGGCCTGCCCCTCGGTAGCATGCCAGGTGATGATATCACCTGGCGTGCTACCTAGGGGCAGGCCACGAAGCCGGCTCGCAGTAACAGCCAGCGGCGGACGGGAGCGGATGGCCACGGAAGGTAAGCGGGCTGTGGCCCCCCTCCCCCCTCCCCCCGCTTACCTTTGGAGGATGTCCGCTCCCCTCCGCAGCTGGCCGCTACTGCAAGCAGGCTTCACAGCCTGCTCCTGAGTAGCGCGCCAGGTGATGTCATCACCTGGCGTGCTACCTAGGGGCAGGCCGCGAAGCCTGCTCGCAGTAGTGGCCAGCGGTGGACGGGAGCGGACGACCCTGGAAGGTAAGCGGGCCATAGGCCCCCCACCCCCTCCCCCCTGCTTACCTTCGGGGGACGTCTGCTCCCCTTTGCCCCTGGCCGCTACTGCGAGCAGGCTTCGTGGCCTGCTCCTGAGTAGCCTGCCAGGTGATGACATCACCTGGCGCGTTACCTAGGGGCAGGCCGCGAAGCCTGCTCGCAGTAGCGGCCAGTGGCAGAGGGGAGCGAACGTCCCCGGAAGGTAAGCCCCCTGCCCCCATTGTCCGCTTCCATCGGCAGGCGCCTGCTGGCACCCGCTGATGGAAGTGGACAGCCCCGCAAGGGAAGCCCCCGCCCGCTGTTCGCTTCCATTGGCGGGTGCCTGCTGGCGCCTGCCAATGGAAGCAGCGGCGGGCACCAGTGGGCGCCCGCCGATCCTCCGATCCATCCGATCTGGATCGGCTCCTTTCCGGATCAGATCGGATTGGATCGAACGGTCCAGTGGGGGGATCAGAAATCGGATAATTGTATCCAATTTCCCCTGGATCGGATCCGGATTGTGGGTAGGACCCAATCCAGTACACACCCCTAATTGTAATATGTATACTGTGTGTTCTTCTTTATCTCAATAAAGAGCTAAGTATATAAAAAAGACTTCCCTAGTTTTATGACTCCCTGCCTCTCCCTCACCCCTCCTTATACATTTACAGGTGCAGGGCCAGAACAACTTAATGGAAGGGTCTTCAGCTGTGAACAGAATATGAAAGATAAACCTATACGTTAAAATGATGATTATCTACTTAGATGCTGATTCCCTTGATGAGTAGCAGATGTTTGTGATTGCGTTGTATAGTCTTTAATAAAAGCCATTTGATACAACCATTCCAGTGAACATCTCAGGTCCCCTCTACAAGATTTCAGTTTGACGCCCGGTTGCCCGATTATGTGCATATACGGAGAAGCGCATTTACTCCTAAGACATGTTCACGAGAGGTGGTGAAGTGCATTACGGGCTATATGAAACACACTTTAAAGTTATTTACATGTGGAGAATCACATTTTTACATGACCATTAGGCGCTTTAACTCCCACGGCAAATTAAAACTTGCTATTTAATGCGCATTCGATAATGCGCATAAGCGGAGATAAAAAGCGCCTCAACCTCCCAATTTGCGCTCAGCTCTTGTAGAGGTAAAATGTGTAATGTGCCTTGAAAGATCTTTAAATTGCTCTTGTAGAGGCACCCTCAGAAACACTGATCATGTGATGCAACCCCACTGTAGAGCTTAAAGTGGTGGAGAAGCAGTATTTGATGGCATTTATTTTTAGAACGTTTGTATATTCTGATACCCAAGGTGGCCAGTATCTGAACAGAGAGGTAACTCTAGTGCTTTCCCATTGGAATGATTTAAATACAGCTGCCTTTTCTTAGAGCAATGAGTGCCTCTGATTGTAGCATGCCTCTTACAATTATACATTTCAGGATGCCATGGTACTTGGATATCTTTCTATACTGGAAAGAATGAACTTTGGGTGCTGGAGCAAACCCACGATAGTACAAACTACTCCGTTTCTGAAGTCAGTACAAAATCAAAGCAAGCAAAGGGTTCTCCCACTGCATGGAATCCATCTTTTGAACGAAAAATATTGTGAACTTAACTGTGGTTCCAAGATCCCCCTCCATGACGAAACTGCTTGAAAAGATGGCAGTGGAAATTCCTTGACAGCACATGAATTCAGAAATATAAGACCATAAGGCTTGTCATTTCCCCCCCTATTGAGGGTATGATCTTTCTATTCAGTGGCCCTCAAGATGGCCCAGTGGGATTATGTTCATGTGTTCACACAAGTGCAGTTATGAATTATTTACTCCGCCCTGAACAGCAAGGTGACGTTATACTGATGGATCTGTTGAACTAGATATTGCTTTCTTTTATTCAGAAGAGCTCCCTTCTCATCGAAACACATAACCTAAAAATAACCAACCAGTGACTAAATTAAAACAGACACAAGCTATTCTGCATATATGCTGGCTGATATTGCTTCTAGAAATTCTTCACTAAAACTTATAGTAGGCTTCTGTAACAGATTGTAGTGGAAAATCTTTGGGAACAATTTCATACCTTCTTTATAGGGCTTTGTTACACTCTGGCAAATCCCAACAAATCCGCTCATTTTTATTGCCATCACTATCAGAAGCTTTCTGCACTTAACTGTGGCTTTGTTTTGCTTTAATAGCTTGGAACCAACACATCTTCAGCATAACTTTTCCACAGTACTGTCCTGATAGCAGGATGCTGATCTGTAATAAAGCCAAATGGATCCATTTATGTTTGGTGCAAGTATAACTCTATTCAATAAATGGTGTCTGCAAGGTCACCACATGCTGAAAGAACTCCATGCTAACACCATGCTGTTATTTGATCAAAGCCATGCTGTCAGATACTATAATTCCATTTTCTGGAAAATTATCAACAGAAGAAAGAGAAGAAGAGCTGCAAATCAATATGACGTTGGATTAGCAGTTTGAGGAGTCTGCTTGCTTCACATTAGGTTGTGCTTGTATATTTGTGAATAAACAGATACTACAAGGATATCATAAGTCCCTAAGGCTTTCTAACTCCAATAAAATGAAATGTAGTAGTGATTCCCCTGGATTTTGCATAACTTGAGGAAGTGGTGTTACCTGTGTACGGGCTTGTCATAGATTGTGAAAAATATATTAAGTGAATTTTAAAAGATATAAACAAGGTATTGCAACAGTCCTCAATTTCTTTTGGCCCGTGGCCACATTTGGAATTTTGAGAGTGTTGCGGTCATCATCACAAAATGGCCGTCTTCATGGGCATGGCCAGTTGCAAAGTAGTACCCATTTCACAGCAGGCAAATTGGTGAGGCTGAGAGACAAGTAACATGCTCCCAAATACAAAACTATTCCTTTGGATCCACAGTTTTTGGCTCTAGCAGAATGCCCGCTCAGGGAAGGCAAACTCTTTCTCCCCCCAAGGAGAGTCACACACTTCGCTCCAGGAAAAGGGTGGGAATGAAAGAAGACACAGAGAGAGACCTGGGGAGTGAAGACAAAACAACCGCACACACCCAGACCCAGAGAAATGGGTAAGAACCACAGACACAAAGACCCACTTCTTTCTCAGCTGCCAGTCTCCGCCGGGAAAAGTACATAGAGTTGAGAGGAGAAGTGGGAAAATGCAACACTTTCCATACTTCCTGCCTCTCTTCCATGTGCGTTTTGAAGCTTGGTCCCTTCCCAGTCCAAAGGAGAGAGAGGCAGTGAGCATGTAGAGGTGCAGAGGCTTCAGGGGCAGGTGCCGTTACTCCTACAGGCACTACATTTGGAGTACCAAGTCTAAGAACCCCCAATAGATGTTAGCGGAATAAAGGGTTTGGCGCCAAAAGAGCACATACTAATGAACAAAGGATAAAGTACCAACGTCCAAGATTGAGTATTTTTAAGTATTCATATGAAAGAACGATTTCAGATTTAATATGCTATCTGTGAATGCCAGAAGAAAGGCAAAGAAGCCATTACTTTATATGAAAATACACTTCTTTCATCATGTACTGGGATTCCATCCATGTGATACAAACAAAACATAAGTTAAGGCTACAATCCTATGCTCATTTTCCCGATAGTAAGCCCTATTGAGCTTATTGGGACATACTGCTGAGTAGACATGTATAAGATCGGGCTGTGTCACAGAAAATGTAAAAGGTTTGGTGAAAATTAAAGAGTTGAATGCGTTCATTTTGTTTAAAGTCTATGTATTACTGATTGCTTCTGCTTCTTAAACAATCAAGCAATAAAAACCAGAGAACAATAATAAAAACACACTGTGAGCAGCAATTGAGATTTTTCATATCATGTGAGTGAGAGACTAGGTGAGCCCAGATTGAGAGATTGTCAATTTTGTGTACTATTGAAGGTGTCGTTTCCCCCCCCCCCCTTTCTTTCGGTTATTGTTCCATTGATGTGTTAAATTGAGTGCTGTGTGTTGGGAAGGAGTGTGAACATTTGAATCAGAGCTGCAAGGTCTTTTATTTTCTTCTTACATTTCTTGGTGTAGGTGACAAGCCAGTACTTGATGTGCTTGAGAGGAGTACAGCGCTTTAAGGAAATAAATCTTGTCACAAACCGGGGAACATTAAATTTCTACAAAGAACAAAGTAAAGAGGAGAAAGTTAACACCTAGGTTTCTTGACCTAACGAGAATATGTTATTTTGTAACCGTTGATGGAAACATACCAAAACAAGATGGTCTTTTAAAGAATCAGTGAATACACTTGAGTTCAAGCAGATGGTACTGTCTACTTGTGTAGGAGATATGGAGGAGAAAATGCCATTTTATTAGGGATTTCACTAGAATCCCTCAAGATTTTGTGAATGCTCACAAATCCATGATTATTTTTCTCTTTGAGCAGTTGATGTTCATCCATCCCTAGAGGTAATTGGATCAGAGGGGTGGTGACTCAACAGACAAGTTTGTAAATATTATTGTCAAAATCATGTTTTTTTAATGTCTTAATTGTATCAAATTTTGAACAACTGAGCTAATATTAAACCAACTGCACATGTGATCTGTACTGTTATTTGGATTTGAATGGGTAACATGGTGCACAATTGCAGATAAGAATATGTATGCAACGAGCAACAGTTACAAACAAGAATGTCTGACTCCAGGGCAGAAATGGTAATAAAAATATGAGATATCTTATCTACATTCCTGGAATGAATGAATGAATGAATGAATGAGGTGAAATGAATGAGCTGGGCAAAGTCATTGGTGAAGGAAGTGATTGATGATGATTGTGAGAGAGTGGGTAAAAGAAAGTGTGTGTGTGAAATAAGTTGGTATGGGGACACCAATTAATGGGTGGTAGGTGAAAGAGAAAGGAGGAATATGGAACTTATATTTTTGGAAGCGAAGGAGGGGCAGCATTGAAATTGCAGCAGGAGAGACTCATGAGGTATTTCTGTGTGTTGTATGTGCGGGTAAATTGAGCAGTAGAAGGAAGGCCTCCCCACATTAAAGTGAAAAGTAGATTGAGGGAATTCAGCCATGTGAGGAAAACAACAAACCGAGTGTGAATGGGTGTATATAACTTAAGGGCAGGCTGAGATATGTGTGAATAAGGCTTGGAATGGGTACTGTAGAGCTGCCAGGAAAACCTTCAGGCTGTATGCCTACTATCATTTCATACTGACAACAGGAAGAAGTACTGTATGATAATCATTTCCAGAGGGTTGAAGTTGATCGGATATGGCGTAGAGCAGACTCAAAATATTTAGGAAACAATGCAGCTGGCATCTCTGTTGGCATGCTACAGACATGTGCGTGTAGATCAGTGAAGGGTAAAAAATGCCTTACGTCAAATTTGGTATGGGTAGGAAGATGAGGCATCCATCGACCAATTTGCTGATGTTTACATCCTGCTCAGTTATTCTGAAATTCTGTCTGTGCAAGGGCTACTGGTCTACTCACAAGCTGCGCCCCTCCACTGTAGCCCTTCCCTGTTGAGGGGGAAGGTCTGAAGCAAATTTGTCGGCTTGACTAATGTGGTTATAATCTTCCCTGTGATTGAAATCCTTGAATACACTTACATGGTTGGGAATGCTGATTGTACTCTTCAGGTCTTTTCACTCAACATCCAAATGACAAAAATGGAGGGGTTGAGGCCCACGCACACCGCCTCACAGCCCCTTCTCCCATATAGTTACAGAACACCCAAATAGGGCTCAATATTGCACAGTCAATACAACTGTCTTGTAAATCAAGCACAGTTTGTGATTTCTGCTACATCAGCATCTAACGGTGTCCTATTACTTTTTGCCAGGACAACAACGACAATAGACCAATAAATATGGGAATGAAATACAGCATTTAAAGGACTGTATAAAAAAAATTGAAGCTGTGTATTACATAAAACTCGAGCATGTGTTTTCTGGTGAGGAAAGCGGCACAAGATAATGAAGTCCTTTATGAATGGTGGGGTGGCGGAACCGAAACGATATAACAGGACAAGAGAAAAAAAGCGTCTTCTCTGGCTATTGTAAGCCATTTCCTCTATAAATGGCATAATTGAAAAGGAAGCATGAGTCAGAATTGAATTTAGCAAAGAACTGTGGTGTGTTTGTTGATCAAAGCTTGAAATTCAGAAACTGACCCTTGGAGGCTTTGTGAAAAGGAACCTGTTTTAAGTCTCTGTAACTTGTGCAGGTTCTTTATTCTTAACCTGAAATCACTCTTGATGGTTCATAGTAATAATTTGAAAAGTGTATCAATCATCATCTGGTCCATTTTTTGGTTCTCTGTGCGTAGTTGTTCTCTGTAGAGCTTTCAATGTGCTGCTGTATCTCAAACCTCCAACTATCCTACTGTAAGTAAAATTAATGACTGAATATAAAATAACTTTTCAGGACTTTAGAAAGCAATGGTGAGGAGTGCTCAGTGAAGTGTCATCCCCAGGTGATGACCACATATGTAAGATGGGCCATAAGAATTAGGAAATGATTCTAATCGTTAGGAAATATTTATTTATTATTTATTTATTTACAATATTTATATACTGCTCCATATCCAAAATAGATTCTAGAGTGCTGAACATTGGAATAAACCATCAAAAAGATTAAAACGATTAAAATAGCAAATTAAAATTGTTCAATTTAAAGCAGAACACGAATAAAAAATGGTGGGTGGTGAGTTGAGAAATGCTTCCTGGAAAAGAGCTGTTTTCAGGATGAGCCGGAAGCAACACAGTGGCCAGATCTAAACCAAGCAGGATATTGCACTATAAAAGTAGTATGAAAGCAGTATATAACAGGCAGGAGCCACACTAGTGCTTTATAGTGGTATTGAAGTGCACTGACAACTGTTGGGACCCATTGACACATACCATATACCGCTTTCATACCGTTGTCGTAGTGCTATCTCCTGCTTGGTGTGGCTCCTGCCTTTTATATACCTCTTTCATACCACTTTCATACTGCTATATCCTGCTTGGTGTAGATTGGGCCAGTGTTGGTGCCTGCCTGACCTCCAGGGGCAAATGTAATTAGGAAAGCAAATGTAAGTAGTGATGTCGCAGAAACTTCTAATGAATTGGCTTGATGGTCGAAACCCGTGTGTTTCTAATGCTCCCCTTTGTAGTAAGCTTGGATGTCTATTGAACAAACTTCACTGTGATTTGTTATTCACACGAAATGGATTACAAGCTTTTGGCGCATGTACATTCTGCATCCAGACACCATCGTTTCTTTTCATGTGCTGAGCTGGTTGGTTTAATTTTTATCTTTCTGAAAGAAATGGAATGGTGCCACTTTAACCCTTTAGTTACTGTTTCCAAACTAATCTGTAAAACATTGGAATTTGAACTCCTTCCACAAACCAATCACATTAGATAAAACAACCGCATAGGTTACTATTCACCCCCTGTTCAGTGTTTCTTTCTCACTTGTGGCTTGTGCAGTTTGATAATGCACTTGCGCAAAAACTTGTATATACAGAACGAGATCTCAGATTAATGGAGAACTCTCATCTGAGATTAGATGGAAGAATTTGATGCTTTCCAAGGAAATGATTTACACTGGGGTACGTTCACCCATCACTACATTTCAGGGTGGATTTGATTTAAATCAATTTAATTTAAATCATGATTTAAATCATGACTTTAATCAGTACTCAGAAAGACTCTATTTAATCATGTGACTTCCCCTCCCCCCCAAAAATTGCACTCTTCTTCGCTATAAGCTTAATACATATTTCACACAACTCAGAGTTACCAAAGATTCATTCTTGCTGGTATAATCTCAATATTTACTATGGATGTGTATCATATCGTTAAAATGTACGATAACGATACGATAAGGTCATTATCATGCATGTGTTTAATGATGACTATACGATAGAAAAACCTACAATAATCATCGGAGACGATAATTTTCGGGCAATTTTACCGTTTTATCGGACTGCCATATAAATATAACTATAACTTCTGTATTTTAAAAGTTAAAGGCTTGAAACTTAGTCACAGTGCTTATGGGGTATGCCTAAGTATGTGTATGAAATTTGAGATCGATCCCTCCAACCCTCGATTTTATATGAATTATTTAAAGATTGTTTCCGTTCTGACAGGTCTGAATGAACGCACATGGCGAGCTGTCATTCTGATCTGTCAGAACTGAAATGATCTTTAATAAATTCATATAAAATCGAGGGTTGGAGGGATTGATCTCAAATTTGGCACATATGTGTAGCACATGTTGACAGCCTCATGCTACATAATTAAAAACTAATCCTTATTTCATGATTAATAACCTTTGAACTATAATGTAACTTAAATAGAAAACTATTTTAGATAGATTTTTCCTCTAAAAGCATTTTATTATAAAAATCCAATTTAAATTTAAAAAATCTGATTTAAATTTAAAAAATCTGATTTTTTAAATTATTTTTTAAAATCATTGATTTTCATCCACCCTGCTACATTTAACTTCCTTTGATTTCAAGGGAAGGGCAAGAAGGGAGTTAGGCGCTTAATTAATGTTCACTTCATTTCAGTGTATTGCCTGATAGCCAACCAGGTCTTTGCATATACATCAAACAAAAGACAAAAAAGAAAGATAGTGTGTCATCATACAAAGAAAAATCAGGCTAGATATAATAATAGGAAAATAAGAAATAATTGAACAAATCATCAACAACTGATTGTATACAAATTTTTAAAAATAAAATTACTTAAAACACTTCAGTGGCCTATATTATCATCTGCCAAGATAAAAAAAACCTTCCTCTTATTTATAGCCAACTTAACAAATTTAGCAGTGTGGTATGTCGCAAATTCTCTTCCCCCCCCCCAATAAAAATAAGATAAGATACAATAATACTAGCCATAGGGAGGGGGGTCAATATACCAAGTACTCTAATCTAGATACAATGGGCATTCCACCCCCACCCTCCCAAAATGAACTAGATCCTCTACTTTCTATGTCTATTCACCCTAAGTTGGGAACTGTAATGTCCCTTAACATCCATTAACTGAAGGCTATTTAACAAGCTACATTTAGTTAAGATCCATCTAAAACCATATGGGCAAATAAAAGATAAACATGGGGGCAATTTCCCGGGAAGGGCTATAAAATCTTCAGCAGCATATTGGAACAACATTTGGCCACTAATGCAGTAGCAGTCTGAAAGCCAGCAGCAATCAGACTCCTTGAGACTTCCAGACGGGCAATGTCCTAGCCCCTTGCCGTCACATAGCCCACTGAGAAACCCCATTTAGAAATGAATTCATGTATTTTGGTGGGCTGTGACTTCAAGCGACAGCAAAACGAGAGGAGACGCCTGGTGAAAACTATCTTAAGCTAAAAATAAATAGCCACCTTCTGAGCTAAAGTTCCCACTGTTCCCACAGCTATCCCTTGGGGGTGGGTCCAGGAACACCGGGGGCTCTAGACATAAAAAATATGTTGTTCCAATTCCAAGGCTGCGATATCTGAACGAACCCAAGCGGGAGCCTGCACATACTTAATGAACACACACAATTGTTTCATGCATTTATGAACGTTTTATTTATCCTTTTTTTAAAAAAAAGAGTAGATCCTTTTGGTTCACCACGGTGTACTGTCCAATTTCAGCACAAGCAGAGAGCAGCTTGTACTGCTGCCCTCTTAGAAAGGCAAAGGAAATGTTACACCTACAATGACTTCTTGCTTCTTCTATCTCTTGAGACGCAGCATACCCAGCGGAGAGAGATGCTGAGCATCTCTTGAATATGGAGGGACAGAAGTGACTTCATACCAATGCATATCAGAAAGTTGATCAGAAAGGAAAGGTCCGCTCGGTCAAGAAGGCGGTAGCAGCAATACAATGTGGTTGTGTTTGATTATTGTTGCCATTTTGCTGTCGCCCGCGTTGCTGCTTTGTACAAAAGAGGCACGGCTGGCAGACGGATGAAGGTGAGCAGAGGGCTCTGTCAAATTTGTTCAACTGGAAACTGTTTTTTATATATATATTTATATTAGTTGGATTTTTTAAAATGTGGCTGTTGTTTAGCCTCAAGGAGTACACAGAGCCCTTGACTGGATGCTGTTGTGACCTCCTTCTCTCAGATTCTTTCAAAGAAATATATTTCTCCCTCCCTTCAAAGACAGCCCGTGACAATGAGCACCAACTCTGAGCTAACCTTCTAGGGGAACTTTGTGTCAAGCTGTCCTCTTGTACCTGTGTTCAGATGACAGATTTCATACCACAGCCAGTTTTGCTCTGTAATGCTGGAACACACGTTTAGGATAGTGTAAGCAGGCTGGAAATGAGGAGGAGAGGATTTACAGGGTGCCTTATGAACGTCTCTTGGGGCAGCATTCATGTTTTCAAAAGCAGCATTTGGCTTTCACAGTGACTGTTCAACTAAACGGAGTCCCTAGCTAATGTAACGAGAGTCAAACTACAAACACCATGATGCAATGGGACTGCGAATGAAATATGTCTGTTACTAGAGGTGAAAATGAATGAGAGCACACAGAACATGCTGAAATCCAAAAGAGCAGATGCATTTCCATGGAAATCCATTCCTTTGGCTCAGGGAAACAGATTTCCTCCTAAGAGTTTCAAATATATCCTAAGTCTAGAATTTGGGTGTCAAATTCTCTTTTAATGGATGAAACCATCTTTAGCAAAACACATAGCTTCCGAATTGTGCAGTAGCTGGTATTTATGCATAGGGAAGTGAATAAAACCACAGTACCATCTTTTCCAGTAGTTTTTTTTTTAAAAAAAAATGCCTTGAAATCTGGATCAATGGTACCAGGATACTGAATAATGCTGTGATAGGACTAATGTTTTATCTAGCTATGTGGTGGGCTTTAACACACTGGCTGAGTTCACACAGCACAACAGCCCACACTCAAGGTTGACTGTGGGTTGAATGTGAGTTGCTATTGAGCCGTGGGTTGTTGTTTTGTGTTAACCCAGCTGCACTAACAAACCATGGTTTGTTAACCACAAACAATCCATGAAGAGAACACCTGGTTTGTTGTTTGGTTGTGACCTGTGGGTTGTCACTATGTCCTGCTGTTTCCTCAATTAGTTCAGCAGTATTGTCAGGACTGGCCCTGCTAGGTTTGACTTTTAGGACACAAAACTATTAGTTGCAGAACAGTCCTTTAAAGTTCAAAAATTAAGGTTAACAGCACCTAAGGCAGGATTCCTTTTCCCCCTCCCCTGATGGGCAGCACCCAGGATGGGTGTCCACAACTTCCGCGGTCCCGAGAACTTCCTGGGATTTGGGATTTTCCAGAGTTGCCTTATCCCTGGAAAATCCCGTGGCCACCCCCCACCCCACCCCTGGGAATCCCTGGGCATCATTTGGACTCACAGGGACTAGCCAGGGGCCATCCCAGGCAAAATGCCTGGTGTGGAAAGGGCCTCTGTAACCGTGCTGGATAAGTGGGGCGGTGCCTGTTTTCTCCATGGATTTTTTTTTTTTAACGGTTTCCGTTGGAGCGCAAGAGCACTTTTTTCTCATATCTTTTAGGGAAAAAATGGTGCCCACGACGTGCGATGACCCCGGAGGAACCCAGGCTATCGCACAATTAGGTGTATATTAGGGCAACGATTCCAGAAGCAGGCACTTCCGGGTTTGCCGACCCTCCAACCCTCTACACCTTTCCAATGTAGAAAGGGCCAGAGTAGCAAAAAAAAAAAAAAAAGGTAAAAATAAGCTTGTTTTTAAAATTTTATTTTAATGTTTCCCCATTTTTGCCACCTGTGGAGAGTGAAAATGGCCCTTGGAAGTGAAGTTGCCTATATCTGCCCTTAATGTTGGAAGAAGGCTAAGTCAAACCATGACAACACAAATAAAATAATGGAGTTTGGGAAGCATTACCCCAATGAGGAAAGGCTAAGAGTTTTCCGTTTATTGCTGTCATTATTATTTATAAGTGGGACCATTAACAAAAGGCAGTGTTGTGATGTGGAACACTCCTGTTCAAGTTTCCTGTTCCATTCCATCCCACCCCTCAACAGTAAACCACACAGTCTTCTTTGGGCTGTTTTGGAGAAGGGGTGTTAGGACCGTTTATTTCCTGACCAACCCCAATTTCTTGGGGGGGGGGGGGGTTGCATTTGAACTTTGGGGTTTTCCCAAGCTTTTTGATATTTCCCTCTGTGTGAGGATGGTGCCTTTAGGGCTACATAGACTGGCACTGAGATAAGTAAATTCACTATTAGTATATGTATTATACTTTAACTTCAGGGGACCTGGCTTCAATTTGGCTGAGTATATAGATAACACAAAGAGAACCAATGGAAGAGGAGACATAATAGCGACTTATACAGTTGCTACTGGGGAGGAAAGAGTGGATAGAAGGGCCTCATAATACTAGAACTTCGGATGACCTAAGGGAGTGGTACACAAGTCTATTCAGGGAAAAGACACAAAACTAACTTCGGGAATTCTGTATGGCACGATGTAATAATGGCCTCTAGCTTCGGTTTGCTTGCTTTTGTTCCACAAAAGTATTAGACAAATTAATGAATGAGGCTGCGATCGTATACACCCTCACCTTGGAGTAAGCCCACTGAACTAAATGTGGCTTATTTCTAAGCAGACATGTGTAGGGTCACAGTGGTTGTGTCTCAGTGGCAAGTAATAATAATTATTGCCAAAGGGAAACTCCATATATCTATATAAACCAGATATTTGGGGCAAACCCCAGGGGAAAAACCATCACTTTGGCTACAATGTAGCAGGCATGGGCCCCTGAACTGGACTGATTTCTAGGCAATGGGATTAACCCTTTCCTTCTTGCTACAGTCTCAATCTGGATCCTTCCTCCAAGCCTTCTACTTGTATTGAAAGGAAAGCTTCCTCTGGTGCCCTAAAATTAATAAGAATAAAATACACACACACACACACACACACACTCATGCAATTGTCTGAATGGCATCTGATATACTGTGGCCCTTTGATGCCCTTCTTGCCTTGAGACATCTGCTGCTTGCTGTTGCAAACAGAATGCTGAACTAGATGGATTTTGGTCTGATTCAGTAAGGCAGTTGCTCTGAAATACAAAAGCTATTGTGCTCTCTTGCTGGATCTGGGTGAACATTTATGGCTTGCAAATGCAAATGCCTGCCTGTTGTGTGGTCTGCCTCTGCAATATTTTTAGATCTTCCATTTCAGAGTCTTGGCAGGTAGGAATGGAAAGGGAAGGAGAGTTAAGTGATCATTTCCAAACGTCAGGAAAAGGTTTGGTTCGCTTGGCTTCTGAGCCCTGGGTTGAAGGGTTCAGATCACTGCTTTGGTTACCCTTGACTTTTACTGGCTGAGAGGGAGTGGGAAAAAGAGACCACAAATGACTCTCAGTCATAAATTGTTGGGCATTTTGCCAGCAGCTGAGCTATTAAAGCTGGCTTTCCCATCAACACTTAAGCAACAGGTTTTTGAGAAATCAGCTTTAAGAGGACAGCTAAAGTTAGATAAAGGGCTTTATTGTTAAGCCCTAACTAATGAGCTCTTGAGTGTTTTAAGGCTATTTTGCCAATCATTCTCTGCTTTCTCACATACACACACACACACAGCAGTAATTAAGGATTTATTTACATTTCAGCTATTGGCATACAATGTTATGACTCCAATAAATATGAGGAATGCTCAGCATTACTATAACAATTTGAGGGGCTATTGATGTCAAGAATTGTCTCATCCCGTATGCTTCTCCCCACAACTTAAGCTCATCAAATTCAGCCTTGCTCTACGTCCATTTACTGAAGTCCATTTTTCATGAAGCATGCAGTCTATGGAATCTCCTACCTAGTTTCTGTCCATCAGTATGGTAAGACATCATCATCAGTCTTTTGTGTGGAAGAGCAGGCCACATCATTGTAGGGTGGAGGTGACAAACCTCTCTCAGCCCAGGGGCCGAATCCAATTCTGAAGAATTGAATTCCCATCCAGCAGTGGACAGGACCAAAGGCAAAATGGGTGGGGCCCAAGTCTCCAAAAGCAGCAGCAGCATATTTTAAGTTAAACTCATCCTGCCAGTCACTAAGCCCCAGGAGAGGCATTTCGACCTTCCGGAATGTGCAAACGCTAGGAAACCAGCAAACAAAGGGGCAAAAGGGGCCAGGGCTAGGGAAAGGGGGCACAGCTAGCTGGGGAATCGCAGAGGGCTGGGTTGGGTTCCCAGGAGGGCAGGATCCTCACCCAGGAAGTAGGAGTCAGGGGTCTCTGGTTGGTAGACCTCTATGCTGCTAGCCTGCATGAAAGTAAAAGGGAATGGTGGAAGACTACCTTGATGCAAACATGATGTGTAGATGTTTTCCCAAGAACCTACAGCTATTTGTGCCCAAAGAAATGGAACTTGGAAATGGGCAGATCTTGGGGGGGGGGGGCAATAAAAGGCAATGGCAGGGCTTGAGGAGGACTCCTCATACAGCTCTGTGTTGGTGAAGGGAAAATGGAGAAGAAAGGGATTAAGGGTGCCATGCATGCCAAACCTTGAATGTGCTGGGAACAAAAACGGGACAGTAGTTGGCATCCTGTTCTAATCTCCATTTCCCCCATATTATTTTTAATAGTTTAATTTTTAATTGATTTGATTCCTTTTGGGCTGGTTGCTTTTAAGGCTGGCTTCTCCTGTCTACTGCTTTTAGGGTCATGCCATGGCTGTTTTATGCTCATCTCGTTAGGTTAAGGTGTGGTGGTGGTTGTTTAGTTTTTTTTAAAAGCATTCCTTGGCTTTCATCTTTACATCTGTCGTTGTTGCTTTTACTTATACTTCGCCGTGAGTATTTGTTTAGCAAGAACATTCATATATTCCAAAGGTAGGGAAGAAAATGAGAGCCACTAATCTGTCTTTCTGTGGGCTCAGCCTCCAAGAAGCAGCTTTTCAATGATATATCGCAACTGACGTATTTAATAGAAGTGATTTCATACGGAGTGTGTGAAATAGTGAAAAAGATACAGTGGAACAGTGTGAAATCTCAGGTGCCTCTACTTGCTGTGCAGATTACTTGTTAAGATAAGCAGGTATTAACACCAGAGCTTCATTAGATTCAGCTCTTGTGAAGTTGAAGTGGTGTGAGGCAGAGGAGGAGCAAGACAAAACCAGTCTGAGGCCAGCAAGAGCAGGCCTTCTAGGTGCCCCCCTGACTCGGTCTAGTAGTGTATACAGCAGTGGCTTCCAGACTTTCTACCCTCAGGGAGACCCTCCTATATTGAACTGACTTGCCAGGAAACCCTTTAGCATCTAGTGGGGAACGTCAGGCATAGTGAATGCATGTTACAGCCTGTAGCCCTTCATCAGGTATGTTCCATCTCTGTCTTAAAACCCCTCTGGATGAATGAATGGGATACATGGAACAATTAGCCACCTGTAAGCAATTAATGGAATATGGGGACATGTTGTTTTTAACAACTGAAGAATAACGAGATATTGGTTTGGCCCAGTCAATAGCATCTCTCTGATGATGACCGAAATCCTGCTTTGAAATGGTAAATTTAGACAACTCACTCATGGGCTCACATTTTCATTCGGCAAACTCACTGCAGGTAATGGGACAAGCCAGCTGGTCCACACTGCATAAAGTACACAGGATGGACCCTGGGAGTCTCTGAGCAGGGGTGGAACAGTCAGGTGAATAAGAGACGCTTGAATTCAGAGCCTTCTAGAACAGCACCTGATCAGCTTAGACTGCATGCCTTCCTGGTAGTGAGGCTTCATTCCGTTTGCATCACGATGCCAGAGTTAGGTCCTTGGGAATTCATTAGAGCCTTGCCGCTTCACTAAGAAGGAACCGGCATAATCTAATGAGTTTCAGCAGCGCTCGAGAACTTTATCCCCCCCCTGCACCCCCGCCATCATCAACTTATTTAATTATTTATTTTAATTTCAACCGGCTGCAGCTGCCTCTTGAGAGATGGAACTCATTTTGTGAGGGTTCCCGGGAGATTAACGAAGTAGAGGACAGATCAATAGTAGCATATGTTGTTCTCTCCTGCACAGAAAAAAAAAAGAAGAAAGAAAAAAAAGGAAAAAAAAAAGCTACAGGTACAGTCAACTATTGATGGTAGAATTAGATGCCCTCTTTAGGAGCTGGTGCAGACATATACTAGCTTAGCAGGCAGCAAAGTGAGCAGCCATCTTTGCCAACTTCACTTGGTCTTGCTTTCATCAGCTAGGCTGGGCTCTTCGTCCCCTTCCATTGAGGTCATCAGGAAGAGCAGCAGGACTATCTGCTCCAGGAACAGAGGTATCATCTCTCTCTCTACCCTCCCCCCACCCGGCTGAATTTTTCCTACTGAGGCAGAGAGAAGAGATGTTGGTTGTTCAAACGGTCAGGTGAATTAGGAGGCTGAGGCCCTATCCTGGAAGGTCAGCAGCTTCCAGCAACATTACTGACATTTTCAGGAACGTTGAGATACCAAAATATTTCTTAAAGGGCTGCCGAAGCAGGTCTATCTGCCTTGGCAGAGGTGATGGTGTCATCTAGCCCCCTCTGAGCTTTACTTTTCATGGAGATCAGACTTGCTTTGCTGAAGAACGTCAATGCTCCATGCTGTAGGTCAACATCTAGCTGCATTGCAACCACTTCTGAGAAGGTGTTTACTTTGTTATAAACTGAGTTTGTTGTAACTGGACTTGCTTTTTCTTCGCCCTTCCCAATCCCCTTGCCGTTTTTTTTATTTATTTGTGACATTTATATCCCACCTTTCCTCCGAAAAGCCCAAGACGGCGTACATGATCCTCCTCCTCTTCATTCTATCCTGACAGCAACCCTGTGAGGGAAGTTAGGCAGAGGGTCAATGACTGGCCAAAAGTCATACAATGAGCTTTATGACCAAGTTAGAACTATAACCCGGATTTCCCAGGTCCCAATCCAACACCACAGTGGCTCCTATTACCTCCATCTATGTGTAAGATCTATATATTTATTTAAAAAGAAGGTTAAGGCTGGGCCCTTTGCAGGTGAGATCTCATTCACTTTTCATCTATTCATATATTACACCTGTCTAGTGGTAATGCCGAGGCCATCTTGCAACCGGGGCAAAATGCTTTAAAATGGTTTATAACAGTTTGGACGACTGTTGGGGCCCATGACACACTCCGTATACAGTTTTCAAAACGTTTTCAAAGTGTTTTATCCTGCTTGGTGTAGATCTGGCCCAGATCACATTTAGCACACTGGAAAGTAAATGGGAAAAACAGTAACCAACCCTCAAAAGGCTTTAGAAAAATGATGACATGGCAGAAGGCCAGTCCTACCATTTGACACAATGAGGCAAGCATCCAAGGCAGCCAATGTTGTAGGACAGCAGCAGCAGCAGCACTCTAGCCATCTCTCTGCAGGTCACCAGCTATTCCGCTCTGTTAGAGGTCTTAGCTCCGTGTTCCATAGCCTAACCCACACTTTTGAGGAAGAAGCTGGCTCATTGGCAGTATTGAAGTTCAGTTTGTTTCTGTACATGGGAGCACCATTTTGTCCTTTGCCTGAGACAACAAAGTATCTTGGAAATTAATAAGTTCCCATCTGGCCCTGTTGACAGTGGCATTGTTCTTCAATCTGATTGCCTGGAAACCTTCACTGAGCCTACTGAAGTGCTGTCCTAACTGGCCTTCAACCATTGGCCTTTGTGTAACATCTGAATTGGCTCATGAATGGAATTATTATTATTATCTATCAGGTTTCATTTGTCCAAGAGAACTGCAAATAACCACTGTTCCTTGCATGCTCCTTTGTGCAAGTTAGTATCTAATGTTTGTTCACATTCTGTTTGCTCTTCCCTTAGGGAGAAGTAACTTTATGTTGGTTTTTCCAAGCAATAATAAAAAAAGTAGAATTGTTAAATTATTAAAAATAATACCCATGCAATGGTTGAAATCACTTCTATTCGTAACCTGTGAGTATTGTAGGTTTTTGTTGTTTTAATTAAGAATAGTATGTGTTGTATATGTATTTCAAAAAAAATGGTACATGTCACGTAGGCCATAGACCTATGAAGCACTGATTTGGATCTAGGAGGATCAATCCTGTAGGACTGATTTTCTGGGAAGGAGTAATGGGGGGATTGGAGGGGTAAGGTGTGTGCCATGGCAGAGTTAATATATCTCTTGTAATTTTTTTCCCCCTTTTCCATTTGACGGAGGCTCTGGTGTCACAGGTCTGTTGTTACAGGGTTTGTATTGGAAAATCAGCGCATCTCCAGGGGTGGTTTCCTCCTTAATTAGCAGAAAAAAAGATTGGGCTGGTGTTTGCTCTCTGCCCTGATGATGCCTGGCGGAACTGTACTTGGATGGAGTTCAAACACTGCAGAGAACTGATGTTCCCCTGGGAATCTTGGTTTTGAAGCATGTACATAGAAAGGGGGTTGGGAATAATAAGCCATGCTATTGTTGGAGCATTTTTGGATTCGACATCTTCCCTGAGACTTGTCTTACTTTGTTTTTTCTTCTTAAGAACCTGACCAGGTATGTCCTAGTCAGATGAATTTCTTAAAACTCTGTTCCAGTGGGTATTGCACACATTATATTGCCCCCTTCTTCTGTCACAGTAGATTGTTAAACGACGCACCATGAAGGGCAGAGGTGTGATTACCATAAGATAATGGCACCCATGGGTGTGGGAGTTCTGCTCCTTCTTCTTATACAACCTCTCAAAACACTTTCATAATTCTGACTTAAAATTCCCCTTTCTGGGAGCCAACAGCAACCTGGCATAAAATAATAATAAAAAAAACCCGTCCTTCCATGGTTAACTTTCTTACGGCTGAACTTTGTTCTTTGTGTCCTGATCATTCTTTTTTTCCTTAAAGGGGCTTGTGCTTAATACAAATATATACTATTAGTGTTGTGGTTTAAGCTTTGTTGAATACATTTTTTTCAGCACTTCCAAAGGGCAGATCTACCCTGCTGCTTTAAAGCGCTTTAAAGCGGCTTATAACAGTAGTGACAACTGTTTTTGGAATGTGTCCTGGGCCCCAACAGTTGTTACTGCTGTTACAAAGCGCTTTAAAGCAGCAGTGTGTAGATCCTGCCTTTGAAATAGATAATTATTTATTTTAAAGTTATGAAAACACACAAACGGTAACGTATCCAACAACCCAGACTAATCCGTGTTGCAATTAGTGCGTTCTTTAATATTTCAAAACCTCTGTCTCACCATGTTGCTATATTTCTTTCATCGCAACATACATTTCCTTAAATTATTGTGTGTTGTCAGTGGCTTCAGTCTGTCCTTATTTTCATTTGCATATTGTATAAAACACCTCCAAGACGCATAGAAGTCTTTGCCATTCCTTGAGGAAAATGGATTGACATTCAAGAGGGTTATTTGGTGGTGGCAATATATTAGGTTGTATTTCTTTCATCAATGGTGTGTGTGTGTGTTTGTGTAGGCACCACATTGTTCCTTTTGTACAATGTTGTGTGTGGTGGAGGTGGCTTGTAGCATTCTAGATTCTCAGCTGCCATTGCCGGTTCAGAGCCAGAAATCATGTTCCTTTTCCTGGAAGGTGGAAGGTGGCTGAGTTTACGAAGTGAAAAAGGAGCAGTGCTCTGCATATGTTCTGGGTCAACCTGTATGCAAGTACAGAGACGAACCACACAGAGCATCATCAGAGGAGTGTTTTATAGCAGGCTCGTTACTGGCAACTCACTGAGTTTCACAGGCCTTTTGGCGATGCCGTCCACCTGCCACGCTTCTCCTGCTCCTTCTGCTCATTTTTCCATCACAAAAAAGACCCGGGAAATCCGTGGGTTTGGGGTTGTAATGACACTGGACGCCATTTCCTGCTGTGTGCAGGAGAAGCAGCGCAATAAAATGGGCCCTGGGATCATTGCTTGCTTCCTCTTCCTTCCCTGTGTGAAGAAAGAGGAAGCTGTTCGTCCCTATCGTGGGAGGCGGTGACGGTAGGGAAATGTGATTTGCCCACATCTGATGATGCTCTTAGTATTTGGGTTCCAGGATCCCAAGCCCTTTCTATATGTACCCTTACAAACATGGTCACCATGATGGTCAAATTGCCAAGGAGTCATCTCCTGGCATCAATGGGAAGGGCCTACTCTGCAACACCCATGTTGCCATCACTTTAGGGACCTGTAAAATAAAACCACTCAAAACAACAGGATGTTCTCCAGTGCTAGAGATCAGCCATGTGTGATTTTACAAGACATTTGACATACTGCCATTATCTGTTTCTTTTCTCTGCTGAAGAGTCTTAAAAATCGCCTCATGGAAAATGCACTGCATATCCCAAAAATGTTTGTGCTGGGTGTCTCTGCACTTTCCCTATCCTACTTAATCTCTCCTTGAGATGGAACGACATGAACTGTATTCATGGGGGCATGATTATAAAGCCACCTACTTGACAAGGTTCTTCAAGAATGCACGAGATAAGAAAATGGTGTTAGCTGGCCAGAGCTTCAGGGATTTGGATGGGCTATAAATCTCCATAAATAAAACATAAAATAACTTTTCGGTATTGAAGCTTCCCTTCACGCTCACAGTATACGGAGCTATTCTTCTCTTGCCACCTGAACTATGCTAACTTTAAGGTACATAATAAAAAAGTACACTTTTCTACAAGTGGTTATTTTATTTATTTGTTTGTTTGTTTGTGAGTTGCCTTGGGTGATTGCTTTATGCAATAACAGGTACATCTTTACTGGAGCTCAACAATCTGAAATTACCAGTCTTAGTTGATTGTAAAGCATTTTCTTTCTTTCTTTTTCTCCCCATCAGGTATAAAATGTGCGACTCTGGTAACCAATTGTGAACCTCACCGACGCGAGTGGTTCCCTTACACTGCTTTTCATGATGTAAATGCCCTTCAACCAATGGGCAGCTGAACCATGGACAGACTGAAAGAAACTTTCTGGACGATTTTTTAAAACCGATTCTTTCCTTCACCCATGGGAGCCTATTAACGGATTACAGTGGGAAAGGCAAAGCGGAGAAAAGGGAACAAAAACGCCTTGGACTAGAAAGCGATCCTACAATGAGAATTACGAGCACATCTTGCATCTGTCCAGTCCTAGTTTGTCTCTGTTTTGTGCAGAGGTGTTATGGAACTGCACATCATGGCTCCATCAAGGTGACCAGAAACCAAACCAAACATATAGAGGGGGAAACGGAAGTGCACCATCGCCCCAAACGTGGATGGGTGTGGAACCAGTTCTTTGTTTTAGAAGAGCACATGGGACCAGATCCACAGTATGTTGGAAAGGTAAAGTCTTTCTTGTCTACGACAAATCCCTTCTGTGCTGCAAGTAATCAAAAGTATATTCAAGCAGTTAGGATGCTCTGCATCAGAATAATAATAATAAAAGAACATTTAGTACAGACATCCAATTTGTTAAAATAATTTTAGAGCATACATTTGTCAGTAAGAATATTACTTCTTTTTTAAACACACACATATTGTACCAATACCACCAATTTTGCACACATCACCGCATCAGGATCTTGCTAATTCAGAGTTATCTTCCCATATACATAGTGAAACTTTCGTTGGACGTGTTGAGGTGGTAGTCTTTTTCAGTGCTTTACAGTGGTTCATAGGAGCTTCAATATTTCCATGGAAACACCATGTTCAATCTCCCAAGTGCAGGGGGAAGCAACCACTATCAGTTCAACAGTATTTCACAATCTTTTGGTCTTTGTGCATTATATCCTGCCCTACCAAAAATGTGTTTGAGAGGTGGGGATTCTCCATTAGGAATGAGTGCACTATAGAAGTAGCTGTTTAGCTCTGTGTGCAGCAGCCATTCCAGAGCTGAACATCCTTAAATTGCAGCTGACAAGGATCTGCTGTAGCCATTTTCACACAACAATCACACATTGTTGAATGTGAATGTGGGGAGTGGGGAGTTAGATTTTGCCTTCTGCTCTCCCTCCCCACCCTCCATGCCTTCAGCTGAAGCTCTGAACAGAGCCTGCACATGTACACATTTCTATCAGTTGGGCTTCCATGCTCACAGAGAGAGCCTAAATGTATATAATATGTATGTGCACAAACTATGCAGAACATCAGTTGAACAGTCAGCAGGCGCGATCCTGTTACACTTCTGCAGCAAGCATTTCTGTGGCGTCTAGGGTTGGCATGAGCACCCGACTGAGTCTGAGAGTGGGCTACCCTGTGCCTAGGTTCCTGGACCCCACTTTGCAAGCCGCTGTTCCCACCTGCCGAGCCGTTTACACCTGTAATGTTGCAGAAGTGGCTGTTTTAGGGTTGGATTTTGTGTCGGATTTGATTTATGAAAAACATGACTCCCCATTTTTACACAAAATGGCGACTTGCTGAAGGGAAGGACAGATGCCAGGTGGTCACGGATGGGTCCGGTAAGGGTAGGTGGCACATGAGTGGGTAAGGGGGGGACATACGAGGGGAGGTGGTGGCTCGCTGAGTGTCCTGACAAATTGGATGGAGGTTGATCCATCCATCCCTAATTGCATCTCTATTGGCCAGTTGAGGCATTATGTTTAGGGGAGAACTTCCAATTTGGTATGGATCTGTCACTCTCATTTTTCTCTCCACCTCATTTCACAGTTGAAGCAACATTATCTCCTCTGCCACTCATTTATTTGAGCACGTCTGTCCTCCCACATTTGTGTCCAGAAAAAATTGGGGACAGTGGGTAAAATCTGATGACCAACAAGACACTGCATTTATCTGAATGTGGCATAGCCTTCTGCTTTCTACGATTTCTTTTTCATGAGAACACCAAGGTCCACCAAGAAGAGTCAGATGCAAACTTGCTGCCTGGTCACCAGTTCGAGATCAACTGTGGCTTCAGTCCTGACAGTATCATAAACCCTTCTTGGAAAGAATAACCGAGAAGCATTTTCAAAATCCTAATTAGATGCTGAGATAGTCAGCATTATGGGTCTTGGTAAAAAAGTGTGGCACCATGGTCATATCAAATTTTCAGTTGCCTTCTTTCTTAATTTGCAATAAGCATTGCATAAATCCATATATATGCATTAAAAGATAGACCTTTGATGAAAGTCTTTGGCCTCTAATCTAGCCATCTTGCAAATCTCTTGCACCAAGCTGCACAGCAGGTTACCTTGCAAATATTCATCATAAATAAATATGCATGGTCTTTTATGCATCCCTTAGAAGCTACAGCTTTCATGAAAATACCATATGTAATATTAAGATGTAAACTCGGTTCATGATCAAAACAGCCCATCATAGCTTAAGCCCTCACCTAACCCTAAAGCAGACCATGGGTTTTGTGAGGTTTCTTTAACTCTTGCATAACCCATGGTCCCCAGGTTTGCACAACATGTCAAGTGGTAGCTGGGCACTGAATATTCAAAATGGCCACCCGTACGCATCAGCACAGCCTCCAGTCCACTGTATCTTAAATAAGAAATGGTGGCTGTTTGATTGTGTGAACCAGCTCATATTCTCATATGAAGATTAAATCAGTTTAATTCTAGTAAATGAATTCATGCCGACATTCTGTGTCTTTCAATGAACTTTTCACTGATATCTGGGCCTGTTATTGTTAAACTAACATGGAAAAAGAAACAAAGGTGAAACATTTTCCCATCTAAAAGCAGGAAAAGTAACATATGCTTCAGATAAAAAGTTTGAAAGAATGATGACTGGTTACATTTAGTATTTTTCATATGCTGTGCCTATTTCATAAATGAGTGAAAATAACATGGCATATTTTGGGATCAATCAATCAATCATAGTTTATTAAAATGGCATATTTTGGGAAGTGAACTAGAATTGGAAAACATTCAGACTTAAATAGTCCAGGCAATAGAACCTGCAGAACAGAGCACAGATAGGGCTTAGAATCAGGTATCCTGTTGTAAAAATATAAGGAAATATGTTGAGCAGCAGTGCTTACAAGGGACAGTGTCCAATGGTAGTTCTTCAATTAGGGTCATTCACTTTAGTGGTTCTACTCTGTGTTGCAGTACCATTGGATACTACCCAAGGATCTGCAGTAAATATTAGGGATGTGCATGGACCCCCCAGATCGGATCGGAATTGGGATTGGAACCAGGGTTGGCGTGTTGGATCGGATTGGATTGGTGGCTTTCCAGATTGGATTAAATTGGAGGCTTTCCAGATCAGATCGTCAGAGGATGGCAGCGGACGGCCCCATCAGGTAAGCCCCCTCCCCTTTACTCATGCTCCTTACCTGCTGGGGCCATCCGCTGCCATCCACTGCCATCTGCTGGTCCCGTCTACTAAGAAACAGGCTTTGCGGCCTGCCTCTCAGTAGTGCGCTGGGTGACATCATCACACGGCGCGCTACTGAGAGGCAGGCCGCAAAGCCTGTTTCTCAGTAGAAGGGACCAGCAGACGGCAGTGGATGGCCCAGACAGGTAAGAAGGGCGAGTGGGGGGAGGAGGTCCGATCCTCCGATCTCTTCCAGTCTGGATCAGGTCCTTTCAGATCAGATTGGATGAGATTGGATGATCCAGATGCAGGGATTGTAATCAGATAATTTTATCTGATTTTGGCCGGATCGGACCCGGATCGTGGATCGGACCCAATCCGGTGCACACCCCTAGTAAATATATTGCTCCCTAATCATTTTTTTTTTTTTTTTGGAATTTTGTAAATATAATAATTGTTAAAGTGTGCTGAGCTGAAGTTCCATTCTATGTAAAACAACTCATAAGAAATCATATAAATAGTTGTAGAAAAGCAGAGAGATTTCAAGATGAAACATCTGTCCTTTTGCTTCAGTTCGGAGATGTTCTTTGGGTAAGACACTATGTTCATTTAAAAGAAAGTCACTGAAACAGTTCTTAAAAAGCTTTTTAAGATGTGTTTTCTAGTCGCACCAGTTTGTGCTTTGTGTATGGTTTTGAGCTCTTACATCGTATTAAGAACATCAGAACAACCATGCTGGATTAGTCCAAGGGTCCATCTAGCTCAGCATTTCGTTCACAAAGTTGCCAACCAGTTGTAGATGGGAAACCCTCAAGCAGGATATGGGTGCAACAGCACCCTCCTGTATAAATGGACCTGTAATGTTGTGTAAATGACTCCTCTGTGGCTGCCATTTACACAACATTACATTTCCAGAAAACCGAGCTGCTAGTTTCATGCTAAATGGTGGCTTGCTAAGGGGCCAGCCAGCTCCACAGCACTCAATGGGCGCTCAGTGGGTTGTCCACAGCCCATGTGGTGTGGCAAGTGAGGGCAGGCAATTGTGAGTCCATCCATCCCTAAAAGTAGCACATGGCCATCAGGACTTCTAGCCATTGATACCCTTCTCCTCCAGGAATTTATCCAACCCACTTTTAAAGCCATTCAAATTGTTGGCCATCACTACATCTTATGGTAGGAGTTCCATAGTTTAACTGAGCACTGTGTGAAGATGTACTTCCTTTTATTCATCCTGAATCTCCCACCAATCAGTTTCATGGGATGATTGAAAAAGGGAGGAAAATGTTTCCCTACCCACATTCTCCACACCATGAATAATTTTATCATGTTTCCCCTTACCTTCTCTTTTCTAAGCTAAACAACCCCAGATGTTGGAACTTTCCTTCATAGGTGAGATACTCTACCCCTTGACCATTTTAGTTGGCCTTTTCTGCAATTTTTCCAGCTATACAATATCTTTTTTTAGGTGTGATGACCAGAATTGTACACAGTATTCCAAGTGTGGTTGCACATGTATTTGTATAAAGGCAGCATGATACTGGCAATTTTATTCTCAATTTCTTTTCTAATATTGCCTAACATGGAGTTTGCCGTCTTGACAGCGGATGGACACTGCATTGACATTTATCACAATCCCAAGATCTCTTTCTTGGTTAGACACTACTACCTCAGATTCCATCAGGTTGTACTTGAATCTGGGATTTTTTGCCCCAACATGCATCACTTTACACTTGCTTACATTGAACCTCATTTGCCATTTGGAAACCCATTCACCCAGTATGGAGAGATCCTTTTGGAGCTCCTGCCAATCCCGTTGTGTTTTAACCACCCTAAATCATTTGGTGAAATTGGCAAACTTGGCCACTTCATTGCTCACTCCCAATTCCAGATCATCTGTTAACAAATTGAAAAGAATTGGTCTCAATACAGATCCTTGTGGGAGCCCACTATTTGCTTCCCTCCATTGGGAGAATTTATCATTTATTCCTACTCTCTCCTTTGGATTCTTTAGCCAGTTACTGATCCATAAGAGGACCTCTCCCCTTATTCCATGACTGCTAAGTTTGCTCAGGAGTCTTTGGAGAGGGACATTATCAAAAGCTTTTTGGAAGTCGAAGTAAACAATGTTCACTGGATCACCCCTGTCTTACATATTTATTGACACTCTCAAGGAACTCTAAAAGGTTAATGAGACAGGACTTACTTTTGTGGAGGCCGTGATGATTCTTTTTCAGCAGGGCTTGCCCTTCTATATGCTTACTAATTTTATCTTTAAGAATGTTTTCAACCACTTCACCTGGAACAGATGTTAAGTTAACCAGCCTGTAATTTCCCAGATCCTCCCTGGATCCCCTTTTAAAACTTGATGTTACATTGGCCATCTTCCAGTCCTCTGTTTCAGAGACTGATCTCAGGGACATGTTGCATATTTAGGTTAGGAGTTTAGCAATTTCACATTTGAGTTCTTTGAGAACTCTAGGATACCATCTAGGTCTGTTGAGATATTTGTTTTCAATTTATCAATAAAGTTGAGAACTTCATATTTTGTCACCACTATTTGCCTCAGTTCCTCAGACTCCCTTCTTGAAAACATTATTTCAGGCACAGATATCTGTCCTATACCTTCTGCAGTGAACGTTGATGCAAAGAATTCATTCAGCTTCTCTGCAATCCCCCTGTCCTCCTTTAGTACTCCTTTAACTCCATTGTTATCCAATGTTTCCTGCTTCTGATATATTTAAATAATTCTTTATTGTTGGCCTTGATATTGGTAGTGCTATGCTCTTCAAAATTCTTTTTTGCATCTCTTATTGTCTGCTGGCATCACCTTTGTGCAAGCTTGTGCTCCCTTTTATTTTCCTCACTTGGGCAAGGCTTCCATTTTCTGAAGAAAGCCCTCTTTACTGTAATAGTTTCCTTGACACTACTCATTAACCATGCTGGTGATCTCTTGGATTTGGCACTACCTTCCCTAACTGTGGCATACATTTTAGCTGAGCTTCTGTTATTGCGGGTTTTTGAGTAACCTTCAAGCATTTTGTTGGGATTTAACCCTCTTGGCTCCCCCCGTTTGATGTTCATATAAGGATTGCTTAAAAAGTTGAAGTAAAAAATGAAGAAAATACGCACACCACTGCCTGATCTCATAGACCTGTTAAAATCAAACCTACATTCCTGGTTGTTCTTGGGAAATAGAATGGGACATGTTAACTGTTGATCCATGATCAAGCTAAACATTAAAAAAAAAACCATCTCATAAAATCCATAGACAAGGACAAGTTTGTCACTCAATTCTCCATCACTGGGGAATGAATAAATACATGTGTGAAAGAAATAAAGCCGCTGTGGGTTGTTCATGTAATTATAGGGCTTCTACTTGAAGCAATTGACTTGTCCTTACAGTCTGTTCTCCATAACTAATGACAATATACAATTACTAGGTTAGCTTTGCTGCTAATTTTAGAGGAAATATTCATTCCAGATCTATAAACAAAAGCATGATGGGTGGTTCCCTGTAATTTCTGCTTGGCAGCATTGACCTCTCCAATCAGTCATTAATCTCAGTGGTTGGTTGTCAGTCATTGCTCATGCATTTCACATATTTGATAGTTGTCCTTTCATGTTTGTTACGCCCATTTTGGAGCGAGGGCTTCATCGCCGTGGCAGAATCGTTTTGCGTGCACACACAATTATACGAATTCTAGTTAATTGCAGAATAGGTCCGCAATCAAAGTGGTGGTAGCTCGTGCATGTAATGAAATCCCTGGGAAGATGAAAAGGGTTTTGTTCAACAGCATGTGTTGAGATGCATAATAGCTCTGAATATCTTCCCTAACATGTAATTTACGTAATGTTTCTCAGAACATTATCGTGTGTAGGGACCAGGAAACTTGTATGAAATCAATCTATATAAGCACTGCCTTTATGAGTTTTAATAGGGCAGGGAATAAAGCACAGGACCTTATGAGAGCAGACTGTTTACTGAGCCTTCTGTTAAAATGGCCTCAAAATAGCACTGCAAACCATTTCTTATCCCCCACCACCCCGCCAGTTATCTTTATAAACCTGAACAGTAGCTTGGATAGCAAAGAATATAAATGTGTTGTTTGGGGAATGTGTTCCTTCCCTGTTTGTGTTTAGTCATGAATGTGCTATCCAGGCCTTTCCCCACCTATACTGATGGGACTTTCTGTTTGGGACAACTACATGTGCGCTGGGCCTTAAATAAATTAACTATGGGCTCATCTACATCAGAGGGCCTAGCAGGAGGGAGGGGGAGGATTGCAGACTGACCTGTTTCCATGATCCTCCCCAGCATCTATACAGTCATATGACATCCCGGAAGGGAAGAGGGACATCACGGTTGCCATTTTTTTTTAAGAGGAGCCGCGCATGGGGAAAAAGTAAGAAACCCACCTGCCAAACTCAATGCCCATATCCACCCACCCCACCATCCCAGGGATGATGGAACTGCTGCCCTCCTCCCCCATGGGCACTGAGCCAACCTGTGCAGCTCCGTGCTTGTTTGAGGACCCGTGATTGCGCACCACACCAGTCGTGGTCCTTGGGGTTGTCCCGGGACCGTGGAAAACCCGGGACATCCCTGGTTTCAGTTATCCTGGGGAAAGTCTCTGGTTGTCCCCGATTGACCCCGGGATACCCTGTGCGTCATTTAGACACACAGGGACGACCTAGAGACGACCCCCGGATGTAGACATGGCCTACATTGCTCCATTTCACTGTCCCATTTTAATGCTCTTTTCTTGTCGTTGGAAGTATTTAAATGCTCTGTTTTTATCAGATGTCTTAATACTGCGATTTAATATTATACTCTAATGTTGTGAATCACTGAGAGATTCTATTATAAACAGCAATATAGAATGTTAGAAATAAAAATAAAATAAATAAATAAGAGTTCTGATTGATTTCCCATCTTAAAACAACTGTAGTGAAGTGAAGCGCTGCAAATTTAAACAGAAAAGCGGTACAGAAATGGAGGGCTCAGCCTTCCCTCCCCATGCTATTTTTTCAGCCTAAATTGGCCACAAGTGGCTATTTATTTGTGTGTGGTGGTGGTGGTGGTGGAAATACAAGAACAATAGAGGCACCTGTAATTTTTCACCATTGCAGCATAGAAGGGGTGTGTGTGTGTGTGTGTGTGTGTGTGTGAGAGAGAGAGAGAGAGAGAGAGAGAGAGAGAGAGATGGGGATGGTGGAATTGAACCCTTGACCTTTTGTGCTTCTCTAATAAAATTAGCAGCCCCCCTCCCTTGTGTATGCATCTAGTTTAAAAAAAAGAATGATGGGAAAACAGTCATGGATTTCCCAATGTAACATGTAGTTTGTCACTGAGGGAAGCAACATGCCCTCTAACTACTAGGCAATACTGCCCAGTTTGGCTTCCATTGATTTTGTAGTTACCGAGTCATCTAAACGTAATCTCCAGCTTTGTGAATGTAAAAGCTACCACTTTTTTCTTCAGTGCCAGAAACAAATGCCAATAATATGTGGATTTTATAATTGCAGAGTGAAAAGTTGTTGTTGGGGGGGGGGGGCATCTGTCAATGGCTCAATTCGGACGACACAATAAACAACTGGGGTGGGGGAAACAATTGTCAGTTGTTTTGACTATTGTGTCGTCCGAATGCTGCCATAGTCAATTTAGCGCTGATCCTAATCCACACCACAGTTGATTATTTATTACCATGTTGTGTGGGGAGTACCCCCTAGATGAACAACTGTAAAGTTGATTATTACCCCACCATTGACTATCGTGTCGTCCGAATTGAGCCACTGTCTGTTTCCCTCAGTTTCTAATTTTTCCAATCTTAATTTCAGTTTGTCTCAAACATTGAGAGCTTTTTTTTAAGCTTCCATGAAAACTCATGCATATTTTTGCGTACATTTCTCCTAATATGTGCAGTTTTGCCTGCCATTTTGCCTAATATATATACTTTTGGCAAGTAATTTTCCTAATATGGCACATTTGGAACATTATTGTAACTAAGAGGTGCAATTCTGGATGCTTTTTTTAAAAAATCCAAAACTTTGACTGAATTTCAGTTTGCATATTAGTTCGAATGTGTGAATTTCTTTCCCAGTGCTAGTTCATATTGAAATGTGAGCCTTCCAGTCCCTGAACTCCCTTTCCCAAGCGGTCAAAGTCAAGAGTGCTCAGAGAATGAAGTCCTGCTGTTTTTTTCCCATTGCTCAAATGCAGGCAAATGGATTGAAGCAGCTCCATTAGTTTGCACGATGGCAGAAAAAAGAAACTTGCAGGGGGGAAATTGTATGCGTGTGTTTGTGTGGAGGAGGAGTTTCCCAACATCTGCTGTAGAGCAAAGAGTTAAACCTCCCTTTGCCCCACACCAAGACTGTGGTAAAAAAAATCCCCCCCATGGTTGCTTTTTTTTACAAAGAAAAATATATTGGGAGCTCCGTCTTTGTGGGCTCCATCTCACTTCATGTCCAATTTGATCCTCAAAAGACATGAAATAATATGTTGCCATAAGGTATTAGTTGTAATATAATTAAGTGTGGAAGCTGATCAGGGGGTGATTAGATCAAGGAAATCCTGAAAGAAGTCAAAACATTGTTAATTTCATGAAATTCCATATTTATGACCATGTGTTAACCTTTATGGTCTTGAGAGGATGTCAGGTAGGCTGACCATATGAAAAGGAGGGCAGGGCTCATGTAACTTTAACAGCTGTAGAGAAAAGGGAATTTCTGCCAGTGTCATTTGTATGCAATTAGTTCCTGGTGAAATTCCCTCTTCATCATAACAGTTAAAGTTGCAGAGCCCTGCCTTCTTTTGTATATGGTCACTCTAGTATAGCGCCTGCACCTTTAAGTGCACCTTTAAGCTGAAATTCCCTTTTCTCTACAACTGTTAAAGTTACATGAGCCCTGACCTGGATTTTCTCTGGTCAGCCTAATGTCAGGCATGCCACATAACAAGTCTCACAGCATATTTTCATTTTAAACCAGGCAGAAAGGAGGATTGATTTCAGCCATGCAAAACTCTTTAGTCTTCTCAGTGAAGGTTTTGTGCATGGCCTGTATGTATCATAGGCATAATGATGGACAGAAGGCAGAGAGGGACAAAATCCTTACAGATAATTTCATGTTGGGGATAAACTCCTTCCCAATTTATGATGTCGATTACCACAGTGTAATACCCACCTCTGCAATTAAGCCAGCTCAACTGCTATCCCTGGACCAAGAACTCTCCAATCCATCTCCCCTAATGAAATGTCTTCCATCTTGAGGGGGATTTTTGAAGTTTCCCCTTTCTTTAGGGCAGGGGTTGGCAAACCTGATGCACCTCATATGTTTTGGACTATAAATTCCATCAACCCCTGTCAACAGGGCAATATTTGGGGATTTTGTAGTCCAAAACATTTTAAAGGCAAATGTGTTGGGTAAGACTAGAAGAGATTCACACTCTCCCCACCCTGCCCTGAGTTGGTCTAGACCCTTTGTTCTGTTCTGCCTTTGACTTGGTCCCAGATCTGTTTCTGTGGACCAGGCCAGCCAGCTGTAGAAGTTTAACCCATGTAGGTTCCCTTGGGGAGGAGATGGCAGAACTCTTCCATTCTCATTAGAAGCTTCTCCATGAATTTGCTCGCTGTAGGTTTCAACAAACGTGATTCATATTGAGAGTAGGATGAATGTTTGTCCATGTAAGGGTAAACAAATTTAAATGTTAGAAGGTAGGTTATATTAGGGATGGGTGACCAAGCGATGTTCGCATTCACCCAGATTGTCCAAACATCAGCTTGATGTTTTTTCTTCTCTCTCTTTCCCCGGTTATTTGTGATCCTATTTGATTTTAAGAAATGAATGAGATCAAATGGGAAAATTGAACCAAACTATTTTTTTTCCAAAGTTGTGTAACTCCCCCCACCATAGACTAAAGCATTAAGTAGTGCTTTATGCAGGTGCAATCTGCTTGTTCAATGTGAGGTGTTGTGCATTTTCCAAACATTTCAGACAATGTCTTTTCTTTCTCGCATTTGTGTTCTTCTTGTGGGCTTCTTCATCTGTTTTGTGAAATACATACATGTGTATTGTTGAAGGATAGTTGTTGTCTGAGTACTTCAGCATTCTCCATCCTGATGTCCTCCAGATGTTTTGGACTAAAACTCTCAGAATTCTGGATGTTGACAAGGGCTGAAGGGATTTGAAAGCATCTGGAAGCCACTAACATGGGAAAGACTGGATGACCTGTTTAGCAATAGAGAGCTGGAAGCCACAGAACGTCACTATCCAAATTAGGGTTTTTCAGGTTTGCGAGTACCTCTTTGCTTCCTTTGAAATCCCTGAGAGGTCTCCTAAGCAGGAACTTTCGAATCAACCTTGAAATTTCACTTGGAGGGAAATTCAGTGGAAACTTGGCTTCCAGGTTGCCCACTTTCTAGACAGTTTTTTCTTCACCAGCTCCAGATTCTAAACAAAACATCTCTATCTAGTACGGGTGACATCCACAGTGCAATCTCGATCAATAAACTTACATTTATGTTACCTTTTTTAGTTCTCTTGCATTCCTTGGATATTTGGTTTGAGCAAGAGCCTCAACATTCACACCTGGTTTCAGTATTATTATTATTATTATTATTATTATTATTATTATTTTGATTTAGGTGGAATTTCCTGTTGACACTAGTCTAAAGATTTCGGTGAATATTACTGCCCAAATGAACAATTTAAATTTCAAAATCAAGTATCAAATTATGTGCTTGGCTTTGTACTTCTTATTGTACATTCAGAGTGCTTAAAGGGCCGCCGTTTTGCAGTAGGTAACAACAGCGGTGTAAAGTGTTTTTGTTTTTTAAGTGCATGAACTCATGATGGCAGGTCTTATAACATTGCCCCGGGGACACACACACACACAAAGTTTTCCTATTAATCGTACTCACAGGAACTATCAGTCTCATTAAAAATTCCATCATCAAACAAAGACATCCAGAACAAGGAAAGAAATCTCTCTTAAAATCTCACAATTAAGTTTGCGGGGCATAATTGCAATCCGATATATAGTTACCATGGAACTTAATGATGCTTGCTGCATAAATTCAACTTATAAAATACATTGACCTCTGACAAAAGATCTTCAGACAGCTGAGATCAGCTGAGATTCAATATTTAGCTTTTGATTAAAAATGCAAACAATCTTACAAAGAAGTGATTCCGTTTAAACTGCTTGTGCTTAGGAGCTTCATCAGAGAAAAGAGCAGTATCCAGATTCTGCTTCATTAGTTTCCTCATTCTCTCACTTCCTCTTTGCTAATCTGTCACAAACCTGCTCCAGCTCCTGTCCTGAAAAAAGTCCTGGCGCTATACTTTCCTATGTTTCCCCTCCATAAACCATGTGCAGTGCTGTGTAAGAACCAGCCCAACAAACGTAACGGCTTTCCATGTTGTGTCCCCCAAATTAACGATCTTTTGAGAAAACAGATTATAAATTTTAAATGTTCATCTTGTGATTGCATTTAGCATGTCATTTGGAAAATATTTAAGAACTAAAATTGTTGTAGTGTGTTTGAGACTATGGTGGCCTGAACTTTGTACATAGCCTATGAATTGCATGAACGCAGAAAAAGAAGATGGAATGCCCAGAGCTATCAATAATTAGATTGTCAAAAGGGTGGGCGGGCGGAAGGCATCTTGACAGCTAAGGTGCTTCTGCACAAAGGGAAATGTCAGCATGAAGTACATTGTTTAGTGGATGATATTTTCCACAGCATCAGTTGCTTTCAAGAATGATCATAAATAAGTAACTGCATGTAGCAGAATAAATAGCTCTTTTTGATGATGCTGATTTACTCCCATGCGATGATGTAACTGATTTAAACAAGTAAAGAGTTTTCTGTTTGTTTGTGCGTGTCTGTCCCTGTGTGTCTGTCTATACATTAAAAAATGCGAAGGACCACTTTTCTTGGCTTTTCCAAGAAGCTTTTTAAATGCTGAATATTTAGGTCTTTTCTCTCATGTTCTCTTTAATTAGATTCTGGATGGCAAAGTATTAGTTCCAGCAATTCATAGGTGGAGGCATTTTTGTGTGACTTATTTCTGAATGCTTAGAAAGCCAGGTCCTTAATCATGACCCACTTAGACTAGTTATATTGGCTTAGGATCCTTGACCTCAATGTGTCTAAGCCATTTTAAATAGTTCTGAAGCTTGTTAGACTACAGGCTTCTCCCTCATTTTTAATTAAATTAAGGCATTTATCAGGGGATGGGTAATGGCATTTTTCAGAATCCAAGATGTGCCGCTTTAATTATATTGTCTAGAAATATGGGATCCCCAAAACAACCTCACTGAGCATTGGAGCCATTCTCTTTAGTGGGTTTGAGGACAGTGAGTTGTGAAGGCACTTGTATCCAGACACAAGTATCACGGACTTCAAGTCCTGTTGCCCATCTTGGAACGACGTTGATCTTTGAAGGGATTGTCAGTCACTGCAGCAGCTTAAAACCTTTTTCTATGTGACACTCATATCTGAGTCTCTCTTTTTCTGGTTGTGTCATGTGTGAATGCTATCAGTTGTCTGGTTCACACATAGCAATAAACCACAGTGGCCTTGCGTTAAGAGGGCCTTTGTTGCAGGGGGAGAGGGAAACTCAAGATTTTTAGAGTCTCTGGAAATTGCACATTTCCTCCCTGCTATTGGTGGCTGGTTGCTGTGAGCAGTGCAGAAGGGAGAAAAGGTGGGCTGTTGCTGAAGGCTTGCGGGGCTCAGGACAGTAACAAATTCATCCGTACGAGTTTGGACAAGAGTCCTCCTTCAATATGAGATCTTGTTCTGTGGCTATAGGTTTTTGTACATACACAGTATCAAAGGGCATTTTGGGAACTGTAATTTGGAATTGCATGGTGTGACACGAAATCATGAATCACCACTTTATATACCCCATTCCAGTTTGGTGGTTTTCACGTGTTCTGCCTGCATGATGTGACGTTTTCTTCCTGATCACGTTCTGCCTGCATGAGGTGATGTTTCCTCTTCTTGAAAGACGAGGAAAGCAGTGGTGTATGCAACAGAACATTCAAGGGTTAAACCAAACAACTCAGCACATAGAAATGGTGTTGTTTAGATGCAGATTACTCACGCTCCAAATTTCACAAACAATTCCAAAATTAGTAGTGAATTTGCAGTACAACGATCCAAGCTTGCTACAAAGGTAAGCATTGCAAAAGGATGAGCTGACAATTATAAATTTGGCAGCATCGCTTGCCTTTAGTAGTAAGGAGTTTGTTTGTTATGTAAGGCTGGTAGGGTAGAGCAGGAATAACCAAGTATATTGTGTGCCTTGAGCGTCCATGGCACTGTGACAGCTAAGCTAACTCATAGGAAATGATCTGTGAGAATATTCTACTCTTTTCCTGAGTCTCTTTAGCTGTAGATTGTGCAAACGCTTTTATTTACCCTTCAACAAACAACTACTTGTTAAAGAGGAAGGGCAAAGCTGCAGTCCTGAGATTTCCATAAATAGTCGGGTGAAGAAGAAGGAAAAAAAACTTTTTTTCTTTGGTGAAAATGAGGTTTTAGTGCTTTGAGGCTCATAAAAAACAATTTTATTCTTCTTAACAATTGCTGCTATTAAAAAGCAGGGTTATGCTGGCATGCCACTCTCTTGGCAATTGTATTAGTTCGGTAAACAACTATTTCTTAGTGCCATGAAATCTGCTGGCAAATATGCAGCAGGACACATATTAATGGACTCATTTATCTAGTTGTAATGTGACCATTCCAGTTTATTACTTTGGCAGTATTATTCAAGGCACTTATTACATGGCCCACTCCTTGTAGCAGTCACAATTAGGGCATTCACAATGAGTTTACAATGCAACTGAGCCACTCCAGAGTGTTAATTGCTTAATAAATGTAACCAAACGTCTTCAGTGCTTGACTAAACCTAATTGCTTTTCAGTGTCATAGTGCAATAATGTAGAAGGTTGCAATAATTGCTTAACGGGTGAATTGGTTGCTGGAAAGGTAGTCAGGAATGCCAGGCAGAAATATGTTATTGCAATGCCAAGTTACATACAGCAAAGGAGTGGATAGTTTAAGCAGCTATCTGGGTTAAACAGTATACATAGTATTCGCAGTATGAGCAGAAATGTGCTCCTGGTGTTCTGCAAATGGTGTTCCACATTTTAAGGAAGGGAGTATGGTTGAAACTGTTGTTCTTAATGTGATTTTTTTATTATTATGTTGGTCAGTGACTCCAGAACTTGTATCAGGAACCTCATATTTGACAATAGCTGCTCACATTGTAATGGAATTATGAACTTTGGTTCCATCCCATGGTTTTTCACACTGTGATGAAAACAGGATATAGGGCCACTCGAAATTTGGCCTTATTTGGCAGTGGTGGCCATTTTCCAAAATGGCCAATCAGTTGATGGGTACATTTTGAAGGATTTCTTTGGGAAATTGGCAGACATGGAAGTGAGAAAAAAAGGGATCAGTTCTACAGTAATGTCGGGGGTAACAAACATAAGATATGGAGTAATACACCTGCCCCCCTTTTAATGAGTACACTGTATACTATTAATCAAAAACTTTCAACTACCTGAACACATGTGTTTGCAATTTATTTCTTTTTTATTATTATTTCCTGAGGGACGAACTAGATGGGATGGCCAGGCGATCTGTGATTGATGTAATTTAAATGTGGCTTATTCCCTAATAACTGGGATTAGAAAGGGTTGCAGCCTAAAATAGGTATTTATGAATTGCAACACCATCATGATCAATTTGTAAATGCTCAGGTATCTTGGTGTGAGGCTTGGGCCTAGCCTAGTGATCTCCTATAGACTCAGAGAACATGGAAGGGAATTAGAGTGTGCTGTGTTAGTGCCTTCTTCCCTTGCCTAACAACAGAACAGTTCTTTCTTCCTAGAACATTTCTGGTTCCATACTCTAGCAGCTTATTTCATTTTCTTTGGTTACTGTCCTTGAGGATTCTAAGCTGGAAAAATTTAGATCAGATCTAAACTTGGACAGCTTCAGCTGTTGCATTTACTGAGAGGCAGGTAGGGATTGATATTTACGTATTTATTTTATTACTTCCATATCTTGCTTTTCTTGCCTGATGGAACTCAAAGCAGCATACTCAGGGTTCCCAGATAGTCTCTCATCCAGCACTGACCAGACCAAGACCTACTTAGCTTTATTGAGCTTTCTGTATAATGATCATGCCCTGGGAACTCTTATGAAAGAGATAAGACCTTGAAAAAGCAGGAGAAACTTTAGGTATATTCATAGTAAAGCAACTATGAGGAAGATACTTTTATGAGTCCTAATGTGCCCTAATTTAGCTGGTAAGATCACTTCTAAACCAACAGCTCTTCATGTAGTTAAAAAAATTCCTAAACTATACCACTCATATGGTTGAATGCTCACCTAACTGTCAGGTATAAGTCTCATGCAAGGCCAGGGAGGCCTTGCAGGTTGTAGATAGATTTAATTTGAACTAGTTTGGAATGTCTGTGCAAGCTTGTCTCTGTCAGAGTTCTCACGGGAGTTGCTCATTCACGCCCTGCCTCGGCTTTGAAGCTGTTAGACTTTTGTGGGAAAGTGATAGGGTGTTTAGAAAGGTGGGGGGCCTTGTTGTACGAGTCACTCAGATTGTAGCGTCATCTTGGTGGGTGGAGCCGTGCTGCCCTGTGGAAACAGGCATGATTTACGGGCCAGAGCCCTTGTCTTTCAAGTGGTTTTGAACAGGCCCCCACCTCCCTTTCTAAGCAGGAGCAAAGGCAAGGAGCCTTTGCTAGGATCATCTTTTGACTCATGGCCAGAAACTCCTCCCTGTTTGGATCCATCATTGTTTGGGACTTTGAAAGCACTGCATAAGGATCCCCTTCTGTTTGGACTTCTGGACCATGAAAAGCACTGTGAGGCTTTTCATAGACTTGAACTCACATTTTGCTGTGGATTGTGTGTTTGTGGTCAGCTCACTGTACGGCAGGCTGGGATTGACCGTTGGACTTTTCCTCTGCCAGACTCAGGTGGCAGGGAGTTCCCCCAGAGCTAAAGTACATGCAGGGGGGAGTTCTTGTGCCTGAGATTTTTACCCACCCCATCATTTTGTTCAGGCATTGGCCATGTTCCCTGAGTTACCAACGTGTAGCCGTGTTTCAACCAGCTCCCATGGGATGATTTGTTCAGCCTTTCAAGAATTCCCCATTGTGATTGCCTGAAGGATCATATCAGGAATGGGTTTGGAACCCATTTTTGGAACCATTGAGTTGTTAAAGCATTTTGACTGTACTTTATCTTGAAGCCTCAAGTTTTCAGACCATCAATCAGCTTTAAATATTTTGGAAGTGTTTCAACCATTAACCTTTTTACGGTGAGATTTCCCTGAATAACAGAAGTCTCACTGATTGAGTGCCCCATGTCAGTTTGAAAGCACATGTGAACCCGCCTACCACCTGCACTTAGAAAGGAAATGTGTGTGTGTGTATTTTATTTATTTATTTATTTATTTATTTATTACATTTGTATACTGCCCCATAGCCGAAGCTCTCTGGGCAGTTTACATGGGATTAAAAACAATTAAAAACAATATACAAAAATTAAAACAGCAAAAACAGACAACATACACACAATCTGTACATTTAAAAACCACTACAACACTTCAAAAAAGCTACAAAAACAAAACAAAACAAAACAAACCCAGGCTCCTCAGTTATTGCCAAATGCCTGGGAGAAGAGGAAAGTCTTGACCTGGTGCCGAAAAGATAACAATGTTGGCGCCAGGCAGGCCTCATCGGGGAGATCGTTCCACAATTGGGGGGCACCACAGAGAAGGCCCTCTCTCTTGTTGCCAACCTCCGAGCTTCCCTCGGAGGAGGCACTTGGAGGAGGGCCTTAGATGTTGAACGTAGTGTTTGGGTAGGTTCATGTCGGGAAAGGCGTTCCATCAGGTATTGTGGTCCCAAGCCGTGTAAGGCTTTATAGGTTAAAACCAGCACCTTGAACCGGGCTCTGAAACATACAGGCAGCCAATGCAAGCAGGCCAGAGTAGGTCTTATATGTTCGAACCTACTGGTTCTGGTTATCAATCTGGCCGCTGCATTTTGCACAAGCTTCAGCTTCCGAACCGCCTTCAAAGGCAGCCCCACGTAGAGTGCATTGCAGTAATCTAACTTGGAGGTGTTTGTGTGTGTGTTTGTGTGTGTTCCATTGTGTGATGCTACACCGTAAGTTCTACAATGCAGGGATGCTGCTGCCCCAAGAGTTGTTTGTGTAGATCAGGCCTAATTCTGCCCCATCTATTGTGTTCATTCCTCTGCTTGCAAGAAGAACATTAGAAATGACCAAGCTAGAATAAGAGAACTTGCCTCAAATTTACCTTTGGCTTGATAAGTGTGAGCTCCTAAAATTCTACCACTCTCATCATACCCATCATCAAATCTTAGAAGCTTCATCAACTGGATCTTTTTTTCTCTCTTCTTTTTTTTATCACTTGATGCTAGCTTTCCTCACCTCTTCCCTTATTGTCAATGTCCTTCATACTAGATTATTGTTCAGCTGATTGGGCATGGCATCAAAGTGATCGGTTTAAATCATGCTAAATGTAATGGAAAGCCATTATCACATCATCTTGGTAAAGGTCAACATTCTGTATTGGCGGGGAAATGAAAATATAGAGCCAGCTAACAGTAATTTTACAATACATCTGAAATTAATATATTCTGCTTCAAATATCCCCGTTTTCAGATACATGTCTGTGTAGATAACATGCATTTTTGGCAGGCCTCACTTCCAACCCCCACCTCAGCCATAATTCCTGAGTGTAGGAATGGGAAGATGTAATGCCAAGTCAATGAACGGCATCAGATGGGGGGATCGTGTATCCGTACCATCGATTTGGCCTCCTGCTGCTGTCCCACACAGGGAAGAAAGAGGAAGCAAGCAATGACCATGTGGCCCATTCAGTGGGCAATTTTTATTTTTATTTTTATCATGCTGCATCTCCTGCACACAGCAGGAAATGGTGGCAAGGTTCACTATACTCCCCGGAAATAGATTTTTTCTGTCTTATTTTATGACGGAAAAAAGGAGGCGCACGGGAGGTGAACATTGTCATCAAAAGGACCCACGAAAAACCATGAGTGGCCAGTAATGAGCGTGCAATAAAACACCCGTCTGATGGTGCTCATTGCCATGGATTTAGGGAAGGGGTGAAGAAAGATTGGTAAGCACAGAATAAATACCAAGTTCTTTCCTTCTTACATACTTTACTTAGTTGGAAGGAGAAAGGCAACAAGACTTAACTCACCTAGTCTGTTGATGTTGAAGATGGAGTGCATTATAAAATGTGGAAATGGCTTTCTTAAAAGCAATTGTGCACATGTCAGTTTGTAGTGTTGTGACAAAAAAAGGCTAGTTTATTATTCTTTAGAGCAAGTCTGTTAAAATCAAAGGCATTGTGAAAATACATTTCTATTCTTTGCTAGAAGTCCAAATATGACAGTTTCTGTAATGTGTTCATCGTTATCATTTTATTAATTCTCAGGCTGTATTTTGTTAATGAATTGATGCTTGTTTCAACTCCAGGACTAGGGTGGGGGGTCATTTTAGAGAGAAAAATGAAAACACACACACACTTGTTAAAGACTCCCCCCCCCCCATTTTTCCAACAGGAAAAGAAATGAAATGGGCAAGACTGAGGGGCGGGGACTTGTCTGGAGTATTTTCTCTTCTGGAATGAGTGAAACAAATCTAAAGACAAGGTTTTACTTGCTCAGAATTTATAGTAAGAAGACGTTTATGCAAGACTGCACAGCAGTAGAGAATGCTACTTCATAGTGTACTATCTCTACCTATAAAGCAGAAAGTATGTGTGTTTCATGTATGTCTGGAAACGTTTACCCACTTCCAGATGAGTTAGAAACTTGAAATTTGACACGGTGATAAGTCTGGCTGTACAATGTACCAGAAAAAATCTGAAACCATGAATTTTGGGGTTTTAAGTATTTTTAAAATAATTTAATAAAAACCAAGGTTTATTCCTACAACTCCCAGCATGCCTTGGGTGAGAGGCCAGACTTACCAGTCTTTGGCAGCCATCGTGAGTGCATGGACGGGTGGCTGTTGCATGCTTTTCACAATCCAGACTCCTACGGTCAGTCTCAAGTAGTCAACCCAATTCCACATAAAGGAAACAACCCACATAAATGGGCTGTGTCCATTTGCGGTGCCTCCTCCCACCCGGCATGTGCGGTTTTGAAATCATAACTAGATACAACAGTGTGACCTTGAGAGGCCGAACTCTGAACATGCTCAAAGGCATCTGGTCCTGATATTGCTGTTTACTGAGAATCTGGGGAAAGTGCGTGTGCAGCCTTCACCCTTAAGAGGGAGGGAGGGAGGGAGGGAGGGAGGAAGAACCGGGATGCCCAGGAACAGGGTCCAATGAAGGGAGCGAGTGCCCAGCCTGGCCCTTGGAGCACGGTCCGAGACAGTCCCAGCAGGTCACTGACAGCCACTTACCTCCCCTCCTCAGTGATGCTACTCCTCAATGCTCTATCAATGAGCAGCATCGGCAACGAGAGGACGGAAGTGCCTTTCAGAGGATTCAGGCAACTGTGAGCCATGAAAGGCATGCTGGGAGATGACGTACTGGCATGTAGTGTAGCTAATTTTAAATAAAGCATGGGTTAGTAAACCAGGTCACTGTGTGCAAGCCAGGTCACTATCTCTCAATCTTAACTCACTAACTGTCTTTGTTCTCCTTCTACCTGACTTTCTCCAACTGCCGCTAACCCCACCCACCATTCCAGTCTAGCCTCAGCTATATCAGTCATTCCTCCATTTACTCTTCTGTTTCAATGGTATAGTCAGGCTTTTACATAAAGATCTTTATTCAGTAATTCCTGCATCTGTCTTGGAATGTTGTGGTTTAGTTATGACCCCCCCCCCCAAAAAAAGCAGGATAAAAAAACCCTCAACAAGTTAAAAGGCCGGGGAGGGGGGACAAGTCCTCCTCCCAGTGAAGTGAGCCACTCTGTTTTTTTTCCTGGTGCCCCCATTGTACCAGGTACTAGGATTGAACTCTGCCTTGAAAAAGGCAAGACTAGTCTAATCTTACCTGCTTCTACTTTCCCTTTTAAGAAAATAAAATCCCCTCTCCCCTTCCTTCTAATGCATATCATTTTTTTTTAAAAAAAGAGCTTCCTGAAATTTAATTGCTTCCCAGTGCTATAAATCATAGCAACCACGGTGCTTTGACTTCCTAACTCTTCCACCAACTCCCTGACCCAGCTTCAATTCCTAAAACACACCGAGTTCACTTAGAAACAAGAGAATGACCCGAGTTCACAATTGGTATTGTAGCACTCAGTGAACATTATGAAAACATTAGGCAACTCAAAAACCATTGAGTATGTGAGCGTTAATGTGGATTGTTAAAGGCTTTATCCCATCCAATACCCTCTTGATTTGAATGCTCATATTATTGTGGCAATGCTGTTGTTTCAGTTACAAGTTCACGGCAACTTTTATCCGTGTTAAATCATCCCATTTGGAATTTTCTGTGCTCCGTGAAGACTTGACAGGATTTGACTTGATGTTTTTCTTTTGCTTCCCTTCACACCCATGTAAAGTGGAAAGAATTTTCTCTTCGAAATAAAAAGCAAGTCAAGACCTTTAACTGTGAACTGCCACTCATGTCTTCAGCATGGCTCTTGTTGGCTGACTTCTGAGGAAAACAGAGCATCTCATTATTTGGGTCAGAAAGAACTTGCTCCTTCATGTTCGACGAGTCAGAGATGGTAGGGGATTCAAGGAGTGCTTGCCAAGCGTGCCTTGCATTCGTACTGCATACACGTTGTGTACAGAAGCACTCTTCCACTTAGATGAGAGCATAAGTTGAAACTGAAAGCATGTAAGTAGGAATACTGTAATAATAATAATAATAATAATAATAATAATAATAATAATATTTATTTCATACCCGCCTCTCCCTCCAGATCGAGGCGGGGAACAACATCAATACAAACAATATAAAATACATAACAGTGGTTAAAAGTAGGGATGTGTATTGTATCGTATCGTTCCGATGTCTGATAACGATCCAATAATGGCGTTATCGGACATCCGATTAACGATAACGATATGATAGAAAAACCTCCGATAAATATCAGATCCGAAATTTTTCAGTCCGATTATATTGGATTTTTTTTTAATTATCGGACCACCATATAAATAAACCTATAATGTCTATATTTTCAGTGTTAGAGACTTCAAACTTGTTCACAGTGCTTATGGGGTATGCCTAAGTATGTGCATGAAATTTCAGAACAATCCCTCCAACCGTGTATTTTTATGAATTTTTAAAACATTGTTTAACTTCTGACAGCTCGGAATGACAGCTCGCCATGTGCTTTCAGAGATCTGTCAAAAAAGTTGCACAATGTTTAAAAAATTCATATAACATACAGGAGTGGAGGGATTGTTCTGAAATTTGACACATGTGTAGCAACATGTGAACTGTTGCAGCACTGTGACCAAGTTTCAAGTCTCTAACTTTGAAAATACAGAAGTTATAGGCCTTTCTGTCTCAAAAAGCAACTTTATAGGGCAAAATAGGGATCCAAAATAAATATCGGATTTCCAATAAGTATCGGAAATCCGATACGATACGATTAACCTCCGATATCATCGGATCCGATTTTTTTAAAAAAGTGATTTCTGATAAAGATACGAAATGATAATTTTGGGTCCTCTGGGTAATGGTTGTCAGTCTAGTTTTGACAGATTCTAGTAAATTCTTCCCAGAGGACCTGAGCGTGTGGGGCGGATTGTATGGGAGAAGGCGATCCCACAGGTAACCTGGACCCAAACCATGTAGGGCTGTAAAGGTAATGACCAACACTTTGTACTTTGCCCGGTCAGGCTGAAGCCACAGGCAGAACTACCTGAGTCTCAACCTGGAGTGTTGCCAGCTCAGGATGCTTGCTTCTCTATTTTCCAGAAGGCCTGGCTTTTTGTCAGGTATGGTCAATGCAGAGGCTTCATATTGCCTGCCAATTGCAGAGGCAAGTTTTAAAAAAATCCTTCTCCCTAAATTGGGCTCTGAGGCCTGAAGCCTGGCAGTTCATGGTAACTTCTTAGGCTAGTTCAGAGATAGGGATGCCCATGGGCACCAGTGCACTCCTGGGCACCTTTCATGGTGCCCTCAAAGGTGCTGTGCCTAGGGATTTATGAACCCCCTGATGTCCTTCCTGGTGGGCATCTGCTGCAGGGAAATGGGTTCCTGGTGGGTTCAAAGGACTGGCTTAGTATGTTGGGCTTAGCCCCCACCTCTGCCTTTTTTTAAAAAAATATTTTTTATTTATTTCAACATAATAAACATAAACAACATAATAAAACATAAACAACATAACCCTCAACAATCCCCCCCCCGTGCTCCCCCCCCCATGAGACCTTCTCTTAATCATTCTTCATCCTTCCAGAATTTTAACGATTCTTTTGAAGGTATTTGTCCCTTCCCCGATCTTAAAACATATTCCAAAAAGGGACTCCATATTTCTCCAAAATCACTCTTACTGGACATTCCCCTCTTTATTTTCATTTTACAAGTCAGCATATCATTCTTTATACCATTCTTCTATTGTGTAGCTTCCTTGTCCTTTCCAATTTTTAGCAATCATTATTCTAACAGGTGCCAGGAGGTCGTTTACCAATTCTCTATTAGTTATATTCTCATTCTCTCTGTCCCATATTGCTAGTAGAGCTAACTTTGGGTTTAATTCCAATTTACTTCCAGTTATTTCACTTATTTCTTTAAACACCCTTTCCCAAAATGTTTGTACATGTTCACAGCTCCACCACATATGAAAATAGGTTCCAACCTCCTGACCCCCCCTCCAACAATTCTTAGACACTTTTTTATCAATCTGGTGAAATCTAACAGGTGTTAGATACCATCTCCACGTTGTCTTATAGTAATTCTCCTTAATTCTAATCGACAACAACTTTAACATTCTTACATTCCATATCGTCTCCCAGTTATAATCATTAATTTTTTCCTTTACATCATCTTCCCAAATCTTTTTTATAACGCTGAGTGAGTCCTGAAATTCCTCCTCTATCAATATTTTATATATCGCACTAGTCAGCCCTTTCTTAGTTCTAATTTCTTCTTTTCTTCCTTTTAGTTCAATTAAATCTTCAAATCTAGTATTATTTCTACATTTCTTATTTTTCAGCTTCCATTCCTGAGTCCATTTTCCCAATTGTAAGCATTTGAACCATGCTATCTTTTGTCCTTTTAAAAGCTCTTTAATATGCTCATTATCCTTCATCTTTTCCATCCAACCACCACCTCTGCCTTGTGCTCAGTCTTTCGGGCAGGTTACAGGTCTGTAGCCACATCTCCCAGGCAATCTTTTGGGGTTAGTGCCCATGGATTGTTTCTCAAACTGCCAAATGAACCCACAGCCCAAAAAGGTTGCTTCAGAAATGGGGGGGGGGTGTTCCTCATTTAAGCCTTGGAGTCCCTGAGAGATACATTGGTGGGTCTATCTAGCATAAAACCAAATTCTGAATAAATCTGTTGTTTAAGGAAGATGCTGAGATGTGGGAAAGGCTTCCAGAAACTAGTACTTCAGGATGCAAATTTTATTTATTTATTTATTAGATAGATAGATAGATAGATAGATAGATAGATGATAGATAGATAGATAGATATAAAATAATATACATAAGCACCAAATTCATTTTTTTTTAAAAAAACTTCTAGTAACTTACATTTCTGATGTTCTAGGGACTCCTGAAACTCCCCCCTTTTTTCTAAGACACATGTCACTAGGGTATGTCTGCATTTCTAATTTAAATAAGTTTAATTGTTGTGGCTAGTGTAGGGGGAAACTTTCTTGAGAGATGTCTAGACCCTTTGTTAGAAATAATGTCTAACTTTGTAGTGTTCCTTGGTTGAGACCTAGACAGTCAGACAGGCTTGCCACTGGTTTGGAATTGCAGAGTAAATAAATGTAAGCGGCAGAGCCTTGAGACATAATGTCCACAAATGTTTGGCCCCATATAAAACTCAGGGGAAAGTTGAGGTGGTTTGGTTTCTCCTGAATGAGATATGCTAAAATCTAGTTTAGTGATGGGTGAGGTTTTTAGATAGATTGTTCATTTTAGCAAACATAAATGACTCGAAGGTAAGAATTCTATTTTAACAGTGGTTTCAGTCCATGCAGGTGCTACTACACAGGGAAGAATTAGCATAAGGCATATACTAAGTTTTCAAACAGTGTTCCAAGAACAATAAGTTCACAGATGCTACATTTTACAATATTTGACAATTGCAAACAGTTGCAGACAACAAGTTGCACTGATAATGGAAGATTAATGAATAATGCTTATCTTGCTTCCTGAGGGGTGCTCTTTGATCAGGAGGTGGCTGTGATTCCAAACGCAGCCTGTCAGAAACCCAAGATTATTACCATGTAAGTAGGCATGGGAAAAGATCTGCATTTACAGGCTAGACTTGATAATAGTATTGCTCCTAATTAAAGGACTGGAATCCATAATTGGGCATGAAGAAGCTTATAGGAGACTTACCAGGCTCTTAGCCCCAGATGGTAGGAACAGTTGAACATATGGAACTAAGGCAATGATCCTGCACACATTTACCTAAGAATGAGCCCCACTGGCCACATATATAGAATTAGAGTGTAAAATAGGCAGTGGGATTGACACTGGTTTCCTTGACAAACACTAATGGATTGAGGGTTAGATGCATTCAGTAAACATGTCTTAAAAGCCAGACTTTCAATCGGAATTGTTGTGAAAGGAGTATTAATATATGATATGAATTACTTTGAATTGTATTTAACCTTTTTTGTTAAGTTTGGCCAGCCTGAGTCTGTAGCCTCCAAGTTGCATTCCTGTTTTTTGCAATAAACAGTTGCTGTTTGTTGACAGTGAAGCTTCAAAGGTTAAGCCAATTAACTTCTCTTCCTATCAGTTGAAGACTCCTGCATACCTATCTCTCTTGATATGTACACAAGTGAATGTACGCAAGGGAAGAAACATTTCAGGACCTTTCACTACATTTATGTATTTAGGATTTATTTTAACTTCTCTCCTGGAACTTGTACCCCCGGATCTATATGTTAAAGATACATTTTTTTCCCCAGTTTCCCTCTGCATTTGCTTTTCTATAAAAATTCCGTATGGGTGCCAATGTCAAGAAAGTCCACTGTTTCACAGGCTTGATGCCTGATAAGCCTTTACAAGAACTGAGTTCTAAAACATCTATGGTCGTCTGCCTTCAGTTTGACTGTGTTGACTGAATAGCTATGGTGGTACAGCATGATCTAGTGGAAGTCCTATACAGTTACTACAGAGTAGCCCCATTGAAAGCAGTAGCTATGTGTGGGATTGTGCTGATATTCCACAGATCACTGCATAGGAATCCATTCCTGCATCCTTTTTAGTTAGCTGAGGGGATCACAGGTGCAACAAACTGGCATTTATTTTCTTACTTACAGTAACATCATGCTGGATAGCAGTCAAAAACACACTGAAGTGCATCCAGCGATATGAGTTTAACTACTGCGATGTGCTATATCACACACTGCATGTCATATAAACATTTGTGCATGCTAAAATGACATTTTATTTGAATTTAACAGTGAATTTTACCCTGGATATTAAACATTCCAGTTCAACAATAATTGTGTATTCAATTATTGTGTATTCAAACATTGTGTTGAATACACAATCTGAATGTTATAGGAACCTATTCAACAATTAATAATCTGCATATTGGATACACAAATTAATGACTCCACAAGATGAATATTCAGATACTATTAAACTAGTAGTGTTAAAAACTGTCGCACAACACATTTGTTGTATCCACAAAATGAATATTCAGATACAGTTGAACACGTAGTGTTGGAAAATGTCAAGTACATACAATACACATCGAGTACACACAATACACAAACAATGCTAATTTGACAAAAGATTAGAAAGAACTTGATATTCAAATATTACAAAGTGGCAAAACATTGTTAAATGTCCTGTTATCCACACTTCATTTAGAGTGACAGACTTTGATCCCCATTGTGGACTGGACACCGGGCTGAATCTGTTGTTGGTATCCACTAAACATCAGTGGGTCTATCTCAATGGGGAGATAGATGTGTGGTATCTGTGGATCCACTTCGGTGTGTTTTTGTTTTAGTGTGAGGACCGCCTCTTTGTGTTTTGTTGCAGGATAGCACAATCAAGCTAATGATTATATGACTGAGGGCAAATTCCTGGACACCTCTCCCACAATGCCTGGCTCTGAGGAAGGACCCCCCCTCAGAGCCAGACACTTGGGACCGGCTGGCACTCTGACAAGGCATGCTGATTGATTTCTCTGGCTGATATGGCTCTCCAGAGGGCAGACCATGTAGTAGCAATATATGGCATAGTGGTGGTGGGGAACACAATGGTGGCAGACGAGGGGGATGGTAGCGCAATGGCAAAAGAGGCTGGTGGGACAATGTGGATATGGCGGCTCAGGCATGCTCTCTCACCTCAGGTCAGCTTGCTCCTGGTTGACCTTTTTGGCTTTACCCTATTTGGAGGATGTGAAGTGTGTGGCTGTCATACAGAACCATTTTACATCTGGCATGGTAAGTGGGGCTGAACGTGCTGTCAGCTCACTGTCCTGGAACATGGAAAATGTGAGAACACCTTGCCCATGTGCCCTGTCCTTCTTATATAATAAGCAGGGACATGGCTAGTCATTAAACATGCAGTGATGTGAATATACACTGCAGCTTTCCAGAGTGGCCCTAAATATGACTCTCTTGCCATGCTAGATGTGCAAAGCTTTTTCATAAGGGACCAGCATCCACCCCTTCCTGTGGGTGTGAGTGATCTGGGTCCCATGCTGAAACTGTTTTAACCCCAGTTGGCAGCCAGGGTTCCTTCCAGATTCTCACTGGAGCAAAATTCAAGAGCATTACAGTTCTTGCATAGACAACTGGAATATAGAGATTGGATATCTACTAGGGATATAACTTACTACCCAAACCAGGTCTCTAAATGAAGGTAGCCAATGTTAGGGGTGCTGCAAATTCCATGATTTTCTCCTCTCAGTGTGTCAACCACATATTCACTGTTGAAGAGAGCTGTCCCAAACAAGTACCAGGTTTGAAAACATTATCCTTGGATCTGTGGAAAATTAAGTAGTGACTCGACGTGAAAGCTGGTTATGCAATAAAGCTAATTTCAAAATAATAATTTCTGTTATCCACAACTATAATTGGGAGATCTATTGCAAAAAAAAAAAAGCACATAACTCTTCCATGTATGTAGTACTAGTATGTTGGAAGGTAGAAATATATGTGAAAATCGCGCCAGTCATCTGTTTGAGGGCAGGGAAGGGGCATGTGGAGGTTGGGTTTCCACATTCTCCCTTATCCCCAATTGATGAATGGGGCTATTTGCTGATGTTCTGACTTCTGAGCATTTCAGCCAGAGTAATTGTGCACAGTGCCACTTACTGAGAAAAAAAACCCTCTTTCCACATGTATATGGCCTGAGATTATGTATCTGACTCCTTCAGAATGTCTAATCCCACGGGGAGCCCATAGAAGGGAACTGCAAAAACTGATGGAAAACCAAGCACCAAATACATGCTTCCATTTTAGATTTTGAGATAACTGTATGATGACTCCTTGAAGAGTATCTTCTGTGTTTGTATCTTGCATATCTGCAAATCTTTCTGTCAGTCTGTTGGACCACTTTGTCTGAGGGGGCAGGCTGTAGAGTGGCAGGAGAGGGAAGCAATAGATTGTATTTGGGAAACCTACAACTTTTCAACTAGGAGTGAGTTTCTCAAAGAGAACCTCTTCACCCTAAGAACTACTCAAGGGAATATGATTTCCATCAGTTCTTGCAACATCAGCAGTTACAAGACTAATTCCTGCTTTCCTCTTAGAACTATTTGCAAACCTAGCAACCAACACATTTTTATCTCTACACAACCCTGAGATCCCAATGATATAGGGTGGGATACAAATGTTTTAAGAAATAAACAAATAAATAAATTTGTACTAAGGAAATGTCCATGCTTAGTTTGAAGCAAAGGGTCAATAGTGAATACAGAGGTGAGTATCAAGTACTCCTCACATGTTGCCTCCATTAGATCATTAGATCATTGAATCATGATTACTATTGGAGTAGAAAAATGTATATCAATGAGTATAATCCTTCTCCACAGTTTCTCTGGGAAGCTTGTTTATTGTAGTCTGCATAGAAGGTAATGATTCATGAGCTAGATCTGGAACATCTTGTCTTCTCTATAATTGCTTCCTCACCTCATTAGATCCTTTGCATGCATGGCTTCTTTCAATTGTTGTATTAAAATTATGTAAAATGTTTGGAAACACTTCCATTTATGTTCAAGGGCACTTATACTGTTTTTAATTACAATAAAAATTGCCAAGGCAATAGGGACAAAAGTTATCGGTGAGGGATCTTTTTTGTGGAAATGATTTTCTCTTTTGCTACACCCCAGTGATTCCATCAGAATTTTACCAGGGGGGAAAAATATCACAACAACCCAACTGACATGCAGTGACAATAAGAAGTTCCTGTACTTACCGATGACTTACTAAAGATACAGAAATATGTAAATCATTTCAAGAGTATTGTCAGTTGGGACTATGTCATTAGAGCAAAAGCAGCATTCTACTCATGCTTGTGGAAGCCATCATCATCATCATCACCCATTGATTTCTTTCATTAGCAGATGATTTGATTAGAAGACTTTTGAGGTCCCTTTCATCTCTGCTATAGCATCTCTGATAGGTAAGATATTTAAAATATCTTAACAAAGGAGTGTTCACCATCTCCCGAGGCAATCTATTTCTCAATAGACAGGGGAAACTATTTTTGGAAGGGTTCCCACTACTCTTTGGAGTAATTACTGAGGTCTGGACTGCCCATGAGTGGACAACCCTCCGTGTTTTGTAGCACAACTCTTCTCCATGCGCTGTTGCAACTGCTCTTGTGCCAGTCCTTTTGTTTGATTGTTTGTTGACAGCATAGATTGTAAGATTGGTCCATAAATCTAGAATGTGGAACCACTTGCTCCAGGAGGGGGACATGATGAAGGCATGGGCACTGTGCTCACGCATGGACTGATGGATGTAAGTCTCAGTAGACCCCTGTTGTCTCTCTCCCTCTGTTGGAACACACCCGAACAGTTATTGTGAATGGCCCTCTGTGGACACCTCCCAATCATTATCCAGGCTGGGTCAAAATTACTGGCTGGATGGCTGGAGGAGAAGGATTCTATTGAGCCCTATGCACATCCCTCTTAATGCAGCTCTGTGCCCATACTGGTGTGAATACATCCTGGCATGGGTGCAGAACTTTATAATTTCTCATGTTTATATTCCATTCTTCCTCCAGGGAACACAGTGTGGTGCAAATGAAAGTTAGCCCATTTTATACCCCACTTCAGCAATCCTGGGATGTCCAGAGCTTCACGACTGTGCTGTTATTCAAACTTGAGTCTCCCTGTTCCAGAACTCTAACTACCATTCTTAATGTGTTGGTGCTTCCCCAATTCAGGGTATTGTTTGGGTTTCTATTATAGAGAACCTGCGGGTGGAAGAGGTTTGGTAGGAGAAGATGGTGACTTTCAGAAGGAATAGTTCCAAATGTATGTTGGACATTGAGGAGGCTTTTTTAAATAAGAAAAGAAAAGAAAGAGGATAGCAGCAGGTGAGTTGGACTATAGAGCATAGGAAGCCCTATGTTTCAACTTGGTCATATGATGGTAATAAAGAAAAATACATATTGTGAATTATGGAGGCAGGTTCTCTTTACCTCCTGGCTGTCAAAAACAGGAGTATGTGAGCAGTGGAATTGGGAGGAAAAAAAGCCTTTGCTCACAAGCTGAGGATAATTGAGGAGCCTTCAACATAGGCAAATATCAGCTTTCTCCAATCTGGTGCCCTTCAGATGTTTTGGATTACCACCCCCAGGATTACTTACTATGGTATCTGGAGTAGGAATGTTGCGAGCGCCCAAGAGGGTCTGGAAGTCTGGCGTACCTCCTGGTATCACCGCCTCCCGGACCCAGTTGAGTGGTCTTGGCATGAGCGCAGACCCCGCTCAAACGCTCACGAGGCCAGTAGAGCACTCAGCACTCGACTGCCCTGGCACCAAAATTGTGCATTTCCCACAAAGGGGGGGGGGGAAATTGCACGATTTCTGGAGCCTCCAGAAATTGCATGCTTCACCCCCCCCCCCACATCAGTGGTGGCTGTAAAGGCCCCATTTACTCAAGGGTAAAGGGTTGAATGGAGCATACATGTTTTTACCCTTGCATGAATGGGTCCTTTATGGTCACCATTTATGCAGTGGGGGGGAAGTGCGCAATTTCAGTGGGAAGGCGGGCGGCTGCCAAGCACTTGTCGGGTCGAGCCAAACCTCAGAAGAGGCTCACACAGCCTGACAATTGGGGGCTGATGGCGGCAGTGATGGGGGTGAGCGTCCAATGAGGCGGGCACGGGTGAGTTCACCCACTCCTAATCTAGAACATAAGCAACTGGAGGGCACCAGGTTGGGGAAGGCTGGTGTGTTGTAGTTCTTGTTAGGCTACCTGAGCAGACGGTTCCAACCTTACGTAAGGAGTTCTCACCCTCTTTCACACATGCATGCATGAGCACACATATTGAATTACTTTGGGGAGTGAAGTAGTTGCATTTTCAAGGGAGGGAGGAATAAAGTATAAAGTATTTAGGTCTTTGAGGAGTGGATTCCTATGTCTTTATTTTGGTCCATGGTAGTATTCTCTCAAATAACTCCCATGAAGAACATCATGATAGAGGAATGATGTTTACTAACCTCTTTCAATAACAGGGATAGGTAAATCTGTTTTTACTCTTACCTCATTACAATCCATGGTTTTAAATTCCAACCACACTTTCATTTCTCTTTGTTGTACTTTTTATGCCACAGAATTAGTTTTCTCATCTAGCTGAAGTCTTGTCTGGAGGTTTTAGGAAAGCTTATTTCATGTTAAATCAGCTTGACTGCCGGGTGGCTGAAATCCGTCCCAATATTGGGCTAGATATATATCCCAATTCTCATCCCTAATGAAGTTTTGGTTGTGTTCCAGATTGGATATGTGTTTTAGCATGCAATTAGTATGCCTCTTTGCTTAGGAAATACTGAAGGTACAAATGGAACATTTCTGTTAAATTAATAATTTTAAAACTGCGCTCTGGAGAACCCAGTGGAGGATGGGATTGTTCACATTAGTAAGAGTAGATGAGTTTACTTGAAAAAAACAGAACCAAAGTCCCCCTGCTGTGTGCATTCACAGAGAAGTGCTGGTATGTTCTAGAGCTGGGTGTGTTGTCCCGTAGTCCATTCATGTGGGATGATACTGAGGCTGAATGGATCTGACGAGCACTCCATATGAACAGAACACAAGCTCTAGAATACCGCCTCCCCCATTCACAGAATATTCGGCAATACTTTGGCAGGCAGCCCGATGTGGAAAGACTTCCCTTAAGGAAGACATTTAAAAAAGCACAGAATTAAAAATAAAGGATTGCATCCAATTTCTTTCTTTTTCTTGATTATTTACATCAATTCACCCAGCTTGTTTCTAATTAGCTCTAGTGTTACTGAGAAGAAAGCTTGCTGTTGTTTGCAGATAAATATATAACTGATCTTGTGGTACAGTGACCAGGATGTTAAACATCTGGTGCACATGCAGAGTCTCAGCTGCATAGATGGGTGTGTGGAGTGGGGAGAACAGAGATCCCCATTCTGTGCATGGGGGGGATCGTTGTTGAAGATTGGGAGTGCAGAGCTTGTGTACACAAGTCTGTACAACCACGGGTATAATCTAAAAGCACACGCAGCTACAAACTGTGTGTCTTTGCATTAAAAATAAAGAGACTAGCCTACTTCTTTGGTACTCCACACTGCCCTGTGTTCTCGCTCAGCTAGGACACTAATTCTGGTTACTTTGGCAAAACAAGAGGAAAATATTGAATGTTACTGTGGAAAACTGTATTCTGAACAAGAACAAGGGGAAAAAAGCCTGATGTGTTTTGAGGTTCACAGCTGTTCTTCAAAGGTATTTTCCTTTTCAGTTCTGAAGGGAGAATGTGTGTGTGTGTGTTTTCCCCCCTCTTTTTTTCTTTGACACCCTTCCTTTGTTTCTCTAGCTTTGCGGTAGCTACAGATAGAGCAAACTTGAATGTTTCTTCAAAGATCATTCAGGAAAGGGGAAGAAAGATCAAGTGAATCAAGTCTACATCGACCCATGGCTTCATACAGAACACTCAACCCACACAATGCTTTAGAGCTAACCTACACATTACGTTAAATGTTTTTGGTTGGTTGGTTTTTTGCATTTCACAGGACTGGTTTCTTTGAAAACCAGGACTGGCATGGGTAGGAAGGGGGGAGGTGAACGCTTTCCCTGCATCCTGCAATCTTGATGAAAATCGCCCTGCAGCTGCTATTTGCATTGGGAGGAGAGTTCCTATCGGGGTGCAATTTGGCCTGTATAGGTATGGTCTGGAGCAGTCCAACCCCTTGCTCCCTTCACCAGGTAGCAACAATGCTAGGCCATCAACTGGCTTTGAATTTCTGAGTCACATCCCTCCAGTCAAAAACAAAACATAACACAACCCAATGTGCCAGAGTATATGAGCTATCAAAGTCAGTATAATAGCTGCTTAACAACTTCTGTACTTCACCTTGGACCCTTTTCCCTTATTCCAGTTGCCCGTTTAGTTATTATTTTTTGCTTGCTGCAGCTGCTGCTTTATTTATTTATTTATTTATTTGGCAACACGTTCTGCTTGGGAAGGAGAGACTTCCACTTTTATCTTATTGGATTTGATTTCTGAAAGATTGTCGGAGTCCTTCGGGAGTGTCTGTCTTCTTGCTTTAAATTCTTCCATTGGATTCCCTTCATTTGTTAGAATTTCACTGAGGGGGAATGCGGTGTTGTGTTTCACGAACTCTTGAATGTCTTTTGGTATCCGTAACTCCTCCGTGGGCTCTTTCACCTGCGATTCCAGTAGTGCATTTCGGTAATCATCCCACCCTTCCGCCTTGCGCGTGCTCCTTGAAGGCCGAGCGTGAGTTAACCTTCACGTTAGTTCAGTTCCACGGCTCCGTGTTTTAATCAGTTTTGTATTTTATGCTTGATGCTGTTCCCTGCCTCGATCCATTGGGAGAGGCGGGTAATAAATAAATATATTATTATTATTATTATTATTATTATTATTATTATTATTATTATTATAGATTTTGCCAGGGTGTGAGACTCACACTGTAAGTAGAATACATTGGCTCTAGAAGAAATCAAATGGTAGAACTGTCTGTACAGTCTGTTTATCACTGCTTGAACAATGGTCACGTTGTGAGAAATTTCAAAATTCTATGATGCCTGGATTATTTATTGGGAGAAGAGAGTGAAAGTCCTGAATAGAGCAAGAATGGCAATGTGTGATTTAATTCAAAGACACTGGACCTGCTTCTAGGATTCCTTGTTCTTGCCTCATATGCCCATCTGATCCTTTTTAAACAGCTTTTGGGTAGCAAGGAATTCAATAAATACAGCTACTTCCTGGTGAAGCAAGTGGTCACTTTTTTGTCCTTAAAGCTACCTGCTATAGTTATGAGAGCACCAGGGTAGTGTTAGACTTGGACTATGAAGAGTGAGGTTCCCTGAACAACCTTGAAGCCAAATGGGTGGCCTTGAGTAGTCGCTATCTTTTAGGCTGACCATCTGAAAAGGAGGACAGGGCTCATATAACTTTAACAGTTGTAGAGAAAAGGGAATTTCAGCAGGTGTCATTTGTATGCAATTAGTTCCTGGTGAAATTCCCTCATCATCACAACAGTTAAAGGTGCAGGCACTATACTAGAGTGACCAGATACAAAAGTGTCATTTGTATGCATTTAGTTCCTGGTGATATTCCCTCTTCATCACACCAGTTAAAGTTGCAGAGCCCTGCCAGACAACTGCCTTGCTAGTCTAGCCCTTTGACTCAGTCCTTCTTCTGGCGACCTCTCTCCTCTTCAGGGTTGGCAGAAGTGGACACCAATCTTGGCTGATGGGCTGTGTTTGACTTTTTGGGCCACAAATTGTGCAGGCTTAATCAGAAGTATTGTTTTTTTTTCCTCTTCAGCTCTGCTTACAGGGAGCAGAAATAAATAAAAAATCCAGCTCTCTCAGTCACAATGGCATCTTTCTATTCCTTCTGGATGGTATAGCTAAGGGTGTATGAGAAATCTGTTTCAGCTCATTTTTGATCAAGGTCTTCCAGACTCGGATGTTAAAGCCCATACATTTCTGAGCTTGCAATGCGATTTATAGCATGCGTAAATAATTTTTTTTAAAAAGCATTTAAATGTGTAATTTTGAAATCTACGAACAAATATGCTTTAATTAATGGGAGAATAATGCATACATTTTTTAAAAAAGGGGTACAATTGATGTGTATTCTTAGTAAAATATGCATGGATTTTTGTGTGAAAAGAAAAAAAAAAGCTTGCAATTGGATACAGAGTTGGAATGGCCTTCGAGTTGGCATATGGAAAACTTTGGCAAACTCGAGTAACAAAGAAGATGCCAAACAGAATATTTTTGTTCATTTAAAAATGGGGGAGGGGAATTGCTTGGCTTCTACGTGTGATCTTGTTGGACAGTGGCAAGAGAAGTCACAGTTCATCTCAAAATGTTGTATTCCTTTGCATGTAGCCATTCCAGTTGGATAATCCCAGCTTCAAGCAAACCTTTGAATTGCAATATCAGTTGAGTTGTGCACACCGGCTGTCATTCTCTTTGAGTTCGTGGCTTCACGATGTGAAGGACAGAGAGATGCAGATTTGTAGGAATCAAGTCAAAAGGAGCTTGAGGCATACCTCTCAGCCACAAACCAAACCAAACATTGTAATGACAGCAGTGTGGCTGTCTCAGACATGCTTCTTACTTCAATGGAGCTCGAAATTAATGAGCAGTCACACTAGGTAACAGACATTCCAGAGCTCCATGTTCTTCATAACATCTTCATTAAGTTTGTGGTATACCAAGATAAATTGCACCTCTGTCAACAGATAGGAGTGCTCTAAGTTAAGATGCTGGGAAAACTATATCTACTTTCAGCAGTCATTATTTTTCATCCTGAAGAAGAGCTGTCAATTGCACCCCCCTCCCCCGCCTCCCCTTCCTTCTTTTATCTGTCATTTGGTGGCTATGATTTTTTTAGATTAAAAGTTACAACAACATGGAGTTTTGACAGATAAAAGAGGGAGGGGGAGGTGGGGAGGGGGTGCAATTGACAACTCAAGCCTCTGAGGAAAAACTTTTGTAACTTTTAATCTAAAAAAAATTGTAGCCACCAAATGCCTGGACCTATCTTTCTGAAATTTCTCACAGATAACTACCCCTAACCCATCTACAAAGTGAGCAACTTTCAGACTTCTAACTTTTAAAATAAAAAAAGTTATAGGTGTTTCTTTCCTCATTGTTTCAAAAATACCTTGCCATTACATGCCTGGGCCTATCTTTCTGAAATTTCTCACACATATCAAGTCAATCAAAGTGGTATCTGTAATGTGCCCAAGTTTTCTGTTTGTATCTATAAAAATGGAAAAGTTGAAGGCATAACTGTATTTACCCCACTGCTACCCATTTTTCTAAAATTAATTGCCACACAAGACAAGCATCTATGTTTCTGAAATTTCACACACATGGGTCCCAACATACCACCTGCAATGTGGCAAAGTTTCCTGTGTGGAACTTTAAAAATGAAAAAGTTATAGGCATTCCTTGTTCATTATTAAAAAAATCATTGCCACAAAATGCCTGCACCAATCTTTCTGAAATTTCTCATAGATAACTGCCCCTAACCCATCTACAAAGTGCCCAAGTTTCATCTTTCTATCTTTAAAATTGAAAAAGCTATAGGCATTTTTGTAACACAATACTAGACTATGGGGAAAAGCATTCAAAATGGCATCTGATTTTCCATTTTTTTTCCGATCCGGATCGGGTTCCATTGGATCGGATCAGATGGTTCATATGATCAGAATTGGAATCATTTCATTTCATCCAATTTTGGCCGGATCGGATCCGGATCGTGTATCGGATCCGATCCGCTGCACTTCCCTAGTTCAAATGCCATGTTTTGGTCATCTTAAAACCAGCAGAATGTAATTGGTAATACAGGAAGCACCTGGTCTCAAGCCTGCCTGGAAGTTACATTTCAGACGTCCACACTGCTACATATGTGGGCACTGGTGATAGTCACTCAGTGGGGGTAAGGGGATAATAACTCGGAACCTGTTCAGAGCGACTTGCCTCCCTAGTCATCTTGCAAGTGTAGGAAGTGAAGCTATCAGTTTGTGCAGTTAATGGAAAGATAGTACATTAGCTAAATATTGTGGCCTGTAAGGTGCTTCAAAATCCAGATTTATTTGCAGTTCTGGTTATATAGCAGAAATAGAGGCCTCATTCTGGACTTCCCTAAATGGCCAAGTTGTACTTACCTTGTTAAAAAAAAATCATGCCTTGACTAGAACATCTGAAATGAGTATTGCTACCAAAAATGCAACTGTAGTAACATTTTGAAATGAGGGTTGCAGCTGCTCCACAGGGGAAGAACGTAAAATGAGTCATGCTAGATCAAACTAGTCCAGCATTCTGTTACACTGGGGACTAACCAGCTGCCCATGGGAAACCCACAAGCAGGACATTAATGCAACAGCTCTCTTCTGCCCATGTTCCCCAGCAACTGCTGTATATAGGCATACTGCCTCAGATACAGAAGGTAGCATATAGCAATGAGGACTAGTAGCCATTGATAGTGACCATTACTATGCCTTGTGTTAGTGAGTTTCATAATTTTACTATGCACTGTGTTAAGTAAGTCTTTTTAAGTGTCCTGAATCTCCCACCAATCACCTTTATAGGATGAACCTGGGTCCTAGTATTTTGAAAGAGGGAGAAAAATCTTTCCCTATCCACGTTGTCCACACAATGCATATTTTTGTGTACACCTCTATCATGTCTCCCCTTATTCAGAGGAAACCCTCTGAGGGAAGCTGTCATGGGTTCAGCTATGCCCTGGCCCATGAGTGGAAGGGAGACCTGGCTAAATGGAGTCCAAACAGCATTACAATCCTCTGGGTGTTTTGTAAAAACTTAGTGGGGTTTAGCTTTTAGGTCATTGCTTCATTTTGGATCAGAACAACCACATTTTAGCCTTCTACATGCAGTTCTTTGACTTAACACTTTTTAATGACAGCTGCTTTGTTCATGGACTTCACTTTATTCATATTTCTAACATATCTGGTCCCTCCAGAAAATAAAACAAACATCCCTTGCTCACATAGAAACTACTCCCACTTTCTCCTTAGTTAGATCTTTCCAAAACTCTCAATCTTGCCCCACTGCTTTCTGGATCTCGCCACTATGCCATCATGTATCATAGGTCTATCTACACCCTGTTCTGCATGTGGGAGGGAAATCAGGCCAAATAGAGTGCTCTCCTTCTCTTCCGAGTACTTTCCTGCTGCCACCAGGTGGAAATCTTCATTTTTCTAGGTTGCCTTACAGCCCTCTGACTCTCTTGTAAATACCTTTAGGTAGTGTGGAATTTGTCTTTTAGGTGTGGGGTGGGTAATCCAAGAAGAAAGGAGACCACGAGGTATAAACAACACAATTTTAAAGGTTCCCTGAAACAGTATTATTATTAGGGGAAAAAAAGTTTTTAATACTTGAATGGTTACAACACAGACATACAAAACCAAAAGTATAAGAGCAAAAAAGTAAGAAAATAACCATGGCAAACACCTCCAGCTAATTCCTAACTAGTTTGGATCCCTATTTTCTCTAAGTTCTTCCCAGCATTTCCAAGCATTCAACTTCTTCCCAACATTCAGCTTGTCCTAAACATCTTTCTGGGCATATCTACACCTAAAGGTGTGGAGGGAGGGAGGGAGGGAGGGAGGGAGGGAGGGGAAGGATCACAGACCTACCTGCTTCCATGATCCTCCCCAGATGTCTACACTACCACCTGACTTCCCGGAAGGATAGAGGGACGTTGCAGGCGCCGCGGGCACAATTTTGTAATTTTTTTAAAGGAAGGAGCTGCGTGGCCCCAATCCAGCCAAAAAGGGAAGGGAAGGGGGGAACTGCTTCCCCCTGCTATCCTGGGAATGGAGAAATTGCTTCCCCTCCCCAACCCTATGGGCACGGAGCCACCCCACGTGGCTCCATGCCCATTTTACAACCCAGGACATTGGAAAAACCAGGATATCCCCGGTTTCAGCTATCCTGGGGTTATCCCGGGGTCATCCCTAGGTCATCCTTGGTTGCCCCCAGGATCCCCTGTGCATCATATGGACACACAGGGATGACCTGGGGCAACCCCGGGATAAATCCCTGGTGTAGACATGGCCTCTGATTATTTTCTCTCTTCCTGATTCTTATTTTCTTCCAACCTTCCTCTCTCTTTCAGTCTTCCTCTATTTTTCTCAAAACTACTTTTTGATTTTTTTTTAAGTTAACTTAAAAAAAAAAGAAAAAAAGTTGAAGCTAGCTGGTGCTCTTGTAACTCTTGACCAATCAGGAAAGCTCATTCTTTCCCCAACTTCCTTCTGCTGAGCTCATTGCAAACATTTCTTCAGGCAACAAAACTACTTTTTGCAACTTTCTTGGCAACCTCTTCTGCAGACTCCTTATGCATGTGACCTCTTGATGATGCTCCTGTTCTCTGCTCGTTTAGTGGCACCTGCTGTTTCTTTAGTTGCCTGAAGTTTTGATCTTTTGGTTTTAGAAAATAATAAATTTTAACCACATAATATCTAAACCAAATTGGGCGAAGCTCAACATTATGCCATCCGCATTGCTGGAGGGAAAATTCCAGAAAATACCTTATAATGAACGAGTATGCCCATGTGGGACAGGGGCAATAGAGACAATAAGCCATGTGTTGTTACAGTGCCAGTTCTATAAGGAGCTCAGAATCTCCCTGATTACACCGATTATAGATAAATTCCCAGGGAGATCAAATATATTTTACTTAGATTATCTGTTAACGGATCGGGATGCTCAAACTACATCAAAAGTAGCCAGATTTTGTGCAGCAGCTATCACGTGTCGTAGAGAAGTAGTAGGTAAGTAATGAAGCCAAATGAGTTAACATTCTCAGCAGTTGCGGAAGGACTTGGGCTTAGCATATCCCATAATTGTCCCTGGATATTTCTAAGACAAAATGTGAAGTAGATTTGGAATTCCTTCCTCTGCAAAGTATATTTGGGATTCTGAGGAAAGCTAACAGAGCTTCGATAGCGTACTTTCTCATGGGAGTTACACACGTGCCTAACGTGATACAGTGGTTATGGGGCCATTATGTTTACATTACTTATTGATGATCAATGCTGTTGACTGTGATAGGATGACTGAAGATTCAGGTTTGCAATTAGTCACATTCCTGGTCCTCTATGGTGAATAAGAATTTCCTCCAGCTGATCAGGATGGCATTGTTTGCAAATTGAAAGAGAGTTGGTTGTTTTGATTTATGGCTAACCTTGAGTTAAAGTAAATATGCTGGGACAATAGAAGGTTCTCTGTCCATCTGTGCCTCAGCTTGCAGAAGAAATGGGGATACATCCTTAGACATTTGTGTGAATGCTCCTCAGAGCAAAACATTATTGACCCCCAGCTGCTAATCACCTAACAGGTAACCAAGGGCATTTATGAACTATTTTCACCACCACCCCCATTTCAGGGACACTTTTTTATTTTCGTTTTTCCCTTTCCCTTTTTTTTTGGGGGGGGAGGTTCCTTGTCTTTCCATATATCATTTTACATCAAAGAATTAACAGGTGCAGATGGGCTAGTAAAGGTTGAGACAGGTTAGGTTAATTGTTTCAAAACTGTGACTACAGATCAGGAGTATGCAACCTATGGGCCTCCAGATGCCTTGGCCTACAACTCCCATGATCCCTCACCAATGGCTGTGTTGCCTAAGGCTGATGGGAGTTGTAGGCCAAAACATCTGGAGGGCAAAAAGTTGTCCACCCCTGTAGATAAAAGAAACATCTCGAGAAACTTCAGTGTGAGAAATCACCCTTGATTCCATTGTTCCATGGCCCTTTATATGAATTGGTGAGTTTATAGTAGTGTGAATGAGGGAATCAGTGTCAGCTGTTTATAACTCACATTTGGCGGGCCGCTCACTGTGCTGCCACAGCAGAGAAAACCATTTTAGATGAAGTTCTTCAAGCAAGTTAAACCAGGTCAAGATTGTCAAAGCCAATTAAATGACTTGGAAGTTAGCTGTCAACATGTGCAAATTTAAAGTTGAATATTCAGAGGGAGGGGAAAAAAATTCGCCTCAACTGTTTATAACTTTGGAAAGAATTGCTAGTTTTGACTCACACTATGGCCTGTGTTATGCAACAATATTATGTAACTGAGCTCATTAATTCGTTGGGACAGGGAGCGAATTGCAGCACGACCAATGCAAGAGTTTATTCCTGGAGCAAAGGCACATCACCATCGAACAATCTGTTGCATTTGCACATTGCGTGCCTTAGAAAATGCTTCACAAAGGACTGATTGATGCAATAGAACATGAAAAGGACTTATTCACACAAAGTTCCATGTAGACAAGTGTTTCATTGAAAGGGGTCTGAATCCCCTTGATCTGCATAGTTCACAACTATCAGAGGCTCTAGGTTAATGTTTGTGTACACTGCATGGAAAAGTAATGATGCCTGGTTAAGACCCCTTTCAGTGGGATGCCTGGTCATCTGAGTTAGTGTATTTCAAGCTTGCTCCCCCCTCCAAGCTCCCCATCTTATCAATTACAGAAGCAGTTAATCGATGAGTGATGTATCAGATCTTCCAGGCGTGATTGCTACCACATTAGATTGCACTAAGCATGTTTATAGACTGAGCATGTAGAAACTAATCCACAATTGCTTTGCCCACATCCAATTTAGTGCCGCCAAGTTGGTTCCATCTTGGTCTTGTTTGCACATGCTCTCTATATATCATGTACTGTTTTTAGAGTTTTTAAGATCTAGCGAGATAAGCCAAAAAACTTTTATTATTATTATTTATTATTTATTGCATTTTTATACCGCCCTATAGCCGAAGCTCTCTGGGCGGTTCACAAAACTTGCTGAAATCAAATCCATAGTTGAAATAAATCCAGTTACGTTGGTCAGTTCCTTAGTCCCATCAACAATATCCCTCCTGGGCTTTGTGTATCAGATGCCCAGCAGATCAAACACTGTCTCTATGCACAGGTAGAGATGGGGGAACACCCAGTGTTTGAGCTCATTGAAATCCTCTGAATTCTTTCTCAAAGCTCATCTAGCCTTCTTTGTGTTTCCTAACAGAAGCACCTCTTCTTCTTCTTCTTCTTCTTGATTGGGCAAAAATTGGATATTTAAAAAAGCACATTTTTCTCAATTGAAAATATGGACTTTCCCTAAAAGGTAGGCTCAAGCATGAAAATGTGACTTGGGGGTGGGTTGGGGTTTGTGCCATGTGTGCGAGTGCGCAAATTCACATCTTCAGAAGTGCACATGTGCACATTTCAGATGTGCCCACGTGTGCATTTATGCACTTTTGAACGCAAACACCATTTCCCTAGAATACCATTCCTGCTCACGTTTGCTTTTGGAGTTGCAAACGGGGCATGTTCTCGTGATTTACAAATCGGAACAAAATTCTCATGCATCCCTACCCTGCAGCCAGAAGGGAAACAGAGAAGTGAAGACAACTACAGGCAATTCCAACTGAGAAAAACGCATGCCAGCCCATCCCAGAGGGCTAATCCATTGCTAGTAGTTACTGTCAATAATACAAATAGCCATACTGGTCTGTTTGGGGGGGGGGGGAAGCCATGCAGTAAGGATGGGGAGAAGCCAGTCTTACGAGGCAATGGGAACATCTTCTGAAGTTTCAGAGGTGCAATGAGCTGCATTAGAGATTATAAAGATGCCACAAAGCAGAGAGAGGGAGAGTGGAGAGACAGGGTGCATGTATCTATGTTGAAGTACACACACAGATTTGCACCCCCCCCCAAAAAATAACCCTCCCAGAAGGCCTAAGAAGGCCTTGAAGCAAATATAACCAATCTGCCCCTTGCTGGCTTGTGCGCTACTTGCTGTCGGCATGCAACTCCCAATAGATTCCCAAGAGAATATGACCCTAGAATCATATCCCCCCCACACCACCCCAGTCTTCCAGTGCAGCCCTCTGCCACTGTGCCAACAAAATTTGCAGCTGCAAAATAAATAACATTTTGCTGCCAATGTTTGGTGGCAAGCTGAAAAATTGCAAATTTAAATTTAAAAAACTAGCTAGAAGCCTATCTACATAGTACCTTGGAATGTTTTAAATAGTATTTTAAAACGTTCCAAATAGGTGTGTTCCAAATGTCTTAGGCCACATTAAGGAGTACTCACATTACAGGAGAAAAATTCTTCAGTCTTCAAAGCAGTGTGTGCAGTCTCACACCCTTCTGTTCGTCTCTTTCTGTTTCGTTTTTACAATGAGTTTAGGGCAAGGCATTGTGTGCGCTGTAGTTCACTCGCCCACTTCCTCCTTAGTTCCCCTTTCATTCCCTAGCTTTCAATGAGTATAGGGCTAAGCATTGTGGGTGTTGTAGTTCACTCGCCCTCTTCCTCCTTAGCCCCTCTTTCTTCCCTACGAATCAACAGCTAAGCATTTGGGCACTGGTAAACGAAACACTGCCCCCACAAATCACAAATGGTAAGGAAGGACACATTATTTTACTTTAAATGATTTATTAAAAGTAAAAAACCATTGTATATAGCTGAAGTGAATTTTAAAAAAACCTCAGGTATACATCATTCAAGGGAGTGCATCATGTGGCCCAAAAAGTTTTCGTAACCCTTATGAAACGTTACAAAGCTAGTGTGTAGATCAGCTGTATGTCTCATTTGTAAGTGTTGACTAGTTTTTTTGCCATCATGTGTTGTGTGGCCCCAGAGACTGCAAAATTGCCTGCCCCTGCCCTAGACAGAAATAAGATTTTTAAATTAGTACTATTCGGGCCACACTAAAACAAGGGGAGACATGGTAGAGGTGTACAAAATTATGCCTGGTGTGGAGAAGGTGGATAGGGAGACATTTTTCTCCCTCTCCCATAATACTAGAACCCGGAGTCATCCCATGAAGCAGTTGGGTGGGAGTTTCAGGACAGATAAAAGGAAGGACTTCTTCATACAGTCACACCATGGCATTCACTATTACAACACGCAGTGATGGCTGCTGATTTGGATGACTTTAAAAAGGGGGTAGACAAATTCCTGGAGGAGAAAGCTATCAAGGCTACTAGACCCGATAGCTATGTACTACTTCCAGCCGCAGAGGCAGTAAGCCTATGCACACTAGTTCCTGGGGAACATGGGTGGGGACTGTTGCACTTGTGTCTGGCTTAGTTTCTGGTCAACAGTTGATTGGCCTCAGAGTGAACAGAATGCTTGACTAGATGGACCCTTGATTTGATCCAGAAATGTTCTTCTCATGTTCTTATGTTAAGCTCTTGAGTTCCCGAGAATTCTACTTCAGGCTGGATGTTAAAACAAATAGAATTTAAAAAGCAAAAGTGTGGGGGAGAAAAGATGCTGCTGAGCATGATGGAACTCCAGCCTGTCCTTGTAACCTGCTTAAGGTGGAGTAGAATACAGGTTTTGCGAACCAAATTGGCAGCTTCAAGACATGCTGGGAATGGCTATTCTCCCCTGAAAACCAAAAAGACAGTAGGTATTCAGGTCTGTCTCTGGCCGTATACAAACTCAGATGTCTACTGTGATTGGAGAACAGATTTCCTTCTCAATGAAAAGCCCCCATCTTTGTAGGTGATCAGCTATGAGCCTACAAATAGCTTTCTGCATTGTAAAATCTGTTACATACTGCAGACTGGGGCATCCATCAGGCCAACAATCTCTCTCTCTCTCTCTCTCTCTCTCTCTTTCCTCCCATCTTTCTCCTTCCCTCTTAACATACAGCCTGTAGCAAGAGTTTTGGTGAATTCAAAAGCTTGCATAGTATTTTAGGATTATTATTTGGGTTGGTTATGGTCATCATCGTAACGGTGATATAAGCAACACAAGATCAACCCAGCTATACCTTCCCTGCATGGCTCATCTAAAGCTCTCAGATCTGCTGCTTTTCTTCATTCTGATCAACATTTTGCTGCCCATCTGCCTACACACCAGTGATCTGCTTTCTTGCTTATACTTTCTCAATTCTTTTCTGCCCAAGGCACCTGCCTGCCCCTTGAGTTTGTACACCTTACATGGTGCCACTTTCTGTTTATGATTTATGCTTATTATAGAGGGGGGCATGATTTCTCTGCCTTCTTTAAGAGGCAACATCATGCAGTGTTTTGTTCATTTAAGGGTAGCAGACTGCAGTTTTCTGGACTGGGAATAATCCAAGCGTTGCTCCGAAAGGACCCCCAGAAACCCACTAAGGAAAAAGTGGTAAATTACTGTTGAATCTGGTGTAACCTCAAATGCTCTTTGGGAATTTGTAGGAGTGCCTCTTCCGTTCTCATTAACGTTGACCTAACAAGTTAAGAAGTAATTGCAGACGACTTCAGTGGAACCTATGGGTCATCCAGCCAGACAGGATATGGATAAGCAGAAGAGAGTTGGAAGTTAATGAGCTGCCTATAACTTTAAATAACCAACTGCTTGTCAAAAAGGCAGGCCACCATCCAGACAAACCACTCACTGACCTGTTTAACAGGATTATTCATCTATGCGGGACTTATGATGAATGCAATCTGATTAATGCAACGTACTGTCTGTTCAGTAATTGAATAGTGAATGTCTGGATTTAAAATGCTTTAAAGGGAAATGATTAAGCGGACTGTGATGGTTGGTTGTGTATATGTCCTGTTCTTTTTGATCAAAAGGAAAGAAACTAGTTGATAGTGATGCAGCTCAAATACCTAATCGTGTTCCAGAACAGAGGTGTAAGCTGCCTGTGTCTCCGCAGTTTCATATTGGAAGAAAGATGCTCTGGGTCCTTTGCGCTTTCTTGAGTTCTCTTTTCTGGTCTATGTCATACAAGATACAGTTCATGGGAACAATTTTATTAACTATAACCTTGTTTTCAAAGGAAGAACACATGGCTGCCAGTTGATCCGCATATGCCAGCTTCCAGTGAATTTGGTGGCTCTGATGTCAATGGGACTGTGAATCCACTCTGGGTTTCAGGCAGAACCAGTGAGAAACCTAAAGGGTCTAGCCAAGGTGCCGAACCCACTTGAGGGGTAGGGTTCAGCACCATGGATAGCTCCTTTAGAGCTACCAGAGCCTCCAGCCTACGCTGTCTGTTCACTATGCTTCACTTGCTGTTTCTCACCATCGATTCATACACTCCACCAGGCCTTCATGCGTATGCCTCCACCCCTTCATCATGCGGACAATATCCCATCTGAGACAGGCATTCAGTGCTGATGCACATTGCTTGGTGCACCGTTGCTTTGTCTTTTTTTTTTTGGAGGGGCGAGGAATCTCACTTGCCCGGTGTCTATGCAATCAGGTGTTGGCACGAGGTGTCTTGTTCCTATGTGGCACCATCTGCAAGGTGAAGGGGGCACATGCTGTTCCTCCACTATTCAAAGGCCTGGGTTAGTGTGTGGACCAAGGGCTTGGTGAAAGCTTCTTTATATACAGGCAGAAGAAGCACAAGGTACAGTCTCGCCTGCGCTGTTCTACTTTTGACTGCTACTGGGAAAGGTTTGAATGCTCCCTTAGTTGGGGAGGGGGACGTAGAAAACAAGCACATTAGTGAAGAGGACTGCAGTGCAGGGGTGGATAGTCTTTTCGGCCCCTAGGGCCTCATGCAGAGTTGCCTGGGTAGCAAGGGGGTGCACAGGTATACACACACATAAACACGTATACAAACGTATACACATACACACACAGAGAGAGAGAGAGAGAGAGATGCGCATGCACACATGCACACATACAATGCACACGCACAAACACATATGCAGATTCAGGTTGCCCAGCCCAGCTTAGTGTCAATGCCATAGCCCTGTGTTACTATAGATCAGTGTTTTGCAGCTGCCTGCATGGCTCTCCAGAGGGAGAGAGAGAGAAACTAAGTGAAGTGTGTCTGCTGTTCGTTACCCCAGGATCAATCACATTGACAGAAATTGCTGGTGTGTAATTTTCCAACCACTCACTGACCTGTTTAACAGGATTATTCATCTATGCGGGACTTATGATGAATGCAATCTGATTAATGCAACGTACTGTCTGTTCAGTAATTGAATAGTGAATGTCTGGATTTAAAATGCTTTAAAGGGAAATGATTAAGCGGACTGTGATGGTTGGTTGTGTATATGTCCTGTTCTTTTTGATCAAAAGGAAAGAAACTAGTTGATAGTGATGCAGCTCAAATACCTAATCGTGTTCCAGAACAGAGGTGTAAGCTGCCTGTGTCTCCGCAGTTTCATATTGGAAGAAAGATGCTCTGGGTCCTTTGCGCTTTCTTGAGTTCTCTTTTCTGGTCTATGTCATACAAGATACAGTTCATGGGAACAATTTTATTAACTATAACCTTGTTTTCAAAGGAAGAACACATGGCTGCCAGTTGATCCGCATATGCCAGCTTCCAGTGAATTTGGTGGCTCTGATGTCAATGGGACTGTGAATCCACTCTGGGTTTCAGGCAGAACCAGTGAGAAACCTAAAGGGTCTAGCCAAGGTGCCGAACCCACTTGAGGGGTAGGGTTCAGCACCATGGATAGCTCCTTTAGAGCTACCAGAGCCTCCAGCCTACGCTGTCTGTTCACTATGCTTCACTTGCTGTTTCTCACCATCGATTCATACACTCCACCAGGCCTTCATGCGTATGCCTCCACCCCTTCATCATGCGGACAATATCCCATCTGAGACAGGCATTCAGTGCTGATGCACATTGCTTGGTGCACCGTTGCTTTGTCTTTTTTTTTTTGGAGGGGCGAGGAATCTCACTTGCCCGGTGTCTATGCAATCAGGTGTTGGCACGAGGTGTCTTGTTCCTATGTGGCACCATCTGCAAGGTGAAGGGGGCACATGCTGTTCCTCCACTATTCAAAGGCCTGGGTTAGTGTGTGGACCAAGGGCTTGGTGAAAGCTTCTTTATATACAGGCAGAAGAAGCACAAGGTACAGTCTCGCCTGCGCTGTTCTACTTTTGACTGCTACTGGGAAAGGTTTGAATGCTCCCTTAGTTGGGGAGGGGGACGTAGAAAACAAGCACATTAGTGAAGAGGACTGCAGTGCAGGGGTGGATAGTCTTTTCGGCCCCTAGGGCCTCATGCAGAGTTGCCTGGGTAGCAAGGGGGTGCACAGGTATACACACACATAAACACGTATACAAACGTATACACATACACACACACAGAGAGAGAGAGAGAGAGATGCGCATGCACACATGCACACATACAATGCACACGCACAAACACATATGCAGATTCAGGTTGCCCAGCCCAGCTTAGTGTCAATGCCATAGCCCTGTGTTACTATAGATCAGTGTTTTGCAGCTGCCTGCATGGCTCTCCAGAGGGAGAGAGAGAGAAACTAAGCGAAGTGTGTCTGCTGTTCGTTACCCCAGGATCAATCACATTGACAGAAATTGCTGGTGTGTAATTTTCCAACTGCAGCTGCTGTGCTTGGGTAGCACAGAGAAGTGGGCTGTAGTAATTGGCCTTCCACGAATACGCTCGCGTTGCAATTTATTTCATTGTGATACAAGATTATAGGGAGGCTGTTTGTGTAAAGGACCAGCTCCAAGTGCTTTACTTGTTCCAGGCCTGCATAGCATCTGACCTACTAAGCCAAATGCAAACCACTGGCCATGTATGGCAGCTCGGGGGGGGGGGGTAGGTGGGCATTTTGCTACCTATGTAGAAGTGTAAAATCAAAGTCAAAATTCTAGCAGGTGTTAGATAGCTGCCAGGACACAATAGGTAACTGTTGGTCTTGCTTGGTTTGGTAGAACACAGGTTGTCCAGGGTTGAGGTAGACTGAATTTAACTCCACAATATAGCTTCAAATTCTAAATTAGTGTTCTTAAGGGCACAATCCTATGTTGATTGTTGACAGTCTCCGAAGTGGAGGGCGGATTTGTATTTTAATGCAGGTCACCTGAAAGACCGAGGCGATCCTCACTTCTGTGTTCCAGCCATCCTGCCTTTTTGTTAGACAGGCGGCTTTACCCACAGTGCTTAGGAGCAGGAGAGAAGGAGGCTGAGGCGAGCATAGGAAGCTGCAGAAAGCAGTTTATGCAGCTTCCTGCCCCCCAGGACCACCCCCTTTCCCCCATCTCCGTGCTCAGGTTTCCAAGCATGGAGGGTTGGCTGGTACAGTTTTCTCCATGCTGGCTACGAGGAGGAGGGGGCAGGGAGCATAATTTATTGGCTCCGAGTTTGGAGCCCTGTCTAGGGGGCATAGGATTGCTCTCCAACTTATTAATCTCTCACTTATGAATAGTGAAAAACAATTTAGTGCATTTTGTTCCATCGTATTCAGACATTTGCTCTGCACTGTATTCCTCTCAGGTGGTACTTATTGATCTGCAATTAAGTTCAGTTAAGTGGGCAGGGACTATAATTAGGGCCTTCTTAGTGATGGTCCCTATTAAATGGAAATCCCTCTTGAGAAAGGGGTATCTGGCTCCATGTGTGGCTGTTTTAAAAGAGCTTTATTTTCTCTAGTTTTTCAATGAAAACATTTTATGCTGTTTGTTGTTGTTGAATGTTTGACATTTTATTGAATGTATTAAAGATCGTTTCTGTTCTGACAGATCAAAATGACAGCTTGCCACGTGCGTTCATTCAGACCTGTCAGAACAGAAACGATCTTTAAAAAATTCATATAAAATTTAGGGTTGGAGGGATCGATCTCAAATTTCATACACATACTTAGGCATACCCCATAAGCACTGTGACCAAGTTTCAAGCCTCTAACTTTTAAAGTACAGAAGTTATAGGTATATTTATATGGCGGTCCGATAAACGATAAAATAGCCCGAAAATTATCGTCTCCGATGATTATCGTAGGTTTTTGTATCGTCATCGTTAAACACATGCATGATAATGACCTTATCATATTGTTATCGTACATTTTAACAATATGATACACATCCCTAGTTATGACTACCTGTGATTTGAACAAACTACAGTTTCCTGTGTTTGGCTATAATGGAAACTACAGTTTGTTTCATATCTTAAAGGAAAGCTTTAAGCTCCTCATTTGAAAGAGGAGCATCCTTGTATGCAAGAGGATACTGAGGTTTGGCATTGCCCTACATAATAACAGAATTACATGGTTTCTTGTTACATCTGAGCTGGAACTAATGTGTGTGGTGAGGCTGATATCCTCTCCAAACAAATTGTGTTCAAGTCCCAGGCCAGATCTACACCAAGCAGGATATAATACTTTGAAAGTGGTTTGAAAACCGTATATGGAATGTGTCATGGGCCCCAACAGTTGTCAAGACCATTATAAAGCAGTAGTATATAGATCCTGCCCCAGGGACCACTGTGCTGCTTTAACCATTTGTGATACTATCCTAGCCATCAATTGTGTGATTGGCTCAGCTGTAGAAATCTATATCTTTCTTTGGTTTGGGGCAGCTCAAGCACCCTATGTAGAGGAACCCTACTCCTACGCACTTTCATGGATATGCCAGATAAAAGCAGGCTGGTTTAGAAGACTACTGGGGCCCACAACTACAATGCACTTCACTAGAAAGGAACCCCTAATTGGTCAAAGGCAAAGATGCAAGAGCAATTCTCCTGACATTCTGAGAATTGGTGGGACAAAGTAAATCCTAGCTTTGATCTCCCCTATCAGCAGAGAGCAATCCACACTCAAGACAAGTTTGGGACAGATCCTTCTTTTGTAAATAGCAATGATTCCCTACCTGTGATGGGAGGAATGAAATGAAACCTTTCGTCGTTGTTGTTGCTAGGGATGTGCATGCCCGAAAATATCGTATCGTCTCGTTATCAGAATTTCGGACCAAAAAAGTTATCGTCTCCAATAATATCGTAGGTTAATCATATTGTGTTGTGTCGTATTTCTGATAATTATCGGAAATACGATAATTATATTGTTTCTACATTTTGCCCTATAGACTCCGTTTCAGGTAATCCATGCTGCTGCTAAGTGCTACAATAACTCCTCATTTTTGAAGATCTTGTCCTTAAAGTTGGTGACCTTACCAAAGGGCTGTAGGGAGTGGACTCATGGCAGCACTCTGCAATAAGAGCGTACATCAGTTTGACATAGCTTCTCTCGATGTTGGTATTGAAGCGAAAAACGCACATGCACATCGACCCACCAAGGCTGGCTGGCCAGGCACAGCGGCTCAAAAAAGGCTATGTGTGAGATACTTCTGCATCCCCTCAGTAATGGAGGCTAGGAGGAGGAAGATGTTCCCCGTGCACAGACAGCAGGCAGGCTGATGCAGGCAGGCAGTTATTTTTGGCAGAGGTGGGCACAGAGGCAGAGGGCCAGTTGGATCTGTCCCCGATCATTGAAAGCAAAGCTAGTCCATCCCTAAGCCGTGTGCTGGGTCGACTGCACATCTGGCAGTAAGCGCCTGGATAGCCCAGGCTTCTGAAGCCCCAAGGAAGATGTGCTGCTCCACCTGCAGTAGGTGAAGTCAATGAGGTGACTGGTTGCGAGGAATCCAGAAACTCGCCCATCTCTATCTGGAGATGCAACTGGCTGAGGAGGACCCATCCCTAAATCATAAAAGGAATAACGAGGGGAGAGGATTGGGGGGGGGGGGGAGACAGTTGGATGTGGAAGGATGTTTATCAAAAGTGGGAATTTCATGGCCTTTCTTGAAGAGCCATCCTTAGCCAGGCAGGGCCTTGGAGGGGCAGGAGATACCCTTGCAGCGAGACAACCTGGATGATCCTAGCAGAAGCATACATGCTGATGGAGGCCTTGCAATGCTGACAGACAGCAAAGCGGGGATCCGCTGCCACCTCAAAGTGGTCCCACACCATGCTGCCCTGTCGCTTCTGGGGTGACCCAGTCTGCCCGCCAGCGCATGGATTCTGGGGTGTCATCACAGGAGCAGGGATAGAAAACTTTCTTAATGAGCCAGCCTTAGCCAGGCAGGGCCTCGGAGGGTCAGGAGATGCCCCTGCAGCGTGGAAACCTGGATGATCCCACTAAAAGCATATTATCTGCTTATTATCTTCTGCGCCTATGCGTGGCACAGTGAGTGGATGCACTCCACCGAATTGAACTGACTGTGAGGAGGAACTATGCTCCTAGCAGTAGCTTATCTCAGTGATTAAGCCATGCATGTCTAAGTAGGGGAATAGCACAGGCATTACTTATTTTAGAGCCAGCCTTACCCAGGCAGGGCCTCATTGGGGCAGGAGATACCCCGGAAGCGAGGAAACCTGGATGATCCCACAAGCAGCACTGAACAGGCAGTGAGGAATTACACTCTGCAGAAATTCCTCTGCCTGGCACAGTGGACCCACTCCACTGAACTGAATGGACTGGGAGGAACTATGCTACTCCTAGCAGTAGCATAGCTGCTGGCTTATCTCAAGATTAGGCCATGCATGTCTAAGTACAAAGGAAAGGGACATTTGGGGGGTAGCAGAATAGCACGGGCATTCTTTTTCTGCCAAACATAGCCTGGCAGGGCCTCATTGGGGCAGGAGATACCCCTGCAGTGCGCCAACCTGGAGGATTCTAGCAGAAGCATATCATGTGCAGCTTTGACAACTGCGAATGCCATCAAAACAACCCTCACGCACTGCTTTGACCTCCTTGTGCTTCCAATGACCCAGTCTGCCCGCCATCCCCATGCAGGCAGGTTGGCAGTTCTTCATGCCAGAGCCGCGCACATTTTTATCATCTCCGATAATTATTGTAGGATGTTGTATCGTATCGTTATCGTTAATCGGATGTCCGATAAAGACCATATCACATCATTATTGAACATTTTAATGATACAATACACATCCCCTAGTTGTTGTTGCTGCTGCTGCTGCTGCTTACTGTTGGATGTTGTGTAGTCTAATTATTACAAAGCATTGTACACATATCAGATTCATGTACGTCTGACTGTGGTTACTGTTGGCAGGTTGTTTTCACCCTGACAAAAACATCACAAGTTTAACGTCTTCTAAACTAAATGTCACTCATATCCCTGAAAATCAAATATGTGTTGCTAAGGATTTCCGTTGTTACACTGTTATCCTATCAAATTGCCCAATAACACTTAAGGTGCTTAATTTTATATTATACCTCTGCAGACCTACTGTGCGAAGCGACATAATCCAGCGCTGCTGGAACATTCATTAATGGGTTCTCTGGGAGGTAAAAATCACTGAAACATGGATGATAGATGACAACCCTCCCTACTGGTGTCGGAGACGATGCTGAAACTTATACAAAGGCACACAACGGAGAGGGAAGATCTGAGTCCCTGAGTCTCTGTAATTAATTTCTCATGTTTCATATACTCCAGAACTCCGTTCTAGGAGAAGGGTCGAACAACAGTGAACTGCACTGAACAGAACAGCTCTTCAGAGATTTCATGGATTCTTCCAGCTATATCACCTGAGTTCCTCTGAATTGAGTGGCAGGTGTGTGTGTGTGTGTTTGTATGAGTGCACGCAGGGGAAGGAACGTTGGAAGAGAAAAGAACAGGCTAGTCTTTCATTCTTGTGTATTCCAAAAGTGCTATTCGCATAATGAGTGTACATGGAAAGTCCAACTAAAGAGCAAACTATGCATTAATGCAACAACAAGGAAGCCCCAGGTTTGAAAATGAAAAACAGCCTTTAGAGACTGTGATTTGGAGTGGAGGAGGTGTATAGGGCAGAGTAGGTGCTTCTTCATATATCCACTGATAATTTTCCCATTCAAAATAGTCCCCACCTCAAGGGTAAATGCATATCTGGATCCCTGCTAAGGGTGGGTGGTCGGACCGCACGTGGAGGCCATTTTGAACAGAACAATGGCTTGCAAGTAGAAGTTAAACACCATTCCTCTAGCTCTCCTTTTCATAAAAAAATAAATATATAAAAAATCTGAGCTTTATTAAATACATTTACATGTTCTGCATAGTTTCCCCCTTAAACAACAGACTATGGATTAATTAATATCATTAAGCCAACAGATTCCTTGGATTGACATGAATCAAATTGTCCTGTAGGGAACACCCTTCATGTTTATTACAGTTTTATTTATGTTTCTATAATCTCCTGCCCCAATAACTGACACTTATGTATAATTTGAATGGAGCACCCAAGGTCAGCCAGTTTTATGACCTGTCTCTTCCAAGTTACCCACCACCGCCAAGGGTCTCTTGTCTGAGGGTCCCCAAATCCTGGAGCTGGCATTGTCCAGATTCCTCAAAAAGAAACATCAGGTAACGTTTGCTGCAGTTATGACTGTCATGCTTGTCTTAGAGTGTCATGAGATGGGCGTTTTATTGCACGCTCATTACTGCCCACTCACGGTTTTTCGTGGATCCTTCTGATGACGCTGTCTGCCTCCCGTGCGTCTCCCGCTCCTTCCACCACAAATAGGATGGAAAGAAGGATCCTATGTGCAGGAAAAGCAGTGTAATAAAAATGGGCCACGTGGTCATTGTTTACTTCCTCTTTCTTCCCCGGTGTGAAGAAGCAGGAAGTATTGTGGGACAGAAATGGGGGGAAGTGATGGTAAGGAAACGCGAACTCCCCCCATCTGTTAATGCTCTTAATCTCAGTGACTGTTTGGGGAAGCCCCTTAAACAACCCTACCTCGATGAGCATCCTGTTTAAATTTCCCATACTATTAGTTCTGTAATCTGAGAATTAAGAGCTTCCTACTGGCTATTATTTAACAATCAAGAGAGCCACCTGCTGATTTTGATTCATCATTATCATCAATAATGATCACAGCTATTTACCATTTTGTGAGTTTTACTATTTCACAATAACCATGGTTGATAACTACTGATTACATTATGTAAATACTAGCAGCATCAAGAGCCAAGGAAGTGGGCTGAGTCTGGGATTTTTGTGTGTGGTTGAGTTCAGGACTCTCCTCAATAGAAACTGAGGTATCTAACATTTCTTAATGTTTGGTTTGATTTTAGAAGGGCTCTACTGTTTATCCAAATTTCCAGACAGTCAAATGCATTGAGTCAAGATGAAACGTTAGAGGAGGTAAATTCATTGTGCACAGGCCTGTCTAGGGCTGTTGCCATTATAACTAAGCATGAATGCTTCATGTGCAGATCCTGTTTGCTGGAAGCAAGCCAGTGATAGCTGCCAGTTTGTGAGCTTTCCAGGCACCAATCCTGGAGACAGAGTGGCAGGCTAGACAAGTCTTTGATCTAATTCAGTGAGGCAATTCATATGTTCTTGTGTTGTTCATTTAATAGATATAATTATGCAAATGTTTATGTTTAAAATTCACTTTCCTTCTATTTGCTTACATTTGTGTTTGCCTTGACACTCTGCGATTAGCTTCCTGTCAGTGACATATGGCCAGATGTGTTTCTTCGCTTAGCAAACTGATCTGTGCTCACTGTGCTGTTCAGAGACGGAGAAAATAGCTCAAGTGTATGTTTTGTCTTGAGCCATTTTATTCTACGTTTTGGAACACATTCTCCTCCTTATCATCTGAGGCACTGTAAAGAACGCTCACATGAGCCTGAATTCACTTTTGGAAAACTTGGCTGCTGCCCTGTTTGGAGGACATCCATCCAATTTTGGCTCAGCTACAGATAGGATGTTGCTTGCCAGCCATTTTCCAAGTCCAATTCAAAATTCTGGTTATTGCCTATAACGGGTGGTCAACCTGTGGCCCTCCAGATGTTTTGGCCTACAACTCCCATGGATGCTTGCAGTTGGCTAGGGTGGATAGGGCTGATGGAAGCTGTATGCCAAAAGATCTGGAGTTGTATCCTCACCCCTTGTTTATAAAGCTTTAAATCAGCATTTCTCAACCTGGTGCCCTCCAGGTGTTTTAGATTTCACTTGCATCAGCCCCAGCTACCATGGTCAACGGTCAGGAATATTGGGAGAGCCCCAGGTTGAGGAAGGTTGTCTTAAACGGTCTCAGCCCACATACACGTAAAGCATCTTCTTCTGCAAGTCCATGCCTCTGCTTTTCAGAACAGGGTGGTCATTGCTCCTAGTACCATTTCTCTGAGCAAGTGTAGCTCCCTGGTGATATTCTGAATCAGACTTGGATCCTGAAGGAGAAGTAGACCAGCCAAGACAGGAAGTGGAGGGAGGAAACTCTCCAAGACTTTCCAGGAGTCAAGGGGGAATTTTCCCAGGAGCGTATTGAACAGGAGGCCCAGGATCAGAGATCATCCTCCCTGCCCCTGGGAACATCAGAGGGGTAGGGAGCATCAGAATTCACAGATCCCAGAGTCTGCTGCAGGGTCAAGGGGGCAGAGTTGAGAGGAGGTGGAGGGCAGTCTGCTAGGCTAGCTACTCGCCAGAGTTTACAACTTGAAGTCCCTCCCTGAAGGAGGGGTTTGGTAAAAGCCTGTCGGGCACAGTGGGAGATTGTCCATTTAGTTGATAGGCAACTGCCTTGCATTGTTAGGCTAATTAAGCTTAGAGGATAGCTCCTAGCATTCACACTGCCATTGGGTGTGAGGAGATGTCTCTTTCCTGATCGCAGCTTTGTGGATTGTACAGCATCTATTGTCTCATACCTTGGCAGGAGGGCTTGGAATCACGACAACACTCACCCACTCACTGCATTTCCCAGCCAGGTATCAACACCAGTGGCTCCTTCTCTACCTGCTCCTCAGCTGCCACACAGAGGGAGAGGAGAGTGGCACTCTTTTGTCGGGTGATTGCTGACCCCTTTTCTGTCCACCTCAGCAGACAAGCGATCAGGGCGCAATTCCCACTAGTGACCAGAGAGGGAGGGAAGGTGAGTGGTGATGGTGATGGTGATGGCTGCTCTTGCTCCTTGCTGCCATTGACATTTCATATGCTCTGGTGAGTTGACCAGTGATCAGTGCCCACCACAAGAGGAGGTGCAGCCACCACTGCTGCCTGCTCTCTCCTTCAGTACAGCAAACATGGAGGAAAGCTGAGGCGGGTGACCACTGGAGGACAGGTGGTGGTGGCTATGGCTGCTGCTCCTCATCAGTCATGGGACAGAGGTTCACAATAGGTCCTCCCAGGTCCTCCCAGCCCCATTGCTGTCTCTGTCTCCAAGACAAAAATTCTGGCTCTTCCTGGAAAACGTGGTTTCACGTTCTCCAATGTGAAACCACAGCTTTGGAACTGCCTCTCCTGATGGTGGAGTGACATGTTCCATCTCCACTAAGTATCTGAAAGCCCAGCCGCTGCTTTTCCTTTGTAAAAGCAGCACTTAATTATTATTTTTTTCAGCTCCCGCCTCACTTTGCAGTTGCCAGGACTGATTTCATCTTGCATGGATTGAAGGGTGGGACTACAAACCTTGATGAGAAACATACACACCCTTGTAGGCACACCCAACTCAAAAGGTGTCCGTGATTTTTGTGGCCATGTTAAAATATAACTGGACTCTGCGCTGAGCGCAAAAAATGGCTAAATCATTTCATTTTAAAGCAAGTCAATACTGTTGTTTTCTGGGAAGGTTTGGGTTGCTCCGTCTCTTCAGTTCTTCGCCCTGTGTCGTTCTCTGCCGCCATGTGGGCTTCTCATGTTGCTACCTTTAGGAAAGTTGCACATTGAAACAGGTCTACCTAAAGCCGACTTTCTTTACTTTTGGTCTGGGGGAGACGCCAATCATTTTAACTCTGGAAATGTGTTGGCCACATTGTTGCTTTGCCTTTGGAGGGTTTCTCTGAGTATGATCCCCTTGCTACTGACTTTTGCAATGGCATTAGTGCTTCTTTATGCACAGGGAGAGGGTAAGTAGATCAAGTCAATGACTTCCCGTATTTGCCCGTGGAAGCAAAAAAAAATTTTTTAAAAAAAAAACCAGCTGGTGTGTCAATGTGTCTAAAGTGGCTCAAATCAAGAACATCTGCACAAACAGCCTGTGGTTATGCTGTGTTGCTGACCTATTTATTTCCTCCACCAATCCCTGCTCTTTTTTTTCTGCAACTGATCTCAGACCTCTCACTGCCTCAGTTACACGAAAAGAACTCTACCCTCAAAACTGTGAGCTGCTGGCGCGCCCTGGGCATTGTAAATCATTTTGCTGATCTTACTGTTATTTTTTCTCATTGAGTACTTGTTCCAGCTGAGTGATTTTCAAAATATGCTCCTAGGAATTCTGGGGTGCCTCATTTTTAAGATCAATAATGCTGGGCAAGGTACCCTCAGCTCACCCACAAGCAACCGCAAGGCTCGAAAGGGCTGCGGGAACAGACAATGCATCCTAAAAATGCATTACAGCACCCTCTTCAGTGCACATGGATTCAGTGGTGAAAGCAAAGAGGTTCCTCAGAAGGTCAATGTGGAAAGGATCCCCACAGGATAGAAGACTTGAAAATGATGGCTCTAGTAGACTCCATTTTGTTTTCTCTGCCCTTCTTGCAGCCTTGTATTGAAATAGTCACTTGGTAAACATAGGTGACAAGTAATTGCATGCAGGTGGCATGGAATTCCATGTGGGCACAAGAGCAGGCTGGTGGAGGAGGCCCAGTACACTCTGCCCCACCTCTTTGCTCAGCATAGGAACCAAGTGGGCTGCCTGAAGAGGGAAACCCCCCTCCTGTGCAGCCGGCACAGAAATGCAGTGGAGGAGGGATGGAGCGCACTGTCCCAACCCTGCCGTCGCCCAGCCTGCCAGTCCAATATTTTGTAGGCTACCAATGGTCTTATTTACAAGGCTGCCTTATTGATACTAAAGATGCCACCAATGTTTACCTCTAAAGCTACGTTTGCATCAAATCTGGGGAGTCCCTCAGGCACAACTGAGCAATGGTGAGAATTGTGGTGTCTGGTGGGGAGCGGGTGGGGAGCTCACATCCTACGCTGTTCCCATACTCCGTCTGCAGTGAAACATCTCAAAGCTAATTCAGGGGTTCCACCCCCAAGAAAATCTCTAAGGAATTTTAGGGAAGCCAATGACAATAGCAGAATTCTCTTTCGGGATGCACAGAGCATAGCTTAGCAGGAGAGCAGAGCTAATGCGTGTCCTGCAGATGGTTCAATCCCTGGCAGGTCCAGTTAAAAGAGAATCAAGTAGCAAGTAAAGGGGAAGTGTAATTGCTGGAGATCCCAGAGAGTCACTGCTTGTCAACGGAGATGCTACTCGGTTAGATGGAGGACAAATAAACTGACCTGGTATAAGGGATGTCCTTTTTTTCTTTTTACCCCTAGGTGATAGAATGCTACACTGATTTTCTGTTTGTGCTATAAAGACCAAGGGCCTTTCTAGAGAGAGGGAGGGAGGGGGGCGAGCCCGGTCTGGCGCGTCACTCTAATCCAAACGGAAGTGCGACGACCCTGCTTCCTCCCGGGCCATCGCACATCACGCCTGTCATTTTATTTTGGTTTTCCTGGGCGGAGCTTTGCGCACGAACGCTTGTACGTGAAAGGTAAGTTTTTTAAAAACAACAACAACACGTGATCGGCCCCACCCCCCTCCCTGCCCTCCCGGGGGTAGCAAAACTGGTGCCACCCCCTCCCCTGATGGGCATGGAGCCACGCAGTGCGGCTCCGTGCCCATTTCTGCTGCTGCGCTTACTCGCGAGTAAGCGTGGCAGCAGTCGGGATGGGCGGCCACATGTCCTGGGAAGTTTCCGGAACTGCGGAAAAATTGGATTTCCCCAAGGATCTATTATCCCAGGGAATAGCCGTGCCAGACTCCCACCCCCGCCCCCGGGAGTCCCTGTGCATCATGTAAATGCACAGGGACCAGCCAGGGGCGATTCCAAGCAAAAGGCCTGGTGTAGAAACAGCCCAAGTGGCCTTTAGGAACAAAACTGCTAACATTTCTCCTTTAGTAGTAACTGCAGTAAAACAGTGCAAGCAGTATGCTCACGTTTTTGGTGCAAACAGCATGCTCAAAATGGTGTGGAAACTAGTGACGGCTTGCGGCAAGTGTGCCGCAAGCCATGTTCAAATGATGGGTATGTACAGTATGTAGCCTGTGACTGCTTAGCTGAGGAACAACACGGTTCTGCAAAGACAGGCAAAGCTCCCCTGAGAGAGCTGGGGCCCGTGGGTCTTGCTTCTGTCTGTGTGACTTGTGGTGCTATGCTGCAAACTGACCTGATCACCTAGGTTTTCTTTAGATTCTGGCTATATGTTTGTTTAAGGCATTTTTATGCCACCCAGCAGCACAAGGTGGCTTAGAACAATCGAAAATGAACCATAGAATAGGGAACATAACTCAATGCCAGAACGCATGCTTTGCATCCGGGAGATCTTAGATTTAGTCTCTGGCATCATCTGTTAAAAAGGATAAAGTAGCAGGTAATGGGAAAGACCTTTGCCTGAGACCTTGGAGAGCTGCTGACCTCATATCAAGTAAGCTTCCTATGCCCCAGCATTTTGGAAGACTGCAACAAGGCAGCAGTCTGAGCAATCAGAGACTGAGGGAGCAGTCAGTCAAAACCAACAGCCAAAGATCTTGTATCTCTGCTTGAAGGCAAGGATGGATGAACAGCCCTACACTTGATCTTGGGAGGACCGTTTGCATTGGGACCATCACTGTAAATACCCTCTTCCTGTTAGCAGCCAAACTCACTGCAAAAACTAAAGTTCGTAGAGTGTAGTGGTGGTGGTGGGGTGTCATTTCATTTGAAACACTTCACCGCTTGGCTCTTTGTGATGGAACGTTGTCCAGATTTTGCAATAAAAGCAACTAATATCATTGATCTCTTACATCAACTTCCATGCTTTCAGATGTTATTTCAAAAATGCTTTCGCATGCGTCGGCATGTCCCAGCCATTACTCTGGCTTCTCCTAAGTACCAGGAATGGATGGACTTCGAATGAGTAAATCTTGAAGCAGAAACAAATGCTTGTCTGCTATTGTGCTAGACACCAAAAGCAAATACTACCTCTACTCTGCCTTTCTCTAGACAATTTCTATCAAATCATTTGCTGCGTGCTCCAAAATCTCATTCGCCAGATGGGTCAATTGCAATTCTGTTTTTGTTATTGTTTGCTGACCTAACTGGGGAAAATAGTTTCTTCTCAATTTATAGTCGCTATTATAGATAAAAGAAAGTCATTATCTGTGAGATTGCCCACATATGCACTATATATAGGGTGGTCACTTACACGTCGCCGAAAAAGTGGACAAAAGTGGACACAGTTTGGATAAAATTTGCTTATGCTGATTTATAGGTACAGATGAAAATTTAGAAATAATTACTATAATTTAAATAGAAATACAGGCCACCTCTCCAGATGGCCAACATTAAGGGCCCTGCTCGTCTGGCTTGTTCTGGTTATTATTATTTATTTATTTATTATTATTATTATTATTATTATTATTATTATTATTATTATTTATTACACTTATATACCACCCCATAGCCGAAGCTTTCTGGGTTCCTTATCTTTAGACCAGACTCAGACTAGGCATCCCTTCAAGAAGAGGATGCCTTCACAAAGAGGACTCCCTCTGACAGACCTTCAAAAAGAGGTCCACCTTCTGGAAAAGACAGACCTCTATAAAGAAAGACACATGGCCTCCCTAATTATATATAATAAAATGGCTTGTTATTTTGGATCCATAGTTTGTTAAGGTCCTTGAGGCTGGGAGGGAAAAGGGATCTGATTTCCTTCTGGGTGTTTCTGCAGGGCCTGCACTTAGTTTTTCTGGATGTCAAGATAACAGACCCATCAGTAGCCTTCTGAATCCTCCCATCACTCCATAGAAAGAATCATATTCCCCCCCCCCATGCACTCCTGTTTACACAATCCAAAAGCATTCTTTAGGATCTCCTTTCTGCATTGAAACTATGGGAAAATAAGCATTTGATTGGCAAAATGGGGACAAATGAAGCAAATAAGGCAAAGGCAAAGATCTACCACACAATGGATTGGAGGGAAAGGGAGGAGCAATAAAAAGACAGTTTGGGAGGCACCAATGTACATACTGAAAACTGCCTAGGAGTGTATTTCCCTGCCCCTTTGACCAACTGGTCTCTCTGTGGGAGGCAGACATCAGAGCTTCCAAGGCAGCAACAGAGTTCCAAATCAGCTCCATTCTCATGGACTATCAGAGATGCAATATGCATATAAGCGCCACCTTTTCCAAACCACTGAAGAAGAGAACTGAAGCAGAGCCTGAGGACGTATCTCTGTGCATCTTAGCACTATCAAGCTGGATTCTCATTATATATTATTTATCTTATTTAGTGGAGTGTGCCTCATGACTTTCTGCTGCTGTTTCAGGACATTAGCATTTTTATAAAATTACGTGCTATGTCTACTGTATATAAATAGTTCAAGAAAGCTGCTTGATTGCATTTGTGCGATGAGTAGCCAAAGGGGAGCATATCTTTGCAATTTCATACATTAGCCTATATAGCCTCCCATTTCCGTTGTATCTGCCTTATGGGAACCTTGATGCAGGCAGTTGCCAGGAGTCATGCTACATAGACAGCGACTCAAGCTGGCCTGAATGTGCCTGACTGGATCCTTGTTCTTAAATGCTAATCCCTTCAATTGTTGAGTATAAGGGCATGTTAGGGCTGCCATATGGCAGGAGATCAAAGACCTGCAGTAACCCTGGGATTTCTGCTGCCTGGCTGAGTGGGCATGTTTGGGGTGCTGTGTGTGCTTTGAAGGAGCACGCTGGACGGCCTTTCCGCAATCTGCTTAATGGGCTGGCAAAGGCAGGTGGCTTGAGCGACGCTGTGATTCCTTCCTGGGGAGAGCGGTTAGTCCCACACACACACACACTTTTCCATGCTTGAAAAGGAGGTGAAAGGATGAGCAGCTTCCAAAATAATTGGGGGGAAAAAAGAAAGGCAAAACAAGGAACATTGAAACTCTGTTGATCGGCAAAATAAATAGTGAAAACAGGCCTAGACAACCTGTGTCCTACTGAGGTGAATGCAGCCGTATATATATGCAGCCTGCCAAGTTCTTGACTGCGTTTCAAAGGTAGAGCACACAAAGGTCCAGGTTCAATCCCTAGTGCCTCCAGTTAGGGCTGTCTGAAAGTCTAGATCGGGAGGACAAAGCTGGGATGGCTAATGAAAAGGGTAGGCAACCTTCAGAAACCATCCTGAGCACCACCACAAAATGGCTGCCTTGGAAGACATACCAAAAGGCAAGAATCCTGCCCAAAAGACTGAGTACAAGGCAGAGGTCGTGTTTGAGCTCCAACACACTCAACAACTCCTTTAAACCCACAGTTTTCAGCACCAACTGAAACCTAGTCACCGCGATCCCAGCTGCCAGTAAGAAAATATGTTACTTAAAAGAAAGAAAGAAAAAAACTGGGAAGCTGAAGGCACCATGGGGGACACCAAGAAGGGTGTCCTGGTTCACACAAGTTTTTGCTTCAGATTAATACTGAAGTAGACGTAACAATTGTTTGACTTTGTACAAGACAACTTTCGATGATCACCCCCCACCCCAGCTCATTCTGTCCTGTTAGACAACAAAAAGAGATCAGTTGAAGGGAGGAGTGGGTGAACAAGCGATGTTCAAGTTCCCCGAGATCCTCCAAACATCAGCTTGATGGTTGTCTCCCCAATTTGTCCTCCTGTTTGCACTTCCTGTCCCGTTTGCACAAACATGAAAATCACGTAGAAGTCGTGCAAATTTCATCCATAGACCAAATCATAGAGGGGGTGTTCTTGAAGTTGTGCACCTGCAAACTTTTCCTCATCCATATTTGCATGTTTTCAAAATGCGAGCAACTGTTTGGGCATTCACAAAGATTGTCAGTATTTTCCTGCTCGCATTCGGGGTTGTGAATATTCACATGTTTTGTGAGTAGGTTGTACATCCCTAATCAAGGTTCTTGTGGGTTGTTCTCAGCAAGTTGTGCAGATTTGCTGGTTGCTCGTCTTGCAAAGCTGGTAGGCCGCATATAGCTTGCAGGCCTGAGTTAAAGCTGTGCGCTGTTTCTTTTCTCTCCCAAGGCCATACAGTAATTGTCTGGCACTCCGCCCACCCACCCACCCCCATTTATTTTAAATATTGGTTCTCATTCACTTCCCAAGCAGTTTCCAGTTCAGCTTTCCTGCTGTTAGCATTATATGCAAGCCTTTTTCCCCACAGGGACACTGGCACGCACATTAGTCACAATGCAGTCTGTGGGATTTAATTGCCTCAGATGCAACTTAGTCTTGCAAAACTAATCTGGCTTTAGCCAGATTAACCTGTTTACATTAATATCTAAAGCCCTGCGGAATTGAATGGCGGCGTTACTACTTGCACTAGCCCTGTCTCTTCGTTCTGGCTGGATTCTGAGGAAATTAGAAATTAGCTTCAGCACATAACAACAGAAGCACGGCAATTGGTGGAGGTGTGAAATATTTTCTTTCCTACAATTGTGATTAATTTGTATATTTTGCACAAAGTGGGCGCTCCCATCTTGAATGTGTGAATTTGAGAATGGAGATAAGGCCCATCATCTGCAAATGCAAATTCAGTATTGCAGTAGAGTGCCTATTAACTGATGCATCTGTTTGCTGGGGATGATGAGAGTTGCAGTCAAACACTTCTGGAGATCACCTGATTGGAGCAGGTTATGTTCATACAGCCTTCCCCAAACTGGTGCTTGCCAGGTGGGTTGGACTTCATCTCCTACCTGCTCCAGGCTGCATGGTGCATGGTAAGGAATTCTGTGAGCTGTAGTCCAAAACATCTGGAGGGTACCAAATTAGGGAAGGTCATATTAATACTTTAGGTGCTATATGGAATCTCCCAATTCAGAGGCAGTATGCCACCGAATATCAATTGTTTGGGAACAATGGCTGGATGGAGCTATTGTCTTCATGCCCTGCATGTAGATTTCCCCGAAGCATTCAGTTGGCTACCGTAGAAAGCAGCATGCTTCACTAGATGGATCTTTGGATTGTATCCAGGAAGGCTCTTTTTACATTTTTGTGTTCAGAGCTCTCTGATCCATAAACAAAACAATTGACACACAGTCCTTTCCACTATAAAGACTGGTGCATAAGGTGCAGCTGAAATCTGGGTTAGAGCCAGTTCTGGTCAAGAGGGCTTGTGCAAGAGAAACACCAAATGGATTGTGTCCATACCAAATGGACGGTGAAAGTTAAACTGCAGCAGCAGAATATAATTATAAATGCTGATGCCTGATATACATGTCAATGATTGGCAGTTTCTGGCAGAAAATAAAGATTGAAGAGCCTGAAGAACTTAAGATCCAAATGAGCGCCTGGAAGGATGAAAGAAAACTGTGCATATTTGCATAGTATATGATTATTGTAGACCATGTGTATCAATTAAATGTATTAAAAATATTCCTACTAGGGGTGTGCACTGGATTGGGTCCAATCCGCGATCCTGACCCGATCCGGCCAAAATCGGATAAAATTATCCAATTCCGATCCTCCACAGCTGGATCATCCAATCTCATCCGAACCTTGCAGCCTGTTCCATAATAGAGCGACGGCGCGCCGGGTGACATCATCACTCAGCATGACCTCGCTCTAATGTGGACAGGTCTCAAGGCCTGTTTCTCAGTAGTACTGAAGCAGCGGGTGGCAGTGGATGGCAGTGGGGAGGCAGCAGGTAAGGAGTGCGAGTGGGGGGAGGGGGTGGGAGGGGGAGGTCCCCCGTTGCCTGCCAGCATCCCGCGCTGCCGTCCACTGCTTCCGTAGTACTGAGAAACAGGAAGCAAGGCCTGCTTATCAGAAGTACGGAAGCAGTGGACAGCAGCATGGGACGCCGGCAGGTAAGGAGTGCAAGTGGGGGGGGAGAGGGAGGGCCCCACTTACCTGCCAGGGTGCCCACTTCCATCCGCTGGTCCCTTCTACTGAGAAACAGGCTTCACGGCCTGCCACTCAGTAGCGCGCCAGGTGATGATGTCATCACCTGGCATGCTACTGAGAACTAGGTCGCAAAGCCTGTTTCTCAGTAGATTGGAACAGCGGACAGCAGCAGACAGAAGCGGGGGCATCGGCAGGTAAGGCGCACAAGTAGGGGGGAGGGACAAGGAGAGAGGGAGGGGGAGTTAGGTCCCCACTCACCCCCCCCCCCATGTTTTTGCAATAGGCTTGCATTGGGGTAAAGCTTTCTTTCCCCCAATGTAAGCCTATGGTGAAAACACTGAAAATGGCATCCGATCCAAAAATCGGACATCCATTTTTCGTATCAGAATCTGCTCCGAACCGGGAAGCCACCGATCCAATCCAAAGCACCGATTCCAGTTCCGGTTCCGGTCCAATTTTGGAGGTCCATGCACACCCCTAATTCCTACCACTTTATGACCTTCCTGATAACCTATGACAGAGTAGACAGAAGGTAGTACTCCAGTTATTTTGGATTTCAATTTCTTGATGCTCCTGTCAACATTGCCACATTTATTTATTACATTTAAAACTGGAAGAACCTCAAGGTAGCTTACATGCCCCCCTCTCCATTTTATCCTTACAACAATCCTGTGAAGTAGGTTAGGCTGAGAGTCAGCGCTTGTCCCAAAGTTATATGCTGAGCTTCATGGGTGACTGGGGACTAAAACCTGGATCTCCCATGTCCTATTCCAACACTCTAACTAGGCTTTAGTGAACTTGTAGGGGGCCCACCCTACAAGTTTGCAGAGCGCTGCTCACCTGCCCATGCTCCAAAGAGCCAGGGTTTCTGAGCACGCAGGAGGCAGTGCATGTCTCTCGAGCCCTTGGCAAAGTGGCCAGGGGAATTGCACACTTTCTGGAGGCTCTGGAAAGTGCACTTTGCCTTCCCCTCTGTGCCAATCAGGATCTTAAAGTCACTCTTAATGCAAAGTTAAGATGGCCTTCAAGGTGTCCATCAGCGGGGCTGAGGGTGGGGAACACAATTTCCCCAAGGCTGGGAAAATTGCATATTTTTCCCCTGCACTTGGTGAGCAAAGATTTGGGGGTCATACTGGGACTGTACCAACTCAGGTAGTTTTAGAGATGTAGTTTCTGCCCCTATCTGAATTGTGAATACATTTCACACAAGGTCATAAATCTGATTGACCCATGTTTTCAAACCCAGCAGTTATCCAGTAAACCAGCTTTTCCCAACCCGTGTTCTCTCTCAGTCTGTGAGCCCTGTTGCAGTGAGAGCCTAGAATTGTTGGGCATTATGAGGTCTGGTTCACAGTGAGGACTTCAGAGGATTCTGACCAAGCAGAAGTCTATTTTCCTAGGGAGACAGGAAATAAATCAGCACCACGGAGAGTGCCAATTGATGCAGGGCTGGAAGCCAGACAAGCTTTCCAGCATATTGCTCCAACAATCAACAGATTGTAACTGAGCCTTAAGTAAGATTTTGGCTTCCTTTAGGATGATTAGCACTACCTCCTTATTGACTGAGGCCTTCACCCTTAAACTTCCCTGGTCTGTTTCAGCATCCTTGGGCTATGACAAGGGGATGTGGCATGGTGGTATCTTCATGGCTAGAATTCTCATAGTATGGTAACACAAATTCCTATGGACAGAGGGGAGCTGATCTCTGGAGCCTTCCTGGAGAACTAGGAACTGGAAAAGCCCTTCTGTAACTGAGCCCTCTCTCCAATCTGTTAACTCAGGAGCCTCATTGTCTGAGGATCAGGGGTTGAGGTCCTCGTGCCCTCCGAAGTGTTGTGCCCATCATCCACAACTAGCATGAGGCTGAGGGTGATGTGAGTTGTAGTCCAAATCATCTGAAGAGCATTTGGGAAGCAACATGCCTTAACACATCAGCTTGCTGCTGGGATGGATTTCTTTCCTATTTTATTTCAGAAACATTCCTCATAAGGTATTTGCGCTGGAATACAAACAAACAATAGCTTGAGCTATAAAAAAATGAAACAAATCACTGTTTTATTGCATTAAGAACCGTTTCATTTCATGAATCCCCAGATAATGAAAGAAAATAAAAGGAGGCATTTAATTAGACCTGAGCAATAATAACACAAACATTCTCCAAAATACAAAGAGCACTTTGGTTCGTTTCTCCTCTCTAGGTTAGTCATGCACTAAAGAAAAGGGGCAGTTCAAGATTGAAACGCCATCATAAATCATTTTAAAGCCAAACTATTATGAGATATGTCAAAAATTGAAGCCCTCTGAGTTGATAAAGGGGAACACAACAGTTTTTTTTAATTTTCTTTGAAGCTGTTATTTTCAGTTTCTTCTGTTTCAGACCAGGTAAAATTTCCGTCAAGTAAGGACAAAGTCAGACAATGGGCATATCTACCCTGACTTTGGATGGACAAATATGTGATGTTTAAGCTCATTGAGGTTCTCCAAATTCTTCTTCAAAACTCAGTTCATCTCATTTCCATACTGAACTTGTTTTAATAATAATAATAATAATAATAATAATAGGGGAAATGCACATATTTGATTGGAAAATGTGCATTTTTTAAAAGTGTGTTCTTCCCTAGTTGAAAAGAATACATTTTTTTCAATCTGTGCATCCCTCCCCACCCCCGGCTAAAGTATGAATATGTGGATTTGGAGGGGGGGACTTTACATACGTGCAAATATGTGCATATGCATACTTTTGAACATCACAGAAGTTCAGGAAATTACATATATTTCCCAAGAATTGTGTTCCTGCTCCTGTTCCCACTTAGGAGTGCTAATGGGATGTGTTTGCATGATTTGCACGGAGAGGTGAAATCCTCATACATCCTTCATCCCAACAATATGAGTTTTCTAGATAGTCAGTCGGTGGCCAGCAAACATATTTATGTATTGATGTAACGTTTATATACCACTGAATATAATGCAATCTCTCAGCGGGACACAACATTAAACAGTTTATCTGTTTAATTCTCTTTCATCACAATACTGTGTTGTAATCCAATGGGGCTTACTGCAGTAAGGAGTAAGGGGGATGCTGGAAGGGGGATGATGGGAGTTGTAGGGCTTATTTCTGTCTCAACATGCATAGGGTTATGCCTGAAGTGTGTTTAGGATCGCAACCATAATATACTGCTTGGATTCCCAAGTGATGTGGTTTAAAACCATTGATGGGAACTTGGATCCACCAAGCTGCTTTGAGAGTGCCTGATGCCTTCAGCATGCCTAGTAGAATTTCTGTTTTCTTTGAACAGCGAACATTCTCCTCCTCCCCGCAATGCCATATCATAAAGCTCTTTTGAAAACTTTTGAATGTCCAAAGCCTCCTTTAGCATATAAGACTAATCACATGCTTCTTTGAATCCTGGCCTAAGAAAGCACCTTTTTCACAGTTAAAGGAAGACTTTTTGATAAATCGCATGAAGCAGTGGCTCCTCCCAGATGTGAATATTTCCATTAAATTTGAAAGGTGTGTACAAATGAGGGAGGGTAGCTCTCCCTTTTATTATCTTTATTTGGGGCAGACATACAATGTGGATGTGGGTGTATACAATAATTTCTCTATAGTTCTGTCTTGATGACTTTTTAAGGCTTTGTTAGTATTTATTCTGCATATGTGTATACAAATAATACTGTTTAGAAAACTACATGCTAGGTGGTGGGATAGACATCCATGAACCACTTCTTGTGATGAGTAGAGACTTGGGGGGGTCTATACACCCTGTATAGCCTGTGATGCCTGCACAGTGGAGCTGCATAATTTATATAATGCAGCCACCAAGGGCTTTTCCCCTGAAACTGTGCACTTTAAAAGTTTCTGACTTACCACGCCTTTTTCCTTTGCTTCAAGGTCACCACCTTCTTTCCACTGTGTGTCGGTGGTGAACCTTGTTTCATTTTGAAGCTGGGGGCATTCCCAGGGGCGGATCGAGGCCCAGGATAGGTTTCAGTAAGCTGAGAAGGCAGGGCGGAGTACAGGGGGCAGGCTCTATGAGCCTAATGGTGCTACAACTTTCTCGGCTGGAATGCCCATGCTCCCTCCTGCAATCACGATGAAACATTCCCACACTGCAGTTTGTAATGCTGCGGGGTTTCGAGGGAATGAGCAGCAAAGCATCCTTGTCAAAACATGGTCATGGTCATAAATGTGGGTTGAGCGTATTGCAGTGGAATATGTCATATCTTGCTGTCTGCATGAGTCCACTCACCATTCCATATTCACAACACATGTGTTTGCTTGCATGGATTCGCTATCAAACATCTCACGGTCTCAGTTGTCCACCAATAAAGCAGCAACTTGCTGCCTCCTGGAACTGATGTGAAAAACAAGTGACATAAAGCTTGCAAAGCAAATAGCGTACCAACAGTCTGATTTTTACACCTTTTTTGCTCCAGCATGCAGGATTGATTCACAGATGCACACTCATCCTTTGAAGACTTACACGTGCAAATCGGATGTCACAAATACGAAATTTGTATCACCAAGTGCTAACACGTGACTTCCACGTTGTCAGATGGCAGGCATTGGGTTATGAGTCACTGATTGAAGTAGGGTGGGATGGTTCAAAGTGGGGTGGGATGCCATTTCACTTGTTTTAAGGTAGACCTAAAAGCACTCTACTTCTCTTGAATGGATGTAAATCGATTGAAGGATGATATACAAGGTGAAACATCCTATTACACCAGTATTACAAAAAAGTCATTTGACCAAGGCCAGAGCTGTTTATGGATCTGGGAGAGGCAGGCATTTGCAAAGGTACCTTCCTCTTCCTCCAACAAGTGAAGCCTGAAGCCGATGAAAGCCTAAGCAGGAAGTTGCCTAGTCTGTCCAAATACCTCCCTGCTGAGATCTACTAACAACTCTGGCCTCAGCAAGATGAGAAGATGAAGATAGGCCAAATAATTGAATGGCATAATTTGAATAAATATATCAATCTCTAATGTTTAACTTGTACATTGAAAGGAAGTTTTTGTTAAGTTTTATGTGGTCGTTGTTGTTCAGCCACCTTGAACTCCTTGGAGAAAGGTGGGATAGAAATGTTTTAGAAATAAATAAATAAGCACAGAAATACACATCCATTGACCCTGTTCAGACAACACTCTAACCATGGTGATTAAGCATTTTGAGCTAAACATTATGGCTTAGCGTGTCATGTGAACCATTCCTAAACGTGGTGGCTACATAACCACAATTTAAACACGCTCACTAACCATTTGCTGCAAAGGGTTTAGAGGCCTAACCATGGTTTAGCATGTCATCTGAACATAGGCTGTCCAGATGGCTCGGGATTTCCCGGTCCTAACCGGGAATCCAGGGGCGAACCGGCCCAACCGGGGGGTGGGGGGGCAAACCGGGGTGACGGGGGGTCACGCGGCGGTGGCAGCAAGCAAGGAGCGGCGGTAGACCCAGCGGCGGAGGAGCCCGGGAAGCGGCCGCCCCAGCAGGTAAGTGCCCTCCCTCGCGCCTCATGCTCCTTACCCGCAGGGGCGTCCGCTTCCCTCCGGTGCTCGAATCTACTGAGAAACAGGCTTCACAGCCTGTCCCTCAGTAGCGCGCCGGGTGATGACGTCTCAGTAGATTCGAGCACCGGAGGGAAGCGGGTAAGGAGCGCGAGGCGCGGGGCGCGGGGCACTTACCTGCTGGGGCGGCCAGGTCCGCCGCCACGCCGCCGGGGCCGGGGCCACACCGGATTCGGCCCTCCCCTGCCTCTTCCGCGTGGCCGCTGGCCTTACGAGCCGGCGGGGGACCCGGCGGCGGTGGTGGCAGCGTGGCAGCGGCGGTGGTGGCAGCAGAAGAGAACCCGCCCCGGTAGGTCCGGGCTGATGTTTTTTGGGGGTGGGTGGCTTGGTGGGGGGGTTGTTTTGGGTGGGGGGTGGCTTGGGGGGGTTGTTTTGGGGGGTGGCTTGGTGGGGGGGTTGGCGGGGGGGGACACCAGGATTTTGGGTTTCAAAATCTGGTCACCCTATCTGAACAGGCCCATCTGAACAGGCCCATTAATGGTTTTGGCTTCAATTATAGGAACTTTTCATTTCATGTCAATGATCGATAATGGCGTGTAATGATTTCAAAGTGTGAATGTACTCATTCCTGCTTGTAAGAAAATAGTTTGCATGGTTATACAAATGGGGCCTGGGCCTGGGTTAATTTAAAATGAAACCATGGCCAGATCTACACCAAACAGGGTATTGTGCTATGAAAGCAGTATGAAAGTGGTATATAAGAGGCAGGAGCCACACTACTGCTTCATGGCAGTATTGAAGTGCACTGACAACTGTTGGGGTCCATAAACACATACCATAAACTGCTTATCCTGCTTGGTATGGCTCCTGCCTTTTGCATACTGTTTTTATATGCAATATCCTGCTTGGTGTAGATGAGGCCCATCTCACTTACTCCACCCCTGTCCCTTGCTGTTTCGAGCAAATGTTGTATGTGTCTATGTAAAGTGTCCCTTAAAGGGGTTTACAGAGGAACTTACTGTCACAATCACACTAAAAATTATGCCATAATTTCAGGGACTTTAAACACATCAAGGTGCCACAAACAGGCATGCAAAGCCCTAATCAGAAGTTCAAGTACTTCCGTTTCTTAAAAATCATCATCATCATCAATCCACTTTTTTTTTTAGCATATCACAAAATGTGTTGACTAGGGTTTTATTATTGTTTTGTATGGACAGAGCA